>JASUUJ010000307.1:0-2652651 GCA_030449895.1 Citrus mangshanensis | reverse complement strand
AGACCACGATTGTATGACAAATCTTTGAATTATTAAGGATTCTTAGCATGATCTTCATCATTCTAACAAAAGACTAAGGCATCATGATACTAGGCAAAAATCTAAAATGGGCCTATATTCTTCATCCATCCTATGCTGAAACATTGACGGGGCAATCTTTAAACTAAATGGCATGACATTCCTCATAGTGGCCATGTGGCATTACTAAAGTTGTCTTATGTCTATCCCCATCTCGTACCCTATTTGCCAAAATTCTTTCTTCATATCAAACTTAGAGTGATTGCAATGAGATGGACTCCTCTATAACCTTCACTCCTACATCTTCATAAATCTCGTCCAGAGAAAGATATATTTCCTTAGAGCTTAAAGACATAGACTAAACAAGTTTGAACAAGTACTTCTTAAGACTTATATACAGAATTTAATTTAGGTTTTTTAGTAAGGACTATGACTTTTAGAGATGATAAGAGAATATTTACCCTGTAGAATTTATATGGATCTAAAGGATCAAAATAGAAAGGCTGTATGGATTTTTGGTCTTGATTATTTTGAGTTTAAAAGTGAAAGTTAATGATAGAGGAAGAGTTTGAGGATGAACCTTCCAAATCAAATGTTTGTATCCCAAATCATGGTATATCTTGGCTATCCATGGTCCTAAATTGTTCTTAACCAGGTCTTAGTATCTAGGAGGATATATTTGGACCGAATCTATAAGGTTGGTCTTATGGACGAACCATTTACCAACAAGAAGTTCTCCTAATATTTCTTTCTTAATGAACAAAGGGAATTTTATTGCTTATTTCGTTTTGCCTTTTACAATACTAGACGATTCCTTTTTATAGGCTCCAAGGGAATCCCTCAATAGTTACGTATCATTATCACATAATTATTACAAGATACTTCCTTATCTTTAAGGAATATTCTATACAACTCATAATACTATTTAAACTTTGACTCATCCCACACATTGTTCTTTATATCACATCGCGTGCTATAGCTAAAGCACTCTATTATTATAATATGTTTTACACACTAATTATTATTCACCATTACTTTTATTGTGGTCCAACTTCTGTTTCCGCTTTAATGTGTACTAACACCATCACTTTGCTACACCTTCTATTCATGTGCCTTTTCTGCACCATCACTTTGCTACACCTTCTATTCATGTGCCTTTTCTGCATTTAGTTTTCGTTCAAATTCCTCGAAGAGATTATCTCCTTGTAGTTCAACATGTTCTTCGAACACTTCTGGAATGCGTAATTCCTACTATTGTGATCTTGACCATACTATTTCATATGGTCCTGGCTCAAAATGTATCTCCTATTGATCTTTTATCCACATTGGTGATCCTAGGGAAATAATTTCATTTTCACGTCCATGCTGGCACAGCCACTCATGGCAGTACCCTCGCATTTCCATTTCATATTCTTCATCACTGTGGATTTATCGAACCGTGTCACTTCCTCGTAAAAAAGATTTGGAGTATCAACCACATTCAAAGATACTAGTTTATCCAACATAGTATGTATTCAATCATGCATGTAATCATATTCTATCACTCTGACAAAAGGTTGTCCTGGCTAACCATTGTCATAACTTTCCCAAATTTCTCGTAATGAGACAATAGCAATAGTATTATGAGAAATTTGATATATTCATTTTAGAGTGAAAATATGGATACTGTCAAAAATTATCAGAGTCAGTCAAACTGTCATTAAAAAAGCTTTACCATGGTCAACAGAAGCAACCAAAGCTATAAAAGAATTAAAAAAGATGTTTGGGTCACCCCCAACTTTAAAGATTCTTAATAAAGGACAACTCATCTTTTAAATAAATGCAAGTGATAATTATTGGGGTGTCATATTGACTAAAGAAGTAAGTGGCAACAAAAGAATTTGTTGCTATAAATTAAGGCAATTCAGCATTGCTCAACAACACCACCCATCATAAAAGAAAGAGGTTCTCGCAATAGTTAAAAGGGAGAGGTCCTTGCAATAGTTAAAGGGATTAAGAAATTCCAATTCTTTCTCTCACTAGATTCCTTCATGGTTGAAACACACCACAAACACACGACCAATATCTCCAAGAATTATTAAGATGAAAAGGAGAAATTCCAGATCTTCAACATGCAATGTCGTCTAAGTCTCTTTTCAAAATTTTTATTTTCGGTCAAGCATATAAAAGGAGTCCAATATGGTTGTTGATTTCCTCTCAAGACCAATAAAAGTTATAGCAACAGCTTCTAGCTCTTAGATACCTTCATGGGAAAGATGGGAAAAAAATCACAAAACCAATTCCAGATTTTACAGATTTTTGGTTTGCACTTCCCCTAGAAATCAAGACTGATATCTTAATAGGATTGTCACTATCTCAATATGTCAGAAGACACCTATGGTCAACTCCGAGTTTGCTCAAAATGACTCTAACACAAGCTCAAGGCACTTACCAGCTTTGCAATCCATTCCTATATCCATAATAGATGAATATGTCTTTAGAGTTCGTCCAAGTTTCTTTCATGTCATGGATGAAGAAACAAATTAAAGTCATTACCTAAATTATGCTGCTTGGCCTATAAGTTACTATTTTATTGGCAATGGATCAACTTATCCCTTGCTACAATCCTATCTAAACCAGCCCTCATTCACAGAGGCAGAAGATATGGTAAAGGATGGTGGTTGACCGACTCTTCACTCCAATATTAAACGATATCCTTACTCTCACTTTAAAAAGGACGATACTAGATTTTTCATATTATTGTTGCCATAGTCCAATTACGAGATATATGGGAAAGAGAATATAATGATCAACCAAGGCAATCTCTTATTAGAGTGATAAACAATAACCACATGCATGATCAAATACGGCTATGTGGGATGGCTTCACACAAAAAAAATATTTACGGAAGTTTATCAAATGAAACCTATGTACAACACCTATAGCCCATTATCTCTAAACATAGTAGCTACTCCAGATCTCTTTAACAAAAAATAGATATGGATTTGGCAAATCCATAGCTTGCCTGACACTTTGCAAACAGCGCAAGTCCAAGAAGAAAATTACATCCTAAGTTATTATGAATGATTGAAGATCTACAATTTGATAACTACTATTAAACCTGGTCTGATAATCCAGAGAATGCTTTTATAGCATTGGATTTCCGACCAGACGAATATGATGAATCCAACACTTCTACACATACAAAATTGTTCTAAATATTGCAGATACTTATCGTGTAAATCTCACAATGAATTCGGATCATCATTTCAACCTTATATTAAGGTAAATTTCAGTCTTGGAGATGCTTAACAAATTCCACTTATTGCACTAATTAATACTAGAGCAATTTCATCTATCATCCATGGTAGATGTTTGCCGAAGAGTTACCATATTCCCACAGCGGTAGCTTTTCCCTCAACTAGTGTTGATTACTTTTACAATCACAAATGTACCAAGCCTAATGAAATCTTACCTTTTGGAAAACAACATACATTTTTTGCTTTTGACCAAATTGGTGAAGATTTAATATTTGGTACTGTTTCTTTTCCCAAAGAAATGACACCTCTCTATCCGCGTGAGAGATGTCAGCTTAAGAGAAGAAATCAAACACATGAACGGAATAAGGTGTAGCAAAGTGATGGTATTAGAGCAAATTAAAACGAAAGTAACATTGGACCCGCAGCAAAAGCAATAGTGAATTACAGTTATTGTGTAAAACATATTTTAATAATAGAGTGTTGAGTATATGATGTGACATACAGAATAATGTGTGATGAGTCATAGTGTAAATAATATTGTGAGTTGTAAAAGAGATTCTTTAAAGATAAGGAAGCATCCTATAATAGTAATGTGATAATGATACGTAACCATTAAGAGATTCCATTAGAGCCTATAAAAGAAAACCCTTTGGTATTGTAAGCGGCAAATATATATATATATATATATGTATATATTAGAAAAGATGCTACAAAAATGTTAACTAGCAGTCAAACGTAAAAGAAACCTTAAAGGTTCTATACGGACTAGTAATCGTGCTCTATCCCACAAAAAGTTGATGTCTTCCTCATAATCTTCGAAGATCTGTCTATTTCTTTCATTACAAAAAATCATAGAACAGCCTGAACTGCACAATTCCACAGTGCTTTAGCTATTTCACCTATCTTAAAAGCATGAAGATCCTTTGAAAGCAAACAATTGCTAGATGTTGGAATTACACATGAAAATTTAGTTCCTTGGAACAATCTATTCCACAAGTAAACAACAATGCTAGAATGGAAAGAAAATGATCCGCATTTTCCCTATTTCGCTTAGACATAACAGATCAAGAGACAACCACACGTTAGGATTACATTTTTGGATAAAATCACCAGTATATACTTCTCTTAAAGTGAAAAAATAAGCAATATATTCAAGTTACTATGGGATTTGACTTTCCAGATCAAAAGCAAGCTGAAAATTGAAGGGGAATTGATCATCAATCAACCAATTGAGAAAAGATTTCAAGAAAATTTCCTTAAGGGCAAAGCCTCAAAATTCTACTCACATTAACCAGATCATTAATTAAAAACACTTTCTAACAATGCCAAAAGAGCTGAAACTTCCTGATGTTCTCCAAGAAGTTGAATTTCCAATTCCAACCCAATGGAGAAGAGCAAGCATGCTTTTGATAGAAACCTTTTCAGAGGGCAAATCTGTAAAGGCGAGGAATGAAGAACATGAGGAAATCCAAATTCACACATCCTCCCAAAAATGAATTCTTTCTTCACTACTCGTTTCCAATTCCACATGAGGGAGAAAAGAACATAACCTTGTGAGATAGGTTTTCATCTTCACTAATGAATAAGAATATTGATGCTCCCTATCGCAAGATATGCTTATAAATTGGTACTTAGTCAGACAAGAAATAAGAATAAGCAATTTCGTTATTTTAATATAACTGTGTCAATTCATTCGTAATCTTTGGTCCATGGAACTTCCAAATGACTGAATCAAACAATATCATTGATGTTAATGAAAAGAAAACCTAATTTGATCATAAACCAAAATGACACAAATAAGAAAATAAGCTCCAGTGTCCTCCCCTTGGGGGGTGGGGGTGGGGGAAAAGAGGAGTTTATGTTAGACTAGATTGAAATAAAAACTGACTTCAGTTTAACAAATTTGCAATTGATTAAAAACAACTAAAATTAAAACCAAAACGTCAAAACTAAAACAGGAAAAGAAATGTATGGATATTTGAGGAGAATTAAAAAAAAAAAAATAGGAGCAGTACCTCAACATCAAGCAACGGGGGACCTGTTTCTGAAAGTAATGAGGCATTCAACAAGTTGTGGAGACTGCATGTCGCAACAAGTGCAGTATCTTGATCTTTTTTATACCTAATTAACAGAAAAGAGAAAAGAAAAAGCTGTGTGATTTCTAGTTGATGCCTAAAAATGTAACAAAAGATACGATGAGTGCAAGTTGTAGTAGAAAATATATGGTGTAACAGCAAGTCTAGAATACCATTACAGATCAAGCTCTGAAAAATAAATTAAACAAACAAAACATCCATATCAGTGGTGGATTATAAGCTTGAAGCACAAAAGATCTTACAATTCCAATATAGAGGGAACAAGTTTTGGTAAAGCACCCTTTAACTGTGACCGTGTGATAAGTCCAACCATCTGTCCCAGCGCATCCACAGTTGATACCCGAACCTATCACAAATATGATTCCATTTTAACAACAAAGAGAAATTTACTTCAAACGCCAAAAACTTTTGCACAAACATACTCTCAGCAAATAAACATACTAAGCATGATATTATTGACAAATTCAAATCTAATTATCAGCAACATAGATATAAAATTTTCATTGATATTCAAAACTAATTATCAGCAACATAGACAGAGAATTTTCATTGATATTCTATGTAAGAGATTTTACCTTTCTATTCTTAGGCAATGTTATATACATATAAGTGAAATTCTCCATTTTTCATAGTCACGTTTATATTCATGTCAATATAAGCCATTCATCCAAATATACATACAAAGATCAATACCATGGCATAAACTACACAAACCCATCCAAGTACACAGATTTTGAGGACCAAGATGTGTTACATAAATTATGTTCTTCCAATAACCTGGATTCACATCTTCATTAATCGCATGGACACACATAACCTATCCTAAGATATTAACAACACCATATATTTAGTTTAAGGAAACCGCCAAGAAAGACAAATGAATTAAAACATACAGTAAAAAAGGCCAAAAGCAAGAAAAATTTTTATTAAAAAATAAAATAAAATAAAATAAGAACAAAAACTTTATGTTAAAGAGAAGGGCATAGAGAAAAGGAATAATATAGTTTTCTCACAAACCTTAAGGTCCCGCGATGTCGCCCAAACTCTTAATAGAAGCTCAAAAGCAGAATTTAAAAATGACCTGCGCTCATTAGACATTTTCTTTTTTTCAGGCATGGTGTTATGCGGATATAGAATGTGGTACTTGAGAAGTAAAAGAAATTAAAATATTAAGCTCACATGATATCACCATCGAGAAAAGAGTGAGAAGGGAAATCCACACTATATTGCCATGCAGCCTGACACCAACATTTAAATGCTAGAAAACCATAACAATTTGTCGTTATTTCATAAGTTGGCTGAATATTTAACAGAATAAATAGTTAATACATGTGAGAAAATCACTACAATTGAAAGCTTTGCAGAATATTAAACTGAAATCATAACAAATGCAGAATATATATTTGGAGGTCAAAAAAACTAAATAAAATCCAAAATAACAAGAACCACAAATTCGAAGCAGCCTATATAACCTCAAAACAAGTCAGTAGCTATACCAACGTAACAGAAAAAACAAATCAATGCAGATTACTTTGTTTCACATATGATCAGTTTTATCAAACATTATGACTCCAAAGCAATCACCTCATTTCTTCAAGAAAAGCTACAATCAACTGCTATAAATGATTATCTTGAGGAAATGACCAAACAGATATAGAGGTTTGTCTTACATCATCTTTTCTAGGAAAAGATAAAATGAAAATTGAACACCAAATTCACGGTAATTTAAACAAGTTGGCCAACGCATATTAGACACACCACAACAGTTCTTTAAATGTGGGCAGTATAAACCACGTAAACAAAACCAGAGTAAAATCTCCTCAAAGAATACAAGAAAATTAACTGGACCTGAACAACTTAACAAGATTACAGAATAGTTATACAAGGTCATTTCATACACCTAAATTCAAATTATATCTTTTCTCGCAAAAAGCCGAAAGATCATCGACCATACCATTTGCAAATATTGGCCGGTGGACATCTCGTATGTTTCCGAGTATAGGTAGAACACGTAAAAGTACACCCTTTAGTCGTGGAGTGAACTGCAATGCTTTGATTGAATTGAAAAAGAAAAGGACAATGGACACTTTAGTTTTAGCACACAAAGTTCAACCTTAAGCACCCCAAACTACTTAAATAAATAAATAAAAGGAAATAAATGATTAACCATCAGCAGAAGCAAAGTCTGCAAGTATTTGAACCATAGCTGGTAAAGCTGAATTTGTTCCAGACAGATAAAGAAATATTTCTTCCATCATCTGTCAAAGCAATAAGCAGGAGTAATTAAGCCGAAGAAAGAGCGATTCAACATAAGTAGAAGAGAGAGGGGGAGAGAGAGAGCGAGAAACCGAGCCAAGACCTGCTATTAATGATTCATGAATGTTACTCATAATTTAGCAATGATATACATCATCAACCGCTAACAGAACTACTAAACACTAAGCAGACCATTCTATCTGCCAGGTTGCAACAAATTTTACTTTGGTGCTTCATCAGATTGTCCAATAAAGAATGAGTCAGGTTACACTAATTTCTCATGGGAATACAGTAAGAATTGTGGAGAACAAGAAGTCCAACACTGGCAGATTTGGACGGTTTAAAAGCACCTCATAGGCTTTTTTCAATTTTCAACAAGTCCAGGGAACCTCTCAACCAATAGAAAATTATTAAAAAATAAAAAAGATCCTGTCATCCAATGTAGCCTAACAAAAGAAATTCTTATTCCTTAGTATTTGGATAATAAGAGACCGAAACCAATGCTTCCTAATCAGGTCAAAGCAAGTAGAGCAACCTCAAAGTTGTCATTATGTGCATAGAACCTTGGAAGAGAGAAGTACGTATACATGCATGCACATATGAAGGCATACATGCACACAGGTTGATGTATGTATGAATTTGTTCCTACTACTTAAGCTATTATAAATAAGCAAAAATGGCAAAAGACATACAAGGTCAGGCAAATGTGAGCCAATCGAAACAAGTAGCGCTGATGCAGCTCTTTGCCAATCTGTGTTAAGTTCCTACACGAAAATGAACCGAAAAAATAAAAAGTTGGATTCAAAGAGGTCATCCAGGAAGAGACTAGACAACAGAAGATGCATGTAGACACAGATAAATCCACGAAACAGAAATCCCAACTGAAATTCAGATGACAGAAACTAAATCAATAATATGAAATCGCTTATAAAATTCTTCTCATTGCCTAAAAGATGACATAACAATAAAGCTAAAATGTCTTAATCACTAATAACCATGAAGTTTGGCTGATAAACTTGCCTCAGGTTACGATTGGAACCACCATGCTTCTGCTTAATTTTGAAAGTAGTTGAGCTAACAAATAACATTTACTAACCAACCACTTAAACTTGACAGCTAGTAATTTTATTCAGCAGCAACAGCCGGCATCTCAGTCCCAAACAGACACTATAATCAAGACTTACAATCCAAGAAACCCTCTATAACTAAACTTACCTATTGGAGTCCAAGATCAACTAAAAGCAATCTAAACTAAGTTAAGGATGGAAAAGTAACTAAAAATGCATGGATGATGTAGAGAACCTTGGAGGAGATCATTTCCGCAGTCGCAATCCTCGAGAGCTTAGACATGAAAGCTGGATCAATATCGTTTTCATCAAGTGCACGAACTGCAAATGCCATCACTTGGAAAATCCCAGCCATGTTACCAAACCGCTGAAACATTTCATCCATTTCATTAGAAAAATAAAAATAAAAATCTCTCTCCTTAACTCAAGATGAAGAAAGAACAAGAATGGTAAAATAATTACCCGACGTCCTCCTCTTGAAACAGCCAAACAACAATCAAGAACTAAAAGTGGATTCCTACAATTCAAATTCATTTAAAAAAATTAAAGAATCACCAAATTAAAAATAAAGAAAGAAAGAAAAGAGATAAAGAGAATACAGAGCGGCGATGTCTTTGAGAGAGGCCATTGATGCTTCTCTGACGATAGGAGATTCATCTGCGAGCGACGAGACCAAGAACTGAACCGCTTCTGCAACAATGACACGTATACAAAAATTGAGTATAAAAAATTAATTAAATATTTAGTACACAATCAAATTGAATGGTGAAATTGGCGATACCTGGAGCGGGGATTGAGATTCCAGAACTTGAAGAAGCCATATGCATCGATTAATTTAAAAAAAAAAATAAATAAATAAGAGAAGGGAAAAAAAATGAAAAGAAAGAGAGGAAGACGAAGATGATCGCGAAGGAAAGAGACACAGACAGGCTGGAGTTATTGAGTGACGCGCTGAGGCTTCAAGAATCAAGTATAGTGCAAATGTGAATTTTTGCTAACGTTTTAACGTTTTTCGTAGAGTCAAAATTGGTCAAAGCACTTACGTCACGTAACTGAATCACGATTCACGAAGGATCCTTTCGAACAATTTAAAATATTTATGGTGCATTCGGAATGATCATTAAAGGTTATGGATTTTTATGTAAATTATGCACACCCAATTACGTTTTCACCAAAAGGACTTAAAAGGGTCTGGGGACACATTCTCCCTACATATGTTTTAAACCCGAGTAAGATACAGATATAAATTTTTGTACAAATTGATGTCGCATGATAAGATTGGTTGAATTAAATATCACTTGACCCACATGATTTGTTTTTATTAATTTATATTTTCATTCAACCAATGAATTAATATCACGTCAGTTTGTACAAAATAAGTTTGTACAAGAGTTTGTGACTGTATCATTACTCTTTAAACCCACAGCAATTTTAACAAGTAATTATAATAATTATCCTTTTAAAAAATAAAAATAAAAAATAGTTAGAGATTGGGTGGCGATATTTCCATCCCACAAAATCTGTAAATCCACCACACTTACAAAAAAATAATGATAAAAATTTCACATTATTTTTAAAAGAGTAATGATACAGCCACAAATTCTTATACAAATTTATTTTGTATAAACTGATGTGGCATGATAAGATTGGTTGAATTAAATATCACTTGGCTCACATGATTTGTTTTTATTAATTTATATTTTCATTCAATTATCGTACTCTTTTTAAAATTTTGAAATAAAGAAGAAATACGAAAATTAATCAATTAAATCTTTCTTAAATTCTTAATTTATTTTTTTGTGATATCTTAATTTATTTTTTATAACTTAGTTTTTTTAATTATATTTCAAAACCAAGATTGATTTAGCCTAAATTTAAATTGACTATTTTATCCTTAAAATATAAAAGCACCAAAAATTTACTTTAACTTCAATTTTTTTTATTTTATACGAAATTTATTATTTCTAAATGGTCAATTCTACTTTATTTATATGATTATTAACCTTTATTTAGACTAACACAATGTTTTTATGACCCAATACTTACATAAATTATTAATCTATCAAATTTATGACATTTATATGTAAAATATTGAAAATTGTTAGACTTCATTTAGAAAGTTAGATTATAAGTTATTTATAAGTTATAAAATTAAGTACTGTATAAGATATAAGAACACATATTTAACCAAAAGATAACATGGTAATTACAAAAAAAATAAAAAATAAAAATAAAAAGTATGGTGGTTATACAGAAAAAAAAAAATTAGAAGAGGTTGTGGCCACCCATATTAAAAATCTCCCAGTAAAAATTTTTTTAAAAATAAAAATAAAATTAAAATCATCTAAATGGTAATAATGGTCACCTCCCAAAGAAGAATAAATTTATACAAAACAGTCCTTGTCTTCATCCTCTAAATTAAATTTTAGTAGTTTTTTTAATCCACAATACACTTTTGTGTTAAAGCCCACCTTAATCTACCCATTCCCCGGGCATCACTACTACCCACATGGGAGACACAGAACTTGTATTTGTTAAAGCCCAGGCTGTGAAGGGCCCCCATATTTTTGGCCCACTAATAAATTATATTATATATTAATTTTACTTTATTTTCTAGGAAGAAGTTCTCTGCCACTCGCACACATGGGTAGAAATGAGATTTGACTAATCATGTGCTTTAATCATGAAAAAAATAGGGAGTTAAAGATCAATTTAGAATTTGTCAACCTTTTAGAAATATTGCACACCAGTTTCAAATTATTCTATTCTACTTTGAAACTTTCAGAAGTCTTGCAAACTGTGCTAATGAAGTTGATTTTTCTAAATTTTTAATTGTGCACCTTGTTTGTAATTGTCTCTCCAACAAGATCACCGGTAACCTACCTCTGAAAGATGATTCATATGAAACAAAATACTAACATTTTAGAATTAATAAAAAAATTACTTAATGCAAGTTGATAAATTATTATGTAAACTTCTTTATTAATTATTGATAAATTATTATGTTAATTATTATTGAATATCAATTCGGATATCCAATGATGCGTTTTAGTTTACTAATTAATTTATTTAAAATAATTGGTTATGTACAATCTTTACAATTAATATTGAACTAGAAAATAGGAGATGAACAATGAAAATAATTTTTTGTGTACAATTTTACAATTAATACTGAACTAGAAAATAGGAGATGAACGATTAAAATTTTAAATCTGTTATTAACATGATATCTGCATTTGAGCTTTATGGTTGTTCAGTGAACAAAGAAAACGTGAAATTCAAAATTCAAAAGGATTTGTTCAAAGTTAATTAAAAGTCTCCCCTTTGAAAAAGAAAAGCGAAAATTAAAAAGTCTCCCTATCATTTCTATCCACTTATTTTTTTTAGTACAACCACATTTACATAATTGGGATACAAACCGAGTGACATAAGATGGACAAAAATTATCACATTAATAATAGAAAATAATGTCAAGTAACATACATAAATGCCAATTAGTTCAATTGGTGAAATCTTTTAAACTGAAAAATAAGAGGTTTAGGTTCGAACTGTGTTAACATAGATAGGGGAAAAACGAATTACCATTAGGCTAAATGCCTAAATAAATAAAATAAAAGTTAACTAACACCTAACTTGTGTAATAAAAAAAAAGAATTGGTATATATATGTATGTATTTATGTGTATATATATGTATGTATGTATGTGTATAAACATGATGTCACCAATCATTTAGAATGTTATTAGATCTATCAATAATTAACATGCATGAGTCATTTTTCCTAAGTACGTCATTTCTTAACCTGTCATTAATTGACGTGTTTCAATTACTGACTCATAATTTGCCTGTCAAATCTCTTCACCTACATATCTCCTCTTCCATCAAAACCACCAACAAATCAAATGGTAATTTTTAGGGACCTTCACTAAGGTTTGATATATTTACGCTTAGATGGCAAGTTTGTCCGTATTGTTACATACCTCCCCTGCTATTAGTAGTTTCGTTCATTGACCGTTAGTGAACTAACGAAATGTCCAAATTACTCTTAATGTTAAAAAGGCTATAAGCATCTACAATTTATTATTGCCCAATATTTGACTCTAAACATCACGTAAATGTAATAGAAATACTAAAATACCCATGTCAAGCTACTGCTACTACTACTACTACTAATAATAATAATAATAAAGATTAATAACAAAAACTAAAAGTTAGAAACTATTATGGATTTATATGCAAAGATTGTAGATAAAGAGGAACTTTAAAAAATTAAAGTGAAAGGAGCTAAGAGTAGAAAGAGAACCAACAAAGCGATTCATTTCTTTGTCAAGAATTGTGTGAAAATTTGCAAGCAAAGTTGGCTTTTTATAGTCAAATATCATTGGTCATTTGTGTGTTTGGTGGTGGAAGAGCAGAACCTCTGCTCTAAGTTGCATTTTGCATAATATGAAGTAGTGCATTATTATAAAATGCAAAATCAACAATTGTACAATAAAGATAAATAAATAAAGATTGAAGTGGGGAGAGAGAATAATTATAACAAAAACCTCAATTATCTACCAAACAAGGAAGCTGATCAAGAAAATTTGACAAAAAAAAAGAAGAAACTTCATATCTTCCAAGTTTATTGCCCTCAATGCACTACTTTTTCACCACTTTCAACTCTCTTTTGAAGAGCACTATTTTTAATCCCTTTATTATCGTCAAATCTCAATCGTTAACACTATTTTTCTTGGAACCCTTTTAGTTATTGTTCATCATCATCATTCAAATCCCAACCAAATGCAAGTCGTCTACCTTGCCTCGCAATAACCTCAACAAGATCCAATCTTGCAGCACCCATTAACTGTATCTTGATTAGGGATGGCAATGGGCACCGCCCGCAACGAGTTTGTCATTACCAAACACAAACCCGCACAAAATTTAAATTACCAAACACACTTACAACCCGCAACGGGTTTTTATTTTTTTAAGAAAACCCACCCGCAGCGAATTTTGACAATTACCAAACCAGCAATGGTATCCGACGGATTTTTTGCAGGTTTCTACATTTAAAATCACAAATATTTAATATATAAATTTATAATAATAACCTCAAATTCTACATAACATTCTCAATTTTACATTTAAACAATGTAAATGAAAAATTAAAATTTTAACAGCAATCCAACACATTCTCAAATTTAAGTATAAATTACACAAATCCATTTAAAAAACACAAATTAGTATCTAAAAATAACAATTATATTTCATATCATCACTTAAAACAAGCTCCAAGAGAAGATACTTCATTTCATTCACCACAACAAGCACCCATCCAACACGACGCCTACAATAATAATTAATATTAATATTTTCAAATACTAATTCAGAGAAAAAAATTATAATAATGAAATAATTCATGTATTAAGTTAAAGAAAAATAGTACATACAAAATTATAATAGGTATATAATAATCAATGAATTAAGTTAAAGAAACTTAATTCTTTACCTCATCAACAATATCTTCATCTTTGGTGAATTTGCTATTTCCTGTTTTATTAGAAGAATATGCATCTCCAAGTAACAAGTATATCAAGAAAAAAATATAGATGATTATAAATTTGTAAATTGTAATGTATAATAGATATTATACTCTATTGAAGTAAAAATACATTTGCATACTATCAAATTCAACACACAACCAATTTTGAGCACACATTAAAGCTTCCAATGTCTTTGGATGAAGTCTACTACGATGTGGAGAGACAAATCTACCACTAGTACTAAATGCCGACTCGGATGCAACAGTGGATACCGGAATGGCTAAAAAATATCTTGCAATTGCTTGCAAAGTTGGATATTTTGATCCATTTGTTTTCCACCAACAAAGTATATCAAAATTTTCAGATCTTGGAATAATAGATTCTTCCAAATAATAGTCCAATTATGATTTAACATGGGTTGTACCGCCACTTTGATCTATAAAAGCATCAAAATTAGCCAAATGTTTCCCAAGTTTTGAATGAGCTCCCACAGCTCGAGATGATGAAGCAACTGAAGCTTGAACTGGAACTTGTGAATTTTCTTTTGACTTACACCTAGCTTGATAATCTTTGAACATATCATAACAAAAGCTTCGAACATTCTTAAACTCTTTTTGAGCACCATCTCCATACAACAAGTCAAAATAATACTCAATTAATTTTATCTTAAATCTAGGGTCCAAAACAGCTGTCATAGCCATGAATCCATGAACAACACTCCAATATTTTTCAAACTTTCCAATCATTAAGTCAGCTATTGCTCGAATTTTTTCACAATTAGAATACGTCCACTCATAAATTGACAATTTAATCTAACAAATGCTTGAAAAGTAAATATTAGCTGTTGGATATCTAGTCCCAGAAAACAACGTAGTCACTTCATAAAATGATTCAAGTCTATCTTCAATTTATTTAGCAAAAACCCAATCTTCTTCAGTGATAAAAATTTGTATAACGATTCTCGTTGTTTCAAACGAGGAAATACTTCTTTGAAAACCAAAGCTCTATCAAGCATTAAGTATGTAGAGTTCCATCTAGTCTTACAGTCCTGAACTAGATTTCTATTACAAGAAATATTACATTTACGAGCAGCCTCATAAAATGTTTCTTGTCTTTTAGGTGTGGCAGACCAAAATAGAACACTATTACAAATTCTCTCAATACTATCACTAATCACATCCATCCCCTCCTTCACAATTAAATTCAATAAATGAGCAGCACAACGCATATGAAATAAATCCCCATTCAAAAAAAGCGAACTACTAGAAATCTTTTCCAACAAGATATCAATCATGGCATCATTTGTGGTGCAATTATTGAAAGTCAAAGTAGACAACTTACTGTTAATATTCCACTCAAGCAAACATGACACCAAAGCTTCAAAGAGTACCTCAGCAGTATGTAGACGTGGCACGTATAAGAACTTAAATTTTGAAAACATTATTAGTATCATGCAATAAGTATAAAAATTAAAAATAAAATAGACTAGTAATTTAGTGTAGAAACTACCTAATGATACGACTTTGTAGCTCTCAATTATCATCAATAAAATGTAATGTTATAGCCATGAATCCCTTTTGCTGGTTACTAGAAGTCCACATGTCGGTAGTAGTCGCAATTCTACTCCGATTTGAGTCCAACAAGCTCATTGTTTTGGCTCTCTCATAGTCATAAATTTTTAATATGTCACTTTTTACTGTGTTATGAGAGACAAACCTAAACATTGGCTGGAGAGAACCAACGAATCTTTTAAAAGCCCAATGTTCAACCATATTCAGCGAATACTCATGAATAATTATCATATTTGCAAGCTCTTTCCTTGCAGTTTCTTGATTAAAAGAAAATGTAGATACTTTACATTTTCCACTCTCTTTCTTAGCTTGCAGCTGCTTTTGAGTTGACTCAACTGTGTGGTTCGACCGCATAAAACACAACCCCATATGAGTGCGTAAATGGCTGGTGTCATTTTTACGCTTCACACTTAATCTCTTATGACAGTAGTTGCAAATAGCTATGTATTCTAATTTCCCACCAACTTTTTATCTTTTAAAGTATTCCCAAACATCACTAGTCAATTTACTATTTTCAGTATCACCAGAAACAATATCTTTTTCATGTACTGAAATTGGAGTTTGGGTTGAAGCTACCTCAATGTCTGCAAGTTCTTCACATGTTATTGGAGATTGGTTTGAAGCTATCTAAACTTTTGTTCTTGTTGTAGGCGAATTATTGTCGCTGAGATCAAAGGCTTGCTCCATCTTTTACCTTAAAAATTTCAATAGATTTTAAATCAATATACAAGAATACTGATTTTCGGGTTAACAAGTTAAGCTAACCGAAAGTACAAAATTATGCATGTTGATTTTAAACAAGCTAAATTAAATTATATCAATTAACATGCTATTTTAAGTTATTTTAAATCATATCAGATATTGGATTAGCAGGCATGTTTATTAAGTAAAGATAAGATGAAAAATTAGCAAGCGAATTCAGCAATTTACACTAGCCTGACTATTTACATAATCAACTCAAAAGCAACAAAATTAATAGATTGTTGACGTTCTGAGTTTCAAATTTTTTAACTAAATTGATTGGAGTTAAATAAAATACTACATCATGCATCATCTCATTTAATTCAATAAACGTTTTTAAATCTGAATATCTACTTAAAATTAAAATTTACAAAGAGATGAAAATTAAAATTTCAATTCAATAAACGTTTGTAAGCTATTTTTCACTTAGCTGGCATGTTTATTAAGCAACAAAATTAGTTACAAATTGTTAGGAAAGGCATAAGAATTTTGTACCTTCCACGACTGCAAAATTGGTTGCAACAGCAACGGTACCCAGGCAGTTGCAACAGCATGACGCATCCTTGTTGGTAGTGAAGAGATTTGGGTGCAGGGGGCTGGCTCACTGTCACAACTCACAAGCTCGGGTTGAAGAAGAAAAGAATGTTGAATAAAGAATTGAAGATAAAGATGAAGAAGATGGTCAGCTCGTGTGCGGCTAAATCAAAGACTCAAAAGGGGAAATGCCTTTATTTGCTTTAGGTTATCAGTTTATCACTTTAGAATGGTTGAATGGGCCACATACACTGTACACACATACACAATTTTGGCTTTAGGCCTTTGACTATTTGCAAATTTGATTTTAATTGCAATTTCCTTTATACATTTTGAATAATTGCATAATTTTCTTTATACATGGTTTAAATTACATTTTTTTATTAAAATTAAATTAAAAATATTTAAAAAAAATATTGCAGGGCTTGCGGATATTCAAGCGGGTATCCACCGAATATACGGTCAATACCAAACCCACCTACATCCATGTGCGGGTTTTAATTTATAATACTAAACCCACCCTCAATGGGTAAAATTAACCGCAGCGGGCGGGTTTTAGCAGGCAGATTTGTGGGTTTGCGGGTACAATTGCCATCCCTAATCTTTATTGGAAATGCCTTCAGGTTTTTAAGTTCTTCATGAACTCTAAAATCTCAAATTCCAAAGCCAAATATCCTTCATAAAAAGTTTATAGTGAAATATTTAGAGGATGACAAAATTAGAGAATATATTTAATGAAGAAAATAAAGTTCATTGATTTTTTTTTATTGATATTGTGAATGCGTACAGAGTATGCTAATTATATTACATTAATGTAATTAACTCAGCTAATGTCTAACATATAGAAAATTGATAGTTGTACAACTTATCACAACCTAATTCTATGTTGGCTCACACACGCACGTGCATGTTAACTAACTATTGAGCACGTTGAGCATGTCAAGCCTCGGCTAAGATTTCAGCTGCTATTGCTACATTCTTGGATCAATTTGGAACTTGCTTAATATTCTGGAAGAATGTTGAATATTCCATATTCCCCCATTTTCCCCCTCAAGTGCAATATAAGGAATGATGTTGAGCTTGGAACAACGATAATAAAAAGGCTGAGAGGATAGAGCCTTAATAAAGATGTCAACTATTTGAACAAGACTGGGAACATATTGAATTTGACAGTTTTTGTTAGCTACCTTCTCCCTTAGAAAATGCACACCTAATTCAATGTGCTTGGTTCGACAATAGAACTTTGGATTGCTAGCTAAAACAACGACACTTTGGTTGTCACACCAAATGATAAGTGTAGAAATTGACCTAACATCTAATTAACAAGTAAAGACCTCATCTATAGCATCTCTGATGCAGCCATAGAAAGAGCAAGATATTCAAAGTCAATGCTTGACCATGAAATAACAACTTGTTTCTTAAAGCACTAGAAACTACATTAGGACATAAGTAAACACAATAACCAGCAATTGATCTTCTACCATCTATGTTCGCAGCTCAATCTGCATCAGAGAAGCATTCAAGATTAAAATAACCAGATGAATTATGCCTTTTAAATATTGAAGTATCCTTTTGCAAGCTTGCCAACGCATTAGTGGGAGCACAAAAGAATTGATTAAGCTCAATAATACAAAATGCAATCATAGGCCTAGCGAAGGTAACATATTGGAGAGCACCAATTGTGCTTATGTATAGTGTGATAGTTGAAAGAGAAAAACCAACATTTTTTGTTAAAAAGACCCCTAAAGTTATGGTTGAGGAGCAATGGGTGTTTTTCTGCATATTAACTTTAACAAATAAGTCAATAATGTACTTAGATTAAGACAAAAGTAAACCAACTGAATTTTTTGTAACTTGTATACCTAAGAAGTGATTTAACTCTCTAAGATCTTTCAAAGCAAATGTGGACTATAGATTAGAGATAACCTGATCAACTAACAAAGAACTTGTCCTGTAACAATAATATCATTAACATACACTAAAATAAGAAAAATATGACCATCAACTCTTTTAAGGAAAAGAGAAGTATCTGACTTAGAGTTGGTGAAACCATCAAAGCCATTTTCAGTCTATCAAACTAAGCCCTGGGTGCTTACTTGAGTCCATACAATGCTTTGTAAAGCCTACACACATGATTGAGCTTGTTTGGATTAACGAAACCATTTGGTTGTTGCATATATACTGCCTCTGTTAAATGCATTATTGATATCAATCTGTCTAAAACCTAATTTTGCATGATTGTTATGCTCAAAATCACTCTGATGGTTGAAAACTTCACCACATGACTAAAATTTTCAGTATAGTTAATGCCTTGAGTTTAATGAAAACAATTAGTTACAAGTTTAGCCTTATATATATTGATATTACCATCAAAGTTGCATTTTATTCGGAAAACCCACTTGTTACCAATAATCTTGACAAGATGAGTTGGGTTAACAAGCTCCTAGGTTTAGTTATTGAGTAATGCTTGATAATCTTTTGTCATAACCTTATGCCATTTGGGATTAGCCAGAGCAGCTGAGACAGAGGTTGGTTTTATTTTTGTTGACTTACAATTAGTGATATAAGCTTTCGGTTTAAAGATTCTATTTTTGGACCTTGTAATCATGGAATGATCAGCATGTACAGGTGGTTGTGGTGAAGATAAGTGATGAGGTTCACAAGATGAGGAAAAAACAAATGAACTTAAAGATAACAAAGAATGTAAAGGAAATGAAGGAACTTGAGATATTAGATAAGGATCATTGGTTGTTGCTGGTTGAGATTGAGAGAGTGGAATATCAAGTTGCACTACAATCTAAGGTAAAGATGGAGTAGAAAATGAATTAAGACTTGACTCAAATGGATAATATGTGTTGGAAACTAAAGAAAAATTAACTCTAAACTGAAATGGAAATGATGACTTGTCAAATATGATATAGTTATTGATATAAATTCTTCCAAAAGAATGTAAGCATCGATAATCCTTATACAGTGAACTATAATCTAAAAATACAAATCTATTGGTTCTATGACTAAGCTTATGGTGATAATATGGTTTTAGATAAGAGTAATCAAGCTTTTCATAAAATAACAGTTCAAAAGTTGCTTTGCTATTAACGATATTTGTTGGAAGTCTCTTAATGAGGTATGTGGCTATATGAAAAGCATTCAACCAAAATTTCAAAGTTGGATTTGCTTGAGCAAGAAGAGTAAGCCTTATTTCTGCAATGTGTTTATGCTTTCATTCAGTATTTCGATTTTGGTGATGAATGTAAAGACAATGGCATCTGAACTAGATACCTTGTTCAATAAGATATGTAATAAATGATCTAAACTCATTTCCCCAGTTAGTTTACAAGCACTTATTTTTTCTAGATAGGTTGTTTTCTCTCATGGTTTTAAACTCCCTAAATGTTTGCAAGGCTTTGGACTTGACAGTAAGAGGAAAAATCTAAGTAAACCTAGTAAAGTCATATGTAATAGAAAGATAACCTTATGATGACACGATCAAAGTTGGCGCCTATAGATCAGCACATACAATTTCTAATGGCCATATTATTGTTGTTTCAACAAATAGAAAATGTTACAGATGACTTTTACCAAACTGATAGGGACTATAAAATTCAAGTGTGATATCTTCATCTAAGTCAAAAGTATGATCAAATTGTTTTAGAATTTTTTTTAAGGCATGAACTGTTGGATGTCCCAATCTTTTGTGCATGATATTGTAATTAAGAGACTTTGAAGGATAAGCAAACAAGGCCATGTTGGTATCTTTTTTGAATGTAAATGAGTTTACATTAGAAGAATGCATGTTAGCTGCATACACTATAAAAACATAGACAACAAACCAGATTTATAGTTAATAACAGACACTGATTAAGAACTCAACAACACATGAGACTTACCTGAATGATAAATTGTAGTTAAACATTTAACTTGATAGAATGCATCTAGTAATCCCCTTGAGCAGTGTGATACCTTTACTCTTAAACTTAACACAACAAGTAGACTTGTGAAATTCAATTTATGCATTGATATCAATTAATGATCTAGAAACACTAATTAGATTCTTAGTAATATTAGGTATATGCAGGACATTTGTGAGGTAGATACTTTGTGTTGTATGTGTATTCAAAACTGTTAAACCTACATATTGAATGGACAAGCCCATATCATTTCTTATATATAACTTTTGAACGCTAGTATAGTTTGAACAAGATAAGAAAATACTTGCATTTTGACTTACATGATTAGTTGCACCAGAATCAATATACAAAGCCTGATCAACAACAATATTATAGTTAGCCAAAAGAGAAGCAACACCTTAACTAAGAGTAATGCAAGTATCACCAGAAGAGACATTTCCATAATTGAGTCTAATATCTCTTGCATACATAATAACATGTGTATATCTGTTATAGAAACCAAAAACACCTTGAGGATATACAAAGCTTGGTGACACTTGTAACTGATTGTTCAGCGGAGGCTGACAAGCAAAGTAACCTTGAAAACTTCCCATCTAGGAAAATTATCATTAAAACCTCTACCACCACCTCTTCCATAATTTCTTCTAAAAAATTGTCCACCTCTTGGCCTGCATTCTCTTGAATAATTTCTCGTATTACCTCCTTGTTGTCATGGAACAAATGCATAATTAAATTTGTTTCTACATTTGTAAGCTCCATAACTAAGTATAAACCATATCTGGCATATGACACTCTTATCTCCACCAAAAGAACTACTAGATCCTCCATTATCCTTCATGTTATTTTCAGTGTTAGGCTTACTATAATTCTATCATTTTATGCAAAGTTTGCACTCACATCATGCACTCACATCATGCATTGTTTCAAATTGTGCATTTCCATTACTCACTTTAAGTCTTATTTCATGACTTCAGAGTACTGAAAACATATCCTCAACAGTAATATTTTCATTTTCAAGCCTAGTTAACACATTTGTGACAAGTGATTCATAAGCATCATACATGCTAACAAGAATGTGCATCATAAACTCATTAAGTGAGAGTGCATTACCTCCAATTGCTAAGGCGTCAGAAATATTCTTCATCTTGTTAAAGTAATCACTGATGGAGAGTGATCATTTTTTAGTAGTTTGAATTTACATCATCAGAGGCATAAAATGTGCCTTAGATTGAAATATAAAAATTTATGCAAGTCTCTTCTAAAACTCCTATGATAAAAACATCTAATGTATCAACACATTGTCCGTCATTGATCAGAACATCCAGCTCTTGAGCAATTTATTAGTCTTATTCGACATAATGTATTCTGGATTTTTAGTTCTTATAGCTTTGATTTGAGATCTGTTTGATTTTTCAATTGATTCAGGTAGAAATTAAGCAAGACAAGAGTTATCACCATTGATAAAGTCTTTAAGACCGTATTCAATTATTAGTGCAAGAACTTTGTGTCTTCTACACAAGGTAATTTGTTCTATTGAGCTTTACTAGTTGTATAAAGTTGAAGGACAACGAAGATAAAGCTACGTTGTTTGAATTCACCATGATTTAAGGCTCCGATACCTTGAAAAATCTTATAGTGAAATGTTTAGAAGATGAGAAAATCAGAGAAGATATTGAATGAATAAGAGAGAGTTCATTGATTTTTTTTTTATTTGATACTGTGAATGTATACAGAGCACGCTGAGCATGTTGAGCTTCGAGTAAGATCTCAGCAGCTACTGTTGCATTCATAAATGCCACATGTCATTATGGAATCAAATTACACATCCAAGTTCTTTCGAGTTCCAATACTAGTCACATCAAACGCCGAATGCCGTTGATACTTGCTGGACGGCACCCTTTTGCCCCACCTAAGCTTGTCTCATACATAGCAAAATTGAAAATGATGATGACTTTTTATGGTTCCAGTAGCTATTTTCCCAAAGCTTCAATTATTTGCAAATGGTATTTAGCTAATTGAAAGTAAAAATAAAAATGGTAATCTTGGTTTCATCAAAGAGAAATTGCAGTTATTACACACTAATTACGCACTAAGTAATGAATTAAATGTGGGTAATATAATGTTTCAATGGGTTTTATCCATGTAAATTTTCTTTTAATTTTTTATATTTTAGATTTTAAATGAACTTTCACAAGTCTATCCTTAAATATTGATGATATACATACATTTATATTAATGACAGGGGAGGCATATGATAATACTGACAGACTTGCCATCTAATCATAAATAAGTCAAACCTCGGAGAAGGTTTCTAAAATTATCCACAAATTAAAATACTTAAAGAATCGCAGATTGGATCACTCAAATGAGTGGGTAAAACTGAATAAGAGGCACGATTTATCCACTAAAGAAACCTATTTTTGGCCGATGATTTGCTGGCACGTATACTACATCCGCCTGTCACATTCTCTCCCACCACATACCCGTCACTCTGTCCTTCCCCACATTGTTACAATCCATTCCTTGCCAGCACAAACAAAATAAAATAAAATAAAATAAAATAAAAAATTGAATATGCTGGAATGATGAAATATTAAAGGCCCAATATTAAAATGCAAGTAATCTTTAAAAAAAAAATCCAGCATACGGGTTTTTTTTAAACCAATTTTATGACCACTTATTAACCGAAACGTGTCAGAACGGACACATCATTAGCCGGTCAGAATCTAGCAAACCAACCCTTCGCCAAATTTCATACCATTCGTCCCTCCCTCTCATCTCAATCACTCACCCACCAACAAACAAAGGAAAGAAAAAAAAAAAAAAAGGCAAAAAGTAAAATATCTCTCTCACTCTCTCAGGGAATCAAAAAACAAAATCAAAAGAAGAAGCGGGTGGGCGAAAATGTCTCTGAGAAATTCGTGTCTCTCTCGAAGGATCTCGAGATCGTTCGGAGAGGCACACAAATCTTCGAAAGAGACCGAACTCGATGCCGCTGACGACTCGGTCGTGTCGTCGACCACGTCGGCGTCGATGGATTCCGGCGCCGCCGCTGCCCACTCCTCCGGGTCATGGGCCGGGTTGCTGCCCGAATTGCTAGGGGAGATCATAAGGCGCGTGGAGACCACAGAAGATAGCTGGCCCCATCGCCAAAACGTTGTCGCTTGTGCTTGCGTTTGTAAGAGATGGAGGGAAATTACCAAAGATATCGTCAAGTCTCCTTTTCTTAGTGGCAAAATTACCTTCCCTTCTTGCCTTAAACAGGTCATTTTGTAAATTAACATATTTTTGTTGTTTTATCAAATGATTGATGAATTTTGCTTGGATCTTGTTAATTAGAGTTTGATTGATGTCCATTTTTTGTATTTTATCTGTTTAATTTGTTGATTTATTGTTAATAGCTAACGGGGTATCTCTAAAATTCTGGGCTTTTTCCCCCCAATTATTTGTTAATTTTGGTTTCGGTGTGAATGGTTGTTGCAAAAGTTGAATGACTGGGAAATGATTTTGATGTGGGTTTGGTTACACGAGACTAAGAGAGTGTAATGTAGATACTGAGAAAGAAAGAGCGAGCAAATTTGTTCTGGGAATATTCAATTTATGGGTTTTACTAAATTTAATCATGAGTTTGTGTTCTTATGAAAAATTTTAGGAATTTTTTTTTTCCTTTTACTTGTGATCATATTTGATTTTTTCATTGTAGGAAAATTAAAGATGCTTTTAGAGTGAAATAAAGTTAGAAAAGTTTTTGTCCTTATTATATTAAAGGGTTATTTCAAAAGTCTTTTTTAAAAAGTTTGAACTAGTGTATGTAACAGATAGTTATTGCTTGCCCTTGACTCTTGTATGTTTTGTTGAACTGTGACTTTTGGCTTGTTGATTTGGTGGTTGCCAATGAAATTGTTACAGTTCCGGGATTGATGTTCTTGTCATTTATCTTTTAAATGCAGCCGGGTCCACGCGAGTTCCCTCATCAATGTCTAATAAGGCGGAATAAGAAGACCTCAACGTTCTACCTCTATCTTGCACTTACCCCATGTAAGTTGTAATTGGTGAAATTGATTTGGTAACGAACATAAAAAAATGAAAATTTCTAATTATTTAGACTTTCTCCAATACGTTTCTTAGTGGTAACATTTATTTGACTGGAATTGTGACCGGTACATCTGCGTTGCTAATATTAAATGTTGAAAGAAAGATATTCCACTTTGTCAAACCTGACATGTTAGTCAACTTGACTTGGTCTTAAGTTGACAAGTTCCAGATTCATTAGGAAACAAATTATTCCATTTAGTTTATGACATGTATCCTGACTATTGTATCATCTTTGAAAGCCTTTATATTTAGAGCCTTGACAGATAGATGGAATAGTGGTTTGCAAGTCAACCAAACAGAGTTAAACTATCATTTGGATATAAGATATTTAGTTAGCCCAGATGTCAATTTCTCCTTTAATATCTAGCCATACAGAAGTGTTTACATAGCATGTCTGACATGGTACTTCATCCATGAAATATCCAGCCAACATTAATTTCTCAATGAGCCTTGTTGCGTGTTTCTTGTATATTGTGCTTCATAGGTTTTATATCTTGCTTGACCAGATGTATTGTCATACCTGGATTTTTGTAAGAGAGAAGGATAGATATGTTACTGTTCCATAAATTTGGTGGATGCTAATTATTCATGCATCTTCGAACACTCCTAGCCTATGTGTAAAGAAGAGGAGATATAAAGGATTAGAATTTAAGAAGAAACTGGAAAGAATTTGCTCTAATATGGCAGGCCACTCTAATTTCTACATTGTTGCTTTGAGCTAGGGGGCTTAAAGAAAATTCTCTCTAATCAGCAGGAGTTAGATGCCTGCCAAGATGGATCAACAGCAATTGCTCAGAATTGCTACTTTCCTGCTGATCCCTATCACGTTCACATACATTGCCTTACAATATAAACTAATTGGAAAAAAAGGAGAAGAAAGTATCAGAGAAATAAGAATACTGGAAGTGCCAGAACTTGATTTTTAATCTTCTGTAGGTTGATGACATGAATAGTTTTTGATTCGTTGCTTCTTAGAATTATCATTTCTGTTAAAAGCTAGCATTGGTTTACCTGTCTTCATTGGCTACAGATTTGGAGAAGTTTTATTCTGAAGCTAATTTCAGTTTTGTAGCTGAGCTTCAGGCTGATGGTTAACTTGTTTTATTCCTCTCATAATATTTTTTGCAGTTTTTTCCTGTTCTTGTTGGTATATTAAAACAATAAGATCTTAACTGATATTCTCTTGCTCATTCATTGTTATTGTTTCTTCCACCCCAGCATTTAGCGAAAGGGGGAAGTTTCTTTTAGCAGCTCGGAGATACAGACGTGGTGCACACAGTGAGTATATCGTATCTCTTGATGCTGGTGATCTTTCTCAAGGGAGTAATGCATATGTTGGCAAATTAAGGTAGAATATTTCTAAAGTTTAGCTGAGGCATTTTCTAGTATGTTGCTTGGTCTGCAGAATGTGCCTTATGAGTTTAACATTATTTTTAATTAATACCGAAATAGCATCTTTTATTACTTAGGGATAAAAATTTTCTCAAAATTTTCTGTTAGACACGTACACTTGATGGTAGTATCTGTTGCTTATTTACTTTCTGGGTTCATCATGTGACAAGAATGAATTCCTTTCCATTCATGTTTTTACTTTATATTCTTACTTAACCCCAAAACTTTTGCAGTTCTGATTTCCTTGGGACAAACTTTACAATTTACGACAGTCGGCCGCCTCACAATGGTGCAAAACCCTCAAGCAGCAGGGGTAGTCGACGATTTGCAAGCAAGCAAATAAGCCCCCAAGTTCCAGCAGGCAACTTTGAGGTCGGACAGGTTTCATACAAGTTTAACCTCCTAAAATCAAGAGGTCCAAGGAGGATGGTTTGCACGGTCAAGTGTCCATCATCAAGAGAAACTGCTGATGACATAAAGATGAAGAAAGCGGAGAATGCTGGGTGCACGATTTTAAGGAACAAATCACCTAGATGGCATGAGCATTTGCAGTGCTGGTGTTTGAATTTCCATGGTCGGGTAACAGTAGCATCAGTAAAGAACTTTCAGCTGGTAGCAACAGTGGATCAAAGCCAACCTGGAGGGAAAGGAGATGAAGAAACGGTTCTCCTCCAGTTCGGTAAGGTAGGGGATGATATTTTCACAATGGATTATAGGCAGCCCTTGTCAGCATTCCAGGCCTTTGCTATATGCCTTACAAGCTTTGGCACAAAGTTGGCTTGTGAGTAGTATATTTTGCTTTGTTTATGTTATATATATACATATAGCTACAAGTTCGGGTGGATGTTATATATAGTTACAAGTTTGGGTGGATGTTCTATATATAATTATTCCTTATTCCAGTCAGTTCTTTTAGATTTGAACAGTTTTGTGAGGAATCATGTGATGTACATGTTTGTTGTTGTATTATTAATACAACTTATGTTGAAATTATAACGGTCGCTATAAAATCTTACCGCCAGCAAGCACATGTTATGCTTCCAAAGTGTATACGTTTCACTGTACGACTTTAATTCCCGGTGGTAGGGGGAAGTTTTCTCCTCACTGACTCTTGGGAGTGAGTAGAGCAATGCCATTTCAAAAACTCCATATAAATCAATGGTAGAAAGCTGCCTTTTTTCTTTTATTCTTTTTAATGATAAAATTGTTAGATATATTAATGCCAGTTATTTATTATTTTCCATTTATAATGTTTTTGTAGATTTCTACATACTATGTATTAAACTGTGGTAGAACCGTTGAAGATTATTATAGGTATAAAACAAAAGTAAATGAATGACATAAATTTTGACTTATTCTAAAAATTGCTACTCCCATCGAAGTGTTACATTTGTACTGCTTGCAGGATTGGCGACGGTGTCTAAAGCTTAATACAAGAGTTTATATAATGTCATACCAAGCATCTTCAGAGGTTTCAACATTTGAATCTCCAGTCTCAACGGCTATTTATCATTTATTTATTGAATGTAATTGTCAAAGTTTTGTTAAACATGTTTTTTTCTCATTTCATAATTGGTTTATCATAATCTTAAATGTATATGTTAGGAAATTTTAGCCCCATTAAAGATTCTATAAGTAAAATTATTAAATAAATAATATAAATGAAGAGTAAAGCCAATCACACAATACAAGCATTTACATAGAAAACTCCCTCCAAGCTGTACATGGGACTTTCATCGGATATGTTTTTTCACAGAATTCTATATATAGCTAGGGATTGCAGAAATCTCCACAGGAACGAGGCCCTTTGGGGATTTTTCCCATTTATGTAGGATGATTTTATTCTTAATTTTATTCTTCAAGGAAGGGATGGAGATGAGCCGGAATTCTCATCCCCTCTCCCAATTCCTCATTTCTCATTTTAATTTTTAATTAACCTTTTTAGAATTGTTAATGAATAAATAATAAAATTTAAATTATAAATGTTAAATATTGGTACAAATAAAAAATATAAAAATATTTATACAATATATTGTGAAACTCTCAAACTTATTTAACTAGTTGTAGTTCTGAACTACTATTCAATAAGGCTAATTCAAAAGGCCTTGACCCAAAATTTTTCTTTTAAACTTCTATTTAATAAAATAAAAGCTAAAGCAAAAACTAAAGTTATAACATCCAAACTTTGCTAAGATATATTGTACAACTTACTTTTATTTAAATTTTTTTATTTTAATATGATTAAATTAAATTCAGAAACTAAAAACGTGTTGGTTATTCAAGGATCATGGACTCTCGGGAATCCCGTATTATTATTTGAAAAGAAGATGAGAATTCCCTTAAACAATTCTGACAGGGACATGGAGGAGATAAGAACATATGCAAAATACAAGGAATGGGTACAGGGATGTCAATCCTCTCCCCTTGCCTCCCCATTGCAATCCTTGTATGTATCTATTACGGCTGCTGAGGACGAGACAAGAATAATTCGCCGTGTGAAAAATTAATGCAATTACTTTTTTATTTCTTCATAGTAAAGAATCTAACAACACCCACTCTCTGAATAGACCTACCGCTTCTCTCATAAAAGAAACTGTCTACTTACAAAAAAAACTAAACGATAACAAGTGAATATAAAATCTCTTTATATATAGTTATTAATTTTTATAAGAGAAGTATCATTTTACTTGTACAAATAGTATTCCTCCTTGAATAAACTAAATCTTAAAAAAAATTACTTATTCATTGAATATGAATCCTCTTAAATAAGAAAACTATTAAATAAAAAAGTTTAAGAAATATCCTAATAATTAGGATAGAAATCCTTATGTAAAAAGGACACATTTTTAACAATCTCCACCTCATCAAAATTTTCAATTGGATGACAGAATATGATCCATCATGTTTATGAGAATCACTCCCAATGGGCAAAATATTGTCTTCTATCTAGTAACCATAATTTTTTACACCAACAATTATCATACTCTACCTTATCTAAAGTACACCTATCCAACAAACGTCACTTACCTTACTAAAAGTATCACTCTAATGTTTTGCTTCCTTAAGAGTCCTTAGCTATCAATATAAAAATTCCACCACACACCATGCATAAGTGGCAAATTATACGTTGTGTATAAATCTTGTGGACTCACTACAAGCAACAAACCCTCTAATGGAGAAAAGAGATATACCCCTTTCTAACACTATCAATATTTCCATCTACTAATTTAGAATTACTTGATGACTACTCAATTCCAACAAACTTCTTTAAGGTGCCTTGATGTCTACACACCTCCTAAGGTTTCCACCAATTGGAATAGAATTTTCATCTCCCATGCTTTCCTTGTTTAATCCAAATTGAATTAAAACATGCTAGACTTGAATTTATTACAAGCAAAAATTTATTCTTCTATCAAACTTTTCAACCTCAATCCTCACAAGATATGAAATTTTGTTTGCAAACATAATTGCTTTGCAAAATAGCCTTAAACTATGATACCATTTATTAGAAAATTTTAATCGCACCCTATATCTCGCAAGCAAAAATATTAAATAAATAATAAATTAAAAAATATAAATGAAAAATAAAGGCTATCATATAACACAAGAGTTTACGTAAAAAGCTCCTATGCCAAAGAAAAATCAGTCGCTAAGGATGATAAAAGAAAAATCTATTATGTGAAAAATTAATATTATTACTCTAATATTTTCCTCACTTAAAATCTCCAACAACACCTTTTTTCTCAATAGATCTATAGTTTTTTTTTTTTTTTTCACATTAGGAACTGTCTACTTACAGAGAAAATTGAGTGATGAACAAGTAAATACAACCTCCTATGTATAGTGGCTATTTCTTGTAGGAAAAATATTCATTTCCTTATAAAATATTATATTGCTCTTTGAACAACCTAATTCCTAAAAAGAAATTACTTATTCTTTAAATAAAAATCCTTTTGAATAAGAAAATTACTAAATAGAAAGAGCCTTTTAAACACCCTGATTACTGAGACACAAATCCTTATTGAAAAATGAGACTTACTGAAAAATGAGACATATTTTCTAACAATATAAGCCAACATTTTATCGAACAAAATTTTCAGCTTTCATACTGGATGAATTTTAAACCCAGTATCTATGTGAGTCAAGGATTTCCCCTCTTTCTAAATTTAAAATCAGTCAGTCCTCTCTCAATCAGGGTTGGGAATAGATGTATAAGTCGGAGCCGATAGAAATTAATTGCTATGAATGAAATCAAAACTCTTGGTGTTGGGTTCGAGTAGAGAGTGAGATTGATATGGTCAATTCTCTCTTCAGTTTATCGCCTGGGCTAACAAATATGTAATTTAGAGTAACCTAACCACCCACCCACCAAAATTAAACTAAAACACAAGAGAAGTTTACACTTGGGCTAACAAATATGAATTTGAGTCTTCTTTTAGTATATCTATGATTTTTTCAACCATTCAATCCGACTACCATCTAATAATGATATTGTCAACCAGGGACGAAAAGGAAGCATCTAAGCTTACACCAAAAAGAAATAACGTTTTCCAGCGTAATAGGCAAACTTCATGCGTATATCGTTCTATTGCTCTGCCAATTATTCAAAAGCAGAGCAGATTGATTCTGATGCCGATTGACATATCCACCAAGAAATGCAATATGCATATGTAAAATGCTACAAACTAAAGTCTCCAATGCAAGAAAAGATAAAAGGCTTAATAGATTCACAGTCATGACAAGAGTAACAGTCAAGGACACTAGTTATGTGCTGAGCCATAACCATAGGAGAAAACATTCATATACAGCACCCATTTTGAAGACTCAACAACAGGACACAACATCAAGTCCTGGTAGCAGTTTTTATTTATCCCTCCTCCTCACTTCTTTCCTCGAAGCTTCACACCAAGGGCCCTCTCCAGCTTGGTAAGTATCTGCTGATTTGGAATGGCTTTTCCTGATTCATATTCCTGAATCACCTGGGGCTTCTCATTGATCAACTGCACAGAGAAATAAAAGATTTGATTTTATTTAGTCAAGCCTAAAATTTAGTAGAAAGTCTGGCACATCAGAGAAAGATTTCAAATAAAGCACCTGAGCAAGTTGAGACTGGGTAAGTTTCTTATCATTTCGTGCCTGAACAATGGCTTTCTTGAGTTCGCTAGGCACTCGATCATCTGTACAATATAGAACAGATAAAAGCACTTTAGTATACATTTATCCTCTTGTTGACAGGTTAAAAATCTGCTGAAATAAGTGAAAATGCCGCAAAGTAAAATGCGGAGCAACAAAAGTGAACTCAAAGATTAAATAACTAAATTCTATGCCAATAGGGGCCAAGTTTGACAGAATCATTGGCATACCCACTTGAACATGAAGACTTAGTGGTGGTCACAATGAGATGTAAATCACCAATGGTGGTTGAGTGAATAAAGAAAATAACTTTAAAATTATGCCCTTAAACGATCTTCAAAATTAAAATGGCAGAGCATACATTGCAAACAGATCATTCATGCACATTTACGTACACAATAAAAGCACATCAGATTAATTGTTTCAACACAAACAATGCAAAATCACTACAAGAACTCCAAACTCCAAACAAAGAACAAATTTCACTATCCAAGAACTGTATAACAGATGAAAAAAATTCTTACAATATAGAGTATAAACACTGATGTGAAAAAAAGAAACTTACGAGCAAGGTTCTCTGTATCTTCATCAAGCTTCCTGGTGTTCAGAGAAGTGCTACTCGAGGCAGCCTTGTTTGTGCCAGCATGTGCTGCAAGGGAAATTAAGATGTAAGCAACTGGACTACAAATCATGGGGACACTTACAATTACAAACATAAGTTTGAAAGATCACAAATTTGCACAAGTCCTGACACATACATATGAAAAAAAATCTCAAGAATTAAAAAAAAAATCAAATAAAGCTTCCACAGTGATCAGAAGAGGTTGATATATAAAGCTCATTAGATTTAACCCTTTACCCAATCGTAGAAAAAGTCATAGATATACTAAAAAGAAGGCACAAAATCATACAAGATGGGCTTATAACATATTTCATAACATACATTTTATCTTACATGAACTTCTGAATTTATTTTCTACATATTTTAAAAAAAATATAAATCACGATATCATCTAGAACCAAAAATGAAAAAATTAAAAATAAATCCCATTATCGTCTATCTTTGTCTTTTCCATCAAAATCACAGAAACCACCCTAATCTGTGAATCCATCACAAAAAAATTCAAAACCCTAGAAAAGAAAATTCAAAAAAGAACCCGCAATCATAAACACACACGCTATTGTATATTCATGAACGGTCTACAAAGATTAATTAAAACAAAAATATAGAGAACATAATAATTACAAATTATAAAATATAAAACCCTACTTTCCATGAGATAAGATAACATCAAACACGGCACATGGGTTTTTCTTTCATTGAAAAAAAAAAGAACAATTAATTAGAGAAGGAGGACTGATCTGATAAAATAACACCAAAAAATATTACATTTTCTGACAGTCTCGATATCGGCACCGGCGCGTCGGGCAGCGTTAACGACCTTCTCGTCCTTCTTGGCGGCGGCGTTGGGGGCTTTCTTCTTAATCACCACCGGCTCCCAGTCCTGTGTGATCGGTCCGATTCCGGCCATGTCCACTCCTCGATCAAATATCTCTTCACTTGAAAGATTTTCTTTGGGATTTTGATGAAATTGTTTTATTCGATGATGAGATTGGGCTGTTGCTTATATAGCTGCCCTAATATTCCCTGTGACGTGGCAATCTAATCTCTGATGCCCTAACCTCCTCAATCCTCATTACGGGTGCTCTCCCTATTTTACCCTTTATTTATTTATTTATTTATTTACTTTTTAGAGATATTATTATTTTGGATTTAGACTCATTGCCCAGTTGAGTTTTTTGTTAAACTTCTAAAATGATGTAATTTAGGTTTTCTCTAAGAATATAAAATTAATTAAATTTTAATCGTATATTGCATAGTTAAACTATACGTGTAGTAAAAAATTATAATTAGTTATGCATATCTTAATTTAACATTAAATTCAAATCTTATCATTTTACCACTAACACATATTATTTTACAGTCAAATTTTTTTAACAATTACTTATTTCTACTAATTATTTCAATCTTTTATCGTCTCACCACCAAATTAGTAACTTGGTTATGAAATTGATGATGTTACAATAGATACACAAATCAATTTTTTAATCAAGGTACGAATGTTTAAAAGTAATCACTATTCAAATTTCTTAACAACTAAGAATAACAAAGATTCATTTCATTAATTCGTCATGGTTATTGGCTTTTTGCTCAAACTTGATGCTTGCTAGCATTGAGTAAATATAATTTTATCATAATCAAATACCGTGATCCAAATTGACAACTTTATCACAGGCATTGCCCTGATCTTAATTTGTTAAAGCATATTCAAGTAACCCAATTAGATTTTACAAGACAATAGATGTATTTAGATTCTTAAATCCACATTATAACGTACCCAAATAAATATGGAATAAAAAAAAATCCCACATATTATAACCTGCACAAGAAAAAGTCTATTTACTAAAAAATTGTACATACAATAGCCGCAGCCAACTAAGTTTTAACACCAACTAATTTTTTCAAAAAGAAAATACAATCTTAGGAACAGAGAAGATGAAGGACTATTTCCATGTGAGTTGTGAGCTGTGTCAAAAAAGATTGTTCCATATGGTTCTCCATTCCCTTTCACAGGATTTATAATGCAATCATTCTCCTGAGCTATACAGTCATTCAGGTTCTCTTGCCGAAAGATGAGGTTGATGCAGAGTCCGAAAACAGAAGTATCTACGCCCAACCTTCTTTATGCAGTTGCTCGCTTTTACTGCTTCTGCCCAATTCCATATTGAGATACTACTTCCAACTGGCACCCGTTTTTCATATTCTTCCAGCTAAAATTATTCTGCTCAGTCCCCCACCTTTCTTCTTTCAAATGAGCCTTGTCTTCAATTTTATTCTGGAGTCAGATCATAGCTAAAGAGTGTGGATTTAAGATACGAGAAGCCTTTGTGGGAACATTACAAAATGGGTAGAAATGACACGTTCTGAATAAAAATATTAGGTGAGGCGTTGTGTAGAAAGAAGCAACCACATAAGAAATGAAAAAATAAAAAATAAAAAACAGTCGACACGTGCATTCTCAATATTAATAACATAATTGCAAAGGAAAACACAGTAAAGGAAACTTTATATGTCCTTGAAGAGAAGCATGATCTTACCAAGGTATCTGTTGCTCCCTTTTATTCCCATCCACATCCAAACTCCCATCCTAAACATTATTGATATGCTTATTGGCATCATCTTCATTTGGAGAAGTCTGCAATACACAGCATTAGAGAGGGAAAAAGGAAAAAGGCAACCATCCCAAAAGCACCAAAGTTTGAAAACTGTAAGTTGTATGTGTTCACTATCAATCTGTCATTATTTAAGCGCAAATCGGAATCCTCTTTTCTAGGTAATTCACAATCTACATTGTCCTGGGAGCACTTAAATTACCACCAACTTTTGTGTCAGCCTAAACCCACAACATTCCACTTAAACCAGTTTATAGACTTCAAAATTAATAATTACCTGAGAGACACCCGACTTTGACAAGGAATGACTGAGAGGTTCACCTTTTAACACAATCATTGGAAGACGGTCAATATCCCAACCAAGAACCTTACAAACAACCTGGCCAAAAGCCCTATGAGCCCTCTTCTTTTTTGTCTTCAATATTCCAGTGGAATGCTGCAGAAGCCCATGGCAATCCTTAAATCTCTTCCAAACCTTCTTCCCAATCCCGCCACAAACCAAACAACAAAACTCCCCGTCTTCAGAATATTTCTCATAATAACTTCTGAGCTCACTATTCTCAGTGAAGACCTTCAGAAAAAACTTGAACACTTCACTTTTGTCAGATCTATCTTCATCCATTAAATCATCCTCATCTTCATCATCACTTTCATCCCTGTCTGAACCTGAACTTTTCACAAAGAATTCTTGGCAAGCATCCAAGATTTTCTGCTGTAACCGGCCTGCACTTAACTTAGCTTGTTCTTCAACAGAAGCCAAGTTAATAACCAAAGGTCTCTTGGGCTTCAAGGTGGGCCATCCTGAAGCTCTGGACGAGTTCTCATCAACAGGCTTAGTCCATGACCATTCCGATCTAGTGATCAGTGATGGGCCAGATTCCTGCATTATTAATTCCTTCTATCAAACAAAAAATAAACAAAATAAAATGGCTGGCCATCTATGTCTCATGGTGGGTGCCTTGACAGACAGAAATGTGTATTTCAGACGAAGCTCTTTGATAATTTGCTAATCATGTCCATATGTTAAGATAATGTACGTGAAATCACGTCGGTGACGTCAAGAGAGCCAAAGCATAGCACTTTCAGCTTCTCTCCCCCTTTTGGTATAAAATCCTAAATACTTACCTTCTTCTATTTTCTCCCCTTCTCTCTTAGCATCAAATGCTTGTGGAGCACTGGAAAGCATCATTACAGTGTTCTTGAGGGCATGTGATGAAGATGAAGAGATTAAGGTTGTTTGTCAACCATTGGTGAATAGGGAAAAAAAATGTTTTCTTCTTTTCCAAACGAGGGCAACCAAATTCCTATCTCAACCTCCTTATGCATTTCTCCAATGATTAGGGGCACCTATACTGCCAAATGACGAGGATGTATGGTCCCAGGCTAGTGATTTAGGCAAAGTGATCAGATTATGACAGGTAGGCTGTAACTTTCTTCATTTATCAGCAATGTCATGAATATACTTATACAGCAATCCCTGGCCTTTCTCACTTGTAGATTAAACTCTGACAACTTGACATTTACATCAACATAAACTTTGACATCAGAATCTTAAGCACGCGTTTCAATTGCAAGAACAATATACACCATGTTGATGTCGAAAAACGACTTCAATAAATAAATTGGGTTTTTGGGGAAAGCAGCACAAAGTGGTCTAGTTGCCAAGCCAAAAATTTTAAATTTCTTCAATTGCTAATCACAGAAAATTGTCGGAATACTCCGGTGGGGCTTCCGACAAAAACTCTACGATGTTTAAGTTAGATTTTTTGTATATCAGAAAACGGAAATGAATTGAGAAAATAGGGTTTAAACATAAGTTCTTCAATGGGGATTTGTAATGATTATTATTGAATCTCATGTGTTAAGGACGTGGAATGGTTGATCTCTTGATGATTTTTAGTTGATTTTGTTAACACCTTTCTCTGATCCATTATTTAATTTTAATAAGCTTATCTTAGTGGGCTGTTGTCTTCTTAATTTTAGTCCTATCTTCGGCAATTGCAAGTAACTTTTGCCAGTTGAGGATGGTTTACAAGGTCGTAGCACTTACTCAAGTTCTTTAAAAATATGACACATTTAGAGCATGTTTGACTTGTGACTTAGACAAGTAGATTTCGAGGTTGCACAAATAGATTTTAGGTCAGACTAGTAAATTGTTAGATCAGATAAATATGCTTCTAGATCAGACTTACATTTGGACAAATAGAAATTCAGATCGTACTTATAAAACCGGCTCATCTTGTTAATAGAGTAGATTCTAAGAGAACTCGGCTAGGCTGTCCTCCGTGGTGACATTAAAGAAATCCGACCCAAACATCAGTTCTCTAGTTTTTATATTCAAAAGCTATGATCGGTGTTGAAAACTAAATGTCCAAAAGATGAAAAATTTTGGCAAACCTGACAGCAGTCCCCTAGTTCCCAATTTCGAGAAGATATGATCGCTGTTGGAAACTCACCAAGAAGGAAGAAGACAAGATATTAACCCTCTTAAATAAGGGTGTTATATATGTCAAGCTATGTTATAATAAGGTCGGCGTAGATGTCAAAGCTGAGCTGAATTTTTTTAAACGAGGGACCGGTATCAGGTTTGGCAAACTTTTCATCTTTTTGACATTTAGTTTTCAACACTGATCATAGCTTCTCGATATTGGAAACTAAAGGACTGATGTTTGGGTCAGATTTCTTTAATGTCACCAAGGAGGACAACCGACCCGAGTTCCCTTGGAATATACTTCATTAACAAGATGAGCTTACTTTATAAATAAGAACTGAAATTTTATTTGTCCGAATGTAAGTCCGACCTGAAATTCTATTTGTCCAACCTGGAAGCATATTTGTCCAATCTAACAATCCACTAGTCCGATCTAGAACTCTGCTTGTCTAAGTCATCAAGTCAAATGTGCTCTAAAAGTGTTCTACTTTTAAGGAAGTTGAGTAAGTGCCACGACCTTATAAGCCACCCTCAACTGGGAAAAACTACCTACAACTGCTGAGAGTGGGCTAAAATCAAGAAGACAACAGCCGGTTAAGAAAAGCATATTTAAACTAAACAATGGATCAAAGAAAGGTGTTAGTAAAATCAACTAAAAAATCCACAAGACATCAACCATCCTGCTGTCTTACCACATGAGATCCAACAATAACATCACAAATCCTCATTAAAGAAACCCTGTTTTCTCAATTCATTTCCCCCTTTCTCACATACCAAAAATCTTACTTAAACATCGTAGAGTTTTTGCCGGAACCCCCATCGGTGTATCTCGTCAATTTTCTATGAGTAGCAAGTGAAGAAATTTGAGTTTGGCCCGGCAACAAGACCACTTTGTGTTGCTTTCCCCTAAAAACAAATTTAGCCATTGAGGCCGTTTTTCTACATCAACACACCATTATCACAATCTTGTAATGAAATGGCCAACAAATTAAAGAAATAAACAAATAAATAAATAAGGAAAACCAAATGATAGCATTTACATATCAAAAACAGAACACCATTCTCACCTGGCAATCAACCGCTATATCTTTATCAACTTCTGGATTCATAAACTCGCAATCAAGTTCTTCAAGACCTTTATTGGCATCCTTTGTCTTTAAAAAAAAAAAAAGGAAAGAAAGAAAGAAAGATCTCTTCTGTAATTTCATTAAAAAAAGGCCAAAAAAAAAAAAACCTTTTATTTGCATATCATAAAGACAATATCCTCACATGGCAATCCACTGCTAGGTCTTTATCTGCCTCCATGTTCACGGCCTTGCTATCAGGATTTTCAAGACATTTATTGCCATCATATACCTTCATAGCATTCTGCAACCAAGAGCAATCAATGATAATTACCAATCTGAATGACATAACTAGACCTTCCGAGGTTTCCACATAGCACCACACAACAAATAACAGCTAAAATAATGCAAATCACTAACCTCACAAATCATCAATTTACCATCATTCTTATTAATGTCTGTGACCACTGTCTCAATTACTTCACCATTATTTCCACCTTCAGAGCCCCCATTATCCTCAACAACGGTCATATGCCCCACATTAACTTCATCATTTTCGCTTGCTGCTACATCCTGCAAAATTTAACCCAACTCACAAGCTTCAAGTTATCTACAGAATTCAAGCAAACTATACACAAGCCTCAAAAGTTCTGACATTACAAACCAATACCTGGGTTAAGCCTGAAAAAGATTTTCCAAGAGGCTCACCCTTCAATACGATCACTGGCAACCTATCAATATCCCATCCAAGAACCTTACAGACAACCTGCCCAAAAGCTCTATGAGCTCTCTTTATCTTCGTTTTCGATATAGATATCGAATGCTGAACAAGTCCCACACAATCTTTATACCTCTTGTTAACTTTCTTACCAATGCCAAAACAAACCAAGCAACTAAAATCACCAGTCTCATTATTCTTCTCATAATAACCCCTCAACTTCTTATCATTTACGAACAATTCAAGCAAGAACTTGTACACTTCACTGTCCACAAGCCTATCATTCTCAGTCAAATAATCTTCCTCGTCAAGTTCCTCACTTTCGTCATCTTCGATGCCTTCTCCACCAACCCTTTTAGAGAAAAACTCAATGCAAGATTCAATAGCCCTGTGCTGCACTTGCATTGCAAACAATTTGGCTTGGTCTTGAGCTGACAGGGGTTCGGGTCGGGTCTTCGGTTTCTCAACTGGCCAGCCAGTGGCAACTGGAGGAGGCGGGTTGACGGGCCATTCTGGGCCCGAATCAAGACCCGGTTCCGATTCAGACGTGCCACTTCCACTTAATGGTTGTTTCCCGGAATTCTTCTTCTTCTTCTTCTTGAAGGGCGTGGTGCGGGTGGGTGTGCGGAGTGCCGCTGTTGCTGGGGCTTCCGGTCTGGGTCTGGGCCTGGGTAACGAATTCAGGCTAGGGTTAGGGTTACCAGGGGGGCCCAGGTGCCAGAGAGAGTGGAGGTAAAGCACCTCATCCCTCAGCCTCTGTTCATCGTAGGGATTCATAAGCAAAATCCCAAATCAAAAATTTAGCAAAGAAGATGAAGATTACCGATCGATGACAGTTTTTACCATCCTCCTTTGACATTTTGGTGATATTTAGAAAACAATGATTAAAAGAAAAAAGTAATAATTATTTTTATTTCTATTTTTCAATTTTGACAAATTTTAATTTTTTTTTCCTCCTTAGATTTTATCTTTTTATGTGAAGAAAAATGGATGAATTATACAATAATACTACAAAATTGTTGTAAATGTGGTGAATTTATTATTTGTTTCCCCCTAGAAAGTTAATAATAATACCATTTCTTTTCATATCTAATAAATACCATCGTTTAGCTCTTTGAATAAATGAATAAAAAAATTATTAATAATATATTATTATTATTAAGGTATTTGTATTATGTTGTTTTAGTCTAAAATGTTTTATATTTTTTATTTATAAGAGTAAAAATGAGTGTATGGTGAACCGGTGGACCGGTACCCGAAGACATGGCGGGAAAGATTACCCAGAAAACTATTTTCTCGACTCACGTCTCGTATCGTCTCGTCTCTTAATGCTAAACCTCTCTACTTTCCGTGCAACCCTCGGTAACGCTATCGTTCCCCAACAGTTAATCCCTCGTTTCCACGGCCGGTGCCAGAGAGCACAAAAACACTTGCACAGTATCTGCTTCCAAATAAAACAAGCGCCGTCGTCTGCGCCGCCGCCGCCGCAAATGCCACCCAAAGTCGTCGCTGAGTACGCGAAATCGAATAGGTCGTCATGCAAAAAGTGCTCCAAGACTATTGCGGCCAATGCTTTGAGATTAGGTTCCGTCACCAGAGACTCGCGTGGGTTTGACATGACGAAATGGCACCACGTGGATTGCTTTCCGATTGTTTCCGAGCCCATTGATTCCTCTGATTCCATCCAAGGATTTTCTTCGCTTCAGGTGTTCTTCCGTTCTTTTTTTACTTTATGACCTTAGGTTTGGGGTCTAGGGTTTTATGTACATAATGGGATTTTTTTTTTAAACAATTCCTCGTATTTTTATTTATTTATTTGCATAAAAATGTCACATTTAAGAATATTATGTCACTTGAGTCAGTTGAGTGCATGAATTTGAATTGAGGTATGTTTTAGGGTTTTTGTGTGTTTGCTGAGAAACTTGGCGAAAATTAAAAAATGTGGTAACACATGGAAAGGAAGTGGAGCCAAAACTTTCCTTTAAGTTTAATTTATTAGGTCTTGTTTTTTGCTTGATAAGGTGTTGGATATAGCAAAATTCTGAAATAATTACTTGCCTTCTTCTTATTTATTTATTTTGGGCGTGTTTTCTTTACTCTGTTATTCTCATAGAATATGCAATGTGCAGCATCTTTTGAAGAACTGATTACTTTTTCTGGTTTATTAATAATCAGAGTGCTGATCAAGAAGCTCTGAAGACATTGGTTACCAAATGCCAGACCTCTCTGGAGGAGGTAGGAGTTGATTTTTGCCATATTTTGCAATTTTTTGTTTGGTAAATAAAGTCAATAGTTCTCAGTAGTAAGGAAAGTAACGAGGAACTTCTTTTTCCCAGCAATTAAATTAGTAGCTTGTCGTTGTTTTTGTCTACATAAGCAGTTTGTGGGAACTTTGCAGGCTTTTGATGGAAGTGAAGGAAATTCGAAGGGGTTGGTGGTAAATGTCCTGGGTTGTCTGATTCTTAATTACATGATTGTTATTTATCTTTCTCTTATGTGTTAAATCTTCTGCATAATTAGGTTCAGAAAACAGACGAAGATGAAGAAGAGGTTGAACTGGAGAGTACAAATTCAAAGAAAAGAAAGGTAGGTAGATTCTCTTGCCCCAGGGTTGTTGGTGGTTGATGAAATTTATGAGTGTATTTTCATTGTTTTCTGGTTATTAACAGAAAGGTTTTAGCAACAAATTTAAGAATTCGACTCCATACATTCTTGGCATCTATTTTCTTTTGCATGTAATTGCTTGAAGTTATCAGCCCCTGGTGAGGAAGCTCATCTAGAGATAGCATTTTCAGTCTCTGACGTCAAGGACAAGTATAAGGTCTGGTAATTCTGGTTCTAACTATATTTTTTAGACTAATTTTGCCTTAGAAATTTGCTTTTGCCCTAGCTAATCTCTTTATCTTTTTGTTTTCCTCACGTCTGAACAAAGATGTATACATATTCATCTTCTTCTTATTATTATTTTTCTTCTTTTCCCCCATTCAGAATGCTACGCTGTTACCAAATTGGAAGGCATTCCAAACAGTCATATTTCTTGAGCGGGTGAGATTCTGGTCTTATCAATGAATGGAACTGATTCGCTGTCTTTTCTTGTACATTGGATGTTGACCATAATGGATTATAGTGAAATATTCATTATTATTTGTTGGTAAGGATTTCTTAGTGATAAGTGTTGTCAAGAATTTCATGTTCGCTAAGTGGGTAGTATTATTTATCATTGTCTCTGCTGTGTGGATTTTAGTCATTAGAGTAATCTTGTCTTATTCTTTCTTTTGTGGGTTGTTGTAACTCTGATTACATTATTGCTGCATATCTGCTTTCTGAACAGTTGCACAATGCATACATGTCTGTACATATGTACTCATGTACCTTATTGGACTTGCATTGATAACCTGTTGTTGGTCTGGAGGACTTCACTTGGTTTATCTTTTAACATTATCATAGAGCGCTTGTGTGATTACACATTCTTATGCACTTTGATGTTTTTAGGCTGATGGTCTACATGATTCAAAGAAAATTGCTGCATTTGATTTTGATGGATGTCTTGTGAAAACAAATGTGAAAAGGTATAATCATATTCTCCTTTTAGGCATTTGTTATTGACATATCTATACTAAAAACCTAGGAAGGGTATTTTTCTGACAAAGGTCTTTTAGACAAAAGTAACTAATGAAATGTATTTATTTCATGATTTCCATTACTCTTAAAGCTCCATAATAATTACTAGGTTCATTGCTTTGCCAAAGGTTGTACCCTCTCTCTTTCTTACTTATGCAAACCTATCCACACCCACAAAATGCCATTTTGTAAAACTGCGTTTTGGAAGTTTTTGTTTGAAATAGAGACATCTCTTCCAGCTGTTGGATAACGTTTGTTATAGTTATGTTGGGAAGAAACTTTTTAGCATTATGGAGCTATTAGCTTAGCTCATTTGTATAGCATCATTTTGAGGGGGTCTGATTAATAGCTTAAGTATACAAATTTGATTCCAGAGTAGGTGCAGATGCTTGGTCCCTTATGTATCCTTCAGTACCAGACAAGCTGCAGAGCTTGTATAATGATGGCTACAAGCTAGTATGTGTCTTTTTCCATTGTTCTCCCCCAAAAGCTTTCTGATTAAATTTGTATTTATGTACAGCAATGATTAGAGTGCTAGTACAACTACATTTTCTGATCAGTTTTGTTGATTAAAGGTTGTAAAACTTTTGTATGTGTAACAATTAGGTAATTTTCACCAACGAAGCCAACATTGAACGCTGGAAGAACAAAAGACAGATAGCTGTGGACTCAAAACTGGGACGTCTCAACAATTTCATCAAGTGTGTGAAGGTCCCCATACAGGTTGTTTAACCAGTTTATTTAAATGATACACGTATGTAATTTTATTTATGTGGGATTTAATGGTTAAGAGTTGGTGTTTGGACTATACAATTCAGCATATGAACTTGAATTCTAAATTTGAGATGCAAATTATATATGTTTAATTTTTTTTTTGTTTGTTAATATTGATTTTCCAAATTTAGAAGTATTATTAAGTTAGAGTCTTAGCATGCCAATTTAACAACTTAGGCTTTCTTGAAATATCCTTAAAATATCACAAACAATCCCCGCTTTAAAATTATTTGAGTGCTGAACTTGTTCTCTATTCAGAATTGCCCTACTATCCTTAAAATATCACAAACAATCCCCGCTTTAAAATTATTTGGGTGCTGAACTTGTTCTCTATTCAGAATTGCCCTACCATGATAGTGCTTCATGGATTGGTTGGTTTTCTTGCACTTTGCAATCGATTTATGCATAATTTTCTTGATCATGATGACCTTCTATAATCAACTTGAAAGATAGTGTTAATTGGATTGCCCTCCACGTGTCCTGTTACATAGTTCTGGAGTTTATATGATTCTAAATAAGTTACAAAACTAGCAAATGATTGGTCAGTTAGTGTTCTCGTATGTGAAAATCTTGAGCTGCTGTACCTTTTAAGAGTTCAAATGTGTTGCTTGATTTCAGATAGTATTTGTTCCATTCTGTGGCCAGATTAAAGTAGGTGCTTTAAATCAATTTGTTCCACCTTTTGAACTGTGATGTGTTACACAATTGCAATCATAAATGGAATTAGGAAAAACATGTAGCTCATTGTTTTTTAACCTAATTATTTTAAGAATAACCTCTATCATTTCTTAAGTATGTAACAAAATTAATCTCTTTATTGCAATTGAAAATGATTGGGATGCATTTAAGGAGTGGACTTCCAAATTTATTTATGCAGGTTTTTGTTGCATGCGGGATAGCAAGTGGTAAAGCTGAAGATCCCTTCCGCAAGCCCAAACCTGGGATGTGGCAAATTATGGAGAAATATTTCAACTCTGGCATTTCTATCGATATGGATCAGTTATGCTCCTCTTCTTTCACTTAGGCTTTATTGTTCTTCTAATATTTCTCACCTATAGTCTTCACATAGAAACATTATCTATAAGCAGTCATGTCCATCCTATTATCCATTTTGGTAAAATTTGCATCCTGTTACTAATAATCATCACTATTTTTTAAAATAAAGTTTTAATTTAATTTAATTTATGGTAAGATTTGAATTAAGAATCTTCTTTAACTGACTTTTGTCTGCATCGTGTAGATCATTTTATGTTGGTGATGCTGCTGGGAGAAAAAATGATCATAGTGATGCTGATATTCAGTTTGCAAAGGTATTGTCAAAGTTGTATGTCGTTATTGTCAAAGTTATATGTCATTGTATTGACTTTATGCAGAAGTTATCTTTGATTCACTTATTGACTTTTGCTAATTTGTTGACATATTGATTTGATTTATACTTGGTAATGATTATCTAATTTTCTTGGTCAATCTGCTGAATCTTCAGCATGGATATGCTGAAGTGTGTTCATTCATTCTTCTTTCAAATGAAAGAAAAAAATTGTGTTTATAGCTTTTTGAAATTGCACCATGTTTTCATAATATCATTTTGCGGAACCTCATGGGAGGCATCTCTTTTGGTGGGTCATGATGATAAGTGTCAGGTTTGGATCTTGCTTAAAGGAGAGTGGCGGTCTTTAGAAACTTAGTCAAGAATGTGGATGAAATCAGAATTATACATAATTAGAATTGTATATATTAGGATCTATAGTATTAAAGAAAAGTTTTAAAGAAAAGTTTTTATGTGTGGATGAAATCAGAATTATACATTTCATTAAAGAAAAGTTTGATGGAAACATTATCAAGCTTGAATATGTGCCTACATCTCAGCAACTGGCTGATATCCTCACAAAAGGACTCTCAGAACAGACTCATGAGTTTCTTGAAGGCAAGCTTGGTCTCATCAACATCTATAGCCAAGCTTGAGGGGGAGTGTGGATGAAATCAGAATTATACATAATTAGAATTGTATATATTAGGATCTATATTATTTAGCAAGATTTGTTTCCTTAAATAGGTTTATTGATTTGTTTCCTTAGAATTAGATTTCTAGCTGTTATAGCTCTGATTTTGTGGGATTTGATTTAGTCCCCTGTAATCTATTTAAAGAGGAGTAATTCTCATCAATAAAACATATAGAAATTATTCATTCTAATCTCTGTATTTAACAAAGAGAACCAGCATCGACTTGTTACCATATGGTGCATTAACAATTAATTAGATTGGGTTTAATTGGTTTAGTTCCACCTTCTTCAGTCCATGGACTAATCTAATTTCTCTTGTTTGCAGGCGGTTGGGTTGAAATTTTATGTCCCTGAGGAATACTTTGGCTCTTGAACAATTTCGGGTCAGGACTCTAATGCAACAGATGAATTTTGCTTTTCATTAACCGCAATTAGTCCTCATTTGCTGTATCTTGTATGTAATGGTCCGGACGGGTGATGGTTGTGATTTGAAGTTGCCATTATACTTGAATGGATAGAGCCTACACAAGTTTAGCCTTCTGCGTCTGTCGCTTACACATCACATAAGTAGGCTAATGAAACAAAGTTAATCTCACGGTAATCTGCATCTTTTGCTAGTAACTACGGTATGAGCATTGTGGTTTCTGACCAGTCGATTGGCTTTTTGATAGCAATTTCGAATTATAGCTCATTTTCTGCAGGTGTTAAGAGTTGGAGAGCCTTTTGAAACTTCGATATGTATGTATGTATACATACATACATATACATACATACATACTAATATAACAAGGATCCGAGAGGATGTTGATTGTAAATGAGATGATATATATTAGCAAATTTGGATTTTTTTATCAATTTCATATTGATCAACAATAAATATCTCTCTTAATTAGATAATAAAATAAGATTTCTCTTAACGGCAGCAAGTGATTGAGTTCAGTAGTTCCTCATATAAAATTATTGACTCTAGAGATATAGTAATATGGAGAAGACTAAATTGTTTCAAGCACCGACAGAACCAGAAGCGCCCCTTGTTTCAAAGAGAGGATAGTGGGTGGGTGTGTGTGTGTGTGTGTTACAACAATTTGTGTAATAAAAATTCTCACTCGATCACTGAATTTGTGTAATAACATTACACAATCATGAGTGTTATCTTAGTTCACAATATATCCTTAAGCTACTGATATTACAGGGAAGAAAGGAGAGGAAGACAGAGCTCTACAGTCTATAAATATAAAATTTGGGCAGTTTGGGTTCCCCTACCCCGGGAAGCTTGTTGTTTCAGTTTGAAATGATTGTTGATCTATTGATACTTTGCTCCCTTTCACGGTAACCCTTCGTTAGTCATCCCCATTGTTTGTCCCTTCACCATTGGTATTGATTGTGTAGGGTAATTATGGTAATTTCTCAATTTGAAAAACATTTTTATCGATGCTGCCTGCTGCACGATGTATGATGTCAGTGTCATAAGTACCCAAAAAAAAAAAAAAAACTTGCAGGATGCCGAATGGAATCATCACTATTGATGTTGTGAAACAACAGCTGTTGAACTTCAAAAAATGCAACGGCTGGCAGGAGATAAACCCTAAGCAACAACAGGCCCCGCCAGTCAAGCTCCAACTTTCATCCATGAGGAAAAATTGGTGAAGAGTTTCCACTACGTGACAAATGTTATATAACATTTTGTTTTTGCTTTGACTTTGATGATAATGCTCAGTTGTAAGTTAGTTGAGAGACATTCCTATCACGTCATCTTATTAACATGATAAAACCGTTCAATTTTAAGTCAGCAATGATAATGTAGCAGGACTGGTACATTTATATTTTCCTCTACTATTTATACTTTCAAAAGCGATGAGCAATCATCATCTATTATTCAATTTCCTTCTAGCAATACTGTCACTACTCTCACCATTCATTGGTTTTTGCTTCCCTGCCTCCCCCAGCCCCACTTCTTCTATCTGTAAGCTTCCCTCTCTCTTTTATACAGATAACGTGTGTGATGTTAGTTTTTCATTTGTGCAATATTCGAGTTGACAAATTGCCACTTTTGGTTGATGTTTATGTACTGATCACGATTAATTTGAGTCTTGAACTGATTCAATATGTGTATTATATACACTTCCCTTTTCTTTCCATTTTTTTTAGCAGAAAATCTTTTGGATCAGAAATCATCAGGTTTTTAATGAAAAGGAACAAGAAAAAAAATTTCTCTTTCACTTCAATTTCTGTAATTTTAACTTGTGGCATCTAAGTTGAGTGGGGTGGAACATTCTTTTTGAATCAATCGCCTCTAATTACCCTGAAACTGTCATCAGTGGCATTTTAGTCCTCTGCCTCTCAACTGCCTACTGCTACTAATTTGAGGAATGTAAAGTGCCAAAAAAAAAAAAAAGAAAGAAAGAAAGAAAAAAATTACGGATGCCACAAAATTTCTGCTTTTAGACAAATGACTGCTCATGTCAGTGATTCTTCGATTTATCTACTGGTGAACCATTTTTTAATTTTTTTTCCCGGGTCTACAACTGTTTGGCTTCAATGGTTTCAGAATCCCTTGAAATTTTTCTCAACCTTTTTCATTGGCTTTTGTTGAATTATATGAGATTCTCAAGCTAAATTCCCAGATATGGCCAAACTTTCCATTGACTAATGACAAGATATAATCACCTATTCATTAACACATTCCACGTTTTAGTATGTTAATAATTTAAAAGTTCTCATTTCATTTTAGAACACTGCCCGGACCCTTCTCCTCTATTTAACGCTGGCATAACCTCTTAATTGCTGGTGTCTCTATTTTGATTTTTGAAGTCTCCATACCTGATAGTTCATGTGTTTTGCAGCTCTGGTTATGATATTTTTACCATTTTCCTTGAATTGAGACAAATTCAGACTTACTACCACTGCCCTGTACCTCAGAAACATGTGTTCCAGACTTTTTACTTACAAGGCACGTATATGATCTTGCTTGCAGGCAGTGGCATCTACAATAAATACACTTGGAGATGCCCTTTACAAGGTTTTTTGTGCGTCATCTGATCCATCAAGAAATGAAATGAGAAAAGCATGTTTCGACTACTTGAGTTTTGGAGGTGTTTTTACAAATGGACCAATAGCTCTGCTATCAGGTCTAAACCCTCATCCTTTGAGCTTGGTGGCCCATTTCTTTGCTGTGGCAGTCTTTGGAGTTGGTTGCTTATTACTTCCATTTCCTTTGCCTAAACGTATGTTGATTGGAGCTAGATTAAATTCAGTATCTTTGGTGCTCAAAACTTCAATTTATACTTGGCCTGGCCTCAATGATTTCTATCATTTTGTCAATTACGATGAATACAGCTTTTTTCTTTCTAATGATATCTTGTTTCTTACATTTTCCAGGGTGCATCAAGCACTGTTTTCCCCTTTATAAAAGGCTGAAGGAGTTAGAGAGATGTTCTTCCCTGCAAATGTGCCAAATGACAGAATCCAGAATTTCATAGAATGCGGTTGTGTGTGGGTGTTATTGACATCATGACAAGTTAGACTTCTAGTAGTGGCGTCTTTTTGAAGATTAAACAAGAGATCTAGTTTCAGTTAGATAGAGACATATGTGACACATCATCCATTTTGTATTTGAATTCTGGAATAGGCTTCCAGAATTAAGACAAAAGTTTTCTATTTGCAGGGTTATTTATTATTTGTTCATTTTCCATTTGCAGTTAAATTAAGTATTCTTTGTTTGACATAGCCATTAGCCATGGACTTACAATGTGATTGTTTATCTTGGTGGATGTGTATTACCGTGAAGAATTCCTTACAGATACTTGAAAGCTTAATGCTGAAATATTGTGTGTTTGACCAAAATTAGAACTTGATTTCTTCTCCGAAAAAAAAAAAAAATTGAACTTAATTTCAGTAAGCAAGGCATTTAAAGTTATGGTCATTCAAGAAACAGAGAAGATGATCATGGGAACCTTAAATGAGAGGAAAAAAGAAAAGCAAAACAAGAAAAAGAATGCAGAAAAATCCCTCATATCATTCCAGATGATGCCAAAAAATCTTGATAGATCTACACTTTGGCTACTCTCTCTACCTCCAAACGGAACTTTCTGCAAACATAAAATATCCAAAATTTTGTATAAACATGGACAAGCAGTGTATATTGATTTGACATTCAGTGGAATTCATAATTGCTTGATCATTTGCTGGCTGATTATTGTTACTTTTACATAGACAAAATCCCTCAGCATAAGTCCCATGCATCATTCTTTTACACCAATATCTCCATCCAAAATAGCATGCCTCGTCAAAACAATTTCCTTTACAAGGTTCCTGTAAGTAAAAGGCCTAACTGCTGACCGCAGAAACAACTCTGGAGGAATTTTGCTCTTCTTCATCCTCTTCCTCCATGGCCCAAACCCAGCAATCTTCCATTCTTCAGGGGTCACTTTGGCTCTTTTACCCCGCAAGGCAGTTTCATCTCCATCTTCTGCAACATTTTTCTTCTCCTTTGATTTCATCAACTCCAACTGCTTCTTATAAAACACAGTAGATGTTTCCACACTTCGTTTTGCAAGCATTTCCATTCTTTCAGAATTACTCGTTGCCTTCTTAAACTCCTCCTCCCAGAGCTTCTTATCCTCTTCTGGATCAAATTCCTCTTCATCATCATCATCATCATCATCATCATAATCTTGATCTCCTGATTCATCACCTCCACCCTCATCCATGTCCATAACCACATCATCATTCTCATCAACGAACTCACCATCATCGCTACCATCACTATCATCCTCAATCCAATCAGTAAATTCATTCTCACCATTACTACCAAGGTCATCATCATCATCATCCGGGGCATCACAACCCAGCTCCTCTTCCTCCAACTTAGCCTTCCACTCTTTCGTATATGGATGCAACAGCTGCACAGGATGATTTGACAGCAAAAACTCTAAACACTTGGACCTCTTCTCCTCACTCAACTTCTCATACGCATTCACTACATCGTCCACAAAAGCCTTAGGACTCACCCTCGCAATCTTACACAACCCACCAAAATAAGTACACATCTCCACACTCCCATCATCATCATTCCTCAACTCAAACAAAAAACTCCCCTCTGTTTTTGGATCAAGAAATGGCAATATCGCCTTAAAAAAATTATCTTGAGGCTCAAACCTACACTGATAAACCGGCCTCTTAACATAAATAATATCCGGCCTCATCCAAGCCGCACACTGTGTTATCGAAGACCTAGCTTTATTCCCTAACCTACCCATCAAATTCCACTTATCCAATCTCTTTTTGCCCGCTTCAATAACAACTTCAGCAACCAAAGTCCATTGCTCCCACGGCTTTTCATTAACTCTCCATCTGGGGTGTCTCACAAACACCCAAAAATACCTAAACCCTACACTCTTATCCATTTTCTTCAATCTTTCCCCAAAATCAATACCCATTTCATGTTGCTCAATTTTCTCCCACTCTTCATGGTCCTTCACCGGACTGTACATTCTCACACGTTCATCACTAAAACGACCGCGTACCGGCTCACCAACTACAACTCCGCGCCACGAGTAGGGCCCATACTCCCCGTACTTGTACCAGTCATAAGGGTGGCGCAAATCCGGGTCGTCCTTTTCCATGAACCGGACCATCCGGTCGTACCCCAATCCGATCATTTCGAGCTCCGACTCGGTGAAGTTGTCGGCATAGAGGGTTTTCTTGTTAGAGTTTTTAAAGCGGTAAAAGGGATAGTCTGCGAGGTTGACGGGCCTGTACTTTGGTTTGCGCTTTGATGTGCGCCGAAACGCTGCGTTTCCTTCTAGCCGGCCTGAGGACTCCCCGCCCGGCTTCTTCTTGCTCCGTCCCGCTAAGGCCCGAATGTCTAGGCGGGAAAATTGGGGGAATTGGCGGGAAAGTTGGAAATGGGGTTTAGGAAAAAAAGGTGAAGGGTTTAGGGTTTTAGAGAAGGAGAGGTCCTGCATTTTAGAGAGACAGAGAAAAGTTTGGAATGATGATAATTTACTTTTTAATTTATACTTTCTTCGGATTTTATCTAACGGTGCGTTTTAGGTGGGAAATTATCAGTTAGATTTTTTTAGTTGTCACTCATGTATTTATTTTATTTTATAATTATTATAAGTTATTAAAATTACTTTAGTTGATTATTATTATTAATTATTATTATAATATTTTTTCTATGATGTGTATGTATGTTTACAGTATTAATATTGAAATTATTGCGAATCCTTAAATTTAAGTAACTTCAATATCTTTTTAATTTTTTTTTAAATTACTCCTTTAATTATTCACAGAATTTTTTTTAAGTTCATTGTAGAAAAAAAAAAACTAATCTCGTGAAGATAATTTTTATAAGTTGAAATTTAATATTTTTGACTTAATTTTTTTTTCAATTTTTACTCATATGTTTATTTTTTAAAAGTCAACTGTATGAATAGTTAATAGATTTTATTTTTAGATATTATAATTAAAAAACTGAATACTAAATTAATCATGAGTGATGTATCGAGAAGTTAAAAATAATCTATTAATGTATTTAGAACAAAATTATGAATGAATTGACATGTGTGAATGAATTTATGCCTCTAATTTTTAACGTAAATATAATATTACAGCATATTAATATAACTTATTTTGTTTATATTTGAATAGAGAAAATGAAAAGAGCTGTTATTTGTTAGAGTACTATCACATAAAAAGTATACTTTTTGGGATTCTTTACCTTATTTAATTAGTAAAGTATCTTAATCTAATCTTCTTTAACTAGTGAAATTCTTTTTACTCAACAAATTTTAAAATTTTACTTAGTTTTAATTAATTATTAAGAACCATTGGACTTCATCTAATAATTCACTTTTATCCCACTATTGATACTGAAGTTTTAGTCTAGCACTATACGGGGACCCTAATTATAATTATTATTATTTTTAGGTAAAAATAATTTTTTTAATTTTTACTAAAAATATAAATAACAATTAATGTCCTCATATTCGTTCCCATCTTCTTATGAGAATGAGATTCTCATTTTTAAATTTATGAGACTCACTTCAAATTTCATTCTCATTTATTTATAATTAAATACTATCACTAATTTTCATTCCACATTCTCATTGCTCAATCCATAAGAAAATATACAATAAGACTTTTGGAATTGCTGTAAATAAAAACTATTATTAGACTTTACATTTTTTTGTTTTAAATTATATATTATATTTATGTAAAAATTATGTGTTGCTATTAAAAAATCATTTGCACACAATTAGTCAAATAAATTTTCATTTTTTTTTATATTTTCAGACAAAATAATAAATACATTTTTCTTTAAAAAAAGGAACAAATGCACTTTCAAAAACAATAGCAATCGCATAATAGTCACTTCGGTACCTTCTTCTTAGTGGTTAACTTTGCTCGTACTCTTTCTCCGATCCATCCATATAGCGTAAACGGGAAACGGTGGAGCCCAATCAAAACGATACCAAAAAATGTCAAAACGCACGCACACGACGGAGGTGGGGTCCATCGCCTGCACGGATCTCAGCGACCTCGGCGCGGGCAAGGAAGGCTGGCTGGTGAACGACCCTAACCTTCTCTGCGCGTTGGACACGCACACCATCGCTCTCGCCAACAGATATCAAACCGTGATTATTAACTGGGCCGACCCGGAAGGCCTCGTGGCCAAAATCCGACCCGAGCTTTCCCCGATCGCCTCCGAGTACATAACCGCTATTGAGTGGTTGGTGTTTGAAGAAATGAGAGCCCTTGCCGTTGGGACCTCGAGAGGTTACTTTTTGGTTTATGATTTGAAAGGTGATCTGGTGCACCGACAGGTAACTTTATTATATTTTATGTTTTTGGAATTAAATTATACATAATTTTTTTCATTAATTTCTTGAAAAACGTTGGCATTTTGAAATTGATTTAATTTTGGGTCGAAAATGATAACTTAGTGAGTTAAAAATGGGAGTTTAATTCAAAGTTTAGTAGAAGCACAACAATTCTTAGCACACCACGTTGTATAATAAATGTTTTTGCATTTTGTATAGCTTTATGAGTGAGGCAAAGCAATCGTTAGGGAGTACATGGAATTAATTCTTAGGGACAAGGTACATTCTACGTTGGAAATGTTTCCTATTAATCTGGCCGGATTGCAGTTCTTTGATAATTAGGTATGAGCAAACTCAGATGGTCATGCTATTCTTGTGTGTGTCGGTTGTCTTTGCTATTCTGTGCGTATTATCATTGCAATGATCTAGGAACTAATTGATTGAGATTTGTGCTTGCAGTTGATACATCCCGGACGGATTCTAAAGTTGCGAGTCCGTGGAAGTAGGAGAGATTTAACTCAAGATACAGCAGAGGAGGAGGTTTGTGTTGTAATGCCTGGAGTACTTGCCCGTTTTGATGGTTCTGAGATTCAGGTAACTATTGGAATTATAGTTAAAACTTTGTCTTTGGAAAAAAAGAAAAAAAAATCACGATGCTATCTTTAAATAAAATAAATAAATATCTTTTGTCCCGGATTAGGATCTATCGCAATGTATTTGAGTCTTGGATGGAGGGTTGATTTGTGTTTACTTTCCATAGTTCCGTATTTGTTTCATTTCAAACCTCTAGCCTCCTGGAAACTTAATTTCTTATGATCTAACAACTTTCCATTCTTGAGATGTAGAAAATGCTGCAGCGATGGTTTCAAGAATCAAATTCTAATTTTTGGGATCAGAAGCCGAAACAGAGAGATTCAGAGGATTTGGAAAATTCATATGAAAGGTTACCTCATCAGTTGTGGAATGTCAGCAAGTATGGGCCATGTGCCGATGCAGCAATTACTGGTCTAATGCCTCCACCACTGATGGAAGTGCAGGTGATAGTTTGTTTCCTTAATTCTGATAACCTACAGTTTCTCTGTTTAGATTCTATGCCAGGTGTCCAAACAGTACATTTACTGAACAATTGGTATCATGATCATTTAAATGTGTTTTCTAGAACAAGTAAACCATTGTTTTCTTTTTGTCAAGTTCCTTGATTCCACTTTGTAGCATACATGTTAAGACTTTGGTGGTTTGCCCACTGAATTATGGAAAGTTTCTGAACTTATTCTGGTATTTGAATTCAGCTGCTTTTATTGTTGGGCAGTCAAGTCAACGTTATTTCTGTGCAGTCACTATTGGAGAGGACGCTGTGATTTCAGCATTCAGGTTAGTGTGGTAGGATTTCAAAGGATATACCCCTTTTCTAATCTCTTCTTCTAAGTTGGAATTTAGGATTGATCTCTTGTTCCTATCCACAAGTCACTTTGTTGTTTTTCATTTTATGTTTTATTAACAGCTGTTTCATTTTTTAAAAGACTTTCAGAAGACAGAAGCAGGTCCCTGGTTGGAGCTATTCTATCTAAAGTCGTACCTGCTACATTTTCAACAATATCTTCTTTGTCTAAAATGATATGGCGCAGCGAACAATCGCCTAAGAAATCAGAACCAAAGCCTCAGTCATTTGCTCGAGGTAAAGTTAGTTGATTTCTTCTGTTTTCTTATCATTTTAATTGTTTATAAATTAAAGTATTGACTATAAATTATCATTTAACTGAGACTTTTGAAATATTTATCTTGCTGAACGTGTGTAATCGAGATGCATGGGCTAATATACAAGTGAGCATGTATGCACATAATGGTGCATGTATGTATAAATAGAAACATGAAAATTTTGATCATCTTATGAGAAATGAAAACATTGTTCCTGAAGAAAGTTAAGTAATACTTGTACCCTTAAGAAGTTATTATCTGACTTACATATTAATAAATTTATGTTTTTCTTTTTTCTGTGTGAATTCTTCTCTTTTACATGATAAATCTCTTTGTTCTATATGTGCTTATAGTGTTTCTTTCTTACTTTTCATAGGAGATTTTTCTGTCACATCCTTGTTGCTTCTATCTCCTCATTTCCCTACTCCTAGTGCTTCCATTCTGTTCTTGATTTTTTCTGTCTCCTGCCTTTGCATCATATATGTCAGTTATAGCATTTGTTAGTAAATAAATTTAAGATAAAGGTGTGTTTCGTGAATGAAACTGCTCTTAAAAAGATAAATGGATTTTTAGAGCATGCATAAACTCCTTGTTTTTGGGAACATAAATAAACTTTTAGGTGAATTTGATAATTTCTGACTACTTTTGTCTCTGTGTCTGTCTCTGTACTGATGAAGTTTTTTGGAACATATTTACATGGTGTTGATAACTTTTTACTAAAAGCAGGGGCTGAATTTTTTACCATATCTTGTTGCAGCTTCCCCTTTGACATGTTTGAAAGATCATCCTAGGAAGGGTGAAAGGCTCACATTATCACCTAGTGGCTCATTGGCTGCAATAACAGATTCGCTGGGTCGGATATTGCTATTAGACACTCAGGCACTTGTAGTAGTTCGATTGTGGAAGGTTTTCTGTGAACTTCCTTATATTTCTTTGTTTTTTATGTTCCTTTTTATTTTTTGGTTCTTTTAATGAAAAACTTCATTTCATTTAGGGTTATCGTGATGCTAGCTGCGTTTTCATGGAGATGCTAGTCAACAAAGATGCTGCAACAAGTTCTGCTTATTATGCACCAGTGAAGAGTGATTATTGCCTTTGTTTAGCTATTCATGCACCCCGAAAAGGAATTATTGAGGTATATTCATCTGTCTTTTTTTCATTTGGAGGAAGTATATGTATCTTGTATTTGAGTATTAAAAGATGCTGACTGATCTGTGTGTCCTGTTTCAAAATTTTTTGTTATTGCTTGAGAATTTCTTGTGGCTATTTTTGGGTATCTCTATCTTGCTCTTTTGGAGTCTTCAATGGCTAGTTTCTGGCTTGATTTACAATCTAGTGACACATAGTTTACAAGTAGGTTTGTGCCTACTCTTTAGAGTTGTCGAATATGTCACTTAATTATCCAGCAAATGTGTGTCATGTCCTTTTTTAGAACAAATGTCCATGGTATGAGGTACTAAGAAACAAAGTATTACTACTTTTTTATTTTCTATTTTCTTCCTTCTAGATTTCTCCCTTTTAGGGTGAGGAATAGCCTATTATTCTCTAGGTTATATAAACGTTTCACAATAATCTGAAGCAATGGGAAAACCTCTTCAGTACCAGTTAATGCTGTTCTTAATTTAATTTTTTCAAGAGTATTTTGCAATTTTTATTTATTTTTTGGCAGCATCTTGCAGGTATGGCAGATGAGAACTGGACCACGTCTCTTAACTATTCAGTGCGCCAAAGGTAGCAAAATACTGCAACCCACCTACAGGTTTGGATCATCAATGGCCTCTTCTCCTTATGTGCCTCTGGAGGTTTTCTTGTTGAACGGAGACTCTGGACAATTATCGGTTCTGAACCGTTCCCTTAGTTGAGATTTTAGAAAAGAGAACATTTTTTCCCTGATTGCTTTTTGCACAATGATATATTTCTCAGATCTCCATTCGCTGTTTATTGTATGGATATGTAAGAACACTAATCTTTGGTACTCACGAATGCTGTTGAAAATCTAAAATCTTTTCATTTGACAGCAACATTTAATCTAAATTCCATGACATGAACCCAATGCCATAAACAGAACTGAATTATTATTACTGAGGTTAGTATGATTGTATACTGTGACAATGGGTGAGGTTGAAAATGTGGATACAGATGTTTTAGGTTGTTGATAAATGACAAGGGAAAAGGTGGCATTTCATATTGTCTAGCTTTTATTGTCAAGATGATGCAGACTTCGCCACTTATATTTATTAAGTTTTGTGCCACAAGTAATCTTGATGTAAGTTACCTCTCTATACTGTTGTCACAATCCAATCATATTTTTGCCATTTACTATTTCTCATTTCTCTTCTTCCCTTTCTCCCTCGCCAAATCCTCCATGTTTCCGCCTTGGTTTTAGTTTATGAACTCCTGTGTGTATGCATGGGGATGAGATCAGCTATGGGCCTATGGCACCTGGATAGCTAGAGCTTGCAGGCACATGCTGGAAACTGGTAACGACCTTCCTATTCTGCAACTTGAAGAACTTATCTTTCTCGCCTTGTCTCCGAAACCCTTAAATCTTAATCTTTTAATATTTTAGCTTTGCTTCTACTTCAGACCTCTTTACCATTAAGCTTTCTGTTTTACACCAACTTTCATAATCTTCACCTCAAACCATAAAATTTGCCGAAACAAACAAAACTAGGACAACCATTCATGGCTTTCTCTCGGTTTCCTCTTCTTCAATCTGTTTTCCTCCTCCTCCAACTTCTCTCAACAGATGCCAACCTCCATAAAACAAAGCTCCTCACACCAACCCTATTTTCCCAACTCTCCGCCACAACACACCTCAATGAAACCCAACCTACCCGCTACTTTGAAGTTACCAAACCTATCAGGTTACCCAAAACCAAGCCTTGTTCTTACCCTATCCTCAGCCATGACTTCGGCTACACCTACGGACAGCCTCCAGTTCTCACTAATTATACCCCTCCCTCTCATTGCACAACTCACCGGTTATCCAAAATTGTCCTTGATTTTGAAGCAACTTGCAAAGGGACACAATTTGATCGCATCTTTGGCATTTGGTTAGGCGGGGTAGAGCTTCTCAGGAGCTGCACTGCAGAGCCAACAAGAACTGGGATTGTTTGGAGCGTTGAAAAGGACATTACACGGTATCATTCATTGCTTGTAAAGAACCAAACACAACCACTCGCTGTTTACCTTGGTAATATTGTTGATAGTACTTACACGGGAGTGTATCATGTGAACATAACCATCCATTTTTATCCTGCTGAAGGGAATTTGAACGATCGTAAGCATGATTTGGACAGTCTGGCATCTAGATTTTATTCTAATGCTGATTTGATCTTACCCATTTCGCGAAATTTGCCATTGAATGATGGGCTGTGGTTTGAAATTAAGAATTCAGTGGATACTCAGGAGAAGGAATTCAGAACTCCAAAGAATGTGTACAGGGCCGTGTTGGAAGTTTATTTATCTTTCCATGAGAGGGATGAATTCTGGTATGCAAATCTTCCGAATGAGTTCATCTCGATGAATCATCTCAACAGAACGCCAGAGAATGGACCTTTCAGGGAGGTTGTGGTTAGTCTTGATGGTGAAGTGGTTGGTGCTATCTGGGCATTTTCTGTGATTTACACCGGGGGAATTAGTCCCTTGTTCTGGGCTCCCATCACCGGCATTGGTTCATTCGATCTTCCTTCTTATGATATCGAAATTACTCCTTTCTTAGGTAACATATTGGATGGAGAGATCCATAAGTTTGGTTTCAGTGTAACAAATGCTTTGAACGTGTGGTTGATAGATGCAAATTTGCATCTTTGGTTGGACAATAGAAGCACAAAAACTGAAGGAAAGGTTTTGAAGAAGAATGTCATGCCTCTTCGTGTTTCTTTGCACGCAGATTTTGAGGGTCTGGATGGAACATTCCTGACAAATGTAAGCAGGTCGATATCTGCAACAGGACAGATCAGATCATCTTATGGGGAGATCACCACTAGTTGGATTCAAAATTTTAGTTACAGCAACTCCATGCTGATAAGCAGGAATGAAAATCTGCAGATTATTGATCAGATGATCCATTTTCATGACAGTGTTTGCACTAAAATGCCTCTCTCTTTAGCTTACTCGCAGAGTTCGCACAAGGTGTATCCACTTCGCTTATCCATCGATGTATTGGATAAAGGAAATAGAAGTTTTTTACAACTTACAAACGTCACATTGGGATACTATGAAGAGAAATCTAGGAGTAGTGCTGGTTTTGATTTCTTCTTCAGCTCTCTCAAGAATCTGCAAAATGGGCAAGTTGTTTTAACTATTGTTAATAATTTTATAGTTGATGCACGGTGGAGCACGCAGCAAGTATACAAATATCACGGTAGTGATCTCTGCTATTTCAGGAACATAAGCAGCTCAAATGACATTATTGCTTATGACAAGGTAGGAAATGCATGCAATGGCGAAAGAACTGAGTCTCGTCTGGGTTATGAGATTCGCAGATGGTTGCCTTCTACAGCTAGAAAGGATCCTCTAGCATCAGATGAACTCAAGGATAAGCATGAAATCTTATCATACTAAGATGATTCACCAATTGCTTCAAGAAAAAATAAATAAATAAATAAAGATTTCTCTTGTTGGATACTCGAGAGGATATCTGTATGTGGGTACAGGGAATAAAATTGTAAATTCTTCATTTTAACAATACTTAATGTGAATGCTGCTGAGGAGGTACTGCATGAGTCTTACAAAGCTCTCTACACTTAGAAACAGTCCTAGAAATGAACCAGTAAGAGTTCATTGAAGCATACTCTTTTGCTGGACAACAGTTTTGAGTTCATATTGCCAGATAAATAACTGATTTTTCAAAAATGAGTATCTTGCACTGTTCCGATAAAGTAAATACATAGCTAAAAAACTTTTATGATTATAAAGTTGTCTATTTACTGTGAACAACATATTTTCTCAGTTGTTAGGTATACTCTTGGGCATACAGCTGGTAATCTATTGAACAATATTCATGTGCAAAGAAACTGCATGATATGGAAGAACAAAATTTAAAGTAAAAACCAAAAGAACTGAGAATTTTAGAAATGAAAGCTATTATAATTATCAATAATCTAGCAAGGAAGAGATAACCACAAGATTGTTCCCAACTAAATTGGCAAGGACAGTAAACGATTGTTCCCTCTAGTCATAACAAGACCCTTTCCTATCAAGACCCTTCCCTAGTACTACAAACAGGCAACACTTTTGTTGAAACAGTACACGGCATGAATATCCGAAGGGCAAAAGTGAAGTTCTGTTGTCACAACACATTCAACAGAGGTAATAGCCTAAAGCTAGCATTAATTACACAAACAAGGATATTAAAAATTATCTGAAGCTCATGCTTCCAACAGACATCTATCATGATAAAGATGATACTATGCATCAAACATATAATTCATGATATTTAAACATCAACACAGTTCCAATCTAGTTATGAACACATAGTAATAAGATATTGTGCATTCACTAATATCTTGGAGAGACAGAGATTTTACACTAAGCAAGTTGTTGGAGGCAATACAAAACATGTAATAGTATCCACGAAGCAGATCTGAGTACATTACAGATAGAAACCAGGGGACACACACAATTTTATTTGTTGCAGCCATATTCAGGAAACCTCTGGAACCTCCAATTGAATTCCCGACTATGAAGTTACTGAAGGATCAATTTTATCTGATGATTAAATTCCTCATATGTTATTGAACTACTCAGATACCAGAGAAGCCATCCTAGCTGGCAGAGGCCTTTATTTTCAACAAGCTAGGATCTAAATGAGGTTCTGTTCCTTTTTCGCACTTATTTCTTACTTTATCATAAAGAATGGTGTAGTTCGAACTGCTTATGTTCCTAAAATAGCAGTCGTTGTTACCATGATAGTGGTACACCTGTTGTGTGCTCCCCAAACCACTTATTACCAAGTTGTTCTTCACATGCATGACACCCTGCCCATTCTGCAAGTTCTTGAAAGAGCTCTCTGAGAATCCAGAACCAGCACTCTCAGAATTCTTCTCGTTAAATCCCAACGTGACGTTTGCCAGAGATAAAGAAGTACCATTTCCTTTATCTTCAGTGTTCGAGTACATGTAGAAGGGAAATACTTTGAATGATTTCGTGAAGTAAGCATTAGAGGACTGCATCTCAGCAGAAACAGTGTCATCAAAATGGATCGTCTGATTCACAATCTGCAAATTTCCACTATTGCCCATCACCATTGAGTTACTGTAAGCAAAATCTTGAATGAAGTGGGTTGTAATCTTTCCATGAGACGACTCAACCCAACCAAGCAAAGATATGGACCTATTTACATTTGTGTGGAATGTTCCATCTAAACCCTTAAAATTTGACTCAAGATATACTTGAAGAGGCACAGAACTATGTTTCAGAAGCTTCCCCTCAGTTTTTGCACTTCTACCATCCAACCAAAGGTGCAAATTTGCATCTATATACCACACATTCAAAGCATTTGTAACACTAAACCCAAACTTGTGAGTCTTCCCATCCAATATATTCCCTAAAAATGGAGTGATTTCAATATCATAAGTAGGAAGATCAAATGAACCAATTGCAGTAATGGGTCTCCATAAGAGAGGATTAATCCCTCCAGTAAACACAACAGTAAAGGGCCAAACGGCACCAACTACCTCACCATCAAGACTCACCACTACCTCCCTAAAAGGTCCATTTCCAGGAGTATCAGTCAGATTATTGGCGGCAATGTAATCGTTAGGAACATTTGAATACCAAAATTCATCATTCTCATGAAAAGAAACATAAACCTCCAACACGGCCCTATACACATTCTGAGGAATCACAAACTCCTTCACCCCAATATCTGTCGAATTCTCGATCTCAAACCACAGCCCATCATTCAATGGCAAATTTCGTGAAATGGGCCATATCAAATCAGCCTTGGAACCGTATCCAGATGCCAAAACATCCGAACCATACTCGTGATCATTAATATCGACATCAACAGGGTAAAAATATAGAGTTATATCCACGTGATACACACCAGTATAAGTACTATCAACAAGATTGCCAAGATAAACAGCAAAAGTTTGAGTCTCATTTTTAACAAGCAAAGAATGATACCTTGTTAAATCCTTCTTAACGCTCCAAACAATCCCAGTTGCTTTCGGCTCAGCTGTGCAACTCCTCAAAAGCTCAACTCCACCTAACCACACACCAAAGATTCTATCAAACTGCCTCCCTTTACAAGTTGCATTCCATTCAAGGTCAATTTTTGAGAACTTTTCGGATGAGCAATGTGAAGGAGGGGTGTAGTTGGCAAGAACTGGGGGCTTCCCGTAAGTGAAAGCAAAGTCATGGTGAAGAATGTGGTGGGAACAAGGGTTAGTTTTGGGGATCTCGATGGGTTTGGTAACCTCAAAGTAGCGCGTTGGTGGGATTTGGGTGGTGTTCAGATGGAGAGTTGGGAGCTCTGATGAGTAAAGATTTGAGTTCCTGAAGAGGGTTTTGGTTTTGTGAAGATTGGCATTAATGGGTTGTGTTTGATGAAGGAGAAAGAGTGAGATGCAGAGGAATAAAGGGGGATGAAAGGAAGCCATGGATTGTTGTTGTGTTGTGTTTCTGCTTTTTTTTATTTTTATTAATTATTTATTTATGTAGTTTGGTTTCGTTATTCTTGATGTTGATTCTTGTTTGTTTCATTAGTTTGGTAACAGTTTCTTGTTTTGTGTATATGGAAGATTAATGTTTTGTTGGCTGGAAAAACAATGCTAACAAAGATGGCAGAGGAGTGTCTGATTCAACAAGTCAATTTCTTAAATCAAATGTTTTGCCTATCATGCAAATTTCAGATTATTTTACTCCAAATAGAATTCTATTTATGATAATATCTGATTTATGTGCAGTATTAAATAATATATTTCGGCATCTTTTAAGTCATGAGAGTAGAGATTCAAAAAACTAATTTTGATTTTGCTCACTCCCTTATCTGTTTTAGAAGAATACTACATTTTTCTTATTTGGGACTAAAATGAATTAAATTTTCCTTCAAAATATTTGGAAATTGAAGGAGAAATTGAGAGGCTTTTGGCTGTCACTTTGCTTCTTCAAATGTAACATATCACCCCAATACTTTCCTATTTTATTTGATTATCGTGTTAGGTAACACTTGGGTAACAACATTTCAAAATGTTAATGTTTTTTAGACAATCTTTGTCTTAAATATCAATTTAATTCCTCCTATGATTGGTATGGAGGTAAGCAACTTTTTGATTACAATATCTCTTGTACAATTATCAATCAAATTTAATATGAAAACAATGCACTACAGTCAATATCATGATCACAATTTTAGTTTTTAACTCATACCATTGTTGTTAGTTGCAATCGTCACAAATTCTAAAGTATCAACAGATTTATTATATATTAAATCACCCATTAATAAAGTGTTAAATCACTCCGATGCGTTTGACATAATGTATTACATTAACTAATATAATATGTATTGCATTAAATTATATTTTATAAGCAATAGCATTGTAGTAATATATTAATATTATACAATATTTAGTGTTATATTGTATAATATTACATATAATAATATTTTATATTATTATTTATATTAAGCTAATTTTTTTTAATTATAAATATCTTAAAATTTGTATAATTTATATTTATTATTTAACTTTTTAAATATATTATTGATCGCATGGCACTGTGAGTCACCATGAATTGCCATCGGCATTCATATTTTGTATCTTTTAACGTCAATTTTAGTGCCATTAAAATTTTCATCAGCGCATCTACACAACACAACGGTGCATGTCACGTTAACAATGGTGCACGTATCTCAAAACTTTAACCATAGATCTACAGTGAATGAAAGCTCATTTTTCGATAATACATATACCGTTACGTAGTTTCAGTAATAAGGATTCTATTACTACTAAAATTAAGGTCAAAAGAAATTGAAATGACATCGCTGATGGGGGTTCAATATTTTTGCCATTCAAATATATTATTTATATAAACTAGTGATAAATAAATTAAATGAGTTTTAAATTGATTAGATAATGCGGGCAAAAGCTGCGTTAAAGTTTTGAGTTAATGTTGTGCAATCAATTCAATACTGGACCTACCAAGTAGTGGAAGGCAAGGTTTGCCTGTTAAACATAGGTCATGTAATCGAATATATGTGATCATAGAAAGTAGATAACACTTAATAGGAGATAAACTAAACAATTAAATATGCTAATTACAATGATTAACTTTCCGAATGATTTGATTTAATCATTTTCTTTTCTATACGTACGAGAAGATGTTCGAGTCCATTGTATGTTGTGCCGTAGTACGACTCCATTTTTTAAATTTATTTTTTAAGTGAATCCAACAGATTCATCCCCGTTTTAGAATCTAATTACAGCCATACTTACCTCCTCCACTCCATTATTTGTGCATAATCAAATGATTAAAAAAGTCAAATTTGACACTATCATTAAATTATTGAGTCCGAATTGACATGATTTTTTATTATATCAGGTTGAGTTAAAATTATTGATCTATTTACCTTGATTAATGACACGATTATTTGTTTTATTCTAAATTAATTTATAAATTCTTATCAAAACTCAGATATTAGATATACTCTAATTCTCTCTTTTTCTTCTTTTTTTTTTTTTGGAAAAGGATGAACAAATATGTGATGTTTTATATATAAAATTCTATAAAAATTTAGAATTTCAATAAGGGTAAAAGTTCATTTAGTCCTTATATTTTAATATTAGTATCCATTTAGTCCTTATATTTTTTAAAATGTCTCGAAACATCATTGCCGTTAAAGTATTGATACTCCTACTGTTACTTTTTATTTTTTTGGTCTTACTTTTACAATATTGCCCTTTTATAATAATTTTTTTGTTTGGACATTAATAAAAAGAAAATAATTAAATTACCAATTTAACCCTAAAAATAAAAAAATAGATTAATTTTTAATTGTCAAAATTGTATGCAAACTACCAAGTGTGTAAATGGTGCTTGCAAAAATATTAATATAATTTTTTTAATTTTCTAAGGTTAAATTGGTAATTTAATTATTATTTTTTTATTAATGTCCAAACAAAAAATATATTATAAAAGGGTAATATTATAAAAGTAAGTCAAAAGAAATAAAAAGTAACGGTATGGAGTATCAATACTTTAACGGCATAAATATTTCGAGACATTTTAAAAAATATAGGGACTAAATGAATTTTTACCCTTTCAATAATATAAATATGTAAAATATTAATAAACATGTATATTACATATATAAATGAATATAAATATTTGATATAAATCTTGTGAAATATATAATTATTAAGTAAATTATTAAAAAAACTGTTTATTTTTTGTGTCCGTTAAAACTTTAAAAATTTAACACAATTATTAAATAAATCGTATTACATCAGCTTAAATTTAACAAGATATAAAATTGTCACGACACGAATGACCCGATGAGCATTTTGCGAATTCTTTTAATGATTAGAAGCTAAGGTCGTGTTCATCTCTCCTCTCCCTATCGGTATTCAGAATGTGGGCCTCATTTTATCGAAAGATGAAACGTGGCAAGATCCTTGCCGTTCTCTGCAATTACTAACTAAAGTCAACCTTCTGATGATCATATATCTCTACGAGATGAGATGCACAGGGAGATGAAGAGAAGATAAGAAACCAGAACAAAGAATTTTTTTTTTAAAAAAAAACCAAAACTTCTCTTTCTCATACAACAATGAGCTTCTCTTCTTTAACTAGGTGAGCTAAATTATATTAATTTTATTTTCCTATTGCTTTGCTGAACATTTTATTATTTATTTAATTATATATAATTTTGAGTGTGTTTATCTTCAATTACAACATTGCCTATTGTGTGCAGTGCCTTGGGAAGCTCATCTGTACAGTTAGGGTTTCATTCTAATTTTTTAACTGAAGCTTTACACCCTTCTTCAAAGAGGAAAAAGCTTGCTTTCAGAAAATTCGCTGTGTCTTGCTCTTCTTCTTCTTCTTCTGGTATGTTCGTTTTTCTTTATTGGTCATTTATTTTATCTGGTTATTTTGTGCTTTTAGTTTTTCTTTTGGAAAAATTATTAGGCCTTGAATTGATTGGAACCTAAGAATTTAGTGGCATTGTACTGTACTGGTACTTGTTTTGAGAGGGTGAATTGGCAAGTCCATTTGTGTTTAGCGGTGGAAATTTTTGAACCATTTATATATTCTTGTTTCAATTTTAATTGAAGTCGATGGAAGAGGCTAGATTTAGCATTAATCAAGGAATAATGAGAGATAGTTAGATAGATAGGGTGAGTTTTGTGCAATGAAGAAGATCCTCCAGATTCCTAATGCCTTCTGTTCTGAAACAACATCCAAGCATTTAAGGTGAATGTATTTATGCGGTCATGGTGATTTCTAAATCGAAATAAATGTTGTTGATTGCTAGCATATTCTCATCTTTGTATGCAAGTTTGCTTGCTGTGTGTCATTTAGATGAAAAAAGAATTGCTAGGTTGAAATCTGGGTTTTGTGGAAAAAATTGATTCCATTGTATTATAGAGAGTACAAATCTGGTTAACTGGCTTCTTAGGCTATACGGTAAGCTTAATAGGGACATATTCTATTGTAGGTGGAGCATCATAAAGATTTGGATAAAAATGTGACTGTGATAAAACAAATTGAGAACACATTGTTATTTCTGTATCTCCTATTAGCTGCAGATACTCCTTTTGCACCTTCATTGATAACTTAATTCCTGAGTGTTAAAATCACGGAAAGCATGCAAAAGCTTATTTTAGCTAGCATTTACCGAACATACTTGGCACCATTCCCCTTTTTGTCTCCGAAAGAATAACCATTTGGCTAAACCTCACATTGCAATGGACACGGATTGCCAAAAGATTAAAAAGGAAGACCAAGATAAGGCTTTTTTGTTTCTTGAACTTTTTCTTTTCATTGACAATATAGGAAATGTGCATCCACATCTTGAGATACATGTATCTTGTTCATATTTTTTATTCGTATTTTATGTAGATCCACTCTTGGTTAAGGCTGCAAAAGGACATCCAGTAAGTCGACCACCAGCATGGATGATGCGCCAGGCAGGAAGGTATATGGCTGTTTACAGAAAGCTTGCAGAAAAGCATCCATCGTTCAGAGAGAGGTCAGAGACAACTGATCTCATTGTTCAAATTTCTTTGCAGCCTTGGGAAGCTTTCCATCCTGATGGAGTTATCATTTTCTCTGACATACTTACTCCTCTACCCGCATTTGGTGTTCCATTTGACATCGAAGAAGTTAGAGGTCCAGTTATTCAGTCACCAATTCGGTCTGAAGAGGGATTAAAGGCATTACATCATATTGATTTGGGAAAACTTCAGTTTGTGGGGGATTCCCTTAAGATTTTGCGCAAAGAGGTGATTCTATTATTTTTCTTCACATGCATCAAGATGAGGTGAAAATACTCCTTTTATTTATGTAATAGATAATATATGATTTCACGTCGATCTGTTTCTTCAAGTTATTCTTTCTATGTAGGTTGGGGAGCATGCTGCAGTTCTCGGATTTGTTGGAGCTCCTTGGACAATTGCTACATATATAGTTGAAGGGGGCACAACACGCACATATACAACCATAAAGAGTATGTGTCATACAGCACCACATGTGTTGAGGACTCTTCTCTCTCATTTAACACAGGCAATAGCTGATTATATTATCTACCAAGTGGAGTCTGGGGCTCATTGCATACAAATATTCGATTCATGGGGTGGACAACTACCACCTCATATGTGGGAACAGTGGTCGGAGCCTTATATCAGAGAGGTAAATTGCTGCGGACTTTATTAAATGATGAAAAAAAAAAATCTCGTTCTCTGCATTGTGAACACTATCTTATTGTTTTCTTGCTGTAAAATGAATGAATTAAATGCATAAATGGGTTATCGCAAAGAGCTTTTATCTCATTCTTGTTGTGCATTAGTCTGTTTGAATTGATTGCACTATCTCTCTTAATAAACTATTGAAGTTTTCTTGGGTGATTTTAAGTTTATGGATGATAAAAATATAAATACCAGTGGAGCTGAAGTAGGAATTCTATAAATAGAAAATGTTAATTTCCAAAGATGGAAGTATTATGCGTGGGAAGTATCATTACTATTTTATGTTGCTACACTTATTTTTTGAAAATTTGTTGTACATGCTATATTGCATGCTTTTTGCCTGTTTAGACTTTACAAAATTTATGATAAATAGTTTTGATGTTTCTGAAAATGCAGATTGTCAGTCTAGTGAGGACTAAATGCCCTGAAACACCAATCGTTCTCTATATTAATGGAAATGGTGGATTTCTTGAGCGTATGAAAGGAACTGGTGTTGATGTGATTGGGCTTGACTGGACAGTGGATATGGCGGATGGAAGGAAGAGATTGGGCAATGACATTAGTGTGCAGGGGAATGTGGATCCTGCTTGCTTGTTTTCTCCTCTTCCTACATTGACTGATGAAATTCAAAGGTGATGTAGCTTATAATTTTTTGTTTGCCCTTTTTAATTGGTATGGCGACAGGATTGTTTGATTTTGTTACCATGATGCATTTGTAATTCTGTGGATTTGTTACACCTAGGTTGTGAGTACCTATCAACGTCACGTGAGTGATATGACCAGGAATCACCATAACCTATAATTTTATGGCGACGATTCTTTAGGCTTCTTATGCTTATTGTTCATTTTACTGAATAGGGATTTGAGGAAAATCACAAACAACCAATTCCTCCTCACTCTGGCTCCCTCATTTTCTCTTATCTAGTGCGCTTCTTCCTGCCCTGCTCCTTCTTGCTGGAATCCTCTTCACCTCATATTTTTCTTGATACCCATTTGTCTGTATCTCTTATTTGATATTCAAACATGAAGTTTAAAGTATTCTTAAGGCTATCTCATTAATTGTGGTGTAATGTTTTGATATCTCCTCACAATTTCAACTGTCTTTGACAACTTGTAGTGGTAATCCATAGGCTACTACTAGATGCCTTTTATGGTTTGTAGTGGTTACTTGTCAGCATTTACCTGATTGTTACTTATTTGAGTGCATCCTTACATCCTGCTTATTCATAATTACAACTGTCTTTAACAACTTGTAGTGGTAATCCATAGGCTACTGCTAGATGCCTTTCGTGGTTTGTAGTGGTTACTTGTCAGCATTTACCTGATTGTTACTTATTTGAGTGCATCCTTACATCCTGCTTATTCTTAATTACATTCTGGTATATGATGATATCTTTTTCGTATTCTGAAGGCTAGGTAGTTCAGATAAAAAGAATAGTTGAAACAAGACTACAAGAGTATCATTTTACAAATAATAATGGCTTGGCTGATGAATCTTGTGGTTTCTTTCTGCTCAAAATAGCAACTGAGAATTTACTTCCAAACTATGATACAGGTGCTCATGCTGATTGATTCTGTTTTCAGGGTTGTCAAGTGTGCGGGATCAAGAGGACACATCCTTAATCTAGGACATGGAGTTCTAGTTGGGACTCCCGAAGAAGCTGTGGCACATTTCTTTGAAGTTGCAAAAAGCATGAAGTATGATAATTCTTCTCAAAATCATGCATTTGAGGAATCAAAATTGGTAGTTTGAGGATGTACTCGTTGCTAAGCGCAAGCCAGCAATTTTGTTTTGTAAATTTGCAGCCTTTTGTCCAGTTGTACCTTTTCCTGCCTGACAACTGCTTCATCTTTGTTTAACTTACAATTTATGGAGAGGATGATTAAAGCTAGAGTTCTGTACATGCTTTTGGTCAGCTAACTTCATTGTATCTGTTATTGAAATATTCACAACGAATCAATATATTGGTTTATTTTGGGAATTGCTTTCGTAACATTTATCTACATATGCTAATAATTTGCCTCTTTGGTGCCATTAACTTGCTACTGGTTCATTAATCTGGCTAATCGAGATGATTAGCTGATAAAAGCTGTTATTTTACAGAATCCACTCCACCTGTAATTACATTTTTATTCTGGAATCATTTTTTTGGCTGAGATCTGATCAACCTAGTGGCTACAGGAGTATAGAAAACACTGAGTTGTATTGGGTGGGTTTTCACTTATTCTTCTTATGTGGGTGATGACCTTATTGCTTTCTGTCTGTCCTCCCCTCTCCCATTCTCTCTTTCTTACATGTCTCATACAAATAGTTATATTTCAATTTTGTGGTACGTGGATGAGCCCTGGGAGAGGTGGTGGATGAGCCCTGGGAGAGGTGGTATCGTTGAAGCGTCATCCAGTCAGATAGAGAAACGTGAGAGTTAATAATTGAGATGGATATGGTGATGGAGGTAAATAAAATCACCCTATCTCTCCACTTCCTTTTTCCTTCCTTTTACATTTCACTTGTTATTATTTTTTGCAGTATAAGCCAGCTTACAGATAGTTTTCATGTAAGGTAGAGGTATAAAAAAATTGGAACTTAAACTACATTCATCTTGATTTCTTTTGTAGAATATTTTGAATTTTTTTTTTTTTTTGGGGACTTTGAGCTAGGAACTTACAAGGGTTTGATATTGCAGGCGACTTGGTGTATTCCTTCAATTTTCATGTAAATTCATTCACAGCGAAGTTACTTGTTTATCAATATGAAATCATTCTTGACTAACATCAAAATTTTTAGTTTATAATTTTCCCGCCTTTTTACCCCTTGCTCTGCTATGCGGTGGCAACTTTACATCACAATGTTGAACTTCAAAACCCTGCCGTGTTGTGGTTGCCGGTGCATTGCTTTTCCATATACTTAGTATGCCAAGCATTGAAATCAACTCTGCATGTTGACTCTTAGCGATATTACTGGTGGCAAGACATTTCCTGGAGAGTAGAAGGTATAACTTTCGTCTGTTGGTTTCATCTTAAACTTTAATCAGCGATGATGCTCCTTGTACTGGATAATGATAATGCATGCTGTGAATGACTGCAATATGGGATAGATCATGTTGGGGTGAGGTAAAATTATTTTACCAACGTTTAGAACCAGATCGATTGGGTAGTCATCCACTGTGAGCAAAGTGGAACTAGAAATCCTTCAAGCCACTTTCTGAGAGCATGTATTAATTTTGAATTGGCGGCTGTTTTAATTTTCCTTTCATAGAATTGCATATTGTGAGATAAACCAGCACTGGTGTCTGGTGGTAAGTTATCAAGCGTGGAATATACTATGAATGACTTTTGTTCTCACTCAACGGCGGCATATAGCGATGATTTGAATATTTAATTCCATCAAAGTATATATAGTTTAAAGCCAGGGGTCGCTGCAACTGCAACTTTCGGAGTGATCTCCAGGAAGTTTGTGATGATGCCTATGGCAGGCCAAACCTGTCTGGGCTTTTAACTTTAGGACCTGGGCCACGCCAGTAATTTAGTACTCTTTAATAGTGTCAAAGTAATTTTGTGATAAAATTAGTGGATTTAAGCCGCATCAATCATTGATTAGTGACATATTATTTGAAATTTGAACTTCATAACCATAGTATTCTCGATCTTTGTCACGCTTAAATGGGACGGAAGGTTTAGCTATTTTAAACTTAGATAGATTTTCCTGCACATGATTTAATAAACAAAATTATAAAAACAATGTCGTTTGTTTATTTGTCTAAAAGACACAGTGATTTTTCCTAGTAAAGTGATCTTTGAAGCTCCCCCCCCCCTCTTCTCAGTAGACGACATTTTTAGTTTAGGTGACATTGGCTGAGCTGATGTAATTTTACACTAAATCTTAAACTCGATTACCTTTAAGTGACATTGGCTAAGCTGAAGTCATGTTACACTCTAATATAATCTTAAACTAGATTACATGAACATTAAAAAGTGCCATCACTTATATATGCACCATAGGGCAGACGAAAGTATATACATGTATACATAGGATGAGCTTCAAGTGTGGGATTCCACACTTATATATATATATATATATATATATATATATATATGAGTAGTTTTCTGATCAGAGATTTTAAAATAAGTTTTAAAATTTAAACCTTTAAAATCATGCGATTTTAAAGGTTTCCCGCGCACTTTAACATTTCTGACTGGAACATTTCTAATATATATATATAGACATTTTCCAATTTAGGATTCTGCGTAATTGGACCTCTTTTTTACATATCTCCCATTATTTGTTTGGGACCGTATTCACCTCTTTGGGCTTCTATTGAATTGAAAAATAAGTTTGATTGTCCATATTTTTGATATAATATCAATATATATAAGGCATCCTTCGGATAATTCAAATCCAAGCAATTGGATGTCCAAATGGGACCTATATGACAAAACCGATCATTAGAAATGCTCCACTCTAACACTCCACCCTTGTCATACATTCCATACATAACACTGGATAGATATCATCTCTAGATCTGATAAATTTCAAGAAAGCTGTTAAACCGAATCGTTTAATAGTGTAATGATATTAGACTATTAAACCGCAAGGTTTAATAGCTTTCTCAGACTCTAATAAAGTCTAAAATTCTAGACCAGATCAACACACTACGAATGCTCGCCCAAAATAAAAAGTGGATTCAGTATATTATGTCATCGTTAATCGATTTGATCAATAGTATAGCATCAAATTTGTATTTTATTTTGTATGAAAGTCCGTGGGAAATTTTTTTTCATATATATATATATGAAAATTTCGTATTTTATTTTGTATGTACGTATGTATGTATAGGCTCGCGCGCAATACACTTGATACATTGAAGATACACTTTTGTCATGTTCTTGCGTTTGATATACTAATATTAAATCATTTGATTTATTATTATGTGTTTGAAGCCTTGGTGATCGATATGAAGGCACCAAACTGTTCTAATAGATCAGATCACCAATTTGATGCAAGTTTCTCGAATTGGAGAAGTGACATCCAAAGATCAACGTTGTAGCTTGTTGACGTTAGAAGTAAAACCATTATTTCTGAATCGCTCGACAATTAATGCATGCACCATGCAGTGATCGTACGTACAACACGTACACGTTGAGAAACAAGAGAAACAGTATAGACTTTAGGATGCTATAATTAAATAATTAGAATTTAGAAGCTATCAATTGTTTATTTATGCGAAAACAAATTCTCATTGTTTGTGATGAATGACTTGAGCTACAATATTTTATACAAATCTTACTGCAACAATGGTTGAAGCATGCAGATATAGCACAACTTTCACATGAGATCTATGGCGTTATAGTACAACACATAAATGCACAAAACGAATGATAATAGCTAGTCCATTTATTCTATTGCTAACATTTATTATTATTATTATTATTATTATTATTTTGGCACCTAGAGTTAGAAAACAAACATATTCCGACTTTCAATCGACAGACAGTTTTGCACTTTTGCTACGAACAAAAAGTGAAAAAAAAAACACAGGAAATATATAGAGGAATGTATCTGATTCCGATCCTTGAAATATAGTCTATAGAGACAGGAGTGAGCAAGAAGTTGGATTTTCAATGTTCAACGCAACCACATAAACAATGAGAGGGTGGGGATGCCTTTCATCATTGGTCAAAAAGATGTAAAATAGATTTATTCTCAAGTGTTTTCACTAAGAAGCTAGTGGGACAGCTGAAGAAGTTTTGGGGCGGATTTTAGTTTCTTTAGAATTTATTGCAATTTAATCGGTGTAGGGCTACAAAGAATGTTAGACTAATGCTTTCGACATTCAGAAATTTTAGAGTATAGCAGAAGTACTATTTTCAATTACTGTATGTATGTCATGTGTGTATCTATTTTGACAATCATCATATAATTAATAAGTATATTTAATTGAACTATATATGGGATGCATGCATTAATTAGGTATAATACTTTTGATATACTCTAAAATTTCTCCCCAACACCTCGAGCTCCCACGAAACTTTTTTATCCCCTTCTCAGAAAATTTAAATTATGAACGGATATATCTCCTAAATAATAGTAGAATAGAACTTAGAGCTAATATTTTTTAGGGTGTATTATGAATGTACGTATGTATCCAAATTCTGAGTAAATCTCATGTTATAATATGCCTGCAATTAATTGATGCCATGGCCTCACAATCTCCCGGTTATAAGCAAAGTGCTCTCAGGTTTGCCGAGTACTAACGTACTATGATGATATGTTCCAAGTTCCAACTTCCTCCATATTATTTTCTTAAAGTAATATGTTTTCAACAATCTCACTGACATATTATATGCATGCACTTTCTGTTTTTTAGTTCAATTAATCGACTCAGATATTCTCATTGTCTCACTTTAAAAAATTAAAAGTTTCTTTAACATCCATATTCAATTGTTTGTATGTAGGTTTGTGTTTTTTTTTATATACATAACTACTAAAGATAGAGAGCAATATTATTATACATTTATACTCCTTTTATTAACTTATTCTAACAATTTGTATGTATCCATGAATCTATATATCCAAATTGATGTGTGTGTGTCTATATATATATATATAAGTAGTTTTTCAATAAGTGATCCCTGACTTTAATAAAGTCAAGGATTAGCTTAAAAGGCAAAAAAATTTAGATTTTAATACACTACATGACAAAACATAGAAGTCTGTGTTTATTTTATCTTTTAATTGATCCTTGACTTTATTAAAGTCAGGGATCCCTTATTGGAAAACTACTCGCGCGCACACACACACACACACACATATATATACTAGGGCTTTGGTGTAGTTGTTTGGCCATTTTGACTCTAGCTAAAAGGTACAACTACAGAATATTTAATAAACACTAAAAACTCTAGTGTGAAAGTTAAAATGACTTTTACTTTCTCTATGATTGTTTCATGAAAAAAAAATCTATGTAACTTATTATTTTTTAAAATTATTAATTTAAAAAGTCATATTTATTAAACACCAACAATTTTTATTTTACAGTTAAACCTTATATTTCACTGTAATTATGACTTTTAAGTGACAACACCATAACACCAAACAAATGCAACAATGAAGGATATAGTGTTTAAACTATACAAAGTACACAATGCATTGCTCAAATTTATGACTGAAGGATAGAGAAAGTAATAACCTATGAAGATAATGTTGGCCTCAGTTTTATGCTTTATCAAAAGAATGAATTGTATAGAATATCATACCTTTCCATGAAGACAGAGGAAGTGAGAAAACCAATAAGGCAAATTTCCTTTGTGCATTATTATGATTTTAATTAATAGTTACTAACCCTATATTAACTAATATCTTGGTTTAAAAGTATAAAAGGAATGGAAAACAAGACTATATAAAACATAATATAAACTAAATGTGGATTTTAAGTATATATAGTTAGGGACACATTACAAGTTTTTTAATGGGAGCCTAATACGTGCACAGTCGCACATCATAAGATGAAGGACTACACACATGATCATGTTTGTAGATAATGATATGTAAATTAGTATGAAAATGTGTAGATAAAATATGAAATAGGATCAATAGAATTATCAATGAAGGAGAGTTTTTGTTTGAGTGATGGATAAATGGGCTGAAAATTGAAAAGTAAATTAAGGAGTTGATGTAAATACTGATGATACACATGAAGAGGAATCCAATGACATATAAATGGTAATTAGTCCAAAGCTTTTTTTTTTTGAATATGTGGGACAACAAATTATGTCAGTGGGGATACCACCAGGGATTCTCAAGAAAATAATTTGATGTCTCAACAATCCGGATTGTGCCATTTTTGTTTTAATATTTGAGAGGGACTTAAAACAAACAATTAATGCAAAAATGTCTATTAAATGCGTATATTCTGGCAACTGAGTCGCTGAGTTTGAAGTAGGTAACAAATTAGAAAGATGAAAAAGAACATAATACCCGCACTACATATACTCTTAACTGAAAACATTCATATTTCATTCTCCTTTGAAAATTTATCTAAAATACGCTATATATACAACATACATTTAATATGGTTATTGATTCTTTTCAAAGGCATGGAAAGGGAAACAAAACCTACCATTTCTACTATATGTAAAATAAATACTTCAATAAAAATCCACAATATCCAGTGGTGGCAATGATAGTTTCTTCCCATGGTTTTTATGAATTTACATAATTTTTGAGGATGCAACAAGCTATAGAACAAAATATGTTTGACAATAATAAGTATCTTTAAGATCATGAAAAGGGTTAAAAGAAGAAAGAGCAAAGGGACTTACCCAATTCTTCGGCTCCGGGTTTTGTCTTGACCAACTCATATATATAATTCTTGCTTTAATCTCATAATTAGACTGCTTGAGGCACTAAAAAGATAAGGAACTTCATTCGAGTAATGTTGTTTTGCAACATCCAGCAAGATAGAGCTCCGGAACATGAAGGCGAAATCGAGAGCTTGGATTTATTGAGGGCCTGAAAATAGTTGAGTGATCATCAGAACATAAATGGAAGTTTGATACAAGAACATTTATGACTTTCACAGAAGGTAATGCAATTTGTAACTCAATCAGCATATCCAATATTGTATTATGGGACAGAGACTACCAAAAAAAGAAAAACCAAAAAAAAACAAGAAGGAATAAAAGAATGACGCAATTGCCAGGCTGTGAATTTCGTCAGACATTTGAAATTTGAACAATTGGGATACGGATGATGCTTTTGTGAATTTTTAAGATAATAAAAATTTGCAAACTTACATATTAATTATTCACAACAAACATTGTCCCAATGCTCCTAATATTATATATTTAGGTGCAAATCATTTGTGGGTAATACAAACAGCTAGAATGCCATCAGCACTTCTGTAATGCAGACAAAAGGACAATCTTATTCTAAACAAAGGTAAATTACATATAGCATTATCAAAGAAAGGGACATTCGCATATTTATAACTAATAATGTAAACTTAAAAAATTGATATAAAAATATTGTAAAAATATGAAAACAGACAAAGGAGCAGAACGAGAGGATTTAATATATGTAGGATCTTAGTAGTGGATGGTGGTATTACCGCCAACAAACAAACAACCTGAATACGCATTAATTTGTTTTATCCCAATTACCGAAAGATCTTTCAATCAAATATTATGAAAAATTGTATTATATGCAATGATATGCACATTCATGGCGAGCACAAGATCGTGTGGAATCTTAAAAGAGCTAGCTAGGACTAGGAGGGGGGGGGGGAGAGAGAAAGCTAACACATATATAAATATAAATTAAAATGTGAATTTTCATATGTGAGAGAGAGAGAGTCTTCCATTTTAATCATCGCATCTAACATTGATTGTTTAACATGTTAAGGTAAAGTGGTAATATTGTAATTATGTCTTTTCCTTTTTAACGAAAAATTAGGGTTTTGAATCCCTTGGCCTAGGGTTTATCATGAAAGGAATCATATGGGGCCTAAATTTCAAAATGTATACACAGACTCTTCAACAATATAAATCATCAAGAATTTAGAACTGTATGTCGTATATATTCACATAGTGTTTGATAATTTTAATATTATAGATCTAGCTAGCTTCTAATAGAAGAATATTAATTATCAAAAAGAAAAATTACCATTTCCTATAGCTAAGAAAGCAATAGGAACCAAGCTCTTATTGCATAGGAAAATTTGAGCTATGATCATTAGTAGCCTTCACAGTCATCCTCTTCTTCTTTTTCTTCTTATAAGGGATTCCTCGAGCCTTAGCTTGAGAGTCCCTCACTTCACGCAAATAAATCCTTATAGCACCACTTGCAAAAGGGTTTGTTTCTGGCAAGCCGCCGTTTTCTTCATAAGCAGCCCTAAGCCGGCCGATGAGTGCATCAAGGCTGCCCCAAGCTTGCTTAAGAGGGCAAGAACAAGGGCCCGGTGGCTCTGGCTGGCCAAAGAAAACACACCCTTGTAGGTGCACTTTAGTCTTGCCAAATTGATCAAGATACCGGAGAAAATCAAGAACATGATTCGAGTTGCACTGCGAAAGCGCCACTGGAGGCCTCTGGTTCCTCAAGTACTGACCAAAAGTGTTCCAGTCTCGCCTCTTTTGTGATTCATATCGACTAAGAGGTGCCGGACTTTGCTGATCAGAGGCAGCAGCAACAGCAGCTGTTGCTATCGTCAATGATCTTGATGATGATCCTTCAGCTACCTCTTTCCCTTTGTTGCTTGACATGATCACTTAGCTATCTAGCTCAAAGCAAAGAGGAACAAGTTTAAAGAATCTTTTGAAGTGTGGAAAGAAATAAGAGAAGAGAGAGTTTTATTTTTTTATTTTTTGAGAGGACAAAAATGAAGATCACATCATGGGGCTAATGAGGAGACATGTAATGGGTCCTATCAGAAGTGCTTTAGCTCTTCTTTTTCTTCTTATAACATTATTTTCTTCCTTTAATTGTACTGTTAGCATTAAGTATTACCCTTTTTTTTTCCTATGTACTATATAATTGTGCTTGCATCATGTAAGCAATCATTATGTATTACATTAGCGTAATTAAAGAACTACGGTTTAAATAATAAATCCAGTGAAAATAACGTGAAGAAAGAATGACATTTAATTCTCTTATATTTCTAATTTTAATCATTTAGGACCCAATGTTATTTTGAGTAATTAAATGATCATTTAGTACATATATTTAAGTTAATTAGTGATATTTTAGATTCCTGCTTATATTAATACCCTTAAAACAACTTTGAAAAATTAATGAAAAGAAAAAATATCAATTACCGAAGTAGTGAATTAACTCTAAAATTAAAATAAAACTAGTGTAACTTTTTGTTATTATTTAACTTTACCTATCTAAGGTCCTTTGGGAAAGCACCATACCTCGTCTAGGGTGGTTGAAGAGAATTCCCTGAATTTTGTTCCTCTGGGTGAGAACTAGTCTGTCTATCATGAGAACATCTCCCTTTAGGCAGGGCTCTGGCATAATTGTCCGATTTCTTCCTCGATCTTCAAAGAAGACTGACTCCTCCTACTCCTCCTTCTCTTATCCTCTACTTTATTACTTTTCATTAATGTCCCAAAATTATTGCAAAGTAAAGGTGTTCAAAATCCAAGTCGATTCGCTCAATCTGACTAATCCATAGAAATTCGATCCGTGGATTGGTGGATTAGATTGGATTAAAAATTTAAAAATCTGCAATCAGTGGATTGAATATAAATTTTTTTATGTAAATCCGTAAAAATCCGCGAATCCGCAAAAAAATAAAAAAAAATATTTATTTAATAAAAAACTAAACTTGCAAATATGGCATTATACTTACTAATAAATAAATAAGTTAAAATATAGTTATATTAACACCATATTATATCTTATCCGATAATAATATAATATAAAAATAATTAAGTAAAAAAATGAGATTTATGTACTGATATAAACAAATGAAATTTACATTAACACCATACTTACTAAGCAGTTAATTTTTATATAGTAATCTAAACAAATGAGATTTTTTTCTCTTTGGTGTATTATATTTCAAAACTCTGAATGTATTGTCTAAGTTTATTTAAATAATTAACTTATTTAAATCTTATTTATTTTTTAATTTAATCGGTAGTAAAATTATTTTTATATTAATTTTTTTTATTTAGTTAGTTCGTAGATAGGACATAATTAAAAATTTTAGTATGCAAACCAATCTGCAACATGGTGGATTGGATATGGATTGACTCAAATCCGCATCCGATCCGCAGATGTAGGGATTGGATTTGGATTGAATTTCACCAATCCGTGGATTGGATTGGATTAAAAATTTATAATCCGTAAAATCATGGATCATATATGGATTGATGTTCAATCCGTAAAATCCGATCCGCGAACACCCCTGTTGCAAAGGTATTGTTATAAAAGCTAAGAAAAAATAAACGTAAGATTGTAACATAGTCAACAACATGGATATCTTGGCATAATTTTTAAAATATAAAATTAAACAGACACTTAACCAAAATATAGGGCTAAACAAGTATTTATTCATTTTTTAATTATATATATTACATCCTTGACATTATAATTTTATCATTCAAATTTTCCTGTTGAAGGATATATATGACATTTTAATTTATAAAATGTTTCCTATCTTTTGATTAGCACATTACATTAGACCAACAACTGGGGTAAATAATAAATGAATCCAAAATCTGTGTTTTTTTAAAATTATTTTAACGTGTAAGATGTAATTGATAATTGAAAAGAATCAGGGACCTGAATGTGAATTTAAAAACAATAAGGGATCTAAGTGTAATTCTGCTTAACCTGTATATGGTAGATTCAACACGTAATTACCAATCAAGAAAGTTAAAATAGACGGATCAAAATCCATGAACAAATTAATATCTCATTCACATAAGTACAAATTAATTGCGTAATATACCCTTCACCAAACCTTTAATTATGTTAATAGGAAATTAACCACTACGATAATAAATTTGTTGAGCTCAGCTGTTTCCCTCTTATTTGAAAATTGAAATTAAGTTAAAAATGACTTTAATTATGGTATTGAAATTTATATACATGTTTCTTGTTAATTTAAAGAAAAATGAAAACCATGTACATAAATATTTGCTGAGTTTTTCTACAGTAGAAAAACTCATGTGTTGAACTCAGATGACTCATAAATTAGGTCATAAGTTAACGATTGCCTCTAGTTTGTAATCTTATTTACAAAATCATAATTGATGTGACATATTCTTCTAAACACCCTTATCACAAATAAGTCGTCGCTCACGAAATTTGATTTTGATATTATATAAACACCTATATTTAACCCTCACCTCCCTCTCCCCCTAAAAAAAAAAAAGTTGCTGATGATTTGAGGATCATCTAAACTTATATTCTTAGTCCAAAAACTATTCTCAGCTAATTAACAACCTTAGTGGACATTAACAAACTAATTAAACTTGGTTCAATGGATCCATCTCTATACTTCAATAATAACCTAAGTAAATTGAAAAGTCTCTCAAGATCACTCTTGTTCATGTTAATGGTGATTAATGTTTAAGGTAAATAAAACGTAATCATTTTGCGGGATTTTGTTGCCTTCCACTGATCCAAAGCTGTTCATAATTCATTCATGAAATGAAATTACTCCTAGTGTTATTATTAGACGGTTTGATTTTGACTCTTGCAGGTGGAGGATTAGGCATTTATATACATATGTACAGTTATATTATTGATGAGTTTGTTGACCCTCAAGGTTTTTATTTCATATTATATATGGTATACAGAATGATCATCTCACAGCTTGGTTACAATTAAACATTTTAAATGTCCAAACACTAAAGCTTTTCATAGCTAAATCATAGCCACGTATTGTATTGTAAATGATTTGTTTGGGAACGTCTTGTAACTATAACAATTTCTTGATAGAATAATCTCAATAATTACAAGCACAATCATCACTGTTGATAATGCAGAATGATTCTAAACAATATCCAATTGTACGAACGTTAGTGATGTTTTTGTTTTTTCTCTTCTGGTTTCCTTTTCCCTTCCTTACTTTTGGAATTTTCAACAGAAAAATGCACACAGGCGATTGAATTAAATCAAAGCCTAGCAGCCTCTTTGAGAAATTCATTTTAATATGTCAATTTATTTTTCAATGCATGCAATTTCTTGTAAACTGGAATTATACTTGGCAGGCTTTGTGGCCATTTATTTGTAGTTGGATAACTGGATGATTTTTTTTCTAATTTTTTTTTAAATTGAAACAAATTAATTTTACATTTTAGACGCTCTTCTACCAAATTAAAACAAATATTTGTGTAACCAAACAAAGCAATCATCTCCCATTGCAGGAATGTACTCTTACCAAACATACACTTAAAAATAATATTCTCCAATTAAATTTTGAACAAGTTGGTTAATATGGGGTCCGTTAGCAAATTGCCAAGGATCAAATTATTTCGATTCAGTAGCTGAGGAACATTATGCTTAATTTCCTGCTCAAATCTATTGTTGGATCTTGTTGTAGACTTTTGTCTTTCACATTAATTTCATATGGGTCTGGATCTACATTTCTTTCCTTTTTTTTTTTTTGGGTGTCGAAAGAGCATTAATCAGTGAGATGGGTTTGATTAGAGCATTGATAATGGGAAAATATTTGGAATCAATTTCCATCCTAACAATCTTAAGTTTCTGTGTTCCCCGCGGGGTTTCTTCTTCTTTCTTTTTATTTGTTAGAGTGCACGAAAAGAAAATATGCATTTAACTTTAAACTGATAGTACAAGGATAGCATTACAACTTACAACTTACAAGAGAATAAATAAGGAAACTAGATTAAAATAATTTTAAGTAACAAATCTTGTGATTCTAGAATTATCTAGAATCATAGTCTTAGAGATTTATGGAGATTGATTGTTTCATTGATTGGAGATTATTTTCTTAAACTTGAACAGTGCTTTCTTTAATTTGATTCTTTCCTTCAACATTATTAATGAGTGAACCATACAAATAAAAGCAAAAAGATGCTGTGCCCATCAAGTCAAATAGACTAAAAACACTACAAAAGAAGAATGATCGAAATTCTTTTTCTTTTTTGACTTTGTATTATATGTGTGTGTATATATATATGATAGAAATTCTTTATTAAAAAAAATCTAATTCTTTCTCTATACTTATATATATATAGTTTCCAGGGAAAAGTGAAAAAACTCCCTTCTTGTTTTACAAAATTAATTATATATTGTTTCCCCATATATTTAAAACTCTTTGAATCTTCTCTTAGGTGGCGTTTGTTTTGTTGTCTGAAATCTGAATAAACCTGAATTAGTCTGAATTTTGAATAGATTTGAATGTCTGAATCTAAATAATATGTTTGTTTTTTCGTCTGAGTCTCGAAAAATAAGTATTAAGTTGTTTGTTTTTTTCAACTTAAAAAGCTGAAAATATGTATTTTTACATTTGTATCCTTATTAAATTTTAATGTCAAATAAATAATATATTAAATACCACAATATTTTAACATTTATAAGTAAAACTATATTCAAGTGAATACATTATTATTTTAGAATTTTAATATATAAAATATCATAAATTTTAAATTTTATCGTATATAATGTAAGAAAGAAAAAATAAGGATATTTTTATGTGGGGTAAATGTCTATGGGTGAGTTTTGGAATAGACATGAAAAATAAATTATAAAGCTGGGATATTTTTGACATTAGCAAGTAATTGACTTAATTGATATTTCTCCATTAAGTAAAAAGCCAAAAAAATTGGCTTATTTTATTAAGTCAAAATTATCTAAAAAGTCTCATTAAGTTATAAAAATAAACACCTCTAATTAACTGAATTAATTAAGTTAAGTCACTTTAAATCATTAAGTTAAAAAACAAACGCCACCTTAATGTCATCAACTTCAAATAATAGGGGTTTTTGGTTATTTTTTATATCTTAATTAATCTACTCTTTCTAAATGATTTAATAAAATCTTATTTGAAATAAAGCCCAAAATTTTTTAATAAACTTCAAAAAATTAAAAAAAAAATGTTTGGTATTGAGTTATTATTATTCGTTTGAAAGGTTAGTTAGTATTAACCTATTAACAAAAGTTTAGTATTAAGTTATTAGCAACAGTTTTCCCTAAGAGAGAAGCAACTCTATTGCATGGCTAAATTTATTTACTCGAAATTGAAGGGGTTACGCATAAGTAGTCCCCCATAGGGAGATTACCTATGACAATAATTGAAAACGAATGATGATATATAGCTAATTGTTATTGGTCTTCACCTTCTAATAATTATCCCTACATTATTTTAAAGAAGAAAAATCTCAACATCATGGTCTGATAGACCTATAATGAAATCAATGGTTAGACTAATATTCCTTTTTGGTAGTGAAAGGGGTAATATATAAAAATATTCCTAGGTGAAAAAAGGCAATCTACCTTTATAATCCAAATCCTTGACAGATTTGAGATTGGTTAAAATTATATAAAAAAATTAATGTATCAAAAAGTTTTATACGAATTATTGGGACTTGAAAGTTTTGGGTCAATCAACATTTTAAGTAGGATTTTGCCGTCCATGGTATTTAAACCTTTTTCTATCTCCCACTCTTTTTTAAGTGCCTACAAATGTTAACTAATCCGACATGGCGAATTCTTTAACAAATTAGGTTTTATCTTTTCTAAATAACATTAACAAATACATTTTAATAATATTTGAATAATTGTATAACTATAAAATAATGTGAAGATACTGCAAAGTTAAATCTCTTTTATTCTTCTTAATGATCTTATTAATTGAACGGATCTTTTTACGATTCATTCTATGCTGAGTGATCAACATCACAGCAACAATACTGTATTCAAACATAAATTATATAAATAAAACATAAGACATGTAAATTTAACATAAAACTTATAAATGAACATCAAGTGTAAAATAAAATATAAATTATGTAAATAAAATATAATACTCACAAATAGAAGACAAATAAGTAAATTAACATAAGAGTAGTAAATGGTGTATCAATGGTAACAAAACAAAAATTTACAAATATAACATACAACTTGTAAATCAATAATAAGTGTCAAATAAAATATAAATTAAGTAAACGAAACACAAAACTTATAAATAGATGGTAAAACAAGTAAATTAAAATCGTATAAAAAATTAATGTATCAAAAAGTTTTATGCGAATTATTGAGACTTGCAAGTCTTGGATCAATCATCATTTCAAGTAGGGTTTTGAGTCCATGGTGTTTAAACCTTTTTTTAGCTCCCACCTTTTTTTTAAGTGCCTATGAATGTTAAGTAATTGGAAATGTAAATTTTCAATTCTTTATCAAACTAGGTTTTAACTTTTCTATATAACATTATTAATGTTCTTAATAAATACACTTTAATAATTTTTAAATAAGGGAAAACACTACCTATATCCTCAAGGTTTGCTTAAATGGTCATATAGAATCCCTTAGTTTCATTATATCCTTTGATTATAATAATCCAAATAAAAATAAATATAGTAATAAGATAAAAATTATAAATAAACATCATATACTACAAAAAGAATATTACAATAAGTATACTTAATAAAATAACGTATAGAATGAAAATTATTTTTAATATTAAGTTATTGTTAGTCTGTCTCGATGAATTTTATTGATACTAGCTAATATCTATTAATAAAAAAATTGACTTTAAGATTTATACAAATATAGAAATAATTAAAAAAGATATTGTAAATAAAATCATATACAATTAATAAATAGCTAAGAATGTTAGGTATAATTATTTTAATTTTATTAATATATCAAATAGATTTTATTTGTAAAAGAATATGACATATTAATAATGTTAAATAACTTTCTTAATATTCAAAATAATTTATAAATTTTATCTTATTTTAAATATTGTATTATTATAATTTATATTTATTATAGAAGTTTATAAAGTCAATTAATGGGGTTGTTGTAATGAAGGGTATACCAGTCAAAAAGGAATATGTGTGATCATTTATAAAACTAAGGGAGTTTATATGACCGTTTAAACAAACCTTGGGGTGTTGATGGCATTTCCCCTTTAAATAACTGTACAAGTATAGGATAATATGAACGATACTACAATGGTGAATCTCTTTTATTATTCTTATCAATCTCATTAATTGAATGGATCCATTTATGGGTCATTCTATAGTGCCGTGATTTTGATAAGGGCATCAATACTGTATTCATATATGAATAATGTAAATGAAACATAAAACATGTAAATTTAATATAAAACCTATAAAACAACATTAAGTGTAAAATAAAACATAAATTATGTAAATGGAATATAAGACTTGTAAATAGAATATAAAAAAAGTAAGTTAACATAAGAGTGGTAAATCGGTGTATCAATGGTAACAAAACAAAAACTTACGAATATAACGTAAAACTTGTAAATCAACAATAAGTATCAAATAAAACACAAATTAAGTAAATGAAACATAAGACTTATAAATGGAAGGTAAAAGAAGTAAATTAACATAGGAATAATAAATTAGTGTATTATTAGTAAACAAAACAAAAATTTACAAATGTAACACAAAACCTATAAATCAACATTAAGTGTAAAATAAAACATAAATAATATAAAAATAATAATACTTGTAAATAGAGGGTAAAATAAATAAATTAACATAGGAATTGGGGTATTATTAGTAAACAAAATAAAACTTACAAATGTAACTTAAAACTTTTAAACTAACATTAAGTGTAAAATAAAATATAACTTGTGTAAATAGAATAGAAGACTTGTAAATAAAATGTAAAAGAAATAAATTAACATAGGAGCGGTAAATCGGTGTATTATACTATTATTGATAACAAAACAAAAATAAAAAATACAACATAAAACTTGTAAATCAACAATAAGTGTCAAATAAAATAGAAATCAAATAAACAAAATATAAGACTTATAAATGGAAGATAAAACAATTAAATTAACATAAGAGTGATAAATTGGAGTATTATTGGTAAATAAAACAAAAACTTACAAATATAACATAAACCTATAAATCAACATTAAGTATAAAATAAAATATAAATTATATAAACAAAACATAAAACTTATAAATGGAAGGTAAAATAAGTAAGTTAATATACAAATCATTAAGAAAATAAAAACTTACAAACATAAAATAAGAACTCATTATAATAATGATTACCTTATATATTGATTTTGTTTCTAAATTTGAATAATAACAATTGTGGTATATGTAATATATGTAATGATATATGTGAAATTTTATAAAGGATAAAACTTATTCTCAAAATTAAATTTTAAAAAGTATACCTTTTTTGTTTTTCGAAGCCATTTGTAAGATAGGGTGATATCGCATCCTTCTAAATCTCCTCAATAGCAACTTCAAATGATTTTTAAGTACAAGTAAGAAGCAAAGGTTAAAAATACATGAAATATGTATAAAACAAAAAAAATTAGATCTAATTGTATTGATATATCATATATGTCTAGTAATATAAGAATATCTTTTTTATTTTGTTTTGACTTGATCCACCTCAAGAAAAATAATTTTACTTAATTAACCTGTGCAGTAAACAATACTATGACAAAAAATGAAAAAAAAAATATGAATGTCCTAGAATGAATATAAAATTTATGGTTAAACTAGCTCAATAAAATGTATTCTAATTGTTTTCAATACAATTATTTTTTTAAAATTGATAAGTGACTTTTTTTTTGTTTAATTAATCAAATGAATAAACTTTTTTTTAAATGAAAGTTCAATATTGATTTACAAGTTTCATGTTATTTTTATAAGTATTTTTTTTCTATAGTTTTTAAATACCAATTTACCAAAGTTATATTAATTTTCTTATTTTCCCACTTTTATATTAATTTACTTTTTTATCTTTCATTTACTAGTTTTACTTATAATTTACAAAATTTATGTTTATCATAGTATTATCGCGCGCGCGCACACACACACACAGAGATATATATATACACACACACACACACACACACACATATATGTAGACAGGGAGAGAAGCTTATAACAGCCCGATCGATTATCCTTTTAAAACCCCCTTTCAATTATGCTCTATTTAATATATAAAAAAATGATTTCTTTCTAAATTATCACCCTTCATTTACACATGTTTTAATTTTTAACAGTTTTATGTTATTTCCAACAATTTGCTCACTCTTAAAATTTTTTATAGTCTATTTATCTTATTTTTTACATAAATAATTCTTTGAAGTTTTGTTATTTCTATATCTCCAAATTTTCTCTCTCTACAAAATTAAAAAATAACAGTTTCCCTAATATTAAAAATAATTAATCTGAGAAAATAAAGAAAAGAAAAAAAAGAAAATTTTAAATTTGAATAGATGACAGAGTTATGGATTGAAAAAATCATGAAAATGAATTGACAATGAATCTAAAGAATTTACAGAAATGACTCGGGAAAAAAATATATATATGACACACTTGAGCATAAAAGAGGAGAGAAAATATTTGGGATTAATTATATTTGTGTTTGTTTGTTAATTTAGTAGGAAAGGGGTTTTATCAAGATGTTATAGGGGTGTTAAAAGCACTATTCTGTATGTCTGGGCTCGTTTCTATTCAACCCAATTTGTCAATTTATTAACACAAGGGTGGTGATGACTCCTCCAACTAATAGTCTAGCCGCACCCACAAACAAGGGCTGTTGGTGTAATGTTCACTAATTACATAATGAGTTGGACTATTGGCACCCCTCTCATCTCCTCATAAAACTCCTTTTTTATTTATTTTCATTTTATTTTTAAAAATGTCTTTTTTTTAGATACACTTTTTTAAATTCTTAATTTTCATTTGATTTGTTTTATTGTTAAAACTCAAAGTATTATTGTGCTTTTTTTAATTATTTCAATTTTATAATTAATCTACACACAAATTAAAAAGTTATATGGGTGATAAGTTTTTTAGTGTTAATCATTGGTTGAAATAACACATATTTTAAATTATAATTTCAAAGTAATTTTAAGTATAAAATATTTAATCAATAAGAAATCAAAAGAGAATAATATATTATTCTAAATTTGTACAATTTATTTTAGTTAAATAGGAAGTAACATATAAATTTTTTTTTTTTAAAAGGATTGATTATGAATTAAGTAATTTGCTGGAAAAAAAAATCTACATGTGTTTAATTTTCAATTGTCCTTAATTATACTTTTATTTAAAGTGGGGTTTTGTAAGAAAAATATAGGGGTGCCAATGGCTCTAATCTTACATAATACATAGATAGTTATTAGGAATTTGGGATAGCACAAGAGCTCGAGCTTTGATCGGGCTTGAGCCTGGCCCAATGGTTTGAAAAAACTTAGGCCCATCCCAAGCTCTTGGATTTCAAAATAAATTATATATATGTAGCAAATCAGGACCAAAATATCGGTTTGCCAAAATTTTTGGAAACATTTCTTCGGCCTCACAATAAAGCTAGCAAGTAGCAACAAGAAGACTTGGGTTAAGAAATCAATCTAATTTTTTGGTATCACTAAAATTTGGGCACATGAATTCTTAAGGCCAACAATAAAAAATATTAACATATGATATATAGTCCATATTACACTAACCATAATAATGTGTTATAAATTTAACACACCATAATATAATAAGCTAATGATGCCTCTTTGAATTAAAGGGAAGTTTCCGCTAATAAACCATAATTAACTGCAGGATCAAATGACCTTTCAATTAATTCACTTGATTAGGTACTAATAATTAAACAAACCCAAATAAACGTAGCTGTGCGTTTCAAAACAAGATTGAAAACCCTAGATTCTGCTAATCTAGAGTCGGTAATTTAGCAAGTTTATTATCAATTTTTATATACAATTTCATTACCTTTTTTTTATTTTTTATTTCTTAATTTATCCTTTATGTAGTCCCTTACACGTACAAGAAGAGGGGACACAACTCATAAATGTCAACATTTGTACGGGTGCTACGTTGACGTCTGACAGAAAGACACAAAAGATTTTATCGATCGAATATTTACATGATCAAATTATTTTGTCTTGATCTATTGCTTTTGATAAAGACACAAATAATTATACGCCTTGCGTGGCCCCTTTTCGATCTTCTTCACATCCCAATCAATTTGTATTATTTATTGGGGAGAAATTTGTGTAACCAACCCAGCTAAGGTGATGTGATAGCTCACTATTATTTTATCACATGGTCGAGTAATAAGTTTCCTTGATTTTTTAAATATTAAATTTAATAAATCTCAAAGTGAGGCACATTGATGATTTTATTTTGGGGAGTCCCTATCTTACCTTTAACTATCTTACGTTTAACGCAACATATACTCACACACGATAATAATATTCATTGATAGGGTTTATTACTGTTATTAGGAGTGTGCTAAGTTATGTTCAGTGACCTTATTTTGAATCCATTACTCTGCCGTATGATAGTATATTAATAGATTGTCTCACTATTTCGGCTTTAATTACAAACTAGTGAGACAACTCTGCTTAATTTTTTCTCTATTTATTGACTAGAGTGGCTTTGCTTGCGGGATACGGAGAACGTCTCAAGAGTTGTAATCAATAATTTAATTTAATTTAATTTGTCAATTGTCTTGTTTTGAATTAAGTCAATCCGGTTTGTTTTGTTAAAGATGGCCAAATCAAACTGGCCATTTCTAGAAAAATTTATTAACGAATAAGATGTATCATGGATCATCGTTTATTAGCATAGTCCAATTGAAGATGCATGCTTCTTTGTAATTAATTAATATAGTGATTAGACGCCTTACTTAATTGAATTATCAATAATTTAATCTGTCAAGATTCTTGCTTTGCATGTACAAATCCATTATGAAGTTTGTTACAGTTCATGCCTACAAAAATGAACAGATTGGGCATGAGTGATGTCTTACTAGCTAGGAGGCCCAAGATTTCCTCCTGTTAATTATGTTACTGTATCTTTATTTTTTCTTAACTAAATAATGATAGAGTTATATATATATATTATATAAATAAATGTGTATACACTGATTTAGAATGAAAAAATTTGTTGTATAAAACCGTCATAGACCTCTATAACTATTTTCATTAACCATCATTACTTTTCAATCAATTTGTACACATTCCACATCAATTTGTATACATTTACTCATTTAAAATTGTTTGGAGCTCTATCATTATTATTTACAGTAATATTGTCGCAACAATTTTAGAGGCATTAATAAAAAGAAAAGAATGTTATTTTTTCAAATGAACCTAGAAGTAATATAAGAATAATAATAACAAATCTACAATAATTTTTGTTTCACTTTTAAGGTTAATTTGGTAAAATTAACATTTTTTTAATTAATGTCTTCATAATTGCTGCAAGGGTATTATTGTAAAAATTTAAAAAAGGTAATGGTAAGAGTGCAAGTATAATTAATAAAAGGAATATTTAGGGATATTTTTTAAAATATAAAAATTAAATAAGTATTTAATTCAAAATATAAAAATTAAACAAATATTTATCCGACCTTACTATATCTTATGCTGACACATAATCGATAGGTATTTTTACTTTTGCACGAAGAGGAAGTCATTATTCTCTCCCATATATAAGGTCCGGCCCATTAATAGTTATACATTTACTCAATAATCAATATGTTGGTGTAAGAAAGTAGAAGAATACTAGAATTCTCATTGCTCTGTCATGTTTGTCTCCATATTAAGGTAGCGTTTACTTTTTGGATTGGATTATGAATCCTGAGGAGTGGGAATCCTAGGATTGGGAGTGTGGAGTGGGAGTGGGAGTAGGTTGTTTACTTACACTGGAATGGAAGCATGGAATAGAGATCAGAATCCAATTTATGTGTTTACTTTATCTTGGATTGGGAGTAAATAGTTTCAAATTACAATTTTATCCTTATTTAAAGAATTATAGTTTTTAATTACAAAACTAATAAAAAATATATTTAATGAATAATATTTATTTTATTATATTTTTAAATTTATTATAATTATTAATATTCTTAATTATGAACAATAAATTATTAATTTTAATACAAAATGAAACCTTATTTTATTTAATATAATTATATTAAATTTATTATTATATAAAATAATAATATAATATTATTTAGTGCAAAATTAATATTTTCTTATAATAAACTATTTATTATTATTAATATTAAATAAATATAGTACTATTATTTTTAAAATAAATATAATAATATAATATTTATTAATTCTCTATTAATATAATAATATTATTTTAAAATAATTTTAACTTAGAATCAATGTAAATTATTATTTAGTTAAATATAATATTATTATTTAAATAAATATAATAATATTATTCAAATAAATATAATAATATTGATTTTATTTTATTAATTATAAAATATTAAATTGAATTAAATTAAAAAATAAAAGGGTAAAAAAGGGAGAGGTGGGAGTGGATTCCCACTCCCACCTCCCCACTCCCACTCCAAAAATGGGATTCCCACCTTCCCATTTAGAGAAAACGTGGGAGGAATCCACACTCCTCACTCCCACTCCAACAAGTAAACACAGCATAATAGTAGTGGTTGTGGGAGTGTGTTGGGTTGGATAAGGCTTGGGTTGGATAAGGCTTGTCAAAATCCAACCAACTCATTATTGAATGAGTTGAAATAAAATCAATCCAGTTCAACTAAATAAATATGTTCAACATAATCCAATTTAATTCTTAATTTATCATATTAAGTTGGGTCGAGTTGATTGGATTGAAGGTAAAATTAAAAATTAAAAACTAAAATAAAGAAAAAGATATGAAATTTGAAATGAAACTTATTAAAATCAAATATAAATTTATTATAATATGAAATTTTCATTTATCGTCTAGTGTTTGATAAAGAAAACTAAAGCTTGCCATCTTAAAATTAAGAAACTTTTGACAATGAACTTCTAGACATGCGTATTCTATGAAAATAAATAAACCAATTCAATATTACAAGTTCAAATTACAATTAAGAATTAATAAATGAAAGAAATACATTATTTTAATTGAGAATTGAGATTTAAGAGGGTGATTTTAGTTTTTGAATTATAATCTATGGCAGTAGATACGAGAACAAAATAATCTCTTTTATAAAAGAATAAAAAGAGGTTAAAATGTTGCCCTCATATTTGGAGGGTAGCAGCCCTGACCACGCGGCCAAAGTCTCTTTTATGAAAGCAGTTAAAATCCCCACAAATGTATTGTAGGTGTAATTCTTTTGTTAACTATGTATAATCGAGTGAATGTAGTTTTCTCTCTTACCAAGTGTGAGTTAAGTAAACATCTCTCGAATATTTATGAAGGTTAAAAATCTGAACAGTACTTCATTAGAATTGATGTAAATTAGTTCTAATAATAAATTTTGTTCGAAGAACAGACAGGTCGACCCTCAGTACGAATTGGATTTGGGAGAGTTAGCCAGAGTAGATAATTAAAGCTCTGCCCCACTGACTTCATTCATTCCTTTAATTGTTTTATTGACAAACAAATTAACACTCTCCATTCATTTCATGTTAACATTGGACACAAAATCTAATATCCTACTAAAACAAGCTTCACAATCGCTCCACTCAGAAAAATAAGGCCGAAAATCGAGCCACCAAAAAACAACAAAAAAAGGCAAATACTTATATACAATGGGTAACCAACTTCTTCCCATAAAATAATTACAGAGTATTGATATTTGAATCGAAGAATTCATTGCCGTAGTAACAAAATGACAATAAAATCATATGTTGTTATAATGTTAGGTAAAAAATTAGAACTATTTTCAATTAATACTATAAAAGTGCAGTCGGAGTCTTCAAATCATAATCCAACATTTCGAAGTCTCCTGGTGATAAAATTTTCCCGAACACTTGCAATCCGAAGTACATTGTTCCCTTGTATACTTTGCTCATAAAATGATTTGACTCCTTCAACCGTCTAAATAATGAAAATCATTTGGCTTACAAGAAGCAACTTTCTTCGCCTCGCACTCTTTGTTCCGGCCAAGCAGACCCTTTTCTGTAGGGCACGCTACACGCTGATTGATCACACACTCCCAAATTACCACATCCCTCCGGCAGCTGACACTCTGTAATGTTCCAATCTGAATCTCTGTCATAGAATGTGATTATCGTTTGCGTTGGACCCCAATCAGCACTTTCATCGCAAGGGTAGATCTTGAGATTTCAAGAGAGTACCCATCGGATAATCAAAACTCTGTCAAATAAAGTTTCCCTTTTGAGTCATGAAGCACCATGTTGACATTTGAAAGCAACTTGAATACATGATAAAATTAACAATTTTGAACCTACATAAAAGATGATAGGAATAACTAAAATAAGAATTAGTTAGACTCACAATTGAAAGTAAGTCCTTTTGATTTATGAGGACTGGGATGTAATTACATTTCATGCGCTGACACACATGCATTGCTCTGATCAACTATTTTATTACTGTCGTGACAAATAAAATAAATAAAGAAAATACTTTTGATTCAAAGCACCCAAAATAATTAAGAAAAACGAAAAGAGTAAAGTGAATTTTTTTTTAATTTCGTTTTAATATCTATTGTCTTTTGCCTTTATTTAATTTCATAATATTTTAATAGTCAATTAAATTATCTAGAATTAGACATTTACACAAAAGGTAACATAAAATCTTTTAAAATTAATTGAGACACTCTCATAATTTTATATTTCAATAAAAGCACTTTTTTAAATAATAAATAAATCAATTTTTTTCTCTAAGATAATCATCATAAAATTTTCAAAAACCAGCTGGATCCAGCTGGTCCTACGCTGCATCCGTCCACTGGTGGAACAAAGGAGAGAACAATGATACATGCATCGTTAATTTACTCGTGGCCGATTGCCTGTCTTTACCCCATGCAATGCAATTATAGACGTCGTTCAAAGCCGCCGAAAGTGAATGAAATAATTGGATTTGGAGGCTTTTGCCACTGCGGGTAATAGAAAACGTATAACGAGCCGCTTTCAATACTACTTTAGTTTTCTTTAATTTTGACGTATTTTATTTGTTGCCTACGTAAATCTTTTGAAAGATTGTTAAAAATGGCCTAATCACACACCTTTTGCGGACAAGTTGTCATTAAATATGAGCATTAATTGTGGCCTTCTGTTTAGTGGGGTGCGTCCGTCTTCATTTATTAGCGTATCTATCTGCCAATAAAAGATGATTGAAGAGGCGTAATTGCGCTACTGGCTCAACTAGTACTCTCAAAATTAAGTAAAATTACGAGGATAATAATTTAAATCTTCATAATCTTAATTTATCTTAATTAAATAAAAAATTATATAAAGTTAATTTATAAATATTTTTACTTTACGAAATACTAATGAAGTAGACATATTATTTGTATGTGATGATTATATATTTAGACATGTACTTTATAAAATTAATGTAATAATATAAGTATCAGCTATATATCTGATTGTAAATATCAATATAATATATACTCTAATAATAATTATAAATACTTATGTAATATATTAATATGATGTATAATCAGTATTAAAAAAAAGAGGCATAATTGCAATATAGTGAAGTGCTGATTAAATATCTTAATTAATTGGGTTTATATTGGTGGCATATAAGATGCTTCAAGAGGCGTAATTATGATCTAATGATGATTAAACATCTTAATTAATTGGTTCTTTTATTATTGATTAGTTGATGAGTTCTTGTATTTATGTTGAAAGGATTATATTTATAGACTTCGAATTTCCAGGGCGTCAAGGACACCACTCAAACATTAAACATTTCCTCAAGAAAACGTGATCTATTAGACCCCATTTACTACTTTTGTTTGAAGGGTTGGACTATTCCTCTTAAAATTTCCTTTTAGAAATTTGTAAACCAGTACACGTTAAAAATACACAAACTTATTATACATGTTGTGGGTTGGACATAAAATCTTAAGATATCTAACTCCAATAAATTAAGTGAAAGGACCTATCTTATCTATAAATTTAATTGAATTCTTTTACTAACTAATATAAGGCACAATTCAACAATCTCCCTTCAAATGAAATTATCGAACCTCGGTTCCAGCTATTAAGATGGACATGGACAAATAAGTATAAAGACAAATCTCTAGTACGTTAGCCCATTTTGTTATGAAAAATTTCCATCAGACACTTTAATGCTACATAGATATTTGTATGATAAAATTTTTAATCTTTATAAAATTTTTAATCTTTGTATTAGATTAATTGATATGTTTTTAATTATTAACACAGTTTGTTCATAAGAATGTCTCAGAAGTATTTTATTATTAAAACTGATATTTTAATCTTTTCATTATAAGAGAAGTGAGTAAAAAATTCATTAATGACTTGGTGCATTTAAAAACGGGAGATTTATTTTGAGTTTAGATCAATTGGATGACAATATAGTTAAAAAAATTTATTGCAAGGAGACAAGTTTCCACCCTCGGTAAGAGTACATCAATCTTTCTTTTATTTATTTCATTGGCAAACAAGTTAACAACTTCATGTTAACCTTGAATTATTACTCCAAATCTCTTATTTTTAAAACAAGCAGTACAATCTTGATAATTATTACATGTTGGGAACCTTGATGAATCCAACGTGTGTAGAGTTGGGGAATTTAGTCAGAGTCTTCAAGTCATAAGCAATCCAACATCTCGATTTCTCCTGGTGATAAAAATATCCCAAGCACTTGCAAACCGAAGTGCATTTCTTGCCACAATCTTCAACTTTAATGCCCGTTCCAGTTGTGTACTTGCTCATATAATGATCAACCCCGTCGACTTTATAATAATGAAAGTCATTTGGCCTACAAGATGTCACTTTCTTTGCCTCACACTCCTGGCTCCACCCAAGCAAACCCTTTTCTGTGGGGCAAGCAACGCATTGGTTGTCGTCACACACCCCCAATTTGCCGCATCTCTCCGGCAGCTGGCACTCCGTTTCAAAAATCGAGTCTCTATCGAAGAGAGTGAATGTGATTTCTGTTGGCTGCGAATCAACCTTGTCGTAGTAAGTGTAGATCTTGAGGTTTCCATCTACTCCTAGCCGGAGGAACGATATAGTGGCGTTGTACTTTGGCCTTGCCAAAATAAGACCGCCCCCGGATGAAGAATCTAGAGTCAGTTGATAAGCGAAAGCTTGATCAGTTTCCGGGGCAGAATTGAACGTTACATTCTTTAAGCCACTAAACTGAACAGGGAAAGTGTCAACTTTTGTACGGGTTCTACATTGACGTCGACGGAAACACACAAAAGATTTTATCGATCGAATATTTACATGAGCAGTGCTAGCGTCAGTCGCCTTTGGGAGCGACTGATGCAGTCGCTGCTTCTAAGGGGGACAAGTGTCCCTTGTCTTTTTTGTACATTTTTTTTTTTATTTTGGGTAAAACCACATCACCAACAACGAACTTTTAAAAAACAAATCCAATCAAATCATTTTATCAACACTTTATTGGTTTTTCTTTTTTGTACTTTATTAAATGCTTTTGTTATTGTTTTAGTTTTTACTTGTAGCACGGATTATCAATTATAGTCCTTGTAACAGTTATAATTTTATTTTTACCCATACAATTGTAATGAAAAAAGTCTTTTGACCTGACAATAATCTTTATTTTTTATGCTTAATTATTATATTATGATTTCTTTCAATTTTTTTGAAAAAAATAATATTTATTTAAGAATTTAAATCAACTGCAACATTTGTTTAACATGACAATAACAACTTTACATAATTTTTTTCACTTCAAATTTTATTTTTTTGAGATAAGATTTAAAATGAAACACCAATGCACCATTATTATTTTTTAATTCTTATTTTAACCCCTCTCTTTTATTATGATATTTACAAATAATTTGATATGAATGTCCTCTTAATTATCAGTAGAGTGAATTTAACTTATTTTAAACTTAAATTTTGATTTAGATATTTAAACTATTTCATATAATTAATTTAGTATATTCAAATAATTTTTTATTATCAATATCAATATTTTTGTTAAGTAATTTAGTGACTTAGAGTAAAAAATTATTTTTACTTGTACAATTTGTTTAATAAATTTAATGTATAGTAATGACTTTATGTTTTTTATTTTCTTAAGAAAAAGATTAAACAAATATATAAAAGGTGATTGTATAACAAAAGTATTTAATAAAATAAAAAAAAGATAAGGAACACTTGTCCCCCTTAGAAGCAGCGACTGCGTCAGTCGCTCCCAAGGCGAGCTAGCACTGCTCTATTTACATGATCAATTTATTTTGTCTTGATTCATTGCTTTTGATAAAGACACAAATAAGGGAAATTTGTAACATACTCCTAAATAAATTGATATTTTATACCGCGTCTCCAATAAATTTAACTTATTGCACCACGTATTTAAAAAAATTGACATTTTGTATCACGCCCTTAATTCCGTTAATTTTTTAGTTATTTCTGACGGCTCCGTCTAACTTTTGATTGAATGATAAAAATATCCCTCTATATAAAAAAACAAAATTTTTAGCTCATTTAATATTTTAAGGTTTTTTTTCAATTGTAATAAAAAAAAAAATTCTTCTTACATGTTCATTGTCACCACTATTATTTTTCCTTTAATTTTTTTAAGATTTTTTTTTAATTTTAATAAAAAAATTCTTGTTACATGTACATTTGTCACTACTATTATTTTCCTTTAATTTTTTATAGGCCTTGCGTGGCACCTACTCGATCTTCTTCACATTCCAATCAATTTGTATTATTTATTGGGGAGAAATTTGTGTGGAACTGTTCCACCGACCCAATTAACGTGATGTGATAGCTCACTATTATTTTATCACATGGTCGAGTAATAAGTTTCCCTGATTTTTTAAATATTAAATTTAATAAATCTCAAAGTGAGGCACATTGATGATTTTATTTTGGGGAGTACTCTATGTTACGTTTAACGCAATATATATTCACACACGGTAATAATATTCATTGATAGGATTTATTACTGTTGCTGTAAGTGTGCTGAGTTATGTTCAGTGACCTTATTTTGAATCCATTACTCTGCTGTATGATAGAATATTAATAGATTGTCTCACTATTTCGGCTTTAATTACAAACTAGTGAGACAACTCTGCTTAATTTTTTCTCTATTTATTGACTAGAGTGGCTTTGCTTGCGGGATACGGAGAACGTCTCAAGAGTTGTAATCAATAATTTAATTTAATTTAATTTGTCAATTGTCTTGTTTTGAATTAAGTCAATCCGGTTTGTTTTGTTAAAGATGGCCAAATCAAACTGGCCATTTCTAGAAAAATTTATTAACGAATAAGATGTATCATGGATCATCGTTTATTAGCATAGTCCAATTGAAGATGCATGCTTCTTTGTAATTAATTAATATAGTGATTAGACGCCTTACTTAATTGAATTATCAATAATTTAATCTGTCAAGATTCTTGCTTTGCATGTACAAATCCATTATGAAGTTTGTTAAAGATAGCCAGCTCTCACAGTCCTTAAATTTTTTGGATCATCCTTGATTAGCTTATCGATGCCGTTGAAGCTGCTTCAATTGAAACGTTATAACCCAGTGATTAGACGTCCTAAGTAATTGAATTATCATCTTGATATCAAGTAAAGCAAGCTAGCTAATTTATGATTTCTTTCGTGTTAAGGTGTTTTTGAGTAGTTGCTTAGCCATGGCCGATCGACGTGAAAGACAAAATTTTAACTGTAAATAAAAGTCGATTGTGTTTGGTAATTATGATGTTTAAATAATATTTTTGAGAAAAGAAATAAAATTATAATTTTTTTTTATCAAACAACCATTAGATGAAAAATTACATTTAACTTGAAAAGCCACAACTATGAATGTTTTACAATAAATTTTACAACGGTAATTTTAAAGCTACAAACAATTCACTGACAGTAAAATCAAGGGACAAAAGCATCAAGCAAAATAATCAATTGGGGGCATTACGTTTAGCTTGTTAACGGATTTATCATACATGTATAGATCATGGAAACTTGTTCATGTAATTGTTTACCCGCACGTAATCAGTGGGAGCTGATTTAAACAAAATCATCCACAGATTTAAATTACCAAATGGTTATAAGTCAAAAGTTGTGGCTCAACCCCATACAGTACCTATTTCCGTGTTGAATTATGATATCAAAATAAGTCGGTGACAAAGACAATGCTACACTTAAAATGACATATTTTTTGGTATTTTAAATTATCTAGTATTCAAAGATTACAGTGGCCTCCAACTAATTCAGATTCGTGCCGAGTAGAACTATTAGAACAGTAAAATTCTCCCAACAAATATTTAACGCAGTTGCATTTCTAAATTTCGAACTGAGGGCCTTAATTAAGATAGAACAATCCCTTTCTAATTGATTCAAATGACATATTAATATAACATATTTTGGATCCAAATCCAAGTAGTTTATTTTTTTTAATACACATTTCTTTGTAAAACGAAAGGGATGGATAAAATTTAAAGGGTGAGAATATTTTCACTCTAATACTCGTAAAAATTTTAATTTTAATAAAAAGATATTTTACAAAAACACTCATCATTTGAATTACTATTAAACACAATTTATTATAAGTTAATATTATATAATTACTTTGAACACCTATATAATATACTCATTATTCAATTTATAATTCTCATACTTTAAACCCTGAAACTTTTATTTCTAACACTTTAATTAATATTTAGATGAACAATGAAGAAATTAATTTTGATAGAAATTTTGACCACAAAGTATATGTGATATTTTTCTTTTTAAAAAATAAAATGAAACAAACATATTATAGAAGAGCCTTTTTTTTTTGTCTGAACCACAAGGTGGTTCTGAGTAGGTCCTAACTATAAAAGACACATTTAAACCCGTATCACAACCCGACTAATCTCCGCTCACATTGGTCGACCCATAAAAGGTAAAGAACCCTTTTTGTTTTATTTGCCTTGGCCCCTCTTTTTTGTCTTCTTCTTCTTCCTTTTTATCTTCTATCTTTTTTTAGTATTATTTACTGAAATATTATCATGTTATCATTATAAGTTATTTTGGGTGCAAATTTCAATAAGGAACATAAATAAATAAAAAATTAATAATAAAATATTTATTTACAACTTGATCTAGTCATATTCTTGTAAGTATATATTAGATCTCTTAAAATTAATAGTTATATGGTTTTATTAGTATTTTCAGTAAATAAAATTTTAAAAAATTAAATAGTGTAAGGAAATACATTTTTAAAATTGTAAAAAGTGAACAAAATAAAATTTAATTTTTATAAATAATGTATGAATTTATAGAATAATATAGTGTTAAAAATAATATTTAGGGAGCAAATAACTTCATCAGTTCTTTTTTAATCTTTTACATAAGATTTAAATTCAACAGTGATTCAAATAAAACTATTTAAAAATCTATTGATTGTGACAAAACAGTCTAATTTGATGAAGTGCCTCAACCCGTTATTATAAATAGAGCCTAGCCTTAACACAAACTTCATCGCATAACATTTAATTAAACTACCAAAATGTCATCTTCTTCAGCAATATTCTCCCTCTTCTTCCTCTGTTCACTCATTTTCTCCATTGCTAATGCACAGGTTCCTGCCAATGAAAGGTTTAAGTTCGTGAATGAAGGAGAATTTGGTCCATTCATTAATGAATATGATGCGGATTACAGAATGATCAGCATCTTCAATTCTCCGTTCCAGCTAGGCTTTTACAACACAACACCAAATGCTTACACCCTAGCCCTCCGGTGGGGTATCCAAAGGAACGAGCCGCTTTACCGTTGGGTTTGGGAAGCAAACCGCGGCAAACCGGTTCGCGAAAACGCCACCTTTTCTTTGGGGACCGACGGGAATCTTGTCTTGGCCGAAGCAAATGGCACCGTCGTATGGCAATCCAACACTTCCAACAAAGGTGTTGTGGGGTTCAAGGTGCTCCCGAATGGAAACATGGTGCTTCATGACTCAAAGGGTAACTTTATCTGGCAGAGTTTTGATTATCCGACTGATACTCTCTTGGTGGGCCAGTCTCTTCGCGTCGGTGGGGTCACCAAGCTCGTGAGCAGACTTTCCATTAAAGAAAACGTTGACGGCCCTTACAGCTTTGTAATGGAGTCTGATAGATTGTCACTCTATTACAAAAGCAGCAATGCTCCCCGGCCTGTTGTTTACTTCACTTTCCCTGTTCAGTTTAGTGGCTTAAAGAATGTAACGTTCAATTCTGCCCCGGAAACTGATGAAGCTTTCGCTTATCAACTGACTCTAGATTCTTCATCCGGGGGCGGTCTTATTTTGGCAAGGCCAAAGTACAACGCCACTATATCGTTTCTTCGGCTAGGAGTAGATGGGAATCTCAGGATCTTTACTTATTACGACAAGGTTGATTCGCAGCCAACGGAAGAAACATTCACTCTCTTTGATAGAGATTCAATTTGGGAAACTGAGTGTCAGCTTCCTGAGAGATGTGGTAAATTTGGACTGTGTGATGACAATCAATGTGTTGCTTGTCCTACAGAGAAGGGCTTGCTTGGCTGGAGTAAAGAGTGTGCACCGACGCTAGTGAATTTTTGTCGGATAGCGGCTTTCCATTATTATAAAGTTGAAGGGGTTGATCATTATATTAGCAAATATAATAATGGAACTGGACCCATCAGAGTTGAAGATTGTGGCAACAGATGTAGCACGGATTGTAGATGTGTGGGGTATTTTTACCATCAGGAGACATCGAAATGTTGGATTGCTTTTGACTTGAAGACTCTTACCAAATTCCCCAACTCTACACATGTTGGATTCATCAAGGTTGCCCCGCAATTAAGTATCAAATAAGTGGATTAGATCTGTGATCGAAATAACAACAGATAGATATGTGGGCTTTCAATGCCACCACAATAATAACTGTTGTTTGTCCATATATAAAATAATGAATGAATGAGTGAAGTGTTTGTGTAGATTGTTCTCTGATTAATGCTTTGTATTACTTTCTACCCTTCTTATGCTTCTTTTTTTTTTTTGGGGGGGGGGGAATAAAACAATAGTTAGCAGAAGAAAATGCGATTATTTAAGCATATAATTTAATCATTCTGTGTTTAGTTAGATAGGAACTACAAAAGTACAAATCAATTTGAGATTTTTCCTATTTCTTAAGGTCAAGGTTAAGGTATAGTTCTGTGATAAGAAGTGGTCTCTCTCTAAAATTCAGGTCCGAAGTTCAAGTTTCGCTAGTATATCTATATTAAAAAAATTAAAAAAAAAAGAGAATGAAACACATATTAGCGTCGCCTTGTCTTTCTTTTATTTTTTCCTTCTTTCTCTCTTTTTAGTGTTAATGAAAAACTGAAAGGTGATGAAATCACGTTTTCTCTTTGACACATGGAAGCTTCATAAAAAAGGGCCGTCATTGTTTGTTGTTGCATCTGGAAAATGCTAATAAGATGAAGATCCTTCGCAATTGTCTTTATCAATTTCCCAATTCTCGACTCGTTGCCATCTTCTATGTATAGACTATATCAGAATATTGTGGGAAGTCAACAACCTTTATGGATATATTTGCCGCTCCTCTTTACTGCAGCCATTGATGCATCGCATACATATAATCAAATGTGGATTATCCGATCAAAGATTTTGTAGACTTACATGTTAGTGTTGGATATTTGTGTTTGGTATTTTAAAATACCAATATTCGAAAGTTTAAGGAAAGAGAGCACACAAGTTGATTTATGAATACAGAAAACAACTTTAAAGAGGTAAGAGGCCCAATCACATGAGACCAAGTCTATAGAGAAGGTTTCATTTTAAAAACCTCCCGCACCCAAAAGCTCATGCACAGGGAGAGTCCTCATAGGGATGGGGGAGTCGTACATGCGCGTGCTTGGTCCATTATCCTGGAGATCAATCCACCTTTTCTTGATGTGCACTACAAGAAAAAGTATGTATAGTAGCATCTGAAAAATGCTACCGAAAGCAAATGGTAGCATTTTAGGCAATGCTAAGTTAGCCCATGTAACTAAAAGTCTTGGCATTTGATAGCATTCATTCAATGCTACAAACTGTTATACATAACATTTAAAAAAAGCTATGTAATCATTGATTATTACATTGTAGAAATGCTATCATTCTCTTATTAATAGCATCCGGAAAATGCTACCATATTATATTTACAGCACAAAAAAATGCTATTGTTGGCAAATTTATTACATATATGTAACATTCTATGGCTATTAGAAAACGCTACTGGATAATTTATAAGTGGCTACCATAGCATCTTTGTAAGGTTATTGAAGATAGAAAAATTGATACTTGTAATATATTTTTTATTCTCAATATTTTTAAAGGCTACTAATTATACATACAATTCATCATTCATCTAATTCAATTATGTAATAATATGTGAACATCCAATTACTTAAAAAATTAGACACAATGATAAGTATATTTGTGTCATACTTGTATATTTTCTAATGATAAAAAATTAGGGAAAACAAATCTAGTACTATATCTTCAAGTCGCCTTCAACACTGCACCAAAAATTCTTGATCTTCATGGCCTGCACCAAAAATTCTTTATTCTCACAGCCTGCATATGAATTCATAACAAAAATATAATTGTGTTTTGCTCTTAGAAAAAATATTAACCACCATTAAATATATATCTAGTACTACGATTACAAGAATAATATGCTAAAAAAAGTAAAACAAAATTAAAAAGAAAAAACTCAATGATATATTCTGAGAAACTAGTGTAACTAAAAAATCACAAAACAAAAAGTTTAGAATTTTAAAAAGATAGCAAGAGAAAAAACAAATAAGCAATAATAATAATAATAATAATAATAATAATAATAATAATAATAATAATAATAATAATAATAATAATAATAATTTGAAAAGAAAATGGCAAAACACAAACCTCTGTTTTTGGTGAGGTTACAAAACTGGGTCAGTGTGCGGTTGGCCAAAAGCTAGAGGTGCAGCCGTGTAGGAGTTGGGTCTTCTTCAATTGGGAGGCATTATTTTATCATATCAAATCCAACCAAAAAAAAAAAAAGGTTATCTTCAATTAATTTTCTAAAAAATCCAAATTCACAATTCAACACAAAAGTTAAAAATTAATGATCTCAATAATTTTAGGAGAGAAATTGGAAACAAAAGACCAATTATAACAAAAATTTAAAAACCCAAAAGCAAAAATTGTGAATTACCTTCATGAAACCAATTTTTGGGACCCATCAATTTCTTCCATCAAACTCAAGTCATTTGGAGATTCAATTGCTCAACAAGTTAAAGGATGATTATGTTATATGATTTCTAAGGAAATTTTGAGGGATTAGGACTTTACTTGCTTTGATGTGTGAAGACTAGAGAGAGACGGATTGAGGAGAGAAGAAAACAAAAGCTTTGACTTTGGCTGTTAGGTGAAAGCTAAGAGAGAGGCAAAAGGATTTTAGAATTAATTTGAGAATTTCATTTTTTTTCTTTGGCGGTAGATCTGGATTCCCGCTTTATTTTTCTCTCTTTTTTTGTAGCAGTTCTGGTGTGCTACTAAATTAATGTTTATATTGCAGCTTTTCCAAAATGTTATATTATTAAATGTTAAACATAACTCTTCTAAAATGCTACCATATGAATTTTATTAAATGTAACAAAAATTTGTAACATTTATAAAGTGCTACATTATTAAAAATTAAGCGTAGCATTTATTATGTGTTACAAATTAAATGTTATATCTATTAAAAAATAAAATGTAACCATTAAGTAGTTAATAGTAGCATTTTTTTACAAAATGTTACAATAGAATGACATTTTGTAGCATTTTAAAAAAAAGTGCTACAATTTAATGCTACTAAAGATGATATTTGTTGTAGTGGTGTTTGGTCTATTATCCTGGAGATCAATCCACCTTGTTCTTGTCTGAGAAATCACCTCTTAAGAGTGGAAATTATTGGCCTTTGGGACAACGCGTTCATTGTTCTAAGGTTGCTATTCCAGGTGACCTCTTGTTGTTTTGCTCGATTCTTTTCCAACAATTAGATGATGCTAATTATAAGTGAAATTTAAACTTACCAAGTTTTTTCAAATTTTCGCCACATGTTTTTTTTTCAAATTTTCGCCACATTTCGGGTGAAAATTTGCTAAATCCCCCATGATGAATGGGAATGTCAACAATTCAGCTTAAAAAACAAAAATGTCAACTTTGTTGGCCCCTCCGTGTCAAACTTTATTTGCCAATTTAGTGAGCACATCGTTTTGTATCTCAATAATTGTCTTGTTTATTGCTATTTATAGATCGTTCAAATTCGCCAAGCTAGAATGAGTTCATTTGAGGACATTACGCAGCACGTTCTTGATATTTCTAGCTTGGCGGATTTGAACGATCTATAAATAGCAATGAACAAGACAATTATTACTATCGAGGACATTACGTAGCGCGTTCTTCATTTGAGGACACATCCCGATTATTACTATTGACTTTATTAATATTGCTTTGCTTTCGGGACAAAGAAAATTTCTCAAGAGCTAGCTGTAACCAATACTTTTAATTAATTTGTCAAGATTCTTGTTTTGCATTTAAATATTGTTAATAACGGTGGCCGAATCACACATCATTTTCTGGAAAATCGGCAAATATTATATTTTGAACATTAATTTCGACCTTTTGTCTAGTGGCTGCACCGTTTAATTGCTGTAGCACATGTCATTGAGAGATACTCCAACAGCACAATTATAAGATAATTTTTTATTTTAAAAAATTATTTTAAATTATGTGACGTTTATTAATTGATTAATGAAATAATATAATTAATTCACTTAAAATATGTACTATTACTCAATTCTTTAAAAAATACCAACTACTCAACGAATGACACATCAATTGACATAAAATTTAGAATAAAAAAATTTGAGATATTTATCATTACCTTTTGAAGTATCTATATTGTCTCCAATTATAATCTAGTGATTACTATAACTAATTCAATTATCCAATAGAGTAATATTACACATTCAAAATTTTTTATCCAAAAAAAAAAAATCCAAATGATGAGACATTCATCAAATGTTTGATGAGATAATACAAATTTACTTAATCTTGTAATGAATTATCAATCACTTAATGAATGACACATCATTAAAATTTAAGATATCTGTCATTTCTCTTATCCAATATCATCTTATTTAAGTAAAGGGAAAAGAATTGTTAGGCCCCTAACGTTTGATGAGGGGACATAAAAAAACCTACCGTTTTAAAAAAGAAATGTAAGAGCTTTTCCATTAATAATTCCATTTATTTTAACAAAAAAATGATAATATTATACACTTACAACAAAATACATGGAAAATGATGGTTAACCCCCAATGTTTGGGAAAAGGAAATATTTAAAAAAAGAAATATAACCACCTTTCCATTAATAAATTTCATTTATTTTAGTTAAGAAAAGAGTAATATTATTTGAGTGATGATATAATCACAAATTCTTGTACAAACTTATCTCGTACAAACTGATGTAGCATTAATTCATTGGTTGAATGAAAATATAAAATAATAGAAATAAATCATGTGGGCCAAGAGATATTTAATTTAACCAATGAATTAACATCACATCAGTTTGTACAAATTAAGTTTGTACAAGAGTTTGTGGCTATATCATTACCCTTAATATTATTATCATCATCCTCATCATCATAATTATTGTTATTTATTAATGTCATTTTTATATTAATAATAATATTGTTAAATTTTATTAATTTTATCATTTTATTATTATTATTACTACTACTACTACTACTACAACTACTGCTACTATTATTACCTTTTCTCAATTAAAATAAACAAAATTTATTAATGGAAATGGGGTTATATGTTTTTTTTAAAAAAAACATTAGGAAATTTTATGTCCGTTTCCCTAAATATTGGGGAGTTAACAGTAATTTTTTTATATATTTTGTGGTAACTGTACAATATTAACATTTTTTCCATTAAAAAAACATAATTATTGGCAAAAAAGAGATTTATATGTCTTTTTTAAAACGTTAGAGTTTTTTATATCTCTTTTCCCAAATGTTAGGAATACTTTAATATTTTTACACAAAGCTAATATTTACATAATTTTAATTTATTAAGGTCTCCGATAATTATTATTTTTGTAAAAGATCACACTACTTAATATTCAACAATGTGATTTTTTATTCACTTGTTACTATGTGTTCTTTCAACCAATTATATGTCAAAATATTCAAACACAAATGAAATTTGTGAATGAAAAAGAAAAAACAATCTTGCAGTAGCCTAAATTTTCACACCTATTAACTGTTATTGGATGGAGTAGGTAATCCAGAACTTAACATGTCTCCTTCTCTATATTATTATCGGACACGACATCATATGTTTGTCATCGGATCCAATATTTAACAGAAACTGATCTTTACCTAATTAAGGTTAGGGACATAATTAAGCTAACTGTTAAATAAAATTTAAAAATGGTCAAAACTTATGAGTCAACCAGACAAATTTTTTTTTTTTGATAAACAAAGGGCTCTAAAAAAGAAGAGCTAGAGGGGCACAAAGCGGGGGTGTGCCACCCTATACCTATCCGAATACAAAATAGATCTCAAACCTGAAGGTACAGAGTGAAAAAAGTGCACTCCAAGAGGCAAACTCAAAGCATGCATAGAAAGAAAATCAGCCGCCGAATTCGCTTCGCGGTAGATGTGATCAATTCGAATCCTCCAATCCCTCCTTATAAGTTCCCTAATCATCTCGATTATATTCGAAAGTTCGTTGACATTAGCATTGTTCTCCTTTATAAGCTGTACCACACTACAGTTGTCTGTTCCAACGTGGATACGTCTATGTCTAAGATCCCATGCCATTCGTAAACCATGCAAGACACCCCAAAGTTCAGCCTTCATAACCGAACAAGTTCCAAGATTTGCGCTGAAACCATGAATAAAATTACCATGGCAGTCCCGCAACAGACCACCTGCACTCGCCTCTCCATTTCCTTTCCTTGCACCATCCGTATTCAAGCATAAGAAAGGCCATGGTGGAGGATCCCAACGAATCCATTTCTGAATCCTTGCATTTCTTCGATAGCCGACGCTGGATAAGGTAGAACAAATACTCTCAGTCCTTGCCTTAATATCCCGGACGATCAAGTCACCATTCCAACTCTTGTTGTTGAACATCACCTGATTCCTCCAAAACCAAATTCTCCAAGCAGCAATACCAAACATAACCGGCCAAAATAAGCTCCCCATATCACAGGCTCTTCTCCTAAGATTTGTCATGATCCACTGACGAAGAGGATAACTAAAGAAATCATGTTGTCTAAGCGCGGGAACAAGCTTCCTCCAAATACCTCTCGAATAAACACAATCTTGGATTGCATGCAAAGAACTCTCAACATTTGCATGGCATCTCCCACATAAAGGATCAATATCTAAATGCCTTCTAGCAAGCTCATATCCCGTCTTCAATCGATCATGGCATAATAACCATAGAAAAAATCTTATACTTTGAGGCCCCTTCCATTGCCACAACTGCCGCTAGTCTTGACAATCTTCAGCGGGGCAGAAATTCGTAAGCACTCGATAAGCTGAATGGACTGTAAAAATGCCAGTATTTGAGGCACCCCAATACACCCTATCATCGCCTCGCATTGCCGACGGAGGAGCCATGGAAGTAATCCTTAAAACAGCATGGTTATTCAAGCAAAACCTGAATCTGTTCCACAACCAATTCCCATTTTGATCCACACAACCTGCCACCAACATATTTCGCATGCTATTAGGAATTGAAGTCACCGTATAGTTGGTTAAGGGATCATCATTCGTAGCCCAAATATCATCCTAAAACTTCACCCGTTGGCCATTTCCAATACTCCACCGCAGACCCCTCTGGAAGTCTTTCCCAATCTTACCCATAGAACGCCATAAATAGGAGCCATTTTTAGATGGAACATCAGTAATAGGCATATCACAAGGCGCAGCATATTTAGAGATTAAAACCTGGGAGCACAACTTGCTAGGATTTATGAATAAATCCCAAGCCACTTTCATTAATAATGTTTTGTTCATAAGATCCATGTCTTTGAACCTGAGCCCTCCATTACTCTTAGGCCTACAAATGTTTTCCCAGCTAGCCAGATTTAACTTGTGTTGGGAACCAGCCCCACTCCAAATGAATCTTCTACATAGTTGATCAATTTTAGCTCTGACACTAGACGGGAGATACGTGGTCTGCATTGCGTAAATCGGGATTGCCTGAAGCACCGATTGAGCAAGAGTAACTCTCCCTGCTAGAGACAAATGCTTTGCTGCCCATCCTGAAAGCCGCTGATCAATTTTGTCAATGATACTATGATACGTTTTCTTAGAAACCCGATCATGTAGAAGAGGCATGCCAAGATATCTTCCCAAATTATTTGTAACCGAGAAGCCTAAAGCCTTGCCAATACCACTAGCTAAAGTGACCGGGACATTTTTGGAGAAGAAAACTTGGGTCTTTTGATTACTAACTTTAGCGCCCGAGCTCCTACAGAAATTCTCCACCACGTCATTCAATACATCAACTTGGCCGTAACTTGCTTCCAAAAAGAGAAGCAGATCATCCGCAAAAAATAAATGGCTTAGAGGAGTGCCAATTCTAGTCAGCCGAATGGGCTTCCACCTACCTTGATTAACCGCCTGAATAATCCCATGGCTTAATCTTTCAATACAAAGTACAAAAATATAAGGCGAAAGGGGGTCTGCTTGTCGAATTCCTCTCCCTGGCCTAAAATCTTCAGTCATTTCTCTGTTCCACAAAGCATTCATTTGGGCTGTGGACAAACACCCCATTATGAGCTGAATAAATTGCTCCGGGAGCCCAACTTCCTGTAAAGTTTCCTGAACAAAACGCGAACTCAACCGGTCATAAGCCTTTTCCAAATCCACTTTAACTGCCATCATTCTTTTACCCCCCACCTTTTTCTTCATTGTATGAATAACCTCTTGAGCAATAACAATATTCTCTGTAATATGCCGACCTGGTACAAAACTGGTTTGTTGGGGTCCAATGAGATCTGGAAGAAAAGCCTGTAACCGATTTGCAATAATTAATGAAGATATTAATAGAAATTTAAGTAGACGATGAACATATTTTCGATTTGAATCCCTGTAAAAGTTAATGAAGATGAGGATTGAAGTATTATTATTATTTTATATCAATAAGACAATAATGCTTGGGACTCAATTATACTAATATGATCTTTTACTGAGTAGAAATTTAAGTGGCGATTGTTGAGACAAAAAATTAAATTTTATTTATATATTATCACTTAAAATATATGACAAAAAAAATTTTAATACTTCAAGAAAACTCAAATTATGAGAGTGCTTAGATTATAATTTGAGTAGCTAATGAGGAAATAACAAGGCGAAGCCTTTATGGCTACAAGTGGTAAATGATCATGACCCTGTTTTGGATTGAGGTTGGGTAGCTGTATCTTAAAAGTTACAATACTAAAATATTTAATAAATATTAACTGCTGTAACTTGAAAACTATATTGATATGATTTTTCACTTATATGATGAAAATTTATTATATCTTTAATAATTTTATCAAAATTATTATTTAAAAAATATATTTGTTATATACTATTAATTTTTATTTTATATTAAAAAAATTCTTCAACAATAGTTGTATAGCTAAGCTACTAAAACTTCAATTCTAAATAAAACCCATCTTATATATCAAATTTTGTCGGTGCATTGACAATGTTAAAAAATATAATTCTTTTGGATCCAAATCAAAGCTGTCAAATTTAATTGGATGAACTCATTACCAACAAGCAAAGAACAGTAATCAAATTTGCACATTGGCTATCATGCGTTGCTAGCTATAAATTGAGACCAACCACATCTCGATGTTCATCACCCATTAAGCAAGCAGCATGTCATCTTCTTCAGCAATATTCTCCCTCTTCTTCTACTTGTTAGTCATTTTCTCCATAGCTAATGCCCAAGTTCCTGCCGATGAAACATTTAAGTTTGTGAATGAAGGAGAATTTGGCCCATTCATTAATGAATACGATGCAGATTACAGAATGATAAGCATCTTCAATTCCCCATTCCAGGTTGGCTTTACAACACAACACCAAATACTTACACCCTTGCTCTCCGTTTGGGTGTGCAGCAAAACGAGCCAAATTACCGCTGGGTCTGGGAAGCAAACCGGGGCAAACCAGTTCGTGAAAACGCCACCTTTTCTTTGGGAACCGACGGAAACCTTGTCTTGGCCGAGGCGGACGGTACTGTCGTCTGGCAATCCAACACAGCCAACAAAGGTGTTGTAGGGTTCAAGTTGCTTCCAAATGGCAACGTGGTGCTTCATGACTCAAAGGGTAACTTTATCTGGCAGAGTTTTGATTACCCAACTGATACTCTATTGGTGGGCCAGTCTCTTCGAGTCGGTGGGGTCACCAAGCTCGTAAGCAGACTCTCCGTTAAAGAAAACGTTGACGGCCCTTACAGCTTTGTAATGGAGTCTAATAGATTGTCACTCTATTACAAAAGCAGCAATGCTCCCCGGCCTGTTGTCTACTTCACTTTCCCTGTTCAGTTTAATAGCTTAAAGAATGTAACGTTCAATGCTGCCTCGGAAACTGATGAAGCTTTTGCTTATCAACTGACTCTAGACTCTTCATCCGGTGGCAATCTCATTTTGGCAAGGCCAAAGTACAACGCCACAATATCGTTCCTCCGGCTAAGCATAGAAGGGAATGTCAGGATCTTTACTTACTACGACAAAGTTGATTCGCAGCCAACGGAAGAAACATTCACTCTCGTCGATAGAGATTCGATTTGGGAAACCGAGTGCCAGCTGCCGGAGAGATGTGGCAAATTGGGGGTGTGTGATGACAATCAATGTGTTGCTTGCCCTACGGAAAAGGGTTTGATCGGGTGGAGCAAGGAGTGTGAGGCAAAGAAGGTGACATCTTGTAGGCCAAATGACTTTCATTATTATAAAGTTGACGGGGTTGATCATTATTTGAGCAAGTATACGAGGGGAACTTCAACTAAAATCGAAGCATGTGGCAAGAAATGCACTTCGGATTGTAAGTGTTTGGGGTACTTTTACCACCAAGAGACATCGAGATGTTGGATTGCTTATGACTTGAAGACTCTCACTAAATTCCCAAACTCTTCATATGTTGGATTCATAAAGGTTCCCAACAAGTAAATGTAAAACAACGGGAAGCTCAAGTAATGCTCGGTGATCAAGGTTGTTTTATTGTTCGTGTCGTTCATTATGGCTATCGCGCCATGTTTGATTCTCTGATTGAAATGTTTCTTAATCTTACTTATAATAACATATGAAGTTTTTGTTTACGATAACCTATCATATTCGATCCTTATCAATGCAAGTTGACATACCAAAGGTGACTAAAAGGCACCAATGTAAATTATATTGGATCTTTCGAATGTTAAAAGCCCATTTACACTTCCTCGCAAGTTCTTACCCTACAATGTGGATCAATTGCTGTTCATGCCAACAAAAATGAACAGATTGGGCATGAGTGACGTCTTACTAGCTAGGAGGCCTAAGATTTCCTCCTATTAATTATGTTACACTATCTTTATTTTTTCTTAACTAAATAATGATAGAGTTATATATATATATATATATATATATAAATAAATGTAAATAGGATCGAAGGATGGATGTGATTTCGTTGGAACACAATTGATTGCTTTAATAAAATAATTGGATCGTGGTTGGTTTATTTTAAATAAGCTTTACCAAGTCTGGTTATGGAATTTTTTGGAACATACAATGATCAAACAAATTTGAGCGTGGTTGGTCAAATTTTAGATTTGATATGGTACGTAGCGTTGTTATCTGAGGAATCGCTCCGGCTTAGCTATTTTAAAGCCGATCTTTTCGCATCCTCGAGTGATATACCAAATCAATTTTTCTTTACCAAATAAAGTTAAGTTGCTTTAAACGTGGTTGGTTCCTTTTATTATATTTACCAAATATTTGTTAAATTCTTTAGCAAGCCTAGCAACACATACATCTAAAGGCTTGGGTACATACACAGTACCAGATCCGGATCCCGAAAATGGTGCTCTGAAGGAATGGAGGGAGAAGAGAAGATTTACAACTGAGGATCGAGATCTGGTCTCTTTGCCTCAGAGGAATGTACAGTTTATATGGCAGATCTGATACAGATCAGTCTGCGATGCATGCGTAAAATTTAAACGTGCATGCGGAAATTTAAATTGCTTTAAATTAAAATTGCGGAAAATTAAACTGCGGAAATTTAAAGTACAGAAATTTAAACGTGCATGCTTTGAATTGACTTAAATTAAATTACAATGCTTTAAAAATAAAGGCTAAAATGGAATGCTTACATTGGTTGTTTCTTTGTAAATAAGAAAGGGAAATTATGGGAAATTAATCTGAAGACAGGGAAAATTCCTTTGTCTTCCGATTCCTGATTCCTATTCCCGGAGAGAGAGAGAGAGAGAGAGAGAGAGAGAATTCTAGAGAGAAGGAAGAAGAAGTGAGAGAAGCTCTGAGAATTAGAAAATAAAAACCTGAGGAGTCTAAGTCTTCCTCTCGGTTTATATACAAAAATTCTAAACTGTTCACTGTAGAGGGACTTTAAGTGCACAGTATCATCTGGGATTCTGCACTGTTCACTGTAGCGGGTCTTGAAGTGTACAGTAAGCTTTGGATCGTATGTAACAGTAGTCTTTGGAGCGTATGTTGGAATAGTGACTTTGTAGAAATACGGGTGAAGAGACATGTGCGCTCTCACTTGTGTCCAAGGGACCACCCGAAGAAAATATTTACTTTTTTTTTTTAAGTACAAAAACTGTACAAATATTGAAACAAAACTTTAATTTGGCATTAATACAACTTTAATGCTTTATGGGAGAGAAAATGCCGAAGCAGTCATCTTCATTTTCATCACCAAGAGAAATAAAAGGCTCATCATCTCCAGAGGTGCTTGAGGAAGAGCTTGCAATTGACGTCTCTGATCTTGTTTGCATAACTTTAAAATATTCTTCTTCAGTTTTTGCACTGGCTAAAAGAGATTGGGCTTTGGATTTTTGAGAAAGGAAAGTTTGTTGGGCTTTGGAATCCGTGATGGTGAAGGCCAAGCCAATTTTGGACAAGGGTTTCAGTTCACTTGGCTTTCTCGTCAAACTTTGACCACCATTTTACTTTGAAGGTTCTTTGGATAATGAGTTATTTTTCTTGGGTATGAAATCTGAAATTCCACATCCATACCCATGGAAGGAAGAAATTAGTACAGAAACAGAGAAATGGAGAAAATCTTTTCTCTGAATCAGTTGGGGTATAATGGGCTTTAAAAAGGTTCAGGCAATGGTTGGCGTTCAGAGTTAGGATTTGTGGTGTTGGGCCGAAATAATTCCACCATTGATGGAACCAGTTTGGAAGGCTTTGGACGGTTATTTTTGAGTTAAAGAAAAATAACCATGAGTGGGACTTTTTTGGGTTTTGAAGGAAAAATGTGTTGAACCAGGCTTGCTGGTAATCCCAATAGGAATAAACCAAACAGTGTCGTAAACGCATTTGAAAATTTGGAGGGAAAGATTTGGATTTATGGAGTTGATCACCCCACTGATTTGGACTTAAAACTTTCAAAATTGTGGCCGTAGAGTAGGCCGGCTCTGAATGGGTTTCACTGAGAAAGAAATGTTTGAATTTTACAGACTCAGTGGCTTCTAAAATGCTTTGATAATAAGACTGGGGTTTTGTTAAATCCCATGGTTTGAAAAACCAGCCTTGGGGAAAAAACTTTGAAATTGCTTGGAAAGGATCAGTATGGTAAAATCCATCTTCCATTGTTAAAACATTTTGGAAATGGGTTTTATCAAACCAATCGGAAGTTTTCTTTGAAGGTGTTGGTTATGAAAGCACAATTTGAGAAGATGAACTTTCACCAGATAAAACAATATTTTGGCTTTGGGAAGAAGGTTTTGTAATTTCTTTGGAAATTAGTTTTTCTTCCTCAGGGAACTGAGAAAGGGCTTTACTATTTGAAATGCCTTGTAAGGCAAGCATAAGCTCAGGGGACTTTGTAATGGATTCGATCCAATCTTTGATTTTTTGCTCAGAGGAGATGGGTTTGTATTGGATTCCTTGTTTTTCTTCAACCATTTCAATCCAGGATTTAATAGGCATGGCTGAGGATAACAATTTTTCTTTGGAGGGAGTAGATTGGGGTTCTTTTGAGGTTTTTTGAGAGTCAGAATCTTTGGCAATGCCTTTTCCCTTGTCTTTGCGCTTTGGCGGCATTATCTGTTTTGAAGAAATTCCCGAGTTAGAAAATCAGGAACAGAATTTGTATCACCTTTAATAAATTCAATATCAAAATCAAAAACACTTAAAATGGCTTGCCATCGTGCAAAAATTTGTTTTGATGCAATATTTTGAACATCTTTTTCTAAAACATGTTTTGCAGCTTTGCAATCAATTCTAAGTAAAAATTTTTGATTTAATAAGTCGCTTTGGAATTTTGAGATGCACAAAACTATGGAAAGAATCTCTTTTTTGATAGTAGAATAATTCTTTTGACATTCATTCCAATGTGCAGAAACATATTGGACAATTTGTTCTTTATCATTTTCCTTTTGCTTTAAAATACCTCCATAACCTAGATCAGATGCATCAGTCTCAACTATTTTAGGTAATGCAGGATTTGCAAGATATAAACATGGAATGCTTTTTACAGAATTCTTTATTAATCTAACAGTTTTGGTATGCTCGTCAGTCCATGCAGCAGGTTTCTTTTTCAGCCTATCATGCAAAGGTTTGGATAGCCTACTGATGTTAGGGCAAAAATCGAGAACATAATTTAAACTTCCTAGAAATCTTTGTAATTGGGTTTTATCAAGGATTTTATCAGGAAATTTGTCAGCAAAGGCGAGTGATCGCTCAATAGGAGTAATAGTTCCTTTGGAAATATGATGAACACGATCTTTGTTTGAAATAAAGAAACTTTAGAACTGGAAATTGCCAATCCAGCCTTTCTGGTGGCAAAATAAAAGGTCTTTAAATGTTTGAAATGTTGATCAATTGAGTTTGAAAATATCAACACATCATCAATATAAACAATACAAAAATCAGAATAAGGATTATAAATATCATTCATAATTCTTTGAAATTCTGATGGTGCATTCTTTAAACCAAAAGGCATAACTGTCCACTCATATTTTGTAACGGTCTTTTGGATGGATTTGAATTTGCCAAAATCCTGACTTCATGTCAAATTTTGAAAATATGAAAGCAGAATGCAATTTTTGAAGCAAATCCTTTTTATTAGGTATTGGGTACCTAATCCATTTTAAAGCTTTATTCAAAGGTTTGTAATTTATGACTAGTCTTGGTGTGCCTCTCTCGATTTCAGAATTTTTATTAACATAAAAAGCGGCACAAGACCAAGGTGACTTGGATTTTACAATGAGACCTTTTGTTTCTAAGTCTTTTATTTCTTCTTTACAATGCCGTTCTAAATCCATGTTCATTTGGATTGGTCTAGCTTTAGTGGGCATTTGTTTTTCATCAAAAGAATTTTCATAAGGCAAATCCACTAAATGCTGTTTTCTGTCCCAAAAAGCAGTTGGCAAATCAGCACAGATTTCTTTTTCAATAAGGCTCTTGAAATCGGAGATTTTTCTTTGTATAAAATCATTTTGTAATTGATGTTCAATTCTTTGTAAGTTTAAATCTTTTTGTAAAAACATCAAATCATTTTGTCTTGAACGAAGAAGATTATTGACTTGATTTTGATAAACAGAACAGGCTTTGACAATATTTAAATTCCTTGTTTTTGGCCTTTCGATGAATGGGAAAATAAATTTTTTGTCTTTTGTTTTAAAAGATATACTATCATAATTGACAGTATATGGAGTAATAAGATTTATAAAAGGAGTTCCTAAGATGACAGCATGGTGTATGTCATTTGTGAGAACAAAAGAAGTTCTAAAATTAAAACCATCACTTTAGAGCTGACTTTAAGTTTTGAATTATTGGCGGCAGAAAGTCTTTCTTTAGTTTTCTCATGAAATCTTTTGGGGACGATGTCTTCTCTAATGCAATTTAAATCGGCGCCAGTATCAAAAAGGGCAATGGCGTCCATAGCAAAATCATCAGAAAAGATTAAAGTAACTTTAATCAAATACTTTCTTGTGGTAATTTGTTTTAAAACAAATAGAAAATCATTGGGTACAGACTCGATGTTTTCTACTTTAATACCATCACCATCATCAGGATTAGATTCATTATCTGAATTATCCTGTAATTGTTTTTGTAAAAGAAGTTGGATAGTATCAGAATCACTTTTTTGTTTTTCTTTTAAATCCTTGATTTCAGATTTAATATCCTTAATCTCCTTTTGGAGGTCTTGGATATTAGGAATCAATTTTTTGGTTTTCTTTTTATCCAAAATCTCAGTAAGATCATAAGAATTCTTTTTTACAATTGGGACTTTAGAAGTCTCGGCTTTGTTGAAATCTATGATTTTTAAAAGTTTTTCAAGATATTCTTTTTGAAGATTTGGATCAGAAATATGCTTTACCAATTCAAGAAAAGTTTCTTGGTCTTTAGTTAAAACATTGATTTTCTTTAAAAACGAATCAGATTCAGATTCATTACTGCTAGATGCAGATTCAGAATCTGAGTCAAAAAGCTCATCAACTTGGTAAGGATTACTATCTCCCGACATGGAAGACTCGGAATCAGAGGACTCGACAAGAAGAGGGGCCAATTTGGAAAGGATCTCATCATCAAGATCAAGCTCATGAAGCTTTTTGTTCATTCTGTAATATTTTACAGTATGACCTTTTATGCCACACTTGTGACATATAGCTTCTCTAAAATTGAAAGGAGTCTTAGGTTTGGCTTTAAATTCTTTTTTAGAGAATTTGGGTTTCTTATAAGGCCTCGAAGGTTTCTTATAAGGAAGTTCTCTAAAATTACGAAAGGGTTTCCTATAGCTCTTAGATTTGTAATATTTTTTGTGAGGTTTGGAAGAACACTCACCATTACAACCTTTAGAAGTAGAAGTTTTAAAGGGGTCATAATTGAATTGTTTACAGAAACTACCAAGTTCTCGCTTAGATTGTCTAAGCTCCTGTTTTAGTCATTTCTGTAACTTCAAGTCTTGACAGATCTTTAAACCTTCCTTATTGACAAAGCTGACAAGTTCACCATAAGTAAGCTCATCATAAGGAATACGGTTGTCATGAAGGGCTTTGATGGAATTCCTAACCTTTTCACCTAGAAGGGTAGGTAAACCTGCTAAGAATTTTTCTTTCCAAGTAGTATGATTTGCATCATCTCTAAGAAAGAGTCTGGTAAAGAAAGTGGTTTTATAAGTTTGAAAATCAATAAGTTTCCTACATCTCAAATTGTGTAGTAACTCAGCGTTCTTGTCTCTTAGGTGAGAAGGGTCACCTATGAAATGAAGAGAAATGGTAAGGATTAGGGTGGCAACAGCATCTTGAATAGGGTTATTAAATTGATCAAGAATGGGGGCTCCATTTTCATCAATTTGGATGGCATTAAGAATATCTAGCTGCTGTTGTCTGGTGAGAAGATGATCCCACCAACCTTTAAGTTGACCAGTAAATCCCGCAATGAGAATCTCTGCAATAGCCATGTCAGAGGTTCCCGATTGGGTTTTGTAGGCATTGGCTGCCATGGTCATTTGTTGTAAAACTCCTAGGATATTATATTCCGACATACCATCAATATTCCATTCATAGACAGAAGATGCATTATACCGGGATTGATTTAATGCACTAGGTCTATGGTCAAATCAGGAGGAGATTTGACAGTGGGAAGGGTAAGTTCCCAATGGATTTTGTTGGCTTTAGGAATAGGTTCTTCTTTGAAGGCTTCTATGTCTGAAGAGGCTATAGAAGTTTGGTCATCTTGTTCTAATACTCCAATCTTGCTAGACTGTGGAGTATCAGGAGCTATTTGGACCTTACTAGATGAAGATGAAGGAACTTCAATCCTATCTAGTTGTTCTCTAATGGCTTTAGCAAAATCTGATTTTGACTCTTGGACAAGCTTTTGGCTAGTTTTCGAAACCTGAAAAGGTTTGAAAATAGGTTCCTTAAGCTTTTTGTCAACATCCGATTTTGATTGAACAGTAGTGGATGAAACAGTAATGGTTGACTTTTGGAATTGGTTTTCTATCCTAGTCAACTGCTTTCCGATTGTATTTAAGTTAGTATTACAGAAATTATTCTGTTGGATAATACTACTTAAATTTGCCTCGGAATCATTTGGTTTAGGGATTTTGTATGGGGAAGCTCTAATCTCAACAGGAGGTTCACCATGATCTATGGTTATACTCCTAAGAGGTGGATGTTCTGATTCGATAGATCTATTACTATCAGTAAGATTCCATTCAGGGATTTTCTTTCTAATAGTAATAGGGTTTGACTCTTTAAAGGGATAAGATATGTTGTTCTCAGAAGAATATATTTCGAACCAATCAAAAAACAATATATGAACTTTATGAAAATTCACAAATTCATAATAAGTTTGTTGGATTTCTTTTCTTTGATTTAAAAAATGTTTAAAAAACCAAATTCTTTTTTCTTTGTTTAAATCAGAATAAAAATCATTATGAAGAAATGTTTTATCCAATTCAAAATCTTTTTCAATGATATTAATGAGATTTTCTGTAACAGCAGAAAACGTAGGAGATGTTGGAGGAGAATGTTCCTTCTCTTCCTGACTTTGTACATGTTGACTACTAGTGTAAATTGGATGAGGAACACTAGTGGTATAATCAACTGAATGAATGGAGGTACTAGGTATATCTGAAGTAGAAAACCTAGGTTGACTCTTCGTGTTTTGAAAAGGGAGATTTATGACAGAGGGTACTTTTGTAAATTTTCTTTCCAGTAAAGGACTGCTTGAACACGACTCTTTATCAGAGAATCTATGTGAGGTAGATCTTCTGAATGATAATTTGACTTTACCATCGGAATACTGAGTCACATTTTGCAACTCTGTATTGGGCTCAAGCTGTTTTGGAATTGTTGGTGGAGCAATTCCCTCGAGAATCCATTCTTCTGGAAGATGGACATCTTTCCATTGGATTGGTTTTGGAATAACTGTATTGGCTCTGGACAAATCAGTCTGCAAGAGAAGAGTCTCATCTCTTTTTGACTGGAATTTATGTTGCGTGCTAAATGCAGAAATCATAGCTTTATAAGAAATTTTAAAAATTAATGCAACCGGGATAGATCCCTCAATCATATTATAATTGTGGGTTTTGATTTGTAAAATCATGCTTTTTAAAATATTCTTGTCTTTAAGGGAAATTGTTATGTTTGGATAACAATCAAAAGATATAGGACCTTTGCAAAGACTGGATTCAATACTACTTAGTAAAGAATCATCAAAAGAGATGAATCGGCCATCTCTAAGGACAGCAAGGATAGAAGTATCCAAGCCTTCTTTGGTTAATGGCTTTATGCCGATTTGGATTAATCCAATATGAATATAATTAAAATTCTTTTCTTTTAATTTCTTTAATGAATGCTCTGAAAACAATTGAATTGTTTCAAAAGGTTTTGAAAGAGTTATATCACGTTCTTCAGTTTTAATAACATAATCATTTTTGAAGAAATCAAGCTTTTTTGTTTTGTAAATCTTTTCTTTAGAAATCTTTGGAAGTTCCCAGCAATCAATTGCTTTATCAAAGTTTTCAATAACGAATTCTTCTAAACTCACAACATGCTTTGAATCACTAGTCTTCCCGGAAGAAGAGCTAGAAAAGGACGATGTTTTACAAATCGGAGGGTCCATGGTTAAAACCTATGGTCTATTTTTGGTTTGGTCAAAATGGCTATAGGTATGGGTTTACAGCCCTTAGCGGAATCCTTATCCTAAACGGGACTTACGACCAGTAAAAATTCACCACAAAACAAAACTTCAAAATAAAACACAAGTTTTAAAACACGAAAACTCAAATCTGCTTTACACTATCCTCCCCTTGGCTCTGATACCAGAAGGAAATATATATATATATAAATGTGTATACACTGATTCAGAATGAAAAAATTTATTGTATAAAACCGTCATAGACCTATATAACTATTTTCATTAACAATTATCACTTTTCAATCAATTTGTATACATTTATTCATTCAAAATTGTTTGTAGCTCTATCATTATTATTTACAGTAATATCGTTGCAACAATTTTGAAGGCATTAATAAAAAGAAAAGAATGTTATTTTTTCAAATGAACCTATAAGTAATATAATAATAATAAAAAATCTACAACAATTTTTATTCCACTTTTAAGGTTAATTTGGGAAAATTAACATTTTTTTTATTAATGTCTTCATAATTGTTGCAAGGGTATTATTGTAAAAAATTAAAAAAGTAATGGCAAGAGTGCAAGTATAATTAATAGCAGGAACATTTAGGGATATTTTTTAAAATATAAAAACTAAACAAATATTTAACTCAAAATATAAGGATTGAACAAGCATTTATCCGACCTTACTATATCTTATGTTGACACATAATCAATGGGTATTTTTACTTTCGCACTTGAGGAAGTCTTTATTCTCACCCATATATAAGGTCCGGCCCATTAAGAGTTATACATTTACTCAATAATCAATATGTTGGTGTAAGAAAGTAGAAGAATACTAGAATCCTCATTGCTCTCTCATGTTTGTCTCCATACTAGTAGTAGTGGTGGCAGTAGTGTGTTGGGTTGAATAAGTGATGGTTGTCGAAGCCAGCAAAAATAAATACCTACTCTAAATAAATTGTGTATAGTGATTGAATATGGTTGTGTCCACAGAGATCGGTAATTATTTAAATCTTTTTAAAATGTAAAATACAAAATGGGGGGATTGTTGACAATAATAAAAATCAAATGAAAATAACAAGAATGCAAATTAAAATTGTAATTTAAGTTGGGAAAAACTCTGGTTGAATGAATTAACTCAGCTTGATTCGACTACTGATCATTGATTTAAATATAAATCATTACTACTTATGAATAGACCGGTTATAGTTACTGAGACCCTCTAATAGCCAATCTCTCCTCAACTAGTTGATAACCGAGGTACGACCATTGGTTATTTCCCTAATCAATAGACAACCCTAGACACGATCATAGAGTTTAATCAATTGACAGCCTGAAAAACTAGAGAGACCCAAATCTTAATCAACAAACGCATACGATGATTCATTTAAATTAGATTATTTATTCTCATAACAAAACGCACTGCTATGCTATTTGTCACAAACATTAAAATCTTCATACAATGAATCTTTTAATTCACAATAGATTAAGTTGATAATTAAATAGTGGTCAATTATCTAATTAACAAACATAATCATGACAATAATTTAGAGAATAAACAAATATCCAAAAAGCAATAAAACAATTAAAGCATAAGAAAGATATCATAGTAATGATGAATCAAACCTTTATTAACCTTCAACCAGAATAATAAGTTTAGTTCTTCATAGAGAGAAGATAAAAATTTAGATTTAGGGTTTCTTTTTCTTCCCCCTTCAAAAATCTCCTTCTCCCCTTGTTTTTCACGTCTCCTCTCTCTTATAGAGTTTTTCCAAAAATAAAATACTAATATCTAAAATATTATCTAAATATTAAATTTAAAATTACAAAAATAACCAAAAAGATAAAACACGTTAAAATAAAAACTGCAAGTCCTTAGATGACAACACGCGCTCACACCTTATCAACAAAGTTCTTCTGAAGCTCATAATTTCTCCAGGAAAACAATTATCCTCAAATATCATCTTGTAGCTCAATTTTAGCACCAATCAATAAAATTGCACCTACAAAAATCAAACACAAGTAAATCATTATTATTAAATGCAAAACATCGATATTAAAGGAAGTAAATAATGCAAAACTAGTGCATAAATTGCACTCTAACAATAAGGCTTGTCAAAATCCAACCAACCCATTATTGAATGGGTTGAAATAAAATCAATCCAATTCAACTGAATAAATATGTTCAACCTAATCCAATTCAACTCTTAATTTATCAGATTGAGTTGGGTCGAGTTGATTGGATTGTAGGTAAAATTAAAAATTAAAAACTAAAATAAAGAAAAAGATATGAAATTTGAAATGAAACTTATTAAAATCAAATATAAATCTATTATAATATGAAATTTTCATTTATCGTCTAGTGTTTGATAAAGAAAACTAAAGCCTACCATCTTAAAATTAAGAAACCTTTGACAATGAACTTCTAGACATGCATATTCTATGAAAATAAATAAACCAGTTCAATATTGCAAGTTAAAATTACAATTAAGAATGAATAAATGAAAGAAATACATTATTTTAATTGAGAATTGAAATTTAAGAGGGTGATTTTAGTTTTTAAATTATAATCTAGGCGGTAGATATGAGAATAAAATAGTCTCTTTTATAAAAAAAAAAAAAGAGGTTAAAAAGCTGCCCCCACATTTGGAGAGTAGCAGCCCTGACCACCCGGCCAAAGTCTCTTTTATAAAAGCAGTTCAAACCCCCCACAAATACATTGTAGGGATAATTCCTTCGTTAATTATGTATAATTGAGTGAATGTAGTCTTCTCCTTTACCAAGTGTGAGGTAAGTAAACATCTGTCAAATATTTGTGAGGGTTAAAAATCTGAGCAATGCTTCATTAGAATTGATGTAAACTAATCTCAACAATAAATTAATTTGTAAATATCAGTTATAGTATTATATAATATGAGTAATAGTCTCATGTAATTAAGAAAAAAAGAGAGGTTAAAATGTAGGTTAGCCGATTAGGCTTTACGGTTTTGCAGTTAAGAATTAATATATTTTCATTATTATTATTTAAATGGCTTGGGTTGGGTTGGATTAAAAGAATTTATCATGTCTAATGTAACTCAACCCAATTATTAATTGGGTTTATAAAAATTTGACCCAATTAACCCATATTAACTCACCCAACTCATTAAATTTATATTGAGTTGGATTGAGTTGAATCGAGTACATTAGATTAGATTTTGTTTATCCACCCTAGCACACTACGGATACGACTTTTATAAAGTAAGCAAGTGGAGACTACAGCAGAACCATAGATTCATTGAGAGTCTACATCGATCCGGTGACAATGTGGTCCAAAATTTTGTTCGAAGAACAGAAAGGTCGACCCTCAGTACGAATTGGATTTGGGAGAGTCGGTCAAAGTAGATAATTAAAGCTCTGCCCCAGTGACTTCATTCATTCCTTTAATTGTTTTATTGACAAACAAATTAACACTCTCCATTCATTTCATGTTAACATTGGACACAAAATCTATTATCCTACTAAAACAAGCTTTACAATCGCTCCAATCCGAAAAATAAGGCCGAAAATCGAGCTACCAAAAAACAACAAAAAAAAAAGGCAAATACTTATATACAATGGGTAACCAACTGCTTCACATAAAATGATTACAGAGTATTGATATTTGAATCGAAGAATCCATTGCCGTAGTAACAAAATGACAGTAAAATCATATGTTGTTATAATGTTAGGTAAAAAGTTAGTACTATTTTTAATTGATACTGTAAAATTGCAGTCGGAGTCTTCAAATCCTAACCCAACATTTCGAAGTCTCCTGGTGATAAAATTTTCCCGAACACTTGCAATCCGAAGTACATTGTTCCCTTGTATACTTTGCTCATAAATTGATTGACTCCTTCAACCGTATAAATAATGAAAATCATTTGGCTTACAAGAAGCAACTTTCTTCGCCTCGCACTCTTTGTTCCGGCCAAGCAGACCATTCTCAGTAGGGCACGCTACGCACTGATTCATATTTGCAGACATTGAATTCAACTGGCTCAAAATACCATTTGACTCGAAACAATGTGTGATTTACGATAACGAATAAAATATTTATCTTAATCTATGGAAGCTGATGAGATGGAAACTTTTTTTTTTTGCCCCCACAAAGCATAAGAAAAAACTGGGCAGTGGGCAGGCAAATGTACGTGGCGCCAGAAAGTCAAACGAAAGCATTGATTGATAATTGACAAAGTCAAATTGAAATTAAAATATAAAAAAGAAGAGTAATGATATTTATAAATTAGACAAATTTATTTTATCGACGCGATTAATTAATTGAATGAAAATATAAATTAATAAAAACAAATCATGTGGGGCAAGTGATATTTAATTCAACCAATCTTATCATGCCACATTAATTTGTATAAAAATTTGTGGCTGTATCATTACTCAAAAAAGAAACTTTACATTAGACACAGAAATTACAAAACAATGGGATGGTAGCTCAAACAGAATTGGAAATTATTGGCTTCCAAATTCTCAGAGAGCCGCCCATTTTCTAGATAACGATCATAGCAATTGGAGCCCCCCAATTCTCCGGCTTTAAGGAAAAATGTGAGCCCATCCACGCATAAGTTGGCGGTTCCCAGTATCCCTCCGGCAGCTGACACTCTGTAATGTACCAATCTGAATCTCTGTCAAAGAATGTGAATGTCGTTTGCGTTGGACCCCAATCAGCACTTTCATCGCAAGCGTAGATCTTGAGATTTCAAGAGAGTATCCATCGGATAATCAAAACTCTGTCAAATAAAGTTTCCCTTTGAGTCATGAAGCACCATGTTGACATTTGAAAGCAACTTGAATACATGATAAAATTAAGAATTTTGAACCTACATAAAAGATGATAGGAATAACTAAAATTAGAATTAGTTAAGACTCACAATTTAGAGATTAATTTTGAAAGGCTAAATAATTGAAAGTAAGTCCTTTTGATTTATGAGGACTGGGATGTAATTACATTCCATGCCCTGACACACATGCGCTGCTCTGATAAACTATTTTATCACTGCCGTGACAAACAAAATAAATAAAGAAAGTACTTTTGATTCAAAGCACCCAAAATAATCAACAAAAACGAAAAGAGTAAAGTGAATCTTTTTTTTTTTTTAATTTTGTTTTAATATCTATTGTCTTTTGCCTTTATTTAATTTCATAATATTTTAATAGTCAATTAAATTATTTAGAATTAGACGTTTATACAAGAGGTAACCTGAAATCTTTTAAAATTAACTGGGATACTTTCATAATTTTATATTTTAAAAGAAGCATTTTTTTTAAATAATAAATAAATAATTTTTTTCTCTAAGATAATCATCAAAAAAATTTCAAAAACCAGCTGGATCCAGCTGGTTCTACGCTGCATCCGTCCACTGGTGGAGCAGAGGAGAAGACAATGATACATGCATCTTTAATTTACTCGTGGCCGATTGCCTGTCTTTATCCAATGCAATGCAATTATAGATGCCGTTCAAACTTCAAAGCCACCGAAAATGAAGGAAATAATTGGATTTGGAGGCCTTCGCCACTGCGGGAAATAGAAAACGTATGACGAGCTGCTTTCAATACTACTTTAGTTTTGTTTAATTTTGACATATTTTATTTGTTGCATACATAAATCTTTTGAAAGAATGTTAAAAATGGCCTAATCACACATCTTTTACTGAAGAAATTCTAGAATAACTCATATGTATTATAACTAATTGATGCATGTATGACATGTGTAATTGAATTTAATACAACCATCACTTACATGATAGTTTACAAAATAAATACACACATAACATGACATTATTTACTTATTGTATAGCTGACATGATACATTAGATGTATTCTAAAATTTATCTTTTTGCTGATAAGTTATTAGATATGAGCATTGTGGCCTTCTGTTTAGTGGGGTGCGTGCGTCTTCATTTATTAGCGTATATATATGCCAATGAAAGATGCTTCAAGAGGCATAATTGCAATCTAGTGATGATTCAACATCTTAATTAATTGGTTTTATATTAGAAATTATGATTCTCTAATTATCTGATCTCCTTCTGAGTAAAAATATATGTGGGTAATTGGTAGTTAATAAATAAAGAAAATAAAGAAGTTAAATAATATCTATACATTATCACTTAACAACATATGGCACAAGATTTTTAAAAACTCATGAGAGCTCAAATCAGAAGAAGATCTTTATCCTTATATTGGTGGCATATAATTAAGATGCTTTAAGAGGCATAATTATAATCTAGTGATGATCAAGCATCTTAATTAATTGTTTTTTTATTAGTAATTAGTTGATGAGTTCTTGTACTTATGTTGAAAGTATACTTATAGACTTCGAATTTCCAGGGTGTTGAGGACACCACTCACATTAAACATTTCCTCAAGAAAACGTGATCTACTAGACCCCATTTACTACTTTTATTTGAAGAGCTGGACTCTTCCTCTTAAAATTTCTTTTTAGTAATTTGTAAACCCCTACATTTTAAAAATACACAAACCTATTATACATGTTGAGGGTTAGACATCAGATGTGAAGATATCTATAGACATCGGATGTTAAGATATCTAACTTAAAAAATTATCTATTAGGTGAAGGATTCTATACTACTTATAAATTTAAATTATTTCTTTCATTAACTAATATAAGACACAACTTAATCGCCCAACCTCAATTTCAGCTATTAAGATATACATGGACAATTAAGCTACACAGACAGATCCCTAGAAGTTGGCCCATTTTTTTATGAAAAATTTTCATCAGAAGCTTCAATTGTACGTCGGTATTTGTACGACAAAATTTATAATCTCCGTCTTTAGATTAATGGATATTATTATTTATTTTGACTTTGATTAACACCGTTTGTTGAGAAGAATGTGTCAATTTAATTACTAAAAGTGATAATTTAATTTTCTTATAATAAGAGAAGTGAGTAAAAATTTCGTCAATGACTTTAGTGCATTTAAAAACGGAAGATTTATCCAAAGTTTAGATCAATTGGATGACAATATAGTTAAAAAAAATCTCTTGGAAGTAGACAAGTCTATACCCTCAGTAACAATACATCAATCATTCTTTTATTTATTTCATTGGCAAACAAGTTAACAACTTCGTGTTAACCTTGAATTATTCCTCGAAATCTATTATTTTTAAAACAAGCAGTACAATATTGATAATTATTACATGTTGGGAACCTTGATGAATCCAACATGTGTAGAGTTGGGCAATTTAGTCAAAGTCTTCAAGTCATAAGCAATCCAACATCTCGATTTCTCCTGGTGATAAAAATATCCCAAGCACTTGCAATCCGAAGTGCATTTCTTGCCACAATCTTCAACTTTAATGGCCGTTCCAGTTGTGTACTTGCTCATATAATGATCAACCCCGTCGACTTTATAATAATGAAAGTCATTTGGCCTACAAGATGTCACTTTCTTTGCCTCACACTCCTGGCTCCACCCAAGCAAACCCCTTTCTGTCGGGCAAGCAACGCATTGGTTGTCGTCACACACACCCAATTTGCCGCATCTCTCCGGCAGCTGGCACTCCGTTTCAAAAATCGAGTCTCTATCGAAGAGAGTGAATGTGATTTCTGTTGGCTGCGAATCAACCTTGTCGTAGTAAGTGTAGATCTTGAGGTTTCCATCTACTCCTAGCCGGAGGAACGATATTGTGGCGTTGTATTTTGGCCTAGCCGAAAGGGGACCGCCCCCGGATGAAGAATCTAGAGTCAGTTGATAAGCGAAAGCTTCATCAGTTTCCGGGGCAGCATTGAACGTTACATTCTTTAAGCCACTAAATTGGCCAGGGAAAATGAAGTAAACAACAGGCCGGGGAGCATTGCTGCTTTTATAATAAAGTGGGAATCTATTAGACTCCATTACAAAGCTGTAAGGGCCGTCGACGTTTTCTTTAATGGAAAGTCTGCTTACGAGCTTGGTGACCCCACCGACGCGAAGTGACTGGCCCACCAAGAGAGTATCAGTCGGGTAATCAAAACTCTGCCAGATAAAGTTGCCCTTTGAGTCATGAAGCACCATGTTGCCATTTGGAAGCAACTTGAACCCTACAACACCTTTGTTGGCTGTGTTGGATTGCCAGACGAGAGTGCCGTCCGCCTCAGCCAAGACAAGGTTTCCGTCGGTTCCCAAAGAAAAGGTGGCGTTTTCGCGAACCGGTTTGCCCCGGTTTGCTTCCCAGACCCAGCGGTAATTTGGTTCGCTTCGCTGCACGCCCAAGCGGAGAGCAAGGGTGTAAGCATTTGGTGTTGTGTTGTAAAAGCCAAGCTGGAATGGAGAGTTGAAGATACTTATCATTCTGTAATTTGCATCGTATTCATTAATGTATGGACCAAATTCTCCTTCATTCACAAACTTAAATGTTTCGTTGGCAGGAACTTGGGCACTAGCAATGGAGAAAATGAGTGAGAAGTAGAACAAGAGGGAGAATATTGCTGAAGAAGATGACATTTTGTTTGCTTAATTGAAGATGATTATCTTGCTGTGGCACGTCGTTATTTATAACGGCTAAAGGGAGACAAGTTGCATGCTAAACTATTAATTTACTCGTTCGCGATCGATGGTTTGACTGCTTCTCTTTGCTTTGGGTAAAGATTGAAATAAGACGTGAGTGGACAAACACCCCTTTTTAGGTCTGTCTTATCGAAATAAATGGACAACATTAAATTTAGAATTTTGATATTAATAATTTAATCAATTTTTATTATTTTATTTATGATTACATCAATTTTTTTACTAAATCTAAATGACCATGAGAGATTAAAAGAAAAAAAAAACTGAAGGAAGATCTTGATCCAAAAAAGTATTATATTATATCATATTTCAGCCATTTCTTCTGGACGCTGAACGTTGATATCACAATTTAAAGTTTCCAGAAGAATAATTTTCTGGTTCAACCCAAGGTTTTTTTTATTACTTCATGCACGTGCAGATTACGTGACAGTGTTGAACCAATGAATAAAAATAATGAAAGGAAGGAAGAGAATATACATCAATCCAAATTATTATTAGGGAGAATAATTAATTTTTCGGGACAGAATGAATAGTTATGTAGCTATGTTAAGGAAATAATCTGCATGATTTCTATAAACTTCCAAGACTACGATTCTGAAATTTCGAAAATTATGTGTCCATAATTATTGTATTTATCATTTGTATTATTTTCTTTGAATAATCCTAACTTCTTGTATAATACGTCGTTTCGGGTTGTAAATATTTATCAACAGAGTAACTATATGCAGAATATATAGCAAACTCGAAGGCTTATGTAATTATGAACTAATCATAAGCAGTGAACATAATATTAATTAGATGATTAAATCCTCTCTCAACGATATTTTATCTCTTCCATTAAAAATTCATACGTACATCAACAATTCATCTAGCTACCTTTCATGTGATGGAAGGGACTAATTACTTTAAATGGAACACAATCATGGAAGCTCTTTCGTTTCGGGGCCACGTACATATTTCATCAATCATCATTTCCCATTGTCTGTATTATTCCTTGCATTTATAGATATATATTAGATCGTTGAAAGCCGCCGAAAATGAATGAACTCATTGGAGGCTAGACGCGGTAAGATGAATCGGCTAGACGCTGTAAGATGAATCACAACAAGCTTGCATAATACGGATACAATATGATTTTTTTTTTATATGTATCGACAATATTGACATGATTAATAAATAAATTAATATGATATGACATAATAAATGATTTTGTCATATTTAGATTAAATTATCTCAATACGATCATAAATTTATTGCACAAAAATCAAATAAATACATGATAATATTATTAAAAAATTAATACATATATACTAACACTAAGTTAATTACTTATGTTGTATCCAACTTGTGCTATAATCTTATTCATGTCTTATTAATATTATGTTAACTTATTTATAATCTATTTTAATAATAATATTGATGTATCTATTATTTTTAAATTTTTTTAATTTTTTTAATGAATATGTTAAATTGGTCAACGCGATTAACAAGATTAATAAACAGACTGTAATTATGTTCTGCTGTATTGACATAATTTATAAATGGGTGATATTTGTGTTTGCTTAAATTTAACATGATACGAATTAAATAAAATACGAACACGATACAATTACATGAATTGATTAATTATCATGACACCTCCTAGCCTTAGCTTTGTCGAAAGGTACGTCCACTGTGGGTAAACTTTAAATAAATTTTTTTCGTTTCGTCTCACTCTCATAATTTAAAGCTTAGTGACTAATTAAATGAAACTATCGAAAAACCATTGGTCAAATCCCTAACTTAGAGCTGCCTTCACTTATAGGATATAGACAACGTACGAAGAGCTGTGTTCAATACTTTTCTTTGTTGATGGCCATGTTTTGCGTTCATATATTATTTTGTGAGAATGTTAAAAATGGTCTAATCAAACATGATTTCCTATCAAATTGGCACAAAATATAAACATTGTGCCCTTTTGTTCTGTGGCAAGCATCCTTGATTATTAAGTACTGATAGAGAATTAACTTCAACAACACCTCAACACCAAATCAATGCAGATAAAAGTTGAAATGCTTTAATGAATATTTTTAAAATTTTGAATTAAACATAGAATTACACTAAAATTTTACTTTTGTGAGATTAAGATGGGGTTTATTGGTTGGGTGAACTCCATAAAATAAGAATATTATTGCGCCTTTCTCATTATTGAGTACCTACACCACCTTAATTTCTGCAAAATTAATGTCGCCTAATATTTAAGCTCGATATTCATCACCTAGCAGTGAGAGCAACGCTTAATGAGAAAAAAGTTGGGTGGGGGGGCATTTTGTCGAACAAATAACGTTAATACTTATAAAGATAATTTTTACCTTAATAACATAAAAAATAAGTTAAAAAATTAACAAAACACATGTATTTATTTTATAATGTATTAAAATTTATTTTTTTAATCTTTTATTTTATTTCTTACCTTAATAAGATAAAAAAATTTTCTTGCTGCAAAATTATTCTTACTTTGCAAATTATTGTTATTTCTTTTTTCTGTCTTTTGGTCTGTATCTTATCCATTGCAATTCTTTTTTCTGTCTTTTGGTCTGTATCTTATCCATTGCAATTTATCTTGATATCGTTCAAAGCCGCCGACGATGTGTGAAGTTATTAGAGGCCGGTCAGCATATATGGGATCCAGAACAAATTAAAGCAGTCTAATGTGGCATTCATAAAGAAACACATGCAATTTGTCGGTCCCCACGTTCTAAGAAAAATTAAATTACTTGAAGTGTCTACTTGGTTTCTTCCTATAAATCATTAAAATATTATTTTTTTCTTTACTTTTATCTTGTCGCTGGTGTGAAGATTATTTGACATAGCTGAGAATAAATCTTAAATTAGACATATAACGATTACTTTAGCCATTTCATTGTGTAAATTTCAATGATATGGGTTCTATTATATTTTATTATTTGTCGACGTGATCAACCTTGTTGGATTTAATAGATTTTGTTACCAAAGGTACTTTGGTTTTATTTAAATTTAAATTTGGAGAACAGTAAAATATGTGGATTTAATTAAATTGGACAGGACAAAATTTAACTATTTTATTTTTGACTTTTGTAATATACAGATATGCATGGCCAGCTTTACTAGAAATTAATTGTTGCAACTTTTGTAGATCGTTCAAAGCCGCCGAAAATGAATGAAACTTTTGGAGGCTATCGTCTGGATTTCCTTCGCTTGCGGGAAATCCAGATGAGCTGTTTCAATATATCGGGTTTGGTGTTATTTTAGTGCAGTTTTAGTATCGTATGATATTGAAATATCGGAGTTTTTTTTTTTAAATATAAGTTATTGTAGTTTTTAAGTTATAATTATTATGAAAAAATTATAATTATAAAATAAAAATTAATAATATGTAGTTAATATAAATTTTAAATAATAATTTTAATAAAATTATCAAAAATATAATAAATTTTCTATCAACAAGTGAAAAATTATATCAATAAAGCTTCTAAAATATAACAATTAATATTTATTAAATATTTTAATACTGTAATTTTTAAATTATAACTGTCCAACATTAATTTTAAATACATCATTTAAATATAATTACCGTAACAAATTTAATAGGTGGTTAGCCCACCAACTTGAACTCTATTTATTTTCTTCCCAATGGAATAGACTCCCCGAACCCCGAAAACTCTTCACCAAGAAAGCCCACGGACTCATGGTCGTTCGTGCTATATGCAATTCGAGAAGCACAAATGCCTACCGCTCGCTTCTTAGACGACCTGACCTTTGCGACAAATGGCTACCACTTTAATAATAAGTTTGATTCTTAAATAATAATTTTACCAACAATAATAAATGTACTATAAATTTTTCATTACATAAGTATGAAATTTAACTCAACTTAATTTCATAATAAGTAGTGTTTATAAAAAAATTTAACAATATAATTTTAACAATTACAATTATCCAATCTCAATATCAAACATGACCTTAAATGAGATATTTTGAGTGTTAAAAAGAGTATTTGAGTGTTATAGAGTATTATTCTTTTTTTTTTTTTTATAACATGTGAATATATTTTTGTGATTGAAAAATATGTACAAATGATGATAAGGAGCGAATGAAAGGTAACAATGCTCTTGGTCTCGAGTGCCTAAAGGTTTTTCTAATTTAATTTGTCAAGATGCATATTTTGCGCATATAAATGTAAATAAATATGAAACAACGTTAAAGATCACCACATTACTAGTCATTTTCTTGAAAATTGACATAAAATTTGAATTTGTCAACTTTTGTTTAAAGGGATATGCATTATCCCTTATTAGCATATCTCAAATAATAATACTACATATCCCAAATATTAATCGCAAAACACATCCCAAGTAAAATTAATGTTGCATCCCATTTGTAAATTTATTCAAAATTGTGATAGAACCCTCGAAAATAATTTATTTACTCCTTTACCGTCAAACGCCTTTTACAATTAAAAGTCTTTTCAATATATGTTTTTTCGCTTGGCTGTAAATTAAACAAACATGAGAGAGGAAGTTTAGGAAAAATAAAACTTTCGGTTTCTTCTCAATCATGACAGGTTTGTAATTTTGTAATTTCTACTAAACTATTTTACTATCACTCGACAATCTGCACTTCTCCACAAAAAAAAAAAAAAAAAAATGCAACAAGCTATTGTAAAATTAAAATTTTAAACGCGTTGCCTGTATTTATTGATTCCTTTTTGTTTATTTTTAATTATTTAGTAGGTATTTCATCTACATTATTTTAATCTGGTGTTAGCGTCCGACCAATATTGTTGCGTGACATTAATTTGTATACATAATTTATGGTTATAACAGTATTGTTTAAAGATTTTGTTGCCTAGACAATGTTTATTCTGTTAGACGAACAAAGATATTTTCAACTTCTGATCAAATAGAAATATGACTTAATAATCAAGTTATTAAGCCAATTAGCCAATTATTTTTTTATTATAAGGTTGAAGGGGTTAATCATTAATTATTATATGAGCAAGTATACCTACGAGGGGAACAACAACTAAAGTTGAAGATTGTGGCAAGAAATGCACTTCGGATTGCAAGTGTTCGGGGTATTTTTAGCAACGCGAGTCATTGAAATGTTGGATTAATGCTTATGATTAATTTGAAAACTCTGACTAATTCCCCAACACTACACATGTTATATTCATAAAGGTTGCCAGCATGTAGTTTTATCAATTATGGGAAGCGGGTAATCAACTTGAAGCTCAAGTGATGTGCATGGTGAAGGTTATTTTTATCGTCCCGTTCCATTTATTATGTATGGCTAGCGTCTTGCTTAATTTGATGGTTGAATTCCTTCGTCCGCGCCACACACCACCACACCGCCGCCCCCCACCCACACCACGCCCCCGCCTTTTCTTCTCCAGGAAGATTGAAATGTTTTTAGACTGCTAATACTAATTGAATGAAAGAAGATTTTGTTAATGACGAGTTGTTTGAAATGGGTAAAATTTCAATTCTCTTAGGAGTCGAGATTTTTAACACCCGGAAAAAAATATCCTTATAACACTCTTGTTACAATAAAAAGTAGTGATATTTGATCCTCTTATTATATCTCACCAGGCCCTATTTTTTTGGTTAATTCCATTAAAAATTTTCAACTAATCTTTATATCTCAACATACTCCACCAGATCCTAATTTCCGCTTATTATAATTTTTTTTCAAGCACTCACCACATAAAACTTATAAAATCTATTTAAAAAAAACTATCATAATTAATATAATCTCTTGCTTTCTTTCTAAAGGTTTTATCCGTTATTGTTATAACCATAAAAAAAGATTTGATACTTCTTCATCATCCTCTGTTGAGTATAATAAATTAATTTCTTTTATGATTACAAAAGTAGATCATACAATATTTGAAAAGAGATAATAATTTTAAAAAAGTTAAAAAAAATAAGAAAAATTAGGGTTTAAGAAATTAATTAGCTAAATTAAACAATAATAGAAATTATCATGTAGATGTACTTAAATGTTATTTACCATTTTAAGTCATTTCATATAGGATATACTATGTATTAGCATAAAAGTGATTAGTGGGAGCACGTGAGATATAATTAGGGGTCAAATATCACAACTCTTAAGTAAATTTTATTCAAAATAAAAAAGGAATTAATTTACTTTTAGTTGCTTGAATAATTTCAATTGAAGAGTGAGTTTTATAAAGAATTTAAAAGGGTGTCAAAAATAAGGACGCAATGTGTCGGGTCAGGCTCGATTTTGGCCACAGAAAAAAAAGGCTCGACAAGAAAAAAAACCCGATCATTTAAATTTTGGGTCAGGTCTATTTCGGGTCACGATCGGATCAGGCTTTTGTCCAAGTTCGAATTCCATAATTTTTAAGATTTTTTTAATATTTAAGTAATTTAAAATAAAAAAATGGAGATAACCTCCCTTAACATAAAAATTACTTAAGGTCTCAATTAGATAGTAGATAAATAATAAAATAAACATAATCTAAAATCATATCTTATAAAGTTATACAAATAAAATTATTTTTTTTAATTTTAAATTTTGTGTTGAGTCAGGTCGGGCTTGAACCCTGACTTTAATTTTAATTGGGCTCTTATATTTAGGCTTGAACTTGACTCAAAATTCTTAAATTCAGGTGAAAACTCAGGTTGGGTCAATTGGGCCAATATTTGGGCCGGTCTTTTTGTCATGCATGGTCAAAAAGTTTATTGATTTCTTAGTTAATTAAGTTAAGCTCAACACTTGATAGGTTTAAAACGCCCACAAGATTAGGGTTGGCAAAATAAGGGTTTGGGTTGAGCTTTTTCAAGCTAAGCCCCCAAGTTATTGAGAATAGATTCAAACCCTTTAAAAACCCATCCAAAATTAGATGGGCTGAGCTTGAGCCTTTGATAATTTTAAAATAAATTTTGAATAAAGTAAAAAGACATTTAAATTAAAGATAATTATTCAATACATAATAGAATAATAGTTTAATAAACGAAATATTGGTAACACAACATATTAAATCATAAATACTAATAAAAAATATTAATATAATATTTTAATATTTTAATTTGATATATTTTTATTTATAAATTAAAAAACCCGGGCCAAGCCTGAGCTTTTTTCCTAGGCCTTTATTCAGGCCCAATTTATGCAGGTTTCATATTTTTCGGCACATATCCATAGCCAATTCATGTGGGCCAGGCCGGCCCAAACTTTTTTGTCAATCCTACAAGAGACCAGAAAAAGCCACATACGTAACAATGCCTAAAACCTCACATTTATATCAAAGCCTGAAACCTACTTCCACGAACCCTTGAATCAAGAGAGAAACTTCCATGAACCCTTGAATCAAGAGAGAAAAAAAATTAAGGTTTGTCATAGTGCTACGTCCTATAATTTTTATATATGGTATTTATTAATTGGTTAATAGAATAACACAATTAATTTACTTATAAATTATCAAAAATATTTAACACCCAAAAAATGATACATCATATAGCACATCATTTGGGATATAATTTAGAATAAATTTTTGGAATAACTATTATTACACAAATAGCTAAAACTCATCATTGTAAGAAAAGTATATATATTGAGCGGCATTATTTTTAAATAAAGAAAAACACGCTAACTTTCTAATTTTAATACAAAAGAAAATAGGTTTTTCTAAGGGTAAATGTATCTTTAGTCCCTAGAGTTTTAGTTAATTATCAAGTTAGTTCTTGTACTTTCAAAAATTACTAAAGAGTTTGTCTCCAACATAGCATTTTATGGTATTACATTACTTTTCACATTAATTTGTTACCAAGAATGTGTTTGGCAAAATTTAGAAACTCATTGTGAAACCTCAGGATGCGTTAAATTTTTCGTCAATTGAGGCAAATGTATTTTAATTATATTTTTATTTTATTATATAAATAAAATATAAAAATATATTATAATATTATTTTATTTGAGAATATTATTTTACTATATTATTATATAATATTATATTTATATATTAATATTAATATAAAATAATTATTTAATAAAAAAATTAAATAATATTAATTTAATATTAATGTAAAATTAATACAGTATAATGTAATACCAAGCATTATACAATATTATTATAATATAATGTTAACACAATATATTATAATATAATACATCTACATTAAATGATATAATACAGTGTGCTAAACGCATCCTAAAAGATTTTTGTAGTATATATTTTTTTGTTAAAATTTATTTAAAGAATTTAGTATTCAATTAAGATTAAGTTGTAAACTTTGAAACAAACTTGTTCAAATAAACCGTGTTATAATTTTATGACCCGCAAGTCAAAATCTAGGCCCAGTCAGGCCCGCATGCGGCCCCTGCCAGGCTCACGCATGTGCCTGATGACCTCTGCTCTGGTAGCTCCGCCCATTGGACAACTTTAGTTTTGGTCAATGGTCAAGGGGTGCCACTGAATAATTGAGGTCAACTACATAACGTTTCTTTTATTTTATAAAAAAGACATTTTCAGCTTCGTTTACAATTAATAGCTAAGTTGACTTTTTTTTTAAAAAAAAAAATAATAATAATAAATTTGTTCAAAAAACAATGAGCTAAGATTTGAATCAAGATGCCAATCTACTGCATACAACATAAATTCTTGAAAATGAGGCAAAATGTTATTTTGCTTGGTTCCAAAGCAGGGTGCTAATGATGGGAATCAAGGGGCAGGTGTTAGAATAATAGCCACATGTATTAATTGATTGAGAAATTTTAGATTACATTAAAAATATTATATTCAATTAATACATATAATATATATATATATATATATTTATTTAAAAAATATATGAAATTATTAGTTATATTTTATTAAATTACAAATATCATTCTTTCATTAATTGAATGGAAAATGCTTGGTATCTAAATATTTTAAAAAAAATAAATAAAGAAACAGATTCTCTCGTGCTCTCTCACATTTCTAGATGCCTAGCAGCACTCTAATTGAATATAGTAATTCTGATGTAGTCTAAAATTTGTCCAATAGGTAACAGCCAGATGGAGACTGCCATTGCATTGCATTTGCAAAGCCGTGTAGCTGCAAGCAGCATAGTTTGACGAGGGTTTTTACGAAAGAGGAACAAAATTGTAACAGATGCAACTTGTTTCTCTTTAGACATTATAAATAAGTAACGACCTGCCTCAGCTCGATATTCATCACCAAGCCATGAAGATGTCATCTTCCTCAGCAACATCATTCTCCTTCTTCCTCCTCTCATCATTCCTTTTCTTCGTAGCTAATGCCAAAGTTCCTCCTTCTGAAACATTTAAGTTTGTGAATGAAGGAGAATTCGGGCCATACGTTAATGAATACGACGCAAATTACAGAATGTTAAGCATCTTCAACTCTCCATTCCAGCTTGCGTTTTAGAACACAACCCCAAATGCTTACACCCTTGCCCTCCGCTTGGGTCTTCAACGAAACGAGCCGCTTTTCCTTTGGGTTTGGGAAGCCAACCGGGGCAAACCGGTTCGCGAAAACGCCACCTTCTCTTTGGGAACCGACGGGAATCTTGTCTTGGCCGAAGCCGACGGCACCGTTGTCCGGCAAACCAACACTGCCAACAAAGGTGTTGTAGGGTTTAAGTTGCTCTCAAATGGCAACATGGTGCATTATGACTCAAAGGGTAAATTTATTTGGCAGAGTTTTGATTATCCAACTGATACTCTCTTGGCGGGCCAATCCCTTCGTGTCGGTGGGGTCACCAAGCTTGTCAGCCGACTCTCCGCTGAAGAAAACGTCGACGGCCCTTACAGCTTCGTGATGGAGCCCAAAAGAGCAGCAATGTACTACAAAAGCAACAACTCTCCCGAGCCCGTTCTCTACTTCACTTCATATGACTGGTTTAACGCCCGAGATGTCTCTTTACAGAATGTAACATTCAACTCCCGCCCGGAAACTGATGAAGCGGGGGCCCACGGAAGTAACGTTCACTCTCTTCGACAGAGATTCAATTTGGGAGAACGAGTGTCAGCTGCCTGAGAGATGCGGCAAATTTGGACTCTGTGATGAAAATCAATGCGTTGCTTGCCCTACGGAGAAGGGTTTGCTTGGGTGGAGCAAGGATTGTGAGCCGAAGAAAGTGACTTCCTGTAGGCCAAATGATTTTCATTATAACAAGGTTGAAGGGGTCGATCATTATATGAGTAAGTATACAAGTGGAGCAGCCATTAAAGTTGAAGACTGTGGCAGGAAATGTGCTTCCGATTGCAAGTGCTTGGGATATTTTTACCACCAAGAGACATCGAGATGTTGGATTGCTTATGACTTGAAGACTCTTACTAAATTCCCAAACTCTACGCATGTTGGATTCATAAAGGCTCCCAACAAGTGAATACCATCAAACGAGAGGAAGCTATTGTCTTGTCTTGTCTTGTTTGTATATTAATAAACTAATAAATTAATGATTTTTATTTTTATTTTTTTTATATGGGACCTAATCGAGCAGCGATTAGTTTTCATTTTTTGTGCTAGCTTGTTTGAACGTACAATAACGATCAGATGAATAAAAGGTGGTTTTGGCATATGTTTATAATTTGATCCTCTCTTAATCTACTTTTCCTTAGCTATTTTTCTTTTCCTAATTTAATTTTTTATTTTTTAATTAGACTACGACACATGATGTCTATGATATTCAATGGTTGAGAATTATCTATTTATTAAATTTTCTCCTTATTAGGTAGTAACAGACATATATAATTTTTTGCTTCTCTTATTGTAAATAATTACTTTCCACGTTTATTTTATCTTTTTTTTTTTCATCACATCGATTTTTCCATTAAAAAAAATGTAAAATTATATCTCTTTTTACATTTATCAGATGAATAAATGTAAAAATTATCCCAATGGGGTTGAAAAGTTGCTAGCTAGGTTTGAAAAGAGCATACAAGAAGAGGAGTTCTTTATGCAAAATTGGGATTCTTGTTTGCTATTAGATTTATTTTTTAAATAAATGAATTCAAACACTACAATATCATAGTTGTCACGTGTCATGATTTTATCAAGAAGTTAGGAAAATTAGATTAGGAAAAGATCCTGAAATATTATATTGTTTCGTGGGATACATGATCTTTTAATCTTCCCAGCGCCACCCCCTTCCCCTGCGGGAAGCACCGGATACACGCACGATTGATTCGAGCTCGAAACATCCACCATTTCCCTCAGTCTCTCGGGATCCGCGAGAGTTAGGAAGGCGGTAGCGTTGTATCCCATTGCCTTACCCCAGTGGTATTTGTGTCGGTATCTTGCTCTAATAGACTTGCCATCTTGTGTTTGGTTGACTGTGACTTGGCCACACCTCTGCCATAACGCCCATTGAACTTATGACCTTGCCATGATTTCATTTAGACAATGACCTGGCCACATCTTGGCCTTTGCCGTGTGTAGGACTAGCCTTTGCCATATCCGAGACTCTGATTCAACCACACCTGAAGTTGAACCTCCAGCATAACACCAATCGAACACGTGACCAAGCTCCAATCTTTTCTATAAGATACTATGGAGTTTTAAGTAAAAATTGTCATTTCTACTGAAAATAAATTGGGTAAATTAGTCAAATTAGGCTAGAGGCCGGGGCTAGGGCCTGGATTTAGCAGACTTTTTTGGGCTTGCCTAGACCCGATCTAACAGAAAACAACAAAACATGGAGTTGGCCCCATTTTTTATTTTTAATTTCAATTTAAATTAAAAAGCTCCTTATATTTTTTGTTTTAAAATTACAGATGAAATTAAAAATTCATTAACCTAATTTACAAAACAAACCCTAAACCTAAAATTCCCTCACACCCAATACCAACCAGCCGCCGCCGTCCCCGACCCTCAAATTACAAACCCAGCCAGCCACTGTTTTCAAATTGCCACTATTAGAGAATAAAATATGACTAGCTTAAATTGAGGTTAGGGTGGGGTTATTTGAACCCACCAAACTACTTACTAAACCTATTTTAAAAAATGATCTTTGTTGATCAAAATACCCCTAAATTAAAGTACAATTATGGACATTAAAATATAGTTTAAAAAATAAAATTTTTACTCTATGAACCCATTTCTACATTCATCATAGTTTTGTTAAACCCTAATAATATTTTCATTAAACGCTAATTGAGGCGTGATTCTTCTTCTAGGCCACATATTTTGGTTATCCGAGCACATGTAATTAGATTCAAGCTAACAAAGTTGGTGGTTATGTCATCAATGGCCATGGCAGCCTTCTTCCCCTGTAGCGCCAGCTAAGCTTGGGTCAACATTGGCCAGAGACTTGCTGTTGTTACAACTGCAGCAAAATGAATAAATGGTGAAGGTGAAGGAGAAAAAGTTAGATTGAATGTTGAGGCTAGTAATGGGAATGGGAGGAGGGGCTGCAACAACTTCATTTGTTAGCTCTGTTGCATATTTTCCTTGCATTTAATCTGTAAAAGTTACTTCCAGAGGTTGTGGCTGATTTTATATTGGTGACTACTGCAGAAGCAATGATAAGAGTATATATTGTTTGTTCGTTGCCTCCGTGAAGAATTTGGATAATTTACATCTTGAATCAAGGTTGAGACATTGTTAAATGGTTTTAAAATGGGATGAGAAAGGTTTAGAAGTGGCCATAGCTCAAAATGTTGACATTGGAGCCATATTAATTGAAGGCTTTGTGAATAAGGATTGACTAGCCACAACAATTTCTCCTCGGAAGGCAATTTCATCTCGAAAAATAATAGTAAGAAGGATGAATGTGTGTTGTAACTATATTTTACTGAATCATATTAATAAAGAAAATCTCCAGTTTACTAAAAAAAGAAGAAAAAAACATTTATTAAGGGTTATAAATAAATTCAATGGACTTAATAAGTGAAAACATTATTATTATAAAAATTGGATTTAGTAAGGGTATATGAAGTATTTAAGTGGGTTTACCGAGTCAAATTTAAAATTTCAAAATTTAAGGGTGGATTTATAGAGTAAGTGGGTTGAATGAGTAGTTTAATAAGTTCGAATAGCTTCGCCCTTGAGATTATTATTTAATGGATGATACCTATTTTGTTGTGATGAGATTAATGAAAATCTTTGTGGACAGGTGTAACTTAATAAAGTATTGACACCTATAGAAGATAAACTCAAAATTATCTATAAAAGAGCAAGACTATGACAGTAATGAGGAGGCAAAAAAGCAGCGAACAATAGAAGGAAAAAAAGGCAAAGCCAAGCAGCGTAGAAGCACAACAAGAAATTGAAGGAACAAAGCAAGAAAGAAGCCAAGTATCATAAAAGCAAAAGAAACCAAGCGAAAAATATATTAAATAAGCCAAGCGACATTAAAGTAAGATTAGTCACTAAAAGCTATACCTAACATGAGGTGTAGACTATGAAGAGACATTTTCTCCTATAGTAAGGTTTGATTCTATATGATTAATCTTGGCTATCGTTGCACATCTAGACCTTGACTTACATCAAATGGATGTAAAAATTGCATTTCTCAATGGGGAACTAGAGGGAGAAATTTATATGGAATAACCACAAGGTTTTGTTGTTAAAGGCCAAGAGCACAAAGTATACAAGCTCAAAAGATATATCTATGGCCTTAAATAATCTTCTAGACAATGGAACCTTAAATTTCATCAAACCGTAGTTTCTTATGGTTTTAGGATGGTTGAGGAAGACCATTGTGTGTATGTTAAGAGGTCTAAAGATGATTTTGTGATATTGTCTTTGTATGTGGACGATATACTGTTAGCTGCGAATATTAAAGAGTTTGTTAAAACTGTTAAAGATTGACTATACTCAAATTTTGATCTAAAAAATATAGGCGAAGTAGCTTATATCTTAGGAGTCAAAATTTTCAAGGATCGTTCAAGGAAACTTCTGGCACTGTCACAAGAACCTTACATTAAAAAGACTCTTGAAAGATTCAATATGGCTGATTGTAAGTCAATGGATACCCCAACAGCTAAAGGGCAATCTCTTAGTCTCGATATGTATCCCAAGACTCCTCAAGAAAAGGAAAGAATGACTAGAATTCCTTATACAAATGCCATTGGAAATCTCATGTATGCCATGATAAGTACAATGCCTGATATCAGTTATGCTGTAAGACGGGTGAGTAGATACCAGTCGAATCCTGGACAGAAGTATTGGAGTGCGATCAAGAAGATTTTGGCATATCTCAAAGGCACTGTATATTATTCTTTATTCTATCAATGAGGTGGTTTGCGGATTGTTGGATATTCAGATGTCGACTGGGGTGGCGATCTGGATGAGCGCAAATCGACTTTCGGATATGCATTCTTACTAAATAGAAGAGCAATTACATGGAGTAGCAAGAAACAAACATGCATAGCTTTATCGATGATGGAAACCGAATATATTGCATGTTCTGCAGCAGTGCAAGAAGCTGTGTGGCTTAAGAGATTTGTGGAGGACTTAGAGATTAATATTAGCGCTACTAGTCCAGTAACTATCTATTGTGATAGTCAGGTTACTATCTCATTCTCTAAGGACGCCAAATACCACAGCAAGTCAAAACACATTGAGACTAAATACAATTTTATAAGATACATTTTGGCAAAGAAGGAAGTAGCCATACAATATATATCTACACATAGCATGTATTTGATCCACTTACAAAAGTTGTAACGAGGGATGTATTCGCCTCTCATGCTAGATCGTTGGGGCTACATATATTGTAATCTCGATGGTAAAGATATTTTTATTTTGTACATATTTTTATTACATGAATTATTTTGAAAGGCATAATTACACATATATGAGAGTATGACGTTAAGTCAATGACCGACTTTCTTACACGAGCGGTCACCTTAGTTGCTCTGGGAGCAAGCTGAGATGAGACAAATAGAATAATGAGACAATGTGTTTTGTCTAAGGGCCAAAGAACAAAGAATATTCTACAAAATTTGTCACCTCGACTTGAGTTAAGATGAGGTCGTGTACAATATTTTCTCGTTAACCGACTATGATGTACCCCACCATCATAGAGATCTGATTGAAGCCGGATGTGAGATCTTATTTTAACGCTAAAAGAGAGCATTCACTTTAAGAACTTAGGTCAGACGCTATAGAAGAGCGATTGGATTAAAATATGTACAGTGAATTGAATTAATGAGACATACGCCCTGAAATGGAAAATTCACTGTAAAGCATGTATCATACCGCGCATACTTGGTGACCAAAATGGAAAATGAGAGAATCTCCCTTCTTCCTCATTGTGTAAGTTCCATATGACTTTCTATAAGTCAATTCTGGTATCCCTATGACTATCAACTATGTTTTTGAGATTTTAGATTAGTGCCTGCTACTTTAGCATGTTATCTATGACCTTAACATGATTCGGTCTATGAAACATGACTAGAAAAGCGACTATTCTGGATTGATAGACATGAGTGTGATGGGAAGATTTAAATTTTTTTCTTTTATGTGATTCACTGGTTGACCAATTATTTAATATTTTTGTGATATTACAATTGTGAATACATAAAGAGATTAAGCAATTTTTGACATACCGAGGGATTTAGTATGCTTGAGTATTAAAGTAAATTAAATCTAGGATACAATGAACATATGTTGAGTTCTCTTGGATATGATTGCAATTGAGACATATCTTGCCTGAGTTAGTAATTGAGACATGTCTTTGACTCCACGAATGAGTTTTTGGATATGTTCATGGTTACACGGTATATTTTCCTGTATGATTGGAGATATGTGGTTGTTCATTATTTCTTTATTCATTGCTCTGTTGTTTCGATGTCGTCCCATCATGTGCGAATGGGAGATGTTGGACGGGTGGGCGCCAAAGATGGGCCGACCCAACCCGACCCACACATGGTAACCACTTGTTGGTTACCATATGCGTTTGGGATAGGGAAGTTTATTTGTGTTCAACTTCCCAACTGCTCCCAACCGTTGCTTATATATGCCACCAAAACTGTTGCTGTAAAGAGACAAATTTTTTCCATTCATTCGAAAAAGCAATGTGTGTTTGTGAGTGAACAAAAAACAGAGAAGATTCATCTTATTCTCTTCTTTATCAATAGTAAAATAAGGTCTTTGAACAATTCGTAAAAGGCATATATACTGTGACTTGAGAAAGATTTTCGTTCGTGATTTCTTTCCGACCTGTGACATGATCCAACACATGTTTATTCCGCTGCATAATTTTGGAAAGGTAAGGCCCATTAACTTCTTTTTAAGAATTCCCTTCAATAACAAATAAAAATAATTAACAATTATATAATTAAGGGTAAAATATGTATATAAATTATGCCCAACATACCATTTGTTAAAACAATAAAACTTTTGGTGCAAACCATCAATTGCCTAGAAACATTCATGTTGTATCACTAAGAGTCAATAGTAAATTATACGAAAGCGTACCTGAATTCATAACGCTGAATTACTCTCTAGTGTTGTATGGTTGGTCTTTTAGATCTATGCGTTCTCCTAGAAAATCCTTTAAGTTTCTCTGCACTCTCTCTCTAATGATGAGATGTCAGAAAGAATTGAAAGATCTGTGTACTTGGGGATTATGACCACTTATATAAACAACTTTTTTCTATTGTCATTAGATATTCTTAATTCTGCCCATCATAAAATTAAAATATCATTTGATCTCTTCACATTAAAAGCCCACACCCTATTAGATACATTAAAGTTCATAATACAAAAAACCTTAATAGATTACTTTTAATTGGGTTTAATTTTATATGACAGTCTGTAATACATAATTATTCACATATAAACGTAATGTTGGATTAAGGATCCAACAATGCTAGATTAAACAATCCAACATAACAAACTTTATCATTAACATGTTCTTTGAAAAGCTTAATCAAGCGGCTTAATTTTAATGTCACAACAGGCACCCACCACTGGTAGGAGTGAATAGGAAAAATATTTTCTGTTCCAAACGGTTAACACTTCAAATTAAACTTTCTAGGTTAATTAACATAAGAAATTTTATATGGATAAAAAAATTTGCAGGAGTTACATTGCTTGTATAGCTACAGCAATTGTTGCTCTTCTCTGCATTTTAATGCTTGCTTGTGTTTTCTGGATATCTATATCTTCATGGTATCAATTCTGAATATGGGCTCAACATAAAATCTTGGGAATTTTACTTCAAAAAGGAACTGCTAAAGCTTTTGAAAATTATGATTCATTGGCAAGCTCTGTATTATCTTAAAGGATCAAGTGGAGGTTCTTTTCCTTCTTGAGCTTTTGGTGAATATAAGCATTATAAGGATATAGGCTGTTTAGCTTTTAATATTTTATGCTACTACAAGATGGCATAGGTGTAAAGATAAAGTTAAAAAGGAATAATTAATTTATATCTAGCTTCCGTTCTAATTTGTTTATTATGTTCATTTACATTCTTGGATTATCTCGAGCCCAGTGAAAAGTTTGCTTGATTTTTATCTTACGATAGAAGTACGAGGATTTCATTGACTTGGAAGTTGTAACAAAATAGTTTGAATCATGGACATTATTTTTCTTCCAAATAATCTGAACTTTGAATTAGATTTTTCTTGTTCCGAGAATTTGGGAGACTTTTGATAATAAATATGAATAAATTGTATTTTAAGAAATTAAAAAAAAAAGAAATCAATTTTTTATTTTTTTATTATTGTAAATATCAGTTAACTTATTATTGTAAATATCAATACATCTTATTGTAATTTCTTTTAAAAAAATATTAATCTATTATGGATCTCTGTGGAAGTATACAAAGTAAATATTTGAGAGCTAAAACAACGAAATGTTTACATCTGAAAAAATATTAGTCTATTAAGCGGTGCGATAGAGAAGACCATAACATATGCAGAGCACAATTGGAGTAGATGCATCAATGAGAAAATTAAAGTGGGGGATAGGATAGACTTACTAATCCACAACATAATCTAATTTTTTAGGTTGAATAATCATTTATCACATCCAACAAGATGCCCTTTTCTATCCACCCAAAGTCCTTTACATTAAAAACCTAACCTATTTGTTGTATTAAAATGCAATTTGCAGTATTATATAGCCAAAAACTGTAGGCTATTTCACTGTTAAAGTTGGATAATAATTTATGAGTGCTAGCATCAGTTGCCCTCCACCTGTTTCATTATTTTGATTGCTGTATAATTTTAAATCAATAATAAAATATTGATAACATTTAATTTTATTTTGATATTATTATTTATATACTGAAAAAATTAACTTTAATATCCTCATCCTCTCCCTCTCTCAAGTTTCCACTACAGCTTCTTGTTAATTTTTTTGATCAACTTCTTTTCTTTCATTTTTATTTTTTGAAAGTTTGAAAAGTTTAAAAAAAATCTGATATGGTATTTTTTTGGATGTACACCGTCATATCTACATGATTAAGATAATTTTCTTATTTACTTTTTAAAATAAATATTTTTAAATTTAATTTTTTTAAAAGAAGGTGATTGACCCAACCGGGAATTAAATTTCTAGTGAACCTAATGAAAAATCCTTTCTGCTAATTCATCCATCACTATCCTCACTTATGCGGGCCAAAAAAGAAATTAATGAAGAAATTGAAGAAGAGGTTGCAGTGGCCAGGAGAAAAAAAGAAAAAAATTTTGAGAGAGAGAGGATGAGGATATTAAGGTAAATTCTCTCAGCATAAAGATAATAATATTAAAATAAAAATTAAAGTTATCAATATTTTATTATGTTAAAATTATATAAAAATCAAAATAATAGAACATGTGGTGAGAAGGAAAACTAGCGACTGGACAGTCGCCCACATGGGCCACTGTCGCTGGCACTCATAATTTATTTGCATGCACAATTGGTAAAATGAGTCATCGAGTCGTGTTTGTGTCGTGTCAATTTTATGTCATGTTAAATTTAAGTCGATTTAAATTCGATCCATTTAATAATTATGTCAAAATATTGAGACTCAAACCAAATACAAAAAAATAATCGAGTTAGTCAATAACCCACATAATATCTATATATTAAATAAAGTTACATTAAATATTTACACATGATCATACATACATATATACATATACACATAATTTATCGATATTATAAAATATACACATTTATCAAAATATTACACATTTACACTATTGAGGTTTTTAATTATATATATGTATCTTCTCAATATATATATATGTGTGTGTGTGAACAATATTATAAATATACATGTCTACCAATATTTTACACATTTACACTATTGAAACTCTAAATGTATTTAAAATTTTATAAATAAAACATTGTGTTTATATTCATCCTTTAAAGAATAAAAAAAAAGAAAATCATCTTTAATATTTGAATTTTGATTAAAAAACCTACAAATTATTTTAAAATAGAAAATATAATTGGATCATTGATCAAGTAAATGGGTCAAGAATTTTAACCCTAACCTGACACGGAAAACAATCGTTTTGATCCGGATGCAACCCATTTAATAATCGTGTTAAATTCAACGACCCATACCCATTTATTTGTATCGTGTTCGTGTTAGGTAATCAGGTCGTGTCAAATTTTGTTAGCTCTACACATGGTACATGTTGTTACCATGATGATTTTTATGCTTGATGCCAGTCAACAGTATGAATTTGAAAAAAATGTAGCATTCAAATGCAATTTGCAGTATTAAAGCAAAAAACTTTAAGGTACATCATGGTTGAAGTTGAACAACAATTTATTCGTATCAATACGTCGGTACATGTTGTCATTATGATAATTCAAATGCTTGTGATATCTGTAAATAATACATAAATTAGAAATTATATGTGTAGTACTAAAATGCAAATTACAATTGCAGTTAAAGCCTAACTGCAAGGTATCTCATGGTTAAAATTGAATAATAATTTATTGGCACGTACATGTGGCTACATGTTATCATTATGAACAACAATTGAATAATAATATGGAAATTAGCAACTTTAATTCTTCATCCTCAATAAATTAAATAATAGCGCACTATGAACAAAAACTTGCAAGCTTATTCTATTAATCAATATTTAGTCTTTAACTACTAATATATGTATATTGATTGAAAAAATATCTCATATTGTTGAGTGCTGCTTCGGAGTAAATAATATAAGTCTTAAGCATCTTAATTCTAAAATTATCTTTTGAGTAAGAGCTTGTTTGTTAAACATTTGACATTTGAAATTTTATTAATTTTATATCTTTTTCTAAATTTGATTGTTTGTTGTTTGTAATTTATGTATGATTTTTAGATATTTACATTTGAATAGAAAAAATAAATTTTTGTGATTTTTATTTAAATAGAAAAATGTATGAATGAGATGTAAATATTAAATTCTAAAAATATCTCTATTAAATATACTTATTTTCTAAACTATAAAACTTAATCCCCTTTTTTAGTTTTGACTTACAGGGACATAATTGTTAAATAAAAATTTTAAAATATTTTTATTTGTAAAGTAAATAAGATGTCACTTATATTCAAATATTCAAAAATAAATATATTATTTAGAAATTTATACTCAAACCCATTCAAATTTTAATCAAATTTAAATTTATTCAAATTTTAAATAAAAAACAAACGCTACCTAAATTACTTTGATCATGGACTTGTATAATTTCCTATATAACATTATTAGAAAAATTCACCTCACGTTACGTTCTAGTAGTTTGACACTAATTAACTTTCAGTTTTCATTATATATATATATATTAAAAAAGTAGAAGACCATTGTCATAAATTAGAATTATGTTATGCTTAAAACTTCTTTTTGTTTTTTTAAAAATTCAAATCCATGTTTTTCATTGTTCATTAATTCTTATCTATTCCAACTTTCAATCTATGGCAATTCTAAATTAAAAAAAGAAAATCTCATTCTATTGGATATTAGAGTATAGGTCCTTCTTTAGGGAAAGTGCTCGTATTTTTAAAAAAATATAAATTTAAGTTTTTATAGCTTTTTATAATAATATAAAACTGCCAATGTATTAAAAAAAAAAAAGGAAAACCAGCACCGTCAGAATGACTAATTAGATTATTTTATATAGGTCGAAAGACAAATCATAAGGGCCTAGACATAGACAATTTAATCAATGAGATAATGTTCACCTAACCTTTAACTTAAGAGAATGTTTTTATTTATTTGTTTATTTATTCAATATAAAAACATTGATAAGATGTTATTTAAAGAAATAAAGAAATCTTAATATCTTATCTCTGCTCTCACTGTTCACTTCGTCCTTGCACTGTTGCACGTGCAAGAATGGACACAATCACCTCTGGCCAGAAAAACACATTAACCAATGAGATAACGTTTGCGTCCAAGATGCTGTTTTTATTTATTATTTACTCAATATATATACAAGAGGTTGTTTGATTAGGATATATAATATAATTTGTTATGTTGAGATGATGGATGATATATATATTCATAGTTGATATGAGTATTGGTATCCGATTAATATATATATATATATATATATATATATATATATGAAACTTTGATAAGAATAGTCAGGATGTGGTAAAGAAAGTTAATTAACCCCATGCACATGACACGCATTAATTAGTGCGTATTATTTATTGCTCCAAGAAAGTAAGTACAATAATTATTATATATTTTTTCATCCAAATCAAAGCAATTTAATTAGTTTGACAGATATGATACAATAATTTAAGATTAAGATTATCTCTTAATTTAATTATTTTTTAAATAAATCGTTCAATTATTAATTAATTGTTAATAAATAAAAAAATAAAAAAATTAAATCTTATTTATATACTGTTATTAAAAAATATATAACAAAAAATCTTTAAAAGATTGATATAACTTAGATGAGGAGAGGATCCTGTTATAATAATTTAACATGCAACTTCTCGCTCTTTAGCCATTATAAATAATGACCTGCCTCAGCTCGAAATTCATCACCTAGCCAAGAAAAATGTCATCTTCTTCAGCAATAATGACCCTCTTCGCCCTCTTACCACTCGTTTTCTCCATTGCTAATGCTCAAGTTCCTCCTTCTGAAACTTTTCAGTTTGTCAATGAAGGAGACTTTGGGGATTTCATAGTTGAATACGGCGGGGATTACAGAATGTTGGGCATCTTCAATGCTCCATTCCAGCTTGGCTTTTATAACACAACACCCAATGCTTACACCCTTGCTCTCCGCTGGGGTCTGACTCGACAGGAGCCCTTTTTCCGTTGGGTTTGGGAAGCCAACCGCGGCAAAACGGACGCGAAAACGCCACCTTTTCTTTGGGAACCGATGGAAATCTTGTCTTGGCCGAAGCGGATGGCACAGTCGTTTGGCAAACCAACACTGCCAACAAAGGTGTCGTCGGTTTCAAGTTGCTATCAAATGGCAACATGGTGCTTCATGACTCAAAGGGTAACTTTATTTGGCAGAGTTTTGATTATCCAATTGATACTCTCTTGGTGGGTCAATCTCTTCGTGCCGGCGGGGTCGCCAAGCTCGTCAGTCGAGCTTCGGAAAAAGAAAACATCAACGGCCCTTACAGCTTTGTGATGGAATCTAAGAGATTGGCAATGTATTACAAAAGCAGCAACTTTCCGCGGCCTGTTCTCTACTTCACTTCATCTGAATGGTTTCCTGTCCGAGAAGGCTCTTTGGAGAATATAACATTCACGTCCGAACCAGAAACTGAAGAAGCTTTTGCCTATCATCTGTCCCTGGATTCTTCAGTCGCTGGTGTCCGGCTGGCTAGACCAAGATACAACAGCACAATATCGTTGCTGCGGCTAGAAATGGATGGAAATCTCAGGATCTACACTTACGACGAAAGGGTTGATTGGGGTCCAACGGAGAAGACATTCACACTTTTCGACAGGGATTCAGATTGGGAAATATCTGAGTGTCAGCTGCCGGAGAGATGTGGCAAATTTGGGCTGTGTGATGACAATCAATGTGTTGGTTGCCCTATGGAAAAAGGTCTGCTTGGCTGGACTAAAGAGTGTGAGGCGAAGAAAGTTACTTCTTGTAAGGCAAGTGATTTTCATTATTACAAGGTTGAAGGAGTTAATCATTTTATGAGCAAGTACACAAGGGGAGCAACAACTAAAGTGGAAGATTGTGGCAAGAAATGTACTTCGGATTGCAAGTGTTTGGGATATTTTTACCAGCAGGAGACTTCAAAATGTTGGATCGCTTATGACTTGAAGACTCTGACTAAATTCCCCAACTCTACACACGTTGGATTCATAAAGGTTCCCAACAATCAAACAATTACGAACCTCGTCAACTTACTTTGAAGTTCAAGTGTAAGCTGCAGAACGTTTTCTGTTCTTTTTTTTTTTTCCAAAAAAAATGTGTTTGTTTTAAATTGGCGGAGGATGATTTAGTTAGTGAGATGTTGCTTCAAGTGTTTTAAATCTTTCTGTTCAAGGATCTTCTTGGTATCGTTTTAGTGAGTTTTTTTCTTTTTTTTTTTTGGGTTAGCTTGCATTTCCGTGCTTTGTAATTTCTTTTTAGCTTGAATTACTATGATCGTATTTCTCTTTTTCGCTTAAAAAAAAAAAGCGACAAATCCATTGATCAAGTAAATATCACCTATGAGGACCTTGTGAAAAGTGTTCAAATATTGTCCTAAAAATTCCCGCACAATTAATGGATATAAATTATAAAAATTTAAATTAAATGAGCAACAATAAGATGCACAATTTTTATAATAAATGTTTCGTCATTATGATCTAGAATATAGATATCGACATGTTATCGAGTCTACATATAGACAAAAAAGGTCCGCATAAAAGTAAATGTGAATTAAAAAGAATGAAGAACACTTACAAATCATCTCGTTTTTAATTATCTCGCATCTAAATAGAAGAGATGGAAATCAAGGTTTTCGATCTCTACATTTTTCTAACTAAATCTAAGCATAACTTTAATTTCTCGTCGTCAATTATGGCCGAGAATGTAGAAAAGCTTCAAGCAAGCAGCTCCCAACTTTCAAATTAGAAAGATTTTTTGATGCAATAAGGACACAAATAAAGCGGATTGATCTCTAGGATTTAATGATACTATTATTGTGAGGTTGCACTGCAACCAGTAGTGTAAAATAACAAAAAAAAAATTATGAAAGAAACATGAGATAGAAAGAGAGGTCATAGAGGTTGTTGTCTTTTGAAGGCTTTTTTATGTGTGCTTTATATAAAGAAAATCTCTATAATTCTTTTTTAATTCAATCTAAATTAGTCACCCATTTTTTTTATTTAATTTAAATTAGCCATTCATATGTCTCATAATTTATTTTTTTAATAATATAATCCAAATCACATTTTAATTTGATTTATTCAACTTTAATTTGTGATTAAATCAAACATGACTAATTTCAAATTAAATATAAAAGTGATTGCTCTCCGTGTAGGATATTAGTATTATGAAATACCCACAAAATTCCTACAGCCTCAACTCGATATTCGCATCACCAGTAAGCAAACAATATGTCATCTTCCTCAGCAATATTAATCTTCTTCTTATTCCTCACATCACTCTTTTTCTTCATAGCTAATGTCCAAGTTCCTAACAACAAAACATTTAAGTTTGTGAACGAAGGAGAGTTTGGTCCATACATTAATGAATACGACGCAAATTACAGAATGTTGGGCATCGTAATGCTCCATTCCAGGTTGGCTTTTACAACGCAATACCAAATGCTTACACCCTCGCTTTCCGCTCGGGCCTTCAATGAAACGTGCCAAATTACCGTTGGGTCTGGGAAGCAAAAACAGGCAAACAGGTTTGTAGAAACGCCACCTTTTCCTTGGGCAGCGATGGAAACGCCACCTTTTCCTTGACTGAAGCGGACGGCACTGTCGTTTGCCAGTCCAACACTGCCAACAAAGGTGTTGTAGGGTTCAAGCTGCTTCCAAATGGAAACATGGTGCTTCATGACCCAAAGGGTAATTTTATTTGGCAAAGTTTTGATTGTCCAACTGATACTCTCTTGGTAGGCCAATCTCTACTCTCCGTTAAAGAAAACGTCAGCTTCGTGATGGAGCCTAAGAGATTTACGCTGTACAACAAAGGCAACAACTCTCCCCAGCCTGTTCTTTACCATGATTCACCTCTTAACGGAGAACACGACCCCTCTGTACAGAATCTGACATTCAATTCCCGCCCTGAAACCGATGAAGCTTTTGCTTATGAATTAACGCTAGACATTTCCGACAGTGGCAGTGACAATTTGGCTAGGCCAAAATACAACATCAGATCATCTTTTTTGCGGCTAGGCATGCATGGAAATCTCAAGATCTACACTCACTACGATAAGGTCGATTTGCAGCCAACGCAGGTAACGTTCATTTTCTGTCAGAGATTTCAGTTTTGGAAAGCAAGTGCCAGCTGCCGGAGAGATATAGCAAATTGGGGGTGTGTGATGACAATCAATGCGTTGCTTGCCCCACAGAAAAGGGCTTGCTCGGGTGAAGCAAGGAGTGTGGGGCAAGAAAGTGACTTCTTGCAGACCAAATGATTTTCATTATTATAAAGTTGAAGGGGTTAATCATTATATGAGCAAGTATACAAGTGGAACAGCCATTAAAGTTGAAGATTGTGGCAGGAAATGTACTTCGGATTGCAAGTGCTCGGGGTACTTTTACCACCAGGAGACTTCTAAATGTTGGATTGCTTATGACTTGAAGACTCTCTCTAAATCCCCAAACTCTACACATGTTGGATATATAAAGGTTCCCAACCAGCAAGCTATCGTCATGAAGTACAGAGATTTTTTATTTTTTTTAAATTTATTGCAGCTGGCCTTGGTGATTTTATGTTGTTTCCTTAAAAATGTGATAGATATAGCAATCTGTAACATTGTCATGTCAATGCGTACAAGCAGAATTTTTACAATAGTTCGTCAACATATCGTCACTCTTTTTCTATTAAATAAATTATATCTATAAGCTGAATCCTTATTTGCTGAAAATAAATGGAAAAAAACCCCATGTTTCAATAATATATCATTTGAGTAGTCCATGATAGTAGTTTTTGTCAATTAAATCCCTCACTGAATTTGACTATTAACACTAAGGGTGTTTCAGCCGAAAGAAAAGAAGCAGATTCGGATGTCATTAATTAAATAGAAATGGTAAAATGTCTTGCATTGAAAAGAAAGGTTTGAAATTCAAACCCCACTCACATGGGGCAGGGAGGAGATTGAATTGTTCTTAGACTAATTAGAAAAAAAAAATTGAAAGAAATTTGATGTCTAAATACAAAAAGAAAAGGCCTTAATATTTTGAAATATCTCACGTCTTTTTTTTTTTTTCCTTAAAATACAAAGATCTAACGAGTGCCCCAAAGTTTTGATTAAAAATAATCCTAATTGCTTACAGAAATGTGAAATCATGGATGATGGATGGGTCAATTTTGTTAGCCAATCCCTAAAACAATTTCTAATACAATTGATTGTTACTGCGATCAGGCTCCATGTAATAATTAAGGCTCCGTCTAGTAATTAACTTAGGACAATTCAATTAATTTGAGTTTAATTTTTAATATTATCCGCACAATTAATCTTGAAAAATGATATGCATCCCACCAATGAACCCCATCTCAATCCCACCAAGTCAAATTTTGTGGATAAATTTGGTATGAATTCAAAATTGAGATAATTTTATTATTATTTTAATTTTTATTTACTCTTACGTAAATTGAGATGAGGTTGAAGTGGACTCTCTTATCATATTATTCATTAATCTTTCTGATACTTTTTTTTCACATCTAGAATTGTGACTTGTGAAGTCTCTTATCCTATAAGGCCAATATAAGTTTAAATAATAAAAAAAGAAAAGAAAAGAAAAACTCGCTGGCATAATAGTCACTTTCTACATTTGTTCACTGCATTATCAAATCCCTCCACCGGTCAAACTTTGTCAATGAACTAAATGGTATCAGTTGAAACTTAAAGTTTGGCATTTTCAAAACTTTTGGTTTCAGAGTTCGTTCTACCAAACCGTAAGAACAATTATGATTTTCTCATTATCTGAATTTTTGTTAAGTAAAATTTAAGTGGATAATTCAATAAATAAAATTTTTAAGATAATTAAATTAAAATTATACGTTATAATTAAATGACGCGTGTTTTAAAATCTTTAAAAAAACTCAAAAATAAATTATGAATGGGCGGAGCCTTTGTGGATAAGGACGCTGCCAATCTCTGAATTGTCTGCTTTCTTTCTACGATTCTCTCAATATAAAAAGAAGCCCATCCACGGCTGAGGTTCAAGCAATTGTTCGAGTTTTTGAGTGGAGATGCTTATTTAATCCCAGCCCCACGTTCTACCTCAATGAAGCCTATTTCTGAGTATACTCCGTCACCATTTTGAAGAATATAAAGAAATCTGAATAAACCAAATGAATCCCAAAATAACTCTATAGTTTTCACTTTTCACTATCTCTTTGGTCCGGCCTCCTCAATTGTTGTGCGACAACATCAGTCAGTGCTCCAACCCTTTAATCTGTTGTTTACTATATATATCTATATATCGTAAACAACAGATATATATAGTCCCAATCTCATCTAAATCCTGAATTTTACTAAAATTTGGAAAAATTATTAAACCCTATGGTTTATTTGCATTGTGCCAAGCACGGCTTAATAGCTTTTCCACACTATAATACACACACACACATGTATGTCATAATTAGTTTCAGTATAGATGTCTTTACTTTTTAATACCTGGATTCAAGTTTTTACAACATTGTATACTATTGAAAAATCAATTTACAACATTGTAAAACTGTTTACAATATTATAAAACCCTGAATCCACATTTTTGAATATGCAAACTTCTGCACCAGAGAAAAGATAATTAACTAAGCGTGTGTGTGCATTTCTCTCTCTCTCTCTCTCTCTATATATATATATATATATGCAAGTGCTCTCATTTTTATTAATACGAACATGCTGTTAAGTCGTGCGGCTTAATAGAGTTAAAGCCATGTCGTTTAATAGGCTTAAAAAGTAAAAATTGACTCTATTAAATCTAACGGCTTAAAAGTGTGTCCACATGAATAAAAAATGAGAATGCCCATATGATATAAGAACTCTCTCTCTCTCTCTATATATATATATATAGTTATTCTTAGGGGCGTATGCCCATATTTTTTTAATGCGGACACACTATTAAACCGTGCAGTTTAAAAGGGTTAGTTTTTTAAATAAACTATAAAATCATGCAGTTAAAAAGAGTTAAAAATTAACTCTCTTAAATCCCACCGTTTAAAATTGTGTTAGCATGAAAGTAAAATGAGGACACTAGCACTAGAGAATGACTCTCTCTCTCTCTCTCTCTCTTTATATATATGTGTGTGTGTGTGTGTTCAAGTGCAGATATCTGCATGAATTTTCATGTGGATGTCTGCATGAATTTTTGTGTAGATAAACACTTTAATGGTCTCACAATACATTTTGCGAGACTGTGAAAGTGCTTGTCCACATGAAAATTCTTGCAAACATCCACAATTGACAATGACTCTAACTATTTCATTCTTCTTTCATAGTTGGATGGAGCATAAATAATAATTTAAATCTTTCATTCGGCAATCAAATATGAGGTCACACTTATTATTTCAATAAATAATTAAAAGTGCGAAACTTCTCCCACTTTGGACCTGGGACATTGGAGGGTTGTGGTAAGAAATGTTGTGGGAATTGCAAGTGTCATGGTCTATATTTATCAGTAGGAGACATTGAAATGTTGGATGGCTTATGACCTGAAGACTCACTAGAGTATCAAACCCTAGACATTTAGGATTCATACCAATTTTATTCTAAGAAGATGAAGTGTTTATAGAAATCTCTCATAACAATTTTATGTATTTTCATTAAACATAAAGAACTAAGGAGTGCCACAATTATTGTAATTAAAAATAAACCTAATTGCTTGTGTAAATGTAAAATCATGGATAATGGATGAGTAATTTTTGTTAGCCAATCCTCTAAAGCAATTTCTAATATAGTTGGTTGTTACTACATCACATAGTAATTGACCGATTATTCAATTAATTTAAGATTTACTTTTACTATCATATGCATCAAACAATTTTTATGGTGATCGATTTCACATAGATTGTGAGGTCTCTTTTTCAATATGGCCACTATAAGTTAAAAAATAAGAAGGAAAATGATAAGTGAACACAGCGACGACAGAGGGAAAATAGAAACGGCAGCCACTTGCTGCCGTTTTGTTCACTTATCATTTCCTCTTCATGGGCCCATAGTTACTTTAAAAAAAGGGTAAATATTAATAAAAAACAAAACAAAAGAGAAGCCCGAGAAGGATATTAGAGCAAACTTTATCTCTTCTCAACCTTCTCTACCTTATCTCTAATTGTCTTTCACAAAATCAATTTTGTGATTTTTTTATCTCTTTTCTACCATCACAGAACCGGCTAACCAACCTTATCTCTTTTATACCGTGACTACGCCAACCAACCTTGCAAATTTTCCTTTGTCGTCGACGCAGCATGGAGCCAACAAATCTACGAGTTTTGCAGGCTTTCTTTTGCCATCACCTCTCACTCGTATATACTCTCTCACTCTCACTTTCCTTCTATAGAGGAACTGTTTTTGTTCGTTAATTTGTTTGATTTTGTTTAATATTCGTATTTAATTAAATTTGATTAAAACTCAAATTAAATTGTGTTTAATATTAAATTCAAATTAACCTTGCAGATTTGATTTTGTTTAATATTTGTTTGATTTTGTTTGATATTCGTACTTAATTGAATTTAATATTCTTTTACTGTTTTTGCTTACTGTTGTGTTTATTTGGATGGGAATAGCGCTAGGATTTTAATCAAATTCTTAGATATAAATTTCAAACCTTAAATAGATTTATAGATACAACAAGATTAAGTCGTAGTTGCCGATTTTGGTACATTAGGGTCTTAATTGCTAATATTTATCCTACTTTTAGGATTAAGGCGTAGTTCCCAATCATGCATTTATCCCACTTGTAGGATTAGGATTGTTACATTTTTGTACTGATGAAATACTTTATGATTAGGAATGCAAATATCAATTTGCACTTATAATATCAATTTGATGTATTGGATTGTGAAAAAAATCAATTAACATGTCCATTTTGGGTTGTTGCGTATTATTGAAATTTTTTCAATGTAGAAACCAAATGCCTACTCCAACTTATTATGTTGTTGTCAAAGGACGAAAGCAAGACATATACGATTCTTTGCCTGAATGCCAGAAACAGGTAAATGGATTCAAAAGTAATGCTTATCAATCTTATAAATCGTTATTGGATGCTGAAACAGTGTACAATGAGTACAATGGCATGTCTGAAAATTTGTCAGAGACATCTAATATGGTAGAAACTACAAAATGTATCGTGGAAATATGCAAAAAGAGGGTCCAAACTGAAATGCCTACATGCGACAAAGCTATACAATATGATAAAGTTAGAAATGATTATAGTATTCTTCCTATTTTATCCATTGTATGTTGTATTTTAGGAATAATGATTGCAATATATATTTTGCATAAATGAAGAGATTTTACCCCTTGTTATGTATGAATTGCGATATGTAAATAAAATTATTGTTATTTCTATTGTGATTTGTGTTGTGTGTTATTTAAAAATGCAACTATATTTGTAACCACTGAGCTTCAAAGATTTGCATTTTTGCAACCAGTTGTAGATAGATATTTAACTACCATAATAAATTCAGTGGTACAACAAATTGTATTTCCAACATCAGCTAATTTGTAATAAAAACCAATTGTGGGGCAACGTTGTTTTCATGGCAAAACAAAAGCATCACGTATACATACATATATATAGTCCGAATAGGTAAAAAGTAGTAGTTGCTTGACAAGTGATTTTTGTTTTTGGATTTTAACAAACCTCATTTCGTTTGCAATTGATCAAGTATGTAACAAATCAGGGCCATGAGCAATATAATCCATTAATCCATCATTAATCCATCACTAGAATTTAAAAAATTTAAATTTAAATCTAGTCAAAATGATACAGAAAAAAGATTGAACAAGATACAAGTCAAACATTATGATTGTTATCTTTGTTACACCGCTGCTGTAGTAATTGTTGGAAATTTTCATTTTGAGATCCTTGATAGGTCATCAAAGGAGAAGAATATATAATACGACTGCAGATTATATAGTGGGATTGGTTGTTGTAATACACAAAAATAAACATTATATTACATTTCAAAAATATTAAAATACAAGTACACATTAACAACTTGTAAACAACAACTTACTGTGTGCCAATTATAAGAAAATAACTGATAAATATTGCTTCAACCGAATTGGGATGGGTAGATAGGTACCTAATCAAATAATAAAATACATGTAAAATCCAAATAAAAATCTTGAAACTAAAATTTAAATAATTTAATTTTTACATTGTAGTAGCCTATAGTGTCATATTGATTGAGATTTCCATGAATAGTACTTCCTTCTTGTAAAGTCTACATATGCTCAATATTATACTTAGTTACATATCCTCGAAATAAAAGAAACGTTTAAAAAAAATCACAAAACTTACTGTGGCAATGTTACTCTCCTGTGTGGAGATTTCATTAGACACATGATAAGGCGATGGAGTAGTTTCTTGTAAATCGTGCAAGATTATTAAAGACAATTAAAATAAGACCAAATTAATTAGAAAAGAGATATTTGTATTTAATTGTACCTTATTTTTATGTGCAACCTTGTTCCTTTGAACATATTTCTTATGAATTGAAGATTGTTTCCTTATGCAAGGTAGACGACCTTTATGACGTGTCACTATTGGATCATTCAGTACAAGTTGAACATTGTTGCTGCTAAAACTTACTTTGCCAATAACAGTGTTTTCCACACTTTCACTATGAATTTGTTTATTGCTGCTATAACTTGCTCCACCAGTATTAATTTTTCTACACTTCCACAACAATTTTGCTTGGATAGATCCTTCATTGCTTTCTCAATCCAATCCAATACCATTTTGTAACTATTTTCATCATCAAAGGCTATGTCTAAAACCTCACTGAAAGCGTTACATATTTTTTCATATCTTTCCTGTTGGATGGACAAATTCTGCACATCATAACTAACTTTTACTTTACTATAGCCTCTCCTCACATCTTTCCTCTACCTTGATAAAATCTATATTTCTAAAAGTAATTTAACTAATTTACGTATCAGCACTGCAAGGGCATGCCTGTAAAAAATCCCCATAAATTGGAACTTTGAACATATACAATTAACTTCACACTTAGCTTCTTCAAAAACAACCTCAAAAAATTTTTTCCTACCTTGCCCATATGATTCACTTATTTTATATATTGATCCCACAGAATCCAATAGATCACAATACATCAGTACGATTAATTCTTGTTAGAATTCTTTAAACTTGGAAATGGTGTACACCTCTTCAACTTGCTTCTCTATCTCATATCTTGTTACACATGATTTCCTTTTATTGAAATAATTGGCATATGCTTGCCATTATAATTCAACTTTCCTCCTCAATACATTTTCATATTGCTTCACAAACTGCTTTAGATTTATTTTTGAGTTAACAAACCCATCAAAAAATGCATTCATACTTTCACTTCGCTGAATAGTTGACACTTCTGCCAAAAAACAATCTTTTAAATAGCATGGGACCTAACGATGCTTCTCATCGTATTAACCATTTAACCAACCACTATCCCATAAATCATATTCTGTAATAATGTAATGTCAAGCTTCCTCGAACGTATCAGAACTCAGTGAATCATAAATAGCAGAAAGCAGGGAAGAAATAATACCTTCACGTTCTTTAAAAGCTCTTAACTTCTTAGGAACTTTCTTCATTATATGCCATAAACACCATTGATGCGTAGTAGTAGGAAAAAGATTTTCAATTACCTTTTGTATTGCCTTGTCTTGATCTGTAATGATACCAAGGGGAGGAGAATCAGATATGCATGATAGCTGTTGTGCAAATTTTATTGAACTCGCAAGTGTACGAATTTATTGTAGAATAATCAACGGTGACGAGTGTCGATCCCATAAGAAGGTGGATTTTAATTGCGTGTATAATTAGTTTTCTAAGTGGGTGGTTAGATTTATGGTGGAAGTCATTTAGACTATCCTAAAATTTAAATTAGAATGACGGGAATAAATTAAAGTGAAAGTTATTAAAATGAAGCGCTTGGGTCTCTGGATCTGCATTCAACATGCACCATGGGCTTAATAATTGTTATTAATACTAATTAAATTATGAGGGGGGTTTCCACTCCTCATGAACCTAACTCAAATAAATATAGTGCTAGGTGCTTATCGTGCCAAATAGTAATAACCTTGCACTAGAGAGACAGTTTTACCAGTGCAATATCTAGATAAGATTTTTACTATCTGTTGATAAAAAGTCAAAACATCCACATAAATCAGAGGGGAAGAGAAAGTAAATTTACCAAATTAAGCTCATGGAACATGTTGAGATTTCACCTTCAACTCAAACTTGAAAGAAAATTAGCTACTCATAATTGAATTAGGGGTAAAATGAAAATTTATTAAAATACATAAAATACAGGATAAAGAAGGAATTACAGAAAATAGAGCTAAAAAATGAATTGAAGGTGCTAAATTAGGGGGAGAGCCCTTTATTTATAGATACAATGAGTAAATCATGACCATTAGATTAAAACAATGTTGACGCTCAAGATTGCGACACGTGGCAAGTTCTGATTAGATAGAACACATCATCAGGGTTGTCATTCCGTGTATATGCATGTATCGTATGCACGTTTTTCGGTCCACTAACATACTGCCACATTACCGGTCAATGCCATATCAGTATTTTAGTCCAATAGGATCGTGACACATCATCGATCAATGCCACATCATTCGTCCAATTCAATGCTGTCACATCATTACTCAGTACCATATTATCGTACCGTATATGTGAATAGTATCGTGAATAGTACTATAAATAATTTCGTACATGTGAACAATGTCATTTATCCTTTTATATTTCTCCTAAGGTTTTCGACTATACTAAGTTCAAAATTACTGTTCGTTTTGCTATTTGATCTCTCGTTCATTGTGAAATGACCATGATACCCCCTAAAATACTTAATTATAATAAAACATACATAATTAAATCACAAATGACTTAAATACATAAAAGTATGGATGTTAATGAGACTTGCCATGTAAAATAACGATTTTCTCCTTTTTAAATATACATTTTTTAGCATTCAACAATAACCATGCCTCAAATAACCACATAGATATCTCCATATCCTCTCGTGAAATCAATCCGCATCCTAACAAAATAGGTTGTCCATGCAAACATTTTTCATGACTATCAAATAACATTCCAAGAGTTGACTCATAGTTTTTTGGTTGCACAATTTCATTTACATTGTTGGCTCATGTTTCTTGCAACTCTTCAAATGCATGCTCATTTTCCAAATCCTCAATTTCTACAAAATAATTAACATTTGTATTAAAAATAAGTAATTAGAAACTTTTATAACATTTTTGCCCAGTAACAAAAAAATCCTAACAATTTAAATATATAAACACATCCAAAAATTGTTATAATTTATTCCATTATTTTCAGAAATTTAAAATTTAAAAAAATCCTAACATATGTATAAAACACATCCAGAAATTGCTATAAATTTAATCGATTAATTTCTAACAATTTAAATTAAAAATCCTAACAATTTAAATATATAAAACACATCCATAAATAGTTATAATTTATCCCATTATTTCCTGCAATTTAAATTTAAAAAAAAATCCTAACATATATAAAACACATCCAGAAATTGCTATAAATTTAATCCATTACTTCCTATCAATTCAAAGTAAAAAAAAATCATAACAATTTAAACATATAACAAACACAAATCTAAGAAATTTTTACAATTTAAATTAAAAAAATTAACCCTTTAAATATATAGAACACAACAAAAACTTTATTTGAATGTAATGAGAGAGACCAATTTACCAATTAATCAGCAACAATTTTATCAAGCTGCCTCTGCTTGCAGATCTATTGCCACTAATTTTGTTTCACTTTTTTTTGCTATTGAACAAATCCATATCTAACTTCTCTCCCTTCTTCCTTATGGCCGCTTTTGGTTGAGATTTCTGTTATTGAAATTGAGCAAATGTAGAGCTGGAAATGTATATATCAGTTGTGTGATAAACAGCGAAAAGAGATACAGATAGAGTTCTTACCTTCCACTTTAATCATCATGTTTAAATCCTTGTCTAATAGCAGAAAAAAAAATTCACTTCATTCACGCATGTGCGCCATTATATATTCATTTTTTAAAACTTATTGTGGGCCCATAACAGAATAGAGAGAGGATAGGAAACAACAGTATGTACTGCCATTTCTATTTTCCCTTTGTCGTGGTGTTGTCTAAATAGTAGAACTCAAATAAGAATAAAACACAAGAGTAGTCTCTCTAGTGGTCAAATTTAGTGAAATGCCTAAATGATTTCATTTATTTATTTTATTTCTTAATAATTTTGGGATAGAAAATCTCCCTTAGGCTATAACCCTATAGCTAATATATCGCCCTACTCCCTCTATTCATAGCAGGACCTTTAGACTACAAAATTCTTGTTTAAAATCCTTTATATACATTTCTGGTTGTGCATGCTAATAATTCAACAACAACATAAGACAATAATCAGTTAAACAAAAATAACTTTGGAATTAATCTCTTTTTCAAACAATGATTGTGATATGAAGTTTTATTTTTATATTGTATGTTGTTGGTCACTAAATAAGCAAGGGTGATACTAAGGGATGGTAACATATCTCAAAGACGGTAGCCCAGCCTATCCATAGCTGAGATGCAAGCTATTGCTTCGGTTAGAGATACTTAAATCCGACTCCATTTTGTCTCGCAAATAATGTGTAACGGCAGCCAACAAATATTATAAATGGCACAAGGCTTGGCAAAGGGTCAGGCTCAGGCTTGGCGAAGCCCCAGCCCAGCCCTATGATTGAAATAAAGGATCTTAGTTTTAAAAAGTTCGAACCTAACACGAAAAGGTTTGGGCCTAACTTTATCCGAGCCCAGTCATTCTATTTTTTTTTCAAAAAATAGAACTGTCATTCTTGATTCCTTATTAAAAAAATTGTATTATTGTTCCATTTTTATTTTGAAATTAGCAATAAGGATACCACTATATACAAAAATAAAAATTAATGTTTGATAATTAATATTGTATATTCTGTTGCCAAAAGGCAAAGTCTCCATAGTTGCAATGCAATAAACAGACGTTACAATACTTGCAACAAATTATGGGCTTGTCGCTTGTATAAGTAACTTCACATATCTACTCCCAGAAACTACATACTTGCATAATGCATTCTTATCTTAATATTGGAACTAAGCCAAGTATTCTACGAAATTGAACCATAAACTAGAAAGGGAATGGGAAAAGAAAAAAACCCCACTTCTAGACAGAACCGAGGACAGCATGCTGAGGTTTGTTGGATAAAATATCATCAGGGGAAAGCTTTTTTACAAGAGGCAATGGTGTAAAGAGGTAGCGGCTGGGAATCGCGTTAGCGTTGTTCAGCATAAGCCTCTCTCTTTCCCTCGTGCGTAGCCGGGGTTATTGTGCTAGCTGGATGGCTGGTGGTGCTGTGGTGGTGGGTAAAAGAACAAAAAGAAGAATATATATTGAAGTGTTTTTCACTCATTTTCATTAACTGTAATTCATGTATTTATATACATCATTTGTAACTAATAAAGAGAAAATAAATGAAACTATACATGAGAGTATCGAGGAGAATAATGGAAGAGATTGCTGTCCCTAACTTGTGGAGAGTATCATGAAGCTTGAGATTATCTGATATGCCCCCGCAAGAGGGTGTTGCCATTGGCGACACCCATCTTGAACCTTAATTCAGAAAATGGTCGCTTAGAGACGGGTTTGGTTAGGCTATCAGCAAGTTGATCTGCTGCAGATACATAAGATACGCGCAATAGCCCTTTGTTGACCCAATCACGAACAAAATGATGAGCAAGATCAATGTGGTTTACCCTTGAATGAAAGATTGGATTGCGACACAAATAGGTAGTTCCAATATTATCACAATAAATGGTAGGAGTTTGACTCAATTGAAGGCCAAGTTCTTGAAGTAGATTCTGAACCCATCGAACTTCAGAGGCTGCATTTGCGACAGCCAAGTTCTCAGCTTCTGTTGTGGAACGAGCTACAGATTTTTATTTGTTCGAGCGCCATGAGATAGGATTGCCGCCTAGATAAAGCAGATAGGCTGATGTAGAACACATAGATTCATCCCCACCCTAGTCAGCATCAGAGTAAGCATGAAGAAGACATAGTGAATTCCGTTTAAGAAATAAGCCATAAGAAGTAGTGCTCTTTAAGTAACGAAGAACACGTTTAACTGTTTGCCAATGAAGAACACTCGGGCTATGCATAAATTGTGACAACTTATTAACAGCAATTGAAATGTTAGGCCTTGTGAAGGAGAGATATTGAAGAGCACCAACAACTTTCCTGTATTCTGTAGCATCTGCGGAAGCTGCACCATCAAATAACTTCAACGATGCGGTGGAACATAAAGGAGTTGACACTGGCTTAGCTCCACACATATTAGTTTTGGAGAGAAGATCACATATATACTTATGTTGTGACAAAAACAGACCAGTAGTTGTTGGAATGACTTCTATACCCAAAAAGTAGTGTAGATGGCCAAGGTCCTTAATTGAGAATTTCTTTGCTAACAAGTGAACAAATTTAAATAGAAAATTACCATTGTTGCCAGTGAGGATAAAATCATCAACATAGACCAAAAAGAATGCAGTGATGCCCCCGTGATTGTAAATAAATAAGGAAGCATCGAAGATAGCATTGTGAAAGCCAATTTGATGCAAGAAGGAATACAGTTCTTGGTACCAGGCACGAGGTGTTTGCTTTAACCCATATAATGCTTTTCGTAACTTGTAACATGATTGGGAAAATGATGATTAGTGAACCTAGGGGGTTGAGACATGTAAACTGCTTCTGAAAGTGTGCCATGGAGAAAAGCATTGTTGACATCTAGTTGTTGGAGCGGCCAACCATTAGCAAGAGCAAGACAAAGGATGAGACGCACGGTTGTAGGCTTGACAACGGGACTGAAAGTTTCGGAGTAGTCAACATCGGCTCATTGATGAAAACCTTTGGCGACTAAGCGAGCTTTATAGCGCTCTATAGTGCCATTTGGATGTCATTTGATGCGAAAAATCCACTTACAACCAATGATGTTTTGCGATTGTGAATAAGGAACCCATGTCTGATTTTGGATCAAAGCTTTATATTCACATATCATTGCAGCCTTCCAGTTGGGATCTTATAAAGCATGTGCAACTGATGTTGGTTCGAAGGTATTAAGTAGGGGATGTTTGGTGGTAACGAGAGTGAGTTTATGTTTAGGCTTGAAGATATTATTTTTCGCTCGAGTTATCATAGGGTGGTTTGGTCTAGTTTGCGATGTTAAATTGGTTGAGTTGGAATCTTGATCATCTGGTGAGTTTGAGGATAAAGGTGATGTAGGCATGGTGGGCAAAGGATCTGTCTCGATGGATGAATGACTAGTCACTGGAGAATCAGTTCTTGCATCAACCTGCAAGGAATCATTTTGAGTGGTACCATTATCTGCATCAAACATGTTAGGAGAAGATACAAGTGGAGAAAAATTGGCTGCCATAGATGGAGTCCAATTAGAATAAGAAGAAGTGGAAACACGAGTTTGAGATAAATCTAAACCATGACAAGGAAAACTAGATTCATAAAAAATAACATGACGCGATATATACGTACAATTAGAAACAGGATCAAAACATTTATAGGCACTTTATGAAGTGCAATATCCTAAAAAGATACAAGGTTTAGACCTAGGTGCAAGTTTATGAGTGGAATATGGACGTAGCCAAGGGAAACACTGACATCTAAAAATTTTGAGTTTATTGTAATTAGGTTCATCACCAAAAAGTGTTTCATAAGGACTTTTTAATCGAAGAATATTAGTGGGTAGGCGATTAATCAAATATACAGCAGTATGAAAAGCATAAGTCTAAAAATGTATAGGAAGAGATGCTTGATGTAGTAAGGTAAGACCTGTTTCTACAATGTGACGATGACGCCGTTCACTAGTACCATTATGCTCAGGGGTATATGGAGGTGATGTGAGATGTGAAATGCCACATTTACTGAAGAATGGTTTCAATTTTATAAATTCTCCACCACCATCTGAGAAAACAGAAACAATGGAAGTCTTAAAAAAATTTTCAACTAAGATTTTAAAATTGATAAAGATATCGTACACATCAGATTTTTGTTTCATTGGGTAAAACCAAATATATTTTGTAAAATGATCCACGAATATAACGTAAAATCGAAAATTATCATGGGAAGTAATAGGCGTAGGATCGCAAACATCTGTGTAAATAAGCTCTAAAGGCTTGGAGCTTGAAAGAGAATTTTCAGCAAAAGGGAGTCTATGGCTTTTATAACAAGCACATGAATTACAAAAGGAATCAGATTTATTTGGTGTTACTGTCAAAGAATTTTTATTAAGAATATATTGTAGAATCCGAAATGAAGGATGGCCTAGTCGTTGATGCCAAGTAGAAGTAGAAGTTGATCTTGATGCAAATACTAAAGGACTTTTGATTGAAGAAGACAATAAAGGCCACTCGTACACTCCTTCCTTATTCAGGCCGCGCATGAGAACTGTTCCCTTTAGCTGATCCTTCACAAGAAAACACGAGTCAAAAAATTCAATTGAGACTTTATTGGTTTTACAAAGTTCGGATACAGAGATCAAATTTTTTCGGATACTGGGAACACATAGTACATTTGATAAAGTAATGGGTTTTGAGGTAGAGGAGAATGTAAGCGAACCAATATGAGAGATGGGCAAACCTGAACCCTTGCCTATTATTACTTCATCAAAACCTGTGTAAGGAGCATGCTGAGATAAATTGTTAATGCCAGTAGTGACGTTGTGTGAAGCTGCAGAATCAAGAAGCTAGGTTTGGTTCGGATTCAGAGACGGATTGCTGTAGTTGCATATTGGGACACCTGGATAAGGTATCTGTGTATTTATTGATGTTGCTGTAAAGTTGGCTATAGGGTTGGAAGTTTGAGCTTGCAATCTTGTATAATAATTATATCCATCAGAACATTTCTTAGCGCTGTGTCCTTTTTGGTGACAAATTTGACAAGTGCCTTGGTAACCTTTCCTGCGATTTGGTTGTTGATTCCAATTGTTTGATGGGTAAGGATTAGGACCTGAGTATCTTTGGTTATTTTGGAAGGTTTGAGGTGGATTTAAACTGGGTGGTCTTAATGGAAAAAATGGTTAAATAGGTGCTCGAGGATTTTGAGAATAGTGTGAGAAATTATTATAATTTCTTTGTGTAGCATGGGCTGATATGACGGGGTTGTATGGTGTTTCTTCTGTTTTCGAGGATTGTAAGGATACTTCGACATCAACGAGTTTGTCACGCAGGTCAGGGAAAGTAATTGGTGTGTCTCTAGCTCGAATAGCTGCAACAATTTCTTTGAATTCAGGTTTGAGTCCATTAAGAATCAGAACAGTGAGGTCAATTTCGGAGACCGGAGTATCAACCAATGCAAGCTCATCAGCCATCGTTTTCATACTCTGTAAATACTCTGCTACAGGCCTGTTGTCTTGCTTCATTCGTGACATATGACCTTTAAGATTAACTACATGGGTTCTGTTGTGGCTTTGAAATGTTGATGTGAGTGTAGTAAGGGCACCGATGGAGTTTGTAGCTAAAGCAAGAAGAGAAGCAATTTCTGGTTCTACTGATGCAATTATTGCATTTAGAATAAATTGATCTTGGCGCTGCCACATGGTGTAAGCTAAATTAATGGTTGCTTTTCCATCATCACCGGTTATTGTTGGAGGGGGACACTTTATTGCACCTGTAACAAAACCAAGAAGATCATATCCTACTAGGACAGTGTTTAATTGTGCTCTCCAGGTCATAAAGTTGTATTGATTCAACTTGAGAGGAAGTTGTGAGGCTGTATTTATAACAATCAGGTTGCTTGCAGAATTGAACGTGCCATCAAAAGAAAAAAGGGCAGCAGACACAGGAGAGGAAGTGGTGATTAAGGTTGAGCTAGAAGCCATGTTATAGGTTTACTTGTAGGAGCAATTAAGCTCTGATACCATAAAAGAACAAAAAGCAGAATATATATTGAAGTGTTTTTCACTCATTTTCATTAACTGTAATGCATGTATTTATATACATCATTTGTAACTAATAAAGAGAAAATAAAGGAAACTATACATGAGAGTATCAATGAGAATAATGGAAGAGATTGATGTCCGTAACTTATGGAGAGTATCATGGAGCTTGAGATTATTTGATAGTGGGTGGCTGGATGTAAATCACCAAAGTCAAGGCGCAGCCTCTCTCTTTTTCACTTCTTTTTTTTGTTTTAAGTTTTAGTGGCTGTTTGGTATGGTTTATTTAATGGGTATAACTGCTTATTTAATCTCATAAACTCTTATTATATATTTTGTTGTTGTTTGGTTATTTTTCTAATAGAGTTTTTGAAACTTAAATACATTATTTAGTCTCCACTAATAAAAGTTTAAATTTTAAGTTTTTGGGGAGTAGAGGTTGAAATTTTTTTTAATGTTAAAATATGTAAAATATCATCTATTTATTTAATTATTTTATTTTATTTTTTTATAACATAACTTTAAAAAACTTGCTTATTAAAATAATTTCATAAATTTTTAATAAAAATTCTTATTGACAACCAAACAACTAAAATTTTTCTAATAAAAACTCTATTTATAAAAGTTCTACCAATAAAAGTTCTACTTATACAAAACTCTACGTTAAAAGTTCTATCAAATGGTGAAATGGAGCTTTAATCTTCATGCTAATGTTAGATTATCAGGGTTTGTAAGTTGTGAACCGCATCTAACGTGTGCATTTTAATTATTCTTTTAAAAAATTAATTTAAACGTCAATGGTTGAGTCATGGTATTTAATAGGCCCGTTCTGACCCTAATGTAATTGGGCCCAAAACTCGAGCTTAACTTAGCTCTTAATCATTAAATTCGAGCCTAAAACCAACAAGTTTTGGACTGGGTAAATTGGGCCAAGGGTTAGATCGGACATTTTTGCCATCCTTACATGGCACTTTAAAGTAATATCTCTCGATTTGTCGTCAACCTATAATGCTGAAATTGACCTCCCAAATTACCATGATTTCTTATTGTATCTTTTATTGTCTATTACGTATTTGTGGGGCTTTTGTATTATACAACTCATATATATAGTTTTCTTATATTCCTTCCTAATATATGTTCATGTACCAGTTTTGAAAGTTACAGAAATGTGACTTTTTGTCCATTATTTGTTGCGGTGTGTATATGAATAATATTACAATTTGTTGAAGTATATACGTGCCAATGAGTGAATAGAAAGAGAGCAATACATCAAGAGCACCCAAATTTTCACCATATTCATCATTGCTTGTTATTGTTCTGGATTATCAAGCAAACTGAACATATTGAAGAAACAAATCTTTAACACTTTAAGCAAAACTATTTTTCTTCCGCAAACGACCGTTTATACAAAACCGATAAAAAAGAAGTGTCTAAACAAAAAATTCAACCATTATTTTGTTTAATAATTTTAGGAACAATTAACAAACTCTTATTATTGAGGTGGCATTTAAATACGAAATCACACTCATGTGAAATTAACAACCTTCACACAGTATAATTGTTGGGAAACTTAAAAAATCCAACAATTTTTGAGTCGGGTACTTTAGAGAGAGTCTTCAAGTCGAAAGCAGTCCAACATCTCGACAGATCCGTATCATAGAAATAGGCCACACATCTGCAGTTCGAACTACATTGTCTGGCACAATCTTCAATTGTCATGGATTCAATTCCATCATTATATCTGCACATATAATGCTCAACACTTTCAAGCTTATAATAATGGAAATCTTTTGTCCCGCAAAAATTTACTTGCTTAGGCTCACATTCCTTACTCCAACCAATCAAACCCTTTTCTGTAGGGCAAGCTATACATTGGTTATCTTCACATAGCCCCAATTCGCCGCATTTATCAGGCATCTGGCACTCATTTTCCCAATTTATTGCATTGCTATCTCTGGAGTCTTTACCGAAGAGAGTGAACCTTTCTTCCTCAGGAAGCCAAAACCTTCCTTCCTCAGGAAGCCAATCAACCTCTCTGGGGAAAGTAAAGACCCTCAGATTTCCATCCATGCTTAGCCGAAGAAACGATATTGTGCTGTCGTATTTTGGCCTGTCCAAAACGGGACTGTTACCGTCTGAAGAATCCAGTGTGAGCTTATACATAGTTTCTGGGGAAGATTTGAGCGTCAAATTCTTTAACCCTTTATACGAAATAGGAAAAGTGTAGTACACAAGTGGCCGGGGAGCATTGCTGCTTTTGTAATACAACGCCAATCTTTTGGGCTCCATTACAAAGCTGTGAGGGCCGTCTACGTTTTCTTTAATGGAGAGTCTGCTTATGAGCTTTGTGACCCTACTGACGCGAAGAGACTGTCCCACCAAGAGAGTATCAGTTGGGTAATCAAAGCTCTGCCAAATAAATTTACCCTTTGAGTCACGAAGAACCATGTTGCCACTAGAAAGCAACTCGAAGCGCACAACACCTTTGTTGGCTGTGTTGGATTGCCAAACGACAGTGCCGTCAGCTTCGGCCAAGACAAGATTCCCGTCGGTTCCGAAAGATAAGACGGCGTTTGCGCGAACCGGTTTTCCCCGGTTGGCTTCCCAAACCCAACGGAAGACCGTTTTTCGGTCCATGCTACCAAAAAGGAGAGCAAGGGTGTAAGCATTTGGAGTTGTGTTGTAAAAGCCGAGGTTGAAAAGATCATTGTAAATGCCCGACATTCTGTGATCTGCATTGTATTCATTATAATAAAAAGAACCTAATTCTCCCTTATTAACAAACTTGAATGTTTCATTGGCAGGAACCTGAGCATTAGCTGTGGAGTGAATGAGTGATGTGAGCAATGAGAAGGAGAATAATAATATTGCTGAGGAAAATGGCATGTTGTTGGCTTAGTCGGCCATGAATATCCACCGCTAAGGCAGGTCATTATTTATAATGGCTAAAGCGAGACAAGTTGCTTGATAAATTATTGTTAATTACTTCTTTATGAATCACCATCATCCTCTTTCAGATTACACTACTTTGTTATTGTGGATCTACAAAAAATTATATTTTATATCGTTTTCAAGAATATCTCTTTTACGCATGCACATTGATATGATCTGGATTCAAACTTTAAGTGTTTCTAGATCCCACAGCATTTTATACTTGAAGCACGTGAGATAATAATTTTAATTATTTTGTTGAAAAAAAAAGTCTGTTTGTTTTGGTAGTTAATCTTGATTAAATTAAGTTTGTAAGATCTTATTAATTGGATATCTTCCATGGTTTATTTCCTGCACATTTTATAACTGGAATATTATTTATTCTATCCAGGTATTAAAATGGGGCTACTGCTATTATTATTATTATTTTAAGTAAACTTCTCTTACATCGCCGGCAAAATAAATATATACAAAATCAAGGGCATATTAAAATGCAGAATCTCAACTCTAGCTGCATCATTTGAATGCATTAAGTCTATTTAAAATAGAAAGTTGCCAAATATATGGTGCTTGACTCATCTTTCAAATTGGATTAAAATTAAGCCATACATGAAGCTTCCCCACTTTGTTCGGTGGCAGCCAGCCAGCCATGGCTTATTCTACTAGATGGGAGATCACATTAGTGTGTGAGAGCTGCTTACTGGCTATTCATTCGTTAAAACTTATTTGAGATGAACAAAAAAATTTGGATCAAGTGTGGATAAGGCTAACCGTGTTTTATTGCATATTTATAATTTTTTTACGAAAGTGTACATTTATAGCAGAGGAGTAATTCTACAATAAAGGTATCTCTTACTTTAATAAAGTAAGAGATAAGATAAAAGATTAAAACATATAAATTTAATATACTTTAAGATAAAATACAATGTAGTAAAGTGTTATTTTTCTGTATTTTTAACTTGACTTTATTTCTCTTATTGTAAAATCACTATGTAGCAGTGTACAATAATATTTAATAATTCTTATTTTATTTTATTACTACCATCACAATATTGTCATCACAAAGTTAAGCCAAACACTAAAATAAATAAAGATTTATGATGTATAGCATATTGACTTCACATTATTAAAAAAATTACCACCTTGATCTCTTCATGATAACTGTTAAAAAGAATAATTATATATGTACTGAAAATAGGACAAAATTTGATATAAAAGTTACAAAAACAAAAAAGAAAAATTCATGTTGTAGGGAACTTTTTTTTATCCCAAAATAATTTTCTTATCTTTTAGAAATGATGTGCTTTTTTTTATACTGCTTTTTATATGCATATTATTAGATGTTGCTGTTAAAAATCTCTTAATATTGATAAAGGCATGCGTGCAATAATTAATTAATGGGACTAAATGGATGTTCAAGGTCAAACTTTGACACCTTTAATTAGATCGATAAAAAATAAAATAAAATAAAAAGATCGATATCTTAATGCTGAGACCGTGGTACCTTTTGCCCGTGGCATAGTTATATTCAATTTATAGTATCACAATAATAAAATGACAATTATAATAATAAATTAATGCTTCTTGGTCTTTATACATTACAAACATTATAATCCTTGTGACATTTATTATATATAATTAGGGTTCCTCTATGATGCTGTAATTTTTTTACAGCATTAATAATGTTTTTAATTGTGTACCATTGGATTTAATTAATGGTACACAATATTTGTACTAAATTGTTTTTTTAAAATAATGGTAAACGTGTAAGGGGTGGAGAATTTTGTAAAATAACTATGACCATACTTAGAGTTTGAAACAATTTCACTTAAATAGCATATTTTATTTAAAATTATTTTTCAATCCTCCTTTAAATTTGAAATGTGATAATCTTTTTTAAATAAATCTTCCAAAATCTATTACCATTAAGTATAAAATATAATGGTAGGTTATTTAATACAAATCAAATAAATAAGTTGCAATTGAAAATTTTATATATGATATAATAGTAATAAATAACACAACTAAGTACATATACTTAAGTAAATATCATAGTTACATCAATAAACTCATTGTTGAGATTACTTGTAACATAAAAATTACTTGATCACACATGTTTTAATAAAATTTAATATCGTATATTAAAATACTCATTATTTTTATATAATATTAAGGGTCATTGTATAATTGATCATGAAGTATGTATTATTTATAACACCCATTTAACATACTTATTCTCTTAACTTTATATTTATATTACAATTAATATCCTTATATGATAGGAATTTTATGTTTTATAAGCCTATATATTTTCATTTTAATTTCAAATATCACTTTGTTAATTTCACAAAAGTTAAATCTAATATATATTCCTAATGAGCTTTAGTTTATGAACCGTGAAAGATTATTTTATTGATATCCTTTGATTGTAATTATAAAATTTTATGTTATTAAGAATCATTACTTTTTTTATGATAATTAATAGTGACAATAAATAAAAATATTGCCTCCAATAATATTTACGTTGGAAAAAAAGTGAAAGAATATCATGTATATTTTTAGATTTTTATTAAAATGGTAGGAAATTATCTCAGCCTTTTAACATTTAACTTTCACAAGTTTATTTTCATTTTATTTTCAAATGTCACTTTGTTAATTTCATAAAAGTTAAATCTAACACATATTCCTAATTAACTTTAGTTTATGAATCATGAAAGATAATTTTATTGTTATTCTTTGATAGTAATTATAAAATTTTTATGCTATGAAGAGTCATTACTTTTATTATGATAATGAATAGTGACAATAAATAAAATATTACATCAAATAATATTTAATGGATAAAATGAGAAAAAAATCATTGTATGTTTTTATATTTCCATAAGAAAGATATGGTTATGAATACTTTAACTTAAAATTTTGGCGCAATATTTGAGCCACTAATATCTCATAGTCTAATGGTTGATATTGAAAGTCAAAGCAACATTTCATAATGTTATATCCTCCATCATTGAATTGCATGAAATAAATAGTTTAATTTTTTGATAAAAATTTAAATCATAATATTTCTCACTCTATAGTTATATAGACATATATATTTTTCAATAATAATTGGTGAATAAAATATTTCTCATTTGTTGTGACTCATATAGTATTATTAATAAAACACATATAAAATAGTTTATTGCAATGCTTTTTATTATCATTATTGTTTAGGTATTAATGGTTTGTAATTAAATTCATACAATACAAATTATTACAAGACTTTGTGTTAAATAACCTACTTGATATTATATTTTATACTTAATGGTAACTGATTTTGTAAGATTTGTTTAAAAGAGATGATCATATTACAAATTTAAAGGAGGGATGAAAAGTAATTTTAAATAAATATACTATTTAAGTGAAATTGTTTCAAACTCTAAGGGTGGTCACAATTATTTTACAAAAATTTCCACCCACTTGAACGGTTACCATTATTTTTAAATTTTTTTTAGTACAAATATTGTATACCATTGATTAGATCTAATGGTTCACAATTAATATATTATTGATACTGTAAAAAACTTTACAGCATCATAGAGGAACCCATATAATTATATATCTTGTCGCCTATTGCACTTAATCATTGAACATGTGCGGCGCGGCGGTGTATTTTTTTAGGATCATTCTATAATGCCGTAACTAAATTTACGGCATCGATGCCGTAATGGACGTGGACCGTTAGATTTGAATAAAAAATCTCTACCATTAATTCTAAATAAATAGGTAATCTGTTACCCAAGTAGCAGGTAATTACTCTTTTTTGTTCAAGTTCCAGGTTATGTTTACCAATTTTATATGTGATTTACAAGTTTTATGAAACTTTACAAGTTAATGTTGATTTACAAGTTTTATGCAACATTTACACGTTTTTGTTTTGTTTACAAGTTATTCGTACAAATTACAACTCCAACATTAATTTACTCATTTTTCCATCAATTTACTAGTTTTATGTGTGATTTACAAATTTTTTGTTTTATTTCACAATTAATGTCAATTTACTAGTTCTATGTCATTTTTATAAGTTTTTGTTTTGTTTACAAGTTCTTCGTACAAATTACAATTCCAACATTAATTTACCATTTTTTTTCATTAATTTACTAATTTTATGTGTGATTTACATATTTTTTATTTTATTTCACACTTAATGTGAATTTACAAGTTCTATGTCATTTTTCTAAGTTTTTGTCTTGTTTACAAGTTCTTCTTCCAATTTACAACTCGAACATTAATTTACCATTTTTTTCCATAAATTTACAAGTTTTATGTGTGGTTTACATTTTTTTTGTTTTATTTCACACTTAATGTGAATTTACTAGTTCTATGTCATTTTTCTAAGTTTTTGTTTTGTTTACAAGTTATTCGTACAAATTACAACTCCAACATTAATTTACTCATTTTTCCATCAATTTACTAGTTTTATGTGTGATTTACACATTTTTTGTTTTATTTCACAATTAATGTCAATTTACTAGTTCTATGTCATTTTTATAAGTTTTTGTTTTGTTTATAAGTTCTTCGTGCAAATTACAATTCCAACATTAATTTACCATTTTTTTCATTAATTTACTAATTTTATGTGTGATTTACATATTTTTTGTTTTATTTCACACTTAATGTGAATTTACAAGTTCTATGTCATTTTTCTAAGTTTTTGTCTTGTTTACAAGTTCTTCTTCCAATTTACAACGCGAACATTAATTTACCATTTTTTCCATAAATTTACTAGTTTTATGTGTGATTTACATATTTTTTGTTTTATTTCACACTTAATGTGAATTTACTAGTTCTATGTCATTTTCTAAGTTTTTGTTTTGTTTACAAGTTCTTCGTACAAATTACAACTCCAACATTAATTTACTATTGTTTTCATTAATTTACTAGTTTTATGTGTGGTTTACATATTTTTTGTTTTATTTAACACTTGATGTCAATTTACTAGTTCTATGTCATTTTCTAAGTTTTTGTTTTGTTTACAAGTTCTTCGTACAAATTACAACTCCAACATTAATTTACTACATTTTCTATCAATTCACTAGTTTTTTTCTATTTTTTTTAATTTTGTAGACCAATTTACCACTGTAACGCTAATTTACCCGTTTTACCTTCAATGTACGAGTCATACGTGTGGTTTAGAAGTTTTTTGTCTTATTTCATATTTATTTGGAATTTAAGTTATTTAGTTTAAGTCAATTGCCTCAACTTAAATCCAACGTGAAAATGGTTAAAGAGTTGGATTATTGGCATTTTATGATTTAGATAGAATGATACAAGGGTGGGCATGAGTTGGGTTTGATAGGGTTAGTGAAATTCTAACCTGGTCTACTTTTTAATGAGTTGAGATAAAATTCATCCAACTTAACTAAATAAACTTGTTTAACCCAATTCTACCCAAATCTTATATCGTCTGGTTAAGTTGATTAGGTTGAAGGTCAAATCAAAATTTTAAATTGAACAATGAAAATGATATGAAACTTATTAAAATCAAATATAAATCTTTTATAACATGAAATTTTCATTCACTATCTAGTGTACGTAAAGAAAGTTAATAAATTAACTATCTTTAAATTAAGAAAATTTCCACAAAAAGCATATAGACTTTATTTCTCCTGCATCTCCTTTCCCAATTCCAAATTAAGACTTTTTAGATAATTAGCTGGCATCATATACAAAAATAAAATGAAAGTGATATATAATTATGTGCCGTTAAGTATTCACTAAAAAAATAAAAAAAATTAAAACCAACTTACTTTTATATTAATCTTATAAAATAATAAATTTACTTATAAGAGAGTGTGATTTTGGTTTTGGAATTGTAGTCTAGAGCAACAGATGCAAGAATGAAATATCCTCTTGTATTAAAAGATTAAAAAGAATAAAAAATTAGATAAGCCATTTAAGTCGTTATAATTTTGCAATTGAGAATTAACACATTATCATTTTATTATTATTATTATTATTATAGATTTGGTTAGGTTAGACTGGTTAATTATAATTTATCCAACCCAAACTAATTATTAATTAGGTTTGAAAAAAACAAATCCAATTAAACCACAATAATCTGCTCATGGTGCATTTACCAATCAGTAATCGTAACGGGCTACAATCAGAATCAAGAATGTGAATAAGAATAAGTTATTTATTTGAGCTGGAGAAATTGAAGTCGGAATGAGATTCATTTCCATCGATGTGTTTAATTTGTCTTGAAATCGGAATGAATTATCATAATTTCTTAAATGCCCTTTGTTGATTATTGTCAATTGGTGGTAATAATAATCATAATAATAATAATAATAATAATCATCATCATAATATTTATTAAAATAGTATTATAATTATGATTACTAATTCATTATTGATATTATTTATTAATTTCATGATTTTGTTTTATGATTATTATTTATGAAAATATTATTGTGATCAAACTTTATAATAATTATTATAATAATAAGTTATTATTATTAATATTTTATTATATTATTATTTTGTAAAAATATTATTATATTTATAATTTTATTGTTATTATTATCAGTATGGAATTATTTCATTATTATTTATTATAATATTATTATAATTATAATTCATTATAATTTATTAATCTTTTATTATTATTATTATTTATTTATTACAAAACTCAAGAAGTTAGTTACATCTCGATTTGTCCATGTAGTTATTGGACTCAAAGATTTATCAATAAATTTTCGTGCAAATGATATAGAATCCATGTAAAAAAGTTGCAATATTAACAAAATGATCAAAACAAAGCAAAAAAAAAAATAACACAATAAAATTGATGAAATCATTTTAAAAAAAAATTACCTCCAAAAATAGTACACAACCATTAACAACTTTATGTTGTCCTGCCTTAAACTTTTGTATGCCCTCTACTAGCCCTTTAAAAGCCCACGTTGCCCAATTTTTTTATTTATGGCACTGGTGTCTTTCAAAAAAACCAAGTAATAAGGGGCTAAATTCAACACCGATTTAGGAAAAATAATTGTAGCTATAGTAAACAAAACAAAGCTTCTTTTAAAGTCATCATTCACCTCCCTTTGATTCACCAATTTTGACTCTAAAGTTTTCAGCTTAATGTATCCACTGTCATCCAAATATTCATCCCTCAATTTATCTATGTCATCAATACCAAGATCCACATCAATGTCGACTCCACCATCTTTTATTCCCATAATGTACTCAAAATCTCGAGGCGACAAATTGATACTCTTACCATGCAAAAAAATACATGAAGTAAATGGATCAAAATTTTGAACCAACCATGAACATAAATCTCGTTTCAGTCGACCACATTTTATGTGCAGAAGACTTTCAAATCCCAACTCCGCAACATCTTTTTTTTTATTTTCTGACAATTTTGCTACCAGTTTTGCAAAACGATCTGGAGCGCATCTAGTTTTCATGGCTTTCTGAGTTCCCTTCACGAAATCATCTTCTTTGTCTTTATTCCGTGCTATATCACTACCAACCATTCTATATTTAGCCTTCTCTTCTTCACTCAAAATTTTGAAACATTTCCCTAATTTAATTCTATCCTAAAAAATTTAAAAAAATGACAATTAGTTATTGCTTGTAACACATCCCAAATTTAATGGAAATTAATTATCGCACCTACACTCACCACTTTTTTTCCTTATTCCCGTAATATTTTTGCTTCTTGCTTGCTGCAGTCAATTATAAATATTTTGAAAAATATATATATAATCAGTGCACGTTAACATTATTGTGATTGGCTTTACTAAATATTCATAAATTTACCAACAGTCAAAAATATAATATTTAATGTAAGAAGACTTACAAATACTCAATGAAAGGCCGATTTCTTCTTAAAATTTCATTTTCTTGGCTCACATTATCATTCTCCTTGAAATCATTCTCGTTACCCTCATCTACATTTTCAGCCATTTTCGAGTTTACAAAAACCTGTACATGAAGATTTAGGCACAAAAAGAAATGTCAAATATCACAAGTTTTGGATCCTATAAACCAACAGAACATTTAACCCAAAAACAGCAATAAATTTATCCAAAAACAGTACAAAATTTAACCTAAAAATAGCAGTAAATTTATCCAAAAACAGCAGATAATTTAACTGAAAAACAGCAGCCAATTTATCCAGAAACAACATAAACTTTAACATAATAACAGCAGCAAATAAAGCCCAAAACACCAAAAAAATTAACCAAAAACGGCAGCCAATCATCCCAAATACAGTAGTAAATTTATCCAAAAATAGCAGTATATTTACCCAGAAACAGTAAAATTTTTAACCTAAAAACAGCACCAAATGAAGCCCAAAACACCAAAAATACTTCCCTAAAAATAGCAGAAAATATAACCTAAAAACAGCAGTAAATTTATCTAAAAACAACAGAAAAATAAACTGAAATACAGCAGCCAATTTACCTAGAAATAGCAGAAAATTTAAGCTAAAAACAGCAGCAAATAAAGCCCAAAACACCATAAAAATTTAAACAAAAACAGCAACAAATCATCCCAAATACAGCAAAAAATTTAACAGAAAAATAGTAGTATATTTACTCAGAAACAGCAAAATATTTAGCCTAGAACCTGCAGCAAATGAATCCCAAAACACCAGAAAAAATTAAATGGAAATAGAAAAAAATATAACCCAAAAACAGCAATAAATTTATCTAAAAACAGCAGAAAAATAAACTAAAAAACAGCAGCCAATTTACCCAGAAATACCAGAAATTTTAACCTAAAAACAGCAGCAAATCATCCCAAATACAGCAGAAAATTTGGCCATAAACAAAAGCATATCAAACCCAAACTTTTTGCTTTCATGGTAAAATGAGTTAAAAAAGCTGATATAATGAACCTTGCGGTCAAATGTCAGATCTGACTACTTCGAATGAACTAAAAGCCAACAATGAAAATTTCACATAAAAGCAACCAGAATACCAGCAAAATAGCTTAAATTAAAAGTTTTCTGACTTGTTCAGGAGAGACATCAACAATTTCCAAAACTTTTTGCTGGACCTCACCTTTATAAATTATCAAAACTTCTGCCACCAATCTGACAACATCACAGAAAAAAAAAGCAACACCACATTTAATTAAGTTATAAAAAAGCTTCAAGATTTTCAGATTCCGGGATATAATAAGAAACCAATCATAGAACATGTCATAAGCAAGGGCTCAAGCAGAGGAAAGATCTTAAATGCCTCAATGTGATGATAATCATTATGAAACAATATCAACAGATGTGATCTAGGGACACATCTCATATAAAAACCTTCAAACAATATTAATATAAGCGATAGATCATATAAAATAAATAACTTCATAACAAAAGAGTTTACATTAGGGGTTAGAAAAAAAAAAGGTACTGAGGCTAAAGCCTGACCTCTGGTTACCGCACTTTCATTTGTGTGTAAAGTCTCCCAAATTCTTTAGTCATGGCGTAATAGATTCTCTTATATATATAATGAATAATGCTGTTAACAGAAGCCCCTGAACTTATAATTACTTCCACTTCTTTATATTCTTAGTTCTAATAAGGCAAGAGTGAGTTTTGGTATATCTAATGGGATATAGAAAGGTATTTACCCCCATTTTATCTAGCAACTTCAAAACCTGGTAAGTCTCTCGCAAAACCTGAATTTAGATGGATGGACTTCAAATTAATCCTAATAAATTTTTTTAAAAATGGAAAGAAAAATTGAGTAACGGCGGCAAAATTATGCAAAGAAATTAAACTGGCTGAGAAGATGGAGCAACTTAAATGTGCTTGATGTAGCAAATTAAATGATTGGACTAAGATACTTGATTCCCCAAAAGTCAGTGTCTTCAAAGTGTTGAAACTTCAAAGGAAAACACAACCCTTCACTCAAAACAAAGACCTAGAATGACTAAGATAGAATTTCATACACATGAAAGAAATTACGAGGGCTAATTTGCTTTTCTAATAATCTCTTTCTTAATGATGGCATTTTGACTTGTGTGGGAACAATGATGATGATGGGGACAATAATGGGAAGAGGACATGATTATTGATGTTGGCTTAATTCTGTGGGCATTGAGAGTTAAAAGAAGAGAGAGAGAGATGATGAAAAAATAGAAAATTCATTCTATAGTTTCTGTGCTCCTCTCTCTCTCTCTCTCTCTCTCTCTCACACATCATGCCAGAGGACAAAAACAGAGTAAAGATGCAAAATTGTGCATAGAAGGAATATTATATCAAATAATATAAAATTGAATGAGAGATCTGGAACTAAATTGCTTAGCATAACATGAAACCTTCGACTCTTCAAAGTTGGAAGCCAAGGATTAACTTACCTTGCACGAGTGATGATAAACAAACCAGGATAGAGACAGCAACAACAGAGACGCAGCAGTTGGAAGGCAGAAAATTGGCGCAAGGATGGCTACAATCTACCAGCGCACTTGAACGGAAGTTTACGCAGGGGTGGGTGTGGCTTTCTCTTTTGCAATTCATTGATTAGGGATTGAATTTTGCCTTTATATTATATTATTCTTTTAATAGGCAAACCCCCTTTCTTTAATTTTAAACCGGTTAAATTTTACTTTTAAAATAATATTTAACCGACTTGTAACCGGTTATATGTAATTTAATCAATTTCTTTTATTGAATTATAATTATTTAGAATCGTTGATTTAATCTAACGGTCCACGTCTATTACGGCATCAATGCCGTAAATTTAATTACGACATCATAGAATTTTCCATTTTTTAATCATTATATAGTTTTTTCCTTAATTGTAATATTAATGTTCATAATTGTTACTTAGAAATTGTATAATTAAAATGGCAGATTAAAGTTTAAACTATGTCTTAAATAAATAGAGGGTATAAGTCATAAGTGATAATGACACTTAATTATTAGGTACTTTATGTTTTTATCTTTTATCACTTAGGTCCGTTATTTTGCTAATTACCTAATACATAACTAATGTAAAAACAATTATTATATTATACAGTTGTTGTTAGTCTAATGTGTTGGGTTTGTTAAAAGGTGTAATGCATGGTTTTGTATGCTAAAAAGTTGTGTTTGTCCCTCAACATTAAAGTTTAAAAGTTAAAATTAAGCCAAATTCTCCCATCGAATATGCAAGTGGTCCTGCACGAGTTTAAGGATGTGATGCCGCCCAAGTTTCTGAAGAAACTCCCACCTAGACGAGAGGTGGATCATCAAATCGAGTTTAAACAAGATGTCAAACCTCCTGCCTCAATGTCCTACCACCGCATGACGTCACCCAAACTCGAAGAATTGCGAAAATAGCTCATAGATTTACTGAACGTCAGATACATCCACCTGTCTAAGGCTCCATTCGATGCACTGATCCTTTTCCAAACGAAGAAGGATCGATCAAGTCTTGGACTATCTATACAAGGCTTAAGAAAGGACTTCAACTAATATGCTAATTTTTTGCTATGTTTGAGGCATATAAAAACTTTTATATGATACTATAGGTTCAAATTCATGCAGTTCTGAGCCCATACTAAAGACCAGTCCACATGTAAGTGACAAAAAAAGAAAAAAATCTCACATCGGCTTAGATATGTTACTAGCATCAGACTGTTAAAACTATCCATTTATTAAAGGCAGGGACTCAACGTAGAGTTTCCTAAATTGCAAAGGTCCAAAGTATCTTCATTTCATAGTGCATAGTCACAAATTATTGCCATACTTTCATTTCATAATGGTTACATATGATTCTTGCCATAGATGAATATCAAAAATATCTCTGAGTTTGAATATTTATAGTGTTTACTCTAAATTTTGATGTTAATTGTGTGCATTTGGGAAAATAGTACTTCAATTTTGCTTAAAATGCGCATCAGTCAAAATATTTATTAAACTAGTCTTAAAATTTTCTCAATACTTGTATTTTGAACAAAACACTTCTTTAACTGGACCACTTTTAATTTCTCTATGTAAATACTTGTTTAATCCCTATATTCTGAGTTAAGTGCTTACTTAGGTGGCGTTTGTTTTTTTATCTGAAATCTGAATAGATCTGAATGTCTGAATCTGAATAATATGTTTGTTTTTTCATCTGAATCTCAGAAAATAAGTATTAAGTTGTTTTTTTTTTCAACTTAAAAAGCTAAAAATATGTACTTTTACATTTGTATCCTTATTAAATTTGAATGTCAAATAAATAATATATTAAATACCACAATATTTTAACATTTATAAGTAAAACCATATTCAAGTGAATATATAATTATTTTAGAATTTTAATATATAAAATACCATAAATTTTAAATTTTATCATATATAATATAAGAAAGAAAAAATAAGGATATTTTTATGTGGGGTAAATGTCTATGGGTGAGTTTGTGATAGACATGAAAAATAAATTATAAAACAAGGATATTTTTGACATTAGCAAGTAATTGGCTTAATTCAGATTTCTCCATTAAGTAAAAGCCAAAAAAATTAGCTTATTTTATTAAGTCAAAATTATCTAAAAAGTATCATTAAGTTATAAAAACAAACACCTCTAATTAACTTAATTAATTAAGTTAAGTCACTTTAAGTCATTAAGTTAAAAAACAAACGCCACCTTAGTCTTTATATTTTGAAAAATACCTCGAGACACTCTTATCGTCGCATGTGACACTTTCACCCTTATTTTTCTTATTTGTTGTTACAATAATAATACTCTTACTACAATCTTGAGAGCATTAATTAATTTATGCATTAAAAGTTAATTATCAAACTGACCAATAATTATCAATATAAAAGAACTAGTATTTTTCATATCCTTACAATAATCTTTCTAGTAATTATTTATAAATAGATTAATACCAGCCAATTTAAAACTACGTTTAATACCTTACTGTCTTGTTATTAATTATCTAAAAAAAATTAAGTTACCAAATAGCCCCAAAAGTAAAACAATAATAAAAACTTTACTTTAATTTTTATTTTACTTTTAGTGTTAAATAAAATAAAAATTACTTTAATTTATTTTAATTTCAGTGATAATTTGATAAAGTAATTTTTTTTATTAATGTCACCAAGAATATTGTTACAAGAATATTATTAAAAAAGTAAAGAAAAATAAGGGTAAGAGTGTCGTATAATTAATAGTAAGGTGTCTTGAGGTATTTTTTAAAATATAACAATTTAATATATATTTAACTCAAAATATAGAAATTAAACAAATATTTACCATAATTTCTTCGATTTGGCAATTATTTAAATGAAACTGTACAAATTAAAACAAACAAACTCTTGTTATTGTGGTGCGCATCTCTATCTTCTATGTTATAAGAGATAGAAAAAGGTGAAATGAAACAAGCCGCTATAGCCATAATAAACCTTGTGGGACAAGACAATTATGAAATAACCTTCTCATACAGAACTTCCGATTCTCCCCTTATTACAATGATTATTTTTTATTCGATTACTGAGAAAGTCTTTAATTGGTGCTCGTAGGACATTGTTCCTCAACTATTCATCATTTGTTATATATGTAAATTATCAAAATTAGTTGAAATATACACGTACCAAACAATAAATAGAGGAGGGGTGTTTCAGGAACAGTCAAGACTTTTCCTTGTTGGAAACTTTTATGAATCCAACTATTGGTGAGTCGGGTGCTTTGGTGAGAGTCTTCAAGTCAAAAGCAATCCAACATGTCGGAAAACTCGTATCATAGAAATAGCCCACACATCTGCAATCCGAACTACATCTTTTACACAAGCTTCAATAGAAATATTGGCTCCAATTCCATCAAAATAATTATACGTGCACATATAATGTACAACACTTTCAAGCTTATAATAATGGAAATCTTTTGTTCCACAGAAATTCACTTGCGTAGGCTCACAGTTCTCCTTGCTCCACCCAATCAAACCATTTTCAGTAGGGCAAGCAACACATTGCTCATCTTCACACAGCCCTAATTTCCCGCATCTGTCTGGCATCTGGCACTCATTTCCCCAATTTATTCCATCATTACCTCCAGAGATTTTACCGAAGAGAGTAAATCTTTCTTCCTCGGGCAGAAAATCAACCTCTTGGGAGTAAGTAAAGACCCTCAGATTTCCATCTATGCCTAGCCGAAGAAACGATATTGTGCTGTTGTATTTTGGCCTATCCATAATGAAACTGTCACCGTCTGAAGCATCTAGCGTCAGCTTATAATGCCTCGTTTCTGGAGAAGATTTGAGCGTTAAACTCTTTAACCCTGTATACGAAAATGGAAAAGTGTAGTATAGAATCGGCCGGGGAACATTGCTGCTTTTGTAATAAAACGCCAATCTTCTGGGCTCCATCACGAACCTGTAAGGGCCGTCGACGTTTTCTTTAACGGAGAGTCTGCTTACGAGCTTTGTGACCCGACCGACTCGAAGAGATTGACCCACCAAGAGAGTATCAGTTGGATAGTCAAAACTCTGCCAGATAAAGTTACCCTTTGAGTCACGAAGCACCATGTTGCCATTTGGAAACAACCCGAACCCCACGACACCTTTGTTGGCTGTGTTGCTTTGCCAAACGACAGTGCCGTTGGCTTCGGCCAGGACAAGATTTCCGTCGGTTCCCAAAGAGAAAACGGCGTTTTCGCGAACCGGTTTGCCACGGTTGGCTTCCCAAACCCAACGGAAAACCGGTTCTTGCTTTTTGATACCCAAACGGAGAACAAGGGTGAAAGCATTTGGTGTTGTGTTGTAAAAGCCAAGCTGGAATGGATCATTGTAGATGCCTGACATTCTGTAATTTGCATTGTATTCATTAAAGTATTCCCCTAATCCTCCTTCATTCACGAACTTAAATGTTTCATTGCCAGGAACTTGAGCATTAGCTACGGCGAAAATAAGCGTTAAGAGGAAGAAGAAGGAGACTAATGCTGAGGAAGATGACATTTTGTTTGTTTAATTGGAGATGAATATCGATCGCTGAGGCAGCCCAGTGTTAATAATAGCTAAACAGAGACAAGTTGCTTGTTAAATAATTGTTACTTCTTAATGAATCACCCCTTTCACATTACACTACTTTGTTAGGGACCTACAAAACTATACTATATCGTTTTTAAGAATTTCTCTTTTATGCACATTGATTTGATCTGGATTCAAACCTTAATTAACTCATCAACGTTTTAGCTAGAGCCCACAATTTTTTTCTTGAATACATAAAATTTCCTTACATCGCTGGCAAAGTAATATATAAATATCAAGAGTGTTTCCAAATATATTTATACTATATTAAAATGCAGAATGCCTACTCGAGCAGCATCATTTGAATGCATAAAGTATATTTAATTAAACTAGAAAAGTTGGGAAATATATAATTCCTGACTCATCTATCAATTAAAGAGGATTAATCTATGAAACTTCCCCACGTTGTCCGGTGGCCAGTTGGAGCCATGGCTTATTCTAGTGGATCGAGGAACGCGTTAGTGGGAGCTGTTTGTTGGTTCAATCGTTAAAACTTACGTGAGATGAACAAAAGATTAAAAGTTCCGTTCATGGTTGCTAACCCAATAATCATATATATCATAAGTAACATGAATTTAGATTAAGTGTTGATCAAGTCAATTGTGCTGAATTTTTTATAATTTTTTATGGGACCTTTGTCATTATCGCAGTATAGCATTATTATTATTTTTATATAATTACCAATCACAATAAATAACACAAAACATCTCTACACTACCTAAAATTCGAATTCCAAAATCCATAACATATTGACTTCACATAATGAAAAATCTTCCAAATTGATCTCTTCATGATAGCTGTCATTGACTTGAGAGTTTAATGATAGTTTTTAACTTGAAATAATATTTTGAAGTTCAAGACCTGTAAATAATTGTATCCTCTGTTAAACCAAAACCTTGATCACTGCATAACTGGCTTACAATTTATGAGAGATGCGTTCGAGTCCAAGGACTCATATTCTCACCCAATTAAAAGTTCGATTTGTGGGCTAAGCAGAGAGAAATTTTAGAATACATCTGAGGTATCATGTCATCCATATAACAAGCAATGATGTCATGACATACGTGCATTTATTTTGAACCACTATCATGCAAGTGGTGATTGTATTAAATTCAATTACACATGTCATGCATGCATCAATTAGTTGTAGTACATATGAGGTATTCTAGAATTTCTCCTAAGCAGATATCCTTTCAAATATTTATGAAGCCCACATAGGTAGGCATCTCTCCAATTGTAAATGGAGCAGATATCATCATAAATTTAGGCTGCACTGGTCTCAGCTCATATATCTTATTAAACAACATATATCAGCAATTAAAAGTGAGAGAGAGAGAGAGAGAGAATTTTTTAATAAACAATGTAAAGTATCTTAGTTTAAAATTTGTTCATCTATCAAATAATGATGGAGGCAGGCAATGCAATAATTAATGGGATTAAATGAATATTCAAGGTCAAACTTCGGCACCTTTAATTAGATGGATACCTCAATAAGATAATGCGTTTTATTTTAGTGATACCATATCTTTCTTTTTTATTTTTTAAATGATACCATCCGTATCTTTGCCCAGGCGTAGTTATATTCAATTTATAGTAACATAATGAAGACTATGATAAGAATAAACACCGTAAAACCTTTATAATCTAATACTCAATTAATTAATAACTTCTATTATTTAATAATTTTTTACAATCTCAATTTGGGTTAAAGGGCTAAATTAATAATTTTAATAAATTAATAAGATAATATTTTTTCTTAAAACTCTTATACGACTTTATGGTCTCATTCATATCATAAATTAATAATGTACTGAAATTATAAATATAATTATTGTAATATTTTATTAAATAAAATTTTACTCTATTGTTACTTGTTTTCTATTGAAATTTATGATAGTTGGATATCTCATCTCTAATTTTACTTATTACTTCTAGAAGTTTCATGGTTAAATTCTGAAATTATAAGAATTTTAAATTTCTTTCGTTAATTTAATTTATTTTTAATAGATTTATTTATTTTTAATTGATTAAATTGGTAAACTACAACAAAATTTTTAGTTGATTAAAATATACGTTCTTTCAATTGTACATACACTTTATAAATTTCTAAATTATCAAAAATTTATCAACTAATTAAATGTCTTTTTAAATTAATACGATCCTGATATGATATTATTAATTTATAGGGAGTTTACTGCACTTCTCCGACTTTAGCACTCTTTCACATTATAAACATTATGCTCCTCGTGACATTTATTATCAGTATAATACATATTTTGGGTGGTAGCGTATTATATCGCATTTACTCGGTGAACGTGTGCGGGGGAGTATTTTTTTAATCGTAGGCTTTTTCCCAATGCTGTTGTTTCATATTCATTCATTAATTGGTACCTAGGAATTATCTATGAAAGTTCCTTTTATTTTTCATCAATTAGGACCCTAATTTTTAAATTACCTAAATAGATCACTGATGTGAAATGGTTATTACTATACTATTATTGTCAATCTAATGTGATGCATTTGTCAAAAGATATGAGTATTTTGTATCTTAAAAAGTCACGTTTGTCCTTTAACATAAAGTTTAAACACAAAAATCATAATGTGGGAGATATAATAGGTAATTAAAGGAAAAAAAAAACCAACTTAAGGGGTTAAATTGTGGAAGTTTGGAACACTTACTATACCATTAAGCATTGTACAATTTTAGAATTTCTTATCAAAGATAAATACGACTAAAATCCATAACATTATGACATGTATATATGTAAAAATCATCGCGTTATGATATGCATATAGGGAGGGTTTAACATATTGTATTGTATTACACTATATTATAATATTTAATGTAAGTATATTGTATTATGTTGTATGACATTAGTATTGTATTATAATAATATTGTACATTGTTTTGTGTTATATTATATTGTACTAATTATATATTAATATTATTAAAATTTATTATTTTTGTATTACTAATTATATTATAATATAATAATTTTTTTTTAATTTTTTACAATAAAAAATTAAAATATATTTAATGCCTTAATTAAGGCAAATGTTGGCACATTGCAGTGTATTAAAATGTACCATAATGCAGCTTCAAAACTTTTAAACATATGTAAATAATAATTAATATAAATAATATTATAATACTATGTAATACTATATTCCAAACACATAACAGTCGTAACCTCTGTAGGTTACATATTCAAAAGATCAATCATGATTTATGATGATTGATTATTCACTTTTGGTGGGGACATTTGTACCCTTTAAAACTATTTTGAACACCTATTCTCTCTCAAAAATGTAATCGACGTCGCTCAAAATAATGCTTTCTGTGGTGGGATAGATGAAAAATCAACTTTGTTCTCAAATTATATATTTCTCTAGCATAACTCTCAAAATATATATATATATATATTGCCGAAGACTCCAGTGAAAGAAGTAATAAAACGAATGGTCTCTGCAGTTTTTTTCTTTTTTTACTAAGTATTTTGACACTGTTTTAAATTTCTCATAAAACTTTATTTTAATTGAAATTGCCTAAATAATCAAGATAAATTATTTTTTATTTTAAAAGATAATTCAATCTAACACTTAATCTTTTAATAAAATTTTTACAACCATCCCATTTTATAAATTATAATTTGTACGAAGTTATAAATAAAAACTTAAAAGAAATATTCTTTTTAGGGTATAGTTTTGTAGCAAGATGTTAATTTTATTCTCAAATTTATATTTTATTAATCAAACTGGGAATATTTTTGGAAAAAATTTCAAGAAAGGTGTTGTAAGGATTTTAAGAGGATGTTAAAAGCTCCATTTTCTTAAAAAAGTGCTGATCTACTCACCGAATGGGATTTCAATTCGGGTCCAACAATGGAAAAAAAAAATTGATTAAAATTAAAAAAAAGGAAATTTTTTGAATATTTTGTGACTGGCCAGTTCATGGCTATCCTTCGGGTAGGTTATCATTTTCCATTTTTTAATCTGTAAAGCTTGTTGAACGAATATCAGAGTTCAAAAGTAACAGTGGTACAAATTAATATTCACAAGATTATTCGTTACTTTGGGTTTCACAAGATATATCCACATTTTATACAAGATATTATTTACCTTCCATCCCAAGTTTATTTCGTTATTAAAAATATTGTAAAGTTTGAAATTTATTTGATTTTACACTCAATGCATGCAATTTGCATCAATCATTCACACTGAAAAAACAGAATTATCATTAAAAAAATGACAAAATCGAAGTAAACACAAATGATAGCACTAATCATTATGTAAGGATAATTCTATTTTTTTTATAAACGTTTGATACACAATATTAAAATTGATAGAAAATCAAACAAATCAAACTTTTATTATATTTTTTTATGACATGATAATTTTTGGGTCGATCACTAATAATTTCTGTTTATATTAAAAGACATAAGAAGTAGTGGATTTGACATTTTATCTGTTTGCAGTAAAGAAAAGGAAAAAAAAAAAACAATTACACCATTCCATTACTGTTCTTTTCTCCATTGTTACTCTTCTTTGTTGCTAATCCATTTGTTAACGTTAATCCTCCTCCAATACCATCTTAGTTTCCCAAACTACCTCATTTTGTTAATCAAGGAGAAGAGTGGAGCTATTGGCACCTCGACATTATTCTTACAAAACCCCACTTTAAATAAAATTACAATTAAAGACAATTGAAAATTAAACACATATAGATTTTTTTCCAACAAATTACTTAATTTATAATAATCCTTTTCAAAAAAAAAATCTATATGTTACTTCCTATTTAACTAAATAAATTGTACAAATTTAGAATAATCTATTGTTCTCTTTTGATTTCTTATTGATTAAATGTTTTTATACTTAAAATTACTTTAAAATTATAATTTGAAATATGTGTTATTTCAGCCAATGATTAACATTAAAAAACTTATCATCCATATAACTTTTTAATTTGTGTGTAGATTAATAATAAAATTGAAAATAATTAAAAAAATAGTACAATAATACTTTGAGTTTTAACAATAAAACAAATCAAATGAAAATTGAGAACTTAGAAAAGTGTATCTAAAAAAAAGGGCATTTTCGAAAATAAAATAAATATAACTAAAAATGGGGTTTTATGAGGAGATGAGAGGGGTGCCAATAGTCCAACTCCAAGGAGAATTCGGAGAAACGCATCATTGACTAGGGGTGTGCGTACACTGGGCTCGAATGGATTTGTGAAAACTCAACTCATTATTGGGTTTTTTTCAACCCAACTCAACCAAAAAAGTATGTGCAACCAAACCAATCCAACTTTTAAATTATCAAAAAAAAAATTCAACCTTAATCAAATAAATATGTGCAACCCAAACCAATCCCACCTTTAAATTATCAGGATGAGTTGATTAGGTTGATGGTTATATTAAAATTTAAAATTAAGAAAATACAAGCATAGAAAAGTTTAAAATTTATTTAGTACTTAAAGTCAAATTCAAATAAGAAAAAAAATGCATCAACTCTCCACCATAATATAATATTGTGCATTTTACCCAACATATATCAATAAACAAAGCAACAAAAGTAAATTTTGCATTAAAAACTATGTGGTGTAATGTTTAAATATCTACTAACTTACTTTTAGTAAAAATTGGAGGTATAATTTTTGAATTTTGACTTTAAGAAATTAATTAGAATCAGTGTCGGGTTTAACAAAGAGAGATTGAAGAAAAGTCTCAATTATAAAAGAATAAAAATAATTCAAAAATAGATTTAGCTTTGGGGTTTAACAATTGACAATCTATATTAAAATTTTTATGACTTTTTTTGTTCTTGAGTTGGTTGGGTTATGACCCCATTTGATATTGAAGTTGGGCAGTTATAACTTAAAAGTTATAACACTCAAGTGTTTAATAAACACTAATTATTATAGTTTGAAAGTTAAATTGATTTGATCAACTAATTTTATGATGAAAAAATTATAATACCTTTATTATACCTATCAACATTATTATTTAAAAATAATATTTACTATTGTTGATGCCGAAAAATGATCTCAATAGCTGAATTTGTTTCTTTAGGAGAATTACAGCGTGAATCCAAGCTCAAACATCGGTCTGAACACAACTTTCTATACCTGCCAACCAGAAAACATGGTTAGGATACGCCGATGGGGTTCCGGTGTAAACCCTTCGATACTTAAGTCAGAAATTGTGTATAAGAGAAAGACAAACGAGAAGGGAGAATCGTGAAAAGTGAAAATCAAGGAATTTTTCCGGTAGAGAAGCTAAAATCTTGTAGGGAATGTTAAAGCATTTAGGTAGGTGTTGGTTGATTTTTAAAATCAATAACTATCAATGCTAATGTGCACGTATACACAACAAGTAATAAAGTGATGAGTATTCAAGATCGTTTCCACATGGATTGATGTTGCTCAAAATGCTAAAGCAATCTCAATAGTGCAAATCAACTAAAGAACGAAACAAATAATTGTCAAATAATTCTATCGTAATTATTAATTGCGAGAGATGGAAATAAAACAATACTGTAATGAAATAAACTAAGTTAAATGTGTCTAAGATTCAATTGAGAATATAGTAGTTGAATGATCAAACTCTCCTAATGGGGTGACTGTTGTTTACCGAATTAGCACCAGTTGTTACAATAAGTGCTGCAGCAATGGGTAGAATAAATTTCCATCCGCAGTTATCGCATATTGGAAATCTCATACCTTTAAATCTACTAACAATGACCAGTTGTTCATATATTATGGTACGGCATAATAACCTTTAATCTCTCTACCCTACAAGGTGAACACCTATGTCTAGAGTGTTACAAATCTTAACTTCAAGTATTGCCCTTATGGGATTCAAGATAACCTAATCCAGGAAACTCGACTTAAAAACAAGTAATACTTTAATAATGTCCGCTAAGACATGCCATTTTGCTGCTCTATCTTAACTGAAACTATTAAATGGGTGGTCAACTGAAATAATAGTTGTATTCATAAAAAACTACTAGAGTATAATGCTACAGCAATACCATAACAACATATAAGAACAGTCAAGAACCCATTAGATTATTTGTCACTCAACTACAATTAAATTTAGTTCATATTCTGAATGAGAAAAGTAAACTTAAATATACTGATCACAGAATACATCCAAACAATTAAAAGAAGAAAGATAATATGAGTTGAGCATGGTGAAAGACTAATGATCCTCCTCGGTTTTTCAATGATGCCGAACAGTACTCCTCAATCTTTATCTTCTTTTTCTTCTTCTTGCCTTTGTAATTATTTGGATGGTAATTTCTCGCCTCCCTTCTATGTGATGCACGCCTCCTTTTATATTGCAAATTAGGGTAAAAACCAAAGCCAATGAGCTTGCATGTGTTTAAATTAGGAAACATGCAGATCGCGATTTTATGGCTGACCCGCACTTTAAGCTTTCTCCCGCATTGCTCCCAGATTGCTGCAGCACTGGTTGCTCTAACATCCGCAACAGCACTGCATTATTCTCGATTGTGCTTTTCTTCTTTTGTGGCCATCTTCTTTCCTCCTCTTGCTCATCTAATGTCTCCACATCCCCTCATGAATTTAAAACCTACAATAATGCACTTGTTTTTTAGCACAAATTACTTGATTCAAGCAAAACTTATTAAGATCTAATTAAAATGAATGTTTATGCAAAAGGTAATCAAAATGTAATAAAAACACTTTATTTGCTCTCTAAATGATCTTGGTTCAAGTCTAGAAGTGATGTAATAACTCTCATTTCCTAGAGTTATCAGTAGGTGACTTGTAGAACTTTTGGTTCATTTTGCTAACCTTTTTCTCTGATGCCCTCTTCAACTTAAATAGGCTCTTGGACGTGGGCGGTTACCATCTTAACTTCCACCCACTTTCTTCAGCAGTTGCACATGATTATCAATTGGAGGTGGTTTAAATAAATCGTGGAACACAACTTTCCTAGAAATTAGGCCATGTTATCTTAACCAATAGCTTTCCATGTCAAGCTAATTCTCAGGTTAGACAAATAAATTTTGAGGTTGGACTTCTTCACTTCCAGGTCGGATAGGTGATTTTCCCGGTCGTTCATGTAGGCTTAAGGTTGTATTCTTAAACCAGGTCATTCACATAAATCTCAGGTCGTACTTGTAAATCAGGTCGCTAACATAGGATCCTGGTTCTACTTAAGAGGCTAGCTTGACCATAATGAGTTTTGAGCAAATTGGGGTCGACTATATTTCTAAAAATTACCAGAAAAACCCAACCCAAACAATGCTAACTCTTTCTAGAGGTTATCAGAAAAATCCAACCCAAACACCAGTCCCCTAGTTTTCAATACTGAGAAGATATAAACGGTATTAGAAATTAAAACAACGAATAAGGCACAATATGGTCTCCAGCAGAACAAAGGCAATGTGAAGCAGAACCGGGATAATGCTGAGTTAAATAGGCTTAAAAGTAAGAATTTGGCAAGAATAATAAAAGAAAAAGAAAAAGAAAGAGAAAGAAAAAAAAGTGAAACCATAGAGAACAAGCATAAGCACGTGACTTAAAGGTAAATTGGAAACATATATTTTGTCTTTTCTCAATACCTTTTGGCCTCTGTTTCGTTTGGGCTCCTGTTTCGTCCCTATCCTCCACACTCTGTCACAATAAAAGTGAAATATTGAGTTGTCGCCATCCTGCGATTTTTGTGCAAATCGAGCAACTATTCTACTGAGCCATAACCAAGCCTGTTGGTGAGAACCTCGCACGCCATCTTCTCTTTCATGTTTTGTTTTGTGTTTTTTTTTTTTTAATAAATACCATATTTATATATGTGTGTATTGAAACCAAACGCCTCTTTTTTTTTTAAAACAAAACTCGCCTCTCTTTTTGTTTTTGTCACAACCCAACTTTTTCTTCTCTTTACTGTGTTTCTCTTTTTTTTTTTTTGCATTCTCTCTCTCTCTTTGTTATTATAGAAACCCAAACTTCTTCTTCTCTTTGCTGCCTTTCTCTTTTTTTTTTAACTACTCTTAGCTAATGTTGCATTTTATTGATGTAGAACCAATGCTGAATGATGTTACTGCTGTTGACCATCAACAAAACTCGAATCCATTCTGGCTGAAGGAAATCCGGTGAGTTGTCTCATCCCAAGCGCATTTGCTTGTTGCTGTGTTTTGTATTGTGTTCGATGTGGTGTTGACAATGAAAGGAGTCTTGTAATTTGTTGTTTATATACTGGGTGTTAATATTGACTGGAAATGAGGTTTTGTTGAATGTAACATTAGGCAGTAATGGAATTAAGGAGTGCAGATGGGTCACTTTGTAGTGACTCACAAAATGCAAATAAGGAGTTGTTGGATGGGCTTAGTGATATTGCATCGAGTGTAGATGATAATAGAAAAGTCAGGGAAGATAATGTAGAATTAAATTGTAATACGGCCGAAAATAAGTCTAAGAAAACAAGACGCGGAAATGGGGTGAATGAGGAATCGAGTTGTGCACAATTTGAATATGAGGGAGATAAGCATAAAGAGTACGACATGAACAGACTAAACTTTGAGGAAGGAATATTTGATTCCAGACGATATTACACTTAGGTTATTGGACGAAGATAAGGTGGCAATCAAATTGGGTAATGGAGAGATTGCGATTTATCTGGAAATGTTTAAACTTGGTTTCAGGTTATCCATTTAACCTTACTTTACTCTAATGTTGGTGAGAGTGGGTTTGAGTCCAGGTTAGCTTGACCCAAACGGCTGGAGGGGTTTAAGTGGTATGTATATTGTATGGGCTGAGCAGAACAGAATCAAGCCTTGTTTTAAGGAGTTTAGTCACTTATATTGCAATGAACATAGGATCAATCACAAATGATGGTATTATTTTATATCAAAATCAAAGAGTAGAAGAATAGTACTTGACTTTCTAGGCTCATGTAGAGGTTGGAAAAACATATATTTTGTGGTGGGTGGAAATTGGGGTAGGGATGTAGAGCTGACCAATGGTTGGTTTAAAGTTCCCACTTATTTTAGTAGACCAGGTAATGCGAGTTTTGTTCAGGTTGAGGTCGAAATAAGGATACAATCTAACACATGTTTTTACTATAGTGGCTTGGAAGAAGAAAGTTGATATAAGTGACGAGCTGAGTGCTAGAGTTGAGAAAAGAGAGTGCTAGAGTTGAGAAAAGAGTGTTAGATGCAGAGGATTGGAAGTTCTTGTTGACATCTAAGAGATTGTTGAGCACCAGCCTCATTTCCAGTCTACCACATAACAATAAGAAAAAGAAAACAAAGAGAACAAAAGGTAAAATTTTACCAAGTGGCTATCCTTGTTGTCGTACGCCAAAGATTCACTAATTTTAGTGTGGTTGCTATTATTGCAGAAAACATATCTACCGCCAAGCGTACCTCTGCAAAAATTGCAAAAGTCTTAATCGAGGAGATATCGGACGAGGAAGGCGAACCACATAGTAAAAAACCACAGTGAGCATCATAGAAAAACAAGGCTGATGAGAAAAAAGAAAAATAGCCTGTGGTTTCAGCTCACAACGTGCTACCTTAGAGCAAAAGTGACCGAGCTAGCGACTCTAGTCCTTTGTACATTTTACCACCTACACCTTCCCCGATATGTCTGAAAGGAAGCTTGCTTGAAAGCAGTGACATCATAGAGTCAAAGCGAGGAAGAGCGAAAGACTTACTACCCATGGTGAACTTAGCTGCTCGATTTATGAGCCAGGATACCCTCGAGAATTTTTCCCACTTGTCAGCTTCTCATGCTCTTGAAGCGCTTGCACGAAACCAAGCTGAGAAGGGTATTAATTCACAACCTTTATTTATTTGATATATGTTTATACTTTTCATCTTAACCGTCATGCTTTCTTTTCTAGCAATCCTTGATCATCGCCGCACATATCGAAACATTTGTAAAGTCATTGAAAGGCCATGCGAAAATAGAAGAACTCGAGTGCGCTTTGATGAAAGCCAACCTCGCGAACAAAAAGAAAGCAAGCAAGCAAGCGAGATCGGCTCAAGCGTGACCTCAATGCTCACAACAATGAAAATACTCGCTTGGCAGAAGACTTGGTAGCCGAAAAGAAATCTAATGCGAGCAAAGACTCCAAGATTGGGATCTTTGCTATGAGTTAGAAAATGTTAAGTATGATGTTGATCAATGCATTCGATTGGAGAAAAGGCAACTGAAGCCGGATGTCATTCAGACATGCATCGAATTGTTCCAAGAGAAACACCCGGACATGGACTTTTAATGGATGTTGATTGCTTATGTGAGCAAAGAAAAGGCTAAGAAGAAGTCATCGGGTATGAATTAAGAAGCAAATCGAGTTCTTCAGGGAGATGAGATCAAAGTTAAGGGTGAGATATTTTTAACTAGCAGAGTTGTTGAAGACAAGGAGAATGCTTCCTAAATAGATTTGAAAAGTTGCTATAAGGTTTGTCTTTTTGTAGTGTTACAAACTTATAACTCTTATTGAGCTTTCATTTTGTTTTTGTATTCGGATAATCATTACGTAGCCTGCACACTAATTTTTAACAAAGCTAATGCCGACCACAACAAGACTGAAGATGTTTAGGCTATTGCCGATTATAACTAAACTGGAAAGTCGACCTTACGAAGCTCGAAGCTGACTTCATCATAGATTCTTACAAAGTTAAAATGTCGACATCAACTGTAGATCCTACCAAGATAAATGTCAATCTTAACCATAGATTTCGCAAGATTAAAATATCGGCCTCAAGAGCTCACAAAACTAAAATGTCAGGCTTAACTGTGGACCTCACAAAGTTTAAATGTCGACCTCAACTGCAGACTTCACAAAGTTAAAGTGCTGACCTCGACCATAGATCTTACCAAGCTAAAATGTCGACCTCAATCGTAGGCCTTACAAATCTAAAATGTCAACCCCAATTGTAGACCTCACAAAACTAAACTGTCGACCTCAATCATAGAGCTCACAAGGCAAAAGTGTCAACCTCGACCACAGATCTTACCAAGCTAAAATGTCGACCTTAACCGTAAGCCTTACAAATCTAAAGTGTCTACCTGAATTGAAGACCTCACAAAACTAATATGTCGACCTCAATCGTAGATCTTACAAAACTAAAATGTCGACCTTAGTTGTAGATCATACCAAACTAAAATTTCGACCTCAACATAAAATTTCAACTTCAACATAATTGTAACAATTCGTCAACCTAAATAAGGCGAGGATGATTGCAAAATAACCAATGTCTATCTGACTAAGGTTGGAGCAAATAATTTAAATGAGAATATCAAATGATTAAATTAGATTGGGCATTGATAGGGTTAAAATTCAGCTTCTTACCTTAATCGTGGTAAGTCTGGGTCAATCTACTTTCGTTGGACCTCAATAATGTCCGACTATCGACTCCGATTGTTACACGGGATGATGATTATTCACGTAAGACCTCTCTGAATATCGATCTCAATCTCAAAAAAGATCGTATGATTATTTATGTAGGACTTCAATAAGGCCTGAATGTAAATCTTAGTCTCCAATAAGATCGGATAGTTATTCACGTAAGACCTCAATAAGGCCTAAATGTTTAATCTCAATCTCAATAAGATTGGATAAGTTTTTCACGTTGGACTTCAAGGAGACCAAAAGCCGATCTCAGTCTCAATAAGATTGGATAAATTATTCTCGTCGGACTTCAATAAGACCAAGAGTTGATCTCAATCTCAACAAGATTGGATAACTTTTTCACGTTGGACCTCAATAAGGCCAAGAGTCAATCTCAATGTAACACCCCAAAAATTACCCATGAGAATACAACGGTAAAATTGAAATGAAACCTCACATCATTTATTCTTATTAATTAATTTCAAGATAGACAATCATTATTCATACTCCAACTGAATCCTTACATAAAACATCTGAAATAAAGTCTCCAAAGAAAAGTCTCTAATCCAAAATAAAAAGTCTAACCAAATTTATTCTTTAAAGTAACTCCAATGATCCACTAAGAAAATTCTCCATCTAAGAACCCAAGCCACATCTCTAATCAATTTGCAAAATATTGGAGACGAGGGGTGAGCCGTCAACTCGGTAAGCAAATCCATGCACAATATTTGAAAACCTTTGTCATTAAACCTTTAAACATTTTATAACATCTTATAATAACATCTTCATTTAGCATAGGGGTGGATTCATGTAAAAGCATTAAAAACACTAAAACGTTCATAAAAACATTAAAACATAAACATTGGTAGCTCATGCCTCGTAGTCATCATCATTCATCATTCATCATTTAGGGTACTATACCCCCACATTGTTCTTCGTTCAAGGTATTATACCCCGCATTGTTCATAACATCCTTGTGCACAAGATCATCATCATACCAGCAAGTTGGCCATAGCATTACATAACATCATAACACTAGCATCTTATACATTACTACAGACTATGAGCCAAAACATTTTTGAATCCACCTTACATCTTTTCATAAATAGCATTTAAAGTCTTCTAAAACATGTGAGAACTTTTCTTTGAACATTTAATTAATTCTTTTAGAAAATTCTTTAAGAAAACATTTTGTTTAAGAAAACTAATTTCTTAAGAAAATTCATTTTAAAATACATTTTTTATAAATTCATTTAAAAGTGTTTTTATTTTAAAAAATTCATTTAAATATTTTAGAAATCAATTTTGTAAAAAATTTCATTTAAACATAATTCTTATAACATAAACTTCATTTATTATAAAGCACATCATGCATAAATCTACTTACCTCAATCCGTAGCAATCAACTCAATACCTTAAGAACAAACTAACGAGCTCACCCACGTCCTATAATCATCATAAAAATATCCTTATCAATATCATCTCTAACTTTAAATATAATCTCAATCATCCTTAAATTATAGGCACTTATACTAGCTCAAAACTTATACATATTCTAGACTTAAACATGAGTATCCTGCACATGCTGATTTTTTATAACCTATACACATGTCGGAAAACCATGAAAATTTACAGAGGCATTGTGAATATGCATAGCATTGCATACAATATTTCACAAAATCAGCACAAGTCAAAATCAAGTCAGAATATTGACATTTCACCAAAGTAACAAAATTGTCGAGCATTGACCAAGTCAGACCTTTATCACTTAGGAAATTTATCAACTATTCTTTAGTACTCGAAATAATCTGTTTCTTTTTTTCTAATTACAGTAGACACATCCAGAAAGCATGTAATTGAAATTCATAATTTTTGGATGCCTGAAACTATTTTAAAAGTGTTTTATTTCCAAGAACATCTAACCTGTCTAAATTCTAGATTTGAAAACAGAATTTCAAAAATTCATATCTTCTATTTTGGACGCCCAAAAATCGCGATTCTGGATTTTAAAGACAGAGGAAAGATTGAAATTTCATTATAAAACCCTAACATGACATGTAATATCCATAAATTATCCCAAATGGTTACACGTTTCAGCTTCTGCAATTTCTGGAAAAATAGTTTCTAGATCTGCAGCAGCCGCATGTTACGATTTTTAATAATTTAACCATAAAGAATAAAACTACGAAATTAAACATGCATGCATAGGAGACATAGATCTGTTGATACAAAAATCGCCATAATTTTTAAGGATGTGTAACCTTATAGAAAAATGTCCAGAAGTGAGAACAGCTGCTGAAAATTGGAATTTTCCAGTACCAGTAACCCAACTTCGAAAAACCATAATAATTTGCATACTCAGAGGATTTCAACACAAGACCTATCAATGGAAAGCTTAGGATGTCTAGTTTCATGATTGTAAACGTATTCATGTCATTCTAAATAAAGAAAACGATTTCAAGTAAAGAATACAGACTGTTCATATCATCACAACATTACAAACACACATATATTACCTAGATCATCCCACAAGTAATTAAACGCAAACAACTAATAAAAATAAATCATATAAGTCAAAGAAATACTTAATACCATAATGCAAATACCAAGCAAATATATTATAAAACTTTCTTTTTTCTTCTCCAAAGGCTTATATTTCTTTTTTTTTTTTTAGGGTTTGTAACAACATAGAAAATAAAAGACGGCATCCTCTTAACAAGATGGCTTCCTATTAAATACTTGGTAATTAATAAATACTTTTTTTTTATAAAAAAACTAATAACTTATGTAACTTATTTAAAGCAATTTGATAAATTTTACTCACACACAAAAACTCAATAATAACTATCCTACTCAATTTAATAAAGGTAAAAGAGGAAAAATAAATAAATAAAAGTGAGCGTTACACTGAATCTCAATAAGATTGGATAAATTTTTCACGTTAGACCTCAACAAGGCCAAAATGACAACCTTAATCTCAACAAGATCGGGTAGTAATTCATGTAAGACCTCAATAAGGCTCAAATATTGATCCTGATCTCAAATAAGACATATTACAAGTATACAAGTTGAGAAATAGAGTTGTACTTCTGAATAACCTCACTGATGTTAAGATAATAGAAATTACATAATTGAACACAAACATGCTGAAATAACAAAGAAATAAACTTTCCTAGCATATTTAAAGAAAACAAACAAATAAGAACATCATTAATAAAATTCGCCTACTAATAGTATTTTCGCAGGTGCTCTGCATTCCATGCTTTGCCGACGACTCTACCATCCGGATGACCTAACTTATATGCGCCATTTCCAAATGAGTGTAGTATTTTGTATGGTCCTTCCCAGCTCGGCCCCAAAACTCCATTAGCTGGCTTTTTGGTTGACTAGTTGACTTTGCGGAGCACCAGGTCCCCCTCCTTTAATTGCCGTAGCTGAACATTCTTGTTGTAGAACTTAGCCACTTTTTGCTGGTAAATTGCTGCTCGACCTCTTGCCGCTTCTCTCTTCTCATCAAGCAAATCTAAATCCAACAACATTTGTTCCTTGTTCACTATCTCATTATAATATTTTGGGCGGTGTGTCTCCATGCCGACCTCAGCTAGGATTACCGCCTCATGTCCGAAAGCAAGCGAGAATGGAGTCTCCCCCGTTGAAGTCTTCACGGTCGTTCTATAGGCCCACAAAACTCCTGAAAGCTCATCCACCCAAGCGCCCTTTTTCTCACCTAACGTTTTCTTTAACAACTGCTTTATAGTTTTGTTCGCCGCTTCCACTTGTCCATTTGCTTTCGGATGAGCAAGCGAGCTGAATCGAAGCTCGATATCGAGCTGAATCGAAGCTCGATATCGAGCTGAACACAAAACTTCTTGAAGTTCTCATTATTGAACTAGGTCCCATTATCGGTGATAATAGGTTGTGGTAGGCCATATCTACAAATCACATTCCTCTATATGAAATCTGTTGTTTGTTTCTCGGTTATCTTTTGAAGCGGTTCAACTTCAATCCACTTAGTAAAATAATTAATGGTTATCACCGCATATTTCATTTGGCCTTTCCTGGTCGGCATAGGTCCGATAAGATCCACCCCCCATTGTGCAAATGGCCAAGTGCTCCTCATTGTCATCATGTTTTCTGGTGGTTGTCTTGCAATTACAGCAAACTTCGGGCATTCATCATATCTTCGAACTAACTCTTGTGCATTTTCATGCATAGTCGTCCAAAAATAACCTCACCTTATTATTTTATAGGCCAATGCCCTACCTCCGCCATGATTTCCACAAATTCCCCCGTGCACCTCTCTCATTACATAGTTGACACCAGCCGAGCCCAAACATCGCAGATAAGGTAAAGTATAACCTCTTCTATAAAGCACACCTTCGATAATGGAGTACCGTGTTGCCCAGCATTACAGCCTTCTTGCCTTTACTTTATCTTGAGGTTGTTCCCCAAATTCAATATACCTTATGATAGACACCATCAAACTCTTCTCATCTTCTACCGTGCAAACTTCCATCGCGAGATCAGTTATACACGGCTTTGAAATTGATTCCAATGGGATTCCTCGTGGGAACTTTGGGCATTCCGTAATTGCCAGTCTTGCTATATAATCTGCTCAGTAATTCTCTCCCCTCGAAACTTGCTCCATTGTAGCTTGATCAAAACTACCCCATAGCTGCAGTGCTTTGCTCAAATACTTAGACATGTTCTCACTCTTGGCTTGAAATGTCCCATTCAAGTGGTTCACTACCAATTGCGAGTCACTCATCACCTTCAAATGTCGAACCCCTCAATGCTCTTGCTAATTTTAGACCTGCAATGAGAGCTTCGCATTCTGCTTCATTGTTTGTATGATGGAATTCATACTTGAGAACATAGCATACTTCTTCTTGGTCAGGCAAAACAAAAACAATTCCCCCACCTAACCCTTCTGGGTTTGCAGCTCCATCTACATTAAGCTTCCATACATTATTATTATTCTCTGCCTCTTTAATCTCCTGCTCAGCATCCATCTCTTCACTCCCTTCACTGCAATCATTAATGAAGTCAACTAGAGCTTAAGCTTTAATTACTTACATCAGTCGGTAACTGATGTCGAACTCATTTAGTTCTACTAATCACTTAACTAGCCTTCTTGAAATGTTTGGTTTGTGCAAAATTTGTCTCAAATGTTGATTGGTGACAACCACGATCTCATAAGCTTGAAAATATGGCCTTAGCTTTTTTGCGGCTACAACTAAAGCCATCACCCACTTTTCTGCAAAAGGATATCTTACTTTCGCCCCTGTAACAGATCTGCTCGTGTAGTATACAAGACGTTGGACTCCACCTTCTTCTTTTACTAGGATTGAGCTAGTTGAATAATTTAATACCGCCAAGTAGATCAAGAGAACATCACCCACTTAGGGCTTAGCCAAAGTTGGTACGTTGGCCAAATAGGCCTTTAATTGTTGAAATGTTGTCTCATATTTTTCCGACCACCTTAATCTTTTTCCTTTCTTCATCAATTCAAAAATAGTATGGCATTTATATAATGATTTCGAAATCAACCTGCTCAGCTCGGTAACTTTCCCAACTAGGCTCTGAACATCTTTAAGATCCTTCGGCGACCTCATCTTGAGGATGACCTCTACTTTTTTCGGATTAGCTTTTATCCCCCTTTGACTAACTAAGAAGCCCAAAAATTTCCCTGATTCCACTCCAAAGGCACACGTTTTCGGATTCAACTTCATCTGATTCTTTCGTACCACTTCAAACGTCTCACGCAAATGCGTTGTATGTTCGACTGGCTTGACAGACTTAGTTATCATGTCATTTAACATATACCTCCATCATTTTACCAATCAAGGGCTTGAAAAGTTTGTTTACCAACCTCTGATAAGTAACTCCTGCATTTTTTAATCCGAACAGCATCACACGATAGCAATACAATCATTGGTCGGTCACAAAAGCTGTCTTTTCTTTATCTGTTGTGAACATACGAATCTGGTTGTATCCTGAGAATGCATCCATAAAATTCATCAAGTTATGCCCGCCTGTTGAATCCATTAACTGATTAATCTTTGGGAAAGAGAAATTATCTTTAGGACAAGTTTTATTGAGGTTGGTAAAGTCCACACACATTCTCTATTTTCCATTCGCCTTTTTAACCATTACCATATTTGAAACTCATTTTGGATAGTTCACTTCCCTTGTAAACCCCGCTTTCAACAATTTATCTACCTCATCATGGATAGCCTCATACCTTTCCTGGTTAAACACTCTTCTTTTCTGCTTCACGGGCTTATGTCTTTTCTCTATAGCCAATCGGTGACACATAATTCATAGGTCTATTCCTGGCATATCTTCATGGCTCCAAGCAAATATGTCATTATACTCCACCAATAAATTCTGAAGCTCATTGAAAATGTCATCCGTCATCTTTGTTCCCACCCTTACTACTCTACTCGGATCATCCTCATTTACTGGCACTTGTTTTATTTCTTCATTGGGTCTCTGTTGGCATAACCTATCCTCAGCTTGTGGATCGATATTTGTGATATGCATGGATTCTCTCGCAGTTGTAGCATAACAGCTTCGAGCCACTTGTTGCTGGCCTCTCATTACTCCAACCCCGCCTTAGACTCTAAACTTCACACATTGCATGTGGGTTGAGCTCATTGCTCCTGCTATCCTATTGAACGGCCTGCCCAAAATAACTTGATAAGGGCTCGGCTCATCCACTACCACCCATGTCACCATCACTGTCTTTTGTAGTAGGCTGGACCCTATTGTCAGTGGCAAGTCAATTAACCCAAGGGGAATCAGCTCAGCTTCGCTAAACCCATTTAGCGATGCTCTAACCGGATCAAGCCTGAGGTCTCATATTTGTAAATTGTCCTTAGTTTGCTTAAACAAAATATCGACCGAGCTTTCTCTATCTACAAGAGTCCGGTTCAATTACTGCCATGTCAAGACAACATTTACTACAAGCACATCTTCATGTGGATGTGCAACCGCTTCCTCGTCCTCGTCCGTGAACATGATCGGCACTCTTTAAACCCGCTGCTTTATTGGTGCTAGAACATTAAAATTCACCTCGTAACTCTTTAATGAATATCTGCTATAATTTCTCCTCGAGCGATTTGAGTCTCATGTTAGGGCCGGCCTTACCATAATCATCATCGCTACATTATCTTTGATGTCTCCTCTTCTCCCACATATTCCTTAGTCACCCACATACTCCTTTAGATATTGATTTTGCATTAGCCATTCAATTTGTTCCTTCAAGTATATGCAATCTACAGTTCTATGTCCGGTCACCTTGTAAAACTCGCAATACTTGTAGTAAACACTTCTACCTAGACCCGCTACAATCGGCTTTGGCGGTGTTAGTAACCCCTTATCTTTTATTGCAGCATATATTTCTACTCTGCTCATGTTCAGTGGTGTGTATCTTCCACTCTGTTCTAATAAGTTCACCACATGGTCAGATCTTGATCCTCTCCGGTATACAGGTGGTGGCAACTTACTATAACCACTTACTTGGTTCTCCCGCTGGTTCTTCCCATAATTATTTCCTCCCTCTTGGCCCCTTCCTACTAATGAGATTTCTCTTCTTTCACGATTTCCTTCCCAATCTCGACCCGGCCTTTCTGGTTGCCTATAATTGAACAACCCTCTGTCGTTATAATGCCTATCATCTGTGTTCATCCTCGAATTATACCCAAAGTTATCTCCTCTCCTCTCAAGTCTCTCCTTCTCATTATTGTCAACAAAACCCCCATTTTATGTTTTACGTTTTAAAATGATTTAAATAATTACCGATCTCTGTGGACACGACCCTACTCAATCACTATACACAATTTATTTAGAGTATGTATTATTTTTTCTGGCTTCGACAACCATCAAATTTTGGTGCCGTTGCTGGGGATTGGTGTCGTTTATTTAATTGAGTTGTGTTATGAGAATAAACAATCTAATTTAAATGAACCATCGTATGCATTTGTTGATTAGGATTTGGGTCTCTTTAGTTTTTCAGGCTGTCAATTGATTAAATCCTATGATCGTATCTAGGGTTGTCTATTGATTAGGAAAATAACCAACGGTTGTACCTTGGTTATCGACTAGTTAAGGAGAGATTGGCTATTAGAGGGTCTCAGTAGCTATAACCGGTCTATTCATAAGTAGTAATAATTTATATTTGAATCAATAATCAGTAGTCGAATCAAGTTGAGGTAATTCCTTCAACCAGAGTTTTCTCCAATTTGAATTACAACTTTAATTTGCATTCTTGTTATTTTAATTTGATTTTATTATTGTCAACAAAACCCTCATTTTATGTTTTACGTTTTAAAAGGATTGAAATAATTACCGATCTCTGTGGACACGACCCTGCTCAATCATTATACACAATTTATTTAGAGTATGAATTTATTTTTGTTGGCTTCGACAACTATCAAATTTTGGCGCCGTTGCCGAGGATTGGTGTCATTTATTTAATCCTTTTTACGTTTTACTTAGTGTATGGTTCGTTCTTCTCGTACAGGTACACTTTCGTTTGATCCTGAAATTGAGAAGACAGCTCGCCAGCTGAGACAGCAATCGAACCGAGCTAAGCAACGATCTCCGTCGCCTTTGCTTTTTGAAACAGATACGTTGCCTGATTTGGTTGAATCATCTAGCTATTCAGAAGAACAAGTGATGGATAGAGCTGCACCTGTAGAAAGAACTCTTAGAGAGTTATCTGAACTAGACTTGAATCATTAACCACTCTGTATTCAATATGTAGACTTGGAGGTAAATTTTGAATTAAAGTCTGGTCTTATTCATTTATTACCCAAGTTTCATGGTTTTGTAGGTGAAGATCCTCATAAACATCTCAAGGAGTTTCATGTTGTATGTTCAAGTATGAGACCACAAGGCGTGACTGAAGAGCAGATTAAGCTGCGTGCTTTTTCTTTCTCTTTAGATGAACTAGCTAAAGACTGGTTGTATTACTTGCCTCCTGGATCGATTACAACGTGGAATGGTTTGAAAAAGCCGTTCCTCGACAAGTACTTTCCTGCTTTAAGAGCTGCCAACATCAGAAAAGATATTTGTGGGATCAGACAACTTCCTGAGGAGACTTTGTATGAGTATTGGGAGCGATTCAAACAATTGTGTGCCAGCTGTCCTCAGCATCAGATTTCTGATCAACTTCTTATTCAATATTTTTACGAAGGACTATCATTAATGGATAGGAGTATGATAGATGCTGCTAGTGGAGGTGTGTTGGTGAACAAGACTCCTACTCAAGCAAGGGAGTTGATCTCAAATATGGCTGCCAATGCACAACAATTTGGCAGCAGACAAGATGCCACTTCAAGAACGGTGAATGAGGTAAATATTTCTTCTGTTGAACAACGTTTAGATAAATGATGGGTGTCGAGGCCAACAAAAATAAATTCCTACTCTAAATAAATTGTGTTTAGTGATTGAGCAGGGTCGTGTCCACAGAGATCGGTAATTATTTAAATCCTTTTGAAACGTAAAATGTAAAATGGGGGAATTGTTGACAATAATAAAAATCAAATTAAAAATAACAAGAATGCAAATTAAAGTTGTAATTCAAATTGGAGAAAGCTCTGGTTGAAGGAATTAACTCGATCATTGATTCAAATATAGATTATTATTACTCATGAATGTTATATCGAGACCCTCTAATAGCCAATCTCTCCTTAACTAGTCGATAACCACCGTTGGTTATTTCCCTAATCAATAGACAACCCTAGATACGATCATAGGATTTAATCAATTTGAAAAACCAGAGAGACCCAAATCCTAATCAACACATATGATGATTCATTTAAATTAGATTGTTTATTCTCACAACACAACTCTCTGCTATGTTATTTGTCACAAACATTAAATTCTTCATACGATGAATCCTTTAATTGACAATAGATTAAGTTGATAATTAAATAGTGGCCAATTACCTAATTAACAAACATAATCATGAAACTAATTCAGAGAATAAACAAATACCCAAAAAGCAATAAAACAATTAAAGTATAAGAAAGATCTCACAGTAGTGATGAATCAAAGCTTCATTATCCTTCAACCAGAAAAATAGGTTTAGTTCCTCATAGAGAGAAGAGAAAAATTAGATCTAGGGTTTCTTTTTCTCCAATCCCAAAATCCCCCCTTTTTCACAAGAGATTCCTCCCTTAAAATACTCCCTCTCTCTTCTCTTTTAGAATTCTATTTAAAATAAAATCCTAATATCTGAAATATTAAATTCGTAATTACAAAAATAGCCAAAAATACAAAACACGTTAAACTAAAAACTGCAGGTTCGCAGTTGACAGCACGCGCCCACGCCTTATCAACAAAGTTCTTCTGCCGCTCATAATTTCTCCAAAAGAACAATTATCCTTAAACATCATCTTGTAGTTAAATTTTATCATCAATCCATAGAATTGCACCTATAAAAGTAAAACACAAGTAAATCATTATTATTATGTGCAAAACATCGATATTTAGGGAAGTAAACAATGCAAAACTAGTGCATAAATTGCACTCTAACAATAAACTTACTTCTCTTGTGAAAACGTTTGTTGTAGGTAATGTGCAACAGGTGAAGACTTGTGGTATTTTTTCCAATATGGGTCATTCAACTGATATGTCTCCTACACTTCAAGAAGAACCCGTTGAACAAGCCAATGCAGTTGGAGGATTTCCAGGCATGCCTCAAAGGAGGTATGATCCTTATGCACAAACATACAATTCGGGATAGAAGGATCATCCCAACTTCAACTATGGAGTTAGGCCGTCAGGATTCCCACAACAGTATCCACCAAGACAACCAGCACCTCCACAGTCAAACTCCAAGTCAGGTATATCTCTTGAAGAAATTGTTAAATCACTTGCGACTAACACTCAATAATTTCAGCAAGCATTCAGAATTTGGAGAACCAAATGAGTCAATTGGCGACTACAGTGAACCGTCTGGAGTCTCAAGTATTAGGGAGATTGCCTTCACAATCTGAGGTGAATCCAAAGCAAAACGTTAGTGCTATCATCCTTAGAAGTGGGAAGGAGTTACAAGAGCCTATTAAGAAAGTGACAAAGCATGTAGAAGATGAGCTTGAAAAGAATGAATTGATTCCTAAATCTCAAGATACGCAACCCACCAGAGCGAAACCCCTACCTATTGTGATACCTCCTCCTTTTCCAAGCCGGTTTGCAAAATCCAAGAAGGAGGAACAAGAGAAAGATATCCTTGAGACATTTCGCAAGGTTGAGGTAAATATTCTTTTATTAGATGCTATAAAACAAATACCTTGATATGTTAAAGTCCTTAAGGAACTGTGCACCTCCAAGAGAAAATTAAGAGGAGATGAAAAAGTTCACACAGGGGAGAATGTTTCAGCAGTTCTTCAAAAGAAACTACCTCCTAAGTGCAAGGATCCAGGTATGTTTACTGTCCCTTGCAAAATTGGTAATGTCAGAGTTGAAAAGGCTATGTTAGATCTAGGAGCTTCTATTAATGTCATGTCTCGTTCCATTTATTCATCTTTGAATGTTGGTCCATTAAACGAAACTGGCGTGATAATTCAACTAGCTGATAGGTCAAATGCATATATTGATGGGGTATTAGAAGATGTCTTAGTACAAGTTAATGAGTTGGTTTTTCCTGCTGATTTTTATGTACTTGATATGGAAGAGGATAACTTCTCTAATTCTGTCCCAATTTTGCTAGGAAGACCTTTTCTTAAGACTGCTAGGACTAAAATGGATCTACATAAATGGACTCTCACTATGGAGTTTGATGGAGAGGTTATAGAATTCAATATGAATGATGCCATGAAATATCCTAGTGAGGAATATTTGATATTTTCTGTGGATGTTATTAACCCTATAGTGCAGGAAGTTTTTTACAAGGAAAAAACGAAGACATTTCATGATAGAATGATTTTAAGAAAGGAGTTCTTTGTTGGTCAAAAAGTTCTTCTTTTTCATTCTAAACTTAAACTTTTTCTGGGTAAATTACGTTCTTGCTGGGTTGGACCTTTTATTGTTACTAATATTTTTCCTCATAGTGCAGTTGAGATTCGGAGTCCGACCTCTGACAAAGTTTTTAAGGTTAATGGCCATCGTTTAAAACCATTTTATGAAGGACTTTCAGTGAATATTGTGGAGGATGTGGCTCTCGAGAGTCCCAATTATGAAGATTGATGCATAAATGTTTCTAGCCAAAGATATAAAACAAAGGCGCTTTTTGGGAGGCAACCCAAAGGATTTATTTATTTTGATTCAGATTTTTTTTTAATAATGTTTTTGCTTATTTTGGCAGAAGAAAATTTTTGATAAGGTGTGCCCACGTCTTAACTAATAAGTATTTCTGTGATTTCTAAAGGAAAATGGTTTTAAGGCGTGCCCATGTGCTTATTAAGAAAGTACTTTTGAAATTTTTAGTGTCACAAAGTAATTCATCACAAAAAAAAATTAAAAAAACTTTTTTTTAATTTTATCTATTTATTTATTTTTAAAAAAAGAAAAAAAAAAGGATTTTCTTTTCTTCTTTCTTTTATATATTTATTTATTTATTTAAAAAAATTTCAAAAATCATTGTTCAAAAAAATTCCTAATTCAAAAAATCCCTAATTCTTTCCTACCACGCAATAGAAATGCACACAACAGCGGCCATGCAAGCAAAGAATCAACCAAAGATCCACGCACGCGCGCAGTCGGCCTCGCATGCACACATGCAGATCCAGCGCCGCCGCCCCACCGCGCAACGCAAGCGCAACGCAAGACGCAAGTGTAAATCGAAATCTATGAGTGCAATTATTGTAACAATGCCGAAGAGGAAAGCATCTACTTCCAAGTCATCTAAAAAGGCATCCGTTGCAAAGAAATCTAAAATTGCCGCTCCCACTACGGTTCCATGGAATACAATTTCAAATTCACGTCAAGCCGTGAGACAAAGATCGAAACATGGAAAAGGCATGAGTGTTTTGCCACTTGTGGAATCCAATCTCGAAGGGTGCCTCGCATTCGCGACTCAACAAGAGAAAGAAAGGTACAAAGATATTTCCAAGCGCAAAATACTTCCAGCTAAGTATATTCATTACCCGACTCTTGAAAAATTGAATGTTAAGGATAATTTTGATTCTTTGATAGATAAGATTGGGTTGCGTAAGTTTGTTGATATTGATTGTTTGGGTTATGTTGAGTTGATTAGGGAGTTTTATGCTACTTTTCAATTTAATATGCCGAATGATTTTACTTTGCATACCCCGGATGTCATAAAGTTTAGGTTAATGGGACGAAATTTTTCACACTCTATCACGGATTTTAACCTAGTTTTAGGATTCATTGATGATAATTATTCTTCTAGTGATGCATATTTAGGAACAACTTGTGACTTTAGCGAAAATTTTGAGCCTTATGGTCTTTGGCGTAATTTATCTGTTGATCACAATGCCTATGACCCGAGTAAATCAAAGAGTTCTTTCTTATGTGATCCTATTTTGAAATGTGTGCATCGATTCTTAGCATATAATTTTGTAGGCAAGAAAGATCACTCAGGAGTTTTCTCTAAAACTGAATTTTATTTTATCTAGTGCATGTTAAATGATGTGAGGCCTAATTTAGGTTTTTGGTTAGCGGATCAATTTCAAAGTGTGCTTAAACGGTATAGGACTTTATTTCTTGGTCCATACATTACTCTGTTAGCTATAAACCTATGTGTGCTTGATCCTGACAATAATGATTTGCATCCTGCTTGCAAAAAGGAATTTTTAGATATGTTTGTGTTTGAAAAAACAGGTGTGGTCGAATTCAAGGAGGGGAGATTTCAGTTTACTGAACCAGGACCCACTCAACCTCCAAAGAAGCTTTATGCTAGGAGTAGTGCTACCTCTGATAACGAGTTTGACGACGACACTGCTGCCCCGCCAACTATTCCTTCTACATCCGCACCACCTTTGAGCATTCAGTTAGAGAAAATGGAGCACAAGCTGAACAAGATGGAGCAGAATTTGGCCGCATACTTCGAGAGTGTGGGATTTATCCCACCATTTCCGCCAAGCCCATAAACGTTATGTGGATCAAAGCTCACAATTCAGGGAAGTTTTTGCCTTTAATCTTTTATCCTTACGCTTTAATTTTTATGTGAGCTTTGATTATCTTACATTAGGGACAATGTAAATTCTTGGTGTGGGGGAGGGATTTTTGTATTATTGATATCTGGAAGTATTATTTTCACTCTACTCATCCTTAAATGATTTTGGAGTTAGTATGCTTCATATATTATTAATTTCTTTTCCTTTCTCTCTCACTACTCTTTTCCCATCTATCTCAAATTATTTACAACTATTTTTTTCTATCATACTCTTTCATCACTCACATTTTATCTTTCATTTTTTTTACTACATACATCTTTCTCGCTTATTATCCTTTTTACCTTTCCTTTTATATCTCACTCATACCTTCTTCTCATTCTACACCACTATTGATGGTATGACTAATTTGAAGAGTGTACATGATTTGATGGAAAATTTACCAACTTTGTGAGGATTTGAGCCTATGAGCAACCACTTTGCTCTAATTATTTTTGTTATGTGAATATCAATCTTAGTTTGTTTATTCTAGAACTTGTTTTGTTATACATGTTGAAGCCGCATTACGGGATTTTATGCATTAAAATGATAAGGGCAAACCCTTTTTCCATTTTTCTATTCTCGCATTTTTTTTCTCTACCCGAAGACCTTTATTTGCTATTTTTGTTTGAGCCTTAATCATTACCCATCTAAATCTCTCCGTCTACTTAACCATTTTTCTTCTTTTTGAGCCTCAATTTAAGGAGATTTTTGGACTCATTATGTGGACTCATTTTGTTGCTTTTTCTACCTTGTATTAAAGTTTCTCAATTAGATCAACAAGCATTATGCCTGAATTAAATTGTGCAAGGTTCGTTTCTTTTGTTTGATTCGAAAAAAAAACAAAAAAAAAGGAAAAAGAAAAAAATCGAAAAAAAAATGTTTACATTCTTGGTGACTTGAGTAGAAATAAACATTTTGATATCATAAGTTCATTCAATGAGTTCATTATTCTCATTTTGATCTCTTTCTCTTTCGTAGACCTTTCTTTTTCATTTAACCTATTTAACCCCATTACAACCTTTTTAAGACCCTTAGATTTTTGCATTTTATTCATGTTTTGTGGATTGAGATGTGATATATGAGCTAGCTTATGGTAATAGTATTCTTTGATTTGATTTGAGTGCATAAATGATACCCTAAACACTTTGAGTGCATGGAGTGAAGTCAATGAGAGGGCTATTAAATCTTGTTGCACTTGAATTTTGAATGGACCTTCTTGGTGGTTGAATGTTCTTATTCTATCTTATGAGATTCTATGCTTTAAAATCCTTGTCTCTCGATTGTTGATCGACTTAATTTCTTGAGGTATACTTGCTTAAAATTGTTTTTGGATGAGTTGAGATGAGAATTGAGTGGAGATTTGGGATTAGTCTTGAGTTATATGCTTGAGGACAAGCATCATCTTGGTGTGGGAGAATTTGTTAGAGTGCAATTTATGCACTAGTTTTGCATTGTTTACTTCCCTTAATATCGATGTTTTGCACTTAATAATAGTGATTTACATGTGTTTTACTTTTGCAGGTGCAATTCTATTGATTGGTGATAAAATTGAGCTATAAGATGATGTTTAAGGATGATTATTCTCTTGGATAAATTATGAGCGTCAGAAGAACTTTGTTGATAAGGCGTGGACGCGTGCTGTCAACGGCGGACCTGCAGTTTTTAGTTTAACGTGTTTTGTATTTTTGGTTATTTTTGTAATTACGAATTTAATATTTCAGATATTAGTATTATTTTCATGATTAATGGAGGAATCTATTGTGAAAAAGGGCATGAAAAGGGAGACAAAGAAAGAAACCCTAGATCTAAACTTTTCTCTTCTCTCTATGAAGAACTAAACCTATTTTTCTGGTTGAATGATAATGAAGCTTTGATTCATCACTACTTAATTATCAACTTAATCTATTGTTAATTAAAGGATTCATCGTATGAAGATTTTAATGTTTGTGACAAATAACATAGCAGTGAGTTGTGTTATGAGAATAAACAATCTAATTTAAATGAACCATCGTATGCGTTTGTTGATTAGGATTTGGGTCTCTCTGATTTTTCAGGCTGTCAATTGATTAAATCCTATGATCATATCCAGGGTTGTCTATTGATTAGGGAAATAACCAACGGTCGTACCTTGGTTATTGACTAGTTAAGGAGAGATTGGCTATTAGAAGGTCTCAGTAGCTATAACCGGTCTATTCATAAGTAGTAATAATTTATATTTGAATCAATGATCAGTAGTCAAATCAAGCTGAGATAATTCCTTCAACCAGAGCTTTCTCCAGTTTGAATTACAACTTTAATTTGCATTCTTGTTATTTTAATTTGATTTTTATTATTGTTAACAAAACCCTCATTTTATGTTTTACGTTTTAAAAGGATTTAAATAATTACCGATCTCTGTGGACACGACCCTACTCAATCACTATACACAATTTATTTAGAGTATGTATTATTTTTGCTGGCTTCGACAACCATCAGCTCGTATCTTGCTCTGGTATGCATGAACCTCTAAAACGTACAGCGAAAAGCTCACATAACTCCTTGAAATTTCCTATACTTCCCTTCTTTAATCTCTGGTACCACTCCCGTGCTTGTCCTTCTAAGGTTAAAGGAAAAACACGGCACCTTTGAAAATCATTCAAACCTTGAATCCCGATCATCTCATTAAACTTCTCCACATGATGATTCGGGTAAGTTTTTCCTTCATACACCAAGGCTGGAACCACATACTTAGGTGGCAAAGTTACCGCCATCACTTCACGTACCAAGGAGGACTCGTCATCAAGTAACAACCTTCTACCACTTTCTTGCCCTCTATTTTCGCCTCTAATGCCTATAAAGTTTTTTGAAACTGCAGCATTCGTTGTTCAAGTTTATTTACCCGTTTGGGGTCTCTCAACTCTTCCTTCCCTCTTTCTTGATTCAAGTTATTAATTCTCCCCCTCAACCCATTCACTTGTTCTCCTGCACTTCTATTCTCTTGTCGTACCCCAACTTGTGGTAGTCCCATTCCGCTCTGATGTTCACCACTAAGCTCTTCCCTCTCTCACGCTCCACTTCTCTCTGGGTCACTAGCTCGAATTGAGCCCCTCTGACTTGGGCATCAACCAGCCCCTTGATTATCTCCTAAAATCTTGCCACTTGCCTCTGGATCCCTTCTCTCAATCTCTTATATATCGTGGCATTCATTTCCTCCGCCAATTGGCGCAAGGTCTGCCTATCTCCGTCATTATCATCCATCATTATTTCGTAATCTGATAGTCTCCTCCTTCTAAATCTTCAAACGTATGGCTTTTCGCACCGTTCCCCACAGACGGCGCCAAGATAAAGATGTCAAAAAACGACCTCAACAGTTGAATTTGTTTCTTTAGGGGAATTACAGTGCGAATCCAAGCTCAAACGTCAGTTTGAACGCAACTTTCTATACCTGCCAACCAGAAAACACGGTGAGGATACGCCGATGGGGTTCTAGCGTAGACCCTCCGATGCTTAAGTCAGAAATTGTGTATAAGAGAAAGACAAACGAGAAGGAAGAATCGTGAAAAGTGAAAATCAAGGAATTTTTCCGGTAGAGAAGCTACAAATCTTGTAGTGAATGTTAAGGCATTTAGGTAGGTGACTTGTAGAATTTTTGGCTCATTTTGCTAACCCTTTTCTCTAATGCCCTCTTTAACTTAAATAGGCTCTTGGACATGGGCCGTTACCACCTTAACTTCCACCCACTTTCTTCAGCAGTTGCACATAATTATTAATTGGAGGTTGTTTAAATAAATCGTGGAACACAACTTTCCTATAAATTAAGCCACGTTATCTTAACCAATAGCTTTCCATGTCAAGCTAATTCTCAGGTTGGACAAATAAATTTTGAGGTCAGACTTCTTCACTTCCAAGTCGGATAAGTGATTTTCTAGGTCGCTCATGCAGGCTTAAGGTTGTATTCTTAAACCAGGTCATTCACATAAATCTCATATCGTACTTGTAAACCAGGTCGCCAATATAGGCTCCAGATTATACTTAAGAGGCTAGCTTGATCATAATGAGTTCTAAGTAGATTGGGGTCGACTATATTTCTAAACATTACCAGAAAAAACCCAACCTAAACAATGCTAACTCTTTCTAGAGGTTATCAGAAAATCCAACCCGAACAACTATACATTATGAACTTTTACCATATAACTATAATTTTTTTCACAACAGTTGTAGTTTAAAATTTACAACGCTTCAATACCAAAAAGGACCTATATAAGTTCATTTTAATGGACCTATCCCGACCCAATCATTAATTGAATTGAAAATAGTTAACTGAATCAACCCATTATAACACACTTGATCGTTCAAATTCTAATTGGACTGAGCTGAATTAGATTGGGTCTATGAACTTAAGTATAGAGGAAACTACAAAGTTCTAAATCTCTTAAAAATACTCCTTTCCGACTCGCTTTTTACAACACAGCAACAAATGCCTACACCCTTTGCTATCTGAATGCGGTCACCTATACGTAGGAGACACGTTTTCACTGGATTTCGGAAACCACACTAGTGCAAAATCCGGAGGTGAAAACGCTACCCTCACTCTCAAATCCAATGAAAACCGTGTCCTGGCCGACGCCAGACGGTGGCACTGTTGCTTCACAGACATACATTTCGAACAAGGGTGTTGTAAGGCTTGAGTTACTCTCAAAAGCCAACATGGTGCTTCATGACTCGAAAGGTAACTTTAGTTTCCTCAGTTTTTGGTGCTTAATTTGCTCCTATCCATTCATTATTTGTTGTTTTGTGTTTACGAATATTACCAAAATTAGTTGAAATCTATGCCAACAAATTAATGGAAAAAAGAAAAAAGAAATGCTCCTGAAATACTCAGACTTTTTTCTATATTCATGAATCATTATTAGTCGTTATTGTCACTGTGAATATGATCCCAAAGTTTCCATATTTTGCACAAGCACACCTTAACCCAAAAAAAAAAAAACTTTTCTTCCCCTGACAAGTGACAACTGTTTAAACAGAACTGTAAAAAGTATAACAAAGCATTAACTTCAAGAAATGTCTATACGAACATCCACTTATTCATTTTCTTTAAATAATAAAAATAATAAGGACAAACAATTTCTTATTATTGTTGTGGCGTCGTTAAGCACCACATCTCTATCTTATGAAATAACCATCACACACAGAACTTCCGATTCTGCCCTTATTGCAACAATTTTTCGATATTTTATTACTTGTTGGAAACTTTTATGAATCCAACTATTGGTGAGTCGGGTTCTTTGGTGAGAGTCTTCAAGTCAAAAGCAATCCAACATCTCGAGACACTCGTATCATAGAAATAGCCCACACATCTGCAATTCGAACTACATCTTTTGCCACAATCTTCAATTGTTATGTCTCCAATTCCATCATAAAAATTATACGTGCACATATAATGTCTAACACTTTCAAGCTTATAATAGTGGAAATGTTTTGTCCCACAAAAATTTGCTTGCGCAGGCTGACACTTATTGCTCCAACCAATCAAACCTTTTTCTGTTGGGCAAGCAACGCATTGATTGTCTTCACACACCCCCAGTTTACCGCATCTCTCTGGCATCTGGCACTCACTGTCCCAATTTCTTGCATTACTACCTCTGAAGTCTTTACCAAAGAGAGTAAATCTTTCTTCCTCAGGAAGCCAATCAACCTCCTGGGAGTAAGTAAAGACCCTCAGATTTCCATCTATGCCTAGCCGAAGAAATGATATTGTGCTGTCGTATTTTGGCCTGTCAAAAATGAAACCGTTATCGCCTGAAGAATCTACTAGCGTCAGCTCATGCATTTTTCCAGGGGAAGATTTGAGCGTTAAACTCTTTAGCCCATTATACGAAATCGGAAACGTGTAGTATAAAACTGGCCGGGGAGCACTGCTGCTTTTGTAATAAAATGCCAATCTTTTGGGCTCCATCACGAAGCTGTGAGGGCCGTCCACGTTTTCTTTAACAGAGAGTCGGCTGACGAGTTTTGTGACCCGACCGACGCGAAGAGATTGACCCACCAAGAGAGTATCAGTTGGATAGTCAAAACTCTGCCAGATAAAGTTACCCTTTGAGTCACGAAGCACCATGTTGCCATTTGGAAGCAACTCGAACCCCACGACACCTTTGTTGGCTGTATTGCTTTGCCAAACGACAGTGCCGTCGGCTTCGGCCAGGACAAGATTTCCGTCGGTTCCCAAAGAGAACACGGCGTTTTCGCAAACCGGTTTGCCCCGGTTGGCGTCCCATACCCAACGGAAAACCGGTTCTTGCTTTTTGATACCCAAACGGAGAGCAAGGGTGAAAGCATTTGGTGTTGTGTTGTAAAAGCCCAGCTGGAAAGGATCATTGTAAATGCCTGACATTCTGTAATTTGCATTGTATTCATTGAAGTATTCCCCTAATCCTCCTTCATTCACGATCTTAAATGTTTCATTGGCAGGAACTTGAGCATTAGCTATGGCGAAAACAAGTGATAAGAGGAAGAAGAAGGAGACTAATGCCGAGGAAGAAGACATTTTGATTGCTTAATTGGAGATGAATATCGATCGCTGAGGCAGCTCAGTATAAATAATGGCTAAACAGAGGCAAGTTGCATGTTAAATAATTGTTACTTCTTAACTATGAATCTCCCCTTTCACATTAGACTAGTTTGTTATGGATCTACATAACCGTACTATATATCGTTTTCAAGAATTTCTCTTTTATGCACGTTGATTTGATCTGGATTCAAGAATTTCTTTTTTATGAACCCACAAATTTTTTATACTTCAAGCACGTGAGATTGCAGTCTTAATTGTGTTGTGAGAAAGCAGGAAGAAGAAATTTTAATTATGACTGTATTTAGCCTTGATTAAATTCTTCAGATCTTATTACTGTCGGGAATTACGAGCTTGAATTTTCATTTACTTATTTGATTAAGGTCACATCTCAAATATTATTCTTAACCATTCACTTAAATAATGTAGCATATGTGTCGCACACCAAGAAGCTAATGAGTTTTTATAAAATGATAAAAAAAGTATTGAAGGTGACACAACGACAAAAACAACTACGCATCAGTACTAAATTATACTTATAATGAAAAATTACTGCCAAAATTTTCTCAAAATCTCACGACAATTGAGTTTTAAACCCCCTTTCAGTTTTTTGAAACGTTGTGTCAGAATATGAGTTTGAAAAAAAAAAAAAAAAGTATGCACGCATGTATGGGAAAGGGGAAGTCTCGGTAATTTCTTAATTGGAATATTATTTTATATTCTCAATCCCCGATGTGAAAATGGCGTTACCGTTGTAATTTCTATACATAAAGTTCCCTTCCATGCTGGTAAAATAAATATTAAAATAGGGAAAAAATCTCGTTTAATCTTTATATTTTGAAGTTAGTGTTTACTTGATTTTTGTATTTTTAAAAATACCACAAAAAATTCATATCATTAAACTATTAACACTTTACCGTTACTTTTTGTTCTTTTGACTTACTTTTACAATATGAGCCTCTTGCAATAACATTTTTTTTGGGATATTAACAAAAAGAAAAAATTTAAATTATTAATTTAACCCTAAAAAAAATAAAACAAATATATATATATATATATATAATTTTGTAGAAGCTGAAGTATATTTAAAAAAATTAATATTGTAAAAAAATTAAATTACCGATTTTTTGAATCAATAAAAAACTAATATATTAACTCCTCAAAAAAGCGTTTCACAGAAATTAATATATGTTCTTTTTATTTTTTTAAGATTAATTGGTAATTTAATTTTTTGTTAATGTCTACAAAATAAATATTATTGTAAGAGAATAATATTATAAAAACAAGTCTAAAGAAAATAAATATAATGACATAAATGTCAATAATTTAACAACAGAAATATTTTAAAATATTTTTAAAAATACAAAAATTAAACAAACATTAACTTCAAAATATAGAAAAATAAACAAATTTTTCCCCAATATAAATATATCCATATATTAAAATGCAGGATGACAACTCGAGAAGCATCATTTGAATGCATAAAGCGTATTTAAAGTAGAAAAGTTGACAGATGTAAATTTCTTGACTCATCTGTCAAGTTGGATTAAACTATGAAACCTTCCCCACTTTTGTTCAGTGGCCGGTGGGAGCCATGGCTTATTGTGCTGCCTCGAGAAACATGGTAGTGGGTGCTGGTGTTAAAACTTGTTTGAGATGAACCAAAAAATAATGATTTAAAAATAGTTCTTAAAATTTAGAATACATTTTAAAAACTTTTTGAGTTGAATATATATTCTTAGTATTTTGAGTATTTTAAAAGTTCCAAACTAATTTACTAAACCAATCACCATATATATTATAAAATATTTATGACTTTGGACCAAATGTTGATCAGCATAATTGTGTTAAATGTTTTTATATTTTACTAACCGAAATATCTTGATCTCGTCAAGATAGCTGTCCTTGACTGGAGAGTTTCATGGTAATTATTTAACTTGAAATGATATTTTGAAGTCCAAAACTGGTAAATAATTCACATCCCCCATCAAAGTAAATTAAATCTCGGCCACCGCATAAATGGTAGAGCTCGAATCATTTTCATTCAACCCAAAGCTAAAAATCATTCATGATGACGATCAAAAGCAAACCCGAGGGCTCGAAGAATAGTTTTTAATTTAGGATAAAAAGAAAAACCTGCTACGAATACCCAGTAACTTGGGAAAAGCAACGCATAAAATATTGTTATCGGTAAGAAATTGAAAAACCAAAACATTTCCTGGTAAATATGTTAAACTCTCTCATATAATGATGGCGGCATGCAATGCAGTAACTAATGGGATTAAGTGGAGGTTCGAGGTCAAACTTCGACACCTTTAATTAGATCGATAAAAGAAAAAATAAAATAGATTGATATATACGATGGAGGCATGCAATTGAATAATTAATGGGATTATTTGGATGTTCAAGGTCAAAATTCGATATCTTTAATTAGATCGATTAAAAGAAAAAAAAAATCTGAAGTGCAGATATTGACACGAATTTCCGTAAGGATTTAAGATTTTACAATAATATATGCACGCATCCTATTTTTTTTTCATATGAACATACTAATACTATTACAATTAATGTTTAATTTAATATAAAATTATATAATTTAATAGCATAACTGTACTAATTTTGTTTAATCATATTACTTAATAATATGTCTATATGAAAAAATAAATAAAGACACCTACATGAGAAAATAACTACACACATAACTATCCAGTCTGGGATTCATAGATTATATTTTTAATTTTGTCACCATGGTAGCCGACATGGTGAGAATCCTAAATTTTGTCAAGGATGCTTTTTAAATCTGGGAATCCTAAAATTGTAAAAGCATCCTACAAATATACAAATATACAAATATACGTGTGGAATAATTTTTTAATTAAGGATTTATATTATATTAGAGTTAAAGATAAATTAAAAGATAAAAAAGACACAAATTTAATACAATGTATTTCTGTCTTATAAATTTCTTTATCTTTTAGTTTATTTTTTATTTTAATATGATCAAAAATCTCTAATTAAAAGTTTGCTCTATATATATATATATATATATATATATATATATATATAAGGGACAGGATCCCCATTTGGGTCATTAAATATATATTAAATGACCTATTATTTTTTATTTTAAAATCTATACATGTTAGGATCCACCCTATGCAAATTTAAAAATAGAAAAACAATATATTGATAACGCGTTCTTTTTGGTGAAATAAAATAAATGATACCGTGAACTTCTTTTTTATTTTCAAATGATACCGTATCTTTGCCCAGGCATAGTTATATTCAATTTATAGTATAATAATAATAAAAACGTGACGATTATAATGATAAATACTTCTTGATCTTTACAGTTTACGCGTTACAAATATTATACTCGTGATATTTATTATCTAAACAATATATATCATGCAGTAGCATTTAGTCGGTGGAAACGTACATCAGTGTAATTTCCAGTCATAACTTTTTCCTTTTGCTGTCGTTTTAGGAAAATGTTATTTTAATAAAAGATTGAGTTATAAAATTTTGAAAAAGAATATAAAAAGAAGAAAATATCTTAACAAAAATTAGGTTAATTGATAATTATCTTGATATTTTAATCTTTTCGTATGTTTGTCAAAATTTTATAACTCAATATTTTTTTCAATGTAGCCTTGATGGTTGCTTATATTTATCTGTTAACAAGTATTCGGAATTGTACAATTAAAGTGACAGAAGAAATTTTAATCTTGACAATGTCACAAAATATTGATAAAACAAGAGACACCGATTTTCTGATTATAATTTGTGCCAAAATAGGTTTTACCAGGTAAATATTTGGTAATGTCTGTGAATTATGACTTATATAATCAAGAAAATCTGGAGTTGTGGTTATTTAAATAAACTGAAAGAAAACATAATGAACTATAATACTTTATGCTGTTAAAGTGTTAATGGATTGTTTTATCTTTTTTTTTTTTTTCCTTACACCATATGGTGTTATGGTTAATCCCATCTTGTTTCTATTTAAATATCACTACTCTTTTGCATATCTATCATTAGCTTGCATGTAGCTCAATGATCTTAGGACGAACTAAGGGCAGGCATAAACAAGAAGATCAACGGCTAATGTTAGGAACTTTGAATATGAAAACTAATTAAAGGCATGTTTGTAACTATTGTATGCTTCTAATTTGAAGGCACGTATGGTAGCTAAAGACTAATGATTACTAACTATATGTATACTTATACTTGACAGCTAATGATTCGGTTCCACAACTCTTTCATTTGATTCTCGTTTCTCTCCATTTCTTTCGCCAGAAAATCCTTCAGATAAAGATACATTTTCCGGTGAAGGAGCAGGCTGAGAAGGCACAACAACAATTTCAAATCTTCCACATTCGAGGAACTTAGAAATGACCTTAGCCTTACGCAGTGCCTGCTTACTGAATCTGTAAACTGACCAGACATTAATGCACCATCCTCTTAAACAACTCTTATTTGCTTTAACTTCATCATCTAAAAATTTTTGAGCTTCTGCAATCTTTTCATCCACATCTTGTATCCACTTCTGAACATCAGTTCTAATAATTTCCCCATTTCTTTCGGCAGTTTCAATTTTTCCTTGCACCCTTTCTCTTCTACATGCGAGTAGCTGAGTTTGCTCTTCTAATGTCTTGATGTTATGGTTGTAGTGAAGCAAGTAACCAAGCTGACGAAGCGCTGCATGAAGCAAACACGCTGCAATCCTTCCTACAATTGCCGAAACAATATCCATGTAAAAGAAATTTCTCTTTTCGAGGGTTTAGTTTCAATGGCTTAATTTGGTAACTAAAAGGCATGCAAGGCACAATCACTGAGATGTATGCCGACAGTAAAGGAAAAGTAAAGCATCAAAACAGGGCAGAATAAAGCAAAGGAAAAAGGAAAAGCCTATATCTAGCCACATGCACGCATGCTTATTAATGGGTTTATTTGAATTCTAAGGTTCACATTGAAGCCTATGAATCATTCTTTTCTTTAACCACTCTTATGAGTTAGAATCTGTTGTTAAGGGCATTAAGGTGGGCTGGAGCCTCCCATTTAAATGATCAAAAATAAAATGTCCCATGACACGTTATTCTCCTAGGCCAGGCCTTAATTTTGCAGACCTACGCTAATGATCATGAAGGTCACTAATGATTTTAGTACCATTATGCGGTCTCTTAATTCATGAGAACGCAGTAGCAAATTAATTGCGAAATTGGTTTATAGTGAGACAAAAGAGTGCAAGCATCAATGTGTTATTGGATTTACTCCGTCAATATGCGTATACTTAACAAATAACGACTAGCTAATCCCAGGGATTCATATTTCTTTGAGACATTTCATAGAACAGTTCTAGTTTCACTATTAGCAGAACTGAAGTGCTCCAGATTCCCCAAAGCAAAGCCACCATTATAGCCTCTAGGCTAAGGAGGCATCCATATATCTGTGAAAAAATGGCAAGCTGGCACCGCCCTTCTAGATGGGGTGCCAGCCATTATCAACATTCAAAGATTTGAATGTTGATATTCAAATCTTTGAATGAAGAAATTTAAGAAAAAAAAATTATTTTATAGTCATTTTTAGCTATAAAAGGGGAGGTTCTCCATAAGTTTTCAGCATCCAAACAATTCAATTTCTTATGAGAGAAAGAGAGATGAATGGTTTGTGAAGTTCTCTAGAGTTTAGTGAGAAATTGAGTGTATTTGGGGCTTGGGTGAGAGAAAATTATTTCTGAAAGTGTGGTTATAATAATTTTCCACATAGTGAATATTTTTTCTTTGGTTCTCTTTTGACAACGACTGTGGTTTTTCTTCGGATTTGAAGTTTTTCACGTAAATCTTGTGTTGTGTGATTGATGTATTCTCCATTTAATTTTTTTTTGGTTAATTTATTACTTGACAAATTGTTTAAAGTGATATTGGGAGAAAGCTCAATTTCCTAACAGTGGTATCAGAGCCATTGATTGAAGTTTTGGTGTCGGGAACTGTTCACGTATACGTTACTATTTACGTGAAGTAGTGGGAGCCAATCCAAACAATCTGTGGTAAAGAGTAAAGGCTGATCTGCAAAGCAAATATGTTAGGATTGAAATTTTCAAGTCTGATGAAACTTGAAATAGAAAAATTCGATGGGAGAATTAACTATGGCTTGTGGCAAATTCAAGTCAAGGATGTGTTGATTCAATCTGGGTTACACAAGGCATTGAAGAGGAAGCCATCCCTTGCTTCTAGTAGTGGCTCTGGAAAAGTTAGTATAAGCGATGAAGATTGGAAAGATTTGGATGATAGAACTGCAAGTATCATAGACTATGTCTAGCAAAGAATGTTCTTGCAAATGTAGGAAATATTCCTACAAAGAAAGAACTATGGGAGAAGCTCGAAAAATTGTATCAGACAAATAGCATCTCAAATCGATTGTACCTGAAGGAACGATTTCACACACTGTGAATGGCTGAAGGTACAAAAATTTCCGATCACCTCAATGTTCTCAATGGTATTGTGTCAGAACTAGAAGCCATTGGAGTTAAAATTGAAGATGAAGACAAGGCGTTTAGGTTACTATGGTCACTTCTAACTTCCTACAAACACCTGTTACCTATTTTGATGTACGGGAAGGAGATAGTAGATCTTGAAGAAGTTACTAGTACTTTACTCTCAGAAGAAAGAAGATTGAGTGGTGAAAGTACTGAAACTACAGATGTCTCAGCTTTGGCAGTTGTGAGAAATTAGAAGAAAGATAAATCTAAGAAGAAAGGAGTCTGCTGGGGGTGTGGACAATCAGAGCACCTAAAAAGAGATTGTCATAATAGAAATGGAGTAGGATCGGCAAGTGGCTCCAGATCAAATACTGATAGCATTGCTAGTGGTAAGTCTCTAATCATCGTGGGAGACGGTGGTTCCTTGTAAAACGGATGACGACGACATCCTCATGATATACAGCTAGTGCCATGAAATGAGATGTGTTACTACTAGCGGGTCCACAAGATTTACACACAAGGCATGGTTGCCGTTGATGTACGGTGTGTGGTGGAATTTATGTCAATGGCTGACAAACTTCCAAGAAGGCCAACATGGAAGTTGCACCATAAATTTCAGCAGTATATTTCGACATGTGTCGATGTAAAATTCTTAGAATTTGTAATTAATTCTAAATAGTATACTCTTTATGGTGGAGTATAATAATTCTCTATGTTAAAAATTATGACTAAGGTGAAGACAATAAGGATGGTGTGGAGATTGATTGATTCTCAATCAAATTTCCAAGTGGAAGAATGTGAAAAATGGCAAGCTGGCACCACAGATGGGGTGCCAGCCATTATCAACATTCAAATATTTGAATGTTGATATTCAAATCTTTGAATGAAGAAATTTAAGAAAAAAAATATTATTTTATAGCCATTTTCAGCTATAAAAGGGGAGGTTCTCCATAAGTTTTAAGCATCCAAACAATTCAATTTCTTATGAGAGAAAGAGAGATGAATGGTTTGTGAAGTTCTCGAGAGTTTAGTGAGAAATTGAGTGTATTTGAAGCTTGGGTGAGAGAAAATTATTTTTGAGAGTGTGGTTGTAATAATTTTTTACATAATAAATATTTTTGCTGTGGTTTTTCTTCGGATTTAGAGTTTTTCATGTAAATCTTGTGTTGTGTGGTTGGTGTATTCTCCATTTAATTTTTTTTTTGTTAATTTATTACTTGACAAATTACTTAAAATGATTTTGGGAGAAATCTCAATTTCCTAACAATATCTACGTCTATCTGACCCATTGCAGATTTATTAATTAAGGATGGGTTGTTTGTACTCCAAAAAATATATTGTGTGAGACTGTATGTTATCTTGGCTTTTCTGTGATGGGCCTTCTTTCGGGCTTCTAAATTGGACTTGATATTTGTTGGGGTTAAACACCAATCTGTAATGTACACATCATTCTCACATGCAAAACAATAATAATAATGTCAATATTAGGATGACGTTTATCAACTCTAAGTAGAAAGGGATATTTCTATTTATATGCAATTATATGGCAGCCTATACTTCTAAATCCTAATAGGTTATGTTATGCTTTGGATGTGATTAAATTTCTAAATAAAAAATAAATATTGTCTAATGCGACCTGAAGGTTGAAATCAGTCTAATATCTAATTGAACCTATTTTGATATATATATATATATAAAGGTGTCCACTGCTAAATCAATGAATGATTTACATTCTCTTTTAGATTTCGAATGAAGATTTAGATCATGTTATAACCAATTTAATTATATTCAAATAACTCCCTTTTTTATTTATATATAATTTTCTAACAACAACATGAGGCCTTTCAAATGTGACATTGTTTCGACATTATAAAGAATCTGTAAAGATTGAAAGGCACCACCTTTCATGACTTTTGGTGCCATGAAGGCACCAAGCATGCGTGAGGGTGGACGTTTCAAGCAAGCAAACTCCATATGCCAATCTTGATCATGTCGGTTTAAAAAAAAAGCATAAAAGTATGTACTTTTGAAATTTGAATCAGTCATTTTAGATATTCAAAAATAACTTATATGTGATACCTTCTTATTTTTTAAATAATCATACCCAAGTGCAATGATTCGCACAAAATTTTGAATAAAAATGAATTTTTAAAGCGTTATTTTTTTGGAATTAACTTTACTCAACTTTTGTTTCCAGCCTCAAATTTTGCCGCCCCAACATGTCATATGTTCCGATATATGTGGATCTGCAAGGGACTCTATTCAATTTTGATTTGTCTTCCCCTCCCTTATTTGTACTGAGATGGTCGTTCATTTGACTCAAACTAGTAACAAATATAAAAAATAAAATAAAAAAATTGATTAGGAGTTGAAAAAATATATATTAATAAATAGGGTACAAAATTATTAATCTAGCTTTCGAGAAAGTTTTAGCTACTCTCATGGTACACATCTTTCTGTTAGATTCTTTTTTTACATATCTTTAACTAATTAAATAAGGCACTTGGCAAGAATTCAATTATACGAAGTGCCTAAATAATGTTGAGCTTTCGGTATACAATGATCATTAATGGGTGTCATTTAAGTTATACACAAATCTTGTACTTGCATTTAGGTAGTAATAGATTGTAAGTTGAAGCGGTTTCATGTTGTGTTATTATCGTGTCAGGCTAAATTTTGTTTCTTCAAAACCAACCATTAATTTATTGAATCAAAAAAATCTAAACTAAATCGGACCATTAATTTTATCTTATTACCCAAAGTAACCCTGTTGATTTCACTATTTTTCTTAAATAAAATTATTTCCATCAAATAATTGTTAAATTGCCGTCCTCTCAGTCACTGATGTAGCTTAATTAACAAGAGTGTATTAATAGACTGCTGCGCCATCAATATTTTTTTCTTTTTAAATTTGCCGGCTGTCCTGTTCTCTGAACTAGTGTTATATATACTAATATGGCTAACACTATGTTACGTTGAATGTAACATACATTCAAGAGAGAGAATATCCACCAATACCCCTAAATTTTATGGAAACTACGCTAATTGAATTAAAAGAAATTTTGCTAAACCTTAAAGAAGAAATAAGAGAAATTAAACAAGAAATAGGAAAAATAAAAATAGAATTATCTATTATACAGATAAGTCGGAAAAAAGATAAAAAGGTAGAAAAACTTGAAATAATAAAATCAGGAATAATAGGGACAAGTTTTGAAAAACAAATAACAAAACCTCAACTAGGAAGTTATGATGATTGGTTTATAAAAACCCAATACACGAAAATATTAGAGGAATCAGAAAGATTAAAAGCAGAATTAAAAATAAAAGAAAAAGGAAAAGAAAAATTAGAAATAAAAGAAATTGTATCTAGTGATAATGGAAAATACCTTAGAAGAATTAACAGAAAAATTTAGTTATATAAATCTTAGTGATTTGGAAGACTTTGAGAAAGAATATTGCATAAAAATGAATGTTGCTGGAGGTCCAGAACTAAAACCTGATATTGGAGAACCAAGCCATAGGAATGGAGCAGGTAAAAAGAAAAATAGACCATTTTTTGAATACTATCCTCCCATTAAAAATACCTCGTGGAAAAAAGAATACCAACCTAATAATGACCACTTAATGCCAATAAGCAATGCAGGTACATTTTTAGATTTAGACTGCAAAATAGACTCTCGAAAAGCTTTAGTAGAATGGGGGATGCAGATGAAACTATTTTTTATATTCAATGGATCTAGAGATGATTGGAATGTAGAAACAGAAGAAGAAAAAATAAATATATTTGCTGACATTCTAATAGCAGGTTTCACAGGAAACGTATTTAACTGGTGGAAAGGATTAAGTGATGATACACAAAAATTAATAAAAGATTCAACCAAAATAGCATTAGGAAGAGATAAAGGATTAGGTATAGAAAGGATAATCGAATATATTGCTAGTGAATTCCTAGGAGAAGACTGGTTACAAAATACAGAAAATGAAGCAAAACATGATAAATTAGACGCTAGAATGAAATTAATAAATCTGACGATTTGTAATATGTGTTTTGTAAAAGAATATACATGTGAATTTAGTAAATATTATTATACCCAATTTATGAGCCATGAAGATCAAAACATATATAAAAATTTGTACTACTCTAAACTACCATACCCTTGGAATGGATATTTTATTAATGAATATGAAAAATACACTAGTAAAAGTGAAAATAGACTCCCAGATACATTAGGAGCTAGAATAAGATTCTTAAATACAAGATTAAGTGAAATCTGTATCCAAAGAAGTCTAATAAAAAAGAGTAAAAATATAACAAAAATATATTGTGAAAAGACAGAAATGCCTACTCAATGGGGATGCTATATACCCCATAAAAGACGTAGAAAGTCTTATCATAAAGAAAAAAGATATAAAAAATATAATAATTTTAAAAGAAAATACAAAAAATCAGGAAGGAAATATTATAAAAGAAAACATAAAAATCAAAGAAAGATCTTAGATAAATCCAAGTGTAAATGTTGGAATTGCGGAGAGATAGGACATATTAGTACAGATTGTACAAAAAGGAAGGTTAGACTCCTAAAAGAAGATTTTGAAGAAATAGAGAGTGATTTAGAAGAAATAAGTAATTTATCTGACTATATAGGAGAAGAAGTTTATATGGCAAAAGAATCAGAAAATGAGTCAGAATAAGGAAGAGTTATTAGATAATGAACAGATAGAAGAAATATAAGAAATAGAAAAAGAAGAAAATAAAAGTGGATACAGCCTTGTTGCTACTTTCAACAAAGAAAAATATAATAAGCTTTTAAAATTAAATATGGGAAAACCAGAATATGGGATAATCCATTGATTTAGAGACATGTTTAAAAGAAAAAGAATTATATTACATGAATATTATGAACAAGAAAAAGCTGTAACAATTACACAAGCTGAAGGAAACATTAGGTTTAGTTTAATAAATAAGAGGTCTATAGATTTAGCATTAAGAAAAATAAAAAGTGAAAGGACTAAGGAAAAAATCCAATATGTATATTTAGCAGAGATGCAAATCTTAATAAAATCTCTATTCAAATAAGGAATAGATAGCCCCATAGTCTTATCATTACATGATCAAAGATTTACAGATCCTAGCATAGGACATTTAGGAACAATAGAAGGAAATTTATGTTATACTAAATTATTATTTACTTGTCACCCTAGATATTGTGTGCATATAAAGGATAGAAACATAGATGAAACATTAAGCCTACATTTTAAATTATTAAAAAGGAATTTAATGAAAGAAGGTAATAGAATAATGACAATACATTACTCAGCCTTATATAGCTTTTGTAATTCGAATTATGGAGAAATATATGGTAATAAACCTTTCATTGAAATAAATAAAGATTGTGAAGATATTGCAACATTTATAGAACCAATAATCCAAGATTATAAAATCCCTATTAATTATGAGTTAAATATAAATGATAAAAAACAATTTTTGGATAATAGTAATGAAAACTCCATAATCCCTATAAGTTTTGCTGGAAGAACCTTAGTAAGAGGGAGTTCTTCTAGAAGAATAAGTACTGATAAACAAATAATTAAAGCTTTACCTACTAATAATGTAGTGAAAATACTTGGGCAATATTTTAATGGAATAGACTATACATCAAAGATACCTATACTATTAGACACTGGTACAAGCCATAATTATATGAACCATACAAAAAATAAAGGACTCTTAGTAAAAGAAAAGGAAATTCCCTATGAATATACTGATTTCAATGGGAATAAACATATCTGCAAACAAGAAGTTAAAGTTCCTATAATAATAGAAGGACTTAGAATAATTGTAGCCTGTTATATAGACTCATTTATGACTACAGATCCAGAAAAACATATCGTACTAGGTAATAGTTTTTTAAATGATTTAGAGTACTATAAAATTGAACCAAATCAAATAACTTTCCTTATACATGGACAAAAAATAATATGTGATACATGTTAAAACAAGCTTATATAAAATATCCTATGTCTGTTTATATACAAATAAATATACCAGAAACAGATATTGACACATGTGCCTTAATTGACACAGGCAGTGAAATTACTATAATGAAATCCTTTTTATCAACAAAATGGAAACCAAATGGAAAATTAAAAATTATTGGAATCACAGGTGATAAACAACAAGTCACCTTATCCTTGATAAACTTTGAGATACTGTTAGGAAGTAAAGTTATCCGTATAAACCAAGTCTTCCAATATGATAATATGGATTGTGATATACTCTTAGGCAATGACTTTATACAACAATTTCAATATTACCAATAGACCACCCATATGATCACTTTAAAAACCCCTTGTAATCATATCCTTCGTATTCCTCGCGAATTTAAACCCTACAGAGTTCAGCCAGCCCAGCGTGGTGATCAGACCATTTATGAAAAACATTATTTGATACAGAAAGGACAAAGTTATAATATACAATTAGAGACAATTAAATCACAATTAGAACAAGTTTATAAAGAAAATACATTAGCGTTATGGAAACCAGACCATCCCAAAGCAAAAATAGAGTTAACTGAAAATAGGATAATAAGATTAAAACCCATGATGTATACTGAAGAAGACAGAGCAGAATTTAAAATACAAATAAAAGAATTATTAGATTTAAAGCTCATTAGAGATAGTAATAGTCCACATAATAGTCCTGCTTTTATGGTTAGAAAAAGATCAGAACAAATAAGAGGAAAAGCAAGAATGGTGATAAATTATAAAGAATTAAACAAATATACAAAATTTGATGGCTATTTCTTACCAAATAAAGAAGTATTAATAAATCTTGTAAAAATAGAACATACTATTCAAAATTTGATTGTAAATCAGGATTCTGGCAAATAAAAATGGAAGAAAATAGTATTCCTTATACAGCTTTTAGCACACCCCAAGGTCATTATGAATGGTTAGTTATGCCCTTTGGATTAAAAAATGCCCCACAAATTTTTCAAAGTAGAATGGATAAGATATTTAGAAATTATAACTATATTATAGTTTATGTTGATGATATACTAATAGCCTCAGAAACATTAGAAGATCATAGACACCATTTGAAAGAATTTGTTAATGCATGTATTAAGGAAGGTATAGTATTATCCAAAAGAAAGGCGGTTATAGAACATAAAAGAATAGAATTTTTAGGAATGATTCTAGATAAACATGGAATTAGACTCTAGAGTCATATAGGAAGAAAAATAACTGAGTTTCCGGATAAATTAGGAAATAAACAACAAATACAAAAAATTTTAGGATGTTTAAACTATGCAGAAGGATTTATAAAAGATTTAGCAAAAAAGAGAAATTTACTTCAAAAATTATTAAGAAAAAATAATACTAGAGGATGGAATGTGGAACATACTGAAACTGTAAAAAACTTAAAGGAAGAATGTAAGAATCTACCGGCTTTAAGATTACCAGAAGAAAATAATAAACTCATAATACAAATTGATGCATCTGATTTCTATTGGGGAGCAATTCTCAAAACTGATATAAATTAAATTTTTCGATATACGAGTGGAACTTTTAACCAAGCACAAACAAATTATCCGGTACACAAAAAAGAACTCCTTGCAATATATAAAGGAATCAAAAAATTTTCATTATTTTTACTTCAAAGATAGTTTACTGTAGAAACAGATAATTCTCAGGTAAGTTCTCTTATTAATAGAATTTTACCAAATGAACCCCAGTATAGAAGACTACATAGATGGCAAGCTTATTTGTCTTATTATAATTTTAAGATAATTTATATTAAAGGAACTAACAATTTCCTTGCAAATTTTTTAAGCAGGAACATAGAATTCGGAGAATGAATCTGGAAGCAAATAAAATTATCGGCAAAATAGAAGCCGAAATACAAAGGCTCAAAACTGAAGCATCTGACATAGTTGATGCCATAAACTATTTAAAAGAGGATTCAGAGGCCCATGAGAAAGGAGTAAATTTGTTAGAGTAATACATAGACGACCTAACAAAGACACTCTCTATAAACACAAGCCCAATAAATATTAATCCGATAAGTATAGGAAGCAGTAGTGGACCCTTCAGAGAAGATAAACCAATCTCTGATCCAGTTCCAAATAAGACCATTTCTATAGAAGTTGAGTCACCAAAATCAGATTCTTCAAAAAAGTTTATCCAAATAAACACCCCTTACACAGAAGAGGAGGAGAAACCCTTAAACCCAAAAGAAGAAGAGTATAAAAAATTCTCCACATGGGTATACTCCACTTGTTCTTATAAAAACACAATTTTTAAAGCACCAGGGAAAAATATGTACCCTAGAATGATTGTTACTAAAGGAACCGATCCACTCCTTGTTGGGAAAATAGCAAAATACGGGTATTTAGACTTAGTATATCCAGACATAAACCTTCAGGAGATAGGTAGTCTCGATGACTTACTAGTAAAAGAAGTATCAAGGTTTGCTCAAAAAAGGCCAATATACCTAAAGTTCTACACTATAAGCCCTGAATATTATCAAAATATAGAATACTAAGCCTTTTATATGATCTTTTTATATGATCTTTATAGGTCATCTCACAAAGAATTTCAAGATCGAAGTTGGGACAGAATACACCAATGTTCCACACATAAATGAATCTTGGATCAGAACACGAAGAGCTAGAGGAATAAAAGCCATATGGAGCATAGCTAATGACTTGTATAAAAGGAATTTCAGAACCATTATCAGATTCCAAAACTACATCCTTATAACTTCTGAGGATGGGCATACACCTTCAAATTTGTTACTAGACTTCATCAACGAAATAAGTACTATGCGTTTCCCCAGCAATAGTAAAACCATGGAACAGACCTACCAACTCATAGAAATGGCAGACAACATAAAGAAGATGCCCGACAAGATAAGGCAGACAGCATAAAGAAGATGCCCGACAAGATAAGGCAGACAGCATAAAGAAGATGCCTGACAAGATAAAGCAGACAGCATAAAGAAGATGCCCGACAAAAGAGGGACTGTACATAGAACAAAAACGTAAGCAATGATGTAAGAACCCAATAATATAAGGGCAGCAATGTAATTGTATGTAAGAAATCGTAAGCAATGATGTAAGAAGCCCCAATAATGTAAGGGCAATAATGTAATTGGTTTGAGATATAAATAAACCAAAGAGAAAGAAAAAGCTCTCAGAGCTTATCATTCACGATAATTCAACCTTTCCAACTATTCCTAATTCTCTGAAAAATGAAGAACTAAACAACCCCATAGCTCTAAATCCTAAATCAAGACATCACGTATCAGAAAGCAAAAATTCACCATAGAAAGGAAAGAGAAACATAAACTTATTCATCGTTCCAAAGCACAACGACCAAGTTCCATACAGTAAGGCCGATCGAGTCCGCTGGTCCCGTGGAGGCAAGGAGGCCGTTGAGGGAATAAGGACAACCAGACTGTAGGTCACTGGAAAAAGGTCAGAAGGCCGAAGAACAAAGAATAACTTAGGTAATAATTCTCAGACCTTATCTTTGGTGGAAGTTTGCTGATGATCTATGATGAGGAGATTTATGGAGGAAGAGCATATTTTTAAATGAAACAAGTTTTTGAAAATTTTCTGTAAAATGAATCATAGATTCTATTTAGGTGAATCTAAAGAATGCATGTTAGATCCTAATACTAAGATAACATATAACAATTTTATGATGATAATAGACTTTAATCTAGGATCATATAAACAAGATTCATATTTGTTAAGCAAAAGAGATCTTGTTAGAACCGAAGATTTTTTAGTTGTATTCTCATTAGATCTCCCTCAAGAAATAAAAAGGAAAATAATAAACTACATCGAATCTGATAACCTAAAGCATAATATAATTATGATGACAGTAGAACAAGGAATTGACATAGCTCTGGCACTTATAGAGAATGAAAATCGAGAAGCTGGACCATCATATATAAATTATATAGAAAATTCTGATAATGAAGATCTTGAAATATAAGAATTTAAAATATAAAACATATAATGATTATAAGGTATATAGGCGAGCAACCCATGACGTAAATTGGATAGACGATCCCGATTGGGCGTTAATATCCTCTGCACTTTGGGATAACAAGCCACGTACCTATAATCAAAACAGATTATAAACATGGATACTCACAGGGAAACCAGATATTACATTGGTATAATGAATAATAATATATACTTTATAAAAATAGAAATATTCTACTATTCAGAAAATACTACACATAATCCAGAAATTTCGGATTTGGATAATAATCCTACATATATTCTAGAAACTAATAATAATTATTACGATTTTTATTTCCCTACTATTCCTAATAATATAACTAGAATAATTGAAGAAGAACAAGTTATAGCCTTATATTTAAGAAATAATAGTAATACAGGATACGATAGATATACATTATAAAACCGGCAAGTTCTTTTGTATTTTAGTTATTTTGTAATTGGTAATTTTGTTATTTTGTAATTTTGTAATTTTGTAATTGAGTAAAATAAAGCAAAGGCAAAAATGGTATCAGAGCCAGAGAACTCCTAAAGACCGTAGAGCATAAAAACCTTATAATCTTAAACATGGATCCAATCCAATCTATAGTCAATAGTTTTTATACATTAAAAGTGTATAATAAAGAAGAAATAAAGAATTTAATAGAAGCATTAAAAACTGATAAAAATAACATAAGGAATATAGAACTTGAGCTAACTGAGGATCTTAGAGAAAGAAATATAGATACAACAGGAGGTGAGATATTAATAGAAAAGAAAATGAAATTTATTGATAAATTTATACAATTTTTAGTGTATTGGTATAAAACAGAAGCTTTATGAATCAAGCTGTTAATACAATACAAGAATTAGCAAATAACATAGAACGGATGTTTCTAGGATGGGAAAACATAGTAAATACATATACAAATTTAATAAATCAAAAAATAGATTTATTAGAACAAGAAAGGATAGGATTAATAAATTTAGGACCAGAAGTTTATACCGAATTTATGGACCTATATGAATTTGATAATCATTTATTTTTATTAAAAGAAATAAATAAAACTTTAGAAAAAATAAAAAACAGATGTAGAAGAGATGGAAGAAGACAAATACTTCCTCAATTATAGAAAGATAAAGAAAAATAGAGGGATTTAAATGAAATTTGCCAAGAAGAATAAAACAAAAAACGTACGATACATTGATCGTAACTTAGGCGCTCCCTACTAATATATACTTCAATCTAATTGAACAGTATATTTTATGTCACGACATGCCCAAAGACAAATCATAATTTAAGTTGCTCCATTATTGACATTATTAATTGATTTATTACATATAGTTGAGTCGTTGACCATGCAGTGGGAAGCCACAGAAAGATTTCATTTTGTTTGTATTCATAAACTAATTGAAGTACTAGATGAAAGAGCACACTTTCTTTCTAATTAATATATGATCTAAGTATCATCATTTCCCAAATTTAATTAGAAATTATGTTTTGTAAGGTAGTTTAGTCCCTATAATTTAAGCTAAGTGTCCTTTTAGTCCTTATATTAAAAAAAAACTTCAAGACATACCACATCAAATGTGTTACACTTATGTTTGCTATAATATTTTTGAGATATTAATAAAGAAAAAATTTATCAAATCAACGTAAAAAATAACATAAAAATTTACACAAACTTTTGTGTTATTATTTTACTTTTAGGATTAACTTGGTAAATTATTTTTTTATAAAATAATTATTACTAAGATTATTACAAGGGTATTAAACATTACTTTAAGTTGGCTAATATTAATTTATGTATAAATAATGATTAGTAAGATTGTTGTACAGGTATAAAAAAATTAGTTCTTTCACACTGATATTTATTAGTTAATGCACTAATAAATAATTATTAATTAATTTACTAATTATTTTTATGGATAAATTAATTAATGTCAAAAATATTGTCAAAAGGGAATTATTGTAAAAAGTTAAAAAAAACAAAGGGTAAGAATGTAACATTTTTAACTGCAGAGGGTGTTTTAAGTCATTTCTAAAATATAATGACTAAACAAATACTTAAGTCAAAATATAAAAACTGAATGGATATTTATTCATGTTTTGTTTATGAAATTAAACTTCTAAATTTTACAACTTGTCACTATCAAAATTTGTTATCATTTACTCGACGGATATATTAAAATATCACATAATTCAAGATACATTTAGGTGATGTTTGGTTGGGAGGAGAGAATGGGGGAGAGGAAAGTAATTCAAATTCTACTTTTATTTTCATTGTTTGGTTACACAAAATACGTAAAAAATTAATTTCTTTTGGAATTTAATATTCCTTATAATGTAGAATTTGAATTCCACACCAAAGAGTTAAGAATTTAAATTCCTCTTATGTTGAAAACCCAAACTTCTAAAATTACCCTACAATATTTTAACTTGTTTATTATTATTAATTATTATTATTTATAATTTTATTTTATCAATTTAATATTATAAATAATTTATATTAATCAAATTGAATGAATGAACTGCAAAAACATTTTCTTTCTCGGGCTATATAACCCAAAACAGACTTTCCTTTAGTCTAAAACAGGGTACCAAACCAGATAAGAATTTGTTTCAAAAGTTTTCTGATGCACAGGATCCTTACTGGAAGGCAAGTGCAGAGCATACTTCCTTAGGTTTCAAAATGAACAAATTTAACTCTTTATTCCTTTTCTGTTTCTAGGCCTTCATTTGCAGAGAGAGAGAGGAGAGTTTAGAAATTCATGGTTATGGAAACACACGAGAGTTTATTTCTTAAAAACCACTTCTATATCTTACATGAAAGGGGAGAGCTCCTTATATAGGAGAAATCTCAGGAAGATAGGACAGGATCCCTATCTTTTACAAAAGCAAAAGTAAAAGTTACATCATGACACACCTTTAATTATTACAAAGGGACAACGGATGCTTTAATAATTAAAGCATGACTTTGACAAAAGCAAAAGCAAAAGCTTAAAGTAAAAGCAAGGGGTAATAATTATACAGGACAAAAGCATAAAGCAAAACACAATTATTACAAGAAGACAAACTACTTTATGGAGAGGAGAGATTCATGTAGTCATCTTCAGAGGAACTTTCCGTTGCGTCTGGGTCCGTGTCACCAGAGTGCTTTTGGAAAAAAGGTTTGGAGAGCTTTGGATGCTTGCAGGTGGGACCACGGCATGGAGGCCGAGGGCAATGATAATCCCTGGGGGTATTCTTGGGAGTATACTGTGGGGAGGTTTGGGTGGCTTTGTCGACTTTGGAGGGTCGGACTGGGGTCTTGGAAGGTTGGGTTGATGGGCCTGGGTCAGAAGGGCCAGGTTCATCCATTGTTGGTTGGGGAAACTGGTTAAGGTGTTGGCTTAGAGGAAGAAATGCATCCCATGGGTCTTGGGAATCTTGGTAGAGGAAGTCAGTGTAGTCTGGACGTTCTTCTTTAATGACGATTCCTGTGGACTTAGGTTTAGATGTGGCTGAAGGAGTCGGGATCATAAGGATTTCATGTTGGGGTCCTAAGGAGGTGTGTGAGATATTTTTCAGTGGGGGAGGTTTGTGGTTTAGTTGACAAAGGTAATTGTGCAGAACATCTTGGAGGTCATTGTCAATGATAGCTATATGTGGTGCAGTGAACCATTCATATGCTTGATCTTGAGTCCAAAAGAGGTTGGTGGCTGGATGTTGAAAGTAGGGCCTGTGAATGATGAAAACTGTTGTCCATAATTTTGCTTCAGAGGCAGGCATACGATCAAGGTTGTGAATTTCTGAGAGTTGTTGAAGCTTCTTTCTCCACCATGGTATTGGGGAGAACCATTCAAGGAGTGTCCAGGTAAGGGAGGTAGCATTGTCGGGATGAAGGAGATGTTCCAATGTGGGAGTAACTGGGAGGATTAACTTGGTGGCATAAAGGACTGTTAGGCACCAGATGTACCATAACACGTCTTCAGTGGTGTCTCTGGATGGATCAAGGGTTAAACCTGTAGAAAACATATTCTCTGGGTGGAAAGAGGAGAAAGGGAAAGGGTCTGTGACAAGATAGGCTTTCATGAAGAACCGAAAGAGAGCTTTTCTTGCAAATTCTTGGATGTCAAAAACAGAAGAGAAGGTTTTGTTGAAGGGAAAAGTTTTCTTGGTGAGAGCTTCTGGGGGAAGGGATGTAGCCATGGAGATTATCGGAAAGTGATATGTAGAGGAAATTAAGGCTAGAGAGTGTTCTGGCTTGGAGAGTCGGGAGAGCATATCAGGGATGAGGTTCTGGGATCCCTTTATATGCTTGACAGAGAAGTCATATTTAGAAAACCAATCTTTTAACCGGAGTAACATCTTTTCGGGAACAGTTTTACCTTTGAAATTGAAGATATTGGGGAAGGCTGAACTGTCCATTCGGATTAGGAAATGGTGTCCAATCAGATGGTACTCAAATTTCTTGATGCCATTCTTTACCGCTAAGATTTCTTTGAATACGCTATGGTAGTGCTTCTGTGTGTCAGAAAAATGTCCACTAGCGTAGGCGATAAAGTGTTCTTGTCCATCGAGGTCTTCAAGAAGGATGGCACCCCAAGATTCATTACTAGCGTCTGTCTGTAATATGCGCTTGCCATCTGTAATCAGCTTTAAAGGAGGCGGATTTTGCGCGATCTGTTTGAGAGTAGTGACAGCACGTGTATGGTCATCATTCCACTCTGGAGGCTTCTTTTTCAACAAAGTCGAGAGATGATGAGTGTAGCGGTCCACATGTGGGATAAAGTCTCGGATGTAGTTGATGATGCCGAGAAACTGTTGGACTTGCTTTTTGGAAAGCTGCTGAGCTGGAAAATGGAGCAATTCTTGAGCAATGTGCTTTCCTGGCTGGTAATGACCATCTTTTATGATCATGCCAAGAAACTCGATGTTGTCTGTGGCAATGGTACTTTTCTTGGCAGATAGCATGATTCCATGACTGTGGATAATATCATAGAACTGGCTTAACAGCTGGCGATGTTCATCATGGGATCCTGAAAAAAGCAGAATATCATCAATGTAAATTAATGCATGATGCAGGATTGGCTGAAAGATTTTGATCATGGATTTTTGGAAAATGGATGGGGCAGTTTTGAGGCCGAAGGGAAGAACAGTCCATTGGAAATGGGCATTGGGAATGCAAAAGGCAGTTTTGTATCGTTCCGAGGGTTCAATGCCTAATTGCCAAAAACCTGATTTTAAATCAAATTTTGAAAAGATCCGGGCATTTTTTAGAAAAGTAAACATGCTTTGTCGGCGGGGTAAAGGAAATTTGTCGTCTTGCAAAAACATGTTTAGTGGCTGATAGTCTATGACTAGGCGTTTTTTTCCTCGAACAATTTCAGAATGCTTTTCAACATAAAAGGCTTGGCAAGCCCATTGAGAATTTGTGGGCTCGATGAGGCCTTGGGCTAACAATTGTGAACATTCTTGTTGGGCGAGGAGTAAGTCAGATGGACTCATTCCTGGATGGGTAGCCTTGGTGGGATTAATGTCTTCATTGAGTTTGAAGGGCAACTTAATGAAGAAAGACTTATTTTTCCACAAAGGGTTCGGATGGGTGAACTCAGAATGGGATTCAGGACAGAAGCTCAAAAGCTTGGTGGAAATATCCGATCGAGGAGTTTCAGTTGTAAAGAATGTGAATGGTTTGAACATGGACTTGACTCGAATGCCATTGGGAATGATTTGGAGGTGTTTGATCTGGTGAAGAATGTCAAAACCTAACAAGATATCTTTATTAGGAAGGGTTGAACCAATAACTTTGGTCCAAATGACACAATTTGGAAAGATTTGAATACCAATGGGTTTTTTGGTAATCAAAGAGGTAGTGAACAATTTTCCATTGACAGCTTTGAAATGTTCTTCGTGTCCGGTGGAAGAATATGTGGATTGCGTTCAATAAGACCAATTGCTGGAATGGGCCTTTGGAATTTGGAGGGTAAGATCTGGAGTTTGATGGAGGGTATAGGAACTGAAGTGTCAAGGGACAGTAGCTGTTGATGGAATATTATTTGGGACTGATCACTGTCTGAGTCATCAGAGGATTGTTGGAGTGCAAACACTGTTTCATCATTGGGGTCATCTTGTTCAGAGAAATAGAATTCCAGTTCATCCTTGTCTGGAGAATAATCTGTAGTGGCTTGAAGATGTTCAACAAGGCGAATGGACTTTTCTCTTTTGTTGGGACAATCTTTGGCAAAATGACCTTTTTTCTTGCAGATAAAACATCTGCTGGACTTCCTTCGTTGGGAGTCTCTGGAAGAAGAAGACTTCTTTCTGAAGAATCTGTAATGTTTTCTGGACCTGCGGGGTTTGGAGGAGAATTCTGGGGTTTTGAATTTCCGAAAATGCCGTTTCTTTTTGGAACTGCAATCACAATCCTTCTTCTGTTTGCATTTGATCTGCAGATAAGGCTTTTTGCAGGCACTTCTGAATGGTTCTTTGTCTTTCAACAGTTCTTTGAAAAACTGCTTCTGTTCACAGAGTTTGTCAAGACATGTTTTGGCAAGCTGAAACATTTTCTTTCTCGGGCTATATAACCCAAAACAGACTTTCCTTTAGTCTAAAACAGGGTACCAAACCAGATAAGAATTTGTTTCAAAAGTTTTCTGATGCACATGATCCTTACTGGAAGGCAAGTGCAGAGCATACTTCCTTAGGTTTCAAAATGAACAAATTTAACTCTTTATTCCTTTTCTGTTTCTAGGCCTTCATTTGTATATTGCTCCCTTTATAATTTAATTGCCGCATAGGTGTCAAAGCCAGCGAGCGTTTTTTATAAATATAAATTAACCACCGCCGGACTTTCGCTGGACCACTGCTGGATCTCCGTCGGACCTCACCGGATCTCCGCCGGAAATTGCCGGACCTCCGTCGGAATTTCTTTGGATCACCGTCGGCACACCGGAACTTCGCCGGAGTGCCGCCGAAACTTCACCAGACTTCCGTCAAAAAGTCACCGGCCGCCGTTGAGTGGCGTTGACTTATGTTGACCGGCTTTTATTTATTTTAAATAATATTTAATATTAAATTATATTAAATAGTTTAGTATATTAAATTATTTTATATTTTATATTAAATATAAATCATGAATTGTTTTAGAATTTTTTAAAATTAAAAAAAAATTGGTATTAATATTAAATTATATTTTATTACTAATATAGGTAATTTAGTATTTAAGGTAAAGGATAAATTTGTCCCAAAAAAAAATTACAATTCCTTTTCCTATCAAATTTTATATCAAATCAAACAATGAAATTTAATTCCACTACTCTCTTCCACTCCTCTCTTCTCCTTTCCCTTTCATTCCACTCTTTTCATCTCCTCCCCTTTCTTAAAACCAAACACCACCTTAGTATTGATGTCATCATGTCATCAAAATTGAAGCATGAAATGTTGAGCTCAAAATCGATCATATACCAAAGTGTGTGACATCATATGTTTATTTGACCACACAACTAAAATGGTATATGTCTATCTCCGGAATCAATTGGAATATACCAAATCAAAAGCCATTAAATTGTGACTTTTAAGCTTCAAGATGATGGATCAAATAACCCAAAAACGATTTCCGCATACCAAACAATAAGGGATGTGGAAAGCTGAACACTCGCGATTGGTCCAAAAATAATGTCCCTGCACAACATGGGATCATATTAAACATTCATGGTGTTTGAAAATTTCAACCTTTAATTTTGACCTTCAATAATGTAATAATTTCAACTTTCATGAGGTCTTATATGATGAAATTTTCTCCATTATTTTGGAGTAATTATTTAACTCGTTAGTTAGCATGAGAATTTGAGTATTTCATATGTGTGGGAACATATTAGCGAACTTCAACTTGGATAAATTTAGACAGATTCCATAAGCATTAATTTAAATATAAGGTCCCTATATGACTTCTTTTTCTTTTTTATGCATTTACTAGTCAATCCATACTATATCATGTAAGTTTCAAAGTAAAGTGTTCAAATGTTCTAGATTTTTGTGCTACTTATTTTAATTAAAATTTTGTTGTAGGAGTAAATTGAATATTTAAATAATAGACCTTGAAAATTTGAAATTAATAGTAGCTAAATTTAAGACCACTTATTATTAATCAATTTATAACCATATAAGTCAACTGTGGATATTCTTCATTACCATTTAAATAGAAGAATATTCTTTATAACACTAAATATACATTAATGCATCTAGACGTGGATCCATCGAATTGTGCAAGAATCATGTTATCATGAAACCTTTCTAAATCATTTGAACATTTTTCTAACCCCTACTTCAAGTTGTTTTGACAAAAGAGAAGTTCAAGATTTCCAGGTAAATTCATAAAATATGTACAATTTTATGTAGCATATTCCAAGGACATTTAAATCTGGTGCCCCATTTCTGCCCAACAAGCTACATGATCCCAATGTCCCTACTTGGCCTAATCAGATGCATATTTTCTATAATAAATAAGTCAAATGTTAAAATTTCTAACAAAACAATCCCATATTTTTCCATCTTCCATCGTTCTCCATCCCCTTCTTGTGACACGTTAAGTTAAATATAACATCACATGACTCCAATTTGATTGAATAGATAGATGTATTAGAAAGGAAGAATAAAAAATGTCCCTCAATATACGGGTAATAAATGGAAAAATTCTAATCCTTGACTTTAATAATTAAATAACGAAAAGTGGTCATAAATCTATCAATAAGTCCAAAAATCTTTTTTAACATGCCTAAAAACATATAATTTTATATTTTAATAATCATTAGAAACAAGAACCCATAATGAAATTTTAAGGAAATGTGACATTACCCAAAATAAAAAATAATATTCTCACAATCAAATGTAAAGACTTAAACTCAGACTCTCAACCTTACAGTAATTTCATAAAAAAAATAAAAATAAAACTTCTATCAACAATTTCAAAAATGCTACTTGAAATATCCTTTGTTAAAATTTACCATAAAAATTCTCCTCCAAACACTTTTTATCTTGTTGTATAAAAAGTATGGATGAAATTTTAGTTCTTGTAATTTGAGCTAAGTATCAATTTATTTTAGTCTTTATAATTAAAGAAGGGAAAATTTCGGCTTACCTTTTCGTGAAGTGATAATCTTTAAGTCGCCCCCTTATTATTAAGAATATCAAGTTTACACCTAAAACTTGTTATCTTTAACCATTGACCGATGTTGACTCATAAAAATACAAAGTATCCTTACCTTAACAAAATATTCTTGTAATGATATTGTGAGGCTAAAAAAAATAGTTGATGTATGATTAGTCATTGGAAAAAAAAAGTACTTGATATATGACTTAATGGACCTAAATAAATTGATAATTTTCTTCAATTAGACATGTTAGTTAAACAAATTTCAAGACATGCCATCATATGTAAATCACAATAATGCCATCAAGATCAAATTTCAAAATTAAAAGTCATAGCATCTTCATCTTTTTCTTTCATTTTTCATCTTTTTTTTTCTCATCCTTACTCCTTCTCTTTTCCTTTCATTTATTTTTTTTCTCATCCTTACTCTTTCTTCATCTTTTTCTTCATTTTTTTTTCTTTCATGTACATGATTCCAATAGCATTTTTCTTTTGTTATTTGATTTTCCTTTTTTTAATATCTAAATTGTCTCTAAATACCTTTACAAAACAAAAAAAAGAATAATAATGATAATAATAAAAAATATGAAAAAATGTAAAATATTATTCTTTTTCCATTTGTAACTTTTAATTAATTTCTATATTTATTTTTTAAAATATGTTTTTTAATATGAAAAGGTGAAATTTAATCTGTTCAAAAAATTAGTCATATAGGCACAAAATAAAAATATTTTAAGGTATTAGGGAGCATACTATAAATATTTGAAATATTTATGTGTGTTTTGAAAAACCTAAAAAGATTTTGGCCCATGAAAATTAGTTTACCTAGGTTTGATCTTTTTCTGTTAATTGACTGTTAAGAAAATGTGTAAATATTATTTTATCCTTTGAGCCGTTAAAAGTAATAGAGAGATAACAAATTTTGGGGGGTAATTTGATGTTTTCAACAGTAAGTGGGTGATTTGAAGATTGTCCCTTCATGAGGGGAGTAGGCCGAAATTTTCCCTTAAAAAAATACCTTAAATTAAATATGTTACACTTATGTTTATTATAATACTTTTGAGATATTAACAAAAAAATAATACTATATCAAATTAACGTAAAAAAAATAACATAGAAGTTTACCCAAACTTTTGTATTATCATTTTACTTTTAGGATTAACTTGGTAAATTATTTTTTATAAAATAATTATTAGTAAGATTATTATAAGGATATTAAACATTACTTTAAGTTGGCTGATATTAATTAATTTATAAATAATTATTAGTAAGATTGTTGTACAGGTAAAAAAAAATATTAGTTCTTTCATTCCAATATTTATTAGTTAATGTACTAATAAATAATTATTAGTTAATTTGCTAATTATTTTTTTAAGATAAATTAACTAATATCAAAAATATTGTTGGAAGGGAATTATTGTAAAAGTAAAAAAAAAAGTAACAATGTAACATTTTTAACTGTAGGGGGTGTTTTAAGGTATTTTTAAAATATAATAACTAAACAGATATTTAAGTCAAAATATAGAGACTAAACAAGTATTTACTGATATTTTGTTTATAAAATTAGAATTCTAAATTATACAACTTGTCTCTATCAAGATTCGTTGTCATTTATTGGATGGATATATTAAAATATCACATAATTGTATAGCTTATTTAATGACCATAAGTGCTTATTTAATCTCATAAACTCTTATCATAATTTTTGTTATTGTTTGATTGTTTTTCTATTAAGCTATTTTGCCTCTACTAGTAAAAACTCAAATTTTAGACTTTTGAAAGTAGAGGTCGAAAAGTTTTTTTTTAGATGTTAAAATATCTAAAATATTCTCTACTTATTTAACAATCTTATTTTATTTTTTTATAAAATATTTTAAAAAATTTACCTATTAAAGTAATTTCATAAATTTTTAATAAAAACTCTTATTGACAACTAAATAACAATTTTTTTTTTGATAAAAACTCTATTATAAAAACTGTACTAACATAAGTTCTACTTAAATAAACTATATTTAAAAAGTTATACTAAATAAAGCCTTAATATTATTCATGTCAAAAAAATAAAGCATGAAATGTTCAGCTCGAAATCGATCATATGCCAAAGTATGTAATGTCAGGCAGTTTATTTGACCACACAACTAAAATGGTATATGTCTATCTCCGGAATCAATTGGAATATACCAAATCAAAAACCATTAAATTGTGACCTTTAAGCTTCAAGATGATGGATCAAAGAAGTCGAAAACGATTTCCGCATACCAAACAATAAGGGATGTGGAAAGCTGAACACTCGGCGATTGTTCAAAAAATAATGTCCCTACAAACTATGGGATCATGCTAACATTCATTGTGGTTCAAAATTTCAACCTTTAATTTTGACCTTCCATAATGTAAGAATTTCAACTTTCAAAAACAATAATTCTACTTTTTTTTAAAAAATCAAATTTTATAAGGTCTTATATGATGAAATTTAGTACCTTAATTTGGATTTAACCCGTTAGTTGGCTCCACAGTTTGAGTATTCCATATGTGTGGGGACATATTAGCGGACTTCAGCTTTGATAAACAACATGACTTTTTTCCGATACGTTTACCAGCCGATCGATACTATATCATGTAAGGTTCAAAGCAAAGTATTCAAATGTTCTAGATTTTTGTGCTACTTATTTTATTTGAAATTTTGTTGTAGGAGTAAATTGAATATTTAAATAATAGCCCTTGAAATTTTGAAATTACTAATAGCTAAATTTAAGACCACTTATTATTAATCAATTAACCATATAACTATATAAGTCAACAGTTGATATTCTTCATCACTGTTTAAATAGAAGAATATTCTTTATCACACTAAATATATACTAATGTGTCTAGACGTGGGTCCATCGAATTGCGTAAGAATCAATGCTATAATGAAACTTTTCTAAATCATTTGAGCATTTTTCTAACCCCCTGCTTCAAGTTGTTTTGACAAAAGAGAACTTCATGATTTCCAAGTAAGTTGATGAAATATGTATAATTTTATGTAGCATATTCCAAGAACATTTAGACCTGATGCCCCATTTCTACCCAACAAGCTACATGATCCCAATGTCCTACTTGGCCTAATAAGATGCATATTTTCTGTAACAAATAAGTCAAATGTTAAAATTTCTAACAAAACAATCTCATATTTTTCCAATTTCCATCGTTCTCCATCCCCTTTTTGTGGCACGTTAAGTTACATATACCATAACATGACTCCAATTTGATTGGGTAGATAGACGTAGCAGAAAAGAAGAAGAAGAAAAAAATGTTCCTTAATGTACGGTTAATAAATAGAAAAGCTTTAATCCTCGACTTTAATAATTAGACGATGAAAATTGGTCATAACTCTATCAGTAAGTCTGAAAATCTCTTTTAACATGCCTAAAAGCAAATAATTTTATATTTTAATAATAATTTCAAACAAGAACCCACGATAAAATTTTAAGGAAATGTGACATAAATTAAATTCATTACAAAAGCCTATATCAGCGCCCAAAATAAAAAATAATTAATATTCTTACGATCAAATGGAGAGACTTAAGGCCAGTTTGAGATTGCAGTTACTAATTAAATAAGCTGCTTGTATTGTGTGGGTGTAATAAGTTGCTGATTAAAAAGAAATTTGGTATTTGAAAAACTGTATTGTTGTGACTGTTGTGAGTTTGAAAAGCAGTGTACATGAGTTTGATAAATTTAATTACAAACGTGTTATTTTATTACATGATAACCAAAATAGACATAAGTTTAAATTATTTTTTATTTTTTTGAAATATGTTTGATCATGTTTAGATATACCTTTTTTTCTTTTTAAAATGCATAAAATTACATAAAGTGAAAAAAATCAATTAAATAAAATTTAATGAACTTACTAGATCAAAACTTTGATACGGGAGAGATGAATTAGTTTGATTGTGGTGGTAATATGACATCTAATAACTTATATATTAGGGTATATGGAAAAATAAGATATAATTATTATTTTTTGAATATTAAGGTTATAATAGAAAATTTAAAAAAATATGGTAACTTATTCAATAAGTTGCTTATGAAATCTCTACCTGCTTTTAAAAGCTACTGTCAAAATAGAGAAAATTATGAAATAAACGGTTTTTATAAACTTACCAAATACTATTTTTATCATAAATTATAAAATAAGCCGCTTATTCAACTCCAACCTCAATTTCAATCGGGCTCTTAAACTCATATCTCAATGTTAAAAATACTTTCATTAAAAAAAAAAAGAATTAAAACACTATCACCAATATCTGAAAAGCTACTTCAAATATCCTTTGTTAAAATTTTACCATAAAAATTCTCCTCAAAACGCTCTTATCGTGCTGTATGAAAAGCATGGATGAAGCGTGATCCATGAAATGGACTTAACTTTGTAAATAAAAGTACGAGAACCACTTATTTTAAGTGCTTATCGTATATTCTTATTGACACAGATCTGATAAGTTGTCGATCGTAGTATTTTATTTAATAAGCCACCGCCCCTATAATTGATTTTGCTGATCTTATTTATCAGCCCAAGCACCTTTCATATATAGTCAAAACTCTCGAGTGCTTCCAATAGAAATTAAAAAAGTATCCAAAATTCCAAACCGGCTTCCAATTTTCTTAAAAATTAGATCTAAAACATGAACAAAAGTCAGAAGTTGATATCTAATGATGCAGACCGTGCTTTAAAATTAGCTGGATCTACGTCTATTTTTAAATATTTAAAAAATTTTAACCTCCAATGCACATAAGAGAAAGAACCATCGACTTCAAAATTAAGATTAAAAAAAAATACTCATCACAAGAAAAAACAGCAGTTTAAAATTGATAATTCTTTAAATTTACCTTGTAGCTAGGTTTCTTAAGTTTTAGTTGAAAAATTTATAATAAATTTAAAAATATTACTATAAGTTAGGTTATTTTAATTGATATTTTAAATTAAATTAAATATGTTCACATAATTAAGTCGAAGATAAATTAAATTAACAAATTAATTTTATTAATCAATTATGTGTGTCATCTAGTTGATATAGTTAAATCTCTTACATTGAAAACAACATGTTTGGAGTTCGAACTCGACTCACATGAATGATAACGAGATTAGTTTACCAATAGGAATTAAAAAAAAAAAAGATTTCATTAATGACATGAGAAAGAGAAAGAGAAAGAGAAACTAGGGGTGGGCAAATTCGGATTCGGATCGGATTCGGATCAATCCGATCGGATCTCGGATTGTTCGGATTGGTGAAAAAATCATTCGATTATAATCCGAATTCAAAACCGATCCGAATCCGATCCGAATATAACTGAATCCGATCCGAATATTATATTCGGATCGGATGGATAATTCGGATTCTCACATCGGTAATATCATATTGAAATTGGATTCGGATTTGCTCAAATAAATCAAATGAATTGAAGTCATTTTCAAGTTGCAAGGCAAAATTGAAATCACGCAAACAAGAAAAAAAAGCAGCAAGCCAACAAATAGAGAAAAGAAATACAAAAATTGAAAGCACAAAAGACTCAGATCTCTGCAATTTTTTGAAAATCAAAATATCTATTCTTATTCCTATGCAACTCACAAGCTTTGATAGATCAACTCTGTTGGAAACCCTTGCAATAATCAAATAGATGCGGCGGCTAGGTTTGGGACATCAACTTGTGGTTGCGGCTTCAGCTGGAAGCGTAGCAACGTGCAGCTCACGGGCTCAGCGGTTGACTTCGTCGATGTGCAGCTAAGGCGTCGACTACTTGAGACTCAAAGAGATCAGGTTTGTGCGGCTTCTCCTGCAAGTTCTTCTCCTGCAAGTGCTTCTTCGATTCTTTGGCTGGGTTCATGCGGTTGCAAGGGCTTCTTTCATCCATTCTAATTTGGGATTTTAGGGATTTAGTTTAGGGCTGCCATTTAACTTTTATTTTTTATTTATAGTTCAATTAATTTTTTTTAATTGCAAAGTGTAATCCGATCGGATTGATCCGAATCCGAACCGATCCGAATCAAATCCGATCGGATTGTAAAGTTTTTATCCGATCGGATTTGGAGGTCAATCCGAATCCGATCCGAACAAGTTCGGATTGGTTCGGATCGGATCGGATTGATCCAAATCCGATCCGATGCCCACCCCTATGAGAAACATTACTAGCGTCAAAAAGTTTAATATAAAAAATATCAATAACAGAGAAAATAATTGTTATATTAAACTTTTTCAGTGCTCAACCCGACAACTTTATTACTGGCATGATTAAGAAGATTAACTAAAAAGATCAAACATGATTTAATTATTCATAAGCCTTTATAACTTTCTACTATGCACGGGCTTCCATCACTTCTTTTAATTTGCCCGACGATTGAAATCATGCTTAAGAATTTTTAATTATGTGAATGTAACTAACTTATTAGCAACTAAACATCATTTGCTCACCCATGCATAGTAAAAAAAAATCATAGTCGTGGAAAAATCCCACTAAACTACAATTGCTTTTGAATAAAATATTTGTTGCAACAAAATTTAAATGATACAACACATCTGTTGGTGCAATATTTTAATTGAAAAAGGATTAAAGATTCGATGCTTCAAATATAATTTAAATAAAGTTAATAGAAGTTACGAAGTAGGGGGCGGCAAAGGAATAAGTTGCCCTAGGGTTTAGGTTGCATGTACACATAACAAAACTCAAGTGGGTCTTTCCAAAAGATGGATAATTTAGTCGTTAATTAGGCATGACACCGACAAGAGCAGCTTAAATAATTAATTAATGAAACATTTGACATTCTTAATATTCTTTTGTTAGTTTCCTTAATTACCTCTTAACGAGATTAGTTTACCAATAGGACTTTAAAAAAAAAAAGATTTGATTAATGACATGAACAACATTACTAGCGTCAAAAAGTTTAATATAAAAAATATCAATAACAGAGAAATGGTATACTTTTTGTGGTTGTATTATATAATCATAGTAAATGCATTTTGTTCTCAGAAAACTTATCTTACTCATAAGTCATAAAGCATGCGTTGCGCGGACACTTAGTTTTTCAACAATTATTTTCTCTAAGAACTGGCGTGGATAGTGATGCATCACCCACTTTGATCATAAGAAAGGTTATAAAAACTCAATTATGACTCATCAGTCATCATCTCGTGTAACATAACACGTCTTAATCAATGTGATGCCTTTCATAAATTAAAACAACTTCTCTTAGGTTTTTCATCAAGTAATTATAACCATGTTCGGTATTCAAACAAATAATAATTAATGTCTAAAATCATGTGTCGTTATCGACGATTCAATTATTTTGAACAAGTCACGAATCTGGATTAGGCTTTGATAAGCAGCTCCTTCACAGAAACAATTAAAAAAAATCAAATGTTAAAAATATTAATTGGTGGGGTGACCGATATCTTTCTATCTCATTCTTAAAGTCGATAAAATATTAACTTGATAAGATAAGAGATTGGTAATTGCATTAATTTTATTAAAAAATCTTTACCTAGATTCCCTTTTTTTTATTTTAAATAAAACCGGACAGCACTGAAGCATTCCTCAATGGAATAAGGTAAAAATTAATTTAAAAAAATGAAGATTAATTTTTTGAAGCATGGAGGAATAACGTTGTTGGTAGCCTAATTAGGGCATAAATCATACAATCATACAGTTGACTTCATCATATTTCGGCTTAATATCTCTTATCTGTTACATAATCTACTCAACAAATTAAAACAGCTAGAAATTTAATTAAAGCTTTGAATCATATGCAGGCATGCTGGATGATCAATTATGCGCATTATTCGTATAATGTGTCACAGTTGATGCTGACACGATACCCAACAGCAACATGCCTATATATTAAATTGCAAATTATAGAATCCACTCACTTCTTCATGTGAAGCAGAAAAATTAATTGGCAATCAGAGTGTTCATGTCACCTTCCGCAATCCCCCAGATTTCTGATTAATCACTTAATTAATTTTATCCATAACATGTACAAACATTGTTTAATAATGAATTATTTATACGTTTGCTTTTCATCCAAAACCAGCGGCGGAGCATGTAATTTGATAAACCTTTGAATCTCCAAAACGGAAAAACCTCAAAATCTTAATTTGTTCACAGTTCTCTCTCTCTCTCTCTCTCTCTCTCTCTCTTAATTCAATTTTCAATGCATACTCATTTTTTCAACTCTTCTAAGTTAATTGTTGATTAATGAGAATGTTAGTTTATTATTTAGCATTTTTTTTACTTTTTTAACTAATATTTTATACTGGAGATAGTTACTTGTAAAGCTTAAACTATTTTAGGTTTTATGTGCATAATTGATTGTTATGAACGCTGCTTATGTTTTTTTTTTTGTTTCAGTATAGTAATTGACTGTAAATTAAAAGCTGAGTTTTACTATCGGGTTAATTGCGCTCTAAGTTGAAAGATTGGTGGAAAATCACATTGCTATCATCTAATTTATAAATTAATTCGTCTTGTATTGACACTTTCAGTTTTTATAACAATTATTAAAAAAATAAATTATGTAAATTTTAAAATAAGCCCCCATAATAAGATGAGAGATGAATTTCTTTTAAATTATTTGGTTATTTGCATTGAAAAAAAAATTATAGAAAGCTTCAATTTAAATTCAATGTAGATAATCTTCACTTCTTTACTTGACTGGGCGCTTTTGATATAGAAGAAAGAAACTTCTTAAAATAACCCCCAAAAAAAAAAATGCAGACATTAGAATTTTTTGTAAAATATTTTATTTTCACAGCGTTAAAAATCATTTTTTAGAGTCAAATTTTATATTATTTCTTAATCATAATATTCTCTAGCCCTGCAGCCAAGTTTTCATGTTTCTTCCCTAATCCGAATACCTTTTTTTTTTTTTCTCTTAAGAAAAACTTTAAAATCAGAAACAAACACATAAAAAATGTAGTTAGAAATTATTTATTGTTGATGCTTTTGAAAAAAAAACAATTCAAATAATTTTTAAGGTGCAATTTTCCTGACAATCGTTTCTTATCAACATGTTCAAAATTCAAAAGCACTATCATATAGAGATGTTATCTACGGCAGCTCTTTCTTTACCATAAATTGTTTTTTGATAATGCCCTTTACTCTATATATATAATTAAACTTCCATGACATTCCAAAAACAATATAACTTATTTTAATTTGTCAAAGCAATACTCTGCATTCAAAAAGCAAAATGTTAATTATTTAAGTCAGGTGAAAGCACACCATGGGATATTTTTGCTCAATGGGCAACGGGTTCTTTTAATTATTAGGGCATTACTTGGTTCATATAGGAATTTTGGATGCCCAAGTAACTGATAAACCAAGACAATTGGAGTTTCATTCTTTAACGATTTACGTATTCTAGGAAATATATGTGTATATGCTAATAAATTGGCGGAAGATCCTAAGGCCATACACCCTGCTTGAAAATTCAACCCATTAGCTAGAAAATTCCTTGAAAAATCACCAGGGATTTTAAAGGAAAAACTGATGATGTGCATAACTAGTCGTGCAAATATGAATTGTGGAGTCGTGTTAAACAAAGTTACAATAATCTTTTAGATGGATGCAAATACAATGTATTGGTTAATCGTATCAATAATTTAAATTAATATGTTTTTTTTATTAATGTCCTAAAGATTATTGAAAGGTTCTTACTGTAAAAATTGAAAAAAATAAGAAAACTAAAAGTTAAGAAAAATATAATTAATAACTGTGGTGTTTTGAGATATTTTTCTAATGACTAAACTAATAATTAACTTAAAATATAAAGACTAAATGAATATTTATAACTAACCACATCGAGATCTAATCTTTTAGGAAAGTACAAAACTTACATAAAAAAAATACTTATTATGGCTATATCAAACATTTAATTCTAAATAACTATTCTTCGCATTTACAAGTTTTAGGGGATATGCATCATATATTCCTTTTCAAAATATTTTCTTATACTAAGGTTAGAGGTTTTAAAAATATGTGGTGAGTAATACCTTGACTACAAGTTTGACTTTTTTTTTTTAATCCGGTGAATAATAATAACTTGACTAGATCACTACAAACAATTTTAGCTTGGTCTAAAAAGAAATTATGGCCTCATTCGTAGCTCGACAGTGACTTTGTCGTTATTTTAAAATTCAATTAAAGGCCAGTATAATTAAAATTTACTTAAATGTATAATTAACTTAAAATATCAAAGTTCAGCACAATTGAATAAAATTAAAGTACAGATATAATCATAGACTCTTATAATTACAGAAAAAAATCGTATCCTTTATTTTAAAATTAAGAAACAAAAGTACCACCTAATCTTCTTTTTGTCATTGATATTACAATTATAGTATAATAGTATGAGAGCTTCAACTATTGCACTGACCAGTCTTAGAAGTGTCTAACTAACCCATGTAACAAGTTATTGACATTTTGTCACCGTTTTGTTGAAACAACATTAAAAGAAAGAGTCACCAATAGGTCTTTGGTCTAGTGAAAGAATTCTTATACTTACAATGTTAAGAGTAAGGGTTTGAGTCTCCATAAAAATATTATGAGGGTTAGTTTTAATTCTCCCTCGATTATCAAATAATTGAGTGGAGTCAGTTTATTTCTAACGAACGAAATATGAGTGAAGTGGACACCCTTCAAATATTAGGAAGGTTTAGAAACGCGCTTATATAATCTGTTTGTAAATATTAATTATAATATCTGATGTAATATCTCAGTTATATAATTTATTTTAAATATTAATTGTAATATCTGATTTAATATCAGTAATAATCTTGTATAATAATATAAAAAAAATTAAAAGAAAGAATACTATAAAAAAAATTAAAAGAAAGAAAAAAAAAGCAACAACAGTTTCGACCAATGAGAAGTGACAGGAGTATCCTACAGCATATTCCATTACCTCGTATTAGAAACTACAGTAAAGCCAGATGAAAAAAGGGGCAGTTACTTCACATAAACTCACGAGTCATCTGTCATCACCTCTCAATTTGGGCACAAATTTCGCCTCCTCTCGAGAGAAGTTAAAAAAGTAAAAGGGCCAACAAAAAAAAAAACCGATAGAGAGAGAGAGAGAATTTTTTATTTGCACTCCTTTCTCTCTATATAAATCACTCTCTCTTCATCACTTCTCTGCATCTACCCCCCCTTACCCTCACTATCTTTTCTGAAAAATTCAGATTCGACTTTCTGTCTTTTCTTCTTCTAATCTCGTTTGCCTAGATTCAGGTACAATTTTTTGCACTTATCCTGTCTGCTGGGTCCCTCTGGTAATCCGCCATTTCTTAACTCCATGTGCGTGTTTTTCCTTCTGTTTTTATATGAGCCTAGGTTTTTAGATTTTCACGAATTTCCATTTTAGAGTATTTACACGTGGCTTTTTCTTGTCAAATCATTGTTTTGTAAGATTTTCTTGTGTGGGTGGTGATCAAAATGTGATTTTTTGGCTGCCTGTTGAGTCAAGTTTTGAATTTTTATTTTGTGGGCAGAGTGAAGCTGAGCTGGGAGGAAGAGTGAAGGACGATGGCGGCGAATAGGAATTTAGAGAAGATGGCATCGATTGATGCGCAGCTGAGGCTTCTGGTTCCTCGAAAAGTGAGTGAAGATGATAAGTTGATTGAGTACGATGCTCTTCTTTTGGATCGGTTTCTTGATATTCTTCAGGATTTGCATGGAGAGGATCTCAAAGAAACGGTGTGTCATTTTCTCTTTTGACCTTTTGTCAATCTATTCTTTTGATTAATGGTTGACTTTCATTGTTGCCCATGTGACCAAAAGTTTATATTTTTAATGATTGTTGATTGATTCACGGTTTGGAGTGTGAAAAGTGTGAGACTGACGTGATTTATGACTCTTTTTTTTTTTTTTTTTAAAAAAAAGGGTTTGGTAGCTGAGGTTTTAATTGATCCCAGATTGCAGTTTTGTTCCGATTGAAAGGATCAGTAAGAATCACAGTCTATGATGATAAGTCAATGTGTTTGTTGTTGGTATGGATTGAATGTTTTAATGTTTGGGTTTAAAATGCAAGCTTTTGTTTGCAAACTTGGAGCTGTTTGAATTGATTTAGAGCCACATTTGGAGTGTTCAAGGGGCTCTATGGACCTGTGGTCAAATGGTCCTCGGATCTCTCTTTTGATATGGAAGATTTATGCAATAATTTTAAAGAAGATATGGTTTGTCTGATTGAATTACTCAGACTAATGATGTTAAGGTTGTGTAGGTTCAAGAGTGTTATGAACTTGCAGCTGAGTATGAAGGAAAGAATGATCCCAGCAAATTTAAGGAGCTTGGAAATGTCTTGACAAGTCTGGATCCAGGGGACTCCATTGTCATTGCCAAAGCTTTCTCCCACATGCTTAACTTGGCCAACTTGGCCGAGGAGCTTCAGATTGCCCACCGTCGAAGGATCAAAAAGTTGAAGAAGGGTGATTTTGCTGATGAGAACTCGGCAACAACTGAATCAGACATTGAAGAAACATTCAAGAGACTTGTGGGAGAGCTGAATAAGTCTCCTGAGGAGATTTTTGATGCTCTGAAGAATCAAACTGTGGATCTGGTCTTGACTGCTCATCCTACTCAATCAGTCCGCAGATCTTTGCTTCAGAAACATGCAAGGTTTGTTCTCTGACTCTTGGAGTAGTTGTACAGTATCATTCAGATATTTAAGTGTATTGGAATGTACAAGTTAGATTGACTTCTACTTCTCATTTGAAGATCTTCATGAATTTGTATGGGAAAAATGCTCCTGTCCTTCTGGAGAATGGCTTGGTTTTTTTACTTACCTCTTCTTTTTCCTGCCTATCTCAAATTTTCAGGATTCGTAATTGTTTAGCACAGTTGTATGCCAAAGATATTACTCCTGATGACAAGCAGGAGCTTGATGAGGCTCTTCAGCGAGAGGTAGAATCTCAGTTTCTTGGTTAATATGTCTTCAAACTTCTTCTTTGGATTCTAATATTGTTACTGAACGTTTATACTGAGGTTGTTTGGTTGGTAAAAAATTGGTGTAAAATTTTTTATACTAAAGTACTGATGACAAAACTCTTGCCTTTAATATGCTTACAGTATCAGCAATTGTAATCGTTCTGGTAGGAGTAATTTTCTTCTTAATGGACCTTTAATAATCTGTACCATGGAATTTTCTCAAAGAAAATGATGTAAAATGCTGACTTAATAGCTTTATTAATTTTATTCATTTTTTTCTCTATGTTTATTTCTTGTCTAGATTCAAGCTGCATTCCGTACAGATGAGATCCGAAGGACCCAACCAACTCCGCAAGATGAAATGAGAGCCGGAATGAGCTACTTCCATGAAACAATCTGGAAGGGTGTACCTAAATTTTTGCGCCGTGTTGACACAGCTTTGAAAAACATAGGGATCAATGAGCGTGTTCCGTACAATGCCCCACTTATTCAGTTTTCTTCTTGGATGGGTGGTGATCGTGATGGTATGATCTTTTCTCCAATTGAAAATATGTATGATATCACTGACATTATGAATTATTCAAACTAATAGGAGGGAGCCCAAAACATCTGACTGCTGAATTTCTTGTTTGTTGGTATCATAGGCTTATGTTAGAATTGTTTCTATTGCTGCTTGATTTCTGTATGTGTCATTCATTTGAGTGGTTTACTATTTAATGGCAGTCACTAAAATTTGAGTTCTCTACGACTCTCTATCCCCAAGTTTAACATTTGCTTGTTATTAAATGCAGGCAATCCAAGGGTAACTCCTGAGGTCACTAGGGATGTTTGCCTATTGGCTAGAATGATGGCTGCTAACTTGTACTATTCCCAAATTGAGGATCTTATGTTTGAGGTACTTAATGATCATGATGCCTTAATGTCTGTTTTTACAAGGAGCTTCATATGAACAATGCATTTAACCAGCATATCCTTGATGCAAGATGCTGTCTTCAATATGTTCATCTCATTTTCTGATTTGTCTTGCAGATGTCCATGTGGCGTTGCAGTGATGAGCTTCGTTATCGTGCTGACGTACTTCACAGATCCTCAAAGAAAGATGCAAAGCACTACATAGGTAATTGCAACAGGGACTTGCTTTCATGCTCCTTAATTCTATCTAGGTTTTTCTATTTCTTTGGATATAAAGGATTTGAAAATGTGTTCACTTCCAAAGTGGACATCAGATATAACAAATACTGTTTCTTGGTTATATTATGTTTTTTTTGCTTAAATGTTGGTTTCCTTGAACCATATACAATTGGTTGAAATATGCTATTGAACATATATTTTATGTGTTCTTATGTGAATTTGTCAAAGTTTGAAGGAAAAAAGATGCATTTTGGTAAACAAAGTTTTGATGACTGACAATCATCTTTTTTGCATGGTGGTCGTCATCTCCTTACCTAGTGATTGAGGTAAAGGGTTCAAGCCTTCCTAGTGTGTGTTGCGAGGAATGAGTGAACCCCTCCTTCTGTGGAGTAGATTTCCAAGCTGGGCTTTAATGGACTTGTAACGTAATAATAATGAAAATTAAAAAAAGAAAACAAAGAAAAAAGCAAGTTTTGATGACTGGCAATCAAAGATTTTATGACAACTGTTCACATATTTATCCACTTAGCATTCTAAATGTATTATCCTGCTGACGTTGTGAAACTTAGCACTACCTGCAACAGAGTAAAGTGCTTCGTTTTTGTTTATTTTTCTATTCTGAATTAAAAATCCCAAGTGGCCGGTTGCTGTTTTGAATTTGACTGATTTGTCTTTGTGGTTACATTCTTGTTGGATTCATTCATGATCCAGAGTTCTGGAAACAAATTCCTCCAAACGAACCCTACCGTGTGATTCTTGGTGATGTGAGGGATAAGCTGTATCAAACCCGTGAACGTGTTCGTCAGCTATTAGCCCATGGAATCTCTGATATTCCAGAGGAAGCAGTATTCACCAATGTTGAGCAGGTATCTTTTTAGTGTGCTTCATTTTCTTTTCTAAAATCTTTTATTGTAAACGAGGGTCGGGCTATTTGCACTCTAAGTTATATTCTGAATATTCTATTTCTTTGCACACTCGTATGTTAATTTTAATATTTTAATTTTTACTCTACACACCCTTGTAAATACCAAAAATAGTCCTCAATTAAATTTTAGCAATAAATATTTTATTTTTCTCTTTATAGCCATAAAATTATTTAGTGCACCTAATACCTTTCTTCTTCTTCTCCTTCTCTTCTTCTTCTTCTTCTTAATCTTTATTTACTCTCCACATTCCTATAATTATTCAACATCCCATTGCAGGCGAAGATAATCAAACATTGCAAAGTGATTTAGGTTCTTGAGTGTTAATTTTTTTTCCCATTAAGAGTAACAAAACAAATGCTAATTGTGAATGGATTAATTAGGCCATTAGAGTTTAATTTGGTGTGACATTTTATAAGAAAAAACTTGGATTGTTTGCTTGCCACATACCAGAAGCTGTTGATATGTTGATGAGGTGTTTGAGTATGATTCTTTACTCACGTAGTCTCAATGTGCGGCATCAAAACAACTTTAACAATTAATTGCCAATAAATTTCATCTAGAATTATTATAGCTGTTATTATATTGAATAATCAAAAGGGTCGCATATACCTTGTTGCAGTCAAAATCTTCCAAAATATTGATTTGCTGATTATTCATCTTAGTATTGGTTAAGATGCTGAACCACAATTAGGGTCTAGGGGAAGATAAGTATAAGTTGAATGGGTGTGCAAGATGAGTGTTCCAAGTAATTTTATTATGTTGGCTCATGAAAGATTATCCTTAATAGTAATTCACATCATGGGTATTTTTGTAGTAAACAATTTTATTAAAATTAGTGTGTTCAAAGTAATTTTTTAGAGTGCAAATAGCTCCACCCTATAAATTATTGGAAGTTCACTAGTAGGAACACACTAGTGAATCATCTTGTTATAAGATCATACTCGAGTGTTGATTTGGATATTTTGAGTTTCTATATAATCTTTTGAAATATCTTTTTCTCATTCACTTTGGATAAAACAACTTTGTAACTTGATAACTACTCATTAACTTTAAATTTCATGTAGTTCTTGGAACCTCTTGAACTCTGTTATAGGTCACTCTGCTCTTGCGGTGACCGAGCGATTGCTGATGGAAGCCTTCTTGATTTCTTGAGGCAAGTCTCCACCTTCGGACTCTCACTTGTCAGGCTTGATATCAGGCAAGAGTCTGATCGTCATACTGATGTCATAGATGCCATTACCAAGCACCTGGAAATTGGTTCCTACCGAGAATGGTCTGAAGAAAAGAGGCAGGAATGGCTTTTATCTGAACTCAGTGGCAAGCGTCCACTGTTTGGCCCTGACCTTCCCAAAACTGAAGAAATTGCTGATGTTTTGGAGACATTTCATGTCATAGCTGAACTTCCAGCTGATAATTTTGGAGCATACATCATATCGATGGCAACAGCACCATCTGATGTGCTGGCTGTTGAACTCCTACAGCGTGAATGCCATGTGAAACAACCACTTAGAGTTGTTCCACTTTTTGAGAAGCTTGCAGATTTGGAGGCAGCACCTGCTGCTCTGGCCCGACTCTTTTCAGTCGATTGGTACAGGAATCGGATCAATGGTAAGCAAGAAGTCATGATTGGGTACTCAGATTCTGGTAAAGATGCTGGGCGATTCTCGGCTGCCTGGCAGTTATACAAGGCTCAAGAGGAGCTTATAAAGGTAGCAAAGCAATATGGTATAAAACTAACCATGTTCCATGGTCGTGGTGGAACTGTTGGAAGAGGAGGTGGTCCCACCCATCTTGCCATATTGTCTCAACCACCAGATACAATTCATGGCTCACTGCGTGTTACTGTTCAAGGTGAAGTTATTGAGCAGTCATTTGGGGAGGAACACTTGTGCTTTAGAACACTTCAACGTTTCACAGCTGCAACACTTGAGCATGGTATGCGTCCCCCAATTTCACCGAAACCAGAATGGCGCGCGATGATGGATGAAATGGCAGTTATTGCTACAGAGGAATACCGCTCCATTGTCTTCAAAGAACCTCGATTTGTTGAATATTTCCGATTGGTAAGCAAACCACACTCATAGATTTTTTTCCCTTCTGTATAAATCAATCACATGCTTCTATTGAACTAAATAACCATATTCTGAATATGATCATAGGCTACACCAGAGTTGGAGTATGGGCGTATGAACATTGGAAGCCGTCCATCCAAGCGAAAGCCAAGTGGCGGTATTGAATCTCTTCGTGCAATCCCCTGGATCTTTGCCTGGACGCAAACCAGATTTCATCTTCCAGTGTGGCTTGGTTTTGGGGCTGCTTTCAAACATGTCATTCAGAAGGACATTAGGAATCTCCACATGCTGCAGGAGATGTACAATAATTGGCCATTCTTTAGAGTCACTATTGATTTGGTTGAAATGGTGTTTGCTAAGGGAAACCATAAGATAGCCGCATTGTATGACCAGCTCCTTGTTTCTGAAGACTTGTGGTCATTTGGGGAGAAGTTGAGAGTCAACTATGAAGAAACCAAGGGCCTTCTTCTTCAGGTAACTTTTACTGGAATACCTTTTAACTTCTTGATTACCACTCTTTTTAGTCATACCCGGTCTTTGATCTCGTCAAATCTCCATCTTTTCTGTGGAGTTATTTTTTAGCTTTTGAAGAAAAGAGTGCTAGAACATTCCAACCTTATCAGTATTTCAAGTCCTGTCTTGTTTCTCTCCAGCTTTTGGCAAGCTAAACAACAAAAGTTTTGCATTATTTGTATAGGCCTGATTGTTACTTAGCAATAGGGGGATATGAAGTTTTCCTTGCTAGTCTATATTCGTAGCCAAAAAGTTGTCTTTTTTAATTAATTTTGTTTCCTTCTTTTTGCCCATTACTAAAAAAAAGAAAAAAACTGGTTCTTTCTTTCACATTTGTAGATTGCTGGACACAAGGATCTTCTTGAAGGAGACCCTTACTTGAAGCAAAGACTCCGTCTTCGTGATGCATATATCACTACTCTCAATGTGTGCCAGGCCTACACACTGAAACGGATCCGTGATCCAAACTACCATGTGAAGGTGCGGCCGCATATCTCAAGGGAAATTATGGAATCAGAATCCGTCAAACCTGCCGATGAGCTGGTGAAACTGAATTTGTCAAGTGAGTATGCCCCTGGTTTGGAGGATACCCTCATCTTGACCATGAAAGGTATTGCTGCTGGCTTGCAGAACACCGGTTAAACTGCATGATCATGTGCTTTTATTTTGTTTTCTTTACTCTTCTTTCTACAGAGAATATGCCCAATAACTGTATGCCCGGGAATATTTGTGCGATCCCGTCTATCTGTATGATAAGGTGGTTGTGCTCGAATACTAGAAGAGCCAGCATTGTTTACTTCACTTTTGCAACAATAGTGTCGAGCTCAATGGAACTGATATTTTTATACTTTAATAGAAAAAGTGGCCTTGAGCCTTTTAATAATTTTGTGTTCATAAGATTTTTTCATTTTCCCTTTGATTATTACTAATTTAACTATCAATAACAGTTCTATTAGAAGATGCCTGAAAGCTTAAATATGAAGAATTGCATTACATGTTATCTCATTAGAAAGGAGTTGCATTTTTCAAGAACATTTCAAAAACATAAAAAAGAATAAGAATGATTAATGGATCAATGCTGTTCTTGATGGCTTCGACCATGAGAGGGAACCCAGGGTCCGTCCTCCCATTCTTGATGAACTCTCAGCAAATGACCAGGATAAACAAACTCATCTCCGGTGCTGTCAAAGTGCACAAAGTACTTATCTTCGCCGCACTCTTTCCCAGTAACTCTTCCGACCCACCACCCATCTCTGTCGTATGCATCCACCTTCTCCATCACGTCGAACTCGGCCACCGTTATCTCCGGTGGGCAGGGCCTCACTTCCGTCGCGTCCACCACCTCCCTCAGCTTCTCATTCTCATCTTCCTCCGACACCAGCGTCAAGAACTCCACCAAGAACTTGTCTTTGCTGACTCTCTGTACTAGTTTGGCCTCGAAGTATGAGCCCAGAAACCCGTCTTCTTTGCTGCATACTTCCACCAATCTCTTCACGGAATTCGCCATTGTTGTCTGATCTTTGTTTCTTTTTTAACCTTTCTTTGATTGATTGATAGGTTTACTTGCCATTCTGCGAAGAGAGTTTTTATGTTATATACATAGAGAGAGAGTTTTGCCCGGGGTTTAGGAAACCCTGTTGAAAGCGGGAAAATTAAGTGTTTCTAAATCCTTTAAACGTAAGGAATCCTTACTAACTAAGGATCTTTGTTAATGAAATTAACTGATTTTTTTTTCTTATTTTAACGTTCTTTAAATACAAAATGATTTATGATAATACTACACATTTAAAAAAAATGTTTATGTTTTTAATTATATTAAAAGCGTATATTTTACAAAAATAATAAAGAAACTAAATGCCAATACAAAGTGTATTATGCATACACGGGCGCTGTAATTAATGTGTTGGTAATTAAATGCTTATATATACCTAACTAAACTCATAATTTTGTCGTTTTGTGTGTGTATCTCTCTGTGTGTATATATATATATAATAAGTTCTGTTAATGTTATTGCTTCTATAAACATTATTCAAACATTAATCTAATAAAAAATTTAGAAAGAAAAGAAGAAAAAGACCCCTAATACAAACTTCGGGTCGAAGCAACGAATCATCTAAAGACAGTCCGCATTTCATTTCTCTCTCAATCATTTCCACAAACAATTAGACAGGGAGAAACGATGGCTCTAACAACGCGGCAGAGGCGGCCGCTACCGTCGGATCCTCCGCCATCATCGCCGATATACACGAAATACGACAAGCCGTCGAGGCGATTGGGCGACGGCGACGGCGGACCCGAAGAGGAGAAGTCACTGGGGTGGTTCGTGCCGGTATTCGCATTGGGAATGCTTCGATACATGAGCGCTACGACGAACATCATTCACGACTGCGACGAGGTGTTCAATTACTGGGAGCCCCTTCATTACTTGCTCTATAAATCTGGCTTCCAGACTTGGGAGTACAGGTAGCTGCTTTTACGTATCACCTTTTTTTTTGCTCGTTTAGGAATTTAATCAAACACCTTATAGACCAATCATCAAATTCGGCTGTTTTATGTCTTTCTATTGTGTATATATTAATTTTACGTGTAATGATAAGAACCCATGTATAGAACTCACTCTTAGATGTAAGGGAAAGGTGCGCATGAGCTAATAATCTTTGCATTTAGATGATTATTATATTTAGCACATGTGTGGACCAAGGATTCTAACATGTAAGGTGTTATCTTTGTGTAACTACAATTACAACCTCATTCATGCAAATTGATTTGGCATGATATGATTGGAAGAGTGAAAGTAAAAATAGTCAAGCTGATGTATGATGATAGAACGTTCATTTACATTCATTCAATTATCATGTCATTTCAGTTTGTAAAGATGTTTGCTTGCTGTAGAATGTAATATACACGATTCCCGTTTTCTATTCTCATTTATTACCTTGACATAGATAGTTCGTACGTGTAGTATCATCCATGTAAATTTATGATGACAGCATTCTAATGGTTTCTAGAGAATGAGACAGTGAATTCTTTTGAAGGAATTGTTTGCGACATTGAACATGTTTATATATCCATTTGCAGTTCAGAGTTTGCACTTCGGTCATATTTGTACATTCTTTTTCATGAATTAGTGGGTCGACCAGCTTCCTGGTTGTTTGCTGAGGATAAAGTAAGTTTTATTTTTGTCTTGTGATAGATTCTCCTGATTATTTTGTGATTTGACAGCCCTTTCCCTTTTTGATCTAATATCTGGGTATTTTTACTTCCTTTAACAGGTGAGAGTATTCTATGCAGTGAGGCTCTTTCTTGGTCTCCTTTCTGTTACCACAGATGCTGTTCTGTTAGTAGCCCTTTCCAGAAAATATGGAAGGCGTTTAGCCTCTTATACACTGGCAATGCTATGCTTAACTAGTGGTTGTTTCTTTGCTAGCACAAGTGAGTCAACTTTTAATTTTTCTTTAGTTGTGTGTCCAAAAATATTATTTTAGTTTCTCCTGATTTTGTATGGTGTTTCTTGGAATGAATTCTATTCAGTTAGCCATGCTTTAGTTATCTGCAGTTTCTGTTTACTATTTTATGGATTAAAGTTCTTATATACTCTATTTTCATGAATTTCTCTAGTTTCCAACACGTTGTGTTTATTTTCCAGGTTTCCTCCCTAGCTCCTTCTCCATGTATGCTATCAGTCTTGCTTCGGGATTTTTTCTATTGGAGAAGTACGCAATGGCTGTTTCAGTATCAGCTGCTGGAGTAATCCTTGGCTGGCCATTCTCAATATTGGCTTTTCTGCCAGTCGTATTCTACTCGTTAGCTAGAAGATTCAAGCAAGCATTTCTTGCTGGTGCTGCTACTTCTGTTACTCTTCTTGTAAGTTAATTGGTTTACTATGTTTCATGTTTTCATGTATATTTTCTCTGGATTGGGAATTGATTTGCTTGTATATTAGCTGATGGCATTTACTGAGGTGTAACAGTCTCACATTGTTTTTAAGTAATTGTAACTGTCTTACGTTGTTTTTATTGATGTTCAATCACAAGGAATTGAATTTTGCAGGCACTCTCTGTATTTGTTGACTACCAGTATTACAGAAGGTGGACATCATCTGTTCTGAATTTGGTGGTATATAATGTTGTAGGAGGTGGTGAGAGCCATTTGTATGGGATTGAAGGACCACTGTATTATCTGAGGAATGCATTCAACAATTTTAACTTTGGTTTTGTTCTTGCTTTGCTTTTCGTGGGAATCTTGCCAATTGCAAGGAAAAAATATGCACCAGGTCTCGTGGTTGTTGTCTCACCTGTTTATATTTGGCTGCTATTTATGTCCATGCAGCCACACAAGGAAGAAAGGTATGATCAGCAGATGAAATTGGGTAGTTCCTGCTAGGTTTTTCTTGATTTATCCCTAGGTATGATCTGGATGAATATACCAGTGGATTTTTCTTATTTGGCAAGAATCAGCTCTTTTTATTGATTTTTCGTGATTTTAGAAATTGTCTTAAAACTCCATTTGTTTCTTTATCTCTTTTCTCTTTCTAATCTTTTAGTGATGTCTTGATGTCTTCTTGGTTCTGAGATCATATTTAGATGATCTTTTAATTCCACCTAGCCTGCAGCATGATTATTAAGGACAGTGGGAAGTTGTAATTGTTGATTAGATCTTTTTGTGATTAGGTTCTGGGAGGATGTTTAGGTGGGAGAGAGGATGCTTAGTGAGTCTTTTCCTCAGTTGTATAGTCTTTTTTTGGGTCATAAATGTTCTATAGTTGGTATGGTGAGGTTTTCCTCAATGCAGTTTAGGTGGGACTTTAGATTCTTCAGAAACTTTAATGACAGGGAGCTTCGACACTGTTCTAACTTGCTTGGGGTTTTAGGAGTTCATATTGATAGCATGAAAGAAGATAAGAGGGCTGGGGCTCTAGAAAAATCAAGAATATTTGCAACCAAATGGTCCTTTCTCAGTCTTATCGATGCTCTACCCCTCTTTTTGCCCCCTCTTGTCTGATTTAGAAAGCTAAAGTTCCCTCAAAGGTGAAGATGATGGTGTGGGCTGTTGCTCATCAGAATATTAACACCACTGATATAATTCAGAAGAGAAGACCAAGCATTGGTTTATCCCACGATTGGTTGGTCTTGTGCAAAAATGCTTTGGAAAGTATTGACCACTTATTTATTCACCGCCCAGCTGCTTTCTTCTTGTGGTACAAGCTGTTTAGAACTTTTAAATTGAGTGGGACATCACCTCACCTGCAGCAAGCTTTTCTGTTCTCTTGGAAAATTTTTGAGAGTTAAAGGCAGTGTGAAGGCTTCTGTCTTATGGGGTTGTGCAGCTACGGCTATATTTTGGGTCCTATGGATTGAAAGAAACTTGGATGTTTTAGGACAAAGTGATGGAGGATTACATGTTTCTTTGGGACAGAGTTAAATTCTGGGCTTCTCTATGGGTTTCTATCTCTCTGGAGTTTAAAGATTCGTCTTTCTTCTTTATTTCAATTGATTGGGAAGGAGCTATGATGTAATATCGTTAATTAGAATTTATGATCTTATAGGATTTGTAGTTCCCGGGCTAGGGGATTTTTGACTTTTTTCTCTGTGGATCTGTTTGTCCCTCCTATATGTACATTCTTACATCTGATATATTTTTGTTTGAGTCAAAAAAAAAAAATTAGATCTTTTTGTGACCACCATTGCAGGTTCCTTTATCCAATATACCCACTTATTTGTGTTGCTGCTTCAGCTGTCATTGAGAGCTTTCCTGATATTTTCCGAGACAAGTATGATCCAAATGCTAATTTTGTGATGGTTACGGTGGGCTCCTTTAATATTCTTACAGTTCTTTCTTTCTATGTAAGTGAACTCTCAGGATGGTAAACTTTAATCGATTCTATTTGCAGACAGCAAAAGTCCTCAGACCTTTTGTTCTTGGTCTCATATTATGTGCTTCCCATTCTCGAACATTTTCGCTGGTTAATGGCTACGCTGCTCCTATCGAGGTATACAAGATCTTGCAGCACCATGACGATGCAGGACCAGGTAATAACTGTTATCTTGCTTTATTAGGTTGTGTGAGGCATTAATGTTGAGATAGTTACTGACGAAAAGATATATTGAAATAGTGTTGGGTATTGTGATAAGCCTCTCTCTCTTGATATTTTAGTTAAACTCTCAAATTATTGTTGGCTTGTTATTGTGATGTGCTTTGTTTGGAAAAAGTAGAGGGCAGACGGGCTTGGAAATATCATTATACGTAAGAAGGCTCTGACATTTTATTGACGACAATGCTAACTTTTGTTCAAGCTGCACGATGGTGGCATTGAAGTAACGACTTGAAACTTTTTCAAATTTGTATCTTTTTACGGATAATTTTTTGCAGCAGAAAACAGATAGACTTTAAACGGCAATGACACTTTGTTGATTGTTTCATTTTATTTAGTCAAATTTTATTTATATTCCTTGAGTAGACTCTCATCGTTGTTCATCCTCTAAATCGTTTGCTCTATATTTCTGATTTCAATCAACATACATATATATGTAGGAAAGTGTGATCTTAACAACTGCCATCTTGGTGAGCTAGTGTTTTTGGGTTTTGGGATACTCTTTATCTTTGCAGTTTTTAAGTGTTTTGTTTATATTGGGACTCTCGTCCTTATTTTGTGGATTTGTAGTCCTCCTAATCCTTGTATATATTTCTTATAGTTTTATTTAATCTCTTGTTTCTTAGCAAAAAAACAACTGGCATCAAACAATTCTTAGTGATAGAAAATACTCATTTAGCTTATTTTTTGAATTTCATACATGCAGGTTCTGTAGTTTGTGTTGGAAGTGAGTGGCACCGATACCCATCGTCATTTTTCATTCCTAATTATGTTGGTGAAGTTCGATGGCTTGATGATGGGTTCCGGGGACTTCTTCCCCTCCCATTTAATTCCACCTTGGGTGGGACTTCAGCAGCACCATCATATTTTAACAATAAGAATAAGGCATCGGACCAGCAATTTGTAATATTACCTCTCCCCGCTGGACTAATCGAAATATATACTGCTCTCTGCTTGTGTATCCTTCATCCCTTGTTTCTTTTCTTTTGTGAAGGAACTAAACTGACTTTCTACATTGCAGCTCCAGGATGTTGAAGCATGTACTTTCCTTGTTGAGCTGCAGCTCAATCGACCTTACCCTTCGCGTGGGAGTGACTTGTCAAAGTGGGAGGTATAATTAGTATCTTTCTTCATCTTTCTCTCATTCTCTACATATATTTCTTCAAATATCGTCTTTTCTTTCTTGATTATTACTCTAAAATTATGTGCATTTCAGCCTATTGCAGCACTGCCTTACCTTGACAGGGAGTTCTCACCTCCCCTCTATCGATCATTTTTCATTCCATACCTGTGGCAGCAGAGGAATGTCTTTGGATTGTACAAGCTGTTTAGACGAATACGCAATTGATTGGACGTCATTCTAATGATTCCTCGACTCTGATTGTTTTGAGTTATTGGACGATTCATATCAGCAACTTGGTGATTTGTTTGTGATTGACCTGTTTGTGATTGACCTGTACTCGGCTAGAAACTGGAAGAATATGGACTCATTGACCTGTTTTCTTGACGAGATGACAATGTTCCAACTACAACTAGCTTCATTCTGATTAAGTAGTAGTATGTTCTAAATAACTAGTAGTTCCTCAGTTTTTTGCTCGTATCAAGAGATTTTGATGATTCAGATACAAACTCTGAGAATACGATTGAAAAGGTTTTCGTTAGCCACATTTTTACTTTTCATTTTCTAGCACTTTCTCATTCCTTGAACATGCAGCAGTCATGTAATTCAGTCTGATAAATTAAAATAAAGAAATGCGGTAGTAAAAAGTTTCCCTGTGATAACAACTATAATGAGAGAAAAAGCCAATAGTAATCATTTGGGCTATCCAATCTCATTTTCGAGGGCAGTTAATGCCATTTCCAAATGCAAATGCAATTGGGAACGTGCAATTTTTGGTTTCACAGCGAACGTCGTCAGCTTTGAATTTCATCATGCAAGTTTGCTGGTGAAGAAAGAAATAAGAATGATGTTAAATGAGTAGGAAGTTTACATCATATAAAGAATGTATTGTAACTATGTTCCAAGTTAATATGGATACCAATTTCAAAGCAGAATCCTTGAAATACAATAGAAAAAAAAAAAATCAACTAATATGTTAAATAATTACAACCCTGTTAAACTTGGCTGCTATGCTACTACAACACTTCCTTCATCCTGCCCTCTAAATTTCAACAGTTAATAGAACCTGCTCTGTAATATCTTTGTAAGCTAGCTGGGAAGAACATTTCTCCAACTCCTCCAGCCTTTATTATGGGGAACATTATTGCTGATGCGCCCTGGAAAATGTACGAAAGCAACATGTATCAGAAATCGATATTAGGTTTAAATAGCAGAAACTAATTATGGATTATTGACTAGTAGCTTACAAGCAGCAGAGGTACTTACTGAAATGAGTCTGGCTCCAATCAGCATGCGTTTGGGAGAAGGAAATGGAAGTAACTAGCGTCCGACTCCAAAGACTGCCGCAGCAAAGAAATGGATTATCAAGCTGAATGGACGAGGATTTAGACCAGATAGTAGAGCTATTGGTCCATTCGTAAAAAGACCTCCGAGGCTCAAGTAGTCAAAACATGCTTGTCGCAGTTCATTTCTTGATGGATCAGATGATGCACAGAAGACCTTGTAAAGGGCACCTGCCAATGTGTTTGTCGTAGATGCCACTGGTTTCAAGCAAGATCACACACGGTCTAGCGAGTAAAATATTACAAGCCAGAATGCATAAGACCTATTAGATGTGTAAGTTTGTGAATGCTGCTTATTTTGTGCAGGGTGTAGAAGGATTTGAGATATTTGCAAAGGGCAGGTGCATCATGGAGATCGCGGAGAGGTCTTAGAAGATCTCTTAGTACAACAACATCAAAGCCACAGTCATTCCTCCTCCTGTTAAAGGATGCCGCATATTGAATGAGTCACCAAGTAAAAGAGCACCTGGAGTCGTAGACGGAGCTGCTGGCATGCTTCTATTAGTCATTGTTCTGATGTTTCCTTTCTCGATCGCGGACATGATATATACCTGGGAAGCCACCACTTTTTCAAATAACGAGTCATTTCACCATTAGAAATGGCTGGTACTTTTTGGCCTGGTACATCCACCTAGCAGCGAATCTCAGTGCTACGGATTGGATAGAACAAGATTGGTGCAGGATTGGCCAGAATAACATGTCCATGGTTTTTATTTGGAAGCTGACAGTTCTCCAGGACCAAACCAACAAAACAAGAAGGGATTTCAACCTGCAGAAATGATAAGCTTCTTGTATTAGCCTCTACCGCCAAAGAATTTATAATGCTAGAGTTGCTAACTTAAGGTTCATCCTTCACCTCAGAATTGAAGAGAAAGCGCCGCAAATTTGAAAAACAGCCGTCACATACTGTTATTTGGGTGAGGGTGCACATGCTGTTAGCTTTTTACCCCATTAATAGTCCCCTTTTCTTGGTTTTGTATTCCACCCCATTAATAGTCCTCTTTTCTTCAATCGGGGATGTCACAGTTCCTTGCGCCAATCCCGCGGGTATTCGCATTAATTTACTGGCACGTATTAACACTAATGGAGGTTTACCGATCAGTAACTGGAATGCGTTGAAATTAGAATTAACTGAAATGAAATGTGGTAAAATCAGAATAAGAAATTAAAATTAATTATTTACTTAAATTGTACGTGTCAAAATGAAAATGAGCTAAATTACCATTGATAAATTCATTTTATCTTGGCATCAAAATAAATTGTTACAAGTTATTAAATCATAATATTGTTATTGTTTATTTTAATTCTTCTGCAAAATAATTATTGTTAATATTAATAACAATAATTATTATTATTATTACAATTATTACTACTATTATTAATGTTATAGTTGAGTAATACAATTATTATTATTATCATTATTATTGGTCAAAAAGGTATTTTTAACTTTTACTAATGTATAAATGCCACTTCACTCTCTTCTCATCCTCCATTTTCATTCACACCTCTCTCTCCACGAGAAAAAGATTCACATTTCTCATTCCTAAATTTGTAGAACTCACTCCAATTTCATTATCATTCCTTTATATTTTTACAAATAAACACTGCCAATAATTCTTATTTTTCATTCTCATCCCTCAAATCCCAAGAGTAAACACACCACAAGACTACTTGTACGAAACTATGCTGAAGTGGTAGAACAAAGGATAGCCCAATAATTCTGTAGATCCTATTCTGGGACCAACAGTATGAAACTCACTAAATCTAATACTAAAAATATCAATGGCAGCGAACCTTTGGACCCTCCTAGCTCAACGAAAGTTTTTTCCCATACTGATGCCAACTGAAGTCAAGGTTTCCTGATAATAATCGGTATTTCCAGATTACTACTATAGCAGACAATAAACATTGCTTCGAAATTTAAGAGTTGAGAAACAATGTATATCATCTAATCATACAAGTTCAAAGACATGGCTTCCACAAGAAGAAAATAATTGACATGTGCAGTAAGATGGAAGCTTTCAGAATGTCAAACTCCGAATGTTCAAACATCAATTCAATTCTTCCAAATTTTCCATTTTAAACAGACAGTGAATAGCATACATTGCACAATTGTTATTTGAATGAAGTGATATTTTCCACCATGTCATCAAGCACCACTGGCATATAAACGTGTCCATTCCTTCGCTGCAGGAGATTATGAAAGCGAGCACAGTGAACAAGAAGAATCGGCAGAGCGTATTTAGTGATTTACACTTTGAAATGATAAGCTTAACCAAAGTAGGGATTAAGGAAAGTCCAAGTATTATACCTGTTTCAACCGCTTCGGCCTCATTTGTTTTCCAGTGTTTGGCAATGTTCTCAGAGAGAGGATCATCGGGGTTAGGAGCACTCAGAAGTGCTTGAATGCTAATAGAAAAAATTTGTCCCAATAATGTCAAGTCAATAGATGATTATTTTAATTCCATAAAATATAAACTGAAAAATCATTGTTGAAACTGTTCAAGTTCTTCCCCTTGAAAACATAAAGTATTCTCCCCTGAGATGTAGCAATCCAATAAGTCCATAACAATAGAAATCTCCAACCATAAAATCACAGCTCACAGTACCTCAAAAGTACAGTCCGAATCTGGAGAGCTGGACTCCACTTGTCTTTCAGAATATCAAGACAAATCCTTCCAAGCTGCATTTAAAATCCCATTTTATGAGAAGCAAGAAACAGAAGTCACAAATTGTGCAGATTAATACATGCAGCCTAGAAGGTCAGGCAAACTATATAACAACCAACCTTATCAATGTTAGGATGATATATCTTGGTAAGAAATCGGACCTGTGTCAAGGAAAATTGACATAAACTAAAAATAAAGGCATTGTTACTGGATTCTCATTGGTAAACATAGTATAACCTGGAGTAGTTGCATCACAAAGACAACAGAAATTATATTCTTAGAGGAAGATAATAAACAGAATTCATACAATTAGGTATAGTTGTAAGGGAAATAAACCAAATGTCTCAAGAAAATGAATCAAACGTGGATCACATTAACCATAAGCCATTTTGAGGGGAAACAATTTTCATTAGACCCGTCAAACACCTTAGATTCTATTCAGTCCCAATAGAATAATTTCAAACTATGTTCTAGTGAAGGACTTTAAGCAGCCAGAGCCCATTATAACAATAGTGTTTATTCAGATTAAATAAGCAGTTCAAGCACCTGCCATATTTTAAGCATCCTGTACCACCTGAGGCAAGGGAATATCCAGGTTTATATAGACAGTTCTCCTGGAAGCACCAGAGACTACTATGGATGTAACACTTCAACAAATTTAGTCACATTATGATCAGTGAGCCATTAGATTCAAATTCATAACAGTCAGCCAGCATCATTTAAAACTTCACTTTTGCTTTTTAATTTTTTTATTGGGGGGGCTGGGAGAGGGGGTGTCCCGGGGGGGGGGGGGGGTGGTGGGGGGGATTGGCTTCTAATTCAGCTTGTATCATATAATAATTCATTTTTCCTTCTTAATTTTTGTACTATGAATCAAATACCATCATGAGATACACCAGAATCAAACATTGCTGGGGCACAGAGAAAAAAGAAACCACTCAAAATTGTAGGATGATAGCATGCAAATTAAATACCCTAAATTCAAGTAAACATACCTTTGGAGCAGCCATTGGATATTCTTCAGGCAAAAATAATTCCAATTTGAACACCCCTCCTAAACAAACAATGGAAAGCCAGGACATATTATTCTGGAGAACAAATATATTAGTGAACAAGTAGAAACGAAAGAGAAACAAGTAAACCAGAGCTCATAATTCCGAACAACACATTGAAATTGACAAAATCCGAACAAACTAAAAGATTGGATATCTTTGCTTTAGCAAATATATGCAAACAAAACAGATGGGTTATTTGGGGGCCATATGGATGAAGTGAATATTTTTTCATTCACATCTGTTATTTTGGTCTCAACCAGCCAGACTTAAAACAATAGTCTCTTGACGCCTGTATAATAGGCAGGTCGCTTGTTGGAATAATTCAAAACCATATCTGCTTTGCCGTAAAAAACAAGGCTAGATCTAACAACATAATACTCACCTAAAGAAGCCATGAAAAAGAAATTAAGGGGGGGGGGGGGGGGGGGGAGGAGGGAATAAAGCTGATAGATAAACTAAGCCTCTCATTCCCACCTAATACCTATCACCTGTAATGTAATATTTTTCACTCTTAATATGTACTTACACCCAAACCACTCAAGCAGACTTCACTATGAAAACCCAAAAAAGAAAAAAAGATCATTCTTTCCTATTAAAAACACCAATTACAAGCAGTATTATGAAGTACATCATTGAGCCCATGAGGCCTTTGATTTACACTGATGGCCATGTTCTACCCTTCCAATCTTAAATAAAGTTGTGACAAAGAAATAACATGAAACCGAGGCTATATATGCCTGACTTAGGGTAATGCACCATAACACACCTTATGCATACATATTAGTTGAATAACGAAATTTGGACCTTTAAATGGTTGCACGGTTATTCCTTCTCTGGCACACGTTTTCAAAATGTAGTGATTGAAGAGACCAACAGGCAACAAGGTGAGAAGACCCATTTTTTTACAGTCTAATAAGAAGAAGTTACCAATAGAACTGGACCATTTATATTAAATAGTTTGTAAGCACAAAGCCAACAAGATGTATGATACCAAGGATATACCTCAAATTGGTATCGACATCTACCACAATCGACAAGAAGATAAATAATCATCATCATTTGCAACAAATAACCATATAAGCATATAATCATGAGAACTGAAACAACACAGTACACTAAAAGAGTCACACAACTGTCTACTAGAAATACATACTTTTCCATAAGTCTAGCTCAAATACATGAAAATTATCATGATTTTTTTAGGAGCACTATTCACCTAACAGCCTGAAACAAATTGGAAGCAATGAAGTCTAAAAAGGTTGTTAACATATAATGTATAGACAAACATGTCACCATGAACAAACCTCTGAAACTAAAATGGTCTTCCACTAAACATTTCTAACATCACAAACAAAAAGCAACAAACCAAAACAACAACAAAACGTCTTAACATAATCCAAATTCACACGGCAATTTACCTTCATATGGAGATTGCGTCGGACCAAGGATCATCACATTAAAGTATCGCATATTATCTTCCGAGGGAGATGCACTTATTCCTGGTGCTGTATCCACAAACCATACAATTAACGAACACATAAAAGACCCAAATTTCACAGCTGAACGGCATCGAAACACACATTTTCAAAATCTAAATAAAAAAGTACTTACCTGGTTCACTGAGGAGACGCTGTGTTTCCTGTTTGGATCAACAAAGAAAAAAAATCAAATACAATTAAAAAGAAAAAAACCAATTTCTCTATTTTATTGTCGCCAAAGCTCTTAATTAAGCTAAAGATTCTTCGACTGAACGATCAAATGAGCAAAGCAATCAAAACCCATCACCCGATAAACCCTTTACAACAAAATTTGAGCATCTAACACACAAAACAACTATTACTCCCTTCACCAAAATTGTCGAAAAATAACAAATTGGAATTCTTGTTTCACAAACCAACCGATCTGAAAATTTGGAAGGGTAATCGAGAACTGAAGAGAAAGAGGGAAAACCTTGATGATACGTCGAGGGAGATTACTGTTCGCCATTTCCAAGATCGATTTTTTTGTTTTTTAAGCTTCTTGTTGTTGCAGAGAAAGAACGCTGATAGGGTTTTCTAAGTCTAACAGAATAGCAAATAGAAATACAACAAGTTTAAGTGAAATGATGGATCAAAGTGGTTTTTTTTTTTTAACTTAATTTTAATTATTTATTTATGCGAAAATAATACTTGTCTTTTTTGGGAAGTTGATTTTACATTTCTGTCCCTTCTAGATCTTCACCACTCCCATTTGGATTAAACTATTATCTTCCAAAATTGTTATTGCAAATGATTCCTCTGATTGTTTAGGAAGAATTTAGGAAGAAAGAGTATCTAGAGGCTATAAAAAGAAGGGTAGCCATTAGAGACATCATCAACAACAACATTCCGGTAGTCAAGTCAGTAAATAGTGTAAAGAAGATTGAGCTTCAATGAAAACCCCAAAAAATATGCATAAACAAAAGTTGAAAAAGTGAAGGGAGACCTCCTTGTGAGTTGTGATGAGATGGACTTAGCCCTATACAATGAAGTGCCCCTAATCTTTCTTTAGTCCTCTAGTTAATGTGGCAAGGCATGGTTGGATGTTATTCTCCTCGACTAGGAGCTTTTTATTAATATTAGGATGAAATTCAAATATCTTAGGTTTTTCTGAGTTGGGTTTGACACATTTCATTTTCTCAATTGGAGATTCTATTTAAATCATTTGATTATCCTTTTAGGCTATCTTATAAGTGCATATGGTAAATGAACTTCTTGGCGGGTGGTTTCCCCGTATAATCCTTTGAAATGGTTATTTGTGAGGTTTTTCAAGCTGAGAGTTGATCCAATGGGGAGATCTTCCCACTTTGACATGGCAAATATTTGTGCAAGTCTTATCACTATAACTATAGTCCCTATTTGACATATGACAATACTTATGCACAAGGATGAGACATACTTTGATTTTTTTCGGATATTAGAATGGCTCACACCATTTCACCTCATTTTTTATCTTATTGCTCTCAAATTTTGTATCCATTTCTTAAACTTGTCACGGGTTTTTTAGCTAAAATAATGTATTATATGTGTGTCACCCTTTCATTAGTTGGTTCAAATTTTACCACCAATATAAAGTATATAAAAACTATATATAGACACCATGAACCAAGAAGTTAAAAACCAACTCTATATGGAACCAAAGTATCTTTCTACCTTTACTCCTTTTTTTTTTTTCCTTTTTTAACAATAAGTTACTATGAACAAGATTTTCCGTTTTGGCTCTATTTAGGCGTATGTTCAACAATCATGGCTTTTAACCTATAGTTATAAAATATTTTGAAAATTAAGATGATTTTACTTGGTAATTTTTTGATAATTTTTCATATTTGCTTTCTTTCTTTTTTTTTCAAATTATTAACTTTAGAGATCATATTACTATTATCGACTTTTAGACATACATGTTTGTAGGGAATAAAAGAACATTTCCCTTAATAAAATATATTCATTTATTTCTATATTTTGTTTTAAAGACTCATTCACTCACACCAATTTCTTATAATTGCAATTGCCCTGCTAAATGGTTTAAATAAATAAGTTTATGGTTACCAACTTTGCATAATGCTACGTGTAATTAATTTATGTATTAAAAGATTTATGAAAAGGCCATTATGCTATTTAGATTTGTTATATTACAAACAAGCAAGTTGCTAATTCTTTACGAGTTGACAATGGGAGAGATTCATCATGCAAAGGATTTCCTTTCAATAATTGTTTCCAAATGAGGTAACGAGATGGCGTTGTTGTAACGCTAGAAATCACTGGCTTGGTTTGGTGAGCTTTTGGCCCACATGGCCACATGAATCAAATATACGAGAATAGATTATTCACATCATCATTCGTGACTTCGTGTATGGAATAAGGGCCATTACAACAAAAATGGAATAAGATATATATCATTTTTCAATCAACCATTCCTGACCACATCGCCAAAAATGAGTTAATAGACAAAAAAAAATATAAATGCTGATATAGTATATTTTGTCATGTAATATATTAAAATTTGTTACTTTTTATCTTTAACATATTTTTAACTTTAATATAGTCGAGGATCCATGATTAGATAGTTATTCTCTTATGAAAATACCATCATTTTATTAAAGTGAAGATACAATTAAAATATGTTAAAATACATTTTCAATCTATTAGAAACTATGTTTTTTGTCTCTTAGTGTATTGAAATATATGTTTTTTTTTAATTTGTTAATAGCATTTTTACTTTGTTAAAATGAGAATGTGATTGAGCAAACGTAGCGGAAGTGGAATTGATAGGATAGATAATACTAGATACCGTTCTAGTATTGGATCAAGTCAAACCGTTTAACTTACACTCTAATCGAAATGTGACTAGATCTCGTTCTAACACAAATGACTCAATCAGAATTTTTTAATAATGCATTAAGCGAGATTAGATGGCGTTGTAATAGGTCGGACCCAACAACCAAATAGATATTATCTGCTCTAGGCACCCAGCTCATCACGGTTTTGTTATTAGGTTTCGCAACATATATATATGTATGTATGTATGTATGTATGTATGTATGTATGTCTGTATAGAGAGAGAGAGAGAGAGAGAGTACAAATTTGATTTAGATCCTGAACTTTATTAAAGTCCGAGAAAAGCTATTAAGTTATATGATTTAATAGTATTATGTTATTACTCTATTAAACCATATGACTTAATAACTTTCTTAAACTTTAACAAATCCAGCATCTTGGATTAGAACTTTTTTATATACATATATATATATATATATATATATATATATATATATATATATATATATATATATATATATATATATAATATTTCTTTAGTAACGACATATTCACTTTAAAGTGAAGATGTCATTAAAATATATTAAAAAAACACACATGTTTCAATGCATTGGAGATCGTATTTTTTCGTCTCTTAGTGTATTGAAATATGTATTTTTTTTTAATTTTTTATTGGTACCTTTATTTTAACAAAATGGAGAATAGTGTTACGTGTGTGTGTGTGTGTCCGCATTTTATAAAATTCTGTTGTAAATCACCACATTGACATTTAAAAAAATGGATGCGCCTACGCTAAGAATGATTACACATATGTATTCTTTCTCTAGTGCAGATGTTTGTGTTTTTTAAATACAAATTTGGGTTTTATGACATTGTAAAAAGCTTTTATAATGTTGTAAAATGATTTTTTAGTAGTGTAAAATACTTTTACAATGTTGAAAAATCTCAAATTTCATATTTTAAAAAATGAGAACGTCCACATCTAAGAATTATTACATGTGTATAAGCCTTTGTCCAAGATCTTGATTTTCATTAAAAATTTTACAACACTGTAAAGTACATTTACAATGTTGTAAAAATCGCACATGAATTTTGTGAAAGTTTGGAATTACGGATCAAATTTTATTTTTTCGTAATGTTAATAAGAATTTTACTGGTGACGGCTTTGGCCAATTAATACTTAAGAAACAATCAATGTTAAAGGAGCATTACCTTTTTAACAATTCTAGCTAAATTTAAATAAGAAAAAATAGAAAAACCCAATGTGAATAATTCTACATAATTAGAGTTTACTTCAATCATTCCAAACTTGAATCCTATTCTAAGTCTTGTGTCAAAGAAAAGAAAAAATAGCAATGCCATTAATGATACGTTTACTTTTTAGATTGGAAAATCGAAATCTGAAATCAGAATTATTGACAACATTTACCTCACAAAGGACAGTCAGAATCAGAATCGGAATCGTGTGGCCCGCCTCAATATATGAATGAGAAATAGGAGATTGATTTCCAAGAGGTGGGAATAAGTGTCCCCATTCCCAAGAATGACCATATAGCCTCCGCACAAAATTTAAAAATATCCATTTTGTCCTCAGTTATATTTAATCAATATATTATTATCATTAATTAATATATTTTTACAATAATTATTAATAAAATTATAATTTATTAATATACTATTAACAATTAATTAATATATTATTAACAATAATTAATAATAATAATAATTTTTAAAAATAATCACTATAATTAAAATATAAAATAAATCATTAAGTACTTTTTTGTAATTTGTTACAATTTAACTCATTCCAATTCTGATTCCAAGATAAAATAAATACATTAATGACAATCCAGCTCATTCCGATTCTAATTCATACAGTTTAAGCAAACAATTTATTTTCTCATTCTCTATTCCCATTCTGGCCCATACTGATTCCAGTTTAGTAAACACACTATAAGAGTTAATTGTTAGAAGGATATCTATAAACAAAGTACAAAAGTTCTAGTTCTATAATAATGATGCCATTAAGAATTATTTGTTAGAAGGATATCTAATGATGTCGGATATAACAAAGACACATTTAGTTGTGGGATAAGTGCACCATTTTTATAGCCAATCATTTAGCTTATTTTTCTCTTATGAGATAAATCTCATTTCTTTTCAAATTTTTAAATTTTCAATTTCAATGATGCATTTTAAGAGTCAATTTCTCATTCACTTAAACATCATTTTGAGTGAATAAATATACTATTTCAAAGTGTTCACGGAATGGAATCCAAACCTCTCAAGATTTTTTACTTTAGTTAAGTGGGTCCCACTCAAAATGTGCCCTCAACAATATCAATAAAGGATGCATTTATTTGTACTTTAAAATTTACTTTGAACACTTATTTACTTTACACACTCAATTACTAATTTTAAAATATTAGTTTTTACTTAGAACACTATTTCAAATTCCTATATTGTCCTCATTACCCAATTCTTAAATTACCTTGTTTCCTATATACATCCAATAAAATATTCACCATCACAAATAAAATATCCAACTTTCTTCCATTTTTATTAAAATTTTAGTTTCCTTTCATAATAAGGATTGATATTTGTTTGTTCTCTTCTTTAATGCGGTTATATAATTTTGTTTTTCAAACCTATGAAAGCATGCAGATTAGATAGAGTGAAGATTAGAAGCAAATTTAAAATAAATATTATCCTTTGATTTTCTTTCATTTTCTTATGTTGGAGTAGTACAATTTATTGTTCTTACTCCACCTTTGTTTTTTATTCCTTTTGTTTCACTTACAAAAGATGAAACATGCTACTTGATGTTTTTCTAACAATTCTAATAACCAAAAAAAAAAAAGAGTGAAAAAAGTTTAGTCCATAAGTAATAGACAACGTTTCGATGTGAACATTGATTCATTTTTCGTTGTTGATGTAGTTATTGTAGATAAAATATGGTGTTGGATAAAAAAAAAATAAATTATATTTTATTTAATTGTCCTTAAAAGTAAATTACATTAAGACTAATATAGTAATATAAAAAATTATTAAAATATGAGTGTTCAAACTTACTTTTTAGAGTACAAATACCCTCACCCATTAATAAATTCAATTTTCCAATTTTTAATAAAATAAAAAATAATTTTTTAAAAAAAACTTTTTGCCGCCATTATATATATGCAATTGTTTCACGGTACACAGTTTTGTCTTCTATCAGTTGACCTCCCTACTTTTTTCATTTAGAATTTATTTATAAATTTATGAAAAATTTATTTTTTTCATTCTCTTGTCCTCTCCTTCACCTTTTAATATTATGTTCCCTTTTTTCTCCACTTAGATAATTAATCAATCATTAGTAAGCAACTACTTTCAAATGATTTGAAATATATAATTAATCAATCACTTATAGCTAATAGATTTGATTTGAAATATCATTAACTAATCAATTACATCGGTTATTTTTCACTTCACAACCAAGATAAAATGCAACAATTTGATTTGAATATTTGGATGGCAATTGTCAGGCCATGACAATTGAATAAATTAAAATAAAAAATCAAATCTATTAGCTATAAGTGATTGATTTCATGTTGGTTTAGATCTATGAATGAAGTTTAAATTTTTTGAATAACTAATAACTTTGAAATTCAATTACATTGCACTTACTTTTTTATTTAAAGTCCAGTTCGCATATATTTTAAAGTGGCGACCAAAATGTAAGGAAAAAAAATGAAATACACAGTTTTTATAATTGTTTATTTAATATTTTATTTTAGTAATATCATGCTAGTTTTATTTGAAGCTAATTTATTAATTGAATTTTAATGTGAAGTCATTAATTATCTCACTCCTTAAATTAAAAAAATAAAGAGTTAGATATTAGTAATTAGTTTTATGTCAAATTTTTTAACTTGAGATAGTCTACCTATTTATTAATTATTTATAAATTTAAAACAATCTGAATTTATATGTTAAAATTTTAAAACATTAAATATTTTAGAATTTCAGTATACAACAGGGAGTTTAGGGTAATTACAAACCTATACATCCTAACGTTCAACTCTCTCGCTCTCTCTCTCCCTATATATATATATAACGGGGACGCGCTAAAATGATCACCGACTCTCAGCTTCCTTTATATACGCTCTCTCTCTCTCTCTCTCTCTCTCTCTCTCTCTCGTTTTGTGTACGCAACTCTCTTTTGAATTTCGATGATAATGGCGCCGACAGGAAAGGGAAAATTGAAAATCGAAATCAAGAAAATAGAGAAGCAAAAAGCGAGAATGGTTACTTTCTCAAAACGACGACAAGGCCTTTTCAAAAAAGCCCAAGAATACGCTAACATCACCGGCTCTCAGATCGCCGTTCTTGTTTTCTCACCGGCCGGCAACCCGTACGTTCATGGGTCACCTTCATTTGACGTCGTTATTGAAAAATTCTTGAGCGTTAACGGCGGCGCAAGCAGCAGTGGCCAAGTGGGTGCCCATCACAATGAAGCCGATGTGTGCCGCACTCCGACACCGTTTCATCTTGTCCTCCAGAACCATCACAATGAAGCCGATGTGTGCCGCGGATTCTTGATGGCTCTGGAAGACAAGATCAAACGGTGCCGGAGTGCGGGGGATTTGTCGGCGGTGAAGGCGGAGTTGGAGGAAGTGAGAGTGAAGGTTTTGCAGAGACTTAAGCATATTGAAGACGACGAATTCGTCACTTCTTTGCTCAATTGTTGATTCAATTTTGATGCTGGACAATAATTAAATTAGGGTTTTACTTCGATCAACTGATAGTTGATCAAGATTCGATTTTTTTTTTTTTCCGTTGGGGATATGTAGTTTACATTAGGAGATTTTTAGGGTTTACAAAATGAATTTTTTTATTTTTTTTATTTTGCTTACAAATTGCAAAATACCAAACCCTTTCACAAGCACTGGCTCACAATTCTGGCAGCAGTAATGTCTTTTGCTTATTATCGGCCTTGGGCATCTCCGTGGCCAAAACTCGCAAGTGAAAGAAACAAATAACAAGCTATTTATTATTAGAATTATTTTTGAGGTAAAAGAAATTTAAGTTTTGAACTTAAAGTACAAACATATTATTTTAATTTATTAGTTTTATATATGGGCAAAATTATTTTGCAGCAGGGGTTTGGTACCCCTTTTTTGTCTATTTTTTTTAAGGTCAACTATAATAGAGTCCCGTAATTTGTTATAAAAATAAAAAAGCTAAAAACTTTTAAATTTTCACATAGTAATCCCACACTTACAAGATTTTCAGTTGCATTAATGCTTCTGGAAACCACGATTTTCAGGACAAAAACTCAATTAAATTTATTTAAGTGTGTAATTAAATTTACTCCTTTTATTTTAGGATAAAAACTCAATCAAAAATACAAAACTTATTGCTCAAACAAACAAAAATAATTTTACAAATTCATAAACTAACACTTTATTATTATTAGTAAATTAAAATACTTTTACTACATAATTAAATAATTTAGTATGTTAATTAAATATTATGTTATAAAAAAATAATAAAACATTACTTATATAGAATATCAAATTAAATTTATTTTCGTATTTTGTGTATTCTATCTACTTGACATATAAAATCTCTTGTTTGAAAAAAAAAAAAAAAAGATATGGGGTTTGAACCCTGCTCACATGGGTAAAAGAAAATTGGTTGCCGTGTTAAATTAAAAAAAATCATATTTATATTTATCATCAATTATGGTTAGTAAATAATTTACATAATTTAACTATGTAATAAATTAGTTAATTTATTAATTAATAAGTAAATTTATTAATTTAAATAGATATTAATAAATGTAAGAGTAAGTCATTCAATTGAAAACCTAGTTCAATAGAGTAAAAAAAATTAAAATATTGTGGACTTATATGTCATAATTATAAAACTTTTGATTTTTCTTATTTTACATGAACAACAACGGCTTTTAATGTTAATGGCCAATAATCACATCTAACCAGTAACCATTATACAACTCTACGTTAAATCCAACGGTAGATTTGAAAAAGACAAAAGAATCGGGTACCAAACCCCATGGGTATAGTAGCTAGACCCATTAAGAGAGAGAGAGAGAGAGAGACAAGGTCTAAGTTTAGTCATATATATATTGTGCACTTTTATTTAAAAATTAGATTGGCATAAAATTTGTAAGATTTTATCACTCGTGTAAATTTCACTTACCAATATCCATAAAAATGAATGAAAAATAAATAAATAGTTCTTCAAATAATTTCTTTTACTTATGAAATATTGGAGAAAACCAATCGATTTTTAGGGCTTACAAAATGATTTTTTTTTTGGTGACAAATTTTGTAATTGATTGTAATCATTCTTGGGTTTAGGGCCCAATCGATAACTTTAATTAATTAACCATCGTTAATTTTAATGAGAAGTTTTGCCAATTTTGTTCAATTAGTTATCATTTTACCAATTTTTCTTGCGTATGACGTTTATACTCTGTTCATACTCTGTTCTTTCTAATTCGTAATTAGAAATCACAGAAAATGTGATAAAAACAGTAAAGAAGAGAGGGTGAGAGAATGACTAAATGAATAAAAGCTATAATGCATTAGTGGGTAATGCAAATAAATGAACTCCCCCAATTGACAATGCCATGTTATGGGAACCTATTCCTAGTTTAAGAAGATATCATAATTGTCATAGCTGAGAGGCCATGGGTATCGATCTTTTGATATCAGCTCCTAGAAACTGAAGCTTGGTGTCTAAATTCTCATAACCACGGCCAATATGACCAATGCCACTGATCTCAGTAGTTCCTTCTGCTACTAATCCAGCGAATACCAGCGAAACCCCACCTCTCAGGTCAGCTGCATGAAGCTGAGAACCGTGCAGGGCACTGACGATAGAATTTAAAGGAATTAGCAAAATCAAATTTGATTTTATGAAAATCATAAAATCTAAAATCTCACTATGGAAAGCAGTTTACCTTCGTGTCTCTCTCCCAAAAACTAGTGCAGTGCTCCCACAGACCTGAATTTTTGCTCCAAGCTTCTGCAATTCTCTGACTGTTCAAATATGAGGATAAAAATTAGACATATATACAGTTAGTACAGATAATGAAACAAAAACACCACAATCTGCTTGTGGCCAAGCAAAAAGGAAGCAGACGTGGAGGGTACTTTGAAAATAAAAACGTTGTTTTCCAGTTTCAGCTTTTGCCGAACATTAGGTGCCAGCTTTTGGAAGAATTTAAGGTCACCACAAAACAGTGTAATCGCAGTGTGATTCCACAATTTATCATCAAAGCATGAAGACAGAAACACATATACACAAAACCAATAAGAGATATTTTAACGGATCATGCTGCTTGAAAGAAATCTGCTTTTGAAATAAACCAATGAGCTTATTTTCAAAGCCTCCAAGCAAAATGAAGAACATTCTCAGAAAAATACACTCTGAACAGAATGTACTCTATTGGGGAAATCGTTCCGGTAATAAAGATGAAATATAAATACAGAAAATGTTGAGATGGAAATAATTATTGGTCAATAGCAATAGCATGGCCCAAGCGTCTGTCAAACACAGATTCCTCCACTATACTTGAACCACTACATGTGGTGAGTAGTGCCATTGTTGGAGGTTGGAGATCTGTAGGAAAACCAGGAAATGGACTTGTTCTGACATTGAAACCTCGCAAATTTTCACAAACATTTTCAGGAATTGCTGAAACCTGGAATGCCAATCATTTATAATGCCTCAAGCAGCAAGAAGTTGGAAAAAAGTGAAGAACAGAATAATGAGGAATTACCCTTACCTCCAACGTGTCATTGTTACACCTTGTAATTTTACAACCAGCAATTTTTAGTTTGTCTCTCAGACATGATAAGTGAGAAGGAGTGACAGGTGATATCGAGATGAGTGAGCAAGTAATTGCAGCAGCAAGCATAAAGGTGCCTGCTTCAATTCGATCTGGTGGCACATAACATTCACAGCCGCGCAATTGGCATTTTCCCTTAATCAAAAGCTTGTCACTCCCAGCTCCATACACACATGCCTCACTGTCATTCAGAAAACGAGCAAGATCAATCACCTCTGGTTCCTGTGGTGAAATTTGGGAGAAGAATCCACTTAAATAATTCAATTAGTTCTGTCATAAGAGAAAACTAAATTGCCCCGATTCTCTCAAAAATATCACATCATACTTTGGCAACATTTGAAAGCGCAGTTACTCCGTCGGCCATAGAAGCTGCCATCATAAGAGTTTCAGTTGCCCCAACACTAGGGAAATCAAGGTGGAAACTGCCCCCAACCAATCCCTTGCCATTTGCAGAATGTGCCAGCAGTTTTCCGTCACTGTAATTTTGAAGAATTTACTAATTTCAGCCAATTCTTTACATATTCAGTCAGGTGGACAGTCACACACACACACACATCAACAGTTAAAGTTCTCGCCATACCCTACTTTTTCTTGCCTGATTGCAGAGTCTTGACTTAGAATTGGCAGAAAAGCAGAAAAGAACACCTTAAATGCTTTGCCAAAGATCTAGTCAACTTGAGCTGTGATCTAATTGGTGACCAATCTTCACAAAGTAGAATTATGTCAATAAGTTGCCCAGCTCATTAACTATAACAATATCTATGTTGTTTGTCACCAACAAAAGAGGCATGATCCCTAAAAAAACCTCTGAAGCCCGGTGTCATCACTAGTGATTATGCAAAAGTTTGCAATCCCAGGCATCTTTTCTGTGTTCGAGTGAGATAAAGTAGGCTTACATAATCTGTTCCCACAAATCAGAAACTGCCAAGGAAATATCTTAAAAGCTACCCATCCACACCAGAAAACACAGTTCTGTTCTTGCCATTCAAGGAAAAAAAAAAAAAAATTAACGACAGTGATGCTAGATCTCTTAAGGTCAAGCTAGAATCCTTCAATAGGTTGAAAAGTTCACATAATCATCAACCTCATGACACAGACCATTTTCTTATTTATCTACCAAGTAATGCTCTTCACTCTCAAATTTTACACTTTTATTACCCACAGACAGTTTCTTACATTTCCCATTTAAATCCTATTACCTAATAGTTCCTATATTCACAAGTATTAGATATCATACTGACATCTTTCTTCAAACTGACCAGCTCTCCGCATACTAGTATTACGAAAAAAATCCGATCCTCAAAATAACAAGGTACCGGCTTAAAATAACGAAATAGAATCAATCTTATTGAATACACAATATATCTTTAAACTAGCTTCTTTACCTAAACATGTGATGAACAATTATATTCCAAGAAAAATCAATAAAAACAATCAAGACAATTTTCAATGAAAACATAACGCAATTAAAATTAAAAAAATAATAATTTATCTCAACAGCAGCCCCAAGAGCTCTTAGCCCACGAACGTACAAATCTACAGGTCTCTCCCCAATATCACACCCCCCAGGTAAACCCACAACAGCTTCACCGAACCGGGCCAACAGCGGCCCGATAACAAAGAACCCACCTCGAATTTTCCTCATTTCCTCCGAACATAGCTCAACACGCTCAACACCATCGGTGTTAACCAAAATTTCCTTATTCCTCTAGTTAAACTCAATCTTGGCGCCTAACGAGCGTAAAATTGAAAGCATTGCTTTGGTGTCAGACAGGCCTGTGGGCACATTGTGGAGTAGACAAGATTTTGAGCATAAAAGAGTAGCGGCGAGGAGACAAAGAGAAGAGTTCTTGGACCCGGAAATGGGAACATGGCCCGAAAGCTGTGTGGGTACAGTGATGGTAAGAGTTTCGGCTTCCCGGATCTGTGTTGTTTGGGTTGGGATTTGGGGGTTTTGGGTTTGTGGGAGTTGAAGAGAGAATGGTTTAAGGGGCTTTGCATAACACAAAGAGGTCGCCATTTTCTTGTCGAACAGAGAGAAAAGCAACGATGTTTAACAAACACTTGACCAATTCCCGCTTTAATTGTCGATATTGAATCACTTTCACATTTTTTTGGGTTATTTCCACTCAGCCCCCAAATGTTTCGACATTTTTCACCGCGCACCCAAATATTTCGACAATGTTCACTCCACACCCAATTCCGTTAATTTGACCGTTATGTTTAACGGAACTATTTAAAATTTAAGTAAATTTCTAAAATATCCCTTATCTTGAATTAAACAAGAATGAAATGAGATAAAATGCTAATTTAATAATTAAATTTACATTAAAAAATTTTATTTAAAGGTAATTAATAATAATCCCATCAATTAAATTATCAAATAAATTTAATTTATCATCATCAAATAATATTTAGTGCATGAACTTCCAAATTTACCCTTTGACTGTTACAATAAACGGTCAAAATAACGGATTTGGGTGTGGAGTGAGTATTGTTGAAACATTTGGGGACGCGGTAAAAAATATTAAAATATTTGGGGGCACGACGGAATTAACCCTTTTTTTTTTTGCTTCTTTCATAGTCCTACCAATTCCCGCTTTAACCCACATTTTTTTATGTGTTGTGTGATAATTTTTATGTGAATTAATTATATTATTTTATTAAATTAAAAATAAATACCATACTATTTATGATAAAATTTTCAAATGTGGGTTGTCTGATTATTTTTAAATATAGAATAAGATCTATGATCAAACAACATGTAAAATGTGGGTTATGTGTTTATTTCTAAGGGTAAATATAGATGAAGGTTTATGGCCACACAAATTTCTTTTAGGATATATTGACATTTTCTCAGGATAAAATGTGGGCTGCGAGATTATTTCTAGACACAGAAGGAGGTCCGCCCGTCTAAAAATGTGTTATGTTGATTATTTTTAAGATTAAAGAGTCTTCTTGTTGCTATCATTTTCCTTTTCCTTTCTTTAATTTCTTTAGTATTCGATATTTCTTATTAGTACGAAAAGATTTAAGACCATATTGATAATGCTGTAACTTTTAAAATAATTGCTATTATCTGTGCTGTAGAAATAATTAGTTGTGAAAAGAATCAATTAAACATAAAATTTATTTCTTATTGTGAGTTTTAAAAGCAATCATATACATTTGGTAAATCTTACTGTTAAATTGTTGTAAGAATATAAATAACTAAATTAAAAATAATATTGAATAAAATTCATTTAAACATTTATAAACATGTACATCACATATTTTTTATTGTGTCATATAGTAATTGATAACAAAGATAAATATTTTATTTTTTTATCACAATATAATTAATAATAATAATAATAACAATCCCTTGAAATTCAATAATTTTATTTCTTAATTAATAAGGATAATTTTAGATTTTTATAATATATATGGAATTGTGTTAAGTATAAAAGTGATTATCAAAATTAAATTTTAAAAAGCTTCATCTTTCATATTTTTCAAAATCTACTGTAGGATATGATGATTTTACCAAAAGTAATTTCTAAAGAAATTTATCTAAACACCAAAATTAACTTTAACTTTTTGAATAGGGATGATAAAATCCTCCACAGGTTTGGGGTCCCATGGAGCCCCACCCCAAATGGGGAAAATTTTTAATAATTTTTGGGGAATGGGGTAGGGAGTGGGGGAAAAATAATTCCCAAATTGTTAACGGGGTGAGGTTTGGTATTGCACTCCCCACCCCAATCCCCATTATATATAAATATATTTTTAATTCTTATTTAATAATTTTTATTTTATCAGCTATAATGTCAATTAATAATTTTTTAATTTTTATGTAATATAAATAGAATATGAATTAAAAAAACCCTACAATATTTTTCAACTTTAAAACATTATTATATTTTCTTTTCTCTTTTAAGGTGCTGCTCTCTTTAAATATTTTTTACTTTTAATATCATTTTAAGATATTGTTTCAAATTTTTAGAGATTTAAAAAAAAAATTAAATACGTTATAATATGGTGATGATTTTATTTTAAGTCTCTAATTTTTAATTTACTGAAATCATATTTTTATATTTACTATAAAATAAGTAAATGGGGAATGGGGTGGGGATGGGGGAATCATTCCCCAGGTGGGAATTCCCCATCCCCAACCCACTAAATTTATTGGGGAATGGAGGTAAAAATTTTTAATGAGGTGGGGAATGGGTTAGGCATCCCCACCCCCACCGCGCCCCATTGCTATCCCTATTTTTGAAGTCACTTTTGAATCTCTAAGTTACGTTAAAAATGAAAGCATGTGCTGCGTAAGTTATGTTTAATGTAACTTAGCCAGAGCCCCACAAACAATCTCCTGTAGGCCCTTAATTTCAGTTGATGCTTTGCTTAATTTAAAAAATAATATTTCTTAACTAAATGGATATCATGGAAATCATTACCTATGAGTCACAATTTGAATTAGACAATTAGTGTCGGTTAAAAATAAAGATTTATTATTAAAACTAAGATAAATTTCCAGTTTGGTTCATCATTATTAAAATTTTGAATGAAATTGATGATAGACACCTCTCGCTTCATTAGAATTAAGAGTTTAGTTGTGATAAGGTTGATTTTCTTTTAAATATTTTAACTAAAAAAATTGTCGAAAACTTTTGATCGAGGGTGTGTTGCATATTTAAATGTATCTTAATATAATTTCTATAACATTCATATATTTAACGGTAGTGGATTGTACAAAGATACCTTATGGCCTATTCTAATTATACAGAGATGGAGAAAATAAGAAATGTCCTACAGGTGTTCGTAAAGATATTTATGATCCAAATTTACTCCTCCGAAAACATTTGAAGAAAATAAATAATGTTGAGCGAGTCTTTCTCCTCGAGAACATCAGAAACCTTAAAAATAGAAAGGAATCAGTAAATGCCGCTAAAAAATACAACCCCTATACATGTACATTATTTTCATATAAAATGGCACCTCCTAGCAGCCACCCCTCTTCATCCCAATAGAAATGGCAAAATCAGTGAAGCTTGTGGCCGTTGTTGCCACAGCTCTATGCTTCACCTCCCTCCTCAGCTTCGCCCTTGCCACAAAAGATCCAAAGACCGTTGAAGGTTTGGTGTATTGTGACTCGTGCCGCGTCAAGTACAAGACCGACCTCAGTGATTACATTGCAGGTAATTCACAATATTAGTGTACGCATCATTTCAGCTACAACATCATGTACAACTAGCAATAATCGGTGCTATTCTTAAAATGCAGGGGCAACCGTTGCCTTGGAATGCAAGGAAAGTGAGGGCGGGGAAGTTGTGTACTCTCGCGAGGTTGTGAGTGACCAGTCCGGTACTTATAAGATACCTATCGAGGGTTGTCATGCTAAATTATGCCAAGTTCGTTTGGTCAAGAGCCCTAAACCGGAATGCAGCGAGATCGTTGCCGACGGACTCAGCAGTGCTAGGATTGATCTCACCCCCTCTGTTGGGTCCGATCCTGAGCTGATTCGCTATGCCAATGATCTTGGCTTCATGAAGAAGGAATCCTTGCCCGAGTGCGCTAAAGTTCTTGAAGAAATGTTCATTCATGGTTAATTAAGTCATCGATGTATTGATTGATTAATTCATCGGATTTTGCCAACTTAACAATATTTTTTTTATATAATTTCATAATTATATTTTTTTCTTCAAATTAACATATTTCGTGACATAAATAGTTTTGATACCGTCAAGGGAACACAATTTGATCATTGATTTAACTTTACTAGAAAAGTTAACATTAGTTAAAAGGAGAATAGAATAAGGTTAATTTTAGTCCCTTGTATAAAATTGAGTAATTTAGCCTCAGCCCCCAGTTGTTTCAATCTTTTACACACCGCGCCCACATCTTTCGATCATGTGCACCGTGCCCCCATTCTATCAACCTACCGTTAACTTAATCGGGAAAAAGGGTAAAATGATAATTAAAAGAAAAAACTTTTTTTCCGTCATTTTTTTATTATCTTTTCTTTCTTTTCTTCTTCTTCACGTCTTTTTCTTCTTACTCTGCTTTTTTCTCTCTTTTCTTTTTTCTTTCTCTTTTATCCTTTCACTACCGCAGCCTGCGGGTGTGATATGTCATCGTCTTGAATCGACAACAACAAAATGTTGCGGGATCTGCCACCGCTCGAAATCGTCGCCTCCATTGCTGCACGAAACGGCCAACGCCACCGCTTGAAGCTGCCGCGCCCCCGCCCCCTCTATAATTTAATTTAGGGTTTGATATCTTCAGTTTTAGGGTTTTTGTTTTTTTTGTTTTTTTTTGTTAAATTTTCTTGGTTTGGGTTTCTTCTGTAATGGAATTTTACAGTGAAATTTACAGCAAGGGTTTGGTATAATTAGCTTAGGATTCCTTTATTGTTGGGTTTTGTTTGTTTTGGTGGGATTATTGGAATTATTTGCAATCTACTGATGATTTTGTGTTTGATTTTCTTCTTTCCCTTTGGAATCATGCTTTGTCTCTCATTTTGAAGTTTGTTGGTTTTACAATTTTGTTATAATAATGAAATAAGAAAAAAATGTTTCAATATAATTTAAAAAAATATAAAATAGATATTATTATAATTAATTTTTATTTTTTGAGGTAAATTTTATAAGTTGTAAGGGGTATTTTAGTGTTTACATACTCTATGCAATTCAAACTAGGGGTAGTAATGTAGTATGTTCTTTTAGCTTAATAAGAGCCTCAGCAGTTGGAATTAACTGATTTTTGGACGGTAATGGGGACGTGGTGCACATGGTCGAAAGATGTGAGGCGCAGTGCAAAATATCGAAACAACTGGGGACTGGCACTAAATTACCCTATAAAATTACAAAGTATTTTTTCTGTTAATGTTGTTTAACATTACTTATTAAAAAAAATGGATTAGTACTAATTTAATGTAGAAATGGATAGGGATGACAAAAATCTCCATGGGGACGGAGATTCTTGGGGATTTTCCCTATTCGGAAAGGGTATGAGGACAATTTTATACCAAATTTCTTATTTAGGGAGGGTATCAGGATGATTTTATACTAAATTTTTTATTCGGAGAATGGACGGGGATAATTTTTTACCCAATTTCTTATTCAGGGAAGGGACAATGATGAAGTGGAATCCCCATCCCCTAACCATTTTCCTATTTCCTCGTATTAATTTTTAATTTTATTTTTATTTTTTAGAACTATTAATAAATGAATAATGAAATTTAAATTATAAAATATTAAATATTAGTATAAATAACATATATCAACATATTTATACAAATATACTATAAAAATTTCAAGCCTACTTGTAGTCATGAATTACTATTCGACCATACCTTATTCTAAAGGCCTTGGTCTAAAACTGTTTTAGATTATGAGTCATGTTACTTATACTATTTTTATTGTTTTCGATTTGAAACCTGATGTTATTTATCATTTTGTCACATTCCTTGAAAAAGAACAAGAGGAGCATGAGGTGCAAGAATAAATGTTTTTATTAAAAATATTAATTTCAATGTCTATACCCATTTCATTTATTTCATTATTGATATAAAAGAGTAAATATTTTTATTAAAAATATTAATTTGAGTGTCTATACCCATTTCATTTATTTCATTATTGATATAAAAGTAATTTCTTTTTATTATAGGATTATGAAGATTGACGAAGATTATTCTGATGATTTGTATTTTGTAGTGTGATTTTTGTAATGGATTAATATTAGTGTAAGATATATTGTCAAACCTTACTTTTATTTAAACTTTTATTTTAATATGATTAAATCAAGTTCAGAATATAAATTTTAAAAAAATCAGTTATTCAGGGATCGGAGACTCTTTGAGGATCTCATCTTATTATTTGAGGAGGGGGACAATGATCCTCTCAAGTAATTCTAATGAGGATGGGGAGAGGACAGGAATATATGTAAAATATCGAGAAGGAGATCGGAGATGTCGATCCCCTCCCCTCCCCATTGCCATCTCTAGAAATTGATATATCATTCTGACTTAATTATAAAAGGAATTAATACAATTATCAGCTTTGAATATGTTATCTCTTTATTCAATGTACTAGGAATTTTCTTCTTTGTTAATTTTCATTTTTGGGGACCAAACTAAGTGTATTCATGGTGTCCTATACGACACAGTTCATGCCTTTATGTGATGTGTCTCACTTTTTCTTAGCAAGAACCGCTGCAGAGGTGTGTAGCCACCCATTTAAAGAAATTCCTGGAGACTGTATATGCATTTAGTCTCAGAGCACTGCAAGTCCAAACAAATCAAGGAGATAATTAACCTCCGCTGCCTTAGAGCAGTAAAGCTTTAGGAGTCCATCGAGTGATACCCTCGGGGTGTGCAGTGCAGTACGTGATACACTTCTCTGTTCTCGGATGAATCTCACTTTCGGGATGACCAAACCCCAAGATTTTTTAAACTGCCAAATATCTCCGAGTGCCTTTCTAGCTTGTCTGAACCTGTACCCTTATCCTCTGTGACGTAGTCGGCAGGGCTGCCTTTCCAGCTATTCCTGGGCAGTGTGTTTGATTCTCCAGGGGGACAGGTGGTCACACTCTTTAATGTCACAACACAATTATTTGATCAGGAAAGCTTTGTGGTCCAGCTCTTTAATGTCACGAAGCAATCATTAAATGAATTATTGAGAAAATGCCGTATAACTTTTTACAACATTAATAATGATTTTTTTTTAATTCTCCATGGCTTTTATGGGTCATGATCTCCACCCATGATTTTAATGAATTAAAATTAATTAATTATATGGGTAATAGGTACATTCCTTATCTTTTTAGCCTTTAAATGAAAATTATTCTTTTAATTATTTGTAGATTTTTTTAAAAGGTTCTTTGTAGTATAGAAATACTAATCTCGTGAAAATAATTTTTATAAATTGAAATATAATTTTTTTATTTAAAACCTTTTCCCAATTTTTACTTGTATTTTTTTTTAAACGTTAACTATATGAATACTAAATAGAATTTATTTTTAGATACTGTAATTTAAAAACTTAATATAAATTAATCATGAGTGATGTATCAAGAAACTTATGCTAATATATTAACGCATTTGGAATAAAATTACGCAGGAATTAACATATGAGCATGAATTTATGCATGTAATCTCTAATGCAAATATAATATTGCAGCATATTAGTATAACTTATTTTATTTATATTTGAAAAGAGAAAATTAAAGAAGTTGTAATTTTTTAGATTACTATCACATAAAAATATATATTTTAGTGAAGTCTCTATTTTTGTTAATTAGTCAAATATCTCAATCTAATCTTCTTTAACAGGAAAAATTCTTTTTACCTAATAAATTTTAATATTTTAGTTAATTTTGATTAACTACTATAATAACATGGGGCGAACCCAGGTCTAGGAGTGCCTTCAATTTCTTTTAGGCCAATATTATTTTCTTTTAAATGTGCTCCAAGCTCATTATAAAAGAATTCAATAAAAAGAATTTGGGCACTTTAACAAAAAATTACTTGTAGTTTAGTGGTAAAAGTACAATTAAGTGGTTTTGGAAATTTGGTTAAAATCTCAATAGCCATATAATGTTTTTAGATATTTTGCGGAGATTATTACAAAATAATATTTTCACAAATACAACCACGATAAGCTCCATCGTTGAAAATAAATAATAAATTACAATCATTTTTTTAAAATTTAAAAGAAAATTATAGAATTTGAATTTGTGAGACAGTAAATGTGTTTAAATGAACAGTAAAAAAGGTTAAGTTTCCCAAATTAATCACAATTTGTGATATTTAATTAAACGTGTTTAAGTGAATAGTAAAAATAATTTAACAAACTAAATTAAATTAATTTTTTTAATAATTAAACCCCCAATTTAAGTATTTGGGTCTGCCATTGATTATGAACCATTTGATTTCATTCAATGGTTTACTTTTTATTCCACTATTGACACTAAATTTTGGCCCAACATCATTAATATATTTTACCTTTTTACATGTGCACGAAGCAATTTTTTTAATTATTATTGGATATTTGGATGTGCTTTCAATGATAGTTGATGGTAAGGATAAATTTTATCTTTTGAGATCTTAAATGTGTTTAAGTGAACAATAAAAAAAATTAAGTATCCTAAATTAAATTAAGTTTTTTTTTTTCAATTTAGCACCCCAATTTAAGTGTTTGAGTCCACCATTGACTTTAAATCATTGTTCAATGGTCGCTTTTATCCCACTATTGATACTGAAGTTTTAGTCCACCATCATTGACGACTATGTTTTAGCATTTTACATGTGCGTGAAGCTATCTTCTTTTTCATTATCAAATGTGCTTTTCAACAGTAATTGACAGTATAGGTAGAATTTGAACTTTTAAGAGTTTAAATGTGTTTAAGTGAACAGTAAAAAAAATTTGAGTATCCCTAAGTAAATTAATTTTTTTTAATTAAATCCCCTAATTTAAATGTCTGGGTCCGCCATTAACTACAAACCATTTGATCTCATTTAATAGTTCACTTTTATCTCAATATTGATATTGTAATTTTAGATCAGCACCATTAATAATTACATTTGACCTTTTTATATATTCATGAAGCTATCTTTATTATTATTGTTGTTGTTGTTGTTGAATATGCTTTTCAATAATAGTTGATGTTAAATGTAGAATTTTAATTTTTGGGACTTTGGATGTGTTTAAGTAAACAACTAAAAAAAATTTAAGTATTTCAAATTTAATAATTTCTTTTCTAGATTTAGCCTCCCTAATTTAAGTGACTAGATCCACCACTAACTATGAATGATTTGATCTCATTCCATTTGCACCCTTTTATTGCACAATTGACACTAAAGTTTAGGCAAGTACAAGTAATAACTATGTTTCAACTTTTTACATATGCTTTTCAATAATAATTGATATTCAAGGTAAAATTTAAAATTTTAAGATTTTAAATGTATTTAAGTAAATATTAAAAAAAAAGTTAAGTATCCTAAACTAAAATAATTTTTTTTTAATTCAGGGCCTACCAATTTAGGTGTTCGGGTCCACCATTAACTTTAAATCATTTGGACTCATTTAATGCTTCATTTTTATCCTACTATTGATATGAAGTTTTGGCCCACTATCTTTGATAACTATTTAAAGTATCAAAATTCAAATTCTATCCTTACCATCAAATATTGTTGAAAAGAACATTCAATAATGAGAAAGAAGATAGCTTCATGCATATGTAAAATGTTGAAATTATGAACATTCAACAATTTTGATACTTTAAATATGTTTAAGTGAATATAAAAAGAAAGTTAAGTATCCCAAATTAAAATAATTTTTTTTTAAGTTAAACCCTCTTAACTTAAATGTCTGGATCGACCACTGGCTATGAGCCATTTGATTTCATTTAATAGTTCATTTTTATGTCAATATTGATACTGAAGTAAAAGTAAAAAAACTAAGTATCCAAATTAAATTAAATTTTTTTAATTAAGCCCCTTAATTTAAGTGCCTATCTATCACTAACTATGAACCATTTGATCACATTCAATGGTACACTTTTATCATTCTATTTACACTGAAGTTTTAGGTTAGCACAATTAGTAACTATGTTTCAACTTTTTACATGTGCATGAAGTTACCTTCTTTTTTATTATTGAATGTGCTTTTCAATGACAATTGATAATAAGGATAGAATTTGAATTTTTGAGACTTTAAGGGTGCGTTTGGTATCTTTTTACGGACGAAGCTATTGTGCCTTGGGTACACGGTACCCCTGGTTTTTGGTAAATTATTTTGCAGTCCCTCTTGTTTGCTGAAAAGTGAAAAAATTAGAAATTTTGAAATTTTAACATATAAATCTAATATATTTCTACTATTTACACTTAGAGTATATTTTTATTATTTATATTTGAATATTAAACCATGGTTGATTAATATGAAATTTTTTAACATTGTCATTTGGTCATATTATTAATGATAAATAAATATATTTTTATTATATATTTAAATTATTTACTATAAATTAAATTGATATTCTATTATTTTCAAAAAAATAAAAAATATTTTATGTATTAATTTTTTTTTCAAGTTATCGCTCTTATACTGTCTTTAATTTTAATAATAAAGTAGATCAATTGATTAAAATATAAAATTTAACAGTAATCCAAAATTATGTGTCCAACCTTTGATTATTTTGTTTTTTGAAAAACAATAGGGATGTCAATGTTAATAATCAAAGAGAATACATCCATGCTGTTGAAGCAATTTCTGTGTTAGATCTAAAGGCTAAGTCATATATGGATAAAATGCGGGGTATCATGCACCAGGTGCACGGTAGTTGGACCCCCTTTTTACATCTATCATTTTTCATTTTACAAAAATATAAAATAACAAAATTCATTTGGTTAGGACTAAATAGAACTAGATTTTATTTTCTAACGAAAATAAAACTATCTTGTTTTTCACTTCAACAAAGGAAAGTGAAAAAAAACTTTTTAACGTTTTTTTTTGGGCCCACTCAAGCTGCAACTTTATACTTTGTTTGTGAATAATACTGCACGGGTCCCACAATCCATTCAGTTTATTAATATTATATTATTTATTTATGTTATAATTTAACATTTTCTTTTTATAATATGCTAATAAATTTTGAAAAATAGTATACCGATATTATTTTAATTCTTTACTAATAATAATAATGAGTGTTTTAACGAATATCAAATTGCTATAATTATACTTCATCTATAATTTATGAGTATAAATCATCCAACAATATAATTCAATAATGTTTTAAATTATATAAAATCTATATTATAAATCATGCCCTTTTATAACTATTTTAGTTATTTATGTCGTTCGTTAAAATTGACATCAATAATAATAATAATAATAATAATAATAATAATAATAATAATAAAGACCATTTAAAATATTTAGATGTTGAAAAAGATTTCCTTCAACAATTATTTTATCAATCTTTTTCATTGTCACCAAATTTTCAAACAAACAGCCAAACACATTTTTATTATTTTCATTTTCATATATTATTTTAAAACAATCAACCAAACACATTTTCAAATTCACTAAAAACTAAATCATTCTTATTCTATAAAGTAAATTCAGAAACACCATTTGAAAAACAATACCAAGCGCACCCTAAATATTTTTAAATGAACAATAAAAAAATTATCCGAGTAAAATTAAAAATTTTTTGAATTAAGCACTCTTTAATTTAAGTGTCTGAGTCTATCACTGACTATGAGCCATTTGATCTCATTCAATAGTTCTTTTATCCCACCATTGATACTGAAGTTTTGACCTAGCACCATTGGTCACTAGGTTTCTGCTTTTTACATGTGCATGAAGCCATCTTCTTTTTCATTAGTGAATGTGCTTTTCAATGATAGTTGATGGTAAGGTTAGAAGTTGAATTTTTGAGATTTTAAATGTGTTCAAGTGAAAAGTAAAAATAAATAAATAATTAAATTAAAGTTTGGGTAACTTAATTAAATGTGTTTAATTTAGTAGTACAAAAAGAAATTAAGTATTCCAAATTAAATTAATTTTTTTTGAATTAAAGCTCCTCTAATTTAAGTGTTTGGGTCCACCACTGAGTTTATGAACCATTTGATCTCGTTCAATGATTCTCTTTTATCCCACTATCGATATTGAAGTTTTAGGCCAGCACCATTGATAACTACAGTTCAACCTTTTATATAGGGATGGCAATGGGGAGGGGAGGGGAGGGGACCAATCTCCCCGTATCCATCCCCGATATTTTGCGTATGTCCCCGTCCCCGTCAGAATTACTTGAGAGAATCCTCATCCCCTCCCTGAATAATAATAGGGGGTCCTCGATCCCCAAATAACTAATACATTTTTTTTATTTTCGATTTTGAGTTAATCATATTAAAATAAAAAATTCAAATAAAAGTAAAGTTCGAAATATATCTTACATTAATATCCATTACAAAAGTCACATACATTAAATTAGTAAGTGATACAAACTTCTTTTACAAACTATCATGAACACATTAATAGTCTAATACAAAATTGTTAAAAATAAAATCGAATTTAGATTCAAAATTAACTTTTTCAATGGTGGTGTGGGCACTTTATAAATGTGGACTATTCCCTTTACAACACAATAGTTAAATAAGAGTAAATCAAGAGCAAATATTATATTAGATTAGATTAGATATTAAAACTGTGATTTGCTGTGGGCAATTATAACATCTAAAAATAAATAAAAAATAGATTTAAGTTTAAAATATTTAAAGAATATTAAAATTAAAAAAATTTGGGCTAATAGAATCTATTCAGTCTTTTTAATTTCCTAAATAAAAATTTAGGACTTTAATTAGTTAATTAGGCCCAAAAGTTTAATAATATAAATATTTTGATTTTTTTTTATTTTTACCAATATATATAATTTTATAATTTAAATTTTATTATTTATTTACTAGTAATTTAATAAAATTAAAAATTAAAATGGGGAAATGGGTAGGGGATGGGGATTTCATCTCATCCCCGTCCCCTCCCCGAATAAGAAATTGGGTAAAAAAATTTCCCCGTCCCCTCCCCGAATAAGAAATTGGGTATGAAATTATCCCCATACCCTCCTCGAATAGGGAAAATCCCCAAAGGTACCCGTCCCCATAAGGATTTTTGCCATTCCTACTTTTATACGTGCATGAAGCTATTTTCTTTTTCATTGTTGAATGTGATTTCCAAAGATAGCTGATGGCAAGGGTAGAATGTGACTAATAATTAGTATTGATGAAATTAATATCCGTACGAGTTCTCTTGCTATAAATACTTATGGGATCGTTTAGCTTAGCATAAGTTTTAGTTGAAGAAGAAACATATGCAGCACAACAGTTGCAAAATGTTTCTAGTGTAAAATATGAGAAAGCTTCCACATTTTTATCTGCATTCCGATATTGCCCAAATTGTTTCAGTTTTGGCTAAATAAGTCCTTTCTCAGTTTCATTTTCAACGCTTTGCTCATTCCTTAAACGGTTCTTTCTCTGCATTTTTTGTCTTTGATTCCTGAGAATTAATCTAATTCCTTTTCCCTTAGTTACAGTACCAAAATTTTCCATGGAAAATTCCAAAAATCCTTTGGTTGCAGCAGAAGAGAAAGCCAAAGAGGATCAAGAATTGTTCTTGACTCAGCTTCCAAAAGTGAAAATCTGCAATGGTTATGATCTTTTTCAATACCAAGCATTTTGGTGCCCATCCATAGCCATTGATGGTGTTATCTCCTTCCAAAAGCACTTCCAAGCAGAAGAAAGTTATATAATACTGGTCCCTTATCCGAAATCCGGCACCACTTGGCTCAAGACCCTTACATTTTCCATTGTGAACCGTTCACGTTATGCAATTGAAAATAGCCCCTTGCTTACTACCTCCCCTCATCATCTTATACCTTTCGTTGAGTTTAACCTCTATCACAATAATAACCAATCTCTGGATCTTGAATGCTTTTCGAGTTCGACAAGAAGGATGTTTTCAACGCATGTCCCATATGCTTCACTACCAAGTTCCATTCTGAGTTCTAATTGTCGAATTGTGTACATTTGCAGGAACCCTTTGGACCAATTCATCTCAGAATGGCAATTCATAGCGAGACGCAACAACTCTCATCTTGATCTAGATGAAGCTTTCGAGAGGACTTGTAAGGGAATCCAAAGTTTTGGACCCTTTTGGGATCATGTGTTGGGTTATTGGAAAGCCAGCAAAGAACAACCTGATAAGATACTGTTCTTGAAATATGAAGACCTCAAAGAAGATGGTACCTTTTACATTAAGAGAATGGCCGATTTCTTGGGATGTCCTTTCTCTGAAGATGAACTCACGCAAGGTGTGGTACAAGAAATCGCCAAACTTTGCAGTTTTGATAACATCAAAAATTTGGAAGTCATCAAAAGTGGTAGTGTGAACGCAACAGGGACTAAAAATTCTCTCTTCTTAAGGAAAGGTGAAGTTGGGGATTGGAAAAATTATTTAACCCCTTCAATGTCTCAACGTCTGCAGAAAATTGTGGAAGAAAAGTTGGTTGGTTCTGGTCTGACCTTTAAAACATCATTGGAGGAACCATAGAAATAATATTGAGTGAAGCTGATCATGTTCCAATCCGCCATTGGCTTTAATCATGTTTTCGGGTTAAGCTTGTTTTGATATGTTTCAATCTTTGTTTCCTCATATTTGTAAGCGAGTTTCGATTTTTTTTCTTTGCTTTTATTGAATTCTGAATAAATCTTCTGTGTTGAATATGTTGTGATCATGTTTTCCTGAGCGGTTAGGTATGCAAATATGTTCCTTCCCCAATCTGCCATGCTTCAATCAACTTGCATTCAAATTCGATCCTGATTTAGTTGATCTATGCTTGAAATAACAATCATATATCTATCAAACGAATCTAATGATCAGATAAAGATAGTACGAGTGCAACCATTCCCCGTTCATCAAACATGTAAAACTGTAAAAATTTATTTGCCAAATTGGTATCCAAATTGACAAAAAAAAGTCTACGGATTTGGTGCTTATTTCTGTACGGAAATTAACTTACACGAATATGGGTTCAATCATGACCCCTCTACAGATAGAAAAGATTTCATATAATTATTTACATACTATCCCGTATAATAATTAATTAATTATGATTGAGAATTTTGGATTGGAAACCTTCTCTCTATATATATTAGAGCTTCTTAGGTGAGGATGCCTAAATACGAATTTCATGTGAATTTATTTTTTCACCTTATGGCATTACAATATTTATGTTCAACTAACTATTATAATAGCAAATCCATACGAAATCTACATTTAGGCATACACACTTTGAGAATTTTTATATTTGTTTATATGTATTCATTTAGGGAAAATGATAGCCACAGCTCTTAAGCTTTGGCAAAATGATCAAGCAAACCTTAAAATTTTCTAAAAGGGATACTAAGACCCCGTTTTGATCACAAAATCTTCTGGTTTTATTAACTAAAAACAATTGACTCTAATTTTTTTAATAAATTGAAATATTATAAAATATTAAAATAAATGTAACCATATACATATATTTCAAAAATAATTTCAATATTTAAGAAAAAAATTTAATGTTTTAAAATCTATTAGACATATTTAAATTAATTAAAGTAAATTTTATAATAAATAGAAACATAATATTAAAATAATATATAAATTTTATATAAAACAATTTTAATATTATTAATAAGTAAAATATATTTTCATAATTTTAAAATCTATTAATAAGTAAAATATAAAACTCCTTATGATAAATAAAAATATATATTAAAATAAATACAGTAATTTATAATTTTTAAAATTATTTTAATATTATTAGTCTATTACATATATTAAATTATTTTTATTTATTGAAAAATTTTAAATTTAATTCTTTTTAGTTAATTTATTCAAAGAATAATATCATATCTTATATGTGGAATAATTGAAAGCTGGACAACGTGCCATGTCTATTTATTTTTTGTTTTTCATTTAGTTATTCTTAAAAAGATAGAGGGCGTGGGTAGAGTTAGGCATTGGTTTAGTTCGATTTGGTACAAAATTGAGCCGAAAAATACTGAAACAAATTATGAACCGAACAAATATTGATTTTTCAATTATATCTATTATGTATTTTTTTACATAATTTAATAATTTTAGGATATGAAATTGCATCTTATGTCCTCTTATATCATGCCACGTGCCGTTTTTAATAAAAAAAGGTATCTTTTTTTTTTTTCGGGTTTGGCATCAATTTAAATATGACTAGAACTTTTAATTTTTTATTGATTTAATTTTATCTGTGCATTTGTAAAAAAGAACCAATTTACTTTTAATTTTTTATTGATTTAATTTTATCTGTGCATTTGTAAAAAAGAACCAATTTTTAGGAAAAAAAACCGAACCAAATTTTTTGGGAATCAATTTGCTTGTTGGGTTTGATAAAGTGTAAATTAATTTTTAATTTTTAGTAAAAGAACGAGCTTATCAAAGCTAAGGCTGAACAAAACGAGGAAAAACAGTCCCTATACAATCATTATGAAGCCAACCTTCAATACCATCAGGAGGGACGCTAAGAATATGAAGAGCAATAGGCAGTCACCATAAAATTATCTTATATAATTTGGATAAATTAATTTTTTATTCCCTAACTCCTTTAGGATAAACTCAAGTGGATAGTAAAATAAAAATACTTGAAAACTACTAGACTAGATTGTTGGTGGCAGAAATTTTCGTAAACTAAAGGATTTATATTAAAGTTAGGGTCTTATTATCTTTTTTAGTGTTAAAAAAAATACACAATCTATTAAAAAATTAACAATTTGGCAATATCATGTATACTTGAGATGATTTAGCAATTATTAGTAAAATATTTATTTGCCTATTGGCTGAAAGAAAACAAAAAAGTTGATAAAAAGCCGACAAGAGCATAATTGATCCATAGGACTCCTCAGTGTCGGTGAGGATATATAAATATAGAGAGACTGTCAATTTCCCCTCTATTGTCACTAATATATATCATTTATCTTTTACTATTTTTATAATAATTAATAACTCCCTCACCAGCATAATTTATAATATAACTCTTATTTTTAAATACACTTTTATTCATATTTATTATAAATTAAATAATCATATAAATAGAAATTAAAATAAAATTTAAATATTAAAATTAAAAATATATATTTTGATGTGAATAAAAAATTAATAGTAAAAATATTTTTCTTGCAATGGTTTTTATATCTTTAGAAGCACTTCCAAGAAAAATTGATAGTAAAAATACTAGCCCCTTATCCAAAATCAGGCACCACTGGGCTCAAGGCCCTCACATTTGCGATTGTGAACCGTTCACGTTATGCAATTGAAGATAGCCCCTTGCTTACTGCTCCCCTCATCAACTTGTACCTTTCGTTGAGTTTATTCTTTATCAGAATATTAACCAATCTCCAGATCTTGAACGCTTTTGGAGTTCGACTAGAAGGATTGTTTTTCAACACATGTCCCATATGCTTCAGTACCAAGTTCCATTCTAGAATCTAATTGTCGAATTGTGTACATTTGCACGAACCCTTTGGACCAATTCATAGCGAGACGCAACAACTTGGTGCCATCTCAACTTGAGCTAGATGAAGCTTTAGAGAGGACTTGTAATGGAATCCACGTCTTTGTACCCATTTGGGAACATGTGTTGGGTTACTGGAAAGCCAGCATAGAACAACCTGATAAGATATTGTTCTTGAAATATGAGAATCTCGAAAAACCTTTGTAATTTTGATAACATCAAAAATTTGCTAGTCACCAGAACTGGTAAGAGTGTACCCAATATTGCCTGGAAATTCTCTCTTCTTAAGAAAAGGTGAAGTTGGAAACTGGAAAAACTATTTATCCCCCTCTATGTCTCAACATTTGAAGAAAGTTGTGGAAGAAAAGTTGGATGGCCCTAGTCTTACCTTTAAAACATCGTTCGAGGAACTAGGAAGTTATATTTAGCGAAGTTGATCATTCTCCGATATGCTTCGCTACCATTGAGCTTGATTGCCCTATTTTTAGATAGTTAGAAATCACAGATCTTAAGCATACAGGTAGTTTGGCTAGCAGGAAAGTGACGGAAAGAAGAAAGAAAAAGTAACAGAATCAATGAACCTTTATTAATCTCAAATCAGTCAATTACATTCAGTTTGTAATCAATTTATACAACTAGTTAACAGTAACAATAACCTTTTGTACAGCTGTCATTTAACTAATTATGTTTAGCTTAGCTATCCAACTCATCAATCCTAGTCAAGTGAATCTCAGCCATTGATCTGCTGCTGTTGATTAAGCATCTCAACACCCCTCCTCAAGCTTAACGGTCGTGGAACTACATTAAGCTTGTCTCTATAGTAATTGAAAAATGAATAAGCCATAGGCTTTGTAAGCACATCTACAATATTCCACTCACTAGGCACATACTTGATCTCCACTTGTTTGCTCGTTACTTTCTCCCTTATGAAATGCACATCCAACTCTACATGCTTGGTTTTAGCATGATATACTGGATTTGTTGCTAATGCAGCACCACCATTGTTATCACACTAGATTATTGGTGTTTGACTGCACTTTAGTTTAAGTTTTCCAAGTAAAGCCTGAATCCAAACAATTTCTGCACAAGCTGTTGACAGTGCTCTATACTCTGACTCTGTGCTAGATCTTGCTACAGTTTGTTGCTTCTTTGAAGACCATGAAATAAGATTCTGCCCAAGATATACACTACATGTTCTAACTGATTTCCTGTCATCAACATCACATGCCCAATCTGCATCTGTATAAGCAGTTAAGCTAATTCCACCACCTGTTTTAAACAACAATCCATAATTATCAGTTACCTTCAAGTATCTTAGAATTCTTTTACAAGCAATCCAGTGTTTCTCAGTTGGTGCAGTAAGAAATTGACTCAACTTATTCACTGAAAAAGCAAGTTCTGGTCTTGTAAGTACCAAATACTGCAATGCACCTATTATGCTTCTATATTCAGTGACATTAACAATCAAGTTATCCTCATTCCATGCTCTTCTTAGCTTCTGTCCTGTACTCATTGGAGTATCACTTTCTCTGCAATTTTCCATGTTAGTTTTTGTGAGCAAATCCCTTACATATTTGTCCTGTGAGAAATATAAGCTACCCTCTGCACCATGAGTAACTTCAATACCAAGGAAGTAACTGAATTCACCAAGGTCTTTTAAAGTAAAGGTATCTCCAAGATATTTGATGAATGTTTCAATCACTGTATTGTTATCTCTAGTAATTAATATATCATCCACATATATTAATACAACCACAATACCTCCAAGTTCATGTTTGAAGAACAAAGATGAATCTGCTCTTGAGTTTTGAAACCCCCACTACAATAGTGCTTTCCTTAATCTATCAAACCAAGCTCTGGGAGCCTGTTTCAGACCATAAAGAGCCTTAAGCAACTTACAAACATGACCAAATGGATACTGAACAAAACCCTTAGGTTGGAACATGTAGACATCTTCATTGAGCTCTCCATTAAAGCAAGCATTGTTGATGTCTATTTATCTTATTTTCCAGCCCTTCATCACAGCAAGACTAAGTACAATTCGCACAGTAGACTGCTTAACCACTGGACTAAAAGTTTCAAAGTAGTTTATATCAGGTGTTTGATGAAACCCTTTTGCAACCAACTGGGCTTTATACTTAGAAACAGAACCATCTGCATTATACTTAATGCGAAACACCCATTTACAACCAACAACTTTAGTAGCTTGAGAGGCTGGTACAAGAACCCAAGTTTTGTTTTCCATAAGTGCATTATACTCAGCCTACATGGCTAACTTCTATTTAGGATATGAAAGAGCTTGAGAGACTGTAGCAGGTTCTTGTTCTCTAAGAACAGAAGAATATGCAAGAAACTTTGGTTTAAATATCTCTGCTTTTGCTCTTGTAATCATTGGATGAGTTGGCAGTGGAGCTGGATTAGGAGATGTAGAGGAAGGAGAGTATGGAGAGTTATGAGATATATTTTGAGGTGGTTGAGGATCAAAGGAAGATGGATGAGGTGGTTGAGGAGAAAAAGAAGATGGAGGTGAGGAAGAACTAAATGAGGAGGAAGAAGCTGAAGCTGTATGGAACTGAAGCTGCTGTATAATGTTGTCACTTGAGCCTGAAGGATCATGAAGTGGAACTGACACAGAAGATATTTTGAACATAGGATGTCTATATTCAGAAACAGAGGAAGAAGGTTGTTTAGAGAAAAGAGGATCAGTAAAGAAAGGTAATTCTGACTCATTGAATACTACATGCCTAGCAACATAGACAACAACTTTTGAGCTTAGGCACTTATAACCTTTGTGATATGTACTGTAACCAATAAACAAACACTTTGTAGTATGAAAATTGAATTTGTGTTTGTTATAGAATCTCAAGTATGGAAAACATAAACAGCCGAAACATTCAAGAAAAGCATAGTCAGGCTTATGTTTGAAAAGAATTTCATAGGGAGATTTATGTGATGACAGAACAGAAGTTGGTAATCGATTAATAAGAAAGGCTGATGTTGAGAATGCTTCCTACTAGAAACTTAGAGGTAATTTGGCTTGTGCAAGAAGAGTTAAACCTATCTCGACAAGGTGTCTGTGTTTTCTCTCTACTGTCCCATTCTGATGATGTGTGTGTGAACAGGGATGCCTGAATAAAATTCCATGTTTTTTAAGATAAGGCACAAATGACCTGAACTCACCCCCCCCCCCAATCTGACTGTAGGATTTTAATGGTTGTATCAAATTGTTTTTCAACTTGAGTTCGAAAAATGAGAAAGACAGATAAAGCTTGATACTTGGCTTTCAAAGGATAAACCTATGTATATCTACTATAATCATCAATGAAACTGATATAGTATTTATAACCATTTAGAGAGATGATGGGTGCTGGACCCCATAAGTCAGTATGTATGAGTTCTAAAGGAGAGGCTATTTTGATCTCTGTTACTCTAAAATGCAGTTTGTGAACTTTTCCATATTGGCAGGCATCACAAAAATCAGGAATATGAGTTTTATTGCTTAACTACAAATGTTTACAGCTAGAGATTACATGTTTCAGGACTTTAGAGGATGACCAAGTTGCCTATGTAAAACATTTATTGAAGTACTGGAAATTGAACTGGAATGGGACAACAAACAATTTTGAGAATGATGTTGAACAACTTTAGCTTGAGTATCTGAACTAGAATAAGACTGCAAATTTTCAGAACAATGTGACATCATAGACATAGGAACTGGACATGACTCTTTATTACAGTTGAAAATAAAGCTTGATGATTTTTATTTACAAGCTCAAGTTTCAGCTTATACAGACCCTTCATAGCCACACCCTCCAGCAAAACTGTCATCTTCTTCTTGTCCTTGAGAAAGCAAGTATTTCCACAAAATTCAATGATTAAGGAATTATCATATGTTAGCTTAGAAATGCTTAAAAGATTTTTGGTGATGTATGGCATAAATAGAAGATTTTCGAGCAATAATTTGTGATTTCCAACTGCTAAATGAGTACTTCCTATATGAGAAATGTTAAGGTCATATCCATTACCAATTATAAGCTTTTCATTACCTTCATAAGGTTCACTGATGCTAAGGTTGTTGAGGTCATTGGTAAGATTGTGAGTTGCTCCACTGTCTAGATACCAACCATCATCCATTACAGTTTCTGGTGTTGCCATATAACCTGACATATTTCTTTGACTATAGCCTTGATTAAACCCTTGATTGTAATTGCTTTGATGTGGATACCTCATGACTAGAACAAAATCCTTATTGAACTTATCCTTACAGATATCAACAGTGTGTCCTATGGTGAAACAGACTTGGTATCTAGGTTGATACTGCTGTGAAAAATTACCAGGCATTTGAGTTCTCTCACCTTGATTCCAAGGTCTTCCTCCATACATATTATTTCCTCTTCCACTTTTCTTTCCTCTATAAGGATTTCCACCTTGTTGATTTCCACCTTAATTGGTTCTAAAATTTCCTTGCATCATGTATCCAGGATTTTCATATCTTGATACATCTTGATTGAAAACAAATTTTGAGTTGTAAGTGCCAAAACCTTTCTTTTAATTTGACCCTTTCTGAACAAAATTTGCAACAAAAGCCAGATTTGCATCCATAGCTTCAGCTAAAGCTTGTTGTTCTAACATTCCCTCATGTGTCATTAACATAGAGAGTGATTATGATAGATTGAGATCTTGTTCTCTTCCTGTGATCAAAACTGCTACAGGATTGAATTATGAACCAGTTCCTCCTAATACATTCATAATAAAATCAGTCACTCATTGGTGCTCCTGTTGCTACCATGCTATCTGCTATGCCTTTCATTTTGTGAAAATAGTCATAAACACTCAAATCGTTCTTCTTTGTCATCATCATTTGATTCTTCAGTTGTAATGCTCTGGTTTTGTTTTGTGAGCCAGAACGTTTTTCTAGAGCTTTCCAAATTTCAAAAGAAGTTTTACAACCGAGAACAATTCTGAGAACACTCTCAGTCATGGAAGAGAGTAACCAACCTAACAACTGCTGATCGACTCGCTTCCATTTCACAAATTCAGAGCTCGGAATCCTCTGATCTGTGTATGGTGCTGTGATTGAACCATCAATATATCCTTCTAATCCCTTTCCTTGAATGGATGCCAATACTTGCATTTTCCAGATCAAATAATTTGATCTGTCGAGCTTGATTGGTGTAGGAAAGGTGTAGGAAACAACTGTGGTTTGATTTATAGTTTGATTTGAGCTTGATGATGCCATCTGGCTCTGATACCAAGTTAGAAATCACAGATCTTAAGCATACAGGTTGTTTGGCTAGCAGGAAAGTGGCGGAAAGAAGAAAGAAAAAGTAATAGAATCAATGAACCTTTATTAATCTCAAATCAGTCAATTACATTCAGTTTGTAATCAATTTATACAACTAGTTAACAGTAACAATAACCTTTTGTACAGCTGTCATTTAACTAATTATGTTCAGCTTAGCTATCCAGCTCATCAATCCTAGTCAAGTGAATCTCAGCCATTGATCTGCTGCTATTGATTAAGCATCTCAACAGAGATGTTCCAACCTTTGCTTCATCAATTGAGTTTGATCGTGTTTTTCTGAGTGGTTACGCTTGCAAACATGTTCCATCCCCAATCTCCATGCTTCAATCCACCTGCATGCAAATTCGATCCTGATTTAGTTTTTATTCAGAAGCTTCCTGTGCTGCAAGTTATTGATAGGGTTAATAAGCATTGGATCTATGCTGAAAAGACAATCAGCAATCAATATGTGATATTACAAATACAACCAATTTAGGTGTTTATCAAACTTGTACATCAGATAATTTTTTTTTTCTTCCTAATTAGTTTCTACATTGAAAATAAAACTGTAGATATGTGTCATCTACATAAAGAAGAAAAGTTGCCAATATAAACTGCCCTCTGGCCAGAACTATAGTGTTGCATTGGGTCAATTCCTATGGTAACAGGAGGATTCAATTTCAAATGAAAGAATGTCTGGCGAGGACAAAAACAGCGTTGTTCAGAAAGCTTTTGCTCAAATGTTTCTTAAAGTGTTAGCTATCATGCATGACACCTCAGATTAAAAACATAGGTCTAGTGAGTACAGTCTCATTTTACATTTTCAATCAAAGGCTGGCTACAAGCTTCCAACATGGTTTTTTCAGTTTAATGCCTGGAAAAATATACAGACCTTTCTAATATACACCCTTCACATGATCAGATGATCATCATAATCCCAAAATTCGAACAGAGAGGTATTATTGAAAGAAGAACAGAGTACAATATGCAAAAAACATTGATAAATGACAATTTATTGAACAAATCCGATAAAATTTCTTGCTAAATTAAAATCAACAGATCCTGAAAAATTCTGTACACCATACCATTGAACTGGTCCTTCGTTTGACAGGAAAATTTCTGTCCAAAGTGAAGAGAATCTCTCTAATTGCAAATTTGGGGATGAATAATAACTATTTATATCTCGATCTGACACGAAACAAGTGACCTTCTCAGCAAATAACCAAAATTTCCAGGAAAAGTTTTTATCTCTAAGTGCCTTTTACAACAATAAGCATACACTCAAGTCCTCACATGATCGTCAGCATAACCCCAAAACAGACATGAAAGTAACAATAATATTATCGGAGTCTTGGGTGCTCTCGTTGCACTAGTCATTTTTCCCTTAATTTTTTATCACGTACATGCTCTGACCAATCATGATAATATGTACAAAAACATAGTACAGCTCCGCCTTCACCGCCACCAAATCCTCAGCGCTCCGACACCGTTTCATCTTTTCCTCCAAACCCATCAAGAAACTGCTCACATCGGGTTCATTGTCGGCACCCACTTGGCCTTGGCTACTACTGCTTGCACCGTTAATGTCAGTAAGGGCGTCAAATGAAGGTGACCCATGAACATAGGGGTTCCCACCGGTGAGAAAACAAATCTTGGGCCTTCTCAAAAAGACCTTGTCATCGTTTAGAGAAAATAACCCACTCTCGTTTTCAGAGGCAGAATTTTGAGTGGAATTTTGATAAAATTCTAAATTCTTAGTCAAAATTTATAGGTTGGATAAAAATAAAAATTTCAAAAAAATAAATAGTAAAAGTCACGAGTTATTTAATCAAGTCAGTTGAATTATATTATATCAATTTGAATGAAATAAGTTTATACAAATATATATAACTTTATCTTTATTTTTTGAGTAGACTATAAATGAAAGATTATACATGATTCAAATCGATTCGTATAAGTGCTTCAAAATGACATATTTATATGCTCATACTAAGTGAATGATAAATTATCACTAATATTATTCAATCAATTAAAATTAAATGAAACTGTCATTAATATTTTCTAATAGTTCCAAAAAAATCAAGTTAATGGAAGTGAAACAAAATATTATCAGATTTAATTATACTATTCAATTAAAATAAGTATTAAAATTTTAATCAGCCCTTTTTAGACGCGTGCTATGCTGAGTAGCCCGGCCCAATAGACATCTCGATCAAAGCCTAAATAATGATAATGTGACTCACACTCAGCTTTATAAAAAGGACTTGTTGTAATGATAACATAATCCAATATGAAGCGACTGAAAGCTATGTTGCAACGTTGTAAGGTAACTCAGTTTTTATCTAATTAATGTAAAATTTAACAGAACACCTTATACTCTATTTTATTCATAAAATATTAACAAATATTATGATATCTTTTATTTACATACACTATTAAAATTTTATTTAACACCTTACACTCTTTTTATTTATTATTTACATAAATATTAAAGTATTTATTTGTTTACATCCAACACTACTATCAACAAAAAGACAACAAAAGACAACAATACCCTTAAATTTATAAACTAAAAATAAATTTATAATTGATACAAAGCACCAAGAGGGTCATGGGTGATCTTGGACTTGAACTCAAGCAAGGCTAATCGATCTGTCTCGTTCCCGACAACTTCAGAAGCCCTTACACCAAGGATTTCAGGAATTAGAATGGCGTGGAAGCTAAAGCAGAATACAAGGACAGCATACGCAGCTAAAAAAGAGCGAGGGCAAGGCACTCTTATGCTCATGTTGAATGGAAAATTTTATCTCGGAGTTGCAGGTAAATGGTGGAATGGGTTTGTCAAAATTTAAGGTTCAACAATCAAGAATATAGACAAATGTATTCACTCAGCAGGGCTCTATCTGTAATTATTATTATGATAATAATGTAACATTCATAATTTTGTCAAACAACTTTTGGAGGGTTTAATATTCATTAAGTTCGTAAAAATCTGAAGTTCATAATTTTGTCAAACAGCTCTATCTGTAATACACTTGACTTATTCTGGGAAATTTCCCAGCCAAAGAACTTGCTTGTCAAAATCTAAAGCAGCCTTAGCTAAATAGTGAGCAATAGAATTACAGCTCCTAGAGACATATTTAATTGAGGCCGATGTCTGGACTTTCATTTTTTCTTGAATCTCTGCAGTTCTCCACGAAATTTCACCCTTGTTGCTCTTCTTACTTTAAGGCTAGTTCCACCACTTCCTTTAAGTCTGATTCAAGGATCAAAGGGAAGCAATCTGCTTGTTGAGCACTTTGAAAACCGAGCAACATAGCTTCAGCTTCCATACAAGCTACATTTCCTTGATATGGGATTCCCTGGACTGCTGCAGCAATAACTTTGCCTCTGCAATTTCTAATAACTGCTCCCAGCCCTGCTTTTTGTTTTGAGACATTGATTGCCGCATCAACATTAACTTTGAACCACCCATTTGGAGGAGCTTGCGCATTTGGGATTTAATTCGTCTGTAGGACTCCACTATAGCTCCTGCTCTGGCAAAAGATTGCTTCGGATCTTCATCCTTCCCTTCAAAAACAAAACGATTTCTGGAATACCAGATAGCCCAGCACACAGCAACAAAAAACTCCAGATCCTTCTTTCTTCTCTTCAAAGCTACATCTTGAATCACACTTAACATGTCCTGACGAGCCAACTATTTAACCTCCTCGCTGCTTTGCACTCCACTAAAGCATGGAAAACATCCTCACCTCTGCACTTGCACCTTTGACAAAAGGGATCCGACACTACTTTCCTCCTCCATAGATTATGCATTGTTGGTAACAATTCTTTCCGTCCTTGACGACCAAGATCAGTCGGTAATTGGTGCCGGAAACCACCTTAATCTCACCCTTCTCCACGCTCTTGAACTTGAACTTGAACTCGTTCATCACCGCAAACCGCCCGATCTCTGTCACGTGCGGCTCGCTGAGGTCTTCTTTCGACTTCCATCCCCCAACTAAGACTCCTTTACGATCGCCGGCGGCCAGGAGAGGGATTGTTACCATGGCTTTTCACGACCACAAAATACGTAATCCTTGCACCTTATCCATTTCTTCGAACACTTGTCAAGAAGGGTAATTTTGTCCTTTTAGGATTTACAAACAAAATATAAATAAAATTAGTGCAAGGTGTTCAAGTAAATTTGACAGCATTTAGCCACTCGAACTCCCACAAAAGCACTGCATTTGTTTTCTCAATTAACATTGGGTGAATATAATTTTTTTCCTTACACATAAATGAAAAGTAGACATTCTTTGAATATTTATGAGGGTTAAAATTTAGACAAAATTTTATTAGTATTGATGTAAGTTGGTCCTAGTAATAATCTAATTTGTAAATATTATTTATACTCTCATGTAATATGAATTGTAATTTAAGCAATAATCTCATGTAATAAAAAAAAAATTGACAACATTTAAATCATAAAAGACAAAAGTAAAAGACAAAAGTTGGAGTACAGTACAACCATTGCTAGCCGAGTCCTCTAAATTGATACTGTTAACTAAATTATATTTCTAACCTTTCAGAAGGGAATAAAAAACTAAAAATAGCTGTCATGCTCAGGAAAGTAGCCGAAAGAACATTTTCATGGCAACTATTTTCTTTTTCATTTTTGAACATTTGAATGGGATTTTCATGTATTTCTTTAGTTGGGATTATTTGAATCCTAAAAACTATTCTAAACCTCCTCATTCTCGTATAATTTTAAATTATTAAAATATTTATTACGTAATTTGCCATTAAAGACAACTAATAGATAAACAATTTTTTTAACATTCAAATAAACAATTAAGGCTTCCTAAAACTGTTTGTAATTGAGTTTTTTCAATACGTTGATCTGAAATTTATAACAAAAGCTGTTGATATTTTAAATCCTAAAAATAAAAATTTGAAATATTTTTTTGGTGCAATTTCAGGCTTTTAATAGTATTTTTCAATTTTTTACCATGATTCACTGAATAAAAATCAGATTAAAATTTCTTCCTGTTACTTGAATACTTCAATTCTTTTTCCCTTCATTTCCCTTGTCATTAATACTAAAAACCCAACAAAGTCTTTCTTCCTTCATTTCCCTTAGTTTTGGATACTAAAAACCCAACAAAGTCATTTCAATAGAATAATTTCTGATGAAAATGATTTGTAAGTAGTTTAATGCATCTATTGGCCCAAAGGGTTGTTCAAATTTTTATTTTGATGGATGATAAAAAACCATTTATTATGAATAATAAGGGAAAAATACTTCTAATCTCATTAGGTCTTCAAGTTCAATATTCATGTATGTGTCTATATGAGAACAAGCTCAAATATTCGCAGCAATTGTTCATCAGCACAAGGCTCAAGCTTAAGACACTAACTTTAGGTGATATAAGACTTAAGCTTAAGACACTAGCTTAGATGATATTCTCTTTTCAATCTTTCTCATAAAGCTAGTTTGGCTAGATTTATGCATAATTAGCAAATGCGAGCTCAAAGTCTTTTATGCATTACATTTACCAAAATTCTTAAATTTTTATTATATTATGGTTTGGTGAAAAATATGCTTTAAATTTGCTTGAAGAAAATCAAAATTCAATTTTTTTAATAAAAATATTTTCTATTAAGGAAATAGACATATTTGTAAATATTTCTAAGCATTGGGTCATTCTGTAATTTAAATAAATTTTGGATGAACTAAGAGTCAAAAGCATGTAATAGGCATAATAGGCCCAACCAATTGAATGAACTAAGGGTCATGCTTGAACCAATTATATAGTGACATATTATTCACCACAAGAGTTGGGATATAAAATTTGTATCTTAACTAAGTATAACATTATTGTAATGATAATTTTGCCTTAACAAAGTCATTTTAGGTATCAATGTGGATTTATGATGTAAAATTTTATATTTTGGTGGGTTCAATTAAAAAACCTCTACCTTTTTTAGAATCAATTACATAAACCCAAAATTATCCTAATTCAATAAAGAAATAAAATCAGTGAAAACAGCAAAAAGGAATTAGGGATATAATCCTTAATCATTTGAGATGATATGGATTTGATTCCGAGAGAGAGAGTCTCTTGAAACCACCGATTTTCATTTGATTTCTACTGGAAAAGGGAAGATGATCTTTTTTTTATTGTTGCTTCATACTTAAAGGTTGATCGAATGTGTAATAGAGAGATATTGTCGAAAGAAGAACAGAGTATATTGTGCAGCGACTATCAATTGATCAAATTTGATAAAATTTCTTATAAAAATCAACGGTAGTTAATTAAATTAATGACACAGAATTTAAGAATCCCTTTCTTTTAACTTTAAAGTGTCAACTAAACCCTATACTTGCAATGACAATGCCTAACAAATTCTCTGATCAAAAAAACTTTTTTCCTTAATAAAAAAATCGAAATATCCACAATTATATGCCCAAAATCAAAATAGAAATAAAAAATTGAATTTTGATCTACAAGGAACATGATTTTTCTTCTTATAGTTTAGAAAGGGTAATTATTGGAAATAATAAGTGGTGACATATTATAATATTTAGATAATAAATCTACTTAGGTGCTCGCCGCACATCTAACCCGTCACGTACAATAATGTGTATAACTGTACATACCTAATTAGGCCTCCTTAGATAATTATGGCAGATGTTGAATGAGAATTGTCTATGGAATAAAATATATGGGAGTACAACTCCACTTCTTGACTTTGATATATATATTTTTTTAGTGGTGTATTTTTGACCCCTTGCATGATGCCAACTTTTTTCTTTTCTTTTCAAAAATTAAAAGTGTAGCAACAGCAAAAAAATAAAGAAAAGAAAAAAAGAGGGATGAAGAATTAGTGATGTATAAATATCCACCTTAATGTGCCAGCGCTGCAAGTTGTCTTTACATAACTTTTCCCTTGGTTTAATTTTTTCTAAAATTTCCCATGGAAAAATAAAAAAATCCTTCAGTTGATGCTGCAGCAGAAGAGAAAGCCAAGGAGAATCAAGAATTAATTTTTAGTCAGCTTCGGAAAGAAAAAGGCGATGGTTTTTATTTTTATGAATATCAAGGATTTTGGTGTCCGGAACCTGCCATTAATGCTGTTATCTCCTTTCAAAAGCACTTCCAAGCACAAGAAAGTGATGTAATACTAGCCACTTATCCGAAATCAGGCACCACTTGGCTCAAGGCCCTTACTTTTACTATTATGAATCGTTCCCGTTTTGAATTACAAAATAGCCCCTTGCACACTACTACCCTTCATCAACTTGTACCTTTCCTTGAGTTTGATCTTTATCTCAACCATCAATCACCCAATATTGAATGCTTTTCAGCACCAAGGGTTTTTGCAACGCATGTCCCGCATGCTTTACTACCCGGTTCCATTCTGGATTCTAGCTGTCGAATTGTGTACGTTTGTAGGAACCCACTGGACCAATTCATCTCAGAGTGGCTATTTATAGCTAGAACTCAGGACAAGGAGCCATCTGACCTAGCTGAAGCTTTTGAGAGGGCCTGTAATGGAATCCAGATTTTTGGACCCATTTGGGAACATGCGTTGGGTTACTGGAAAGCCAGTATAGAACAACCCGATAAGATATTCTTCTTGAAATATGAAGATCTCAAAGAAGATATCGCCTCTTGCATTAACAGATTGGCCGATTTCTTGGGATGTCCCCTTTCGGAAGAGGAAGTGACCCAAGGTGTGGTGGAAGAAATCTCCAAGCTATGTAGTTTTGATTATATCAAAAACTTGGAAGTCACCAAAACCGGTAGAGCGTACGCAAATGGGGTGAAAAATTCTCACTACTTGAGAAAAGGTGAAGTTGGAGATTGGAAAAATTATTTAACCCCATCAATGTCAGAGCGTTTGGAGAAAATAATCGAAGAAAAGTTGGCTGGTTCTGGTCTTACCTTTAAAACTTCATTGCAGGAACCAGAATTGATATAGAGTGAAGTTTAATTACTATGTTTCAAGCTTGGTTTCATCAAGTTTTGAAAGCATGCATGTTTCCATTTGCCGCCTTCTTTTCCTTTCCTTTTTTTTTTTTTTTCCCTCCCCATTGTTTGAATTCTGAATAATCTGCTGTTTTTTGTTCCCCCAAGTGGCTGTTCGATGCTTCTCCATTTTGGCTTTCAATAAATTCCCTCGCAGTGAATGTATTTGTTAATTTGAATATTTTATAGATGTGCTTTTATAAATTATCATCCCACCTCATTTCAAAAGCTTCCCGTGGCGGTAGGTTACTGCTGATAAAAGTAAATTGGCATGTGATCTTTGCTGAAGTAACATCACCAATTAACAGAATCTTCTTATAATATGATCAGGCATAATAAGTACAACCATTTTAGGTATGTTCACCAACGATTAGGATCATCTCTTTGTTTTTTCTTTTTTTCTTTTTTTGCTCTCTTTACGTGTACTTGTTGAAGAATTTTACGATGCAAAAACTGCAGTGGCTTCCATGGTCTGCACTCTTATTGATCAATATTTACATGTACATAAGAATTACCCTAGTTCATAAGGAATGGAAATCCTATCAAATTAGGAAACATATAACAACCAATAATATACACGTAACTTGCTATATATATATATACACATGTGAGTTAACACCCCCCTCAAGTTGGAGCATGGAGATCACAAATGCCCAACTTGTGAAGAAGGAACTCGAACTCTTTGTTGCCAAGTGCCTTTGTGAAGATATCAGCTAGCTGAATATGAGTAGACACATAGGCAGGCCATATGTTTCTTCGTTGAATTTCGTCTCGGACAAAATGACAATCAACTTCGATGTGCTTGGTCCGTTCATGAAACATGGGGTTGGCAGCTAGATGAAGAGCAGCCTGGCTGTCACAATACAGGTGCATGGGCCGGGAGTGATCAACTCCGAGAGACATCAACAACCCTTTGAGCCACTTGAGCTCACATGTAACTGTTGCCATTGCACGATACTCGGCCTCAGCAGAGGATCGCGCAATGGTGTGTTGTTTCTTAGATTTCCAGGATATAAGAGAGGATCCAAGCATGACAAACCACCCAGATAAAGAACGCCGAGATAGGGGGCAGCTTGCCCAATCAGAATCACACCACCCATAAAATTGCAAATCACAATCTGATCTTAAAAACACATCTTGGCTAGAGTTACCTTTCAGATAGCGAACTATCCGCAAAGCTGCTTCCCAATGTCGCTCCCGCGGCTGCTGGACTACCCTTAAAAATGTATCCATAGCAAAGGTCAAGACAAGTTACAAGACCTGGATTACCATTAGAAAGACCATCAGAATTTACCTTTCCAGCAAAGAGTAAACACCCTTGGCGTGCAAGGAACCAAGAGCAGTAAAAGTTTCACGTTCACCGCCAAACTGGACAAACCTCGGACAAAAATTTCTCAGTCACAAGACAATGATTGATAATGACTATTAATTAATTGAACAAATTTGCTAAAGTTTCTCGTTGAATCAACGATGGTTTATTAATTACATAGAATTCAGCCACATTAAATATTACGAGTGAAGGCGAAGTTTATTTCTTTTTCCTAAATCTTGTCGTGGGCATCTCTTTTCATAGATTGTCAACAATTTTTTATTTTTCCATATTTACGTGTACGTACGAAGGAGCGGATTTGATATGATCACAATAAATTAGTGATGCAGCTTAAAGCAGGACAAGATTTTTCTGGCGCAAGACCACTAGATATATTAGTCGTGTTAATTATAACTAAATTATATTTCTTTCAATGATAGAGACAAACTACGGACATGTGTAATTAAAAAACAATTTGTCGAGATATCATATCTAGTTGGAATAATTGAATTAAAGCTGGCCAAGATAAGAAACGAACCAAATTTGACTAAATTGTGATTAATTAGCTTTAATGATATATCTATATATATATATATATATAAAGCTAAGACTTGAGGAGGTGATGTGGCATCACCATTTTGCTTCTTTGTATATTCTCTATTATCTAATAAATAGAGAAATTTTTTTAGATTTAACTTTTCATCTTCTCATAATTAATTTGATTGTATTTAACTCATTTAATAAATAGTAACTTTATTAATATATATCATTCCTCATCTTTTTATATTTTCTATTATCTAAAATATTGGTGAATATTCTTTGTACTTTGTTTATCTTTCTATTTAAATTCAACAATATGTAATCATTAATAATAATTCATTATAAGTCTTTTGAAACATTTATTTATTTTATTATGCTAGCAATTAAACTTTAGTGGCTTAAAATACATGAATTAATTAACATAGGAAGATAGGTTCTTTCATTTTCCCTCAACAATGCCACTAAGGCCTAATTTTAATGCCATAATCCCATATTTAATTATGTAAACTTTTGTTGAGTGTCTTTTGGCTTCTTCAAAATTTATTATGCTATCAATTAAACTTTAGTGCCTTAAAATACATCACCTAATTAACATAGGAAGAGAGGTTATTTCATCTTCCCTCAACCTCATCTTTTTATATTCTCTATTATCTAAAATATCTAAAATATTGGTGGATATTCTTTGTACATATTTCTTCCTCTTTTTATTTAAATCCAACAATATGTAACCATTAATAATAATTAATTATAAATCTTTTGAAACATTCATTTATTTTATTATGCTAGCAATTAAACTTTAGTGGCTTAAAATACATGAATTAATTAACATAGGAAGAGAGGTTCTTTTATCTTCCCTCAACAATGCCACTAGGGCCTAATTTTAATACCATAATCTCACATTTAATTATGCAACCTTTTGTTGAATGCCTTTTGGCTTCTTCAAATTTTATTATTCTAGCAATTAAACTTTAGTGCCTTAAAATACATCAACTAATCTATATATATATATAAAGTTTGGACTACAAGAGGTGATGTGGCATTACCATTTCTAATCAATTCTCATATTCTCTATTATCTAATAAATTGGTTGAAATTAAAAAATAATTACATTACAAAATATTAAAAATAGAAAATAATTATTAGATTATAAATGATTACATGTCTTTTCCTCTTTCTATTTAAATTCAACAATATGTAACCATTAATAATAATTAATTATAAGTCTTGAAACATTTATTTGTTTTATTATGCCAACGATTAAATTTTAGTGGCTTAAAATACATCAATTAATTCATATAGGAAGGAAGGTTCATTCATCTTCCCTCAACAATGTCATTAGAGCCCAATTTTAATGTTATAATCTCATATTTAATTATTCAAATTTTATTTAGTGCCTTTTGGCTTCTTCAAACTCTATAAACATTAAATATTTAAGATTTATGGCATCATTATTTCTTCCTCTTTCTATTTAAATCCAACAATATGTAACCATTAATAACAATTAATTATAAGTCTTTTGAAACATTCATTTATTTTATTATGCTAGCAATTAAACTTTAGTTGCTTAAAATACATCAATTAATGAACATAGGAAGATGAGTTCTTTCATCTTCCCTCAATAATGCCACTAGGGCCTAAGTTTAATTTTAATAATTTTAATGTCTCTTCCTCTTTCTATTGAAATTCAACAATATGTAACCATGAATAATAATTAATTATAAATCTTTTGAAACATTCATTTATTTTATTATGCTAGCAATTAAACTTTAGTAGCTTAAAATACATCAATTAATTAACATATGAAGAGAGGCTCTTTCATCTTCCTTCAACAATGTCATAAGGGCCTAATTTTAATGTCATAATCTCATATTTAATTATGCAACCTTTTATTTAGTGTCTTTTGGCTTTTTCAAATTTTATTATGCTAGCAATTAAACTTTAGTGGCTTAAAATACATTAATTAATTAACATAGGAAGAGAGGTTCTTTCATCTTCCCTCAACAATGCCACTATGGCATAATTCTTCTTATTCTAAATTTAAGTTTCATTTGCTTGTCATCATCAGCAACACAAGTCGATTATAATGCAACTACCATTATAATTAATGGAGAACGGCGAGTTATCTTCTCTGGTGCAATTCATTATATTTTCGCAGCAGTCCACAAGTACTGTATGCAAATAATTAATTTACAATTTCTCAAATCACTTGCACTTTCACATTTTCTTCTTCTTTTAACCAAAACAAAAAAGCTACTTTGCTGTGAAAATATTATCTTAATTTTTTTTCCTAACAAGCCAAACATGATCCTACATTCAAAACGGTGCGCTTTCATGTTTAAGAAAAATTATGGGCAATATTTTTGGATCCAACAGCATTGTTATTCTTAAAATATGTAAAAATTGATATGATTTATTTCTATATGCGTTATATTTGTGCAGATGTGGCCAGATCTTATACAGAAGGCAAATGATGGAGGGCTCGATACAATTGAAACTTATATATTTGTAGAATGCTCATGAGCCTTAGCATCGTCAGGTGCCAATTATTATTATTATTATTATTATTATTATTATTATTATTATTATTATTATTATTATTATTATTATTATTATTATTATTATTATTATGTGCGATCGTTATTATTATTGAAATAAACATACAAAATTAACTTGTTTAATCTTCCTTTTGAGAAGAGATCAGAACGATTTCTTAGGAAATTTGAATTTCATCAAATTTTTTATTTTTAATTTGATATTTTCAAAGCCGCGCGAAGCGCGGTTCTATTTCCTAGTATATATATAAAGTTGGGACTACAAGAGGTGATGTGGCATCATCATTTTTCATATTCTCATATTCGCTATTATCTAATAAATTGGTTGAAATTAAAAAATAATTACATTATAAAATATTAAAAATAGAAAATAATTATTAGATTATAAATGATTACATGTCTTTTCCTCTTTCTATTTAAATCTAACAATATGTAACCATTAATAATAATTAATTATAAGTCTTGAAACATTTATTTATTTTATTATGCCAACAATTAAATTTTAGTGGCTTAAAATACATCAATTAATAAATATAGGAAGGAAGGTTCTTTCATCTTCCCTCAACAATGTCATTAGAGTCTAATTTTAATGTCATAATCTAATATTTAATTATTCAATCTTTTGTTTAGTGCATTTTGGCTTCTTCAAACTCTATAAACATTAAATATTTAAGATTTGTGGCATCATTATTTCTTCCTCTTTATATTTAAATCCAACAATATGTAACCATTAATAAAAATTAATCATAAGTCTTTTGAAACATTCATTTATTTTATTATACTAGCAATTAAACTTTAGTTGCTTAAAATACATCAATTAATTAACATAGGAAGAGAGGTTCTTTCATCTTCCCTCAATAATGCCACTAGGGCCTAAGTTTAATTTTAATAATTTTAATGTCTCTTCCTCTTTCTATTTAAATCCAACAATATGTAACCATTAATAATTAATAATTATAAATCTTTTGAAACATTCATTTATTTTATTATGCTAGAAATTAAACTTTAGTAGCTTAAAATACATCAATTAATTAACATAGGAAGAGAAGTTCTTTTATCTTCCTTCAACAATGCCACAAAGGTCTAATTTTAATGTCATAATCTCATATTTAATTATGCAACCTTTTATTTAGTGCCTTTTGGCTTCTTCAAATTTTATGATGCTAGCAATTAAATTTTAGTGGCTTAAAATACATTAATTAATTAACATATGAAGAGAGGTTCTTTCATCTTCCCTCAACAATGCCACTATGGCCTAATTCTTCTTATTCTAAATTTAAGTTTCATTTGCTTGTCATTATCAGCAACACAAGTTGATTATGATGCAACTGCCATTATAATTAATGGAGAACGACGAGTTATATGCTCTCATGCAATTCACTATATCTTCACAGCAGTCCACAAGTACTGCATGCAAATAATTAATTTAAAATTTCTCAAATCACTTGCAGTTTCACATTTTCTTCTTCTTTTAACCCACAAAAAAAGCTACTTTGCTGCGAAAATATTATCTTAAGTTTTTTTTTTTCTAACAAGCCAAACATGATCCCATAATCAAAACGGTGCGCTTTCATGTTTAGGAAAAATTATGGGCAATATTTTTGGATCCAACATCATTGTTATTCTTTAAATATGTAAAATTTGATATTATTTATTTCTAAAGGCATTGTATTTGTGCAAATGTGGCCAGATCTTATACAGAAGGCAAAGGATGGAGGGCTCGATGCAATTGAAACTTATATTTTGTGGAATGCTCATAAGCCTCAGCGTCGCCAGGTGCCAATTATTATTATTATTATTATTATTATTATTATTATTATTATTATTATTATTATTATTATTATTATTATTATTATTATTATTATTATTATTATGTGCTATATTTATTATTATTGAAATAAACATACAAAATTAACTTGTTTAATCTTCCTTTTGAGAAGAGATCAGAACGATTTATTAGGAAATTTGGATTTCATCAAATTTTTAATTTGATATTTTCAAAGCCGCGCAAAGCGCGGTTCTATTTCCTAGTTATTTGAAAATTGGAGGTGAAAAACAAAAGCTACAAGTAATGAAAAGTGAGTTATCTTTGTCTTCTCTCATATTGAAAGGCCATTGAAAAAAATAGCAACATAAAAGTCATCTTTATTCTTTGTCGAGATTGCAACTGTGAAAAGCCCGGCAGTCGGCCCCGTTGTTTAATATTAAGAATGGAGACAATATTAAGAATAGAGATTAAAAAAAAATACGAATTTGATGCATAGGTGTATCTTGGAATAATTTTTTTTTAATAATAAATTACTATTACTAAAGAGAGAGAGAGAAACTAAATTTAAAAAGGGAATATTAAATTGTGTAAAACTATCCCACCTAACCTGCTCAGCCTCAAAGTTATCCTTTCTATAGAGCACTCAGAAAATCCCTCGATTGAGCCAATAAGCAAGGAACATGATACATGACGATGATGAAGAGGAACTACTCTTGAGTCAGCTTCAAAAAGCGCAACTCTGCAACAGCTTTGATGTTTATCAATACCAAGGATTTTGGTGTTCGTATGTTTGTTTCCATGGTATAATCACTTCTCAAAAGCACTTCGAAGCAAAGCACATTGACCTAATGCTAACATCCTTTCCGATATCAGGCACCACTTGGCTAAAGGCTATCACATTTTCAATTGTAAACCGATCTCTTTATGGATTACAAAAAAGTCCTTTGCTCACTACAAATCCTCATCAGCTAGTGCCTTTCCTTGAGTTCAACGTTTGCATGGAAAATCAACCATTACCTAATCTTGAACACTAATCTAAACCAAGGATTTTTTTCCAACACACTCCCCATTTGCTTCACTTCCTCTTTCCATTCTTTCTTCTAATTGTGGCATTGTTTACCTTTGTACGAACCCTTTAGACCAATTCATCACGGATTGGCAATTCATACCAAGACTTCCGAGATTTGGAGCCATCTCGAATAGATGAAGCTTTTGCTAGAGGCTTGTTGTGGCATCCAAAGTTCTGGACCCATTTGGGAACATGTGTTAGGCTACTGAACAGCTTGTTTAGAACAACCTCACGAGTATTTTTTATTTTTTTTTGAAATATGTGTTAGGAAGTTGATGGGTGAAGCAGGATCGCAGCTAAAATAAAATTGGAAGAAAATAAAGAACAAGAACAATAGAGGACACCAGAAATTACGTGGTTCGGCTTTTAGCCTACGTTCACGGGCGAAGACAGAAGAAAATATTTTACTAATAAAAAAGAGTTACAAGTATTGTAATATTTTAGCTCACTTCCCAAAAACCCCAATACACTCAAACTCTCAAACCACTATAACAAGAGCTTATAATTTCAAGCTCTCTAAACTCTCTCTCAAAAATACTAAATTGCTCTTTCTCTTAATGGAATGCTTCAGCTCTTCATCTACACTTCTATTTATGGCAAAATAGTGGCCAAGAAAATCAACGATTTTAGCCCACCAATTATGGCTTCAATTTCGTCAATCCGCGTGGCTTCTAGATTTGTCAATCTAGCTTTCAAATTTTGTGGGCTATGTCCTCCATTTTCTTTGATTTGCTGGCACCAAAGTCAAGTACCAAATTTAGTGCTGACTTTTAGGTGTTTGCTTTGACATTCTCCTACTTGGAGATTAGATAGAAAAACAATCAATCTCCACACCATCCTTTCTGCTTCGCCATAATCATGTTGCCTACGTTTTTGTTAGGCCACAAGAGGATCTACTTCAAATAAACTTGTCAGCATTTATCGGCTTGGTCAAAACATCTGCTAGGTTCTCTTTCGTATGGATTTTCTGTAAATCCACACTTCCATCTTCCACTACTTCTCGAATGAAGTGATACTGAACTCCTATATGCTTTGTCTTGAAATGAAAGGTTGGATTCCTTGCAATGTGCAAGGCACTCTGACTGTCACAAAACACAAAAATTTCTTTTGTTTGTGCCCGAGCTCCTTCAATAACCTCTGTATCCAAATATATATATTACAAACTTATGTAGCTGCCATGTACTCTACTTCTGTTGTAGATAAAGCCACAATGGTCTGCAGTTTCGAAAGTGTAAACACATAATCAGTAGTGGATTTTCTTTTATTAAGATCTCTTGTAAAATTTGAATCCACATAGCCCCTGACAGTAAACTCTAATCCTCCATAACATAATGCAACATCTAAGGTTTCTTTGATGTATCTCAGAATTCTCTTCATAGCTATCTAATGCTCTCCACCGGGATTCACCATACATCGACTGACTGCTCCCACTGCTTGTGCAATGTCTAGTCTAGTACATATCAAAGCGAACATCAAACTTCCCACTGCTGATGCATACGGTACTCGAGACATCTACTTCCTCTCTGCTTCATTGCTAGAACACATACTTGAGGATAATTTAAAATTAACAGGAAGTGAGGTAGAAATTAACTTACAATCTTGCATGTTGAAGCGCCACAAGATTTTTTTCAAGTAGTTCTTTTGTGAAAGCCAAATATTCTTGTTATTTCTGTCTCGGTGAATTTGCATCCCTAGAATCTTGTTTGCTGGTCCCAAGTCCTTCATTTCAAACTCCCTAGCCAACTATGCCTTCAATTCTTGGATTCGATCTTTGTTGGGGCCTACTACCAACATGTCATCCACATACAACAACAAAATAATGAAATCATTTTCTTCAAACCTCTTGTAATATGCACAATGGTCTGAACCGAGTCTGTTGTATCCAAGGCTCATGATGAAGGAATCAAATCTCTTATACCAACACCTTGGCGCCTGTTTGAGACTGTATAGAGATTTATTCAACCTGCAAACCAAGTTTTCCTTTCCTGTTTCTGCAAAACCTTCTGGTTGGAGGATATATATTTCTCTTTTAAGTTCTCCATGAAGAAATGCAGTTTTCACATCTAACTACTTAAGATGTAAGTCAAGTGTAGCACACATCGCCAAGACTACTCTGACTGTTGTGAGTCAAACCACCGGAGAAAATATCTTATTGAAGTCAATACCTTCTTTCTGAGCATATCATTTCACCACCAATCTTGCACGATACCGCTCCACTTGGTCATTGCCATTACGCTTGATCTTGTAGACCCATTTGTTTCCAATGGCTTTTCTTTCGTGTGGTAATGGTACAAGTTCTCATGTCTTGTTCTTGTGTAGAGCTTTAATTTCTTCCTGCATTGTTGTCATCCACAAAGTAACATCTGAGCTGTTTAAAGATTCATGGAAAGTTGAAGGCTCTCCATCCTCTGTTAGAAGACAGTATGCAACGTTGATCTCTGTGACATACTCCGAGTGCCACGTTGGCGGTCGTCTCTCACGAGTTGACTGACAAACTTCTGGAGCCTCAGACTTGACTGGTTCTTATTCTTCATGCTTTAGTGCTGTTTCCGAAGAATCTGAATCTTCTAGATTATTTTCCACATATACTGGCACAATCTCTGACTTTTCTTTTGCAGTGCTATTATCTCCATCTTTCATTTGCAGTTGATCTTCTACAAAAATAAAATCTCTGCTGATGACGATTTTGTGGACAGTGGAGTCCCACAGACGATACCCCTTTACTCCATCAGCATATACCAAAAAGATACATCTTCTAGATTTTGCATCCAGCTTTGTTCTTTCTTGGGCATTGTATATCACGTACACAGGACATCCAAATGCATGTAGGTAGGAATAATCAGCTGACTTTTCAGTCCACATCTCCATCACTGTCTTCAGCCCGATAGCTGTAGATGGCGATCGATTTACTATATAACAAGTAGTTTTGGTTGCTTCTGCCTAGAATGAATTGGGTAAACCAGTAGTCCTCAACATAGCTCTTATTCTTTCTGTAAGAGTTCTATTCATCCGCTCCGCCATTCCGTTTTGTTGAGGAGTGTGTTGTGCAAATTTTAATGTACTCGCAAGCGCACGAATCTATTGTAGTATAGACTAATGGTGATGAGTGTCGATCCCACGAGTAGGTGAATTTTAATTGTGTGTAGAATTAATTTTGTAAATGGATGGTTGGATTTCTGGTGAAATTGATTTGGAATATTCTAAAACTTCGAATTAAAATGGCAAGAATAAATTATAAAATTGAAATTGCAATGGCGAGAATAAATTGAAGAGAAATCTATTGAAATGACGTACTTGGGTATCTGGATCCATATCAACATGCATCATGGGCTAAATATTCTTTATTAATACCAATTAAATCATGAGGGGGAAATCCACACCTCATGAACCACGCTCTAATCAATATGGTGCTAAGGGCTTATCGTGCCAAATAATAATAACCGGTAGACAAGATTAGTATTATTTGTCGACGAGAAGTCAAAACATCAACAAAAACTAGAGGGGAAGAGAAAATAAATTTACCAAATAAAACCCATGACATATGTTGAGACTTCACCTTCAACCCAAGCTTGAAGGAAAATTAGCTACTCATAATTGAATTAAGGGCAAAATGGGAATTTATTAAAATACGTAGAAAATACAAGATGAATAAGGAATTACAGAAAATGGATCCCAAAAATGGATTCAGAGCTATCAAATTAGGGGGGAGAGGCCCCTTTTTTATAGATACATGGAGTAAATCATGGCCATCGGATTAAAAATTTGACGCCGGATTACGCCACGTCATCAACGATGCGGTTTGACCATGCGGATGAAACAGTTTGACCGGGTTGAATGCGGTTTGGTTGAAAATAATCCTGTGTGATGCATATACCGTACGCGAGATTTTTAGTTCACTGATATGCTGCCACGTCACCATCAACAGTACATAAGAATTTTAGTCAACAGGATCGTGACGCCTCATCAGTCAATGCCACATCATCGGTCAATGCCACATCATCGTCCGTCTATGTGAACGTAGCGTGAACAATACCGTACACGTGAATAGTACCGTACATGTGAACAGTGCCATTTTTCTTTTTATGCCCCTCCTAAGGTTTTCGACCGTCCTGAGTTCAAAAGTGATGTCCATTTTGCCGTCTGATCTCTTCTTTTTTGTGAAATGACTATAATGCCCCTAAAATACATAAAATACTTAATTAAAATAAAACACATGTAATTAAATCACAAGAAGGTTAAATAAATAAAAGTAAGGGTTGTTAGTAAGACTTGAAATGTAAAATGACGGTTTTCTCCTTTATAAATATGTATTTTCTAACACTCAACACACCCCCCAACCAGCTTATTGCTAGTCCCTAGCAAATAAAGCGAAAACAAAATTCAAATCCAAAATGATGATTTTTTTTTTTAGAAACACTCGTGTTTATTCAATCAGATTAATGATAGCAATCAAATAAAAGTATAAGCATTATCTCCAGTGTAAAGAAACATCACACCCACATCAACCATCCACATGAATCAACCCAGTAGATTTTGTTATAGCTACTTTCAAGAATGGCATGTCAAACCCCAAAATCTCACTGGAAGTAGTGACACTCTCACAAAAAAATTAAACCCAATAAAAATAGTCACTCCAATGAATGGTAATTGAGAGAAAATAATAAAGACATGATATCACATGCTCTCACCAAGATAAAAGAAATATGCCCTCAGCTTAGAAATAATATGATCTCAAGTCAAACAAAAATGCTAGTCAACCCATTTTATTTATCTCTTTTTTTTTATTATTATGCACCACTACATCTTTTTAGCCCATATAACTAGCTTCTACTTCAAACTATAGTTCCCAAAACTAACTAGCCATATAACTAACTAGCCACGTCATCGATGATGTGGCATTGACCGATGATGTGGCATTGACTGATGAGGTGTCACGATCCTCTTGGACTAAAATTCTTATGCACTGTTGATTGGTGATGTGGTAGCATATCAGTAGACCAAAAATCTCGCGTACAGTACATGCATCACACAGGATTATTTTCAACCAAACCACGTCACTGTTCAAGCCGGGTCAAACTGTGTTACTGTTCAAACCGCGTGGTCAAACCACGTACTGTTGACTGATGACGTGGCGCAATCCTGAGCGTCCAAACTATTTTTAATCCGATGGCCATGATTTACTCAATGTATCTATAAAAAGGGGGCCTCCCCCCCCTAATTTGATATATTTGAATCCATTTGTGGACTCTATTTTTTGTAATTCCTTCTCTATCTTGTATTTTCTATGTATTTTAATAAATTCTCATTTTGCCCCTAGTTCAATTATGAGCAGCTAATTTTCTTTCAAGCTTGGGTTGAAGGTGAAGTCTCAACATGTGTCATGGGCTTTATTTGGTAAATTTATTTTCTCTTCCCCTCTAGTTTTTGTGAATGTTTTGACTTCTCGTCGACAAATAATAATAATCTTGTCTAGATACCACCTTGGTTCACTGGCTCCCTAGTACAAGGTTATTATTATTTGGCACAATAAGCCCTTAGTACCATATTGATTAAAGTATGGTTCATGAGGTGTAGATTCCCCCCTCATGATTTAATTGGCATTAATAAGGAATATTTAGCCCATGGTGCATGTTGATGCGGATCCAGATACCCAAGTACGTCAATTTAATAGATTTTCACTTCAATTTATTCTTGCCATTTTAATTCAAATTTTAGGATAATCCAAATCATTTTCACCACAAATCCAACCACCTATTTACAAAATTAATTCTACACAATTAAAATTCACCTCTTCGTGGGATTGACACTCGTCACCATTAGTCTATTCTACAATAGATTCGTGCGCTTTCGAATTCAATAAAATTTGTACAATAGTAAACTTACCGATTTGAGCCCCGGAAGCAATTTTCACTCAGAGAGAATCTTCAAACCTTGTTCTGACATGTGGCCAAGTTTGAGATGCCACATCATCGTTGATTCTTCTCCATTTGACGCGACACACACATCAGCCTCCTGTAGTGTTTCTCCTTTAAGCATGAATAAATAAGCACCGATCTTTTCTGCCTTCATCAATACAAGTGCGCCTTTAACGATCTTTATTATTCCATTCTCCACATGAGTTTTGTACCCATGACTATCCATTTGTCCTAAAGATAATAGATTTTTCTTCAGGCCGTTAATATTTCGTACCTCTCTAATTATGCGAATTGTACCATCAAACATTTTTATTTTGATAGTACCAATAACAACGATCTCCAAGGCATTATCATCTCCCATATATACATATCCTCCTGAGATAGGTTCATATGTGTAGAACCATTCTCTCCGAGTGGTCATGTGTCAGGTAGCCCTTGAGTCTATAAGCCATACATCATATAGTCGTTTTCTGCCTTCTGAAACAGTTGTTGCCTCACTGTAGAGAATTTCGCCATCATCCGAGGTACTTGCTACACACCCATGAGCATTTGATGACTCAGGTTCTTTGCCCTCTCTTCTCTTCTGGTTACTCCAACACTCGTTCTTGACGTGCTATTTCTTGCAACAGTTGTAGCATTTAACATTCTTCTTACTTTTTGATTTTGATCTACCATGATTGTGACTCCTGTTGAGTGTTAGAAAATGCATATTTATAAAGGAGAAAACTGTAATTTTACACTTCAAGTCTTTCTAACAACCCTTACTTTTATGTATTTAACATTCTTGTGATTTAATTACGTGTGTTTTATTTTAATTAAGTAATTTATGTATTTTAGGGGCATTATAGTCATTTCACAATAAAGGAGAGATCAGACGAAAAAACGGACATCACTTTTGAACTCAGGACGGTCGAAAACCTTAGGAGGAGCATAAAAGGAAAAATAGCACTATTCACATGTACGGTACTATTCATGTATACGGTACTGTATACGTTACTGTTCACGACACTGTTCACATAGACGGATCGATGATGTGGCATTGACTGATGAGGTGTCACGATCCTGTTGGACTAAAATTCTTATTTGATGGTAGATATCGCGAAAAATCTCGCGACGGTGCATCACAGGATTATTTTCAACCAAACCGCATCGTTCATCCACGTGGTCAAACCGCGCGTCTGATGACGCAATCCCGAGCATTTTTAACGATGGCCATGATTTACTCCATGTATCTATAAAAAAGGGGCCTCCCCCTCCTAATTTGATATCTCTGAATCCATTTTTGGTATCCATTTTCTGTAATTCCTTCTCCATCTTGTATTTTCTACGTATTTTAATAAATTCCCATTTTGCCCCTAGTTCAATTATGAGTAGCTAATTTCCTTTCAAGCTTGGATTGAAGGTGAAGTCTCAACATGTGTCATGGGCGTTATTTGGTAAATTTATTTTCTCTTCCCCTCTAGTTTTTGTGGATGTTACTTCTCGTCGACAAATAACACTAATCTTGTCTAGTACCGCCTTGGTTTCACCGGTCCTCTAGTACAAGGTTATTATTATTTGGCACGATAAACCCTTAGCACCATATTGATTGAGGTGTGGATTCCCCCTCATGATTTAATTGGATTATTTAGCTCATGATGCATGTTGATACGGATCCAGATACCCAAGTACGCCATTTTAATAGATTTCTCTCAATTTATTCTCGTCATTTCAATTCCAATTTTAGAATTTATTCTTGCCATTTTAATTCCAATTTTAAGATAATTTAAATCACTTCCAACACAAATCCAACCATCTATTTACAAAATTAATTCTAGACACAATTAAAATCCACCTCCTAGTGGGATCGACACTCGTCACCATTGATCTATACTACAATACATTAAAATTTGCAAAACAAGTTTTTGGCGCCGTTACCGGGGAGGTAAGTTATTTTAATTCATAGAATTAATTTTTGTGAATAATTTGTTTTATTTGTTTTATTGTATTTTTTTATTAAAAAAAGAAAAAAAAATAAATCCGCATTTAGAGGTTAATATTTCTTTTCTTTTTCTCTTCTTTAAATTTCTGTAATTTAATTTTCAAGTTATTTTATTTTATTTTTTTTTGTAATTTTTGTTTATCTTATGAATTCTTTTTAGTTAATTTATTTCACGTATTTGTTTTTGTGTATTTTTATAGAAACGTTGTAATAGCGCAATAAGGTTAGTATCGTAATTTCTCCCTCTTCTTTATTTTTATTTGTTTTGTTCTCATCTTTATTTTTATTTTATTTGTTTTGCATGCATGGTCGTAGGTCATTATTACCTAATCTTGAACCTATAGACCTTGAAATAGAAAAAACACTTCGCACACACAAACAAGTTAAAAATAAAATGGATTTACAAGCACCACAAGAGCGGCCATTTAAGGACTATTTTAGTCCCTTAGCTAATTTGAGCACATCATGTATAAGATACCCAACTGTAGCTGCTAGGAGCTTTGAGTTAAAACCTAGTGTGCTAAATTGTCTCCCCACATTTTATGCCCTAGAAAATGAGGATCCATATAATCATCTGAATGATTTTCATGCCATTTGTCAAACATTTAAATATGAGAATTTTTCAGATGATGATGTTAAATTCAGATCATTTCCATTTTCTTTAAAGGATAGAGCTCGTTCATGGTTAAATACTTTGCCTGCTAATAGCATTTCATCATGGGAACAAATGGTAATGAAATTTTTGAATAAATATTTCCCAGTGCATAAAACCAATGCTATTCACAGGGAAATCTCGGAGTTTACCCAGAGAGAGGACGAGCAATTTTTCGAAACATGGGAGCGATTCAATGGGCTACTCTTGAAGTGTCCACATCATGGGTACGAGAAATGGCACCAATGCCAATACTTTTTGGAGGGATTACTACCGAATGTGCAAGAATGGCTAATGGCAACAAGTGGAGGAGAGCTAATGTCAAAAAGTGCATTAAAGATTTGGGAATTCTTCCAGCGACAAGCGGATAATTCCCAACAACGGAGTCGGTCACTCATGAATACTAGAAGAATTAAGGGAGTAAATGAGGTTCACATTGGCGAATCCAGTTCAGAAATTAAAGAAGTCAAAGCAATAATTGAAGGTCTCTCTCGACAAATAGCATCGTTATCGACTGCTAAATCAACAGAGCCACATGACCCTGACTCATACTCAAATCAAGCCAATGCCATAGGTGTAATGAGAAAATCATCAAATTACAACCCATACTCCAACACATATAACCCTGGATGGAGAGACCACCTCAATTTTTCATGGTCTCAAGGACTCCACCAGAATGGACCAGCAGCTACAGCTCCACCAATTCCACAAAATCCTCAAGCCTCTCAGCCCTCATTTAGACCATACAATCAGAACCAGAACTACTCTCAACCTAGACCATGGGAAGATTCATTCCAGAATCTCAAGAATCTTACTCACTCCACGATTGAGTAATAGAACCGCACCATTGATGGACTACGAAATGAGTTGAGAGCAGGCTTCAACTCACAAGCTCAATCAGTTTCAAGCCTTGAGAAGATGGTTGCTGAGAAAGGTAAGTTTCAAGTCAACTAGTGCCTAATGAAGCAAGTAGCAGCATGGAGAGGTCAAAGCAGTCATGACCTTGAGAAAAAGAAAAGAAGTCGACAACAAAGTGGAGATGCCGGTGACAAAAGAAAATCAAATTGTTCCTGTGAGTGTTGAGGACTCACCACCGGAGGACAAAGAAGAAACCAACCCACGAGAATATGTTCCGAAAGCTCCATTTCCTCAGAGGTTAGCGAAAGGCAAGAAGGGAAAATCCACAGGTGAGATTCTCAAAATCTTCAAACAGGTAAGTGTTAACATCCCTTTGCTTGATGCTATTAAACAAGTTCCATCTTATGCCAAGTTTCTTAAAGACCTTTGTACTAAAAAGAGAAATATGCATGTTCAAAAGAAGGCATTTTTAACATAAAACGTTAGTTCTATACTCCAACATAAAATTCCTTTAAAATGCAAAGACCCAGGCTCCCCCACTATCTCATGTAGTATAGGGAACCACACAATTGAGAATGCTTTGTTGGATTTAGGAGCTAGTGTAAATTTGTTGCCTTACTCTGTTTTCGTGAAACTTGGACTGGGAGAATTACACCCAACTCCAGTAGTGTTACAACTTGCAGATCGGTCCACGAAAATACCTCGTGGTATTGTGGAGGACGTGCTTATCCAGGTAGACAAGTTTTATTTTCCTGTTGATTTCATTGTAATTGACACTCAACCAATACAGATTCAGGAAGCACATCCCCATTATTTTAGGCCGACCTTTCTTGGCAATCATGATGCTCACATTCAATGCAGGACTGGAAATATGCAGTTGTCCTTCGGCAATATGACTATGGAGCTGAACATCTTCAACATTGCCAAACAACCTCATAATGCAGATGATGGAATTGTTGATGTGGATTTAATTGAAGCATTAGTTGATGACACTTTTATTTCAAACCTTAGTGATGATCCTTTACAGACATGCTTAACTCACTTTGGTTTTGATTTTGATATTGACAGATCAGTCAATGAGATCAATGCCCTGCTTGACTCAGCTCCATCCATGGACACTAATAAATGGAAGTCAAGAGTTGAACAACTAGCACCATCAGAGAAGAAACTCATCCCATCATCAGAATCATCACCAAAACTTGAGCTCAAACCATTGCCCAACACATTGGAATATGCATTTTTGGGGAAGAAAGTACTTTGCCGGTAATCATTTCATGATCCCTCAATGACGAACAAAAAGAAAAGTTGTTGGATGTTTTAAAAGAGCATAAAGGAGCATTAGGATGAACCATAGAACACATAAAAGGTATAAACCCTTCAGATTGCATGCATTACATTCACCTTAATGAAAATGCTAAATCTATTAGGGAAATGCAACGTCGGTTAAATCCTAACATGAAAGAAGTTGTAAGAACTGAAGTTCTTAAGCTATTAGACGCAGGTATTATTTACCCAATTTCTGATAGTTCATGGGTCCTGCATGTTGTCCCCAAAAAGTCAGGAGTCACAGTAGCTACCAATGCTGATAATGAATTGATACCAACTAGAGTGACTACAGGATGGCGTGTATGCATTGATTATAGAAAATTAAATTCTGTCACACGTAAAGACCATTTTCCTTTACCATTTATCGATCAAATGCTTAATAGATTAGCAGGCCATGAATTTTATTGCTTTCTAGATGGCTACTCAGGATATAATCAGATTCCCATAGCACCAAAAGATCAAGAGAATACCACTTTCACTTGCCCTTTTGGCACTTTTGCATATAGGAGGATGCCATTTGGATTATGTAATGCATCTGCTACATTTCAACGATGCATGTTAAGCATTTTTTCTGATATGGTTGAACGATTCCTTGAAGTCTTTATGGATAATTTTTCTATCTTTGGTGACTCGTTTGATCAATGTTTACATCATCTAACGCTAGTTCTGCAGAGATGTATCGAGAAGAACTTGGTCTTAAATTGGGAGAAATGCCATTTTATGGTAAAACAAGGTATTGTTCTCGGTCACATCATTTCGAGCAAAGGTATTGAGGTTGACAAAGCCAAGGTGGATCTCATTTCTAATCTTCCTCCACCCAAAACAGTCAGAGAAGTAAAATCTTTCCTTGGGCATGCTGGTTTCTATAGACGTTTCATTAAAGATTTTAGCAAAGTTTCTAGACCCTTATGCAATTTACTTGCTAAGGATGTACCTTTTGTCTTTGATGATTCATGTCTTGTTGCGTTTGAAAAATTAAAGCATTTGTTGACATCATCACCCATCATTCAGCCCCCCGGAGCTTACCATTTGAGCTCATGTGATGCATCCGACTATGCAGAGAGTATTAGGACAACGAGTTGATCGAATTCCCCACGTTATTTACTATACTAGTATGACATTGAATGATGCACAGTTGAACTATTCAACTACTGAAAAAGAAATGCTAGCAGTAGTGTTTGCATTAGAGAAATTTCGATCTTATCTCATTGGTTGTAAAATAATTATATTCACAGATCATGCTGCTCTTAAATATCTTCTCACAAAGAAAGATGCAAAAGCTAGACTAATTCGTTGGGTGTTACTTTTGCAGGAATTTGACTTGGAATTCAAAGATAAAAAAGGGACAGAAAATGTTGTGGCGGACCATCTCTCTCGTCTACATTTTGACACAATTACAGAGCCATTACCATTGAATGAGTCATTTCCAGATGAACAATTAATGAATATGGAAGTATTATATTGGTATGCTGATATAGTTAATTATCTTGTTACAGGTAAACTTCCAGAGCATTGGACCAAGCAAGACAAGGCTAAATTCTTTGCAGAAATAAAGAATTTCTTTTGGGATGACCCGTATTTGTTCAAGTATTGTGCATATCAACTTGTTAGACGATGTGTCCCAGAAAATGAAATTCAGAATATCCTTTCATTCTGCCATGAACAAGCTTGTGGAGGCCATTTTAGTGCTAAGAAAACAGCGACTAAAGTTTTACAATGTGGTTTCTATTGGCCATCTATATTTCGAGACGCTTACACTTTCTGTTCTTCATGTGATAAGTGTCAATGAATGGGGAGCATTACACGAAGGAACATGATGCCATTAAATCCAATTTTAGTGGTTGAGATTTTTTATGTATGGGGTATCGACTTTATGGGACCCTTTCCCCCTTCTTTTGGCCATCAATACATATTGGTTGCTGTTGATTACGTATCGAAATGGGTAGAAGTGATTCCATGTAGAAGCAATGATCACAAGGTGGTAATAGGATTTTTGAAAAGCAATATTGTTTCGCGCTTTGGATTCCCTCGAGCGATAATCAGTGATGGTGGTGCCCACTTTTGTAACAAAGCATTCAAAGCTCTTTTGACAAAGTATTCAATCACACACAAAGTGGCGACCCCGTATCATCCGCAAACCAGTGGCCAAGTTGAGATCTTCAATCGAGAAATAAAGCACATATTAGAAAAGACGGTGACAGAAAGATTGGTCATTAAGACTTGATGATGCATTATGGGCATATAGAACGGCTTTCAAGACCCCGATTGGGATGTCACCCTACAGGCTAGTGTATGGAAAAGCTTGTCACCTACCTGTGGAACTCGAGCATCGTGTATATTGGGCCATCAAGAAATTTAACTTTGACATGCAGCAAGCAAGCTCAGAAAGAAGATTACAATTGGCAGAACTTGAGGAAATTCGCAATGATGCATACGAAAATTCCAAAATTTACAAGCAACGGATGAAAGTCTTTCATGACAAGCAAATTATGAGAAAATCGTTCACTCTAGGTCAGAAAGTGATTTTATTCAATTCTCGCTTGCACCTATTCCCAGGTAAGTTACGCTCTCGTTGGTCTGGTCCCTTTATTGGTCATACTGTTTTTTCACATGGGGCAATTGAAATTAAGGACCCAAAGAACGGTGTCACGTTTAAAGTTAATGGTCAAAGATTAAAGTCATATCTAGAGTACCAACCACATGAAGAAGACATCGAAATAAATTTGAATGACCCACCAGATTTGAATTATTTTTTTTCTTTTCAGTGATTTGATTTTTCTTTCTTTCTTTATATTATTCTTTTGCTAATTGAAATTATTTTTGCATAAGTGTGTATGTTTAACTATTAAGTTTTCTCTTATCATTTTTAATTATGAGTCTCATACTTAGACCGTTCCTCCTGAACATTTTTAAACCACTTCAACGTGTCAAAACTCATCTCAAAAGGCAGATTCAATTTTGTAAAACACAACGCATTTGGGCTCTACAACCACCAGAGTTAGTAGCCTATGTTGAGAATCTAGAAAGCCAACTCCGAGATATTGAGAGAAGTGTTTACGACATCCAGTTGGAGCTTGAGGTAAATTCAATAAGAGGACGATTTTAATTTTCTTTGTGTGTTTTAATTTGTTTTTCTGTTTGTGTGCTTTAGTTTGTTACCCCGGTGAAGTGGCGAATAACGGTACTCCGTGACAATCAAGTCGATTACTTCAGTTTCCCATAATAACTTATATTCTGAGGCGAAAGTATGGACAGAAACGAGATTCTAGCGAAGCTTCACAAGCGATTCCCTTCACTTCCTTAGAATGCCCTCCTTACGATCTATAAAGCTCGGTCCGAACGCATGCGATTGCTCATAAGGAATAACATACCTGCTGACATCCGTTGGTTAATCGAGGCGAAAGTACGATTGGCAGGTGAGTTACCTCCAAAATTTATTGCATTCATGCCTGGTTGTGGTAAAGGAAATTATGCAAGAAAACGACGTGCTCGAAGAATTTCTTTTGCTTGTCATAAGTGTGCCAGAATGAGTTGCGATAGAAACCCATGTTCTTTAGGAATGGTGTCTGATAACAGGGAAGATAAAATTTAATTCATTAAGGATGGCTTGAATAAGGAGTCATTGGATGATATCATTTTGTCTCTTGAAACGCATCCTAGTGGATATGTGCAAGGAGCAATTCTCCAGTTATGGCCATTATTCCAGAAAGAGAATGCACGATATAGTCTCGAGAATCTTACTATAAACGACCCTGTTTGCCAGTTTATAAGAAAACTGGATAGGAAGCCTATCCTCGACCCATAGAGGGCGTTCAAGCCGTTTCTGGACGTAAAACCAGAGGAAGATGTGAGCCACAGTCGCAACTACGTGTAAATATCCTTTTACTTTACTGTTATTTTATTTCACTATTGTTTTATTGTCTGCATTATTGTCTTTAATAATTTTATTACTGTTTGTTTTTTCCTTATTACTGTTTACTTTTTCTTTTTTTTTACTGTTTCCTTTTTGACTCGCGAGCCACGTGCTTTACACGTTATTTGACACTGACATATTACCTCATACACAACTGTGACCCATTATCACCAAGACACTTAAATGTGATTTCTTTTGTCAAGCACTCACAAATCGTTTTTGAGAAATATCGCAATGGCAGCTACTCCCAATAGACAATTCAAGAACATTTGTGTGCTTTCTGGATTTACCTATGGCAAACATAAAGAGTTCGTTGAGGCAGCCATAGATCTTGGCCGAAGCATAGCAGCAAGAAAATTACACTTGGTGTATGGAGGAGGTAATCGAGGGTTATCGAAAACGGTCTCAGAAGCAGCTTTTATCAGAGGCAGCCAAGTGTTAGGCATCATCCCAAGAGTTCTAAAACCATTGGGCAGTTCGTCTGACTCATCGACTGGAGAAGAGTTAGTCGTCTCAGGTATGCAAGAAAGAATAACTTAAATGCTTAATCATGCTGATGCTTTTATTTTCCTTCCAGGAGATCTTGCAACACTAGAGGCTCTTATCACACTAGCATCTTGGGCCCATCTGCACATCCACCAGAAACCTATCGGTTTGTTAAATGTCAATAACTTTTATGATGGCTTTATCGCATTTCTTAACCATGCAATAAAAAACTACTTCATGTTAGCCTATATGGCTATAAATATTGATTTTGATGATAACAAACCACATGTATTTATTAAGCAAAGATTTATAAATTATGCTTTTATGATGTTATGAAATTTAAGTATCTTTGATTAAAATAAAAGCCTTATTAAATTATTTGATTGTGTTTTTAATTTCGGAATTGGACCTATTTGAAATTATTTAAACGTTTTTGGGTCATTCTATAATTTCACAAAGTCTGGGCGAAATCATAATTTCAGAAAGTTTTGGGCTTGACAAAGCATTATTTAAAATTCTGAAATTAGGACCTATGTGCAAATGTTTACAAAGGCCTTACTACTTTTATAACGTTTTGGGGTCAAAATTGAAAATTCGGAAAAATGTCAGTAGCATGTATCAGCTATCCCTTACCGGATACAAAATCCAAAAAAATTCCATTAAAAGCAAGATTCTGAATGTGCATAATTTAGTTTTGAGTGCATAACGGCTTTTGAGTTTAAACTATATAAACTCAAAACCAATTCAGCAAACCCAAGCAAGCAAGAACAAGAGCACACAACATATATTGAGCTTCGTGAATCATCATTTCTTAAAATCATCTTTGTTCTTCAATTTGTATATCTACTCTTAAAGAGAGTTTCATTGTTGTCTTTATCATTTCTCATCAAATTGTGAGTGTACAAGTGTGGGAAACACTTGGGGTGAAGAGATTGGGGATATAATCTCTTGTTGTAAAGGTTCATTGACACCTCGAAGTCAATTGTAATTGTTGAAGCCTTGGAAAGGCTTGGATAGTGAAATCCTCAAGCGGGTGAGCTTGGAGGCGTGGCGGGGATAGAACCACGTAAAAATCCTTGTGTTCGTTTTCTCTTCCCTTACTCTTTTAATATTGTGCTTATTTGAATTTATTGTTTTCCAATTGATTAAGGAATTAGATTGAATTGTTGTGTGGATTTGCTAGGATAATTTTTAAATTTCCAATTCACCCCCCCTCTTGGGTTGCACACTTATATTTCATTTGGTATCGAGGTGCTCTTGTGTAGACTTAATTGTCTTGAGTTAAAGATCAATAGCAACCCAAATTAGTTCAACTTTCATGGAAGGCCAATCTACCACTAGACCTCCATTCTTTGATGGTAATGATTATCCTTATTGGAAAATTAGGATGAGAGTGTTTTTACAAGCCTTAGATTATGAACTATGGGAAATAATTTGTGATGGTTCAGTCATTCCTAGGAAGAATGTTTTAAGTGAGTTGGATAAGAAAAATATATCTTTAAATTCCAAGGCTATGAATGCTTTATTTTGTGCCTTAGATAAAAATGAATTTCATAAAGTTTCAAATTGTTCTAATGCTTATGAAATTTGGAGAAAACTCGAAATTGTGTATGAGGAGACCACAAAGGAGGAGGAATTTCATGAAGTGTCGAATTTGGCACTTATGGCAATTGGAGATGAATCGGATGATGAACTTGATGAGGTAAGTGCTCTTCCTACATATGATGAATTGCATGATGCTTTTAAGGATTTGCATGATGAGTTAATGAAGATTGGTAAAAAGAATATATGTCTTAAAAAGAAGATGATGGAGCTTAAGAATGAAAATGAATCATTTAGTGCAAAGATTACATGTCTAGAATTAGAAAATAAGACATTACATGATAGTATTGCATTACTTGAGAATTCTAGCACTTCACATGAGCATCTAGAATCATATGTAGATGACTTGAAAAATGAAAATGATGCTTTACAAAAATGCAATGATTCATTAAATGAAAAGCTTAAAGGACTAGAGATAGATAATAAAATGTTGCATGATAAAATTGCATCATTTAAATGTCAACAAAGTATTTCGTATGAGCATGAAAAATCACATGTTGATAAATTGATGAAAGAAAATGATGTACTTAAGAAAAAGAGTAATGAGCTCAATGAAATTGTTTTGAAATTCACAAATGGGCAAAAGATGTTGGATAACATGCTTAATTCACAAAAATGTGTGTTTGATAAAGGAGGACTTGGGTATAAGCCTTACTTGAAACAAAAATATTATAAAATTATTTTGTTAACCTCCACAAATGATCAAATATGTCATTATTGCAATCAAAACGGTCATGAAGCTTGATTGTCCTATTAAAAGAAAATTATATTATGGAGTAAAATGTGTTTGGGTTGACTAAGAGCATTTGGGTGCACAACGTGAATGTTTTCTTTGTAGGTACCACAATCAAGGAATGGTGGAGAGTTCCTTGATGAAGCTTATGAGGATAATCATTTGAGCATGATCTAGGAGAAAAAGATGAGGCAAGATAATTTAATTGTTTTGGTAACAATTCTTGCCATATTAATTATGTTGAATGAATCATGATAAATGAAATTGCGAAAGTATGCTTGTATGTTTATATGATGGAATTATCATTGTGTGTAATATTGAGTGATTTATCATGATAGTTTTGTTTGATGTTAATGTTTATGAAGTGTTTAAGCATGATAGTTAAGTGGTGTGTTTGATTTATTCACTTTTGAATGCTTATATATTTAATCGTCGTTGAAAATCCTGAGTCTGCACATGCTGAAATAAATCGGTCATAACTTCTTCTAGAGAACTCCAAATCTAGCTCTGTAAAATTTATTGGAAAGCTAACTCAATTATCTTTCCAATGGTATATAGCATGCACGTTACTTCTTGCTCAATCAATACAGTTTTTATTCCGAATTTGACATTTCTGCATTTTATCCTGAGTCTGCACAGGCTGTAATGAATTGGTCGTAACTTCTTTTAGAGAACTCCAAATACAGCTCTGTAAAATTTATTGGAAAGTTAACTTAATTATCTTTCCAACGGTATATATCTTGCATGTTAATTCTTGCTCAATCAATACAGTTTTTATTTTGAAATTGACCTTTCTGCATGTTCTTAAGTTTTGAATGCTTATATCGATTGTATCTTGTTGGATCTTATTGCTGATGAATGAATTATATTTAATCGTTAATTGTGTTATATCATCATTCACTTATAAAATTGACATCATTGTTTGATACGATTTTATATATTTGGTCTGTATGCATTTATCGTTAAATTATTCAAAAGTTTTAAATCTCAAAATGATTTAAAATTAATCAATTTTAAGGGAAATAAAATGGTGTGTAGTAAGTATAAGAGCAAATATTCCATTTCCACTCATCCGGAAAACCATTATTTCTTATTGATTTCTCTGGAACAAATTGATAACCGGATTTTCAATTGAAAACCGGATTAGCTTTGGTTGCTCTCGACAACAATCGGATAACCGGATTTTCAATTTGCTTAGCTTCATCTCGCCTCACAACCGCCTACCGGTTCTCAAAACCCGGCAAGCCGAATTGCCAATTGCTGCTCTCAGGTATATATCCGGTCTACCGGATTTTGTTTTTCGTCAAGCCGTTTTCGGCTTTCAACTCTCTGACCAAGAACCGGATTTCCGGATTTTTTGTTTCCCAAGCGAATCGGCAAGCCGTTTGTGAAATTGTGTCTTGCTGCCCATTAACCGGCAAGCCGGTTAGTAAATCCGGCAAGCCGGATTCGTGGTTTATGTTGTTGTTCATCTTCTTCCTGTCTCGTGAGTTTTCTGCACATGTTCTCTTCCTCTCTCTCAAAACCGTGAACCACCCTCTTCCATTTCCAATCAATTCCTCTTCATTTCTCAACCATTTTTATGCCAAGATCAATCTCTTAAACCATTACCCATGCATTTCATCTTCATTAAACACTTCTCCATCATGATTTCTTCACTTGTTTTTCATCATTTCATCATCATCTCTCACGCGTGAACAGTAACTCTCCATTTCTCTCTCAAAATTCTTCATCTTTCACTCATTTTCTTGTTAAAATCAATCATCCAAATCATTATTCATCCATTACTCCTTCAATTTTCGTTCTCAAAACTTGATTTCATCATCTCTCCACATAAAACCCTAAATCAAATCCTCACTCTACCCGTTTCTCTCTCTTCATTTTCAAGCCTTCTTTAGCTCATTTTTAATTCACTCTACATCATAAATTAGCTTCATTCATCTCTAGGATCAATTTTCTTGGTTCAAACAAATTCATTTCACTTAATTTTTGTAAACCCGAAATTGATTTTTTAAGCTTGTTTTTTGTTCCAACAATGGTGGATGGTGATAAATCCATGAGCAAGCAAGTTGTCAAGAGATGTAAGGACAACTATGGAGATAATACGGAGTTCATATCAACCCACTTTCAGCATCTACCTCTTCGGAAACGGTTTTACGACAATTTTATGTCAAGGTCAATTATCGCTCCTTATTTTGTTAACATTCATAATTTGAAGTATTTAGAAATTTGTGACAAATCTCTTAGTTATTTTCTCATTGCAATGGGCTAGAAAAATGTTTTAGTTATTACGGAGTAATACTATGAAATTTTAGTTATGGTGTTTTATTCGAATATGATTATGGGATCCTCGAATTTTATTGTTACAACTATTGGGGGAATTCTTATTGATTTTGATGATTAATGATTATATATGTGTCGCTTGAAGAATGGATGGAGTTGTTGGTTTGGTATAATTGTTTATATGGGCGTTTTTAATATTTGTGTATTTTAAATTTTTCCGCACAAAATTGGTAATATCTTTATCGAATTATTTTTGATGCTTTTGTTTCAATTGCATCTATCTTTTTTATGATAAATGGGAGCATATAATATGTTTTTGGATAATGCATTTTGAACTTTTTGTTGTCAGACAAAATAATATATCATTTCAATATTGTCAAAATGACAATAATATGCACTTTGAGTATTCTTTTGATGATTTTGATGATATATGATTATGGTGAGGACTTGATGATTTTGAGATATAATGATAATTTGTGAGTAATATTACTTATCTTGTATTTGAGGTAATCTTGTTGTTAGGGGAGATTCTTTCAAAATTTATAAATTTTATTTTTATTCTTTTCCTTTAAGTTTTCTTTTTGATGATGAAGGGGAGAAGAATACATGTTTTCAAACTTATAAAAATTTTTTTTTAATTAAGTTTTTCTTTTTGATGATGAAGGGGAGAATGATTTAATTTGTGTTATGAAAATATATGCATGTATCTAGGGAGCATGTATGCGGGGAGTTTTATTAAATCATTTTCAAATCATTTTTAACTTGCATTAATTGAGGGAGTTTTTCATAACTAGATTAAATTTTTAATGTCTTTATCATCAAAAGGAGATTGTTTATAGGTATAAATATTGATTTTGATAACAAACCATGTATTTATTAAGATTTATAAATTATGCTTTTATGATGTTATGAAATTTAAGTATCTTTGATTAAAATAAAAGCCTTATTAAATTATTTGATTGTGTTTTTAATTTGAATTTGAAATTATTTAAACGTTTTGGGTCATTCTATAATTTCACAAAGCGAAATCATAATTTCAGAAAGTTTTGGGCTTGACAAAGCATTATTTAAAATTCTGAAATTAGGACCTATGTGCAAATGTTTACAAAGGCCTTACTACGGTTTTATAACGTTTTGGGGTCAAAATTGAAAATTCGGAAAAATGTAGCATGTTGTAGCTATTTACGGATACAAAATAAAAAAGCAAATTAATTTGCATAAGTTTTGAGTTTAAACTATATAAACTCAAAACCAATTCATTTTGCAAAAAGCAAGAACAAGAGCACAACATATATTGAGCTTCAACTTCGTGAATCATCATTCTTCAAATCATCTTTGTTCAATTTGTATATCTACTCTTAAAGAGAGTTTCATTGTTGTATTTATCATTTCTCGTGAGTGTGGGAAACACTTGGGGTGAAGAGATTGGGGATATAATCTCTTGTTGTAAAGGTTTATTGACAAAGTCAATTGTTGAAGCCTTGGAAAGGCTTGGATAGTGAAATCCTGCGGGTGAGCAGGCGTGGGCGTGGCGGGGATAAACCACGTAAAAATCCTTGTGTTCGTTTTCTCTTCCCTTACTCTTTTAATATTGTGTTTATTTAAATTTATTGTTTTCGAATTGATTAAGGCATTAGATTGAATTGTTGTGTGGATTTGCTAGGATAATTTTTAAATTTCCAATTCACCCCCCCTCTTGGGTTGCACACTTATATTTCACTTCATTCCTTCCTATGCGAAAAAACTTTTTATTTGTGCTCACACTGCTAATGAGCTACTTGATATGTTACAAGCTTATAAACCAGAGCCGGACCCCTGGACCTTTGTGTTGGAGCGACCAAATATTGATGGTAACAGTAGCGACAGTAAGAAGTACAAATTAGATTTAACTCTCCACCTGTAAATATTTTCTTCTGTGTTGCACCACCCAGGTGATGTCTTCTAAACTCTACTTCTTTCCTTTAAAACATTGAGGACAATGTTTCGTTCTGGTTATGGGGAGGAAATAGTCGACAAATGTGGAATCTTGGTTAAGTTTTTACTAATTTTTTGTTGTAGAAACTAATTGTTGCTAACTTTTTGTGTTGAAGATGGCTGAATATGGAGTGTAGTTACTCTAGAAACGCATCTTCATTGTTCGAAAAAAAAAACCAAAAAAATAAAAAAATAAAAAACAAAAAAAAATCTTTTTCTTTATTAAGTTTTTATGTTCATTTTTCTTTTTCTTTTTTATTTTCTCCTCTATGAATATACATTTTCCAACTTTTGAGTAAAAAATGGCTGAATATGGAGTGTAGTGCCTCTAGAAACGCATCTTCTTAGTAAAAAAAAAAATCATTTTGTTTTTCCATCATTTTAAGTGTACTTTTCCTAATTAGTTTTTCTACATCATTTTCACATTTTTGCATGCATATTTTTCTTTCATGTTTAGAATAAGTTGGGGGGTAGAATGTTGTTTAAAAAAAAAAATTTGTGTGATTTGTTTTAACATTAGATGACATGATTAATTTCAAATTTTAGTATTCGTATTATCTTTAGTCTTAAGTGATATTACACTATGTTTACTACTCTACATGTTGATGTCAGAGAAAAATATGAGTGCTTGAAGGAATGAATATGTCATAATAAGTGAGTTTTGAGCTATTATTTTTCTTGGAGAATAACTCTTTTGCCCACTCTTTTATAGCTTTATTATTTTACACACGATCTCTAAATTGCTTTTGAGTTAACCCTTAAAAAAAAAGAAGAAAAAAAAAAAGGGTGTTGCTACAGTGGGGGGCCCATCTAACCAGTAGATATGGATGATTATCTAGAACCCTAAAAGACGATGGAAATACCATCTTTGATCCGTTTGAGCCTTTCTAGCCATCCCTTTTATTAAATATCCATTGTTAACCCTTTTGAGCCTTAAAAAAAAAAAAAAATTTCTTTGTCAACTTATCATCTTGACCCACTCCGATTTGGAGTATTACCCAATGTCTTATAAGTTCCATCACCTATTTATGTTTGAGAAAATGTAAATAATTATTTTGTTCAGTGAAGTTATGCCAAATAAAAGCAAAAAACAAAAGAGAGGAAAAAAAATTGTTGTTTAAAAAAAAAATAAAAGGTGAAATCTACCTTGCACCAAAAAAAAAAAAATCTCTACATTTACCTTGCACCCAAACATACACTTTGTTTTCCTTATTTCCCTTCTTTATTAGCCATATCCCTAGCCTACGTTACGTCCTAATAAAAGTCTTTCTTAATTTTAGGGAACTATAGTTTGAAGTAGAAGCTAGTTATATGGGCTAAAAAAGATGTGGTGATGCATAATAATAAAATAAATAAATAAATAAATAAAGTGGGTTGACTAGCATTTTTGTTTGACTTGAGATCGTATTATTTCTAAGCTGATGGCATATTTCTTTCATCTTGGGGAGAGCATGTGATATCACTTCTGTATTATTTTCTCTCTCAATTACCAGTCATTGGAGTGACTATTTTTATTGGGTTTAATTTCTTTGTGAGAGTGTCACTACTTCCAGTGAGAATTTGGGGTTTGACATGTCATTCTTGAAAGTAGCTATAACAAAGTCTACTGGGCTGATTCATGTGGATGGTTAATGTAAGTGTGATGTTTCTTTAGATTGGAGATAATGCTTATACTTTTATTTGATTGCTATCATTAGTCTAATTGAATAAATACGAGTGTTAAAAAAAAACAAAAAAAAATTGAATTTGAATTTTGTTTTCGCTTTATTTGCTAGGGACTAGCAATAAGCTGGTTGGGGGGTGTGTTGAGTGTTAGAAAATGCATATTTATAAAGAAGAAAATCGTAATTTTACACTTCAAATCTTTCTAACAACCCTTACTTTTATGTATTTAACATTCTTGTGATTTAATTACGTGTGTTTTATTTTAATTAAGTAATTTATGTATTTTAGGGGCATTATAGTCATTTCACAATAAAGGAGTGATCAGACGGAAAAACGGACATCACTTTTGAACTCAGCACGGTCGAAAACCTTAGGAGGAGTATAAAAGGAAAAAATAGCACTATTCACATGTACGGTACTATTATGTATACGATATCACGCTACTTATTCACGGATCGATGACCTTGCATTGACCGATCATGATGAGGTGTCACGATCTGTTGGACTAAAATTCTTATGATGTTGATGGTGCGTGGCGATATCGGTGGGCGAAAAATCTCGCGTACGGTGCATGCATCACGATTATTTTCAACCAAAATTCAATTCATCCGCCAAACCGTCTTGTTGATGACATGGCGTCAAATTTTTAATCCGATGGCCATGATTTACTCCATGTATCTATAAAAGGGCCTAATTTGATATCTCTGAATCCATTTTTGGGATCCATTTTCTGTAATTCCTTCTCCATCTTGTATTTTCTATGTATTTTAATAAATTTCCATTTTGCCCCTAGTTCAATTATGAGTAGCTAATTTCCTTTCAAGCTTGGGTTGAAGGTGAAGTCTCAACATGTGTCATGGGCTTTATTTGGTAAATTTATTTTCTCTTCCCCTCTAGTTTTTGTGGATGTTTTGACTTCTCGTCGACAAATAACACTAATCTTGTCGCCTTGGTTTCACCTCTAGTACAAGGTTATTATTATTGTACGATAAGCACCATATTGATTAGAGCGTGGTTCATGAGGTGTGGATTCCCCCCTCATGATTTAATTGGTATTAATACGGATTATTTAGCCCATGATGCATGTTGATACGGATCCAGATACCCAAGTACGCCATTTTAATAGATTTCTCTCAATTTATTCTCGCCATTTCAATTCCAATTTTAGAATTTATTCTTGCCATTTTAATTCCAATTTTAAGATAATTTAAATCACTTCCAACACAAATCCAATCATCTATTTACAAAATTAATTCTAGACACAATTAAAACCCACCTCCTCGTGGGATCGACACTCGTCACCATTGATCTATACTACAATAGATTCGTGCGCTTGCGAGTACATTAAAATTTGCACAACAACTCCCACTGGGGCCACGTTTCATTGATCTCCCTTTTGTCACCGATAGTGCATCCGCTTGCTACGAACTTGTCTGTTTTCCTTATTTTTTCGTATGTTCTCTTCATTTAATACGGAGGCTGCAACTTCGTCGGAAACTACACTGTCCGCTAGATTATTATTCGTCAGGTTGATGATGAGTTGATCATACGAATCTGGTAGACTTTGAAGTAGAAGCTATGCACATTCATTCTCCCCTATATTATAACCCAACATTGTGAGTTGTGAAAATAGAGTCTCCAATGTGTTGATGTGGTCGGTCACCATTGTAGATTCCGTCATTTGAAGAGTATAGAGTTTCCTCTTCAAGAAGATTTTGTTGTGTAGTGACTTGGCCTCGTACAATTTTGTGAGAGTATCATATATTTCCTTCGTTGTATTTTTCTCTGCCACACTGGATAATACTCCATCCGCAAGTGCCAAGTGTAGATCAGAAATGGCGTTGCCATCTATCTCGTTCCACTTGTCATCAGTTATCTCCATGGGCTTTTCTCCAACTGCTGCTAAGCAATTATTTTTCCTCAATACAGCTTTCATCTTCATTTTCTACAACGAAAAATTATTTCCGTTAAACTTCTCAATTTCACATTTTGCCACCATTTTGTTGATAAATTTTGAACACAAGCTAGTGTACCACCTTGAATAGTTGTGAGTACGTGTGAGAATGCACACTAGGAAAGTTCCCAGGAAAGATTGAAGGGGTCACAATGGTCCCACTTACAACCCAAATTCCTTAAGCTCTTATCACCTTTGTGACAGAACTTTCCTAGACATGTACAAAACCACACAGTTGCTTTACTCACACCACTATTCCCGCTTTGCACCATAAAATTCTTGGATCGCTCCCACCGTTTCTCGTGAACAACACCGTATATGTGAATAGTACCGTATACGTGATTAGTACCTTTACGTGAACAGTACCCCCGACTCTAAAAATATAACCAATAGCTCTAATACCACTGTTAGGAAATTAATGGGTGAAGCAGGACCGCAGCTAAAATAAAATTGGAAGAAAATAAAGAACAAACACAATAGAGGACACCAGAAATTACGTGGTTCGGCTTTTAGCCTACGTCCACGGGCAAAGACAGAAGAAAATATTTTACTAGTAAAAAGGAGTTACAAGTATTGTAGTATTTTAGCTCACTTTCCAAAAACCCCAATACACCTAAACTCTCAAATCACTATAACAAGAGCTTATAATTTCAAACTCTCTAAACCCTCTCTCAAAAATGCTAAATTGTTCTTTCTCTTAATGGAATGCTTCAGCTCTTCATCTGCACTTCTATTTATAGCAAAATAGTGGTCAAGAAAATCAACGATTTTAGCCCACCAATTATGGCTTCAATTTCGTCAATCCGTGTGGCTTCTAGATTTTTATTTGCTGGCACCAAAGTCAAGTACCAAATTTAGTGCTGACTTTTAGGCGCCTACTTTGACAATATGAATACCCCAAAAGGGATTTAACCTTTTGTGTGAAGAGATTGGTTGATTTCTTAGGATGCTCTTTCTCCGAGGGTGAAGAGCCCAATGAGGTAATTGAAGAAATATCAAAACTGTGTAGTTTTGATAACATCAAAGGTTTAGAAGCGACCAAGTTTGGGAAACAACCTGATGGGACAGGAACTTTTTCTCTTCTTTAGGAAAGGTGAATTCGGAGATTGGAAAAATTATTTAACTCCCTCAATGTCAGAACATATGGTAAAAATGATGGAAGAAAAGTCTGCTGGCTCGGGCCTGACTTTTAAACTATCATAGGAATTGCCGGAAGTTAAAGTACATGTTTCAGGGAAGCACAGAAGCTTACTATGCATTGGTTGTATACTTCAATCTTTGTTTTGTCAATGGTATTAAACCCTGATTATAATATATGTGAGTGCTTCGAAAATGAATAATAAGTTGTTAGTCTATTCATATCTTTTTGGAGAAGTATCAGAATATAAACAAATCAAATCTAATGTATACTAGTGTGAATCCTGATTATTATGTCTTTTGAAATCTATTATTACCTATCTATGATCGTAAAAGTGCTTTGGGACATGGATATATAATAATTTTCCAAGTTTTTAAATGAAAGGAGGTATTCATACCCGAAAAATTTGTAATATCTAGAATTAATTATGCATGTATTCACGTGAGGGATGTAGTTAATTAGGATTTTGATGAGGCACATTTAAAATTGAACATGATCATGCGCGACTGCACACATAGCAATCTCCCATTTGAGGGGTTGTACTCTAGGCCTCAACCTTTAAATAGAAACTTGCCACGCGCTTAGTCGTGCTCTATAAGGTGTACAACTGCATGGACCTGATTACATCTCATTGAAAGTATAATAAAATTTTGCATATTTAGGTAGTAATATAAACCAACCTAAATATGATATTTATTAATAATGAATTTACTTGTTATGATTGTCCTGGTCAAAGATTTCTCTGTGAGATTTCATATGTTGTGAGATTTTATATGTTGAAAACAATGTAAGATAATTTCATTATCAATACAATCAAAAACATCTTTTTCAATATACACAACTAAGTTATCACTAAATTTGTTCTTAAAATCTTGTAATAATGGCAAAAATATTCATATAATGAAGATAAAGGGAAAATATGAATACATGACAAAATTAGAGATTTTGAAACTCAATAAAAGATCAATCGAAAATTTGAAAATTAGAAATTAGCTAAACTTACCACTTAGGAATCAACGTTGAAGACTAAATAATTAAAGGAAAATACTTTTGATTTATGGGAAATCCATACATAGAGACACATGCACTGCCCTAATGGACTATTCCACTACCGCTGTGACAACAAACAAATAAAGTTTTTTGTTTTATTCAAAACACTGAAAAGAGACGAGAAAAAAAGAGAGTAAAGTGAATCTCTTTTGTTTTATTTAATTTTTTATTTTAGTTAGTATCTATTATTTTTTCTTTATTAAAGTTTCTAAATGTTTTGATAGTTAATCAAATTATTAAGAATTAAACATTTAAAATAGGGCCACATGGAACATTCAACAGAAGCAACTTTTATAACTCCCCATCAGCAATCCTAAACACATCTTTTAACACTCCTCTTTGCTTTAGAAGCTGCAAACACCAAGTTTTGTTCTGAAAAACTCAAACTTTCTAACCGGCACTGGCTTGGTGAAAACATCTGCAACCCGATCTTCTGTTTTGCAGTAGACAAGACTAACAACTCCATTTTTCGTCACTTCTCTTAAGAAGAATAATTTAATATTAAAGTGCTTAGTTTTCCCATGAAACACAGGATTTTGAGAGATTGCAATAGCAGCTTGGTTGTCAACTAGAATCTCTGTACTTTCCTCCAGCTCCAGGTTAAGATCAATTAAAATCTTCCTCAGCCACAAAGCTTGATTGATAGCAGCTGTTGTAGCAATAAACTCTGCTTCAGCAGTGGATTGAGCTACAATTTCTTATTTTTTTTAGCTCCATGAGAAAACAGCAGAACCAAGTATGAAACAGTAGCCCGAAGTGCTTTTCATATCATCAATGGAATCTCCCCAATCGCTATCTGAGAAACCAAACAATTTGAACTCTTTGCTCCTTGCAAATTTAATGCCAAAATTACATGTGCCCTTGATATATCTAAGCACCCTCTTTGCAGCTTTGAGATGCCATTCTCTAGCACATTGCATAAACCAAGACAAAATGCTTACAGCATTCAAAATTTCAGGCCGAGTTGCTGTGAGATACATCAAGCAACCAATTAGGCTTCTGAAATATGCCTGATCAACCTTCTATGTTCCATCTTTACAGAGTTTCTCATTTAAGTTCATTGGAGTGCTTATTTCTTTCCATTCTTCAAGTTTAAACTTTTTCATAATTTCCCTGGCATATTTCTTCTGACAGATGATGACTTCATTTTCATTTTGTTTAATTTCCATTCCAAGAAAGAAGGTCATTAATCCGAGATCTGTCATCTCAAAAATCTTCATCATTTCTTGCATAAACTCCTCCACAATACACCTTTTATTTCCTGTCACGAGCAGATCATCAACATATAATGAGATGATAAGAATGTCAACACCATTGTGCTTGACATATAATGTTGATTCAGATAAGCTTCTAACGAATCCTAAGTTCCGCAAGTATTTATCAATCTTGTTGTACCAAGCTCTTAGAACTTGCTTCAAGTTGTAAAGAGCATTTTTAAGAAGATACACTTTGTTTTCCTCTCATTCCTTTACATAGCCTTCCGGTTGCTCTACGTAAATCTCCTCCTGCAAGAAACCATTCAAGAACGCTCACTTGACATCTAATTGATACATCCTCTAATTTTTTTATGCTGCAACAGCTAGTAAGAGCCTGATGATGTCAAGTCTAGCAATTGGTGCAAAGGTATCTGAGTAATCCACGCCAGGTACTTGAGCAAATCCTTTGACCATGAGCCTATCTTTATATTTGTTGATTGAGCTATCAGCATTAAGGTTGATTTTGTACATCCACTTGACTCTAATTACCTTCCTATTTTGGGGACGATCAACCAACTCCCCTGTTTTATTCTTTTCAATCATGAACAGCTCCTCATTCATTGCCGTAACCCAATTCTGATTCGTCTTGGCTTCTTTATAATTTGTAGGTTCACACACAATATTATTGCATCTTTGGTAAACACTGAAATACTAGCTAGGCAACCCAAGAGGGGGGGTGAATTGGGATTTTAAAATTATCCTAGGCAAACCACACAACAATTCAATCTAATGCCTTAATAAATTCGAAAACAATAAATTCAATAAAAGCACAATAATAAATGAGTAAGGAAGAAAGCTAACTCAAGGATTTTTACGTGGTTCGGCAATCCCGCCTCGTCCACGCCTCCAAGCACACCGGGCTTGAGGATTTCACTATCCAAGCCTTTCCAAGGCTTCGATTACAATTGACTTGAGGTGTCAATGAACAAGAGATTATCTCTCCAATCTCTTCACCCCAAGTGTCTCTCACACTTGTACTCTCACAATTTGATGAGAAATGATAAATACAACAATGAATCTCTCTTTAAGAGTGGATATACAAATTATAGCTCAATGATGATTCAACAAATGATGATTTGCGAAATGGAAGCTCAATATATGTTGTGTGCACTTGTTTATGCTTGCTTGTTGGAGATTGTTGGAGAGCTTCAAAATGAGTTGGATTTGAGTTCTTATAGCTTGAGCTCGAAAACTAGCCGTTACTCACATTATGGGCTATCCGGTTTGCCGTTTAATGGAATCCGGTAAGCCGGATTTATGTTACCGTTAAGGCAAAATTCAAAATTTTGCCTAACCGGGATTGAATCCAGCCGTTTTCCTTCTTTTGTTTATCAAGCCGGTTGCTGATAACCTGCTACAATGAACTTTTTCCCATATTTTCATTTTGACCCCAAAACTTTATAAAAACTATAGTATAACCCAAAACGTTATGAAACTTTGCAAATAGGTCCAATTTCAGAATTTTAAATAATGCTTTCTCAATCCCACAACTTTCTGAAATTATGACTTCGCCCAAACTTTATGAAATTATAGAATGACCTAAAAATATTTAAATAGTTTCAAATAGGTCCAAATCCGAAATTTCAAGCACTACTTGTTTATTTCAAAGTTTTCAAAATTCTTTCAATTAAACCATAAACTTTGAAAAACAACCAATTTCATAAAATCATTTTTCCATTAAATATGAAACATTTATAATGTGAAAATAATGATTTATTTAAAAAGAATAAAAACAATCAATTCCATAAAATCATTTTTTTTATTAAATATAAAACATTTATAATGTAAAAATAATGATTTATTCAAAATATATTTTTCAATAATTTGAGCTTAAAAGATTAATCATTCTTAATCTTGTTTGTTATCATCAAAATCAACATTATGGAAACATATATGTTAACAATCTCCCCCTTTTTGATGATGACAAACATTTCATGTATTTGAACAATCATTTTTCATAAAATCATTTTTTTCATTAAATATAAAACATTTATAATGGGAAAATAATGATTTATTTAAAATATATAAAAAATAATTTACAAGATTAATCATTCTTAATCTTGTTTGTTATCATCAAAATCAATATTATGAAAACATATATGTTAACAATCTCCCCCTTTTTGATGATGACAAACATTTCATTTATTTAAAGAATGATTCCACAAATTGCTCCCCCTAAAAATAATTTTCTCTTACAATTTGCCAATTAGCTAAATTAATGATTTAAATACATGGATTTTTCTCCCCCTCATCATCAAAAAGAAAAACTTAATTGGCAAAGACAAAAGTAGCAAATTTTTATAAATTTGAGAACATGTATTCTTCTCCCCCTTCATCATCAAAAAAGAAAACTTAAAAGGAAAAGAATAAAAATAGTAAATTTGTTACCCATGTTGTTCAAGTGGAAATTTTGAAAGAATCTCCCCCTAACAACAAGCATTACCTCAAATTAAAGATTAGTAATATTACTCACAAATTATCATCATATCTCAAAATCATCATCATAATCAAATATCAATTATCAAAACAATTATTCAAAATGCATATTATTCAAAAACATATTATATGCTCCCCCTAAATATATGGCCAATTTAAAAATTTAACCAAAATGATTTTATCCAAAAACAAATCATATTTATCTCCCCTTAAAAATGAACAAATCCTCAAATACACAACATGATTAAAAACACTTCCATATAAGCTTAAACAATAACAACAAACCAACAACTCCTTCAATTTATCAAGCAACACACATATAATCATCAATTACCAAAATCATCAAGAAATTAAATCATTCCAAGTTTATGCCGAATATTTTGAAAATTCTTCTTTGCAAAAAGGTTTTGATTTCTTTACCAAATTGGCATGCATATTATCAAATATTCAAGCTCCATAATTATCAATGCAAGTTAAAAAATGATTTGAAAATTATTTAACAAAAACTCCCCCTGCATACATGCTCCCCCTAGATACATGCATATATTTTCATATCACAAATTAAATCATTCTCCCTTTTTCGATATCATTTAAATAAGTAAGACATATTCAACAATACATCGATAAAGTACAAAAAATGCATTCATTCACTAATCATAGATTGCATAAGATCAAGCTTCATCAAATATAATGTAATCATCAATGCACATTCTTTATCATCAAAACTTAAGTAAAAACATAAGTACATAATGGCAATATATAAATCATCAAAATCAACATATGCCAATATATATAGATCATCAAAATCAACATAACTATTAAGAAAAGCCATAATTATGAGTTAAAGAACAAGTGATCAAATCCATTATTACAAATGCTCACATATATTTTTAAGTGATGATCTAGTAGTTACACCTTGTGATGGATCTTCCAAAATTAAGTTCTTAAGGTGAGAAGAAACATACATTCACTCTTTAGGGAGTGTTTGAGAAGTACCTTCATTTTACTCCGCATTTGTTTCTTCATGTTGCTCCTTTTGATTTTCAAGTGGTGCATTCTTTTGGCTATCATTTGATAATCTTCTTGTAGCTTTTCATCTACATTATCATCAACAACAATTTTCTCCATAGAGGAAGAATTAGACTCATCAAATATAACATGTATAAATTCTTCCACAATCAAAGTTCTTTTGATGTACACTCCATAAGTTTTGCTTGTGTTTGAATAGCCAAGAGAAATACCAACATCAAATTTTGGATCAAATTTGCCAAGATTATCTTTTGTGCTCAAAATAAAACATTTGCATCCAAATATCAAATAATAATCATCATCAATCCACTATGAAAGCAACAATGCATATGAAAATGTAAGTGCATAATATAATAGAAAACTATGGTAAAATCCATAAGGAGAGCACACTTTGGAAGTGGTAATTTGAAATACTCAAAATGCACAAATTCGAATTTTTTAAGATATTGAGTAAAAAGTGTAAGTTTGAATCAATTAAAACGATTTTAGAGATGATTTTAAACACAAGAATGGATGAGAATAATTTATATGAATCAATTTGGATTGAAAACGAATGAGAATGATGGATTTTGCAATGAAATCAAGTGAGGAGTAATCGGCTTTTAGTGAGAGAGAGAGAAACGGAAAGCCGAATGAGAGGAAGAGGGAGAACAAAGCTAAAAGCTCACGAATCCGGCTAGTCGGTTGTGAGCAGAAAGTTGAAACCCGAAACCGGCGTGCCGGATATGCATAACCGGAAATCCGGTTTTGTTCCAGCAAGCTTTTCATGCAAATTCGGCTTTCCGGTTTTGCTAACCGGTAGTCCGATTTGAGGCAGAAAGTAACATGCAAGCTATATACCGTTGGAAAGATAATTAAGTTAGCTTTCCAATAAATTTTACAGAGCTTGATTTAGAGTTCTCTAGAAGAAGTTATGACCAATTCATTACAGCATGTGCAGACTTGATTTGGAGTGCTTATAAGCATTCAAAAATAAAATGCAGAAAGGTCAAATTCGGAATAAAAACTGTATTGATTGAGCCAGAAGTAATGTGCAAGCTATATACCGTTGGAAAGATAATTAAGTTAGCTTTCCAATAAATTTTACAGAGCTTGATTTAGAGTTCTCTAGAAGGAGTTATGACCAATTCATTACAACTTGTGCAGACTAGAGATTTTCACAATAATTAAACATATAAACATTCAAAAGTGAATAAATTAAACACACCACTTAACTATCATGCTTAAACACTTCATAAACATTAACATCAAACAAATCCATCATGATAAATCACTCAATATTACACACAATGATAATTCCATCATGTAAACATACAAGCATACTTTCGCAATTTCATTTACCATGATTCATTCAACAAAATTAATATGGCAAGAATTGTTACCAAAATAATTAAATCATCTTGTCTCATCTTTTTCTCTTAGATCATGCTCAAATGATTATCCTCACAAGCTTCCATCAAGGAACTTCTCCACCATTCCTTGATTGTGGTACCTACAAAACAAATTCAAGTTGTGTGCTTTGGTACCCAAATACTCTTGGGTCCTTGAACGTTAGATTTAGTTTCTTTTGGGACCCAAATACATTTTGCTCCATAATACGCATTTCTCTTAACTGGACATCTAAAACTCATATGACCATTTCCATTACAATAATAACAAAGAATCTTATGATCACTTGTGGAGGTAGCCTTAACAAAATAATTCTTATAATATTTTTGTTTCAAGTAAGGCTTATACCCAAGTCCTCCTTTATCAAACACACATTTTTGAGTGCTTAGTAATTTTTCTAAGTTCTTTTGACCATTTGTGAATTTTAACACAATTTCGTTGAGCTCATTACTCTTTTTCTTAATCACTTCATTTTCTTTCATCAATTCACCAACATGTGATTTTTCATGCTCATATGAAGTACTTTGTTTGCATTTAAATGATGCAATTCTATCATGCAAAATTTTATTATCTAACTCTAGTCCTTTAATCTTTTCATTTAATGAACCATTGCATTTTTGTAAAGCATCATTTTCATTTTTCAAGTCATTTACATGTGATTCTAGATGCTTGTGTGAAGTGCTAGATTTCTCATTTGATAATGCAACTCTATCATGCAATGTTTTATTCTCTAATTCTAGGCATGTAATCTTTGCACATAGAGATTCATTTTCATTTGTGAGCTCTACCATTTTCTTTTTAAAACATGCATTCTTTTTACCAATTTTTATCCAATTATCATGCAATTCTTTAAAAGCATCATACAATTCATCATAAGTTGGATCACTTACCTCATCAAGTTCATCATCCGATTCATCTCCAATTGCCATAAGTGCCAAATTCGACACTTCATGAAATTCCTCCTTGTTTGTAGTCTCCTCATACACAATTTCAAGTTTTCTCCAAATTTCATAAGCATTAGAACAATTTGAAACTCTATGAAATTCATTTTTATCTAAGGCACAAAATAAAGCATTCATAGCCTTGGAATTTAAAGTCATGTTTTTCTTATCCAATTCACTTAAAACATTCTTCCTAGGAATGAATGAACCATCACAAACTATTTCCCATAGTTCATAATCTAAGGCTTGTAAAAACACTCTCATCCTAGTTTTCCAATAAGGATAGTCATTACCATCAAAGAATGGAGGTCTAGTGGTGGATTGGCCTTCCATGAAAGTTGAACTAATTTGGGTTGATATTAATCTTTAACTCTAGACGGTTAAGTCTACACAAGAGCACCTCGCTCGGATACCAAATGAAATACTAGCTAGGCAACCCAAGAGGGGGGCTGAATTGGGATTTTAAAATTATCCTAGGCAAACCACACAACAATTCAATCTAATGCCTTAATAAATTCGAAAACAATAAATTCAATAAAAGCACAATAATAAATGAGTAAGGGAAGAGAAAGCTAACTCAAGGATTTTTACGTGGTTCGGCAATCCCCGCCTACATCCACGCCTCCAAGCACACCGGGCTTGAGGATTTCACTATCCAAGCCTTTCCAAGGCTTCAAACGATTACAATTGACTTCAAGGTGTCAATGAACCTTTACAACAAGAGATTATCTCTCCAATCTCTTCACCCCAAGTGTCTCTCACACTTGTACTCTCACAATTTGATGAGAAATGATAAATACAACAATGAATCTCTCTTTAAGAGTGGATATACAAATTATAGCTCAATGATGATTCAACAAATGATGATTTACGAAATGGAAGCTCAATATATGTTGTGTGCACTTGTTTATGCTTGCTTGTTGGAGATTGTTGGAGAGCTTCAAAATGAGTTGGATTTGAGTTCTTATAGCTTGAGCTCGAAAACTAGCCGTTACTCACATTCTGAGCTATCCGGTTTGCCGTTTAATGGAATCCGGTAAGCCGGATTTATGTTACCGTTAAGGCAAAATTCAAAATTTTGCCTAACTTGGATTAATCCGAAGCCGTTTTTCGGTGCTTGCTCGAATTCTGCCGTTTATCGAAGTAAGCCGGTTGCTACAGTAACCTGCTACAATGAACTTTTTCCCATATTTTCATTTTGACCCCAAAACTTTATAAAAACTATAGTATAACCCAAAACGTTATGAAACTTTGCAAATAGGTCCAATTTCAGAATTTTAAATAATGCTTTCTCAATCCCACAACTTTCTGAAATTATGACTTCGCCCAAACTTTATGAAATTATAGAATGACCTAAAAATATTTAAATAGTTTCAAATAGGTCCAAATCTGAAATTTCAAGCACTACTTGTTTATTTCAAAGTTTTCAAAATTCTTTCAATTAAACCATAAACTTTGAAAAACAACCAATTCCATAAAATCATTTTTCCATTAAATATGAAACATTTATAATGTGAAAATAATGATTTATTTAAAAAGAATAAAAACAATCAATTCCATAAAATCATTTTTTTTTATTAAATATAAAACATTTATAATGTAAAAATAATGATTTATTCAAAATATATTTTTCAATAATTTGAGCTTAAAAGATTAATCATTCTTAATCTTGTTTGTTATCATCAAAATCAACATTATGGAAACATATATGTTAACAAACACCTGTATGTGGGCTTGTGCCCCTGATAGGTCTGTCATCCACCGTTTTATTTTCCCAATCTTTAATGCTTTGATCTGCTATGTCCATAACAGAAAACTTGAGTTTTGGCTTTTTTGAGGTTAGATCCATCTTCTTTGCATCATCTCAATTCCACTCTTCATCTTCCATAAAGTGCACATCTCTGCTTATAATAATTTTTTCAGTTTATGGCTGGAAAACTTTATAAGCTTTTGCAACAGAACTGTAGCCAATAAAGATGCCTGGAAGTGATCTTTTATCTAGTCTGTCTCTATTAATCTGTGGAACATGAGTGAAGCACAAACATCCAAATATTCTAAGTAATTTCAGAGATAGTTTATAGCCATACATAGCCTCAAAGGGTGTTTTATCCCTCACTGCTCTTGTGGGAAGCCTGTTTTGCAAAAAGATAGCAGTGCAAGCAACTTCAGCCCAAATTTACTTTGGCAAGTTCTTCTCATATAGCATACATTGTGTCATCTCCAATATAAATCTGTTTTGTCTCTCACTCACTCCATTTTGTTGTGGAGTGTATGGAGTGGTTAATTGATGTGGATGCCAGCCTCCTCGTAAAAGCGATTGAATGCTTTAAAGGTGTACTCTTTGCCATTGTTTGATCTAACAGTCTGAATTCTACAACCACTCTCGTTCTCAACTCTGACTTTAAAGTTCCAAAAAACTTGAGCCACCTCTGACTTATGCTTTAAAAAAAAAGATCCAACACATACGGGTGAAATCATCAATGAATGCAACGTAATAAAGACTACCATTCAAAGAAGGCGTTCTTTGTGGGCCTGCAATATCAGTATGAACTAATTGCAGCTTATTTGTTGCTCTCCATGTTGCCTTGGGAAATGGTCTACTGCTTTGCTTTCCAAACTGACATGCTTTGCAATTTGGAATACAGTCATCAAGTTTTGGAAGGTCATTTGTCATCCCCTTGGATTTCATCTGCAGCAGCCCCTGATGATGATAATGCCCGAGTCTCTTGTGTCATAACTCAGTGATATTTTCTTTGATCGAAAAAGCTTTTTGCTCCTCCTCCAATGGATTTAGAACAAAGCTTTTCCCTTTCATTTTTACTTTGAAAAGAAAACAAAGTTTACAGAAGGAAATAAGAGCCACGTGAATTGTCTAAAGAACTTCACACAATTCATTAACTGACAACAATACAATTTAAAGCTTAAATAACACACCAAAGCTAAATAACGACCCACTAGTATCATGGTCCAAAGATTATGCCACGATCACAGCAAGAATTAACAAAATAAATAACCAACACCAGAAAAATAGGAAAAGTTTGAAACATTCAGCAGAAGCAACTTCTATGACTCCACATCAGTAGTCCTAAACACATCTTCTAACAATTTTTGACTCAAAATGAAGCAGGAATCCTTAAGGAATTGCTGCTCTGAGAGATGTTCTAAGCCTCCCATTGAAGTTTATATGAGAGATACAACTTCTCCAAGGCAATTATATATCTACTTCTTAAAGGATTATAGAGAGGACTTTAGGTCAAAGGATAAATAGGGACAAAAGTCTTAGCTTTTTTGACGGATTGCGTACTTAAATAGGGACAAAAGTGAATTTAATATTTTGAGCATATTTAGATAATAAACATTGGCTATTTTAGGTTTTACATAAATTTATGCTAACATGGGGTTATTGAAAAATTTGTAATTATTAATACAAAATGAGTTTAAATTTGAAATTTTTATATATTATATTAGACATCCAAAGGAATCTTTTGAAACTTGTTCAAACAAAATCATATGAGAAATCAATTTATAATGATTTTATGAATTCAAGTCTATTACACTGAAAATTTTAAATTTCAGCAGAATGTATGAGTTACAAAACTGTTTTACCATATTTAAACTTCTTCAAAACTCATGAAATTTTGAGATTTGTGTCCTATACATGTCTAGTATGTTTTTGGAAAGTTTCATGATTTTATAGTTAAAGGATAAATTGTTTTGAATTTTTTAATCCAGTAAGGGTATAGCAAAAGGTTGTTTGACGGGTTTCTTGAGGTTTAAAACAAAAATTGTTTTCAATTATTTTAAATAGAATCAAGCTATGACAATTTTACTATTGAGAACCTATATGTTAGCATACTCTTGTAAATTTTGAGATTTTTTGGATGAAGGCATAATTTATTAAAATTCATATACTGTTACATTGAGGAAATGATAATTATTATTTGAGTCCTGAAAATGTAAGTTGATTGTTAAAATTGAGAAGGAAAATGTAATAGAAGAATCAAGGCATTAAATTCCAAGGAAAATTCATTTGAGACTTATGCTCCTCAAAATTATTTCAATCAGAAAAAGAAATTGTATTTTATTTAGAAAAATTGGGCAATATGTTAGCCTACATAGCAATTAAGCTCAAGGAATGGTGAGGGAAGGAGAAGAATATGTTTTCCTTTATGACTTCTGGTCTACACCAGCCTTGAGCAAAGAAAGATTCTTCTTAGACTTACTTTTGAGAAAATCCTTATATTGAGTAATATAGGCGATGTTTATAGAATACGATACTATTTGAATTATGCCTTTGCACTTAGCAAGATATTGATAAAAATGTCTTTTCGAGAGTGACACAATTATATTGTCAATAATGGGATATTTGTTGGAAAAGGGATATTGTCCTAATTCTTCAAGATTATAATTCTTAATATTATTAAAGCTGAAAGAAGAATCATCTTAACTTGTGTTATTGACTCTGTAGCATGAGAGACATGGTTATGTGAATTTTTCTTGTATTAAGAAAATGAGAGAACTTGGTATACTATCTAATTTAAGCTTGTCAAATGACCAATGTAATATGTGTATGGAATCAAAATCTACGAAAAAGACATGTAAATCAATTCTGAGCAGAGAAACTGAATTTCTCAGTTTAGTTCAAAATGGTATTGCGGTATTGCTAATTTAAAATAAATCATGAATTGAGGAGGTAAATATGATTAAAGCATATTCAATTCTTATTGTGAGAATACCATCGATAAAATGACACCTCCTTATTCACCTTAATTAATTAATGTAACTAGAAGGAAAATAGAACATTGAACAGCATGGTAAATACCATGGTACTAAGTTCTAGAGCACTGCCGAAATTATGGGGAAATCTAAGTTGTTAACTTGTCACATTTAGGATAGACTATTCTGTAAAAAATAAAATAGAAAAGACAGCTTATAGGTGTTGAGTGTTAGAAAATACATATTTATAAAGGAGAAAACCGTCATTTTACATTTCAAGTCTTACTAACAACTCTTACTTTTATGTATTTAACCTTCTTGTGATTTAATTACGTGTGTTTTATTTTAATTAAGTATTTTATGTATTTTAGGGGTATTATAGTCATTTCACAATAAAAGAGAGATCAAACGGCAAAACGAACATCACTTTTGAACTCAGGACGATCGAAAACCTTAGGAGGAGCATAAAAGGAAAAATGGCACTGTTCACATGTACGGTACTATCTACGTTACTGTTCACGACATTGTTCACATAGACGGATCGATGACGTGGCATTGACCGATGATGTGGCATTGACTAATGAGGTGTCACGATCCTGTTGGACTAAAATTCTTATGTACTGTTGATGGTGACGTGGGAGCATATCAGTGGACTAAAAATCTCGCGTACGGTACATGCATCACACAGGATTATTTTTTTCAACCTGGATCAAAGCGTATTCATCCACGTGGTCAAACCGCATCTTGATGATGGCGCAACTGTTTTTAATCTGATGGCCATGATTTACTCCATGTATCAATAAAAAGGGAGCCTCCCCCCTAATTTGATATCTCTGAATCCATTTTTGGGATCCATTTTCTATAATTCCTTCTCTATCTTGTATTTTCTACGTATTTTAATAAATTTTCATTTTGCCCCTAGTTCAATTATGAGTAGCTAGTTTTCTTTCAAGTTTGGGTTGAAGGTGAAGTCTCAACATGTATCATGAGCTTTATTTGGTATATTTATTTTCTTTTCCCCTCTAATTTTTGTGGATGATTTGACTTTTCGTCGACAAATAATAATAATCTTGTCTAGATACCGTCTTGGTTACATTGGCTCTCTAGTACAAGGTTATTATTATTTGGCACGATAAGCCTTTAGCATCATATTGATTAGAGTGTGGTTCATGATGTGTGGATTCCCCCCTCATAATTTAATTGGCATTAATAAGGAATATTTAGCCCATGGTGCATGTTGATACGGATCTAGATACCCAAATACGTAATTTCAATAGAATTCTCTTCAATTTATTCTCGCAATTTCAATTCCAATTTTAGAATTTATTCTCGCCATTTTAATTTAAGTTTTAGCATATTCCAAATCATTTCCACCACAAATTCAATCATCCATTTACAAAATTAATTCTACACACAATTAAAATCCACCTCCTTGTGGGATCGACACTCGTCACCATTAATCTATACTACAATAGATTCGTGCACTTGCGAGTTCATTAAAATTCGCACAACAAGTTTTTGGCGCCATTGCCAGGGAGATAAGTAATTTTAATTCATAGAATTTATTTTTGTGAATAATTCCATTTAAATTGTTTTCTTGTATTTTTTTTTTAAAAAGAAAAAAGAAAAAAAAAAGTGAATCTACATTTAAAGATTAGTATTTCTTTTCTTTTTCTCTTCTTTAAATTTTTGTAATTTAATTTTCAAGTTATTTTTTTCTTTGTAATTTTTATTTCACGAATTTATTTTAGTGTGTTTTTATAGAAAGGTTTTAATAGCGCAATAAGGTTAGTATCGTAATTTCTCCCTCTTCTTTATTTTTATATGTTTTGTTCCCATCTTTATTTTTATTTTATTTGTTTTGTATGCATGGTCGTAGGTCATTATTACCCAATCTTGAACTTATAGACCTTGAACTAGAAAAAATACTTCGCACACACAAACAAGTTAAAAATAAAATGGATTTGCAACCACAGGAGAGGCAATTTAAGGACTACTTCAGTCCTTTAGCTAACTTGAGCACATCATGTATAAGATACCCAAATGTAGCTGCTAGGAGTTTTGAACTAAAACCTAGTGTGCTAAATTGTCTCCCAACATTTTATGGTCTAGAAAATGAGGACCCATATAATCACCTGAATGATTTTCATGCTATTTGTCAAACATTTAAATATGAGAATTTTTCAGATGATGATGTAAAACTTAGACTATTCTCATTTTCTTTAAAGGATAGAGCTTGTTCATGGTTAAATACCTTGCCTACTAATAGCATTACATCATGGGAACAAATGGTAACTAAATTTTTGAATAAATATTTCCCAGTGCATAAAACCAATGCTATACGCAGGGAAATTTCAGAGTTTACACAGATAGAAAACGAGCAATTTTTTGAAACATGGGAGCGATTCAATGGGCTATTCTTGAAGTGTCCACATCATGGGTACGAGAAATGACAACAATACCAATACTTTTTGGAGGGATTACTACCAAATATGCAAGAATGGCTAATGGCAACAAGTGGATGAGAGCTAATGTCAAAAAGTGCATTAGAGATTTGGGAATTCTTCCAGTGACAAGCGGATAATTCCCAACGACGGAGTCGATCACTCAAGAATACTAGAAGAATTAAAGGAGTAAATGAGGTTCAAATTGGCGAGTCAACTTCGGGAATCAAAGAAGTCAAGGAGATGGTTGAAGGTCTTGCTCAACAAATAGCATCGTTATCGACTGCTAAATCAACAGAGCCACATGACCATGACTCATACTCAGATCAAGCCAATGCCATAGGTGTAATGAGAAAACCATCAAATTACAATCCATACTCCAACACATATAACCATGGATGGAGAGACTACCCTAATTTTTCATGGTCTCAAAGATTCCAACAGAATAAACCAGCAGCTCCAGCTCCACCAATGCAACAAATTTCTCAAATTCCTTAAGCCTCTCAGCCCCCATTTAGACCATTCAATCATAACCAAAACTACTCTCAACCCGTACCATGGGAGGATGCATTCCAGAATTTCAAGAATGTTACTCACTCCACAATTGAGCAATAGAACCGCACCATTGATGGACTACGAAATGAGTTGAGAGCAGGTTTCAACTCACAAGCTCAATTAGTTTCAAGCCTCGAAAAGATGGTGGGACAACTTGCTTCTTCAGTTCAGACCTTGGCAATGACTGTTGAGAACAGTAAATTTCCAAGTCAACCAGTGCCTAACCCTAAAGGAGTACATGAAGCAAGTATCAGTTCACCACAGCAGCATAGAGAGGTCAAAGCAGTCATGACCTTGCGAAAAGAAAAAGAAGTCGATAACAAAGTGGAGATGCCGGTGACAAAAGAAAATCAAATTGTATCTGTGAATGTTGAGGACTCACCATCGGAGGAAAAAGAAGAAACCAACCCATGAGAATATGTTCCTAAAGCTCCATTTCCTCAGAGGTTAGCTAAAGGAACGAAGGAAAAATCCACATGTGAGATTCTTGAAATCTTCAAACAGGTAAGTGTTAACATTCCTCTACTTGATGCTATTAAACAAGTTTCATCGTATGTCAAGTTTTTTAAAAACCTTTGTACTAAAAAGAAAAACATTCATGTTCATAAAAAGGTATTTTTAACAGAAAACGTTAGTTCTATACTCCAACATAAAATTCCTCTAAAATGCAAAGACCCAGACTCCCCCACTATCTCATGTAGCATAGGAAACCACACAATTGAGAATGCTTTGTTGGATTTTAGAGTTAGTGTAAATCTATTGCCTTACTCAGTATTTTTGAAACTTGGACTTGGAGAATTACACCCAACTCCAGTGGTGTTACTGCTTGCAAATCGGTCCACGAAAATACCTCGTGGTATTGTGGAGGACGTGCTTATCCAGGTAGACAAGTTTTATTTTTCTGTTGGTTTCATTGTAATTGACACTCAACCAATACAGGATTCGAGGAAGCACATCCCCATTATTCTAGGCCAACCTTTCTTGGCAACTGCGGATGCTCACATTCAATGCAGGATTGGAAATATGCAGTTGTCCTTCGGCAACATGACTATAGAGCTAAACATTTTCAACATTGCCAAACAATCTCACAGTGCAGATGATGGAATTATTGATGTGGATTTAATAGAAACAATAGTTGATAATACTTTTCTTTCAAACCTTAGTGATGATCCTTTACAAACATATTTAACTCACTTTGGTTTGGATTTTGATATTGACAGATCAGTCGATGAGGTCAACGCTCTACTTGACTCAACACCATCCATGGACACTAATAAATTGAAGTCAAGAGTTGAACAACTAGCACCATCAGAAAAGAAACTCATCCCATCATCAGAATCACCACCGAAACTCGAGCTCAAACCATTGCCCAACACATTGGAATATTCATTTTTGGGACAAGAAAGTTCTCTGCCGGTAATCATCTCATCATCCCTAAATGACGAACAAAAAGGTAAGTTGTTGGATGTTTTAAAAGAGCACAAAGGAGCATTATGATGGACCATAGCGGACATAAAAGGTATAAACCCAGTAGACTGCATGCATTACATTCACCTTGATGAAAATACTAAATCTACTATAGAAATGCAATGTCGGTTAAATCCTAATATGAAAGAAGTTGTTAGAACTGAAGTCCTTAAGCTATTAGATGCAGGTATCATTTATCCAATTTCTGATAGTTCATGGGTCAGTCCTGTACAAGTTGTCCCCAAAACGTCAGGAGTCACAGTAGTTACAAATGCTGATAATGAATTTATACCCACTAGAGTGACTACAGGATGGCGTGTATGCATTGATTATAGAAAGTTGAATTCTGTCACACGTAAAGACCATTTTCCTTTACCATTTATTGATCAAATGCTTGATAGATTAGCAGGCCATGAATTTTATTACTTTTTAGATGGCTATTCAGGATACAATCAGATCCTTATAGCACCAAAAGATCAAGAGAAAACTACTTTCACTTGCCCTTTTGGCACTTTTGCATATAGGAGGATGACATTTGGATTATGTAATGCACCTGTTACATTTCAACGATGCATGTTAAGCATTTTTTCTAATATGGTTGAATGATCCTTGAAGTCTTTATGGATAATTTTTCTGTTTTTGGTGACTCGTTTGATCAATGTTTACATCATCTAACACTAATTCTGCAGAGATATATCGAGAAGAATTTGGTCTTAAATTAAGAGAAGTGTCATTTTATGGTAAAACAAGGTATTATTCTCGGTCACATCATTTCGAGCAAAGGTATTGAGGTTGACAAAGCCAAGGTGGATCTCATTTCTAATCTTCCTCTACCCAAAATAATCAGAGAAGTAAGATCTTTCCTTGGGCATGCTGGTTTCTATAGATGTTTCATTAAAGATTTTAGCAAAGTTTCTAGACCCTTATGCAATTTACTTGGTAACAATGTACCTTACGATGTACCTTTTATCTTTGATGATTCATGTCTTGTGGTATTTAAAAAACTAAAGCAGTTGTTGACATCATCACCCATCATTCAGCCCCCAAACTGGAGCTTACCATTTGAGCTCATGTGTGATGCATTTGATTATGCAGTAAGAGTAGTATTAGGACAAAGAGTTGATTGAATTCCCCATGTTATTTACTATACTAGTATGACATTGAATGGTGCACAGTTGAACTATTCAACTACTGAAAAAGAAATGCTAGCAGTAGTGTTTGTATAAGAACAATTTCGATCTTATCTCATTGGTTGTAAAATAATTATATTCACGGATCATGCTGCTCTTAAATATCTTCTCACAAAGAAAGATGCAAAAGTTAGACTAATTCGTTGGGTGTTAATTTTGCAGGAGTTCGACTTGGAATTTAAAGATAAAAAAGGCACAGAGAATGTTGTGGCTGACCATCTCTCTCGTCTACATTTTGACATAATTATGGAAACATTACCATTGAATGAGTCATTCCCAGATGAACAATTGATGAGTGTGGAAGTATTACCATGGTATGCTGACATCGTGAATTATCTTGTTGCAAGTCAACTTCCAGAGCATTGGACCAAGCAAGACAAGGCTAAATTCTTTGCAGAAATAAAGAATTTCTTTTGGGATGACCCGTATTTGTTCAAGTATTGTGCAGATCAAATTGTTAAACGATGTGTCCCAGAAAATGACATTCAAAATATTTTTTTATTCTGCCATGAACAAGCTTGTGAAGGCCATTTCAGTGCTAAGAAAACAGCTACTAAAGTTTTACAATGTGGTTTCTATTGGCCAACTATATTTCGAGACGCTTATACTTTCTGTTCTTCATGTGATAGGTGTCAACGAATGGGGAGCATTACGCGAAGGAACATGATGCCATTAAATCCAATTTTAGTGGTTGAGATTTTTTATATATGGGGTATCGACTTCATGGGACCCTTTCCCCCATCTTTTGCCTATCAATAAAAATTGGTTGCTGTTGACTACGTATCAAAATGGGTAGAAGCAATTCCATGCAGAACCAATGATCACAAGGTGGTGATAGGATTTTTGAAAAGCAACATTGTTTTGCGCTTTAAATTCCCTCGAGCATCAATCAGTGATGGTGGTGCCCACTTTTGTGACAAAGCATTCAAGTCTCTTTTGACAAAGTATTCAATCACTCACAAAGTGGCGACCCCATATCATCCGCAAATCAGTGGCCAAGTTGAGATCTCCAATCGAGAAATAAAGCACATATTAGAAAAGACGGTGAGGCCAGACAGAAAAGATTAGTCGTTAAGACTTGATGATGCATTATGGGCATATAGAACGGCTTTCAAGACCCCGATTGGGATGTCACCCTACAGGCTAGTGTAGGGAAAAGCTTGCCACCTACCTGTGGAACTCGAGCATCGTGCATATTGGGCTATCAAGAAATTCAACTTTGACATGCAGCAAGCCAGCTCAGAAAGAAGATTACACCTGGGAGAACTTAAAGAAATTCGCAATGATGCATACGAAAATGCCAAGATTTACAAGCAACGGATGAAAGTCTTCCATTACAAGCAACGGATGAAAGTCTTCCATTACAAGCAACGGATGAAAGTCTTCCATGACAAGCAAATTATGAGAAAATCTTTCACTCCAGGTCAGAAAGTGCTTTTATTCAATTCTCGCTTGCTCCTATTCCCAAGTAAGTTACGCTCTCGATGGTCTGGTCCCTTTATTGTTCATACTGTTTTTCCATATGGGGCAATTGAAATTAAGGACCGAAAGAACGGTGTCACATTTAAAGTTAATGGTCAAAGATTAAAGTCATATCTAAATTACCAACCACATGGAGAAGACACCGAAATAAATTTGAGTGACCCACCAGATTTGAATTGATTTTTTTCTTTTCGTTGATTTGATTTTTCTTTCTTTCTTTTTATTATTCTTTTGCTAATTGAAATTATTTTTGCATAAGTGTGTTTGTTTTACCATTAAGTTTTCTCTTATCATTGTTAATCATGAGTACCATACTTAGACCGTTCCTCCTGAACATTCTTAAACCACTTTAACGTGTCAAAACTCATCTCAAAAGACAGATTCAATTTTGTAAAACACATCGTATTTGGACTCTGCAACCACCAGAGTTAGTATCCTATGTTAAGGGTTTAGAAAGCCAACTCAGAGACATTGAGAGAAGTGTTGATGCTTTTATTTTCCTTCCAAGAGATCTTGCAAGACTAGAGGCACTTATCACACTAGCTTCTTGGGCCCATCTGCACATTCACAAGAAACCCATCGGTTTGTTAAATGTCAATAACTTTTATGATGGCTTTATCGTATTTCTTAACCATGCAATAAAAACTACTTCATTCCTTCCCATGCGAAAAAACTTTTTATTTGTGCTCACAGTGCTAATGAGCTACTTGATCTGTTACAAGCTTATAAACCGGAGCCGGACCCATGGACCTTTGTGTTGGAGCATCTAAATAATGATGGTAACAGTAGCCGTAGTAAGAAGTATAAATTAGATTTAACTCTCCGCCTGTAAATATTTTCTTCTGTGTTGCACCACCCAGGTGATGTCTTCTAAACTCTACTTCTTTCCTTTAAAACATTGAGGACAATGTTTCCTTCTAGTTAGGGGGAGGGAATAGTTGACAATTGTGGAATCTTGGTTAAGTTTTTACTGATTTTTTGTTGTAGAAACTAACTGTTGCTAACTTTTTGTGTTGAAGATGGCTGAATATGGAGTGTAGTGACTCTAGAAACGCATCTTCATCGTTTAAAAAAAATATTTTCTTTTTAAGTGTAACTTTTCTAATTAGTTTTTCTGTATCATTTTTACATTTCTGCATGCATATTTTCCTTTCACGTTTAGAATAGGGTGGGGGTAGAATGTTATTTAAAAAAAAATTGTGTGATTTGTTTTAACATTGGATGACATGGTTAATTTCAAATTTTAGTATTTGTATTATCTTTGGTCTTAAGTGATGTTACATTATGTTTGCTACTCTACATGTTGATATCGGAGACAAATATGAGTTGCTTAAAGGAATGAACATGTCATAATAAGTACCGAGTGAGTTTTTGAGCCTATCATTTTTCTTGGAGAGTAACCCTTTTGCTCATTCTTTATACAGCTTAGCAGTTTATTATTGTATACACAATCTCTAGATTTCTTTTGAGTTAACCCTTAAAAAAAATTATAAAATTAAAAAAAAATATGTGTTGCTACATTTGGAGGCCCATCTAACTAGTAGATATAGAAGGTTATTTAGAGCCCTAAAAGACGATAGAAATGCCATTTTTGATCCGTTAGAGCCTTTCTAGCCATCCCTTTTATGAAATATCCATAGTTAACCATTTTGAGCCTTTAAAAAAAACCTTTTATTTGTTAAACTTATCATCTTGACCCACTCCGATTTGGAGTATTACCCGATATCTTACAAGTTCCATCACCTATTTATGTTTGAGAAAAATATAAATAATTATTTTACATTTTGAGCTTATGCCAAACAAAAGCAAAAAAAAATGTTGTTTCAAAATAAAATAAAAAAGAAAAAAATAAATAACAATAATAAGTGAAATCCACCTTGCAACTTTCAAAAACAAAATTCCTCTGCATTTTTCTCAAACATACACTTTATTTTCTTTATTTCCCTTCTTTGTTAACTATGTCCCTAGCCTACGTTACATCCTAATAAAAATCCTTCTTGATTTTAGGGAACTATAATCTAAAGTAGAACCTAATTATGTGGGCTAAAAAGATGTAGTGGTGCATAATAAAAAATAAATAAATAAATAAAAGAAAAAAAAGATAAATAAATTGGGTTGACTAGCATTTTTGTTTGACTTGAGATCGTATTATTTCTAAGCTGGGGGCATATTTATTTCATCTTGGTGAGAGCATGTGATATCACTTCTTTATTATTTTCTCTCTCAATTACCATTCATTGGAGTGACTATTTTTATTGGTTTTAATTTCTTTGTGAGAGTGTCACTACTTCCAGTGAGATTTTGGGGTTTGACATGTCATTCTTGAAAGTAACTATAACAAAGTATACTGTGCTGATTCATGTGGATGGTTGATGTGGGTGTGATGTTGCTTTAGACTGGAGATAATGCTTATACTTTTATTTGATTGCTATCATTAATCTGATTGAATAAACACGAGTGTTTCTAAAAAAAAAAAATCATTTTGAATTTGAATTTTATTTTCGCTTCATTTGCTAGGGACTAACAATAAGCTGGTTTGGGGGTGTGTTGAGTGTTAGAAAATGCATATTTATAAAGGAAAAAATCGTCATTTTATATTTCAAGTCTTACTAAAAACTCTTACTTTTATGTATTTAACTTTCTTGTGATTTAATTACGTTTGTTTTATTTTAATTAAGTATTTTATGTATTTTAGGGGTATTATAGTCATTTCACAATAAAAGAGAGATCAAACGGCAAAACGGGCATCACTTTTGAACTCAGGACGGTCGAAAACCTTAGGAGGAGCATAAAAAGAAAATTACACACATGGTACTATTCATGTATGCATGCGATACTATTCACAGGCGGATCGATGACGTGGTATTTGAGGTGTCACGATCCTGTTGGACTAAAATTCTTTGTTGATGGTGAGCGGCATATCGACTAAAAATCTCGCGTACATGCATCACAGATTATTTTTCGCTCAACCTGGATCAAAGCGTATTCTTGTTCATCCACGTGGTCAAACCACATCGATGATGGCGCCCAAATTTTAATGGCCATGATTTACTCCATGTATCAATAAAAATGGGGCCTCCCCCCCTAATTTGATATCTCTGAATCCATTTTTGGGATCCATTTTCTATAATTCCTTCTCTATCTTGTATTTTTTACGTATTTTAATAAATTTTCATTTTGCCCCTAGTTCAATTATGAGTGGCTAGTTTTCTTTCAAGTTTGGGTTGAAGGTGAAGTCTCAACATGTGTCATGAGCTTTATTTGGTAAATTTATTTTCTTTTCCCCTCTATTTTTTGTGGATGATTTGACTTTTCGTCAACAAATAATAATAATCTTGCCTTGGTTACACTCTACAAGGTTATTATTATTTAAGCACCATATTGATTAGAGTGTAGTTCATGATGTGTGGATTCCCCCCTCATGATTTAATTGGCATTAATAAGGAATATTTAGCCCATGGTGCATGTTGATACGGATCCAGATACCCAAGTATGTCATTTCAATAGAATTCTCTTCAATTTATTCTCGTCATTTCAATTCCAATTTTAGAATTTATTCTCGCCATTTTAATTTAAGTTTTAGCATATTCCAAATCATTTCCACTACAAATTCAATCACCCATTTACAAAATTAATTCTATACACAATTAAAATCCACCTCCTCGTGGGATCGACACTCGTCACCATTGATCTATACTACAATAGATTCGTGCACTTGCGAGTTCAATAAAATTTGCACAACAATAGGTTATAGAGAGGTTGTAGCATTAATTTATCATAACTCAACATATGGAGGTGCCTAGCGAAGTTTCTTATACTAATCCCAAAAGGACTAGGTTAGAACCTTAAACTGTTGATTGTTTTTTATAGAGCATGCCCAAAACAACGTTATTTATAGATTCATAGTACTTCAAAATAAAGGACATCCATTGAGGCAGATATCATCACTAAGTCCAAGATTATTAAATTGTTTTATTCTATTTTCTTAAGAAAGCTTACAGTCATTTATTTACCCTTAAAAGAGTCAATCAAATGATCCTCTTGAGCGTTCAGACACTGAATATAAGAGAGGTAAAAAAATGAAAATGACCATTAGTTTTTATGGGGACTTCTATTTTTTTCTTATTGAGAATAATCTTTAGACTTTAAAAAAAGCCATGGCTTCACAAGATGCACTATATGGAAAGAGGCAATCAATAGTGAGTTGGATTCCATCATGAACAATCATGTATGGGAATAAATAGTTTTGCCTTTAGATACAAAATTTAGTGGGTGCAGATGGAATTTACAAAGAGAATTGAATGTAGATGGATTATTTATAAATATAAAGCAAGATTAGTTGTCAAATGATTCTCATAAAAGAAAGACATAGATTATTTTGATACTTATGCTCCTGTGGTGAGAATTGCATCTACCAGAGTTTTGATTTCATTGTTACAATTCATAATTTACATGCTTATTTGATAGATGTGAAAACTGCTTTTCTAAAAGTAAACTTGGATGTAAAAATCTACATAATTCAAGTAGAGGATTGTGTAGTTTCAAGTAATAAGTAAAAAAGCACGCAAATTGGTTAAATAATTATATGGCTTAAAATAAGCAACAAAATAGTGCCATGAAAAGTTTGATAAAGTATTAGTGTCAAATGAAATGCAAATGAGACTAAGAGAATGCTTGCTTATAAATTTAATTTGAATAATATAAGAGAAGTAGATATTACATTAGGCATCAAAAATCACTAAGACTTATAATGGTCTCATATTGTCACAGGAACACTATGTTGAGAAGGTTTAGGTATTATGATAGGAAATTAGTCACTACACCGTATGATCCAAGTACCCACCTTAAGAAAAATGTAGAACATAGTATTGATAAATTATGATATGTCCAAATCATTGGTTACCTAATATACTTCATGAATAATGCAAGTCAACGTTACATATGATATAGGTAGATTGAGTAGTTATGCTTAAAATCCTAGTAAAGATCATTTAACTTTCATAAATAGACTCCTAAAATATTTGAGAGGCATCATTGATTTCGGACTTAACTATCATAGGTCTCTACCAAACTTAACTACAATAGCTCGCCATCTATGTTAAAAGGGTACAATAATGTGAATTCGATGAAAGATGAAATCAAATTTACTAGTGGTAATATATTTACCTATGATATAAGAGTTGTTTCTTGGAAATCTTCCAAACAAATGTGTTTAGCTCGTTCTACCATTGAGTCCAAGTTAGTTGCTTTAGAGAAAGTACATATTGAGACTTAGTGGTTAAGAAACCTCTTAGCAGATTTTTCCATTAACATTTATCTTTATATTTCTACGTGTTTATATTGTAATTGTCACATTTTTATTGCCATGGGCAAAGGGACAAGATATATAATGGAAAAAGGAGATAAATTCATCTAAGATTTAATATTCTTGAGCAGCTGCTAAAATCTGGGTTTGTGAGTCTAGATTGTGATGTTAGAGTCAAAATTGACTAATTCTCTAACTAAGTTACTAAACATAAAGTTAGTGGAAATTACATTAAGGGGCCAAAGACTTCTGTCTATCAAAAAAAAAAGTGTCGGTGATCCTACCAATGTGATTAGAGATCCCATAAGGTAGGTTTATAAAGATAATAACAAGTCACTTGTTGTCTTATGGCACTATAAGTCTATTTATTTAAGTACTCTTTAAGGTCAGATAGTTACCTATTGCAATAATTTAAGTTGAGTAATAGAGCTCCTAATGAACTTAATAGCCTCACATTTTTTGTATATTCAAAACTACATGATACACTTTATGGAGCTTCACCTATATGAGTGTGGAATTGGACCAGTCCCTGTAAGAGTTAGATAGGCTTCTCTAAAGCACTCGTGAATCTAAGAGCACAAGGCCATTAAAGTACCTAACTGTAGAACAGTAAAAGACTGAAAGAGTTTAATGTGAACTTCTAGTCCTCTACCTAACACAAAAGGAATATTGGTTCATAGAAACTATAAGGTTCACCAAGTTCCTATGGGACACAATTAGTTGTTCATTGGCTAGTTCATAGCCCAAAAGGCATTAATTCATATGCATTAAACTCTATGATGAAGGAAATTAAAGTATTTTGAAATATGATTAAGGAACTCTATTGGTATTTCAAAATACTAATATCACATATTGGGGAAAAATGAAAGTAATCACTTGTATATTTGATTTAAAATTAGACACATATTTGATTTGATTACAACATAAAATTAGATAAGTTAAATTTAGATGTGATTTGGATCATATTATTTGAATTATTTTATAAGACACATGGACGACTAATTCATATTAAATAAGAAAAATAGTTGACTAATTCAAATTGAATTAATAAAAGGGTTATAGAGGGTTTTTTTATATAAAAGAGACATATAAGGCCCTTAACGTGGTACAACCTCTATTACTCTCATTCTATCTTATGTTTCCTTCATAATTTTTTTTTTAGTGTTCTACACTGTTGTTTAGAGTACAACCTCACAACAGTGATGTTATTGAATCTTATAGATCAATCCTCACTATTTATATCCTTATTACATTAGAAAATCTTCCTAGAGAATTACAAATTTGTCTTAAGGACAATATATCGCACAAGCTATGACGCACTTATGATTGTTGCCGAATGAACAATACCATGAATAGTGCTGAGTGAACAATACCGTAAATAGTATTAGGTGAATAGTATCCTTGAACGGTGATGTGAACAATACCCACAGTTCTATTGATGGAGTACTATTCTTTATGTTGAAATTGTTGACTCGGCTAATTTTGGAATTCACAAAAGCAATATTGACTCATAATTCTAATAATTTATAGTGAATGTTGTTATTTTGTTTCCACTATTAGGCATTGTCCTAACTGAAACCCCAAGTATTCTGCTATCCTAAGTATTGTATTAGATCTTGATATTACCTTGTATTGCAGCATTTATTAACATAAATGTGGCGATGTATTATTGTATTTTTTTATTAGGGATTATTAAATCCTCCATGATATAGGGCCCCCATTTAGGGTGTATTTTGAAAATTTTTTAGGGAATGAGGTAGGGAATGGCGGAAAAATATTCCTCAAATTCTTAATTGAGTGAGGCTTGATTTTTATTTAATAATTTTTATCTTATCAATTACAATGTCAATTAATAAATTTTATTTTTATTTTAACCTAATATAAATAGGCTCTAACTAAAAAAAAACGTATAATATAATTCTTATTCAACCTTAAAACGTTGTTATATTTTCTTTTTACTCTTAAGATGCCGTTATCTCCAAAATATTTACAGTTTTGATATCATTTCAAAATATTATTTCAAAATTTTAGAATTTAAATACTTTATAATATGGTGATAATTTTGTTTAAGTCTAAAATTTCTAATTTGCTAAAATTATGTATCCATGCCTCTACAAATTAAGCAAATGGGGAATGTGGTGAGAATGGAGAAATCATTTCCCATATGGGGGATTCCTTATTTCTTACCCACTAAATTTAATGAAGAATGGAGGCAAAATTTTTAATGGGGTGGGGAATGGGTAATTTTCAGTTTCATCCCTTGAGGTTTGGGGCCCCTTCACTTAGATAGAATGTATAAGAGTATTTTCACTTTACAGCCCTACCGTTAGTATAAAATTTAGTATATATTTAGTATGTGAGGGCATTTAAGTAATTATATGCTAACTTGATTAAATAGTAAAAATATTTTGAAACATTGTTATGTCCGATGGATAATAACAAAAGCATGTTAGTGTTCAACGGGTTTTACACCAAATAAAAAACAATTAATGTCCTTTGGGTAATAACATAAGCATGTTAGTGTTCAAAGGGTTTTACACCAAATCAAAAATAATGATTTGTTTAATTTTTATCTTTACAAATCGGGAAAGCAAATTCATATCACCATTAACGCATTAAGCGAATTCGTTGTTGTGACGAACAAGATGTCGAGGAAGCAATCGGAATCAAGTTTGATGGGAACTGATGTAAGAGTTCAAACTGATTCGACGGCCTTGAGCGAATACCGGCAATGACCAAGAACCCACCCACTTGCGATGGAGCCGCATGCGAGGTAACTGAAACTACCCTTTTTTGTTATACTTTTTTTTCCTTTTTACAGTGTTGGGATGAGTTAAAAGTGAAGCCGAGACTGAACAATAATGCTGATATGGGTCTGCAGAGTTGGTGCATGTGTTTTTTTTTTTTTTCCTTTCAAATCATGAAAACCCATGATAAAAATTATTGTTTTAGTTGGTTATTTTTTTTGTTGGATACTGATTTTAAAGGCTGACTGCTACTAGAATTAAGAAATTGGCATGACTAATTTAAGTTGGGTTATATGTTTTGGTCTCTAAATTGGAAATATTCATTGCATAAACAGTTGTTAAGTTGATTAACATCTTGTTGAAGACAGATATTTCGGGCAAGATTTAGAGCAATAATAAGACAAATGCATGAATTTATTTCTTTTTGGGTGGTGATACAACAAATGATAAGGGTATTTCTCATGAGTTTTACTGAGATCTTAATATAATGTGGCACCAAATTTGTGAATGATCTAGTGCCCAGTACATATCTAGAATATTGTTTTACTGACGCAAGGGTATTTTAGTCATTTACTCAGTCAATTATCAATCAACTAAACTTTATACTAACGGTAGGGGTGTAAAGTGGAGATACCTGTATGCATTCTATTTACATGAAGGGACCCAAAACCTCAGGGGATGAAACTGAAAATTATCCGGTAGGAAATAGGATAGGCCTCCCAACATCATTGTTAGTCCTATGTTTTATCCTTCAATACAATTTATTAATTTAAAATACTAGTTACAATGGAGGTTGATAAGATATAGAAAATAAAAAATTAGGGTTGAACTCTTAGGGATGGTTAAAAAGTTCGGGCTAAGATCGGAAAGATCTAGAACTACACATTAAAAAATATGGATTCATATGCTAAAAATTAAAATCCATGTGGACAAACACCATTCCTAAGCTGAGAACATGTCGAACGCCATTGCATCATTGGCTGGCTGCTACATCATTGCTCAATCATCATCGACTAGCCCTCATATCCTTAACTATCAAACGCTGACTGCCGCGCCTTTTGTCATCAAGCACTATCTGCCTCGCGTCGCTGAGCACTTATCACTGTCGTCAAACGTCGCTGCGTCACTAGCTCGCTACAATATTCTTTTATGTATCTGGAAATCTAGAAAATCTGCCCGCGGTCCGTATGGGTGTTACCTACATACATTTGTTTTTTTTTTTTTTTTTTTTTTTTTTGAGATCCAGATGCGAATTTGGATTTCAAAATATTAATGGATCAAAATCCTAATACACTTATATCAAGGCCTACATCTGAATTTTGTCATCCGTAGTAACTCCAGTCTAAAATCCTCTGAACAAAGCCCAATTTCATTATATTTTGAAAAAAGAGAAAGCCCAAAAAAAGGCAATTAAAAATTAAACCCAATGGCAACAATAGTAATATTGTCCTTTCACTTCATTAGTTTCCAATTCAAAATTTACACTACTTATTACTTTTGTTATTTTTGTTAACGTTTTTAAATTTAATATCCCCATCAATCACTTTTTGCTTTACAATATTTGAACAATCAATTATTTTTCATCCTCTTTTGCTTATAAATGGACTTGAGAGAAAGGAGTTTTATTTATAAGAAATGGAACACATAACATTTAATTAGAGAAGATATAATGAGTCTTATTTCTCAAAGTCTATAAACTTAAAAAGAAAGAAAAACCTAAATTAAGAACAAACCAAAAAAACAAAAACATTGCTATCCTTTTTGCTTTTCATATTTGTCAATACTTAATATTCAATCTACTATTCGTATTTTTCCTCACTGAATGTTACCATCACGAAATCATACCATAACTCACTCACTCACTCACAACCCAATAATGGTAAAAAAAAAAACAACAACAACAACAACATGAAACTAATAATAAATAAATGTAACATTAGCAGAAGCAGGAGTTTCAAGTTAGCCAAATCTTCGACCCATGGTTTGCTCTCATTAATTTTTCATATTGAATTCTTATGTACAGTTTTGACTTGATTTGAAATAAGATTCACGCTAGTTTAAGCATAAGCAAGACCCAAATGTGTTTATTATAAACATTAATCGGTAGGGATTCAAACAGTTTATTTTTAACTCAAATCTCAATTGATATGTGTTACTCATATATAATGATGAATTTCATAACTTAAAAAATTATTATTCTATCATCTAATTGATAAATACTACTCAATGATGCAAATGTTGAGATTACTAATATTACTCTTAGTAATTTATATATACACAACTTCTAATAAAGATGATTTAGTGAACATCAATACTCACTATATCATAAACAGTTGAATACGTGACAATATTTTATAACTATTTATAAATAATATTTAAACTGTGAATTAAGTATACAGCACCACATGATACTATTGGTCACCATAAAATAAGCACCACTACCAACTAAATCATTATTCCTCCTTATAAAATTGTTTACACCTTAGTTGCTAACTGGTCCAATGATGTCATTGTTGGTCATAAGTGGGATTTAATGCTTAGACGCAACTCTACCATTCTGAAGGTCATTTCCCCTTTTTTTCCCAATACATTTATATCGGTGGGTGTCTTTCTATATTTGACCTTTTATTGTCATCACTCTTTAAGTCTCTTTCGAGTTATTGTTATGATTATTAATTTTGTCATCATTATCTTCATCATCACCTTATCCGTACATTCAAATAATCTAATAAAATAAAATGAAAAAAAAAAAAACAGGAAGTAAGCTTGTTTAATATTCTACACTGTTGAGGTCCAGGTCCACCTTCACTAGATACTAGATAGGAACAACTTTTCCTAAAACTCGGGTCTCGATTTCACTTGAATTTCACCAATGTATGTGCTTTTATTTTAAAATATAAATATGTTCGCCTCAATTTTAATCAACAGTAATATTAAACTTTTATTCTTGGACTAACCCGGCCCATTATTTAATGGGCCTACTTTTCAATCCGATCCAACACAACCAGCCCATTTTAACACCTCATGTGTAGAACACATTTTATATCAACCAGAGATAAAATTGTCATTATCAAAACGGTATTGCATAATAATAGCCAAGAAGAAAACGATCCACGAAATCAACCAATCAAATTAGCAAGTTCTTATGTCGAATTTAGATCAAAGTAGTCATTGTCAACATGCAAACGGATGCAGCCTTTACAAAAAGTGGGGATTTGAGTCTAAGAAGGACCCGAGTTTCAACTATTGTTTTTTTTCCATTTCGTAATAAAAAGCCAACTCATAGGCAAATGTCGCATCCGATCCTTCGACATTTATTTTTACTTTTAAGATAAAATTAACCACTGGTTTTTATCCTTATCATAATTACTAAATTATGGTGTTATTTATTTTTTAGTCTGAGTCTGAATTTATTTTTTAAAATATTTACTTATTTTGCGTCGTTTGTTTTTTAACTTAGTACTTTCTGTCAAATAGTTTTATTTGATTGAAAAATATAAAAGAAAAAACTCACTTTTATCTAAGTTTGAGATCTAAATAAAAAATTTTAATTTTAAATCTCAGAAGTACCCCAATTTAGTATTTCTTATATTATGTATAAACTTAATATTTTTGTATTATCAAGTTAGTTTTTTAAATTGATGTAAATTTGTATTCACATGGTAACATTAACTAAACAAACTATTGAACAAATAAGATTATATCAATTATGATGAATAAAAATTAAAACAAGGACATTGGATTTTTATGAGAGTTGATGTTATAATTACAGCTTTTGTTACAAAATTAAATTAAGAAATAATGATAGTATTATTTTTTTAATGAAATCGAACTAGTCAACTTGTTAAATTTCTACATTGTGAAAAATAAATATATGCACCACTCAAAAGATATTTATATCAAACTACTCACTTTTAAATTTTTTCTATTCAGATGTTAAAAAAAAAAAAAGAAACAAACATATTATTCAAATATATTTTAGACTCAATTAAATTCCAACCTATTCAAATTTCAAAAAAAAAAAAAACACAACCTATATAGGGCGAAATCAAGTAACAATCAGTGTCAAATTCAGTTGGTAAAATTTTGAAATTGAAAAAAAAAAAGAAAGTATTGGAGTTCAAATCTTATACCCACAAAACGGAAAGAAATATAAATTTAACCATCAGTCCTGATATGCTTCGATTTAAAAATTGGGTAATGGTTAATTAAAAATGAAAAAAAAAATCGCTTCGTTTAATCTTATTTTAATGATTTCTTCCCAAAAAAAAAAAGAATTGGAAAAGTAATTGCAATGGTTTTTATAATTAGTAAGGATATTATTATTTGGTTGTAATAGTGACCAAAGGCGAACAAAAATAGTGTTATTATGCAATACCAGCATAATAATCAAAACAGTGCACTGCAAGGTGATGTCATCTCGGTCGCCCTCATGTCACTATTGAAACTAGAGCTGGTAAAAATTTGACAAATGCTCAACATGAATACAATATGGATAAATGAGTATGAATTATTAAATATGACACGATTATTAAATGCGCCACATATGGATTGATATAATTATTTTTTCGTGTCAGATTAAAGTTAAAATTTTTGACTTATTTATCTGATTAATGACACGATTATACTTTCTATTCTAAATCAATTTGTGGCATCTTATCATCAAAACTCAAATATTAGATATGATTCTTTCTTTTTTAGAAGAATGAACATATACATGGTGTTTCATTTATAAAAATTGTATATAGATTTAGAATTTTAATGTAAAATATTAATAAAGATATATATTTTATAATATCAATAAATAATGTGTGCAATGAAGTATAAATATTTGATGTAAATCTTGTTAAATATATAGATATTAAATGGGTTATAAAGTGACTCATTCATTTTTAATATCGGATTAGAGTCTCAATATTTTAACACAATTAAATGAGTCATATGTAGATGAACTTAAATTTAACACGACAAGAATACATCTGGTTGCCAACTCTAATTTAGAACTAAATGCCATATGTTAACAGTCTCATGAAAAATGAATCTAAATGATAGAGGTGTTTGCAGATCGGATTTTGCGGATTGCACATCAATCCATATCCGATCCACGATTTTGTAGATTATAAATTTTTAATCCAATTCAATCCACAGATTGGTGAAATTCAATTCAAATTCAAATCAAATCTATATGTGCTGCGGATCAGATGCGGATTTAATCCAATTCATATCAAATCCACCATTTTACAGATTGGTTTGCGGGCTAAAAAATTTTAATTATGTCATATCCACGAACTAACTAAATATAAAAATTATTTTCCTACCGATCAAATTTATTAAATAAATTAATTATTTAAATAAAACTAGAGAATAAATTCAAAGTTTCAAAATATAACACACTAAAAAGAAAAAAAAATTCAATTTGTTTAGATCAGTACATGAAAATTAACTGCTTAGGAAGCTATATTTGTTTATTTAATTATTTTATATTATTATCAAATAAAATATGGTATTAATGCAACTATATTCTAATTTATTTATTTATTAGTAAGTATTAAGACCATATTTATAAATTTATTTTTTTATTAAATAATTTTTTTTTTACGAATTCACGAATTTTTACGAATTTACATAACTAAATTCATATCCAATCTACTAACTGAGGATTTTCAAATTTTTAAGGGAAAGGCAACGTTTGAATAAAACAATGTTTAAAAACATTTGTTAACCGAAATTATAATTTTAAAGTGCAATTACCATTATACCCTTATAGCATATTAAAAAATAATTGTTCATTGTCTAATTTATTCCTATATTATTAATAAAATTGCGAATATAATTTCATTACCTAATTTTTCCATTTAATTTTTGTCAAATTTTCTCTTCAAACTAAATAAATTTAATCCATTGCTCAAGAATAAAAATAAATTAAATTGATTATTAATATAATAAAAATAACAATTCTCCATATGTCAATCTATTGGATATGTTATTTAGTACAATTAAGATTTTGTAATTATTGTTGTAACCAATTTTTTTATTTTGTTGATTATATAAGTTTAAATGGAGAATTGTTATTGAGAATTGTTATTTTTATTATATTAGTAATCAATTTAATTTATTTTTATTATTGAGCAATGGATTAAATTTATTTAGTTTGAAGAGAAAATTTGATAAAAATTAAATGGAAAAATTAGATAATGAAGTTATATTCGTAATTTTATTAATGATATAGGAATAAATTGGACAATGAACAATTATTTTTTAATATCTTTATAAAGGGTATAATGGTACACTTTAAAATTATAATTTACATTAAAAAGTCTTTTTGAAATATTAGGAGGTTTTGTTTATTCCTTTTTCAATTTTTAATTCAATATAATCCACTAATTCACGGATCGAATTTTTATTAATCAAATTTCTACAGATCAGAAAAATTAAGCAGATTTAGAATAAATTCTGAACATCCCTACTAAATATAAATGGCCGAATTACATCACTAGGCAGACTAATTCAACTAGCCGTTAAAATTTTACACAAACGGAAAAAATAAATCACTAAAAGCCTTCCAATCAATCAAGATTCCACAAAACAACACAGTTTTTCAGCCGATACATCAAATCTAAATCTAATCTAAATCTAATCTAAATCTCAGCCACGAGTAACGGCTATACCTAGCGTGTCTGAAAACGAACGAGTTTTACTTATACCGTACAATTATACAGGACCTTACATTTACAGCACGGTACGATACGCATCCCGCATGATTGTTTGCTTTTTATCGACTTTATGTCTTCCTATGATTAGAAAAAATTTTACTTTTTCAGCTTACTTGCATAAAATTGAAGAGTGGTCCATTGCCAGTCAATCGCGGCCTGGAAGGTGCATCCACGCGCTTCCAAAATCGCCCATTTTTATTTTTTTCGGTCTCTCATCGTTTGTCAACATCCAAGAATTATTTGACAAAGACAATATCTCTGTCATTTTTTTTTCTCTCCCTCTTTCTTTTTTTAGGTAATATTAGGATAATAAATCAATTTTTTTAATCAACAATTTTTACTATTATATTTTCAGCAAAAAATAAAAATGGAAAAATAGTCTAATACCCTCCCTTTCACAGCTCAGGCATAGATTAGAAAATTAATCAAAATTAATAAAATTTAACAATCACAACTTCGACGTAATCAAAAGATCATAAAATTTACAAAAATTAATAAAAACTAATTATCTAACGGTACCGGAGATACCCAAAATATATGGCAATCAACTAAATAAATAAGTATTATTGTTACTATTAATCTCTTCTACCTGATGACACATAAAATTCTTTTAAAAAATCTCACAACCATATATTTGTAACTTTTTCGTTTTTGATATGTTGATATATTATAATCAGAACTTTATTAATATTTACAATCAAAGATCGATCGAGATTTTCCTGAATAATTTTATTACAGCACAGCCTGAATATCAACCCTCACTTAAAATTTGAGGAAAATCTACATTCACTATTAATATTGGAGGCCAATGTCAATGTGGGAAAACGACCAACGTGGGAAGACAACTGAACCCCTATTTGTAACTTACATGGTAGGATTTTAGCATCTTCATTTTCTTTTTTCTTTAAAAAAAAACGTGCGTATATACTTTGTCTTCTACGCGATCAAGAACTTTCTCTGAATTTCCAACAGTGGCCCTAAGCATACATCGAAACTACAACACAATGACACTGACAGCATTCGTCATTTATTACGACGGCAGAACACGTGGCGAATGCTGGCCAAGGTCCCACAAAACCAGAAAGGACTGGTTACCTCCGCCACCGGCGCAGATTAGCACCGAACACTTAACTTTTAGACCATTTGGTTTTCTTTTTTTCAACTTTCTTGCAAAATTTGGGTTAGGTGGGTGCGATGTGGGGCACTTAAATGCTCACATGTGATTTGAAATTAGAAGAGGAGACCTTCAAAAGAAGTCATTTTGCCCCCACAACAAGGCAATAAAGAACTTCGCTAGAAATCACTTCCAGCCAAAAAAGTGCTTAATCAAAAGCACATTTTATAGAATATTAAAGTTAAACGAGGCATTAATTGCACTTAATCAAAAAACAATGATAACATTGTTATTACAAATGTTGACAGAAACAAATAGGGTGGCCTTTCAAGGCCAACCTGGCTCCTATCTAAAAAGGACAGTCTAGATGGAGAAAGAGTAATGAATTGTGTCAACTACTCTTGTCCACTCCTTAATAAGAAAACCAACCCTTCATTAAACAATACATGTACTTTTTCTAACTTATCTGTACTAATATCAAGTCAGGTTTCTCATGCCATCACTAAATGAACAAGCTGATACACAAACAAACACACACACACACATATGCAATTATGCATTTGGCGTTTCTCAACAATCCTATGCTAACTGCAATGTAGATGGAAACTCAAAAAGTATATTCATGGAACATTTTATCAATAGCAAAAACACAATAAACTAACATAATGAATGAAAATATGAGAGCATAATGATCAGACATAATATTCAGATGGGAAAATGAAATCATGGTCTTGATTTGATAGAGGATTCCACATACTATGCGTGCATTCAAGAATGGTGAAGTTAGAAGCCAGGGGAAGAAAAAATGGGATTTTTTTTTTATTGACTGAAATGGTTGAGAAAAAACAACAATATTAATAACAACATATTCATCCTTCTTTCACTAACCCAGTAACTAAGTACCCACCAGACATCCAATCTCCCTCAAGGCTTCCAATATTTTGTATATATATTATCACATATATACACGTACAGATCAATATTCTAAGAGCCTGCCAGTTCTCTCTCTCTCTCTCTCTCTCTCTCTCTCTCTCTCTCTCTCTCTCTAAAATTCAGCTAAGGACCAAATTTAATCAAATTGTACATACTTTTCAATAGTTTCTCTTAATGGAGATGGGGAATGGGGATACAAGAACCAGGCTGGCCTACAACAAAATGGAAATGAAGTTCCAAAAAAGAAAAGCAAAACAATAAAAGGAGATGGCAGAAGGAAGGTGGAACCACCAGAGCAATGACGAATGAATGAATAAATAAAAACTGCAAAAGGGACTAAGCTATCTCTCTGGGTTCCTCTGGCTAGTGAGATTATTATGTGGCTCTGATTTATGTCACAGTTATCTAGTAATAATTTTATGGCGGGAGAAATGAATGGTTGGGCAGTGGAAGAGTGTTCCCATCAAAATGGGGAGTTTGGGTAGCAAGAAATCACTATAAAGAAACAAGCACGGTACAGTCTTGAGTGCTAAAAGCTGTAATGCCTCACCGAGTGTTCCAACATATCACGACTAGGGCACACAATTTCCTTCATTCGGCTACCATTTTTGTATATCTTGAATGTTGGTACAATCCTCACGTTCTCAGCATGTGCAACTCCCGGACTCTCATCAATGTCGACCTTTTAGTTAAACAGCCCCAGATACAAGTAAGAGATTCACATTGTTTCTCATTTTCATATAGGCAAGTAAAATTAAGTCAGCTATATATTAAGTGAATTATTTACCTTGAGAAAATTTATGGATGGGTAGCGGCCACACAGTGTTTCAACATATGGAGATATTTGTTTGCAATGCAAGTTGGAAGCTGATTTGAAATGGACTACTGAGACACCTGCAATTATTTGAATACCACCTCAAAACTGGTCTTTTGAACACAGATTGAAATGGCCAGATAAAGACCATTTCAATCTAAAAATTGCAGACAGAAGGCTTACCGGGTAAAGATACTGCAGCTCTGAACTGCTCAAGACTTGACACTTCCTCCACTTCACCACCAAACTTCATGTTATAAACTTCTTCACCACGAGATTTCTTCAATGAAACCTGGGCGTGAAAGAGGGATTCTGCAATTTCATTGTCATCTGGAAGTTCTCTCCTCAAAACCTCAAAATCTCTGACAGCATCTGCCCACTTTTCTAGCTGTTGTTTAAAGCAATTATCATTTCGTGTATTCTACAAATATCAAAGGGAAAAAATAGAAGATAACTCTTACAGAAAACTGTACCTTGCTGTTTGAGGCAGCTCGTCGAAGAAGTGCTTTTGTGTAATTGGGTTGAATAAGTAAAGCTTGGTTACTGTCCTCAACAGACCACTCCCACTGTCCCAGCTTGAACCAACAAGCTGCTCTATTGCAATAGAGAACAGAGTTTGATGGATCAAACCTGAGGCCTTCTCCATATGCTTGGCAGGCTTCAGTGAACCTTTCAGATTTAAAGAGATCATTGCCACGGGCACGTGCTCTAGCAACCAACTTGACATTTTTAAGCAGTACTGCAACTTCAACATTCCGGGGATCAATCTGCCCAGCTTTTTCAGCAGCTGTAACTGCATTCTCAAACCTGCAAGACATCCATCATCTATTCTCACTCTCCCTTAGATATCTGATTTCTGATAAAGCCTAGCATTTTAGAACTTACCTTCCCAGTGCCATCTCAATCTGAGCTCGGACAAAGAAGGTATAAGCTTCAGAAAGCATCCCAAAAAATCTAGTTTGTGAGCTAGAGACTGTGGATGGTTCTATTTTAGGAATGTTTGATAGGCTTGACTCAGCATCTTCAAGTTGGTGAAGCTTCAAAAGGGCTTCTACTCTACACATTGAGAGCTGTAATTTCAAATTGAACCAGTTAAGGCTACTGTTACTTTTTTATTTGCATCAAATTCACTAGGAAAACATTCAAGCTAGGGTTTTACCTGAGGAGAAAAGTCAGCTCCAGCAGCAATGGCTGCATCACCTTCCCTCAGTGCACTTTTCCAGTCACCGACCTTTCGGGCATCTGTGCATTTGCTGAGATGCTTCTCCACTACCTGCAACCTGTGCACCTCAGTTGGATCTGCCTGCTGCCCAGACAAACAAAGGTGCCTCCGGGCATTTTCAACTTGCCCTAACCTGTGACAAAATGCAGTTAAAGATGCAGCCAAAACTTTTATGTGAATTTGATTTTGTGCAGCTTAGGGCTTGATGAAGAAACTGAGATCCAACTAGGCTAAACTAAGATAAACAAGAAAAAGACTTGAGATCAATGAACCCAAATCAGATAGTATATCCAAAGACTGAGACAATGGAGATCAAATTGCCATAAAAGATGAGAGATCATGAAGTCATAATGAGAACCAGAGCCACCAAAAGAACGAAGCCTTTTAAATAAGAAATCCAGGTAACCTTGTGCAGTCAAGCTTCGAACAAAAGAAAAAAGGATTAAAAAGAAAAACAGTAGATTAGATTAAGATCGCAGATGTGAGTATTACAAGAGCAAAAGACAAAAAAGTGTCATTAGCTAACACCGACACATGAACCAGACCCAAAAATCCAACAAATAACCACTAAAATTTTTAGCCAAAGCACATCAACTATCAACAGAACTTCTATTAACCCACCAACAATGCCAAAGTTTCCACAAATCCAGCATCTTAGCAATAAACTCAAATGCAAAAGCCAAAACTAACTCCATTCAGCCATACACAACAACATAGAAAGGAACAAATAACCATCACTTTACTCACATTGACCCAGCAAATTATTTTCATCATACTCAACATCTAAGAGAATAAGATTCGTGATATGACTAACCATTTCAGCTTAAGTCAATGAAATCACACATTCCCACAGATAAAAACCAGGCATTATCAATATCAATACAATCAACAAATTATCCAAAAGCACAGATTTATTTCAAACATCAACCATTCTCGCCAATGTAGCTCAAAACATCAATAAAAATGACCAAATGTAGACCAAAAGATCATCAAGATTACACAAACACCTCAAAAATCAAGCCAAAATTATCACAAAAACAAGCACAAAACCCCTAACCAAACCAACTTTCCTCACACTCTCACCTTACAAGCAAAGAACCCAAACGTTGATGAGCCCTCCAATAATTAGGATCCAACCTCACCGCCTCCTCACATTCCTTCACCGCCTCCCCAATTCTCCCCAACCCCGTGAGTGCCGCTGCTCTATTACTCCTAAACGCTGCGTTTCCCGGGGCTAAAGATATTGCCTTATCATACATACTCAATGCCTCACCAAAACAACCCTTTCTATACAACTCATTCCCCATTTTCTTCAACTCCTCCGCATCTCCGCTGCAGATTCCGCCTCTATTCCTATTCACATTTGCATTCTCCGGGCCCACAGCCAAACTTCCTCCGCTTTTGACGGAAGTGGCAGAACCTCCACCAACAATATGATTACTTCCTCCACGCATTATGCTTCCGTGTCCGTAATGACCCATTCCGGATCCGAGAGTGTCGGTTCTCGAGCTCCGGTTCGACGTTAACCCAATCCCCGTTTTCAAAATTTTCCCAGAAGGACATATATTCCCCGTGGGAAGCACATTGGGCGGCGGTGAGCTGACAGAGCTCTGATGGCTGCTCTGACCAGAGTAAATCAACGGGTGACCGGATACGGATACGGATCCGGAGTCTGATCTACCGTGACCAGGCTTCCGCGTCGAAGCAGTTGGGCTGGTTTCAGAAGACCCGGACAGCTCACCGGAGTGGCTGTTCGGGATAGAATCGTGCCTCTTGTTAACTGGGTTGAGTCTCGTTTGGCCCGAAACGGATCCGGATGAGCTAGAACTGGAGCTCGTCGTCGTCGTAGTGGTCGTACTAGTTGCAGTGAGTCCACTCGGGCGAGTTCGCAGCGGTGAAACGGGCGAACCCAGATCGAGTTCTCGAAAATCGGGCTTGTTGGCCTCGCAGCTCAATGCGTCATCACAGAAGGAGAGATTATGAAACCCTAACTCGGTAATGTTGGTGGCGGTGGTGGTGGTGGTGGTGTTATTTTTTCCAGAATGCGACATTTTGAATTTAGTTGTTTTGTTTTTTCGTTTTTCCCAGTAACCAAACAAGAAAAACGAAAACAGGGGAAAGCACTTATAATATCAATTATTCTCCAATCCTCTCCTTCTTTCTTCTCCTCTCTCCCCTCTCTCAGCAGCAATGTGTGTAAATGGAACTCAACAGAAGCGAGTGTTGCTTTGAAGAAGACATGAGAAAGGAAAGAGAGAAAGAGATGGGGATCTCGTGATATAAAAAGAAGGAAGCAAAGAATGAATGTGAAGCTTTGAGAGCGAGAGAGTTTTTTCTCTTTTTTAGAGAGAGAGAGAGAGAGAATGGGGTTTTTACACTGAGGAGAGAAAGAAGAGAAGAAATGAAATGAAATGAAGGAACCTTTTATTTTCTTTTTTTAATTAATTTATTTATTTTCTCTTTTCATTCACCTGCTGCCTCACGAGACAGATTTCATTTCATTTCCCTTCTCTTCTCTCTCGTCTTCTGATTTCTCTATTCGATTTTGTTTTTTATAAACACAATTTTAATTTTTAGTGGCAATAAACAAAGTTTTATAGAAATAAATTATTTTATTATTATTTTTGTTCTTTTGTGATTTGCATTAAGAAGGGCCACCGGTTTGGGTTGCTTTGCTTGGACACTCTTCTCCCTATCTAATATTCCCTCTCGCTTAATTGTCTATAAAATTGGCTTTACTTGATGTATTGTTTTTATGTAATTGCAATGCCCACTCTCTATCTATGGAAATTGCATATACTCGCGGCTGTTTTTTATTTTGTGTCAATTCTTAGTTATATCTAGATTTTGGTTTGGACTTTTTATGTAATTTTCCTTTTTACCATTATATTGCTACTAGAGAGTATTAAATTTTAAAATGTTTGAATTTTCCTTTCCAATGATTATATTAAATTCTTAATTGCAAAGACCATTTCCATTTGGAATCCAATGCTCTTAATTAATATTTAATTTAATAATTACATGAACATATTCAGAACTATCAAAAAAAATATGGCATGATAAAAACGAAAATGAATCAATATTGATCAATAGAATTTTTCTCCTCCACTGATGCATCAAAGGTACAAATTTATAAAAATAAAAACTTGTACTTGTTTTTGGAAGAAGTAGAAAAATAGCAACTGCATTATCACGTGTCAAATTGACTAATTTACAAAGCAAGTAAAATCGTGCATAAAAATTTTAAAAAAATAAACATAAGACTACCACTCCATTAATTATAAAATCCTCTTAATTGAAATGAAAAATCCCTTCATCATTAAAGTCCAATGGTCTCTTCAATTACTGAATGGAAAGATTTCATTGAAAGTGAAAAAATAATTATAATTTACGTACCATTGTCTAAGATTTGAATAGAGAAGATCTCATATCTAAAACCCAATGGCTTTCTTCAATAACAAATTAACACTAAAATGAACTGACAATAGCAAAACTATAAAATGAATACACACACACACACACACACAAAATCATCCTTCGTATGATAAGAAAAGTTCTTATACTATAAGATCAACTACACAAAAAAAAAACTCCTTTATCAAACGATTAATCATAGACCTAATATAGAAATTATTGTCACAAGACCATCAGAGTTGTATGTCAAAGGCATAATCATTGCCAGCACGGAATCCTCTCGAATTACACAAATATACAATATTATCGAGAGATCGCGTATTTATATAGGTATTCACACACATATATATAAATTAGCAAATCCAATTTTAAGTACAAGTTGATTTGAACCCATTAGCATATGTGGAGAGTATTTAATTTTCAGTATACTATACTTAAAAAGATTAACAAATTAAATTGCAATTTGAAGGAAATAGCCAAATATTTTATTTAAAAAAATGGGATACTACTTAGAGAATCACCAAAATACTCTTCAAATAAGATTTTATTACTTATTTGAAGAGCTACATCAACATTTAAGGCTCCAAAAGACACTCCAATTAAGATTCTTCAAATAAGAAATGATCCTCTCTCTTCAAATTTGAAGAGTTACTTTCTCTCTCTTTAATTTATATTTTATTACTTTTTGTTGAAGAAAAAGAGAAATGTGCTTTAATTACTATTTACTTTTCCTTTAAAAAAATAGTTATTTAATTAAAATAATATTAACTCATTTCTATTTGAAGAGTCTTTTGGAGAACAATATTTTTTTTCACTCATCTATTTACCACATAGGTAAGCAAATGAATATTTGAAGAGTAAAATTTATAGAGTCTTTTGGAGATGCTCTTAGAACAACAATTTCAACACAAAAAAAAAAAAAAGCTGTAAGGTGGACGCGCGAGAATGCGCGTGAAAGAAATAAAACAAAGCACGATTTCTAATTTTCGCAGTAGAGAAAGTGATTAAATAGCGAAGTGCGCAGGTTAAAGAGTTGTGCGCAGGGTCGGGGAGTTCGTGTTGGACTTTTCACCTCTGAATGAATGAATAATTACTGCGTTCGTGCACGCTTTCACAGAAGCCACGTGTCAATCAAACAAGAGTTGATGAATCTAATAAATTTACCGTTTGGACACTATCAAGAGAAATCACTTGAAATGCGAACGACTCTTGTACTTTGTTATCCTACTCTTGTGGAACTTCCTCACTCCAATTGAAAACTTACTGTTGTTCTCCTTTTTGTTTTTTTTTTTAAATTAACATTATATAAAATGTATGCATTAACCTCAGTCTTTAATATTAAATATCAATGGTTGTTAGTTGTTACCATTATTAATTATTAGATATGGCATTTGTATTTACTAATTATTGTATGATTTAATCTCGATCGTTAAAAATCTACTATTAGATGATCTGAAAATTTCACAACAATTTGTGTAAAATATGGTGTCATAAAATTAAAATTTATGAGTATATTATACCTTGCAACTTGGACACTTTAGGATAGTTAAATTTTATTATTTCTTTTTGTAATTTTTGAATGGTTTTCAGTCTGCCTCATAATTTGACCCAAATATACATAATTGAAATGTGCAAGTAATTTATTTAATAAAAAAAATTTATGTGTACTACTATTATTATTATCCTAGATTCCTGTACTTTCTAGCACAAAATTAAAAGAACCACCACCCAAAATCAGCAACATTTAATACCTCTCCTTTCTCAATCGGTGTCTCCAAGGTCCTAATTATCCTTCATCTATGCCATTGTTTACGAAAATGCTTCAAACACAAATCCGATTGCTTCAAAAAGAGCTCCAGAGTATTTTTTTTGTATATAAAATTTCGATGAAGTGAATTTGAAGTTCATTACTTCAGAAAAATATTCGTAAAATGTGATGTCGAATTATCATTATTCACAAGAATGCAACAACATTTGATATAACTAATATTTAAATAAATTTTAATGGAATTATCAAATTGATGCGTAAAATATTTCATAATTTTTTAATATTTTAATGCAAGTAAATTTAAATTTCAAATATCTTATACTGTCCACAAAAAAATTTTTATTAATAGAACCAACGAACACTTAATTATTACTTTTACAAAAAAATATATATTTATAAAATAATAATGAAGTCTTCCATTCACATTTATATTATAGAAGAGTTTACTTTTACGGTTTAGTGTCAAAATACTCGAATATCATTTACTAGAATTCTAGAAAAAAAATGTCAACAACTTAATGCAACGAATGGGAAATGGCATTATAGCATATACGGCGTACAATAAGGGGTATTTTAGTGAATTTATATGAACTCACGACAGGAGTAGCTGGCCATGTGCAGGTACAGTGGTGTGCCAGCTGGCCCATTCAGAGGAAGCCTCAAGAGTGACAGTGGCATCCAGCTAAGCGTTTAACGGCGAAATCCAAACGCCGTCGAGGGATTCCCCGGTATATTCACATAAACGGCGAAGATTTCCCTTCAACGGACGTCAAAGAGATTGTGACAGCGGAGGGGCAGACCAGCCTTCAGTTGTGGCAGGCAGCAGAGTAGGGGGAGAATGATGACCAGGCGATCTAATTCATAGGCCAGGTAAGCAAAAGCAGAGAGCTGGGGCAGAATCATGCTGTGTGATGCGGTGCACCGTAAACTTTGGTGTACGTAGCTAGAATATTCCACGTGGCTATCATGTGGCAATTTCGTTGATGTGATGTGGGCACGAATGGACCCGTTTTGTTTTTTATTTTTGTTTTATTGGAATCTTTCGTTATCAGGGATAGTTTTAGTCCGAAAATGAAAGTGAGACTAGGCGAATAATTTTTCAAATACGGATATCTAATTATATTAAAATTACCATGAGTTAAAAAATAAAATAAAATTATATATATATTATTTTTATGTTTTATCAAGAATTCCTAATTAAAAACTCACTTCCAGTTGTATATGTAGTTTATTTATTTACTTTTTAAATGAAATCAGAAATCTTATTCACTGACGGAACGAGATTACAAAGAATTTAGAAATTCAATTGAAAAATATTTTAATTAAACTATCGAATCACGAATCTTTAATGAAAATTCGGTCATAATATGAGTCGTTTGATCAATACATTTAAAAATATGTGTAATTCAAAATGTCTCCGGTTAAATACTACTACTCGGTTAATTAACCAAGCAAATGACGTTCAAACAATGACATTGTTTGACTTTTCACATTCGGTGTTAGAATTTTTTTTTCCAACGAGTGCGCATTTAATTAAGAATATCAAACGGGCAGATTCTCATTCCTAGTCAATAATATAACGGTGCAGTCTGAATATTTCCACCACCGCGCATGCATGTGAAAAGAAAAATGGCTTATCATTCGGATATTGGGTAGTGTTAAAGAGGAAACAATTAATTTAAACGTGATATTATTATTATTATTATTATTATTATTATTATTATTATTATTATTATTATTAAGAAACCAAGCCTTTGGGCAATTGGCATAGCATCTCTTTTGACTTAAAAACAAATAATTCAAAACAAGCAGCGTCGATCCAATGGCTTTTGGAACCTCTTGAGACCTCTTCAACGTTGCACGGTCAAGAACCAGCCACCTTGATCCGCAACCCAAATAAAAATATCTAAAAAAATACGATGTTTAAAACTGCTCCAACAATATTTAATTTCTCACCGATCACCATCGTGTATGTATTCTGGGTACGTAGTAAATGGAATCCAATATAAATTTATTATTTATAGCCATCGTTTTTTGTCCATGCATGGCTTGCTTGAATTCTACAGTTGGTATCTTTTTGAATTGTTTATATTATATATATATATATAGAGTGTAAACTTATATCACAATTAATCAAGTACCAACGTCATGATTCCTTTCTTATGTTGACCCTCAACAACTTGATTTAAACCCTATGGGCAGTCTTTGTTTTATGCCATGCTACGAATGTCTTATGCTGACTCTGTTGTGGCAAAAATCTTCCTTTCTTCTTCTTCTTCTTCTTCTTTAAGTCGGCTAGTCTTGCTCTTCCGAAATTTTGATTTATTAATTTATTGGCAATAGACCGAACTACCTTGGGACCTTCTAGCTCACCCACTGCTATTTTAAAGAAAATTAAGATTCTCTCATAATTTGATTTTTTATCTGAGTAAACACACTTATACGATTGATAGTTAATAAATAAAAAAATAATGAATAAATAAATCTTGACCGTATATAAATAAAAGTGCATATGTAACAAAAGATCCATCAATATTAAAATATGATCAGGATCATTATTTTTTTAAAGGGCGAACAATCCAATCTTTGAAACATACTACAACACCAATAGTTAATTTTCTAATTAACTATCGTACTTTCAAAAATTACTCAAAAGGACTTTATTGTATATATGTTTCTATTAAAATTTTACTTAGTTATTCTTTATTTTTCACCCGTTGCATCCGAGATTTAGTTGAATTTTTAACTTATATAAGACATTATTATAATTTTATCTTTAAAAAAAAGTTAGATTTAACAGCTACTGAAGTAATTAATGACGGCCACAAAAGTATATTTTTTCAAAAAAATACAGAGGCTAATTAGAATTTGTTAACTCAAAACTATTGAGAATAGAAAGCAATCACCCTTAATTTAAGGTACAAGGCATCCGACAAGGGAAAGGGCCTGCTGCCGGAACACTGGTGGGGTCTCGTGTACGAGTGAGAGTTGTTTGTGTAGAAGCAAAAGCGTGACGACCCATCAAACTTTTGTTTGGGCAAGACACATTTCTTTTACTTTTAGTTTACGTATGTTGTTTATTCAAGTCTTAGATTTTTTGCCTTTTTCTTTTTTCCTCATTCTTTTAAAAGGTCAAAAAAAATTAATAAAGCCGCTTGAAAGTTCGATGCTAATATTTAGCTTATTAGCACTTAAAATTTTAATTTCTTTCGGAACAAGTAAACACAGATCTACTTTTGACCTTTTTCTGCTGGGGGGTTTTCACGCCCTGATCTTTGGGCGCTTATTTTTTGGCGCGGCTGTACCCGCGCGGATGGTGATGTTAGTATCCCTCATAGCCACACCTCCCACCAAATATATATGTATAGTATAAAATTTTAACATATGCCACTTAATATAGTACATTATAATCTAATCCAACCAATTCAATCTTTTATACATTAGTTTAGTGTGGCGAATACCTTAATGTCTTATTCATGTTATTTCAAAGTAGAGTACTAAAAAAATGAAAAAATAAATAAATTAAAGGAAAAACATTATTATGGGGAAAGTAGAATGCTTTTCTCTTTGTTGTTTTATTCTTTTAAAAAAGAACATAAAGAAGAGAATATGGACTCCATATAGAGGACTTTTGAGTTTCAAATGAAAAGTATAAAACAGCTTAATTATAGCTATAAGCAGATTAGATGAACTGGGGTTACTTCGTTTCCTCGTAAGAAGAAGAGAATCAATTTTTTCTTAAGCATGTAAATTACATGTTCTAGGGAAAGTTCGCTGTACTATGCCAAAAGATCAAAAAATGCGATTAAATTAATTACAACACTTAGTTTCTATCAATTCGCCATTAATTTGATATTATATTACTTGTAATTCAATGCATACATAGAAGCAAGGCATCTTTGCAATATATAAATCTCATAATCTATTTTTAGCACGTCCACTAACTGAGTGTTTGATTAGCACTCATAAACACAAACGGACACAAATTTTTAAACATATATTAAAAGTTTGATTTCTTTAATTTTTGGGTCGGTGATATATACAAATTAATTACCTCACCAGCAAGGAACTTGCATTTGACCCCATCTCCCCCCCCCCTCTCTCTCTCTCTCTCTCTCTCTCTCTCTCTCTCTCTCTCTCGTTTTCAAATTTTAGGTACTAAAATCGAAGTGATTTTACATTACTTCTGTTTGTTTTTTATTATTTTACATTTTCATCCAACTAATGAATTTATGTTACATCAGTTTATATAAAATAAATTTATAACAAGAGTTTAAAGCTCTATCATTATTCTTAAAATCAACATTAAATACATTATTTCCTTGGTAATTGTAATTTTACAAGAAAGGCCTAAGGGTAGTTTAAGCTCTAATACTTCTCCGCTCCACTTTTTTTTCCCTCTTTTTTCCGGTGTAAGTGATATGATTAATAGATTAAGCGATTCGAACAAAAAGCTCTTGGTGGCGAATTAGACTTTTATCATATAATACTAATATACCATGCGGAAACATTATTTGATTAAAAACAATTATAGGAAAGACGATATAATAATATTTAAATCCTAATTAAAAATGTTCATAACTGTAGTGCTCTTAACACTACACGAATGGGTTTTCTACCCACTTAATTAATTTGTTAATTTGAGCTATTTGATCTTTTTGTTAGGTGAAATGGATATTAGTTATTATTAACTAGCAACAGAAACCTAATCCGCATACTTAATTTTATAGATTAAACTCTTTATTCCAAGTGTCTTTCGAGAGCTTCATTTTATAAACGATGATTGAAATGTGGATATTTTTATTCTAAAAAAAGAGTTGGGTTAGGTAGAACCATTCATTTGGTATAATATTTTCATAATTATTTGCTTTTTTGATGCTTAATGCACGCATGAGATCATCATATGGAAATGGATAGTTGGTGCGGTTATGAAGTTAGATTTGTTAATTCTAGGTGAGAATAATTATGTAAAGTTAATTTATTAATCATTCAATTTTGGCTCAATTGAATCGAGGCTCAAGAGTCAAAACCATGAATACAAAATCATCGCTGGAGAGAATTTAAAGAAGCCTATATAGCATTCATGATTAATGTTGGATTCTGTCTGCCTTTCATGGCGACCAGAGCAGATTACTCAGCAATCAACAATATTGACTACTATTTTGGCTACAACTTAAACCACATCATATTCTTTAGCGATCTTTATAATTCACAAGCTTAAAATTCTATTAATTATTTGTCTTCATGATATAATTCTCTCCTCATCACGTAAGTTTCTAACTAAACAAATAAGAATGTGTGATTTTTTTCTTAACAAAATAAAAATTAACAAAGGAATGGTAATTTTGACTATGTAATGTACATGTGGGACAAGATTTATAAAGCTTCAAATCGGTTCCATCAAGACTAGCTATTTCGGACATTTATTCGCACTAACTATATTATGGTGAAATATCTTATGCCATGTTTTTGTGGAATGGGGAAAAGGCTCCCACTAAGGCTCAAATAGATGCCCTCAACAACGGGAGTGGAGATGCCAATGCCTGGCTTAAATTAAATTATAAAACTTATTATATAATTTTAAAATCTCAACCTTAAAAAAAATAAAATTTTCTGATGTAGCACCTATAGTTTTAAAAGGTGTCATCTTATCCTCAATGACTGTATACTCTTTTTTTATCTTAATTATAAAATATGTCTTTTTATAGTATTTAACCCTATAATTTTTAATTTTGACTTTGTCTCTATTGAACAATTGCTTACCATTGAGTTACAAGCCCAAGATTATTATGAATACAACGAAAAACCAACAATAAATTAATTTACCAGTAAATAGAAAAACTAATTGCACTAATTCTTTCTCATTTTGATCTAAATCTTTCTAAAACCCTACATTAGTATTTTTAAGCCAGTGAGCATTATGATGTGAGAACCCAGAATCATAATTATTAACAATATTTGCTTCGCAAAGTAGAGTCGAGAATCGGAATTGAAATTGTCGAGCCCACCTCAATTTGAGAATGGAAAAGGAGAGATTGATTCCCAAAGGAGGTGATGGAAATGAGTCTTCCATTCCTAGTTGCCCCCCTACCCCCCAAATAAAAATCTCATTTTTTCCTCACTTCAATAAAAAATTATTGTAATTAATTAATGTATTAACATATTATTATAATTAATTAATTAATTAATATAATAATAATAATGATTATTAGTTAATATATTAATATATTATTAACAATAATTTATAATAATATAATAATAATTTTTGGATAAATAATCACAAGTATTATAACAATAATTAATTGAGGACTTTTAGTAATTCGTAACAATCTAATTTATTTCGATTCTAATTCCAAAACAAAGTATGCATATTAATGGTAATATAGTTTATTCTGATTCTGATTCCTACATTTCAAGTAAATAACTTATTTTAATTCTCATTTTTCATTTTCATTCCAGCTCATTCTAATTCCTAATTATTTCAATTTCAACTTATTCTGATTCTTATTTAATAATCGAACCATTATTGTAAGAGGTTTTGGGAAGCAAGCACAAAGCATTGCTCTTTGTATAAATCGATCATCTTGAAATATTAGTTACACAATGGAATCAAATATGAGACGTGCACAGAACACACTTCATAGGACAAAATATACAATGATTAATTCTCATTTAAAAAAAAAAAAGAAAGTCGCCAATATGATGGTTTCTGTTCTGATGACCTCTTTACAAAATGGGCATCACGTGCCTCTTTCTCCTCTTTTCTCTGAATCACCATGCTCATTTTACATATGAAAGAGAGTAAGAACTTGCACATGAACTCTGAAAATTATGAATTATTTAGAACATGGACTTAAAGACTAACTTTAATAAAACAAAACAAAACAACTGCCAATTAGTTTAATTTATACCTTGGAAAGGGACAAATAGTTTCCTGGAATACATATATATTTATAAAATTTAACTCAAAATAACCAAACTTTGTTGCGAGGGATCTTTTAATAGAGTCCAGCTCAAGTCCCTACAGAAGAGGAAAAGAAATAATTGAAAAGGAGATAGACAAGCGGAAGCTCGGCTAATCGATAAAAACAAAATGGAGTGAGGTCATTGGACAAGTTTTCTGCCAAATGAACGAAACTCGTCAGCCTTTCTTTAAACAATTCTCGATCATCTCTCTCTTTCTCTGTGTCTATGAGGAATCCAAGGTGCTAACTTTATCAGACACACAAAAAAGCTTACCTCATATATGCACCAACTTTTGCATGTTGTACCTCCATGCATGTTCTAATTATACATTATATTTCTCATCACAATGGACCCCTTAATAAAGTACCCTCTTAAATTATTACCTATATTTTCTTCCCCAGAAAATATATATATATATAATCAATAACATTATACACCACTATATATGGTTGTGTTTGGTACTTTGGACTGAATTTTGTAGGGTTAGTTAAGAAAAGACCGAATTAGACTGAATTAATGAATGGTTGATATGATTTATCAAATAAATATAAGTGCTTATTTAATTTTAAAATTTTTTTGTTATTGTTTAATCGTATTTTGAGTAAAATTTTTAAGAATTAAATAAAAGTTCCGTTTAAGTAAGCTCTATTAGAAAAATTAGACTAAACGGAGTTTTAAAATACATTCGCATTGTTTTTTTGTTTCGTGGAATAAAATATTGGACTAGATTGTTTTTGTAATTTTAGCAGAATTTATTTTCAAATAAATAGAAACTAATTAATTGTTTGGTATGATGGGATTTAAAATGATAGATTCTGGTGGACAGAGGCACATCTCTCTTGAAGCTAACAAGTGCTAGTATGATAGTAAATGACATGCTAATCTTAAAAAATTTACATAAACACATGTAAGATATTTAACTTTTAAAAAAGAGTTTTTTTTTAATGATTTAGCCCTACAAGTTTAATATTCTAACAATTTTTTCAACTGAATTTAATCCCTAAATACATTTTTTCAAATTCAACCCCTAAAATTTACTTTTATAAAATTCTGGCCCCTAAAGTTTAATTTTTAACAATTTAACTGAATTTAACCCCCAAAAATTTAGTTTTATAAAGTTTGGCCCTCCAAAATTTTAGTCCTAGCTCTATCCTCGCCGATAGAGAAAAAATATGGAGAGTGTTTAAGCTACAAAATGAGCTATTTTCTGGCAATATTTTATTTCATTTTCTCAGAATTAATTGAAAAATTACAGCAATTCCTTACTTTTTTCATAATTTTTCATTTAATTATGATTCAAAATTATTTAATAAATTAAATAATTAAAGGTATTTATATTCCTAATATCAAATAATCACCAAGATAAAATAACAAGATCAACAAAAAAGTTGACATCCAAGGAGGTTTGGATGTGTTTTAAAACATGAGGAAATGATTTAGATAATTTTCTACTTAAATAAGCCAATCCCATAATTTGTAACTGTTGTAAAAAAGATACGAAAGATATACACTCTAGTGCAATTTATTCTATAGTATACTAAATAATGACCGTATAACATATAACATACTAATGTAAATTATAACTACATGTCAATTGAAACTAAATTTTAACAAATATGTAAAGCTGGATGATGCTGTATGCTGATATTATATATATATATATATATATATATATATATATATATATAGCCACATAGGAATGGGACCAAAATGCAAAATGTGGTGGGCCAAAAACAAGCTGTATGAAATGATGTAACACGAAAGCCTGGAAGAGTGGTTTTTGCTGCTTTATTTATGAGACATTGCAATCGATCGACTGATCCCTCCAAAATTGATCTGACACCCATCATTATTTCTGTCCCAAAATTTTCCTTAAAACTTTTGTGATCCGTACTTTTCTTTCCATCTGAGGTTCCTCACAAGCAGACATTCCAATTTTTGTAAGCTTTTTTCTAGTTTCACTCACATGGCGTTTATAAAAAAATTTTAAATTGTTTTCGATTACTTTAATTTTAATGCAATTTGCTAGAATTTATATTGCGCTGGCTTGGAATTTTGAGAGGGATTATATCATATATTTTCCCAAATATTGGTGGGATTTTATATAATTTCGGAGGTGTGAAGGTAGAAGTCCTGCGTCTAATTGATGCTGATTTCTGAGCTATTCTCAACAGACCTACAAGTTGTGTATAAATATATGAATTCAGACTCTCAATAGGCCACATATTTATTGGCCTGTCCGTGGAGTTGCATGCGCCAGACATACGAGGAAATGACACGGCCATACAATTAAAGTACAACTCAGCCTAGCTACTACTAAAACTAACTAGCTAATACATGGAATTTAAAAGGGGCTGGAGCTAACAGGCTGTGGCAATAAAGTGCTAGGCTTCTAGCTAGGGGTGCAAGATTGGGTGCAGCCATTTCAAGGCAGCATAAATGTTGGCTTTCAGTGTTGAATGGTATTGGTCGAAAAGCAGACAAAAGGCACAGGGCTGCTAGCAGTCGCAGAACATGAAGATGAAGAGACGAAATGAAATGGCCGTCACAAAAGTATGAATGGTGATGGGTACGAAAACGATAGATCCTACATATAATCAAAACGATGATGATGATGATGAGAAATGAGAAAAGGAAGTAATGTCTGCGCATTATAATTTGATAGAAACCCCAAAGCTCTAGCATCTTGCTTTTGTCGAAAAGGATCTTACACTGCCAAAGTCGCCCTTTAAATCATGGTTTATCGTCCATTTTCATGTGGGCGTCACGTGATCTCTTTCTGCTCTATGACAAATTTCCCTTATCCATCACCAATCCAGCACTATCTATTTAGATAGATAGATGAATGAGAGAGAACGCATTATTATTATTATTATTCACTATTAGAAGGCCGTCAACCAAAACCAATAATGCCCATTTTTGGTCACCGTGATGAAAAAGTCTTACATCAAATTTATCATATAACTCTATATTCATGTGAACTCGTAGCTCCAGATGTATTTTTAACCATTATCACCCCAAAATTTTAATTTAATACTTAGCTTAAAGCCTACTTTCAACTGTTGTGATATTTCCCTTATATTGCATTTTCATATTTATATACTTAGCTTCCTGTTAGCCCAAGGTAAGATTTCTACTTGACCCCTCAAATTTTTATATACTTGAGAATAAAAAAAAATATTTTCAAAACTTCTGGTCGAACTTTATAAATGTTAGGTGTAGGAACTATACTAAAAATCTTCGTCGTATATAGTTTAGTCTTTTTGGTCTTTATTATGTGGGTCATGTTCAACTTTTGGCATTTGAATCATATATTTACTAATGAGTTTGATGCTACTACTTGTGCATGAATTGGCTATGATATCATATTTTCTTATACAAGAACTTAAATTACTCCCAAAATCTTGTGAGATTAATATCATCTTGATAGTGTGGATCAATACAATGTTGATAGAATTTTAAAAGTTAATTGCTAAATGAAATACGTTATACACAAAATAAAATTGGTTGGTCACACTCTTGCAACTCCATGATGATCAAGGATGAGACTGACCTCCTCCTTTTGCAAACTATACAACTCTCAGTTTTCTACAAACATCTCTGATCTTTTCGAATGATTAAAATTTTTTGCATTAAAAAGCTAAAATCAGCTTCTGCCCTTTCTGAATTTTCTGTTTTGAATCTGGAACAGTGCAATGACAGCAAAAAAACGAAGAAACCCCATTAAAAAATTATCAGAAAATAAGCATACAAGTTAAAGACAAATGTATATGTCACAAAGCCACGCACATTGAGGAAAATTCATCACCCTTTCCCCTTCACCAGAATCAAAATTTATCTTTTTTGCTAGATGTATTAATTTCTTTCCATCTTAATTATTGGTCTCATGTGATGAACATGGTGGTGCTGAACCCATGATGATTATTGGGTTATATAATAAAAACCTTAAAAGTGTTTTTGTGTGTCCGTACACTTACACACTCGCAGTCACTGCTGAGATATATCAAACTTCGAGACATTCTAAGCTGCAGCTGCCTCTCTTCATGACTCGCACATGCCAAAGTCAGATACCATTGGAAATTGCAAAAAACCCTCATGTTTAACTCTATTTTTTTTAATTCATTTTTATTGGATTTAATTAGAAATTTTTAATCAATCTGTGGGCAGATGAGAGGAGATCAGAGGTTTCAATAAGGACATAAAGGTTATATAAACATTGAATCATGTATGAACCGAGTATTTTATTAGTCATTGCAGAATCAATTTGCTGTTCTTTGGCTACACAAATTTTGTTTTATTGGGAAAATTGAAGTGCCAACAAGAAGTAAGACGGTGGCTGTTATTACAAGTGTGACAGTCATTAATTTTCTTATGGTTAAAAATTTTATTGGTTATTCATCGAACAAGTGGTCACAATTTAGTTTGACATGCCTCAGTTAAATTTGAGTGCAGATAAGTAAAATTAAAATTAATTTATTAATTGTGTTAAGTTTTAGATCAATCCAAATCCATTATTAATCTAAGTCTCGAATCATATCATTAATTGCCACCCCTAAATATAACAATTACTGACAGTTCAATTTAACAATTGACAGAGTGAATTTTCAGTAATCTTTTTATTGGGGGGAAGAAAAAGATTCCTATACATTATGGATGCTTTAGGGACAAATAATACACCGAATTAGGTGTGGTTCTAACTTCTAAGGCCAAATTAGTGAATATTCATTACTATATTTTTCATGTTTTAAGATGCTTTGCCATTATATTACAAACACTTCAATTTTTTCATTGAATGCGGAAATAAATATATTGGCAATCAATATGGGTTGATCGTATGGTGGTTGTTGCTATCGTTTTCTAATAAGTGCTCACATGGACTGTATGAATATATAAATTATGAACTAAAGCACAAGAAACTAACCTATTTCATTTGAAAGGAATATTCTTTTATAAACTGAAATTAGAAAATCTTCTCCATTGTCTAAAGTTTTAGGAACAAGCTTAATTCGAGAAGAATAAAAATTTGTTAAGGCTTCTCTTAATTAAACATTATTGTTGTGCCCTTAGTTATCATTGCATAAGTTCTTAGGTTAAGTGGTTTCTCTAACATGGTATAAGAGTAAAAGTCTTAGATTCAATTCTCTTATTGTGCAAACTCTTTCAACAATTTCTTCAATTTTCTAACTCACCTTGGGCTCTTCTCTTTCAAACCATCTACGAGTTTTGGTCTTAGACTACATTTTATACGACGAGAACTATTACCTGGATCCTTATCTATCAGCATAAACTTTTAGATCAAGGGATTTCTTTAACCTTAAAAAACTTCTATGTAATGCGAGTATGCCATGACATACTTTTAAATGGTGTTAGGGGTTGGAAATGTTTAACTAATTTGATGCAGCTTGCATTTATAGTTGCCAATGCTTCCATAAAAACTCGCCAAGTGGCCATTTATTTTTCTTTAAGTTTCTAATTAAATTGATATAAAGAAATTAATTTCATAATCAGGTAAAGCTGTAACAATCTATTAGAAATTCAATTCTTTTTTTCTTTCAAATTCTAAAAATTTGAAAACTTCAACTCGAGTTGAAATCCCGACTCATAAATTCTAACCAAAAAACAAAAAAAACAAAAAATCTTTAGAGCAAAACTTGACATTTTATCGATCTAGTAAGGACGTCCAAACTCTAATGGTAACAAATATTTTTGTTCAATTATTAATTTACTTTTTGCAAAGATTTATACAATCAATATACTTGTCTTTCTTTAGAGTGTTGGTTAAACTAATTATTAAATGATTAAATAGTTTTTTTAAGATAGATTAAATATTAATAATCAGTGGGATGGTGTTTTTATTGTGAAGTTCACTTTTCACTTGCCCATTATATATATATATATATAAAAGCCTTATCACTTTTGTTGGTGCAGCAAATTTTTTTTTTCCAACTAAGACGGAAATCATAAAATAATTATTGAGCAATAAAATGGAAGAAAATGATTGCTTATAAATGGGCCAATTAGAAGGAGAATCATTTCGTAGGCCCATAATGACATTAGCTTCCTTGACTTCAAGAACACTACTATATATATATATATATATATATATATATATATATATCTATAGATATAAATATATATATTTTCTTGCACTATTGTGCCAATCATTTTAAGATCATAATAAGCTCCTTAATTAAATAAAGCAAAAATAAACGTCACTTCAACTACACTCTTTTTCAGTTTTTAATTTATTAAAGCTTAGTTGTAGGATCATAATAAGGTAGACAGGTCCTTAGTTGTAATCACTTCATAGCTCAAACTTTTAGGTTGGAATAGACTCCCACCAATGATTTCTTATTATTTGATTCTCAAATCCTCATAATTGGAAAATTTCTTATTATAAATCGTATTTGATCCAATACTTCCACTCTAGCTTAAAAATTTTGTGACAACCAGAAGCATATATAAAATACGAAATAAATTAATACGCTCAAGGTGTTACTGTTGTTATCAGTAGTAATTGATTCAATTGATAAGATCTTTTTAAAGTAATATAAGCGATTTTAGAATAGATCCGATAAATTTTAGTCTACACATTAAATTATTTTTTTCAACTAAGTAATTGATTTTATTGTTTCAATTCTCTCAAGAACATTAGTGAGTTGTTGCAATTAGAATATAAGATCTTATGTTAACATTTTTGAGTTCACGAATTGTCATTTAAAACTTCTAACAAATTCTTTTAAAGGACTTAGCCTTCAATTTTTTCCCTTGCCCACCTCTTGGGAGAATTTGAACTTGAATGAAAGCACAAGGATAGTATGACTAACACGCCTCCAATAATATTTTATATAAAGCAATAATGCTATGGATCTGATCTGAATGACAACAAATTTAATGCTAAATCTTGAGTTACTTAAAAACTAAATCTAGCTTGGATTTTGTGTATGGTGGGAACCAACATGACAAGTGCAAATCCATAAGTAGAGGCATTCAAATATATCATAACAAAACTGACTTTTGTGTATGTCAACCACATGCATTAACAACTCTACATTATACTTATTAGTTAATCAGAACATGGGTAACCATAACATCAAATTCAATGAGAGAGAGAAAGAGAGAGATCTACAGGTGTTGATAATCAAGAATCTTGTAGGACTAATTTAGTTTAATTCTATTATGATTCAATTCCGACTAATGTATTCGGTAGATGTATTTATTCTGCTTACATTTATTGGGGAGATGTCTAGTCCTACCTCGTCATGAGAGAGAAATGCATTCCAACATCATGCCGGAACTCGAACGTGTACCCGTCGACGCCCTCAAAGGCGAGAACCAAGGTGAGGCAGTTGCCATTGGTGTGTTAGCCCAGTGGTGGCCTCACCCTTTCCTGGGACTACCTGTTCTATGCTGATGTTCGTGGCTTGGGCCTATATACTGCATGCGTGGTGGTTCACAACGGATTGGGCTTTAATGGGCATTTGGGATTGTACACAAACTCAGTTGAAATTTATACAGTTAAGCCATTTATTAGAAATCCTCATTGTTTTCAATCCCAACAAAGTAATGGCATGTTCATGCTAAAAGCTTTTGGTGAACCGAACAAGGAGTGTACAATGTACATATCCAGATTTGGTTATGAGCATTGTGATTGATTGATTATTATTAGTTATTATTGTTATCATTTTGAAACAACTTTGTGACTGTTGGTTGGTATTGCAGAATTACAAAGTTTGAGAATGATCAGACATTTTCAAATCTTTTAAAGCTGAGAACAGCTTACACCAACAAAGAATCCAAATCCTATATATGTTTCCAAATTGATGTACTACTGAGAATTAACAACGTACTAATAAGAATGTTCGGACATTTTGAAATCTTTTAAAGCTGAGAATAGCTTTACATCGATAAAGAATCCAAATCCTATTTACCATTGATTTAAACCCAGAATATGATCAAACGAAAGGACTATGAACTTTCACCACCCTAATGCTGCTTACAAGGCTTCAGATGGGTACATACAATGAATCTTTAGAACCAAGTAACTCTATGCCCCATTATTTATTTGTAAACTACTAGACAAATTTTAACAATAATAATGTAATAAACAATAATTTTCAAGATTAGCTATTTTGTTGAAAAGAATGCAATTTACATGGGTATTTAAAAGTCAAACACCGGTATTCGTAAAATCTACAACCTAATGAAAGAAGCTGTGATGTAAAACTCCCGCTCGGTAAAAATAATCTCATGAAAAAATTGATATGTTACAAAGAAAAAGAGGGGTTTGGATGGAGTGGGGGAGGAATTGCAAGGGAATAGAATTGTATGAAGGTATGGCTAAATAAATGTACCTGATAGCAAAACAACAGCCTTAGAGAAGTGGGGTAGTTTGTGCAAGTACCTTTCGAAAATTTTAACAAAAATGAGAATGGTCTAGCAAAAATTTTCTAGTCATCAGACACCATTGTTGGGCTCTTTGAGCAGCTCTCCTGTTGATGAAGTTCCAGTAACCTCTTTTCCGGATTACAGAGCCCTAGATAATGAGAGCAATATTAGAGTAACATTTCCATATATTTTTTTAGAATTCAGCATTAATATATCTTCATATAAAAAGAATCTGGAAAATCTATGCAAAGGATACAAATCCGTTGACTATGCATGCAACATTTTGAAATGAGTCAATTATCGGATCAATAGCTTTTGAATGGAGCTGTTGTTAATGATGTAATAGATAAGCATGTTAAAGACACTAAATGCGCCTACTTTTATCATTTTCAGTTAGCCACTTCCGCCTCATGTTATATTGTAAATCATGTGCACTTCGTTGGCAAACATAAAGTTTTACCTGTAGTGATTGCCAGATACAAATTGCCATCACTCTGCTTTCATAAGGGCTTCAAAGACAGATAATTCAACTAAAATGCTATTCACTCTGTTGAATAGCTAAACAATTTTGTTGAATTTCATATTCTAGTGCACGGGTTGTTATGAAGATGAGCGTCCGAAATTAATTTCCATGAGAAGGTAAGAAACCATACGTAGCTTAGAACTTAATCCTATTGACCATTTCACCTCTATGTTTGTTTGGTTCAGATAAGCCACCAACCTGAACATTTGGGAATATCCCAGACAGCAATAAATGATGATGTACAATCCGATTGACACAGTTCTCTGTTATCTTCGTGGTTGACATTCATTGCAAGCATCCATGAACCAATTGTAACATCCTCATTGCTGAACATCCGAAAGCTGCAATACAAACAACATGGAAATCATCATATTCAAGGCAGAGACTTCAGAAGAACTATTTACTTTTAATCTCTATAGGCTATAGCCATCTTAAGTTAAGAAAGGAGCTCTTCAAATTCCTTGAGACATGTATCATGTCAGTGGATTGTTTCCTGTTCATCTTCCAACTTCTAAACTCCAAATTCCTTAGCAGCCAAAAAGCTAATCTACCATACTTTGCAGATTTCTTCCCGCATATTTTCTGCTTGGCAGAAACAAGGACGCAAGTTGGCCATGGGGCAGTAGTTTCATCCAGAAAGAGCAAAACTAACCATTCTAAGGAGATTCCACACAGGGTGTCCCCCGGTTTTGCCTTATTTTGTTTTTTATTTTTATTTTTTAATCATCAAGTAGAAGGTCAAACTCTGCACAACGCTATCAGTGACTCACCAATTCAATGGAATTCTCTGAAGAGATGAGCCGTATCACAATTGTTGATAAATACAGCATCATAAAGAAAAATGAGAAAAAAGCATTTGTTATAACCAGTGCATTTCGGGCAGTAGGTTGTGAGAAAGCAGACAAACCTGTTGTTCTTGAGAGCTACCAAACTTACAACAACATCTGCTGAAAGAGCATATAAAGGTCCATAAGCATGAAGGAAGTACTCTTTCCCAAGTAAATAGGACTGTGGTTCATACCTGCATGGATTTAGTAGATCTGATTAATTTAATTACTACTCCAGCTTAGTATCAAATTCAGAGACCATCCTATACGAAGCCCTTGTAATAACCCCATAGCTACTAATCAGAAGTTCAAGAAAAAATGTTTCAGGATTTATGATTCTGTCAGGATTATTTATCAAACATATTTAGACTATAGTTGGGTAACATAGCTTGTTGAGATCAAGTCATAGTTTTCTGGTTGCAAAATACTCATCAAAACTAAATCTGCTGCTATTTCAGCATTGATCTGAGTTTCATTCATGGTAAGGTAATTTTTGAATCATAAAGTCTTATCCTAGGCCCAAAATTATATCTGCCACTATTTCCCATGGTTAACAACTTTAATATCAGCAAGTGATTGAATCAATTTTAAATTCAAAATCATGATGACTACATATATTCGTTTACATTCATTAAGACGAGCTCCAATAAACTCCTTTTATACCCAATTGCTTTGAACTGTTTGATTAAAGACATTGACAACTGAACTGGCACTTCCATTTCATTTGATTTTATTATTTAACTACACCAAGGAATTTGCATCAATGGAAGGAGAAATAATCACCAGAAACACCAAGCAAGAAAGAAACAAAGAAAAAAGTTAAATAAATAATGTGCTAGAAATGAACAGCTTAGTACTAACCATTTGAGATGGGGATCAGTAAATACTGGACCCTTCTTCATGCATCCAAGATAAGTCTGAGAGTGAGGACGTTCTTTTGCCAAAAGCAGTGACAAGCGGTCTGTGGTTACATAAGCAGGAAAGCAATGTCATGAGAAGAAACTTCGAGTAAAAGTGAGAGGAGAAATGAAATAACTTTTCTAAATCTACTCTTCTTCAGGTGCGATCATGTACCAAGTATAAATAAATATTTTGTAAATTTAATCACCTGGTCTCAAGTATATGTCATCATCAGCTTTAACATAAAACTCGGAATCATAGAGTGCATAAGCCGCTTTGAAGAATGCTAACCTGTAATAAGGACCCCATATAAGAATGATTTTAATACTACCCTTTTCTTAAAGTAACATCAACAAATTTACTGTCACCACTAACGTTTTGTATGGGAGCTTACTATACTCCTCCTCGATATCTAACAAAATAAAATCATCGTATTCTGCAACCTCCTTTCTGAGCTCTGCCATCTTGGACTGATCATTGGTTCTTCCAATAATAAACCTGAAAGCCAAACCAGTAGCTTCTTCCAACCTGCAAAGGCACATTTCATCTAAATTAAATCTTTACGGCAAAATGCAAGACATAAACATGTAATAAATAAACAATCTACAAATGCTAATAACAATTATTAAGAGTATGAGTACTAGAATATCCAGATCAAATTAGACTGATAATTTTGACACAGTAAAAATTCTAAAAAATTATCCCCCCCCCCCCAAAAAAAATCAGATAATTACTAGAATATTCTTATCAATATTTCCTTTTACCACATCCAAATTAGTCGGATAAATTTGGATAAGTGTAAAAATTTCTAAATAATTAGTCAGATAATTACAAGAATATTTGGCTCATAAAATGTTTCTAAAAATATCTAGTACATATTTCATTTCTAAAAAAAAAAAAAATAAATAAATTAAACCAAAAGTGAGAAGATCCGTTACTGTTGGAGGCCTTGGTGATCAGAAGGCATCCACGTCATCCTTAACGATCTTCGTCGACCACCGGACCCGAACCCGGTTTGAATCCCGACAAAGCCCATAACTTTATGCCTCTTGATATTATTATTATTATTATTATTGTCGTCGTCTTGACTCCCACTAATTCCATTACTACCCTCGCCGTGGTTGTCCCAGACGACTCTGACCGATGTCGGGTTGAAGTTAGAGCAGCGGTGGGCGCCGCGGCCGGCGTAGAGAAATGCGGAGATGCCGAGGACGAATCCGGCGATGCCGATGATGAGGCAGGAGAAGATCAGGACCGTCGATTTGCGAGGGGACGGCGACGCGGCTGATCGCGCGTAGAAGAATTTGGGAGACGAAGGCATTGTATTGTATCGGCGTATCTGGTTAAGTTAGTTAAGTTGTTGGGAGAAGAAGAAGAAGAAGAAGAAGAAGAAATTTGAGCTCATTGTTTTGAGTATAAGAGAAGCCAAAATTAAATCAAATGGTGTCGGTTTCCATAAAGCTGCTTTCAGTTTCTATATGCTTCACAGCTTCAGTGATTATTTTAGAAACTATTTACTCATTTTTGGTTTATTAATAATTAATTATAATTTCTTTTATCTGATTGTGATTTTTTAATCAAATATTAAATTACAAAACCATTTTAACCATTTTTAAGATTATTTTTACTAATGCTTAAAGCAGCTCTAATCTCAAAACCATTATGACATGAGAAGACTTATTAATTTTTTCCCATTTATTATTTCTATATGTTTATGTATGTATACATGGCGAAGATGATCGTGATGAAAATGAAACCTATCGAGGGTGGAGGAGAAAGAGACATTTCAACCTCATTATCTTCCTCAACCAAGGAGGCAAGGACAATTATAAAAATTTGAGATATTATCATTTTTCTACCTAATTTTTTTTTGCACATCAAATCAGTATTATTATTTGTTAAAAACTGTATTTTATCATAAAATGTTTATGTTGTTAATATTTTACCATCGCTCCACTAACGTAGTTAAAAATTTATTGATGCAATAAGATTACTTAAGAAATTTTATGTTAAATCCAAAGTGCACCATCTAATTATGAAATAGACATTATTTTTAATCTATTAGAATTTTTTCGACATATCTATTCAGTATTAAAATTTTCTAAAAATTATATTTTGCTATCTAATATTAAAGGTACTCTCACTTTACCACTAAAATATTAACAAAGTAAAAAATCTGCTGATATCATAAGGCATTTACGGAATTTCACGTTGAAGGCAAAACGTTAACATAATTTTTCAATGGTGAAGTGATAAATTTGGACTATTTGAATGTCATTGTAGTGTTTGAAATAGCTTAGGGTTACTAATGCTATCAAAATTAAAGTGTTTGACTTGTATTACTTGGACTGCATGTTTATATAATAAAAAAAGTAGTCATTTTTTTTTTCATATAACTGCTACTTTTCTAAGATAATTTCCCTTATATAAGTTTTTTTCTTTTCAATTGAAAAAATCATTTTTTATACTTCAGGTTAAATATTAAATTATTTTTAAAATTTTGGTAGTAAAGTGATAACAACCTAAATACTAAATGATAAAATATAATTTCAAGAAAATTTTGATACTGAATTAACATTTGATGGACAAATGATAAATTTTTCTTCTTTGTAATTTTTTTTTTTCTAACAAATGAAATCATCTTTTATGCTCTAGGGCAAAATCAACGTTTAACCCATATTTCGTTCAATATTTACTTATTTTTAATAGAAAAGTAGTAAAGTACTAACCGTATAAACATATAGTGGTAAAATATAATTTTCATCAAACCACAATACTGACTTGATGTGCTAAAAAAATTGGGGGAAAAATGATGGTATCGCTAAAAATTTAAGAGACTTTTTATGACTTCTAAAATTTCATAATTTTCTTTTTAAATAATACGTGAAACTGCAACGTTTTATCCTTCAGTAATTTTTGTAAGAGAAAAGGTCCATTCCACCCCTGAGCAAGTACGGTGTCCATCCAACTCATTCTGACCATTTAACCGTGTCTAGACCATATTGGCGGCGCCGAAAAAATCGGTCTTTTTGTTCTATAATTTTCCGATTTGGATATTAATTTTTATTTTATTTCCTTTTCTTTTATTATTATTATTTTTTAACTTCCATTATCCCCCAATTCCAAAGCTAACAGGTAAAACTGCACTGTCTAAACAAGTTTTGCTTTAGAGCACAGTACACTACCTACAGTTTCTAACATATACACATTTCATTTCTATTTTCTCATCTACACACAGTTTTCCTCCGTCTGTCTGTCCGAAAAATGCTGCGTCTCATCGCACATACATGGGGATGATTCGAGTTCAACATTACAAACCATTTCAGCTTTACTTTCCCCTGAAGCAGAAGCAGAACCCGGCTTTTCGCAGGTCAGCTTTGAAAATTGTTCCTGCGTATGCTCGTCTCCACCGTCTACACTATGCCGTAGGTTCTTGCATTCTGTAAGCTTGTTTGGCATTTTAGCTCCAACTCTGCCATTGCTTTGATCAGATTGAGATTGTTGTAGACCCTCTGAGGCTCCATTCACTGAATCTGCGATAGGCTCTACTTTAGAAGAAGTACCCGGTTCAGTTAATTCGTTGATTCCCAACTCTGCTGATGGATCATTGGAGAAGTTAAGCTTATATTTTGAGAAAAATGAACAATAGAGAAGAAAAATGCATTCCTGTCAAAGAAGAGGCTACCAGATTGTGCGTCTGCTTTTTGATCTCCATACAAGGTCTTTTTAAGAAGTACTGTTCCGGGAAATACCATCAAGTTGACCTTATTTAGAGTTTTCTTTTCATCTTTATCTACTGGCTTAAAGCCAAAACCCTTGGTCCATGTTTCAACTAAACTGGGAATAGCTGATATGATGAGCTTTTCCACCTTGAAGGATGTTAGCATCTAGAGGCATCATTGAACAGAAAGGAAATACGCAAGTCACAGATATAATTATTGAAACGAAAACGCAATGCAATACAGCGGTATAGTAGAAGAATTTTAGTTGTGATGCTCCTCCAAAGCTCAGTGCTTAGAAAATTCAAAATGGAGCAAAAGACCAAAGATGGCAGTGTACGATTGGTTCTCTGCTTCTAAAATACTAATATTATTTCTCAATTAAGAAAGTATTAGGTTATCTATATAGGGAAACAGTTCAAGAAAACATTCTCGATATGGCCCAGTTTTCGGAAGCAAATGATATTCTATGGTGTTCCCAGAACAGTGTTTCATGATCACAAAACCATTGTTTTCAGGTGTTTTTTGCTAATGTGAAAAGGAAAAAGAATGTAATTTTCATGAATTGAGAAGAAAATAAAATTGTTTTATCATTCTTCACAATATGATTTTGAGAGCAAAAGAAAATGGTAGCATATCTTATGCATTTTATGCAAGGCTTTTTGAACTAAATGTCAATATCATATAGCCACTAGAAGGAAAGCTATCATTTCAATAAGAAGCAGCCAGAAATTTATCTGGCTGACAGAGTGACACAGCTGAAATGAGTTGAAAAATGAACCAAGGCAATGCAACAAAGAAATTCAAGTAACAAATTCCTTCGAAATCAAGGAACATCACCTATTAAGGGTGAGATAAGCATAATTCGAGGATAATCAAATTTGTTTAATTTGACAAAAGAATACAGCAAATTACCATATAGATAGAGCATCTAAGCATGGTAATGTAATTATACCTCTTCTATAGCAGCCATAAGGCGTCTGCACATTCCCTTCCGACGATAGTTGCTGCAGGTAGCAATTAGGGGCATCTCTGCAACTGATTTTCCATGCACTCTATGAACAAATATATTTTTCTTTTAGTTCCAAAATAATGGTAAAAATATAGGGAGAACGGCTTAAATCTAAGGAATTAAAACACCAAAAAGTTCAAAATCTCTTTAAGTCTTTCACAGTAGATTCCCAAAGATTATCCATTTATATATAATATGCATATATATACCAGACAATTGCATGGAAAATGTCCAAGTGGAGCATCTATCAAACTTATATTTGCAGAGTAATTTTATCCTATAATTCAGGAAGCTAACTGCATAGAGCTCACATGCAGCATCCCAAGAAGTTAAGGCCTACATAACTTCTTATGTCAAGCCATAAGGAGTAAAGTCAGTGTTGCATTCAGGTCATTGGATAAATGGTTGAGAGTTCAAGGTATTACACACAAGAATTGCACCGAGTGACAACGAATCAAAATGCACTAAGTCATCAAGGAAAATAACGAGTATGAAATGTTTTGGAGACTTTTTTTTTTATGTTGAACAACTGCATGCAGGAATCAATACTACCTGATTGTGGCAACAGATACTTTCACCGAACGACAACTAATCAAAATGCACTAAGTCATCAAGGAATATAACATGTATGAATTGTTTTGGAGACATGTTTCATTATATGGAACCACTACATGCGAGAATCAACACTACCTGATTGATGCAACAGAGATCAAAACATCATCTTTTTCCAAGACTACTGCATAAAATCCATGAAAGTTTAACCGTGCAAAATCTGACCTGCAGAGAAAGAACAAAAGCAACAAAATAACAAAAAATTTGAATATTTTCTTTTGAGATCAGATTGCACTAAGACACAAAAGAAGGACGATGTCTCACACCAGGCAAAGAAAGCATGTAACACTACACAAGGCATAACTAATCTCATATCAGTGCTAACAACTTTAAGTACCAGGAACACTGACTTTTACCTTTCCTAAGTAGCCTATTATGTATAATGTAACCAAAGTCTTGCCTTTCTCCACCAACGTATGGATCAAGCAAAGTTTTTGGTTTAAGGAATCAATTCCAGACATCAGCAAACTATAAGATGTCCCATACAAAGAGGTATGAGATTTGAGATAATGCCAGATTTGAGGTAATGTCAAATCTGCAGGACTATACCCAATTACCTACGCAATGTATTTGGTACAATGTGCAATAATCATTTGTCTGATTGCCAATTGAAATCTGCCATAAATAAAAGACCACAAACAAAAGAACCAAAGCATGGCTTTTCCAAGTTCAAGGCTCCGTAGTTAGTTTTCTAGCAATAATTAAGTAATCGATAAAGTACCATAACTGTATTTATGAACAAAACTTAGAAGAGAAGAATTTATAAACAGAGAAGGGTTAGCTGAGCTTCAGAAAACAAAATATCCACAGCTCATAAAGGTCTCCAAAAATGCAAAGTTGAACAACCTTCTGCAGTTACACCCTGTTTAACCTGCACCACTAACTCCACACCTACAGAGCAAAGGAGCTAGGCAAATGCACCAAATCAGTTCAGGAAATTAGACTTCTTTGCTTCTTGCCATTGCTAGCTAATAAAAGGAGAGGTATTGTCTTCTATGGAAGTATCTTTACGGTCTCTCCCTCGACAAATTTAAGACCCATAAAAGAACCCAACCTAAAGGCCCTTGCTCTACACGCTAATATAATAAAACAAAATTATTAGTGCAACAATTTACTAATCTGCAAAGCCTAATACAACATGTGGTCCCTTCAATAGGCCCTTCCACAATAATAATGATAATTACACCAGCAGCAGCAGCAAAACAATAAGTGAAGCACCTACCTCCAGTTATACAAGAGATGGGGTATCATATCTATTCCTGTTCTTGGGTCTACCATGGACAGAAAGCATTCCTCCATAATCGTGAGAGCAACAGCTAACTTTGAGTTGCACTCAGCCTTTAGGGCAAACCGCTGAGCAGAATGAACCTTTTGGTCTTCATGAATGCATCTAAGGAGTGTCCAAGAAAAGCCATCAGCAGCATGGTTAATGATCCCAATATGAGAATGAAGACCGGAATAAACCTGTTATAGATACCAGAAATGCAAGTATTTGAATCACAATTAAAAGGTTGATAAGCAATAATATTTGTCATTTGAATGAAAAATAAGAAGATAGATAAAATAACATAATTATCAACAATTCTGATGAAACAAAAGAAGAAACACCACAGACAGGGCTTGATTCCAGAAGTTTTGCAAGACTTTCAGTTGTTACTTCCTTGAGGGATGTATTAGTATGCTAATGTCCATTCATTTTCTTTTCCATAATGTTGAGTGCCAGTTTGGCAATTTAGTTAGACTGACAAAATAGGGCCATGCTTTTTCGACTCTTCTGATAGTTAGAAGGCTACTACAGTTAGTTATATGGGTCTTTTTGTTTTACCATTAGCTAGTTAGTTATATGGATCTTTTTGTTTTACCATTAGCTTCTTAGCTCTAGGCAGACTAGCTACAGAAATCTCTTATCAAAAGTTAATGAAGGAAAATTGAGAACCAGTAGCTGTGTTCGATGTCTGATGCTACCATTCTCTAGGCAGTGACGTTCAAGAACCTTGGTTCTATTGCCCAAAAGTTTTTCAGGTGTTAGTTAGGTGAACTCTTCTTCAATCTCCATTAAATTCTCCACTTTAGGTTTTTATATGTTTAAAGTTTCTATATAAAATCTGATTTCGGAGCTATTTTCTGCTTCAGACCATGATCTAGTGTATCCTAAAATAGAAGAATAAGAGAGGGCAAAAGATCAAATGTAATGCACTAAGCTACTAATTAACTAAACACACAAACCTCATAATACAAACCAAACTTACTTCACATCTAAACAGCAATTTATTTACTGCTCGAGGAAGTATTAGCAACAATCCGTAGAAGTAATTAAGTCACCTAAAACATTTACACAAATTTTTCCTTCTTTCTTCTCCTTTTTTCTTTTTTCTTTTTCCAGGGGAAGAAACAAAGAGAAATTTTATTAGCACATAAGATTGAAAGCATTTTCATAATTATTCATCATTAAATTTGAAGGCTATGGACTTCTTGCAGAATTGTGTTAAGAGAGGTATATGTGCAAATGTAACCATATGTTAAAACCTAACAATCAAAGAGCGGCCATGATACATGGTAAAACGCAAGGAATTGAGTTATAGGGAATTTGTAAGCAAAAGAAATCAAGGAGAACAGAGTTTTTACAAAAAACCTACTGTTGAAAGAGTTTTTCAAAACTGGTGCGCCTAATAGTTTCAGAAAAAGTATTGAATTCTTCATCAATATCTTCTGTACTGGTCTCCTTTGCTAGATATTGAAGACAGACAATGAAAGGAAGGATTTCGAATCCCACCTCTAGAATGTTGATATAAAAGTTTCTACAGTAAGGAAAGTTCTAAAATACGAGTCTGTTTCAGTGAATCTAAGCACGTGGAAAGCATTACAACAGTTGCAACCACTGTGGAAAAATCTCAAAATAATGTAGAAGCAATCTAAATGCATAGGAACACACAGCATCTGTTTATTCCACCTCTAATACGTTGAAATGCATCGATCTCTTGGCAGACAGCGAGCAAGAAATATTTCCCCAGACCCACACAATTAAAAGGTACTTCCAGCCTTGTATCAGAATGAGAATCAAAATCTTTACATTTGCCCAGATCTATATCCCCTTGGTTTGATATTAAAGACACAAAAGGCAGGACAAGACTGGGCTTCACTCGGTGATTGCTTAGAGCAGACCTATTCTGTATTATTGGTATTGTAATGCAAATATCTCTAAAAAAGGTCACAGCTATTAAAGCTATCGGGAGTAAACAGCTATCAGCATGGCTATTGCAACTTAAGTACTGGGCAATGGATTGTGCAGATTTAAGGCTGAAGTCATTGTTTTACCTCATATAGGAATACAAGGCATATTCACTGGCATTGTTGTACCAGATGAGGAGCAGAGATATCCCATAAACCAGCCTCATTCAGTCACAACACAGCTAGGATTTCATAGGATATGCAGATCAGAAACAGGAATTCAGAGTTTCTAAGAATGACCTGCTGGATAATTATTTTCCTTTTCTTTTTCGAGGAAAAGAAAAATACCCTCTGCTCCAACCAGCTCCAATTGTTTCATTTGTAGGTGATAAAAGGTCAGGGGAGATTATCAGTTTTCTCAAGAAAAGTTTGGCAAAGCACTGACCCTCCCCTGCCCCAGCTTGTTGCCAACCTATGCATGAACAGATACTCATTCAAACAAGATGCAAGAAAAAATATGACAAACACTCATGCACCAAAAGCTGTACCCTGAAAGCCTAAAAGGTCTTGATTGCCATATTCAAGAGATACTCATGCGAAAGAATTAGAATGATTGACAATCAAGCAAACGTACCTCCTGACAGCTTTGATTGCAAAACCAAGCTTCAGCAACCGCTCCTTTGCTCATATCTTTCAAGCATTCACCATGATCTGTTTACAAGCATTTTTAATTAATACTGTCAGGTACTTAGAAACTAATAGCCAAGAAAAGCTTCATGGGGAAAAGTGAAAATGATATGATATCCAACCAACTCAGAATCACATTAGGTTATTATGTACTACTAAGAAGAAACATATCGGGCAAATGATCATATACTACCTCCCGTCAGGGATAATGCATTCAACCTTATTTATTTCAGTACCTGGAACCCAATTGACTCATTTTTGGCTGCTTAGAAAATGTTCAAATGAAAATGCATTATCCCTGACAAAGAGGTCTAAAATATTTATATATGCAATTACAATTATTATATCTAGTTGGTTTCCTGCAGAAAATCGCCTAAATTTTTTCATGAATTGCTAGCTCTCCCATTATAATTTAAGTAGAAAGAAGCAAATTTGGTTTCGTAAACCTATTTCCTTTTTTACTGTTTCCTTCTTGGCTAATGAACGGCAAGACCTGAATATGCGAATTAAAGCTGTTATTGATTTGATTTCTCTGAAATTTGACTTGCTAAGATATACAGTAGTAGCCAAACTCTTTACAGTTTTCATTCCCTACTTTCTCATGGTATGAATTACATTCACTTTTAGCATCTATTATTATCTATCTTTTAGCATTTATTATTACATTCACTTTTAGCATTTATTATTATCTATCTTTGCCAAAATATTACTAGGTCTTCCCCAGATCAAAATCCTGATATCGTCCTTGCTACATTCTACAGTCTAAATGATATGCTGAGTAGAAACATTAACTAAAACTCAAATCCAAATCACAGCTTCACTTATCTACAGAAAAATTTTTAGCTGCCACATTTTTAGAAACATATTACACAAGAAACAGAAATAAATGTAAGAAAAAGAGTGAGCAAATTGTATTCTAAACAAAAACTATAAGGTATTTGCTAGTTTTACATTTAAAATTTAATATTCAAGTCCAATTTTAATTAGCTTACATCTTTCATTCACAGCAGTGATTTTCAAGCTCTCCACTAGATACGGAAACAATTTTAGCTATGCAAAATAATCAAACCAAAAATGAGGAACAGAAATATTACATTTATGCTCGCATTGAGAACATTTTAAAGCATCAAAGGAACTTGAAGCCTCTTTATCATTAACCAAATCCCCGCATATCCAACAGGTGCAGTTTGAGCAAAACCAACTGCCAGTGGGAAGATCCTGAAGTATAATAATTAATAGAAAAAGGACAGAATGGAGTTTAGTCCTGGCATCCAAAGCATGTAGAGAATCTAATGTTAATAAAATCATATTGTGAATAGATCCATGAAAGTAACAATAGTGAAAACAAAGATGATTTTTCAATAAAGTACTATAAAAACAAAAGAAAAGACTGCAACTTCAATTTAAAATAAATTCATCCTCTAGAATGCCATAAGGGCAATTTGCACAGGCATTTAAATCATAGTGTGAGTTTTACACATTGTGCAGCAAAAAATAAATAATCATCACACATTAGTGAAAACAACTTAATAATCTCTAAGCACTTAATTAGACGCATATAAACTAGATTTCAGCAATATGGAGTAGAGAAGATAAGCAGTAAAGACTGCCAACATATGAGCAAAGAACAAACCTGGATGGACAAGCAAGCCTGATGAAAAGCAGAAGGGCAGTTATCACAACATATCAACTCACCCCCATCACCACAAATTCCACAAGAATCATCATTTTTATCATCTTCATCAGTTTCCACAGTTCCAGCTCTAGTTGCACTCTTCCTGCTTTTATATTCATCTGACCATGCTTGCAGCTGACATAAAGTAAAGGGCTTACCAGATTCCATGACAAGATTTAAACAGGGCCGGTTTGGCTTGAAGCCAGCATGAATCTTGAACTGAGAAACTGAGAACACTAGATTGCAGCACTTGCAGATAATTCCATTATTGGTTACTAGACCATCTTTTATCACGGCATCATCCTTTGGGTTCCGATACTGGATCACATCATTCAGAGATATGATACCAGCAATGATCAACCAGGACAAAACAGTTCTTGTCCCTTCCATGAACCACATGCCATTCTTAATTAGCTCACCCCCCTTAACCATTGTTTGGGGAAGCAACCTGCAGCCTCCCTTTCGGTTCTTGGGATTCACCCTTGCTCTTAATTTGCCGGACTTTACTTTAGAATTAGATTTGGTGGTCTTTGGGCTGTAATCTTTGTTCTTTAAAATAGCTGAAACCAGCAAGTCATCATCTTTGATTCTGCATGTAACTGGTCTCTTTCGTCCATTTTTAGATCCATCACAATCATGATGAGTCTTCTCAAACTTTGAGCCTCTTTTTGCAATCTGAAGGTGGCAAGAGCCAAGAGAAGAGGGTGTTTTCTGACTTCCTTGAACTGCTGCATTCGCAAGAAACTGCTTCTGAGCTTCTTTTGGCTCTAACTGAACACCACTTGCATCAGCATCCTGCACCTCAGTCTTAATATCCAAAGTCAAACTCTGAATGTCACTATGACTGAGTGTGGTCAATCTCATTTCAGATATCTTTCTGGACTTCCTGCGTGTCTTCTTTTTCAGTCTAACATCTGCAGCAGAATAATCATCCTCTGCATTGATCCCTGAAGCCTTAATGCACTTCCTGCCCTCATCCGCACTTTGCCCAGACTGCTCTGTGACCCCTGAAGATACAACTTCATGTACAGAGGGATCAAACTGAGGGCAAGCTCTATTCACATCGTCACAATTAACCACACCATTGTGTCTGCACTTTGGACGGTCAACCAGAGATCCATGCAAACGATTTTCCTCATTTTCAGTATTTTGGTCTTCATATCTTTTTTCCTTTTCATTCCAAGACTGCATTGATAAGTCTCCCGCATCTTCCTTAGGTGCTTCCACAGCATGCACAGAAGTTTCCTTATCAAAGCTTGGGAAATTCCGGTTGCTGTCTTGATGAGCGGAAGCAGATTCAGACCCTTGAGGCAAATTGCTAAAATCTCTAGGAGCAGCAGGAACACCATGTGGGCAACCACCTATCTGGACACAATTACCGTCCGACCCACAAGGAGGTAAAGAAGTGAGAGCACTGCTTTGTTTGTTTCCAGAGATTCCAAAGCACTCACTTCTTGTTGCATTGGTAGTATCTATCCCATACATGCCAACTTTATCAGCTGTACAAATAGATAAACCTGTTAGACATTTAGTTGCACTGTCATTTGTGTGTTTACCACTTTTTGAGAAACTCTGATTGCCGGATTGCCCATCACAGGAATGGTAGCTGCCTTCAGAGACTGTGAGAGCACTTTTAGTGCCCAGAGTAGCATCATCAAAATGAACCGGCAAATCTCTCTGGGAACAGTAGGTTTCAAAACTACTCACATTTTCCAAGGCCAAAATAGGATCACTTTTTTCCCTTTTATCAACTATAAAACTTCTTGCTGCTTTAACCACATCTCCCTTCCTCAGTGAACCAATCTTTCTGTCAATAAATATAACTAAGACAAAGGGATCTAAAAGACACCATTGACAAGCCAATTCATTAGCAAGATTTGACTTACACATTACTTTCCCCATGTTTATCAAAGTATCAAACAGATCAGTATGGAAATGATTAATGTCAGTCCATTCCTTACCGTCATCTGCCGGCACCACATTAGATCCATCGGCAAGTAAATTTTCGCCACAAACTCTCCAAACCTTGGGAAATTCACGAAACAACCTACCCTCAGGTGATCTATAAATTGTATCCATATATTTCCTACTAGGTCTTTTACGCCTCTCAACAGCCCAGCCTGATGCTGTGAGCAAGTTAAAAATATGATTTTGAAGAAGAGATCGAGGATCCGTCTTGGCATCTAGCTTGAAAGAAATATTAGATGCATCCAGCCCAACTGAAATGGATCCATCCACTGTCTCCGCAGCACATTGAGCAAATCCAGATTTCTCAGCAACAGTAACAGATGGACTTGCAACTGTAAGCCTGGTGGCAGAACTCTCCTGGGAAATAGGAGAAGCAATAGCTTTACCTAAAATTGCCTCCTTCCCATCATGTCCATCCAATCTCGGCAAACTTTGCTTTATAACATCCATGTCACCCACAGCACTACTGTCCACATTTTGCTTTAACAGATAGCAACCAGATGTAATGCCCTGATTGGACGATTCAACTAAATGAAGCGCAACAGTACGAAAAACAGAGTTTGTGGATGGACATGATGTACCAGCAACAGTTCCTTTCAATATATCTGTCGAGGTCAAAACCTGCCCGGATTTAGGTTTGATATAAGTAAGGTTGTCAACTGAAAACTTCATCCGCTTAGCATTCAAACTCTCATCATTCCCACCGTCCAATGAGGATCTTTCTGGATAACATCTTGATCCACAAGCACCCCCGGAATTCTCAGTTGCATTATGAGAATCCTTGACATTTAGATTTTTAGAAGAAGCTTGACTTGTTATCGATGAGTTGTCACTGTTTGAACATAACAGTATATCGGAGATCTTACTGTCATCATGTTCAAAGTTAATGACTCCAGTAACAAGACACCTCTTACTTGTGCCACCTGGATCATTTCTGAAGAAGACCTCTGAGAAAATTTGGTGCTCATCGCGAGACCCCTCAAAATCATCATCACACACGTCCTCAATAACTGCATTGAAGGACATATCCATCAACTGATAGCAATCCCACTAGCACTACAATGTATAACCTTGATCTGCAAATAACTTTCGCCAAGTAAAAGGGATCCACCGGTTAAATCTCATCTGCCTTCAATTTGGAGCAAGTGCCAGTACCAAAGTAGTTCAAGACATTTTAAGCGAACAATCTTTTTCCATTTAAACCATCAAATGGATGCTATAACTGCTGCAAAGGAAGCAGGAAAACATTGAAGAAGGTGCACATATCACATCCTGTAATATCAAGTAGACTATAAAGCCTGTAATCATAAGATTGAATAGACTATAAAGTCTTAAGCTAGTTACTAAAATCATAACAATATTAAAGGAAAACATTAAAATTAAAAGCTGCAAATATAGTAAGGATCTCAATAGGCCTTTTATAATTCAGTTTAGGAAAAACCAACCAGTAATTAGAGAGAGAGTATCATGGGATCAAAAACTTTTCATGGGGTCAAAAACAGAGTTTCTCAGCAAGTGCACTTCGTTATAACCAAATACAACGAGAATAACGCATCTATTTGTCTTTGATTTGAAAGTAATGCTGCGAATACAAGGCATCCATGGTATCTCCAGGAACATTTTAGTATATGGGTTAGAGGCCTAAAACAAATTGACAAAACTAAATACTTTATGTAGGGTGCATGGTTTTCCACACACACTATGCTCATCTTTTTTAATAATATGTGGAGATGATCTAATTAAGGAAATAAGTATATAAGTTGACCTAAGTTTTGAAATCCGTTTTCAAAAAATGTATTAGCAATGATGCACTGAAAAGATATCCTCAAACTCCAATTCCTATCCAAAAGCTTTCTAAGCAACCCTATAAATCAAGACCCATGAATTACAATTGATTTGCAAGTGTACTAGGATTCATACTATCATGAGTAGAGCAATATTAAACACATCTCACCAGCACATCAGACCATCACACAATCTAAGATTTTAAATATAAGATCATTCAGCTGTAACAGGTGGATTTCCATATACGTTGGCATAAAAGCCGAATAAATTACAAATAAGCATTAAACATTATTTCTTTAGTTTGTCAACTGTCCTAATTGATCAACGCACTAATTAACAACGAAGTGAATGCAGATCTGGCGTTGGAAGATGCAAACTGAACAACAAGGCTATGGCCAGTCATAGTTAATTGACTGTTATGCTCATCAAGAGGCCTAACCTTTGCATTTGGTTTGAGAAACAACCTCATGCAGCAAACTATTATGCGCAGACAACGGCGTTACTGCAGCACCATCCCAAAACAAAAATGCATCTTCTCTACCTCACCCAGTCACTCAATATCTGCATCTGCAGTGTCTTCTGAGCTTCACCTACTGATCTCCACGCATTATCTGTCCACTGGTTGAGAAAAAGGAAAGACCTCAGAAGACTGACACTAATATTTTCTTCAAATAAAGTGGAGCTTAATTCTTAGTGAGTGGAAGTGAATATACCTAAAAAAACAGCTCTTTCACAATTAACCAAGAATACTAGGTATTACTCAATACGCATCATTCATACAATTTATTTATTTTCCTTCCCCCTGCAAGTAATATCTGTCAGCCCTAGGAGAACTAGTTGATGGAAAAAAATATCATGTTGCTAATTAGGAAAGAGGAAGCTACTTCTTAAGCATTTCTTTTGCTTTACAATTGAGACTTAATCAGACATGGTAATCACACAAACAGACCCCACAGCGTGTTAAAAGATGGCAATGCATGGCTGCAAACATAGAATGCAATTTTAGAAATTTGCATCGAAAAGATGCTGAAGGGGGTCATAAAACAGATAATTTGGGTTCACTACTCTTAGACTAATATCTGCAACTGTATCCAATAGTACTGATAATCAATATAAATTTCTCAAACGAGGTGTGGCTACACTTCATTGGTTCAGTTGTATATCTCACAGGATGCAACAAAACATGTGCCATGTGACTCTTGATCTTACTGAAAGTAAATGTAGGAAATACAAGCATTTCAAAATCACTATTTCCAAAGAATTTGGCAAATTAACACATGTTAAGCCACAATAACTAGCTATCTTAATTTGAAATATTAAATACAAAGTATACGCAACCTTTCTCCTTAAGATACACACACGCATAGACACTATCGAACTATCTTCTATTGTTATATTGTGCTTGAACTGCAACATATAAAAAGACAAAATTATTCTATTTGAATTATAAGATTATGGATGCAGGATTTTATGAGTTTATAGGATAAATATAATGCAGACCTAATTTTCTTGTGCATTGAAAAAATGTGGCATTATATAATTCCGTTACGAGTAACAAATTTATTAGAAGCACAAAATTATACAGTTGTAGCGCACAATAGAATGCATACAATAGAGAACAAAAGAGAAACACTAAAAGCTAGAAATGAAAAACAACACTACGTAAAAAGTACGTGTGTACACACACACACACACACACACACACACACACTCTTAAGCTTTTTTATTTGCCACCATTGTGACAACCAAGCAACATGACTGTAGTCGTAAAACACTAAAAGCTAGAAATGAAAAACAACACTACGTAAAAAGTACGTGTGTACACACACACACACACACACACACTCTTAAGCTTTTTTATTTGCCACCATTGTGACAACCAAGCAACATGACTGTAGTCGTAAAACTCACCATTAAATGAAGATAACTTAATGAATGAATATCAAAATCCGATGAAAATTAAACAGTAAAGCGAGTGAATATAAATTTTAAGAAAAATGAAAATAGTTAACCAACAGACTTATCTTATTTTAGAAAACTGCATTTTCACAGTTTAGGCAACCAAGTATGATCCCTACGTAAATGGTTCAATCTAATATAAAGCAACCAGCTCACCAGATTCCGTTTCTATATCAGTTTCCTAGTTATCATGCCATAACTATGCTCTAATGGAACAATGGACTTAAAGCTCATCAGTATAGAAATACTTTAAAAGTTTCGGGAAGGCTTAGACCCTCTACGTTAACAGCCCATGCAAAAGAGACAAAATCGGAAAATGTCTATTATGAACTATTCTTCTACAAATTGCATGCACGATAGAGTAGACCACAAGAAACCCTCCTCAGCTGACATACCCTGCTTTAAAACACTACGTTGCCTCAGTATGAAAATCCACAAAAAAAAAAAAGAAAAAAGTTTAATATATGAGAAAAAACGGGGAAAAACAGCATTTCTCGGCGATTCAAAATGCATCATGCACAAAAAATTAGACTGAGAAACCCTCTCCGGCTTGCACGAAGCATGCAACTCTCTGGCATGGCTTTCTCTACAACACAGAACCCTCACTGCTTTATACAGCATCCAAACAAATATAAATGAATATCTATCTAATACATAGAAGTAAATGCAAATGTACCAAATGAAGAAATTCTGAATGCATGATCCAAAAGCAACATTCAAAAAAAAAATAAAAATTGTTAAAGCCAGTAGCATAAACTTTTAATCTGGGAATCTATCAATTAACAGTTACAAGAGTGTTTGCAGATTAAACAGCAATCAGAAATGTTGAAACATAAACATACCCACAAATTCTCCACAAACAAACAGCACAAACCGTCCAGGAATTGAATCAAAAGAGCATGAAATCACAAAAACAACAACCGAATTACCCAAAGAAACAAAAACAAAAAAATAAAAATAAAAAAACCACCCACTAACGTATCACAGCAATTCATCAAACCCGTTTCCAAAACATGCATGATAAAATCAAAAAACCAAAAACAATACCAACCCAGAAACAAGAATTTCACACAGATCAAAACCCACATAACCAAATCCAAAATATCACGTATAAAATAAAAAATTCAACATTAAAATAACCAAAATTACGCCAAGAAGAAAAAAAAATCCATCAAATGAGCTCACCGTTGCAATGCACGTTGATTACAACATGCAAAACAGTATCAGTGAGAAAATGCCAATTGAATTAGGGTTTGAAAAGCTTAATGGGGTCGGTTTCAAACAGAGAAAGAGAAAGAGAGATAGCAGGAAATGGGTTTTCCTTTTTTTTATTTATATATATATTTTTTCTCTTGCTTCTTTGGCCTTTATCAGCTGAAAAACTGAGCAAAAGACCAAAGCCCCACCAGTAAGCAAAAGGGCAGGGTGGCTTCGTAAAACCCGAATTTTGCTCCCAGCTATTCCAGATGTCATGTACCTGTCTTTCTCTCTCACTCTCGCTCTCTCTCTCTCTCTCTCTCTCTCTCTCATCTTTCATGCGAGTGTGTGTGCGCGCATATGCTGTTGTAAACTTATAATAATAATAATAATATGTCATGTACATTTCACAAATTCTCTTTCTTCTCTCACTCTGGTTTAGTTAATATTGTCTCTTTCTGATCCTCTTTGACTGCTTGTGTTTGTTTGTGTTCACACTCTATATCCACTTTCGCATAAACCCCTCAGAGCTGAAATGGGGTTTTTCATTTATTAATTTGTTTGTATAATATATTAGATTTCGCAGTGATATTAAATTTCTTACTCATGTTATTTACAAACGATTAGGTAAGATTATGCCGTGTGAGTTCATTCTACACAATCTTTTTCTTTTGTGTGTAGAACAAATTAAATTTCTTAATTTGTTGTATTACATGCACCCTCACTAGCGTAAAGATGATTTGTAGTTTCCTTCTTTTGTTTGTATTTTATCAATGAAAGATTATTTGTAAAAATTTTATTAAACAATAAATGAAACAATACGGTTTATAATGCTACAATATAGATATAGTAAGTAAAATCAAATAACGTAGGGATTTATAAGTCTTTGAATGCCCTACGAGAAGATTTTAATGGAACTTATTATAGTTTTATTTAAATTTACCTTTTTTTACAGTTCTTTTAGGTAGTTGAATTTACACATATGAGATGTAATTAATCCATTCCATTTTTCTTTCTTTTTGTCTTTCCTTTATTATAATATACTTTTTTTTTACAACAAAAGAGCATTTCTTTAAAAAAAAAAGAAAAAGAAAATTAACACTCTTTTCTCTTTCATATTGTATTATTTTAATATATTGTTAGACTGCTTATAATAGAATCACAAAGAAAGAATGCATACAAGACGGCAAGCCATGGAAAGATGTGTTGAGAATTTACTAAGAATATGGAGGCAAAGAAACTTTCTTTTTTTTTTTTTTATTTCTCACCAATCTTGGTTTATAGATTGTATTCGGATTTGATATATCTTGGGGGTAATTTGCCATTAAAACTCTATAGAAACCAAGATTGGTGAGGCAAATAAAAAAAAAAAACACGTCTCAAATCCTAAGAAAGTTTCTTTGCTCTTTGCCTCCATATTCTTAGTAAATTCTCAACAATCTTTAAGGTTTTAATCTCAAATGGAGGTTGAGAAGAGTTTGACATCATTTCTGAATCCTAGTGTCCATCTCGATCGTTTTGATGGAACTAATTTCACTCGTTGGAAGGAAAAATTGTTCTTTCTCCTTACTGTTCTTAAAGTGGCATATGTTCTTGATCCGAAATTGGAACCATTTCCAGAACCAAGAGAAGATGATACCGAAGTTGTTAAGGCTGCAAGGAAACATCGTGAATATGATGAATTGATATGCCGGGGTTACATACTCAATACGCTTTCTGACAGATTATATGATCTCTACAATTCTATGACTTCTCCGGTGGAAATTTGGAATGCTCTTGAATACAAATACAAAACGGAGAAAGAAGGTACTGACAAATTCCTTGTATCTAAATATTTTGAATTTATTATGGTAGACACAAAATCCATTCTTGATCAAATACATGAGTTACAAATTATTGTTGCTAAGCTTCGAGAGTTAAAAGTTGAAATTTCTGAATCATTTCAAGTTGGGGCTATTATTGCTAAATTGCCTCAAAGTTGGAATGATTATAGAAAGAAACTCCTTCATAGTAAAGAGAACATAACTTTAGAAGAATTGCAAAAACACTTGGTAATTGAAGAAGAGACTAGGTCTCGCGAATCCAAGAATAAGCATGATTCTACTAAAGTTAATGTTGTTGAAACTAGTAAATTCTCAAAGAATTTTAAAGTCAAGAATGACAAGAAATTCAAGAAGTCCAGCACACAAAAGTTTTCTGGAAATTGTTTCTTTTGTGGTAAGAAAGGCCATCGCCAAAGTGATTGCAGATTCAAGAAGAAAAAGGAAGAAGTGAATTCCCATAAAGCTAATGTTATTGAAAACAAATCTGAAGAGATTTGTGCTATGGTTTCTGAAATGCAAATAGGCATGATTACCGAAACCAATATGGCTGAAACTAAGTCCTATGATTGGTGGCTCGATTCGAGTGCAACAATTCATGTTTGTAATGATAAGAAATTTTTCTTATCATACAAAGAAGAAACAGAAGGACAAATGGTTCTCATGGGGAACAATAATGCAGCCATAGTAGCAGGGAAGGAGTAGTTGAGATCAACTTCACTTCTGAAAAGAAAGTCACATTGTATAATGTCTTTCATGTACCTTCTGTTAGGAAGAATCTTATTTCTGCTAGTTGTATGTGTAAGCATGGGCTTAAGATTGTGCTTGAGGGTAATACTTGTATTATCTCAAAGAATGGATTATTTGTTGGGAAAGGGTATTCTTGTGATGGAATGTACAAACTCAGCATTAATAATAATAATATCAACTTAGCTTATATTGTTGAGTCTTGTGATGTTTGGCATGCTAGATTAGCACATTTGAACTTTAGATCTTTGAAATACATGTCTAAGCATGGTTTGATTAATTGCAATGATGTTAAAGGTCATAAGTGTGAAATCTGCATCCAAGCTAAATTAACTAAGAAACCTTTTCCTAAAGTCGAACGAAATACTCAAATATTAGATTTAATACATACAGATATTTGTGAGTATGATGGCATGTTAACAAGAGGAGGTAAGAGGTACTTTATCACTTTTATTGATGATGGTTCTAGATACACTTATGTGTATTTACTTAGAACAAAAGATGAAGCTTTTGATAAATTTAAAATTTTCAAAGCTGAAGTTGAGAACCAAAAAGATAAGAAAATCAAAATGGTTCGTAGTGATAGAGGTGGTGAATATTCCTCAATTGAATTTAATAATTATTGTGAAGAAGTTGGAATTATTCACCAAAGATCAGTTCCATTTACTCCTCAACAAAATGGTTTGGCTGAAAGAAAGAATAGGATCTTCACGGATATGATAAATTCCATGATCCTTAATGCAAAACTACCGAATAATTTGTGGGGGGAAGCATTACTCACTGCATGTCATATTCATAACAGAATTACATCTTTGAAAACACATATATCTCCTTATGAAATTTGGAAAGGAAGAAAACCAAACTTGATGTATTTAAGGGTCTGGGGTTGTTTAGCTTTTTATAAAATACATGACCCTAAGTCATCAAAGTTGAGTGCTAGAGGTATAAAAAGTGTTTTCATAGGATATGCTGAAAATTCCAAGGCTTATAGGTTGTTAGATTTAGATTCTAATGTGATTGTGGAATCTAGAGATGTTGAATTTATTGAGAATAAATTTCAACATGATTCTAATATTGAATCAGAATCAATTATTGATCGACCATGTGTTAATACTCCTGTTACCTCCACTAACAATAATAAAAGGAAAGAGTCTATGACATCTTTCGAACTAAGGAGGAGTCAACGTGAAAAGAAAGAAAAGAGTTTAGCTCCGGATTTTATTTCATCACAAGCACTACTCTTCTTGGTTGAAGGGGATAGAAAGAATGTACTTAACAAAGTACCATTGTTGTTAAATATTGAAAAAGATCCAAAGACATTTAGCGATGCTATGTCTTCTAGAGACGCTTCCTTTTGGAGAGAGGCGGTAAATGATGAAATGGATTCGATTATGTCGAATCAAACATAGGTCTTGGTTGATCTTCCTCCAGGATCTCAACCAATTAGCAGCAAATGGGTATTTAGAAGAAAGTACAATAATGATGGTTCTTTGCAAACTTTTAAGGCTAGATTAGTAGCCAAAGGGTTTAAGCTAAGAAATGGTATTGATTATTTCGATACATATGCTCCGGTAGCTAGGTTAACTTCTATAAGAGTGCTATTTGCAATTGCTTCATTGAACAATTTGTATGTGCATCAAATGGATGTTAAAACAGCTTTTCTTAATGGTGATCTTGATGAAGAAATTTATATGGAACAACCTGAGGGTTTTGTTTTGCCAGGAAATGAGAAAAAGGTATGCAAGTTAGTCAAATTTCTTTATGGTTTAAAGCAAGCACCAAAACAATGGCATGAGAAGTTTGATTCGGTAATTTTATCTCATGGTTTTAAGCATAATAATGCTGATAAATGTATATATTTTAAATTTACGAATGATTTTGGTGTGATTATATGCTTGTATATTGATGACTTGCTTATCTTTGGAACAAATATGCAAGGAGTAGATGATACAAAGAAGTATTTAACTTCACAATTTAAGATGAAAGATCTTGGTGAAGTAGATACTATCTTAGGTATTAAAGTGAATAAACATAGTGGGGGTTACTCGTTGTGTCAATCTCATTATATAGAGAAAGTGCTTCTTAAATTCAATTATTTGAAATTTAAAGAACCTAATACCCCATATGATTCTAGTATTAAATTACTAGAGAATTCAGGTCGAATAGTAGCACAAATAGAATATGCTAGTGCTATTGGTAGCTTGATGTATGCTATGCATTGTACGAGGCCTGATATAGCATTTGCAGTTTGCAAAATGTCAAGATTCACGAGTAACCCTAGTGTTGAATACTGGAAAGCAATTGGTAGGATACTTGGTTATCTTAAAAGGACCATTAATTTGGGTTTGTTTTATAATGATTATCCTGAAGTACTGGAAGGATATTCAGATGCTAGTTGGGTAACCAATACAAAAGATAATAAATCCACTTCTGGTTGGATTTTTACAATTGCTGGAGGAGCGGTTTCTTGGGCTTCAAAGAAACAAACGTGCATAACTCATTCAACAATGGAAAGTGAGTTTATAGCACTTGCATCTGCAGGCAAAGAAGCAGAATGGCTGAGAAATTTATTGTTTGATATAATGTTGTGGCCACAACCGATGCCATCTATTTCTTTGTATTGCGACAGTGAAGCTACGTTGTCTAGAGCTTATAATAAAGTGTATAATGAAAAGTCTAGACATATTAGCTTGAGACATGAATATGTGAAACAATTAATAGCAGATGGTGTTATTAATATTGTTTATGTTAGGACTAATAAGAACCTAGCAGATCCTTTAACAAAAGGTCTTTCAAGAGACTTAGTTAAGGATACATCTTATGGAATGAGATTGAAACCTTTATATAATAAAGTCACCAACGACGGTAACCCAACTATGTAGTAGTTATACCATTACTCCATAGTTAAATGGGTAATAACAAGTTGTTGTTATGTGACTGGTTTGACACCGAGTAATAAATAATCCCATTCGAGAGTTTCGGTGCAAATAGCTACGAGGTTGAGGTTGAGTATTTACTCTTAATGAAGTTCAAGTCTTATAGTAGCTAAAGACATGATTTGAAACTTCACCTAAGTGAACATAAGAAATGGTGCCGTTTCTAACAAGATCATGGTTTAATCTTGTAAATGTTCATGAATCTAAGATAGAGCACAAGGCCGGAATAGTGCTAACTATTGGAACACAACTTTGAAATCTGAGATAACTTATATGTGATATATCTCCGGTATTTACTTAAGAGACAAAGTTTAATGCTTAGCACACTATTATCTTGTAAATGCTTTGAAATATACTTACTAATTAAAGGTTAAAATCGAAAGATACCTTTGTGTATGTATAAGTTTATTGTTAATAAATCTGAAAAAATATTACAATCTAGTGGGGATTGTAAGAGAGATTGTAACTTTTTTCAATCATTGGTTTGATATTCTAGACAAAAACGGTTTACCTTTTTGGGAAAACGGCTAACCGTTTGAGTCCAGAGAGCATGTTTTATGTTCTAGAGAAAACGGCTCACCGTTATTGAGAAAACGACTAACCGTTTAAATCCAGAGAGCATGTTTTATATTCTAGAGAAAACGGCTCACCGTTATTGAGAAAACGGCTAACCGTTTATTTACAGAGAGCAACATATTTAACATTCTGGAACAAAACGGCTCACCATTTATTGAGAAAACGGCTAACCGTTTATTTCCAGAAAGGCGTCAACTAGAAAACGGTTGGCAAGCTTGAAAATTTCATGTGTTAATCGTTGCCAATTCAAACCAAAAAGAGTTTTTGAAGAAGTACTATTTCGAATGGTTGCATTCTTTTGAATAAACATCTTCTTCATAAAAGAAAAGAATACAATTAGATTAATATCAGATTTTTGCAGGTTTCATATATGTTCTGGAAATATAATCTTATTTGCTAGAGATTGTATTCAGGATTTGATATATCTTGGGGGTAATTTGCCATTAAAACTCTATAGCAAACCAAGATTGGTGAGGGCAAATAAAACCTTAAAGGAAAGTGTGCAAACACGTCTCAAATCCTAAGAAAGTTTCTTTGCTCTTTGCCTCCATATTCTTAGTAAATTCTCAACAAGATGGAGGGAGAATTTTAATGCGAAGAAACAAGAAAAGAGCATTAATGGTTGCTCAATCTTATATTAGAAAAAGGAAATATTCGTTTAAGGAGATGTTTAATCTTTTGTCTAAGTCAATAAAGTACATTAAATTATGTCAATGTGATGCGTCGAAAGTAACAATTTAATATATTTTGTTTAACTCTTTAGAGTGTTAAGTTACAGAATCAATGGACAACGGCTATTTAAACAGGATTTAATACATTATCAATAACTTATATTTGCATCAATGGCTTCTACTGGTTTATTTACTCGTCAACAAATTACTGTAACTGCAGAAAACAGTGTAACACATTGAATAATACGTTATATTAGTTAGTGCTCCTACCAAGGAAATCTTTTTAAGTTTTGTTAGCAGAATCGAGGCATAAGAGATTAATAATTTCTCTTGTTCATTAGAAGATGGTTTGTTTAATGTTGATAAATTTTGAAGCAAAATTTTTTAGATGTCGTATGTGGGCAAAAAGTAAAGAAGCTCAAATTATATTCTACATCTAAACTAATCATTAAGATTTATATTAACTAATAAACCCTAATAACACGAGCGTTCATAATAACTTCATATGAACATTGAAATAGCTAGTAGTACGAAAGTGAAGAAGAATAAAACAATGGAAAGGTTTGGGGGAGTGCTGCTTAGGTGCGACTGTTTAGATGAATTTAAAATGTGAACATCTATGTTAGAAGTATTCCATGAGGCTCCACCAAGCTCCGAGTTCCACATTATTCAAGACTGCAATTATTGCCATTGGAAGTTTAGGCCGCGTTTAAAATTTAGGTTGTACTATTGTATTTTAAAAGTTACAACACTAAAATATTTGGTAAATACTAACTCCTATAACTTGAAAATTATGTTGATTTGATTTTTTACTTGTATAATGAAAAAATTATTATAATTTTAATAAATTTTTTCAAAATTAATATTTAAAATTTTATATTTACTACATATTATTAACTTTTATTTTATACTTATAATTTTTTTTTTCACAATAGCTGTAGTATAAAAATTACAGCATCTCAATATCAAACGCATTCTTTACTCAAGCTCAACAAGGCTCAACATTTAGTTATTATTCACTTGTGTGTGTGTGTGTGTAAACTAGCATGGCATCAGATTGTTATAAGTTGTATAGTTGTCAATCTCTTATTAGTCAGATATATTATGAGTTCAGTTCGTTACATGAATGTAGTATAAATATCATACTCTGTACATATTCTTAGTTAGTTACTTCAGTAGAATTTTCTCTCCCTTACTCAATTTTTAAGTTATCTTTTATATTGGGGGCAAATGATATTTTCCAACTCAATTCAAGAATCAAAATATTAACGAAAATTTTGCCTCTCTCAAATCTCATGCACGCCACTCTTTTCCGCAATTAAAAGAACAGAGCCCTCTTAATCAGCTCTCATTTCTCACCTTTGATCAACACAGCCTCCTTTTATTCCATCAAAATTCTTCCTCTTTCCATCAAAATTTCATGGATCGGCCCTTACTTATAATCATATGAGAGTATAAAAAATTTAAATATGTATGTTTGGAGCATTTTTGTTTGTATTTTATAGTATACTGTCAAAAGTAAATGCTGGGAAAAAAATGAAGAGGGCTTTTGGAGTAATTTTTTCTATAGGAACTACTAAAACAATTAAACGATGTATCTTCTATCTCTAAGATTTATTATTATTATTATTATTATTATTATTATTATTATTATTATTATTATTATTATTATTATTATTATTATTATTATTATTATTATTATTATTATTATTATTATTATTATTATTATTATTATTATTATTATTATTATTATTATTATTTTGTGTAGTTGACAAAACATTAGGACTATGTTGGATTAAAGGTAGGATTGGACTAATTGTTTAGGATAAAAAAAATAATTCATTCCTACGATATGTTTAGCTATTGAAACTAGTTGATTAGTTTAAAGTTTAATTCAAAAGTAATGGGACTATTAATCCTTAATTCAACTTAGGTTTGAGTAGTATAAAATCTTCTTTATCACTCTTTTCATTTTTATTTAGATTAAAATTCATATAAATAAATATAAAGAATTAATTTCATAATTTATTTAACTAAAATTTTATATTATATTAAATATCCAATTTTTAATTCAATAATTTATTTGTATTAGAATTTAATATAATATTAAATACCAAAACTTTATTTAATAGTTTATTGACAAAAATATTATATATCAAATTCAACAATTAGTAATATAATTTAAAATAATTACACTATTTTAATAGTTATTTAGCATTATTAAATTAAATTTAATAGATTCTTGTCTGATACTATACTAAACAAACAATACTACTCTATATAGTGCAGTCAATCTATTATAATATAATTTAATCTAATCTTATAAATTGATTCAATTTAATCATACGTGCCGAATCAGTACATTTTAAAAGTAATTTTATAACAGCTTTAAAAAAGCATTTTTTCAGTTACTTTTACAAAATGTGCTTTCTCCGAAAGCACTTGTGAAACGCAAATTCTCACAAAACACGTGGTGTGTTCAATTGGGCCTCAGCCCATTAAAACTACAGCCACGAAAGCAAGCAATGATCATTGGGCTTTGTTCTCTCGAGAAAACTTATACACATAGCCCACCACCGGCCCTAATTTGTCTCCGCCTCTCTAAACCTCTCTCTCGGTGCTTAAACCCCCGGCAGTTCAATTGTCGGTTCTTCGTCTTCCTCTCACCGCCGGTGAGCCCTTCTGACCCTCTTTCTCATGCTCATTAATAAAATAGAAGCACTGATAAAAACTAGTATCTGTTTTTTATTTAAAGTGCTTCTGAATTAAGTGCTTTTCTGGCCACATAAACTGAAATGAACTGTATATTTGTGTTTTCTGAGAAGCAGGGGTGGGCAAGAACCGAACCCGAAATTTATTTCCGGTTCGGTTAGATTCGGATTAACATACAAAATCCGAATAGGTTAAAAATTGCAACCCGATCGGTTTTTTTTTCGGTTCGGGTGCACTAAAACCCGATAAAAAAAAAAAAACACATATATGTTATTCATAAATCTGTCTCAACCCACTCACTCACGCACGCCCAATTCCAATTTCAAAATCCCTTTTATAGTCGCTCCCTTCTCATCTTCTTCCACAACGGCAGCACAGCCCTCCTAGCGCAGCCCACAGCCGTCCAGCCGACGTCCACGTTCCGGCTCAGTCACCTCACGGCTGACTCACTATCACAGAGTCGAAGTCTCACTCACACACTCCGCTGACACCCGTTCGCTTCCGATTCAGCTGCCATCGCTTCCATCTCTGCCATCGCTTCCAATCCATCTCTGCAGTCAGTAGGCTACTTATTATTATTTTTTATTATTGTTATTAATTATTATTAATATAAACAGTCACCGCACGTTCCTGGTTCATGCTTTCTTCTTTTGTGCTCTCGATTGGTTTGTCCTGAAGCAAAATGTATTAAATATTATTGATTGATGCATATGTTTCACAGCATATAGTGGCTTACATTGGAGCTTTCCTGAAAAAGTGAAGATTTGATTTAATTATTTATTATTCACGGATAAGAAATAAACTTCTTCTTCTTTTTTCTAATGCCACACGTCTGGTGAGCTTGCCTAGTGAGTTTTAGTTGGATAAAAATTTTGGCAAATGTTACATGGCGAGGAAGTTTGAACAGTTTAACCCGAATTTAACCCCAAATGAACCCGAATTATCAAACCAAACCAATGCGACTTGTGAATCTGAATTTCAGTTCGGTTTGGTTCGGGTTCGCATTTTCAACCCGAACGGGTTCAATTCTCTTATCCGATTGGGTTGTAACCAAACCAAAACCCGAACAACACGAACTTTGGCTATCCTACTGAGAAGTACCCAGATCATAAAAGAAAGGTCTTGATAATAATTTTGGCTAAAAATCTGTTTTTTAACTTTTATTTTTATTTTTTTATGCTGTATTTTAGTTGTTGAATAGGTTATAAATAGAAGTTCAGTTAATTTTGTTTTGGATGAAAAATCAATGAGTACTTCTGTGATTAATAAGTGAAATTTTGTTTGCATCATATAGTCAGCTATAATGCATTGGATGGCTTTTACTCAGCATGGAAGAAATGCTCTCCGGCAGATTACTAAAGAGAGCTCTGATCGCGTGTTGCATCACCCATTGCTATTTTCTTGTCAAGGAGTCAGATACAGACGATTGGAAGTGATTCTAACAACAGTGAGTAAATTGATCTTTTGTTTTCCCTTTTCACCAGTTTGGATCTCTTGACTAATCAGCCTGTTTGAGTTTTAACTTGTGTATTAATGATTGGTTTTATATGTTCAGAAAGTTGACAAGCTTGGTAAAGCCGGTGAAACTGTGAAGGTTGCTCCGGGGTATTTCCGCAACCACTTGATGCCCAAATTGCTTGCTGTTCCAAATATCGAGAAGTTTGCTCATCTCATCAGAGAGCAGCACAGGGTATTTGTTTTTCATGATTTTTCTTGGTTGAACTTTTTTCTGTTTGGGTTGAGAATGGTTAATTCTAGTGATACAGAAATTTGCTCATTTTCTTTATATACTTTGTTTAGCCATTTTGTCAATTAATTTGACTCATGGCTTCAAATTATTGCTAAATTCTCGGTTTGGAAATATTTGTGATTTTTGAAGGGGCATTACAAGTTATTAATATTTGTTGTGCCTGTGACTTGTTTTCATCAGATTTGCCAACCTGTGGAAGAGGAAGAGGTTAAAGTTATCCGGAAGTCTGAGGATAATATGAGTAGAGAATTTGAGAAGGCAGCTAGGCTCCTAGAGAATGCTCGACTGGTTTGTGGCCTATCTTTCAATTTCCTCAGATTCGGGACAAATTGTCTTGGAGTGAACTGATGTGTTGCCTTTTCCTTTTTCTAAGCTTGAATGATCTATTTGCTACAGTTAGGAGTGAATGTCGTAATGAATTTTAAATTATGCTGTTTGTTTCGATTTACTTTTCTATCTTAGCTCCATGTGATTAGTGGAATGCTGGTCTTGCGAGTATAAAATGAACTCCTTAAGTCAAATTCCTTCTTGAGGTGTTGGAGAAAGAACTAAATACATGTAATCTTGCTTTCGGATATGGATTATCTGATGGATGTTGTATTTTCAAGGTATTGAGGAGATTCCCCAATATTGAAAAATTACGTTCCCGTGCATCAAAAGATGATCCCATAGAATTGCGTTCACCTGTGACAAAAGAGGAGCTTGTAGCTGAGGTATGGATTTTTATCTTTCTTGGTTGTTCTTTATAGTTGTTTCTCATCATAATAGCAAAAGCAGTTTGTTCTGAGTGACCTGGGTGGTCTACTATCAATCACTGCCGTTTCTATCATTTAGTACTATTGACTATGTGCGTATAGATATTTTGTTTTTACCATGTAATTTCATATTTGATACATTTCTAATTGTACATTGCATAGCGTCCATGAACGGGAATGATAAAATAAATTTCAAGTGTGTTTAAGTAGATGAAAAAACTTGGTACGATTTAGAAGGATTTACTAATTAAATAATTTTCCAATTTGTTTGCCTGGAGAAATTGAATAGTTAACTGATTAAAGGATTTCAAGGTGGTTAGGTCCAGCTGGGCATTGTAAATATTAACGGTCATTATGAATGTGTAATTCCTATATGTGAAATTGAATTTCCATGGTAGCATGGTAAATTTCTGCTAGGGTGTGATTGTATGGTAGCCAATTGTGAGCAACAGATCCACATAGTAATATAGACTGAAATTTTGCGTCTTAATCCATGAAGATATAGATTTTGGCAAATATTATACAAGCACCTTAAATATTCTGGACTTGTCATTGATAGAGTTTCTTTTACCTAGCTATTGATATTTCTTTCAATTTTCTATTTTACTGATACCATATATACAATTTTAGGTGGCAAGACAACTTTTGATTTCTATTGAGCCTGAAAACCTGCATCTACCATCACCTCTGTCTGCTTTCGGGGAATACGAGGTTCCTATGCGCTTACCCAAAGCCATCCCCCTACCGGAAGGAAAGGTCCAGTGGACTCTCAATGTTAAAGTCCGCGGCAAATAAACAATCGTTTCATTTGTTTTGTTTTACTCCGTTCAGGATCCAAATTCCATTGTAGAACAGTGTTTGGTTTTTCTTCATATAACATTCTGAAGATAATACAGGCAACATTGTTTGCAACTCTACAGCTATTTGCAGTAGCATGAAACAATCAGAATTTTGCATTTTTTGTGTATAAAATTTTATTTTTTTAATTGTGATATTATGGTTTTGCCCATCAAGCATTATGAGGCTTAATATTTGGATAAATGTTAGGTTTAATATATATATTTTAATTTCAGTGTTTATTTATTTTTTATATCTTAAAAAAGAAAAATTACCATTGCACCACCTCTATTTTTTTATGTTCATCCAATTGCTACAAAATTTTAACATGTTGTCGGCATTGCATTTCTTTTTAAACTTGTATTAATTAATTACTTTTGTACTAACACCGTTAAATAATTTAAACGAAATGATAATTTTACTCTTAAATAAATTAAAAGATTACTTTATTTTATAAAAAATTTGAAAATAAAAAAATTATAATTATAAAAATATCCCTAAATTTAATAAAAAAATAAATCCCAAAATTAAAATTTTTATTTTTTAATAAAAAATATAATTATAAAAATAATTGCAAATTTTTTGGATATAATAAAAATTCCCTAAATTATTAAAATTTTGGCATTTATTTTTTAATAAATAATTCAGTTATTTTAATAAAATTTTGTGAAATTATATTTTTTAATAAATAAATTCAATTATTTTTTAAATAAAATTTTGTTAAATTATATTTTTTAATAAAAATAATTATTAAAATTTTACAAAATATAAATTTAATAAAATTCAACTGAGCACCTCTATTTGAGATTTATTTATTTTTATTAAAATTAGGGGTATTTTTATAATTATAATTTTTTTATTTTTCAAAACTTTTATAAGATAAAATAATATTTTAATTTATTTAGGGGTAAAATTATCATTTCGTTTAAATTATTTAACGGTATTAGTGTAAAATTAACTAATTAATACAAATTTAAAAAGAAATGCAGTGCAGAGAACATGTTAAAATTTTGTGGTAGTTGGATGAACATAAGGCAAAATAAATGTGGTGCAGTAATAATTTCACTTTGAAAAATACATCAAGACAGTCCTATTATCAAATATTGGTTTGATCCATATATATTTAACTTCAGTGCTTATTTAGTTTTTATATTTTGAAAAATACCACAAGGCAGTCCTATTGCCAAATATGTTATACTCTTGCTTTTATTTTTCTCTTTGTTTTTATAATAATACTTTTATAACAATATTTTTTACATTAGTTTTTTAGTCAATAAACAAAGGTAACTAGTAAATTAACTGATAAATTAATTTGTTAATATTCTTTACATTAATTTTTAATCAATAAAAAAAGTTAATTAATAAATTAATAAATAAATTACTTATTAGCAAATTAAAAAATAAATATTAGCATAAAACAATTGATAGTTTTCATTCTCTTACAACAATCTTACTCATTATTATTTATAAATTAATTAATACAAGTTAATTTAAAGTAATGTTTAATATTCTTGCAAAAATCTTACGAATAATTTTTTTGTAAAAATTTAATTTATTAAATTAATTCTAAAAGTAAAATAATAATAATTAATTTTTATTTTACTTTTAAGGTTAATTTGATAAATTCAATTTTTTTAATTAATATCTCCAAGAATATAGTTACAACAATATTATTACACAAGTAAAAAAAAATAAATATAAAATTGTAATATAACTACCATTAAGAATAATTTAAGATAATCTTTTAAGATATAAAAATTAAACAGACACTTAATTAAAAATATAAAAAACTAAATAAACATTTATCTTTTAACATTTCAACCTAATCGCTAATGGTCATACAACCGTGGTGCGGCCCGGGCTGCCCGGCCCAACCCATCATGTAAAAGGCCATGTCAACCTTATGCTTAAGCTGCTACAGCGTTACCACTTTGCCAGTTGCCACGAAGCTCCCCACATCATACCGCACTGATGCCTCTAGAAAACTAACTTAAAAAAAATGGTATTAATAAGCGTACGCCACGTCACTCCTCACTCTCTTCTTCGTCACTTTCCTCTCACTGAACATTTTCTCCCCAAACAAATTCCTTCTTTGAAAAATCGCATTTTCTCCTTCACAACAACAGCTACAATGTCTTCAACTTCCAAAAGGGTAATTTTTTTTTTTATTTTATCTTTTGTTTAGTTTTCTTTCTGTTGCCTTTTTGTTTCGTTTTTTGAATTTTCTGTGTCGTTTTTTTCCCCCAAGGTTTTGGTGCCTGTTGCGAACGGGAGTGAGCCGATTGAGGCCGTGATAACGATCGATGTTTTGAGAAGGTCTGGAGCTGACGTCACGGTTGCGTCTGTGGAGAAACAGCTTCGTGTCGACGCGTGTCATGGTGTCAAGATTGTCGCTGATGCTCTCGTGTCTGACTGCCGCGACGCCGTTTTTGATCTTATAGCTCTTCCCGTATGTATTGCAGCTCACCTTAGCTCATGCCAATTTATGTGATGTTTGTATAATTATAGATGATTATTGCTGATACTGAATGTTAAGCTAAATAATTCGTTGTTAAGTCATCTTCATTTAATTTTCGACTGAAAATGAAAAAATAGTAATTTTGAGCAAAGAAAAATGTAGAAAATGTAGAAAATGTTTATTTTGTTTAATTTTTAATTTTTTATTTTTTTGAGATTTCCTTATTGTGGCTGTTATCATTCTTATATGGTCATAGTTAAATATTTCAAGTTGTTGCAGTCAGTGAAATTCTTTTCGATTTTATTCTGGCATGTATATTTTTCCTTTCAATTTCTTTTGTTGCTGATTCTTTGATTGATTATGTTATATCCTTTTTTGTTTCCTTTGTAGGGTGGCATGCCCGGTGCTACCAATCTGAAAGAATCTGAAGTATTAGAAACCATTGTGAAGAAGCAGGCTTCAGCTGGGCGTCTTTATGCTGCTGTCTGTGCTTCACCTGCTGTGGCATTAGGGTCTTGGGGTCTGTTGAAGGGATTGAAGGTAAGAATTAGATAAGCCTTTTTTATGTTTTGTGTTCTTTTGGGAATTGCATTGATATTTGTGTTATACATCAGTTTTGCTCTCACCAATGATTGTTAAGTTCTAATTTATGGGGATATTCATTTTTTGTAGGCTACTTGTTATCCGTCATTTATGGAGCAATTAGCTCCTACTTGTGCAGCAACTGTTGAATCAAGAGTACAGCAGGATGGTAAAGTTGTTACGAGTCGTGGACCTGGCACTACTATGGAGTTTTCCGTTGCACTTGTCGAGCAGTTGTATGGGAAAGAGAGAGCTGATGAAGTTTCTGGTCCACTGGTAGTAACTTTTATGGATAATGTTGTTTAAAAAAATTGTGAGTTATATAATTTGTGGAAATTCATTCTAATAGGTTTATCTGGTATGTCAAATTGGAAGGCTCAGATGCTAATATATTCCAAAAAATTAGTTCAGGGGAAAAGTATGACGTTTTGCATTAGAGATTCATTAGATGAAGTTGTATACCTGCTGGCCAATCTTAATGTGGTGAAAACGATGTCTGATAAGACTGATATAATTATCGGAATCTTGATAAATGCATTTGTTGAGCTTCAATGTCTCCACTGATCACATTCTTTTTAATGTAAGTTCTTTCTTTTGGTATTTGTCTTTGAATTTTCTCTTCCTCATGCTTTCATCTTCACTGTCACCTTGTGCCTAGGTAATGCGTGCAAATCATGGAGATGAATACACTATTGCTGAATTCAATCCAATTCAGTGGACATTTGACAATTCTCCCCAGGTGAGATTGGACTTCTAGTTTCTTGTATTTGTTTTTCTTCATCCGATGTTTTCAGGGATACCCATTTGGCAGTATATAAAAATTTGTGATATCTTCTATACATATACATATACATATACATATACATCATTGGCTTCAGTCATTTGTGAACATATTGGAGGTAGTAGATGTATTTTTATGATATCTCTAATAAAATCCCAAGTTTGATCAATTACAAAAGAAGTATGAATGGTGCTGGACCGGGGTTGGGGGGGGGGGAGAAGTGGGGGGTTAGTGTGATGGGGGGGTGCAGTGCATGAATAAAAGGAAATGATAGGGGGTGAAAGTTTGTGCTACTGACATGCTGTAAAATGGGGACATAATATTTCAAATTAGAGATTGTGAGATCCTTAATATTGCTGACTTGTGCTTAAAATGGAATTCTTGATAACTTCAAATGTTAAAGTTCTTGGTGAAATTTCGTACTTTCTTTTCTTTCAGATTCTTGTGCCTATTGCAAATGGTTCGGAGGAGATGGAAGCTGTTATGATAATTGATATTCTGCGACGAGCTAAAGCAAATGTTGTAGTTGCATCAGTTGAGGATAAACTAGAAATTCTGGCTTCTCGTCAAATTAAATTAGCGGCAGATGTGCTCATTGATGAGGCGGCTAAACTTTCGTATGATTTAATTGTCTTGCCAGTGAGTTGGGGTGCTTACTCTTGCTTCATAGTCTTTACCACATTATTGACTTACTAACTACAATTTATCCATGCACATTGCACAGGGTGGACTTGGTGGCGCTCAAGCATTTGCGAATTCAGAGAAATTGGTGAATATGCTAAAGAAGCAAAAGGAATCAAATAGACCTTACGGTGCTATATGTGCATCCCCAGCTTTAGTGTTGGAGCCCCATGGCTTACTCAAGGTACGACCATTTCTGCTTAAATATTTACTCTCGATTTGAATCACCTAATCTGAACTTGATGAAACATTATGATCTTGTGTGATTTATGAACGTGATCTTATATCATGTAAGTCTGTAATGAATTAATTGAAGTTTGCTGACAAATTACAAACTCAAAAAGTGCCGCTGCTTCATTAGTTACATTACCCGAAGAGTTATGATAAGACATCTCAAATTTTTTACCTCAAATTCTGTCCCAAATGATATGACATTTATTGAGTGATTGGTAATTTTTTTACAAAATCCAAATGAATTAATTGTATTATCTAACCAACCAATTGATGAATGTCACATCATTTGAAATGATTTTTTGGGATAAAAAATTTGGGATTTTTAGCCGCAAAAATCCCAAGTACTTCCTGCTCCTGCAATATCATTGCTGTGTATTTGTTTTCCCCTTAGACATATTCAACTTTGGTTCAGGGTAAAAAAGCTACAGCTTTTCCTGCTATGTGCAACAAGCTGTCAGATCAGAGTGAAATCGAAAACAGGGTTGTGGTTGATGGCAACCTCATCACCAGTAGAGGGCCAGGAACTTCTATGGAGTTTGCACTGGCAATTGTGGAGAAGTTTTTTGGCCGCAACAAGGCACTTGAGCTTGCAAAGATAATGCTTTTCACTCGCGCCTAACGTTTGTACGGGGACCTGACTACTATTAAACTAGTGTGTTTATTTCTGTATTACTACTGCTTGTAGAGCGGGGAAATGGAAACTTGAATTCATGTTTGAATATGGATTCACTGTGTGGGTTTGTACCTCAGTTTGGTTTATAAATAAATGAGTTCATAAGAGTCACTTCAAATATTTGGCATAAACCTGAGTTTAGTTCTGTTACCAATGGTCGGAGTCCGATTGCGATCGACTCACCGGGAATTTTAATTATGAACTAAAAAATTGTTATGTTGTCTTCCACCTTTCTCATATATATATATATATATATATATCAAATGTTAACTCGATTTACTGGAGTACAAATCTCTAGAATATTGAAATAAAACACATACCATATCTAGTATTAAGTATGTATATGCAAGAAGATACAAATTCAACGATAAGATTTATCATTTCAATTTATGTTCTGCTTAGAGCAATGGCTCTTATTCCACGAGCACAAACAGGAAAGAGTACGCACGAAGTTAAGAAACACACATTGCAAAAGTTGCATTAACTACTTGCAGCAACATCATCCAAGAACTTGACTTTAATCTTCTTGAGCTTCGCTGCAGCATCTGTCATATGCATTCTCTTGTCAGGTGACTCCATACAACAATCCAAAGCCAAATCCATGATGCTTAATATACAATCCATTTTGTCAGAAAAAGCTTGCTCTTCTCGCACCAAATTTGCGTCAACAACTTCAGTCAATCCGTCAGGCGATGACTCCTTTACCCATCTCCTTAAACTCATTTCTCCTGTGAACATTTCATCGGTGGGCCTCTTTCTCGTGAAGGTTTCCATCAATAAAACACCATAGCTGTAGACATCACATTTAGCTGAAACAATTCCTTCTGATCCAAACTCTGCATTTTTTTTAATTTCAATTATGAAACAAATGATAAAACAAATAATTTTTTGATAATAATTAAGGTAACCCAAACTTTGCTCGTGCTTGAAAAAAGAGTAAAAATTTTAATTACAATTGAAACTTTACCTGCTGCCATATAACCAATTGTAGCCATTGTCATGGTTTGTGTCACAGAATCTTCTTCTTCACCTAAGAGTTTGGAAATGCCGAAGTCGCTCACATGTGCCACCATATTTTCATCCAAGAGAATGTTGGGAGGCTTCAAATCACAATGAATTATAGGTGCCGACGAATGACCATGATGGAGATATTCAAGAGCCGACCCCACATCTATCATTATATTCAACCTCTCTAGAATGTCTAAGAAATAGTAGTGAGAATACAACCACTTCTCGAGACTACCATTCGGCATGAACTCAAGTACCAATGCTTTGAAATCTGGATTAGAACAACTGCTAAGGATCTTTATGAGATTTCGATGACGAACATTCCGTAAAACTTCACATTCAGAATCAAAACTCCTAAATGCTCTCTCTAGTTGCAGATTGAAAACCTTTATCGCAACATCAGTCCCGTCGGAAATGGCTCCTTTATAAACTGATCCAAAGCTACCTGTACCAAGCAAGTTACATTCATTAAATTCATCAGTTGCTCGTTGAATGTCTAGGTACGATGTTCTTCTCCATGTTGCAAGAGGTAGGAAATCTTCGTGATCTGATTTTTTTGTACTCCTATTTCGGCATCTTATGTACATAATGATGGTAATCACTATAAGTACGGTGGATGCTATCGGAGGCAAAATATATTTAAGGACAATTAGAGCAACTTTCTTGGTTCTTTTGCTGTTATCTTGCTTGCAAGGTGGGACTTGGAATTTAGGTGGACCACAGAGTGCATAATTTCCGAAAAATGATTCAGCTGAGAAGTTTTTAAAAGACCCCTTAACAGGAATTTCCCCTTCTAGCCTATTATGAGACACATTAAATTGTTTGAGATGTGACAATATCTCCAATGACTTAGGAATTTTTCCAGAGAGATTGTTGCCGGAGAGATCTAAGGATTCTAAGCTTATCAAACTGCCAACTGATTCAGGAATAGGTCCCTGAAATTGATTACTAGCCAAGGATAGAGTTCCTAGATCTACGAGGGCACCAATGGTTGATGGAATATCACCTGATAATTGATTCCTTGATAAATCTAGAACTGTCAAGACCTTTAACTTTTGTACATTGGAAAGGAGAGGACCATTTAATGAATTTGACGACAAGTTTATCTCTAAGATGTACTCAAGGCTCCACAAGGATGACGGTATACTAGAAGTGAGCTTGTTGGAGCCTAAGCGGAGTTCTCTTAGAGATGTCAAACTCGCCAAGCATGGCGGTATATGTCCAGAGAGCTTATTTCCATTTAACCTTATTCCGTAAATCAACTCCAAGTGGCAAAGATCATAGGGAATGGATCCTTCCAAATTATTTTCTTCAAGAGATAAACCTTGTAGTCGCTTAAGTCTTCCCATCGTTGGTGAAATAGTTCCATTCAAGTCATTGAAGCCGAGGCTTAAGAGGATCAGGCCACGCAACTTACCAATTTCTTGAGGAATGTTGCCCTTGAGTTTGCACTCGTATGCATAGAATTTTTGAAGAGAAGCAGAGAAATTCCCAATTACTGGTGGAAGGATGCCGCCTAATGGATTAGAACCGAAGGATAAAAGTGTTAAATTTCTGCAATTAGTCAAAGAAGAGAGAAAACTCCATTGATCTGCCGAAGATGATTCTGTCGTCAAGTTATTCATCATAAGGCCGAGCACGCTGAGGTGTCTCAAGTTGCCAAATGTATTTGGAATATGGCCCGAGAATGAGTTTACGCCCAAGTCTAGGCCAATGAGTTTAGTAGCATTGGTAATAGAGTTGGGAATTGTTCCGATAAGATTATTGGCCGACAAGGCTAAATACTCTATGTTCGGAAGCGAGTGGCCAATCGTTGACGGTAAGCGGCCTGAGAGTTGATTGGCCCCCAGAGTAAGGATTCTCATGGTTGAAATGTTGAAGATCGTGGGTGGAATGAGGCCACTTAAATTATTGTCACCAAGAACAAGATGCTCCAAATTTTGTAGATTGCCAATCTCGGTTGGAATTTGACCTGCCATCAGGCCAACATTGAGGAGTCATTGAGCTTTTAGCTTAAGGTAAATTGAGTTTGACAATGTTACCCTTCAAAATGTAAAAGGATCAAATTAAATTTATTACATAATAATTTCAGCCAATAATGTTCTTTAAAATATTTCATAGATAATTCTGCAAAATATGCATGCAAATGGAAAAATATGCATCAATTATAAGAGGTGGTGGAACGTACCTTGAAGATTGCTGAAGCTAAGATCCAGATTCACGAGTTTACTCAAATTTCCAATCCTTGAAGGAATAGTTCCACCAATAATATTGAACCGTGAACGCAGCTTCTCTAGCCTTGATAAGTTGAAGAGAGAATTAGGGATGGGACCTGTGAAACTGTTATTATCAAGAATCAATATTTGGAGGTTAGATAAGACACCAATCCATGATGGAAAGCTTCCGCTCAATTTATTGAAAGCGAATCTCATGACCCTGAGTCGACGTAATTGCCCCAATTCTTTCGGCAGATGGCCATGAAAATTGTTCTTCCTAATGTCAAGAGACACTAGAAATGAGAGATTTCCCAAGTGTAGTGGAATGGTGCCTCCGAGACCCATATCTGAAAGATTCAAGGCAGTGACTCTTTGATGGCGTGAACCACAAGAGATACCAACCCAGCTACATATTGGATAAGATATAGACCAATTATTTGTCAGGACACTTCGATAATCAACGACACGGGCTTTGAATGCAAGAAGAGCCGATTGATCGGTTGTTAAGTTGCTCAAAGTCGTCATAGCTAAGCTAGCTATGGAATATTGTAACAACAACATAGGAACAAAGAAGAATGATAAGCGCATATTGGTCTTTATTTATTTATTTTTTTTTATAGATGCAGCAATCTAATTGCTAAGTGAAGTTGACACAAGTTTTAAGTGAAGGAAATTAGCATATACTTATACAAGAGACGTATGAATTTGAAAACAAGAAAATAAAAAAATGTACAGGAGAGTGGAGACTTGCAAATTGTTATATTTTATCATTGAGTGAGTCGTCCGAGTAAACGCATATAGACTTGTAAATTGTTATACGCCGCTGTACTCGAACCGTGAATAAAGGGCTTATGGCACTTTACTTACCAAAAAGAAGAAGACGCTCAGCATTGGCAAGGCGTGTGCATTCTGTCCATTTGTTCACATTGTGCCGAGGCTCATGGCAACCGCAATATGTTCTTTTCCTTTCCTTTAAAAATAAAAAAAAGACGACCATGACATTTGGGCTAATAATTATCACTAAACAAATAATAATGCTGAGGGTCAGTGGTAAATTGGTAATACAGTTTTAAAATAATTGTTATTAGTTGTGCTTTGCTGGATTTCTCTATGATGCCGTATGATTTTTTACAGCATTGATAGTGGGATTAATAAGATTCCTTAGATGTAAGAGTTTTAATCTGAATCATTCATTTAACATAATAAATAATTAAATAATTAATTAAAATGTAACAGGTAACTTACAGGTTGCGGGTAAACATTAATTTGTTAATTTTAAATTAATATTAATTTAGGAAAAAGTCACTCGCACCCCTAAGGTTTGCTTAAATAATCATACAGATCCCTTTAGTTTCATAAATGATCACATAGATTTTCTTAGTTTCATAAATGACTATTATACCTTTTGATTAAAATAATTTTTTTAATGATTGATTAAAATAATCTAAATAAATATAAATATAGTAATAATATAAAAATAATAAATAAATATCATATGATACAAATAAAATGTTATAATAAGTATAGTTGATAAAATAACGTGTACAATGAAAATTTTACTAATATTAAGTTATTATTAGTCTATCTTGACGGATTAACTAAAATCTATTAATTCAAAAATTGATTTTGAGATTGATATTAATGTAGACATAATTAAATAAGATTCTGTAAAAAATAATATAAATTTTATAAATCATTGTGAAATTATTGTGAATGTTAGGTATAATTATTTAATTTTAGTAGTATGTCAAATATATTTTAATATTAGTAAAATGAATATGACAAACTAATAATAAAAGAATATGAAAAATAAATAATGTTAAAATAATTTTTTTAGTATTGAAAATATTTTTATACTTATTTAATATATTATATTTTTTTAATTTAAGGAGTTATATATGACAATTTAAGTAAAATTTAGAGGTGTGGGTGGTCTTGTCCCTATTAATTTTAAAGCTAAATGATTAAAGGAATTCGCAACTGGCATAAATATGGAACTCTAAGTTTATCTATACATCATGAAACTTGAAAAAATCCAAACTAAAGCAAAATTGCAACATGGCCGACCAACTAACTTTTCATTACCAAAAGATATATGAAAGAAAACAGCACATGACATTAAAGATTCTGTATCTAACTCGCATTGCACCTTGCCTCATGGTTCTCTCCCCTTTTACTTTTTCTCTATGGCTGGCAATCTATGAGCCGCACGAGCCTCTAAGCCGCCTGTAAAGGCACGTTATAGAATGATTGTAAGCAGCGTAGGACATACCTTAAACCATGGCTGCAAATACTCAAGGCAATAAATTGGCAATACAATAAAAATAGAGCTGTTACATTATTAAAAAAAATTCTAATTTGAAAATACGATTAAAACTATAAAATGGATTCAAGAATAACTTACCGAAATATTTATTAAGAGAAATTTATCAAATCTCTTTCATCTATTCATAAGGAGACAAAGATAATATTAAAGAATCCAATTATAAAAATATGAACGTGAGAGATAAAAAGAGATTGTATTTTACTGTATCTATATTTCTTTTTTATTTAAAATTTAAAATTACCTATTTTATAGGTTTATTAACCGGTTAACACAATTTTCAAATAATTAAAAAATTTCATTAATAAAAATAATATGTACCGTTGATTAGATCTAACAGTCTATATTTCTTACACTATTGATACCGTAAAAAAAATTACGGCATCATAAAGGGACCCGTGCTTTAAAAATAAAATAAAAAAATATAGTTATACCCCCATAATTTAATGAAATAATCATGTAAACTCCTAAACTTTTAAACTTTAATAATAGACACCGAGGACCCCCCTTCTGGGTACTTTTTTACCATTTATTTGGATGTCAAATGCTTTTTTTTTTCCCATTAATTTTCACAGTGGATTTGAAATGCTAAATTTACTGTCATTCCCATATCATGTAATAAAATCACTTGCTTCTATACATATTGATTGTTTTTCCAAAGTTTTAAATTGAATTAAAAACATTATAATTAACCTTAAAAAAAATCATCCAACCAGATATAAATCTTCTAATTAACCTAAAGATAGCTACACCCCCATATTAATTCCAGTTAAATAAATCTTCATTTTTGTCATGGTTTTGGATCTCAAGCAGGGTGGATATATCTAACCAGATCTGCCTCATTGGCATTCCGATATATTTTGGAATTTGAAGGATATCAACGAATTAATGTGTAATTTTAAATTTGTAACATTTAATTCTAATTTGAGGATTCAAATGAATTTATGTGGATCTAAAAATGGACTGAAGATTGGCAATATAACATTCTTCTTGATGAAGATTTTTGTCCTAATAAGATCTCCAATTTTAGACCGGCAAAACTTTGCCTTATGAATTAAAGAAAGCATGAAAAAGGATTGTTTGCAGGAAAGAAACATAAAACACTGTAATATTTTAAAAAGACATTATATAACCTCCAAATTCTATTATCTTCAAAGAATTCTAGGGCTTATTTTTAAATAATCTTTTATCACACATGCATTTATGCAATCATATGATTATAGATTCAATTACTTTTAAAATAGAAAAAAATTACTTCTCTTAAAAGTAAAAGCGGGGCAGGTATTGCAATTTGCAGCAGTTAATTCTTGGATGAAATTTAATAAAGTATAGTCTTGTAAAAAAATTAGTTTTCTTAAATTGTAAATCTCGTTTATGATTGGGAGATTTTGATCAAAATTAATATGATAAATTCGTTGCAAATGTTTTTCTTGAAGTCTCATCTTCCATAATGTTTGTCAAATCAAGGTTTTACCATCTCTGATTAAATATTTACTCTTGATTTCGACCAGGTAATCCGAACTTGACGAAAGATTATGATCTTGTGTGATTTTATGAATGTGGTCTTATCTCTTATAAGTCAGCAATGAATTAATTAAAGCTTGCTCACAAATTACAAGCTCAAAAATATCTTTTACTTATTGACAATCTTATTTCATTCTTTTTATAACAAAAATTTAAAAAATTGTGTTTTAAATTAATTTTATAAAATTAATTTAATATAAGCAACCATTGACAACCAAACAACTAATTATTTTTTATAAAAGCCCTGTTTGTTAAAATTATATTGATAAAAACTCTACTTAAATAAGTTATATTTGAAAAATTATATCCAACAAAACCTTATTTCTGATTAGCTTAATTACTTCCACAGCTCCTACATTTTTTAAACAATGTGGATTCCTTCAATCTCATAATCAAAGGTGCTTTAAGCCATTTTATTTCTTAATATTTTTAATTATTATTGGAAAAGTAGGGTAGCTTATCAAAAAAGAAAAAGAAAAGCCAAAGTGACGAGTGGCTCGTTTTTTAATTTCAAAGTCAATGCAAAGTAAAAGTATCAAAATACTCATTTTTTTAATCCAAATAAATCATAATCAAGGAAGGTTTTGGTGTCCATCATTGAAAACTTAGGAGTCTGTATGGCCATTTAACCAAACTATAGGGGTATAGCTGTCAGAAACTTTTAAAAATAAATTTTACCAAACATTCAAATGATTTTTTTTTTATAGTTGATTATTAAATTCTAAGTGTTAGAGTATCTCTAAAAGATTCTTCAAATAAAATTTTACTTTTTATTTGAAGAGTCATATCAATATTAAACACTTCAAAAGACACGTTAATTTAGATTTTTCAAATAAGATTTGTTTCTCACTTTTCAACATTGTCAAGTGAGTTTCTCCATCTTCTATTAATATTTTATTATTATTTATTGAAAAACAAGTCTGAAATAATTATTATTTATGTTTCATTTCAAAAATATAATAGCAATTCAATTTGATAGTGGGAAAGATTTGATTAAAATAATGTTAACTTATTCTTATTTGATGAGTCTTTTGGAGGGTATTGCATTTTTCTATACACTTATTTGTCACATTAGTAAGCAAATTAAAATGTGAAGAGTAAAATTTGAAGAGCCTTTTGGAGATACTCTTAGACTACTGTAAGAATATAAATTATTGAAATGAACATAATATTAAATAAAATTTACTTACATATTTACATACATGTATATATAATTTTTTTTATTGTTTGTATATAAAAATTGCTAACTAAAAAATATCTATATTTTTTCAATTTTATTTCTTTTATTGTTTATCTCAAGATAAATGTAATAATAATAATCTCTCTAAATTTAATTATTTTTACTCTTTATTGAATAAGGATAATTTTGAGTTTCTGTAATATATGTGAGGATATATATAAAATTGTATTAAATATAAAACCATTCTCAAAATTAAATTTTGAAAAACTATTCCTTTCTCACTTTTCATTAGGCAAATGGGCACAGAAATTGTTCTCCCTCATATCCAAATAAACTAAAAACGAGAGATTTCGTAAGTGTGGAGGGATGATGCCTTCGAAACCCATCACTGAAAGATTCAAGTTTGTGACTCTATGGTATGAGCATCACAACATATGCCAATTCGACTGCATATTGAGTAAGACATGGACCAATTATTCAAGAGATTCATGAGCCTTCGAAGTGAGAAATAAAGCAAATTATGTGGTGGTGGGTCAATTGACTACGTTTCGTGATCTACGTGCGATTGCAACAGTCGGTGCATTAAGTGAAATTAATGACTCGTCCTCTTTAGGATGGTGCTGGGTCAATTTTATCCATGAGTCAACTTACAGTAATTTGAGTTAATTTATAAGAGTAACTCATTTTCGTTGATTACGAGTTGTGATCGACGACACGCACGAAAATAGTCAACTCACAGTTCATTCACTATATATGGTCTATGGGTGGACGAATCTAACGTAAATTAAGGGCCGATGATGACCCTCGACTTCTAACGACGACCAACGAAGACGACCTTGACTACATGTAAACACACAATTCGCTCTCATACATTATGTTTTAAAATTTCTCCATTTTCCGGGGCCCTGCTGTCGACCGTACACAGTTTAATTTGTATATACAAGACCTCATTGTTTCTAACAAGCATAGAGCCATAGACTGTTAAGCCAAGAGATTGGTCGTGCGTGGGGCATGCAAAGCTATTATTGTGGCAAGGACTTTGGGATGTTATTAAGTGCGGTTTGTTGACTACGTGTCCACTAGCTTGTTAGCTTAAAATTAGGTTGAGTAGTGATTATTTTATTTTGAATAATCTTTGGCGATTTTGTTGTCATTAACTACCGGTTAATGTTCTATTTCTTAAGGATATTATCTAGGAATTAGGAATAGTTGTTAATTTCTTTTGTATTTAAATTCTTTGATAGTCATTAATTAAAGGAAGCTGAATCCAATTAAAATTATTGTGGTCTTTTTCTCACCCTAAGAGAATACTATCGTTACTATATAATTTACGGCTTTGATTGGGACCTATCAATTGGTATCAGAGCTACGTTATCCATGGCAACTAACAGAGAGAGAATTGAGCTCTTGGAAGCTGGACTTGGCAGTTTGCAGGATGGCATGAACCGAATGGAGCTTGGAATAAATGACAGGCTACACCACTTGGCAGAAACACTCAACAAGTTAACGGAAACAATTACGGCATCCAAAGGAGCATCAATTCAAATCGCCCATGATCAAAGTGGCTTATCACGCCCAAATCGTGAGAAGCATGAAGGGGGTCGATGATACTTTTCATCTAAGATGGCAAAACTTGAATTTCCACGATATTCCGACGACAACCCAACTGAATGGTTTAATCGTGTTAATCAATTTTTTGAATTTCAGGGTATCAACAATGAGCAAAAAGTATCTCTAGCCTCATTCCACCTTGAAGGCGAGGCTAATCAATGGTGGCAATGGTTGCGGAGATCATATAAGGAAGAGGGTAAGGAGGTGACATGGGAAATTTTTCATGATGAACTGTGGGCAAGATTTGGTCCTACTGATTGTGAGGATTTTGATGAGGCATTGTCAAAAGTTGAACAAGTGGGCTCCTTACGTGATTATCAAAAGGAATTTGAGCGGCTGGGAAATCGGGTACAAGGTTGGACACAAAAGGCTTTGGTAGGGACATTCATGGGAGGACTCAAACCTGAATTAGCTGAGGACATTAGAATGTTCAAGCCGAAATTATTGAAAGAAGCTATTAGCCTTGCCCGGATGAGAGTTGAGCAGCTGATGCGCCAAAGGGAAACCACAAGACCCTTCAACCGAACAGTTGTTGATTTCTCTTCATCAACAAAATTCACACTTGCTTTAATTGTGAGGAGAAATTCACACTTGGTCATAGGTGTACGAGTCCACAACTACTACTCTTGGAGTTACGGAATGGGAATTTAGACGAGGTTTGTGAATGTGAACCTTGAGGACAAGGTTCCTGTCAAAGGAGGGGCAATGTTAAGCCAAGAGATTGGTCATGCGTGGGGCATGCAAAGCTATTATTGTGGCAAGGACTTTGGGATGTTATTGAGTGCAGTTTGTTGACTACGTGTCTACTAGCTTGTTAGTTTAAAATTAAGTTGAGTAGTGATTATTTTATTTTGAATAATCTTTGGCGATTTTGTTGTCATTAACTACCGGTTAATGTTCTATTTTTTTATTGGATCCAACTGATATATAAATTAATAATTAATTAATTTTAAAACTAAATTCATGTTATGTCAATCAAATGTTATTGCAAAGAAGACTAGTAGTGACGCTTTGAAAGGTACACCAAAGCCTTTTGCACCATTTCAACGTCATGACATGATGTAAGTTTCTTTTGTGGAATTTGTGAATTGGTGCTGGCAAAAGTTAATGATACATGTAACTAGCCAACCCTTGTCGAGTCCGCTTGACTCTTAAATTTTTGTCACTTTCACTCCGTTCAAAGGCATGCGAAAGCTAATTTTTAATGAATTTTGAATTGAGTGTTAGATGTTTTGGGCTTATCAAAACTAGATTATATATTTATATATATATAGGGCGGATCACCAGCCTTTTAAAACTACATCTATTTTTACACTGGTTTATAACCATTAGATTTACTACATATTAACGGTCAAGATTTTGAGAATTTAATAATATAAATACTTAATAACAACAATAATTAATATACTTTCTCTCTCTTCATCATTTTCCATTAAAACCTAATTTCTCTCTTCTAATAAATTTTAGATTCATCATTTTTCTCTCTCCATCAGTTTCATTAGTTTTTAATGAATTTTAGATCCACGGTTAGATATTTTGGGACTTATCTTTAAGTAATCTTTTACACGCGTACATTTATATCATTGTATAGTTATAGATTCAATTACTTTTATGATACATTTATTAATTTGGAATTGAAATAGACAAGAATGGGCTGTAATATGAATGGAGAATCGAAATTAGAATAAATTATTTATTTAAACTGTAGAAATTGAAATAAGTTGGATTATCATTAATGTGTTTATTTTATCTTGGAATCAGAATTAAAATAAGTTAGATTGTAACAAATTACTAAAAACTACTTAATGAACTATTGTTATAACTATTATTTTGTATTTTAATTATTGTGATTATTTATTAAAAAATATTATTGTTATTATTACTTATTGTTAATAGTATTTTAATATATTAATAAATTATAATAATATATTAAATAACTATAATATATTAAAAAATATACTTGTATTTACAAGAAATGACGGATAAAATTTCTAAAATCGTCTTCCTCCCTAAAACTCTGAATGCCACAGTCCTAAAAATTAATAAGATTTAGGAATTATATGTCTTTTTTAAAATATTAAAGGGTGTTTATTTCCTTAAACGTTGGGGGCTAAAAGTCCTATTCCCAAAAGAATACTGTGCCGGCGTTGGAGGCTAGATTTCTTGTATTTGTTTTTCTTCTTCCGATGTTTTCAGGGATACCCATTTGGCAGTATATAAAAATCTGTGATATCTTCTATACATATACATATACATCACTGGCTTTAATCATTTGCGAACATATTGGAGGTAGTAGATATATTTTTATGATATCTCTAATAAAATCCAAAGTTTGATCAATTACAAAAGAAGTATGAGTGATGGGGGGGAAGGGTCGGTGTGGTGGGGGTGTGCAGTGCATGAATAAAAGGAAATGATAGGGGGTGCAAGTTCGTGCTACCGACATGCTTTAAGATGGGGACATAATATTTCAAATTAGAGATTGTGAGATCCTTAATATTGCTGACTTGTGCTTAAAATGGAATTCTTGATAACTTCAAATGTTAAAGTTCTTGGTGAAATTTTGTACTTTCTTTTCTTTCAGATTCTTGTGCCTATTGCAAATGGTTCAGAGGAGATGGAAGCTGTTATGATAATTGATATTCTGCGATGAGCTAAAGCAAATGTTGTAGTTGCATCAGTTGAGGATAAACTAGAAATTCTGGCTTTCTCGTCAAATTAAATTAGTGGCAGATGTGCTCATTGATGAGGCGGCTAAACTTTCGTATGATTTAATTGTCTTGCCAGTGAGTTGGGGTGCTTACTCTTGCTTCATGGTTTTTGCCAGTGAGTTGGTGGCGCTCAAGCATTTGCTGAGTCAGAGAAATTGGTGAATATGCTAAAGAAGCAAAAGGAATCAAGTAGACCTTATGGTGCTATATGTGCATCCCCAGCTTTAGTGTTGGAGCCCCATGGCTTACTCAAGGTACGAGCATTTCTGCTTAAATTATTTACTCAGATTTGGATCACCTAATCTGAACTTGATGAAGGATTATGATGTTGTGTGATTTTATGAATGTGGTCTTATCTCGTGTAAGTCAGTGATGAATTAATTGAAGTTTACTGACAAATTAGAAACTGAAAAACTGCTGCTGCTTCGTTATTTACATTACCCAGAGAGGTAAAATAAACATCCCAAATTTTATCCCAAATGATATGGCATTTATTGAGTGATTGATAACTATTTACAAAATTCAAATGAATTAATTGTATTATCTAACCAACCAATTGATGAATGTCACATCATTTGAGATTATTTTTTGGGATAAAGAATTTGGGATGTGTAGCAAATTTTTATGCTGATTTATTCTGGCTTCATTCATGTAAATTCCACCCTAGCCCCCCACCCCAGGCCCCCAAAAATCCCAAGTACTTCCTGCTCCTGCATTATCATTGCTGTGTATTTGCTTTCCCCTTAGACATATTCAACTTTGGTTCAGGGTAAAAAAGCTACAGCTTTTCCTGCTATGTGCAACAAGCTGTTAGATCAGAGTGAAATCGAAAAGAGGGTTGTGGTTGATGGCAACCTCATCACCAGCAGAGGGCCAGGAACTTCTATGGAGTTTGCACTGGCAATTGTGGAGAAGTTTTTTGGCCGCAACAAGGCACTTGAGCTTGCAAAGATAATGCTTTTCACTCACGCCTAAAGTTTGTATTAGGACCTACTACTATTAAACTAGAGTGTTTATTTCTGTATTACTACTGCTTGGGGAGAGGGGAAATGGAAACCTGAATTCATGTTTGAATATGGATTTACTGTGTGGGTTTATACAGCAGTTTGGTTTATAAATAAATGAGTTCATAAGAGTCATTTCAAATATTTGGAATAAACCTGAGTTTAGTTCTGTTATCAATGGTCGGAGTCCAATTGCGATCGACTCACTGGGAATTTTAATTATGAACTAAAAATTTGTTATGTTATATTCCACCTTTCATATATATATATATATATATATATCAAATGTTAACTCGATTTACAGGATAAAAAGGAAAAGAAAGACGCTAAGAGAGGAGCAGAGACCCAAAAAGAGTTGACCACTTTGTTGGAACATAAATCTCTAGAATATTGAAATAAAACACATCGGTGGGCCTCTTTCTCGTGAAAGTTTCCATCAATAACACACCATAGCTGTAGACATCACATTTAGCTGAAACAATTCCTTCTGATCCATACCCTGCATTTTTTAATTTCAATTATGAAACAAATGATAAAACAAATAATTTTGTGATAATTAAGGTAATCCAAACTTTGCTCGTGCTTGAAAAAAGAGTAAAAATTTTAATTACAATTGAAACTTTACCTGCTGCCATATAACCAATTGTAGCCATTGTCATGGTTTGTGTCACAGAATCTTCTCCTTCAACTATGAGTTTAGAAATGCCGAAGTCGCTCACATGTGCTACCATATTTTCATCCAAGAGAATGTTGGTAGGCTTTAAATCACAATGAATTATAGGTGCCGAGGAATGACCATGATGGAGAAATTCAAGAGCCGACCCCACATCTATCATTATATTCAACCTCTCTAGAATGTCTAAGAAATAGTTGTGAGAATACAACCACTTCTCGAGACTACCATTCGGCATGAACTCAAGTACCAATGCTTTGAAATCTGGATTAGAACAACTGCTAAGGATCTTTATGAGATTTCGATGACGAACATTCCGTAAAACTTCACATTCGGAATCAAAACTCCTAAATGCTCTCTCTAGTTGCAGATTGAAAACCTTTATCGCAACATCAGTCCCGTCGGAAATGGTTCCTTTATAAACTGATCCAAAGCTACCTGTACCCAGCAAGTTACATTCATTAAATTCATCAGTTGCTCGTTGAATGTCTAGGTACGATGTTCTTCTCCATGTTGCAAGAGGTAGGAGATCTTCGTGATCTGATTTTTTTGTACTCCTCTTTCGGCATCTTATGTACATAATGATGATAATCACTATAAGTACAGAGGATACTATCGGAGGCAAAATATATTTAAGGACAATTAGAGCAACGTTCTTGGTGCTTTTGCTGTCACCTTGTTTGCAAGGTGGGACTCGGAATTTAGGTGGACCACAGAGTGCATAATTTCCGAAAAATGATTCAGCTGAGAAGTTTTTAAAAGACCCCTTAACAGGAATTTCCCCTTCTTGCCTATTATGAGACACATTAAATTGTTTGAGATGTGAAAGTGTCTCCAATGACTTAGGAATTTTTCCAGAGAGATTGTTGCCGGAGAGATCTAAGGATTCTAAGCTTATCAAACTACCAACTGATTCAGGAATAGGTCCTTGAAATTGATTAGTAGCCAATGATAGAGTTTCTATATCTTTGAGAGCACCGATGGTTGATGGAATATCACCTGATAATTGATTCCTTGATAAATCTAAAACTCTCAAGACCTTTAACTTTTGTACATTGGAAGGGAGAGAATCATTTAACGAATTTGACGACAAGTTTATCTCTAAGATGTACTCAAGGCTCCACAAGGATGACGGTATACTAGAAGTGAGCTTGTTGGAGCCTAAGTGGAGTTCTCTTAGAGATGTCAGACTCGCCAAGCATGGTGGTATATGTCCAGAGAGCTTATTTCCATTTAACATTATTCCGTACATCAACTCCAAGTGGCAAAGATCATAGGGAATGGATCCTTCCAAATTATTTTCTTCAAGAGATAAACCTTGTAGCCGCTTAAGTCTTCCCATCGTTGGTGAAATACTTCCATTCAAGTCATTGAAGCCGAGGCTTAAGAGGATCAGGCCACGCAACTTACCAATTTCTTTAGGAATGCTGCCCCCGAGTTTGCAGTTGGATGCATAAAATTGTCGAAGAGAAGCAGAGAAATTTCCAATTACTGGTGGAAGGATGCCACCCAATGGATTATAAGCTAAGGCTAAAACTGTTAAATTTCTGCAATTAGTCAGAGAAGAGAGAAAACTCCACTGATCTGCTGAAGATGATTCTGTCGTCAAGTTATTAAATGCTAAGCTGAGCACGCCGAGGCGTCTCAAGTTGCCAAATGTATTTGGAATGTGGCCTGAGAATGAGTTTAAGCTCAAGTCTTGGCCAATGAGCTTAGAAGCGTTTGTGACGGAGTTGGGAATTGTCCCCATAAGATTATTGCTCGACAAGGTTAAATACTCTATGCTTGGAAGCGAGTGGCCAATCGTTGATGGTAAGTGGCCTGAGAGTTGATTGCGAATTAGATTAAGGACTCTTAGGGTTGAAATATTGAAGATCGTGGGTGGAATGAGGCCACTTAAATTATTCGTAAGGAGAACAAGCTGCTCCAAATTTTGTAGATTGGCAATCTCGGTTGGAATTTGACCTGTCATAAAGATTAATGCCAAATTGACGAGTTACTGAGCTTTTTAATTAACATAAATTTTAATTTCATAATGCATGAAAGACAAATTTGCCCACAAAATGAGTGTTATTACTCTATCAACACCCGGGCGGTGGGGAGGGGGGGGGGGTGAGTGTCGGTGTTGATATTTCTACCTCATAATTTTTGTAAAACCCCACCTGCTTTCAGAAAATTATTGCAACGAGATTCTTAAAATAATTCAAATAAAGAAGAAGTTTGGAGAATTAATCAATTAAATCCATCTTAATCTACTTTTTGAAACTTATATTCTTTTATCATAGATAATAACTAAGGTTGCTTTAACATAAATTTAATATAATTAGTCTACTCTCATAAGGTAGAATTACTAAAATACCCACAAATTTAATTCAACTTCAACTAAACTAACAAAATGTATTTGTTGACATGTGGGGAACTAAAAATTATTGAATTTTATTTTAGAAATATTGTATTACAAAACATAAAACAAAATGCCGAAACTATATATTAAATACAATAGTACATGTTTTTCGGGGTAATTTGGTCATTTTATATTATAAGAGTAAAATAGTCAAATTAAACTTATTTTTAAAGCAACCGTAAACGGCCAAAGATTGTTAAAAGCCCTAAGTCATAAAAGAAAAACATTATAAAAATAATTTATTAATTGTTCAGACTTAATTTATAATTCTATAACATAATGTGAACTTATTATAACTATCTCATCAAAATGAGGTGGGTTTACAAGAATAATGAGTGGAAATATCCCCAACCTATAAAATAAAAAGAATTTTGCAGCTATGCAAATGCAAATATGTAGAACGTACCTTGTAGGTTGTTATAACCTAGATTCAGAATGAAAAGGCTGCTAAAATTTCCTATCCCTGAAGGAATATTTCCATCAATAACGTTGTACATTGCGTTGAACACCTCCAGCTTCGATAAATTGAAGAGAGAATTTGGGATTGGACCCGTGAAACTGTTATTATAAAGTCTCAACGTTTGTAATTTGGATAAGACACCAATCCATGTTGGAATGCTTCCACTCAATTTATTGAAACCGAATCTAATGAATCTGAGTCGGCGTAATTGCCCCAATTCATTAGGCAGATGGCCATGAAAATTATTATGAGCAACATCAAGAGATACTAAGAACGTGAGATTTCCCAAGTGTGGGGGAATGGTACCTCCGAGACCTATATCTGAAAGATTCAAGGCCGTGACTCTTTGATGACGTGAACCACAAGAAATGCCAATCCAGGTACATATTGGATAAGATATAGACCAATTATTTGTCAGGACACTTTGATAATCAACGACGCGGGCTTTGAATGCAAGAAGAGCCGATTGATCTGTTGGTAAGTTGCTCAAAGTCGTCATAGCTAAGCTAGCTATGGAATATTGTAACAACAACATAGGAACAAAGAAGAATGATAAGCGCATATTGGTCGTTTTTTTTTCTTAGATGCAGCAATCTAATTGCTAGGTGAAGTTGATACAAGTTTTAAGTGAAGGAAATTAGCATATACTTATACAAGAGACGTGAATTTGAAAACAAGAAAAGAAAAAAAATGTACAGGAGAGTGGAGAGACCTGTAAATTGTTATACGCCGCCGTACTTGAACCGTGAATAAAGGGCTCATGGCACTTGACTTACCAAAAAGAAGAAGATGCTCAACATTGGCAAGGCCTATGCATTCTGTCCATTTGTTCACGTTTAGCCAAGGCTCAGGGCAACCACAATATGTTCTTTTTCTTTCCTCTTAAAAAAAAAAAAGAAAAAAAAGACGACATTTACATTTGGGCTAATAATTATCACTAAACAATTAATAATACTGAGGGTCAGTGGTAATGTACCTCTAAAATAATTGTTATTAGTTGTGCCTTAAAAATAAAGAAAAAAAATAACTATACCCATATAATTTAATAAAATAATCATGTAAATTCCTAAGCTTTTAACAATATACACCAAGACCCCCTACCGTTACTTTTTACCATTTATTTGGATGTCACATGTTTTTTTTTTTTTTTTTCACAGTGGATATCAAATGCTAAATTTATTGTTATTCCCATATCATGTCATCGCTTGCTTCTACACACATTGATTGTTTTTCCAAAGTTTCAAATTGAATTAAAAACATTCTAATTAACCTAAAAAAAATTCATCCCACCAGATATAAATCTTCTAATTAACCTAAAGATAGCTACACCCCCATATTAATTCCAATTAAATAAATCTTCATTTTTGTCATGATTTTGGATCTCGAGCAGGGTGGATATATCCAACTAGATCCGCCCGATTGGCATTCCAATATATTCTGGAATTAGAAGAGTATGAACGACTTAATTTGTAATTTTAAATTTGTAACGTTCAATTCTAATTTGAGGATTCAAATGAATTTATGCGAATCTAAAAGGGGACTGAAGATTGGCATGCATACATGCATACATATACATATGTATATAAATAGAGAGAGAGAGAGAGAGAGAGAGAGGTAATATAACATTCTTCTTGATGAAGATTTTTGTGCCATACGAATTAAAGAGAGTATTGTGTCGATGTTCGAGGCTAGAGCGACAATTGGTTACATTGCTTCAGAGGTGTTTAGTAGAAACTTTGGTGAGGCATCACATAATTTAAATTACTAGATTTAGCGAGGTATATATATTTTCCACATTGGATTTACAAGCATTTCGAGCAGTATAATGAATTTTAATTACTCGGAATTGTAAACAGCGAGGAAAGTGAAATTGCTAAGAAATGAATATTTTGTTGTTTTGTGGTGTACACGGACTCGTCCATCGGATAGGTCGCCCATGAACAGAGGGATAGAAATGTTATTGCCAAGAAGCAGACTGACTAGCAGTGACGCTTTGAAAAGTCCACCGGACATCGTCTCCTCCAAGACCACCAATAGATTCTTCCACCATTTCAACGTCGTGACGTGGGGATCGGAATTGAATTATGGGATGCTTGCAAGTCTCCTTTGTGGAACTTGTGAATTTGTGATGGCAAAAGTCAATGATGCATGTAACTAGCCAGCCCGTGTAAAGTCCGTTATGACTCATAAAGATTTGTCACTTTCACTCTTTTTTAAAACCCAAAAGCACGCTAAATCTTACTTAATCTTAAAAGAATTTTTGATTGAGTGCTGACATTTTGGGCTTATCCTTAAGTAATCTTTTACCACGCATGCATTTATGTCATTGTGCGGTCATCGATTACTTCTAAAGATCGTAATCTTTAAGAAAAAAATTACTTCTCTTGAAAGTGAAAGCAGGGCAGCTATTGGTGTGTTGCAATGCAGCTGCCATGTGTAGTTGTCAATTCTTGGAAAGAACTAGTTTTCTTAAATTGCAAATGGTCCCCTTTATGACGGGTAGATTTTGAACAAAATTAATATGATGAATTCTTTGCAAGTGTTGTTCCTTGAAGTCTCATCTTTCACAATGTTTTTGAAATAAAGATATTACCATCTCTTACTTAATATTTACTCTTGATTTGGACCACCTAATCTGAACTTGATGAAAGAATAAAGATTATGATCTTGCCTGATTTTATTAATGTGGTCTTATCTCACGTAAGTCAGTAATGAATTAAGAGAAATTATCATTCGTAAACCCTATAGTTGCTCTATTATAAAAAATACTACAACATTTTGAGGGTGTATCAATCGTCCACCCTAAGTTAACAAAATGTATCTGCCATCCACCAAACCATTATTTGCCGTTTAAATAGGATGGCGCCAGAGGGGTAATTTTGTCTTTTCATATGATACAAGTGATAATTTAAGGGTATACAAGTGATAATAAAAGAATTTAAGGGTATACAAGTGATAATTTTCCTTTACTTTAATTTAAGTTTCAAGGGTAAAATCATCAATTCACTATAATTCTGTTAACTTTCAAACGGCAGCTAACTGTTTGGTGGTCGGCAGATAGCTTTTGTCAATTTAAGGTGGACGATTGATATACCCTTAAAGTATTGTAGTATTTTTGATAATAGAGCAACTATATGATATACGATTGATAATTTCCCATGAATTAATTAAAGTTTACTGTCAAATTACAAACACAAAAACTGCTGCTGCTTCATTATTAACAATACCCAAAGTCAGTGCAGAACTTATTATAAGTTTTCCAAAAGTTTTACGCTTTCTTTCCCCCAAATCCCAAGTACTTACTAGATATGTCATGTTTATACCCAAAGTCAGTGCAGAACTTACTAGATGTGTCATGTTTATACAAGAGTTTGTTTATAAATAAATGAGTTGATAACAAGTCATTTTAAATATTTGCAAAAAAAGAACGGTGAGTGATGTCTAGTTCTATTTTCACAGTTCAGAGTCCAATTTTGATTACTGGAAATTTTAATTATGAAGTTGAACTAAGAATTTGTTATAATATCTTCAACCTTCCTATACAGTCATCTGGAATAATAATATATCAAAAACAATAATAACTCGATTTACAGGGTGACAAAGAAAAGAAAGACGCTACGAGGGAAGCAAAGATTCAAAGACTTACCACTTTGTTGGAGGAACAATTTCATAAATCTCCAGAATATTGACATAAAACACAGAACATATCTAGCATTAAGTATATTTATGTATGTCTAAAGATAAAAATTCAAAGATTAGATTTATCATTTCAATAATTCAATTTATGTTTCGCCCAAAGCAATGGCTTTTATTCCACAAGCACAAACAAGAAAGAGTACGCACAAAGTTAACAAACACACATAGCAAACATGACATTAACTACTTGCAGCAGCATCATCCAGAAACTTCACTCTAATCTTCTTGAGCTTTTCAGCGGCAACTTTCGTAGATGCCCTCTGTTATGGTGACTCCATGCAACAATCCAATGCCGAATGCATGATGCTTAATAAACAATTCATTTTAGGAGAAAAAACTTGCTCTTCTCTCACCAAGTTTGCATCGGCAGCATCACTCAATGCACAAGGTAATGACTCCCTTAGCTAGTCTCTTAAACTTATTTCTCCGGTAAACATTTCATTTGTGGGGTTCTTTCTGGTGAAAGTTTCCATCAATAAAACACCATAACTATAGACATCACCTTTGGCCGAAATCATTCCTTCTAATCCTTACTCTGCATTTTTTGGTTTCGATAGATCAAATGGATGTGACATCATAAAACAAATGATTAACAAATAGTCTTTTGACAGTCAAGATGGCCCAAACTTTGACTGTGCTTCGAAAAGAGCAAAAATTTGAAATTATAATTGAAACCTTACCTGGTGCCATATAACCAGTTGTAGCCACTGTGATACAACCTTCCACATTCAGTCGGATCAATCGGATTGCTTACAAGAAGGGCAGCCCAACAACGAGACCAATTATGAACAACCCATGAAGGAAGCCACATCACAGGTTGAGGAAGAATCAGCTCATGAGGAACGGTACGCCAGCACACGAGTTAGAAGAGCCCCTGGGTGGTTTAAGGATTATGTCGTGTAGTGAAATTGTTAGTACCTTATGATTGCTGGTTTGTTTTTGCTTTCATATTTTCTGTTAGAAGTTGCTGAGCTGTAATATTTTTGCTAACGTCTTAGACAGAGGAATATATGTAGAGCAGAACGAATTCGTGTGGGGCATCAGGAAATAAAATATCTCTTTCTATTTCTCTTGGCTATTCTCTCTTTCTCAACCTCTCTTTCCATTCTTAATATTCATCTCTGATCTTTCTATTTTTTTGGAGTCAACACTCACTCGAAGAGTGCAAGTTTAATCCGATACATCCTTGGTTGCGTAGAGGTGTATCATTGGTGCTTTCATTGCTATCATCATGACAGACTCTGAACTGTTAAAAACAATTCAAGAACAGTTCGAGAGCCAAACATTGTCGTTGCATTAAACGCTGCAACAATATATGGCAACGGTAGATTCTCGCCTTGACGATTTGCGTTCACAGATCCAGGGGTCTTCCAATAACACGGGTCGAGTTCCTAATCAACCACACCCAATATCTCCATCTACGGAGGCAAATTCCAGTGGTGTTGAGATATCCCCAGTTCTCCATTCTATGAAGATGGAGGTTCCTAAGTTTGATGGATCTAACCCAAATGGGTGGGTTTTTCGAATCGAGGAATTTTTTGATTTTCACGGTACACCAGAAACTCTTCGCTTGCGGATTGTTTCTTTTCATATGGAAGGACGAGCGGCAGCGTGGTATCAATGGATGAAGATGAATAGTTTGCTTACAACCTGGAAAGCATTTTTACAGAATCTTAAACATCGTTTTGGTGCCTCTCTTTATGACGATACTCAAGGAAATTTATCCAAGTTATCCAAAACTATAACAATGGCTGACTTTCAGATCGCCTTTGAAGATTTAATGAATCGGGTGACTGGAATCTCAAAGCCACTTCTGATAAGTTTTTTTATCACGGGATTGAAACCCGATATTCATCGTGAGCTGCTTTTTGCTCGGCCCTCTTCTCTGATGGAAGCATTTGCGTTAGCTCGGGCCCATGAAGCACGGGCTGAAGAGGCCAAACAAGGACACCGCTTTTTGACGAAATGGAACAACACAACACCCACATCTACCACAAACTCCTCGTTACACAAATTTCAGCCTCAACCATATCCTCTTGCTTCAATACAAAATACTCCTCCACCCCCTAAACTAAACACGTTACCACCACTTCTTCCCACACCCAATTGTCGCCTCAAAGTGACAAGTGTGAAAAAGGCTTGTGTTATAATTGTGATCAGAAATATAATGCTAATCATCGCTGTCGCAGTAAGTTTTTGCTCCTTATGGGTACGGATGATAATGAACCTGCTTCTTTTGAGCAAGAGTTTCCACTAGAGTCGGTTGAAGAGGTCATAACAGGGGATATTTCCAGTTTGAATGCTTTGGCGGGTCAGATCAATCCCCGCTCACTCTGTTTGACTGGTGAAGTTGGTTCTCACAGTTTTCAAGTGTTGATTGATAGTGGGAGTACCCACAACTTTATCAAATCAACAGTGGCAGAGCGTATGGGCTTACCGATACAACCAACATCACCTTTTCGTGTTTATATTGGCAATGGGGATTTTCTAGTGTGCAAATACTTTTGCCCTCAAGTTGCTCTCACGTTGCAGGGGACTGTTTTCACCTTAGATCTCTTTGTTCTGCCAATTGAAGGGCCTGATGTGGTGCTGGGAATCCAATGGCTGCAACTCTTGGGCCATGTCTCGCATGATTACTCTGCCCTATCTATGGAATTTTATTGGAATGGGGCACCAGTGACTCTTCGAGGCGATCTAGCCACTACTCCCTCCCTAATCACCTTTACTCAGTTGCAATCTCTAGTCCACCATGCCGATATTTCTAGCGTGTTTACTTTGCAACAGATACATGCATTTGGGGAGGAATCGGCAAGTAATCCAGAGAGTTCTTCCTTCGAATTACCTGCAAATTTAACTCAACCCTTCATAGACCTCCTACACAGCTACCGCAACTTATTTCTTCCACCTACTACACTGCCGCCGCATCGTACAATTGATTATAAAATCCATCTCTTCCCAAATACCTCTCCAATAAATGTCCGCCCTTATCGCTACCCTCATTTCCAAAAAAACGAGATGGAAAAGCTTATCCGTGAAATGTTAAAACAAGGCATCATTCAACCGAGTCAAAGTCCATTTTCGTCACCGGTCTTGTTGGTTAAAAAAAAAGATGGAACTTATCGCTTCTGTGTTGATTACAGGGCTTTGAGTGCCGTGACAATCAAAGATAAATTTTCCATTCCGACTATCGACGAATTATTTGATGAGTTAGGCGGGGCAGCAGTTTTCAGCAAGTTGGATTTACGGGCTGGTTACCATGAAATTCGCGTGCACCACCGCGACATTTATAAAACGGCCTTTCGCACTCATGAGGGCCACTACGAGTTCCTTGTCATGCCATTTGGTTTAACAAATGCACCTTCTACCTTCCAAGCTACTATAAACCAGATTTTCGCTTCTTCTTTGCGTAAATTCGTGATTGTTTTTTTTATGACATTTTGGTTTACAGTGCTACAGCAGAGGAACATTTGCGGCATCTTCAGCAAGTATTGGTGTGCCTTCATTTTCACCAGTTCTTTGTCAAGCTCTCCAAATGCTTGTTTTGCCAAGAAAATATTGATTACTTGGGCCACATTGTTTCAGCTTCTGGTGTGCGAGCAGACCCTCAGAAAATTGAAGCTATGGTTCATTGGCCGATTCCTCAGACTATAAAACAACTTCGAGGTTTTTTTGGTTTAACGGGTTATTACCAGCGATTTATTCATGGATATGCATCTTTAGCAGCCCCCCTTACTGATTTACTTTGTAAAGATGCCTTCCAGTGGACACAAACAACAGCTGAACCGTTTGACGCTCTTAAGAAGGCAATAGTGGAAGCCCCTGTGTTGCGGCTACCAGATTTTGATGCTGACTTTATCCTTGAAACTGACGCATCTAATGTGGGTATAGGGGTTGTGCTTAACTGCTATTGTTGAGGCAGTGCACAAGTGGCGACAATACTTATTGGGCAGATTTTTTGTCATTTGAACTGACCATAAGAGCATTAAAGAACTTCTACAGCAGGTGGTTCAAACTCCGGATCATCAAATCTACATCAGAAAATTATTAGGCTATCACTTCCGCATTGAATATAAGATGGGCTGTACCAATCTTGCAGCCGATGCTTTATCACGAGTTCATGAGGCGGTTGGTGCGGACACATCAACCGTGACTGCTTTTTGTTTGCCTCTTCTTAGTCGCCCTTCGTTTGAGTTGTTAGCAACTCTAAACTTAGAAAATTCCACTCTCTCGGATATGATTGCCCTTCATCACCAATTTGCTGCGAGAACTCTTTCAAGGGATTATTCGCTACATAATGGATTCCTTTTTTACCGCAATCGCTATTATATCAGCCCATCATCATCCTTGAAAGAAGTTCTATTGGCCGAGTTCCACTCTACTCCACTTGCGGGGCATGTAGGCATTAAATGCACGCTGGTCCATTTGGCATCTACTTTTTTCTGGCCTAAAATGCGTTTGGATGTTGAGCGGTTTGTGGCCGAATGTCTTGTGTGTCAACAGACCAAATACTCTACTCAAGCACCAGCGGGACCATTGCAACCTCTTCCTATTCCTACTTTAGTTTGGGACGAACTCACTATGGACTTCATTACTGGCCTTCCCGTTTCGCGGGGTTTTTTGGTGATATTGGTAGTTGTTGATCGCCTTACTAAATCGGCACACTTCGGATCCCTTCCCACTCAATTTACTGCTGTGAAGATAGCCAAATTATTCGTGGATATGGTTATCAAAATTCATGGGTTTCCTACCTCTATTATTTCTGATCGCGACCCTGTGTTCTTAAGTAATTTTTGGAAGAAGTTATTTGAGTTAAGCGGCACTACCCTTCGTCACAGTACCGCCTATCACCCACAAACAGATGGGCAATCGGAGGTAGTCAATCATGGCTTGGAGTAGTATCTTCGCGTTTTACTCAAGAAAAACCAAGCTCATGGGTATCTCTACTTGGGTGGGCCGAATTTTCTTACAATTCTTCCTATCACAGCAGCATCAAGATGTCTCTTTTTCAAGCTCTTTTCGGGCGACCACCTCCTTCCATCCCTCCTTACTCAAAGGGCTCTACTTCAATCCAAGCTCTCGATGAAGCATTAAGTGAACGGGATGCATTACTCCGTTCTTTGAAAGAGAATTTACGCCAAGCTCAACATCGCATGATTCAAAAAGCTAATGTTCATAGACGTGAAGTTCAGTTTGCTGTTGGGGACCAAGTTCTAGTGAAGCTTCAGCCATACCGCCAAAATACAGTGGCAACTCGTTCTTGTCAAAAGTTAGTTAATCGGTATTATGGCCCTTTCCATGTGTTAGCTCGAGTTGGTCCAGTAGCTTATAAACTTGACTTGCCCAGCGGTTCTAAGATCCACCCAGTGTTTCATATTTCCCTTCTCAAACCATTCCTTGGTTCTCAAAACCCTGCTCCCCATTCCTTGCCATCAACAAGTATGCATAATCAGCCATTATCTTTACCTGCTGCAGTTTGCGCTATGCGAATCGTGCTTAAACAAGGAAAGCAATGCCGTCAAGTTCTGGTGCAGTGGCAAGACAATTCCCCTGAGAATTCTACTTGGGAAGAGTTTGAAACATTTTGTAAACTTTATCCCAACTTTCACCTTGAGGACAAGGTGAGTTTTGAAGTTGGAGGGAATGATACAACCTTCCACATTCAGTCGGATCAACCGGATTGCTTACAAGAAGGGCAGCCCAACAATGAGACCAATTATGAACAGCCCATGAAGGAAGCCACATCACAGGTTGAGGAAGAATCAGCTCATGAGGAATGGTACGCTAGCACACGAGTTAGAAGAGTCCCTGGGTGGTTTAAGGATTATGTCGTGTAGTGAAATTGTTAGTACCTTATGATTGCTGGTTTGTTTTTGCTATTATATTTTCTGTTAGAAGTTGCTGAGCTGTAATATTTTGGCTAACGTCTTAGACAGAGGCATATATGTAGAGCAGAATGAATTCGTGTGGGGCATCAGGAAATAAAATATCTCTTTCTATTTCTCTTGGCTCTTCTCTCTTTCTCAACCTCTCTTTCCATTCTTAATATTCATCGCTGATCTTTCTATTTTTTTGGAATCAACACTCACTCGAAGAGTGCAAGTTTAATCCGATACATCCTTGGTTGCGTAGAGGTGTATCACACTGTCATGATTTGGGTCACAGAATTTTCTTTATCACCTAAGAGTTCGGAAATGCCGAACTCACATGTGCCACTATATTTTCATCCAAGAGAATGTTGCTAGCTTCAAATCACAATGAATTACAGGTGCTGATGAAAGATCGTGATGGAGATATCCAAGTGCCAGCCGCACATCTATTATTATATTCAACCTCTCTAGGATATCTAGGAAATAGTTGTGAGAACACAACCATTTCTCAAGACTACCATTGAGCATGAACTCAAGCACCAGTACTTTAGAATCTGGATTGCAACAGCTGCTAGTGATTTTTGTGAGATCTTGATGACGAACATTCCACAATACTTCACATTCAGAATGAAAAATCCTAAAGGCTCTCTCTAGCTGCAGATTGAAAACCTTTATTACAATAATAGTCACATCATAAAGTGTGCCTTTATTAACATATCCGAAGCTATCCGTACCTAGCAAGATACATTCATTAAATCCATCAGTTGCTCGTTGAATATCATGATAGGATAGTCTTCTCCATGTTGTCGAAGAGAACAAATCTTCTTTATCTGGAGTTCTTGTTTTCCTATTTTGAAATATTATGAAGAATCATAACAATTGTTATTAGTGCATTGGATATAATTGAAGGCAAAGTATATTTCAGGACAAGCAGAGTAGCATTCTTGGATCCTTTGCTATTATCTTCTTTGCAAGGTGGTACTTGAAGGCCTGGTGGACCACATAGTGCATAATTCTCAAAAAACGATTGAGCTGAAATGTTTTTAAAAGGTCCTTTGGTAGGAATTCCCCCTTCTAGTCTATTGTGAGACACATTAAGTTGTTTGAGATATGAGAGTGCCTCCATTGACTTTGGAATTTCTCCAGAGAGATTGTTGCTAGGGAGATCCAAAGATTCCAACCTTATCAAACTACCAAATGATTTAGGGACCAGACCATAAAATTGGTTTCTAGCCAAGGATAAAGTTGCTAGATCTTTGAGGCCACCAATACTTACTGGTATATCACCTGATAATTGATTTCTTGATAAATCAACTCTATTAAGACCTTTAAGTTTTGTATATCTGAAGATAGATGACCACTTAGAGAATTTGTTGACAAGTTTACATACAAGATGTACTCAAGATTCCAAAAGGATGATGGGATACTAGAAGTGAGCGTGTTGTAGCTTAAAAAGAGTGTTTTTAAGGAATTGAATATCTGAAATCTTGTATGTAAATATTAACACTTAGAGAATTTGTTGACAAGTTTTTAAGGATTTACTGATTAAATAATTTTCCAATTTGTTTGCCTGGAGGAATTGAATAGTTAACTGATTAAAGGATTTCAAGGTGGTTAGGTCTAGCCGAGCATTGTAAATATTAATGGTCATTATGAATGTGTAATTCCTATATGTGAAATTGAATTTCCATGGTAAATTTATGCTAGGGTGTGATCGTATGGTAGCCAATTGTGAGCAACAGATCCACATGGTAATATAGACTGAAATTTTGCGTCTTAATCCATGAAGATATATATTTTGGCAAATATTGTACAAGCACTGGGGGTTACCTTAAATATTCTGGACTTGTCATTACTAGAGTTTCTTTTACTTAGTTATTGATATTTCTTTCAATTTTCTATTTTACTGATACCATATATACAATTTTAGGTGGCAAGACAACTTTCGATTTCTATTGAGCCTGAAAACCTGCATCTCCCATCACCTCTGTCTGCTTTCGGGGAATACGAGGTTCCTATGCGCTTACCCAAAGCCATCCCTCTACCGAAAGGGAAGGTCCAGTGGACTCTCAATGTCCGCGGCAAATAAACAATCGTTTCATTTGTTTTGTTTTACTCGGCTCGGGATCCAAATTCCATTGGAGAACAGTTTTTGAGTTTTTCTTCATATAACATTCAGAAGATAATACAGCAGGCAACATTGTTTGCAACGCTACAGCTAATTTGCAGTAGCATGAAACAATCAGAATTTTGCCTTTTTCGTGTATAAAATTTTATTTTTTTCATTGTGATATTACAGTTTTGCCCATGAAGCATTATGAAGCTTAATATTTGGATAAATGTTAGGTTTAATCAATAAATTTTAATTTCAGTGTTTATTTAATTTTTATATTTTGTAAAATATGTCAAGGAAGCCCTATTATCAAATATTGACTTGATCCGTATATATTAACTTCAATGCTTATTTAGGTTTTATATTTTGAAAAATACCTCATGGCAGTCCTATTATCGAATAAGTTATACTCTTGCTTTTATTTTTTCTTTGTTTTTATAATAATACTCTGATAACAATATTTTTTTACATTAATTTTTTAGTCAATAAAAAGGTAACTAGCAAATTAATTGATAAATTAATTTGTTAATTTTTTTAATCAATAAAAAAAGTTAATTAATAAATTACTTGGTAGCAAATTAAAAAATAAATATTAGCATAAAACAATTGATATTTTTCATTCTCTTACAACAATCCTACTAATTATTATTTATAAATTAATTAATACAAGTAATTTAAAGTAATGTTTAATATTCTTGCAACAAATTCTTGCAACAAAGCCATCCGATTGAGGCCGTGATAACGATCGATGGTTTGAGAAGGTCTGGAGCTGACGTCACGGTTGCGTCTGTGGAGAAACAGCTTCGTGTCGACGCGTGTCATGGTGTCAAGATTGTCGCTGATGCTCTCGTGTCTGACTGCCGCGACGCCGTTTTTGATCTTATAGCTCTTCCCGTATGTATTGCAGCTCACCTCAGCTCATGCTAATTTATGTGATGTTTGTATAATTATAGATGATTACTGCTGATACTGAATGTTAAGCTAAATAATTCGTTCTTAAGTCATCTTCATTTAATTTTCGATTGAAAATGAAAAAATAATAATTTTAAGCAAAGAAAAATATAGAAAATGTTTATTTTGTTTTAATTTTATTTTTTAATTTTCAGGGATTTCCTTATTGTGACCGTTTTCATTCATTATATGGTCCTAGTTAAATGTTTCAAATTGTTGTAGTCAGTGAAATTCTTTTCGATATTTATTCTGGCATGTATGTTTTTCCTTTTCAATTTCTTTTGTTGCTGCATCTTTGATTATGTTATATCCTTTTTTGTTTCCCTTGTAGGGTGGCATGCCCGGTGCTACCAATCTGAAGGAATCTGAAGTATTAGAAAGCATTGTGAAGAAGCAGGCCTCAGCTGGGCGTCTTTATGCTGCTGTCTGTGCTTCACCTGCTGTGGCAATAGGGCCTTGGGGTCTGTTGAAGGGATTGAAGGTAAGAGTTAGATAAGCCTTTTTGATGTTTTGTGGTCTTTTGGGAATTGCACTGATATTTTTGTTATAGATCAGTTTTCTTCTCGCTGATGATTGTTAAATTCTAATTTATGTAGTTGTTCATTTTTCGTAGGCCACTTGTTATCCGTCATTTATGGAGCAATTAGCTCCTGCTTGTGCAGCAACTGTTGAATCAAGAGTACAGCAGGATGGTAAAGTTGTTACGAGTCGTGGACCGGGCACTACCATGGAGTTTGCCGTTGCACTTGTTGAGCAGTTGTATGGGAAAGAGAAAGCTGATGAAGTTTCTGGGCCACTGGTATTAACTTTTATAGATAACGTTCTTTAAAAAAATTATGAGTTATATAATTTGTGGAAGCTTCAGATGCTAATGTATTCAAGAAAATAAGTTCAGGGGAAGAGTATGACTTTTTGCATTAGTGATTCATTAGATGAAATTGTATACCTGCTGGTCCATCATAAGGTGGTGAAAACAATGTTTGATTTAATTAATGGAATCCTGAAATATGCATTTGTTGAGCTTCAATGTCTCCACTGATAAAATTCTTTTTAATGTAAGTTCTTTCTCTTGGTATTTGTATTTGAATTTTCTGTTCCTCATGCTTTCGTCTTTACTGTCTCCACTGATAAAATTCTTTTTAATGTAATTTCTTTCTCTTGGTATTTGTATTTGAATTTTCTGTTCCTCATGCTTTCGTCTTTACTGTCACCTTGTGCCTAGGTAATGCGTGCAAATCATGGAGATGAATACACTATTGCTGAGTTCAATCCAATTCAGTGGACATTTGACAATTCTCCTCAGGTGAGATTGGACTGTTAGTTTCTTGTATTTGTTTTTCTTCTTCCATGTTTTGAGGGATACCCATTTGGCAGTAAATAAAAATCTGTGATATCTTCTATACATGTACATATACATCATTGACTTCACTCATTTGTGAACATATTGGAGGTAGTAGATTTATTGTTATGATATGTCTAATAAAATCCAAAGTTCGATGCAACTACAAAAGAAGTATGAGCAGTGCTCGACCAGAGAGGAAAAAGAAGGTTTTTTTCTTTTTTTTTTTGGGGGGGGGGGGGGGGGGGGGGTTGGTTGGGTGGCAAAGGGAATGATAGGGTTGAAAGTTCAGGGTATCGACAAGCTGTAAAATGGCTATCGACAAACTGATATTTCACATTAGAGAATGTGAGGTCCTGAAGATTGCTGACTTGTGGTCAAAATGGAATTCTTGATAACTTTAAATGTTAAAAATTCTTGGTGAAAATTTTGTACTTTTTTTTTCTTTCAGATTCTTGTGCCTATTGCGAATGGTTCAGAGGAGATGGAAGCTGTTATAATAATTGATATTCTGCGACGAGCTAAAGCAAATGTTGTGGTTGCGTCAGTTGAGGATAAACTAGAAATTCTGGCTTCTCGTCAAGTTAAATTAGTGGCAGACATACTTATTGATGAGGCAGCTAAACTTTCGTATGATTTGATTGTCTTGCCAGTAAGTGGGGCTCTTTCCTCATAGTCTTTACCAAATTATTGACTTACTAACTACAATTTGTCTATGCACAGGGTGGACTTGGTGGTGCTCAAGCATTTGCGAAGTCAGAAAAATTGGTAAATATTCTAAAGAAGCAAAAGGAATCAAATAGACCTTACGGTGCTATATGTGCATCCCCAGCACTAGTGTTGGAGCCCCATGGCTTACTCAAGGTATGACCATTTCTGCTTAAATATTTACTCTTGATTTGAATCACCTAATCTGAACTTGATAAAACATTGTGATCTTGTGTGATTTTATGAACGTGGTCTTATCTCATGTAAGTCTGTAATGAATTTATTGAAGTTTGCTGACAAATTACAAACTCAAAAACTGCTGCTGCTTCATTAGTTACAGTACCCAAGGAGTTATGATAGACATCCAAACTTTTTACCCCAAATTCCCTCTCAAATGACATGGTAGTTATTAAGTGGTTGGTAATTTTTTATAAGATATAAGTGAATTAATTATATTATTTAATCAATCAATTGATGAATGTCACGTCATTTGAGATGAATTTTTGGGATGTGTAGCAAAACTTTATGCTGATTTGTTTTGATCCAGAGCAATATAACTACACTCACTGGGAATTTTAATTATGAACCGAGAACGAAGTTGAACCGAGAATTTGATACTTTATATATTCCAGTTACCAAATTTAAGAAAGAGTATTGAAAAGAAAGACGCTAAGAGAGAATATTGAAGTTAAGCACACACCATATCTAGTAGTAAGTCTGTATGCCAAAGTTACAAATTCGAAGATCAGATTTCTCATTTCAATTTATGTTCTGCTCAAAACAATGGCTCTTATTCCACAAGCAAAAAAAAGAAAGAGTACGCACAAAGTTAACAGAGACACGCAGTTAAAATTACGCTAATTGGTTGCAGCAGCATCATCCAGGAACTTCACTTTAATCTTCTTGAGCTTTGCTGCAGCTTCTGTCATATTTATCCTAATGTCGGGTGACTCCATACAACAATCCAATGCCAAATCCATTATGCTTAATATACAATCCATTTTGGCAGAAAAAGCTTGCTCTTCTCGCACCAAATTTGCGTCAACAACTTCAGTCAATCCGTGACGTAAAGACTCCTTTACCCATCTCCTTAAACTCATTTCTCCTGTGAACATTTCATCGGTGGGCCTCTTTCTCGTGAAGGTTTCCATCAATAAAACACCATAGCTGTAGACATCACATTTAGCTGAAACAATTCCTTCTGATCCATACTCTGCATTTTTTAATTTTAATTATGAAACAAATGATAAAAAAAATAATTTTGTGATAATTAAGGTAATCCAAACTTTGCTGTGCTTGAAAAAAGAGCAAAAATTTTAATTACAATTGAAACTTTACCTGGTGCCATATAACCAATTGTAGCCATTGTCATGGTTTGTGTCACAGAATCTTCTCCTTCACCTAAGAGTTTGGAAATGCCGAAGTCGCTCACATGTGCCACCATATTTTCATCCAAGAGAATGTTGGGAGGCTTCAAATCACAATGAATTATAGGTGCCGACGAATGACCATGATGGAGATATTCAAGAGCCGACCCCACATCTATCATTATATTCAACCTCTCTAAAATGTCTAAGAAATAGTTGTGAGAATACAACCACTTCTCGAGACTACCATTCGGCATGAACTCAAGTACCAATGCTTTGAAATCTGGATTAGAACAACTGCTAAGGATCTTTATGAGATTTCGATGACGAACATTCCGTAAAACTTCACATTCAGAATCAAAACTCCTAAATGCACTCTCTAGTTGCAGATTGAAAATCTTTATCGCAACATCAGTCCCATCGGAAATGGTTCCTTTATAAACTGATCCAAAACTACCTGTACCAAGCAAGTTACATTCATTAAATTCATCAGTTGCTCGTTGAATGTCTAGGTACGATGTTCTTCTCCATGTTGCAAGAGATAGGAAATCTTCGTGATCTGATTTTCTTGTACTCCTATTTCGGCATCTTATGTACATAATGATGGTAATCACTATAAGTACGGTGGATACTATCGGAGGCAAAATATATTTAAGGACAATTAGGGCAACTTTCTTGGTTCTTTTGCTGTTATCTTGTTTGCAAGGTGGGACTCGGAATTTAGGTGGACCACAGAGTGCATAATTTCCGAAAAATGATTCAGCTGAGAAGTTTTTAAAAGACCCCTTAACAGGAATTTCCCCTTCTAGCCTATTGTGAGATACATTAAACTGTTTGAGATGTGAAAGTGCCTCCAATGACTTAGGAATATTTCCAGAGAGATTGTTGCCGGAGAGATCTAAGGATTCTATGCTTATCAAACTGCCAACTGATTCAGGAATAGGTCCCTGAAATTGATTACGAGCCAAGGATAGAGTTTCTAGATCTTTGAGGGCACCAATGGTTGATGGAATATCACCTGATAATTGATTCCTTGATAAATCTAAAACTGTCAAGACCTTTAACTTTTGTACATTGGAAAGGAGAGGACCATTTAATGAATTTGACGACAAGTTTATCTCTAAGATGTACTCAAGGCTCCACAAGGATGACGGTATACTAGAAGTGAGCTTGTTGGAGCCTAAGCGGAGTTCTCTTAGAGATGTCAAACTCGCCAAGCATGGCGGTATATGTCCAGAGAGCTTATTTCCATTTAACCATATTCCGTACATCAACTCCAAGTGGCAAAGATCATAGGGAATGGATCCTTCCAAATTATTTTCTTCAAGAGATAAACCTTGTAGCCGCTTAAGTTTTCCCAGCGTTGGTGAAATAGTTCCATTCAAGTCATTGAAGCCGAGGCTTAAGAGGATCAGGCCACGCAACTTACCAATTTCTTGAGGAATGTTGCCCTTGAGTCTGCACTCGTATGCATAGAATTTTTGAAGAGAAGCAGAGAAATTCCCAATTACTGGTGGAAGGATGACGCCTAATGGATTAGAACCGAAGGATAAAAGTGTTAAATTTCTGCAATTAGTCAAAGAAGAGAGAAAACTCCATTGATCTGCTGAAGATGATTCTGTCGTCAAGTTATTCATCATAAGGCTGAGCACGCTGAGGTGTCTCAAGTTGCCAAATGTATTTGGAATATGGCCCGAGAATGAGTTTACGCCCAAGTCTAGGCCAATGAGTTTAGTAGCATTGGTAATAGAGTTGGGAATTGTTCCGATAAGATTATTGGCCGACAAGGCTAAATACTCTATGTTCGGAAGCGAGTGGCCAATCGTTGACGGTAAGCGGCCTGAGAGTTGATTGGCCCCCAGAGTAAGGATTCTCATGGTTGAAATGTTGAAGATCGTGGGTGGAATGAGGCCACTTAAATTATTCTCACCAAGAACAAGATGCTCCAAATTTTGTAGATTGCCAATCTCGGTTGGAATTTGACCTGCCATCAGGCCAACATTGAGGAGTCATTGAGCTTTTAGCTTAAGGTAAATTGAGTTTGACAATGTTACCCTTCAAAATGTAAAAGGATCAAATTAAATTTATTACATAATAATTTCAGCCAATAATGTTCTTTAGAATATTTCATAGATAATTCTACAAAATATGCATGCAAATGGAAAATATGCGTCAATTATAAGAGGTGGTGGAACGTACCTTGAAGATTGCAAGACCTAAGACCCAGATTCACGATTTTACTCAAATTTCCAATCCTTGAAGGAATATTTCCACCAATAATATTGAACTCTGCACGCAGCTTCTCTAGCCTTGATAAGTTGAAGAGAGAATTAGGGATGGGACCTGTGAAACTGTTATTATCAAGAATCAATATTTGGAGGTTAGATAAGACACCAATCCATGATGGAAAGCTTCCGCTCAATTTATTGTAAGCGAAACTCATGACTCTGAGTCGACGTAATTGCCCCAGTTCTTTCGGCAGATGGCCATGAAAATTGTTCTCACTAATGTCAAGAGACACTAGAAATGAGAGATTTCCCAAGTGTAGTGGAATGGTGCCTCCGAGACCCATATCTGAAAGATTCAAGGCAGTGACTCTTTGATGGCGTGAACCACAAGAGATACCAACCCAGCTACATATTGGATAAGATATAGACCAATTATTTGTCAGGACACTTCGATAATCAACGACACGGGCTTTGAATGCAAGAAGAGCCGATTGATCGGTTGTTAAGTTGCTCAAAGTCGTCATAGCTAAGCTAGCTATGGAATATTGTAACAACAACATAGGAACAAAGAAGAATGATAAGCGCATATTGGTCTTTATTTATTTATTTTTTTTATAGATGCAGCAATCTAATTGCTAAGTGAAGTTGATACAAGTTTTAAGTGAAGGAAATTAGCATATACTTATACAAGAGACATATGAATTGGAAAACAAGAAAATAAAAAAATGTACAGGAGAGTGGAGACTTGCAAATTGTTATATTATATCATTGAGCGAGTCGTCCGAGTAAACGCATATAGACTTGTAAATTGTTATACGCCGCTGTACTCGAACCGTGAATAAAGGGCTTATGGCACTTTACTTACCAAAAAGAAGAAGACGCTCAGCATTGGCAAGGCTTGTGTTGATGATAAACGTTTCCTTTTTCTTTTTTCTTTTTTTCAATTAACTCGTGAGTTGATCAAGTTTGTTATGCGCATTGGCGTAGAAAATATATAAAATCGCCAGCCAACACTGACTTTAAAACAAAAAAAAAAAATTGCGATTGAGTTGTATCATTTTCACCCCCAGCTCTTATACGGTTTGTTTTGCCATGAACAGAATGAAAGTATGTACCGGTATCTGTTATTATTTCGTTAACGCGAACCCATTATCACGTGCGTAATCCATATTCTAAAACCACTGATAACGTTCAGTTTTGTAATGGGAGAATAGCACAATTACTGTTTTCGTTTCTGTTTTTGTAATACTAAAAGCATTTACGAGTGAGGTTGATCTGTTAGCACAATGTATCACTGTAGGTATTGATCAATGTGAATCCAAAAACATTGTGGGCTGTTTTTCATTATTCGTTTGAAATTAATAATTGTTGAGTCTGCGCGAAGAAAATGTGGAGCACGCCCGCACGAGAAGGTGAAGGTTGGTAGACTGCCACTTCCCCTCGGCCATTCAAATTTCATGGATACATGGAACCCTCCTTTCTTGTATTTTTAAATATAATTTCATTGAGAAATTATTTTACCATATAACTGACGATGCTATTTTTAAAAAAATAATAATAATGTAGTACATGCTTGACTAAAAGGGTAAAGTGCATGGTGGCCAACTAAAGTTATGACGTTTTTGTCTTCGTCGTCCGTTTAATACTTGCATATCACGCTATTCATAACATACTTACAAGTCTCTTCACCATCGTTACTCATTCTTGAAGTTTGGTAATTGAATAATTACAAGTGTAGTTTTGTGCCTTTGGGTACGGATTTGAGCCTCATTGTGATACGTTGGAGAGTAAATAACAAATGTAAAATCTTTTGTTATAAATTGGTCTATGCAGAAGAATCATCGTAGCATCAATTGATGGATGTTACCACAACGATGACGATTAAGTTAAAAGAACAACTCAAATTTGAAAAAAAAAGCCATACATTATATAAAAATATCTTTCTGCATAGTATAGATATCTTCTTTTGTTGTCAATAAGATTGTCATTGCTTATTATTCAATTGTAATATATTAAATGTATAACAATCTTGACTATTTTTGTATTGTCGCTCTACTAAATATGTGGTGAAATGAAATGTATATCTATTTTTCTTTTTAAAAAAAAGATCTTCTAAAGATAAATTAATCGATGAATTTTGTAAAATATAAAACAAAATGACGTTAAAAAGATATGAAAAGACAATAATATGATGTTTACAAAATTTGTGTTCCAATTAGTATCATATTAATATATAGAAGTTCACATGAATATGAATGTCGCATTAGTTTGTATACAAAATTTATATTTTAACTTTATAAATATAATAATAATTCAAAATAATGATATAAAAAAAAATTAGATTCTTAAAGTGTGGCGTTTACCAAAACCATCAAATAGCCGGTGGAAATAAACCAGAAAGAAAAGAACGGGAAAAAAAAAAAAGGAATAATAAAAGCAGAGACAGTCCAAGGAGGCGTAGCTTAAGGTGAATAAAAAATGTTAAAAATATATGTAATACAGTTTGGGCTAATAATTATCACTAAACAAATAATAATGCTGAGGGTCAGTGGTAAATTGGTAATACAGTTTTAAAATAATTGTTATTAGTTGTGCTTAACAAATAAAATAAAAAAATATAGTTATACCCCATAATTTAATGAAATAATCATGTAAACTCCTAAACTTTTAAATTTTAATAATAGACACCGAGGACCCCCCTTCTGGGTACTTTTTTACCATTTATTTGGATGTCAAATGCTTTTTTTTTTCCCCTTAATTTTCACAGTGGATTTGAAATGCTAAATTTACTGTCATTCCCATATCATGTAATAAAATCACTTGCTTCTATACATATTGATTGTTTTTCCAAAGTTTTAAATTGAATTAAAAACATTCTAATTAACCTTAAAAAAAAAATCATCCAACCAGATATAAATCGTCTAATTAACCTAAAGATAGCTACACCCCCATATTAATTCCAGTTAAATAAATCTTCATTTTTGTCATGGTTTTGGATCTCGAGCAGGGTGGATATATCTAACCAGATTTGCCTCATTGGCATTCCGATATATTCTGGAATTGGAAGGATATCAACGAATTAATATGTAATTTTAAATTTGTAACGTTTAATTCTAATTTGAGGATTCAAATGAATTTATGTGGATCTAAAAATGGACTGAAGATTGGCAATATAACATTCTTCTTGATGAAGATTTTTGTCCTAATAAGATCTCCAATTTTAGACCGGCAAAACTTTGCCTTAAGAACTAAAGAGAGCATGGAAAAGGATTGTTTGCAGGAAAGAAACATAAAACACTGTAATATTTTAAAAAGACATTATATAACCTCCAAATTCTATTATCTTCAAAGAATTTTAGGGCTTATTTTTAAATAATCTTTTATCACACATGCATTTATGCAATCATATGATTATAGATTCAATTACTTTTAAAGTAGAAAAAATTTACTTCTCTTAAACGTAAAAGCGGGGCAGGTATTGCAATTTGCAGCAGTTAATTCTTGGATGAAATTTACTAAAGTATAGCCTTGTAAAAAAATTAGTTTTCTTAAATTGTAAATCTCGTTTATGATTGGGAGATTTTGATCAAAATTATGATAAATTCATTGCAAATGTTTTTATTGAAGTCTCATCTTCCATAATGTTTGTAAAATCAAGGTTTTACCATCTCTGATTAAATATTTACTCTTGATTTCGACCACGTAATCCAAACTTGACGAAAGATTATGATCTTGTGTGATTTTATGAATGTGGTCTTATCTCTTATAAGTCAGCAATGAATTAATTAAAGCTTGCTGACAAATTACAAGCTCAAAAATATCTTTTACTTATTGATAATCTTATTTCATTCTTTTTATAAAAAAATTTAAAAAATTGTGTTTTAAATTAATTTTATAAAATTAATTTAATATAAGCACCCATTGACAACCAAACAACTAATTATTTTTTTATAAAAGCCCTATTTGTTAAAATTATACTGATAAAAACTCTAATTCAATAAATTATATTTGAAAAATTATATCCAACAAAACCTTATTTCTGATTAGCTTAATTACTTCCACTGCTCCTACATTTTTTAAACCATATGGATTCCTTCAATCTCATAATCAAAGGTGCTTTAAGCCATTTTATTTCTTAATATTTTTAATTATTATTGGAAAAGTAGGGTAGCTTATCAAAAAAGAAAAAGAAAAGCCAAAGTGACGAGTGGCTCGTTTTTTTAATTTCAAAGTCAATGCAAAGTAAAAGTATCAAAATACTCATTTTTTTAATCCAAATAAATCACAATCAAGGAAGGTTTTGGTGTCCATCATTGAAAACTTGGAAGTCTATATGACCATTTAACCAAACTATAGGGGTACAACTGTCATAAATTTCTAAAAATAAATTTTACCAAATATTTAAATGATTTTTTTTTCACAATTGATTATTAAATTCTAAGTGTTAAACTACTGTAAGAATACAAATAATTGACATGGACATAATATTAAATAAAATTTACTTATATATATATATATTATTGTTTGTATATAAAAATTGCTAACTAAAAAATATTTATATTTTATCAATTTTATTTCTTTTATTGTTTATCTCAAGATAAATGTAATAATAATAATCTCTCCAAATTTAATTATTTTTACTCTTTATTGAATAAGGATAATTTTGATTTTATGTAATATATGTGAGGATATATATAAAATTGTATTAAATATAAAACTATTCTCAAAATTAAATTTTGAAAAACTATTCCTTTCTCACTTTTCATTTAATTAGGCAAATGGCCACAGAAATTGTTCTCCCTCATATCCAAATAAACTAAAAACGAGAGATTTCGTAAGTGTGGAGGGATGATGCCTTCGAAACCCATCACTGAAAGATTCAAGTTTGTGACTCTATGGTATGAGCATCACAACATATGCCAATTCGACTGCATACTGAGTAAGACATGGACCAATTATTCAAGAGATTCATGAGCCTTCGAAGTGAGAAATAAAGCAAATTAGGTGGTGGTGGGTCAATTTACAACGTTTCGTGATCTACGTGCGATTGCAACAGTCGGTTCATTAAGTGAAATTAATGACTCGTCCACTATAGTAAGATACTGTCCTCTTTAGGATGGTGCGGGGTCAATTTTATCCATGAGTCAACTTACATTAATTTGAATTACAGCTCATTCACTATATATAGTCTATGGGTGGATGGATCTAACGTAAATTAAGGGCTGATGACCCTCGACTTCTAACGACGACCGACGAAGACGACCTTGACTTACATGTAAACACACAATTCGCTCTCATACATTATGTTTTAAATTTTCTCCATTTTTCGGGGCCCCGCTGTCGACCGTACACAGTTTAATTTGTATATACAAGACCTCATTGTTTCTAACAAGCATAGATCCATAGACCATATTAATTCCAATTACTTAAATCTTCATTTTTATCATCATTTTGGATCTCGAGCAGGGTGGATATTTCCAACCAGATCCGCCTCACTGGCATCCCAATATATTTTAGAATTGAGTAATGAGTATCAATAAACGTGTAATTGTAAATCTATAACGTTTAATTCTAATTTGCGGACTCAAATGAATTTATCCAGTAGCACCTCGTTAAATTAATATTTTATAAATTTTTAACTTTAATTAAATAATAAATTTTGTCCGTCCCAACTTAAGATTAACGTGGTAATTAATAATTTGATAAATTTATTAGATAATAATTTTTTAAAAAAATCTTATTTTTTTTATTGGATCCAACTGATATATAAATTAATAATTAATTAATTTTAAAACTAAATTCATATTATGTCAATCAAATGTTATTGCAAAGAAGACTAGCAGCGACGCTTTGAAAGGTACACCAAAGCCTTTTGCACCTTCTCCTCCGTGACCACCAATAGATACTTCCACCATTTCAACGTCATGACATGATGTAAGTTTCTTTTGTAGAATTTGCGAATTGGTAATCTCTTACACGCGTACATTTATATCATTGTATGGTTATATATTCAATTACTTTTATTATGCATTTATTAAATTGAAATTGAAATAGACAAGAATGGGCTGTAATGTGAATGGAGAATCAAAATTAGAATAAGTTATTTACTTAAACTGTGGAAATCGAAATGAGTTAGATTGTCATTAATGTGTTTACTTTGTCTTAGAATCAGAATTGAAATAAGTTAGATTGTAACAAATTGCTAAAAACTACTTAATGAACTATTGTTATAATTATTAGTTTGTATTTTAATTATTGTGATTATTTATTAAAAATTATTATTGTTATTATTACTTATTGTTATAGTATATTAATATATTAATAAATTATAATAATATATTAAATAACTATAATATATTAAAAAATATACTTGTATTTACAAGAAATGACGGATAAAATTTCTAAAATCGTCTTCCTCCCTAAAAATCTGAATGCCACGGCCCTAAAAATTAATAAGATTTGGGAATTATATGTCTTTTTTAAAATATTAAAGGGTGTTTATTTCCTTAAACGTTGGCGGCTAAAAGTCCTATTCCCAAAAGAGTAGTGTGCTGGCGTTGAAGGCTAGAAGGACAATTCGTTACATTGCTCAAACACTTTTCTACATCTAAACTAATCATTAGGATTTATAATAACTAATAAACCCTAATAATACGAGCGTTCATAAAACTTCATATGAACATTGAACTAGCATGGCATCATATTGTAATAAGTTGTACAGCTGTCAATCTCTTATTAGTCAGATATATTCTGAGTTCAGTTCGTAGTATAAATATCATACTCTGTACACATTCTTAGTTAGTTACTTCAGTAGAATTTTCTCTCCTCTACTCAATTTTTAATTTATCTTTTATATTGGGGGCAAATGATATTTTATTAACGAAATGATTTTTCCCTCTTAATAAGCCCTCATTTCTCCCCTTTGATCAACACAGCCTTCTTTTATTACATCAAAATTCTTCCTCTTTCCATCAAAATTTCATGGATCTGCCCTTACGTATAATCATATGAGACTATTTAATAAATTTAATTAGGTATGTTTGGAACATTTTTGTTATCCTTAAGCTGATTTTATTTTCATTTTTTTATAGTATATATTGTCAAAAGTAAATGCTATAAACACTTTCGGAAAAAAAGATGAAGAGCACCTTTGGAGTAATTTTTTCTATAGGAACTAACAAAACAACTAAATGATGTATGTATCTCTAAGATTTATTATTATTATTATTATTATTATTTCTGTAGTTGACAAAGCATCATGATTGTGTTGGATGATAAGATTAAAGGTGGGAATGGACCAATTTAATAGGATAAAAAAAAATGATTCAATCTTGGGCATGTTTGGCTATCGAAACTAGTTGATTAGTCTAAAGTTTAATTCAAAAGTAATGGGACTATTAATCCTTAGGAAAATTATCATTTGTATACCCTATAGATGCTCTGTTATCAAAAAATACTATAATACTTTGAGGGTGTATCAATCGTCCACTCTAAGTTGACAAAATGTATCTGCCGTCCATCAAACCGTTACTTGCCGTTTAAATAGGATAACGCTAGAGGAGTAATTTGATCTTTTCATATGATACAAGTGATAATTTAAGAATATACAAGTGATAATAAAAGAATTTAAGGGTATACAAGTGATACTTTTCAAGGGTAAAATCGTCAATTTGTTATAATTCTGTTAACTTTCAAACGGCAGCTAACGGTTTGGTGGTCGGGAGATAACTTTTGTCAATTTAGGGTGGACGATTGATACACTCTCAAAGTGTTTTAGTATTTTTGATAACAGAGTATCTATAGGGTATACGAATAATAATATCCCTAATAAATCCTTAATTCAACTTAGGTTTAAGTAGTATATAAAAAATCTTCTTTATCACTCTTTTCATTTTTATTTAGATTAAAATTCATATAAATAAATGTAAAGAATTAATTTCATAATTTATTTAAACTAAAATTTATATTACATTAAAATTTTATATTAAATATTAAAATTTTATATTACAGAAGACACATTCAAAAAGCATATAATTAAAATTCATAATTTTTGGACTCCTGAAACTATTTTAAAACGTTTTATTTCCGATAACATCTAACCCGTCCAGAAAATTCCAGATTTGAAAACAGAATTTCAAAACTTCGTATCTTTTATTTTACATGCCCAAAAATCGTGATTCCAGTTTTTAAAGACAGAGGAAAGATTGAAATTTCATTATAAAATCCTTACATGGCCTGTAATATTCATAAACTAGCCAACTGTTACACGTTTCAGCTTCTGAAATTCTGGAAAACAGTTTCCAGATTTGCAGCAGCCATATGTTACGATTTTTAGTAATTCAACCATAAAGAATAAAACTACAAAATTAAACATGCAAGCATAGGAGATATAGATCTGTTGGCACAAAAATCGGGATAATTTTAAAGGATGTGTAACCTTATAGAAAATTTTCCAGAGTTGAGAACCGCTGCTGAAAATCGGAATTTTCCAGCACCAGTAACCCAACTTCGAAAACCCATAACAATTTGCATACTCAGACGATTTCAATACAAAACCTATCAATGGAAAGCCTAGGATGTCTAGTTCCATGATATGTAAGATATTCACGTGATTCTAAATAAAGAAAACGATTTCAAGCAAGGAATAGAGACTGTTCATATCATCACAACATTACAAACACACATATATTACCCAAATCATACTACAAGTAATTAAAGGCAAACAATTCCATAAAAATAAATCATATAAGTCGAAGAAATACTTAATACCTTAAGGCAAGCACTAAGAAAAGAAGTGATAAAACTTTCTTTTCCTTCTCCAAAGACTTATATTTCCTTCTTTTCTTTCTAGGGTTTGTAACGGTGTAAAAAAATAAAAGACGGCTTCTTAAAAAGATGGCTTTCTCTTAAATACTTGGTAATTAATAAATATTTAAAAAAAAACTAATAACTTACGATAACTTATTTAAAACAATCCGATAAATTTTACTCATACACAAACACTCAATAATAAATATCCTACTCAATTTAATAAGGGCAAAAGAGGAAAAATAAATAAATAAATAAAACTGGGCGTTAAAACTATACCTCAATAATTTGATGAAATAATCATTTAGACTTTCAAATTTTTAACAATGGATACTGAAACCCTGTTATGTTACTTTCTACAGTTTATTTAGATGTCAAATGCATTTTTTTTTCCTCATTTTTTCCACAGTGGATGTCAAATGCAAAATTTACTGTTATTCCAATATCATGTCATCACTTGCTTCTATACATGGAACGATATATTGACTGTTTTTCCAAAGTTTTAAATTGAATTAAAAACATTCTAATTAACCTTTAAAAAAAAGTCATCCAACCAGATATAAATCTTCTAATTAACCTAAAAATAGCTACGCCTCCTATTAATTCCAATTAAATAAATCTTCATTTTTGTCATGATTTTGTATCGCCAGCGGGGTGGATATATCCAACCAGATCCGCCTGATTGGCATTCCTATATATTCTGGAATTGGAAGAGTATCAACGACTTAATGTGTAATTCTAAATTTGTAACGTTTAATTCTAATTTGAGGATTCAAATGAATTTATGCTGATCTAAAAGGGGACTGAAGATTGGCATGCATACACACATACATATATGTATATATATAGAGAGAGAGAGAGAGAGGGGTAATATAATAACATTCTTCATGATGAAGATTTTTGTGCCATACGAATTAAAGAAAGTGTTGTGTCGACGTTCGAGGCTAGAGGGACAATTGGTTACATTGCTTCAGAGGTGTTTAGTAGAAACTTTGTTAAGGCATCACATAATTGAAATTACTAGATTTAGCGCGATATATATATTTTCCACATTTTCGAGCAGGATAATGAATTCAATTACTCTGGAATTGTAAGCAGCGAGGAAAGTGAAATTGCTAAGAAGATGAATATTCTTGTTTTGTGGTGTATACGGACTCGTCCATCGGATGGGTCGCCCATGAACGGAGTGATAGAAATGTTATTACAAAGAAGCAGACTGACTAGCAGTGACGCTTTGAATAAGTCCACCAATATATTCTTCCACCATTCAACGTCGTGACGTGGGGATCAGAATTAAATTGTAGGATGCTTGTAAGTTTCCATTGTGGAACCTGTGAATTTGTGATGTCAAAAGTCAATGATGCATGTAAATATTGATAAACATTTACACTAGCCGGCCCGTGTAGAGTCCGTTTGACTCATAAATATTTGTCACTTTCACTCTTTTTCAAAACCCAAAAGCACGCTAAAGCTTAATCTTTAAAGAATTTTTGATTGAGTGCTGACATTTTGGGCTTATCTTTAAGTAATCTTTTACCACGCATGCATTTTTGTCATTGTGTGGTTATCGATTACTTCTAAAGATCGTAATTTTTAAGAAAAAAATTACTTCTCTTGAAAGTGAAAGCAGGGCAGCTATTGGCGTATTGCAATGCAGCTGCTATGTATAGCAGTCAATTCTTGAAAAGAACTAGTTTTCTTAAATTGTAAATGGTCCCCTTTATGACTGGGAGATTTTGAACAAAATTAATATGATGAATTCTTTGCAGGAGTTGTTCCTTGAAGTCTCATCTTTCATAATGTTTCTGAAAAAAAGATATTACCATCTCTGGCTAAATATTTACTCTTGATTTGGACCACCTAATCTGAACTTGATGAAAGATTATGATCTTGCCTGATTTTATGGATGTGGTCTTATCTCACGTAAGTCAGTAATGAATTAATTTAAGTTTACTGTCAAATTACGAACTCAAAAACTGCTGCTGCTTCATTATTCACAATACCCAAATTCAGTGCAGAACTTATTATAAGTTTTCCCGAAAGTTTTACGATTTCTTTCCCCCAAATCCCAAGTACTTCCTGTAATATCACTCCCCTATAGATGTCTTCCCCTAAGACATGTTTAACTTTGGTTCAGGGTAACAAAGCTATAGCTTTTCCTGCCGTGTGCAACAAGCTATTAAATTGGAGTATTTATTTCTGTATTACTACTAGTAGTACGAGAGGCGAAATGGAAACTTGAATTCATGTTTATACAACAGTTTGTTTATAAATAAATGAGTTGATAACAAGTCATTTTAAATATTTGCCAAAAAAAAAGGGTGAGTGATGTCTAGTTCTATTTTCAATGTTCAGAGTCCAATTTTGATTACTGGAAATTTTAATTATGAAGTTGAACTAAGAATTTGTTAATATATTCCACCTTCCTATACAGTCATCTGGAATAATAATATATCCAAAACAGTAATAACCCGATTTACAGGGTGAGAAAGAAAAGAAAGACACTACGAGGGAAGCAGAGATTCAAAGACTTCGCCACTTTGTTGGAGGAACAATTTCATAAATCTCCAGAATATTGACACAAAACACATACCATATCTAGCATTAAGTATATTTATATATGTCCAAAGATAAAAATTCGAAGATTAGATTTATCATTTCAATTTATGTTCTGCCCAAAGCAATGGCGGCTTTTATTCCACAAGCACAAACAAGAAAGAGTACGCACAAAGTTAACAAACACACATAGCAAACATGACATCAACTACTTACAGCAGCATCATCCAGAAACGTCACTATAATCTTCTTGAGCTTTTCAGCGGCATCTTTCGTAGATGCCCCCTGTTCTGGTGAGTCCATGCAAAAATCCAATGCCGAATGCATGCTGCTTAATAAACAACTCATTTTAGCAGAAAAAGCTTGCTCTTCTCTCACCAAGTTTGCATCGGCAGCATCACTCAATGCACAAGGTAATGACTCCCTTAGCCAGTCTCTTAAACTTATTTCTCCGGTAAACATTTCATTTGTGGGGTTCTTTCTGGTGAAAGTTTCCATCAATAAAACACCATAACTATAGACATCACCTTTGGTCGAAATCATTCCTTCTAATCCTTACTCTGCATTTTTTGGTTTCGATAGATCAAATGGATGTGACATCATAAAACAAACGATAAACAAATAGTCTTTTGACAGTCAAGATGGCCCAAACTTTGACTGTGCTTCGAAAAGAGCGAAAATTTGAAATTATAATTGAAACCTTACCTGGTGCCATATAACCAGTTATAGCCACCGTCATGATTTGGGTCACAGAATTTTCTTCATCACCTAAGAGTTCGGAAATGCCGAACTCACATGTGCCACCATATTTTCATCCAAGAGAATGTTGCTAGCTTCAAATCACAATGAATTACAGGTGCTGATGAATGATCGTGATGGAGATATTCAAGTGCCAGCCGCACATCTATCATTATATTCAACCTCTCTAGGATATCTAGGAAATAGTTGTGAGAACACAACCATTTCTCAAGACTACCATTGAGCATGAACTCAAGCACCAGTACTTTAGAATCTGGATTGCAACAGCTGCTAGTGATCTTTGTGAGATCTTGATGACGAACATTCCACAATACTTCACATTCAGAATCAAAACTCCTAAAGGCTCTCTCTAGCTGCAGATTGAAAACCTTTCTTACAATGATAGTCACATCATAAAGTGTGCCTTTATAAACAGATCCGAAGCTATCCGTACCTAGCAGGATACATTCATTAAATCCATCAGTTGCTCGTTGAATATCATGATAGGATAGTCTTCTCCATGTTGTCGAAGAGAACAAATCTTCTTTATCTGGAGTTCTTGTTTTCCTATTTTGAAATATTATGAAGAATCATAACAATTGTTATTAGTGCATTGGATATAATCGAAGGCAAAGTATATTTCAGGACAAGCAGAGTAGCATTCTTGGATCCTTTGCCATTATCTTCTTCGCAAGGTGGGACTTGAAGGCCTGGTGGACCACATAGTGCATAATTCTCAAAAAACGATTGAGCTGAAATGTTTTTAAAAGGTCCTTTGATAGGAATTCCCCCTTCTAGTCTATTGTAAGACACATTAAGTTGTTTGAGATATGAGAGTGCCTCCATTGACTTTGGAATTTCTCCAGAGAGATTGTAGCTAGGGAGATCCAAAGATTCCAACCTTATCAAACTACCAAATGATTTAGGGACCAGACCATAAAATTGGTTTCTAGCCAAGGATAAAGTTGCTAGATCTTTGAGGTCACCAATACTTACTGGTATATCACCTGATAATTGATTTCTTGATAAATCAACTCTATTAAGACCTTTAAGTTTTGTATATCTGAAGATAGATGACCACTTAGAGAATTTGTTGACAAGTTTACATACAAGATGCACTCAAGATTCCACAAGGATGATGGGATACTAGAAGTGAGCGTGTTGTAGCTTAAAAAGAGTGTTTTTAGGGAATTGAATATCTGAAATCTTGTATGTAAATATTAACACTTAGAGAATTTGTTGACAAGTTTTTAAGTATTTACTGATTAAATAATTTTCCAATTTGTTTGGCTGGAGGAATTGAATAGTTAACTGATTAAAGGATTTCAAGGTGGTTAGGTCCAGCCGAGCATTGTAAATATTAACGGTCATTATGAATGTGTAATTCCTATATGTGAAATTGAATTTCCATGGTAGCATGGTAAATTTCTGCTAGGGTGTGATTGTATGGTAGCCAATTGTGAGCAACAGATCCACATAGTAATATAGACTGAAATTTTGCGTCTTAATCCATGAAGATATAGATTTTGACAAATATTATACAAGCACTGGGGGTTACCTTAAATATTCTGGACTTGTCATTGATAGAGTTTCTTTTACCTAGTTATTGATATTTCTTTTAATTTTCTATTTTACTGATACCATTTATACAATTTTAGGTGGCAAGTCAACTTTCGAGTTCTATTGAGCCTGAAAACCTGCATCTACCATCATCTCTATCTGCTTTTGGGGAATAGGAGGTTCCTATGCGCTTACCCAAAGCCATCCCCCTACCGGAAGGAAAGGTGCAGTGGACTCTCAATGTTAAAGTCCGCGGCAAATAAACAATCGTTTCATTTGTTTTGTTTTACTCGGCTCGGGATCCAAATTCCATTGGAGAACAGTTTTTGGTTTTTCTTCATATAACATTCTGAAGATAATACAGCAGGCAACATTGTTTGCAACGCCACAGCTAATTTGCAGTAGCATGAAACAATCAGAATTTTGCCTTTTTCGTGTATAAAATTTTATTGTTTTAATTGTGATATTGCAGTTTTTCCCATAAAGCATTATGAAGCTTAATATTTGGATAAATGTTAGGTTTAATCTATAAATTATAACTTCAGTGTTTATTTTGTTTTTATATTTTGAAAAATATCTCAAGGCAGCCCTATTATCAAATATTGGCTTGATCTGTATATATTAACTTCAGTGCTTATTTAGGTTTTATATTTTGAAAAATACTTTAAGGCAATCCTATTATCAAATATGTTATACTCTTACTTTCATTTTTTCTTTGTTTTTATAATAATACTCTGATAACAATATTTTTTTTACATTAATTTTTTAATCAACAAAAAAGGTAACTTGCAAATTAACCGATAAATTAATTTGTTAATTTTTTAATCAATAAACAGGTTAATTAATATTAATTAATAAATTACTTAGTCGCAAATTAAAAAATAAATATTAGCATAAAACAATTGATATTTTTCATTCTCTTAAAACAATCTTACTAATTATTATTTATAAATTAATTAATACAAGTTAATTTAAAGTAATGTTTAATATTCTTGCAACAATCTTACTAATAATTTTTTTTGTAAAAAATTAATTTATTAAATTAATCCTAAAAGTATAATAATAATAATTAATTTGTATCTTACTTTTAAGGTTAATTTGATAAATTCAATTTTTTTAATTAATATCTCCAAAAATATAGTTGCAACGATATTATTGCAAAAGTAAAAAAAATAAATATAGGATTTTAATATATCTGCCAGTAAAAATAACTTGAAATATTTTTTAAGATACAAAAATTAAACCAACACTTAATTAAAAATATAAAAAACTAAATAAACATTTATCTTCTAACATTTCACCCGTATTCTTAGGCTGCTACTGCATTACCACTTTGCCAGTTGCCACGAAGCTCCCCACATCACACCACACTGATGCCTCTAGAAAACTAACTTAAAAAAATGGTATTAATAAGCGTACGCCACGTCACTCCTCACTCTTTTCTTCGTCACTTTCCTCTCACTGAACATTTTCTCCCCAAACAAATTCCTTCTTTGCAAAATCGCATTTTCTCCTTCACAACAACAGCTACAATGTCTTCAACTTCCAAAAAGGTTATTTTTTTTAAATTTTATTTTTTGTTTAGTTTCTTTCTGTTGCCTTTTTGTTTCGTTTTTTGAATTTTCTGTGTCGTTTTTTTCCCCCAAGGTTTTGGTGCCTGTTGCGAACGGGAGTGAGCCGATTGAGGCCGTGATAACGATCGATGTTTTGAGAAGGTCTGGAGCTGACGTCACGGTTGCATCTGTGGAGAAACAGCTTCGTGTCGACGCGTGTCATGGTGTCAAGATTGTCGCTGATGCTATCGTGTCTGACTGCCGCGACGCCGTTTTTGATCTTATAGCTCTTCCCGTATGTATTGCGGCTCACCTCAGCTCATGCTAATTTATGTGATGTTTGTATAATTATAGATGATTACTGCTGATACTGAATGTTAAGCTAAATAATTCGTCCTTAAGTCATCTTCATTTAATTTTCGATTGAAAATGAAAAAATAATAATTTTAAGCAAAGAAAAATATAGAAAATGTTTATTTTGTTTTAATTTTCAGGGATTTCCTTATTGTGACTGTTATCATTCATTATATGGTCCTAGTTAAATGTTTCAAATTGTTGTAGTCAGTGAAATTCTTTTCGATATTTATTCTGGCATGTATATTTTTCCTTTTCAATTTCTTTTGTTGCTGATTCTTTGATTATGTTATATCCTTTTTTGCTTCCTTTGTAGGGTGGCATGCCCGGTGCTACCAATCTGAAAGAATCTGAAGTATTAGAAAGTATTGTGAAGAAGCAGGCTTCAGATGGGCGTCTTAATGCTGCTATCTGTGCTTCACCTGCTGTGGCGTTAGGGTCTTGGGGTCTGTTGAAGGGATTGAAGGTAAGAATTAGATAAACCTTTTTGATGTTTTGTGGTCTTTTGGGAATTGCACTGATATTTTTGTTATAGTTCAGTTTTCTTCTCGCTGATGATTGTTAAGTTCTAATTTATGTAGTTGTTCATTTTTCGTAGGCTACTTGTTATCCGTCATTTATGGAGCAATTAGCTCCTGCTTGTGCAGCAACTGTTGAATCAAGAGTCCAGCAGGATGGTAAAGTTGTTACGAGTCGTGGACCGGGCACTACCATGGAGTTTGCCGTTGCACTTGTTGAGCAGTTGTATGGGAAAGAGAAAGCTGATGAAGTTTCTGGGCCACTGGTATTAACTTTTATAGATAACGTTGTTTAAAAAAATTATGAGTTATATAATTTGTGGAAATCCATTCTAATAGATTCATTTGGTGTGTCTAGTTGGAAGTTTCAGAGGCTAATTTATTCAAGAAAATAAGCTCAGGGGAAGAGTATGACTTTTTGCATTAGTGATTCATTAGATGAAATTGCATACCTGCTGGTCCATCATAAGGTGGTGAAAACAATGTTTGATTTAATTAATGGGATCCTGAAATATGCATTTGTTGAGCTTCAATGTCTCCACTGATAAAATTCTTTTTAATGTAAGTTCTTTCTCTTGGTATTTGTATTTGAATTTTCTGTTCCGCATGCTTTCGTCTTTACTGTCACCTTGTGCCTAGGTAATGCGCGCAAATCATGGAGATGAATACACTATTGCTGAGTTCAATCCAATTCAGTGGACATTTGACAATTCTCCCCAGGTGAGATTGGACTGTTAGTTTCCTGTATTTGTTTTCCATGTTTTGAGGGATACCCATTTGGCAGTAAATAAAAATTTGTGATATCTTCTATACATGTACATATACATCATTGACTTCACTCATTTGTGAACATATTGGAGGTAGTAGATATATTTTTATGATATCTCTAATAAAATCCAAAGTTTGATCAACTACAAAAGAAGTATGAGCGTTGCTGGACCAGGGGGGAAGGTTGAGGATGGATGGGCTGGGGGTGTATGGCGCATGAACAAAAGGAAATTATAGGGGTGAAAGTTCATGCCATCCACAAGCTGTAAAATGGGTACATAATATTTCAAATTAGAGATTGTGAGATCCTTAAAGATTGCTGACTTGTGCTTAAAATGGAACTCTTGATAACTTCAAATGTTATAAGTTCTTGGTGAAATTTTGTACTTTCTTTTCTTTCAGATTCTTGTGCCTATTGCGAATGGTTCAGAGGAGATGGAAGCTGTTATGATAATTGATATTCTGCGACGAGCTAAAGCAAACGTTGTGGTTGCATCGGTTGAGGATAAACTAGAAATTCTGGCTTCTCGTCAAGTTAAATTAGTGGCAGATGTGCTCATTGATGAGGCAGCTAAACTTTCGTATGATTTAATTGTCTTGCCAGTAAGTTGTGGTGCTTACTCTTGCTTCATAGTCTTTACCGCATTATTGACTAACTAACTACAATTTATCTATACACATTGCGCAGGGTGGACTTGGTGGCGCTCAAGCATTTGCGAAGTCAGAGAAATTGGTGAATATGCTAGAGAAGCAAAAGGAATCAAATAGACCTTACGGTGCTATATGTGCATCCCCAGCTTTAGTGTTGGAGCCCCATGGCTTACTCAAGGTACGACATTTCTGCTTAAATTATTTACTCAGATTTGCATCACCTAATCTGAACTTAATGAAAGATTATGATGTTGTATGATTTTATGAATGTGTTCTTATATCATGTAAGTCAGCAATGAATTAATTGAAGTTTGCTGACAAATTAGAAGCTCAAAAACTGCTGCTTCTTCATTAGTTAATTACCCAGAGAGTTAAGATAGGCATCCCAAATTTGTTATCCCAAATGATATGGCATTTATTGAGTGATTGGTATTAATTGTATTATCCAACCCACCAACAGATGAATGCCGCACCATTTGAGATGATCTTTTGGGATAAAAAATTTGGGAAGTGTAGCAAATTTTTATGCTGATTTTTTTGGCTTCATTCATGTAAACTCCCCCAAAAAAAAGGAAAAAACCAACAAACACTAAAAAAAAAAAAATTCTGAAGTACTTCCCGTAATATCATTCCTGTGTATTTCTTTTCCCCTCAAGACATATTTAACTTTGGTTCAGGGTAAAAAAGCTACAACTTTTCCTGCCATGTGCAGCAAGCTGTCAGATCAGAGTGAAATCGAAAACAGGGTTGTGGTTGATGGCAACCTTATCACCAGCAGAGGGCCAGGAACTTCTATGGAGTTTGCACTGGCAATTGTGGAGAAGTTTTTTGGCCGCAACAAAGCGCTTGAGCTTGCAAAGATAATGCTTTCACTCGCACCTAAAGTTTGTACTGAAACCTGCCTACTATTAAACTAGAGAATTTATTTCTGTATTACTACTGCTTGTAGAGAGCGGAAATGGAAACTTGAATTCGTGTTTGAATATGGATTCACTGTGCGGGTTTGTACAACAGTTCGTTTATAAATAAATGAGTTCATAGTCATTTTGAATATTTGGAATAAGCGTGATTGCTGTTGAGCTCTGTTATCAATGTTCGGGTCCAATTGTGGTTGAGAGGGATATAATTACCGTTACTGGGAATTTTAATTGTGAACTAAAAATTTGTTATATTACATTCCACCTTTCTACAGAATCCTTTGGAATAATAAATATACATCAAATAATAACTCGATTTTCAGGATAAGAAGGAAAAAAAAAAAGCAGAGACTGAAAAAAACAGAATTGGCCGTTTTGTTGGAGCATAAATCTCTAGAAGACTGAAATAAAACAGATACCATATCTAGTTTCAAGTATGTTTATGCAAGAAGATACAAATTTGAAGATTAGATTTCTCATTTCAATTTATGTTCTGCTCAAAGCAATGGCTCTTATTCCACTAGCACAAACAGGAAAGAGTACGCACAAAGTAACAAGCACACTTAGCGTATGTTGCATTAACTACTTGCAGCAACATCATCCAGGAACTTCGCTTTGATCTTCCTGAGCTTTGCTGCAGCGTCTGTCATATGTATCCTCTTGTGAGGTGTGTCCATACAACAATCCAATGCCAAATCCATGATGCTTAATAAACAATCCATTTTGGCAGAAAAAGCTTGCTCTTCTCGCACCAAATTTGCATCAACAACTTCGGTCAATCGGTGAGGTAGTGACTCCTTTACCCATCTCCGTAAACTCATTTCTCCTGTGAACATTTCATCGGTGGGTTTCTTTCCCGTGAAAGTTTCCATCAATAAAACACCATAACTGTAGACATCACATTTGGTTGAAACAATTCCTTCTGAGCCATATTCTGCACTTTTTAATTTCAATGTTTCAAGTAGATATGTCATTATGAAACAACTAGAAAAAGCAAATAATTTTTTGATAATTAAGGTAACCAAATGTTGCCCGTGCTTGAAAAAAGAGCAGAAATTTTAATTAAAATTGAAACTTTACCTGGTGCCATACAACCAATTGTAGCCATTGTCATAGTTTGTATCACAGAATCTTCTCCTTCACCTAAGAGTTTGGAAATGCCGAAGTCGCTCACATGTGCCACCATATTTTCATCCAAGAGAATGTTGGTAGGCTTCAAATCACAATGAATTATAGGTGCCGATGAATGACAATGATGGAGATATTCAAGAGCCGACCCCACATCTATCATTATATTCAACCTCTGTAGAATGTCTAAGAAATAGTTGTGAGAATACAACCACTTCTCGAGACTACCATTTGGCATGAACTCAAGTACCAATGCTTTGAAATCTAGATTAGAACAGCTGCCAAGGATCTTTAGGAGATTTCGATGACGAACATTCCGTAGAATTTCACATTCAGAATCAAAACCCCTAAATGCTCTCTCTAATTGCAGATTGAAAATCTTTATTGCAACATTAGTCCCATCAGAAAGGGTTCCTTTATAAACTGATCCAAAACCGCCTGTACCAAGTAAGTTGCATTCATTAAATTCATCAGTTGCTCGTCGAATGTCTAAGTACGATGTTCTTCTCCATGTTGCGGGAGGCAAAAAATCTTCATGATCCAAATGCTTTGTACTCCTATTTCGGCATCTTATGTACATAATGATGGTGATCCCTAAAAGTACAGTGGATAGTATCGAAGGCAAAATATATTGAAGGACAATTAGAGCAACTTTATTGGTTCTTTTTCTGTTATCTTGCTTGCAAGGTGGGACTTGGAGTCTAGGTGGACCACAGAGTGCATAATTCCCGAAAAATGATTGAGCTGAGAAGTCTTTAAAAAACCCCTTGATAGGAATTTCCCCTTCTAGCCTATTGTGAGATACATTAAACTGTTTGAGATGTGAAAGTGCCTCCAATGACTTAGGAATTTTTCCAGAGAGATTGTTGTTAGAGAAATCCAAGGATTCTAAGCTTATCAAATTGCCAACTGATTCAGGAATAGGACCCTGAAATTGATTACCAGCCAAGGATAGAGTTTCTAGATTTTTGAGGGTACCAATGGTTGATGGAATATCACTTGATAATTGATTTCTTGATAAATCTAAATCTATCAAGACATTTAACTTTTGTATATTCGAAGGGAGAGTACCCTTTAATGAATTTGACGACAAGTTTATATGCAAGATGTATTCAAGACTCCACAAAGATGATGGTAAACTAGAACTGAGCTTATTGGACTGTAAGTAGAGGCTTCTTAGAGAAGTGAAACTCGCCAAGCATTGTGGTATAGCTCCGGAGAGCTTATTTCCACTTAAGTTTAATATATTTAACCTCTCCAAATGGCAAAGATCATGAGGAACGTATCCTTGCAAATTATTCTCAGGGACATAAAAACCTTGTAGCTGCTGTAGTGTGCCTATGGATGTTGGAATAGTTCCATTCAAGTCATTGAAGCCGAGACTTAAGACGATCAAGCCACGTAAATTACCAATTTCTTTTGGAATGCTGCCCCCGAGCTTGCACTCGAATGCATAAATATTCTGAAGAGAAGCAGAGAAATTTCCAATTAATGGGGGAAGGATGCCACCTAATGGATTGGAAGCTAAGTGTCACGGGACGAGAGGTTTCGAGCCCGTGCGGCACTCCCGCATCCCATACTACGAGAGTAAGCCTAGTGGAAGTGGCACAATGTCGACCTGCTTTGGGCTCAGAGAACGGCTTCCCAAAGTGTGTGTCGGATTTTCCTAGACCCTCTTCAAAGATTAAGTCCTCGACTAGCGACAAGCTCCCCAAACTCAACCGGGCCTCGAACTCCAAAGAGTCTAGAGCATTGTATTCCCCACACACACATTCCTGAAGCACGTCTCCAACAATCAGCACAACCGTCATCGACACTAGCATACAAGCGCATATCTTGGGTGCCACGATTGCGGTCCGTGACATTCTCCCAGTGCCATAACCATGCACGTCCTCGTGCATGCAGAGTACGCCTCGCAAGTGTGCACTTCCGCGCGAAAACGTGAAGATCGGCTTGCCAATCTCAACCCATGAACTCCCTGCCTACTCGTCCTTGATCCGTGGAGAGGACCCGCTTGCAGACACCATCCACTTAGTGCGAACGCTTGGGGGTGTGAGAACCCGCCTGTTCGTCCCGCTTGTCGACCCTTGCGTCCAAAAGGGTGGGGACCTGCGTGGTGCGGCATTGGAGCGCTTGGCGAGCTCGCGAGGAGGGCTTCGAGAGATGACAAGCGCGGCTCTGATACCATTTGTCACGGGACGAGAGGTTTCGAGCCCGTGCGGCACTCCTGCATCCCATACTACGAGAGTAAGCCTAGTGGAAGTGGCACAATGGTTTTGCCTTGGGCTCAGAGAACCGGTGTGCGTCGGGATTTTCCTAGACCCCTCTTCAAAGATTAAGTCCTCGACTAGCGACAAGCTCCCAAACTCAACCGGTCGCTCGAACTCCAAAGAGTCTAGGGCATTGTATTCCCCACACACACATTCCTGAAGCACGTCTCCAACAATCAGCACAACCGCCATCGACACTAGCGTACAAGCGCATATCTTGGGTGCCACGATTGCGGTCCGTGACATAAGGCTAGATTGGCTAGATTTCTGCAATTAGTCAAAGAAGAAAGAAAACTCCATTGATCTGCTGAAGATGATTCTGTCGTCAAGTTATTCATCATAAGGCTGAGCACGCTGAGGTGTCTCAAGTTGCCAAATGTATTTGGAATATGGCCCGAGAATGATTTAAGCCCAAGTCTAGGCCCATGAGTTTAGTAGCATTGGTAATAGAGTTGGGAATTGTCCCCATAAGATTATTGCCCGACAAGGTTAAATACTCTATGTTCCAAAGCGAGTGGCCAATCGTTGACGGTAAGCGGCCTGAGAGTTGATTGTTAAGTAGATTAAGGACTCCTATGGTTGAAATATTGAAGATCGTGGGTGGAATGAGGCCACTTAAATTATTCTCTTAAGATCAAAAAAGGTTGAACCCAAAAGAGAAGCAAAGCTCCTGAAGTTTTATTAAGTTTTTCGCATAAAAAAATAATCCCTAAATCGAGTTCTCCTTATACAGAAAAAAAACAAGGAAATAAGCCAATAAAGGAAACAACTAAATAAGGAAAACAGCTAGCTAGAATCAAGGCAAATCAGCCTTAAAGGAAAATTGCCGTAACATTTCCCCCTCTGTTCAGGAAGCCTTGTCCTCGAGGCTCAAATTCTGGAAATTTCTGTCGAATAACGCAGGCATCCTCCCATGTAGCATCCTCAGGAAAGGAATCAGTCCAATGAATCAACCACTGAACTACAGGCCTGTTGTTTCTCTTAACCGTACGTTTCTCCAACAACGCTAGCGGCTCCAACTGCATCCTCCCATCTTGGATTGTCTGTCACGAACATTAAGCTTTTTTTTCAAGCAAGAGACATGAAAAACTGGATGGATTTTGAAGTGTGAAGGAAGTTCTAGCTTGTATGCCACCTGCCCAATCCTTTGAAGCACCTTGTAAGGTCCATAAAACCTAGGAGCCAACTTCCTATCCTTCCGAATAGCTAGAGAAGCTTGTTTGAAAGCCGAAGATAAACCCAATCATCTACCTCAAATTCCTCTCGTCCAATGCTTATCCGCCATTTTTTTCATTTTGCTTTGAGCTTGATGTAAGTTCTCCTTGAGAAGGCGAATCATTGAGTCTTTGTCTCTTAAAGCTTGGTCCACAAATGCTACGAAAGTCTTGCCGGGAATGTAAGTAGTATAAGTAAGAGGCTCACTGCCGTAGACAACCTCAAATGGGGTCATCTTAGAAGAGAAATAAAATGAAGTGTTGTACCTCCACTCAGTAAGCGGCAACCATTCACTCAACTCCTTTGGCTTGTCTCCAGTCATGCTCCTCAAGTATTGCTCCAAACACTTATTAACTATTTCAGTCTGACTGTCTGTCTTCAGATCATAAGATATGCTCATAAGTAATTGAGTACCCTGTAGAGTGAAAAGATGTTTCCAGAATTGACTTGTGAAAATTTGATCTTGATCGCTTATTATGCTCTTTGGTAGGCCATGAAGCTTATAAATGTTATCTAAGAACACTTGAGCTACATCCTTTACTGTGCTAATGCCAAGGAGTGAGCATATTTGCTTAGTCTATCAACCACCACCAGGATAACCTCATTACCAAGAGATTTCGGAAGGCCTTCTATAAAATCCATGAAAATGTCAAAAGGTATTTGAGACGCTATAGTTTCAGCCTTATTTCTTTGGCATGTGTCGCACTCAGCTACAAATTTACACACTTCTCTTCTCATCTTCTTCCAATAAAAAGCTCTCCGTACTCTTTCTAATGTTTTCTTCACCCCCGAATGTCCACCCTCTACTCCACCATGAGCTTCTTGCAATATCGTCTTCTTTAATTCGATCGATCTCCTCAACCCACCTGATTATCTACCTGTAAATTTAGTAGGTTACGATCTTCAATCTCCTGGATGAGTTTTTGTATGTTTTCATCGTTCTTCCATTCATCTTGTAGCACGCCCAACCAATTTGCTATTGGAAATGACAAAGCCATAATAATTGGTTCTTCCCTTTCCTCATGCACCCTTGATAAGGCATCTGCAGCTGTGTTCTCCTTGCCACTACGGTAGACGATCTCATAGTCATAACCAGCTAATTTGGTAAGCCATTTATGTTGCATCGGAGTTGAAACTCGTTGATCTAAAAGGAACTTTAGACTGAGATAATCAGTGATTATCTTAAAGTGCTTTCCTACCACATATGGCCGCCATTTTTGTACTGCCATGACAGCAGCCAACATTTCTTTTTCGTATGTCGAAAGACCCAAATTCTTCGGAGCTAAGGCCTTGCTCAAGTAAGCTATGGGTCTGCCCTCTTGCAACAATACAGCTCCTATCCCATTTCCGGATGCATCGCACTCAATCACAAAATCTTTCTGGAAGTCTGGCATTGCCAATACTGGTGCCGCACACATGATGCGTTTGAGCTGGTCAAAGGCGTCTTCTGCAGCTTGAGTCCACTGAAAATTATCGTTCTTCAACAAAACAGTGAGTGGTTGACTAACTTTTCCATAATCTTTAATGAACCGCCGATAGTAACCTGTGAGCCCCAAAAAACCCCTTAAAGACTTGAGGGAATTAGGCTTAGGCCATTGCAGCATGTTTTGAATTTTTGCAGGATCAGTGGCAACTCCTTCCTCTGAAATTACATGCCCCAAATACTCAATCTTCTTTTTACCAAAAGCACATTTTGATTTTTTAACAAATAACTGGTTCTGGGTCAATACACCAAACACCAATTCCAAGTGCTCTAAGTGTTCCTTCCAATCACTACTGTAAATTAAGATATCATCAAAAAATACTAGTACAAATTTCCTTAGAAAAGGTTTAAAGATCTCATTCATCAAGCTTTGAAAAGTCGATGGTGCATTAGTCAGCCCAAAGGGCATGACTAAAAATTCGTAGTGCCCTTCGTGGGTCCTAAAAGCAGTCTTATGGATATCAGAGGAATGTACTCTAATTTGATGGTAACCGGATCGGAGATCAAGCTTAGAAAAATATGTAGCTCCATGTAATTCATCCAACAACTCATCAATGACAGGAATAGGAAACTTATCTTTGATAGTGATTTTATTAAGGGCTCTATAGTCAATGCACATTCTCCAAGTTCCGTCTTTCTTCTTGACCAACAACACAGGAGAAGAGAAGGGACTCACATTTTTCCGAATGGTGCCATTTTCGAGCATCTCCTGTACTAGCTTTTCAATCTCACTTTTCTGCACGTAAGGATACCTATATGGACGTATATTAGGTGGCATAGATCCAGGTTCAAGGGGGATTTTATGGTCATGTCCCCTTTGAGGAGGTAAACCCTTCGGCTCATCAAAAACCTTCCTATAATGATGCAACACTTGTTCTAGATCCTCTGGTTCTCTGTTTACTTCTTCTGCTTCCTCACCCTCCACTTGGATAGAAAAAATGTGAGCTGCTGATGCTTGAGACAAATGTTGAAGTTCCCGCTGAATGTGCTTCGGTGAAACCATTTTAGTAGGGCCTGGTGTATCCCCTTTCAGTACAAAATTTTGATCGCCAACAGAAAATTCCATCACCAATTCCTTGAAGTCCTATAATACAGGCCCCAATTCAACAAGCCACCGTATTCCGAGAACCATATCACATCCTCCCAATGGTAAGAGCCTTAAATCAGCTCGAAATTCCTCTCCCTGCATATTCCACTTCAATTGCCGACAAATAGCATCACTAATTATTTTGGTTCCATCTGCCACTGATACTGTCATTGGACTAATACGTTGAATTTTACAGCCTGCTCTTTTTGCAACTGTAGGGTCAAGGAAGTTGTGAGTACTTCCAGAATCAATAAGTATGGTGATAGCTTTCTTTTTTATGCTGCCGCCAATTCTCATAGTTTGATGAGTGCTAGACCCTGAAACGGCAAGAAGGGAAACTTGGGATTCTTCTTTTCCTTCCACTTTGTCAGCTTCATTTGGCTCTTCTCCCTCGCTATCTTCACCTTGTAATAGATAAATATGTTTCTGTTTGCAAACATGACCAGGCTCATACTTCTCATCACAATAATAACAAAGCTTTTTTTCTCTCCTCACTTGCATCTCTGCTGTAGAAATCCGCTTCACTGATGGTAATCGGTTATTATCTGACTTTTTTGGCACAAAAGAATTCATTGTGCTCACCCCAACTTTGTTAACCCCTTTGGCCTCCTTAAGAATTGCTTCCATAGCTCCTTCCTGTAGCAACGCTAAACCAATGGCGTGTTCGGTTGAAACATGGTGACTTGGTTCTTAATAGCTTCCTTCAAGCCACTAATGAAACATTGAACAAAGAAATCCTCTGGCAGCCCCCTTGTTCTAGCCATCAATGCCTCAAATTGTTCTTGATAGGCTTTTACTACAGTAGTTTGCTTCAACTTGGTTAACTGGCCAACTGGACTGTCATAAGCACTAAGACCAAAACGAGCAATGATATCTGTAGAAAAACTCTCCCAATTGATGTTCTCATGGCCAGCTTCATACCCCTGAAACCATTCGAGGGCATGTCCCTCTAGATGAATCGACGCCATCTCTACTTTCTCCTCTTCAACAATTCCATTGATGTTGAAAAAACGGTCACACTTGTAAATCCATCCATTAGGATTTTCACCCTCGAATTTGGGAAAATTCAGTTTGGAAAATCGAGTTTGAACGGAATTCTTACCAATATGATTATTATTCGATCCCCTATTGGTTGAGGTACTTCCTCCATTGTTGGAATCCCCTGTCTTCGTTGTTGTGGATTGATCAAGTTTCAAGCTTATAGCAGCCATCATCTTAGACAAATCTGATAAAAGAAGGCCGTGTTTTTCTGAGGTCTCCCGCAACTGCTTCAAAGATTCATCTACACGCTTTTGCTCTTGCGCTCTTGTTCCGTCAGCCATATTGGTGCCAAAATCGAGCTCTGATACCAATTCTTAAGATCAAAAAAGGTTGAACCCAAAAGAGAAGCAAAGCTCCTGAAGTTTTATTAAGTTTTTCGCATAAAAAAAAATCCCTAAATCGAGTTCTCCTTATACAGAAAAAAACAAGGAAATAAGCCAATAAAGGAAACAACTAAATAAGGAAAACAGCTAGCTAGAATCAAGGCAAATCAGCCTTAAAGGAAAATTGCCGTAACATATTCTCACCAAGAACAAGATACTCCAAATTTTGTAGATTGCCAATCTCGGTTGGAATTTGACCTGCCATCAGGCCAACATTGAGGAGTCATTGTGCTTTTAGCTTAAGGTAAATTGAGTTTGACAATGTTACCCTTGAAAATGTAAAAGGATCAAATTAAATTTATTACACTATAATTTCGGCCAATAATGTTCTTTAAAATACTTCATAGACAATTCTGCAAAATATGCATGCAATTGGAAAAATATGCTTCAATTACAAGAGGTGGTGGAAAGTACCTTGAAGATTGCTGAAACCAAGATCCAGATTCGCGAGTTTATTCAAATTTCCAATCCTTGAAGGAATATTTCCACCAATAATATTGAACGGTGCACGCAGGTCCTCTAGCCTTGATAAGTTGAAGAGAGAAGTAGGGATGGGACCTGTGAAACTGTTATTATCAAGGCTCAATATGCGGAGTTTAGATAAGACGCCAATCCATGATGGAAAGCTTCCGCTCAATTTATTGTAAGCGAAACTCACGACACTGAGTCGACGTAATTGCCCCAATTCTTTCGGCAGATGGCCATGAAAATTGTTCTCACTAATGTCAAGAGATACTAGAAATGAGAGATTTCCCAAGTGTAGTGGAATGGTGCCTCCGAGACCCATATCTGAAAGATTCAAGGCAGTGACTCTTTGATGGCGTGAACCACAAGAGATACCAACCCAGCTACATATTGGATAAGATATAGACCAATTATTTGCCAGGGCACTCCGATAATCAAAAACATGGGCTTTGAATGCTAGAAGAGCTGATTGATCTGTTGTTAAATCGTTTAAAGTCGTCACAGCTAAGCTAGCAATGAGATACTGTAACACTAACACCGACATAGGAACAAAGAAGAATGATAAGCGCATATTGGTCGTTTTTAATAGTAGTCGCAAGGCGAGATTGATACAAGTTTTAAGTGAAGGAAATTAGCATATACTTATAATGAGATAAATGAATTTGAAAATAAGAGCAGAAAAATTATACAGGAGACTTGCGAATTGTTATATTCTGTCATTGAGCGAGCCGTCCAAGTAAACGCATTTTTACTTGAACCTTAAATAAAGGCCTTATGGCACTTTAATTGCCAAAAGAAAGAAGATGCTCAACATTGGCAACGCGTATGCATGCTGTCCATTTGTTCTCACTATGCTAAGGCTTATGGCAACCACAATATGTTCTTTTCTTTTCTGTAAAAATAAAAAAAGGCGACCTTCACTCGACTCGGTCTAATAATTATCACTAAACAATTAATAATGCAAAGGATCAGTGGTATCCAGCTTTAAAATAACGACGTAATTATTGTTATTTGTGTCTTAGAGATAAAGGAAAAAGATAGCTATACCTCCATGATTTGACCAGATAATTATATAAATTTTTAAATTTTTAACAATGGATATCAAGATCCTATTTTATTACTTTTTACAGTTTATTTGGACGTCAAATGTTTTTTTTCCCCTTTCTTCCACAGTGGATGTCAAATACAAAATTTACTGTTATTCCAATGCCTTGTCATCACTTAGCTTGCTTCTATACATGGAACGATATATTGACTGTTTTTCCATAGTTTTAAATTGAATTAAAAGCATTCTAATTACTCTTAAAAGAAAAAAACCCATCCAACCAGATATAAATCTTCTAATTAACCTAAAGATACCCATATTAATTCTAGTTAAATAAATCTTCATTTTTGTCATGATTTTGGATCTCGAACAAGATGGATATATCCAACCAGATCTGCCTTATTGGCATTCCAATATATTCTGGAATTGGAAGAGTGTCGACGAATTAATGTGTAATTTTAAATTTGTAACGTTTAATTCTAATTTGAGGATTCAAATGAATTTATGTGAATCTTGTTAAAAAATCAAACAATTAAAATCAAACTTTGCTTTGAAAAATCAAACAACAAAAATCAAACTTTACTTTGTGGGCACCAAATTCAATGCCCATCAAAGTTGATTTTTTTTTTTTGGTTTCAAAATTCAATTTGCCAATTTGACAAATTGGCCAAATTGAATGCAATGATAGGTGAGCAATGCCTATAAATAGAGAGGAGAGGTTAGAGCTTGAATCATCCCAATTTTGAGACCAATTTAAGAGTTTTGAGAGAGCTTCCACTTGAGTGCTCTAGTGAGAGTCCAATTGAGTGTATTGGAGTTGTGAGTTTTTTAGAGCTTTTCTCACTTTTGTAAATTCTCATTTGTTAGTAAAATTATCTTCCAGTCTTTGTCCATGGACGTATGCATTATGCCGAACCACGTAAAATTATTGTGTCTTTTCTTTATATTTGTTTACACCAAATTTATATATCTCTAGCAGTTACAGTCACCATAATCTTGGTAATTACTTAACCCGTGCTTCCACAACAGATCTAAAAATGGACTGAAGATTGGCAATATAACATTCTTCTTGATGAAGATTTTTGTCCTGATAAGATCTCCAATTTTAGATTGGCAAAACTTTGCCTTATGAATTAAAGAGAGCATGGAAAACGATTGTTTGCCTCTTAACGTTTGGGGAAAGAAACATAAAACACTGTAATATTTTAAAAAGACATATAACCTCCAAATTCTATTAATTTTCAGTTTATTTTAATTGAGGAAATGGTAGCATTATATATTTACAAAAAAAAAAACACTTGTATTTACAAGAAATGACGGATAAAATTTTCAAAATAGTCTTCTTCCCTAAAACTCTGACTGCCATAACCCTGAAAATTAATAGGATTTGGAAATTATATATCTTTTTTAAAATATTAAAGGGTGTCCATTTCCTTAAACGGTGGGGGCTAAAAGTCCTTTCCCCAAAAGAGTATTGTGCCGGTGTTGGAGGCTAGAAGGACAATTTGTTACGTTGCTCCAGAAGTGCTTAATAGAAATTTTGGTGAGGCAGGCCATAATTTAAGTTACTAGAATTAGTGATATACACACACACAAGCATTTCGAGCAGGATAATGAATTTAGGTCATGTTTGTTTGGGGGTAGAGAAGTGGGGAGAGAAAAAGAACTTGATTTCTTTTCTATTTTCTACTGTTTGGTTGGACCAAGTTTAATGAAATTGAGTTTCCATCAAATTAAAGAATTTGTATTCCTTACCAATGACTAAGGATTTCAAATTCCTTCTCTATTGAAACTCAAAAATTCTAATATTATCCTCTAAACAAAATCAATTTTAAATAAATTAAAGTACAAATAATTTATATTTATGTTCTTAAATTAATAGGATAAACTTATTTGAAAAAAAAAGCAATAAAGTGACTGAAAGTCACCGGAAACTCGCCGGAGACGCGTTTTACCATCAAAACCGGTACCAATAGAATTCTCATGAGCCGATCTACAACTCTATGGGATTAGAAATGCTAGTATACATTGTTATTTACCTCAAGTCTTGTTTAAATGCTTGGAAAAATTTTAACTCTCATATTTCCAACTATATGGTCTATTTTCTGCAAAATTAACATTTCCAATAAGTAAATCATCCATTTATGATCATTATTATGTATTTAACGTAATGAAAAATGACGGTCAACGGCGGTCAATTGAGCCGGTCAACGACGGTCAACGTGACGGCTGTCCTTGACTTGATGCTGTAATTTTAAAAAATAATTTTTTTATTTAATTAGGTAATTTCTAGATTAAATTAATTCATAGTTTAATTTTTTTATTTATTAACAACATTAACATTAAAGATAGTGGGTATATTTGTCCAATAAAAAATATGTAATTTCTTTTCCTTTCAAATTGAATGTGAAACCAAATAATAACAATTAATTTTCTCACTCTTTTCCTCTCCTCTCCTCCGCTTTTTTCTCCTCTACTCTCCTCCACTCCCCTTTCCGTAAACCAAATACCACCTTAAATAACTCAGAATCGTAAGCAGCGATGAAAGTGAAATTGCAAAGAAGATGATTATTTTTGGCTTGTGGTGTATATAGAATCGTCTATATCGGAAATAGAGTGATAGAGAAATGTTATTGCAAAGAAGCAGACTAGCAGTGACACCTTGAATAAGTCCACCAAAGCCTTTTGCATCTTCTCCTCCAACACCGCCAATAGAGTCCGTTTGACTCATAAATTTTTGTCGCTTTCACTCTTTATAAAAGCACGTGAAAGCTAGATTAGAGGATTTTGGATGAACAATCACTTTTTTCAAAGGGGCCACCAATCTTTAATGAATTTGGGATTCAGTGTTGATATTTTGGGCTTATCAGAGCTAGAGTCTGTTTGACTCGTAAATTTCATCACTTTCACTTAAAAAAGTATGTTAAACCTAATCTTCAATGAATTTTAGGGCTTATTTTTAAGTAATCTTTTACCACGCATGCATTTATGCAATCATATGATTATAGATTCAATTACTTTTAAAGTAGAAAGATTTACTTCTCTTAAAAGTAAAAGCGAAGCAGGCATTGCAATTTGTAGCAGTTAATTCTTGGATGAAATTTACTAAAGTATAGTCTTGTAAAAGAATTAGTTCTCTTATTTGTAATTCTCGTTTACGATTGGGAGATTTTGATCAAAATTAATATGATAAATTCGTTGCAAGTGTTTTTGTTGAAGTCTCATCTTCCACAATATTTGTAAAATTAAGGTTTTACCATCTCTGATTAAATATTTTCCCTTGATTTCGACCACGTAATCTGAACTTGACGAAAGATTATGATCTTGTGTATTTTATGAATGTGGTCTTATCTCTTATCAATCAACGATGAATTAATTAAAGCTTCCTGAGAAATTACAAGCTCAAATATATCTTTTACTTATTGACAATGTTATTTCATTCTTTTTATAACATAACTTTAAAAAATTTGTCTATTAAATTAATTTTATAATTTTTAATAAAAAATCTCATTGATAACCAAAAAACTAATTACTTTTTTATAAATGCTCTATTTATTAAAATTCTACTAATAAAACTCGACTTAAATGAATTTTATTTAAAAGGTTATATCAAACAGAATCTTATTTTTAATTAGCTTAATTGCTTCCACTGCTCCTACATTTTTTTAACCTTTTGGATTCCTTCAATCTCATAATCAAAGGTGCTTTAAGCCATTTTATTTCTTTATTTTTTTAATAATTATTGGAAAAGTAGGGTAGCTTATCAAAAAAGAAAAAAAAAAAAAGCCAAAGTGATAAGTGGCTCGTTTTTTAATTTCAAAGTCAATGCAAAGTAAAAGTACCGAAATACTCATTTTTTTAACCCAAATAAATGGCAATCAAGGGAGGTTTTGGTGTCCATTTTTGAAAACTTGGGAGTTTATATAACCATTTAATCAAACTATAGGGGTATAGCTTTTAGAAACTTTTAAAAATAAAATTTACCAAACATTTAAATGATTTTTTTCATAATTATTATTAAATTCTAAGTGTTAGACTACTGTCAGAATACAGATAATTAAAATGGATATAATATTAAATAAAATTTACTTACATATTTATATACATGTATATATAATTTTTGTTATTGTTTGTATATAAAAATTGCTAACTAAAAAATATTTATATATTTTTAATTTTATTTCTTTTATTTTTTTATCTCAATATAAATGATAATAATAATAATCTCTCTAAATTTAATTATTTTTGCTCTTTATTAAATAAGGATAATTTTGAGTTTCTGTAATATATGTGAGGATATATATAAAATTATATTAAATATAAAACCATTCTCAAAATTAAATTTTGAAAAACTATTCCTTTCTCACTTTTCATTAGGCAAATGGCCACAGAAATTGTTCTCCCTCATATCCAAATAAACTAAAAACGAGAGATTTCGTAAGTGTGGAGGGATGATGCCTTCGAAACCCATCACTGAAAGATTCAAGTTTGTGACTCTATGGTATGAGCACCACAACATATGCCAATTCGACTGCATATTGAGTAAGACATGGACCAATTATTCAAGAGATTCATGAGCTTTCGAAGTGAGAAATAAAGCAAATTAGGTGGTGGTGGGTCAATTTACAACGTTTCGTGATCTACGTGCGATTGCAACAGTCGGTTCATTAAGTGAAATTAATGACTCGTCCACTATAGTAAGATACTGTCCTCTTTAGGATGGTGCTGGGTCAATTTTATCCATGAGTCAACTTACATTAATTCACTAACGTAAATTAAGGGCTGATGACCCTCGACTTCTAACGACGACCAACGAAGACGACCTTGACTTTACATGTAAACACACAATTCGCCCTCATACACTATGTTTTAAAATTTCTCCATTTTCTGGGGCCCTGCTGTCGAGCGTACACAGTTTAATTTGTATATACAAGACCTCATCGTTTCTAACAAGCATAGAGCCACAGACCATATTAATTCCAATTACATAAATCTTCACTTTTATCATGATTTTGGATCTCGAGGAGCGTGCATATATCCAACCTGCCTCACTGGCATCCCAATATATTTTAAAATTGAGTAATGAGTATTAATAAACGTGTAATTGTAAATCTATAACTTTTAATTTTAATTTAAGGACTCAAATGAATTTATCCAGTAATACCTCGTTAAATTAATATTTTATAAATTTTGAACTTTAATTAAACAATAAATTTTGTCCGTCCCAACTTAGGATTAACGTGGTAATTAATAATTTGATAAATTTATTAGATAATTTTTTTTAAATGTTATTTTTTTATTGGATCCAACTGATATATAAAGTAATAATTAATTAATTTTAAAACTAAATTCATATTATGTCAATCCAATGTTATTGCAAAGAAGACTCGCAGCCTTTTGCACCTTCTCCTCCGTGACCACCAATAGATACTTCCACCATTTCAACGTCATGACATGATGTAAGTTTCTTTTGTAGAATTTGCGAATTGGTAATCTTTTACACGCGCACATTTATATCATTGTATGGTTATAGATTCAATTACTTTTATGATGTATTTATTAATTTGGAATTGAAATAGACAAGAATGGGTTGTAATATGAATAGAGAATCGAAATTAGAATAAGTTACTTACATGAACTGTAGAAATCGAAATGAGTTGTATTGTCATTAATGTGTTTACTTTGTCTTGGAATCAGAATTGAAATAAGTTAGATTGTAACAATTTACTAAAAACTACTTAATGAACTATTGTTATAATTATTATTTTGTATTTTAATTATTGTGATTATTTATTAAAAAATATTATTATTATTATTACTTATTGTTAATAGTATATTATATATTAATAAATTATAATAATATATTAAATAACTATAATATATTAAAAAATATACTTGTATTTACAAGAAATGACGGATAAAATTTCTAAAATCGTCTTCCTCCCTAAAACTCTGAATGCCACAACCCTAAAAATTAATAAGATTTGGGAATTATATGTCTTTTTTAAAATATTAAAGAGTGTTTATTTCCTTAAACGTTGGGGGCTGAAAGTCCTATTCCCAAAAGAGTAGTGTGCCGGCGTTGGAGGCTAGAAGGAAAATTCGTTACATTGCTCAAACACTATTCTGCATCTAAACTAATCATTAGGATTTATATTAACTAATAAACCCTAATAATACGAGCGTTCATAAAACTTCATATGAACATTGAACTAGCATGGCATCATATTGTAATAAGTTGCACAGCTGTCAATCTCTTATTAGTCAGATATATTCTGGGTTAGTTACATGAATGTAGTATAAATATCATACTCTCTACACATTCTTAGTTAGTTACTTCAGTAGAATTTTCTCTCCTCTACTCAATTTTTAAGTTATCTTTTATATTGGGGGCAAATGATATTTTATTAACGAAATGATTTTGCCCTCTTAATAAGCCCTCATTTCTCCCCTTTGATCAACACAGCCTTCTTTTATTACATCAAAATTCTTCCTCTTTCCATCAAAATTTCATGGATCTGCCCTTACGTATAATCATATGAGACTATATAATAAAATTAATTAGGTATGTTTGGAACATTTTTGGTATCCTTAAGCTGATTTTATTTTTATTTTTTTATAGTATATTGTCAAAAGTAAATGCTATAAACACTTTCGGAAAAAAGAAAAAGAGCGCCTTTGGAGTAATTTTTTTTTCTAGAGGAACTAACAAAACAACTAAATGATGTATGTATCTCTAAGATTTATTATTATTATTATTTTTTCTGTAGTTGACAAAGCATCATGATCGTGTTGGATGATAAGATTAAAGGTCGGAATGGACCAATTTTTTAGGATAAAAAAAAAAAGATTCAATCCTGGGTATGTTTGGCTATCGAAACTAGTTGATTAGTCTAAAGTTTAATTCAAAAGTAATGGGACTATTAATCCTTAGAAAAATTATCATTCGTATACCCTATAGATACTTTGTTATAAAAAATATTACAACACTTTGAGAGTGTATCAATCATCCACCCTAAGTTGACAAAATGTATCTGCCGTCCATCAAACCGTTACTTGTTGTTTAAATAGGATAACGCCAGAAGGGTAATTTGGTCTTTTCATATAATACAATTGATAATTCAAGAGTATACAAGTGATAATAAAAGAATTTAAAGGTATACGAGTCATACTTTTTAAGGGTAAAATCGTCAATTCACTATAATTCCGTTAACTTTCAAACGACACCTAACGGTTTAATAGTTGGCAGATAACTTTTTCCAATTTAAGGTGGATGATTGATACACCTTCAAAGTGTTATAGTATTTTTTATAATAGAGCATTTATAGGGTATACGAATGATAATATTCCTAATCAATCCTTAATTCAACTTAGGTTTAAGTACTATATAAAAAATCTTCTTTTGATCTCTTTTCATTTTTATTTAGATTAAAATTCATATAAATAAATATAAAGAATTAATTTCATAATTTATTTAAACTAAAATTTTATATTATATTAAATATCCAAATTTTAATTCAATAATTTATTTATATTACAATTTTATACAATATTAAATCCCAAAACTTTATTTAATAATTTATTTACAAAAATATTAAATATCAAATTCAACAATTAGTAATATAATTTAAAATAATTATACTATTTTAATAGTTATTTAGCTATATTAAATTAAATTTAACATATCCTTGTCCGATACTATACTAAACAAACGATAGTACCTTATATAGTGCAGTCAATCTATTATAATATAATTTAATCTAATCTTATAAATTGGTTCAATCTAATCATATGTGTCAAATCAGTAAATTTTAAAAAGTAATTTTATAACATCTTTAAAAAAAGCATATTTTCAGTTACTTTTACAAAATGTGCTTTCTGGGAAAGCACTCGTGAAATGCACATTCTCACAAAACACGTGGTGTGTTCAATTGGGCCTCACCCCATTAAAACTACAACCATGAAAGCAAGCAATGCTCGTTGGGCTTTAGAAAACTTATACACGTAGCCCACCACCGGCGCCCTAATTTGTCTCCACCTCTCTCAATATTATTGATTGATGCATATGTTTCACAGCATAGCGTGGCTTACATTGGAGCTTTTCTGAAAAAGTGAAAATTTCATTTAATTATTTATTATTCACGGATAAGAAATTAACTTCTTCTTCTTTTTTCTAATGCGACAGTCTGGTGAGCTTGCCTAGTGTGTTTTAGTTGGATAAAAATTTTGGCAAATGTTTCTTGGAAAGGAAGCTTAATTAGTTTAACCCGAATTTAACCTCGAATGAACGCAAATTATCAAAACAAACCAATCTGAATTGTGAATATGAATTTCAGTTCGATTCGGTTTGGTTTGGGTTCACATTTTCAATCCGAACGGGTTCAATGCTCCAATATGATCGGGTTGTAACCTAAACCGAAACCCAAAAACCCGAATTGAAACTCGATTTGCCCACCCCTAATGAGAACCGAGAAGTACCCAGATCGTAAAAAGAAAGGTCTTGATAATAATTTTGGCTAAAAATCTATTTTTTAGCTTTTATTTTTATTTTTTTATGCTGTATTTTAGTTGTTGAATAGGCTATATATAGAAGTTCAGTTAATTTTGTTTTGGATGAAAAATCAATGAGTACTTATATGATTAATAAGTGAAATTTTGTTTGCATCATGTAGTCAGCTATAATGCATCGGATGGCTTTTACTCAGCATGGAAGAAATGCTCTCCGGCAGATTACTAAAGAGAGCTCTGATCGCGTGTTGCATCACCCATTGCTATTTTCTTGTCAAGGATCGACGATTGGAAGTGATTCTAACAACAGTGAGTAAATTGATCTTTTGTTTTCCCTTTTCACCAGTTTGGATCTCTTGACTAATCAGCCTGTTTGAGTTTTAACTTGTGTATTAATAATTGGTTTTATATGTTCAGAAAGTTGATAAGCTTGGTAAAGCTGGTGAAACTGTGAAGGTTGCTCCAGGGTATTTCCGCAACCACTTGATGCCCAAATTGCTTGCTGTTCCAAATATCGAGAAGTTTGCTCATCTCATCAGAGAGCAGCGCAGGGTATTTGTTTTTCATGATTTTTCTTGGTTGAACTTTTTTTCTGTTTGGGTTGACAATAGTTAATTCTAGTGATACAGAAATTTGCTCATTTTCTTTAATACTTTGTTTAGCCATTTTGTCAATTAATTTGACTCATGGCTTCAAATTATTGCTAAATTCTCGGTTTGGAAATATTTGTGATTTTTGAAGGGGCATTACAAGTTATTAATATTTGTTGTGCCTGTGACTTATTTTCATCATATTTGCCAGCCAGTGGAAGAGGAAGAGGTTAAAGTTATCCGGAAGTCTGAGGATAATATGAGTAGAGAATTTGAGAAGGCAGCTAGGCGCCTAGAGAATGCTCGACTGGTTTGTGGCCTATCTTTCAATTTCTTCAGATTCGGGACAAATTGTCTTGGAGTGAACTAACGTGTTGTCTTTTCTTTTTTTAAGCTTGAATGATCTATTTGCTACAGTTAAGAGTGAACGTCGTAATGAATTTTAAATTATGTTGTTTGTTTTGATTTACTTTTCTCTCTTACCTCCATGTGATTAGTGGAATGCTGGTCCTGTGAGTATAAAATGAACTCCTTCAGTCAAGTTCCTTCTTAGGGTGTTGGAGAAAGAACTAAATACATGTAATCTTGCTTTCGGATATGGATTATCTGATGGATGTTGGGGTTACACTCTTATTGGTGATGTTACACTCTTATTGGTGAATGATTTAAACAAAAAAATTAAAAATGTATAATATTATTTTATAATTCTACATTGTGATAGTCGTTTTTATAATAGTCCAATATAGTCGTAATAAGAACTTCTATAAATAAAGGTAAAGGTAGTGTATGAACTTAAACATGTATCTAATATTAAAAAAAAAACTAAATATCATAATTTTTTTTTATAAGAAATTATTTTCACAATTATTAGGGTGTCTCGAATATTCCATTTTGAAGTTAAGGAAATGAGTTCTATCATCTATGATTGATGATCCTCAGATGTGACAATGAAAGACGCTACGAGTTTTCAAAAAATCAGATGGACAGATAGGTTATAGCTCTAGCTCAGGAATAATCCAATCCGGTTTGCCAAACACACTTGCAATACCGAGTCATCTCTCAACAACTGTCAACCTCAGCCAATAATACGGTGCGTAGCGAGGCTACGAGACGCGACGACGTTTTAAAGGAAAAAGGAGACCCAATAAAGCACAGCACACGAAATTCAATAATCCCTCTCTGTTCCCTCTTCACGTCCTTGTTTGGTTAAAAGTGAGAAAATTAGGGCTTGAGGTGAAGAAGAACAAAATTTAAAAAATAAAAAGAAAATCAATAAATGGAAATAACAATAAGACAAACCCACAATAACGATCGATGTTTTGAGAAGGTCTGGAGCTGACGTCATGGTTGCGTCTGTGGAGAAACAGTTTCGTGTCGACGCGTGTCATGGTGTCAAGATTGTCGCTGATGCTCTCGTGTCTGACTGCCGCGACGCCGTTTTTGATCTTATAGCTCTTCCCGTATGTATTGCAGCTCACCTCAGCTCATGCCAATTTATGTGATGTTTGTATAATTATAGATGATTATTGCTGATACTGAATGTTAAGCTAAATAATTCGTTCTTAAGTCATCTTCATTTAATTTTCAATTGAAAATGAAAAAAAATACTAATTTTAAGCAAAGAAAATTATAGAAAATGTTTATTTTGTTTTATTTTAATTTTTTTATTTTTTTGGGATTTCCTTATTGTGACTGTTATCCTTCATTATATGGTCCTAGTTAAATATTTCAAGTTGTTGTAGTCAGTGAAATTCTTTTCGATATTTATTCTGGCATGTATATTTTTCCTTTTCAATTTCTTTTGTTGCTGATTCTTTGATTGATTATGTTATATCCTTTTTTGTTTGCCTTGTAGGGTGGCATGCCCGGTGCTACCAATCTGAAAGAATCTGAAGAATTAGAAACCATTGTGAAGAAGCAGGCTTCAGATGGGCGTCTTTATGCTGCTGTCTGTGCTTCACCTGCTGTGGCATTAGGGTCTCGGGGTCTGTTGAAGGGATTGAAGGTAAGAATTAGATAAGCCTTTTTTATGTTTTGTGTTCTTTTGGGAATTGCATTGATATTTGTGTTATACATCAGTTTTGCTCTCACCGATGATTGTTAAGTTCTAATTTATGGGGTTATTGATTTTTTGTAGGCTACTTGTTATCCGTCATTTATGGAGCAATTAGCTCCTGCTTGTCCAGCAACTGTTGAATCAAGAGTACAGCAGGATGGTAAAGTTGTTACGAGTCGTGGACCTGGCACTGCTATGATTTAATTGTCTTGCCAGTGAGTTGGGGTGCTTACTCTTGCTTCATAGTCTTTACCACATTATTGACTTACTAACTACAATTTATCCATGCACATTGCACAGGGTGGACTTGGTGGCGCTCAAGAATTTGCGAAGTCAGAGAAATTGGTGAATATGCTAAAGAAGCAAAAGGAATCAAATAGACCTTACGGTGCTATATGTGCATCCCCAGCTTTAGTGTTGGAGCCCCATGGCTTACTCAAGGTACGAGCATTTCTGCTTAAATTATTTACTCAGATTTGGATCACCTAATCTGAACTTGATGAAGGATAATGATGTTGTGTGATTTTATGAATGTGGTCTTATCTAGTGTAAGTCAGTGATGAATTAATTGAAGTTTGCTGACAAATTAGAAACTGAAAAACTGCTGCTGCTTCGTTATTTACATTACCCAAAGAGGTAAAATAAACATCCCAAATTTTTTATCCCAAATGATATGGCATTTATTGAGTGATTGGTAATTTTTTACAAAATCCAAATGAATTAATTGTATTATCTAACCAACCAATTGATGAATGTCACATCATTTGAGATGATTTTTTGGGATAAAGAATTTGGGATGTGTAGCAAATTTTTATGCTGATTTATTCTGGCTTCATTCATGTAAATTCCACCCTAGCCCCCCACCCCAGGCCCCCAAAAATCCCAAGTACTTCCTGCTCCTGCATTATCATTGCTGTGTATTTGTTTTCCCCTTAGACATATTCAACTTTGGTTCAGGGTAAAAAAGCTACAGCTTTTCCTGCTATGTGCAACAAGCTGTCAGATCAGAGTGAAATCGAAAAGAGGGTTGTGGTTGATGGCAACCTCATCACCAGCAGAGGGCCAGGAACTTCTATGGAGTTTGCACTGCAAAGATAATGCTTTTCACTCACGCCTAAAGTTTGTATTAGGACCTACTACTATTAAACTAGAGTGTTTATTTCTGTATTACTACTGCTTGGGGAGAGGGGAAATGGAAACCTGAATTCATGTTTGAATATGGATTCCCTGTGTGGGTTTATACAGCAGTTTGGTTTATAAATAAATGAGTTCATAAGAGTCATTTCAAATATTTGGAATAAACCTGAGTTTAGTTCTGTTATCAATGGTCGGAGTCCAATTGCGATCGACTCACTGGGAATTTTAATTATGAACTAGAAATTTGTTATGTTATATTCCACCTTTCATATATATATATATCAAATGTTAACTCGATTTACAGGATAAGAAGGAAAAGAAAGACGCTAAGAGAGGAGCAGAGACCCAAAAAGAGTTGGACCACTTTGTTGGAATATAAATCTCTAGAATATTGAAATAAAACACATACCATATCTAGTATTAAGTATGTATATGCAAGAAGATACAAATTCGAAGATCAGATTTCTCATTTCAATTTATGTTCTGCTTAGAGCAATGGCTCTTATTCCACGAGCACAAACAGGAAAGAGTACGCACGAAGTTAAGAAACACACATTGCAAAAGTTGCATTAACTACTTGTAGCAACATCATCCAAGAACTTGACTTTAATCTTCTTGAGCTTCGCTGCAGCATCTGTCATATGCATTCTCTTGTCAGGTGACTCCATGCAACAATCCAAAGCCAAATCCATGATGCTTAATAAACAATCCATTTTGGCAGAAAAAGCTTGCTCTTCTCGCACCAAATTTGCGTCAACAACTTCACTCAATCCGTGAGGTAAAGACTCCTTTACCCATCTCCTTAAACTCATTTCTCCTGTGAACATTTCATCGGTGGGCCTCTTTCTCGTGAAGGTTTCCATCAATAAAACACCATAGCTGTAGACATCACATTTAGCTGAAACAATTCCGTCTGATCCATACTCTGCATTTTTTAATTTTAATTATGAAACAAATGATAAAACAAATAATTTTTTGATAATTAAGGTAACCCAAACTTTGCTCGTGCTTGAAAAAAGAGCAAAAATTTTAATTACAATTGAAACTTTACCTGGTGCCATATAACCAATTGTAGCCATTGTCATGGTTTGTGTCACAGAATCTTCTCCTTCACCTAGGAGTTTAGAAATGCCGAAGTCGCTCACATGTGCAACCATATTTTCATCCAAGAGAATGTTGGTGGGCTTCAAATCACAATGAATTATAGGTGCCGACGAATGACCATGATGGAGATATTCAAGAGCCGACCCCACATCTATCATTATGTTCAACCTCTCTAGGATGTCTAAGAAATAGTTGTGAGAATATAACCACTTCTCGAGACTACCATTTGGCATGAACTCAAGTACCAATGCTTTAAAATCTGGATTAGAACAACTGCTAAGGATCTTTATGAGATTTCGATGACGAACATTCCGTAAAACTTCACATTCAGAATCAAAACTCCTAAATGCTCTCTCGAGTTGCAGATTGAAAATCTTTATTGCAACATCAGTCTCGTTGGAAATGGTTCCTTTATAAACTGATCCAAAACTACCTGTACCAAGCAAGTTACATTCATTAAATTCATCAGTTGCTCGTTGAATGTCTAGGTACGATGCTCTTCTCCATGTTGCAAGAGGTAGGAAATCTTCGTGATCTGATTTTTTTGTACTCCTAATTCGGCATCTTATGTACATAGTGATGGTAATCACTATAAGTACGGTGGATACTATCGGAGGCAAAATATATTTAAGGACAATTAGAGCAACTTTCTTGGTTCTTTTGCTGTGATCTTGCTTGCAAGGTGGGACTCGGAATTTAGGTGGACCACAGAGTGCATAATTTCCGAAAAATGATTCAGCTGAGAAGTTTTTAAAAGACCCCTTAACAGGAATTTCCCCTTCTAGCCTATTATGAGACACATTAAATTGTTTGAGATGTGACAATATCTCCAATGACTTAGGAATTTTTCCAGAGAGATTGTTGCCGGAGAGATCTAAGGATTCTAAGCTTATCAAACTGCCAACTGATTCAGGAATAGGTCCCTGAAATTGATTACTAGCCAAGGATAGAGTTCCTAGATCTACGAGGGCACCAATGGTTGATGGAATATCACCTGATAATTGATTCCTTGATAAATCTAGAACTGTCAAGACCTTTAACTTTTGTACATTGGAAAGGAGAGGACCATTTAATGAATTTGACGACAAGTTTATCTCTAAGATGTACTCAAGGCTCCACAAGGATGACGGTATACTAGAAGTGAGCTTGTTGGAGCCTAAGCGGAGTTCTCTTAGAGATGTCAAACTCGCCAAGCATGGCGGTATATGTCCAGAGAGCTTATTTCCATTTAACCTTATTCCGTAAATCAACTCCAAGTGGCAAAGATCATAGGGAATGGATCCTTCCAAATTATTTTCTTCAAGAGATAAACCTTGTAGCCGCTTAAGTCTTCCCATCGTTGGTGAAATACTTCCATTCAAGTCATTGAAGCCGAGGCTTAAGAGGATCAGGCCACGCAACTTACCAATTTCTTTAGGAATGCTGCCCCCGAGTTTGCAGTTGGATGCATAAAATTGTCGAAGAGAAGCAGAGAAATTTCCAATTACTGGTGGAAGGATGCCACCCAATGGATTATAAGCTAAGGCTAAAAATGTTAAATTTCTGCAATTAGTCAGAGAAGAGAGAAAACTCCACTGGTCTGCTGAAGATGATTCTGTCGTCAAGTTATTAAATGCTAAGCTGAGCACGTCGAGGTGTCTCAAGTTGCCAAATGTATTTGGAATATGGCCCGAGAATGAGTTGAAGCCCAAGTCTAGGGCAACGAGTTTAGTAGCATTGGTAATAGAGTGGGGAATTATCCCTATAAGATTATTGGCCGACAAGGCTAAATACTCTATGTTCGGAAGCGAGTGGCCAATCGTTGACTGTAAGCGGCCTGAGAGTTGATTGCCCCCCAGAGTAAGGATTCTCATGGTTGAAATGTTGAAGATAGTGGGTGGAATGAGGCCACTTAAATTGTTGTCAGCAAAAACAAGAACCTCCAAATTTTCCAGATTGCCAATCTCGGTTGGAATTTGACCTGCCATCAGGCCAACATTGAGGAGTCATTGAGCTTTTAGCTTAAGGTAAATTGAGTTTGACAATGTTACCCTTGAAAATGTAAAAGGATCAAATTAAATTTATTACACTAAAATTTCGGCCAATAATGTTCTTTAAAATACTTCATAGATAATTCTGCAAAATATGCATGCAGTTGGAAAAATATGCTTCAATTACTAGAGGTGGTGGAAAGTACCTTGAAGATTGCTGAAACCAAGATCCAGATTCGCAAGTTTACTCAAATTTCCAATCCTTGAAGGAATATTTCCACCAATAATATTGAACCGTGCACGCAGCATCTCTAGCCTTGATAAGTTGAAGAGAGAATTAGGGATGGGACCTGTGAAACTGTTATTATTAAGTCTCAATATTCGGAGTTTAGATAAGACACCAATCCATGATGGAAAGTTTCCGCTCAATTTATTGTAAGATAAACTCATGACTCTGAGTCGACGTAATTGCCCCAGTTCTTTCGGCAGATGGCCATGAAAATTGTTCTCACTAATGTCAAGAGATACTAGAAATGAGAAATTTCCCAAGTGTAGTGGAATGGTGCCTCCGAGACCCATATCTGAAAGATTCAGGGCAGTGACTCTTTGATGGCGTGAACCACAAGAGATACCAACCCAGCTACATATTGGATAAGATATAGACCAATTATTTGCCAGGGCACTCCGATAATCAAAAACGTGGGCTTTGAATGCTAGAAGAGCTGATTGATCTGTTGTTAAATCGTTTAAAGTCGTCATAGCTAAGCTAGCAGTGAGATATTGTAACACCAACAAAGGGACAAAGAAGAATGATAAGCGCATATTGGTCGTTTTTAATAGTAGTTGCAAGGCGAGATTGATACAAGTTTTAAGTCAAGGAAATTAGCATATACTTATAATGAGACATATGAATTTGAAAATAAGAGCAGAAAAATATACAGGAGACTTGCAAATTGTTATATTCTGTCATTGAGCGAGCCGTCCAAGTAAACGCATTTACACTTGAACCCTAAATAAAGGCCTTATGGCACTTTAATTGCCAAAAGGAAGAAGATTCTCAACATTGCCAAAAGTGTTTTTCTTGAAATCTCATCTTCCGTAATGTTTGTAAAATCAAGGTTTTACCATCTCTAATTAAATATTTACTCTTGATTTAGACCACTTAATCTGAACTTGACGAAAGATTATGATCTTATGTGATTTTATGAATGTGGTCTCATCTCTTATAAGTCAGCAATGAATTAATTAAAGCTTGTTGACAAATTACGAACTCAAAAATATATTTTACTTATTCACAATCTTATTTCATTTTTTTTATAACATAATAATAAAAATTTGTCTATTAAATTAATTTAATAAAAAATCTCATTGACGACCAAACAATTAATTATTTTTTTATAAAAGCTCTACTTGTTAAAATTATGATGAAAAAAACTCTACTAAAGTAAGTTCTATTTAAAAAGTTATACTAAGCATAACCTTATTTCTTATTAGCTTAATTGCTTCCACTACTCCTACATTTTTTTAACCATGTGGATTCCTTCAATCTCATAATCAAAGGTGCTTTAAGCCATTTTATTTCTTCTTTTTTTTTTTAAAATTATTATTGGAAAAGTAGCGTAGCTTATCAAAAAAGGAAAAAAAAAGCCAAAGTGACAAGTGGCTCGTTTTTTAATTTCAAAGTCAATGCAAAGTAAAAGTACCGGAATAATCAGTTTTTAAATCCAAATAAGTGGCAATAAAGGGCAGTCTTGTTAGGGGTGTTCACGGATCGAATTTTATAGATTAGACATCAATTCATATCCGATCTACGATTTTACGGATTATAAATTTTCAATCCACGGATTTGTAAAATTCAATCCAAATTCAATCCATAAATCTGCGGATCAGATGCAAATTTGACCCAATCCATATCTAATCCACCATTTTACGGATTGGTTTGTGGACTGCAAATTTTTAATTATATCAAATCCACGAACTAACTAAATAAAAAAATTTAATATAAAAATAATTTTACTACGGATCAAATTTAAAATTAAATAAGATTTAAATAAATAAATTGCTTAAATAAAGTTAGAAAATACATTTAAAGTTTCAAAATATAACACACCAAAATGAAAAAAAATATCATTCGTTGAGATCAAGGAAATTAACTATTTAGTAAACTATATTTGTTTATTTAATTATTTTTTATTTTATATTATTATCGGATAAGATATAATATAATGTTAATGTAACTATATTTTAACTTATTCATTTACTAGTAAGTACTAATGACATATTTACAAGTTTTATTTTTAATTAAATAAATACTTTTTATTTTTTTGTGGATTCGCGGATTTTTGGGGATTTACAGAAGTAGATCCATATCCAATCTATTGATTGCGGATTATCAAATTTTCAATTCAATCCAATCCACCAATCCACGGATCAGACGGATTGATCGGATCGAATTAGATTATGAACACCCTTAGGTTTTGGTGTCCATTGTTGAAAACTTGGAAGTCTATATGACCATTTAACCAAACTATAGGGGTATAACTGTCACAAATTTTTAAAACTAAATTTTACCAAACATTTAAATGATTTTTTTTTCACAATTGATTATTAAATTCTAAGTGTTAGACTACTGTAAGAATACAAATAATTGACATGGACATAATATTAAATAAAATTTACTTATATATATATATATTATATTGTTTGTATATAAAAATTGCTAACTAAAAAATATTTATATTTTATCAATTTTATTTCTTTTATTGTTTATCTCAAGATAAATGTAATAATAATAATCTCTCTAAATTTAATTATTTTTACTCTTTATTGAATAAGGATAATTTTAAGTTTCTGTAATATATGTGAGGATATATATAAAATTATATTAAATATAAAACCATTCTCAAAATTAAATTTTGAAAAACTATTCCTTTCTCACTTTTCATTAGGCAAATGGCCACAGAAATTGTTCTCCCTCATATCCAAATAAACTAAAAACGAGAGATTTCGTAAGTGTGGAGGGATGATGCCTTCGAAACCCATCACTGAAAGATTCAAGTTTGTGACTCTATGGTATGAGCACCACAACATATGCCAATTCGACTGCATATTGAGTAAGACATGGACCAATTATTCAAGAGATTCATGAGCTTTCGAAGTGAGAAATAAAGCAAATTAGGTGGTGGTGGGTCAATTTACAACGTTTCGTGATCTACGTGCGATTGCAACAGTCGGTTCATTAAGTGAAATTAATGACTCGTCCACTATAGTAAGAATGTAAGATACTGTCCTCATTAGGATGGTGCTGGGTCAATTTTATCCATGAGTCAACTTACATTAATTTGAATTACGGCTCATTCACTATATATGGTCTATGGGTGGATGGATCTAACGTAAATTAAGGGCTGATGACCCTCGACTTCTAACGACGACCAACGAAGACGACCTTGACTTTGCATGTAAACACACAATTTGCTTTCATACATTATGTTTTAAAATTTCTCCATTTTCCGGGGCTCCGCTGTCGACCGTACACAGTTTAATTTGTATATACAAGACCTCATTGTTTCTAACAAGCATAGAGCCATAAACCATATTAATTCCAATTACTTAAATTTTCATTTTTATCATGATTTTGGATCTCTAGCAGCGTGGATATATCCAACCAGATCCGCCTCACTGGCATCCCAATATATTTTAGAATTGAGTAATGAGTATCAATAAACGTGTAACTGTAAATCTATAACTTTAATTCTAATTTGAGGACTCAAATGAATTTATCCAGCAGTACCTCGTTAAATTAATATTCCATAAATTTTTAACTTTAATTAAATAATAAATTTTGTCCGTCCCAACTTAGAATTAACGTGGTAATTAATAATTTGATAAATTTATTAGATAATAATTTTTTTAAAAAATGTTTTTTTATTGGATCCAACTGATATATAAATTAATAATTAATTAATTTTAAAACTAAATTCATATTATGTCAATCAAATGTTATTGCAAAGAAGACTAGCAGCCTTTTGCACCTTCTCCTCCGTGACTAGGGATGGCAAAAATTCCCACGGGGACAGGTACCCTCGGGAATTTTTCCCATTCGGGGAGGGTATGGGGATAATTTCATACCCAATTTCTTAGTCAGGGAAGAGAAGGGGAAATTTTTTTACCCAATTTCTTATTCGGGGAGGGGACGAGGATGAGGTGGAATTCCCATCCCCTACCCATTTCCCTATTTTAATTTTTAATTTTATTTTAATTTTTTAAAATTACTAGTAATAAATAATAAAATTTAAATTATAAAATTATAAATATTGGTAAAAATAAAAAATATCAAAATATTTATATTATTAAACTTTTAGGCCTAGTTAACTAATTAAAGTCCTAAATTTTTATTTAGGACATTAAAAAGTCCGAGTAGATTCTATTAGCCTAAAATTTTTTAATTTTAATATTCTTTAAATATTTTAAACTTAAATCTATTTTTTTATTTATTTTTAGATATTATAACTGCCCACAACGAATCACAATTTTAATATCTAATCTAATATTTGCTCTTGATTTGCTCCGATTTAACTATTGTGTTGTAAAGGGAATAGTCCACATTTATAAAGTGCCCACGCCACCATTGAAAAAGTTAATTTTGAATCTAAATTCGATTTTATTTGTAACAATTTTGTATTAGACTATTAATTTGTTCATGATAGTTTGTAAAAGAAGTTTGTATCCCTTGCATGCTGCGTTACTTACTAATTTAATGTATGTGACTTTTGTAATGGATATTAATGTAAGATATATTTCGAACTTTACTTTTATTTGAATTTTTTATTTTAATATGATTAACTCAAAATCAAAAACAAAAAAAAATGTATTAGTTATTCAGGGATCGAGGACTCTCGGGGATCCCCTGTTATTATTCGGGAAGGGGATGAGGATTCTCTCAAGTAATTTTGACAGGGACGGGGAGGGGACGGCCACATACGCAAAATAACGGGGATGGGTACGGGAAGATTGGTCCCCTCCCCTCCCCTCCCCATTGCCATCCCTATCCGTGACCACCAATAGATACTTCCACCATTTCAACGTCATGACATGATGTAAGTTTCTTTTGTAGAATTTGCGAATTGGTAATCTTTTACACGCGTACATTTATATCATTGTATGGTTATAGATTCAATTGCTTTTATGATGCATTTATTAATTTGGAATTGAAATAGACAAGAATGGGTTGTAATATGAATGGAGAATGAAATTAGAATAAGTTATTTACTTGAACTATAGAAATCGAAATGAGTTGGATTGTCATTAATGTATTTACTTTGTCTTGGAATCAGAATTGAAATAAGTTAGATTGTAACAAATTACTAAAAACTACTTAATGAACTATTGTTATAATTATTATTTTGTATTTTAATTATTGTGATTATTTATTAAAAATTATTATTATTATTATTCTTATTACTTATTGTTAATAGTATATTAATATATTAACAAATTATAATAATATATTAAATAACTATAATATATTAAAAAATATACTTGTATTTACAAGAAATGACGGATAAAATTTCTAAAATCATCTTCCTCCCTAAAACTCTGAATGCCACAGCCCTAAAAATTAATAAGATTTGGGAATTATATGTCTTTTTAAAAATATTAAAGGGTGTTTATTTCCTTAAACGGTGGGGGCTAAAAGTCCTATTCCCAAAGGAGTAGTGTGCCGGCGTTGGAGGCTAGAAGGAAAATTCGTTACATTGCTCAAACACTTTTCTACATCTAAACTAATCATTAGGATTTATATTAACTAATAAACCCTAATAATACGAGCGTTCATAAAACTTCATATGAACATTGAACTAGCATGGCATCATATTGTAATAAGTTGTACAGCTGTCAATCTCTTATTAGTCAGATATATTCTGGGTTAGTTACATGAATGTAGTATAAATATCATACTCTGTACACATTCTTAGTTAGTTACTTCAGTAGAATTTTCTCTCCTTTACTCAATTTTTAAGTTATCTTTTATATTGGGGGCAAATGATAATTTATTAACGAAATGATTTTGCCCTCTTAATAAGCTCTCATTTCTACCCTTTGATCAACACAGCCTTCTTTTATTACATCAAAATTCTTCCTCTTTCCATCAAAATTTCATGGATCTGCCCTTACGTATTATCATATGAGACTATATAATAAATTTAATTACGTATGTTTGGAACATTTTTGTTATCCTTAAGCAGATTTTATTTTCATTTTTTGATAGTATATATTGTCAAAAGTAAATGCTATAAACACTTTCGGAAAAAAGATGAAGAGCGTCTTTGGAGTAATTTTTTCTATAGGAACTAACAAAACAACTAAATGATGTATGTATCTCTAAGATTTATTATTATTATTATTTTTTTCTGTAGTTGACAAAGCATCATGATTGTGTTGGATGATAAGATTAAAGGTGGGAATGGACCAATTTTTTAGGATAAAAAAAAATGATTCAATCCTGGGCATGTTTGGCTATTGAACTAGTTGATTAGTCTAAAGTTTAATTCAAAAGTAATGGGACTATTAATCCTTAGGAAAATTATCATTCATATATCCTATAGATGCTCTGTTATAAAAAATATTACAACACTTTGAGAGTGTACCAATCGTCCACCCTAAGTTGACAAAATGTATCTGATGTCCATCAAACCGTTACTTGCTGTTTAAATAGGATAATGTCAGAGGGGTAATTTGGTCTTTTCATATGATACAAGTGATAATTCAAGGGTATATAAGTGATAATAAAATAATTTAAGGGTATACAAGTGATACTTTTCAAGGGTAAAATCGTTAATTCGCTATAATTCCATTAACTTTCAAACGACAGCTAACGGTTTAGTGGTCGACAGATAACTTTTTTCAATTTAGGGTGGATGATTGATACACTCTCAAAGTGTTGTAGTCTTTTTTTATAATAGAGCATCTATAGGGTATACGAATGATAATATCCCTAATCAATCCTTAATTCAACTTAGGTTTAAGTACTATATAAAAAATCTTCTTTATCACTCTTTTCATTTTTATTTAGATTAAAATTTATATAAATAAATATAAAGAATTAATTTCATAATTTATTTAAACTAAAATTTTATATTATATTAAATATCCAAATTTTAATTCAATAATTTATTTATATTAGAATTTTATACAATAGTAATCCCAAAACTTTATTTAACAATTTATTTACAAAAATATTAAATATCAAATTCAAAAATTAGTAATATAATTTAAAATAATTATACTATTTTAATAGTTATTTAGCTATATTAAATTAAATTTAACATATCCTTGTCCCATACTATACTAAACAAACGATAATACCTTATATAGTGCAGTCAATCTATTATAATATAATTTAATCTAATCTTATAAATTGGTTCAATTTAATCATACTTGTCAAATCAGTAAATTTTAAAAAGTAATTTTATAACAGCTTTAAAAAAGCATTTTTTCAGTTACTTCTACAAAACGTGCTTTCGCGGAAAGCACTCGTGAAATGCACATTCTCACAAAACACATGGTGTGTTCAATTGGGCCTCAGCCCATTAAAACTACAACCATGAAAGCAAGCAATGCTCGTTGGGCTTTAGAAAACTTATACACGTAGCCCACCACCGGCGCCCTAATTTGTCTCCACCCCTCTAAATATTATTGATTGATGCATATGTTTCACAGCATAGAGTGGCTTACATTGGAGCTTTTCTGAAAAAGTGAAAATTTCATTTAATTATTTATTATTCACGGATGAGAAATTAACTTCTTCTTCTTTTTTCTAATGCTACAGTCTGGTGACCTTGCCTAGTGTGTTTTAGTTGGATAAAAATTTTGGCAAATGTTTCTTAGCAAGGAAGCTTAAACAGTTTAACCCGAATTTAACCTGGAATGAACGCAAACCAAACTAATCCGAATTGTGAATTTGAATTTCAGTTCGATTCGGTTTGGTTCAGGTTCGCATTTTCAACCCGAACGGGTTCAATGCTCCAATCTGATCGGGTTGTAACCCAAACCGAAACCCGAAAACCCGAACTGAAACTCGATTTGCCCACCCCTAATGAGAACTGAGAAGTATCCATATCGTAAAAAGAAAGGTCTTGATAATAATTTTGGCTAAAAATCTGTTTTTTAACTTTTATTTTTATTTTTTTATGCTGTATTTTAGTTGTTGAATAGGTTATATATAGAAGTTTAGTTAATTTTGTTTTGGATGAAAAATCAATGAGTACTTATGTGATTAATAAGTGAAATTTTGTTTGCATCATGTAGTCAGCTATAATGCATCGGATGGCTTTTACTCAGCATGGAAGAAATGCTCTCCGGCAGATTACTAAAGAGAGCTCTGATCGCGTGTTGCATCACCCATTGCTATTTTCTTGTCAAGGAGTCAGATACAGACGATTGGAAGTGATTCTAACAACAGTGAGTAAATTGATCTTTTGTTTTCCCTTTTCACCAGTTTGGATCTCTTGACTAATCAGCCTGTTTGAGTTTTAACTTGTGTATTAATAATTGGTTTTATATGTTCAGAAAGTTGATAAGCTTGGTAAAGCTGTGAAGGTTGCTCCAGGGTATTTCCGCAACCACTTGATGCCCAAATTGCTTGCTGTTCCAAATATCGAGAAGTTTGCTCATCTCATCAGAGAGCAGCGCAGGGTATTTGTTTTTCATGATTTTTCTTGGTTGAACTTTTTTTCTGTTTGGGTTGACAATAGTTAATTCTAGTGATACAGAAATTTGCTCATTTTCTTTAATACTTTGTTTAGCCATTTTGTCAATTAATTTGACTCATGGCTTCAAATTATTGCTAAATTCTTGGTTTGTAAATATTTATGATTTTTGAAGGGGCATTTACAAGTTATTAATATTTGTTGTGCCTGTGACTTATTTTCATCAGATTTGCCAGCCTGAGGAAGAGGAAGAGGTTAAAGTTATCAGGAAGTCTGAGGATAATACGAGTAGAGAATTTGAGAAGGCAGCCAGGCGCCTAGAGAATGCTCGACTAGTTTGTGGCCTATCTTTTAATTTCTTCAGATTTGGGACAAATTGTCTTGGAGTGAACTAACGTGTTGCCTTTTCTTTTTTTAAGCTTGAATGATCTATTTGCTACAGTTAGGAGTGAACGTCGTAATGAATTTTAAATTATGCTGTTTGTTTCGATTTACTTTTCTATCTTAGCTCCATGTGATTAGCGGAATAGTGGTCCTGCGAGTATAAAATGAACTCCTTAAGTCAAATTCCTTCTTGAGGTGTTGGAGAAAGAACTAAATACATGTAATCTTGCTTTCGGATATGGATTATCTGATGGATGTTGTACTTTCAAGGTATTGAGGAGATTCCCCAATATAGAAAAATTACGTTCCCGTGCATCAAAAGATGATCCCATAGAATTGCGTTCACCTGTGACAAAAGAGGAGCTTGTAGCTGAGGTATGGATTTTTATCTTTCTTGGTTGTTCTTTATAGTTGTTTCTCATCATAATAGCAAAAGCAGTTTGTTCTGAGTGACCGGTGTGGTCTAAAGGACTTCAAGGTGGTTAGGTCCAGCCGAGCATTGTAAATATTAACGGTCATTATGAATGTGTAATTCCTACATGTGAAATTGAATTTCCATGGTATAGCATGGTAAATTTCTGCTAGGGTGTGATTGTATGGTAGCCAATTGTGAGCAACAGATCCACATAGTAATATAGACTGAAATTTTGCGTCTTAATCCATGAAGATATAGATTTTGAAAAATATTATACAAGCACTGGGGGTTACCTTAAATATTCTGGACTTGTCATTGATAGAGTTTCTTTTACCTAGTTATTGATATTTCTTTCAATTTTCTATTTTACTGATACCATATATACAATTTTAGGTGGCAAGACAACTTTCGATTTCTATTGAGCCTAAAAACCTCCATCTACCATCACCTCTGTCTGCTTTCGGGGAATACGAGGTTCCTATGCGCTTACCCAAAGCCATTCCCCTACCAGAAGGAAAGGTCCAGTGGACTCTCAATGTTAAAGTCCGCGGCAAATAAACAATCGTTTCATTTGTTTTGTTTTACTCGGTTCGGGATCCAAATTCCATTGTAGAACAGTTTTTGGTTTTTCTTCATAACATTCTGAAGATAATACAGCAGGCAACATTGTTTGCAACGCTACAGCTAATTTGCAGTAGGATGAAACAATCAGAATTTTGCCTTTTTCGTGTATAAATTTTATTTTTTTAATTGTGATATTACAATTTTTCCCATCAAGCATTATGAAGCTTAATATTTGGATAAATGTTAGGTTTAATCTATAAATTATAACTTCAGTGTTTATTTAGTTTTTATATTTTGAAAAATATCTCAAGGCAGCCCTATTATCAAATATTGGCTTGGCAGTCCTATTATCAAATATGTTGTACTCTTACTTTTATTTTTTCTTTGTTTTTATAATAATACTCTGATAACAATATTTTTTTACATTAATTTTTTAATCAATAAAAAAGGTAACTAGCAAATTAACCGATAAATTAATTTGTTAATTTTTAATCAATAAAAAACTTTAATTAATATTAATTAATAAATTACGGGTAGCATATTAAAAAATAAATATTAGCATAAAACAATTGATATTTTTCATTCTCTTACAACAATCTTACTAATTATTATTTATAAATTAATAATACAAGTTAATTTAAAGTAATGTTTAATATTCTTGCAACAATCTTACTAATAATTTTTTTTTTGTAAAAAATTAATTTATTAAATTAATTCTAAAAGTAAAATAATAATAATTAATTTGTATCTTACTTTTAAGATTAATTTGATAAATTCAATTTGTTTTAATTAATGTCTCCAAAAATATAGTTGCAACGATATTATTAAAAAAGTAAAAAAATAAATATAGGATTTTAATATAACTGCCAGTAAAAATAACTTGAGATATTTTTTAAGATAGAAAAATTAAACCAACACTTAATTAAAAATATAAAGAACTAAATAAACATTTATCTTCTAAATTTCAACCTACTGGCTAATGGTCATACAATCGCGGTGTGGTCCGGGATGCCCGGCCCAGCCCATCATGCAAAAAGCCATGTCACCCGTATTCTCAGGCTGCTACTGCATTACCACTTTGCCAGTTGCCACGAAGCTCCCCACATCACACCGCACTGATGCCTCTAGAAAACTAACTTAAAAAAATGGTATTAATAAGCGTACGCCACGTCACTCCTCACTCTCTTCTTCGTCACTTTCCTCTCACTCAACACTTTCTCCCCAAACAAATTCCTTCTTTGAAAAATCGCATTTTCTCCTTCACAACAACAGCTACAATGTCTTCAACTTCCAAAAAGGTAATTATTTTTTAAAATTTTATCTTTTGTTTAGTTTCTTTCTGTTGCCTTTTTGTTTCGTTTTTTGAATTCTCTGTGTCGTTTTTTTCCCCCAAGGTTTTGGTGCCTGTTGCGAACGGGAGTGAGCCGATTGAGGCCGTGATAACGATCGATGTTTTGAGAAGGTCTGGAGCTGACGTCACGGTTGCGTCTGTGGAGAAACAGCTTCGTGTCGACGCGTGTCATGGTGTCAAGATTGTCGCTGATGCTCTCGTGTCTGGCTGCCGCGACGCCGTTTTTGATCTTATAGCTCTTCCCGTATGTATTGCAGCTCACCTCAGCTCATGCTAATTTATGTGATGTTTGTATAATTATAGATGATTACTGCTGATACTGAATGTTAAGCTAAATAATTCGTCCTTAAGTCATCTTCATTTAATTTTCGATTGAAAATGAAAAAATAATAATTTTAAGCAAAGAAAAATATAGAAAATGTTTATTTTGTTTTAATTTTATTTTTTAATTTTCAGGGATTTCCTTATTGTGACTGTTATCATTCATTATATGGTCCTAGTTAAATGTTTCAAATTGTTGTAGTCAGTGAAATTCTTTTCGATATTTATTCTGGCATGTATATTTTTCCTTTTCAATTTCTTTTGTTGCTGATTCTTTGATTATGTTATATCCTTTTTTGTTTCCTTTGTAGGGTGGCATGCCCGGTGCTACCAATCTGAAGGAATCTGAAGTATTAGAAAGCATTGTGAAGAAGCAGGCCTCAGCTGGGCGTCTTTATGCTGCTGTCTGTGCTTCACCTGCTGTGGCATTAGGGTCTTGGGGTCTGTTGAAGGGATTGAAGGTAAGAGTTAGATAAGCCTTTTTGATGTTTTGTGGTCTTTTGGGAATTGCACTGATATTTTTGTTATAGTTCAGTTTTCTTCTCGCTGATGATTGTTAAGTTCTAATTTATGTAGTTGTTCATTTTTCGTAGGCTACTTGTTATCCGTCATTTATGGAGCAATTAGCTCCTGCTTGTGCAGCAACTGTTGAATCAAGAGTACAGCAGGATGGTAAAGTTGTTACGAGTCGTGGACCGGGCACTACCATGGAGTTTGCCGTTGCACTTGTTGAGCAGTTGTATGGGAAAGAGAAAGCTGATGAAGTTTCTGGGCCACTGGTATTAACTTTTATGGATAACGTTGTTTAAAAAAATTATGAGTTATATAATTTGTGGAAGCTTCAGGTGCTAATGTATTCAAGAAAATAAGTTCAGGGGAAGAGTATGACTTTTTGCATTAGTGATTCATTAGATGAAATTGTATACCTGCTGGTCCATCATAAGGTGGTGAAAACAATGTTTGATTTAATTAATGGAATCCTGAAATATGCATTTGTTGAGCTTCAATGTCTCCACTGATAAAATTCTTTTTAATGTAAGTTCTTTCTCTTGGTATTTGTATTTGAATTTTCTGTTCCTCATGCTTTCGTCTTTACTGTCACCTTGTGCCTAGGTAATGCGTGCAAATCATGGAGATGAATACACTATTGCTGAGTTCAATCCAATTCAGTGGACATTTGACAATTCTCCTCAGGTGAGATTGGACTGTTAGTTTCTTGTATTTGTTTCTCTTCTTCCATGTTTTGAGGGATACCCATTTGGCAGTAAATAAAAATCTGTGATATCTTCTATACATGTACATATACATCATTGACTTCACTCATTTGTGAACATATTGGAGGTAGTAGATTTATTGTTATGATATGTCTAATAAAATCCAAAGTTCGATGCAACTACAAAAGAAGTATGAGCAGTGCTCGACCAGAGAGGAAAAAGAAGGTTTTTTTCTTTTTTTTTTTGGGGGGGGGGGGGGTTGGTTGGGTGGCAATGGGAATGATAGGGTTGAAAGTTCAGGGTATCGACAAGCTGTAAAATGGCTATCGACAAAATGATATTTCACATTAGAGAATGTGAGGTCCTGAAGATTGCTGACTTGTGGTCAAAATGGAATTCTTGATAACTTTAAATGTTAAAAATTCTTGGTGAACATTTTGTACTTTTTTTTCTTTCAGATTCTTGTGCCTATTGCGAATGGTTCAGAGGAGATGGAAGCTGTTATAATAATTGATATTCTGCGACGAGCTAAAGCAAATGTTGTGGTTGCGTCAGTTGAGGATAAACTAGAAATTCTGGCTTCTCGTCAAGTTAAATTAGTGGCAGATATGCTTATTGATGAGGCAGCTAAACTTTCGTATGATTTGATTGTGTTGCCAGTAAGTGGGGTTGCTAACTCTTGCCTCATAGTCTTTACCAAATTATTGACTTACTAACTACAATTTATCTTTGCACAGGGTGGACTTGGTGGTGCTCAAGCATTTGCGAAGTCAGAAAAATTGGTAAATATGCTAAAGAAGCAAAAGGAATCAAATAGACCTTACGGTGCTATATGTGCATCCCCAGCACTAGTGTTGGAGCCCCATGGCTTACTCAAGGTATGACCATTTCTGCTTAAATATTTTCTCTTGATTTGAATCACCTAATCTGAACTTGATAAAACATTGTGATCTTGTGTGATTTTATGAACGTGGTCTTATCTCATGTAAGTCTGTAATGAATTTATTGAAGTTTGCTGACAAATTACAAACTCAAAAACTGCTGCTGCTTCATTAGTTACAGTACCCAAGGAGTTATGATAGACATCCCAAACTTTTTACCCCAAATTCCCTCTCAAATGACATGGTAGTTATTAAGTGGTTGGTAATTTTTTATAAGATATAAGTGAATTAATTATATTATTTAATCAACCAATTGATAAGTGTCATGCCATTTGAGATGAATTTTTGGGATGTGTAGCAAAACTTTATGCTGATTTGTTTTGGCTACATTCATGTAAAACATTTTTCCCCAAATCCCAAGAACTTCCCGCAATATCATTCCTTTGTATTTGTTTTCCCCTTTAGACATGTTTAACTTTGGTTCAGGGTAAAAAAGCTACGGCTTTTCCTGCCATGTGCAACAAGCTATCAGATCAAAGTGAAATTGAAAACAGGGTTGTGGTTGATGGCAACCTTATCACCAGCAGAGGGCCAGGAACTTCCATGGAGTTTGCACTGGCAATTGTGGAGAAGTTTTTTGGCCGCAACAAAGCTCTTGAGCTTGCAAAGATATTGCTTCTCTCCTGCACCTAAAATTTGTACCAGGACCTGACTACTATTAAACTAGAGTATTTATTCCTGTATTACTACTGCTTGTAGAGAGGCAAAATGGAAACTTGAATTCGTGTTTGAATATGGATTCACTGTGCGGGTTTGTACAAGAGCTTGTTTATAAATAAATGAGTTCATAAAGATTCATTTTAAATATTTGGAATAAACGTGAGTTGCTGTTTAGTTCTGTTTTCAATGTTCACCGTTCAATTGTGATCCAGAGCAATATAACTACACTCACCGGGAATTTTAATTATGAACCAAGAGCGAAGTTGAACCGAGAATTTGATACTTTATATATTCCAGTTACCATATTTAAGAAAGAGTATTGAAAAGAAAGACTGATACAACCTTCCACATCCAGTCGGATCAATCGGATTGCATACAAGAAGGGCAGCCCAACAACGAGACCAATTACGAACAGCCCATGAAGGAAGCCACATCACAGGTTGAGGAAGAATCAGCTCACGAGGAACAGTACGCCAGCACACGAGTTAGAAGAGCCCCTAGGTGGTTTAAGGATTATGTCGTGTAGTGAAATTGTTAGTACCTTATGATTGCTGGTTTGTTTTTGCTGTCATATTTTCTGTTAGAAGTTGCTGAGCTGTAATATTTTTGCTAATGTCTTAGACAGAGGAATATATGTAGAGCAAAACGAATTCGTGTGGGGCATCAGGAAATAAAATATCTCTTTCTATTTCTCTTGACTCTTCTCTCTTTCTCAACCTCTCTTTCCATTCTTAATATTCATCTCTGATCTTTCTATTTTTTTGGAGTCAACACTCACTCGAAGAGTGCAAGTTTAATCCGATACATCCTTGGTTGCGTAGAGGTGTATCATTGGTGCTTTCATTACTATCATCATGACGGACTCTGAACTGTTAAAAACAATTCAAGAACAGTTCGAGAGTCAAACATTGTCGTTGCATCAAACGCTGCAACAATATATGGCAACTGTAGATTCTCGCCTTGACGATTTGCGTTCACAGATCCAGGGGTCTTCCAATAACACGGGTCGAGTTCCTAATCAACCACACCCAATATCTTCATCTACGAAGGCAAATTCCAGTGGTGTTGAGATATCCCCAGTGCTCCGTTCCATGAAGATGGAGGTTCCTAAGTTTGATGGATCTGACCCAAATGGGTGGGTTTTCCGAATCGAGGAATTTTTTTTATTTTCACGGTACACCAGAAACTCTTTGCTTGTGGATTGTTTCCTTTCATATGGAAGGACGAGTGGCAGCGTAGTATCAATGGATGAAGATGAATAGTTTGCTTACAACCTGGAAAGCATTTTTGCAGAATCTTAAACATCGTTTTGGTGCCTCTCTCTATGACGATCCTTAAGGAAATTTATCCAAGTTAGCCCAAACTACAACGGTGGCTAACTTTCAGACCACCTTTGAAGATTTAATGAATCGGGTGACTGGAATCTCAGAGCCACTTCTGATAAGTTTTATTATACGGGATTGAAACCCGATATTCGTCGTGAGCTGCTTTTTGCTCGGCCCTCTTCTCTGATGGAAGCATTTGCGTTAGCTCGGGCCTATAAAGCATGGGCTGAAGAGGCCAAACAAGGACACCGCTTTTTGACGAAATGGAACAACACAGCATCCACATCTACCATAAACTCCCCGTCACACAAATTTCAGCCTCAACCATATCCTCTTGCTTCAACACAAAGTACTCCTCCGCCCCCTAAACTAAACACGTTACCACCACTTCTTCCCACATCCAACTTACCAGTTCGTCGCCTCACTCCAGTAGAGCTCCGTGACAAGCCGGAAAAAGGCTTGTGTTATAATTGTGATCAGAAATATAGCGCTAATCATCGCTTTTGCAGTAAGTTTTTGCTCCTTATGGGTACGGATGATAATGAACCTGCTTCTTTTGAGCAAGAGTTGCCACCAGAGTTGGTTGAGGAGGTCATAACAGGGGATATTTCCAGTTTCAATGCTTTGGCGGGTCAGATCAATCCCCGCTCACTCCGTTTGATTGGTGAAGTTGGTTCTCACAGTTTTTAAGTGTTGATCGATAGTGGGAGTACCCACAACTTTATCAAACGAACAGTGGCAGAGCGTATGGGCTTACCGATACAACCAACAACACCCTTCCGTGTTTATATTGGCAATGAGGATTTTCTAGTGTGCAAATACTTTTGCCCTCAAGTTGCTCTCACGTTGCAGGGGACTGTTTTCACCTTAGATCTCTTTGTTCTGCCAATTGAGAATCCAATGGCTGCAACTCTTGGGCTGTGTCTCGCATGATTACTCTGCCCTATCTATGGAATTTTGTTGGAATGGGGCACCAGTGACTCTTCGAGGCGATCTAGCCACTACTCCCTCCTTAATCACCTTTACTCAGTTGCAATCTCTACTCCACCATGCCGATATCTATAGCGTGTTTACTCTGCAACAGATACCTGCATTTGGGGAGGAATCGGCAAGTAATCCAGAGAGTTCTTCCTTCAAATTACCTGTAAATTTAACTCAACCCTTCATAGACCTCCTACACAGCTACTGCAACTTATTTCTTCCACCTACTACACTGCCGCCGCATCGTACAATTGATCATAAAATCCATCCCCTCCCAAATTCCACTCCAATAAATGTCCGCCCTTATAGCTACCCTCATTTCCAAAAAAACGAGATGGAAAAAGCTTATCCGTGAAATGTTAGAACAAGACATCATTCAACCGAGTCAAAGTCCATTTTCATCACTGGTCTTGTTGGTTAAAAAAAAAGATAGAACTTATCGCTTCTGTGTTGATTACAGGGCTTTGAATGCCGTGACAATCAAAGATAAATTTCCCATTCTGACTATTGACGAATTATTTGATGAGTTAGGCGGGGCAGCAGTTTTCAGCAAGTTGGATTTACGGGCTGGTTACCATCAAATTTGCGTGTACCACCGCGACATTTATAAAACGACCTTTCGCACTCATGAGGGCCACTACGAGTTCCTTGTCATGCCATTTGGTTTAACAAACGCACCTTCTACCTTCCAAGCTACTATGAACCAGATTTTCGCTTTCTTTTTGCATAAATTCATGATTTTTTTTTTATGACATTTTGGTTTACAGTGCTACAACAGAGGAACATTTGCGGCATCTTCAGCAAGTATTGGTGTGCCTTCATTTTCACCAGTTCTTTGTCAAGCTCTCCAAATGCTTGTTTTGCCAAGAAAATATTGATTACTTGGGCCACATTGTTTCGGCCTCTGGTGTGCGGTCAGACCCTCAGAAAATTGAAGCTATGGTTCATTGGCCGACTCCTCAGACTACAAAACAACTTCGAGGATTTTTGGGTTTAATGGGTTATTACCGGTGGTTTATTCATGGGTATGCATCGTTAGCAACCCCCCTTACTGATTTACTTTGTAAAGATGCCTTCCAGTGGACACAAACAACAGCTGAAGCGTTTGACGCTCTTAAGAAGGCAATGGTGAAAGCCCCTGTGTTGTGGCTACCAGATTTTGATGCTGACTTTATCCTTGAAACTGACGCATCTAATGTGGGTATAGGGGCTGTGCTTATGCAATCCGGGCACCCCATATCTTACTTCAGTAAGAAATTAGGCCCTCGACTTCGTGCTTCTTCTACTTACATCAAGGAATTAACTGCTATTGTTGAGGCAGTGCACAAGTGGCGACAATACTTATTGGGTAGATTTTTTGTCATCCGAACTGACCATAAGAGCATTAAAGAACTTCTACAGCAGGTGGTTTAAACTCCGGATCAGCAAATCTACATCGGAAAATTATTAGGCTATCACTTCCGTATTGAATATGTGTACCAATCTTGATGCTTTATCACGAGTTCGAGGCGTGCGGATCGCTTCTTGTTTGCCTCTTCTTAGTCGCCCTTCGTTTGAGTTGTTAGCAACTCTAAACTTAGAAAATTCCACTCTCTCGGATATGATTGCCCTTCATCACCAATTTGCTACGGGAACTCTTTCAAGGGATTATTCGCTACATAATGGATTTCTTTTTTACCGCAATCGCTATTATATCAGCCCATCATCATCTTTGAAAGAAGTTCTATTGGCTGAGTTCCACTCTACTCCACTTGCGGGGCATGTAGGCATCAAACGCACGCTGGTCCGTTTGGCGTCTACTTTTTTCTGGCCTAAAATGCGTATGGATGTTGAGCGGTTTTTGGCCGAATGTCTTGTGTGTCAACAGACCAAATACTCTACTCAAGCACCAGCGGGACCACTACAACCTCTTCCTATTCCTACTTTAGTTTGGGACGAACTCACTATGGACTTCATTACTGGCCTTCCCGTTTTGCGGGGTTTTTCGGTGATATTGGTAGTTGTTGATCGCCTTACTAAATCGGCACACTTCGGATCCCTTCCCACTCAATTTACTACTGTGAAGACAGCCGAATTATTCGTGGATGTGGTTATCAAAATTCATGGGTTTCCTACTCTATTATTTCTGATCGTGACCCTGTGTTCTTAAGCAATTTTTGGAAGAAGTTATTTGAGTTAAGCGGCACTACCCTTCGTCACAGTACCGCCTATCACCCACAAACAGATGGGATATCGGAGGTAGTCAATCGTGGCTTGGAGCAGTATCTTCGCGCTTTCACTCAAGAAAAACCAAGCTCATGGGTATCTCTACTTGGGTGGGCTGAATTTTCTTACAATTCTTCCTATCACAGCAGCATCAAGATGTCTCCTTTTCAAGCTCTTTTTGGGCGACCACCTCCTTCCATCCCTCCTTACTCAAAGGGCTCTACTTCAATCCAAGCTCTTGATGAAGCATTAAGTGAACGGGATGCATTACTCCGTTCTTTGAAAGAGAATTTACGCCAAGCTCAACATCGCATGATTCAAAAAGCTAATGCTCATAGACGTGAAGCTCAGTTTGCTGTTGGGGACCAAGTTCTAGTGAAGCTTCGGCCATACCGCCAAAATACAGTGGCAACTCGTTCTTGTCAAAAGTTAGCTAAACGGTATTATGGCCCTTTCCATGTGCTAGCTCGAGTTGGTCCAGTAGTTTATAAACTTGACTTGCCCATCGGTTCTAAGATCCACCCAGTGTTTCATATTTCCCTTCTCAAACCCTTCCTTGGTTCTCAAAACCCTGCTCCCCATTCCTTGCCATCAACAAGTATGCACAATCAGCCATTATCTTTACATGCTGCAGTTTGCGCTATGCGAACCGTGCTTAAACAAGGAAAGCAATGCCGTCAAGTTCTGGTGCAGTGGCAAGACAATTCCCTTGAGAATTCTACTTGGGAAGAGTTTGAAACATTCTGTAAACTTTATCCCGACTTTCACCTTGAGGACAAGGTGAGTTTTGAAGATGGAGGGAATGATACAACCTTCCACATTCAGTCGGATCAACCGGATTGCTTACAAGAAGGGCAGCCCAACAACGAGACCAATTACGAACAGCCCATGAAGGAAGCCACATCACAGGTTGAGGAAGAATCACGAGGAGACACCAAAGACACGAGTTAGAAGAGCCCCTGGGTGGTTTAATGATTATGTCGTGAAGTTAAATTGTTAGTACCTTATGATTCTTTGGTTTGTTTTTTTTGTCATATTTTTTAGAATGTAATATTTTTGCTAACGTCTTAGACAGAGGAATATATGTAGAGCAGAACGAATTCGTGTGGGGCATCAGGAAATAAAATATCTCTTTCTATTTCTCTTGGCTCTTCTCTCTTTCTCAACCTCTCTTTCCATTCTTAATATTCATCTATGATCTTTCTATTTTTTTGGAGTCAACACTCACTCGAAGAGTGCAAGTTTAATCCGATACATCCTTGGTTGCGTAGAGGTGTATCAAAGACGCTAAGAGAGAATATTGAAGTTAAACACATACCATATCTAGTATTAAGTCTGTATGCCAAAGTTACAAATTCGAAGATCAGATTTCTCATTTCAATTTATGTTCTGCTCAAAACAATGGTCCTTATTCCACAAGCACAAACAAGAAAGAGTACGAACAAAGTTAACAGAGACACGCAGTGAAAATTACGCTAATTGGTTGCAGCAGCATCATCCAGGAACTTCACTTTAATCTTCTTGAGCGTCATATTTATCCTCATGTCGGGTGACTCCATACAACAATCCATTGCCAAATCCATTATGCTTAATATACAATCCATTTTGGCAGAAAAAGCTTGCTCTTCTCGCACCAAATTTGCGTCAACTGTTGGGGAAAAATCAGGTTTTTGAAATTTTATAAAACCTTTTAAGGACCGCTCTCATATAATATATAGGAATACGTAATCCAGAAATCGTACCTTGAAAATCTGAGTTTGCTTTTTCCGCTGAAGTGATTTAGGCTCCTAGATCACGATCCGCCACCACCACGCCTGTTAGATCACGATCCGTCACCACCACGCTTGTTAGATCACGAACTGTCTCCAATGATCTTCCAGGTTATGACTCAGGTTCGATCTGCACTTGACGTGTGGGCGCCTTTATCACTACCAAAGCAACTAGCACGAGAAAATTTTTCTCTCAACAATGGAGAGAAAAATCTTTTTCTCTGATTTGTATAAAGTGGCCTCACTTTTCTTTAGAGAAAATAAGCCTTATATATCTCCCTTTAAATAAAACCCAGCTCCAAGAATAAAATAAAACTCACGTTGTTTTTTTTGATAGAGGACCCACCATGTAAAATAACATAAGGCCCTTACACATAGGCTAATTAAATGGAGCCTCCCACTAAATGATATATTTAGGCTTTTGACCCAAATAGCTAGTTATCTTGCTTATTAGTGATCAATTAAATGAGGATCATTTGGGAACATACAATAGTGGCTATAACAATTGTAATTAAACTAGCCTAATTATTTAATTCCAAATCTACTCCACTAAAAGATTGGAACGACTTCCATAATTGTATGCTCGAATAATAATTCCCAAGCCACATTGATTTCTTTATCGCACAATCCTTTGTACCACATCGTTAATTAAATTGATATCTCAATCCAATCAATTTAATAACATCTTATTCCTTGATCCTTCTGGTTTTCTAATGATCATTTTCAACATACTAAATATGTTGACACACTAGAGAATTACATGATCAAGAAAACCTATCAAGAGATGTGTTGTACAAATTCTATATTGTTAATCCATAACTCCAATACTCATAATTGCTCCCACCAAGATACCGGGTAATCTTGACCACAAGGATGTGTCGTGCCCATTGGTAACTCAAATGAAATAACAATCACAATCATGAAATCATAATTAACTCAAGATTAAGATTACAGTAAAATCAACGCCTATGAGATTTAATAAGTCTGACAGTTATTACAAAGTTAATTAAATCTCATATGTGATCCTGTTCAATGCAGTCGTACTACATCAATAAATTCATACATGATTAGGACAAATCGTTCAATGAATTTATTACAGTCTATACCTAAATAAAGTGCCCAACTTTATTTATCAACTGCGAACTAAATTTATTTAATCATAAGATAACTTGTATTTATGTTTTCTGTGAATCCACATGGTGATCACATAAATACATATAATATGATTAAATGGACTTTAATACAAATATTAATGCAATTAAGATATTTAAATAAAATACCTCATCGATTTTATTAATCAGAAAAATTGTTTATTACAATTAAATAAACACATATGCTTTTAAAGAGCATATTTTCCCAACAATCTCCCACTAGCTCTCAAAGCATATTTGGCATCTCACGCATGCCCATGGATTCTAAGTGCAAGTTAAAAGATTTCCCAGGTATGGCCTTAGTAAAAGGATCTGCCAAGTTTTGCTGTGACGCAATCTGAGTAACCTCCACATCACCTCTCTGCACTATATCCCTTATAAGATGATACTTCCTCTCAATATGTTTTTGTTTCTTGTGGTTCCTTGGTTCCTTAGATTGAGCTACCGCACCACTATTATCGCAAAATAGTTTCAGGGGTGCAGTTACAGCAGGTACCACCTCAAGATCTTGTAGGAACTTGCGGAGCCATCGGATGCCACATATTGTGGAGTGCGATACAAGATTGTTTCACACTCCTCCAACTAATAGCTCCACTTCCCAATGTAAACACATAGGAAGTTGATTTTGGAATCCTTATTTGACATAAAGTCGAATCATAACCCGGAATGAGTTCATCAGAATACACAAGCATATAATTTTTAGTTCTTTTCGGATACTTCATTATATGCTTGATCCAGTGTTCGAGTCGGATTAGATTGATATCTACTAACCATCCCTAAAGCAGATGGCCTAGTGCAAAGCATGGCATACATGAGACTTCATGGGAACTCGTCTCATTCGCTCTATCTCTTCAGATGTTTTAGGTGATTGATCCTTAGAGAATATAATTCCATGTCCGAATGGTAATAAAGTCTTGGAATTTTCCATGCTAAATCTAGCCAATATCTTATCGATATAGACCGCTTGAGACAAGGCTAAAGTTTTATTCTTAGGTCTCGTAGTAACTTGATACCAAGAATATAACTTGCATCTCCTAGGTCTTTCATATCAAATTGTTTTGCTAACAACTCTTTATTGTAGTCAATACTCCTATATCGTTTCCAATTAGGAGAATATCGTCTACATAAAGAATTAGGAAGGCTACAGATTTTTCTTGAATTTTCTTGTACACACATGGTTCATCAATGTTCTGAATGAATCCAAACGATTTAATCGCTTGATCAAATCTGATGTTCCATGACCGGGATGCTTGCTTCAATCCATAAATGGATTTCTGCAACTTACATACCATGTGTTTTTGGCCTTTTTGTATAAATCCATCTGGTTGCTGCATGTAGATGTTTTCTTCAAGATGCCCATTAAGAAAGGCAGTCTTGACATCCATTTGCCAAATTTCATAATCTAGCACTGCAGCAATGGAGAGCAGAATCCTGATGGATTTAAGCATAGCAACCAGAGAAAAAGTTTCCTCATAATCGATTCCCTCTTTCTGAGTAAACCCTTTGGCTACTAATCTTGCTTTAAATGTTTCCACCCTTTCATCTACTCCTCTTTTTTCTCTTATAGATCCACTTGCACACTATAGGTTTTACCCCATTTGGTGCCTCTACAAGTTCCCAGACTTTATTGGAATACATAGATTCCATTTCTTGATTCATGGCCTTTTTCCAAAATTCAACATCTCTATCTATTAGAGCTTCGTTGTAACTAGTGGGATCTTGTACATGTTCATCTGAGATAGCCGTATAGGTTTCTCCCAAAAGCATGTATCTCGTAGGTAACCTAGTTACCCTCCCACTACGACGAGGTTCTAAAAATGATGGTTGTTCAGGGTTAATCCTGTGTTGATCATCTGGTTGTTGTTCTTCCTGCTCGCGCATTGAAAAAGCATCAACGATCACCCGAGTTCTTTAAGTATTACCTTACTCTTAGGTTTGAAGTTATTCATATAGTCTTCCTCAAGGGAAGTGAAATGTGTGCTCACGATCACTTTCCTATCTTGAGGACTATAAAATAAACCTCCCCTTGTTCCTTTGGGATATCCCACAAACATACAAACCTCAGATCGTGAATCCATTTTGTCTGCCTTTGGTTTCAGCACATGTGCTGGTGATCCCCAAATACGGACATGTCGTAAACTTGGTTTGCGACCTGACCATAATTCTATTGGGTTTTTGACTTAGATGGAACTAAGTTCAAAAAGGTGCTAGTCCCCAAAAAGAGATTGGTAATGACGAATAACTAAGCATAGATCTCACCATATCCAAAAGAGTTCTATTTCTTCTTTCAGCTACCCCATTTTGTTGTGGTGTTCCTGGGGCAGTCAATTGAGATACAATCCCATTTTCAACCAGATACTCTTTGAAATCTCCGAGAGAAATTCACCACCTCGATCGGATCGAAGTTTCTTTATGTTCTTATCTAATTGCTTTCTGTCTATACTCTTTGAATTTCTCAAGAGCTTGGACTTATGACGCATCGGATAAACATAACCGTATCTTGAGTAATCATCGGTGAAAGTGATGAAATACTCATAACCTCCTCGAGCTTGTACATTGATTGGTCCACATACATATGTACCAATTCAAGTTGCACGTACTCCTTTGGCCGAGAATGGCCTTTTGGTCATTTTTCTTTCTAAACATGATTCACAGAGTGGCAATGATTCATTTTCTAATGGACCCAAGAGCCCATCTTTGATCATTCTCTGTATCCTATTTTGGTTTATATTACATAACCTTAAATGCCAGAGGTAACATTGGTTGGAAGATATATTTCTTTTCTTAGATAAATGTGTATGCTCATCATTATTTATCACTGTGTCATGCATAGAATAGATCATTGGACTTAAATGATATAAATTATCTTCCAATGTACCAGAACAAATAAGTCTCTTATTATGAAAAATAGAAACAGAGGATCCAAAATTTATAGTGTACCCTTGCTTTGACAAACAAGAAATTAAATTCCTCTTAATGCGGAACATAAAGACAATTATTCAAAACTAAAGTCTCATTATTGAAAGATAATAAAAGCAGATCCGTCTTCTAATTGACGCTTCCTTCACTTATTTTCCTGGTTTCCTGAAACCAATAAAGTGAATTAAAAATATGATTAGTTGCTCAATCCAACACCCAAGTGTCAATAGGATTCGAACTAAAAGCCTCAATTACAAAAAGATTTCCCATACCTGATTTCAAAATCTTAGGGCAATCCTTTTTCCAGTGACCTTTCTGTCCACACTTGAAGCATTTGCCTTTCGGCTTGCCATCTTGCTTGGTAGACGGTCTCTTTTTCCCAGCTTTTTTCTTACCTTTGCCTCTCGGCAGAAGATGAACTTTTTAATATTTATGCTTAGATTTCTCACGATAGATCTCTTGAGAATAGAGTTCGTTCATCAATTCTTAAGGTCATATTTCTTTTGTTCATGTTATAATTGACCTTAAACTCCTTGAATGTTTTACAGAGATTCTAGCACCATGTCAATCTTTGAGTTATCATCGATTTGTGCTCCCGAATCTCACCTCATTCAAATAGTCCATCATTTTGAGGACATGATCACGAACTCTTGTGCCCTTCCCCATTTTTGTTCATAATTCCTTTCTGCTTGTCTAGTACTGCCGAACATTTGGAGACTATCCATTATTTTGGCGTCTCCAAGTTCGATGTTTGGTGCAGAATATTAGAAATCGAGGCTAAAATGTAGCACTTTGCCATTTCATTGGCCTTTTGCCATTTCTCATAAAGCCTCCTGATTTCTATGAGCATCATCCAGGGGCATGGGTTAAGACATATTTATAATTTTTGATGACAATGAATAGATTTCTTTTCCAATCTATATAGTTCTCTCCAGTGAGTTTGTTTTGACTCAGAATAATAGTAAGTGGGCTCAGGGAAGACATTTTCTGAAAAATAAAACAAAATAAACATGCATAAATACTTTGAAACAATATTCACAATAAATGACAAAAATGCAAAAAACCATAAATGCATTTTAATTTATTGTAACGATAATCTAGTACCGCTTTGACAAGCTATCCGTTGGGGAAGTCATGTCTACACTTACTAGACCCAATTATCCATTAGATTATTTACTTTCATGTAAAGACATGATAAATAATTATCGTTATCCCTTTGGGCCTAAATTTGTTAACAAAGCTTCGTTGGGAAGGTTAATAACAAACTTTAGTTGAGTGTATAACCATTGTTTCAATCTACGTATTTTTCATATCAATAGTCACCGTTGGGGTGAACAATCGATTGAAAAATATTTCAATTTTATCTTTAAAGAAGTTCATCAAATAAAATATCTAATATATATAGGAGCATCACCGTGAGGTATATATATAATTTTATTATTGAACTAACAATGGAGCCCGTGGGAAAATTATCTTGAATTTTCCCTCTCCCACTCAATATTTTAAAATTGGTTTTTCCTTTTTAAAACATACATATTGTTAATTGCATGCTTCCTATAATATTATCTAGATGACATCAACTATTATTAAGCATATGCAAATATCAAACAATATAACGAAATTCATTATTAATGAATGACATGTATCATTATGCATAGAGTGGCACTACCTATTCTATATGACATGTTATCATGGCATGTTATCATCCAAAACATAACATATAGAAAAACAATTAAATAATCTTAATTCATGGCTTTCCTAATAATGAGAAATACATTAACCCTAAGCCTAATCTTCATTGGGCTTCTTGTCAATGTCCATCTTTCATAAGCTTGTCTTTGTTAATGGACTAGGGGAATTTGGGCATTTAAATTTATAATTGGTCCAATTTTAATTTTGAAATGAAATAAATAAATAATTAAATTTTTTTTATTAAAATAAAACTTTTGGACCAAAAATAAATTTAATGTATTCAATTTTATCTATGCATTTTAATCCATTAGGCTCAATTAAAATTGGGCCTAAAACTATGATTCATTAAGCCCAAAATTATGTTTGAACTTAAATGTAAAAAATTAAAATCTTTCTGCCCAAATGAAAACTTATGGAACCATAGGGACCTCCATAATAGAAACCATGAAACCTTAAATCCATATTTTTCTTTCTTTCTTCTCACGCCATCTGCCCGCCACGTCGCCATAGCGCCGCAAGCGCGCGCGCGCGCTTGCGCTGCGGCGCTGCGGCAGCCGCGCTAGCGGCTTGCTGCGCTGCGCTGCGGCGCGCGCATGCGCGCGGCCTTCGATTGTTTGCACTCGTTTTCCTGATGATGGTTCGGTGATTTACAAATTTTCAACGCAAATTTTTGCTTACAAAATTTCAATTACAGAAATAAATCAAGAGGGAATTATGGTGATAAAAAGCCACCCTCTTGGATCCAAACGAAAATACAATAGAAAATCTAACCATGAATTAAGACAAAGCAAAACATGCTTTATTCATATATTAAACAATTAATATATATCTGAATAAATTGTGCCACTCTAATACATAAATTTCAAGAATGATTTCATACGAAATTCTTATATATTAATATGAGATACCAATTGTTGGGAAAATCGTTTTGAAATTTTATAAAACCTTTTCTCATATAATATATAGGAATACGTAATCCAAAATGAAAATCGAGTTTGCTTTTTTTGAAGTGATTTAGGCTCCAGATCACGATCCGCCACCTGTTAGATCACGATCCGTCACCACCACGCTTGTTAGATCACGAATCGTCTCCAATGATCTTATGACTGTTCGATCGCACTTAACGTGTGGCGCCTTTATCACTACGAGAAAATTTTTCTCTCAATGGAGAGAAAAATCTTTTCTCGATTTGTATAAAGTTCACTTTTCAGAAAATTTATATATCTCCCTTTGAAAATCAAAGAACAAAATAAAACTCACGTTGTTTTCTTTTTGATAGGGACCCACCATGTAAAATAACATACATTAATTAAAAGTAAATGATATATTTGCAAATAAATTATTATTATTAGAATTAAATGGATCATTTAACATACAATAGTGGCTATAACAATTAGGCTGTAATTAAACTAGCCTAATTATTTAATTCCAAATCTACTCCACTAAAAGATTGGGACTTCCATAATTGTCGAATAATAATTACATTGATTTCTTTTATCACATCGTTAATTAAATTGATATCTCAATCCAATCAATTTAATAACATCTTATTCCTTGATCTTTGGTTTCTCTAATGATCATTTTCAACATACTAAATATGTTGACACACTCAGAGAATTCATGATCAAAACCTATCGAGATGTGTTGTACAAATTCTATATTGTTAATCCATAACTCCAATACTCATAATTGCTCCCACTAAGATACGGGTAATCTTGACCACAAGGATGTGTAACTCAAATGAAATAACAATCACAATCATGAAATCATAATTAACTCAAGATTAAGATTAAAATCAACGCCTATGAGATTTAATAAAGTTATTACAAAGTTAATTAAATCTCATATGTGATCACATCAATAAATTCATACATGATTAGGACAAATCATTCAATGAATTTATTACAGTCTATACCTAAATAAAGTGCCCAACTTTATTTATCAACTGCGAACTAAATTTATTTAATCATAAGATAACTTGTATTTATGTTTTCTGTGAATCCACATGGTGATCACATAAATACATATAATATGATTAAATGGACTTTAATACAAATATTAATGCAATTAAGATATTTGAATAAAATACCTCATCTATTTTATTAATCAGAAAAATTGTTTATTACAATTAAATAAACACATATGCTTTTAAAGAGCATATTTTCTCAACATCAACAACTTCAGTCAATCCGTGAGGTAAAGACTCCTTTACCCATCTCCTTAAACTCATTTCTCCTGTGAACATTTCATCGGTGGGCCTCTTTCTCGCGAAGGTTTCCATCAATAAAACACCATAGCTGTAGACATCACATTTAGCTGAAACAATTCCTTCTGATCCATACTCTGCATTTTTTAATTTAATTATGAAACAAATGATAAAACAAATAATTTTTTGATAGTTAAGGTAACCCAAACTTTGCTCGTGCTTGAAAAAAGAGCAAAAATTTTAATTACTATTGAAACTTTACCTGGTGCCATATAACCAATTGTAGCCATTGTCATGGTTTGTGTCACAGAATCTTCTCCTTCACCTAGGAGTTTAGAAATGCCGAAGTCGCTCACATGTGCCACCATATTTTCATCCAAGAGAATGTTGGTGGGCTTCAAATCACAATGAATTATAGGTGCCGACGAATGACCATGATGGAGATATTCAAGAGCCGACCCCACATCTATCATTATATTCAACCTCTCTAGAATGTCTAAGAAATATTTGTGAGAATACAACCACTTCTCGAGACTACCATTTGGCATGAACTCAAGTACCAATGCTTTAAAATCTGGATTAGAACAACTGCTAAGGATCTTTATGAGATTTCGATGACGAATATTCCGTAAAACTTCACATTCAGAATCAAAACTCCTAAATGCACTCTCTAGTTGCAGATTGAAAATCTTTATCGCAACTTTAGTCCCATCGGAAATGGTTCCTTTATAAACTGATCCAAAACTACCTGTACCAAGCAAGTTACATTCATTAAATTCATCAGTTGCTCGTTGAATGTCTAGGTACGATGTTCTTCTCCATGTTGCAAGAGATAGGAAATCTTCGTGATCTGATTTTCTTGCACTTCTATTTCGGCATCTTCTGTACATAATGATGGTAATCACTATAAGGACGGTGGATACTATCGGAGGCAAAATATATTTAATGACAATTAGAGCAACTTTCTTGGTTCTTTTGCTGTTATCTTGCTTGCAAGGTGGGACTCGAAGTATAGGTGGACCACAGAGTGCATAATTTCCAAAAAATGATTCAGCTGAGAAGTTTTTAAAAGACCCCTTAACAGGAATTTCCCCTTCTAGCCTATTTTGAGACACATTAAATTGTTTGAGATGTGAAAGTGCTTCCAATGACTTAGGAATTTTTCCAGAGAAATTGTTGCCGGAGAGATCTAAGGATTCTAAGCTTATCAAACTGCCAACTGATTCAGGGATAGGTCCTTGAAATTGATTACTAGCCAAGGATAGAGTTTCTAGATCTACGAGGCACCAATGGTTGATGGAATATTACCTGATAATTGATTCCTTGATAAATCTAAAACTCTCAAGACCTTTAACTTTTGTACATTGGAAGGGAGAGAATCATTTAATGAATTTGACGACAAGTTTATCTCTAAGATGTACTCAAGGCTCCACAAGGATGACGGTATACTAGAAGTGAGCTTGTTGGAGCCTAAGCGGAGTTCTCTTAGAGATGTCAAACTCGCCAAGCATGGCGGTATATGTCCAGAGAGCTTATTTCCATTTATCCTTATTTCGTACATCAACTTCAAGTGGCAAAGATTATAGGGAATGGATCCTTCCAAATTATTGTCTTCAAGAGATAAACCTTGTAGCTGCTGTAATGTTCCTACAGATGTTGGAATAGTTCCGTTCAAGTCATTGAAGTCGAGGGTTAAGAGGATCAAGCCACGTAAATTACCAATTTCTTTAGGAATGCTGCCCCCGAGTTTGCACTCGTAAGCATAAAAGCTTTGAAGAGAAGCAGAGAAATTTCCAATTAATGGTGGAAGGATGCCACCTAATGGATTAGAAGCTAAGACTAAATAGGATAGCTTTCTACAATTAGTCAAAGAAGAGAGAAAACTCCACTGATCTGCTGAAGATGATTCTGTCGTCAAGTTATTCGTTCCTACGCTGAGCACGTTGAGGTGCCTCAAGTTGCCAAATGTATTTGGTATATGGCCTGAGAATGAGTTAGAGCCCAAGTCTAGACCAATGAGTTTGGAAGCATTGGTAATAGAGTCAGGAATTGTCCCGATAAGATTATTGATCGACAAGGTTAAATACTCTATGTTCGGAAGCGAGTGGCCTATCGTTGATAGTAGGCGGCCTGAGAGTTGGTTGCTGTGTAGATTAAGGACTCTTATGGTTGAAATATTGAAGATCGTGGGTGGAATGAGGCCACTTAAATTATTCGTACCAAGAGCAAGAATCTCCAAATTTTGTAGATTGCCAATCTCGGTTGGAATTTGATCTGTCATATCGATTAAACCAACATTGATGAGTTATTGAGTTTTTTGGTAAACATAAATTTAATTTCAAAATTCATGAAAATCAAAATTTCCCACAAAATATGTGTTATTAGTTTTATAATAATTTAGGGGGTAATGATATTTCTACCCCATGATTTTTGTAAAACACACATGCTTTTAGAAAATTATTACCGCAAGATCACATTATTCTTAAAAATTCAAATTAAGAAGAAGTTTCTAGAATTAATCAATTAAATCCAAATTAATTTATATTTGAAACTTATATTCTTTTATTATATTTAAGTACTAAGGTTGTTTTAACATAAATTTAATTGACTATTTTACCCTCCTAAGGCAAAAGTACTAAAATCCTCAAAAATTTACTTCAACTAAACTAACAAAATATATTTATGACCTATGGGGCATTAAAAATATTGAATTTTATTTTTAAAATATTATATTACAAAACATAAAACTATATGCTAGATACTATAGTACATGTTTCTTGGGGTAATATAGTCATTTTACATTATAAGGATGAAATAGTCAAATTAAACTTAACTTAAAGCACCCGTAAATGCCAAAAATTGTTAAAAGACCTAAGTCATAAAAGAAAACTATTATCAGAATAATTTATTTAGTTAATTATCTGACTTATTGTTAATTTATAATTTTATAAGATATTGTGAACTTATTGCAATTATCTTATGGAGATGGGGGGGGGGGTTTGCAAGAATATGAGCGGCAGTATTGCCACTCTATAAAATAAAAAGAATTATGCAGTCATGCAAATGCAAATATGCTGAACTTACCTTGCAGGTTGTTATGACGAAGATCCAAATGAAAAAGGTTGCTCAAATTTCCTATCCCTGAAGGAATATTTCCATCAATAACGTTGAAACTTGCTTGTAACATCTCCAATTTCGATAAGTTGAAGAGAGAATCTGGGATTGGACCCGTGATATTGTTATTACGAAGACTCATCATTTGTAATTTGGATAAGACACCAATCCAAGTTAGAATGCTTCCACTCAATTTATTGAAATTGAAACTAATGAATTTGAGTCGGCCTAATTTCCCCAATTCATTAGGTAGATGGCCATAAAAATTGTTCAAAGTAACATCAAGAGACATTAGGAATGAGATATTTCCCAAGTGTGGGGGAATAGTGCCTCCGAGACCCATGCCTGAAAGATTTAAAGCCTTGACTCTTTGATGGCGTGAATCACAAGAAATACCAACCCAGCTGCATATTGGATGAGATATAGACCAATTATTTGCTAGGACACTCCAATAATCAACGACATGGGCTTTGAATGCAAGAAGAGCTGATTGATCTGTTGTTAAATTGTTTAAAGTCGTCATAGCTAAGTTAGCTATGGAATATTGTAACAACATAGGAACAAAGAAGAACGATAGGCGCATATTGGTCGTTTTTAATAGATACAGCAACATAATTGCTAGGTGAGATTGAAACAAGTTTGAAGTGAAGGAAATTAGCATATACTTATACAAGAGACATGAATTTGAAAACAAGAAAAGAAAAAATATACAGGAGACTTGCAAACTGTTATATTTTGTCATTAAGCGAGTCGTCCAAGTAAACGCACGTATGGACTTGCAAATTGTTAAACGTCGCTGTACTTGAACCGTAAACAAAGGGTGTGTTTGGTTGGAGGATTAAAAGTGGGGATTGGACACTTTTTTTTTTTTATTTAAATTTTATCCTTATCTCATGTTTGGTGCTGTCAAGGATATTGGGATTTAGTTATCTTGAACTCACAAGCTAATCTTAATTTTGTGAAGGAAATTATCTCAAGAGGGATCATGGGATTAGTTAGTATTGGATTATATTGATAACTCAATTAAACATAATAATTTATAAATATTAAAATTATAGTAATATGTGATAAATGTAATAAAAAATATTGATTTTAATAATGTAAATAATAAATTATACTAAAAATCATTATTAATTTCACATTAAATTAAAATTCTATTTTAATTTATTTAATTATTAATTTTTTTTATAATTCCAAATTTACATTATAAATTAATTATTAAATTAGTATTCAAAAAGATAAATTTTTATAAAATAATAGATTATTGAATAAAAATAATATAAATATCATATACATATTTAACAAAACAAAAATTATTTAAATTATGATTTATATTTCATTAACGTCATTGAGGTTGATTTGTATAATTAATAATACAAAATTTTAGTTTATAATAATAACTTGTAAATTGTAATATTATAATGTAAAATATAATTATTTATAGTCCAATCCAATATTGTACCAAACACAATATAGTATTATATATAATCCACTATTATTCATTCCAATTCAATTTTATCCAATTTAATCTAATCTAATTTAATCAAATCCGGCGGACCAAACCAGCCCAAAGGGTTTTTGGCCCTTTACTTACCAAACAGAAGAAGATGCTCAACATTGGCATTTTTGACCTAATCCAAATCTAATCCATACATCTGCGGATCAGATGCAGATTTGACCAAATCCATATCCAATCCACCATTTTATGGATTGGTTTACAGACTGAAAATTTTTAATTCTATCAAATCCACGAAGTAACTAAATAAAAAAAATTTAATATAAAAATAAATTTACTACGGATCAAATTTAAAATTAAATAAGATTTAAATAAATTAATTGCTTAAATAGAGCTAAAAATACATTTAAAGTTTCAAAATATAACACACCAAAATGAAAAATGTTTAGATCAATACATGGAAATTAACTATTTAGTAAACTATATTTGTTTATTTAATTATTATTTTTATATTATTAACGGATAAGATATAATATAATGTTAATGTAACTATATTTTAACTTATTTATTTACTTATAAGTACTAATGCCATATTTACAAGTTTTATTTTTAATTAAATAAATAATTTTTTATTTTTTTACGGATTCGCGGATTTTTACGGATTTATAGAGGTAGATCCATATTCAATCCACTGATTGCGGATTATCAAAATTTCAATTCAATCTAATCCAATCCACCAATCCACGGATCAGATTTCTACGGATTAGACGGATTGAGCAGATCGAATTTGATTATGAACACCCCTCGATTTTGGTGTCCATTGTTGAAAATTTGGAAGTCTATATATATGACCATTTAACCAAACTATAGGGGTACAACTATCACAAAGTTCTAAAAATAAATTTTACCAAACATTGAAATGATTTTTTTCACAGTTGATTATTAAATTCTAAGTGTTTGACTACCGTAAGAATACAAATAATTGACATAGACATAATATTAAATAAAATTTACTTATATATTTATATACATGTATGTATGTATGTATGTATGTATGTGTGTATATATATAGTTTATTGTTGGTATATAAAAATTGCTAACTAAAAAATATTTATATTTTATCAATTTTATTTCTTTTATTGTTTATCTCAATATAAATGTAATAATAATAATTTCTCTAAATTTAATTATTTTTTCTCTTTATTGAATAAGGATAATTTTGAGTTTCTGTAATATATGTGAGGATATATACAAAATTGTATTAAATATAAAACTATTGTCAAAATTAAATTTTAAAAAACTATTCCTTTCTCACTTTTCATTAGGCAAATGGCCACAGAAACTATTCTCCCTCATGTCCAAATAAACTAAAAACGAGAGATTTCGTAAGTGTGGAGGGATGATGCCCTCCAAACCCATCACAGAAAGATTCAAGTTTGTGACTTTATGGTATGAGCATCACAACACATGCCAATTCGACTGCATACTAAGTAAGACATGGACCAATTATTCAAGAGATTCATGAGCCTTCGAAGTGAGAAATAAAGCAAATTAGGTGGTGGTGGGTCAATTGACTACGTTTCGTGATCTACATGCGATTGCAACAGTCGGTTCATTAAGTGAAATTAATGACTCGTCCACTTTAGTAATATACCGTCCTCTTTAGGATGGTGCTGGGTCAATTTTATCTCATTTTCGTTGATTACGAGTTGTGATCGATGACATGCACGAAAGTAGTCAATTTACAGCTCATTCACTATATATGGTCTATGGGTGGATGGATCTAACGTAAATTAAGGGCTGATGACCCTCGACTTCTAACGACAACCAACGAAGACGACCTTGACTTACATGTAAACACACAATTCGCTCTCATACATTATGCTTTAAAATTTCTCCATTTTCCGGGGCCCCGCTGTTGACCGTACACAGTTTAATTTGTATATACAAGACCTCATTGCTTCTAACAAGCATAGAGCCATAGACCATATTAATTCCAATTACTTAAATCTTCATTTTTATCATGATTTTGTATCTCGAGCAGTGTGGATATATCCAACCAGATCCGCCTCACTGGCATCCTAATATATTTTAAAATTGAGTAATGAGTATCAATAAATGTGTAATTATAAATTTACAATATTTAATTTTAATTTGAGGGTTCAAATGAATTATGCCAGCAGTACCTCGTTAAATTAATATTTCATAAATTTTTAACTTTAATTAAATAACAAATTTTGTCCGTCCCAACTTAAGATTAACGTGGTAATTAATAATTTGATAAATTATTAGATAGTAATTTAAAAAAAAATCTTGTTTTTTTATTGGATCCAACTGATATATAAATTAATAATTAATTAATTTTAAAACTAAACTCATGTTATGTCAATCAAATGTTATTGCAAAGAAGACTAGCAGTGACGCTTTGAAAGGTACACCAAAGCCTTTTGCACCTTCTCCTCCCTGACCACCAATAGATACTTCCACCATTTCAACGTCATGACATGATGTAAGTTTCTTTTGTGGAATCTGGGAATTGGTGCTGGCAGAAGTTAATGATACATGTAACTAGCCAACCCGTGTCAAGTCCGCCTGACTCTTAAATTTTTGTCACTTTCACTCCGTTCAAAGGCATGTGAAAGCTACTTTTTAATGAATTTTGAATTGAGTGTTAGATATTTTGGGCTTATCAAAACTTGATTATATATATATTTTTAATGAGTTTTAGATTCAGTGTTAGATATTTTGGGACTTTTCTTTAAGTAATCTTTTACACGCATACATTTATATTGTTGTATGGTTATAGATTCAATTACTTTTATGATGCTTTACTAAACTATAATTGAAATAAGTAAGAATGAGAATGTGCTGTAATGATAATGGAAAATTGAAATTAGAATAAGTTATTTACTTGTAATAAAGGAATCAAAACTATCTGAATTGTCATTAATGTGTTTACTTTGTCTTAGAATTAGAATTGAAATAAGTTAGATTGTAATAAATTACTAAAAACTATTTAATGAACTATTGTAATAATTATTACTTTGTATTTTAATTATTGTGATTATTTATTAAAAATTATTACTATTATTATTATTTATTGTTAATAGTATATTAATATATTAATAAATTATAATAATATATTAAAAAATACACTTGTATTTACAAGAAATGACGGATACAATTTTTAAAATCATCTTCCTCCCTAAAACTCTGATTGCCACAGCCCTAAAAATTATTAAGATTGGGGAATTATGTGTTTTTTAAAAAATATTAAAGGGTGTTCATTTCCTTAAACGGTGGGGGCTAAAAGTCATTTTCCCAAAAGAGTACTGTGCCAGTGTTGGAGGCTAGAAGGAAAATTCGTTACATTGCTCCAGAAGTGCTTGATAGAAATTTCGGTGAGGCGTCACATAATTTAAAAGCTATGGTTTTTTTTTTTAATAATCCACCAAGAAGGTGGGGTTAGGCCGGACCCCTACGTATAAATAAATCAATCAATGAAAGAACATAAGGAGGGGGACATAAACCAAACTTCCCAGGAAAAGTAAATAATTTAGTAATCAAATAAAATCAATACAAATCAAGGTGATTAATGGTAAATGTATGGAATTCCAAGAGCATCCAAATGAAGAATGCTTGATAAACCGCTTGGAAGATCATTAGGATTGAAAAATTGTTGACAAGTCTGATGGGTACAAGCCCAATTGGCCATAAAGTCAACAACAAATGTAGCTTCTCGAAAAACATGCCTGATACTAATGGATGACCTAGAAGCCAATGTCCAAACATGCCCAAGGATGTAAGTAAAATCCATTCACACGAAACTACTTGAAATGGCCCAAGAAACTACAATGGCTGAATCAGATTCTACCTCAAGATCAGAAAAACCAAGCTGAGCAGCAAGATCTAAACCTTCTAACACAACCATTAATTCAACAAAAAGAATATATTGGTGTCCCAAAAAGGAACCAAAAGCAGCTAATATCATGCCTTGATGATCTTGCAAAATACCACCAATAGCAGCCATGCCTGAGTTTCCCCTAGAACAACCATCCACAGTTAACTTCACCACCCTGGGTGGCGGTCTCATGTTAGAGCACAAATCTCAGTCACACACGCAAAGTGATAAATAATAAAAAAACTTATTATAACTTTGATCTTATGGTTATGAAGGGATGCTCTCCCTTATAGCAACTCCAACATAGCCAAACCTTAATTTAAATTACTAGAATTAGCTATACACACACACAAGCAGTTCGAGCAGGATAATGAATTTAAATTACTCGGAATTGTAAGCAGCGATGAAAGAGAAATTGCAAAGAAGATGATTATTTTTGGCTTGTGGTGTATATTGTTGAGTGTTAGAAAATGTATATTTATAAAGGAGAAAATCGTCATTTTACATTTCAAGTCTTACTAACAACCCTTACTTTTATGTATTTAAGCTTCTTGTAATTTAATTATGTTTGCTTTATTTTAATTAAGTATTTTATGTATTTTAGGGGCATCATAGTCATTTCACAATAAATGAGAGATCAAACAGCAAAACGAACATCACTTTTGAACTCAGGACGGTCGAAAACCTTAGGAGGAGTATAAAAGGAAAATGGTATTGTTCACATGTACGATACTATTCACATGCATCGTTTCACGCATTCACATACGGATCGATGGCGTGGCATTGACCGATGGCGTGGCATTGATGAGGTGTCATGATCTGTTGGACTAAAATTTTATGTATTGATATTAAAACGCGCGTACATGCAATACATGGGATTATTTTCAAGCGTATTCTGTTCAAACCGTGTCATTGTTCAAATCAAACCGCTGCATCGATGACGTGGTGCAATCTGTTTTTTAATGATTTACTCAATGTATCTATAAAAAGGGGACCTCTCCCCCCTAATTTGGCAGCTCTGAATTCATTTTTGGACTCCATTTTCTGTAATTCCTTCTCCATCTTATATTTTCTACGTATTTTAATAAATTTCCATTTTGCCCCTAGTTCAATTATGAGTGGCTAATTTTCTTTCAAGCTTGGGTTGAATGTGAAGTCTCAACATGTGTCATGGGCTTTATTTGGTAAATTTATTTTCTCTTCCCCTCTAATTTTTGTGGATGTTTTGATTTTTCGTTGACAAATAATAATACTCTTTCACTCAAGAGTTATTATTATTTACGATAAAATATATTGATTTGTGGATTCATGATTTAGTATTAATAAGGAATATTTAGCCCATGGTGCATGTTGATACGGATCCAGATACCCAAGTACGTCAATTTAATAGATTTTAACTTCAATTTATTCTTACCATTTTAATTCAAATTTTAGGATAATTCAAATCATCTTCACCACAAATCCAACCACCCTCATACAAAATTAATTCTACACACAATTAAAATCCAGTATCGATCTATACTACAATGATTTGCGAGTTCAATAAAATTTGCACAACATATATAGAATCGTCTATTGGAAATAGAGGGATAGAAATGTTATTGCAAAGAAGCAGACTAGCAGTGACGCCTTGAATAAGTCCACCAAAGCCTCTTGCATCTTCTCCTCCAACACCGCCAATAGAGTCCGTTTGACTCATAAATTTTTGTCGCTTTCATTCTTTTCAAAAGCATGAGAAAACTAGCTTATAGGATTTTGGATGGACAATCACTCTTTTCAAAAGCATGTTAAAGCTAATCTTCAATGAATTTTAGGGCTTATTTTTAAGTAATCTTTTAGCATGCATGCATTTATGCAATCATATGATTATATATTCAATTACTTTTAAAGTAGAAAAAATTACTTCTCTTAAAAGTAACAGCGGGGCAGGTATTGCAATTTGTAGTAGTTAATTCTTGGATGAAATTCACTAAAGTATAGTCTTGTAAAAGAATTAGTTTTCTTAAATTGTAAATCTCGTTTATGATTGGGAGATTTTGATCAAAATTAATATGATAAATTCGTTGCAAGTGTTGTTCCTGAAGTCTCATCTTCCGTGATGTTTGTAAAATCAAGGTTTTACCATCTTTGATTAAATATTTACTCTTGATTTTGACCACGTAATCTGAACTTGACGAAAGATTATGATATTGTGTGATTTTATGAATGTGGTCTTATCTCTTATAAGTCTGTAATGAATTAATTAGATTTTGCTGACAAATTACAAGCTCAAAAACCGCTGCTGCTTCATTAATCGCATTACCCAAATTCATTGCAGAACTCATGATAAGTTTTCCGAAAATTTTAAGCTTTATTTTGGCTTCATTCATGTAATTACTTTCCTCCCTGTCCCCCCGCCCAAGTACTTCCCGTGTAGATCGTTTCCCCCAAAGATATGTTTAACTTTAGTTTAGGGTAACAAAGCTACAGCTTTTTCTGGCGTGTGCAACAAGCGAAGAAAGTGAAATTGCAAAGAATACAATCGATTACTGATACGAAAACGTAAAGATTGATCTTAGAGAAATAAAGTTCCTGAATAATTAGAATATTATTCATAAGTCTTAATAAATAAAACTACGATTTTGGTTCTTTTTACACTAACCTTAAATATCGTGAATTTATTAAATTAGGAAAACTAGAAATATTCGTAGTAAAATTCTCTAGTCTAAATAAGCAAAATTCCAATGTCTATAAAAAAAAAAGAGGTAAAAATTCTGAAAGCAATAAAAAAAAGCAAAATAACTTAAAATTGCAAAACGATTAAGAAAGAAACGAAACTTTTGGCTCAAACACAAGATAGAACAGCTATAACAATTTTTCTATTTTGGTTTGTCTTATCGCAATCTTTGAAAGGATATATTATGTAACTGCCCTACATCAATTATTGTTGGTTTGTGGTGTATTCAGACTTGTCCATCGTATAGACCGTCCATGAATAGAGTGATAGAAATGTTATTGCTAAGAAACAGCTAGCAGTGACATTTTGAAAATTCCGCCAAAGTCTTTTGCATCTTCCCCCCCAGGACCACCAATAGAGTATAGAGTCCGTTTGACTCATAAATTTTTGTCATCTTCACTCTTTTCAAAAAGCATGCTAAAGCTAACCTTCAGTGAATTTTTAATTCAGTGTTGATATTTTGCGCTTATCTTTAAGTAATCAGTGCATTTATATAATTATACGGTTATAGATTCAATTACTCCTTCTCCTGAAAGTGAAAGCAGGGCAGGTATTGTAATGCAGCCGCTATTCGTAGCAATTAATTCTTGGATGAAATTTATTATAGTCTTGTGCGAAGAACTAGTTTTCTTAAATTGTAAATGGCCTGTTTATGATTGGGAGATTTTGATCAAAATTGATATGATAAATTCCATGCAAGTGTTTTTCCTGGAAGTGTGATCTTTCATAATGTTTTGAAATCAATGTGTTGCTATCTCTGATTAAATATTTACTCGTGATTTGGACCACGTGATCTGAACTTGATGAAAGATTATGATCTTGTGTGATTCTATGAAGTGGGTTTATCTCATAGTCAGTAATAAATTAGTTAAAGTTTACTGACAAATTGCAATCTCAAAAACTGCTGCTGCTTCATTAATCATATTACCCAAACTCAGTGTAGAAAATTATCATTGGCTTTCCGAAAATTTTATAACTTTTTTGGGCTTCATTCATGTAATTACCCTACCTTCCAACCCCTCCAACCCAAAATCCCAAGTACTTCCTGTGTAGATCATTTCGCCAAGACATGTTTAACTTTAGTTCAGGATAACAAAGCTTTTCCTACTGTGTGCAACAACCAGTGAGGAAAGTGAAATTGCAAAGAATACGATAGATTATTGATGATGCGGAAACGTAAAGATTGATAAACTTTAGATAAACAAAGTTTCTAAATAACTGAAATATCTAAAGTTTATCAATCTTTACGTTTCCGCTTTCTAAATAACTGAACTATTGTAAGAACATTTTGAATTAAGCAGTGTAGCGATGCAAAATATTTTGGGCACCTTACACTAACATGTCCCAAGGTTTAAACAAAATTACAAACGGAACAATATAATTTCTCTCCACATGTCTCCCCCCCAAAAGCCTTAAGCGGCCTTTATGGCCTCTCCGGCCGCCGGTGATGGCAACCAACCATCACCGGTCCACACCCTCTCCGCCGAAGAACGAATTATCAGGAGTTTGAATCCTCATAAGAAATCATTTGGACTACCCTCAAAATTCACTAACGAACCACCTCCGGATGTCCAATTTCCATCACTGTGAATCAAACCAAACCACTCTCATACAGACCCTCCATCTCAAATCCAACCCCATGCAAAGCAACCAACAACGTCCACCGCCGCTATCCTCTCGAAACTTCAGCAACCTTCACTCACATCTAATGCCGTAAGTGAACAAAAAGAAATGGCAATCACTGGTGACATCAATGACCATGAATGCTGCCGTGAGATAGCAAAATCTCCTTTCCATTCTCTTGAAGATGGGGAAGAAAGCTTTGCTCGAGACAAGCTGATTCTCACCTCGCCTGCCGACGAAAATGGCAACCATCCACCACCGGCTCCTCCTCCCACTTCTAGAAATGAACCTCCATTTCTTAGGAGATCCCAAAGGCAAACTCGATCAGAATACAAGAGTCAAACACTAGCCCAACAGCCTCCAACTTCCGCAAACACACTGCCATCGTCATCCCTCCAACAGCCATCTCCAACCGCCATCCTTACCCCTCTAACAGCCATCTCCAAGCTTTCATCTCAAGCCAACCAGCCTCCAGCCTCCAGCCCGCAACCAACACAAGCCACACACCATTCGGGAGAGCATCCTGCTGTCACACCAGATTTGGTGAATGGATTTTCACCTCAAAACAACCAGCCACCAGCCTCCAGCCCGCAGCCAACACAAGCCACACACCATTCGGAAGATCACCCTGCTGTCACAGCCGCTATACACCATCAAAACCAACCCGTACTCCATGGCCAATTGCCTCAAGATTCAGTTCAAGCTACAACCACCAGCCAGCCACAATCACCACCTACACAAACAACTCCCACACGACAAAAAGGCACATGCAAATCACAAGCAAGCACTCGGAACAGTGCTCACGGCCAGCTGCAGCTGTCAACCAAAAGCCAGCTGCATACAACCATCATCGAACCCAGCCAAAGTCAGCAAACATCCAACCAACTCCAGCTCAAAAGTCTGCACACGGGTGGTAATTTCCATGCCCATGGAACACTTTCGGCAACTCAAGAATTGTGTTCCCCATGTGTGTCTCCCACTCACTTCCCATGCCCTACTAGCTTTTCCCACTAGTCAAACCCAAGCCCAACCCATTTCGGAAATAAATCCCAACACTCAGCCCAATTGAATGCCCTCCACATTTTTATTAAATAACCTCCAAAATGATTCGTTAATCCAAAATACCACTCAGCCCACATCCGCACCCTCCTACGCCTCGGTTTTGAAATCCGTCCCTAATCTAAATCAAAATAAACCCACTAAAAAATCTTTGGTAGATATTATGAACGGCCCATCCAACTCGACGATTCTGATCAAGACCGTTACTTCATTTGAGGGAGAGCCTAACGTGCAATTTTTTACTACGGAAATTCAAGCGATGACCATTCCTTTCAAGCTAACATTGGTAGGTAAATTTTCCTACAATAGACATAGTATGAAATTAATTCGTAAATTTTTTAATAGATTGAGATTGAAGGGAACTTTCAAGGTGTCCCTTTTAGATAATCGACATGTGTTAATTCAATTGGATGTTGAGGAGGACTACTCCCGCCTATGGGTTAGGCAAACATGGTACATCAATGAGAATTTTTAAATGGACCACCGATTTTCGATGTTCTGAGGAGTCCCCTATAGTCCCTGTTTGGATTTCATTTCCTTACTTGCCAGTCCATTTCATGCACTGTAAGGAAGCATTAATTTCTATTGCATCAGCTATTGGTAAACCATTGCGAATTGACCAAGCTACTGCCTCTTTAGCTCGCCCTTCTGTAGCTAGGGTGTTAGTGGAGTATGATGTCACTCAACCTCCATTGCAACGGATACGAATCGGTGTGGGAGATTCTGGGTTTTGGCAGAGTGTAAATTTTGAGAAAATCCCAATGTACTGTGCTTCCTGCAAGCACCTTGGCCATTCCATTGAGACGTGTTACGTGGCCAATCTGGGATCTGCCCGAATAGATAATAAGAAGTCGGATACTCCTCAACCCTTGGACACTCCACGACTTGAGCCGTCCATCACAAAGCAGATTGTAGATGTGGGGTCTTCGATCGGTCCTACGGAGAGCCGAGCTAACGCTACAAACTCTACTTCCATTCAGGAGCCGATTGGCCAGGATGTCACGACTCATGATTCTAGGATCCGAGAACCAGGTGAGTATAATACACATCTTCATCGATCATCCAACACATATTTTAGGCTTTACAATTCTCATACTGATAATGATGATAGTTCTGACGATCACTTGGCGAATAATGACCATTTCCTGTCTACTCCTGAGAATTCTGAGAGAATTGACTCTAGCTTTTAGCATTGTTAGTCATTCAAAAAAAGGCATTAAATTACTTGCCGGCCGCAAGTATTGTAAGAGATATTATCACCGTCTGCATTAGTCCTTTTCTTCTTATGTTAGGCTATGCCTAGATCATTTCGTTTACTGTTATTTTTATTTTTCTTGATTGGAGGTTTTGGTTTACGTCCCCCTCCAAATGTATTTTCTTTAAAAAAAAAACTGAAATATTATTAATAAGTATGAATAAATAAAGTTAGAGTTTTTAAATCCAAAATATTATCTTACAATACAATTCACTATTCTAAAGAAGAAAAACAAAACGAACGGCACTTGGATCTGATATCTAAAAAAAGAAAAAAAATCCTAAAAAAAAAGAAAAATATCAAAATAACTAAAACTGGTAAAATGATCAAGAAAGAAACGGAATTTTTGACTCAACCACAGATATACAATAACTATAACGGTTCTTGGTTGGATTCTCATCTCAAGCTTTGAAACAATATGTTATATGCTCAAAACGGACCCCGAGTTATGATCACCAGAAGGTGCCATGCTCATCTTATGCAACCAAGCTACATCAATTATTGTTGGTTTGTGGTGTATTCTGACTCCTCCACCGGATAGACCGTCCATGAGTAGAGTGACTAGCAGTGACGCTTAGAAAAATCCACCAAAGCGTTTGGCATCTTCACTAATAGAGTTCGTTTCACTCATAAATTTTTGTCACTTTCATTCATCTTCACTTTCGCTTTCACTCTTTTCATAAAGTTTGTAAAATCAAGGTGTTACCATCTCTGAATAAATATTTACTCTTGATTTAGACCACCTAATTTGAACTTGATGAAAGATTATGATTTTGTGTGATTTTATGAATGTGGTCCTATCTCATGTAAGTCAGTAATGAATTAATTAAAGTTTGCAGGCAACTTACTCAAAAGCTGCTGCTGCTTCATTATTCACATTACCCAAATTCAGTGCAGAACTTATCATAAGTTTTCCAAAAATTTTATGCTCTATTTTGGCTTCATTCATGTAAAATTTTTCCACCCAAATCCCAAGTACTTCCTGCAATATCATTGCTGTGTAGATGTTTTCCCCTAAGACATGTTTAACATTGGTTCAGGGTAAACAAAGCTACAGCCTTTCCTGCTGTGTGCAACAAGTTATTAAATCAGAGCATTTATTTCTGTATTACTACTGCTAGTAAGAGAGGCGAAATGGAAATATGAACTCAAGTTTGTACAAAGTTTGTTAATAAATAAATGAGTTGATAAAGAGACATTTTAAATATTTACAACAAATGTAGAATGATATCTAGTTCTGTATTCCATGTTTAGAGTCCAGTTGTGATTGATAGTGATATAATTACCCCCGCTGGAAATTTTAATTATGAAGCTCCACTAAGAATTTATTATAATATGTTGCACCTTTCTATACAATCATCTGGAATAATAACATATCAAAAAAATAATAACTCGACTTACCGGGTAAGAAAGAAAAGAAAGACGCTAAAAGAGAAGCAGAGATTCAAAGACTTGACCACTTTGTTGGAGGGACAATTACGTAAATCTCCAGAATACTGAAATAAAGCACTCACGATATCTAGCATTATGTGTATATATATGTATAAGTCCACAGACAAAAATTCGAAGATTAGATCTCTCATTTCATTTTATGCTCAAAGCAATGGCTTTTGTTCCACAAGCACTACCAAGGAAGAGTACGCACAAAGTTAACAAACACACATAGCAAATATGACATTAACAAGTTGCAGCATCATCATCCAGAAACTTCACTCTAATCGTTTGCGGCGGCATCTTTCACATATACGCTCTGTTCTGGTGACTTCATGCAACAATCAAACGCCAAATGCATGATGCTTAATAAACAATTCATTTTGGCGGAAAAAGCTTGCTCTTCTCTTACTAATTTGCATCAACAGCATCCGTCAGTGCCTGAGGTAATGAGTCCTTCATCTAGTCTCTTAAACTTAATTCTCCAGTAAACATTTCATCAGTAAGCGTCTTTCTCGTGAAAGTTTCCATCAGTAAAACGCAATAACTATAGATGTCACATTTGGCCGAAATTATTCCATCTGATCCGTACTCTGCAATTTTTGGTTTCAATATAACAAATGTGAGATTATGAAACAAATGATAAACAAATAATCTTTTGATAACCAAGGTGACCCAAATTTTCCCTGTGCTTGAAAAAAGAGCAAAAATTTGATACTATAATTGAAACCTTACCTGGTGCCATATAACCAATTGTAGCCATTGTCATTATGAATCTAGAAGAATCTTATTTGTTAATGAATGATTCCAGAATGCACAACTGAGCTTGCATTGCTCTATTTATACTGATTACAAAACTGATGATACAGACATTTCATTTCATAACTAACTACTAACAAATATTGCCCTAAGCCTATTACAATGTGCCACCTGTTAATTATTCCAACAGTACTAGAACCTTCACATAACGACTCGGACACATCAGCATAAAGTCTGTTAACCACCATACAGTTCAGCTACACACACCATCTGCACTCCTGCACATACTCATCATAAGCCAATCTCAGCAACTCAGCTCAGCTGCACACATATATATGCTCTGCATACACACACTCTGTAAAAAGAGTGTTCTTAGAGCAAAACGATCCATTTTGCTTGTCCGAAGAGCGTATTTTTATTTAAATATAAACCAATCAACGCTCTAAGTGGCAAAAATCGTTGGGACTCTATCCTTATAAACTATTGGCATCGAGATATAAAACTTGTAGTGTCTTTAACGTTCCCACTGATGTTGGAATAGTTCAATCCAAGTCGTTATTGAAGAGGCTTAAAAGTGTCAAGCCACGTAAATTACCAATCTCTTGAGGAATGGTGCCCTTAAGTTTGCAATCATGTGCAAAATTTTTTTGAAGCGACTCAGAGAAATTCCCAATTAACGGTGGAAGGTATGCCACGTAATGGATTAAACCTAAGCGTAAAAGTGCCATCATCCCGCAAGAAGTCAATGAAGGGAGAAAACTCCACCTACCAGTAGATGATTCAGTCGTCAAGTAATTTTATACGCCAGGTTGAGCAGGCCAAGGAATCTCAAGTTGCCAAAAGTGTTTGAAATAAGGCCAGATAAAGAGTTGCAGCTCAAGTCTAGGACACTGAGTTTAGAAGCGTTGCTGATGGAGTTGGGAGTCGTCCCGTTAAGTTTATTCTTGGCCAAAATTATCCAATCGTTGATGGTAAATGACCTGTGAAGTGCTTGTCAGCTAGAGTAATTCTTGTTATGGTTGAAATATTGAAGATCGTGGGTGGAAAAGAACCAGTTAAGTTACCGGAATTAAGAGCTAAATGGTCCAGATTTTGTAGGTTGCCCATCTCAGTTGGAATTTCACCTGCCAGAATGACTGCCCACGTCATGTTAAGAGTTATTTAGCTGAAAGTACCAGCAGAGTAATATATGTTCAAATGCATGAAAAATGCAAGTTTCGTTTGACAAGGATATGAAATTATGAATTATGATCTTTCTTGTTCAGCGATTTTGAGATTTTACTAATCAGTTGAAAAAATATATATATATATGATGGAGAATGTTTGAATTGGGCCTTTTATTTTAAGTATAGACTAAATTAATTAATAATTTTCATGAGAAAAATACTTATATCCATAACATTATTCAAGCTTTTAAAAAGATTCAGAATTAAAAATCAAACTTTCGTACTCTGATAATTTTGGTAGTGCGCTCAATTAGTAGATTATTTTAGGATAGAAGATTAGAATAGGCTATAGGTTACGGTAGTTATGCGGTTACTTAATCACAACCTTTAACCTTGGTATAGTAAAAGTTTGACTTTTTTACTAGAAAATATATCATTAACAATTTTATTCACTAATTAATGGTTAACGATAACTAGGGAAGCACAATTTTAATCTTATGAGTACTTTTGGGAGGTCATATTTGTGGAATGTTCTATGCTGAATTTGTGCTATCAAACGTTGATGGAGAAACACAATTTTCTTCTTAGAAAAAATTATTATCTAAACATTCACACATGTTAGAAGAGATTCGAACTAAGACCTAACAACAATGGTACTTTGTTAAGTACATTTTTCCTATCCCCTTCAACGAGGAAGAGTAATGCTTGTGATGAAATAAAATCCGGAGCTAAACTCTTTTCTTTCTTTTCACGTTGACTTCTCCTGGGTTCGAAAGATGTCATAGACTCTTTCCTTTTATTGTTATTAGTGGAGGTACCAGGAGTATAATCACATGGTTGATCAATAATTGATTCTAATTCACTATTAGAATCATGTTGAAATTTATCTTCAATAAATTCAACTTCTATAGATTCCACAATCACATTAGAATCTAAATTTAATAATCTAATACCTCTGGCACCTAACTTTGATGATTTAGCATCATGTATTTTATAAAAAGCGAAACAACCCCAGACCCTTAAATACATCAAGTTTGGTTTTCTTCCTTCCAAATTTCATAAGGAGATACATGTGTTTTCAAAGATATGATTCTATTATGAATATGACATGTAGTGAGTAATGCTTCCTCCCACAAATTGTTTGGTAGTTTTGCATTAAGGATCATGGAATTAATCATATCTGTTAGAGTGCAATTTATGCACTAGTTTTGCATTGTTTGCTTCCCTTAATATCCATGTTTTGCACTTAATAATAGTGATTTACTTGTGATTTACTTTTGTAGGTGCAATTCTATTTATTGGTGATAAAATTGAGCTACAAGATGATGTTTAAGGATGATTGTTCCCTTGGAGAAATTATGAGCGGCAGAAGAACTTTGTTGATAAGGCGTGGGCGCGTGCTGTCAATTGCGGACCTGCAGTTTTTAGTTTAACGTGTTTTATATTTTTGGCTATTTTTGTAATTACGAATTTAATATTTCAGATATTAGGATTTTATTTTAAATAGAATTCTAAAAGAGAAGAGAGAGAGAGTATTTAAGGGAGGAATCTATTGTGAAAAGAGGGGGATTTTTGGATTGGAGGAAAAGAAAGAAACCCTAGATCTTAATTTTTCTCTTCTCTCTATGAAGAACTAAACCTATTTTTCTGGTTGAAGGATAACGAAGCTTTGATTCATCACTACTGTGAGATCTTTCTTATGCTTTAATTGTTTTATTACTTTTTGGGTATTTGTTTATTCTCTGAATTAGTTCCATGATTATGTTTGTTAATTAGGTAATTGGCCACTATTTAATTATCAACTTAATCTATTGTCAATTAAAGGATTCATCGTATGAAGAATTTAATGTTTGTGACAAATAACATAGCAGAGAGTTGTGTTGTGAGAATAAACAATCTAATTTAAATGAATCATCATATGTGTTGATTAGGATTTGGGTCTCTCTGATTTTTCAGGCTGTCAATTGATTAAATCCTATGATCGTATCTAGGGTTGTCTATTGATTAGGGAAATATCCAACGGTCGTGCCTTGGTTATCGACTAGTTAAGGAGAGATTGGCTATTAGAGGGTCTCAATAGCTATAACCGGTCTATTCATAAGTAATAATAATCTATATTTGAATCAATGATCAGTAGTCGAATCAAGCTGAGTTAATTCCTTCAACCAGAGCTTTCTCCAATTTGAATTACAACTTTAATTTGCATTCTTGTTATTTTAATTTAATTTTTATTATTGTCAACAATTCCCCCATTTTACGTTTTATGTTTCAAAAGGATTTGAATAATTACCGATCTCTGTGGACACGACCCTGCTCAATCACTATACACAATCTATTTAGAGTAGGAATTTATTTTTGTTGGCTTCGACACCCATCAAATTTTGGCGCCGTTGCCGGGGATTGGTGTCATTTATTTAATCCTTTTTACGTTTTACTTGGTGTATGGTTCGTTCTTCTCGTACAGGTATACTTTCGTTTGATCCTGAAATTGAGAAGACAGCTCGCCAACTGAGACAGCAGACGAAGCTAGCTAAGCAACAATCCTCGTCGCCTTTGCTTTCTGAAACAGATACGGTGCCTGATTTAGTTGAATCATCTAGCGATTTAGAAGAACAAGTGATGGATAGACCTGCACCTGTAGAAAGAACTCTTAGAGAGTTAGCTGAACCAGCCTTGAATCAACAACCACTCTGCATTCAATATGTAGACTTGGAGGTAAATTTTGAATTAAAGTCTGGTCTTATTCATTTATTACCCAAGTTTCACGGTTTTGCAGGTGAAGATCCTCATAAACATCTTAAGGAGTTTCATGTTGTGTGCTCAAGTATGAGACCACAAGGTGTGATTTGCTTTTCCGTTCTCTGTAGATGGGTTAGCTAAAGATTGGTTGTACTACTTGCCTCCTGGATCAATTACAACGTGGAATGGTTTGAAGAAGCAGTTTCTTGAGAAGTACTTTCCTGCTTCAAGAGCTGCCAACATCAGAAAAGACATTTGTGGGATCAGACAACTTCCTGGGGAGATTTTGTATGAGTATTGGGAGCGATTCAATCAATTGTGTGCCAGCTGTCCTCAGCATCAAATTTCTGATCAACTTCTTATTCAATATTTTTACGAAGGACTGTCATTGATGGATAGAAGTATGATAGATGCTGCTAGTGGAGGCGTGTTGGTGAACAAGACCCCTACTCAAGCAAGGGAGTTAATATCAAATATGGCTGCCAATGCACAACAATTTGGCAGCAGGCAAGAGCTCACTTCAAGAAAGGTGAATGAGGTAAATATTTCTTCTGTTGAACAACGTTTAGATAAACTTACTTCTCTTGTGGAAAAGTTTGTTGTAGGTAATGTGCAGCAGGTGAAGACTTGTGGTATTTGTTACAATATGGGTCATTCAACTGATATGTGTCCTACACTTCAAGAAGAACCCATTGAACAAGCCAATGCAGTTGGAGGATTTCCAGGCATGCCTCAGAGGAGGTATGATCCTTATGCACAAACATACAATCCGGGATGGAAGGATCATCCCAACTTCAGCTATGGAGTTAGGCCGTCAGGATTCCCACAAGATCCACCAAGACAACCAAGACCTCCACCAACCTCCAAGTCAGGTATATCTCTTGCAGAAATTGTTAAATCACTTACTAACACTCAACAATTTCAGCAGTAACTACAAGCATTCGAACTTGGAGAACCAAATGAGTCAATTGGCGACTCTGAGTCTCAATTATTAGGGAGATTGCCTTCACAATCTGAGGTGAATCCAAAGCAAAACGTTAGTGCTGTCATCCTTAGAAGTGGGACGGAGTTGCAAGAGCCTAGTAAGAAAGTGACAAAGCATGTAGAAGATGTGCTTGAGAAGAATGAATTGATGCCTCAATCTCAAGATGCACAACCCACCAAAGTGAAACCCCTACCTATTGTGATACCTCCTCCTTTTCCAAGCCGGTTTACAAAATCCAAAAAGGAGGAACAAGAGAAAGACATCCTTGAGACATTTCGCAAGGTTGAGGTAAATATTCCTTTATTAGATGCTATAAAACAAATACCTCGATATGCTAAAGTCCTTAAGGAACTGTGCACCTCCAAAAGAAAATTAAGAGGAGATGAAAAAGTTCACATGGGGGAGAATGTTTTCGCAGTTCTCCAAAAGAAACTACCTCCTAAGTGCAAGGATCCAGGTATGTTTACTATCTCTTGTAAAATTGGTAGTGTTAGAGTTGAAAAGGCTATGTTAGATCTGGGAGCTTCTATTAATGTCATGCCTCGTTCCATTTATTCATCTTTGAATGTTGGTCCATTAAAAGAAACTGGCGTGATAATTCAACTAGCTGATAGGTCTAATGCATATCCTGATGGGGTATTAGAAGATGTCTTAGTACAAGTTAATGAGTTGGTTTTTCCTGCTGATTTTTATGTACTTGATATGGAAGATGATAACTCCTCTAATTCTGTCCCAATTTTGCTAGGAAGACCTTTTCTTAAGACTGCTAGGACTAAAAAGGATGTACATAAAGGGACTCTCACTATGGAGTTTGATGGAGAGGTTATAGAATTCAATATGAATGATACCATGAAATATCCTAGTGAGGAACATTCGGTATTTTCTGTGGATGTTATTAACCCTATAGCGCAGGAAATTTTTTACAAGGAAAAGACGAAGACATTTCATGATAGAATGATTTTGAGAAAGGAGTTCTCTGTTGGTCAAAAAGTTCTTCTTTTTCATTCTAAGCTTAAACTTTTTCCGGGTAAATTACGTTCTTGCTGGGTTGGACCTTTTATTGTTACTAATGTTTTTCCTCATGGTGCAGTTGAGATTCGGAGTCCGACCTCTGACAAAGTTTTTAAGGTTAATGGTCATCGCTTAAAACCTTTTTATAAAGGTTTTTCGGTGAATATTGTGGAGGATGTGGCTCTCGAGGTCCCAATTATGGAGATTGATGCATAAATGTGTCTAGCCAAAGACATAAAACAAAGGCGCTTTTTGGGAGGCAACCCAAATGATTTATTTATTTCGGTTTTTGTCATATCTTCTTTTAATTTTGATTCAGATTTTTTTTAAAAAAATAATGTGTTTGCTTATTTTGGTCAGAAGAAAATTTTTGATAAGGCGTGCCCACATCTTAACTAATAAGTACTTCTGTGATTTTTAAAGTAAAATGATTTTAAGGCGTGCCCACGTGCTTATTAGAAAAATACTTCTGAAATTTTTAGTGTCTCAAGTGATTCATCACTAAAAAAAAAAAATTTTAAAAAAAATTATTTTATTTTATTTTTTTCTATTTATTTATTTTAAAAAAAAACAAAAAAAAAAGATTTTCTTTTGTTCTTTCTTTTATATATTTATTTATTAAAAAAAATTTCAAAAATCATTGTTCAAAAAAAAAAAAAATTCACTGTTCACAAAATCCCTAATTTTCCTGAACTTGTTTTCTTCTCCAGCCGCTTGCAACACACCAGCAGCCGGAACTAGCAAGCATCTCCCGCAGCAACCATCCCCCGCGCGCACAACCCCAGCCCGAGCACGCAACGCAACAAAGAATCCCCCCAAGGCAAAGACGCAGATCCAGCAGCCGTGTACCTGCAAGCTCCAGTCGAGCAGCAATAGTCCGCAACCAGCCTACGACCTGCATTCCAGCCGCGTGAATCGAAATCCGTGACAAGATGGGGCAGAATTTGGCCACATACTTCAAGAGTGTGGGATTTATCCCACCATTCCCGCCAAGCCCATAGACGTTATGAGGATTAAAGCTCACAATTCAGGGAAGTTTTTGCCTTTAATCTTTTATCCTTACGCTTTAATTTTTATGTGAGCTTTGATTATCTTACATTGGGGACAATGTAAGTTCTTGATGTGGGGGAGGGATTTTTGCATTATTGATGTCTGGAATTATTGTTTTCACTCTACTTATCTTTTTTTCACTCTACTCATTCTTAAATGATTTTAGAGTTAGTATGCTTTATATATTATTAATTTTCTTTTCCTTTATCTCTCACTACTCTTTTCCCATCTATCTCACATTATTTACATCTATTTTTTTTCTATCATACTTTTTCATCACTCACATTTTATCTTTCATTTTTTTTACTACATACATCTTTCTCGCTTATTATCCTTTTTACCTTTCCTTTTATATCTCACTCATACCTTCTTCTCATTCTACACCACTATTGATGGTTGATTCATTTGAAGAGTGTACAGGATTTGATGGCAAATTTACCAACTTTGTGAGGATTTGAGCCTATGAGCAACCACTTTGCTCTAATTATTTTTGTTATGTGAATATCAATCCTAGTTTGTTTATTCTAGAACTTGCTTTATTATGCATGATAAAGCCACGTTACGGGATTTTATGCATTAAAATGATAAGGGCAAACCATTTACCATTTTTCTATTCTCGCATTTTCCTTTTTCTCTACCCGAAGACCTTTATTTGCTACCTTTGTTTGAGCCTTAACAATTACCCATCTAATTCTCTCCGTCTACTTAACCATTTTTCTTCTTTTTTTAGCCTCAATTTAAGGAGATTTTTGGACTCATTGTGTGGATATATTTTGTTGCTTTTTCTACCTTGTAATAAAGTTTCTCAATTAGATCAACAAGCATTATGCTTGAATTAAATTGTGCAAGGTTCGTTTCTTTTGTTTGATTCAAAAACAAAAACAAAAAAAAAACAAAAAATAAACAAAATAAACAAAAAAAAAGAAAAAGAAAAATCACAAAAAAAAACAAAACAAAAATGTTTACATTCTTGGTGACTTGAGTAGAAATAAGCATTTTGATATCATAAGTTCATTCAATGAGTTCATTTTTCTCGTTTTGATCTCTTTTTCTTTCGTAAACCTTTCTTTTTCATTTAACCCATTTAACGCTATTACAACCCTTTTAAGACCCTTAGATTTTTGCATTTTATTCATGTTTTGTGGATTGAGATGTGATATATGAGCAAGCTTATGGTAATAGCATTCTTTGATTTGATTTGAGTGGATAAATGACACCCTAAACACTTTGAGTGCATGGAGTGAAGTCAATGAGAGGGCTATTAAATCTTGTTGCACTTGAATTTTGAATGGATCTTCTTGGTAGTTAAATGTTCTTATTCTATCTTATGAGATTCTATGCTTTAAAATCCTTATCTCTCGAATATCGATCAACTTAATTTCCTGAAGTATGCTTGCTTAAAATTGTTTTTGGATGAGTTGAGATGAGAATTGAGTGGAAATTTGAGATTAATCTTGAGTTATATGCTTGAGGACAAGCATTATCTTGGTGTGGGGGAATTTGTTAGAGTGCAATTTATGCACTAGTTTTGCATTGTTTGCTTCCCTTAATATCCATGTTTTGCACTTAATAATAGTGATTTACTTGTGATTTACTTTTGTAGGTGCAATTCTATTTATTGGTGATAAAATTGAGCTACAAGATGATGTTTAAGGATGATTGTTCCCTTGGAGAAATTATGAGCGGCAGAAGAACTTTGTTGATAAGGGCGCGTGTGCGGACTCAGCTTTTTAGTTTAACGTGTTTTATATTTTTGGCTATTTTTGTAATTACGAATTTAATATTTCAGATATTAGGATTTTATTTTAAATAGAATTCTAAAAGAGAAGAGAGAGAGAGTATTTAAGGGAGGAATCTATTGTGAAAAGAGGGGGATTTTTGGATTGGAGGAAAAGAAAGAAACCCTAGATCTTAATTTTTCTCTTCTCTCTATGAAGAACTAAACCTATTTTTCTGGTTGAAGGATAACGAAGCTTTGATTCATCACTACTGTGAGATCTTTCTTATGCTTTAATTGTTTTATTACTTTTTGGGTATTTGTTTATTCTCTGAATTAGTTCCATGATTATGTTTGTTAATTAGGTAATTGGCCACTATTTAATTATCAACTTAATCTATTGTCAATTAAAGGATTCATCGTATGAAGAATTTAATGTTTGTGACAAATAACATAGCAGAGAGTTGTGTTGTGAGAATAAACAATCTAATTTAAATGAATCATCATATGTGTTGATTAGGATTTGGGTCTCTCTCGATTTTTGTCAATTGATTAAATCCTATGATCGTATCTAGGGTTGTCTATTGATTAGGGAAATATCCAACGGTCGTGCCTTGGTTATCGACTAGTTAAGGAGAGATTGGCTATTAGAGGGTCTCAATAGCTATAACCGGTCTATTCATAAGTAATAATAATCTATATTTGAATCAATGATCAGTAGTCGAATCAAACTGAGTTAATTCCTTCAACCAGAGCTTTCTCCAATTTGAATTACAACTTTAATTTGCATTCTTGTTATTTTAATTTAATTTTTATTATTGTCAACAATTCCCCCATTTTACGTTTTATGTTTCAAAAGGATTTGAATAATTACCGATCTCTGTGGACACGACCCTGCTCAATCACTATACACAATCTATTTAGAGTAGGAATTTATTTTTGTTGGCTTCGACACCCATCAATATCCGTAAAGATCCTATTCTTTCTTTCAGCTAAACCATTTTGTTGAGGAGTAAATGAAACTGATCTTTGGTGAATAATTCCAAATTCTTCACAATAATTATCAAACTCAATTGAGAAATATTCACCACCTCTATCACTTCGAACCATCTTGATTTTCTTATCTTTTTTGGTTCTCAACTTCAGCTTTGAAAATTTTAAATTTATCAAAAGCTTCATCTTTTGTTCTAAGTAAATACACATAAGTGTATCTAGAACAATCATCAATAAAACTGATAAAGTACCTCTTACCTCCTCTTGTTAAAATGCCATTATATTCACAAATATCGGTATGTATTAAATCCAATATTTGAGTATTTCGTTCGGCTTTAGGAAAAGATTTCTTAGTTAATTTAGCTTGGATGCAGATTTCACACTTATGACTTTTAATATCATTGCAATTAATCAAGCCATGCTTAGACATGTATTTCAAAGATTTAAAATTCAAATGTGCTAATCTAGCATACCAAACATCACAAGACTCAACAATATAAGGTAAATGGATATCATTATTATTAATGCCGAGTTTGTACATTTCATCACAAGAATACCCTTTCCCAACAAATATTCCATTCTTTGAGATAATACAAGTATTACCCTCAAGCACAATCTTAAGCCCATGCTTACACATACAACTAGCATAAACAAGATTCTTCTTAACGGAAGGTACATGAAAGACATTATACAATGTAACTTTCTTTCCATAAGTAAAATTGACCTTAACTACTCATTTCCTGCTACTATGGCTACATCATTGTAAAAAAATCTACTGAACTAATTAACTAAGAATGTGTATAGAGTATGATATTTATACTACATTCGTGTAGCTAACTCAGAATATATCTGACAAATAAGAGATTGACAGCTGTACAACTTATTACAGTATGATGCCATGCTGGTTCAATGTTCATATGAAGTTTTTATGAACGCTCATATTATTAGGGTTTATTAGTTAATATAAATCCTAATGATTAGTTTAGATGTAGAAAAAGTGTTTGAGCTTCTTTACTTTTTGCCCACATTCGACATCTATAAAATTGTACTTCAAAATTTATCAACATTAAACAAACCATCTTCTTCTTTTTTTTCCAAAAAAAAAAATCTTCTAATGAACAAGAAAAATTAAATTATTAATCTCTTATGCCTCCACCCTTACAAGAATATTCTGCTAACAAAACTTAAAAAGATTTCCTTGGTAGGAGCACTGACCAATATAACGTATTAACGTATTATACAATGTGTTACACTGTTTTCTGCAGTTACAGTAATTTGTTGATGAGTAAATAAACCAATAAAAACCATTGATGCAAATTCCAGTAATTTAAATTATGTGATGCCTCACCAAAATTTCCATTAAGCACTTCTGAAGCAATGTACCGAATTGTCCTTCTAGCCTCCAACGCTGGCACACTACTCTTTTGGGAATATGACTTTTAGCCCCACCGTTTAAGGAAATAAACACCCTTTAATATTTTAAAAAAGACATATAATTCCCAAATCTTATTAATTTTTAGGGCTGTGGCATTCAAAGTTTTAGGGAGGAAGACGATTTTAGAAATTTTATCCGTCATTTCTTGTAAATACAAGTATATTTTTTAATATATTATAGTTATTTAATATATTATTATAATTTATTAATATATTAATATACTATTAACAATAAGCAATAATAATAATAATTTTTAATAAATAATCACAATAATTAAAATTCAAAATAATAATTATAACAATAGTTCATTAAGTAGTTTTTAGTAATTTGTTACAATCTAACTTATTTCAATTCTGATCCCAAGACAAAGTAAACACATTAATGACAATCCAACTCATTTTGATTTCTACAGTTCAAGTAAATAACTTATTCTAATTTCGATTCTCCATTCATATTACAACCCATTCTTGTCTATTTCAATTCCAAATTAATAAATGCATCGTAAAAGTAATTGAATCTATAACCATACAATGATATAAATGTACGCGTGTAAAAGATTACCAATTCGCAAATTCTACAAAAGAAACTTGCCTCATGTCATGAGGTTGAAATGATGGAAGTATCTATTGGTGGTCACGGAGGAGAAGGTGCAAAAGGCTGCTAGTCTTCTTTGCAATAACATTTGATTGACATAATATGAATTTAGTTTTAAAATTAATTAATTATTAATTTATATATCAGTTGGATCCAATAAAAAAAATACGATTTTTTTAAAATTATTATCTAATAATTTATCAAATTATTAATTACCACGTTAATCTTAAGTTGGGACGGACAAAATTTATTATTTAATTAAAGTTAAAAATTTATGAAATATTAATTTAACGAGGTACTGCTGGATTAATTCATTTGAGTCCTCAAATTGGAATTAAAGTTATAGATTTACAATTACACGTTTATTGATTCTTATTACTCAATTCTAAAATATATTGGGATGCCAGTGAGGCGGATCTGGTTGGATATATCCAAGCTGCTCGAGATCCAAAATCATGATAAAAATGAAGATTTATGTAATTGGAATTAATATGGTCTATGGCTCTATGCTTGTTAGAAACAATGAGGTCTTGTATATACAAATTAAACTGTGTACGGTCGACAGCAGGGCCCCGGAAAATAGAGAAATTTTAAAACATAATGTATGAGTGCGAATTGTGTGTTTACATGTAAGTCAAGGTCGTCTTCGCGGGTCGTCGTTAGAAGATAAATCAATTTACGTTTGAAACAATCAGCCCTTAATTTTTGGTTTAATTTGACTTTCTTTCAATCGGCCCTTAATTTACATGTAACTATGCTTGTTAGAAACAATCAGCCCTTAATTTACGTTAGATCAATCCACCCATAGACCCCATATATGTAGTGAATAAGCTGTAAATTAACTACTTTTCGTGCATGTCATCGATCACAACCCGTAATCAACGCAAATGAGATACTCTTAGAAATTAATTCAAATTACTGTAAGTTGACTCATGGATAAAATTGACCCAGCACCATCCTAATGAGGACAGTATCTTACTATAGTGGACGAGTCATTAATTTCACTTAATGAACCGACTGTTGCAATCGCACGTAGATCACGAAACGTAGTCAATTGACCCACCACCACCTAATTTGCTTTATTTCTCACTTCGAAGGCTCATGAATCTCTTGAATAATTGGTCCATGTCTTACTCAATATGCAGTCGAATTGGCATATGTTGTGGTGCTCATACCATAGAGTCACAAACTTGAATCTTTCAGTGATGAGTTTCGAAGGCATCATCCCTCCACACTTACGAAATCTCTCGTTTTTAGTTTATTTGGATATGAGGGAGAACAATTTCTGTGGCCATTTGCCTAATGAAATGAAAAGTGAGAAAGGAATAGTTTTTCAAAATTTAATTTTGAGAATGGTTTTATATTTAATACAATTTTATATATATTCTCACATATATTACAGAAACTCAAAATTATCCTTATTCAATAAAGAGTAAAAATAATTAAATTTAGAGAGATTATTATTATTACATTTATCTTGAGATAAACAATAAAAGAAATAAAATTGATAAAATATAAATATTTTTTAGTTAGCAATTTTTATATACAAACAGTAATATATATATACATGTATATAAATATATAAGTAAATTTTATTTAATATTATGTCCATGTCAATTATTTGTATTCTTACAATAATCTAACACTTAGAAATTAATAATCAATTGTGAAAAAAAAATCATTTAAATGTTTGGTAAAATTTATTTTTAAAAAATTTGTGACAGTTATACCCCTTTAGTTTGGTTAAATGGTCATATAGACTTCCAAGTTTTCAACAATGGACACCAAAACCTAAGGGTGTTCATAATTTAATTCGATCCGCTCAATCCGTCTGATCCGTGGATTGGTGGATTGGATTGAATTGAAAATTTGATAATCCGCAATCAGTGGATTGGATATAGATCTACTTCTGTAAATCCGCAAAAATCCGCGAATCCGTAAAAAAAAAAATATTTATTTAATTAAAAATAAAACTTGTAAATATGTTATTAGTACTTACTAGTAAATAAATAAGTTAAAATATAGTTACATTAACATTATATTATATCATATCCGATAATAATATAAAATAAAAAATAATTAAATAAACAAATATAGTTTACTAAATAGTTAATTTCCTTGATCTAAACAAATGATATTTTTTTCATTTTGGTGTGTTATATTTTGAAACTTTAAATGTATTTTCTAGCTTTATTTAAGCAATTTATTTATTTAAATCTTATTTAATTTTAAATTTGATCCATAGTAAAATCATTTTTATATTAATTTTTTTTATTTAGTTAGTTCGTGGATTTGACAGAATTAAAAATTTTTAGTCCACAAACCAATCCGCAAAATGGTGGATTGGATATGGATTGAATTTTACAAATCCGTGAATTGAATTGGATTGAAAATTTATAATCCGTAAAATCGTGGATCGTATATGGATTGATGTCCAATCCATAAAATTCGATCCGCGAACACCCCTAACAAGACCTCCCTTTATTGCCACTTATTTGGATTTAAAAACTTATTATTTCGGTACTTTTACTTTGCATTGACTTTGAAATTAAAAAACGAGCCACTTGTCACTTTGGCTTTTTTTTTTTCCTTTTTTGATAAGCTACGCTACTTTTCCAATAATAATTTAAAAAAATAAAGAAATAAAATGGGTTAAAGCACCTTTGTTTATGAGATTGAAGGAATCCACATGGTTAAAAAAATGTAGGAGTGGTGGAAGCAATTAAGCTAATAAGAAATAAGGTTATGCTTAGTATAACTTTTCAAATAGAACTTACTTAAGTAGAGTTTTTTTCAGCATAATTTTAACAAGTAGAGCTTTTATAAAAAAATAATTAGTTGTTTGGTCGTCAATGAGATTTTTTATTAAAAAATTATTAAATTAATTTAATAGACAAATTTTTAATATTATGTTATAAAAAATGAAATAAGATTGTGAATAAGTAAAAGATATTTTTGAGCTTGTAATTTGTCAGCAAGCTTTGATTAATTCATTGTTGACTTATAAGAGATCAGACCACATTCATAAAATCACATAAGATCATAATCTTTCGTCAAGTTCAGATTACGTGGTCCAAATCAAGAGTAAATATTTAATTAGAGACGGTAAAACCTTGATTTTACAAACATTACGGAAGATGAGACTTCAAGAAAAACACTTTTGGCAATGTTGAGCATCTTCTTCCTTTTGGCAATTAAAGTGCCATAAGGCCTTTATTTAGGGTTCAAGTGTAAATGCGTTTACTTGGACGGCTCGCTCAATGACAGAATATAACAATTTGCAAGTCTCCTGTATATTCTTTCTGCTCTTATTTTCAAATTCACATGTCTCATGTATAAGTATATGCTAATTTCCTTCACTTAAAACTTGTATCAATCTCGCCTTGCAACTACTACTAAAAACGACCACTATGCGCTTATCATTCTTCTTTGTTCCTATGTCGTGAAATACAAGTATGCAACCCAAGAGGGGGGGTGAATTGGGATTCTAAAAATTATTCAATTTAAAAAAGAAAATCTTATTGCAATTATAAATTAAATTCAAAGCAATAACTATTAAGTTGATCACAATATAAAAAGATAAGGGAAGAGGAATTCAAACACCGTGATTTTTACGTGGTTCGGCCAACCTCGCCTACGTCCACGCCTCCAAGCTTTCCGGGCTTGAGGATTCCACTAAGTAAGCCTCCAAGGCTTCAAATGCTTACACTTGACTTCCAAGGTGTCAATGGACCTTTACAACAAGAGATTAGCCCCAATCTCTTAACCCAAGTGTATCCCAACACTTACAATCACTCAAAGTAAATGATTACAAATTGTTTTTCTCTCACACAATATCTAAGATTACAAATCAATGCCCAATGTGTGAATAGATGAAAGAAGAGTGTGTTTTAAGCTCTATGAAGATTGTATTCTCGGATATTTGCTCAAAGGTCATGTTGTGATCAACCTTCTTTGAATTTGAATGAGCTTATTTATAAACGGTTTGCCGTTTAGGATTGCCCTTTCGCCGTTAACTTCCAGAGACCTGCAAGATGAGCATTCGTTATCTGTTTACGCTAAACGGTTAAGGACTTGCGTGAGGTAACATTTCTGGATATTATCGGTTAACCGTTTGAAATAAACGGTTAGCCGTTTGTCTCCAGTAACCTGCAAAATAAACATCAGTTAATCCGTTTTCATTTAGTGGTTAAGGGATTGCATAAAGTGGCTTCTCTGGGTATTATCGGTTGACCGTTTAAAATAAACGGTTTACCGCTTAACTCGCACAACAATTTAGCTCGATTTTCGTTAATCAAAGCCAGAGGAGGACAACCTTCAATTCTGGACGTTATCGGTTCACCGTTTAAAATAAACGGTTCACCGTTAGTTTCCAGTAGCCTTCCCATCTTTGGTGTTTTCCGTTAAACATAAACGGCTAGAGCTTAAGCAATATGTTGCTCTCTGGTGATAATCGGTTAACCGTTTAAAAGAAAACGGTTCACCGTTAATTTCCAGTAACCTTTCCATCTTTAGTGTTTTCCGTTTTTCATAAACGGTTAGAGGTTTAGGAAATGTGTTGCTCTCTGCCTGTAATCGGTTAACCGTTTTAAATAAACGGTTCACCGTTTATAACCAGAATTGCAATTTTAAACGAGTTTTTGTAGAGAATCTCTTTCTAATTTGAAAATCCATCTTTTATGAAGAAATAGGGTAATGATTAAAAGGGCTTTCGTTTATTAAGAAATAGCTCCAATATTTTTGTCAAAAACCATATAAAATTTGTTATCATCAAAATCAATATTATTAACATATTCATGTTAACATGTCGGTGTTTGTGTTACAGTATCTCATTGCTAGGTTAGCTGTGACGACTTTAAACGATTTAACAACAGATCAATCAGCTCTTCTGGCATTCAAAGCCCATGTTTTTTATTATCGGAATGCCCTGGCAAATAATTGGTCTATATCTTATCCAACATGTAGCTGGGCTGGTATCTCTTGTGGTTCACGCCATCAAAGAGTCACTGCCTTGAATCTTTCGGATATGGGTCTCGGAGGCACCATTCGACGACACTTGGGAAATCTCTCATTTCTAGTGTCTCTTGACATTAGTGAGAACAATTTTCATGGCCATCTGCCGAAAGAATTGGGGCAATTACGTCGACTCAGAGTCATGCGTTTCGCTTACAATAAATTGAGCGGAAGCTTTCCATCATGGATTGGTGTCTTATCTAAACTCCGAATATTGAGAATTAATAATAACAGTTTCACGGGTCCCATCCCTAATTCTCTCTTCAACTTATCAAGGCTAGAGACGCTGCGTGCAGAGTTCAATATTATTGGTGGAAATATTCCTTCAAGGATTGGAAATTTGAGTAAACTCGTGTATCTGGATCTTGGTTTCAACAATCTTCAAGGTACTTTCCTCCACCTCTTGTAATTGAAGCATATTTTTCCAATTGCATGCATATTTTGCAGAATTATCTATGAAATATTTTAAAGAACATTATTGGCCAAAATTATAGTGTAATGAATTTAATTTGATCATTTTACATTTTGAAGGGTAACATTGTCGAACTCAATTCACCTTAAGTTAAAAGCTCAATGACTTCTCAATGTTGGCCTGGTGGCAGGTCAAATTCCAACCGAGATTGGCAATCTACAAAATTTGCAGTATCTTGTTTTTGCTGAGAACAATTTAAGTGGCCTCGTTCCACCCACGATCTTCAACATTTCAACCATGAGAATCCTTACTCTAGAGGGCAATCAACTCTCAGGCCGCTTACCGTCAACGGTTGGCCACTTGCTTCCGAACATAGAGTCTTTACTGTTGGCGGCCAATAATCTTACAGGGATAATTCCCCACTCTATTACCAATGCTACTAAACTCGTTGCCCTAGACTTGGGCTTCAACTCATTCTCGGGCCATATTCTAAATACATTTGGAAACTTGAGACACCTCAGCCTGCTCAGCCTAGTGATGAATAACTTGACGACAGAATCATCTTCAGCAAATCAATGGAGTTTTCTCTCTTCTTTGACTAATTGCAGAAATTTAACAATTTTATCCTTCGGTTCTAATCCATTAGGCGGCATCCTTCCACCAGTAATTGGGAATTTCTCTGCTTCTCTTCAAAAATTCTATGCATACGAGTGCAAACTCAAGGGCAACATTCCTCAAGAAATTGGCAATTTAAGCGGCTTGACACTTTTGAGCCTCCACAGCAACGGCTTGAATGGAACTATTTCACCAACGATGGGAAGACTTAAGTGGCTACAAGGTTTATCTCTGAGAAATAATAATTTAGAAGGATCCATTCCTTATGATCTTTGCCACTTGAAGCTGATGTTTGGAATAAGGTTAACTGGAAAGAGGATCCAAAGACATTTAGCGAAGCTATGTCTTCTAGAGATGCTTCCTTTAGGAGAGAGGCGGTGAATGATGAAATGGATTCGATTATATCGAATCAAACATGGATCTTGGTTGATCTTCCTTTAGGATCTAAACCAATTAGCAACAAATGGGAGTTTAGAAGAAAGTACAACAGTGATGGTTCTTTGCAAACTTTTAAGGGTAGATTAGTAGCCAAAGGGTTTAAGCAAAGAAGTGGTATTGATTATTTTGATACATATACTCCAGTGGCAAGATTAACATCTATAAGAGTGCTCTTTGCAATTGCTTCGTTAAACAATTTGCATGTGCATCAAATGGATGTTAAGACCGCTTTTCTTAATTGTGATCTTGATGAAGAAATCTATATAGAACAACCACTTTTCTTAATGGTTGTGGTTGATGGCAACCTTATCACCAGCAGAGGGCCAGGAACTTCTATGGAGTTTGCACTGGAAATTGTGGAGAAGTTTTTTGGCCGCAACAAAGCGCTTGAGCTTGCAAAGATAATGCTTTTCACTCGCACCTAAAGTTTGTACTGAAACCTGCCTACTATTAAACTAGAGTATTTATTTCTGTATTACTGCTGCTTGTAGAGAGCGGAAATGGAAACTTGAATTCATGTTTGAATATGGATTCACTGTGCGGGTTTGTAAAACAGTTCATTTATAAACAAATGAGTTGATAGTCATTTTGAATATTTGGAATAAGCGTGAGTGCTGTTTAGTTCTGTTATCAATGTTCGGAGTCCAATTGTGGTTGAGAGGGATATAATTACCGTTTCTGGGAATTTTAATTGTGAACTAAAAATTTGTTATATTACATTCCACCTTTCTACAGAATCATTTGGAATAATAAATATACATTAAATAATAACTCGATTTTCAGGATAAGAAGGAAAAAAAAAAGCAGAGAATGAAAAAAAAGAAATCTCTAGAAGATTGAAATAAAACAGATACCATATCTAGTTTCAAGTATGTTTATGCAAGAAGATAAAAATTCGAAGATTAGATTTCTCAATTCGATTTATGTTCTGCTCAAAGCAATGGCTCTTATTCCACTAGCACAAACAAGAAAGAGTACGCACAAAGTTAACAAGCACACATAGTGCATGTTACATTAACTACTTGCAGCAACATCATCCAGGAACTTCGCTTTGATCTTCCTGAGCTTTGCTGCAGCGTCTGTCGTATGTATCCTCTTGTGAGGTGTGTCCATACAACAATCCAATGCCAAATCCATGATGCTTAATAAACAATCCATTCTAGCAGAAAAAGCTTGCTCTTCTCGCACCACATTTGCATCAACAACTTCGGTCAATCGGTGAGGTAGTGACTCCTTTACCCATCTCCGTAAACTCATTTCTCCTGTGAACATTTCATCGGTGGGTTTCTTTCTTGTGAAAGTTTCCATCAATAAAACACCATAACTGTAGACATCACATTTGGTTGAAACAATTCCTTCTGAGCCATATTCTGCATTTTTTAATTTCAATGTTTCAAGTAGATATGTGATTATGAAACAACTAGAAAAAGCAAATAATTTTTTGATAATTAAGGTAACCAAATGTTGCCCGTGCTTGAAAAAAGAGCAGAAATTTTAATTAAAATTGAAACTTTACCTGGTGCCATATAACCAATTGTAGCCATTGTCATAGTTTGTATCACATAATCTTCTCGCTCACATGTGCCACCATATTTTCATCCAAGAGAATGTTGGTCGGCTTCAAATCACAATGAATTATAGGTGCCGACGAATGACAATGATGGAGATATTCAAGAGCCGACCCCACATCTATCATTATATTCAACCTCTGTAGAATGTCTAAAAAATAGTTGTGAGAATATAACCACTTCTCGAGACTACCATTTGGCATGAACTCAAGTACCAATGCTTTGAAATCTGGATTAGAACAGCTGCCAAGGTCTTTAGGAGATTTCGATGACGAACATTCCGTAGAATTTCACATTCAGAATCAAAACTCCTAAATGCTCTCTCTAATTGCAGATTGAAAATCTTTATTGCAACATTAGTCCCATCAGAAAGGGTTCCTTTATAAACTGATCCAAAACCGCCTGTACCAAGTAAGTTGCATTCATTAAATTCATCAGTTGCTCGTCGAATGTCTAAGTACGATGTTCTTCTCCATGTTGCGCGAGGCAAAAAATCTTCATGATCCAAATGCTTTGTACTCCTATTTCGGCATCTTATGTACATAATGATGATGATCGCTACAAGTGCAGTGGATAGTATCGAAGGCAAAATATATTGAAGGACAATTGGAGCAACTTTATTGGTTCTTTTTCTGTTATCTTGCTTGCAAGGTGGGACTTGGAGTCTAGGTGGACCACAGAGTGCATAATTCCCAAAAAATGATTGAGTTGAGAAGTCTTTAAAAGACCCCTTGACAGGAATTTCCCCTTCTAGCCTATTGTGAGATACATTTAACTGTTTGAGATGTGAAAGTGCCTCCAATGACTTAGGAATTTTTCCAGAGAGATTGTTGTTAGAGAAATCTAAGGATTCTAAGCTCATCAAACTGCCAACTGATTCAGAAATCGGACCCTGAAATTGATTACCAGCCAAGGATAGAGTTTCTAGATTTTTTAGGGTACCAATGGTTGATGGAATATCACCTGATAATTGATTCCTTGATAAATCTAAATCTATCAATACCTTTAACTTTTGTATATTCGAAAGGAGCGGACCCTTAAATGAATTTGACGACAAGTCTATATGCAAGATGTATTCAAGACTCCACAAAGATGATGGTAAACTAGAACTGAGCTTATTGGAGTCTAAGTAGAGGCTTCTTAGAGAAGTCAAACTCGCCAAGCATTGTGGTATAGCTCCGGAGAACTTATTTCCACTTAAGTTTAATATATTCAACCTCTCCAAATGGCAAAGATCATGAGGAACGTATCCTTGCAAATTATTCTCAGGGACAAAAAAACCTTGTAGCTGCTGTAGTGTGCCTATGGATGTTGGAATAGTTCCATTCAAGTCATTGAAGCCGAGACTTAAGACGATCAAGCCACGTAAATTACCAATTTCTTTGCACTCAAATGCAAAGAATCTTTGAAGAGAAGCAGAGAAATTTCCAATTAATGGTGGAAGGACGCCACCTAATGGATTATAAGCTAAGGCTAGATTTTCTAGATTTCTGCAATTAGTCAAAGAAGAAAGAAAACTCCACTGATCTGCTGAAGATGATTCTGTCGTCAAGTTATTACTCATAAGGTTGAGGGTGCTGAGGTGTCTCAAGTTGCCAAATGTATTTGGGATATGGCCCGAGAATGAGTTAGAGCTCAACTCTAGGCCAATGAGTTTAGAAGCGTTGGTAATAGAGGTGGGAATTGTTCCTATAAGATTATTGCGCGCCAAGATTAAATACTCTATGTTCCGAAGCGAGTGGCCAATCGTTGATGGTAAGCCGCCTGAGAGTTGATTGCCAAGCAGATTAAGGTGTCCTATGGTTGAACTATTGAAGATCGTGGGTGGAATGAGGCCACTTAAATTATTGTCACCAAGAACAAGATACACCAAATTTTGTAGATTGCCAATCTCGTTGGGAATTTCACCTGCCATAAGGCTAACATTGAGGAGTTTGACCAAAATATATAAATATATATATATATATATTTCATAGATGATTCTGTAAAAGGAGTTTGACAAAAAAAATTGAGCTTTTAGCTTAAGGTAAATTGAGTTTGACAATGTTACCCTTCAACATGTAAAAGGATCAAATTAAATTTATTACATAATAATTTCAGCCAAGAATGTTCTTTAAAATATTAATTTCATAGATAATTCTGCAAAATATGCATGCAAATGGAAAAATATGCTTCAATTACAAGAGGTGGTGGAACGTACCTCGAAGATTGCTGAAACGAAGATCCAGATTCACGAGTTTACTCAAATTTCCAAGCCTTGAAGGAATAGTTCCACCAATAATATTGAACCGTGCACGCAGCGTCTCTAGCCTTGATAAGTTGAAGAGAGAATTAGGGATGGGACCTGTGAAACTGTTATTATCAAGACTCAATATTTGGAGGTTAGATAAGACACCAATCCATGATGGAAAGCTTCCGCTCAATTTATTGAAAGCGAATCTCATGACCCTGAGTCGACGTAATTGCCCCAATTCTTTCGGCAGATGGCCATGAAAATTGTTCTTCCTAATGTCAAGAGACACTAGAAATGAGAGATTTCCCAAGTGTAGTGGAATGGTGCCTCCGAGACCCATATCTGAAAGATTCAAGGCAGTGACTCTTTGATGGCGTGAACCACAAGAGATACCAACCCAGCAACATATTGGATAAGATATAGACCAATTATTTGCCAGGGCACTCCGATAATAAAAAACGTGGGCTTTGAATGCTAGAAGAGCTGATTGATCTGTTGTTAAATCGTTTAAAGTCGTCACAGCTAAGCTAGCAATGAGATACTGTAACACTAACACCGACACAGGAACAAAGAAGAATGATAAGCGCATATTGGTCGTTTTTAGTAGTAGTTGCAAGGCGAGATTGATACAAGTTTTAAGTAAAGGAAATTAGCATATACTTATAATGAGACATATGAATTTGAAAATAAGAGCAGAAAAAATATACAGGAGACTTGCAAATTGTTATATTCTGTCATTGAGCGAGCCGTCCAAGTAAACGCATTTACACTTGAACCCTCAATAAAGGCCTTATGGCGCTTTAATTGCCAAAAGGAAGAAGATGCTCAACATTGCCAAAAGTGTTTTTCTTGAAGTCTCATCTTCCGTAATGTTTGTAAAATCGAGGTTTTACCATCTCTAATTAAATATTTACTCTTGATTTGGACCACGTAATCTGAACTTGACGAAAGATTATGATCTTATGTGATTTTATGAATATGGTCTTATCTCTTATAAGTCAGCAATGAATTAATTAAAGCTTGCTGACAAATTACAAGCTCAAAAATATCTTTTACTTATTCACAATCTTATTTCATCTTTTATAACATAATATTAAAAATTTGCCTATTAAAATAATTTAATAATTTTTTAATAAAAAATCTCATTGACGACCAAACAACTAACTATTTTTTTATAAAAGCTCTACTTGTTAAAATTATGCTGAAAAAAACTCTACTTAAGTAAGTTCTAGTTGAAAAGTTATACTAAGCATAACCTTATTTCTTATTAGCTTAATTGCTTCCCCTACTCCTACATTTTTTTAACCATGTGGATTCGTTCAATCTCATAATCAAAGGTGCTTTAAGCCATTTTATTTCTTTATTTTTTTAATTATTATTGGAAATGTAGCGTAGCTTATCAAAAAAGGAAAAAAAAAAGCCAAAGTGACGAGTGGCTCGTTTTTTAATTTCAAAGTCAATGCAAAGTAAAAGTACCGAAATAATAAGTTTTTAAATCCAAATAAGTGGCAATAAAGGGAGGTCTTGTTAGGGGTGTTCGTGGATTGAATTTTATGGATTGGACATCAATCCATATCCGATCCACGATTTTACGGATTATAAATTTTCAATCTACGGATTTGTAAAATTCAATCCAAATCCAATCCATAAATCTGCGGATTAGATGCAAATTTGACCCTATGCATATCCAATCCACCATTTTGCAGATTGGTTTGTGGACTGAAAATTTTTAATTCTGTCAAATCCACGAACTAACTAAATAAAAAAAATTAATATAAAAATAATTTTACTACGGATCAAATTTAAAATTAAATAAGATTTAAATAAATAAATTGCTTAAATAAAGCTAGAAAATACATTTAAAGTTTCAAAATATAACACACGAAAATGAAAAAAATACCATTCGTTTAGATCAAGGAAATTAACTATTTAGTAAACTATATTTGTTTATTTAATTATTTTTTATTTTATATTATTATCGGATAAGATATAATATAATGTTAATGTAACTATATTTTAACTTATTTATTTACTAGTAAGTACTAATAACATATTTACAAGTTTTATTTTTAATTAAATAAATACTTTTTATTTTTTTGCGGATTCGTGGATTTTTGCGGATTTACAGAAGTAGATCCATATCCAATCCACTGATTGCGGATTATCAAATTTTCAATTCAATCCAATCCACCAATCCACGGATCATACGGATTGAGCGGATCGAATTAGATTATGAACACCCTTAGGTTTTGGTATCCATTGTTGAAAACTTGGAAGTCTATATGACCATTTAACCAAACTATAGGGGTATAGCTGTCACAAATTTTTAAAAATTAATTTTACCAAACATTTAAATGATTTTTTTTTCACAATTGATTATTAAATTCTAAGTGTTAGACTACTGTAAGAATACAAATAATTGACATGGATATAATATTAAATAAAATTTACTTATATATTTATATACATGTGTGTGTGTATATATATATATATATATATATATATATATATATATATTATTGTTTGTATATTAAAATTGCTAACTAAAAAATATTTATATTTTATCAATTTTATTTCTTTTATTGTTTATCTCAAGATAAATGTAATAATAATAATCTCTCTAAATTTAATTATTTTTACTCTTTATTGAATAAGGATAATTTTGAGTTTCTATAATATATGTGAGGATATATATAAAATTGTATTAAATATAAAACCATTCTCAAAATTAAATTTTGAAAAACTATTCCTTTCTAACTTTTCATTAGGCAAATGGCCACAGAAATTGTTCTCCCTCATATCCAAATAAACTAAAAACGAGAGATTTCGTAAGTGTGGAGGGATGATGCCTTCGAAACCCATCTCTGAAAGATTCAAGTTTGTGACTCTATGGTATGAGCACCACAACATATGCCAATTCGACTGCATATTGAGTAAGACATGGACCAATTATTCAAGAGATTCATGAGCCTTCGAAGTGAGAAATACAGCAAATTAGGTGGTGGTGGGTCAATTGACTACGTTTCGTGATCTACGTGCGATTGCAACAGTCGGTTCATTAAGTGAAATTAGTGACTCGTCCACTATAGTAAAAATGTAAGATACTGTCCTCATTAGGATGGTGCTGGGTCAATTTTATCCATGAGTCAACTTACATTAATTTGAATTACAGCTCATTCACTATATACGGTCTATGGGTGGATGGATCTAACGTAAATTAAGGGCTGATGACCCTCGACTTCTAACGACGACCAACGAAGACGACCTTGACTTTACATGTAAACACACAATTCGTTTTCATACATTATGTTTTAAAATTTCTCCATTTTCCGGGGCTCCGCTGTCAACCGAACACAGTTTAATTTGTATATACAAGACCTCATTGTTTCTAACAAGCATAGAGCCATAAACCATATTAATTCCAATTAATTAAATCTTCATTTTTATCATGATTTTGGATCTCGAGCAGCATGGATATATCCAACCAGATCCGCCTCACTGGCATCCCAATATATTTTAGAATTGAGTAATGAGTATCAATAAACGTGTAACTGTAAATCTATAACTTTAATTCTAATTTGAGGACTCAAATGAATTTATCCAGCAGTACCTCGTTAAATTAATATTCCATAAATTTTTAACTTTAATTAAATAATAAATTTTGTCCGTCCCAACTTAGGATTAACGTGGTAATTAATAATTTGATAAATTTATTAGATAATAATTTAAAAAAAATGTTATTTTTTTATTGGATCCAACTGATATATAAATTAATAATTAATTAATTTTAAAACTAAATTCATATTATGTCAATCAAATGTTATTGCAAAGAAGACTAGCAGCCTTTTGCACCTTCTCCTCCGTGACCACCAATAGATACTTCCACCATTTCAACGTCATGACATGATGTAAGTTTCTTTTGTAGAATTTGCGAATTGGTAATCTTTTACACGCATACATTTATATCATTGTATAGTTATAGATTCAATTACTTTTATGATGCATTTATTAATTTGGAATTGAAATAGACAAGAATGGGTTGTAATATGAATGGAGAATCGAAATTAGAATAAGTTATTTACTTGAACTGTTGAAATCGAAATAAGTTGGATTGTCATTAATGTGTTTACTTTATCTTGGAATCAGAATTGAAATAAGTTAGATTGTAACAAATTACTAAAAACTACTTAATGAACTATTGTTATAATTATTATTTTGTATTTTAATTATTGTGATTATTTATTAAAAATTATTATTATTATTACTTATTGTTAATAGTATATTAATATATTAATAAATTATAATAATATATTAAATAACTATAATATATTAAAAAATATACTTGTATTTACAAGAAATAACAGATAAAATTTCTAAAATCGTCTTCCTCCCTAAAACTCTGAATGCCACAGCCCTAAAAATTAATAAGATTTGGGAATTATATGTCTTTTTTAAAATATTAAAGGGTGTTTATTTCCTTAAACGGTGGGGGCTAAAAGTCCTATTCCCAAAAGAGTAGTGTGCCGGCGTTGGAGGCTAGAAGGACAATTCGTTACATTGCTTCAGCAGTGCTTAATGGAAATTTTGGTGAGGCATCACATAATTTAAATTACTGGAATTTGCATCAATGGTTTTTATTGGTTTATTTACTCGTCAACAAATTACTGTAACTGCAGAAAACAGTGTAACACATTGTATAATACGTTAATACGTTATATTGGTCAGTGCTTTTTAAGTTTTGTTAGCAGAATATTCTTGTAATGGTGGAGGCATAAGAGATTAATAATTTAATTTCTCTTGTTCATTAGAAGATTTTTTTTTTTTTTTGGAAAAAAAAAGAAGAAGATGGTTTGTTTAATGTTGATAAATTTTGAAGTACAATTTTATAGATGTCGAATGTGGGCAAAAAGTAAAGAAGCTCAAACACTTTTTCTACATCTAAACTAATCATTAGGATTTATATTAACTAATAAACCCTAATAATACGAGCGTTCATAAAAACTTCATATGAACATTGAACTAGCACGGCATCATATTGTAATAAGTTGTACAGCTGTCAATCTCTTATTAGTCAGATATATTCTGAGTTAGTTACACGAATGTAGTATAAATATCATACTCTGTACACATTCTTAGTTAGTTACTTCAGTAGAATTTTCTCTCCTCTACTCAATTTTAGAATGATACAGCCACAAATTCTTGTACAAACTTATTTTATACAAACTGACGTGGCATTAATTCATTGGTTGAATGAAAATATAAAATAATAAAAACAAATCTTGTGGGCCAAGTTATATTTAATTCAACCAATCTTATCATGTCACATCAGTTTGTACAAAATAAATTTGTACAAGAGTTTGTGGCTATATCATTACTCTATCTTTTATATTGGGGGCAAATGATATTTTATTAACGAAATGATTTTGCCCTCTTAATAAGCTCTCATTTCTCCCCTTTGATCAACACAGCCTTCTTTTATTACATCAAAATTCTTCCTCTTTCCATCAAAATTTCATGGATCTGCCCTTACGTATAATCATATGAGACTATATAATAAATTTAATTAGGTATGTTTGGAACATTTTTGTTATCCTTAAGCTGATTTTATTTTCATTTTTTTATAGTATATATTGTCAAAAGTAAATGCTATAAACACTTTCGGAAAAAAAGATGAAGAGCGCCTTTGGATTAATTTTTTCTATAGGAACTAACAAAACAACTAAACGATGTATGTATCTCTAAGATTTATTTCATTTTTTTTTTCTGTAGTTGACAAAGCATCATGATCGTGTTGGATGATAAGATTAAAGGTGGGAATGGACCAATTTTTTAGGATAAAAAAAAAATGATTCAATCCTGGGCATGTTTGGCTATCGAAACTAGTTGATTAGTCTAAAGTTTAATTCAAAAGTAATGAGACTATTAATCCTTAGGAAAATTATCATTTGTATACCCTATAAATGCACTGTTATAAAAAATATTACAATACTTTGAGAGTGTATCAATCGTCTACCCTAAGTTGACAAAATGTATCTACCGTCCATCAAACCGTTACTTGCTGTTTAAATAGGATAATGCCAGAAGGGTAATTTGGTCTTTTCATATGATACAAGTGATAATTCAAGGGTATACAAGTAATAAAAAAAATTTAAGGGTATACAAGTGATACTTTTCAAGGATAAAATTGTCAATTCACTATAATTCCGTTAACTTTCAAACGGCAGCTAACGGTTTAGTGATCAGCAGATAACTTTTTTTAATTTAGGGTGGACGATTGATACACCCTCAAAGTGTTATAATATTTTTTATAATAGAGCATCTATAGGGTATACGAATGATAATATCCCTAATCAATCCTTAATTCAACTTAGGTTTAAGTACTATATAAAAAATATTCTTTATCACTCTTTTCATTTTTATTTAGATTAAAATTCATATAAATAAATATAAAGAATTAATTTCATAATTTATTTAAACTAAAATTTTATATTATATTAAATATCCAAATTTTTATTCAATAATTTATTTATATTAGAATTTTATACAATATTAAATCCCAAAACTTTATTTAATAATTTATTTACAAAAATATTAAATATCAAATTCAAAAATTAGTAATATAATTTAAAATAATTATATTATTTTAATAGTTATTTAGCTATATCAAATTAAATTTAACATATCCTTATCCGATACTATACTAAACAAACGATAGTACCTTATACAGTGCAGTCAATCTATTATAATATAATTTAATCTAATCTTATAAATTGGTTCAATCTAATCATACGTGTCAAATCAGCAAATTTTAAAAAGTAATTTTATAACAGCTTTAAAAAAGCATTTTTTCAGTTACTTCTACAAAACGTGCTTCTCGGAAAGCACTCGTGAAATGCACATTCTCACAAAACACGTGGTGTGTTCAATTGGGCCTCAGCCCATTAAAACTACAGCCACGAAAGCAAGCAATGCTCGTTGGGCTTTAGAAAACTTATACTCGTAGCCCACCACCGGCGCCCTAATTTGTCTCTACCTCTCTAAATTTTATTGATTGATGCATATGTTTCACAGCATAGAGTGGCTTACATTGGAGCTTTTCTGAAAAAGTGAAAATTTCATTTAATTATATATTATTCACGGATAAGAAATTAACTTCTTCTTCTTTTTTCTAATGCCACAGTCTGGTGAGCTTGCCTAGTGTGTTTTAGTTGGATAAAAATTTTGGCAAATGTTTCTTGGCAAGGAAGCTTAAACAGTTTAACCCGAATTTAACCTCGAATGAACGCAAATTATCAAACCGAACCAATCCGAATTGTGAATCTGAACTTCAGTTCGATTCGGTTTGGTTCGGGTTCGCATTTTCAACCCGAACGGGTTCAATGCTCCAATCCGATCGGGTTGTAATCCAAACCGAAACCCGAAAACCCGAACTGAAACTCGATTTGCCCACCCCTAAAGAGAACTGAGAAGTACCCAGATCGTAAAAAGAAAGGTCTTGATCATAATTTTGGCTAAAAATCTGTTTTCCAGATCGTAAAAAGAAAGGTCTTGATAATAATTTTGGCTAAAAATCTGTTTTTTAACTTTTATTTTTATATTTTTATGCTGTATTTTAGTTGTTGAATAGGTTATATATAGAAGTTCAGTTAATTTTGTTTTGGATGAAAAATCAATGAGTACTTATGTGATTAATAAGTGAAATTTTGTTTGCATCATGTAGTCAGCTATAATGCATTGGATGGCTTTTACTCAGCATGGAAGAAATGCTCTCCGGCAGATTACTAACGAGAGCTCTGATCGCGTGTTGCATCACCCATTGCTATTTTCTTGTCAAGGAGTCAGATACAGACGATTGGAAGTGATTCTAACAACAGTGAGTAAATTGATCTTTTGTTTTCCCTTTTCACCAGTTTGGATCTCTTGACTAATCAGCCTGTTTGAGTTTTAACTTGTGTATTAATAATTGGTTTTATATGTTCAGAAAGTTGATAAACTTGGTAAAGCTGGTGAAACTGTGAAGATCGCTCCAGGGTATTTCCGCAACCACTTGATGCCCAAATTGCTTGCTGTTCCAAATATCGAGAAGTTTGCTCATCTCATTAGAGAGCAGCGCAGGGTATTTGTTTTTCATGATTTTTCTTGGTTGAACTTTTTTTCTGTTTGGGTTGACAATGGTTAATTCTAGGGATACAGAAATTTGCTCATTTTCTTTAGATACTTTGTTAGCCATTTTGTCAATTAATTTGACTCATGGCTTCAAATTATTGCTAAATTCTTGGTTTGGAAATATTTATGATTTTTGAAGGGGCATTTACAAGTTATTAATATTTGTTGTGCCTGTGACTTATTTTCATCAGATTTGCCAGCCTGAGGAAGAGGAAGAGGTTAAAGTTATCAGGAAGTCTGAGGATAATACGAGTAGAGAATTTGAGAAGGCAGCTAGGCGCCTAGAGAATGCTTGACTGGTTTGTGGCCTATCTTCTAATTTCTTCAGATTTGGGACAAATTGTCTTGGAGTGAACTAACGTGTTGCCTTTTCTTTTTTTAAGCTTGAATGATCTATTTGCTACAGTTAGGAGTGAACGTCGTAATGAATGTTAAATTATGTTGTTTGTTTTGATTTACTTTTCTCTCTTAGCTCCATGTGATTAGCGGAATGCTGGTCCTGTGAGTATAAAATGAACTCCTTAAGTCAAGTTCCTTCTTGGGGTGTTGGAGAAAGAACTAAATACATGTAATCTTGCTTTCGGATCTGGATTATCTGATGGATGTTGTATTTTCTAGGTATTGAGGAGATTCCCCAATATTGAAAAATTACGTTCCCGAGCATCAAAAGATGATCCCATAGAATTGCGTTCACCTGTGACAAAAGAGGAGCTTGTAGCTGAGGTATGGATTTTTCTCTTTCTTGGTTGTTCTTTATAGTTGTTTCTCATCATAATAGCAAAAGCAGTTTGTTCTGAGTGACCTGTCTGGTCTACTATCAATCACTGCCGTTTCTATCATTTAGTACTATTCACTATGTGAGTATAGATAATTTGTTTTTACCATGTAATTTCATGTTTGATACATTTCTAATACATTGCATAGCGTCCATGAACGGGAATGATAAAATAAATTTCAAGCATGTTTAAGTAGATGAAAAAAACTTGGTACGATTTAGAAGGATCTACTGATTAAATAATTTTCCTATTTGTTTGCCTGGAGGAATTGAATAGTTAATTGATTAAAGGTTTGCAAGGAGTTTTGGTCCAGCTGGGCATTGTCAATATTAACGATCATTATGAATGTGTAATTCCTATATGTGAAATTGAATTTCCATGGTGGCATGGTAAATTTCTGCTAGGGTGTGATCGTATGGTAGCCAATTGTGAGCAACAGATCCTCATGGTAATATAGATTGAAATTTTGCGTCTTAATCCATGAAGATATAGATTTTGGCAATATTATACAAGCACTGGGGGTTACCTTAAATAGTCTGGACTTGACATTGATATAGTTTCTTTTACCTAGTTATTGATATTGCTTTCAATTTTCTATTTTACTGATACCATATATACAATTTTAGGTGTCAAGACAACTGTCGATTTCTATTGAGCCTGAAAACCTGCATCTCCCATCACCTCTGTCTGATTTCGGGGAATATGAGGTTCCTATGCGCTTACCCAAAGCCATCCCTCTACCGGAAGGAAAGGTCCAGTGGACTCTCAATGTTAAAGTCTGCGGCAAATAAACAATCGTTTCGTTTGTTTTGTTTTACTCGGTTCGGGATCCAAATTCAATTGTAGAACAGTTTTTGGTTTTTCTTCATATAACATTCTGAAGATAATACAGCAGGCAACATTGTTTGCAACGCTACAGCTAATTTGCAGTAGCATGAAACAAACAGAATTTTGCCTTTTTTGTGTATAAAATTTTATTTTTTTATTGTGATATTACAGTTTTGCCCATCAACCGTTATGAAGCTTAATATTTGGATAAATATCAGGTTTAATCTATATATTTTAACTTCAGTGTTTATTTAGTTTTTATATTTTGAAAAACATCTCAAGTCACCCCTTACTTTTATTTTTTCTTTGTTTTTATAATAATACTCTTATAACAATATTTTTTACATTAGTTTTTTAGTCAATAAAAAAAGGTAACTAGCAAATTAACTGATAAATTAATTTGTTAATATTTTTTCATTAATTTTTTAATCAATAAGAAATTTAATTAATAAATTACTTATTAAAAAATTAAAAAATAAATATTAGCATAAAACAATTGATATTTTATTTTCTTACAACAATCTTACTAATTATTATTTATAAATTAATTAATACAAGTTAATTTAAAGTAATGTTTAATATTCTTGCAACAATCTTACTAATAATTTTTTTGTAAAAAATTAATTTATTAAATTAATTCTAAAATTAAAATAATAATAATTAATTTGTATTTTACTTTTAAGGTTAATTTGATAAATTCAATTTTTTTAATTAATATCTCCAAGAATATAGTTGCAACGATATTATTATAAAAGTAAAAAAAATATAAGATTTAATGCATTTACTAGTAAGAATAATTTAAAATATTTTTTAAGATATAAAAATTAAACAAACACTTAATTAAAAAAATAAACAACTAAATAAATGGTTAGCTTTTAACATTTCAACCTACTGGCTAATGGTCAAACAATCATGGTGCGGCCCGGGATGCCTGGCCCAGCCCATCATGTAAAAAGCCATGTCACCCTCATTCTTAAGCTGCTACTGCCTTACCACTTTGCCACTTGCCACGGAGCTCCCTACATCATACCGTACCGATGCCTCTAGAAAACTAACTTTAAAAAAATGGTATTAATAAGCGTACGCCACGTCACTCCTCACTCTCTTCTTCGTCACTTTCCTCTCACTCAACATTTTCTCCCCAAACAAATTCCTTCTTGGAAAAATCGCATTTTCTCCTTCACAGCAACAGCTACAATGTCTTCAACTTCCAAAATGGTAATTTTTTTTTTAAATTTTATCTTTTGTTTAGTTTCTTTCTGTTGCCTTTTTGTTTCGTTTTTTGAATTTTCTGTGACGTTTTTTTTTCCACAAGGTTTTGGTGCCTGTTGCGAACGGGAGTGAGCCGATTGAGGCCGTTATAACGATCGATGTTTTGAGAAGGTCTGGAGCTGACGTCACGGTTGCGTCTGTGGAGAAACAGCTTCGTGTCGACGCGTGTCATGGTGTCAAGATTGTCGCTGATGCTCTCGTGTCTGACTGCCGCGACGCCGTTTTTGATCTTATAGCTCTTCCCGTATGTATTGCGGCTCACCTCAGCTCATGCTAATTTATGTGATGTTTGTATAATTATAGATGATTACTGCTGATACTGAATGTTAAGCTAAATAATTCGTTCTTAAGTCATCTTCATTTAATTTTCGATTGAAAATGAAAAAATAATAATTTTAAGCAAAGAAAAGTATAGAAAATGTTTAGTTTGTTTTAATTTTATTTTTTAATTTTCAGGGATTTCCTTATCGTGACTGTTATCATTCATTATATGGTCCTAGTTAAATGTTTCAAATTGTTGTAGTCAGTGAAATTCTTTTCGATATTTATTCTGGCATGTATATTTTTCCTTTTCAATTTCTTTTGTTGCTGATTCTTTGACTATGTTATATCCTTTTTTGTTTCCCTTGTAGGGTGGCATGCCCGGTGCTACCAATCTGAAAGAATCTGAAGTATTAGAGAGCATTGTGAAGAGGCAGGCTTCAGATGGGCGTCTTTATGCTGCTGTCTGTGCTTCACCTGCTGTGGCATTAGGGTCTTGGGGTCTGTTGAAGGGATTGAAGGTAAGAGTTAGATAAGCCTTTTTGATTTTTTGTGGTCTTTTGGGAATTGCACTGATATTTTTGTTATAGTTCAGTTTTCTTCTCGCTGATGATTGTTAAGTTCTAATTTATGTAGTTGTTCATTTTTCGTAGGCTACTTGTTATCCGTCATTTATGGAGCAATTAGCTCCTGCTTGTGCAGCAACTGTTGAATCAAGAGTACAGCAGGATGGTAAAGTTGTTACGAGTCGTGGACCGGGCACTACCATGGAGTTTGCCGTTGCACTTGTTGAGCAGTTGTATGGGAAAGAGAAAGCTGATGAAGTTTCTGGGCCACTGGTATTATCTTTTATAGATAACGTTGTTTAAAAAAATTATGAGTTATATAATTTGTGGAAGCTTCAGATGCTAATGTATTCAAGAAAATAAGTTCAGGGGAAGAGTATGACTTTTTGCATTAGTGATTCATTAGCTGAAATTGTATACCTGCTGCTCCATCATAAGGTGGTGAAAACAATGTTTGATTTAATTAATGGAATCCTGAAATATGCATTTGTTGAGCTTCAATGTCTCCTCTGATAAAATTCTTTTTAATGTAAGTTCTTTCTCTTGGTATTTGTATTTGAATTTTCTGTTCCTCATGCTTTCGTCTTTACCGTCACCTTGTGCCTAGGTAATGCGTGCAAATCATGGAGATGAATACGCTAATATTGCTGAGTTCAATCCAATTCAGTGGACATTTGACAATTCTCCTCAGGTGAGATTGGACTGTTAGTTTCTTGTATTTGTTTTTCTTCTTCCATGTTTTGAGGGATACCCATTTGGCAGTAAATAAAAATCTGTGATATCTTCTATACATGTACATATACATCATTGACTTCACTCATTTGTGAACATATTGGAGGTGGTAGATTTATTGTTATGATATGGCTAATAAAATCCAAAGTTCGATGCAACTACAAAAGAAGTATGAGCAGTGCTCGACCAGAGAGGAAAAAGAAGGTTTTTTTCTTTTTTTTTTTTTTGGGGGGGGGGGGGGTGGGTTGGGTGGCAAAGGGAATGATAGGGTTGAAAGTTCAGGGTATCGACAAGCTGTAAAATGGCTATCGACAAACTGATATTTCACATTAGAGAATGTGAGGTGCTGAAGATTGCTGACTTGTGGTCAAAATGGAATTCTTGATAACTTTAAATGTTAAAAATTCTTGGCGAAAATTTTGTACTTTTTTTTCTTTCAGATTCTTGTGCCTATTGCGAATGGTTCAGAGGAGATGGAAGCTGTTATAATAATTGATATTCTGCGACGAGCTAAAGCAAATGTTGTGGTTGCGTCAGTTGAGGATAAACTAGAAATTCTGGCTTCTCGTCAAGTTAAATTAGTGGCAGATATGCTTATTGATGAGGCAGCTAAACTTTCGTATGATTTGATTGTCTTGCCAGTAAGTGGGGTTGCTAACTCTTGCCTCATAGTCTTTACCAAATTATTGACTTACTAACTACAATTTATCTATGCACAGGGTGGACTTGGTGGTGCTCAAGCATTTGCGAAGTCAGAAAAATTGGTAAATATGCTAAAGAAGCAAAAGGAATCAAATAGACCTTACGGTGCTATATGTGCATCCCCAGCACTAGTGTTGGAGCCCCATGGCTTACTCAAGGTATGACCATTTCTGCTTAAATATTTACTCTTGATTAGAATCACCTAATCTGAACTTGATAAAACATTGTGATCTTGTGTGATTTTATGAACGTGGTCTTATCTCATGTAAGTCTGTAATGAATTTATTGAAGTTTGCTGACAAATTACAAACTCAAAAACTGCTACTGCTTCATTAGTTACAGTACCCAAGGAGTTATGATAGACATCCCAAACATTTTACCCCAAATTCCCTCTCAAATGACATGGTAGTTATTAAGTGGTTGGTAATTTTTTACAAGATATAAGTGAATTAATTATATTATTTAATCAACCAATGGATGAATGTCACGCCATTTGAGAGGAATTTTTGGGATGTGTAGCAAAACTTTACGCTGATTTGTTTTGGCTACATTCATGTAAAACCTTTTTCCCCAAATCCCAAGAACTTCCCGCAATGTCATTCCCATGTATTTGTTTTTCCCTTTAGACATGTTTAACTTTGGTTCAGGGTAAAAAAGCAACGGCTTTTCCTGCCATGTGCAACAAGCTATCAGATCAAAGTGAAATTGAAAACAGGGTTGTGGTTGATGGCAACCTTATCACCAGCAGAGGGCCAGGAACTTCCATGGAGTTTGCACTGGCAATAGTGGAGAAGTTTTTTGGCCGCAACAAAGCTCTTGAGCTTGCAAAGATATTGCTTCTCTCCTGCACCTAAAATTTGTACCAGGACCTGACTACTATTAAACTAGAGTATTTATTCCTGTATTACTACTGCTTGTAGAGATTCAAAATAGAAACTTGAACTCGTGTTCGAATATGGATTCACTGTGCGGGTTTGTACAAGAGCTTGTTTATAAATAAATGAGTTCATAAAGAGTCATTTTAAATATTTGGAATAAACGTGAGTTGCTGTTTAGTTCTGTTTTCAATGTTCACCGTTCAATTGTGATCCAGAGCAATATAACTACACTCACTGGGAATTTTAATTATGAACCAAGAACGAAGTTGAACCGAGAATTTGGTACTTCGTATATTCCGGTTACCATATTTAAGAAAGAGTATTGAAAAGAAAGACGCTAAGAGAGAATATTGAAGTTAAACACATACCATATCTAGTATTACGTCTGTATGCCGAAGTTACAAATTCGAAGATCAGATTTCTCATTTCAATTTATGTTCTGCTCAAAACAATGGCTCTTATTCCATAAGCACAAACAAGAAAGAGTACGCACAAAGTTAACGGAGACACACAATGAAAATTACGCTAATTGGTTGCAGCAGCATCATCCAGGAACTTCACTTTAATCTTCTTGAGCTTTGCTACAGCGTCTGTCATATTTATCCTCATGTCGGGTGACTCCATACAACAATCCAATGCCAAATCCATTATGCTTAATATACAATCCATTTTGGCAGAAAAAGCTTGCTCTTCTCGCACCAAATTTGCGTCAACAACTTCAGTCAATCCGTGAGGTAAAGACTCCTTTACCCATCTCCTTAAACTCATTTCTCCTGTGAACATTTCATCGGTGGGCCTCTTTCTTGTGAAAGTTTCCATTAATAAAACACCATAGCTGTAGGCATCACATTTTGCTGAAACAATTCCTTCTTATCCATACTCTGCATTTTTTAATTTTAATTATGAAACAACTGATAAAACAAATAATTTTTTGATAATTAAGGTAACCCAAACTTTGCTCGTGCTTGAAAAAAGAGCAAAAATTTTAATTACAATTGAAACTTTACCTGGTGCCATATAACCAATTGTAGCCATTGTCATTGTTTGTGTCACAGAATCTTCTCCTTCACCTAAGAGTTTGGAAATGCCGAAGTCGCTCACATGTGCCACCATATTTTCATCCAAGAGAATGTTGGTGGGCTTCAAATCACAATGAATTATAGGTGCCGACGAATGACCATGATGGAGATATTCAAGAGCCGACCCCACATCTATCATTATATTCAACCTCTCTAGAATGTCTAAGAAATAGTTGTGAGAATACAACCACTTCTCGAGACTACCATTCGGCATGAACTCAAGTACCAATGCTTTGAAATCTGGATTAGAACAACTGCTAAGGATCTTTATGAGATTTCGATGACGAACATTCCGTAAAACTTCACATTCAGAATCAAAACTCCTAAATGCTCTCTCTAGTTGCAGATTGAAAATCTTTATTGCAACATTAGTCCCGTCGGAAATGGTTCCTCTATAAACTGATCCAAAACTACCTGTACCAAGCAAGTTACATTCATTAAATTTATCAGTTGCTCGTTGAATGTCTAGATACGATGTTCTTCTCCATGTTGCAAGTGGTAGGAAATCTTCGTGATCCAAATGCTTTGTACTCCTATTTCGGCATCTTTTGTACATAATGATGGTAATCACTATAAGTACAGAGCATACTATCGGAGGCAAAATATATTTAAGGACAATTAGAGCAACTTTCTTGGTGCTTTTGCTGTTACCTTGTTTGCAAGGTGGGACTCGGAGTTTAGGTGGACCACAGAGTGCATAATTTCCGAAAAACGATTGAGCTGAGAAGTTTTTAAAGGACCCCCTAACAGGAATTTCTCCTTCTAGCCTATTATAAGACACATTAAATTGTTTGAGATGTGACAATTTCTCCAATGACTTAGGAATTTTTCCAGAGAGATTGTTGCCGGAGAGATCTAAGGACTCTAAGCTTATCAAACTGCCAACTGATTCAGGAATAGGTCCCTGATATTGATTACGAGCCAAGGATAGAGTTTCTAGATCTTTGAGGGCACCAATGGTTGATGGAATATCACCTGATAATTGATTCCTTGATAAATCTAAAACTATCAAGACCTTTAACTTTTGTACATTGGAAGGGAGAGGACCATTTAATGAATTTGACGACAAGTTTATCTCCAAGATGTACTCAAGGCTCCACAAGGATGACGGTATACTAGAAGTGAGCTTGTTGGAGCCTAAGTAGAGTCCTCTTAGAGACATCAGATTCGCCAAGCATTGTGGTATAGTTCCGGAGAGCTTATTTCCATTTAAGTCTAATATATCCAACCTCTCCAAATGGCAAAGATCACGAGGAACGTATCCTTGCAAATTATTCTCAGGGAGATAAAAACCTTGTAGCTGCTGTAGTGTGCCCATGGATGTTGGAATAGTTCCATCCAAGTCATTGTAGTCAAGTTGCCAAATGTATTTGGAATATGGCCCGAGAATGAGTTAGAGGTCAAGTCTAGGCCAATGAGGTTAGATGCATTGGTGATGGAGTTGGGAATTGTTCCGAAAAGATTATTGACCGACAAGGTTAAATACTTTATGTTGGGAAGCGAGTGGCCAATCGTTGATGGTAAGTGGCCTGAGAGTTGATTGCCAAGCAGATTAAGGACTCTTATGGTTGAAATATTGAAGATCGTGGGTGGAATGAGGCCACTTAAATTATTCTTACCAAGAACAAGAACCTCCAAATTTTGTAGATTGCCAATCTCGGATGGAATTTCACCTGCCATAAGGCCAACATTGAGGAGTCATTGAGCTTTTAGCTTAAGGTAAATTGAGTTTGACAATGTTACCCTTCAAAATGTAAAAGGATAAAATTAAATTTATTACATAATAATTTCAGCCAATAATGTTCTTTAAAATATTTCATAGATAATTCTGCAAAATATTCATGCAAATTCTGCAAAATATGCATGCAAATGGAAAAATATGCTTCAACTACAAGAGGTGGTGGAACGTACCTTGAAAATTGCCGAAACCAAGACCCAGATTCACGAGTTTACTCAAATTTCCAATCCTTGAAGGAATAGTTCCACCAATAATATTGAACTGTGCACGCAGCGTCTCTAGCCCTGATAAGTTGAAGAGAGAATTAGGGATGGGACCTGTGAAACTGTTATTATCAAGTCTCAATATTTGGAGTTTAGATAAGACACCAATCCATGATGGAAAGCTTCCGCTCAATTTGTTGTAAGCGAGACTCATGACTCTGAGTCGATGTAATTTCCCCAATTCTTTCAGCAGATGGCCATGAAAATTGTTCTCACTGATGTCAAGAGACACTAGAAATGAGAGATTTCCCAAGTGTAGTGGAATCGTGCCTCCGAGACCCATATCTGATAGATTCAAGGCAGTGACTCTTTGATGGCGTGAACCACAAGAGATACCAACCCAGCTACATATTGGATAAGATATAGACCAATTATTTGCCAGGGCACTCTGATAATCAAAAACATGGGCTTTGAATGCTAGAAGAGCTGATTGATCTGTTGTTAAATCGTTTAAAGTCGTCACCGCTAAGCTAGCAATGAGATACTGTAACACTAACACCGACATAGGAACAAAGAAGAATGATAAGCGCATATTGGTCGTTTTTAATAGTAGTTGCAAGGCGAGATTGATACAAATTGTAAGTGAAGGAAATTAGCATATACTTATAATGAGACATATGAATTTGAAAATGAGAGCAGAAAAAATATACAGGAGACTTGCAAATTGTTATATTATGTCATTGAGCGAGCCGTCCAAGTAAGCGCATTTATACTTGAACCCTAAATAAAGGCCTTATGGCACTTTAATTGCCAAAAGGAAGAAGATGCATTTGTTCTCACTATGCTAAGGCTTATGGCAACCACAATATGTTCTTTTTCTTTTCTCTAAAAATAAAAAAAAGGTGACCTTCACTTGACTTGGTCTAATAATTATCACTAAACAATTAATAATGCTAAGGCCCAGTGGCATCTAGCTTTAAAATAACGACATAATTGGGGTTAGTTGTGTCTTAGAAATAAAGAAAAAAGATAACTATACCTCAATAATTTGATGAAATAATCATTTAGACTTTTAAATTTTTAACAATGGATACTGAAACCCTGTTCTGTTACTTTCTACAGTTTATTTAGATGTCAAATGCATTTTTTTTCCTCATTTTTTCCACTGTGGATGTCAAATGCAAAATTTACTGTTATTCCAATATCATGTCATCACTTGCTTCTATACATGGAACGATATATTGACTGTTTTTCCAAAGTTTTAAATTGAATTAAAAACATTCTAATTAACCTATAAAAAAAAGTCATCCAACCAGATATAAATCTTCTAATTAACCTAAAAATAGCTACGCCTCCTATTAATTCCAATTAAATAAATCTTCATTTTTGTCATGATTTTGTATCGCCAGCGGGGTGGATATATCCAACCAGATCCGCCTCATTGGCATTCCTATATATTCTGGAATTGGAAGAGTATCAACGACTTAGGTGGCGTTTGTTTTTTTAATGAAATACTAAATTAAATGCGAATCAATAATCTGTTTGTTTTTTCGTCTGAATCTCAGAAAATAAGTATTAAGTTGTTTGTTTTTTTTAACTTAAAAAGCTGAAAATATGTACTTTTACATTTGTATCCTTATTAAATTTGAATATCAAATAAATAATATATTAAATATTACAATATTTTAACATTTATAAGTAAAACTATATTCAAGTGAATACATAATTATTTTGGAATTTTAATATATAAAATACCATAAATTTCAAATTTTATCGTATATAATATAAGAAAAAAAAATAGGAATATTTTTATGTAGGGTAAATATCTATGGGTGAGTTTTGGGATAGACATGAAAAATTAATTATAAAACAAGGATATTTTTGACATTAGTAAGTAATTGACTTAATTCAGATTTTTCTATTAAGTAAAAAGCCAAAAAAATTAGCTTATTTTATTAAGTCAAAATTATCTAAAAAGTCTCATTAAGTTATAAAAACAAACAATTCTAATTAACTTAATTAATTAAGTTAAGTCACTTTAAGTCATTAAGTTAAAAAACAAACGCCACCTTAATGTGTAATTCTAAATTTGTAACGTTTAATTCTAATTTGAGGATTCAAATGAATTTATGCTGATCTAAAAGGGGACTAAAGATTGGCATGCATACACACATACACACATACATATATGTATATATATAGAGAGAGAGGGGGGTAATATAAAAACATTCTTCTTGATGAAGATTTTTGTGCCATACGAATTAAAGAAAGTGTTGTGTCGACGTTCGAGGCTAGAGGGACAATTGGTTACATTGCTTCAGAGGTGTTAAGTAGAAACTTTGTTGAGGCATCACATAATTGAAATTACTAGATTTAGCGCGATATATATATTTTCCACATTTTCGAGCAGGATAATGAATTTAAATTACTCGGAATTGTAAACAGCCAGGAAAGTGAAATTGCTAAGAAGATGAATATTGTTGTTTTGTGGTGTATACGGACTCGTCCATCGGATGGGTCGCCCATGAACAGAGTGATAGAAATGTTATTACAAAGAAGCAGACTGACTAGCAGTGACGCTTTGAATAAGTCCACCAATATATTCTTCCACCATTCAACGTCGTGACGTGGGGATCAGAATTAAATTATAGGATGCTTGTAAGTTTCCATTGTGGAACCTGTGAATTTGTGATGTCAAAAGTTAATGATGCATGTAAATATTGATAAACATTTACACTAGCCGGCCCGTGTAGAGTCCGTTTGACTCATAAATATTTGTCACTTTCACTCTTTTTCAAAACCCAAAAGCACGCTAAAGCTTAGTCTTTAAAGAATTTTTGATTGAGTGCTGACATTTTGGGCTTATCTTTAAGTAATCTTTTACCACGCATGCATTTTTGTCATTGTGTGGTTATCGATTACTTCTAAAGATCGTAATTTTTAAGAAAAAAAATTACTTCTCTTGAAAGTGAAAGCAGGGCAGCTATTGGCGTATTGCAATGCAGCTGCTATGTGTAGTAGTCAATTCTTGAAAAGAACTAGTTTTCTTAAATTGTAAATGGTCCCCTTTATGACTGGGAGATTTTGAACAAAATTAATATGATGAATTCCTTGCAGGAGTTGTTCCTTGAAGTCTCACCTTTCATAATGTTTTTGAAAAAAAGATATTACCATCTCTGACTAAATATTTACTCTTGATTTGGACCACCTAATTTGAACTTGATGAAAGATTATGATCTTACTTGATTTTATGGATGTGGTCTTATCTCACGTAAGTCAGTAATGAATTAATTTAAGTTTACTGTCAAATTACGAACTCAAAAACTGCTGCTGCTTCATTATTCACAATATTTCCCTAGAATTGGCCTGGCCACCGCGTAGCTACCCCAAACGGGTCTATAATAAGTTTTCCCGAAAATTTTACGATTTCTTTCCCCCAAATCCCAAGTACTTCTTGTAATATCACACCCCTATAGATGTCTTCCCCTAAGACATGTTTAACTTTGGTTCAGGGTAACAAAGCTATAGCTTTTCCTGCCGTGTGCAACAAGCTATTAAATTAGAGTATTTATTTTTGCATTACTACTAGTAGTAAGAGAGGCGAAATGGAAACTTGAATTCATGTTTATACAACAGTTTGTTTATAAATAAATGAGTTGATAACAAGTCATTTTAAATATTTGCCAAAAAAAAAAGGTGAGTGATGTCTAGTTCTATTTTCAATGTTCAGAGTCCAATTTTGATTACTGGAAATTTTAATTATGAAGTTGAACTAAGAATTTGTTAATATTTTCCACCTTCCTATACAATCATCTGGAATAATAATGTTTAGGGAATGAAATAGGGTGACCAAGATAAAGGTGTTTGCTCATACATTATCGTGCTCTCCTCAAAGTAAAAGTGAGCAAATAATTGAGCAAATCACCTCGACTAGGATGTTATTGGTCACCTCGACCAGAATAATATGTGGTGATCTCAAGCACATCACCTCGACCAGGAAGTTACCAGGAGGCACGATTCAGTCAAAATATTTTCTCTGAAATATTAGGGACCATATTCTTAGTGGGCTAAAAATTAGTAGTTTTATTGAGAATTCTAGGGGAGAGGATAAAAACCGCTATAGTTTCCTATAAAAACCCTAGGAATGGGAAGGAAAAGGGGATTCTTCTAGCTCTCTCTCTCTCTATCTCTGGGCAACTGAACCCATTGGACCTTTTTCTCTCTTTACCACTGGAAAAATTCTCTTTCGCTTATGATTTCTTTAAGATTAATTATTCTCAATTATTTTCCTTTAAATTTACTTAAAAGCTTTTTTGTTTAAAGCAATCATAATTAAGTCACATGAATTGTGGTATGGGTTTTTCCAAGTAAGACCCAAATCGCTGACTTGAGTGTTGGAGGGTTCTCGCCGGAAAATCTTCCAGCGCCTCCTGACTGTTGGTTGTGCTCACACGCTCATAGGTTATCTGCTCATGGATTGTCTGCTCATGGGTTATCTGCTCATGGATCGCCTGCTCATGGATTGTCTGCTCATGGGTGCTTTGCTCACGAGTCGTCTGCTCATTGATCATCTGCTCATGGGTTGTCTGCTCATTGATTGTCTGCTCATGGGACATCTGCTCATGGTGCTAACTAATCAGCGGCTTCCCACCAAACAAATTCAATGCTGATGCAGGGATCTGAGATTCGATCAACTCATCCGAATTTCGGCATCAACAAATAATATTTTCAAAAGAGTAATTACCCGATTTACAGGGTGAGAAAGAAAAGAAAGACACTACGAGGGAAGCAGAGATTCAAAGACTTCGCCACTTTGCTGGAGGAACAATTTCGTAAATCTCCAGAATATTGACATAAAACACATACCATGTCTGGCATTAAGTATATTTATATATGTCCAAAGATAAACATTCGAAGATTAGATTTATCATTTCAATTTATGTTCTGTCCAAAGCAATGGCGGCTTTTATTCCACAAGCACAAACAAGAAAGAGTACGCACAAAGTTAACAAACACACATAGCAAACATGACATCAACTACTTACAGCAGCATCATCCAGAAACGTCACTATAATCTTCTTGAGCTTTTCAGCGGCATCTTTCGTAGATGCCCCCTGTTCTGGTGATTCCATGCAAAAATCCAATGCCGAATGCATGCTGCTTAATAAACAACTCATTTTAGCAGAAAAAGCTTGCTCTTCTCTCACCAAGTTTGCATCGACAACATCACTCAATGCACGAGTTAATGACTCCCTTACCCAGTCTCTTAAACTTATTTCTCCCGTAAACATTTCATTTGTCGGCTTGTTTCTGGTGAAAGTTTCCATCAATAAAACACCATAACTGTAGACATCACCTTTGGCCGAAATCATTTCTTCTAATCCATACTCTGCATTTTTTTTTCAATTGATCAAATACACGTGACATCATAAAACAAATGATAAACAAATAATCTTTTGACAGTCAAGCTGGCCCAAACTTTGACTGTGCTTAGAAAAGAGCGGAAATTTGAAATTATAATTGAAACTTTACCTGGTGCCATATAACCAGTTGAATTTTCTTCACCACCTAAGAGTTGGGAAATGCCGAACTCACATGTGCCACCATATTTTAATCCAAGAGAATGTTGCTAGGCTTCAAATCACAATGAATTACAGGTGCTGATGAATAGTGATGGAGATATTCAAGTGCCAGCTGCACATCTATCATTGTATTCATCCTCTCTAGGATATCTAGGAAATAGTTGTGAGAACACAACCATTTCTCAAGACTACCATTGAGCATGAACTAAAGCACCAGTACTTTAGAATCTAGATTGCAACAGCTGCTAGTGATCTTTATGAGATCTTGATGACGAACATTCCACAAAACTTCACATTCAGAATCAAACCTCCTAAAGGCTCCCTCTAGCTGCAGATTGAAAACCTTTATTACAATGATAGTCACATCATAAAGTGTGCCTTTATAAACAGATCCGAAGCTCTCCATACCTAGCAGGATACATTCACTAAATCCATCAGCTGCTCGTTGAATATCATGATAGGATATTCTCCTCCATGTTGTCGAAGAGAACAAATCTTCTTTATCTGGAGTTCTTGTTTTCCTATTTTGAAATATTATGAAGAATCATAACAATTGTTATTAGTACATTGGATATAATCGAAGGCAAAGTATATTTCAGGACAAGCAGAGTAGCATTCTTGGATCCTTTGCTATTATCTTCTTTGCAAGGTGGGACTTGGTGGACCACATAGTGCATAATTCTCAAAAAACAATTGAGCTGAAATCTTTTTAAAGGGTCCTTTGATAGGAATTCCCCCTTCTAGCATGTTGTGAAAATTTTAATATACTCACAAGCTCACGAATCTATAAATAGAATAATGGTAACGAGGGCGATCCCACAGAGATTGTTATAAATTGAAAAGTCTAATTTAAATATAAAATTAATATTAATCCTAACCTAGTTGAGCAAATTGAGTTTTAAAAGAAATTAAACTAATTAAACTAAGAAAACAATTAAAGTAAATGAGATTTCAATAAGACAAAAATTACCAAAGTTTCAAAATCCGCCGCTATTTAACTAGTAATTATCTAATTATTAATTAATCTCTAGTTTTAGAGTGACAACTCGAAATCAATCTATGTCATCTCATGGATATAACAATTAAGTCAAATAAAATTAATCTTGTGTAGATTCTTTTTCTGCTTAATAGTATGATATCTAAGTATCCCATGCAAACATATTAAATAACAAAGAGTCAAAATTTTCCTAAGTACTCTGTGTAAACAATTTAATGAAATATATAGAATCAAAGATAATCATATATAAACTTTATAAATCCAAGCATAGATTTAATCGAATATTAATCCTAACAATAAATAATGCATGACAGAATTGATGAAAAGATTTAAATAATATCTAATTAATCATGTGAAATAAAAATAATAATCATCAAAAAATATCTATAGAAAATTAAATAAATAAATAAATAATTATTTCATTAAATATGATTTCATTCTTAAGCTCAATATAAAAAAATTAACTAAACATACTTAAATAAGGAGCAACAAACAAAATAAAATCAGCCATGAAAAAGCGAACTACTGCAGCCGGATTTCTCCCTAATCGTGTCAGCGCTTTTCTTTTTTTTTCCTCTGGCGGCTGCCCCTCCTCTCCAAAAGCCGAAAGCTTGCTTTTATATTTAGTCTTTAAAATGGGCTCCAGCTCTTAAATTCTAAAGCCGAAGGGCTTGGCCCTTTTAATTGCTTTGTCTTGCACGTGCACTCCACTGGGAATTTTCACTCTTTTTTTTAACGCCATACAATTGCTTCACTCTTTTTTTAACGCCATACAATTGCTTCTCACGTGATGGCCATAATCTTCTTTATCGTCATGTGCATGGATGAATGAACTTGTCTTGAATTCACATGCATATTTGCCTCATTGCTCCTAAAATCAATCAATTAATACCTCCAAAATTGAGTCCTTTTTTATCTATAATCTCCAATTAATCCCCTTTCAATAAAATAATTCAATTAATTAAAAATAACAAATAAAAATAACTAACAATTATATAATTTAGGATAAAATATGTATGTAATATATACTCATCATAGCCTATTGTGAGACACATTAAGTTGCTTAAGATATAAGAGTGCCTCCATTGACTTTGGAATTTCTCCAGAGATTGTTGCTAGGGAGATCCAAAGATTCCAACCTTATCAAACTACCAAATGATTTAGGGATCAGACCATAAAATTGGTTTCTAGCCAAGGATAAAGTTGCTAGATCTTTGAGGCCACCAATACTTACTTACTGGTATATCAACTGATAATTGATTTCTTGATAAATCAACTCTATTAAGACCTTTAAGTTTTGTATATCTGAAGATAGAGGACCACTTAGAGAATGTGTTGACAAGTTTGCATACAAGATGTACTCAAGACTCCACAAGGATGATGGGATACTAGAAGTGAGCGTGTTGGAGCTTAAAAAGAGTGTTCTTAGAGAAGTTAAACTGCCCAAGCGCGGTATATGCCTGAAGAGCTTATTTTCATTTAAAAATAAACCAGTCAACCACTCCAAGCGGCCAAGATCACTGGGAATGTATCCTTGCAAATTATTGGCATCGAGATATGAAACTTGTAGTGTCTTTAACGTTCCCATTGATGCTGGAATAGTTCCGTCCAAGTCGTTATTGGAGAGGCTTAAAAGTATCAAGCCACGAAAATTACCAATCTCTTAAGGAGTGCTGCCCCTAATTTTGCAATCATGTGCAAAAAATTTTTGAAGCGACTCACAGAAATTCCCAATTAATGGTGGAAGGATGCCACGTAAAGGATTAGAACCTAAGCCTAAAAATGCTAGCATCCTTCAAGAAGTCAAAGAAGGGAGAAAACTCCACCCACCAGTAGATGATTCGTCGTCAGGTAATATACGCCAAGGAATCTCAGGTTGCCAAAAGTGCTTGGGATAAGGCCGGAGAAAGAGTTGTAGCTCAAGTCTAGGACTCTGAGTTTAGAAGCGTTGGTGATGGAGTTGGGAATTGTGCCGCTAAGTTTGTTCTCGCCAAGCTTAACCAGTCCATGTTTGGTAGCGAGTGGCCAATCGTTGGTGGTAAATGGCCTGTGAAGTGGTTTTCAGCTAGAGTAATTCTTGTTATGTTGAAATATTGAAGATCGCGGGTGGAATAGAACCAGTTAAGTTATTGGAATTAAGAGCTAAATACTCCAGATTTAGTAGATTGCCCATCTCAGTTGGAATTTCACCTGCCAGAATAAATGCCCACATTCTATATTAACGGTAATTGAGCTGAAAGTACAAGCAGAGTAATATATATGTTCAAATGCATTAAAGTCGCAAGTTTCGTTTGACACCAAGCATATGAATTATGATCTCTCTAGTTAAGCGATTTTGTGATTTTGTTAATTAGTTGAAAAAAAAATATGATGGAGAATGTTTGAATTGGGCCTTCTATTTTCATTATAGAATAAATTAACTATTAATTTTCATGAGAAAAATACTTATTTCCATAAAATTATTCAAGCTTTTAAAAAGATTTAGAATTAAAAATCAAACTTTTGTACTGTAGAAAATTTGCCGGTACGTTCAATTAGTAGTTTATTTGAGGAAATAAGATTAGAATAGGCTATAGGTACGGTAGTTATGCGGTACCTTTTTCATAACCGTAGTATAGTAAATGTTTGACTTTTTTATTAGAAATATATCATCAACAATTTTGTTCGCTAATTGAATAGAGAAAGAAGGGGGAAGGTTAACACATTTCGAAACTACAAACGATTGCCTTTTCCTATTAATAATGTTTGCGGATTCTAACAATTGAATCTCAAGGTCATTATATAATGAATTTTATAATGAATAAAATTAATATTCCACATACTATCTACTCAATTAATGTCACATTAATAATTGAGACTTAAGGTAGGGCTCAATTGTTGGGATACCTGATATTACTCTCTTTCTAAATATAAAATTAATGTTAATAATAAAAGCATTTGGAAACTAGGTCGAATCCCCCATTAGGGATCAAATTGGGATTTCAGTGGCTGATGAAGCTACTTTATGTTGTATGAATTAAATAAGATGCCGATTGAAAAAATAACTTAGTGTTTTGAAAATTGTGTTGTTATGGTTACTGTAAGTTTGTAAAGCAAAATACATGCATTTAGTAAATTTGATTACGGAAGTGTTGTTTTATTATATAATGACAAAAATTAGACATAAGTTTAAATTGTCTTTTATTTATATATTAGGGTTAGCAGAAAAATAAGACTTAATTATCTTTTGGTTAAAGTTTTAAGGTTATAATAAGAACTTTAAAAGTAATGGCAGCTTATTTAATAAGCTGCTTATAAAATGCAACTTCATATTAGGAAGTCTGAGGATAATACGAGTAGAGAATTTGAGAAGGCAGCTAGGCGCCTAGAGAATGCTCGACTGGTTTGTGGCCTATCTTTTAATTTCTTCAGATTCGGGACAAATTGTCTTGGAGTGAACTGATGTGTTGCCTTTTCTTTTTTTAAGCTTGAATGATCTATTTGCTACAATTAGGAGCGAACGTCGTAATGAATGTTAAATTATGCTGTTTGTTTTGATTTACTTTTCTATCTTAGCTCCATGTGATTAGCGGAATGCTGGTCCTGTGAGTATAAAATGAACTCCTTAAGTCAAATTCCTTCTTGGGGTGTTGGAGAAAGAACTAAATACATGTAATCTTGCTTTCGGATATGGATTATCTGATGGATGTTGTATTTTCTAGGTATTGAGGAGATTCCACAATATTGAAAAATTACGTTCCCGAGCATCAAAAGATGATCCCATAGAATTGCGTTCACCTGTGACAAAAGAGGAGCTTGTAGCTGAGGTATGGATTTTTATCTTTCTTGGTTGTTCTTTATAGTCGTTTCTCATCATAATAGCAAAAGCAGTTTGTTGACATGTGTGGTCTACTATCAATCTCTGCCGATTCTATCATTAGTACTATTGACTATGTGTGCTTAGATATTTTGTTTTTACCATGTAATTTCATATTTGATACATTTCTAATTGTACATTTTATAGCGTCCATGAACGGGAATGATAAAATAAATTTCAAGCGTGTTTAAGTAGATGAAAAAACTTTCTACGATTTAGAAGGATTTACTGATTAAATAATTTTCCAATTTGTTTGCCTGGAGGAATTGAATAGTTAATTGATTAAAGGATTGCAAGGTGGTAGGTCCAGCCGAGAATTGTCAATTTTAACGATCATTATGAATGTGTAATTCCTATATGTGAAATTGAATTTCCATGGTGGCAGGGTAAATTTCTGCTAGGGTGTGATCGTACGGTAGCCATCCCTCTACCGGAAGGGAAGGTCCAGTGGACTCTCAATGTTAAAGTCCGCGGCCAATAAACAATCGTTTCATTTGTTTTGTTTGTTTTGCTTGGTTCGGGATCCAAATTCCATTGTAGAACAGTTTTTGGTTTTTCTTCATATAACATTCTGAAGATAATACAGCAGGCAACATTGTTTGCAACGCTACAACTAATTTGCAGTAGCATGAAACAATCAGAATTTTGCCTTTTTTGTGTATAAAATTTTATTTTTTAAATTGTGATATTACAGTTTTGCCCATCAAGCATTATGAAGCTTAATATTTGGATAAATATTAGGTTTAATTTATATATTTTAACTTTAGTGAGTATTTAGTTTTTACATTTTGAAAAACACCTGAAGTCACCCCTTGTTTTTATTTTTTCTTTGTTTTTATAATAATACTCTTATAACAATATTTTTTACATTAATTTTTTAATCAATAAAAAAAGGTAACTAGCAAATTAACCGATAAATTAATTTGTTAATATTTTTTGTTAATTTTTTAATCAATAAAAAATTTAATTAATCAATTACTTATTAGAAAATTAAAAAATAAACATTAGCATAAAATAATTGATATTTCATTCTCTTACAACAATCTTACTAATATTATTTATAAATTAATTAATACAAGTTAATTTAAAGTAATGTTTAATATTCTTGGAACAACCTTTCTAATAATTTTTTTGTAAAAATTTAAATATATTAAATTAATTGTAAAAGTAAAATAATAATAATTAATTTGTATTTTACTTTTAAGGTTAATTTGATAAATTTAATTTTTTTAATTAATATCTCCAAGAATATAGTTGCAACGATATTATTATAAAAGTAAAAAAAATATAAGATTTAATGTATTTACTAGTAAGAATAATTTAAAATATTTTTAAGATATAAAAATTAAACAAACACTTAATTAAAAAAATAAACAACTAAATAAATGGTTAGCTTTTAACATTTCAACCTACTGGCTAATGGTCATACAATCATGGTGCGGCCCGGGATGCCCGGCCCAGCCCATCATATAAAAGGCCATGTCACCCTCATTCTTAAGTTGCTACTGCCTTACCCGTTTGCCACTTGCCGCGGAGCAGACGTCGATGTTTTGAGAAGGTCTGGAGCAGACGTCGCGGTTGCGTCTGTGGAGAAACAGCTTCGTGTCGACGCGTGTCATGGTGTCAAGATTGTCGCTGATGCTCTGGTGTCTGACTGCCGCGACACCGTTTTTGATCTTATAGCTCTTCCCGTATGTATTGCAGCTCACCTCAGCTCATGCTAATTTATGTGATGTTTGTATAATTATAGATGATTACTGCTGATACTGAATGTTAAGCTAAATAATTCGTTCTTAAGTCATCTTCATTTAATTTTCGATTGAAAATGAAAAAATAATAATTTTAAGCAAAGAAAAGTATAGAAAATGTTTAGTTTGTTTTAATTTTATTTTTTAATTTTCAGGGATTTCCTTATCGTGACTGTTATCATTCATTATATGGTCCTAGTTAAATGTTTCAAATTGTTGTAGTCAGTGAAATTCTTTTCGATATTTATTCTGGCATGTATATTTTTCCTTTTCAATTTCTTTTGTTGCTGATTCTTTGATTATGTTACATTCTTTTTTGTTTCCTTTGTAGTGTGGCATGCCCGGTGCTACCAATCTGAAAGAATCTGAAGTATTAGAAAGCATTGTGAAGAATCAGGCTTCGGATGGGCGTCTTTATGCTGCTATCTGTGCTTTACCTGCTGTGGCATTAGGGTCTTGGGGTCTGTTGAAGGGATTGAAGGTAAGAGTTAGATAAGCCTTTTTGATGTTTTGTGTTCTTTTGGGAATCGCATTTGATATTTGTGTTCTACGTCAGTTTTCTTCTCATCGATGATTGTTAAGTTCTAATTTATGGGTTATTCATTTTTTGTATGCTACTTGCTATCCATCATTTATGGAGCAATTAGCTCCTGCTTGTGCAGCAACTGTTGAATCAAGAGTACAGCAGGATGGTAAAGTTGTTACAACTCGTGGACCTGGCACTCCCATGGAGTTTGCTGTTGCACTTGTTGAACAGTTGTATGGGAAAGGGAAAGCTGATGAAGTTTCTGGGCCACTGGTATTAATTTTTTTAGATTATGTTGTTTAAAAAAATTATGAGTTATATAATTTGTGGAAATCCATTCTAATAGGTTCCGCTGGCGTATCTAATTGGAAAGTTCAGATACTAATGTATTAAAAAATTAGTTCAGGGGAAAATTATGACTTTTTGCATTAGCTGCTCATTAAGTGAAGTTGTATGCCTGCTTATCCATCTTAAGATGGTGAAAACAATGTCTGATATAATTAATGGCATCTCGATATGTGCATTTGTTGAGCTTCAATGTCTGGACTGGTTAAATTCCTTTTAATGTAATTTCTTTCTCTTGGTATTTGTCTTTGAATTTTCTCTTCCTCATGCTTTCGTCGTTATTGTCACCTGGTGCCTGGGTAATGCGTGCAAATCATGGAGATGAATTCACTATTGCTGAATTCAATCCAGTTCAGTGGACATTTGACAATTCTCCTCAGGTGAGATTGGACTTCTAGTTTCTTGTATTTGCTTATCTTCTTCCGATGTTTTCAGACATACCCATTCGGAAATATAGAAAAAGACATACCCATTCGGAAATATAGAAAACTCTGTGATATCTTCTATAAATATACATACAGATCATTGGCTTCACTCATTTGTGAACATATTGGAGGTAGTAGATTTATAGTTATGATATCTCTAATAAAATCCAAAGTTCGATGCAACTACAAAAGAAGGTTTTTTTCTTTTTTTTGGGGGGGGGGGGGGGGTTGGTTGGGTGGCAAAGAGAATGATAGGGTTGAAAGTTCAGGGTATCGACAAGCTGTAAAATGGCTATCGACAAACTGATATTTCAAATTAGAGAATGTGAGGTGCTGAAGATTGCTGACTTGTGGTCAAAATGGAATTCTTGATAACTTCAAATGTTAAAAATTCTTGGTGAAAATTTTGTACTTTTTTTCCTTTCAGATTCTTGTGCCTATTGCGAATGGTTCAGAGGAGATGGAAGCTGTTATAATAATTGATATTCTGCGACGAGCTAAAGCAAATGTTGTGGTTGCGTCAGTTGAGGATAAACTAGAAATTCTGGCTTCTCGTCAAGTTAAAATAGTGGCAGATATGCTTATTGATGAGGCAGCTAAACTTTCGTATGATTTGATTGTCTTGCCAGTAAGTGGGGTTGCTAACTCTTGCCTCATAGTCTTTACCAAATTATTGACTTACTAACTACAATTAATCTATGCACAGGGTGGACTTGGTGGTGCTCAAGCATTTGCAAAGTCAGAAAAATTGGTAAATATGCTAAAGAAGCAAAAGGAATCAAATAGACCTTACGGTGCCATATGTGCATCCCCAGCACTAGTGTTGGAGCCCCATGGCTTACTCAAGGTATGACCGTTTCTGCTTAAATATTTACTCTCAATTTGAATCACCTAATCTGAACTTGATGAAACATTGTGATCTTGTGTGATTTTATGAACGTGGTCTTATCTCATGTAAGTCTGTAATGAATTTATTGAAGTTTGCTGACAAATTACAAACTCAAAAACTGCTGCTGCTTCATTAGTTACAGATCCCAAAGAGTTATGATAGACATCCCAAATTTTTTACCCCAAATTCCCTCTCAAATGACGTGGTAGTTATTAAGTGGTTGGTAATTTTTTATAGGATGTAAGTGAATTAATTATATTATTTAATCGACCAATGGATGAATGTCACGCCATTTGAGATGAATTTTTGGGATGTGTAGCAAAACTTTATGCTGATTTGTTTTGGCTACATTCATGTAAAACCTTTTTCCCCAAATCCCAAGACCTTCCCGCAATATCATTCGTTTGTATTTGTTTTCCCCTTTAGACATGTTTAACTTTGGTTCAGGGTAAAAAAGCTACGGCTTTTCCTGCCATGTGCAACAAGCTATCAGATCAAAGTGAAATCGAAAACATGTCTTTTGGAGAGGGTTAGGAACTTCCATGGAGTTTGCACTGGCAATTGTGGAGAAGTTTTTTGGCCGCAACAAAGCACTTGAGCTTGCACAGATATTGCTTTTCACCCGCACCTAAAATTTGTACCAGGACCCGACTAATATTAAACTAGAGTATTTATTCCTGTATTACTACTGCTTGTAGAGAGGCGAAATGGAAACTTGAATTCATGTTTGAATAGGGATTCACCGTGCAGGTTTGTACAAGAGCTTGTTTATAAATAAATGAGTTCATAAAGAGTCATTTTAAATATTTGGAATAAACGTGAGTTGCTGTTTAGTTCTGTTTTCAATGTTCACCGTTCAATTGTGATCCAGAGCAATATAACTACACTCACTGGGAATTTTAATTACGAACCAAGAACGAAGTTGAACTGAGAATTTGATACTTTATATATTCCAGTTACCATATTTAAGAAAGAGTATTGAAAAGAAAGACGCTAAGAGAGAATATTGAAGTTAAACACATGCCATATCTAGTATTAAGTCTGTATGCCAAAGTTACAAATTCGAAGATCAGATTTCTCATTTCAATTTATGTTCTGCTCAAACCAATGGCTCTTATTCCACAAGCACAAACAAGAAAGAGTACGCACAAAGTTAACAGAGACACGCAGTGGAAATTACGCTAATTGGTTGCAGCAGCATCATCCAGGAACTTCACTTTAATCTTCTTGAGCTTTGCTGCAGCGTCTGTCATATTTATCCTCATGTCGGGTGACTCCATACAACAATCCAATGCCAAATCCATTATGCTTAATATACAATCCATTTTGGCAGAAAAAGCTTGCTCTTCTCGCACCAAATTTGCGTCAACAACTTCAGTCAATCCGTGAGGTAAAGACTCCTTTACCCATCTTCTTAAACTCATTTCTCCTGTGAACATTTCATCGGTGGGCCTCTTTCTCGTGAAGGTTTCCATCAATAAAACACCATAGCTGTAGACATCACATTTAGCTGAAACAATTCCTTCTGATCCATACTCTGCATTTTTTAATTTTAATTATGAAACAAATGATAAAACAAATAATTTTTTGATAATTAAGGTAACCCAAACTTTGCTCGTGCTTGAAAAAAGAGCAAAAATTTTAATTACAATTGAAACTTTACCTGGTGCCATATAACCAATTGTAGCCATTGTCATGGTTTGTGTTACAGAATCTTCTCCTTCACCTAGAAGTTCGGAAATGCCGAAGTCGCTCACATGTGCCACCATATTTTCACCCAAGAGAATGTTGGTGGGCTTCAAATCACAATGAATTATAGGTGCCGACGAATGACCATGATGGAGATATTCAAGAGCTGACCCCACATCTATCATTATGTTCAACCTCTCTAGGATGTCTAAGAAATAGTTGTGAGAATACAACCACTTCTCGAGACTACCATTCGGCATGAACTCAAGTACCAATGCTTTGAAATCTGGATTAGAACAACTGCTAAGGATCTTTATGAGATTTCGATGACGAACATTCCGTAAAACTTCACATTCAGAATCAAAACTCCTAAATGCTCTCTCTAGTTGCAGATTGAAAATCTTTATTGCAACATTAGTCCCGTCGGAAATGGTTCCTCTATAAACTGATCCAAAACTACCTGTACCAAGCAAGTTACATTCATTAAATTTATCAGTTGCTCGTTGAATGTCTAGATACGATGTTCTTCTCCATGTTGCAAGTGGTAGGAAATCTTCGTGATCCAAATGCTTTGTACTCCTATTTCGGCATCTTTTGTACATAATGATGGTAATCACTATAAGTACAGAGCATACTATCGGAGGCAAAATATATTTAAGGACAATTAGAGCAACTTTCTTGGTGCTTTTGCTGTTACCTTGTTTGCAAGGTGGGACTCGGAGTTTAGGTGGACCACAGAGTGCATAATTTCCGAAAAACGATTGAGCTGAGAAGTTCTTAAAGGACCCCCTAACAGGAATTTCTCCTTCTAGCCTATTATAAGACACATTAAATTGTTTGAGATGTGACAATTTCTCCAATGACTTAGGAATTTTTCCAGAGAGATTGTTGCCGGAGAGATCTAAGGATTCTAAGCTTATCAAACTGCCAACTGATTCAGGAATAGGTCCCTGAAATTGATTACGAGCCAAGGATAGAGTTTCTAGATCTTTGAGGGCACCAATGGTTGATGGAATATCACCTGATAATTGATTCCTTGATAAATCTAAAACTGTCAAGACCTTTAACTTTTGTGCATTGGAAAGGAGAGGACCATTTAATGAATTTGACGACAAGTTTATCTCTAAGATGTACTCAAGGCTCCACAAGGATGACGGTATACTAGAATTGAGCTTGTTGGAGCCTAAGCGGAGTTCTCTTAGAGATGTCAAACTCGCCAAGCATGGCGGTATATGTCCAGAGAGCTTATTTCCATTTAACCTTATTGCGTACATCAACTCCAAGTGGCAAAGATCATAGGGAATGGATCCTTCCAAATTATTTTCTTCAAAAGATAAACCTTGTAGCCGCTTAAGTCTTCCCATCGTTGGTGAAATAGTTCCATTCAAGCCATTGAAGCCGAGGCTTAAGAGGATCAGGCCACGCAACTTACCAATTTCTTGAGGAATGTTGCCCTTGAGTTTGCACTCATATGCATAGAATTTTTGAAGAGAAGCAGAGAAATTCCCAATTACTGGTGGAAGGATGCAGCCTAATGGATTAGAACTGAAGGATAAAAATATTAAATTTCTGCAATTAGTCAAAGAAGAGAGAAAACTCCACTGATCTGCTGAAGATGATTCTGTCGTCAAGGTATTCATCGAAAGTCTGAGCACGCTGAGGTGTCTCAAGTTGCCAAATTTATTTGGAATATGGCCCGAGAATGAGTTAGAGCTCAAGTCTAGGCCAATGAGTTTAGATGCATTGGTAATAGAGTTGGGAATTATTCTATGGCCCGACAAGGTTAAGTACTCTATGTTCGAAAGCGAGTGGTCAATCGTTGATGGTAAGTGACCTGAGAGTTGATTGCCAAGCATATTAAGGACTCTTATGTTTGAAGATCGTGGGCGGAATGAAGCCACTTAAATTATTCTCACCAAGAACAAGATACTCCAAATTTTGTAGATTACCAATTTCGGTTGGAATTTGACCTGCCATCAGGCGAACATTGAGAAGTCATTGAGCTTTTAACTTAAGGTGAATTGAGTTTGACAATGTTACCCTTCAAAATGTAAAAGGATCAAATTAAATTTATTATATAATAATTTCAGCCAATAATGTTCTTTAAAATATTTCATAGATAATTCTGCAAAATATGCATGCAAATGGAAAAATGTGCTTCAATTACAAGAGGTGGTGGAACGTACCTTGAAGGAATATTTCCACCAATAATATTGAACTCTGCACGCAGCTTCTCTAGCCTTGATAAGTTGAAGAGAGAATTAGGGATGGGACCTGTGAATCTATTATTATAAAGTCTCAATATTCGGAGTTTAGATAAGACACCAATCCATGATGGAAAGCTTCCGCTCAATTTATTGTAAGCGAAACTCATGACTCTGAGTCGACGTAATTGCCCCAATTCTTTCGGCAGATGGCCATGAAAATTGTTCTCACTAATGTCAAGAGACACTAGAAATGAGAGATTTCCCAAGTGTAGTGACTCTTTGATGGCGTGAACCACAAGAGATACCAACCCAGCTACATATTGGATAAGATATAGACCAATTATTTTCCAGGGCACTCCGATAATCAAGAACGTGGGCTTTGAATGCCAGAAGAGCTGATTGATCTGTTGTTAAATCGTTTAAAGTCGTCACAGCTAAGCTAGCAATGAGATACTGTAACACTAACACCGACATAGGAACAAAGAAGAATGATAAGCGCATATTGGTCGTTTTTAGTAGTAGTTGCAATGCGAGATTGATACAAGTTTTAAGTGAAGGAAATTAGCATATACTTATGCATGAGACATGTGAATTTGAAAATAAGAGCAGAAAAAATATACAGGAGACTTGCAAATTGTTATATTCTGTCATTGAGCGAGCCGTCCAAGTAAACGCATTTACACTTGAACCCTAAATAAAGGCCTTATGGCACTTTAATTGCCAAAAGGAAGAAGATGCTCAACATTGCCAAAAGTGTTTTTCTTGAAGTCTCATCTTCCGTAATGTTTGTAAAATCAAGGTTTTACCGTCTCTAATTAAATATTTACTCTTGATTTGGATCACGTAATATGAACTTGACGAAAGATTATGATCTTATGTGATTTTATGAATGTGGTCTTATCTCTTATAAGTCAACAATGAATTAATTAAAGCTTGCTGACAAATTACAAGCTCAAAAATATCTTTTACTTATTCACAATCTTATTTCATTTTTTTATAACATAATATTAAAATTTGTCTATTAAATTAATTTAATAATTTTTTAATAAAAAATTTCATTGACGACCAAACAACTAATTATTTTTTTATAAAAGCTCTACTTGTTAAAATTATGCTGAAAAAAACTCTACTTAAGTAAGTTCTATTTGAAAAGTTATGCTAAGCATAACCTTATTTCTTATTAGCTTAATTGCTTCCACTACTCCTACATTTTTTTAATACCATGTGGATTCGTTCAATCTCATAATCAAAGGTGCTTTAAGCCATTTTATTTCTTTATTTTTTAATTATTATTGGAAAAGTAGCGTAGCCTATCAAAAAAGGAAAAAAAAAGGCCAAAGTGACGAGTGGCTCGTTTTTTTAATTTCAAAGTCAATGCAAAGTAAAAGTACCGATATAATAAGTTTTTAAATCCAAATAAGCGGCAATAAAGGGAGGTCTTGTTAGGGGTGTTCACGGATCGAATTTTATGGATTGGACATCAATCCATATCCGATCCACGATTTTACAGATTATAAATTTTTAATCCAATTCAATCCACGGATTTGTAAAATTCAATCCACGGATTTGTAAAATTCAATCCAAATCCAATCCATAAATCTGCTGATCAGATGCAAGTTTGACCTAATCCATATCCAATCCACCATTTTGCGGATTGATTTGTGGACTGAAAATTTTTAATTCTGTTAAATCCACGAACTAACTAAATAAAAAAATTTAATATAAAAATAATTTTACTACGGATCAAATTTAAAATTAAATAACATTTAAATAAAAAAATTGCTTAAATAAAGGTAGAAAATACATTTAAAGTTTCAAAATATAACACACCAAAATAAAAAAATATCATTCGCTTAGATCAAGGAAATTAACTATTTAGTAAACTATATTTGTTTATTTAATTATTTTTTATTTTATATTATTATCGGATAAGATATAATATAATGTTAATTTAACTATATTTTAACTTATTTATTTACTAGTAAGTACTAATGACATATTTACAAGTTTTATTTTTAATTAAATAAATACTTTTTATTTTTTTGCGGATTCGCGAATTTTTACGGATTTAAAGAAGTAAATCCATATCCAATCCACTGATTGCAGATTATCAAATTTTCAATTCAATCCAATCTAATCCACCAATCCACGGATTAGACGAATTGAACGGATCAAATTAGATTATGAACACCCTTAGGTTTTGGTGTCCATTGTTGAAAACTTGGAAGTCTATATGACCATTTAACCAAACTATAGGGGTATAACTGTCACAAATTTTTAAAAATAAATTTTACCAAACATTTAAATGATTTTTTTTTCACAATTGATTATTAAATTCTAAGTGTTAGACTACTGTAAGAATACAAATAATTGACATGGACATAATATTAAATAAAATTTACTTATATATATATATTATTGTTTGTATATAAAAATTGCTAACTAAAAAATATTTATATTTTATCAATTTTATTTCTTTTATTGTTTATCCAAGATAAATATAATAATAATAATCTCTCTAAATTTAATTATTTTTACTCTTTATTGAATAAGGATAATTTTGAGTTTCTGTAATATATGTGAGGATATATATAAAATTGTATTAAATATATAACTATTCTCAAAATTAAATTTTGAAAAACTAATTCTTTCTCACTTTTCATTTCATTAGGCAAATGGCCACAGAAATTGTTCTCCCTCATATCCAAATAAACTAAAAACGAGAGATTTCGTAAGTGTGAAGGGATGATGCCTTCGAAACCCATCACTGAAAGATTCAGGTATGAGCACCACAACATATGCCAATTCGACTGCATATTGAGTAAGACATGGACCAATTATTCAAGAGATTCATGAGCCTTCGAAGTGAGAAATAAAGCAAATTAGGTGGTGGTGGGTCAATTGACTACGTTTCGTGATCTACGTGCGATTGCAACAGTCGGTTCATTAAGTGAAATTAATGACTCGTCCACTATAGTAAGAATGTAAGATACTGTCCTCATTAGGATGGTGCTGGGTCAATTTTATCCATGAGTCAACTTACATTAATTTGAATTACAGCTCATTCACTATATATGGTCTATGGGTGGATGGATCTAACGTAAATTAAGGGCTGATGACCCTCGACTTCTAACGACGACCAACGAAGACGACCTTGACTTTACATGTAAACACACAATTCGCTTTCATACATTATGTTTTAAAATTTCTCTATTTTCTGGGGTCTCCGACTGACGCTTAATTTGTATATACAAGACCTCATTGTTTCTAACAAGCATAGAGCCATAGACCATATTAATTCCAATTACATAAATCTTCATTTTATCATGATTTTGGATCCCGAGGAGCATGGATATATCCCAATATATTTTGGAATTGAGTAATGAGTATCGATAAACGTGTAATTGTAAATATACAATGTTCAATTTTAATTTGAGGATTCAAATGAATTATTCCAGCAATACCTCGTTAAATTAATATTCCATAAATTTTTAACTTTAATTAAATAACAAATTTTGTCCGTCCCATTTTAAGATTAACGTGGTAATTAATAATTTGATAAATTATTAGATAATAATTTTAAAAAAAATCTTTTTTTTTTTTTGGATCCAACTGATATATAAATTAATAATTAATTAATTTTCAAACTAAATTCATGTTATGTCAATCAAATGTTATTGCAAAGAAGACTAGTGGTGACGCTTTGAAAGGTACACCAAAGCCTTTTGCACCTTCTCCTCCGTGACCACCAATAGATACTTCCACCATTTCAACGTCATGACATGATGTAAGTTTCTTTTGTGGAATTTGTGAATTGGTGCTGGCAAAAGTTCATGATACATGCAACTAGCCAACCCGTGTCGAGTCCGCTTGACTCTCAAATTTTTGTCACTCTCACTCTGTTCAAAGGTATGTGAAAGCTAATTTTAATGAATTTTGAATTGAGTGTTAGATATTTTGGGCTTATCAAAACTTGATTATATATATACTTTTAATGAGTTTTAGATTCAGTGTTAGATATTTTGGGACTTTTCTTTAAGTAATCTTTTACACGCATATATTTATATTATTGTATGGTTATAGATTCAATTACTTTTATGATGCTTTACTAAACTAGAATTGAAATAGATGTGAATGATATGATTAATTTTATCACTTTCACTCTTTTAAAAAACATGATAAAGCTAATCTTCAATGAATTTTAGGGCTTATTTTTAGGCGAAAACTACTTTGTATCATGGGTTTCGTACCCCACTCATTTGTCATTTACCAAAGTCACCATTGGATTTCATTTGATGGCTGGAAAAGAAACATAGAGAGAAATAGGAGTGACTAAAGAAACAAGTAATGGGCCGGTCACCTGGATTGGTAACTTTTTTTTTTCCGATTTTTGGTGGGAGGGCAAAAACCACTGCACCGTACCTGGATTGGTAATTGAGCATAGGGAAAATAACAAAATTAACGTAAAAATTTATGAATTATTGGCTACTTCCAGCAAAAATCTAAGAAACCTGCAATTTTTTATCAAGCAAATAAATTAATGGCAACAACAGCGGTTAATCGATGCGGCAACGACAACGGCTACTTCCGGCAATAACGGTCTCTTTAATTTGAGTTAGTTCGCTGAGTTTATGTCCAAATTCTTAAATGGATAATCGATTTATTGTTTTAGTACTAATTGTTGATGATTATAGGTTAGATCTTGTTGAGCGATTAGTTTTTTAACATTAGGCTTGAACTAGGAATGAAAATTGATAAAATGCTTATGGAAATAAGTTTGTATAGCCTCAAAGAATACAATTAGTGTTTAGCCTTAATTTTGCTATTATTTTACTTGAATGAATATCTAAGAAGGTTGCAACTGGTATTGTCACTTGAATATAGGCAATGGTATGGTGTTATGGGTGATTATGAGCGAAAAGTTTTTGTTAGGCTAATCTTATAAATGAAAACATTGTTTTTCTCAAACAAAACCCAGATTAAGAAGATTCAATACTTCATCATAGCTTTTAGAAAATAGTATCAAGACAATAATGCCGAGAACCATCACCTATAAACTTCATCCGTTGAAAAGATCACAGATGATGTTACACGTACAAACTTTTTTTTTTTTTGTTTTCGATTTACAAGTGCTACGCCTTCAGCCGGTTACCCATTTTCCAAATGTTAAATCTCATCTGTTAGATACCTTTCTTCACAAATCTAACGGCTCATTCGCTATGAGACAAAAGACTGAGGTACCAAACCCATGACGTAAGATAGTTGGATCCTTATTTTTAAGTAATCTTTTACAATGCATGCATGCATTTATGCAATCATATGATTATATATTCAATTGCTTTCAAAGTAGAAAAAATTACTTCTCTTAAAAGTAAGAGCGGGGCAGGTATTGCAATTTGTAGCAGTTAATTCTTGGATGAAATTTACTAAAGTATAGTCTTGTAAAAAATTAGTTTTCTTAAATTGTAAATCTCGTTTATGATTGGGAGATTTTGAGCAAAATTAATATGATAAATTCGAACCTATAATTTGTTAGCAAACTTTGCTTAATTCATTACTGACTTATAAGAGATAAGACCACATTCATAAAATCACATGAGTTCATAATCTTTCGTCAACTTTAGATTATGTGGTCCAAATCAAGAGTAAATATTTAATCAGAGATGGTAAAACCTTGATTTTACAAACATACGGAAGATGAAACTTCAAGACAAACATGAGACTTCCAGTGTAGATTGTTTTCCCCAAAGACGTGTTTAACTTTAGTTTAGGGTATCAAAGCTACAGCTTTTTCGGCCGTGTGCAACTAGCGAAGAAAGTGAAATTGCAAAGAATACGATCGATTACTGATACGAAATTGTAAAGATTGATAAATTTTAGAGAAATAAAGCTCCTAAATAATTAGAATATTATTTATAAGTCTTAATAAATAAAGCTAGAATTTGGTTCTTTTTGCACCAACTCTAAATATCGTGAATTTATTAAAATAGGAAAATCAAAAATATTTTTTTGTAGTAAAATTCTCTAGTCTAAATAAGCAAAATTCTGATGTCTAAAAAAATAAAAGTAAAAATCCTGACAACAATTAAAAAAAAGCAAAATAACTTAAAATTACAAAATGATCAAGAAAGAAACGAAACTTTTGCCTCAAACACCGGGTAGAACAGCTTTAACAATTTTTCCATTTTGGTTTGTCTTATCACAAACTTCGAAAAGATGTATTATATGCTCCTAGAAAGTACCATGCTCATTCTATGTAACTACCCTACATCAATTATTGTCAGTTTGTGGTGTATTAAGACTATTCTGCAGACAGGCCGTCCATGAATAGAGTGATAGAAATGTTATTGCGAAGAAACAGACTACAAACATTCCAAAAGCAGTATGTTGAAGAATTTGAAGAATAAAACACAAATTTTGTTCAAGAAAACTTAAGAACACTACAAGAACAATTCACACACTCTCACAAATCACTCTTTGAAGCAATGTTTTGCTTCTTATTCTTTCTTCTTCTTACACTTGATGCATACAAAATAAATGGTATAAGTATTTACAGTGAATGAAATACAAACATAACTATAACAATACATATCACTTAACATGTTCCACCAAACTTTCATTATAACACCAAACATGTTCCACTCACCCAACATGCTCTAAAGGAATCCTTTAATGGCATCCAAAGTGGAAAGGTAATCTCTACTCAATTAGATGCTTCATGGACATCACATTGTAGGACCATGATGATGACGCATGATGAAGAGCCATGTGCAACTCATCGCCTCATGCCACTTAAATGAATTATTTGTGTAAAACAAGTTTATTGTTTTCAATACAATAGAGTATAGAGTCCGTTTGACTCATAAAATTTTGTCACTTTCACTCTTTTCAAAAGCACAGGAAAGCTTATCAAAAGGAACACCAATCTTTATAGAATTTTGGATGGACGATCACTCTTTTCAAAAGGACCACCAATCTTTAATGAATCTTGGATTCAGTGTTGATATTTTGGGCTTATCAAAGCTAGAGTCCATTTGACTCATAAATTTTCGTCACTTCCACTCTTTTCAAAAGCATGTTAAAGCTAACCTTCAGTGAATTTTTAATTCAGTGTGGATATTTTGCGCTTAAGTAATCTGTGCATTTATATAATTATACGGTTATAGATTCAATTACTACTACTCTTGAAAGTGAAAGCAGGCAGGCATTGTAATGCAGCTGCTATTAGTAGCAATTAATTCTTGGATGAAACTTACTAAGGGATAGTCTTGTGAAAGAACTTAGTTTTCTTAAATTGTAAATGGTCCGGTTTATGATTTGGAGATTTTGATCAAATCTGAAAGAAAGCTTGAAAAATATATTGAAACTATAATGAAATTTTATGTTTGATTTGTTTGGGAGAAGTACGTCGACGAGACCAAACATGATGAGCAGATATCTGGTAGCCGGGGAACAGGAGCAGGAATATTATGCTCGTCCACGAGTATGCCATCCACGAGGCCGGGCTTCTGCTATTACATGGAGCATTCCTGCTAAAGGTTTTGGTCGAGGAGACCTTGGCCAACGATGAGGACGGCTCGCAATCCGAGAATCAAGGCACTAAAGCTACGCAACCACCACGACACAGAAATGGAGCATCCACGTCCGAAGAGGTGGGGAGATAACAAGCGCAAATGAGGAAGGTCTGATTCAGAGAACCTATAAAAAGGTAAAAGGGTTAGTAATTTTGAGATTATAACAGATAAAGGAAATTCTAAAGAATAAACAAAGAAAAGCCATAAGATGTTCCTTGAGCCTTCACATCTCGACGTGGAGGTTTACGTCGGGAAAACAACCGGCGTGCTCTGACTTGTTTCTGTGGACGCAGGAGTACTCGGAGAAGAAAGCTTACGAGGAGAGATCCTGATCGAGGTGAGGTTGATCGAGCAGATTTCCTGGTCGCAGTAAGAGCGTAACCAAAATCTTGCATCAATATTTTGGCGCCGTCTGTGGGGAGCTGATAAAAAAGCTTCTGTTGATAGCAAGAAGAGGAGTGAGGCAAGTGGAAAAGTAATGGAGACAGGAGGAAGTAGTGCACAAGGGGGTGATATGAGGCTTAATGATTCCGTGACGCTGAGGGAGATTGCTAGTGAAGCATGGGAAAAAGCCATGTTCGACCGGATGGAACGGATGGAAAAGCAGATGGAGACCCTGACAACCATCTTACATGAGCTGCGGAGTGAATGAAGGGGAACCCAGGAGGAAAGGGTGAGAGGTGGTGGAGTGGCACCAGGTCCTGATAGTACGAGAAGAAGGCAAACCACCGGGAGATTTGGTGGTGAGAGAGGTAACATATCTCGGGAGAATTTAGAGAAAGAGTGCATTCTTAAGTGAACGCAGAGAAAACAGAGTCGAGACAACACTTGCATGATGTGAGAGTTATGCACCGGTCAAGTGCGCGAGGAAGAATGCACATGAGCAGCGAGGATAATGCCGATAATCACCGCGCAGCAAGAGATCACGAGGGCGGTTATTCAAGAGATTTCCGCCTCCTGCACCTTCATGCGGGACGAATCGATCCCCCGTGCACATAGAGCGCCAACGACATAACTACAAGGATTATCTCAACCCCAGAGCGCAGGTGTTCCCACTATCCCCCGGAGGGATGTGCACGCAGTGGTACAGAAACTTCCTGAGGAGCATTAAAACCTTCGAGCAGATGTGCCAGAGTTTGCCAAGGCAATGGCACCAAAAGATGATATGATGAGTTGAAAAGCACGTAAGGGAGCAAGAAACCTTTCGAGAATTCATCAAGAGGTTTCATCGCGCGTCCTCGATTTGGGAGCCTTCAACCATCCCTCGTACTCAAGGGAAAGAGGAGTGAAGATAGAATGCCGCGGTACAACTCGGTGAGCCCAACTATTCGACGTACCGCATACGAAAAGTTAAAAGAGACATGAGATCGAGGAAAAATGCGGTTTGACAAGCATGTAATGGGTTGAAAAGAAAGCAGGAGGGCATTATCGGGAACGGGCCGATCAGAGAGGACCACCAGCCCTCGTGGAGCAGAGGCCTGCAACACCAGCCTTCATCAGTAGGCCACCACAGATTCGCAACAGGCGTAGCCATCTCGCTCCCCGCCAGGAGCCTTGAGAAGTGCATGACATACGGTCTCATCAACACTCCCACTAGTAGAGGGAGCAGTGGCCGCCACCGCCTCTAACTCGAACTGGGCAACAGAGAAAGGGCAAGAAAATGATCACGCAACTGTGACTACATGTATACTTCTTCAAGATGTCCCCGGACGAGGTGTACGAGGCCATAAAAGACCGAGATGCATTGCACCCGCCTCTAATAACAAAGCTACCCGAGGGATAGAGACGCCATTGTAAGTTCCATGGCACTCATGGCCATACCACGCAGAGATTTCAAGACCCACAAGATTTGGAAATGGACGAGTTTATAGACGGGACTTTCCGATGGTGGCCTCGACAGAGGATAAATGCGCGGCCCACAGATTCTAAGATCGAGGAAGAATTAGATACGCCATGACCAAGAAGTAGTATTCTTCAACACCCCCAAACGAGCAAAGTGCCAAAGATGAACATAAGGGATCCTATACCCCTACGAGGATGCTTTAGTCATCAGGCACCTGCCGCTAGCAAGTTAAGTTTGACCGATAATCGATTGATACATTGAGCTCTGATGTGTTATTTAAGTCAACTCTCGAGGAGATGAATAAGCGGAACGGAGTACACCAATACCTCCCGGGGGGTTCGAGGAGGAAAGTCCCTCCTGGCCGAGCCGCCATCACAATTGGGAGCTCCCCTGCAGTGACGCATGACATCGACTTCGTGGTGAAGGCGTCCATACCAGATGATCCAGTCGGCCGCTTCGAGATGAGCAAAGCAGATCGTTTAACCATTATCCGGCTCTCAAGGTGAAGTAATGGGCACGAGGAGACCAGAATGCGAGAGTCTACTCCTCGCAGGGAAGCAATGCAGATAACATCCTCGATACCGAAAGGAAAACAAGAATGGCATAAGAACCCGTAGGAGCCTGGAGACAGCCTGCAGTGACCAGAAAGACATTCAATCGGGTCGAGACTTAAGGAAGACCAAAGAAATGCTTACAGCTCACGCAGATGTGTTTGCTTGGACACATGAAGACATGCCAGATTGATCCCGAGGTAGCATGTCATGTTCGCCAATAAAGAAAGCGTGCTCGAGCAAGGCGTAAGGAGGTGCTTCAACCAGAGACGATGAGGCTATAAATGGTGAGGGGAGAAGAGAGGTGGTTCATTCGGGAAGTCAATTATCCTGAATGGATATCGAATGTGGTGTTGGTAAAGAAGGCAAATGGCAAGTCGAGGATGTGTGTAGATTTTACAGATCTCAATAAAGCATGCCTGAAAGACAGCTTCCCTTTGCTAAAAATCGACCAGCTAGTAGATTCAACAGCTGGGCACGGCCTGCTTAGCTTCATGGATGTGTTCTCGGAATATAACCAAATCCCCATGTACGAGCAGGATGAGGAGAGCACTGCTTTTATCACTAACCAGGGTTTATTCTGTTACAGGGTAATGCCATTTGGTCTCAAAAATACTGGGGCCACCTATCAGAGGCTGGTGAATAAAGTCTTTAAGCCGTTGATTGGGAAAACCATTGAGGTGTACGTGGATGACATGATCACCAAGTCCAAAATCCCCATGCCTGACACCTCGAGTAAGCTCAACCCTGAGAAGTGTACTTTGAGTCGTCGTGGAAATTCATCGATTACGTCAGTGGATCAAGCAAACCAGAAAATCCAGCGATCGTGCAGACGAGGTCTCCGTAGCCTAAAAGAGATGCAAAGCCTTGAGGTCAAAGATTGCCGATTCATATCCAAGGCCTACCGATAAGTGTCACCATTCTTCCAAGTGATAAAGAGGAAAGAAAATAGAGACCCTGAGTGCGAGAAACCTTCGTAACTTCAAGCAAAGTATTCGCAGTTAGTGCCTCCGCCGCCCACACCGAGGATGGGGACAAGTTATCTCAGTATTTGGCGGACGGACGGGCCACAAGTCTTCGGCCTCGAGAGAGAAGAAGGAGTTCAGTATCCAATTTACTACACTAGTAAGGCCCTACTCGACGCCGAGTACTGCATACCCACCGCCTGGGCACCGGCCTCGTGGTTGCCGCCGAGGCCATACTTCCAAGCATCTCCCCTTGAATAACAAACCACCAAACTCTACACAAGCTGATGCCGGTCCTCAAGCTGGGTCAGAGAGCGAGTTCGACATGTACACAAAACCCCGAGCAATGATAAAAGCTCGTGCAATGGCCGATTTCAGCAGAATTCATGTGGCCCAAGTATGTTTAGATCAACGAGATGTAGCATGCATGAAGCCTCAAGTATGGTAAATGTCCGAGACGGGTCATCGGAGCAGGGTTAGAGCAGGATTGTCAAGGCCCTGGAGGGGGAGGAGATCTCTTATGTCAGAAGTTAGTAATTCACAACCACAAATAACCAGGCAGTAGTAAGCCTGATAAGCAGTTCGAATGGCTAAGGCCATGAAAGCAGATAGAGCGAAGATAACCGATTCCCAATCATAATCATGTCGAAAGATTTCACTCGAGAGGAGAAGATGAGCAGACTCAAGATAAGTCAGATGATAGGAAATTTGCAGAGGGATACAAACCTCGTGGAGCATTGTCGAGCATATATTTTGGCTGATGGCAGTACTCCAAAAATACCAAAGTCGATCCTCTGAGTGAAGCCCTCGCCCAGCATCGAGCACTGCGCCGGATAGAGCAAAAACGCTGGATGGCCGATGGCAAGCGTAGCACTCCAAAATACCAAAGTCAATCCCTCTGAGGCGGCCCACCAGCATCGAGCAGACTGGTGCGTCATGATGAGCAAAAACGCCGTGGATGGACCCGATAATTTCATACCTGTAGATGGGTATTACCACCGTATAAGTGAGCTAAGATTAGAACTCGTGCCTCGAGATACATGATTGATGGGCATCAGACGGCGAGGATATACATTACCTTTCCTTCGATGTTTGAGGAGGACGACGCGGACACGCATCGAGAGAAGTACATGAGGGAATTTTGGAAACCATTACGGTGGAGGTCCCCTGCCCACAAGCGTTCTGGGGTAGGGATATTTCGCCGACAATGCACCGTGACGCGCAGAAGACCAGACTGGTAACCGCCGTAGTTTTGCAAGTTTCTCCAACCAACCACTGTAGAAGCTCACCTCCATGGCCTCCTGGCCATTTGCTCAATGGGGAATTGATCTCGACGGCCCGCCGCAAAGGACGAGGAGCAGAACACATGCAAAGCTATTGACTACTTCACGGTGGATAGAGGCAGAAGCCCTTGCAGATCAGGCAGAAGAAAACAACAGACTTTGGAGAAACCCTGTCTCGATACGGGATCCCTTATGCCTTGGTAACGACAATGGCAAAGCCTGATAATCACAACTTCAGGATTTCAAACCTGGATAATCAAGTATTGCTCGCCCGCTCACCCTCAATCGAACGGACAAGTTAACAACAAGACCATCAAGAGGCTTTTGAAAACAAGGCTCGAGCAAAAAGGAGCATGGGGATGAGTCAGTGTTCTATGGGCATACAGACAACCCACAAACAAAGAATCGGGAGACACCGTCACTTGGCTCGAATACGGCTGGCCGTATTTAGAGACAGAATCGACCACGCACCGGATAGATCATTTTAATGAGCAGGAGAACGACGAGCAGATGTGTTTGAATCTTGATCTGCTAACGGAGAAGAGGGATCAAGCAGCCGAGCGATCAGCCATTTACCAGCAGAGGGGTTGGCTATTATAACCGTGAATGTACGCCAAGGCCTCGAGATCGGCATGAGAGGAATCGTAACACCAAAGACTCAACTCAAGGAGTGCTTGGACCGAATTGGGAGGGGGCCATATAGAGTCAGGCAACTAGTTGGACCCGGAGCTTACAAGCTGGTCCGCACGGATGGCCACGAGGTGAAACGTCCATGGAATGCAGCACACCTCAGGAAATATTTCCAGTAAGACTTGTTCATGTTTTAAAGTTATTTCTACTCGTGCTTGTTGTTATTTATTTTATGTTAAAACGATCTCATGTAAGCCGAATTCAACAATGATGGGATCAATGAGGAATTTCAGTCAACTATATTGTCATCGAAATAATCTCTAAGGCATGCAAAGGCTCACCAAGTCTCAAAGCCTATTTATGGCGAGACAGAAGCCAAGCGTGCCAGGATCTGCTCGACCGCGCGAAGGCGAGCAGAATCCCCAAGCATCAAAATATCTCTAAGGCATGCAAAGGCTCACCAAGTCTCAAAGCCTGTTTATGGCGAGACAGGCTGCTGCCAGATCTGCCGACTGCCAAGGCGAAAGCGTAATCACCAAGCATCGAAATATCTCTAAGGCATGTAAAGGCTCACCAAGTCTCAAAGCCTGTTTATGGCGAGACAGGGTTGCTGTGATCTGCCGACTGCGGGCGCAGAATCCCCAAGCATCGAAATATCTCTAAGGCATGTGAAGGCTCGTCGAGTCTCAAAGCCTCGCTTATTGCAGACGCTGGTTGCAGATCTCGCTCGACCACACGGGCGCAGCGTAATCCCCAAGCATCGAAATATATCTAAGGCATGCTCACGAGTCTCAAACCCTGCGAGACAGTGGTTGCTGCGCAGTGATCTCGCCGACCACGCCGGGCGAGCAGACTTTCCAATATTAAGAATTTTCTAAGGCATGAAAAGGTTCGTCAGTTCTTAAGACCTACTTTGTGACAAGGCCAGGAGCCAAATAAGTAAATAAATTAAAACCCAAGTAAGAGAAAGCAAACAAGAACGATCTTATTAAGCTTTTAACAGTTTACAATGCTGCTACATACAACGATCAAAAAACAGCTACAACACAGAACATGTTTAAGAGGACGGCGGGTCAGTAAGCCGAGCAGCCTCAGCTGGCTGGTCCTCTTCCGGTGCTGGAGGAGTATCACCAGTTGCATCTGGGGGAGTGCTCGCTTCGCCAACGTCAGCAGGGATTGCGCGAGGAGGAGAGTTTTCTTCCTCGACCATAATAGGCTCCACCACTTCGGCATCCTCTTTCGCTGCCTCCTCATCCATGTGTTGAGCAATGTTGAGTGTTAGAAAATGCATATTTATAAAGGAGAAAACCGTAATTTTATACTTCAAGTCTTTCTAACAACCCTTACTTTTATGTATTTAACATTCTTGTGATTTAATTACGTGTGTTTTATTTTAATTAAGTAATTTATGTATTTTAGGGGAATTATAGTCATTTCACAATAAAGGAGAGATTAGACGGAAAAACGGACATCACTTTTGAACTCAGGACGGTCGAAAACCCAGAGGAGCATAAAAAGGAAAAATGGCACTATTCACATGTACGGGTACTATTCATGTATACGGATCAGATAACGCATCGCTCACGACTGCTCACATAGACGGATTGATGACGTGGATTGACCCGATGTGGCATTGACCGATGAGGTGTCACATCTGCTGGACTAAAATTTTGTGCATCTGATTGACGCGGCAAAGATATCGCGACGAAAATCTCGCAGACGGTGCATCATCACAGATTATTTTTAACCAAACCCGACATACGCTCATCCGGCCAAAACCGTTATCATCCGCTGGTCAAACGCGATCGTTGATCGATGACGCGGGCGCAACTGAGGCCCAAATGCTTTTAAATGGCCATGATTTATTCCACGATCTATAAAACCTCTAATTTGATATCTCTAAATCCATTTTTGGGATCCATTTTCTGAATTCTTCTCCATCTTGTATTTTCTTCGTATTTTAATAAATTCCCATTTTGCCCTTGAGTGGCTAATTTTCTTTTTCAAGTCAAGTCTCAACATGTGTCATGGGCTTAATTTGGCAAATTTACTTTCTTCCCCCTAGTTTTTGGATGTTTTGACTCTCGTCGACAAATAATACTAATCTTGTCTATCACCTTTCACTAGTACAAGGTTATTATTATTTGGCACGATGCCCTTAGCACCATATCGATTAGGTTCATGATGCGATTCCCTCATGATTTAATTGGCATTAATACGGATTATTTAGCCCATGATGATATGGATCCGTATACTAAGATGCCATTTCAATAATTTCTTCAATTTATTCTGCCATTTCAATTCCAATTTCGAATTTATTCTCGCCATTTTAATTTAAGTTTTAGCATATTCCAAATCATTTCCACCACAAACTAACCACCCTATTTACAAAATTAATTCTACACATAATTAAAATCCACCTCCTCGTGATCGACACTCGCCACCATTACCTATACTACAATGATTCGCACATGAAGTACATTAAAATTGCACAACAAGTTTTGCGCCGCGAGGTAAGTAATTTTAATTCATAGAATTAATTTTTGTAAATAATTTATTTTATTTGTTTTCTTGTATTTTTTTTAATTATTAAAAAAAAAGTGAATCTACATATAAAGGTTAGTATTTCTTTTTCTTTTTCTCTTCTTTAAAATTCTGTAATTTAATTTTCAATTTATTTTTCTTTGTAATTTTTTTTGTTTATCTTATTAATTTATTTTTAGTTAATTTATTTTAAGATTTGTTTTTGTGTTTTTATAGAAAGGTTGTAATAGCGCAATAAGGTTAGTATCGTAATTTCTCCATCTTCTTTATTTTTATTTGTTTTGTTCCCATCTTTATTTATTTTTTTATTTGTTTTGCATGCATGGTCGTAGGTCATTATTTCCTAATCTTGAACCTATAGATCTTGAATTAGAAAAAACACTTCGCACGATCAAGAACGTTAAAAATAAAATGGATTTACAAGCACCACAGGAGAGGCCATTTAAGGACTATTTTAGTCCCTTAGCTAATTTGAGCACATCATGCATAAGATACCCAAATGTAGCTGCTAGGAGTTTTGAATTAAAACCTAATAAATTGTCTCCCACATTTTGGCCTAGAAAATGAGGACCCATATAATCATCTCGAACGATTTTCATGCCATTTGTCAAACTTTTAAATATGAAAATTTTTCGATGATGTTAAACTCGATTATTCCCATTTTCTTTAAAAGATAGTGCCTGCTCATGGCTTAATACATTGCCTCGCCAACAAGATTTCATCACGAACAAATGGAACAAAATTTTGAATAAATATTTTCATAAAACCAATGCTATTCAGGAAACTTGAGTTTACCCAAAGAGAGGACGAGCAATTTTTCAAACGCGGAGCGATTCAATGGGCTACTCAAGTGTCCACATCACGGGTGAAATGGCACCAATGCCAATGCTGAGGATTATTGCCGAATGTGCAAGAATGGCTAATGGCAAGGAGGAGAGCTAATGTCAAAAAGTGCATCAGAATTGGGAATTCTTCCAAATGATGGATAATTCCCAAACAACGGAGTCGATCACTTAGAACACTAAGAAATGAGTGCTCACAGTCAAGTTCGTAAATCAGTCAAAGCAATAATAAGGTCTATCTCACATCGTTATCGACTTCTAAATCAACAGAGCCACATGACCCCGACTCATATCCCGCCAATGCCATGTGTAATGAGAAAGCCATCTAATTACAACCCATACTCCAACACATATAACCCCTGGAGAGACCACCCCAATTTTTCACGGTCTCAAGGATTCCAACGGACCAACGCTCCATCAATGCAACAAGTTCCTCAAGCCTCTCACCCACCATTTAGATACAATCGTAACTTAACCACTCTCAACCTGGAGGATGCATTCCAGATTTCAAGAATGTTACTCACCCTACGATTGAGCAATGATTGATGGACTACGAAATGAGAGCGCTTTAACTCACAAGCCCAAGCCTTGAGAAGATGGTGGACAACTTGCTTATTCAGCAATGACGTTGAGAAAGGTAAGTTTCCAAGTCAACCAGGCCTAATCCTAAAGGAGTACGGCTCACCACAACAAGATGAGAGAAATGCAAAGCGAAAAGAAGCCGACAACAAAGAGATGTGATAAAAGAAAATCAAATTGTTTGAGGACTCACCACCGAGGAGAAAGAAGAAACCAACCCACGAATATGTTCCCAAAGCTCCATTTGAGGTTAAAGGCAGCGGAAAATCCACAGTGAGATTCTCGAAATCTTCAAATGTTAACATCCCGCTGATGCTATTAAACAAGTTCCATCTTATGCTAAGTTTCTTAAAGACCTTGCACTAAAAGAGAAATATACATGTTCAAAAGAAGACATTTTTAATGTAAAACGTTAGTTCTATACTCCAACATAAAATTCCTTTAAAATGCAAAGACTGTGCTCCCACTATCTCATGTAGTATGGAACCACACAATGAGAATGCTTTGTTGGATTTGAGCAGTGTAAATTTGTTGCCTTAAAACTCGACCGAGAATTACACCAAACTGGTGTTACAATCAGATCACCCACTAAAATACCTCGGGTATTGGATGACTTATCCAGTAGACGAAGTTTTATTTTCCGTTGATTTCATTGTAATCGACACTCAACCAATACAGATTCGAAGCACATCTCCATTATTCTAGGCCGACCTTTCTTGTCAATCGGATGCTCACATTCAATGCAGATCAGAATATGCAGCTTGTCCTTGACGAACATTTTCAACATTGCCAAACAACCTCACAATGCAGATGATGGAATTGTTGATGTTTTAGTATTGATGACACTTTTATTTCAAACCATGATCCTTACATGCTTAACTCACTTTGATTTTGATATTAACAGATGAGGTCAACGCCCTACTGACTCAAAGACCATCTATGGACACTAATCAAGAAGTCAAGAGTTGAACAACTAGCACCATCGAGAAGAAACTCATCCCATCATCGTAATCACCACCGAAACTGAGCTCAAACCATTGCCCAACACATCGAATATGCATTTTTAAGAAAGTACTGGGTAATCATGTCATCATCCCTCAACGACGAACAAAAAGGTAAGTTGGATGTTTTAAAAGAGAATAAAGGAGCATTATGGACCATGCATATAAAAGGTATAAATCACTAGACTACATGCATTACATTCACCTTGATGAAAATGCTAAATCTACTGGAAATGCAACGCTGTTAAAGAAAGAAAAATCAAGTCCCTATTAGACGCATGTATCATTTACCCAATTTCATAGTCACCCTGCAAGTTGTCCCCAAAAAGTCAGAGTCACAAAAATGAATTGATACCAACCAGAGGATGGCGATTATGAAAGTTGAATTCCACACGAAAGACCATTTTCCTTTACCATTTATGATCAAATGCAGCCACGAATTTTATTGCTTTCAGATGGCTACTCAGATATAATCGAGCACCAAAAGATCAAGAGAAAACTATTTTCACTTGTCCTTTTCGCACATTTATGAGAATGTCATTTGGATTATGCAACGCTACATTTCAACGATGCATGCTAAGCATTTTTCCGATATGGTTGAACGATTTCTCAAGTCTTTATGGATGACTTTTCTGCCTTTGGTGATTGTTTGATCAATGTCTACATCATCTAACACTAGTTCACAGAGATGTATCGAGAAGAACTTGGTCTTAAATCGAGAAATGCCATTTGGTAAAACAACGATTATTCTCACACATCATTTCGAGCAAAGGTATCGAGGTTGAAAAAGCCAAGGTGGATCTTATTTCTAATCTTCCTCCACCCAAAACAGCTTGAGTAAGTAAGATATTTCCTATGCGGGTTTTTATAGATCGTTTCATTAAAGATTTTAGCAAAGTTTCTGACCACTTATGCAATCTACTTCAAGGATGTACCTTTTATCTTGATGATTCATGTCTTGTTGCGTTTAAAAATTAAAGCATTTATTGACATCATGACTCATCATTCAAATTCCCCAAACCTGAGCTACCATTCGAGCTCACGATGCATCCGATTACATGCAGAGAGCAGATTAGACAAAGCGGTTGATCGAATTCCTCATGTTATTTACTACGCCAGTATGACATTGAATGATGCACATGAACTATTCAACCACCAAAAGAAATGCAGCAGAGTGTTTGCATTGGAAAATTTCGATCTTATCTCATTGGTTGTAAAATAATTATATTCACATATCACGCTTCTTAAATATCTTCACAAAGAAAGATGCAAAAGCTTAGACTAATTCGTTGGTGTTACTTTTGCAGAATTTGACTGAATTCAAAGATAAAAAGGGATGAAAATGTTGTATGACCATCTCTCTCGCCTACATTTTGACACAATTACAGAGCCATTACCATTGAGTCATTTCGATGAACAATTAATAATGAAGTATTACCTCATGACGATATAGTTAATTATCTTGTTACGGTAAACTTCGCAGCATTCGACCAAGCAAGACAAGGCTAAATTCTTTGCGTAAATAAAGAATTTCTTTCGACGACCCGTATTTGTTCAAGTATTGTGCATCAACTTGTTAGACGTGTCCGTAAAACGAAATTCGTAATATCCTTTCATTCCGCCATGAACAAGCAGACCATTTTAGTGCTAAGAAAACAACGATTAAAGTTTTACAACGTGGTTTTATGGCCATCTATATTTCGAGACGCTTACACTTTTCGCTCTCATGCGATAGTGTCAACGAACGGCGAGCATTACAAGGAACACGATGCCATTAAATCCAATTTAGTGGTTGAGATTTTTACGATAGGTATCGATTTACGGGACCATTTCTCCTCTTTAGCCATCAATACATATTGGTCGGATTACGATCGAAACGGGTATAAGCGATTCCATGTAGAAACAATGATCACAAGGTGGTGATAGATTTTGAAAAGCAATATTGTTTCGCTTTGAATTCCTCGAGCGATAATCGCTGGTGCCCACTTTGAACAAAGCATTCAAAGCTCTTTTGACAAAGATTCAATCACACACAAAGTGGCGACCCCGTATCATCCACAAAACCAAAAGAGATTCCAATCGAGAAATAAAGCACATATTAGAAAAGACGGTGAGGAAAAGATTGGTCATTAAGACTATGATGCACATGGGCATATGTAGAATCGGCCAAGCACCCCGATTGGGATTTCACCCTACAGCAGTGTAATGGAAAAGCTTGCACACCTACCGAACCTCGAGCATCGTGCGATTGGGCCATCAAGAAATTCAACTGACATGCAAAGAAGTAAAAGATTACAACTCGTAACTCAAGAAATTTGCAGAACGACGACATTAAAATACCAAGATTTACAAGCAACGAATGAAAGTCTTCCATGATAAGCAAATTATAGAAAATCGCTCACCCAGGTGCCGAAGTGCTTTTATTCACCTCGCTTGCACCTATTCCCGTAAGTTACGCTCTCATGGTCTCGTCCATTTATTGTTCATACTGCTTTTTCACACGGCAAGAAATTAAGACCCAAAGAATTAATGTCATGTTTAAAGTTAATGGTCAAAGATTAAAGCCATATCTCTCAGAGACCAACCACATGAAAAAGACATCTAAATAAATTGAGTGACCCACCAAATTAATTGATTTTTTTCTTTCTTTCTTTATATTATTCTTTTGCTAATCAAATTATTTTTGCATAAGTGTGTTTGCTTAACTATTAAGTTTTCTCTTATCATTGTTAATCATGAGTCTCATACTTGACTGCTCCTCCCGAACATTCTTAAACCACTTTAATGTGTCAAAACTCATGCATTCAATTTTGTAAAACACATCGTATTTGGGCTCTATAACCACGCAGAGGGTTTAAGCCAACTTAGAGACATTGAGAAGTGTTTACCACATCCTGATGAGGTAAATTCAATAAGAGGACGATTTTAATTTTCTTTGTTTGTTTTAATTTGTTTTTCTGTGCTTTAGTTTGTTACCCCAAGTGGCGGATAAATGACAATCAAGCTACTTCCCATAATAATCGATATTGAGGCGGTAAACGCAGATTCTAGCAGCTTCACAAGCATTTCCTTCACTTCGTAATGCCCTCCTTACGATCTATAATCAACGCATGCGATTGCTCATGAGGAATAACATACCCGACATCCGCTGGTTAATCGAGGCGAAAGTACAATTGGCGTGAGTTACCTCCAAAATTCATTGCATTCATTGGTAAAGGAAATTATGCAAGAAAACGACGAGCTCAAGAATTTCGTTGCTTGTCATAAGTGTGCTAGAATGAGTTGCGATAAAACCCATGTTCTTTAGAATGGTGTCGATAACAGGAAGATAAAATTCAATTCATTGAGAATAAGGAGTCGATGATATCCTTTTGTCTCAAACGCATCCCGGATATGTGCAAGGAGCGATTCTCGGTCATTATTCCAAAGAGCATGCACGATATAGTCTCGAATCGACTATAAACGACTTGCCGCTTTATAAGAAAACCGGACGAAGCCTATCCTCACCCATGAGGGCGTTCGCCGCTTTCGGACATAAAACCAGAGGAAGATGTAAGCCATAGTCGCAACTACGTGTAAATATCCTTTTACTTTACTGTTATTTTATTTCACTATTGTTTTATTATCTGCATTATTGTCTTTAATAATTTTATTACTGTTTGTTTTTTCTTTATTACTGTTTACTTTTTCTTTTATTTACTGTTTCCTTTTTTACTCGCGAGCCACGTGCTTTACACGTTATTTGACACTGACATATTACCTCATATACAACTATGACCCATTATCACCAAGACTCTTAAATGTGATTTCTTTTGTCAAGCACTCACAAATCGTTTTTGAGAAATATCGCAATCAAGAACATTTGTGTGCTTCTGGATTTACCTATGGCAAACATAAAGAGTTCGCTGACCATAGATCTTGGCCAATGCAGAAAATTACACTTGGTGTAATGGAGGAGGTAATCGAGGGTTATCGAAATGGTCTCAGAGGGCTTTATCGAGCGCAAGTGTTAGGTATCATCCCAAGAGTTCTAAAACCATGGGCCTCGTCGACTCATCAACTGGAGAAGAGTTAGTGCCCTGATGCAAGAAAGAATAACCAAATGCTTAATCATGCCGATGCTTTTATTTTCCTTCAGAGATCTTGCAATACTAGAGGCATTTATCACACTAGCATCTTTCCATCCGCACATTCACCGTAAACCCATCGATTTGTTAAATGTCAATAACTTTTGATGGCTTTATCGCATTTCTAACCATTCAATAAAAACTACTTCATTCCTTCCCATGCGAAAAATCTTTTTATTTGTGCTCACACCGCTAATGAGCTACTTGATATGTTACAAGCTGTAATAGAGCCAAACCCCCTGACCTTTGGCTGGAGCGACCAAATATGATGGTAACAGAGTAGAAGTACAAATTAGATTTAACTCTCCGTCTCAAATATTTTCGTGTTGCACCACCCGATGTCTTCTAAACTCTACTTCTTTCCTTTAAAACATCGAGGACAATGCTTCGCTCGGGGAGGGAATAGTCGACAAATGTGGAATCTTGTTAAGTTTTTACTAATGCAACAGAAGCATTCTAAACGCATCTTCATTGTTCAAAAAAACCAAAAAAATAAAAATAAAAACAAAAAAATTTCTTTTTCTTTATTAAGTTTTGATGTTCATTTTTCTTTTTATTTTCTCCTCTCATGAATATACATTTTCCAACTTTGAGTCGAAGATGAATACTTGAGTGTAAGGCCTCTAAACGCATCTTCTTAGTAAAAAAATCATTTTTTTCCATCATTTTAAGTGTACTTTTCCTAATTAGTTTTTCTACATCATTTTCACATTTCTCGCATATATTTTTCTTTCATGCTTAGAATAAGTTGTGGGTAGAATGTTGTTTAAAAAAAAATTTGTGTGATTTGTTTTAACATTAGATGACATGATTAATTTCAAATTTTAGATTCGTATTATCTTTAGTCTTAAGTGATATTACACTACGCTTACTACTCTACATGTTGATGTCGAGAAAATACGAGGAATGAACATGTCATAATAAGTGAGTTTTGAGCCTATTATTTTTCGAGAATAACCCTTTTGCCCACTCTTTATACAAAAAGCTTTATTATTTTACACACGATCTCTAAATTGCTTTGAGTTAACCCTTAAAAAAGTGTGTTGTTACATTCGGGGCCCATCTAACTAGTAGAGATGATTATCTAACCCTAAAAAGATAAAGGCCATCTTGATCCGCTTGAGCCTTTCTAGCCATCCTTTTATTAAATATCCCATTGTTAACCCTTTTGAGCCTTTAAAAAAAATTTCTTTGTCAACTTATCATCTTCGACCCACTGATTTGGAGTATTACCCAACGCCTTATAAGTTCCATCACCTATTTATTTTTGAGAAAATGTAAATAATTATTTTGTTAAGTGAAGTTATGCCAAATAAAAGCAAAAAAGAGAGAAAAATTGTTGTTTAAAACAATAAAAGGTGAAATCCACCTTACACCCAAAAAAAAAAATCTCGCATTTATTCTCAAACATACACTTTGCTTTCCTTATTTCCTTCTTTATTAGCCATGTCCTTAGCCTACGTTACGTCCTAATAAAAGTCCTTCTTGATTTTGAACTATAGTGAGGGTTATATAAAAAGATGTAGTGGTGCATAATAATAATTAAAAAGAGATAAATAAATTGACTAACATTTTTATTTGACTTGAGATCGTATTATTTCTAAGTTGAGGGCATATTTCTTTATCTTGGTAGAGCATGTGATATCACTTCGTATATTTTTCTCTCAATTACCATTCATTGAGTGACTATTTATATTGGGTTTAATTTCTTTAGAGAGTGTCACTACTCCAAAGTAGAATTTGGGGTTTGACATGTCATTCTTGAAAGTAGCTATAACAAAGTCTACTGGGCTGATTCATGTGGATGATTAATGTAAGTGTGATGTTTCTTTAGACTGGAGATAATGCTTATACTTTTATTTGATTGCTATCATTAGTCTGATTGAATAAACACGAGTGTTAAAAAAAACAAAAAAAAATTAAATTTGAATTTTGTTTTCGCTTTATTTGCTAGGGACTAGCAATAAGTTCTCGTGTGTTGAGTGTTAGAAAATGCATATTTATAAAGGAGAAAACCGTAATTTTACACTTCAAGTCTTTCTAACAACCCTTACTTTTATGTATTTAACATTCTTGTGATTTAATTACGTGTGTTTTATTTTAATTAAGTAATTTATGTATTTTAGGGGCATTATAGTCATTTCACAATAAAGGAGAGATCAGACGGAAAACGGACATCACTTTTGAACTCGTGACGGCCAAAACCCAGAGGAGCATAAAAGGAAAATGGCACTATTCACATGTACGGACTATTCATGTATACGGATCGTATACGCATCGTCACAGATCGCTCACATAGACGATCGATGACGTGGCATTGACTCGATGATGGCATTGAGGTGTCACGCATCCGGACTAAAATTTATGCATCGCTGATGGTGACGTGGCAGATATCGACGAAAATCTCGCAGACGCATGCATCACATGCGATTATTTTCAACCAAACCGCAGTATCGTTCATCCGCCAAACCGTGAGTTGTTGATCGATGACGCGCAATCCTAAGCGCCCAAATCGCTTTTAATCCGGTCATGATTTACTATGTATCTATAAAAAAGGCCTCCCCTAATTTGATATCTCTCGAATCTATTTTGGGATCCATTTTCTCGTAATTCCTTCTCCATCTTGTATTTTCTTCGTATTTTAATAAATTCCCATTTTACCCCTAGTTCAATTATATGGCTAATTTTCTTTCTTTTCAAGGTGAAGTCTCAACATGTGTCATGGGCAAATTTACTTTCTCTTCCCTCTAGTTTTTTGGATGTTTTGACTTCTCGTCGATATAATAATACTAATCTTGCCTTAGACCGCACGGTTTCACCCCCTAGACAAAGGTTATTATTATTCGCACGATAAGCCTTAGCACCATATTGACAGCGTGGTTCAGGTGTGGATTCCCTCATGATTTAATTGCATTAATACGGATTATTTAGCCACGATGCATGTTGATATGATCCGTATACCCAAGTACGTCATTTCAATAATTCTCTTCAATTTATTCTTGCCATTTCAATTCTAATTTAATTTATTCTCGCCATTTTAATTTAAGTTTTAGATATTCCAAATCATTTCTACCACAAACCAACCACCCATTTACAAAATTAATTCTACACATAATTAAAATCCACCTTCTCGTGGATCGACACTCACCATTAGTCTATACTACAATAGTACATTAAAATTTACACAACAAAGCAACACCTACAAGGTCGCCCATGACGGCCATGATGCAACGATAGGAATGCCTAAGTCCCTGGTCGTACTGGTTATCAGCTTCCTTCTCCAAGCTCTCAACCTGAGCCCAGTGGGAATCACGTAGAGATTCAAGCTGAGCCTCGTACGTAGCCGCCTTCCGATCCTCCTTAACACCGTCCTCAAGAGTAATAGCCTTCGCTTGAGCAAGAGATTCTCGCTCAATCAACTTCAAATTCTCGAGGTTTAAATCCCCTGCTTTCTTCTCGGCAACGTCAGCTCTGGTCGTCGCCGACTGAATGTCCTCCTTCATCTTCCGATCATAGCGACCAACCTTGGCCTTATAGAAGGTGGTCATGCAGCTGAGATGGAAAGCACTATACTGCATGGCTCCCACCAGCTCGCCTAAAGTGCAGCCATCAAACTCCTCCAGATCCTTCTTGCTCACGAGTTTAGAAAGCTCGCTGAGATAGGCAAGTGTTTCGCTGTCGACAACGAGGTGGGCCCAACAGGTGGAGAAGAGGAAGCAGGATCAGTAGCTGCTCCACTAGTTTCCCGACTTTGAGAGAGGTAAAGTCTTAAGGGAGACACGCCGCCCCGCCTGCCGCAGAGGGGCGTCCCTGCTCGGTCTCTTCGTGGTTTGAGGTCGAGAACGTTTCCGGTTCAGAGCCCCGATTACAGCATCCTCCATCTTATGGCCAGGGAGCACCAAGCGAGATTCGATCACATTGTAAGTAGTTAGCAGCTCTCGGTGCGAGCAGGAATTGGCCAGAACCGCCTCGACCCGTTTGAGACCCCCTAGGAGGTCTGCTAGGAGTATCTTTTTTTCCTGGGATCCTAAGGGGTATTTCACCAGGTATATGGTACCTAAGTCGGAGGTCATCAAGCTCGTAGAATGTGGTCGCGCACGTCATGTAATCAATAGCATAATCCCGCGACAAGGCTCTACCTCCTACTGTACTCTGCCCTTCTGGTAGCGATCTTCCCGGTGAGGATCCCTCACCAGAGTCACCTCCTTGATCCACACTTAGGGTGTCTTCCGAGCCAGAAGATCCCTCCTCACCACTACTTCCGCTCGTGGAGGTCGTTTGGGGAGACACCTCCTAGCGCTAGTGCCAACACTAGATCTAATGGGTTCTAAGGGGATCCCAGGATTAAAAGCAGGATCGGTGAGCAGACTAGGCAGGAAGTCTAACTCATCGTCATCAACCTCAACGATTTTCTCTTTACCCTTCGACATTCTCTAAACTATAACTAGAACAACACCACCAAAATCTACCCAGACAAAGCACAGAAAAAAGAAATTATCTATAGCTAACCAAGACCGAGAAAATAGAAGAAATACCTGAAGCAAGGATTCGGTCAGAGAGAGGCGGGGATGAAAACTTTAAAGCCGAGGTTCATTCGCCAGAGAGACAAGAGGGGAGAAAATGACGAGTTCGTGTTTGAGGATTTTGGGTTTTCTTACTGAGAAGCAAACTCTTGGATAACCATCATTTAACAGCGCCGAATCCCGAGGGTCTCGTAACCGTCGGTTTGAAATTCAAATGGAGGGGTAGATTTCTACCACATCACCTCATCCGCAATTAAATGCGACATGACTCTTGGTAGCCTTATCCAGTTCCGCGCGAGCAAGAACTAATGAGTTTCTACTGCTGGTCTATTACATTACCCAACACCAGAAACTGGGGGACCGGTGTTTGGGAGAAGTACGTCGACGAGACCAGACATGATGAGCAGATATCTGGTAGCCGGGGAACAGGAGCAGGAATATTATGCTCGTCCACGAGTATGCCATCCACGAGGCCGGGCTCCTGCTATTACATGGAGCATTCCTGCTAAAGGTTTTGGTCAAGAGGCGAGCAATCCGAGAATCAAGGCACTAAAGCTACGCAACCACCCACGATTACAGAAATGGAGCATCCACTTCCGAGAGGTGGGGAGATAACAAGCGCAAATGAGGGGAAGGTCTGGATTCAGGAGAACCTATAAAAAGGTAGCCAACGAAGGTAAAAGGGTTAGCAATTTTGAGATTATAACAAAGATAAAGGAAATTCTAAAGAATAGAAACTAAAGAAAAGCCATAAGATCTGTGGCAAGCGTTCCCAGAGCCTTCACATTTGACTTGAGCGTCGGAGGGTTTACGCCAGGAAAACAACCGGCATGCTCTGACTTGTTTCTGTGGACGCAGGAGTACTCGGAGAAGAAAGCTTACGAGGAGAGATCCTGATCGAGGTGAGGTTGATCGAGCAGATTTCCTGGTCGTAGTAAGAGCGTAACCAAAATCTCGCATCAACATGATTCATATTACAAATGTGGATATTGGGTTGAAGTTGCTAGCTTTGAAGATAGTATAGAAGAATATCAGAGTTTATATAAATTGAGATTCTTTTTTGCAGTTAGATTTTTATTTAACAAATATTGTTTGTGTTATTGTTAAGAGGAAAAATATAAATAAATGAATCTATTATTGTTAAGAGGAAAAATATAAATAAATGAATCTAACTTTATAATGTTATAGTTCCCATGTGTCATAATCATATTAAAAGGTTTGGAAAAATTAGATTAGAAGAGGATCCAATCCCTCCTCGAATACCACTAATAGAGTTCGTTTCACTCATAAATTTTTGTCGCTTTCACTCTTTTCAAAAGTGCGTGAAAGCTAGATCATAGAATTTTATATGGACGACCACTCTTTTCCAAAGGACTACCAGTCTTTAATGAATTTTGGATTCAGTGTTGATATTTTAGGCTTATCAAAGTTAGACTATAGATTTTTTGAAAGAATTTTAAATTCTATGTCGATATCTTGAGCTTATCTTCAACTAATTTTTTATCACTCGTGCATCTGTCATTGTACGGTTATAGATTACTTTTAAAGTAGAAAAATTACTTCTCTTAAAAGTGAAAGCGGGGAAGGTACTGCAATGCAGCCGCTATTTGTAGTAGTTAATTCTTGGATGAAATTTACTAAAGTATAGTCTTGTGAAAGAAGTAGTTTTTCCTAAATTGTAAATGGTTCCGTTTATGATTGGGAGATTTCGATCAAAATGAATATGATAAATTCTTTGCAAGTGTTTTCCCTTGAAGTCTCATCTTTCATAAAGTTTGTAAAATCAGTTACCATCTCTGAATAAATATTTACTCTTAATTTAGACCATCTAATCTGAACTTAATGAAAGATTATGATTTTGTGTGATTTTATGAATGCGGTCCTATCTCATGTAAGTCAGTAATGAATTAATTAAAGTTAAAAGACAAATTACTCAAAAGCTGTTGTTGCTTCATTATTCACATTATCCAAATTCAGTGCAGAACTTACATAAGTTTTCCAAAAATTTTATGCTTTATTTTGGTTTCATTCATGTAAAGGGTAATTTTCAGGTTCATCCCCTGAGATTTGGGGTCCCTTCACTTAGATAGAATGTATAAGGGTATCTACACTTTGCACCCCTACCGTTAGTGTAAAGTTTAGTTGACTGTTAATTGACTAAGTAAATGACTAAAATACCCTTGCGTCAGTACACAATATTTTAAATATGTACTGGTCACTAGATCATTCATAAATTTGGCACCAAATTATATCAAGATCTTAGTAAAATCCATGACAAATATATTTATCATTTCTTGTATCAGCACCCAAGGAAAAAAAAAAGAATTCATCTCTGCCAATATTACTGTTGATTCAAACGGCTATATTGGCAGAGGTAATGACTATAAATTCATCTCATTTCAAGATAGTATTAAGAACCAATTTGGTGTGCAATTTCAACACAACTCACTTTGGCAATATTTAGAAGCAATTCTATGTGCATTTTCAGCACAAAGAACAGCTAAGAACACAGCTCGTTCATAGCAGTTTGCAGTAGCAATTTGATGTTAAATTTTAGCACAAAAGGAAGCTGAGGAGCACAGCTCATTCTGGCATTGCATATTTAGTCAACCTAACAACTCAAGCATAATTCATTAACAAAACTTAACTGAGTCAGATATTCAGTAACAACACTATCATCTTCAAAATTAGTACAAAATTCATTTTTGGAGCCAATTTTAGTATTAGTTTTACTTCATTCAGTTTGTAGAAAAAAAACTCAAGCTCCCAATTCGATCTACAGACCAACATTATCATGCTCAGTAATCTGGACAATTAATAATTACTAAAAAAAAGAACATCAGGTGCAGACTTTATTACTATAAATAAATACATGCATTTTCCATATTATTGCTCTAAATCTTGCCTGAAATATCAATCTTCAACAAGATGTTAAGTTGTTAACCAATCTAGCAACTATTTACGCAATGAACGTTCACAATTTAGAGAACAAAACATATAACCCAAATAAAATTAATCATGCCAAGTTCTTAATCCTAGCAGTAGTCAGCCTCCAAAATTAGTATCCAACGAAGAAATAACCAACTAAAACAACAATTTTTATCATCGATTTTCATGATTTGAAAGAAAAAAAAAAACACATGCACCAACTCAACGAACCCACATCAACATTATTGTTCAACTCAGCTCTTTACTTTTAGCTCATCCCAACACTATAAAAAGGAGAAAAAAAAATACAGCAAACAAGGGAAGTTTTAGTTACCTGGCATGCGGCACCGTTACAAGTGGGTGGGTTCTTCGTCGTCGCCGATATTCGCTCACGGCCCTTGAATCAGTTTGAACTCTTGCATAAGTTCCCGTCAAACTTGGTTCTGATTGCTTTCCCGACATATTTTTCGTCACAACAAAGAATTCGTTTAATACATTTCTTAGGAGTAGTAATGGTAATATGAATTTGCTTTTTCCATTTGTGAAGTTAAAAATTAAACAAATCATTGTTTTCAATTTGGTGTAAAACCCGTTGAACATTAACATGCTTATATTATTACCCAGCAGATATTGATTATTTTAGATTTGGTAACCCGTTGAACATTAACATGCTTATGTTATTACCTAGCAAATATTGATGGGAAATTTACAAAAATAGCCAAAAAAATTAGGCATTTTTCAACTTTAACCCCTCAAACTTTTTTCTATCATAACTAGCCAAACACTCTATTTTTGGACTACATTACCCTCATCATTTTCATTAAATTTACAAATGCATGCCACTTTCCCTTTTCAATTCCAGGACTTCCACCATTTTTCTCTTTTCAACTTAACAAACTTCATCACTCAACAAACTCCATTACTCTCAATAAATTAGCAAATTTCATCAAACAAGCATTACATAATTGAAGATATAATTATCAATTGGAGAGCTTTTAAGGTTAGTTTATACTCTTACCATAACCTAAACTTTTAATCTATTGATTTTATCATTTGAGTTCGAAATTGAAGTGAGTTTTTATTGCAAATGTTGTTATTTTTCATTAACAAAACAATGTGACTTGTTAAAGTAGTTAGTTTGAGTTGAGAAATTAAAATCAATCATTGAAATCCCTGAAAGATCGAAAGAAATGGAACAAGTGAGATGTGCACCGTCTCACCAAAATACGTGCGCAGGCAAGTGGGACAAAGTGAGAGCGCCTGTCTCACTTGTTACCACTGGTTTTATGTGAGACAGGCAAGTGGGACAGGCGCCTGTCTCACTTGTTACCACTGGTTTTATGTGAGACAGGCAAGTGGGACAGGCGCCTGTCTCACTTGTTACCACTGGTTTTATGTGAGACAGGCAAGTGAGACAGGCGCCTGTCTCACTTATTACCACTGGTTTTATGTGAGACAGGCAAGTGGGACAGGCGCCTGTCTCACTAAATTTAAGTTATTTTTCGAAAGTAATAACTTGGGCTACATGTGTCCGTTTTAGGCGTATAATATATCGTTTCGAAGCTTACGATGAGACGAAGTAAATCCAAAATTGTATACTTCATTTCATCCACATAAATGTACTGCATATTCATATTTACTAGGTTTTGTAGCGTGAAATCTTATCTCTTTTGTTTTTTTTTTAGGTTTAATGGATTCCGTTGTACTTCAATTATGTTATGGTGGGAGACATTACGGATGGGCAGATGCGTGAATGCGAAAATACATTTTTAGTTCGGAAAGATTGTGCGTTTGAGCAATTTATGGCAAGGGTGTATGAAGTTTTATAAATCCTATTGAATATAGTTTGTCGAAGACAACTTTGAGATCTAGTAACACAATGTATCGTGCATGTTCACTATGGATATATTTAATGATGAAATGGTTAATGGCCGCACATGTGGTCAATTATGGATGCATCCCATATTTGTCACCACACATCCTCGAGAAAATCAGCCACTTGTGGAAAGTGAAAGTTCGCAAAAGCCGATATTGAGGAAGAGGTGTTACCACAACAAATGTCGCTCCAACAACATTACTCACCAACGAAAACAATGACACTATTGATGATAATGGCATTACGTTAGCGGATGTTGAAGATAATGTGTTATCATTGACATCGTTAGCAACATTACTCTCCATTTCAAAATAATGAGTTCCAGATTATGATGATCGTTATAACACCAACAACACGATAATGTGCAAGGCATGAATCCGATGATAGACACTGTCATTCAGATATTCCTATCAATGATGAGGATGAGCATCGTATGATATTTAACAATGAGAGAATCGACTATTCCTCCGATGGCCGTTCGAGGAGGATTGATCCCCTGGTGAGTCTTGCTCCTTTGCCTTCAAACTCATTGCCCACTTGGTGTGGGAAAGTTGTTGTTAGAATTGCGCAGTGGCCTTGGGAAAAGTTTGATTTCAAGATTGCACGACATGCTTTGAGGCTCATTGTTCTTCTAATCATGTAATTGGCGTCTTAAGAGGTTCGGATGAGCATAATGTTCCTTAGGTAGTGAGAAGAGTTGACAATGTTCATACGTGCTCAATGAGGTTTTACCTAGTGGCCTCCGTCAAGTTAGGAGTCGGGTTGTTGGCCATCTTATCGCTGGATAAATTTATTCAGATAAACGGATATACACGCCGAATGACATTAACATGGTCAACATATCTAAAGAAGTCGGTCTTGAAATAGGAACCCGCAGAGTCATACAACTTACTTCTCAAATACTCTCACGTTTTAAAGCGGTGACACACCTCAGCGGATGGAGATGATAATTTCTTATACTACGCTTGGATCTTCCATCAAGGGCTTCACACATAAATGTAGATGGCACTCATTTGAAAGTGGCTATATCATGGAAGCATGTTTGTAGCAACATGTCCGGATGGTAATAATAATCCGATGGGGTCATGGATTGAGAAAACAATGATGCTTGGGATTTGGCGGTTACGGAGTGATTGGCGATAGGCGAGTTAGTATTTATCTCGATCGATGCACGCCATCGCGGGCCGCTTTAAAAGCATTTCACATGGTCATGGAGTTTGTTTTTACCATGTCAAAGGCAACATTAAGTCTAAATTCGGATGTCCAAAGCTATTTGGGATCAAGCCTTTTATTAATGCAAAGGCATATGGACACGAAGAATTTAAAAGACAACTTGGTTGTGGATGCTACTTGAGAATAATGCGGGCAAGGTCCAAGGTAGGAGATACGATACTTACCACCAACAAAGCGTGAATTCTTTAATGGAACCGCGAAAATTTCTGTTACTCATCTTGTTGATCACTTTAGAAAAACATTACAATGGTTTTATGATAGGAAAATTGTCGAATCGATGAGCACTCGTCCCCAACAACGGCGATGAGATAGTCGGCGAAAGGAGAATTTTGGCCGAAAGAATGAGTGTCTCATCGATTTCATGTTTTGGGTGGTGGTATGAAGGAAGGGATAGTTGACATTCATGAAAGAACTTGCTCTGTAGAGTATTCCAACTCGACTTGTTTGTGCGCATGCGCTTGTCGATCGTCCGTGGATTACATAAGTCTTTGCTCGATTATTACTCTAAAGATTCATTGGTCATGGCATATGTGAGCCGGTTGGGGACATGACAGTTGGGACATTCCGAAGAAATCCAAGAAATCGAGTTAACCCACCGATCGCCGCCCGAGTTAAGAAAATTGGTGAGGATGTTAACCAGAATCATGAGATGTGGTCGATGCAACCAAAGTCATAACCGCAGAGATGTAAAAATCTCATTGTGTCGAATCCAACTGATTGTGTCATTGTAACTAATCATGGATTCTGAACTCTTATTATAATTTATATTACAATTATATGTAATAAGGTATATTATGTTATGTTCATTTGCATAATGAGTTCTAAAGTTGATCAATAATTACTTATAGCTAAATATATGAATATATCAAAAGTTTATATATATTAGAAAAATAATCTACATCCATACATCAATCGAATACAATAAAACGACTTACAAGGCAATATCGCCCGTGAATATATCTGACAATTTTCTTAAGTAATGCCCGTGGCTACTATCAAAATCAAGTTTTAGAACATCAAATACATTGTAAACATCAACATAAATACACCGCAATCACCACTTCTTGTTGGGGCACATCCTTAACGATTCTTACTGTTCAGGTCGAATGTTGTAGAATCCAACATCTTGAAGCCATTGAGGGAAGACGACCTGAAGAGGTTTGAATTTATGCAAATATGTTTTGTCATCGCGAAAGGTAACCAACGAGTCGTAAATCCGCATCCTCCTCGCGCGAAGGTCCGCTCGAGCTAGTACCCAATGATCGCCGCCCAAATTCACAGGGATGAATATCTGCATAAATAAATTGGTTGATCAATAATTATTTTATACACAATTACCATAAAATTGAGTGACAATTCTTACCATATCGACATCCGTAAACGGTTTGGACATGAGATCTTCCCGCCCATCCATATAGCTCCTCAAGTTGTTGCCATATTGTAATGAATGGACATCACAACTACCATTGTTCCATAATTGGTTTAGGAACACCTATTACACGATGGGTAGAAAATTAATAACATTTCGAGATATTACACATTATCTCATTATAATTAATGATTATAAAGTTCGACAACATGCCCAAAAGTATGTATCTGTATGCGTGACGCGCTGTGGTAGTGCATTTGGAAACCGCCGCCGATCAAGCGGTAATACGTGTGAATATGCTGTGAAGGGATTATACCAAGTAAATTTATACACATTATCCATGCCAGCAGAAATATTATTGTGTATTGTAATGTACTGACCATTAAACACACTTACCTCGTCACCAAGCCACCCCATCGAAGTATTGCCCATGAGTATTTCAAAGAAATTTCGAGATTGACGGGCGATCCATGGAAATGTTGCAAACCACCGATCAAACTCCTCACATAGCCTTGAGTCTTCTAGTCCTCTAAGCGGATTCATATCCACACTCGATCTTTCATCAATTTCATAGTCCGTAATGTTGAGTGCGGGTTGAGGCTTGACATTCCTAACTCTCTTGAAATGAGGAATGAAGTAAGGACTGCCAAATATATACGACGGTCGGTACGGACGCCCAAACTTACTAACGTCGGGAGGTTCCTCCGTAAATATTTGTACACTGTCATCACATATGTCCCCATATAGACTGTACAAGGACATAGGGGTGTGCTCGTCATTACCAAAGATCGTATGCATGCAGTATCAACGTGCGGACGATAGCCATCTGGGGCCTGTTGTTTCGAGGAGATGAATTGTTTAGACATAAGTTCGGGTTTGAAATCATAATAACATAACGAAAACATATGAAACTTGCTCACCGAGGGCGCAGGGCCAAACGGAGAATCACGCGCCTCAAGCACCCGCGCAAAGCCATAAACCCCCATTTCTATATTGTTGTCTCTGCGTTACGCCATAAGTTCTCGATTCGTTAATGGAATCGAAGTTCCGACCTCAACTCGTGAATGGAAGACTCGATTTTTTCCAATCGTCCAGCGAAATAATCATTGGAACTTAGTCCTTGCCTACAATTTACGCAAATAACAAAGTGATGGCAAAATGCCGGATAGGTATATGTGCATTGTAGATGTTCTGGCTCATTTCATCATCCGAATCATGTGCGGATTCATTATGGTCGCTTGGCATCCTCAACGGACTCCTCTATTTGGCTCGTGGGGTGATCCACCTCGCTTTGGATGGCGCATTGATTAAAGGCTGGTGCTGCACCAAGTAAAACAGAAAACAGTAAATACCAAAAAAACAAACATATAAATGACTTTGCATCCGGTTTTCAATGATACTATAGATGATACCCACATTACGGACCCAACTTGGCAAATATGGCACGTAATCCTCGACACTCTTCCAATAATTTGTGGCTCTCTCCTTTGCATCCGGTTTCAGGGTTTGGAAAATGGTGCCATCCTGTCGTAAAGATTACCAAATTTCCAATTAGTATAACCATATATTATGTAATAGTTATAGACAGACATACATATAAATGACTTACAAGACGCTCGTTCAGGTATGAATACACTTCGCCGAAGTTAATATTTGAAGAAGCCACGGGCTTCCATCGCACGATCCGAGCACCCTTCCTCCTAATTTTCTCTACCCACTCTAATGGTAGTTCTTCGATCGCTTCAAAAATCCATGCCTTCAACAAGGAAAGATATGAAGTAAGAAAACGTGTCATTAAATATTTATTATAACAAAACTAAGTTATAAAAAAACTTCTTCACTCACATGCACTGCCGACGTAAAGCCGTACAAGTTGTATTTCTCAATTCTATGCAATGGATTTTCTGCGCTTGACTTCTTAAATTTGTTGGCTTTGCCGTTCAATACATTATCAATGCTTTTATATATTGTTTCCCATGACAAACGACCCCACGGAATACTTCGAAAATGATTTATGTCATCTACCTCATTAAGTAAATTGAAATTGATTTGACAATGATCCTTTCTTCCGTGTAGCACTCTATCAGCAAAGTAAAACATGGCAATTTTTAGCGCATCGGTGTCATTCATAGTCTTGAAGTGTAAGTTCATAAATATTTCCTCGAACTGGCCAAGATTTATATCGCGATTCCTGCCTCCAAAGTACTTATTAAGTAACCTATGATTTGTTTTATACTTCGTCAGGAATACTTTTTCGCCATAGCAAAGTCCCGTTACTAGGCACCATTCTCCAATCGATAGCCGTATCAAATGGTCGCCAACTTGAAACCATAACTCATCTTTGTCATTTCCATCGCCATGTGACACTTGCCGAAGAAATATATTGTGCACAATCACACCACTGAACGGATAGCTCCGGCACTGTAGGAAATGCCCAAATATATCGTCTTTGAAAAGTTTCAACTGTTGCCTTGTTAATTTTTCTCGGATGGCATTAACAACGACATCTAATTTGCACATACTCGTGATACGCCCAGGGAAGTGATCAACATAAGGTATCTTCATCATTCCCGGTTCTTTAATCGGTCCGGGTGGGTTATGCAATGCTAATTTTGATTTGCCCATTTATCTGGTACAAGTTAAAAGTATCACACATTAAAAAATTATGAACAAAAGAATAAAAAAAGTAAGGCAACGCATCGCTGGTGCTGCAAGCAGCGCAAGCTGCGCTGCTGCGCGCGCAACTGTGGCGTCTGCGCGTGCGCGCGTCGCGCACGCGCGCGCGTGCGCGCGCAGCTGCGCTGGCGCGCGCTGCGCGAGCCGCGCGCCGCGCGCGCGCGTCGCGCAGCTCCGTGCGCGCGCGCGCTTGCGCAGTCGCGCGAGGGCGCTGCGCGCGTGCGCGTGCGCGCTGCGCGAGCGGGCGCTGTCGCGCGCACTGCGCTCGCGCGCGCGCGCGCGCGCGCATGCATGCGCGTGCGCACGCGCGCGCATGCGCATGTCGCGCGCGCAGCGCGCGCGCGCGCGCGCGCATGCGGCGCATGCGCATGCGCTCGCGCGTGCGACATCGCGCATGTCGCGCACGCGTGCGCGCATCTCGCGTGCGACATGCGCATGTCGCGCTGCGACGCGCGCGCATCGCGCACGCCTCGCGCGAGCGAGTTGGCTTCCCCTTCCCTTTCTCTTCTCTTCCCTTTCCCACATGCATCTCACCCACCACCGCCATTAAAACACCACCAACAACAACAACATCCCAAACAACAACAACAACAACAACAACAAGAAAAATGGCAATAACAACTCACCTAGGGTTTTCAACTTTTTTCTTTGATTTTGGATATTTCCGAAGATTTTCAACGTGATTTACCTTCTTTCAGCTGGCAACAACTTCCTCCGCTGCCGATCTACGCCGCCGCCGACAATCTATAGCACTTCCGGTGATGAGATTTTGGTGAGAGGGGAAGGAATTTGCTTGAGGGAAACGTGAGAATGAGGAGGGTAATTTCGTCCACAATTTGGTGATTTGGCTAATGTTGAAAGAAAAAAGTTTGAGGGGTTAAAGTTGAAAAATGCCTAATTTTTTTGGCTTGTTTTGTAAATTTCCCAATATTGATTCTTTTAGATTTGGTGTAAAACCCATGGAACACTGACATGCTTCTATTATTACCCATCGAACATAAAAATGTTTATGACATATTCCACTTTTCAAAGTGAAAAAATTCAAAACTTTTTTAAATATTTAATCAATTTAACGTACAATTACTTAAATGCCCTTACATACTGAATATATATTAAACTTTATACTAACGGTAGGGGTGCAAAGTGAAAATACCCTTATATATTCTATCTAAGTGAAGAATCCCCAAACCTCAGGGGATGAAACTGAAAATTACCCTTCATGTAAATTTTTTCCACCCAAATCCGAAGTACTTCCTGCAATATCATTCCTGTGTAGATGTTTTCCCCTAAGACATGTTTAACATTGGTTCAGGGTAAACAAAGCTACAGCCTTTCTTGCAATGCGCAACAAGTTACTAAATCAGAGTATTTATTTCTGTATTACTACTGCTAGTAAGAGAGGCGAAATGGAAATATGAACTCAACTTTGTACAAAGTTTGTTAATAAATAAATGAGTTGATAAAGGGACATTTTAAATATTTACAACAAATGGAGAATGATATCTAGTTCTATATTCAATGTTTAGAGTCCAATTGTGATCGATAGTGATATAATTACCCCCATTAGAAATTTTAATTATGAAGTTGCACTAAGAATTTATTATAATATGTTGCACCTTTCTATACAATCATCTGGAGTAATAACATGTCAAAAAAATAATAACTCGACTTACAGGGTAAGAAAGAAAAGAAAGACGCTAAAAGAGAAGTAGAGATTCAAAGACTTGACCACTTTGTTGGAGGGACAATTACGTAAATCTCCAGAATACTGAAATAAAGCACTTGCAATATCTAGCATTATGTGTGTATTATGTATACGTCCAAAGACAAAAATTCGAAGATTAGATTTCTCATTTCATTTTATGCTCAAAGCAATGGCTTTTGTTCCACAAGCACAAACAAGGAAGAGTACGCACAAAGTTAACAAACACACATAGCAAATATGACATTAACAAGTTGCAGCATCATCATCCAGAAACTTCACTCTAATCGTCTTGAGCTTTGCATCGGCATCTTTCACAGATACCCTCTGTTCTTGTGACTTCATGCAACAATCAAACGCCAAATGCATGATGCTTAATAAACAATTCATTTTGGCGGAAAAAGCTTGCTCTTCTCTTACTAATTTGCATCAACAGCATCCGTCAGTGCCTGAGGTAACGAGTCCTTTATCTAGTCTCCGAAACTTATTTCTCCAGTAAACATTTCATCAGTGGGCGTCTTTCTCGTGAAAGTTTCCATCAGTAAAGCACAATAACTATAGATGTCACATTTGGCCGAAATTATTCCTTCTGATCCGTACTCTGCAATTTTTGGTTTCAATATATCAAATATGAGATTATGAAACAAATGATAAACAAATAATCTTTTGATAACCAAGGTGACCCAAACTTTCCCTGTGCTTGAAAAAAGAGCAAAAAATTGATACTATAATTGAAACCTTACCTGGTGCCATATAACCAATTGCAGCCATTGTCATTATGAATCTAGAAGAATCTTATTTGTTAGTGAATGATTCCAGAATGCACAACTGAGCTTGCATTGCTCTATTTATACTGATTACAAAACTGATGATACAGACATTTCATTTCATAACTAACTACTAACAAATATTGCCCTAAGCCTATTACAATGTGCCATCTGTTAATTCTTCCAACAGTACTAGAATCTTCACATAACGACTTGGACACATCAGCATAAAGTCTGTTAACCGCCATACAGTTCAGCTACACACACCATCTGCACACCTGCACATACTCATCATAAGCCAATCTCAGCAACTCAGCTCAGCTGCACGCATATGCTCTGCATGCACATACTCTGCACATTTATATTAGCATGCTATATAATCTAACAGGAGTTTAAAAAGAGTGTTCTTAGAGAAGTCAAGGCATTGCGGTATATGTCCGAAGAGCGTATTTTCATTTAAATATAAGCCAATCAACGCTCTAAGTGGCAAAAATCGTAGGGAATGTATCCTTATAAATTATTGGCATCGAGATATAAAACTTGTAGTGTCTTTAACGTTCCCACTGATGTTGGAATAGATCCATCCAAGTCGTTATTGAAGAGGCTTAAAAGTGTCAAACTACGTAAATTACCAATCTCTTGAGGAATGCTGCCCTTAAAGTTTGCAATCATGTGCAAAAATTTTTTGAAGCGACTCAGAGAAATTCCCAATTAATGGTGGAAGGTATGCCACGTAATGTATTAAACCTAAGCCTAAAAATGCCATCATCCCGCAAGAAGTCACAGAAGGGAGAAAACTCCACCCACCAGTAGATGATTCAGTCGTCAAGTAATTTTATACGCCAGGTTGAGCAGGCCAAGGAATCTCAAGTTGCAAAAGTGTTTGGAATAAGGCCAGAGAAAGAGTTGCAGGTCAAGTCTAGGACACTGAGTTTAGAAGCGTTGGTGATGGAGTTGGGAGTCGTCCCGCTAAGTTTATTCTTGGCCAAAATTATCCAATAGTTGATGGTAAATGACCTGTGAAGTGGTTGTCAGCTAGAGTAATTCTTGTTATGGTTGAAATATTGAAGATCGTGGGTGGAATAGAACCAGTTAAGTTACTGGAATTAAGAGCTAAATGGTCCAGATTTTGTAGGTTGCCCATCTCAGTTGGAATTTCACCTGCCAGAATTACTGCCCACGTCATGTTAAGAGTTATTTAGCTGAAAGTACCAGCAGAGTAATATATGTTCAAATGCATGAAAGATGCAAGTTTCGTTTGACAATAAGGATATGAATTATGATCTTTCTTGTTCAGCGATTTTGAGATTTTACTAATCAGTTGAAAAAAAAAATTGATGGAGAATGTTTGAATTGGGCCTTTTATTTTAATTATAGACTAAATTAAACAATAATTTTCATGAGAAAAATACTTATACCCATAACATCATTCAAACTTCAAAAAAGATTTAGAATTAAAAATCAAACTTTCGTACTCTGATAATTTTGCTAGTACGTTCAATTAGTAGATTATTTTAGGAAAGAATATTAGAATAGGCTATAGGTTACGGTAGTTATGCGGTCACTTAATCACAACCTTTAACCTTGGTACAGTAAAAGTTTGACTTTTTTACTGGAAAATATATCATTAACAATTTTATTCACTAATTAATGCTTAACGATAACTAGGGAAGCACAATTTTAATCTTATGAGTACTTTTGGGTGGTCATATTTGTGGAATGTTCTATGCTGAATTTGTGCTATCAAACGTTGATGGAGAAACACAATTTTCTTCTTACCAATGGCGCTTGGGTTCTGCACTTACAATGTTGACGAGGTTGGCTCCATAAGAAAGCATTATGGAGGTTAGTTCTTCCTCAATTATCAATTAATTGAGTGGAGACAGTCTCTCCCTTACGAAATGTGAGTGGAGCAGGCACCCCTCGAATATTATAGAGGGTTTAAAATATCTCGTATACTTCGATGTATGGTAGTGGTTTATATGATTGTAAATATTAATTCAGAATGTCGATGTAATATCGTAATATACATGACTTCAAAAAAAAAGAAACACAATTTTCTTCTTAGAAAAAATTATTATCTAAACATTCACACATGTTAGAAGAGATTCGAACAAAGGTTAATTAGTTCGTGGGAAAAACAATGTTAATGAAACTAGGTCTTGGTCTCATAGAGAAAAACAATTTGTTTGTTATACAAATTGAAAAAACGAGCATGCATTCTCTTTATTCGTGGGATCTAGTTTCCTTAATTTTGTCCTCATTCTTTATTTTTTTATATGCTGAGGATACACAAAAACAATGTAGGCTGAGTTTGATTGTGAATAATCTCTTGTGGAAGGAAATGACTGTAAGGATTAGTTAGAATAAAACTATATTCGGAGAGAGATGGGGTACTTGGTGGAATGAATAGTTTGATTCTGGGGAAAAATAAAATACATAACATTGATAGAGGACTATCAGATTTCTCCGTCCCATCTACGCTGAGATCAAAACAATTGGCTCCTATTCCGCAAGCACAAACAAGACAGAGCAGCAAGTCAGCAACATTTGGAACGAGTACAAACAGAGGTGGATGACATGTCACTCTGAGTTTGCAATGTCTCCGACGTGTCGGACTCTATTAAACGACGTCGCATATTATCAGTGTACGCAGTGGTTATGGCCGTTAAATGAGCACGTGACGGCACGTGAGCAACTAAATTATATTAGCTCAGAAACGTCAAGCTTAGGACCTTTTGATCATTACTCAAGTTGCACGCGTGGAGCGCGTGTAAGAAGCAGTTACGGGCCGTTTCTTTTGGCGGGAAAAAATCTGGGAAACTTGCCCAACAGGCAGAAACAACGGTTATATAAATGCTGATTAACAACTATTATTTTCAGAGGTTGTTAAGAGAGCTCAAAGAGAGTTAGAGAGAGAAAGTCATCTTGATTTGTTCTCTATAATGCCCTTGAGGCTCTTGTAACCTTGTTCTCTTGAGATTAGTGAAGCCATTAACTTGATCTTGATCTACTCTAGATGTAGTCACCTCTGGTGCTGAACTACTATAAATATTTGTATTCTTTGTTTACTGATCTATTAATTGTTGATTTCCTTTTCAAATCAGTGTTTGTGAATCTTGAGTATTTGTTGTCCAAGCATTGTGGTCTTGGGGTGTTAATTTGGGATCAAATCACAAAACCTATAAACATATCATCTGTGGGCTTCTTTCTTTCCACTAATTAAACGCCATAGCTATAGACATCCCCATCTGGAAGGAATAAGTCCCTCAATTCCGTAGTCTGCATTTTTATTTTCTTTTAAATTTCAACATATCAAAAAGAGGTCTCTTTATGAAATAAATTGTAAATAAATAGTGTTTGGAATAAATTTTCCATGTGTTTCAAAAAAGGGGGCAAAGCTTGAAATAGACTTGAGACATTACATGATATCGTGTAAAATAATTGTGGCAATTGTCAATGTTGTCTCAGCATCATCTGATTAAGTATTTACTCCTGATTTGGATCACCTAATCCAAACTTGATAAAAGATTATGGTCTTGTATGATTTTATGAATGTTGAAAAACCCAGTCTTATCTCATGCAAGTCAGTAATGAATTAATTAAAATTTGCTAACAAATTACAAACTCAAGAAATGTTGTTGCTTCATTAATCACATAACCCAAATTGAGCTCAGAACATATCATAAGTTTTCCAAAATTTTTATGCTTCTTTATTTTGGCTTCATCCATGTAATTCCCCCCCCCCCCCAAATCCCAAGTGTATCAAGCAATATTGTTTGATATCAAATGTGACAGCACGTTCCTGTATAGATACTTTCCCCTTAGACATGTTTAACTTTGGTTCAAGGTAAGAAAGTTCAACAAGCTGTCAGATCAGAGTGAAATTGAAAACAGGGTTGTGCTCGATGGCAATCGTATCACTAGCAGAAGGCCAAGATGTATCATATGTGAGGAAAAAAAAGAAGAAGAGTGAGGCGGTTAAAGAAATAAATGAAAATAAAAGAAGCTGGAAACAGTAGGAAACACACACGGGTGGGAGAATGAGAGGGGAAGCTGCCAAACCGACCCAAATACCTGGCCCAAACCCGCGAACCTGATTGGGTTGTGTTTCACGATTTCGGCCACCTCATCGGCCGAAAAGGTATCAATCAGAAGCCCGTGAGACGCTGGTCATACCCAGCCATCATCGTCGCCGAAAACTGATGTGATCGTTGTCGTTTAAACCTTGAAAAACCCACAACTTTTTCACCTTGCTTCGCCGGGATTTTCACCGATTTTTGGTGGCACCACCGGCTGGGTTTTGTTCCCTACAACTGCCTTTTCAATTCCCAACCATCTGAAGTCACCGGGGTCACTGTTTGGTCGCTAGTAAATTGTTGAAGTTTCACGACTATCAAGCTAAATTTCGGTGTCGTCGCCACGCATGAAAGCTCACCGCCGGCATCACTAGACTTATGTAGTGTTTACTTTCTGGAGTGGGAGTGTGGAGTGTGGATTCCTCTCACTCCAGTGTTTACTTACCTTAAAAAAGGGAGGAGTGGGAGTGGGAATCTGTGGATCCCACCCAATTTTGGAGTGGGGAGTGGGATTCCCACTCCCATGGGGGGAGGTGGGAGTGGGAATCCACTCTCCCCTCTTCCCATTTTATCCCCATAATAAAATAAATAAATAATGTCATATTTAATAGGATCGAAGGATGGATGTGTTTTCAAAATAAAACTTTTATCGATTGTTTTTAATAAAATAATTTAAAACGCAGTTGATTCTTTTTAGTAACTAACTTTACCAGATCTAGATTAAGATTACTTTAAAAATTAAATGCAGTTGCTTTGGATCGTGGTTGGTCAAATTTTAGATTTGATATGGTATGTAGAGTTGTTATCTGAGGAATCGCTCCGGCTTAACTATTTTAAAGCCGATCTTTAATAGCGCTTTGGACCAGTAGCCCGCATCCTCGAGTGTCCAGCTGATATACCAAATCAATTTTGATTTACCAAATATAAATTAGGTTGCTTTAAACGTGGTTGGTTAATTTTAATGCTTTACCAAGTAATTATTAGGTTCTTTTAGCAAGCCTAGCAACACATTCATCTAAAGGCTTGGGTACAAACACAGGAAATGGTGCTCGAGGAATGGAGGAGAGAGAAAGTTTACAATTGAGGATCGAGATCCGGTCTCTTTGCCTCAAAGGAATGTACAAGTTTATGGCGATGATCACCGCAATGCATGCATAAAATTAAAATTGCTTTAAAATTAAATAAATGCTTTAAAGTAAATTGCGGAAATTTAAATGTACATAAAATTAAATTGCAGAAATTTAAAGTGCGGAAATTTAAATGTACATAAAATTAAATTTTGCAACTCTGTATTGGGCTCAAGTTGTTTTGGAATCGCCGGTGGGGCGGCTCCTTCAAGAATCCATTCCTCTGGAAGATTGACATCTTTCCATTGGATTGGCTTTGGAATAACAGTATTTGCTTTAGACAAGTCAGTTTGCAAGAGAAGTGTTTCATCTCTTTTTGACTGGAATTTGTGTTGCGTACTAAACGCAGAGACCATAGCTTTGTATGAAATTTTAAAAATTAAAGCAACTGGGATAGACCCTTTAATCATATTGTAATTATGGGTTTTAATTTGTAAAATCATGCTTTTCAATATATTTTTGTCTTTAAGAGAAATTGTTATATTTGGATAACAATCAAAAGAAATTACAAAATCTCTTTCGATTGTTTTCAAAATATCTTTTAACCCCTTATTCTGTCAATTCTTTGATCTCCTTTTGGAGATCCTGAATTGTGGGTGTTGACTTCTTTGTTTTCTTTTTATCTAAAATCTGAGTAAGATCATAAGAATTATTTTTAACAACTGGGACTTTAGAGGTTTCGGTTTTATTGAAATCCAAAGTTTTCAAAAGTTTGTCAAGATATTCTCTTTGAAGACTTGGATCAGAAATATGCTTTACAAGTTCAAGAAAAGTTTCTTGGTCTTTAGTCAAAACATTGATTTTCTTTAAAAACAATTCAGATTCACTGCTGCTAGATGCAGAGTCATCTGAGTCAATTAGCTCATCAACTTGATAGGGATCACTGTCTTCCGACATGGAAAACTCAGAATCAGACGACTCGATAAGAAGAGGGGCCAATGTTGAAAGGATTTCTTCTTCAAGATCAAGCTCATGAAGCTTTTTGTTCATTCTGCAGTATTTTGCAGTATGACCTTTTATGCCACACTTGTGACATATAGCTTCTTTGTAATTGAAAGGAGTCTTTGGTTTGGCTCATTGATCAGTGTGGTAAAAACCATCTTCCATAGTCAAAATGTTTTGAAAATGGGTTTTATCATACCAATCGGAAGTTTTCTTTGAAGGTGTTGGTTGTGAAAGAACAATTTGTGAAGATGAGCTTTCAGAAACAACAACATTTTGGGAAAGAGATTTTGTAATTTCTTTTGGGCTTTATTTTTCACAAATGTCTTTTGAAGGTGTTTGGCTTTGATAAAAACTGCTTTGTAGGGCGAGCATAAGCTCAGGTGATTTGGAAATGGATTTCATCCATTGGTTTACTTGCTCATGGGTAGAGAGGGCTTTGGATTTTGCTTCTTCATCTTCGATCATGTCAATCCAAGATTTGATTGGCATGGCAGATGAAAGTAGTTCAAAGTGTTTTATTGTTTAGAGTCTTCGTGTTTTAAAATCTTGTGTTTTATTTTGAAGTTTTGTTTTGTGGTGAATTTTTACTGGTTGTAAGTCTCGTTTTAGGATAAGGTTTCCGCTAAGGGCTGTAATTCCATACCTGTAGCCATTCTGACCAAACCAAAATCGACCATAAGGTTTTGACCATGGACCCTCTACTCTGTAGAACATCATCCTTTTTTAGCTCTTCTTCCGGGAAGACTAGTGATTCAAAGCATGTTGTGAGTTCAGAAGAATTCATTATCGAGAACTTTGATAAAGCAATCGATTGTTGGGAACTTCCAAAAATCTCAAAAGAAAAGATTTACAAAACAAAAATGCTTGATCTTTTAAAACATGATTATATTATAAAGACTGAAGAACGTGATATAACTCTTTCAGAGCCTTTTGAAACAATTTATTTGTTTTCAGAAAAATCTTTAAAGAAATTGAAAGAAAAAAATTTCAAATATATTCACATTGGTCTAATCCAAGTTGGAATAAAGCCTTTAACAAAAGAAGGTCTTGACACTTCTATTCTTGCCGTCCTAAGATATGGGCGATTCATCTCTTTTGATGATTCATTGCTAAGTCGCATTGAATCTAGCCTCTGTAAATGTCCAATTTCTTTTGATTGTTATCCAAATATAACAATTTCTCTTAAAGACAAAAATATATTGAAAAGCATGATTTTACAAATTAAAACCCATAATTACAATATGATTAAAGGGTCTATCTCAGTTGCTTTAATTTTTAAAATTTCATACAAAGCTAGTACGCAACACAAATTCCAGTCAAAAAGAGATGAAACACTTCTCTTGCAAACTGACTTGTCTAAAGCAAATACTGTTATTCCAAAGCCAATCCAATGGAAAGATGTCAATCTTCCAGAGGAATAGATTCTTGAAGGAGGCGATTCCAAAAAACAACGAGTTGCAAAATGTGACTCAGTATTCCGATGATAAAGTCAAACGATCATTCAGAAGGTCTACCTCATCCAGATTTTCTGATAAAGAGTCGTGCTCAAACATTCCTTCATTAGAAAGGAAATTTACAAAAATACCCTCTGTTATAAATCTCCCATTCCAACATACAAAGAGTCAACCTAGGTTTTCTACTTCAGATATACCTAGCACTTACATTCAATCAGTTGATTACACCACTAGTGTTCCTCACCCGATCTACACTAGTAATCAATAGGGGTGGGCGCGGTTCGGTTCGGTTCGGTTTTTTACTAAATTTTTCATAATCGTTCGATTACGATTATTTTAAAATCATAATCGCGATTAATCAAATTACCGAAATAATCAAATACTCGATTAATTGAAATAATTCGATTCGGTTCGGTTCGATTATTTCGATTATGGGCCTATTTTGGGCTTTTTTTAAATTTAAAATCTTAAATTAATAAATCTACTACATGAAATACAAGTAAGCAACCCAAGAGGGGGGGTGAATTGGGTTTCTAAAAAATTATTCAATATTAAAGAAAATTTTAATACAATTATAACTCAAATTCAAAGCAATAACAATTAAGATGATCACAATATAAAAAGATAAGGGAAGAGAGATTCAAACACGAGATTTTTACGTGGTTCGGCCAACCTCGCCTACGTCCACGCCTCCAAGCTTTCCGGGCTTGAGGATTCCACTAAGCAAGCCTCCAAGGCTTCAAATGCTTACACTTGACTTCCAAGGTGTCAATGGACCTTTACAACAAGAGATTATCCCCAATCTCTTAACCCAAGTGTATCCCAACACTTACAATCACTCAAAGTAAAAGATTACAAATTGTTTTGCCTCTCACAATATATAAGATTACTCAATGATGCTTAATATGTGAATAGATGAAGCAAGAATGTGTTCTAAGCTCTATGAAGATTGTATTCTCGAATATTAGCTCAAATGGTTGTGTTGTGATCAATTCTTCTTTGAATTTGAATGAGCTTATTTATATTTGGAGTGAAAATCTAGCCGTTACAAAACGGTTCGTTAACAATAAAGTTAAGTCAAAGTTGGGCGATTTCAAATAAAGCGGTTTGCCGTTTAGGATTACCCTTTCGCCGTTAACTTCCGAGACCTGCAAGATGAGCATTTGTTATCCGTTTACGCGGTTAAGACTTGCGTGAAGTGGCTTCTCGGATATTATCGGTTAACCGTTTGAAATAAATTTAACGCACAATAATTTAGCCGTTAATCAATACCGAGGCGGACAACGGGCGTTATCGGTTAACCGTTTAAAAATAAAGCGGTTCACCGTTAGCCTTCCTATCTGGGTGTTTTCCGTTAAGCATAAAAGAGCTTAGGCAATATGATGCTCTCGGTGATAATCGGTTAACGTTTAATAATAAACGGTTCACCGTTAGTTTCGATAACCTTCCCATCTTGGGTGTTTTCCGTTTTCCATAAACGGTTAGAGGTTAAGGAAATGTGTTACTCTCTGCCTTTAATCGGTTAACCGTTTAAAATAAACGGTTCACCGTTTATGACCAGAATTGCAATTTTAAACAAGTTTTTGCAGAGAATTTCTTTCTAATTTGAAAATCCATCTTTTATGAAGAAATAAGGCAATGATTAAAAGAGTTTTCGTTTATTAAAAAAATAGCTCCAATATTTTTGTCAATATGATGTTAACAACTAAGAAGTGTGACTTTTGTCTTTATTTTTTATTTATTTATTTTTATTTTTATTATTTTTATTATTTTTTCTGGCCGTGGTTAGAACTTAGAACTGCTATCTATGAGTTGTAGTTGGTCAAGTTGACATCTTGCCCATCACGTGATGTTTTCAATTAACTCAAATAATGTAAATTGTCCATTCTGAATTTAGAGAACGAACGACCTAGTGGCACATACTCGGTCTAGCTTGAGAGCTTCAAGATATGCAGCGTCTTGTTCTTCTCTTAGCTGACGATATGCTCTTATCTTTTCTTGTTCCCTGGCCCTAGCTCTTGTCCTTTCTTCCTCCTTTACTGGAGCACCAGCACCACCAAAAGCCAATCCTTGTTCCTCTTTCTGCAAGATCTCCACCATCAGATCACGTGGTGAAAAGAAAAAGAAAAAAAGAGAAAGAAATGAAGAATCAACTCACAAGCTTTGCGGAGATCACGATATTGCCAGATGATGGCAGCGGCGGCGGCAAAGCAGCGGTAGCGGCGGAGACAAGCGACGGGACGAGATTTGGTGAAGGTCACGAGTTGGTCAAGATCGAACTCGAAGGAATTTGAAGTGGACAATTGGTTTACAGAATTAGAGTCACTAGATTTAGGTAGGAGTGGGCAAAAAAAGTTGATTTTATAATCGGTTTATTTTATAATCGGTTCGGTTTTTCAGTTTTTTTTTTTAAAATCGAAAACCGAACCGACTGGTTTTACTATTTATACTATATTAATTTTTCGGTTTTTTTAGTGTAAAAAAACCGCAAAAAAACCGAACCGAACCGATCGGTTCGGTTCGGTTTTTGATTAATCAACTTTTTTTGCCCACCCCTAGTAATCAACATGTACAAAGCCAGGAAGAGAAGGAACCTTCTCCTCCAACATCTCCATTACGAAAATGTCATTGAAAAGGAATTTGAATTGAATAAAACTTTCCTACATAACGATTTTTATTCTAATTCAAACAAAGACAAAAGAATTTAGTTTTTTAAACATTTTCTAAATCAAAGAAAAGAAATCCAACAACTTTATTATGAATTTGTGAATCTTCATAAAGTTCATATATTGTTTTTTGATTGGTTCGAAATATATTCTTCTGATAACAACATCAATTACCCTTTTAAAGAGTCAAACCCTATTACTATTAGAAAGAATGTCCCTGAATGGAAACTTTCCGATAATGATAGAACCATAGAATCTGAGCACCCACCTCTTCGGAGTATAACCATTGATCACTGTGAACCTCCTGTCCAAATCAGAGCGTCACCTTACAAAATTCCAAAACCAAATGATTCTGATGCAAATTTGAGTAGTATTATCCAACAGAATAATTTCTGTAATACTAACTTAAATACAATCGGAAAACAGTTGACTAGAATAGAAAGCCAAATCCAGAAGTCAACCATTACTGTTCCACCGATTTCTTCTATTCCATCAAAATCGGATTCTGACAAAAAGCTTAAAGAACCTATTTTCAAACCTTTTCAGGTTTCGAAAACTAGCCAAAAGATTGTTCAAGAATCAAAATCAGATTTTGCTAAAGCCATTAGAGAACAACTAGATAGGATAGAAGCTGCTTCTTCCTCATCCAGTAAAATCCAGATTGCCCCTGATACTCCTCAATCTAGCAAGATTGGAGTATTAGAACTTGATGACCAAACTTCTATAGCCTCTTCTGACTTAGAAGCTTTCAAAGAAGAACCTATTCCTAAAGCCAACAAAATTCATTGGGAATTAGCCCTTCCCACAGTCAAGTCTCCCCCAGATTTGACCATAGACAATAGGCCTAGTGCATTAAACCAGTCCCGGTATAATGCATCCTCTGTCTATGAATGGAATATTGATGGTATGTCGGAATATAACATTCTAGGATTGTTGCAACAAATGACCATGGCAGCCAATGCCTATAAAACCCAATCAGGAACTTCTGACAAGGCTATCGCAGAAATCCTTATTGCCGGTTTTACTGGTCAACTCAAAGGATGGTGGGATCATCTCCTCACCAATGAGCAACAATTAGATATCCTAAATTCTATCCAAAGAGATCAAGATGGCACCCCCATCTTTGATGAATTCAATAGTCCAATCCAGGATGCTGTAGCTACCCTAATTGTGACTATTTCCCTCCATTTCATAGGAGACCCTTCTCACCTTAGAGACAAAAACGCTGAGTTACTACACAATCTCAGGTGTAGAAAACTTAGTGAATTCCAAACCTACAAAACCACTTTCTTCACTAGACTCTTTCTCAGAGATGATGCAAATCATACTACTTGGAAAGAAAAATTCCTAGCAGGTTTGCCTACCCTTTTAGGAGAAAATGTTAGGAATTCTATTAAGGCCCTTTATGACAATCGCATTCCCTATGACGAACTTACTTATGACGAGTTAGTTAGCTTCGTCAACAAAGAAGGTTTAAAGATTTGTCAAGATTTGAAATTACAGAAACGACTTAAGTGGAAGCTTAAGAAGTCTAAACAAGTTAATTTTTGTAAACAATTCAATTATGACCCCTTTAAAACTTCTATCTCCAAAGATTGTAATGGCGAGTGTTCTACTAAAACTCGCAGGAAGCATTACAAATCTAAAAGCTATAGGAAACCCTTTCGTGAATTTAGAGATCTATCTTATAAGAAACCCTCGAGACCTTATAAGAAGCCCAATATAATGTCATATTTAATAAAATAAATAATGTCATATTTAATAAAATAAATAATATCATATTTATTAAAAAAATAATTATATCATATTTATTTTATTAAATTTAATAAAATAAAAATAAATAAATATTATAATTAAATTAATAATATTAAACATTAATTTTAATAAATATTAATTATTTATTTATTTAATAATAATAAATATTTTATTCTAAAAAAATTAATTTTGTACTATATTATCAATAATAATATTTCATTTGTGTTGTTATTATTAATAATTTTTATTCACATAATTTAAATTAAAATTAATAAAAAATTATGATTTATATAATTAAGAATATTAGTAATTATTATTAATTTAGAAATATAATAAAATATTTATTTTATTTTCCAAATATTTTTATTAATTTTTTAATTATAAATTATAATTCTGTACATAAGGATAAAATTGTAATTTAAAACAATTTACTCTCAATCCAAGACAAAGTAAACAAATAATTAGGATTTTGATTGACAATCCATACTTTCATTTAGTCTAAGTAAATACCCTACTCCCACTCCCACTCCACACTCCTAATCCAAGGATTCCCACTCCAATCCAAAAAGTAAACGCAGCATAGTGTGGCTGAAACTTTTAGACTTGAACTTCCCGACTACTGTTGACTGAATTTCGGTCACCATTGAGTGACGAGGGCAATTTGGTAATTTCACAATTTAAGGGCAATTTTGTAATTTCAGACCTGTAGAGATTTTAGTAATTTCTGAAATTGAGGATTTGTTGTAATTACGATTTCAAAGATAATTCAATGATTTACGATTTTGGAGTATTTTAATAATTTACATATTCGAGGGTATTTTAGTAATTTGAATCGACGCAGGAGTTGTAAATTATGGACAGATGTTCGTTTCAAGTTTATTGCATAAATTTAGTCCTAATTTTGATTTACAGAAAATAATTATGTCGTTTCCTTGATTTAGGAGGATCGGCGAACGAGAATCAATCCACGGACGTGGGTAATAACCGAGTTTGAGCATCGTTACTGTGAGTGAAATATACAAAATCTTTTTTCTTTATAGTTTATTATGATTTTAAAATATGGTAAAGTATGTTTATGAAATAAGTTCTAAAGACTCCGATTTAATGATTTTTCTATAAATGGATTTTATCTGCGTATTGGTGTTTATTATTAAAGATGTGTATGATTAATGATTTTATTACCGACTTTAATTATATGCATGATAATATTTTATACAAAAGGAATTAGATTTAAAGTATGTTAAATGAAAAGGAAATGAGATTTCAGATGTGATCATATGTTTATGTATATGTGTATAAATGGTTATTTGTAAAATCATTGGACATCACCCTTACATAATGATACGATACGATGAGCACACAGTCTTTAGGCCTTGAGCGCTTTTGTCCTTATGCATGCACAAATATGATGAGATATGCAGATGGCATGATAGTACATCATCGTTGGTCCTGGATATGACGAGATTATTTCCCTTGGGTACTTGTTTAGTGATGATTTCAGATTTGTGCATTTTATATGATATTGCGATATGATTTCCATAGTTGTCACATATGATATTATAAATGCTCTTCAATGTTGGTTAGTAATCTGATTTAGATGTTAAATGATTTATTAATGTTTTTCCATATATGGTTTGATAAATCGTGTTTACAAATGATATGATTAAATTATTTTAAAGTTAAATTTATTTCAAAAACTATTATCCATTCACTGAGCTCACTGAGTTTTATATTCATCCCGTTTTATTATATTTTCCTCCCCCCTAACAAAAGGTTGCAAGTACACCACATCGACCCAACGATTGTAGATACATTTTGAGTCTTGACCACTTGATGGTATTAGAAGATATAGATGATATTTTTGTTAGGACATCCATATCATCTTTTTTTTTGTTGGGATTGTATAAATTTGTTGTATTATTCTTTTAGGATTAAGAATAAACCAATGTATGTTAATATTAGTTATAATATAATCTTTTGATATCCTGAAGATATCTCGAGTAAAATTCAAAATAGCTAACAAAGATGTTATAGCACAAAGGCAGGCATGATATATATACAATATCAGAAGCAGCTCTCTGTCTCTTACTCTCTCTCAGGCTTAGAAAATAAAATTTTAATTTTCTGAAGGAAGGAATAACATAACCACCAAATTAACTATGCTGACCCCCAAAGTCGTAAGAATCTGAAGTATAATCAGAAAAAATAAAAAATTAACAATTTATAAAACAAAGTGGGGGCAGGGTGAGGGCGAATTGAATTGATTGAGTGTGGAAATATGTTAAAAAAATGAGAAGAACAGACGGTGTCCCAAATCTGGAGCTTGATGGGGCGACCGTCGATGGAGACCATGCGAGCACCGAAAGCACCAAATTCAACGCCAATGGTCAAATCATAAACGAGATGAAACCTCTTGTCCTTGAATTGCAATAGCAAGCATGATTTCCTTGCTCCTACCCACATCATTATTATATTCATTAATCATTAATCCTTCAAACAAAACAAAATTGCAAAATGAAAAACTTATTATTATTATTAGGGTTTTGGAGGTTGAAAAAAGAAAGACTTTTAAGAAATTGATTAGTTTTTTTTGGTCAGATTATTCAAGAATTAATTAATTTAACTTAGATTTGTGCAAAATAAACAGCTTGCAAAATGAGGAGAAAACAGAAATCATACCAAGGGTTTTGAAAATATGATGGTGAGGAAGATGGCAAGATGAGGATAGAAAACGATGGCGAGGAACACTATGCCGAGGAGGATGATGACGAGACTGCGAGATGCACCTTAACTCATTCAATTTCACAATGCAATTGATAGCCAGTGCATGGGAAGACAATGGCAAGATGACGACATTCGAGATTCTAGCAAGATGATGGCGAAAAGGAAGTCAGTATTGAGATATCGAGATATTGAGAGAAGTCGGTATCGAGGGTTTTAAGTCAGTATACTTTGCCTTCTCTCTGTGTTTATGTTGGGTTCAATACTTAGAAAAAAAATTAGGGATTAGATAGCACCAAAACAGTGTGTTTCTTGTTTTTCAATTTTATTTTATAATAAAAAAATTAAAATTTTAATAGTCTACATTTATGAGCAAAATGTTGTCGTTCCAATTTACTTGAAACGACAACATTTCTTCATTTACATAATATTTTATTTTAAATAATACCCAAAATTTCGGTCAAAAACATGCCTAAATCAAGTCAACATGAAAATTCTATCATGAAATATTGACATAATAATTTCTATCACAAAGTCGTCATACACTCTTGACATAATTTATTTCTATCACGAGTCCATCACGAGTCCGTCATGAATACATGATATACAAAAAATCTATCACAACTCTATCATATTTTTACGACTTATGACTTGTTTCTCAGAATCTGTCACAAAGTGTTTGTCATCTATTGGTAGTTTTCTTGTAGTCTAATTAGATCCGGTTTGATGAGATTAGATAGACTTGTCCGGAGGGTTTGGGGCGGATTGTTTTAAAAGGAGTTCATAAATAGTCATTTGGAAGTCCAAAGTTCAATTGTGATTGTGAGCAACATAAACGTTCAAAAATACAAATTCGAACTTTAGATTTCTCAGTCCAATATGTTCTGCTCGAAAGTCAAAACAATGGCTTTTATTTCACAAACACAAACAAAGCTAATAAATACATATTCAATGTTATGTTGTTATGTTAAATTAATGAGTTGGGGTGACATCATCTAGGAACTTCGCTTTAATCTTCTTGAGCTTTGCTACAGCGTCTGTCATAGATGTCCTCTGGTCAGGTGTCTCCATACAACAATCCAATGCCAAATCCATGATGCCTAATAAACAATCCATTTTGGCAGAAAAAGCTTGCTCTTCTTGCACCAAATTTACATCAACAACGTTTGTCAATCTATGAGGTAATGACTCCATTACCCATTGCTTTAAACTCATTTCCCCTGTAAACAAATCATCGGTGGGCTTCTTTCTTGTGAAAGTTTCCATCAATAAAATACCATAGCTATAGACATCGCATTTGGAAGAAACAATTCCATCTGTTCCATACTCTGTAATTTTTAAATTTCAATTTATTAGAAAGATATCTCTTTATGAAATAAATTGTAAATGAACAATCTTTGAAACAAAATTTGCTTGTGTTTAGGAAAAAAAGAAAAAAAGCAAGTTTGAAATTAGATATGAAACATTACCTGGTGCCATATAACCAATTGTGGCCATTGTGATGGTTTGTGTCACAGAATCATCTCCTTCACCTAAAAGTCTGGATATGCCAAAGTCACTTACATGTGCCACCATATTTTCATCCAAGAGAATGTTGTTAGGCTTCAGATCACAATGAACTATAGGTGTTGATGAATTATCATGATGGAGATATTCAAGAGCCAATCCCACATCGATCATTACATTCAACCTCTCCAGGATATCAAGGAAATAGTTATGAGAATACAACCACTTCTCAAGACTACCATTGGGGATGAACTCAAACACCAAGGCTTTAAAGTTTAAATTATAGCAGCAGCTAAGGATCTTTGTGAGATTTCGATGACGAACATTCCTTAATATTTCACATTCAGAATCGAAACTCTTAAATGCTCTCTCTAGTTGCACATAGAAAACCTTTATTGCAACATTAGTCCCATCAGAAAGAACACCTTTATATACTGATCCGAAGCTACCAGTACCAAGCAAGTTGCATTCATTAAATCCATCTGTTGCTCGTTCAATATCAAGATACGATATTCTTATCCATGTTGCTAGAGGAATCAAATCTTCTTGAGCCTGATTTGTTGCACTCCTACTTTGGCATTTTATGTACACGGCGATGGTAAACACCATAAGTACGGTTGAAATTATCAGAGGCAAAACATATTTCAGGACAAGAGTAGCTTTCTTGGATCCTTTGTTGTTATCATCTGTGCAAGGTGGAACTTGGAGTCTTGGAGGACCACAGAGCGCATAGTTCCAAAGAAACGATTGAGCTGAAATATTTTTGAAAGGCCCCTTGGTAGGAATTTTCCCTTCTAGCTTGTTGTGAGATATATTAAATTGTCTGAGACTCGAAAGTGTTTCTAATGACTTTGGAATTTCTCCAGAGAGATTGTTAACAGAGAGATCCAAGTATTCCAAACTTATCAACCTGCCAAATGATTTAGGGATAGGACCTTGAAATTGATTACGAGCTAAGGACAAAGTGGTTAGATCTTTGAGGTCACCTATGGTTTCTGGAATATCACCTGCTAATTGATTGTTTGATAAATCTAAATCTATCAAGACCCTTAAGTTTTGCATATTTGAAAGGAGAGAACCACTTAGTGAATTTGATGACAAGTTTATTTGTAAGATGTATTCAAGACTCCATAAAGATGATGGTAGACTAGAAGTGAGATTGTTGGAGGCTAAGCTCAATATTCTTAGGGAAGTCAAATTTGCCATGCATTGTGGTATATGTCCAGAAAGATTAGTTCCGTTTAAAAATAATTCATTCAACCTCGTCAATTGGCAAAGATCGTACGGAATGGATCCTTTAAAATTATTGCCATCGAGAGATAGTCCTTGCAGCTGCTTTAATCTTCCCACCGTAGCTGGAATAGTTCCCTTCAAGTCATTCTTGTAGAGGCACAAGTCTATCAAGCCACTTAAATTACCAATTTCTTGAGGAATATTCCCCTTGAGTTTGCAATCGTATGCAAAAAAGTATTGAAGAGAGGCAGAGAAATTTCCAATTTCCGGTGGAAGGATGGCATGTAATGGATTAGAACGTAAGACTAATTGTTTTAGATATCTACAATTCGTTAAAGAAGAGAGAAAGCTCCACTCTGCCGCAGATGATTCGGTGGTCAAGTGATTCTTTCCTAGGTTCAGCACGCGGAGGAATCTCAAGTTGCCAAAAGTGTTTGGAATAAGGCCAAAGAAAGAGTTGAATGCCAATGTTAGGTAAGCAAGTGTAGAAGCATTGGTGATGGAATCGGGAATTTTCCCTGTAAGTTTATTCTTCCCCAAAGCAATACGCTCAATGTTTGGAAGCGAGTGGCCCATCGTTGATGGTAGATGGCCTGAGAGTTGATTCTCAAATAGATGAATGCGAGTTATGGTTGAAATATTGAAGATCGTGTGTGGAATAGAACCACTTAAGATATTGAAACCGAGAACTAGACTTTCTAAATTTTGTAGATTGCCCATCTCGGTTGGAATTTCACCTGCCATAATGCCAACATTTTACTGACATATTCAATTTTGAAATCCAAGTGTCGGAACAGAGACTATATACATGCAGTGGAATATGGAAAATTCTTGCCCTGCTTCAGTTGGGAAAAAATTTAATCGAAGCAAATTTGTGGTTTTATTAGGGTGTATATATCCTATTTGTGAATTCACAATTTGGCTGTGGTTAATAATAAAGAAAAACTAAAACTCCAAGAAAGAATGATTTTATTTTATTTTTAATAAAGCATGAGAAGTGCATAAAGATCTTCCACCTGACCAATAGGTCACCATGCTTAGAAATGAATTCTGCAGACATGAATTAATGCAATTGCAAATAATATGCTTCGGAAAGAAGAGGTTTAAGTGGAATCGTACCTTGAAGGTTGTTATTACCAAAATTCAGAACCATAAGTTTACTCAAATTCCCTATCCCTGAAGGAATATTTCCATCAAGAATATTGAGCTCTGCGTCCAACATCTCCAGCCTTGATAAGTTGAAGAGAGAATTGGGAATGGGACCAGTGAAACTGTTATTTCTAAGACTCAAAATTTGGAGTCTAGATAAGACACCAATCCATGATGGAAAGCTTCCACTCAATTCATTGTAATCGAAACTGATGAATCTGATTCGATGTAATTGGCCCAATTCGTTTGGAAGATAGCCATGGAAATTATTATGACTAACATCAAGAGACACTAAAAATGAAAGATTTCCTAAGTGTGGTGAAATGGTGCCTCCGAGACTGCAAGATGAAAGATTTAAGGCTGTGACTCTATAATGGCGTGCACCACAAGATATGCCAACCCAGTTGCACACTGGGTAAGAAATGGACCAATTATCTGTCAACATACTTAGAGGATCAGTGACATGAGCTTTGAATGAAAGAAGAGCAGACTGATCTGCTGTTATATTTTTTACCGTTATGGATAAGCTAGCCGTGAACAAATTTAACACTAACATAGGAACAAATACGTAGAAGAATAAGCGCATTTTAATCTTCATAGATTTAGCCAAATATGTGGTGAGTGAGACTTATATATACAAGTTTAAAGTGAAGACTAAAATAACAAACTAAAAAAGAGATTCATCCAGAGTTTTGCAAGTCATTAGACAGAAAAATATTTTAAATTTATATCTAGTTATATTGGAAGACTCATGATGAGTCACTTGTGTTAATTGCGTTAATTATGCTATTTTCTTCACTTTAAAATTATAAATGTATCTATCTCATGATGAGTCTCATGAAAGCAACAATAAAGCAGTTGTTTGGCTGGAAGAATTTCCGGCTGAGTTATTATTTTGTAATCTTTAGAGTCTGTAATGAAATTCAATTAAAAATGACTGACGCGATGGCGAATAGATCACGCAAAACGTGGGAATTAGATCAAGCACCGTTTAATTTGCTTCATTATGCTTGTCAAATTGTTGTGGTTCCTAATCCACTATGGCGACGTCGTAACGTAATTAAATTAAGGACATATTACACTGTACTTCTAATTAAGTTCTATTTTTCTTTTCTTTTCTGAAAAGAAGAAGACGACCCAGACTTCAATATTTTTGTTTTACACATTCCCCATTTTCAGGCCCCATTGTGATTAATATACATCTTCACAAAATTCATATAATGAAGAGAGATAAAATAAAAATGGGCAAAATAATATTAAAAAAAAGTTAGCACAGAAAGGGAGAAATTAAGAATAAAAAAGAAGAATTAACCTTGGTGATTGCTTGCCATGATGGAAAAATTAAAAAAAAAAAAGGTAAGCATGTGTGATGCCAATGTAAAAAACTGTTAGAAATTTCATTGTATGGATGATGGTATTTCTATAACAACACCAATTTATACAGCAGATAAAGGCAATTAGAAGACTTGGATGTTATCTCATGTCGAGACCACAAGATCAAAGTAATTGAGGATAAATTAATCAGTACATGGAAGTTATCGTTCACGATCAAGCAAATAGAATCCGCTAGATCTTATATTAGTCTTGGCGTGATCATTGGCGAACAAGATGGAGTTGATTTGATTTATTCAAGATTACAAAGAGATATTCAAGAAATAATATTCCGATATAATCACGAAGAGTCCCTCATTATCTGAAGGCTTAAAGGATGAAGATTTGGCAAGAATGAACATGTGATCTCCTAGCACACGCCAAGTGCTATTTAAAGGAGAGTGATTCATGTATTTTGGTTGAAGCCACAAGCAGAGAAAAGAGAGAATAAAGGCGCATCTTTGTCTTCCCTTCTAGGAAGATGTAGCAACTTATGCGTTGTCTTAACTTTATTAGTCCAGAGTTTTGATAATAGCATGCTAAAGCCTAATAATAAACATCGCCTCTCTCTTCCACAGTGCTTTTTCTCTGAAAAAGTATAGGAATGAAAGATGACTGAAGCCCCTGTGGCTTTCTCTATCACCCACTAGTTGGGTGTTCTCTACAATTTTATTTCTGCAACGCATTTAATTTCGGTGGTTAGTAATTTGGTGAGTAGATTTATTCATAGAATCATAGCAACTAATGGATGCTGAGGATTTATTACGCAAGTGCCAGGCGAGTGTTTCAAAAGCAGAGGAGACCGACATAGTAACATTCATGGGACGGATGAAGATAAAGGGAGAGGAGGCAGCTGCAAATTGTTTAGTCGGCAAAGTGCTAACATCAAGAAGTATAAACAAGGAGGGCTTGAAAGCTGCAATGCAAATGGCTTGGAGAACTGTCAAAGAGGTTAAAATAGAAAGTATGGGGGAAAATATTTTCCTGTTCAAGTTCGCATCTGAAGAAGAAAAGAAAAGAGTGCTCATGGGAGGGCCATGGCATTTCGACAGAGCATTGATAGTTTTGACCGAACCAACAGGGATTGGAGACATCAAAAATCAATCTTTTACACATGCCACATTTTGGGTTCAGCTTCATAACATACCAATAATGTGTATGAACAAGGAGGCCATCCAAAAGATTGGAGAAAAAATTGGAACAGTCAAGGAAGTGGAGACAGACGACGCTGGGGATTGTTTTGGGCAGTTTGCTAGAGCCCGGATATCCATTGATATTTCACAGCCTCTAAAAAAGATTGTATTCCTACAACAAGCGGACAGCAAAACTCCAATACCAATTTTGTATGAGAAACTTCCGGATTTTTGCTTTTGTTGTGCGCATATCGGTCATCAGTATAGAGAATGCTTGCGATACAAAGGACAACAAAAGGAGGACTTGCCGTATGGTGGTTGGATGCAAGCTGTTACACAAGCTGACAGGATAAAGCAAAAACGTAGTAGGGAGAAAGGCAATCGAGAGCAATCCAATCTCAACAAAAATGTGCAAGTTCCAACCAGCCCAAGCTTAAACAACCCGATTGATCAAGACGGGTCAAAATTGAACAATTCGGATCGAGAAATAAACGATGGAGCAGAACCAGAGGATACAAGAAACCTGCTGATCTCTGACACAACGCATTTAATGTTGACCTCTTCAGAGACGAAAAACCAGCAAGTGGGGAGTCAGAGTATGGGCTGTGACATCGACGAGGTGCAGAATAGGGTGGCAAGTAATGATAGCCACTATAGCTATGAAAGTACAAAGGCGGGAGAAAAGATTTTGAAGGAGAACGAAAATCCCGTGGATAAAATAGGATGGGAAATACCAAAAGATAAAAGGAAGCAGATTGACGAGAGGGCCAAATCTGATGTGGAAGAAATGGATAGTGGGCCAAGCAAGACCAATGCGAAGCCCAAAGTGAGAAAATGGAAGCTTAAGGCAAGAATTCCCATAGCAAAAGGAGCGAAGAATCATGGGTTAATAGGAGCAAAAAGACTCAGCAGTGATGACCATCAGCTCAGCCCACAACACAAAAAAAAAAGAGTTCTCAGTCCACCAAAACAATCACACGGGGGAAACCACACAAGCTTAGCAATTAACTCAAACTACAGCAACTTCATTAGCTCAAACAGATAATGAAGAGATATCGATGAAGGGGACTATGGAAGAAGAAGTATCGGCGGGTGCTGAATTTCAGGCCCGCCGACAACCATGAAACTCTTAAGTTGGAACGTTCGAGGTCTGGGGAAGCCTCGAACGCGCCTAGCTCTCAAAAAAATTCTCCACCTGCACCGGCCTCAAATTTTCTTCTGTTGTGAAACCAAGATGTTGGCTAGGCAGGTTGAATCGGTTAGTAGAGATTTTAACTTCGAGAATTGTTTTGCTGTAGATAGAACGGGCATGGGGGGAGGTCTAGCTTTGCTTTGGAGGGCAGATGTTAATGTTAGCATTACCTCGTACAGCTCACATCATATAGATGCATTAGTGAGTAGTGAAAGTGGTTTGAGGTGGAGATGCACCGGGATCTACGGCCATCCTGAGCTCAGCCAGAAGCATAATACTTGGACCCTCATGAAAAGGTTAGCCAGCCTATTTTCCTATCCTTGGTGCTGTTTTGGTGATTTCAATGAGATAATGCATATGCATGAGAAAAACAGGGGCAATGAGAGAAACCTGAATAGGGTTGCCGAGTTTAGGGAAGCTGTGCAAAGCTGCAATTTGCAGGATATGGAGTGTAAGGGATATCCCTATACGTGGTCTAACAAAAGATACGGAGATCATTTTATTGAGGAGATATTAGACCGTTTTCTGTGTAGTAAAGATTGGGGGATTAATTTTCAAGAATCTGTAGGCACAAATCTAGTAAACTGGTCTTCGGACCACTGCCCAATCATTCTAGATTTCCATGAGCGCAGCAAAAATTCGAGACATGCGGGCAAATCACTCCCCCGAGATTATTATGAGGATATGTGGAGCTCCCACGAAGGCTGTAGGAGTATAGTCCAGGAAGAGTGGAGCCGGTATGGAGCTAGAGCTTGGGAAGCCCCTGTTCAGCAATTTCAGCGAATAGCCAAATCTTCCTTGGCCCAGCTAAAACTTTGGAGCAAAACCGAATTTAATGGTAGGCAAAAAAAGCAAGAAAAGCTGATGCAAAGCCTCCAGGATGCTATTAGAGGGAATTCAAAGCTGGATGATGGCCAGGAAATTAAGAGATTGGAAAGTCAGATTAACTCTATGCTAGTTGATGAGGAGATTTTAGAAGGGGATAAGAACACGAAGTATTTTCACGCCAAAGCATCTGCCCGCAAAAGGAAGAACAAGGTGTGGGGGATTGAGAATGACCAGGGCATTTGGTTGAAGGAAAGGGATGAAATAGATGAGGAGATTTGCAGCCATTTCCAAAAGCTTTTCACTACTTCCAGCCCGACTCCAAGCCAAATCCAAGCAGCCCTTCAAGGCATGACAGCAAAAGTTACCCCGGAGATGAATGTTCAGCTGGAAAAGCCGTTCACCGCTGAAGATGTTGAGGAAGCCCTTGCCAACATGTGTCCCACAAAGGCCCCTGGGCCTGATGGTCTTCCAGCTGCCTTCTTCCAGAAGCATTGGAAATCTGTCCGTAATGGAGTGATCTCAACGTGCCTTAATGTCCTTAATGAGCAAGGTAACCCATCTACACTCAATCACACCTTTATAGCTTTGATTCCAAAAATTGCAAATCCTAGGAAAGTGAGTGATTATAGACCTATCAGCCTCTGTAATGTTATTTATAGAGTTGTAGCCAAGGCCATTGCAAATAGAATGAAGCCGATCCTTTCCCAAATCATCTCCCCTATGCAAAGTGCATTCATCCCCAATAGGCTCATTACCGACAATGTTATTATTGGTTATGAATGCCTTCATAAAATTAGGCATAGCAAAGGGAAGAAGAACGGACTTGTGGCTTTAAAATTGGATATAAGTAAGGCTTGTGATAGAGTTGAGTGGCCTTTTTTGGAACAAACTATGCTAAAGATGGGGTTTCCTAGTAATTGGGTAGCTTTAATAATGAGATGTGTTATTTCCACTTCATTCTCGGTGCTTATTAATGGTGTGCCAAAAGGAATGATCCAGCCAGAAAGAGGCTTGCGTCAGGGCTGCCCGCTATCCCCGTACCTTTTTATCCTTTGTGAATAGTATCTATACATTTTTCTGGTTGTGGCAGAACAAAACCAGCTGATCCGAGGGCTCAATTTTGCGCGGGAAGTTTCAATTACGCACTTGCTGTTTGCGGACGATAGCTTGGTATTCTCTCATGCATCAGTGGCTGAATGCAGGCATTTAAAAGATATATTTGATAAATATCGTGATTTTTAATTTAAATCCTCACTGCTCTTCAGTGGAAAAATTCCAGAGCATCAGCGGGCTGCTATAAGGGGTATCTTTAATCTAAATGTAGTCTCACAAAGACGAGAAATACCTCCTACCATCAATGATTCGGGAGAAAGAAGATGGGGTTCTTTAACGACGCTGTCGAAAGTCTTGAACAAGATTGCAGGATGGCAGATAAAATGTTGTCTAGTGGGGAAGGAAGTTCGATCAAAGCCCAAGCAATGCAATGAGTGTTTTCAAGCTCCCAAGAGGCTTTTGTGATGATATCCGAGCTATAGCGAAGTTGTGGGGCTCGAAAGGGGATAAGCGCGAATCCATTGGAAATGGAGAAGCTCACCAAGCAAAGATTAGAGGGGGGCTGGGATTTCGAGAGTTTTCTTGCTTCAATCAAGCGCTGGTTGCTAAGCAAGCTTCCCGGTCTCCGAGTTCTTCAAGCAAGATATTTCAGGAATTCCAGCTTTTTATGTGCAAAGGCAGGAGCCAATGCCTCGTATATTTGGAGAAGCATCATGTGGGGTAGGCAGGTGATTATGAAGGGTATGAGATGGCGGATAGGTAATGGCAAGAAGGTAGCAATTTTCTCGGATAACTGGCTGCCAAGACCAGAGACCTTCAAACCTATCTTCCCTCAATCTTTGCCCGTAAGCTCAGTTGTTGCAGATTTAATTAAGGCTGATAATCAATGGGATGAAATAAAGCTTCGACAAAGACTTCATGGATGTAGACACGAGATCCTCAAGATTCCCTACCAGAAAGAAGAAGATGAAGTGCTTTGGCATTACGACAAAAGAGGAACTACAAGAGTGGGTATCTAGCATTGAGATCAAAATTTGATTCCATGAGGCTTCCCATGGAGTGCCCTCTGGACACTAGAGTTTCCTGAGAAGCTTAAAATTTTCATGTGGAGGGCCTCTAATAATCTGCTTCCATCGGCGGAAAATTTGTGGAAAAGGAAGGTGCTGGAGGAGCCAACTTGTAAGCGATGCAATCTACGTGTTGAGTCTATCAGCCATGCTCTCTTGGAGTGTAAGGCGAGAAAATTTGGCTCCAATCCCCTAGATTAGAAGCCAATTCTCGGGACATTTTCAGACTTTGCAAAATATGGCTAAGGAGAGGAAATCGATCTGAAATTAATGGTAGCTCTGTGTTGGCATGCTAGGAACAAATATATCTGCGATGGCAGGTACTTTAATACGATTATATCAGCATCTAAAGCGGAGTCTGTTTTGTGAGCTTTTCAGAGAGTTAGGAAGCCCCAGCAAGCTCACATCTCTATCTCCATAAAAGAGAAGCAGCAGGCATGGATCCCCCTCCCGAATGTTTTTAAAGTCAATGTGGATCGCTCTTAATTCAAAGTGCAGGAGTGGGAGCGTGATTAGAGACTCTAATGGAAAGATACTGGGTAAATCGAACCTCCTAAAGGGGTTAGCTTGGTGCAGGCGGTGCTTTGGGGCCTTTGGCTAGAAAGGCGGATGTATCCTCTTTGATTATTAAGTCCGATTGTTTAGAGGTGGTCCAGTGAACAACAGGCAGATCGAAATTTTTGGACAATTCTGGCAATCCAAAACCAGATGAAGAACTTCCAGAAAGTGGTTATAAATCACATTCCAAGACATTGTAATGCTTGTGCCCATTACCTTGCTAAGATAGCTTTGGGGAAAATCTCTCCCTGTATGTGGCTGGGAAATATTCCAGCTGATTTGTATGGTATTATCAAGGTGTTGTGATTAATGAAAGGTTTACTTTCTTTTCAAAAAAAAAAAAACTTTATTAGTCCATTGGTCAGACTCCTGTCTTCTCTTTATTAGTCCATCGATCAGACTTTCATGTCAGAAGAGACTGTTGTCTGCATTCAATCTTTATGTCTCATTCATGATTTTTTGATTATTTGGTGGTTTGTTGATCCAGTCTTCGCAGGAGTGAAGGTCGTTGAATCAATAGAGGGATTCTACACTAGAGGCTGCAACCCTGCGATCATTCTTCAGTTTGGGAGATGTTGTACCTGGTCTTTTCAAGAGAACGATGTGTGTACGTAATAAAAGGATTATATAGAAAGACAACATATTATTGACTTATAAGTCTTGCCTGAGAGAGGAAGCAAAAGGCGTTTGGTGCATGCGAAGTGTTCACTTGGTGAGGTTATAACAAGGTAGCAGCAATTATTGAGAGGGAATCTCATATTTTATAATGTTCCAATAGTTAGTAATCTCTTGAACTTAGGGAGTTTCTTGATATTTGAGTGTGGCTCGTGTATTTTTTACTTTTATGCACTTTATTTTTACGTATTAAATTTGTTTAATTGACTTTTTTTAAAACTTTGTAAGCCTATTAAAATTTGATCTGGTAAAAACAAAATTTTTAAGATTAAAGGCATTGATATTCAGAAAAAAAAAAAAGTTAGACAAAATGTTGACAAAAATAGAGTACAGAGCAAGTCGTTTTGCTTCACTTAATTGTCAATAAAGTAAAATAGACCTAACTTATACTCTCTTTTTTTATCAGAATTAGTCTAATTTTTTATATCCTATCTTTTTTCTAAGTTGAAAGTGAAGAAGAAAAATGATATATATACTAGCACAGTAGACCCATCCCGAGTCTTCCAAAGGATCAGCCATAAAAGATTTTAATACAATATCTACTTATGCTGGAAGACTCATGATGAGTCTCTTGCATTATCATGCTATTTTTCTTTACTTTAAAATTATATATATATATATATATGGTAAATATTCATTTAGTCCATATATTTTGAGATTAATATCCGTTTAATCCTTATATTCTTGAAAGTACCTCGAAACATCTCTACCATTAAATTGTTAACACATCTGCCGTTATTCTTTGTTTCTTTTGACTTGCTTTTACAATATTATCATCTTACAATAATGTTTCTATTTTTTGGACATTAATAAAAAGAAAAACATTAAATTACAATTAAACCCCAAAAATAAAATAAAAACAAAAAGAATATATATTAGTTTTGTGGAATACTCTGCTAAGAAGTCAATATATTCATTTTTTTATTAATGTCCCAAAAAAATGGTAATTTATTTTTTTACAATAGTAATTTTTTTGGATATATGTGAGCTTCCACAAAAATTAACATATATTCTTTCATTTTATTTTATTTTGTGGGGTTAAATTGATGATTTAATTTTTTTACTAATGTCAAAAAGAAATATTATTGTAATATAGTAATATTATAAAAATAAGCTAAAAGAAACAAAAACTAATGGCAGGGGCGTCAATAGTTTAATGACAGGGATATTTTGAGGTATTTTTAAAAATATAGGGACTAAACGGACACTAACTTCAAAATATAAGGACTAAATAAACTTTTACCCTATATATATATATATATATAAGGCAAAGAGACCGGATCTCTATCCTTAGTTGTATCTTCTCTTCTCCCCCCATCCAATCAGAGTATTATTTCTGGGATCCAGATTTAATACTTTCTATGAGCCTTAGATCTTGTTGCTAGGCTTGTTAAAGAATCTAATATATATTTGGTAAAGATTTTCACTTGGGTATATCGACGGGAAACCGACGACGTAAATTCCGGAGGTGATCCTGAATAGGCACCAGTCTGGTCTGCACTGACGGATAACAAGTCACGTACTTCAAGTGATTTAATATAAAAAGAACCAACTGCGATTCTCATTTCTATTAATTGTTTATTAAAGTTTTTAATTTCAAATTTTACTGGAAAAACATCCTTCCTTCAATCCTATTTCCTTCTGGTATCAGAGGTTTGTGTGTATGTTTTATCCTATTAAGAGGTTTGTAATATATATATATATAAGCGTCCTTATTTTTTTCATACGAACATGGTTTTAAACCATGAAGTTTAATAGAATTAAGATTTTAACTCTTTTAAACTGCATGACTTTATAGTTCATTAAAAAATAAGTTCATTAAGTGTCACAATTTAAGAGCGTGTCCGTATTAAAAAAATTCAGGTGCTTGAACACATACACACACAAAAACGAAGTCTGATGCAAGAGGTCGTAGGTCACGCACCATTTAATAAGCTAAAAGAAACAAAAACTAATGGCAGGGGCGTCAATAGTTTAATGAAAGGGATGTTTTGAGATATTTTAAAAATATAAAGACTAAACGGATATTAACTTCAAAATATAAGGATTAAATAAACTTTTACCCTTTAAAAGTATGTCGGTATGAAAAAAATTATATATGTGTGTGTAGGCGCCTTTTTTTTTTTTTATACAGACATACTTTTAAATCATGAGGTTTAATAGAATCAAGATTTTATCTCTTTTAAAACATATGACTTTATAATTCATTGAAAAATAAATTTATTAACTCACAACAGTTTAATTAAGAACGTGTCCGTATTAAAAAAATTCAAGTGCATGCACCTCTATATGTGTGTAAGTGTATATATATATATATATATATTCTCTTTGAATAGTTGCTTGATTGGAAAAATTTTCAGCCCATTTCTTTAATGAAATCCAACAAAAACGAAGTCTGATGCTAGAGGTCGTAGGTCACGCACCTTTTAATTTAATTTATGCTCTATCTTTAAAAGTAGAACTGACCCACTATGGCCAGTAGCCCATTATTTTTGTAATTAATTAGCACTGAACAGCGACGACGCGTGTACAATGCTCGTCAATTGTTGTAGTCCCTAACCCACTATGGCCAGTGGCCCATTATCTCCAAGTTCTAACCAAAACTTTTTATTTATTTATTTAGCAAGATGATGACGACCTTGACTTCGACGAAGACCTTCACTAGTAAGCATACAACTTTCGCTCTCAGAAATTAGTTTTGTCCATATATATATAATAATGCTATGCTTATTACTTACACAGTTATATTCGGAATGATGTGTTGTTAATTATTTTCTGTCATGTGTTCGGTATTATTTATCCATTACTAGTATGATGTCTTAAATCACTAATTAGTGATTGATATATCAGATGCCATTTATTAGAATGCAAACTATACATCCTAAATATGTACGTATATCATCATTACTCAAGACCAAAATAACTCTTTCTCATTATCTTTGTTAGAACTATTATGTGGTATCTGTTTTTCATTCTTTTATTGAAAACCCTATCAATCACTCATTTCTCCAGTGAACATTTCATCTGTAGGCTTCCTTCTCGTGAAAGTTTCCATCAATATAATGTTGGATTTTTTAATCCAATATTGTTAGATCCTTAATTTAATATTAGGCTTGTATGTGAATAATTATATGTGAAAATGTTGTCTATATAAGTGGTTATAGTTCTCAGATCGCACGTATCTTTCTATTCTCTACTGATATCCCATCATCAGAGAGAGAGCAATGAAAAATTTAAAAGATTCTTTAAGAGAACATGTAGATCTGAAAAGCCAACCACACAACTCTAAGGAGTAAGTCAAAGTTATGAATTCAGATACGTTTCTGTATAATTTTATTATTAATTTTTGATGACACAACATTAATGTTCTTGGGTTATAGGTGATAATTTTCGTTGAAGGTTTCTTATTCCAACAAGAAGTATCAAGTCTTTTCATATTGAATCATTGAGAATTAAATTTATTTTCAATTAATAAATAAAGTTTTGGTGTTCTCAAATCTAGTATCATTAAATTTGAGAACAAATTTGTTGTTCTGTTGAATTAAGTTCGGAAATACAGATAATAATATTCAGATTTTAAATTAAAAAAAATTCGGCTTAAGGTTTAAAGCCTGCGGCAGCCCAGCCACCTCCGGCGGTCGGGTTGATCTAGTTAAAGCGGCTGGCCAACCAAAAAAAGAAAAAGGAAAATTTTAAAAAAAAGTGGAGAAGTAGCCATGGCCGCGACCTAAGGGAAGAAAAAGAAGTGGCGGCATGGCTGCCGCATAGAGGAAGAAAAGAGAAAAAGAGATAGGATTTTGTGGTTTATATCCTCAAGGTTCCTGAGGTATTAATAAATTCTTTTTGGACAAAACAGTTAAGAAATATTTCATTTAAGTTCTATATTTGGTTGGGCTTAATAAAACATAATTTTAGGCCCACTATATTGGGCTTGATGGATTAAAATTAACTGTTGGTTATGTTAGCCCATTAGATGAAAGTTAAGTTTAGCCTATTAAAAAAAAAAAGGGTTGGTTTGACTCGTGGGTTGGTTCAGAATCCGATTCGGGTCAATCCAAACCGGCCCAACTCTGAACCGGTCAATGTTAATGTTGACCGTTGACTTTGACTGTTGACCAAAATTTTTTTAGATAATTTTTCGTGCAATTTCAAATTTAAATATTAGTAGATTTATATATTTTGAGATAAATTAATTGAAGCTTGGTAGATTTATATATATTTTGAAATAAATTAATTGAAGCAACATGTCACCAAAGTGACCTCTCTTGTTCAAATTAATTTATTTTGGAATATAAACGGTTCTGTACATATAATTTCTATAAATATGGATTGACCCAAAGGAAAGTCTATATTTAATAGAATTGCATGTGCACCTGTGGTAGTGAACCCATGATGATTATTCGGATGTGAGTAATAAATCGGCCCAAAGGAAGATTCATTGTTTGACATGTTCTTATTATCAGTGTTTGATTACTACATCAGGATATCACGTACAAGTTAATATTTTGTCCAAAGATGAAATATTAATGGAGTGTCTGGTATGTTGAAATGAGGTTTACCTTTATTTGAATTTATTTTTGTTTTAAGACTAATATGAGCTTGTTTTGTTTGTTTGTTGTTCTCTGATTCAGTTATGTCTGCTGCTAATATTACTGCCAACAAAAATTCTATTCCTATGGCTCGAACTTCAAATCATGGCAACATAACCTCTAATAGTTCTCACAATCATGAATCTTCATCTTGTGTTAAGGGTTGATTCTCCCCCATCTTTTACGAATGAGAGTACCCCTGATGATAAAAGGAAAATGGAAAGGCGGGAGAGATCAAATCGCATGTGTATCATGATCATGACAAGGCTATTTCGGGGCTTTATACTGTAAGGATAACTACAACTAAAGAGTTTTTTGCATAAATTAAAAAGGGATTTGTCAAGAACGAAAAGACAGAAATTAGTCCACTCTTGACAAATTTGATTTCAATAAAGCATAAGGTCAAGAAAAAGAACAAGGATAAGGAAGATGCAGATACAACACCTCAAAAGAAACAACAAAAGAAATCAGATGATCGAGAAGCCACTAGTTGTTTCTTTTATGGAGTTGAAGGGCATGATTTGGTTTGTTCTAAGGTTAATTTAACTTCGGTACCTAGACACACTTGGTGGATAGATTCTGATGCAACCACTCATATCAGTGTGTCTATGCAGGGTTGCTTGAATTGCAGAAAGTCCAATGATGGTGAAAGATACATCTATGTGGGTGATGGCAAGAAGGTTGAAGTTGAAGCAATTGGAAACTTTAGATTATTATTAAAGACCAGATTTTATTTGGATCTTGAAGAAACATTTATTGTTTCATCTTTTAGATGGAATTTGATTTCCGTTTCCACTTTGGACAAATATTATTATTCTTGTTCATTTGGAAACGAAAAATTTAGTTTATTTCATTATTCAAAATTGGTTGGTTTCGGTTCTTTATCAGGCAATGATAATCTTTATATGCTTGATACGATTACTTCATTTAATGAATCCCTGCAATTAAGTACACGAAGTGTAAAGAGAAAATTAACTAATGAGAATTCGACTGCGTTATAGCACAGGAGATTGGCTTATATCTCCAAACAGAAAATAGAGAGACTTGCGTCAGATGAAATTCTTGACCCCTTAGATTTCACAGATTTCGATATCTGTGTTAACTATATCAAGGGAAAAAAATCAATAAAAGGAGATTTGAAGCCAACAAGACTTTTAACGTCTTAGAACTCATTCATACAGACATTTGTGGGTCATTTCTTCCGGCAGTTTGGAATGATAAAAAATATTTATAACATTCATAGACGATTTTTCTAGATATGACTACATATATCTCCTCCATGAAAAGTCATAGTCCTTGTATATGTTCAAAATTTTTAAGGCTGAAGTTGAAAACCAACTTGGCAAAAAAATAAAAAGCATCATATCTGACCGTGGTGGTGAATACTATGGCAGATATAATAGTTCAAGAGAACAATTTCCAAAATCATTTGCTAAATTCCTAGAGGAATGCAGTATCGTCCCATAATACATTATGCTGAGTTTGCCCACCATGAATGCTATTGCTGAAAGACGAAACATGATGCTAAAGGACATTGTGAGGTGTGTGATTTGTTATTCTACCTTACCAGAATCACTCTGGGGATAATTACTTAAGACTGTAGTATATATCCTTAATAAAGTTCCAACTAAAGCGACTACCAAAACCCTTTACGAGCTTTAGACAGGCAAGAAACCTAGTTTAAAGCACTTGCATGTTTGGAGATGTACAGCTGAGGTAAGGCCTTATAGGACTACTGAGAAGAAAATGGACTCAAAGACGGTGAGTTGCTATTTTATTGGATATTTAGAACATTCTGGGGGGTATAAGTTTTATGATTCCATGATTAAGTTGATTTTCAAGTCAGGAAATGCTTGGTTCGTTGAGGATGTCGAGTTTGCAGGGGGAGATACGGCTAGGGACTTTGTCTTTGAAGAGGAATATGTTGATATTCCCATAGGTGTTATTGACATTCATCAAGGTCTCATTTCTGACTTTATTCAAAACACAACAGATCAAGACAATGTTGGAGAATCCCCCATAGAAGAAGTTGTTCTAGAAGAACAAACTCAATCATCTCAAAAACCTATGCCATTAAGGAGATCCACTAGAGAAAGGAGAAATGCATTGCTAGATGACTACATTGTATTTCTCCAAGAATATGAGGTAGACATTAGAGTGATGAAAGATGATCCAATCAATTTCCGTCAAGCCATGGAAAGTTCTAACTCTCAGAAGTGGATTGATGCCATGAATGAGGAGATGAAGTCCATGAAGGATAATGACGTATGAGATCTTGTCCCATTGCCAGAAGGTGCAAAATCTATTGGTTTGAAATGGATATTTAAGACCAAGAGAATTTCGAAAGGCAATATGGAGAGGTACAAGACGCATCTTGTCGCAAAGGGCTTTATTAAAAAAGAAAGCATCGACTATAAAGAGACTTTCTCTCCAACATCTTCAAAAGACTCTTTCAAGATTATAATGGCATTGGTGGCGCATTTCAATCTTGAGTTACATCAAATGGATGTAAAGACGACGTTTCTCAATAGTGACATTGATGAGACAATTTATATGGTGTAGCTAGAAAACTTTATGTCTGGAGACCCAAAGAACATGGTTTGCAAACTTAAGAAATCTATCTATGGGCGCAAACAAGCATCTCGACAATGGTATTTCAAATTTCATTAAGTGATCATCTCATTCAGTTTCGAGATGAATTTGGTCGATGATTGTATATACCATAAGTTTTGTGGGTGCAATTATATTTTTCTAGTTTTATATGTCAATGACATTTTGCTTGCCAGTAGCGATATAGGCTTATTGTACGACACCAAGAGATTTTTAGCTAAGAATTTTGAGATAAAAAATCTTGGTGATGCCTTTTTTATATTAGGCATACAGATACACTAAGATCGCTCCCAAGGTATTCTTAGATTATCACGAAAGAGATATATCGAAACAGTTCTCAAGAGGTATGGCATGCGAGATTGCAAACCAGGTGATACCCTTGTGGCTAAGGGAGACAAGTTTAGTCTCAGTCAGTGCCCTAAGAATGATTTTGAGGAAAAAGAAATGCAAAAGATTCCTTATGCTTCATCAGTAGGAAGTCTGATGTATGCTTAGGTTTGTACACGATCGGATATTGCGTACGTTACTAGGATGTTGGGCAGATATTTAAATAATTCAGAAATAGACCATTGGAAGCAGTCAAACGAGTCTTGCGGTATTTACAGAGAACAAAAGACTATATTGCTCACATATCGAAGGTCGAATCAGCTTGAGATCATTGGGTATATTGACTTTGATTTTGCTGGATGTCAAGATAGTATAAAATCCACTTCGAATTACATCTATCTATTAGCTAGGAGTGTTATCTCTTAGAAGAGTGCTAAATAGTCTCTTATAGTCTCTTCTACGATGGCAGCAAAGTTTATAGCATGTTATGAGGCATCCAATCACGGAATATGGCTACGGAATTTTGTCATGGGGCTGCATGTAGTAGATGGTGTTGATAAACCACTTAAGTTATTTTGTGACAATAAGTCAGCAGTGTTGTATTCCAATAACAACAGGAGCTCGATGAAGTCGAAGTATATAGACATCAAGTTCCTAGTTGTTAAAGAAAGAGTTTAGAGTGGATAGTTATCTATTGAGCACATCGACGCAAACTTCATGATTGTAGATCCGCTTACAAAGGGATTGCCACCCAAGCCGTTTCATAATAACACTGCTCGTATGGGTGTCATGTCGTTAAAGGATGTTCAGTTTTAATGGGAATTTGTGATTTTATATGCTCTTATGTGTTAGCCTAAAGGGCTACACATTATGTAATTTTGATGATAACAAACATGTATCTTAAGCGATTTAATAAATATTGTATTTTACATTTTTCACTAGTTTTTGAAGGGTAATATTTATGCAAGTGAATCAAGTGAAATCAAGCTCAAGACACTCAACGGACAACGGCGAAATCAAGAATAAAGTTTAGAGCTCAACGGACAAATTATTGCGATAAATTCTTGTAAAGCCGGTATGATTTAATTGATGCATGATTTAGCATTTGAGAAGCTCAAAAGATTAATTTAAATAATTACTTTCATAAACTAAAAGGTTTTATTTTTATAAGATAGAGTATTTTGTGGATTTGAGTAATTTGGACTTAAATGAAAAGTTTTGCAATATTTGATTTTAATAAGTATTATTTTAAATTTCGGAGTTGGACCTTTTTGCAAACATTTGAAATATTTTGTGCCATACTATAATTTATGAACATTGTGCACTAAAGTGAAAGCTTTTGAGAACTTTGAAATATATGGGTATTATGTTAAAATTTTGAAAAGGACCTCTTTGATAAATAATAATATTTTTAGGGTCATATCATAATTTAAAAAGTTTTGGAATGACAATTATTATTTTGAAATTCTGAAATTAGATTTATTTGTAAAGTTTTATAACGTTTTGGGTTATAATATAATTATAAAAAGTTTTGGGTCAAAGTATAATTTTGATGAACAGTATTACTGTAGCAAAATTAAAAAAGATAATTAATTTCTATAAGTTTTAACTATAAAAACTCAACTCCAACTTTATTTTAAGGACTAGTACAAGCATAAATAAGATCATATAACATATATTGAGCTTCCATTTCGTAAATCATCATTTATTGAATCATCATTGATGTATAATTTGTTTATCCACTCTTAAAGAGAGGTTCGTTGTTGTAATTTTCATTTCTCATCAAATTGTAAATGTACAAGTTAGGAGTGGGCAAAATCGGGTTCGGGTCGGGTTCGGATCAACCCGATCGGGTTTCGGGTTGGTCGGGTTGGATAAAAATCGATCCGAACTCCACCCGAACATATAACCCGATCCGATCCGAATTAAATTCGGATCGGATCGGATCGAGTTAAAAAGTCGGGTGGAGTTCGGATTGGATCGGATGCGGGATTAAATTGGGGTTATTCGGATGAATTCGGGTTAATTCGGGTCGGTTGTAATCGGATCGGATTCGGGTTAATTCGGGTTCGGATTAAATTCGGGTTATTCGGGTCAATTCGGGTTATAATTAATTTTGCAATTGGCGAGGTGAAATTTAGGAAATTAATTTATTATAATTTTATTGTATTTTTTCCTAAGGGGTTTTGGTGCTGGAAAGATTGTAAAAGTCACATGAAATTATCTTTTCTATTTTGTGTTGTTGATTATAAGGCTCATAATGAATCTTGCACCAAGCATGCTTACAAAAATTTTGTTCATATTAAAATAAATTAGGTTTGTATTCATTTTGGCAATAACAACATGAACGTGCATGTCCTTTATAAAACAAGCATTTGTGGCTTGTGCACCTGCAGAATTTGTCAATACAAAGAAATACTCACATTTTGGCAATAACAGAATTTGTGCACTTGCAGACTATTAAAACCAACCCAACTTGTCAATACAAAGAAAAATCTTCAATGGAGTATGTCATCAATGCTTTAAACTATAACAAATACTCATACCTCTGCCATTTATAATGAAAAAAGTTGATCTATCATGTGCATCCTATAACCAAAACTTTACACAGCTAAATCAGAAAAAATAATATATGCATGGTATCCAAAATTCCAAATAATCTAAGCTGGATTCTAGTCTTCGTTTTTTCTCAGAATGTTTCAATTGGTTTCTTTTCCACTCTTGTCACCTTGCTAACTAAGACATTTCTCTCCCACCTTCCTTATCCTCCCTCATTCATCCATCCATTCATTTCAACCAACAAAAACAGAAAACTACTATAGAATTAAATTCAAATGATTCAAAATTAAAAATGAACACAAAGCATAAAATTAAAATTAACACAAAGTTTAAATTTAATAGTCTCCATCCAAAGCGTAATGTCCAATTCTAAAGTCTAAACATTAATTTTTAGAACACAAAATTAAACATAATTAAATAGTTTCAATTTTCCAAAACACAAATGACAAAGTTCCAAAATCCAAAACACAACAAAGTTTAAATGTAAATCTAGATCAACTTCCTCCACGGCTCCACCGTTCCTCGCAAGCACTTTGATAACTTTTAACTTCAATTTCTTCTACTCCAAGTTGAAGAATTGAAGCATATATCCCCTAGGGAAAAATTAAAAAAATAATATATGATAACCGTTTAACTACTTTCTTTAAGCCGCATTACAAATAAAGGGACATAAACATAAACACATATGCCCAATTCATGTGTATACTTGATTAAATATAAGAAAAAAATAAAGTAAATTGTGGCTTATTTCATGGCATTCATCAACAAGTAAATTTAATAATAATCCTAATTCCTAAGTAATACCATTCCAACAATTTCAATGTGTCTAAACTAAATGAAACAATTATAATATTACAGTTTGAATTAAAACTTAAAAATTAAAACTATAACAACTATTGTCTATTATTATAGTGTAAATTACAACCTAAACATATAATATGAAATTATAAATAATAATATATATTAAGAATTACCTTTCAAATATCCATAACACCCATATCAGCGCTCACTGTTTCCACCGTTGAAGTTTGTGATCTTACAAACTCTTTAAAATGTAAAAAAAAAATGAAATTAGTAAATAACTTAAGTACATGTAGATGCTATTTATAAAGTTATAATACATCTTAACTTTATAAAGTATGAGAAAAATATTACCTTCTTGTAGCTTCATATGGAATATTTGCTCTTTAATATCTTCCTGAAGGTTGTAGACAGGGTTAGCAAAAAGTTTAGCTTGTAACTAATTTTCGGTACATATTAATGCCTCAACCATACAAGGGGTCAAAGAACTCCAATATTCATCAATGACGTGATGCCCTGTGCTAAAGGCAGATTCAGATGCCACTGTGGAAACAGGAACGGCGAGGACATCCCTTGCAATTTTCTCTAATATCGGATACTTCGATCCATTAACCTTCCACCAAAGCAAAACATTGAGCTTAAGATTGCTCGGATCTTCAACTGGGTCACTCAAATATCGTTCGACTTCAGATACTACTCTCTTGCTCTCATTCTGAACAAACACTTTCTGAGCATACCCAAAAAAAGGGCGAGAAACTCGGAAAATGTCATCACCATCACCACTAGGACCCTCCAGCAAACCAACCTCAGTTGTAAAATAAGGAGAATAACTTGTACCACCATAGCTGCCGCTAGGAACACTCTCACTACACATCGATGGTGTGGAACTAGAGCACATTGCACTATATGCATCATAAAGCTCATTCAACAAATCTTTCACTGCTTTGGTCATTTCTTCAACTTTCCAACCATCATTGGCAAAAATGATCTCAAAAATATGTTTGGCAAAGTCCATTTTAGCTCGTGGATCAAGAATAGAGGCAACAATCAACATTTTATTTATCTTCCCTGAAGACTCCCAATATTTATCAAATTTTTCCCTCATTTGATAAGCCATAGCCACCACCCAAGGATCTCTACTTCCCTCTAATGCAGTCAATGAGCTCTCAATTAAGCCAATGGTATCATAACAAAGATTAGAAGTCACACTCAAAGAAGTAGAAAATAACAATGTGGCATCGTAAAATACCTTCAAAAACTTCACAATTTACCCTGCACTCTCCCAATCCTCAGGTCCAGGCGGGCCCACCCTCTTAGCGTTATTTTCTTTCTCGAGAAAGTATGCCTCATACGGTTTATCCACCTCTGCCATTCTATCAAATGCTGCTTGAAACTTCAACGCAGTCATCAACATTAAATAGGTAGAATTCCACCTAGTAGGACAATCCAAAACAACCGTTCTATTTGGACATTTCACTTGTTGAGCACACTGTTTAAATGTCTGTAGCCTCGTTGTGGAGGATCTCACATACTTCACAAAGATTCGGATGGCAACACTAGCATGCAATTCATTCAACCCCGAAACAACAATCAAGTTCAAAATATGTGCACAACAACGCACATGCATATATTGACCCGCCAATACAATTGCATCATCATTCCTCCAAGCAAGTAATTGCATAGTCATATAATTAACAGCAACATCATTTGTACTGGCATTATCAACAGTTATTGCGAACAACCTCTCTATCCCCCAATCTTGTAAACAAGCTACAATCTTTTTACCGATCGTTTTCCCTCTATGATCTTCAATCACACTGAAACTAATAATTCTTCTGTTCAAACACCAGTCACTATCAATAAAATGAGCTGTGATCATCATGTAGCTCATGTTTTGAACAGAAGTCCATAAATCAGTGGTAAGAGACACTCGTTGTTTGTTGTAGCAAATCAAACTCTTCAACATTGTTTTTTCTTCCAAAAATAAATCCATAACATTCCTACCAATAGTTCTCCGAGATGGCATAACAAACTGCGGAATGGCTACACTACAGAAATGCCTGAACCCTTTGTTATCCACAAAATTAAGTGGCAACTCACCCATAATGATCATTTTGGTGACTGCCCTTCTACAAGCATCTTGACTCCACCCTTTAGCTAAAACCATATTACTTGCATGTCCTTCCCCACCCTCAGTTGTCAAGTTTTGTTGACTTCCCTCTTGTTGTTCTCGGAATGTCTTGTATGCAAGGCAAGCCAGTATATGATTTCTCATATTTGTAATCCCATCACGCCTTGAATGACATTGATATTGTCTACCACAATAGTTGCACTTGCATTTGTTTGGATTGTCGTCAAGCAAAGTAAAATGATTCCACGTCGCAGATCTTTTCTTCATCGCTGGTCTTTTCCGTTTTGCCTTTTAAGTTCCTTCCATTTGAACACTTTGATTGTCATCATCACTTAATGAATTCGATCTTGAGTGTCCAGACATCTAAACATACAAATAAATAATTATTAATCATTAATTCATAAATTAAAAAAATCTACTTAATAGTTAGTATTACAAATTGATTCAAATAATTGTTAATTTAATTTTATGAAACTTTTTGAAATCGATATTTCCAATTTTCCAACATAATGTTTATATATGATCAAGAATTCAAGATGCATATTCCATAAAAGAAAACCAAGAAATTAATGTAATTATTTAATTTATAATATCTAATTATCCATTGGCCAAAATAATATAATATTAAATTATTAATTACATATCCGTATCTTAAATTCTTAATTCTTATTATGCCCACATTATCTGTACTTAACCACTTAATATTTACTTATTGGTTATCATGCAATTAATTAAATTGATTAATTATTTGTTGAAGTTGAAACTTGAAACTACTGCAATTAAATTGGTTAATTTTTGGTTGAAGTTGAAACTATTGTACAAATACACATATCATATGACATATATAATTATAATTTATATTGTAACATAATATTTAATTTTAATTTTTAATCTAACATTACTATTCATACAAAAAATCAATTATTAATAAGTAACAGAAAATTAATGCCTGATTATTTTCATTTTATTGATAAAATTTAACAATATATAATTAACATACAAAGTTACAATTAACATTTCTCATATAACATATAAAAAATAAAAATTATAATTAATCATTAATGCATTGTATATATAATTATATATTATATATATACCATCACTTAAACGTTCAAAAGCCGGATATGCTGATTCGGTTTGGGCTTCAAGAGTTCAAGCTCCAAATCCAAACTTCCAAAACAGAGAGTGAAGAGACCTTTTGAGTTTTGAGACTGGAGCCGTGACCCGTGAGGCGTGACCGTGAGGGTGTGGTGGCCGGATGTCAACACTCAACAGCCGTGACCCGTGAATGCCAATGGTGGAGTCTCGAGTGGATCGGAGGCAGCTTGCCGGGTGAATCTTCAATCGGACTGAGTGATGGTGGAGTGGAGGATTCAAGGCTTGGATCCGGCGCTTGGTTGCAGCAGATCTGTAGATCGGGTCACGATCTTCGCGAATCAGCTTCGGCTTTAGTTGGGGTCGTTCTCGGCAGCGGTTGCTGCATGTGGTGGCCGGTTGAAGGTAGCTCCGTGAACTGTGCATGTGTGTTTGCTGCGTGTGGTGAGTGACGGAGGCCGTGAGGCGTGAATGGGGGTGGGTTGGCTGCTTGTGCTTGACGGCTTGAGTGCTGGTTTTAGTGATTTGTGTGTGACAGTGAGGGTTTGTGTTGTGATACCGTGAGGCAGTGACTGGTGAGTGGTGAATGTCTGAGTGAGTGAGGGTTTGTGAGCCAAAATGAGACTTTGCTTTGCTTGTGTTCTTTTCTTTGTGAATTACTGAATTATTTTATTGCGGTGAGGTGAATACTTTGTGAATCACTGAATTGTGAATTACTCTAAAATGTAAATCCGTGAGTCTGTGAAGTTTGTGATGTGTGATCTGTAGATTCTGTATTCTGTGAGTTACTGATTGTCTGATTCAGTGATTGTGTCGTGTACTCGTGTGAGTGTATATTTTTATTTTGTATTCTGTGATTTGTAATTTGTATTTGCCAAATTTTTTTTTTATCTCAACCCGATCGGGTTTTCAGATCGGATCGGGTGAAACCCGATCCAATCATGATCCGATCGGGTTGAGACAATTTCACCCGATCGAATTTTGTTCACCACCCGACCCGATCTGAACCCGAAAATTTTCGGATAAGGTCGGATCGGATCGGGTCGGGTCGGATCTTTTGCCCACCCCTAGTACAAGTATGAGAAACACTCGGGGTGAAGAGATTAGGGAGATAATCTCTTGATTGTAAAGGTCCATTGACCCCTTGAAAGTCAATTGTAAACATTTGAAGCCTTGGGAGGCTTGGATAGTGAAATCCTTAAGCCGGGTGAGCTTGGAGGCGTGGACGTAGGCGGGGATTGCCAAACCACGTAAAAATTCATGTGTTTGTTTTCTCTTCTCTTACTCTTTTATTATTGTGCTTGATTGAATGTATCGTTTTTATTTCCATTAAGGCATTAGATTTAATTGTTGTGCGAATTGTTTAGCATAAATTTTGAAAACTCAATTCACCCCCCTCTTGGGTTGCATAACTTGCATTTCATTATGTTATCAGCATTTTTCAGTTATTTCGGTTTATGGATATTTCGGGCTATTTTCTGCAGAAATAAAGTTTTTTTTTGTTCATTCACACTTTAATTTTAGTTTGATTTGATCTCACTAAGGTTTAAGGTGGACCAGTTGGAAATAGATATGTTAAAATCACATTGTATGAAATTTTCATGCTACAGATTCACATCATGATCTATGTCATTAGGTTGTTTTGGCATAGTGACAATTGATGGGTCGAGTTACGTAGTTGTAACAAATGCTGCTTTGATCCTATGTTGGTATGATTGATGGACCGGATTGGTTGTAGATACATTTCAGTAATGACAATAAGGTTGAGCTCATACAATTGTTCCAAAACAGAATTATAAAGTTACACATATAGCCCAAGTGGGAGATTTTTTATTTTTTAATCCAATATTGTTGGATTCTTAATCCAACATTGGATTATCTGTGAATCATTATGTGTTGCAGACTGTTATATAAGGTTAAGCCTAATTAAAAGTGATCTATTAAGGTTTTCAGTATTATGAGCTTTAATGTATATAATAGGGTGTGAGCCTTTAATGTGTAAAGACCTAATAGTATTCTAATTCTATGATGGGCAGAATTAGGAATACCTAATGACAATAAGAAAATATTGTCTATATAAATGGTTATGGTCCCAGGTCACACGTATCTTTCTATTCTCTACTGGCATCCCATCATCAGAGAGAAAGCAGAGAGAAACTTAAAGGATTCTCTAGGAGAACGTATAGATCTAGAAGGTCAACCATACAACCCTAGAGAGTAATTCAGCGATGTGAATTCAATTTATTCTTGGTAATACAACATGAATGTTCCTGGGTTATAGATGATGGTTTTCACCAAAAATGTTTTTTATTCTAATATATAATACCATAACTATAAACATTATATCTAGATGAAACAATTCCCTGTGATCCGAACTCTGCTTTTTTTCTTTTTTTGTTCAATTTATCGACCCAAACTTTGCATGTGCTTGAGAAAGGATATAACTTGAAATTAGACTTTGAAAAATTAGCTAGTGCCATAGTTAGAGTCCGTGTCACAGAATCGTCTCCTTCACCTAAGAGTTTAGAAATGCCAAAGTCACTCACTTGTGCAACCATATTTTCATCTAAGAGGATGTTGCTAGGCTTCAAATCGCAATGAATCGGAGCTTTCACAATCCTATTTTGACATCTCATAAAGACAATGACAATAGTCACCATTAGTCCAATAGATAATATTGGAGGGACAAACATAGTACATGAGAAGTAGAGCAGCTTTTATAGATCCTTTTTTGTTATCTTCTTTGCAAGGTGGAACTTGAAGTCTTAGTAGACCACTGATAACTCTATGAAACGAGAGTTATCATGACACTTTTAAACTTAAATCAAGATTACTTAGAGAGTAAATGACATGTTTTTATTGCATTTTACTTATATCTTGCATGAAGATCCATTTTAGTTTATTTTTGATAAATTTTGTTTGATTTAAAATATAAGGAGATAATGATGAAGCACTAAGTGCCACGATTCCAGCGTCTACTTTATTCAGTTCTATACTAAAGCAAAACAAACCACTAACAGCTAATTTACTCCTCCTGACTTGGTCTTACTCAATTCCAAAACAAGCAACAGCGCAGTAATAGCGGGTAGCACGTATCAGAGTTACATTAATTACTTGGAGCAACATCATCCAGAAACGTTACTTTAATCTTCATGAGCTTTGCAGCAGCAACTTTCATACATAACCCCCCGTTATGGTCACTCCATGCAACAATTTAATGCCAAATGCGTGATGGTTAATAAACAATCCATTTTGGCAGAAAAAGCTTGCTCATCTTGCACCAAATTTGCATCAATGACTTCAGTAAATCCATGAGGTAATAATGACTTCTTTACCCAATTACCTTAACTCATTTTCCCGGTAAACATTTGCTTCTTTTTCGTGAAAGTTTCATCAATAAAACACCATAACTACAGACATCGTGTTTGGGTAAAACAACCACTTTTGTTCCGTACCATGCAATTTTTTAATCTCAATTAATCAAACAGTTATAACATTATGAAACAAATAATCTAATAATGGACCCAAACTCTGGAGTACTTGATAAAAGAACATAATTAGAAATTGGATTTGAAACTTTACCCGGTGCCATATAACCAATTATAGCCATGGTCATGGTTTGTATCACTAAATGATCTCCTTCACTTAAGAGTTTGGAAATGCCAAGTTACTCAAGCACGCAACCATATTTTCAATTTAAAGCACAGATGTCGAATGACCATGATGGAGATATTTAAGATCTAATGCCGCATCTATCATGATATTCAATTTTTGTAGGATATCTAGAAAATAGTTGAGAGAACACAACCACTTCTCAAAACTACCATTGGGCATGAACTCAAATATCAAGGCCGTAAAATCCATATGAAAATAGCTGTTAATAATCTTTCTGAGATTTCAATGATGAACATTTCATAATATTTACATTCAAAATAAAAAATCTTAAATGCTCTCTCTAGCTACAGATTGGAAATCTTTACTGCAACATTAGCTCCATCAGAAAGTATCTCTTTATATACCAATTTGAAACTACCTATACTAAGCAAGTTGCATTCTTTAAATTCATAAGAGTTTTCTCCATGTTGCCGGAGATTACAAATCTTCTTGACTTGTAATTGTTGTACCCTTGTTTTGACATCTTAGAAAGAAGGTGATGACAATCGCTATTAGTACAATGGATATTAGTATTGGAGGCAAAACGTATTTCAAGACAAGAAAATAGCTTTCTTGGATCCATTTCTGTTATTTTTCTTTAAGGTGGGACTTTTAGTCATGGTGAACCACAGATGTAGTAGTCTTGGCAAATCATATAGTGCGTAATTTCAGATAAACAACTGCGTTGAAAAGTTTATAAAAGGCCCCTTGATTGAATTTCTCCTTCTAGTCCATTGTGAGACACATTCAAGTGCCTCCAATGACTTGGGAATTTGTCCAAAGATATTATTGCTAGAGAGATCAAAGGATTCCAAGCTTATTACACTACCAAATTATTCAGAGATAGGACCATGAAATTGATTACCTGCTAATGATAAAGTCACTAAATCTTTGAGCCACCAATGTTTTTGGCATGTCACCTGATAATTGATTCCTTGATAAATCTAAATCTACCAAGACCTTCAAGTTTTGAATATTATGAGGGAAATAGCCACTTAATAAATCTGACGAAAAGTTTATCTTCAGGACATACAAAAGATCCAACAAGGGTGATAGTATACTAGCCCTGAGCTTCTTGGAGCCTAAGTTGAGTTCCCTTAGAGATATCAAAATTGCTAAGCAGTGTGGTATATGTCCGGCGAGCTAAGCTTGTTTTCACTTAGCATCCATTCAACCTCTCCAAGTGACAAAGATCGTAGGGAATGGAATCTTGCAAATCATTATTAGAGAGAGCAAAATCTTGTAGTATCTGAAATCTTCCCATCGTTGTTAGAATAGTATTTGAAATCCAACATTGGGCTTTTATGTAAATAATTATGTGCCGTGGATTGTCATATAAGATTAAACCCAATTAAAAATTATCTATTAAGGCTTTCGGTAGCTTGAGCTTTAATGTATCTGATAAATAGTGAGCTTTTAATATGTAGAGGGTTAAGAGTAATTTACATTTTTATGATATGCTAAAATTGAAATATCAAATGATAACAGGGAAGTTATCTATATATAACAGTTATAATCCCAAATTACACATTAGATTGTATTCTTTTCTAACATCCTATCATTGGAGAGAGTGTAAAGAGAAAGTTAAAAAATTTTTTAGGAAAAAGTGTTGATCTGGAAGGCAAACCGGCTCTAGAAAGCAATTGGTCATTATGAATCTTGATGATACAACATGAATGTTCCCAAAATTTAAGACAAATATTATTTTGTAACACTTCAAACTATCAACCCACGTAAATTACCAATTTCTTGAGGAATGCTACCCTTGATTTTGCAATTATATGCGTAAAGTTTTTGAAGAGGAGAAGAAAAATTCCCAATTAATGGTGGAAGCATTCCAGTAATGAAATATTTAACCTAAAGTTAAAAATGTTAGATCTCTACAATTAGTCAAAAAAGAGAGAAAACTCCACTCTATTGTAGATGAATCCATCTTCAAGTAATTAATTAAATCCAAGGAAGAGCTCGCTGAGGAATCTCAAGCTGCCGTAAGTGTTTGGAAAAAGGCCAGAGAATGAGTTTGAGCTCAAGTCTAAGCCAATGAGTTTAGAAGCATTGGTGATGGAATTGGGAATTGTTCCCATAAGTTTATTAATCCCCAATGCTAAAAACTCCAAGTTCAGAAGTGAGTAGCCAAGTGTTGATGGTAGATAGCCTGTGAGTTGATTGCCAACGAGGTTACTGAGTGTTATGGTTGAAATGTTGAACATAGAGGGCGGAAAGAGACCACTTAAGTTATTGGGACCAAGAACTAGAGTGCTTTTGTAGATTTCGAATCCCGGTTGGAATTTCATCTGCCATAATTTCAATTTTCTTGTTGAATTGAAAGTGTCAAAAATACATGCAGTGGAATATGGTAAAATTCTTGCCATGCTCCATTTGGGAAAAAAGTTTAGTCATAGCAAAAACGTGGTACTTTTAGGGAACAATCAATTTGTGAATTCACACAATTGGGCTGTGGCTAACAATTATTAAAAATATAAATTGAAATATATACAAAAATTCGTGGGTACGTCCAAAATTTAGTATTCATATATATATATATATATAGAGAGAGAGAGAGAGAGGTTTAAGGGAAATAATTTTAAATGTAACTTTCACAATTTTACAACCATAGATTACAATTTATCCAAAGGTAAAAATTAAAGTTTTTATTAATGTTTTAAGTAATAAACCAATAAATAACTGTGGGTCCCTATGGAGCACCAAAAAAAATATGTAGGTTCCCCTTAAGAGCACCAAAAAACTTTTCTCCCCGTTATGATAATATATTATTTTTCCTGTTACTTTCTCTTACTTTTCCCGTTTTGCTCTCCCAATATTACCGTGCGTTATAATTTAGATTGAGTTTCTCTGCTTTCATTCAAAAATTGCAAAAATTGAGCCAACACCATGGTTTCTCACTTTGGATCGAGTTGAAAAGGTGTAAAAATACAAAGAAAATTTTGTTTTATTGTAAAAATATAAAGAAAATTTTGTTTTGTCTACATATATAATGAAAGTTTCCCACAAATAAAATTAAGTAACAATAATGTTTGGGATGTCAACATTTGAGTCCCAACTTAAATTTCAATGTTATGTGTCACTTATCTATTGAATGATGGATTTCATAGATAGTAAAATTACTTAATTATCATCTAATGGATGAATGTCATATTAGTTGAGACTTCAATTGAGACTTATATATTAGAATACTAAGCATTGCTCTTTAAATAAAATCAAACATGACAGAAATATAATTCCTTATCTATCCTTATTTTCACACCATTAGCCAAGAATCATGGAAACCACAATCAGCCACCTTAAAGCATCACCAAAAAGCTCAACTAATTTTACTCTTGAAACATCTATTTGCTTACCTATGTGACAAATAAGAAAGTAAAAAAAATAAGCTATCATTGAAAAAGCTCTTCAAATATAAATAAGTTAATATTATTTTAATCAAATAACTATTTCTTAATGGAAAAATAAATAGTAGTTAAAGCAATTCTCTCTCTCTATAATAAAAAGTAATAAAATATAAATTGAAGAGGAAAAAAGCACTCTACAAAATTAAAGGGAGAGAAGTAATAAAATATATATTACGATAATAAGAATCAATCGTAATATCTTTAATCAACTTTCAGCTTGTATATTTTTATGAATAATATATTTGTTCCTTAGTTTTAGACTATTATTAGTGAATTAGCTGTCTATTGTACTATTGTATAAATTAGTGAAGAAATCAAAGAAATAATTCAAGCTCTCAAACACATAATAGCCTTATTGCACAATTGTTTTAAGACGATCTTCTTGCCATGAAATTTCTACAGTAGCCACAGTTAAGTTTATTCCATTGTATTTTGACATATTCAGAAATGCAGAAGGAATAAAACAATGAAAATAGTTTTAGTTACACTGGTGACCGGTATGAGGCATTATCATTTGAAAACCAAAGGAAATCTGTTGGAATATTTTGAAATGACAATTGATCATAAAATCACTGCCCAAAACTCTTCATAATTTGTCTGTGCTGCATGGATAGAGTAAATTTATTAGAAAAAAAAAATCCGGAAAAGAAGAGAATAGTTGGGAGAAGAAAAATAATCGTTGGAGACATGAAAGATCGATAAAACAAACAATTAACAACGGCGAAGAAGAGAAGGCAGTGGAGAGAGAAAACATTAAGATACAGTAAGAATGAGATTTCCTAAGTGTGGGAGAATTGTGCCTTAAAGACCCATAACTGACAAATCCAAGGCCGTAACTCTATTATGACCAGCACCGTAAGAAACTCCAACTAACTACAAAGTGCGTATGAAGTATGAATAGGCTCGAATCCATTTGTTAGCTAGAACGGCCTACAGCCCATCTAATATTTAGGAAAATTTTCAATTTTATTTACAAAAATACCATTATACGTAACTGCTGCTGTTATCTTTACAAGTCCGCCATTCCATATAAACTTAAAAACAGATCATATAAATTTAATCCAAAATCTAATAACTCGTCAAACTCACTAAAGGTGCTTTTGTTCAACGATAAAATTTAAAATTCAATCTTACTCACTCATTAAATCAGGAGAAGTTATGAGAGCAAACAATGCTGGAGAGGATTTTCATCCTTGTTTCCCATCTTCAATTTTTCTTTTCCTTTTTTAATATAATAATCTGTCCCTCCCTCATTTTAAACTAAATAATTTAAATCTTAAAATCCAAAACCCAATAATTTTATGATATAAAAACAAAAGTTATAACCAAAGTCAAATAGTGATTAAAATAGATTAAAAATAAATTAGCTTAGAAAATAAAGTACACATTTTATTTATTAATTATTTATACAAGTACAACATCAATGAAACTGAAAGATAAAATTGTGGCAAATTCTTAGTCTGTTTAAATTCCTACCAACATCATATACTAATATGCTAATATACAATACCAATTAAAAAAACTTAGCTAACGAAATGGAAACATTATTGAGCTTACTTGAAAGAAGAAACTAGGTCTCTGAATAATGATCAATCTTATTGAAAGTTTGAACGAATAAAACTAGAGTTCTAATACTCTTTTATAACAAGCTTAAATATTGTAAATTACCAAAATAGACAAATCCGAATTATAATATGATAATTAAATTCTCCTAATCAAAATAAGAAAAGCAAAATAAACGGCACTCAAATCTGAATTCTAAAAAAATGATAAAAATTCAAGAAGAATCATGAAAAATAGAGAAAAATCTTAAAACTAGGAAACAATCAGAAAATAAGCATAATAAATGGCTCAATCACGAGGCGGAACAGCTTAGATGGTTCCGGGTTTTATTCATCTCATCGTAAGTTTCGAAATTGTATATTATACGTAGAAAACATACACCTGTAACCCGAGTTATGGCCTTTAGAAGGTACCCTCCTCGCGACACACAACACCCTACATCATTAGCCCACCTTAAAAAAAGGAAAAAAAAATGCTGACTTCACCCCTACATATGAAATTTACCAATAATTATGCATCCGTGGACCGTGGACGTAAGTTTTCAATGCAAGAAGAGCGAACTGGTCCGATGTTATGTTTTTTACGCTAAGCATAGCAGAAACTAGCCGTGAAATAGTGTATCAACAAACTAGGAACAAAGTAGAATAAGCGCATTTCATTTTTTCCAATATATAGAGATTCAAGCAACCTAAGTGTTATGTGAGATGGATATAATTTTCAAGAGAAGGAAAATAGCATACTTATTATGGGTCCGGATGCCACCACTTAAATTTATTTGGCTTAGATTAAATCTTATCTTCTTTCCATGGGTGAGATTAAATGTTATCATCTCTACTCTTATTTCAACCCATCATATTTAATTCAAGTACTTCTCCAAATATACACTTAATTGTCATTTGTAAGATTGACCATTCTTCTCCTTCAATTCAATTAATCTCTAATTCTGTAAGGAACGTCGAGGGCCGGCCCGTTATTGAGTTCATTTTCTATCAAAACCATGGTTCTTATTGTCATAGGGCTACTTTGAAAGCGGCGTGTTTTGGGAAAAGTGGTGTGGGATTTGAGATTGTTTGATGAAGAAGAAGGAAGAGGGAACATAGTGAATGAAGAGGGAGGGAAGATTACGGAAGTTAATAGCACTGAAATTGAAATTTGGTTGGGAAAGTTTAGCAGGAGAAAAAGAGGTTAATTTAGGTTAAAAAAAAAATTAAAATTAAAACGTTAAATTTTATTACTGTCACGTGTTCATTGATATTTTAAAACATAGCACTACTAAAAAAATAGTCTTTTGTCACATTTGTCTTGTGACACTTTATTATAAAGTATCAGTAATTACATGTATTTACGGCATTTTCCGTGTTTAACAGATAAGTATCACAAATTGCTAATACTATAGTGTCAGTAAATTAAATATCACAGATTCGTGACATTAAAGTATTAGTAGTTAAAAAAATAAAATTTTAATTTTATATCTACTAATAATTAAACCGAAGACCCCTAAGCCATAACCTTTTGATTTTAACCGCTATACCACTCGGCCACAAATTGCATTTTTGAACTTATAAATTAATAAATAAATAATATTAAAACTTAAAATAAATTACATAGAAACCATTAGTACTATGTCGTTTTTCATGTATGGTCTGTGTGAAACCTAAAACCTAAAAAGTTTTGTTAAGTCAAAAATCTATCTCACGGCCGCCGAAGCTTTCTTCCTTCTCTCTCCTTCCCTCTCTCTCGCTCTCTTTCTCTCTGTAATAATGATCTACCTTGAAAGCCGCCTTCGTCAACACCTTGAAAGCCGCCGTCCTTAAGCTAAAATATCCCTGAAAAGAACCCAAAAAATGCTGTGAAGAATTTGGGCAAAGCTAAGGTTTGAAAGTCCGAATCAGTGTTGTGGTAACTCTTTGTCTCATTCTTTATTCTCATTGTTTAAGTATTTATCTATTAATTGGTTGATGTTTATTGAGTGCGAATGAGAGGTTGCACTTGTTTGGAAATCTAGCCATCTAGGGTTTTTGTTGCTTATAATCTAATTTAATGTTTAATAAAATAAATAAAACGCAGATGTATTATAGTTGGAATTTCGTTTATTAAGTGAAAGAATGATTACAATCGGTGATTATGGATTTAGGTTGAATGCAATTTGTTAATTAAAAGAATAATGGCAATCGAAAATCATGGGTTTAGTATATATTATATATTTCGATTAATGGTGTGTATGAAAACCCAAAACCTAAAATTTTCTTAAGTAAAAATCTCAGTTCTCCCTCACGACCTATAAACCCATCACTCTCTCTCTTTCTCTTCCCCCTCTTTCTAGCTAACAACCCAAAACTTATTGTGAAACCGCCATATCAATCGTTCAAAGCTCATTAGTTAGCTGATTATTGTGAAAAGCAAGGTTATTGTTTGTTTTTATGTCTAATTTTACTTTAAACGTGGGGATTTATGATTTACGAGTTGCTGGACACTTGATTTTGAGGTGAAAGATTAATTAATAGTTTACGAAATTATGCTGAAAATTTGAGGATTGATACATTGTTGTTATGAACTTGGTTGTTTCCGAACTTGACTAAATAACTTTCAATTGATTTGAAAGTTTGATTAAACTAAGTTTAAATGAGAACATTTTAATTCTGGAAATTTTGGAATGAATTGGGTTTATATTTGATTTTGAATGGATTTCTCAATATGGTTGGTTGTTGTCCAATTTTATTAGAAATTACATATTTACCATGTTTGATATTGCAAATGTATAGTCTAACAAAGTTAGAATAAGCTGAAATTAAGATAAACTACACTTCTATTTGCATACTTCGAATCTGGAAAATTTTATTTTGATTGAACTTGTAATTTATTTTTAATGATTTTTCAAACTCTGCTGCCTCTGCAGTAACTTCTTTTGACAGAACTGTTCATTAATCTTTGATCCTATCAAACACCAGCCTAATGATATCGTAATAACCTCAAATTTTAATATGTTATTAACTTATATGTCCACTTAAAATCTAGAAAGTATCTTTTTGATATATTTAGTATTTTAAATTTAATAAATATTCAAACATCTGCTGCTGCTTTTACAGTTTCATATGCAATTTTAACTTATATAGTTTTATCATGTGAGAAGCAAGTGTAGAGTTGTCCGAATGACTTGGAAATTTTATTTGTGGTGCATTGACATGTCTAATTATGTTTTGTAAGTTTCATAGCATTCCAAATAGTATTGAATTAAAGAAAATCTTAAATTCAAGTTGTCAATGTTTCTTATTAAATCTGATTAGTGATAAATCTACTAACTTGCAGTACTTTTCAGGAAAACAAATGTGTCAACACTGTGAATTGCAGTGGGAGAAGAAAGTACCAAAGGCATAAATCGCTTTTCATTATATTTGGGACTATTCTTAAAGGTTAGTCTTTTCCTTGTTTCTTTTTTTCTTTTTTATTTAAGGTAATCATATTCATTCTAATTTTGATTACAATCAATTTGGCTCTGTTAGACAACTCGCACCAACAAATCCAACAGCAAATGAAGATAACATTTTTTAAATGCATTCAGTTTTTGACAATAGCAAAAAGAAAAAGGAAAAATGATACTAGTTTAGGCTTTAGGAAACGTGCATCATCATTCTTGTACTGCAGCTGCCTCTATCTCGGTGCTCTCGGAGAAGTAATCTTGTTTGATTTTGCGTGATAGTTGATACAAGCCCGTCCTAGCCATTGCAGCATTGACACTAACAAGGTTCTAGTTTTTCATGTTGTGGCTTTGAAAAGTCTGCAATGTTTGCTATGCTAATGCCCCATTTGAATGTTGGAGCCCAAAAATGAATGGTTTTAGGACCAGCCGGGTGGTTCCAAAAAGCTAAGAGCTTGTTAGCTATTCTTTTTAATTGAACTAATTTAACTTAAATATTAGCCCAATTATTGATTTCTATGGTTTGCGATTGATTTGAGTTTGACATTCTTGTTTTGTGTTGGTTTGAGTTTGACATCCTAGTTTAAGACTTTGAAGGCTTCCAAGAAATGATTTTGGATGATGAGCATATGAGTAATAGGTTGAAAATTAATTTATTGTATCAAATATATACTTAGTGTAGCATATTAATTTTAAGAACTATGGATTATTCCATGAATATTCTAGTAAATGGTTATGTTATATATGCATGTCTTAATATATAATAATTATATTTTAAAGTTTACTTTTTTTTCCCCTTTCTAGGTTTAGGAAAAATGTTTAAAGTGATTTTGGGTGATGATGTCAATCAAGTTAAAGCAACATTACTTGTGAGTGGAAATATATAATGATTATATTTTTATTCTACTTTTACTTTTTTTTTATCTTCTTAAAGTTTTAAAATTAGGCAAAACTAATGAATACTTAATTACAATTTAGGGTGATATTCTTTAAATGGTTCACATGAATAGATTTAAGTAGTATAATAAATCCCATACTCACTTTATAAACGCTTAACTAAGTTTGCAAATATTATTTTTTTTAGTGGTAATAATTTTGGATCGAACTCTCAAATTATTGAAATATTTTATGTCCAAACTTCATTATGCATAATATAAATATGGAGATTCATAGTTATTTTATGCCCAGTTTAAGGAAACTGCAGTTAGAGGACTTCTTTTTTGCCTTGTTAAATAAGCTTTTAGAATGAATAAATTGAGGAAATGAGTGGTGATTTATTTATAATGGAGCATTTGTGATAGCTTTTAACTATGCACAAAAATCATTTGGTATATGTAGATAGAGTAACATGCTTGTGCTGAAAGTAGATATTACATTGAAAACTTCTTGTCTGCTATAGTTTGCTATATATATAACATTTACCAAAAGAGAATAATTGAGTTTATTTATAAATAGCTTATGAGTATTTTTTCTTGCGAACAAAATAATTTTATTTCTGTTAATTGTTGTTTCTCTAATGGTTGGATATTGGCAGCCAATTTTTTTTTCTTTTCCATATATTCGTATGCAGATTTGATCAATGTGTTTGAAGTGTTTATTCCTCAACTTCACTTGTATCCTAACCCATACAGTCTATTGAATAGAGAAGTTGCTGGTGTGATAACGCATACTACTCATATTCAAAGAGTGAAAGGCAGTCATCCTTCTCAATATGGCTTCTAGATTTATTAAATTTAGCCACAAGTAGTAGGCATTTGATTGGATGGTAGAAATTTTTATGTATTTAATTTGGATTATTTAGTTATGAGAGTAGGATATCTCATATTTTGGTTATTGAAGTTTTGAAATTTGTAATATATACTAAAAATATTTAAATGTGAAATGAAAGATTTTGTGATATAAATCAATTTCTTTTTGTTATTTTGTGGTGCCTTTTAATTTTACCAATAAATCAATAGGCAATGATCCAATTCCATTTTTTAAAAAATAAATTAACTAGTGATACCATGGTAATAGTAATCATAAACACTAATAAAATATCAATAACTACTAATACTATGGTGTCATAATATCGGTGATACTGTAGTAATAGTAAACACTGACACCACATACAAGTGTCACTATTTTTCTAACTGTCAGATTACTGACACAATTAACAAGTGTCACTGAAAGTAATTACTGACACTATTTCAATGTCAATAAAAACTATTTTTCTAGTAGTGGGGAAAGGATTAGAAGGGAAAAGGCATGGAGAGGAACATAATCCACACGCAAGAGACACACAACTTTTGAAAACAAAACTGGTAAATGAAAAATGCAAGACTCATAAACTCATAACGTTTCTAAGTAATGAAGTAAACGGCTAAACCGTGCACGTGCTTGTCAATTCTCATTGTTGTTATTGTTCCTTGTTCACTATTAGGGTCTCTAGCGACTTCGTAACGTAAATTAAGGGCTTATGCCTTTGTGTTACGCACTTTGCCCTTTCTTATTTTTACTCCGGAAGAAAGAAAAAAACAAACAAAACAAGACGAACTTGACTCACTAAGTAACCACACATCTCATTAATAAATTAAGGGATATTATCATTTTCCTACCAAAGGTATTCTGACACATCATGTCAGTACCACGATTTGGTAAAACCATCACTTTACCACCAAACGTTTAAACTGTTAGCATTTTCCCACCATTCCGTTAACTGAATAAAAATTATACTGATGTCATAAGGGTATTTTGGACATATCACGTGAGGCCAAAACGTTGCGTTTTGCAATTGTAAAGAAAACGAGCAATTTGGACATGGAGCCCTAGAAATCGAAATCAACCCCCCCTCTCTCGATTCTTCTTCCATCTCCGCCCTCTCTCGCTCATTGTAACTAACGCATATCTCTCTCACTCTCGCAGCAGTGTTGTTCCATCTCTACTGTCTTCTACTCTGTCCATTGTAAGTAGGATTACTACTTGGTTATTGTTAATGAATTTTTTCCATTTTATTTGTAATCATCAAGCTTACATGCATTTGTCGTTTTGCTGTAATTTTGGTTATTGGGCATAATTTTGGTTATTGTTCGTTACTTTTTACCTAATTAAATTGCTTTGAGTTATGATTAGCACTTGAATTTAATAGATTAGGATTATTAGTTGCCTACGGTTAATTAATTTTTGCTTACTATTAATTAATTTTTTATTTGCAATCTTCAAGCTTACATGCATTTGCCATTTTGCTGTAATTTTGGTTATTGGGCATAATTTTAGTTATTTTTCATTACTTTTTACCTAATTAAATTGCTTTGATTTATGCTGTAATTTCAGTTATTCATAATTTTTTCTCGTTTTTAATCTTGTAGATGGTGTTACCATTACAACTACATTTACAGTAAAAAGGTGAAAGACATCGTATAGGGTTGATTGAACCTGAAAAATATACCCTGCAGCAGATAATGGCTTAGAGCATTGAAGATTACCAGTGAGCATGGGTTGACGACTCCTGAAAGTGTGCAGTTATCAGTTACCAACCCAAGGAACAAGCTTTCGATTATCATAGATTCTGAGGCAATCTTGCAGGCTCAGTACGCTGCACATGATTCAATGGAAGTGGTAGTGTTTAAAGCCACAGTTTTGCCAACCCTACGTCCTGATTTACCACTTTGTGGGGTGTTACAAGCGATGCTACATAATTGTGGAGTGCGGTTATCTGCAGAGCAAATTACATGGGTGAATGATGGTGGAAATGAACCACCACCTAGGACTGGAGGCATAGAGCTGAATGAGAATGATGGGCATGAGAGTGATGATAATGATGATGTAGTATATTCAACTGATGGGAGTCGTATAGATGACACTGATGATGATGATGCTGATGACGATGACCAAAATGTAGATAATGGTGCAGATATTATGGATGATGCCAGGGGTTCTAGTTTGAAAACAAGTAGAACACATCAAATTCAGATTATGATTTGGGTACCACCTAGCTGAAGGATTATATTGAAGTGCATGCATATAAGTCAGGGCGTAATGGTAAACATAGGCTGAGGTTAGGAGATGTATTTGATGATGTTGAGCATTTTAGATATGTGTTAGGTGAAGTAATGGTGGATAACGGCTTTGAAATTACAAAGGTGTACAATGAGCCTAGGAGATTTTACGGGAAATGCAAGATTAGTGATTGTCCATAGTATGTGATGGGAGGTAAAATAAGGGGCAAGGGTGGATTTGCAATCAAAGAGTTGCAAAAGAAGTATGAATGTAGATATACTGGAAAGTCAGTGGCTGTGAACAGTAAATGGATAATAGAGAAAATTAAGAGCAAAGTTGTTGTAGATCCTCATGTGAAGATTTCCGTTCTTCGTGAGTTTATACAGGACACTTATGGTGTGCGGATAAGGGATTTAAAACTATATAGGGCTAGAGAGAGGGCAAGAAAAGACATTAATGGAGATCATGCGAGGGGATACGAAGATTTGTTTCAATATGCTGCAGTGATTCACAAGTATGATCCTGGTGTAATTTGTAAAGTGCTTTGTGATGCTGTAACTAGGCCTGAGAAAGTGCTCTTTCAGAGATTCTTTATGGCATTTCCAGCTCAAAAAAATACCCTTAGCAATGGTTGTAGGCCATATATCGGGTTGGATGTGTGTCACTTGAAATCAAAATATGGTGGAGTTCTATTAGCCGTTGTGGGTATAGATGCTAATAATGGAATGGTCTCATTAGCATTAGCAGTGTGTGAGATAGAAAATGCTGAAACATGGTCGTGGTTTTTAGAAATTCTGCATTCGTATTTTGATAATGGCTTAGAGTAGATTACATTTTGCACAGATAGGCAAAAGGGTTTGTTGGGGGCCATTGAGATAACATGGCCTACTGCATATCATAGACCATGTGCTCGGCACATATATGCTAACTTCTGCAAAGAACATCCTGATGTTAGTTTGAGAAATCTGTTTTGGAGGGCTGTCAGTAGCACTAACAAGTATGATTACGCTATTGCAATGGAAAAGCTAAAAAAAAATAAGTTAGAGGCATGGCAGTGGCTAGAGACTGAGCTTGCTGGGTTTACTTGGTCAAGACATGAGTATGACAAGAATTACAAGGTAGACCGTACAACTAACAACACTTCAGAGTGTTTTAATAGTTGGATATTACCCCACAGAGAGAAGCCTTGCTTGACCATGCTTGAAGAAATTAGATGCATGTTTATGACACTCTTTACATAAAGGAAAAAAGAAGCACAATCTTGGACCAACATTCCACCTAAAATGAAAAAAGAATTGGATGCTGCATATGAAGGTGGAAGCAAGATGAATGTAATGGCTTCTGGGGATCTTCACTTTCAAGTATAATTCTAACTCATGTTCCTTATAATTATTTTTTTCCTGAACCTGAATGTTTGTTAGGTTAATCAAATTTTTTTCCTCAACCTTATAATTATTATTTAATCATTATGTAATTTTTGTTAGGTTAAAGACAATGGTTATTATCCAGCAAGGAGGTTCATTGTCGATCTCATGAGCAGGTCCTGTGATTGTGGTTATTGGGACCTAGTTGGAATCCCCTATACTCATGTTATGGTTGCAATTGGTCATGCTAGACACACGGCAACAGAGCATCTACCAAAATACTTCACCAAAGAGGCATACTTAAACACATATGCAGTGATGTTCAAGCCAATTCCTGACAAAGTTACATGGGACCCTTGTGATAGGCCCAAGCTCTTTCCACCTGAGATTACCAAGAAGATTAGAAGACCAAAAAAGTCAAGGAAAAGGGCAATCACTGAGCTAATAAAAAAAAATCATTTTATATCTACTGTTCCTTTTGTGGTGGGATGAACCACAATGTCAGGAAATGTGCATTAAGGCCATCGATAGCAAGAGAATTAAGAGCCCGAAAGCAGGTAACAGCCACTGAACCTAATGTTTTAATTGTTTTTACGTGTATTGAACTTAATTTTTTATTGTTATCTATGTAATTTTAAATAGGGAGTTAGTGGGCTGGGAGAAAGTTCTAATGCAACAAGTACTTCGAAGAGGACAAATAAAGTGGTAATTCGTTTATTGTTATTCATTGAATAATTTTTAGTTTGTTGTAAATATTGATGATTCGATTATTTATATATTTCAATTTAAATAGGTTGTAGGTGGTTCACAAGAGAGCTTTATTGCTCATAGAGGAAGATGAGGTACTGGTAATAGAGGAAGAGGAGGGAATGGAGGCCAAAAGGGCCAAGGGGGTAATAGAGCAAGAGCAAGAGGCGATGGAGTAAGAGGACGTAACAGAGGAATGATAGCTAGAGGTACAAGAGGTATGTTATTGTTTCAAATTAATGTTTGATGTCTGCAAATAGCCATTGCTGGTCTTAGATAATAAGGTAATAATTTTTTTGTCCAGGCCAATATGAAGCTGATAATGTTTCCCCGAATCCAACTCAAGGCTCACAAGCTTCACAGATATTAGATGCTTTATGAAATATTACCATTAGGGTGCTGTTATGTATTTTGGATGCACAAACTTTATATTAGTGCATTAAGTTGCTGTTATGTTTTTGGAATCCACAAACTGTTTTGATTACTTTCAAGTTGCATTACATCTTAAACTATAATGTTTCATTAAATCTTCAACTACAATTATTGATTGCTACAATATTTTTTCATGTTTATTACATTACTTCCTCATAAATAAGCATATCACAATGCCACAAATAAAAACTATGACCAATTTCAGTTTCGCTTCAATGCATCATAGCCGTTCACTTATCTTCATCACATCTTCATTTAGGTTCATGCCATGACCAGATGTAATGTTACACATTTCCATATCTTCTTTTGCTGCCCATTGCCAAAAATTACATTTTTTAAACCTGCATGTCCAAAAGAGTTTATTAGGGTTTTCCGACGTTGTAGATACCATCGCACATGCCTGCACTCCACAATTGTAGTATTTAGGGTAGCAGGTAACTTCAGCATGTTTCTTAGCTCGAACCCTGGTATTAACACTTAAGTTACTACTGAAGGCCATTGTTTTGTTTGAATTTATGTGTATGAAGGCTGAAACTATGTTTGGTTTTGAGTGAAGATTAAGAAGAGCTGGATTTTTTGAGCTTGGATGAAATGTAGTGTTTAGAGTGGCTTATTGTTGCTGTCTTTAAATGATAAAGTGTGTTTGGTTTTGCTGTCTTTGAGCTGGGCATGTCATTTTCTGACATTGTAGTTGTGTGTTAAAAATTGAGTTGCTGGGTTGCCATTTGCTTTCTTTTTCAGTTGGGTTGTTGGGGCTCAAATGGGGTTGCTAGTTGGGGTTTAAATGGCCTGATTGTTAGTAATAAAATGAGCTTGCTGGTGTATAAATGGCTTGGGCTTGCTGGTGCAGTGGTATTGAAATGTTTACTATGGCTTGTAGTTGTGCGTTAAAAATTGAGTTGCTGGGTTGCCATTTTCTTTCTTTTTCAACTGGGTTGTTGGTGCTCAAATGGGGTTGCTAGCCTTTGATTTGGGGTTGCTGGTTGCTGGTTGAAATGGCTTAAGCCAACAGCAGCTCTTATAAGCATAAAAGTAGCCGTTATTTGAATGTAACGGCTACTTTTGGGATTATTTTTGTAATTAAATCATCATTTGTTGTTCTTCATTCTTGAAGGGAAAAATCATCTTTTACGCTCCAGGGGTAAAATTGACCTTTTACGAATTTTCCGTTACATATTAACTGAATTTTAACGGAATGGTGGGAAAATACTAATAATTTAAACGTTTGGTGGTAAAGTGATAATTTTACCAAACCGTAGTACTGGCATGATGTGTCAGAATGCCTTTGGTGGGAAAATGATAATATCCCTTAAAACTAATAAAAATAAATAACAAGTGAGTTAAGTGGAATCAATATCTTATTTTTGTCATATTATGAAGTCAAGGACCCCATTTGACTTTGGTTTGTGTCTTGGACCTTTGACCAATTTTTGAACTATTGGACTCTTGATCACATTGAAAAGACTAAAATACTCATATTTACATAATAATTTCATGCAATATATGACACTATAGTGCAGCACAAGATAGTTTCATGCAATATATGACAATATCGCGCAATATATGACAGTTGTGCATGTACTTATGTTGCACAACTCTTGTCATGAAACATAAACCCTAAATATTGATTTCAAAAAATTTATCAAAAGTACCAAAACCAAACTTATGAATGTGGTTAAATACATACCTAAAGAAAGTTTGTAAATTACTGAAATAGCATTGGTCAGTTATTGCAAGATTTTGTGAGTTTTAGCTTCCAAGAAATGAGAGTTTGATTTTTTATAACTGAGAGTGAATGAGATTAGAAGATTTGTAAGAAAATTCTTTTATATTTTCTTACAACAAAAGGATATTATAGACATTTAACTGACTTTGGGTCCAAATTTTACCATTGGGTCTAAATCTCACGACTGAACCCCTCTAGAGGTTCCTTTAAAAAAATTGCTCCTTATTTTTACTTTATTTTTATTAATTGTCAGTTACTAAATGTAATTTAAATGAGACCCAATTAAATATTGTTCCAAATTTTCTCCATTTTCAGACCCCAGGCCCGCTATCAATGTCTTCACGAAACCCTCCTCAAACTGTTCCTCTGTTTCGCCAAAATGCCTCCTCATCCCATACCGTCCGATCAAATCTTCGATCGAATGTCATTCCATTATCAAAACCTTCAATCCCCATATCGGTTACGTTTGTTTATCAACAGCTTTGCAAAGAATCAAAGTTGCTATTCAAGGACAAAACTCAGTTCCCGGTATTGCCATACCACTATCAATAAATTCTTTTGTGCATTCAATTCAACAATTGAGTGCTTCCCAAGAAAGGAGAAGTGCGTTGTGTGTGGGAACCCTGTGAGATTGTCATCGGGCATGCATTCTCTTTATTCGTGGATCTAGTTTCCTTTAGTTTTCACTCTATAGTCTTTAACTTGCTAAATAAAAAGGATTCATGAAAAAAAAAAATGTTTGTTGATTTTGATTGTGATTAATCTCTTTGTGGAAATTTCCGTAAGGATGACGAATAGTTTGATTCTGGAAAAAAATAAAATACACGACATTGACGTAGGACTGCCAGATTTCTGTGTCCAATTTCTGCTCTGCTCAAAAAAATGGCTATTATTCCAAAACCACAAACCCAGACAAGATAACAAACAAAAAAAGTAAAGTTAATTACATTAAGCAGTTGCAGCAACATCATCCAGAGACCAGAAACGTCTGTTTAATCTTCTGGAGCTTCACAACGACATCTGTCATACACATCCTCTGTTCTGGTGAATCCATGCAACAACCCAATGCCAAATGCATGATTCTTAATAAACAATCCATTTTGGCATAAGAAGCTTGCACCTCGCGCACCAAATTTGCATCAACAACTTCGGTCAATCCATGAGGTAATGACTCCTTAATCCAATGCTTTAAACTCATTTCTCCAGTAAACATTTCATCTGTAGGCTTCTTTCTCGTGAAAGTTTCCATCAATAAAACACCATAACTATAGACATCGCATTTAGGTGAAATAATTCCATCTGATGCATACTCTGCATTTTTTTCCAATTTTGATTCATCATAAATATATCCCACCACAAAATAAATGATATACAGATAATAATCATTTGACAATAATCGATCCAAACTTTGCCTATGCTTGAAAAAAGGGAAAAATTTAGAGTTTAGATTTGAAATTACCTGGAGCCATATAACCAATTGTAGCCATTGTCATGGTTTGTGTCACAGACTCATCACCTTCACCTAAGAGTTTAGATATGCCAAAGTCACTCACACGTGCCGTCATATTTTTATCTAAGAGAATGTTGTTGGGCTTCAAATCACAATGAACCACTGGTGTTGAATGACCGTGATGGAGATATTCAAGAGCCAACCCCACATCTATCATTATATTCAACCTCTCTAGGGTATCTAAAAAATAGTTGTGAGAGTACAACCACTTCTCTAGACTACCATTGGGCATGAACTCAAGCACCAAGGCCTTAAAATCTAAATTACAACAGCTGCTAAAAATTTTTATGAGATTTCGATGACGAACATTCCTCAATACTTCACATTCTGATTCAAAACTCCTAAATGCTCTCTCTAGCTGTAGATTGAAAACCTTTATTGCAACATTAGTCCCATCAAAAAGTGTTCCTTTGTATACTGATCCGAAGCTACCCGCACCAAGCAAGTTATATTCATTAAACCCATCAGTTGCCTGTTGAATATCTAGGTATGATGTTCTTCTCCATGTTGCTAGAGCAAATAAATCTTCCTGAGGCGGATTTTTTGCACTCCTATTTCGGTATCTTATGAACAGAATGATGAGAATCACTATAAGTGTAGTGGATATTATCAGAGGCAAAAAATATTTAAGGAAAATTAGAGCAGCTTTCTTGGATCCTTTGGTGTCATCTTCCTTGCAAGGTGGGACTTGGAGTCTTGATGGACCACAAAGTGCATAGTTCCAAAGGAACGATTGAGCTGAGAAGTTTCCAAAATGTCCATTGGTAGGGATTTTCCCTTCTAGCCTATTGTGAGACACATTAAGTCGTTTCAGGTGTGAAAGTATCTCGAATGACTTAGGAATTTCTCCAGAGAGATTGTTGTTGGAGAGATCCAAGTATTCCAAGCTTGTCAAACTGCCAAATGAATCAGGGATACTATCTTGAAATCGATTACGAGCCAAGGACAGAGTAATTAGATCTTTGAGGCCACCAATGGTTATTGGAATATTTCCTGATAATTGATTTCTTGATAAATTTAAATATATCAAGACCTTCAAGTTTCGTATATCTGAAGGGAGAGAACCACTTAACGAATTTGAAGACAAGTCTATCCGCAATATATACTCAAGACTCCAAAATGATGATGGTATACTAGAGGTAAGCTGGTTGGAGCCTAAGTGGAGTTGTCTTAGAGATATCAAACTTGACAAGCACGTGGGTATAGGTCCATTGAGATTATTACGTTGCAACTGTAAATTACTCAGCCTCTTTAAATGGCAAATATTGTAGGGGATGTATCCTTGTAAATTATTTCTATGGAGAACTAGGGCTTGCAGCTGCTGTAATCTTCCTAGTGTCGTTGGAATAGTTCCATTCAAGTCATTGGTAAAGAGGCTTAAAGCTATCAAGCCACGTAAATTACCAATTTCTTTGGGAATGCTACCCTTGAGTTTGCACTCGTGTGCATAAAATTGTTGAAAAGAAGCAGAGAAATTCCCAATTAATGGCGGAAGGATGCTATTTAAGGGATTAGAACCTAAGCTTAGAGCTCTTAGTTTATTGCAGTTTGTCAAAGAAGAAAGAAAGCTCCACTCTCCATTAGACGACGTTTCAGTTGTCAAGTAATTAGCCCTGATGTTGAGGGTGCTGAGGTGTCTCAAATTGCCAAATGTATTTGGAATTTGGCCTGAGAGTGAGTTTGAGTTCAAGTCTAGGCCAATGAGTTTAGAAGCATTGGTGATGGAGTTGGGGATTGTTCCGGTAAGTCTATTGGCCCACAAGAGTAAAAACTGTATGTTTGGAAGCGAGTGGCCCATCGTTGATGGTAGGTGGCCTGAGAGTTGATTGCCAACTAGATTAATGATTATTATGGTTGAAATATTGAAGATAGTGGTTGGAATGGGACCAATTAAGTTATTGAGAGCAAGAACTAGATCCGCCAGGTTTTTTAAATTGCCAATCTCGTTTGGAATTTCGCCTGCACATTGGTTTGAGAGTTACTGAGCTTTTCAATTTTCTAGTTGAGGCGAATGTTAAGAAAATACATGAAGAGGAATATGATCAAATGCATGAGAGTTGAAAATTACGTTTTAACACCATAATTCTCTCTTGCTCCAATTGGGAAAAGTTTTTATCAAAGCAATTTGTGATTTGTTTTATATATATTTAGAAATTCTTAGGCGTCGGTGCCCTATTTTTTTTTAATACGAACACATTATTAAATCATCTCATTTAACAAAGCTAATATTTGATTTACTATTAAATTGTGTGATTTAATAGATTGATTCTATTAAAATCACATAATTTAATGTCTATCCACATGAAAAAAAAAATGAAGACACCAACATGAGAGAAGGTTAGTCCTTCTTTAGTGAAAATATGCTCATTTTGTTAAGGTGAAAATGCCACTAACAAATAAAAAACACAAATCTCATTACATTAACAGGTAAAAAAACATAGTTTCCAATGTATTGACATCTATGTTTTTTTTTTTTAATACATCCTCATTTTAATAAAATGAGAATTTATATATATGGGTGATTTAGTCCAGGATTGTAGATTTTATGATTTTAAAGCATATAGTTTAATAGTATAATGTCATTATTCCATTAAACATTATGGTTTAATAACTTTTACGGTCATTACACTATTAAACCACATGGTTTAATAATTTTCCTTGACTTTTACAAACATAGGATCTTGGATTGGAATATATATAACCATGACTATCAATAGAATTAATTGTATTCAAGAAATAGTAGTTCAATTGGAACGTTTATTAAACACCTTATAAGCCAAAGATAAGTTAGGTCATATTTGGTATTGAGGTCTTGTAGATTTTAAATTATAACTACTGTTGAAAAAAATTATAATTATGTAATAAAAATTAATAATATATAGTAAATATGATTTTTCTCTAATAATTCGAGATAGTATAAGTGTTTCATTATGAAAGTTTGAGATTAAATTAACTTAACTTTTAAACCACAATGGTTATTTTATATAGTTAAAATCCAAACATAAAGCCCCATCCGCCAGGAAGGGATTTTTTTAAATTAATTTTTGACTTTCTTCTAGCCTTACCTCCGAACATTTAAGTGTCCTAACTTATACAGTTGTCCACCTTAATACCAAATATGTCCTTAGCGTCGGTGTTGATACGTTGGATTCCAATTGAACTAAAGATAATGATCAAAACCAAACAGCTTTAAAATACTTCATTAATTACCTCCTGATGTTACAACTTTCACAATCACACCATCCCACACCACAAAATCAATTAGGAGGGAAAGTGTCAGTCTCTCTAAATTTGGCATTTTTACTAAGGATATTTTCTACCTGTTTTGTTTGTGCAACCAGAAAAGAATATGGTGTTGATGTATTTGCAAACTTTTCAAATAGACTTTTACCACTAATAAAGTTTTTACCCAAATAAAATTATTTTTACCCTTTTAAAAATGTGTAAGGAAAGCAATCTCCAAGGATGCATGCAATTGCAAATATGTATGCTTAAAAAAGACAAGGTGGAAGCAGAACATACCTCGCAGGTTGTTATCAGCAAAATTCAGATGCACAAGCTTACTCAAATTTCCAATCTTTGAAGGAATATTTCCGCTAATACTATTGAACCTTGAGTCCAATCTCACCAAGCTTGATAAGTTGAAGAGAGAATTGGGGATGGGACCTGTAAAACTGTTATTACGAAGACTCAACACTTGGAGTTTGGAAAAGACACCAATCCATGATGGAAAGCTTCCGGTCAAATCATTGTAAGCGAAACTGAGGAATTTGAGCCGGCGCAATTGCCCTAATTCATTTGGCAGATAACCACGAAAATTGTTCTCACTGATATCAAGATACATTAGGAATGAGAGATTTCCTATTTGCGGCGGAACGGTTCCTCCGAGACTCATATGTGAAAGGTTGAAGGTTGTAATTCTATGACGGCGTGCACCGCAAGAAATACCAATCCAACTGCATACTGGGTATGAAATGGACCAATTATCTGCCAAGACACCTCGAGGATCACTGACATGAGCTTTAAATGCAAGAAGAGCTGATTGATCCGTTGTTAAGTTTCTTACGGCTGCCGTAGCTGAGCCAGCCATGAAACAGTGTAACAATAACATCGGAACAAGGTAGGAAAAGCTCATATTGGCTTTTCTAAGCTAATTAAGGGGTGAGGGAGATAGATATAAAATAAATTTAAAGCAAAGAAAAGTAGCGTGCTTCTGTATACAAGAGATTCATCATGATGAGTTTGCTATTTCACTTCTCTAATTTTTTAAATTATTTATATATGTCTCACTCAATCTGTAATGGAAGTTCAAATAAAAAAGAAGACTTCACACAGAATTGTGTAGAATCACGCAACGTGGAATATGCGCAAATTCATTTTCATAGACTTACCAACTACCAAGTAAACGCGTGTGTGCGCGGGTGTGCGAGTCAATCTTTTGTTGTCATAATATATTGATTATTAAAGGATATAATAATAATAGTATGAAAAAGAGTTTGTGTGTGTCTATTTTTAAAACCAGCGTCTATTTAACTTTTTTATTAAATCTTGAGAGTGTCTGAGTACAATAAATTTAAAATTGTATGAGGCTAACAATTCAAAATTTAAAAACTTAAGTTGAAATGACCTAACTTTTTCTTTTTCATAGTAATTATAATAGTCAACGGTGACGGCCGGCCAACTCGTAAAGTAAATTGAGGGGTCCATGCAATTTATCTGACCAAATCTTTTACCATCTTCGGGTCCCGCTATTACTGTCTCCACAAAATTGAAGCAAATAATAAAATTAGACAAGCGAGAGTGCAGGGAACCTGCACCACCCGAGTAATGAGTTGATTTCATGTGTTGAGATCGGTCTTCATTTGATAAAAATTAATAAAATATTTAAATTTTTTATTTTTTTATTATATTATGACTACCCAATACCTATTTTACAATATATTTAATTTTTTTATTAATTACTTTTAAAATTTATTTTAATTATTTTATAAAATTTCATGAATAATTGATATTTATATTTAACATAATCTAATTCGATATTTTACCAAACATAAGACAATAGAATATAATCTAAATTAATTCAATCTAATTTAATTCAGTCCAATCCTAATAATTAAATCCAATAAAATCATGCAATGCCAAATGTAGCCTAAGAGCATAATGCTGAAGGTTTTAAAAATAAATGTCAACAATCAATCTCTTGATAGACAGTTTAAATGAGAGTAAGGATATTTGTGTGGCATACATATTATTATTATTATTACTGTTATTATTTGTTAAGTTAACGGTAACTCTCAACAAGATAAGGAATGTTAATAATTACTCCAGCACGTAAATCTATTTAATTCATAAGTGTTAAAAATGAGACTCGGCTACCTTGCAACAGTTACAAGGTACCATCAAGTTTTGTCTTTTCTTGATTTCAGTGCTTTACCATTGGATTTAATGAAAATGTAGCTTCAATGGTAGAGATTTGTCCATTTAAGTATTAACATTACAATCCCTGATATTTATTAAAAGCACAAACAAGTTAAAAATTTAAAATTTTTAGCACATAAATCCGGATTGTTTACAATTTATATTGTTTAATTAGTAGTGAGTATTAAAAATAAATTTTATTTTTAATATTATATATTTTATTTAAAAGAATAAATTTTTAATATTATTTATTTTATTAAAAATAAATATTATTTATTCCATTTTATTTAATATTATTTAGTCATATGCTTATTATTATCTTTATTCTTTCAAAAAACTAAATAACATTAAATAAAATAAAATAATCAATAGGAAGCCTTAAAAATAAATATTATTTTTAATTTTTTTGTTTTATTTAATATTATTTAATCATAGGCTTATTATTATATTTATTCTTTTTGAAAAATAATATTAAATAAAATAAAATAATCAGTAGTGAGCCTTAAAAATAGATATCATTTTTAATATTTTTTTATTTTTATTTTATTTAATATTATTTAGTCATAGGCTTATTATTATATTTATTCTTTCATAAAACTAAATAATGTTAAATAAAATAAAATAATCAGTAATGAGTGTTAAAAGATTAATATTATTTTTATTTAGTCATAGGCTATAATTATATTTATGCTTTAAAAAACTAAATAATATTAAAAAATCAATAGTGTCTTAAAAATAATATCATTTTTAATATTATTTATTTTATTTAAAATAACATTTTAATATTATTTATTTTATTTAACATATTTTTAATATTATTTATTTTTTATTTAATATTATTTAGTCATAGGCTTATTATTATATTTGTTCTTTTTGAAAAAGATAAATAATGTTAAATAAAATAAAATAAAATTACATTTTAAAAAGTTACTAGCCAAAACATATAAACTTATAAATAAATGTAAAAAAAATAATATTAAATAAAATAAAATTACATTTTAGAAATTTACTAGCCAAAACATATAAACTTATAAATAAATGTAAAAAAATAATATTAAATAAAATAAAATTACATTTTAAAAGGTCACTAGTTAAAGCATATAAACTTATAAATAGAACATAAATAAGAAAGAAAATAAGGGGTTAAATAAAATTTAACGTCACATAAGACAAAAATTAGTGGAGCTGGACCCTTAAAAATGATGCCAAAAAACTCGGGTATGTGTAGTTACATGTTTAATCCCTTTTGACATCACATTTTGACATCACATAGTTATCAAAAATAAATATAGTTAAGCAACTATCAATCTCTAAGCTAAGGTCTGGTTCCAATAGTGAAGAGCGGTTTTCTTAAGCCTAAAATTTTGGTCCGAACTTCAGTAAATGTGGTAGTTAATTGAGAAAAAAAAATAGCAACTACCAATCTTCTTTTATTGTAACAAGTAAAAATAACAAAAATATAGCATAATAATGATATTTGATCTCCTTAATTTATGGTCTTCACCCCCATTTTCCAATCAATTCCATGTATTTCTAAAATTACATTTTATCTATCTTTTTCTAATTTTCATCTCTCAAAAAAAAAAAAAAATTGCTCAGTTTTTTATTGAATAGAATTGAAAAATTATTGGAATATGAATTAAAGATAATGACTAATAGAACCAATTCAATCGAAAAGAAAGATTGCTCAGTTTCATATATTACCAAGGATTGTTGCATGCTTATAAACTCATTGGAGCTGACAGAACCCAAAAATCTCTCTGAATATTAAGAAGTACCTGTACTCAAGTCTTGTTGAATTATTTAATGAAAAATTATAACAAAACCAACAAGTTATCTGAAATTCCATTTATTACAAATCTGGAAAATTATTTTAAAGAGCTTAACAACTAGAAGTCCCAGAGCTTAAACAAAACTTATAATGAAAAGCTTATAATTAAAGAATAAGAGCCTTTGCACCATCAAGTAGGCTGACTTTACAAATTGAACAGCACAACTTATTTGAACCCGGAACCAGCTGGGTGGAAAAGTAAGTAAAAAACATTAAAATAGGGGCGAGTGATAACTCAGTGAGTGGAGTGTTTTCATTAGAAAAATATAATATAAGCACATATTTACAGCATTAACAACTGGGAAAATTACAATTTTTGGAATAAATAATTACTGTTCAGAACTTAAATAAACTCTAAACTTAACACAAAATAAATACAGTTTCAGTTAATATAAAAATTTTGGTTCGGGAAAAGAAATTACAACTCTTAATTAAGGTTAGCCAAAGGTATTATAAAAACTAAATTCTGGAAGTTATTAAATTACTCCTCAAAAATATGATCCAAAGGCCACACATGATGGAGCGAGGTGTAGCAGAAGTGGAATTGATTGGGTAAGGAACACTAGATATCGTTCTAGCACTGGACCAAGTCAACGCGATTAACTTACGCTCTAATGAAAGCGTGATTAGATATCATTCTAACCCAAACGACTAAATGAAATTTTTAATCTAATCCAAACGATTCTACAAGAAAGATTTTGATAGATAATACCCAGAGAGAATTAGAAAAGAGAGGTTTTATTAAATAACTGAATCTGAAGTTATGAAAATAATTACAAGACCTCTCTATTATAAATAGAGTAAACTCACTTCTCTAAATTAACTTAAAAAAGGGAAACTAAATCACAATTATATTGGAAATAAAAGTTACTCTCCTAAGTTAAATCTCATACCTTAATTGACTGTAATAAAAATAGAAAGTCCTAAAATAATAAAATTCCATAATATACTCTAATGAAAATAGAAAGCCCTTAAATAATAAAATTCTAAAATCTTAAAATTCCCATAATAACCTAAATTAACTTCCTACATCAAAACACTTAAGAAATTACATACTCTTTTATAGCAGTGACAAACACTAAGCTGTAATACTAAAAAATAAAGGATCATATAGTAAATTAACAACTAAACAAAAATTTCAATGCAGATTATATTAAAAAAAATAAAAAAATAAAACCACAAGCTAGTTCAATTTAAGGTTTAATAAAACTCTGACCATTTTCTTTCGATAACAATATAAGAATATAATTATTATCTAGTTCTTATCAATCTTAATCAAATCATTTAACCAATTTTATTGAACTAAAAGACAATGTCGTACATGGCTAAAAGGAATTTATGGATTATACCAATACTAATGCAAACATTATCAAAACAGATGCTTAAGAATTAATTTTAATAAAATAACACTATTTGTTGGAAAATATTCTACTCATAGATTTAGTCATGATCAATCCTGATTTGCTGCAAGATCCTCTGGTTGATTAGCAACAGAAACTCCTTCTATAGAGTAGAGAGAAATTATAAGGAACTACGGCAACCATAAATAAAGAACATAAACTCAAAACTGCACATAACACTTCACCCAATTCCAATAAATCCTCCAACGACAGCCACTTCCTTGTTCAAGAATCGTTTTCAAGCTTCTTGTTTCCTCCAAACTTCTTCAGTTTCATGAAAACTCAGCGGACACACCTTAGTTCTCTTCCACTGCACTCATTCTTTTCTTTTTTTTTCTTTTTTTTTTTTTCTTTTTTTTTTTTGTTCTTGTTTCTTCCCTCTCTTTTGTTTAACACACACGTTACTTAATAACAAAAGCTTCCACTATAGCACGACCAATAACTAATACAATTCAAATATAAAGGGGTTGTCCCAATCTACAATTCTTATCCAACTTAACTCAGTCTCTAAATTAAATTTGAATCTAAAAATTAATACAAATTCAAAATATTAAAAGAGATAAAGACATAAGAAATCAGGATTTTACAGGAGCAGGCTGATAGAGATCCAACACCTTTGCATAGTGCTGATGGATATATATTAAATTCGTAAATGTGAAAAGGAGATAATCCAGATGACACAATGAACAAATGATACACAATGTGTGGACTGCTTGTGATTATAATTAAGAATGTGAATGTGGAAAATAAATTTAGACTGCTTGCAGAGCTGCAGGTGGTCATTTGCAAACCAAATACCTGGTGTAAATCAAAATCTTGTGCAATAATAGATAATGATTGATTCTGTATTAAAAGCTGACCCATTTAAAACTGACATGATTAATCAAAAGGTTTTGTGCAGATAGGCCATAATTTGCTGAATTCCTGGGATTATAAAGAGTTTATTTTCATTTTCCAACACAAGAGATGTAGAATAAGTAGTCGGTTGTGCGAATTTCAAAAGCGAGGAATGACAAGTTCGCAATCATATTACCACATTAGAAGGTTACGAATACAGATTATTTTTATTATGACTTCAAAACATACACAAGATTGCATACCGTATTAAATTTCCTGATATGATAAAAGGAAAAGCAGCCCAAATGGCAAACAATTTTAATTATTTAACCACAAAAGTATGCTAAATTTTGTTGACAGTGTCGAACCTCCAAGAAATAAGTAGAAACACCTCGATTTGAAGTCTATGGAGTTGTTCCAGGAAGAAAAAAATAGTATCAGTGACATGTGCAATCGAGATGCAATCATTCACATACGAAGATACTTAGTAGTTATTGTGTGTATTGGATTGTATAGTTTAAGAGCCCCAATATGCCCACTATAAATTTACACAAAATGATTATTGACACGCACGCTAATTAACACCCCAAGTTCGCAATTGTTATGAAAAACCTACCTCAATCTACACTTAAGCGTTCAATCAGCAGCATTTGAATCTTCGCTGACGATTTAATCTTCATAAACTCCCCTTCAATACAGCTCGTGAATGAGTTTTCTTCTCAGTTCCACCAATAGACTAATTCCCATATGTTTGCCTTGATTCATAGATTGCTCATCTCAGTCAGATTACTCTTAACCGCAGGGCCCCGATGATTTTTCGAATCCTAGTTTTCTTTTTTCTTCTTTTTGAAAAACCCCGGTCATGCCGGTAACTAGTTAACAACTTAATTAGCATACGTCAGTTTAAAGCCGTTGGATTTTTCTCTTTGTAATCTAACTGCCAGTTGAGTAAAAGACAAAAATACGTGTTTCCAAATCATGTATGCACAGTAACTGAACCCGTCAAATAGACATTCTAAGTTATAAGAAGTTTTAACTCCCAAGTTCATTTTTGTTAAATTACATGGTAGATAATTCACATTGCATTCTTGTATTTTGATTCAATACCCAAATTCAATCCTATACTCACAAGGTGTAATGATAGAGCCATCAATTTTCGTACAAATTAGCTAGTGTGCCATATTTGCTTGGGATGAGTAAGAACATCTGATAATCCGCATGATTTTTTTTTCTTTTTTCCTTTTCTTTTAATCAATGGGTTTGTGTCTCAACTACTCATTTGGGAACAATATATCCTTTCTTTATCGCCATCTTTATTTGTGCCGTTATGATGATTGATGCAAACCACTCCTGATCGGGTGGTTTGAGTGTATTATATCCCGACAAACTAAAATTTTAGTTTCACCACTTAATCAAACTGGTCTAAACCAAACTTCAGATGCTAAACAATAAGGGTGATGATGATATTTAGCTTTAAGTTAAACTGCCTTTCTCCTAGAAAACAAAAGATAAAACTGCTTATCTTTTAAGAGTGATGCTATCGGCACCTCTCTATAATTATTATAAAGCACTAGTTTTGCATTTATAATTATATCTTTATTCAAATGACAGCTAAACTCATTATATTACCAATTTCTTGCACTCCACCCCTTAGCTCACGAATTCTTCATAAATTATTTAAAATTCATCACAAGAATATCTTAAAGCAGAGATCGAGGTTTTTGCGATTTGTGTGGATTTGGAACTTGAAAGTTGTGCGGGTGATATTCTAGTAACAAGGGCGTGCGGGGTTTAGGTAAACTTGTCCTTTTATATAATTTTATTTAATGACTAAACTATGAGTACAGAGATGGGCTTCGTAAGGATATTGAAGGGGTTGTCACAGCTCTATTCTGTTTCTTATTGAGGAGATGAGAGATTTAGAAGGCTCACTTTCATTAAACTTTAGGTTTTGATGGGCATAGGCTGATGAGTTGGACTATTGGCACCCCTTAATTGATCTTATAAAACTTTTATTATATTAAAATTATATTAAGGACATATAAAAATAGAATTAACCTTATATTTTTCTCTCTTCTTTTTTTTCTCTTTTATAGTTTCACCTATACAATTAGTTTACACAAATTTAAAACAATATTCTTTTTTCATATTGATTATTTTTATTTTCGGGAGTTAGAGATTTTTGGTTTTGTGGAGAAAGAAAGTTGGAGAAGATAGGTGATATCAAAACTGCATTTTTTTTTTTACTTTTTTAGCGTATAAGAGATTATTTTTATAAGTGTAAAAAGAGTATTCTATATTAGGGGAAAAAAAAAACAAGGGAGCAACAATATATTTGCAATTTCTACCGGAGCTTCCTCTAGCCACACCTGCCACCAAGTGTTTATGAAGGGAGAATACAAGCTTGGCCAAGTACTCCAGGCGGCTTGGGCAGTTTATAGTAGCATTTGTATTTAGCTTATACTAATTTTTTTATGGGGCAAACAATTGAATTTCATTGCAAACGAATTATTGTAAATTGAAAAAATTTTAAACGGAAAAGAGAGTTTATTAAAAAGAAGGATATTTTTGGCAATAGGTGAAGTATAATAAAAATAGGAGTTTTAATAGGATTTTGGAGGAGTGCCAATAGTCCAACTCTAGGTTGATTTGTCTATCTTTGGCGGGCTCGGTCGCCCTGGCCTTTTGATTTAAAGCCCAATGCTTTACTCATTCACACAATCAATCAAACTTTGTTTCTTTTCAAGTCGCTTAAGGTTTGGCAAAATCCTCGGCTCGGGCCAGGATTTCTAGGCGAAAGCCTGAGTCTGATTTGGGTATTTTGAAAATATGGTCGAGTCGGGCTGAGTCCGGTGCAAAACACTCGAGCTCCAACTTTTTCTGCCATCCCTAATTTCACTTGTATTTTTTTTTCTTTTGCATTCTAAAATAATTAACGCCAACTTCTATAGTTAATTTTGTAACGATGTGCCATTTTTGGCAAAATTACATGTTGATAGCTATTTCCTCTCGTAGCAGCTAAGGTGAGAACAACAGATGGAGGTCATATCTGTACACACACAAAAAATAAGAAAATAGTGAAATGGGGCTGAAGAATGAGATTTTCTAGCATCCTGCTCTGACGCATAAGTCAGTAGGCTGATTTGGTGAGTTTGATGGTTGTGATTGCGTGCTTGCCGCAAATGTTTCACCCCTTAGCTTATAAATCTGGATTGGTGACTAACAAGGGGTGAGGGGTTCGTATACTCCGAAGCTTTAGGGTCAAGCAGACTGCAGAAATTATGTTTTTACTTTGTCAACTGCAGTATTCGTGTTTGAAATCATCTCTGTTACCTTAACCTTCCCTCTCCAGGTTTTTGGCTCGTGGGCTGCCTTCCTTTGACTGATTCAATTACTCGCACAAGGAGTAATATATGTTGCCTGGGATCCTTCCCTGAAACAGGCTAAATACCAGATACCGTATCAACATCTTACATTTCTAAAAACTAACGTCTCCAATTGTTGACCACTCATACGACAACCACGTGAAAAACCCACCGATGTTATTTTTATCGACTATGAGAATGTGTCACGGAATCTTGGACAGATCTAGTTTCTCACCAAATAATTTGTAATTGGTAATTACGCACGTGTTGTTGGTGATATAAAGGAAATATCGATAATTAATTGTTGATGAATTAGTGTTCAAATGCATCATGGGATGCTCTCGACAACGATGAAATATTATGGTTACAAACTTACAATAAGACCGAAGACAAATTTCAAAACGACTCTCAGGGGCCCGAGTGTTTTTACTCCAAAATCATGGGATTGGATAATTTTGATGTAAAATAATTCTTAATTGTTCTTATCTTGTCTTTGTTACGAAAAAGGTCTAGAAGTGTGATAAAAATGACGGGTCCACCGTTTGATCCTAAGTAGTGACAAAATTCAATTCTTACGCTAAAATTTTATTAAGAGATGAAAATATCTAGTCTCTTCCTTGCTCTGCACTAAAATCAATTGTAAAGTATTACAACTTTTAAGAGATAGAAATCTCGGACCTGTCTACCTTACAGATTCTGTAACATACGCACCCAATGCATGCACCACACCTGTCCTGCATATGGAGAAAAAGCATGCAATTGGTTTTGTTTGGTAGCTAGCTAACCAATCAGGAGCTGGCTAAGTGGGATCTGTATGTTACAGAATCTGTAACTTAGCCAGCTCCTAGAAATCTCTAGTCTCTTTCTTGATCCTAAGTAGTTGCTGGATTGATGTGCATATTATTTCATCATTTTAACGAGTGAAAATAAAAAGAAAAACACCGAGTTTTTTTTTATTTTTCTAATTTTAAGTGTAAAAATTAATTTAAGATAATTCTATTAAAATTCACATACAAGATATTAGTTCCTAACAAATCCCATAACATATTAAAGGACTTAACTATGGTGCAACTATAGTATGATACTACAATTACACTATAGTTGGATTCCATATCAAAACATAAAACAAGACAATTAATAATCTAATACAATACTATACCAGACATGACATAATATTACATATAATTTATTATTCATTATCCAATTCAACCTAAACTTATCTAACTCGAAATACAAAATAGGTCCAAATAGATTGTCAGTCCCCTTACTTTAATTTGTTAGATATCCAATGAATACAGAATCTACTGCATGGTAAGTACTGTACTGGACACGTAATACAATTATGATATATTTTTTTGGTGTATTAAATTATTTGGTATTTAAAGATTATATTAGGCCTCGATTAATTCAGATTCGAGTAAGATAGAACTACTTAAGCTCTCCAACAAATATTTAATATAATTATATTTTTAAGTTTCGAACTAAAAATTTTAATGAAATTAGAATAACCTCGTATCAGTTTATCTACGCTGGTTGATAATTTTTTTTAACCTGCGGATTAACCAGAATTTCTCTGCCTATCGATAGTTATTAATTAAAGAAAAAATCTTGTTTGATAAGGAAGGCAATATGATGACCGCTCTCCTTGTCTCACTCTTTCAACTCTGTGACAGTTCATTTTTCTGAACTGCAGTGGCTTTCCCTGTTCCCACTTCAACTTGACACTTCGCAAATTCTTCTTTTTTTTTTTTATTACCACACTTCACAAATTCAACTCTGCACTTTTCAGCGATTCGGCTTTGAAACAGATACTAAAAAAAAAAAATCTCTTAAAGAAATCATCAATGCATTCACCTTAGCATCATCTTCAATGGCCTCCAGCTCCCTCCATCCCCACCCCTCAACTTTACCATTCTACCCCTCAATCTCAACCCCATCAAACTCCAGTCTCCTCCATATCAACTTCCGCTGCAGAACCTTGAAACCCACTTGCTGTCTGTCCATTCATCAATCCAGTGACTCAAGAACAGACACCAACCTCGAAAACGACAAAACTCTCCGTATCGTTTTCGCTGCTGGCGGAACCGGCGGCCACATATGCCCAGCTGTGGCCATAGCCGATGAGCTCAAAATCATTAACCCCACAACTCAAATCCTCTTCATTGGATCGCAGAACGGCATGGAATCCACTTCTGTCCCGTACGCCGGCTATGATTTCGTCTCCGTCCCCACAACTGTTCCTCTGTTTCGCCCCATTTTCTCCCCACAAAACCTCCTCCTTCCTTACCGTTTGATCAAATCTTTGATCCAATGTCATTCCATTATCAAAAACTTCAATCCCCATATCGTAGTTGGCACTGGCGGTTACGTTTCCTTCCCCATTTGTTTGTCAGCGGCTTTGCAGAGAATCAAACTCGTTATTCAAGAACAGAACTCAGTTCCCGGTATTGCCAACTGGGTTCTTTCGTTTTTCGCTCATAAAGTGTTTGTTGCGTTCGATTCAACAATTGAGTGTTTCCCAAGAAAGGATAAATGTGTAGCCTGTGGGAACCCTGTGAGATTGTCTTTGAGGACTTATGTGTCCAAGGTGGTCGCAAGGTTGAATTTTTTTCCGAGGTTGAAGAAGGAGGACGAGGCAAATGCGAGGGTGGTGTTGGTTTTGGGAGGGTCGCTGGGTGCTAATGCTGTGAATATTGCTATGTTGAATTTGTATTATCAGATGCTGATGGAGAAACACAATTTGTTTATTATTTGGCAGACAGGTGTTGAGGCCTTCAATGAGATGGAAAGCCTTGTTAGGAACCATCCACGTTTGCTTTTGACGCCGTAAGTTACTAGTCTCTGGCTTTTTACTGTTTCCTCAATCTGTATTTTCTTATATGCTGGGATTCATATTGTTTGTGTTGTATTTTGATTGTGAATAATCTCGTGTAGTGCAGTACCTTGGTTTTGATGAATAATTTGATTCGGGGAAAAATAAAATACATGACATAACATTGCTAGAGAAGAATGAAGAGTTAATGAATTAGTGAGCTAGATCATGCTTTACCTTTTGTTATTTGATGATAATATCAGCAGTCTTTCCAGCTCAAAGTTAGGGAAAATTGATCCTTTTGACCATGGGAGAAATGTTAATCAGCCATTTTGATTGTGAATTATTATGTAGGTTATTTCTTAGTCATTTTTTCTCCTAAACTTCGACATGCCAAGCCCACATTCTGCATTTGGATTTCATTAGGCAAAAAGAGAGACTTGTCAATTCTAGTGTAAAGAAAGATGGTCGGCCTGATTCTTAAAGTAGTGATATGAGGGCAATATGCCAACTAAGCAACCTTTTGCTCATTTTCTTATGGCGTAAAGTTCTCACCACTGCAAGTCAAAAGAACGGCCCTCGGGCCTATGATTTCTATATGAATGAGGTAACGATCATATGTTCTCCCAACTATAATTTGGTGGAGTGAGTTTCTATCTTTAGGAAGATAAGAAAGATCTAGACTTTTCAGACTATTGGAGTTTCAGCATAAAGCAATGCAGTTACATCGTTGTGATGGACAGTGGATGACCATGCCAACTGTGCACTGTTTGGCCAATCTTAGACTCTGCCTTTTTACTTGCTCCTGACAGTAAATTGCTTCAAACATCCAATTCGCTTGACAATAAGCTTTCTGCATAATGTTCCTGGTTTTCCCTGGACACTACTTGAACTCAAGAAGGTGATCACTCTTGATGAAATGGCTGTGGACATAATGAATGTGGCAAAAGCCCTCAGTATGGCAGAGTTCTACCAACGAGGTTCAATAATGTTAATGTCAAAAGAACTGATCCCAAATCAATTTACATTTGCTACTTTAATTGGCCTAGGTTTATTTTGTTTTATTTTTATTAATCCATTTGTTCTTTTAACTTTCACCTCATGTTCCAAACCATTATATGTTTTCTCAATTTCATTTTGAACTTAAGGCTTCCAATTTTTGAAATTAGTTTTCTACACACACCACCCCCCCCCCCCCGGGCCCCGTAGTTATTTTCGGAGTTCATTTTACCTAGGTTTCTATTTCCTTGTTATTGACATACCTATGCAATTATTTATTGAAGGTTCTTGCATTCTATGGATTTGGCATATGCAGCTGCAGACCTCATTGTGTCAAGGGCTGGTGCAATGACTTGTTATGAGATCTTGGCTACAGGGAAACCTTCAATTCTGGTAACTGGGGCAACAAATATTTTCTCCTCTCTAATAACATAAATCTGAGTTATGAGCTCTTCTGTGTGATATACTAGTTTAATCATGCATTTGTTTTGATAAATTTTTAATTCTGGTTTGGTTGTACTTCAACTTTCCAGTTTGGTATTTTTCCCCCCTCTCCTTGTCCCCCTTCAAATATGATTAGCTATCTTGATGGATCATATAACCAAAAATTCCCTCTTTTAATCTGTAGATACCATCACCAAATGTTGCAGAAGGACATCAATTCAAAAATGCATCCTTAATGGCAAAATTAGCGGACTCAAGAGTTATTACTGAAGATGAACTTGATTCGATTACCCTTGAAACCACTATTGAGGAGATACTAGGTACATTTTATGTATTGCTTGCAATGCTGATTGCTACATGTATTTACTTTATATCCTGCTTCTGTATCTAAATACCTTTGAGACTGTATAAATTCGTAGAAATTTAGGCTGGTAGTGGTGGTTTTCTTCTTGCAAGAAATAGGAAAGGCTTTTCCTTGGTTATATGAGATTCTTGTTAACTGACTTGCTACAGTTTCAGTTACCTGTTTCTGTGACAGCACCTTATGATAACATAATTATATCCTTTTTTAACAAAGATTTGATGCTGTCATGAAAGAAGGCAGTAAATGCATATGGCCTTTGTGAAACCTTTCAGTGTACACCTTGATGAGGCATATAAAATGTTTTCAAGTTCTTATACTGTTTTGGTGACAGGCAATGAGGCTCTAATGGCAGAAATGTCTGAAAGGGCTCTGAAAGCTGCGAAGCCAGGTGCCTCTGCAGATATTGCACAACACATTCTTTCTCTGGTTGAATCATGAGTATCAAAGACGAGCAACAAAATATAGTTGATGGATGAAGTTTTTAATGCGTTAAAGTTGCTCCAAATATTGGGAATCATCACTGGTACACGTCGCCAATTATAGCCATGCTCGTGGCCATACAATTCCGCACATGCCGTTCATGAGGCAAGGATTGTAGGGTTATTTCTTCTCCCACTAACTCTAGAACTGATCTTGACAAGCAGTTTTCACACAACTGAAAAACTTAGTAAAAAAAAAAAAAGCATTTTGGTTAAGAAAGATTTTCGGACATTCCAATACGGGGGAACTTGATTGTTAGATGTAGAAGACAGTGGAATACTTCTTTTCTTGCGTGTGGAATAAAGTTTGAGAAATTCATTTTCTGTCCTGTAATCATCCGATATTTATAATCTACATATCGATTTGGTTCAGGACCTTATAATTTGTAATTTTGTATCATCTTTTTGATTGTAAGAAGCAACTGAATAGGCTGAAACTCTTATGACAATAATCTTTCACATTTTTGTTGGCTGCTGCTCATTCATTGTGATATACAAAGATTCTAATTGATATTGTAATAATTTTCTTTAGAAAAAAATTGTGAAATAGCATAAATCTCTCAAAAGCTAAAATACCCTATAACATCGCAGTTTATTTATAAAAAAAAAAAAAAATTAGATCCTGTACTGAATTAAGTTGTGCTGACATTTTCATAATCTCACGTTATGCGTGTATTTATAGTATTAAGATTTAATTAAAAAGTTCGGCGGCTTATTGCCTTCCAATTTGTTAATTTGTAAGAATGCATGAAAACTTATCACTGAAATTTGATTTGGCGCCGCTTCTCAGAATGTATCCTGCGTTGCGTGTGATAATTTTCAACGCCGATATTCACACAAAGAAGAGCACAAAACTTTGCACAAAACGGTGCGTTTTGTGCAAAGTATAAAATGTCTCTATTGGTGCAAAGAGCACCTCACATACGCAATAGGCGCGCCCAAAGTTCACGCGTCTGACTCTTTCCTTTCTCCCTCATTACACTGCTTTTCCTTTCTTCCTCATCGCAGCTCTCTCTCTCGTCTTCAAGCTGCCAGCCGCTGCATAAGCTCCACCGCAGCAGCCGTTTTCTCCCGTCTCCACGCAGTTGCCTCATTTCCCAACAGTACAACAACAAGTCTCTTTGCTCTCATACCCTCACATACACAACTGTACTCTCATCCAATGAATCGATCTGTTAACATCAATTGAGTTTTGAAGGTGGGTTATGAAGAAGTCATTCAAGGCAATCAATCTTCACTCCAACTTCCAAAAGCTTGAATCTAGCAATAATGTCATCACTGAGCCTTTGTTGTTGTTGTTCTCGGCTTTTGTTCTCAACTTTACCATCTGTCTCTTCCATCAACTTTGCAGCCTATTGAGCTTAGATTTTTATGTATATTGGTCAAATTGTTCTACTTTGTTTATCAAATTTATTGCCCACCATTGCCATAAAAAAAATTTAGAGTTTGTAACTTTGATGAAAATTGCCATGCTTGTCAGTTAAAGTGAAGCATTTTTTTTTTTTTTGTAATTTTTGTAGTGTTTAAAGCAACTATGTTGTTTAATTAATTATTTTTCTTCCTCGTGTTTGTTTTTAATTTGCTTCTTTGTGTTGCAATCCTGAGCAGGATACTTCTAGGATTAATTACAAATTCAACAAAGTTAAATCTAAGTGGGCAGAATAGATTAAGCAAAAACACACAACTTAGTAAACAAATTAATTTCGTTCACAGCACCAAGTAATACAATCCAAAAAAAAGGAAAAAAAAAAAAGCACTACTGCATTCTTCATTCTTGTAAAAAAAAAAAAATACAGAGCTATTTTGTGAAATCACTTCTAAAGAGTTGAATCACAGATGTGAGAGAAAGAGTCGTCAAATACTTCGAAACACTACTGCGATTATGTTGTGAGAAAAGGGATTGATGCGGTTAAGCTTGTTGCAGCGGCTGGCAGCTTGGAGATGAGAGAAAAAGAGTTGTGATGAGGGAGAAAGGAAAGAGTCAGGCGCGTGAAGGTGACTGCTGGGTGCGTTTGTTGCGTGTGTGAGGTGTCCCATGCCTCAGAAGTCAGAAGAGATATTTCATACTTTGTTTTGTGCAAAGCTTTGTGCACAACTTTGTGAGAACATCATTTTCCGATAATTTTTGCTCACATGGATAAAGGCAAAAAGAAAGTGGGCCCCATTCGGCATTCGGTCACCAATTAATAACTATCGCTTACACGTCACCGCCAGCATGTACTTAATATAAACCTGAAAAAATGAAAACGGAATACAGAATGATCTTTTCGTTCTTCAAATTGGAAGCAAAATTGGAAAAAACGAAAACACTCAAATCAAAATGTTCGTTCTCGGGTACCAAAACGGCGCCGTTCTTCACATTAACAATCCGGCGGGCTCCAACCCGAGCCCTCGGGTCCGGGTAAGAGTCCGAGTCGTTCCATTGAGGGCATTGTACGCGCACCGTGGCGTGACAGAGAAGAAACCCAGCAATGTCGTCAGGAACAAGGCTAAGAGAAAGATCTGTACGGCCGAAGAGCTCCATTACGTCGCCGTTCCGAACTCCGATTGGCGGCTCGCTCTCTGGCGGTACCTTCCTTCGCCGGCGGCTCCGCAGCGGAATCACCCGCTGTTGCTTCTGTCAGGAATTGGAACTAACGCGATTGGCTATGATCTTTCTCCTGAGGTCGCTGCTTCTCTTTTGAGTGTCTATTTATTTCCTTTTTTGATAATACTTATTTATTTTTAAATAAATATGATTATTATCTGTGTAATATGTATATCAGAAAAGATTCTTGATGTGAGAATAGGGTGTTATTTATGGCCTGATTGAAAAATAAAAGCTTGTGTGCTAGGAGGGAAGCTGTTCTATAGTGTTTCATGTACGGAGAGTGAGAGAACGTTGCTAGTCTTGTCTTTGCCTACTTCCGATATAATCCATGGCTTTCTCCTTTTAGGAAAATTGATTTTGCATGTTGTTGTTTTCAGTACCCTTTTGCGCGCTACATGTCTGGCCAAGGATTTGATACATGGATTCTTGAAGTTCGAGGTGCTGGGCTGAGTGCACACAGGGTTGAATTCGGAGAAGGTAAGAAGCCTACTTTCTGGTTCGTGAAACCTGACTTATTCTGCTGCTAAAATGATGAACAAATGGATTTTTGTTAATGCAGATTCTATGATCGCTTCCGCCAATGCGAAAAGCACAGTGGGGACCACTCTATCCAGGGAATCACAGTCAAAGTCTCAGTTAATGGAAACTGTTATGCAATCATCTCAAAGACTTTCAGGCCTTTTGAATGAAGGTTTGTGGCTTAATTAATTGGATATTTTTCATTATTCCATCTTGTGAAATTGAAATGACCAAATCAGGGGTTCTGACTTACAAGTTTATTAAAATTGTTATTCTAAAAGGTGAAGAGCCAGATGCACCGCAGTTTTTTGACCTTCAAGAGAGGCTTTTGACATCACTAGAGGATTTCCAGAAGCAGCTGGACCTGATTGTAAAGAATGATTGGGACTTTGATCACTACTTGGAAGAGGATGTGCCTGCCGTGGTGAGATGACAATTCTTTGGTATAAATGAAAATATATAACAATTTATTTCTGAGATGATTTCCAAAATTTCATCTTTTGTCATATTTCTTACTTAAGACTATCGAATCACTGGTGACAAATAAACTGATTACCAACTATTATTTCCGTCATCTTAGATGGAGTATATAAGAACCCTAAGCAAACCTAAGGATGGCAAGTTGCTTGCTGTTGGTCACTCCATGGGGGGCATCTTGCTATATGCCATGCTTTCATGTTGTGGTAAGATATCAAATTATGCTTGTTATTTGCTATTATTACGTTATTTAATGTTTGTTAACTAAACTATCTGCATGCTACCGAAGCAGAGTACTCCTGGAGCATTATTTTTTATACTTTTTGAGTTGATGTTGATAACTTCTGGCTTTGATTTTTGTCTAAGCGGAGTGTAGAGCATCTAGTTTATTGTTTCTTTCTTGTCTTCTCGTGATTGAAATTAAAGTAGATGGGGTCAAAAGGTGACTTCAGAATTTTGTTGAAATCTGGAACTCATAAAGATTCCTTGAATTTAAAATAGAAATAAAATGAAAGGGATAGAAAGAGAATTACTAAAGTCTAATAATGCTAATTGCTTTCCAAATTTTGTTGTTTATGGTTATCATTAACATAATTTAAGGAGATAATTTAAATGTTTTAAGTTTAATCTATGTGTATGAAACCTCAGAACAAGAGAGTATGACCGAAGTTAAGGTCATTTTGGAAGTCATTCACACAGTTTATGTTGGTCGTTCACATAATTTAAGGAGATAATTTAAATGTTTTAACTTTTTTAATATTTGTATTAAAAAATTAAAAATAAACTCAGAAAAAAAAAGTGTGACTGAAGTTCAGGTCATTTTGGAAGTCATTGAAGATAATGCTTTGAGTTCTGAAACCGACAGTATGTATGGGCATTTAAATAAAGAAAAATTGTCCAGTTTGTCAGGAGAGGAAGTAAGATTCTTGAAAGCTTGAGGAAAGTTGACTTATTTTGTTAACTAAAAGCTCTAGAAGTACAACTGCGAATGAACCAAGCTGCATATGCATTTTCTATGATAGAGAACAAGTACCTCTTTTGGCTTTAGGTTTCAAGCCTATTGCTTAGTAAGCAAAGTGAGTAGGTAGGTGTTTAGCCATTGTATTAACATATTGAAGTTCTTTACTGAGTGAACATTGTATCGATATGTTCATTTTAACCTCAGCAAAGCCAAACAAATATTAACCATTTGAGAGTTTGGTTCCACGGCCATGTTAGTCCTTGAATAATTATTATTCATGTCTTCTGAACCGTGCCAATTTTAAAGGTTTCGAAGGAAAGGATTCTGGATTTGCATCAGTCACTACTTTGGCATCATCGCTTGACTACAGACCTTCAAACTCATTACTGAGATTGCTCTTACCTCTGGTGAGTATTGCAGAAAATTGATTGGTTTAAACAGCGTTTTGAGTTTTATGACCAATATTTCACATCTGAGCAAATAAAATACCAGGAGCTGATGTTAATTCATTCTGCTGAACAGTCAGACCCTATACAGGCCCTAAACGTTCCAGTTATCCCCCTGGGGACTTTTCTTGCTGCAATTCATCCTTTCGCATCTCGTCCTCCCTACGTCTTGTCTTGGTTAAAATTTCTAATATCTGCACCAGATATGATGCATCCTGAATTATTTGAAAAGCTTATTTTCAGCAACTTTGGTTAGTACAAAAACAATTTATTTTCCACAAGTTTTTTTCAGCATAAAACTTTAAGATAATTAAGTTCTCAATAGTACTCAAACTAACTTAAAAAGATATAAAAGAGAAATTCAAAAATAGCAGTATTTCCTGTGCTTTTCAGTTTCCAATTCTTATTCTTTTTCAAGGAATTATGTGTATGACATTATGATATTTTTCATAGGCAACATACCCACTAAGCTTATCTCCCAGCTAACAACAGTCTTTCAAGAGGGTGGATTATGTGATCGGAGTGGAACTTTCTTCTACAAGGACCATATAGGCAAAACCAATGTCCCTGTGCTGGCACTTGCTGCTGACCAAGATCTAATTTGTCCAACTGAAGCTGTCTACGGTACAATATTAGACACAATCTTTACATAAGCCTATGCTCTTCACTTGCATGTGAATGACCTTTTTTTACCTCTCCCTTTAGCATTCCTCTTCCCTGTTTTCTTTCTCACTATGATACATCAATCGAGCAGAAACTGTGAAACTTATTCCCGAGCATCTGGTTAGTTTCAAAGTTTTTGGAGAACCTAGAGGTCCACATTATGCTCACTATGATTTAGTGGGAAGTCGTTTGGTATGAACCAAATCTTATGCCTATATTCAGTAAATTTATGCGGATAACAACTCTTTTTTTTCATTCTGTTTTTTTCCCTTTTCTTGCAGGCAGCATATCAAGTGTATCCATGTATAATTGAATTTCTCACACGTCATGATATGACTTAATTTCTCACTACTTCACTCTTTTATCCACGAAAGTAAGAGGCCGAGGAAAAGAAAGACCTCCATGGCAGAAGTTCTCATTCTTTACTAGTACATACATGAACTTCGGCTGTTTACATTTGTACATGAAATAGCACCACAGTTAAACAGAATAGCAAATACAACTGAAAAAGAAAAAATGGCAGCCAATTTCCCATTTGCACAACATATAGGAACTTTGAACGCTTTGCATGTTAATGTCAATTCTAGTCTTGAACAACTGTTGTCTGAAGTGTATTATATTTATTAAATCCAGTTCTCTTTTTTTAATTGGAGCATAGTTTTCTTCTTTAAGCTCTAAAATTGCCTGCGACTGGATTCGACAATCTTGTTGGCTTACCAATACTACCAAACACACAATTGAGGACAGATGGAATTCAATCATTAATCCAACTGCAAACAGTTGGAGCAACATAAATATAATCATATGACTAATGTAAGTGGACAAGCATGACAATAATTTTCAATCAATTCCATCCTCATAAACTCAATAATTTCAATCACGTCATATTGCCAGGTTGCTAAAATTGGCCCATCATCAAGAGGCAAATTGAGGTTGAAGCTTCTCACACAAAAGAATGAGGAATTCTTGCTTATGTATTTAAAATAATAATCTATACATCGGGTAGAGCCGTAGAGGGATAAAATCATTCATTTGAAGAACACCTGCACCGAATGAGATGCAAGAAATCCTCTGGGTTCTCTAGCATCGGTTCACCACTGCAGCCTTGCAGACAGGGCAAGCGTTTTTCTGGGAAAGCCATTGTTTTATGCATTGAATGTGAAAGCTGTGCCCACAATCTAGCTTCCCCATCTCATCATCTGCTACGTATTCCTCCTGCACAATAATGAGACAAGTATAGGCATACAATGAATCATTAACAGCCAAACAAATAAAACTTAAAAGGAAATGCTCAGATGCATATACAATTTTACCTGACAGATGGTGCATTTCTTATCAACGTGCAAGGGCAAATGAGATGATAGATCATTTATAATTGAGTTCTTAAGTTTTCTAAGGCACCGGCCTATCTCATCTTCTTTCAGTCCAGTACTCACATAACCAATTCTGTCACCCAGTTCAAGCAGTTCCTGCATAGAGACATCCGGAACAAGAAAATTCTGATCATGACATGGGTATTTTGTCATGCAAACAAAAAAAAAAAAAATAAATAAAAAAGGTTGAAGATGGATATGTTCTGCAAGGAAAAACAGCATACCTCATACGACATGTTGTCAACATCAAGCCTCCAGTCACTAAAGTGATCATGAGAATCTACTCTTCCTCCCATCAGCAAACTATTCTGGAGCATCATCATCTGCATCCAGCAAGCACCAACTTAAGATACATCTTAGAGGCCAAAAACCACATAAACATACTTCACACGAGAGATGGCAGAAACCGCTAGTTTGCTGACTTGCAAGCATTGGCATCATATTTCCATATTTCCATGCAATTAATAATATATCTGTCTTTCAGTTCTCACTTCATAACGTTAAAGCTCACTCTACCCTTTTCCTTTTTGGTTGTTTTTTGAAAACATCAAAGAATATTTATTGTCATTTCTAAAAATTTTATGCACAAGATGTACGAGATACATTTTGATAAACTGGACAAAAGGGGATCCAGAAACCCATTCTTCATTTCCCTCTCAATTTCTTCTCATTTACCATATTACTCCTCAGAATACACCCAGTTGAAGACTAGCTCAAAAATGGATTTGAGCACAGACAATCCACACCTCATTGAAAGAGAGGGCCAACTTTCACTCATGAAAGGGCAACAGATGATCATCTTTCAGTTCCTCCAAAGTCCACATCATTCCTTCAGTAATCCATGATTATGGATATGAAGTGTCCGTTCAACCATTAATGTAATATCATTCATCACTGTCACTTCCACAGCCATAATAGAACTTTCAATGAAAAAGTATCAACCTATACTGAGTATTCATCCAAGCCTGTTCTGTTTCTGAAGACCAATGGCCGTGGGGGTACATATCACAGCTCACTGTAAGACAAGAAACTAAGGGCATCTCTATGACTTAACAGTCAAAATTATCTAAATTGAGAATCTGGAATTCATATTTTATTGTATCCTGCTTGTAAGAACTAAATCCTACTTTCTAATGCAAATGAAAACTCTTCCATATTAAGTATCAGTGAGTACTATTGCGCAAACACCACCCCTAGGCAATTAACATGAAACCGAAAGAGCTTTTCTTTTTCAAGAAGCCAAGGTCTCTGTAGCTTCAAGGTAAAAGACTTCCCATTGAACAAAACTTAACAAATTACCTAAATCTCCTTAGAACTAAGAAGTAACAGGCAACACATGTTCAAGACCATATAAAATGGAGAGGTACATAACTGCCAAACCAGACACATAGATCATATATAAAAGAGTCAATAATGACAATAAATTAACAACCAAAATTATGTTACAACATACTCTACTAGATTAATAGAACAGTGGAGATAGAATCAACAAAATACCTACCTCAGCAAGGCCATCAGGAGAAGGATGTCGGACATGACGATAGTACCTAGGTCCAAATACGTCCAATTCAGGTCGTGCCAATGCAAAGGGAGAGTCAAAATCCGGAAAAGGAAACTCAGAGTTCATTGTCCGCCTTGCCAAACAACGCTACAAAGATTCATGGTGCAGGGTAAAGCTTTTTGAAACAAACTTAAGTAAACAAGCAAGCTGTTAAGATTCAACTATAAACCAATAAAACAAACGCGCACACAAAAATATAGAATCAAAGAGAATGTCATTTCCCAAGTAAAATGCTAATAAAAAGTACCCATCAAGTCCTCCATATTGCCAACTCCTAATTTACATGGGTCCACAAAGGGACCATTTAATTCAACTAAAGAATTTGCGTTAGTGACCAAGTAAAACCATCCATGCACACATTTAGAAATAAAAAAATAAATGTTGCTTCGGTTTCCCAATGACATACTTACATTGATGCACCACGTATATATTTAATTACCCAATAAATCAGAAACCAAATTAATAATCCCAAACACAAAGGGTCCTGATGCAGAAGAAAAATTAAGTGATGCAGAAGAAAAATTAAGTGTCCTAAAAGGTTAAAATGGCCAGGATCATCTGAGAGACCAGAAAAAAAAATGAAACAATAGTAGTGTTAGGATTCTGGCGAGAAAAAGAATTAACCAATTATTTATAGTGGTTTAATACAGTCCTAATTCTAATATAACTATAGCTTTAATCTCAATAAGAAAACAAAGAATTTAAGATAAGCTAGAATTCTGACGAGTACAAACATATTAGGGTTTACCGTAATCGCCCCTCCATAATAATAATGGAAATTTGCCTTTTTATTCCCATATGTGATTCAGCATCCATTAAAAAACAAGACAATTTCTTAAAATACAATCTTGATGAGAAAAGAAACATATTCTGGTAAATCGTCCACAAAATCTTGAAAAATTAACAGCAGAAATGAAATGAATTGAAATTCTAGAATCAGAGGTTCAAAAGTCAACAAATTGGATAAGCAGGATTCTACAAACAATCAGCATTAAAATGAAAAATGATTAAAACCAAGATCAAGAGCCAAATTAGCAACTAATATAAGATCCAAAAAAAAAAAAAAGTTCTTGTATCATCACAAGGACCTAAATTCAGCATCCACCGCCCACAAGAAAAAAAGAGAAGAAAAGAATGCAGATGGAGAAATTACCTCTCTGTCCCTCTCTCTTTCTCTTTCTCTATCTCTATCTCTATCTCTTTCTCTTTCTCTTTCTCTTTCCCTTTCCCTCTGATGATGATTATCAATCTTTCCTCTTCCGGGAACAACATTCCTTCTGGTTGTAACAACACAATCTACAGAACCAACCACTGCATCTGAAGCTGAAAACCCAATTCCAGGGCCACACCACACATCCTGACCAACCCCACATGAACTCAAACTGTTATTAGGATTATTATTATTATTACTACTACTACTACTACTAATATTGCTGTGGTTGTTGTTGCTGCTGTAATCGTTGTTGCAGTTACTGTTACTACTACTGCTCTTCTTGCTGCTGTTCTTGTGTTTCTTTTTCTTCACTTTCTTGGCATCCCAATCAGCCGACGACCGTATCACCGCCGGCAAAGACACCTGCTGTGAAGCAGCCGCCGTGCAGCCAAATCCCCTGAACGTGTTGTTCAGTTTCTTCTTTGGGGTTAATTTGGCTGCTGCTGCCTCTTGTTGTTGCTGCTGCTGTTGACTCATTTCGCTTCTGGGTCTCTCTTTTATTTGCTCTGCCACTGAATTTGAAGACTCCCCAACAAGAACCGGCATTTTATTGGAGAGAAAATAAACAAAGAACAGATTTTTGATTTAGCTTTGAGGAGCTTTTTCTTTTCTTTTTTTTCTGAAAAGAATTTTTATCAATAATTTATTATTTAAGTTTGGATTTGTTAGGTGGGTAATGAGTTTTGATTTTTGTCTTTTAACTGAAAATTTCAGATTTTTTTTATTATTTATTGTAAGACTTTTCCTGATAAGTGCTTTGGAATCTGTGAATTAACTTTTACTTTTTGGTTTCTTCTTTACTGCTTTTTTAAGCTAAGTTTAGATGCTTAATTAATTAAATGCTTATTATGCTTGTGCTTGACTGGTTATGCTAATCTATCCAAATGAAAGAAGAAAGATCTTTAATTATTTAATTAAATGCTTTGCATTACAAAATTTTGATTCAAATCTATGAATTGAGAAGGGATTTGATTTACAATTATGTGATATTTGTTTTATAATGATTTGTGAAATGAATTTTGTGAATGAAAAAAGCTAGATTTGTTGGTAAGTGCAGTGGATGCTGCATGAAAAGACCCCACAAAAGAAAATTATAAGGTCAAAAATCAATTTTTGTGTTGGAATTATAAGTTTACAACCACTGTAAAGTGCAAAGAAAATGGCATTCCATTAGGCCAAAAACAGTAGCAATCATGTGGGGGCAAAAGCAAAATACCAAGCTTTAGATTTGACTCAAGGGATGCCTTCAATGAAAAGCATCCAATTTATTATGGTTGGTGGGGTCTCTTTTCAGTCATTTTGCTCTATCCTGTGCACCCTTTAAGAATCATTTTATTTGGTAAAATTTGTTCATCATTGATAATTCATCTTCAGTTCTCCATGTTGTACCTTATTAGTAGAGAATGTGACACACACAACGCAATGGTAATTAGTGCAATTTATAGATATTATCACTAAATCCCACCAAGGTTTGTTGTATTGCATCAATTGCCGCTATTTTTTTGACAATTAATGTCCATTAAAGTCAAATTCAATACTATTGAAATTCTCGTTACATAATTTACACAGTCCTTAAATATCACCGATATTTGAGTTGTTATTTGTATAAAAAAAAAAAAGAAAAATTAGTGGGAGCTAATTTTATTTTCTAATTTTAGGTTGTATTATTTTTTATAGTTTAATACACCGGACAAATGCGTTAAACATAAAAGCTCACAAGCATAATTCATACTTAAAAATCAATTCAAATGTCGATGGTTATCTAAATTTTATATAATTAAACCAAGATTTATTGTAAGCAGGTGTGAAATATTGTACTTAAGACCCTTGTTAATACTAATCACTCACGTAGTGCGGGGATATTGAGATCTCATATCGACTAAAAACATACTTACCTGGTGATTTATTAATTGTAATGAATTCTCCCTTCATAAACTGATTTTTAAAAATTAGTTTTACATTATAGATTTGTAATAACTAGTATCAAAGCATACACTTTTCTTAGAGATAACCCTTTTTGTGCCAACCCTGTCTCGTGATCTTGATGTGTCGCCTAAGTGGAGGTCTTATTTTTCTCTTTTTATTTCTCTTGATAGAACTAGGGGTTTACTTTGTGATTTATTAACCAACCCGTCAAAAGGTTTAAGCAATAGGGTAAAGTTTTTTCATTATTTGTATTTTATCCAACATCTCACATTACACCTACGAACATATACATATAAATTCAGATCAACATTTTTTTTCCTTATAAATTCTAATTTCTATATCTCATACTCAAATTAGATTAATTATCCAAACATATTTACAATATTTTTGAAGTTTTCCATCATGTCCTTTGTATGACTGCGAAAATGACTATTAAGCATATTTGTTGGGCGAACGGGCTCATTGTAAAGAAATTATTTATTGTATTCCCTTTCAACAAACATGAATTAAACAAAATAAATTAAAAACATTAGAACCGTTCAATTTGCTAAAATTAGTTAGATCTAGTGGCTCCACATCGTCCAGAAACTCTGCGAAAATGTTTCAGAACGAACAAAAATAAAAAGCCAAACATCCAAAAATTAAATAATTATGGCTAAAAAAGAACAAATATATAAGGACAAGATACCAATTTTTTTTTTTTAAATTGAAGCACACTTTTGCAGCAGGAGATAAAAAATTGTCAAGCAACAAATATAAGAATAAGTTATCATATGAGAAAGAGTGTTAATTAACTAACAGACTTTTTAAATGTCTCTTTTGACTCAAAGCCATTAATTAAGCCGCATAAACTATTGCTCCAATGCGTTAATGGCCTCCAACATCTTACTTAGTTTGGTCATGAATGCATGGAAATTACACTGACCCAGATTTGTTATATTATTTTTTTTAGGTAATGTTCCATTAATATATTTGTTTATCCACTTGATCAATGAATGTCATTGTAACAGAAACTTTGGGTTAAAAAAAAAAAGCATTTTATTCTCTTTTCGCTTGTTCGTTCACATATATTGATGCTAACGTCTTAAAAAAGTGAATGAAGAATTAATGATAAACAAATTAGTATAATGGATTGATTCAAGAACTCTGACTACGGCACTTAAGCGTTATTATTCTCTATAATTTAAGTACGGTCAAATGATCATATTTTATTGACTTTTGATCATCTAACGATACTATGAAAATATTATAGTTGGATCCTAATTTAAGAATAACCTTATTGAGATATGAACGTCTATAATCGTATAATATTTATTTGTATATGAATCGTCTCCATGTGAAAGATGCATTCCACAATATTTATTTAATTTTGTCTATAAAATGATGGAATTGTGATATCATTTGAGGGCTGCGAATAAAAGAAAAACATGTTTAGCAATATTCGGTAGCCAAGTTGCGTAGGATTTGCTCGGCACATCTTTTTTTTTTTTTCAGTGAATTGACTTTTGTTAAGTTCAATTATTAATAAGGTAGTGGATAAGGACTTGGAAATTTTATTTGAAGTTGCTCTATTAGCTTAATCATAGAGGTGGGTGAGGAGTAAAATGACCTCATCTAATTTATGTTACTATAGATAATGTGACTATGCTTTTCTAATTAAGATCTACTAATACTAAACTTTTTTTTTGTTTAATTAACATGACCTAGCCCAGCTTTTTTCTTTTCTTTTCTTTTTTTCAATCAATTTAAATATGGCAAACTGAGATCCCTCGAGCTCCCTACATATGAGGTAAGGTTTCCTTCGTTTGAGCCATTTGACCACAAAATTAAATTTTATTAACAATAAAACTTTTGAGAGCAATCACCATATCATGATGACTTTAATTTTTATTGAATTTTTTGTAATTAACCAAAAAAAAAAAGAGGAATCTGATTAGTATTTTTGACTTTGCTTCCCTTATTTCTACTCGTTCCCATAAATTTTTCTTGATGAATTAGTGCGAACAACAAAGCCATTAAGACTTTTTTCTATTAGCAAATTCATCTGAGATATAATTAAATATTGTCGGTGCTACATAGTGAACCTCTTAGCACTTTACTGTATAGATTATAAAATAATTAGTATCTTTGTAGTAAACTATTATTTGGTTGAGTAGTGAACATCTCTATGTATCATTTTAAAAATTAATAATTTTGAGTTCTCTTGTTTTCATTAATCATTATAAAGATTTTTTCCCCTTTAAAATGTTCGATTGTATGAACAATAAAACTGATTTAAGAGGTTTGAGTTGAATCTGAATAACAATACCTGTAGATTATAATATAACTCAACAAAGATTATTTGAGGAATTTTGATATTTTTTTAATTAATTATAAACGTTAATAGATTTCAGTGGAAGAAAAAAAAATAACAGATTTCATGGATTTTAAATTGTGAATATCAGATAATCATAGTGTAATTGAATATTTGTACCAAAATGGATAAGCTATAACAAATCCATGTATAGAAACATTTGGCCCCTAAAATGGATACATCAATTACAGTGTGCAATGTACTTGGGAGGACAGAGAAATTTACAAATTATTTCACTCAATTAAATTAAAAGCTTAGCCTTGTCTTGGGGGAGGCAAAATAATGAAGGCTATAACTTTTTTCCCATAATGCCTGCCCCAATTGCATAATTAATGGTTTATGAATTAAATTGTTTGGGTCCCAACAACAAAGTTTTGCAATCCACACACTGGATGGGATGATTGTCTCTGTAGGAAATCATAAAATCAGCTGTTTAACAGTGAGCCAATGAAATGAAAGCAAAGAGTTCCCATTGAGCCCAACATAATTATTCTCATTGGATTATCCCATTAACTTAATTGTTTTGGAATTTCGAAAAATTTCAGTGCATTAATTTCATAGAGATTATTATTATTTGTGTGTTTCTTTTTTGGGCGCCAATGAGGCTTTCCCGCTGCCCCCAGCATACCATTTCTTTATTCTTAAATAGACCATTCAATACGCTAGGACAATAATGCTAGTCCCTACTGAAAATTTTTAAAAAGGTAGCCTTTTCAAAACTTATCTAAGAAATTATTTTATGTGATGTGTTATTGAGCCGGTGGATGATAATTCTGTAAATTTTTTAAATCATTATGTTACCCTTCACATTGATGAATATCAAATGATGGCAACTTAGATGTTTGCGGATTTTTGAGTTTTATAAAGATGAACAATTTCTGCCCCTTATTATTTTAAATTTTATTTTTTAAAAAAATTATATATTACAATCAAGAATCTACTGAAAAATTATATCCACACGAATTATAACATTGTCGCCGGATTGATAAAAATATGTGATGTGATGAATATTATTTCTAGTGGAAGTATAAATATGTAAGGAATTAAAATAGAAACCATGATAATAAGGGAGAAAAATAATGTTTTGAGAATTGGCATCACGAAAGCAACAAACAAACGGTGGATGGGTTTAGAATTGGGAAAGAGCTGTCCAGGAACAGTTAGTTGATAACAAATATTCATAAATTTGGAATAGCAATAATATGAAACGCGTATAATTTGAAGACTAAAAGATGAGTTAATAGTACATATGGACCCCAAAAATGTTTAATGCCACCCGTGATATTTTGGTACAAATGGGAAAATCGAATTAATTAATGGCTTTACAAGGCAAAAGAGTCAAGAAGGACTCTAAACAAACGAAAATGAAGGTGAGTGCCTAGTAGTTTCTAAGTAACAACCAAAAGAATTGCTGGGTGATTGAAGGATGTGACAATAGCCGATTCATTGATCGAGCCAGACCATGTGCAACTAATAAATTATTACTTAGTCTAAGAGTTTTAAATTCTTAGAGTTAATATTGCTCTCAAACATCCTTTCAAGTATAAAAGATTGGACTTATTCATGTAACCCCAGCTTTGTTTTAATTAAGATAGAAAATTGTCATTAATGCATGAAAGAAAGTGAGAGCATTATTGTTTGACGCTGTTGTTTAAAATGATTAGATTTACATGAGAGTCCGCAAAAGTATTTTGATTACGACTTAAAAAGCAAGCAAGGCCGTTGCCATCGATTGCGGATGAATTAGCGGAGGAAAGAGCTGGCAGCCGGCGTGCAATTTGCAAATCCTGAGAAAAGATGTCCATTATTTCTAAATAAAGGAGAGGCTGCGAAATGAGGTGTAATTTGGCATGTATCCAAATCAGATAAATTTTGGAGGCATTGATAATGAGTAATGATTTATTTGTGGGTGGAATTTAACATTGTCATTTGATGCATTCTAGTTGATCTAAAATGTGAAAAAAAATAAACTAATGGTTAAGTTAGTGTTTGATCAATGAGAAAGAGAGAGAAATTATAGGGGTGGACACAATCAAATCTAAAAAAATCGGTTTGATTTGATTTTATAATTTTGATTCGATATAATTTTATTAAAAGAACCGAAATAGTTTAAATTGAGACCGAACCAAACCTTTCGGTTCGGTTTCGATTTGGTTCAAAATTTCATAACATAAACCGAACTGATTTCAAATGGCATTCTTTTTAAATTTGTAATTACACACACGCACACAAAATTACACACAACATATTCGAACCGTAATTTTTAGATTTTAATTGTTGATGTCGCTTCCTTCTAGCTTTCTTGCCGATGTTGCTCCCTTCTAGCTTTGTTGCTGGTGCTGCCTGTCACGGGGTGATAGTTTTGCGCAACAAGTTCCCGTGCGGCACTTGAGTGACCTTAGCGTATGAGTCGCCAAGTAAGCCTAGATTACTCCCTAAGCAAGCCAAGCACACACACTTGGAGAAAATGTTAAGGGAAGTAAGAGTGGAATGGCCAAAGATGATTGTATTACACTTTGAATAATTGCAAGAGTGTTTGTACAAGAGAGCTTGAGAGCTAGTGTGCTAGGTGTGTTGTGTGGGTGTGTTAGTGGTTATGTGAATGATGGGTGCTCACCCATATTTATAGGGGGTGGAATGCTAAATTCTAGAGAACTCTACTACAAGTGGCAAAACACTAAGGGACCCAAGTGGTGAGTCCTAGAAAGTTCTAGTGAATGGGTAATATGTAGAGAGTTCTAGACCTTTGGGCCTTGGTGGACTTTGGGGCTTGGTGGGGGATTTACTAAGTGCACCCCATCTAGTTTAGTTGTCTTGGTGACCCATTTCTGAGTTAACCCCCACTTCTAAGTGTGCCCGCCTTGAGTGCTTAGCGAGCCCGCGTGCGCGGAATTACCCTTCGATTGCAGAAGACTCGAGCAGCCCGTGACATGCCGCTTCCTTCTGGCTATGTTTTGGTCACTACCGCTGTCGCTTCCTTCAAGGCAGTCGACTCTACTGTGGTCGCTGGTCACCGAGCTCTTTAATAGCCCGTTTGGGAGTGCAGTGAGGTAACTGAACTGCTAAAACCTAGTTATTTAGGTGTTTGGTAACACTTGTAGCTGGACTTTGACAACTTAATAAATTTTTTTCCCAACTTCTACTCTACAACTGTAGTTTTTACTCTACAACAGCTGTAACTTAAAAGTTACAACACCTCACTCCCAAACACACCCTAAGCCCCTCACTGCTGATTTCATTTTTGTTTTCATACACACTCATTTTTTCCAACAATTTTTTTTTAGTTTTTCTTCAATTATCGAATATACATATTTGCTGTAAAATTTTTATATTTAGTTTTTCTTCACAGATAATTGAGTGTGTGTGATTGTGTCCTGTGCGTTCATTAAAAATGGTGAAAAAAAATATTTGTATAATTATAGAATTAATGGTTAAAGTTAGTGTCTGATCAATGAGAAAGAGAAAGAAATTATAGGGGTGGACAAAACCGAATCTAAAAAAATCGGTTCGATTTGATTTTTTAATTTTGATTATAGGTGTGGGTACTAACCCGTGAAACCAACCCAACTCGCATGATTTTTTGCTAGTTGGTTTGGGTTGATAAAATGTATGGGGTGGGTTGGGTTGTTAAATCTTCAATCCACACTATTTGTAGGTTGGGTTGGCTTGAAAATTTTGAACTCAACCCAACTCGTCAACCCGTATATGTGTATGTATATGTATATGTGTGTGTGTGTGTTATTATATAAATTTTGATATTTAGTGTTTTGTATTAAACAAGACTTTAAATTTATGTACTAATAAATTTAATTATGTACTAATAATTTGATTGTTGAATTTTGAAATGTTGGATTTGTTGTAAGGATTTTAATATTTATGTTTTTTTAATTTTCTAATTTATTTATTTATTTTTGTTTAAACTAAAAAAATGGACTTTTTCAAAAGCCCAATCCAACCCACAGTTTCACAGGTTCAGTTGGGTTGGGTTGAATTTTTTCAACCTGTTCTATTAGCGGGTTGGATTGGGTTGATATTCAACCCGACTCAACCCGACCCGCGTCCACTGCTATTTGATTCGATATATTTTAATTAAAAACCGATATTCTTTAAAATGAACTGAACCAAATCATTCGGTTCGATTTGGTTCAAAATTTCAGAACTGAAACTGAACCGATTTCAAATGGCCTTCTTTTTAATCATTTTGTAATTTACTAATTTACACATTTACACATAGGTTTAGATGGGATAAGATTTAAAGAAAAGAATTGTCCATTCATGAGACTTTTATTAAATCATTTTTTTTTCATTTACATCCACTATTAATTAATTAATTAATTTTTTATTTATGATTTACTTAAAATTTATTTTTATTTATTATCTATGATCTAATTAAATTGGTTACTTTTACTTCTACTAACTCTTGAGATTAAATTTTCATTACTTGTATATTTAATAATTTATCAATAAAATTAACCATTTAATAATTTATTGCATTATTTGATTGTACTAAATTTAATAATCACTAATATAATGTTAAAAATAATCATGAAAATTAATAATACCATTTTATTAATTGATTTTATATAATATTTTTAAATATTTGATAAAAATTAATTAAATATTTATTTTTTTATGTATTTTTATTTGTTTATTATATTATGACTACGCAATAACTTATTTATAATATATTTAATTTTCTTATTAATTACTTTTTAAAATTTATTTTAACTATGATTATAAATATAACTTAATATGGTTTAATCCGGTAATGTACCAAACATGAGACTATATAATGTAACCCAACTTAATTCAATCAAACTTAATCAAGTCCAATTTTAATAATTAGTTTAATTTAATCATACGTGCCAAACGTAGCCTGCGAGGATAATACTTTTTTTATTGAATGTTGTTAAAATGACCACAAATAGAAGTATGTTGAGTAAGAAATTAGGTGGTAAATAACCAATTTCCTCTTTGGAAACTTTTCTAGACGTGGGATCAATCGCACAGCCTTTTTGAAAGATTATGTTTAATTAAAGTACATAATTTCACACAATCTCTCTTATTATACGTGTCCTTCCTCTGTTTTGTCCTGCCAAAATCCTCAAAAGTTTTAATAACATCTAATAAACCACAGGCAAGTGGCATTTGATTGTTCTCTGTTCACCATCAAGAAGCCAAAATTCACACGCACTTCAATGTTATTTACATTAGGTTCAGTTTGATTTTTTAATAAAATCAAACTGAATCTAATCAATTTGAAGGAACTTGTACCGAACTGAACCCAAAATTTGGTACATTTTGTTTCATTTCTACTTGGTTTGATTCGAAAATTTGCTTTTTTTTTTACTTATTTAATTTTATTTTCTCCTTTAAATCGAACTGATAACTGAGCTTAGGAAATTTCAAATCGAACCTATATGATTACATCCAAACGCCCTATGCTAATTCACATGGAACTACAAAATTACACTACATGTCTATGATCCAATGAGCAAATTGCTCATTGGATCATTTATGTGCACAAATGATATAGTATATAATTGTTTTATTATCACTAAGGGTGGGCAAATAAATCCTGACCCTAAAAAAATCGAATCGAACTAGTAATTTAGTTAGGTTTGTAAAAAAAAAAATGGTTTAATTATTTAAATAAAAAACTTTCTTAAAAATCAAATAACTGAAAAAAAATAAAAATTTAAAAGTAAAAAAATAATAAACCAATTGAGTTCAATTTTATTTCATAATCTTAAATAAGTTATCTCAGTTGGATAAAAAATCAATTAAATCAAACCAAACTAAATCGGTTTTAATAAGTTATAAGTTTTTTAAACCGACTTTTGGTATAAGCCGAACATATTTCACATGGTTCAATTTGATTCGATTAAAATTAATAGCACATTTCTCTCTTCCTTAATTCTCTTAATTAATTCAACGTACCAAATCAAATATCATTGGATCCATCTAAGAAAAAGAAACAAAAATAGTTTACAACACACACATATATATGAAAACGACTATTGTTTCGAGTTAAATCCAAGTAACTTGATAATCAAACACATGCATAAATAAACTAATTGTTTTTTCTCCAATTGGCTTCGGCCCATGTCCAACTAACTTAATAATCCAACCATCTTTGCTGGGCAACCATCATACTCCACATTCGATGCCTTGAAAAGGCTAGATTAAAGTTCCCCACATAAATGGGAAATTTACACTAATAACCATAAACATTTTGATTTTTTTCATCTTAACCCTCCAAACAAATTTCTATCAACATTAGCCATAAAAGACCCTTTGAGACCAAAATACCCCTCTCCCTTTCATGCATCTCTCCCAAACCAAACAAACACCCATCATCGGCGGCAACATCACCCATCATCGGCGGCAACATCACCCCTCCATTCAACAAAACCTAGGTTAGCCATTTAACTTATTTTCATTAATTTAAAATGAAATTTTAGATTAATAATGGTTGTAGTTTGAGAATAATGGTGGTGGTGGTGGTGTTTGTGGTGATTGTTATTGTTTTGGGAGTATATTGAATTGAGAAATGATTTGGGGAATTTGGGGGGGGGGGGGGCAGTGCGCGCGCGGGGCCCGCTGCCGCACCAAATTGGTGGGACAGCAAGCTTGCTATCGCGCCAAAAATTATAGTGGTATTTTTTTTTGACAAGTCAAGTTTTTTTTTTGGCTGTAAATGCAATGTAATAATTTTATAAATATTACAGATACATGGCGAAATCAGAATCACCGGATATCGAAGTAGGCAAGACGTATTTTGGTTATGCCGATCACTTTCCTAGTCGAATTTCGAGCATGTGTAAGTTATCTTCGGTCGTAAAAGTCATCGAGGAAAAATTAACAAAGCGGTAGTTGAATATGTTCAAGAAGGATATATTTGAGCATTTCTTGGAGTGTTGAAGTTTTTCATTTAGTGGAGTAAGTTTGCACAATCTTTTACTGAGGTAAGTGACTCATGAAGAAGATAACCGTGAGGATCAGTTATGGTTTCAAATTGGTGAGCATTTGATTCGCTTGTCAATTGTAGAATGGTGCCTGGTTACTGGACTTTCATATGGTGTTGATACCCAACTAAGTGATGACAAAAAAGTGGTTAGGCTACGAAAAACGCATTTTGGTGGTGTGCATCACAAGATCAATGTTAAGGAATTCGATGCATTATTTAAGGAGTTGAAATTCGAGGAAATGGACGATATGAACGCATTAAAGATTGCGCTATTTTATTTTGCGGACAGAGTACTAAATGTAAGAAAAAATCACTGTCAAATCAATTTCGATTGGCTTAACGAAGTTGATGATATACAGTACTTCCGAAACCGTCCATGGGGTCTTGTGTCATGGGAAATGGTATACGATAGTCTTGATGATGCACTGTTCGAGAAAGACGAGAAATTTAAGACGACTCAGTTGAAAAACCCAGATCATAACATTGAAAAGTACAATCTTTACGGCTTTACGTCTGGGGTTCAGGTGCGTTGTTTTTTATTTATTAATAAGTTTTATAGTATTAAATATTTAATAGATGTGTTAATAGGTTTTTCACTTTGGTTGTTGCAAGCTTGGATTTACGAAGCGATCGGAGGTTTGCCGTCAACATGGGTCGTGAAAACGAAGAACAAGATTCCCCGCATCGTGCAATGGAAGCCCATGACGTCTTCGAGAATCAACTTTGCTGAGATTTATTCGTTCTTCAACGATGAATCTCGTATTGTAAGTAATATGTATTAGTTATTTTTTTAACTTTACTAAATTTAAGTTATGTATACTTAAAATTTTCAATTGAATTTATGGCAGGGGGACATTTTACAAACCCTTGAGCCAAATTCAAAGGAGAGTAGCAGAAAATATTGGCTCACTGTGAAGGATTACATGCCAAGCATTCCAGACTGGGTTCATAAGGTCGGTTATAAATCTAAGTACTATAAATTATATTAATCGAAATTTTTGACTTTTCATTTATTAATTTTAAATGATACTTGATACAGCACCAACCCTCAATCAATGCGATGCTGTCGGTTTCAAGGCAATCAGACGAGCATGACGACATACCAAACCCAACACTAGAGTAGTGTCATGACACTTCTGAGGATGAGGTGGCTGTTGATGACCACCAGGGGCAGACACATGCCAACTCTAATGACGCACATGATTCTGAGGTTATAAATAATATACGATATTCTTCTTTTATTAATCATTATTGTTTTACTGTTATTCTAAAGATTTACTTATTTTCTTTTGTAATAGTCGAGGACAAAACGGTTTAATGATTACTTGCGACAATGGTTGGATAAGATTGATAGTAACGTGTATGAATTGAAGTCGGAATTAAAAGATTTTAAAGAAACCGTGGTTGGCTTTATCGACACCTTTTCTACACGTCCAAATAAGGATTCTCCCACCGGACACTCGTATGCGGTGAGCATAATTAAATTTAATAATTATATTCGTTTAACTTTTAATTTAATAGTTGTTTAATATGTTCATCTTGGCGAATGGACAGGCCCCGGATGACTATGGAGTGTATACTGACGTGGGCAATCAAAATTTGTCTACACCCACGTCATTGTATAGTTTCTACGGGGATGTTAGTGGGGAGAGTGTTGAGTATTAGAAAATGTATATTTATAAAGGAGAAAATCATCATTTTACATTTCAAGTTTTACTAACAACCCTTACTTTTATGTATTTAAGTTTCTTGTAATTTAATTATGTGTGTTTGATTTTAATTAAGTATTTTATGTATTTTAGGGGCATCATGGTCATTTCACAATAAACGAGAGATCAGACGGTAACATGGACATCAATTTTGAACTCAGGACGGTCGAAAACCTTAGGAGGAGCATAAAAGGAAAAATTACATTATTCACATGTACAGTACTATTCACGTGTATGGTACTGTCTACGTTACTGTTCATGACGCTGTTCACATAGACGGATCGATGACATGGCATTGACCGATGATGTGGCATTGACTGATGAGGTGTCACGATCCTGTTGGGTTAAAATTCTTATGTACTGTTGATGGTGACGTGGCAGCATATCAATGGACAAAAAATCCCGCGTACGGTACATATATCACACATGATTATTCTCAACCAAACCGCGTCACTGTTCAACCCGGGTCAAACCGTGTTACTGTTCATCCGTGTGGTCAAACCGCGTACTGTTGATTGATGACGTGGCGCAATCCTAAGCGTCCAAACTGTTTTTAATCCGATGGCCATGATTTACTCCATGCATCTATAAAAAGGGGGCCTCTCCCCCCTAATTTGATAGTTCTGAATCCATTTTTGGGATCCATTTTCTGTAATTCCTTCTCCATCTTGTATTTTCTATGTATTTTAATAAATTTTCATTTTGCCCCTAGTTCAATTATGAGGGGCTAATTTTCTTTCAAGCTTGGGTTAAAGGTGAAGTCTCAACATGTATCATGGGCTTTATTTGGTAAATTTACTTTCTCTTCCCCTCTAATTTTTATGGATGTTTTGACTTCTCGTCGACAAATAATACTAATCTTGTCTAGTACCGCCTTGGTTTCACCGTCTCCCTAATACAAGGTTATTATTATTTGGCACGATAAGCCCTTAGCACCATATTATTTGGCTTTATCGACACCTTTTCTACACGTCCAAATAAGGATTCTCCCACCGAATGCTCGTATGCGGTGAGCATAATTAAATTTAATAATTATGTTCGTTTAACTTTTAATTTAATAGTTGTTTAATATGTTCATCTTGGCAATCAAAATTTATCTACGCCCACGTCATTGTATAGTTTCTATGGGGATGTTAGTGGGGAGAGCGTGCAAGTGATCTTTGAGGTGCCTTCGGGCGTTAGTAAGTTCGGCCGCGCGTACATACCGTCATATGTTTATAATAGTCCTTATATGATTCCTCCACTCAGGCGAGGAAAGAAAGCTCGGCCTATACCTCGACCCCAAATCATGGACCATGCCCAAGACATGAATACGAGTGTAGATATAATTCCACTGAGAGGATTGGAGGATTCTAGTCTGTTTGCGGAGTTTGATCGATGGTTCGCTGGTAATATGACAGTGGTTCGGAGAGTCCAGCACCCGTGGTCATTCTTTTAAATAATTTTGGGTTAAACTTCGATGGGATGGCTAGGCGATGAGGTAATTATATTTTTGAAGTTCTTTGAGTGTTGTGGATTTGTGTATAAATTTTATCTTTTAAATCGTAATGTTTCTGTTTCTCAACAGCATATTCACAAGTATCTCCGCTTGATTAGCAAGAAACAACGGCAGTATCCGAATGCCTTAGTTCAACGTGTCACACATACTGACACTTTTTTTGGGTAACGTGCCGACAAAACTTATAAATACTATTTATGTTTTTTAATTATTGCCTTTAAGTTTTGTTAATTTATTCATTTCTTGGTTATCTGTGTACTATGTGTTCTTGAATCAGTTATGGAACAACGGGGATTGTGCGTTCGATTCATTAGTATTCGACAACCGCTTGAATAGTTATCTTTATGGGCGACAGCACACAATGTCCAAATCAATGACGGATGTCGATATGGTATGTATTTTATTGCATTTCACATACTTCATAATGAAAATATCCAAGTTGTCGCTTTTTCTTGGTTGTATTTCAATTTCATATATAACGAACATGTTTTTCAATTTTTAAATACAGTTACTCATCCCTGTTAACTTGGACGGCGCGCATTGGGTAGTAGCACGAGTTGACTTTTGGAAAAATAAAGTATGGATTTATGACTCATTACTCACATTTCGCGACGACAAAAGGTACAAGTTGAAATTCAAGCCACTTGAAGTTATATTCCCTCGATGGTTGGAATATGTTAGCTTCTACAACATCCGACCTGAGTTGCGGAGTGCAGACCCCTGGAAAGTTATGGCAGTTAAGAGCGCGCCACAACAAGAGCCCGGAACTGGCGATTGCGGTGTTTTTGTATTGATGGTTACGATGTATTTAATGTTCGGGCTTAGATTGAAGTTTAACGCTAGTCATGTCGAGTAATTTAGAAAGAAGATTGCGGTTGACATATTTAATGACGATATTGTATTGTAAACTGTTGTAGTAATTTGAATGTTGAAACTTTAATTTTTATTTTTATTTTCACACTTAAGTTTATATAATTTTAATGCTCACATATAAGTGTACAATACACAAAAAATAATAACAGTTATACCAATGAAACACAAAAAACAATAACAGTTTTAACCAACAAATCATTGAAATAATACAACTAACTTCGAGTCGACGCAATAGGATTCTTACATCGCTTACGATTATGGCCCAGTTTATGACACCGCCCGCATCTTACAGTCCGCCGGTTAACGTCCTCGTCCGCCGAGGGTATTCTGAGCTCTTTACGACGGCCAGGTGGAGGTGCCTCAACTGGTGGGTATACTTGCATCTCCTGAATTTCATCTGAAACTTCCCAATCAGCCACATCACCAACTGGCTCCACTGGTTGTGCATAAGCCATCGTCAACAATTCTGTAGTGTAAAAGTCCGAGCAAAGGTTAATAAAATCCAGCCGGTGTGTTAGACACGCCGTAATTGCATGAGCACATACAAGCTGATCAAGCTGAAATACTCTGCAGGAGCAAGTTTTCTTTTGCAAATCAACCAAGCATTCCTTAAGTCCACCACCTATAACTTGAAATCGATGAGGAGATACCGGCCGAACTATCATTCTTTCAGCTATAGTTCTCCTCTTAGTGACTATTTCATCCGCCCATGTTGTTAGCCGAGTACTCATTGATTCAGCCACAATTTTTCTATCATAAAACCATTGCTGCAACGTTTTCCTAAAGTGATCAATAAGATGAGTAACAGGAAATTTTCGCGGTTCCCTCATGAAAGAGTTAACACTCTCCGCGATATTGGTGGTAAGTGTGTTGTACCTCCTACCTTCAAACTGAGACCTTGCCCAATTACACGTACCAACATTATTTTCTAGGTAGTCAGCCGCACCCGAGTGGATCATCCACAATCCTTCAAGTTGTCTCTTAAATTCCTCGTGGCCATATGCTTTTGCTGCATTAATAAGGCAGGCTCAAATTGATCCCAAAGAGCTTTTGACATTCTAAACTATGACTTAATGTTACATTTCACGTGGTAAAACAAACGCCGTGAGTTGCATTGTGAAATATTTTAAGAACGGCTCTTCTTATGGCAATGCATCGATCAGATATAATTACCAACTCAGGTCTATCGCCAATCACTCTGTGTAACTTCATCATAAACCATTCCCAAGCATTATTGTTTTCTGAATCCATGATCACAATGGCTAACAGATACAATTGATTATTACCATCAAGACATATTGCCACGAACATGCCGAGATGAGTACCATCTGAATGAATGTACTGCATAAAACCCTTGATGGAAGATCCGAGGGCTACAAAATAGTACAAGAAATTACCATCTCCATCCTGCTCGAGGTGAGTGACTGTACCCTCATTCGTTGTAGTTAGTACGTGAGAGTATTTAGGGAGCAAATTGTATGACTCTGCAGGGTTGCCTCGAACTATTGCAAGACCAACTTCTCTCGTCCGATATGCCTGCTGATATGTTAACTGAACACCGTATTTTTGTTGCATATCTGCTCTTATGTCATTCGGAGTATAAATTCTCTTGTCTTGAATATATTTATCTGCGATAATATGACCGAAAACCCAGCTTCTAACTTGATGACGTCCATCAACCAATACCTCATTATGACAAGTGTGTACATTATCAATTCTCCGCACCACCCAAGGAACATTTTGCTCGTTCGAACATCTAGTTGCTCGAATACGCCATTTACATGATTCTAAACAACAGTGAGCCTCGAAACGTGTCGTAGTAGACCGTGCAATCTTGAAATCAAACTTATCCCGAAAGGCAACCTTGCGTAGTTGTAATATAAACTAATTCTTCTCAGCAAATAGCTTACCCACACTGATATCATCTGAGTTACAACTGCTAACAAAGCTTGGAGCAATCATGTTCGAAGGCAAAGTTGGAGCAAGACTTGTGATGGGTTCAATTCTCCTTCTTGATCGAACCATAGAAGGAATATGTATATTGCCTCTGTTATTCACAGGAGTATTGTCTTCACACTCATCCTGAAACGGAACATTCGCCTCCATCATCACCATCATTATTGAAATGAGTGCCCCTCATATTATTAGAAGGTTTTGCACAAACATTATCCCCTTTTGTCTCATCATGAAAATCATCATTGTCCCGAAAATCATTGTTGTGATACGGAGAATATCGTTGCTCCAACGACGTCATTATTAAAATGCTCCAACATCCGTAACGTAACGCCGTTATCATCAATGTTGTCATAACCGTGGATTGGAGAGTAATATTGTTGCAACGATATTGTCACCTCTTCTTCATTATCGGGCCAAACATATTTTTCTAAACGAAGTTTACGTATGTGGCTCAATACCTTCGGTGATGTGGTCACGAATATAGGAATGTATCCAAAATTACGTCGGATGCCATATGTAACACAACTCTCACCGTTTCATCATCAAATATTTTGCAATGCATACACGATATAATGTGTTTCAAAGTTGTGATACTATATTCATTAAGATTAATTTGTAACACATCGTATAAATAATCGATCAAAGAGACAATTTTTTCCAACCAAAAAGCTCTATTTTTACCATTGACATACTCCATACGCCCATCCTCTAATGATTAAATCAAATTCGAAATTATAAAAAAATTAAATTATTTCTATCAAATTAATAGTTAATTACGATGCAAACATGTCGCCGTATTCACCCAAAAACATCACAAAAGTTTAGAAAATAACTCATACCACTATGTGATGATTAGTGTTGGATCAGGATAAATTATGATCGGATTTTTTTTATTCGTTGGTTGATGATTGAAGTGGAAAAGCTTTGGTTTGTGAGAAAGAAAGTTACTTTTGGTTTGTAAAGAAGGATAATTTGGAGACAAAAACGTGTGTTTGGTTAATGTTGATAGAAAAAAATTAAGAGGGTTAATTATGAAAATAACAAAAATTTTATGATTATTTTTATAAATTTCCCCACATAAATGTTGTAGTAGCATATCGGTTTAAACAAAAAAAACTCACTTGAGAGCCCAAATCTAAATTGAAAGGAAAAGTCTTCAATAGCTCCACATTAACAACAAAACTTAACCCTCCTTCTAATCCAAAATCAAAAGCTTTGAACAACTGAAATTGTAAAGCATATTATAAAATCAAAAACCCAGTTTCAGAAAATTCTAATTTAGAAAATCCATTTCATAGGATTAAATAAAATTAGAACTAGAAGAGTAAAATTAAAACTAGAGAGAGTGAAAAATATGCGGAAACTAACCTTAGGCCGCATGTCATTGACCGATAGCAAGCGACGGATGGATTGAAGTCGTAAACAACCGAAGCAAAACAATAAGATTTGGGTCGGCACCGGAACGTCTGTTTTCTGCGCACATGATGTGATGAATTCACATTATCTTTTGTCAAAGAAATGGCATATCCGCATATGACATGTGGCTTCATCGAATCCTTTTGGGTTGGGCTTTGATTCCACAAACCCATAAGAGACCCAACAGCCGTATCAGAAAAGTAAAGTGCAAACTTGCAACGCGAGTGGCGTCGCGGCGACCAGGATCATGATGAGCATGAACCGGGTGGCGTTGTATGCTTGCAATTTTCTTAAAAACACGAACCCTAACCGTTCTTCTGTCAAATTCACCGCTTTCAGTCAACCCAGATTCAGGTTCTACGCCTCCGATTCCGATTCTTCAAACCTGCCCAGTACCCAAAATAATAGCGGCTCCATTGGTGTTGAGGATGTCAGCAGCCAAGGTAAAAGCTTTTGTTTTGAATTCAGTAATTGAGCCTGAGGAAAAACAAAAAAAAGAATTAGTACATGATGATTTCTGGTCATCCTTGATTTGGGTCTTTGATTTCTGTTAATTTAAGTTAATTTTCTGGGTTAGTTTGTTCAGATGTGCTTATGCGTTATTAGTTAATTACAAAATTAAATTTAATTAATTGTAGAGCTGAAAAGCAGAATAGAGAAGTATTTGGAGGGTGACGAAGATGCCGTGCCATCAATCTTTGAAGCCATTTTGAGTAGAAAGTTGTCCGGGAAGCACGATCAAAGTGACGATGAATTGATGGAAGAGCTCCAAATTAGAACCAAGACTTCAGACAGGGATGCTAACGAAGAAGATGAGTTTGATTCTGGGTCTGACTCATGAACGCATCATCCTTACACCATTTGTATTGTTTGATCAATGTATTTTTGTACTTAGTTAATTAGTAAACTAATTTTTAAAACTATTACTTTTGGGATTTACGTGTAATTGATTTTTGTGTCTTGTTGATGATCCTCATTCATCTTCAATTTTGCCTGATGATGTAGAAACTTAACCCAAGTTTCAAACTTTTGTTTACTTGTTTGTTGTGGTTGAGATAACGTGGAATGACAATTGTCAATTGTCGATTGACAAAAATAGTACTGGGGATTTGGATACAGTATTATTAGAGTCACTAATAATTTTGTACAAATTAATATGCAGGAGCTTATGCAGAGATTGATTGAAAATTGATAATAGTTATTTTTTTTTTAAATTTTGTGGACCGGTGATTGTTTCATAAAACTATTCTCTTCGTATCATATCAGTTAAGTGATTGTGTCTCTATCACTACTCGTTTGGATATATGGATTATGGATCACCGTTCATTGGCCATGAACATTAATGTGTTATCATTAGATTTTAAATAGAGGGAAAATTATGTTCACTTTCAAAAAATTGTTAAAAAAAAATTCCAAATAAAGAGACTCTTCTCTCTCATGAGTTTTCTCTCTCGGAGAAAGCTTGGAGAAAATAAGACATAACTAAGCCTTTATGGATTATTAAATCACTCGTTCTCAGTGTTTTGGTGTTATTAATAACCAAAGTTTTTTTTTTCCTTAAATGGTCTCATGGTAATTAAGGTGTTGGTAAATAGATCTATAAAAGCAGTTATGAAGACAGAAGAGTTAATTAGAAGATGTAAATCAATATCTTTAAAAGAGGTAGAAGAAAACAAAATTTTCCTTTAAAAGAAAGATGAAAGAAAAGGTGGCGCAAATGGTGGCTGGATGTTTGATAGGTAAAGTGCTACACACAAGAAGTGTCAATACAGAGGGGTTGAGAACTGCTTTGAACCAAATGTGGCAAACAAAAAAAGAGGTGAAGATTGAAAAGATTGGAGATAATATCTTTATCTTCAAGTTTGGAAATGAAGTGGACAAGAAAAGGATCCTTGCAGGAGGACCATGGCATTTTAATTAAGCATTGATTGTTCTCAAGGAACCGAATGGTATTGGGGAAATCTCATTGCAATTGTTCATGTTTTTACATGCTCTGGTGGGGTGTAAGTTTGCTCGAAAGGTCTGGAAGATGACATAATTCTATGAGGAGATTAAGATGATGGCTCATCAGGACATGTTAAGTGTGCTGCAAGAGTTAGCTATGAAGAGAAGAAAGAAAGACATAGAGCAAATAATTGCAGTTTGCTGGGCAATATGGTACTCGAGGAACTGTTTCGTCATTGAAGGCAAGAAGGAAGATCCTCTGGTTTCAGCTACAAGAGCAATAGCCATTGTGGAGTCATATAGGAGGATAAAATTTGTTAAGAATAATGTTTTGGCTTTGCATCAGCAAAATGGGCAGCAAGATTGGAAGCCCCCTCCACCTGGTTGGTTCAAAGTGAATGTAGATGCGGCTACAAATTTTTCAAAGTAAAGGGGAGGTCTTGGAGCAGTGGTCAGAAATTCAAATGGAGAAATTGTAGCTGCAGCAGCTTAGAGAATTATTCTTAAAGGAAATGTTGTAGACATGGAGGCTGAAGCTGTGCTGTTTGGTATCTAAATAGCGAGGAAAGCAAATTGTGTCCATTTTGTTATTGAATCAGACTCAAAAGAAGTTGTGGAGCTTGTTCTGAACAGGAAGGGCAGCTTAGCTGAAATATCTTGGAACATAGAAGAAATTCAGGAATGTTTAAAAAGCCAGAACACGGCAACTATTCAATTTGTTCCAATAAGGTGTAATGTCATTGCTCATAACTTAGCAAAGGTAGCTCTAGATCATGAAGATCATGCCCTTTGGATAGGAAATTTTCCAGTTTCCTCTGTTGGTTTTTTTTTTTCCAGTTTTAATCAATGGAAAATTTACTTTCTCATCAAAAAAAGAAAAAAAAGCAAAGTGGCTATTACTCAATACAACTTTAACTCCCCCCAAGCAAAATTCAAACTAACCTAGGAGACTCAGCTTTCAAGAAGTCTGATTTCTTATAGGCCAAGTTGGGATCAAAACATTCATTTATACGGATAAGTATTTTGTGGGGAGGAAAGTCATACATAAAGGAATGAGATGGAGAATTGGTTCAGGGGATAAAATCAAAGTGTATAAAAGTCAACGGATTCCTAGACCACAGACTTTTAAACCCATTTCAATGCCAACTCTAGATATAGATTGTAAGGCATCATACTTAATTGATAACAACCAGTAGTGGAAAGAACATCTGATCCAGCAGCATTTTAATCCTGAAGATATAGAGCAAATTCTTAGAATTCCTCTTCCAACCAAGCCAGAACCAAATCAATTTTTATGGCATTATGATAAGAATGGCCAGTATTCTGTCAAAAGTAGGTACCAGGTAGCCTTGAGATTAAAACATTCTAATTTTCCAAGCTGCTTCAGCAAAAATTATTGTCATTGGAATGTAATTTGGTCTCCGGAACTGCCTGAAAAAATTAAGATATTTGTGTGGAAGACCATAAATAATATGCTTCCAACAACTACAAATTTATGGAAGAAGAAAATCCTGAAAGATCCAACTTGTCCAGCATGCAAGATGAAGGCTGAGAGCATTATACATGCTGTAACGGAGTGTAAAATAACAGGGCAGTGGAAATTAACTCCTTTTAAAGAGGAAATACAACTATCAAGTTAATTTTTTGGGACAGATGTATGAGCTAGCAAAAAGGAGAACTAAAGAAGATCTGTGGTTGATAATAGCGCTATGGTGGGTAGCATCGTATGAAAGAAATCAGTTTGTGTTTGAGAAAAAATTTCTAGATCCTCAAAGTGCAGCAGTTAAAGCAGAAGCTGTGGTGGAAGCATATGTAAGAGTTAAAATGTTCAAAATGAATATGACAGCAAGATCTGTAGCAGAGAGAAAGATGAGTTGGCTTCCACCTCCTGAAGGCAGTTACAAGGTCAATGTTAATGCAGCAATCAATGGAGAATCACACCGAGCAAATTTTGGGGTGGTGATTAGAGATGAGAATGAAAGTGTCTTGCCTGTAGCTATTCAACAGATAATGTTCAATGGTGATATAGCACAAGTAGAAGCAACAACTGTTAATTTGGGGATACAGGTGGCAGTGGATACAAAATGGACTCCTTTGATAATTGAACCTGATTGTAAATAAGTTGTAGATTTGGTATCTAAGAAGAAAAGTAGTAGAACTGAGATATGTTGAATCATTGCCGAAATCCAAAACAAAATGAAAGGAGAAAATATGGTTGCAATCCAGCACATTCCAAGAGAATGCAGTGCAGTTGCTCATGCTTTAGCTATTAATGAAAGTAATCACTCTTTTGTTTTTAATGAAAGTAGCTCTTTCTATTAAAAAGCATAAAAAAATTGTTGCAAAAGTTTCAATCTTTTAACTTTACTTTAGCCATTGAAGCTAAGAACTCCAAATCCCAATGTTAAACTCCAAAATTCGGTCCAAATACAACAAGCAATCATTTTCTCTCTGCTTGTATGCTTGATGTTACTAATCATAATTGAATGAAGAAATCTATAATATGAATGAATTTAAAGGATAAAAAAATAGTAAGGGTACTTGAACTTTGTGGGGGAATTAATAGACGGCCTAATTTTAAATTGGTTTTTTTTTTTAATTTATTTGGGAAAATTCCTTTTAAAAGCCAATTTGCTTATTTTTTGTTGTGCTAATCAAGATTGATTTCAGCGCAATTTTAATTACATAATAACATATTAAATTTAATATTAGGAATAAAATCAAGAAACAATATTCGACTAAATTGTAAGTAATGGAAAGTAAGAACTTACATTAATTAGATTTTTACAAGTAAAAGTCTCCATATTAAAAGAAAATAATAAAATTGAGGAGCAAATCTTTGAATTGGTTATTTGACAAACAGCCAAACAAGCCCTTAATGCGCTGATAAAATTGACAAACCCCTAAATCTAAAACCCTAGAAAGTGAAGTAACCATGAGACGAACTCTTTTGAGAAATGCTTCTCTTATCAGTCGCAACCTTCTTCACAATCCAAACCATAATCAACCATTCATCCCTCCACTCGCTGCTTCAACTCGGATCCAACTCAGACTTTACTCGTCCGACTCAAAAGACTCCTCCAATGACCAACGTACCCCTGACCCCGCTCCCGAAACCGCACTTACAGCACAAACCCAGAAGAAAGATGTCTCCATTGATGTTGAGGATGTGAGTAACAAAGGTAAATGAAAAAGCCCTGAAGAAAGATTTGGACTGTTAGTAATTTGATGTGCATAATTTAGGAGTAATTTATCTATTTATTTGATTAACGTTTTTAAAATAATGTGATGTTTATAGTCATAGCATCGATGAATATGTTTTATTTGCGATTGAATTTGCATTTCTCTGGGTCAAATTCTCAGCTTGTTTATGTTTTTACATGTCACTTTGGGTTTTATATTTTAAGTGTTTGATCTGATACTTGTTTGGTCTCTCAGAGCTGAAAATGCGCATAGATAAGTATTTCAAAGGGGACGAAGAGGCGCTGCCATCGATTCTTGAAGCAATATTGCAGAGGAGATTGGTGGGGAAGCATGAGGATACGGATGATGAGTTGACAGAAGAACTTCGGTTGAAGCCTTTGGATGACGTCAAGGACCAAGAGTTTGAATCAGATTTTGAGGAGTTGTATGCGACTGATGAGGAGATTGATGATTTGTATAGCGCTAGGGACCATGTTGTAAAGAAGATGGTTAAGGATGAATACTTCAACATGGATGACAAGAAGTGGGATGAAATGATTGGTGAGGCGGTTCAGCATGGGTATTTAAAAGACACTAGGGAATGTGAGGAAATTCTTGAGGATATGCTGAGTTGGGACAAGCTCCTCCCTGGTATTTGTTCCTCTGTTAACTTTCTCATTGCCATATTATGAGATTGTTTCCAGTTCCTTAAATAAAAAGTAGTTTATTCTATTGTTCATCATCCTATCATTGTTTAGCGGTAACTTTTAAAATAAGAATATATTTACTTTAATATTGAATTTGGTAATCTTAGTATCTTAATGTTTGCTTCAAATTAATGCTGAGAATCCTTGTGTTAATATTTATTCTAGAGTTGATACTTTTGTATATGTTGCTTAGTAGTCTTGGCACTGTCTTGCTGGTCTTGTGTAGTTAACTGTTTACTACATTGCTAACTTCTCATACAATTAGCTTATGATATTCTGAATGTAATACAATTTATTTTTTATCCCATTAATGTCTTTAAGAATAATGCCTGTTATGAAATCCTTTTTCATTTGGGCCCTGCGGGGGGCGGGGTGGTGGAAGACCTATAATGGTTTCTGTTGGCAAACATATATTGGTAGAATAGCATGTTGTCTTTGTTTTATGTTTTGGTGATACAGTGTCAACCAGAATCTGCTATGCCAAGGACACTGACATCATGAGTTATAGTTGTCATGCAATCTACATGTTGGTGATAGTAATGCCATTACAATCTTTCTTAAAACTTGAGATTCTGCTCTAATTTCATGTTCTGACACTGTTAAATGATTACAGTTTTTAGTATTTTCTGCGTCTAATGTTGTGAGCACATAGTATGTAGTTAAAAAGCATTCACTTCTTTAATTATTTTTTGTTCATATCTTTTTTTGAAAAGTTATACAAATATCAATGACATGTTAATTGCATTAGTAAATTTACATTTGCATCCAATGGGTTTTCTCAAACTTCAATTCTCTTACAGATGATATGAAAAAAAAGGTGGAGCAAAAGTTCAATGAGTTGGGGGACATGTGTGAAAGTGGGGAGCTTGAACCAGAACAGGCATATGAGCTATTTAAGAAGTTTGAGGATGAGGTAGTTGCTGAATATATGAAACAGGTGGAAACAGAGGAGCCCCCGAAATATGATTTTCCTGCTGTGCCGGACACAAAAAAGGACATTGATGATCCACCGGGAGAGGGGCCAATTCTTAGGTGGGTAACACGGGCAGTCTTTGCTCCTGGTGGTGATGCCTGGCATCCCAAAAATAGAAAAGTAAAAATGTCTGTTACTGTGAAAGAACTTGGGCTTTCAAAATATCAATTCCGTCGCCTGCGGGAACTGGTTGGGAAAAGGTATCATCCAGGGAAAGATGAGCTTACCATCACTAGTGAGAGGTAAAGTCAACATATGACTAATCATTATGACATTTTTTTTTTTTTTGGGTTTTTTGGTCTATGTTGCTCCTTGTGATCTTTCTGCAACCTCAATACGAAAGTACTTTCTATACTAAATCATGTCTTTGTTGTCATAACAAAACGAAATATGGAATTTGCTTGTAACTGTCAAATTCAATCACAAGCCAAGGGTTTTTGCTTTAATGAGCTACTAATAATTTCTGCACCAAAAGAGTCCTTGCTGTCTTGATAGAAAATTCTAATGCTGCTGCCTGCTCATTTGCTTCCCATCTTTACTTCGGCAGTGACATTATGTGCATTTTTATGCAGTAGGATTAATGATAAAACCCATTTTTTTTTTTTTTCAGGTTTGAACATAGGGAGGAAAACAGGAAAGATTGCCTTAGGACTCTGTTTTCTCTCATTGAAGAAGCTGGGAAAGCAAATAAAATGGTGGATGCTGCTCGTGCTTCTTATGTCAAGGATAGACTCAGAGCCAATCCAGCGTTCATGGAAAGGCTGCGTGCAAAGGTTTTGAGTTCGAAAGGGTCTAACTCAATCCATGCATAAATTTTTGAATTCCAACCTCTGGTATGTGGAGAAACAATTCCAGGTTGACGACATTAGTTACTGAATATTAATTTTGTGGCAATATCTCTTGCAAATTTAGGTGCAAGATATTTTTCAACATGATTTGCAGGCATCATTATATGTTGTTACTTGTTACGGGCTAGTTCAGCTTACCAGCATATGTTCTTTTGCTGATTAATTTGCTGGGATGCTTTCGTTTCTTGTTAAGGTTAATGTGCTTTATGTGAAGTATGAAGCATGAAGCTGCCTACTTTATTCTTTAAGGTTAAGAGATGATTTGATGTATATTATTTGATTTCAATAAGATTCTTTTAACCCACCAAGATCCATGGAAAAATGTTTTGCGGTAGTTGTTGCAATTATACTTGCATAGTGTTACAAGTTTTACAGTAAGTATAGTACCATATTGGTATACATTGCATATTATTCTTGGACCTATAAGTCGTTTTGAAAGGATGGAGGTGCTGTTCATGGTGTGACCTTCGGTAACTGTCTTAATTTATACAAGAGAAGTTAAAGAGAAGCAAAAAAAAGATTAAGAAAGGAAAGAAAATTGCAGCAAGCTGAAAACATATATCACCGAATAAGGTCGCTTGGAATTCTGGAATAGTATAATTATATGGTGCTTGAAAGAGAGTCGGAAAGTGGCCTAATTCTCAAGGAATCAAGCATGTGAAAAGCATTAACATATTCCCCAACTTCGGTACCAAGTTTCTGAAAGAGGAAAAAGAAGCTTTTTAAAATAGGGGTAAAGAAGAACCAGCGAGTTGATTAAGGTTAGTTTTACAGAAGAACACCTCTCAAGTTTGCACATGTATTCAGAGCCATAATTACAGGCAACCATCAACGGCCGTGACTATGCAGCAGTGGTTTCTGCATGATTCCGGTGATAACAGTGAAAATGGAAAGCAGGTTTCTCCTACAAGAGGAAGGTCGGTGTCAAATGAAGGCGGCAAGACCTACAGCTACATCTTGTTCTGCAGCATTCAAGAATTCCAAATTCTGCAGTAAAGTTGCAGAGTTTGCATGTAGTGCTTGTTTATTTTGTGTTTGTTGCCCGTTATCATTTGCTTGTTGCTGCATCAAGCTACCGTGCAAGATCGGATGGCGAGCTACACAGCGTGCGGTGCAATGGGCTTGTTGTGCATCGAAGAAAAGGATTTTTGCAGCATATTCATCATTTTCCGACATTGATTCCGATAGCATGCCGTGTAAATCACACGCATGCTCAAAGGAATCGGGTCCTCCGATCCAAAGAATAGGATGACAAATAGGCTTGAATAGTTGCAATGTGAAGGCAAAGTTTGTTTTTGATTATCAGTTCAATGTTACCAAATTTTTGCCACTTTAGTACGTTTTCCTCAGCAATTAGCTTGATAAATTACTTTAGAAGAGAGATTCTTGCTTTGAAAACTAATATTTTCCAGATTAAGATAGAGAGATTCATGCAGCAAGTGCAAAGAATTGCTTAGCTTCTTCATTCATATTAGTAAACTACTCTTGATAGTGCAAAAAGCTGACGCAGATACTTTCAAAAGTGATTACTGGGAGAAATAAAATTAATGAAATCTATTAATTAAACTATTTATGAGAAAATGAGTTTAATTTTTTAAATGCTACATATTTTTCACTTTTCTATGCATTAGTCAATAAATTAAGATCGTAACATGTGATGCGACCCACCGAACACCAAAAATCGGAAAAAACTCATTTTGTCAAGAATGGGATTCGAACCCATGCCCTTTCGGACCAGTACCTGAAACTGGCGCCTTAGACCAACTCGGCCATCTTGACGTTGGTGGTAAGGCTCCGCATTTATTTATTTTAATTATTATCAATTAAAATATTTTGAGCACTGCACTTGATAAGATAAATTCATCCATACTCATAGACACAGGTTAACAGAAGAAAGATAAATTATATGAAGAACGAGTGCACTTGTTGGCTATGGCCAAAATTAATTCTTTTATTCTTTTCTACTTTATTGATAATCTCTTTTATTCTTTTCTACTTTATTGATAATCAATCATTCTGTTGTATTTGTCTAGATAAAAACTTGTAAAGTGAGAGACAATAACAATCAATTTACATGTGATAATGTTTAAATGTATCTTTTTTTTTTTTAATAAAGAAGTTCTTTTTTCCTTGGTTTTCTTTGGTTTTGGTATGACATGTGAACCAAAACTTTTGGCTAACATGGATCGGGTGAACGAAATAGACCCACGAAAGTGATGACACAGATTCAAAGAATATGGAATGCTCATCAATCATTATAGAACATGGAGCTAGATTAGCTTTTTTTATTAGATCATAATCTTCACTAGTGCTATGCTGCTTTGGAAAATTTTAGTCTTCATTTTGTTTTCTGAAGCATTACAATAAAATGCAAAATTGTATAAGCTTCTGACAGCATAAAAAATTGATTGTAATTCATAATTAGTTACTAAGACCTCTTCTGTGATGATGATCACTTATCATTCATCATTTCATTGACAAGGATTCAATGCTGATATGAGTTTTGTCGTGGATCTTATAAAAAAAAGATGTGATTTATAATTAGATAATTAAATCTCAACTTTAAAATATTATAAATACATTCAACGAAGGCCTTCGGCTACCAAAACAAAACAAATTCTACTAACTTCAACACTTAGAGCGAGGTTTATTTACATATTATGAAGAAGCTGTAAAATTCATGCACCACAACCTGCACCGCAACCGCCGCCACAACCAGCGGTGCAGCCGGCACCGTAAAGGTTGGAATCATCGGCTGAAGAAGTTTTTCCTTTGGATGCACCTTCTGCACAAGCAAAGATTATGGCTGGTAATAGAGAAAGAGTGAGCAAAGCTGCTAAGATGAATACACAAGCTCTTGCCAGACCATCAGCAGCACCTTCTCCATTCACAGTGATGATATACTCTGTCAATAATTGTCTCACCATCTACTCTATCTCTCTGTGATGATCACTGGTGATAAGCTTTGTGTGTGGGGAAGTGAGCTTCTCCTACAACAAAGGCTTTTTTATAGAAGCCCTAAGTCAATGAGTCAAGCAATAAATGTGGCTCTGATATAATTGCACACGTAAAACTTTATACTTTTATAAAATTCATAATCCTAAGTGTCCTCAATACTGTCGTTGTCGTATGCTCTTCTCTCAAAGTTTTAATTTTTCAATTATACTTAAAACGTGGAAGTTTTTCATTACCTATCCAAATTTTGTGTGTATATAATACATCATAATTTGGGATTTGCATTCAGTGTTACTGAACTTTTTACTAACAATTTAGAAAGATATATTTGTTAGTTATTGGATAAGAATATAAAATTAATTAAACATTAATCATATATTGCGATAGATACATATGTAGTAAAAAATTATAAAGAGTTGAGTTATAATACATATGAAATGAAAGATTATAAAGAGTTGGAGCACAGACGGTACAACTTAGCATTAGATCTAAATCTTATAATTTGAGAGTCAATAACAAAAAATTAAAGTTTTAACTAAAAGATTAGTTTTCAATATATAAAGAGCCTTGAGAATTTATAACTAACAATAGCTAAATTGTAGTTGTTTTTTTAATGAATTTGACGTGTGAAAAAAGTTCAGAACTCCAAACATTATACTTATAATTTTGTTTTATACCTTCTGCCACAGTATCTCAACCCCAAAGAGAAGAAATTAAATAGTGGCTTTAAGGTCCAAAACCACTTGATCTCAATCTCTCTCAAACTATTTTAGGATTTAAAAAAAAAAAAAAACTTCATTGATTCGTCTTGCTTGCACTTGAATTGGCAGACATAACCATCGGAATTTTGACAATGGAGGTGGTGGGGTCAACACAGCCACTCTTTCTATGCATGCACATATAAAACTTTAATGATGGTTGGCAGCGCATTTACCCCCACTCTTTCTTGTCACAGTCTTGGTCAATAATAAAATTCTAAGAAACAGTGTTTTTTTTTTCCTTCCCCTAAAAGAGAATGAATTTGCTGTTTTTACATGGAAGTTTGTGGTAATGCACTAACAACCAACAAATATTGGCCACGATCTTCATTCTTTAATATTCATAATTATTAAATCAAAGACTTCAACTTTTTTTTTCCCCTTCTCTGATCTTGCCCTGGGAAGGCTAAAACTAGGCCAGTCTCATCTCATCCTTTATTTACTTGTGAAAAGGGTTTAAATAAACCTTATTAAAATTGCAACTATTTGCCATAGTGGGGGTTGTATTATAGCCTAGAAAAGAATAATATTACAATAATATTAATTGCATCGTGAGAGGGATTAAGAATTAGTTTTTGCTTCTATTATTGTAGAAGTTCGATCGAAAGGGTTCTGTATCATGCTATAATTGTACTTTCATTTTCCTCCATGTGTTTTCTAATTTTTTTATTTTTTATTTTATTTTTTGTCTTTGTTTCATAGGAGCATCAAAGGACAAAAAAGGTGCCACTTGTAAGTTCTAGATCTAAATTAAGATTGGAATTTAACGAAACGGCACCCACTTATGACAAGATTAGTAATAGGAATTAATAATTAACTAATTAGTAACATTAATCCTTAAATGACTGTCTAGTTGGTTGGCCTCTAATCGTAAAAGTAAGAGGTTAGCATGTTCGATTACAAGGAATAATTTAATATTCACAGTGAGATGGGATAGCGTATGTATGATTGAAAAAAGGTAAATATTAACTGATGACCATTTGGAAAATATTTAAATGTGCGCTGAAGGTTATGAACATCACTGCTCTATATTCTGTCTGGGCAGGAAAAACAGTAGACCTAACAAAACAATTTTGTCGTTTTAAATTGTTCGAGACATTTTGTTATTTCAGTGGATAATAAATCACTTAACTATAGTATTGGAATAATGCTACGATTACGTAGTTGTAAAACATAGTTTTGGTTATACTTGGTATTCGACGTGTCATTAATTTCTTGATAAATGATGTGATGTTATCATATTAATAGTTAAAAAATTAATTATTGGGGCTGGGATAGAATATTTAGATTTCTAACAAATTACTTATTGGGGTTGGAACAAAATATTTAGATTTCTAACTTAAAAGATTAGTCTTTTGAAGTGATGTATCATCCCTTTTTTTCTTATCAATGTGGGACAACTCAACATCTTAACAATTAAAACTATCATCATTGGGGATGTCAGTGACCCATTTATCTAACATTGAGTCCACCACATCTCAACTATTAGAGTTGACTCTAATACCACTTCTTGGGAAGATAGAGAGGTGATCCATTTTAATAATGTTGAGTTTATCACATCTTGACTATTAGGATCGTGCTCTAACGCTAGTTACCTGTTGAGGGATGACTTATAATATCTACGTTTCCAATCCGAAAGATAAATTTGTTAGATAAGTAATTCATTATATATTTAAGCCATATCACCCATTTTCTAATCAATATGAGACCACTCAACACTAAATATTTTCAACATAAAAGTCTTTTCGAAACTATTTATTTCGCTCAATTTACCTGTGTACATATGGTTAGAGTTGAAAATGATCAAGCCCTTCACGCCAAGATTAATTGCATATAAAATGGCCTCATTTTACTAATTTTTCTGAAAATTCTGTTTCTCCTTACTTATTAGGTCATATGTTAAGGCTTGTAGTTGCATATTAGCAAATAAAAATTACATAGAAACAAAGTACATATTTACACACCATATACACATTTATACGTATCTTACAATATCCATGAAATGGATCAATCTGTATTTTTCGAATAGTAAATAACACATAATTCAACTGTAACGTGAGCAGTAACAACTTCGATTATGTGGCTTAATTCTCTTTAACAGGCCCTCTTGGAATCTTGTTAAGAAACTGAGAATTAAACCTTCTGAACATCTTCTTCATTCGACGGAATTCTCTGTCAGCAATATAATCAACATGTTCATCGTATCGGTCATACAGAAACGGCACCGTTAAAATGCAGATAAAACCTTCAGGCAAACGAAAAAAGAAACCATACTATTAGTCCACACTGCCCCAAAATTTCAATAATCATATGTGTACATTATTGAATTATAGTGGCAAATTCTTACCAAGATAAAGGAGATTTAAGAAGCTGAAGTAAGTTCCAATCACGGAAAAAATATACAGAATGGCTATTACCTGTAGCATAATATATAAGAGAACATAAGTTATTTAACTGATTAATTGAATGCAAGGTCCAGTTCCAGTGGCAAGGAGCGGCCTTCCTAGGATTCAGGTCTTGGATTCCAGCTTCAATCGGTACGTCAGTTATTAATAAAAAGAAAATAACTCGTTAATAAATTTTTTGAAGGAAGCTCCTCAGTTTTATGGCAATACCAGAATGAAGAGTCCCGGATCTTTTCCACATGCCACGTCGAGGAGCTTTGACAGGATTTTATTGAATCTTACTCGTAAAGTTGAAGCAACCTCTCTGAATGTTGATTCCCGTAATATTACTTCCGGGATTTGGGGAGGTTTCCTGAGAATTTATAATTCAAATGTCAATATTTATAGGCAAAAAAAAAAAAAAAAAAAATCATTGTTACGAATGGTATAGTTTGTGAAGTAATAAATAGATAGATACCAATTGAAAAATTCTGCGCCCTTAGACCATATAAAGAGTGCAAGCATTGATGTGATGGAAATGTGACAGAGCAAGGTCACAAAATTGTACTCCACAACCTCAAACAGGAACCAAATCACTGTCATTCCAATCAAAAGCGAGGCTGACACCGTTATGTTGTTCCATAGCAAGACATCCGCGACTGTGAATTATGTAAATCCAATCATCAAAATTAATAATGCACACAAACAAAATGACATTTTGAAATTAAATAAAAATTAAAACACACGCACGCATATATGTAAAGTACCTTTTCCTCCTCCGAGAATGTCATGTATTGGCTTTTGGCTCCCCAACAACCTCGGAGGGCGTGGCCGTGGGGTGGTTCTCGACGGACGCGAGGGTTCGTTGTCGGACTCGGATGATGATGTGTAAATCGACATGGCTGTTTCGTTCTGTTAATTATAGGCTAATTAATTTTGTGTGCTGGTGAATGGTGAATGGTGATGTTGATTTATTTTGCACCAGTATCAGTAATATGCATATATATATATATATACAAGGAGATGGGATATATGTGGGTTTTGTAGCTAGGCTTGGTAGCAAGTAATGCAGAGAACAAAGTAAGGAATGGCTTGGAGCTTCGCATTGAAGGTTGCTTTGCATGCCCGCTTCTACAAATCAAAAAGACTGCAGATCTTTTCATAAAAGCCTTCATTAGTTTAATTAGCAAATGCTTGCATAAAGTTTACATGCCCATCTTGATCTAATTAAAAGCGTACCACTTGAGAGAAGAATAACTTTAAGCTAGCAGCATCTTGATGACTAGCTAGCTCCACGCACTGTTTTGTCAATTATCTGGACCTTTTTCAGGGGACATTATTGATGTGTGATCAAGGCTGAAGTTGATTAACTTGAAACTATATATGTAAAGTTTGAATGCCCAAATGACAAAAAAACTTGCTAATTTCGCTCCACATTTTAGAGTTAATTTTGTCTTTAATTCAACATTTGAAGAACATCATTGGTAATTGATCAGTCTGTTTGAGTCGATTCGTTTCCGAAGAATGGCTTCCTTGATGAAAATGATTAAAATTGGCGACAATACATCTAGAAATCACTGGTATGTAAAAGTTGATTGTACCGGAAATCACTTTTGGTTTTGGGGTTTGATGGATTCTATTATTGTGAATATTTGCTACATACAGTTTCTTCTACGATAAGTCAAATAAAAGAATGAACAATGTGGAGTAACTAGTGGCTAGGCCTAGCTAGTTAAACGACCGTGGAGTTGGCAAAACCCGGGTCCAGATTTGGGTATCGCAATGTTTGTTTGGATCCGGTCTGGATGTAATTTCTAGGCATTCGGGTCAGGGTTTTTAATTCGGGTTTTTGTACTCGGATTTTGTATTTTTAATATTATATATATATACTTCTTTTTTGGTAATTTTATAAGTTTTAAATTTATTTCAATGAAATTTGACATAAAAATATATTTAAAACTTTACATATGTGTAATAGATTAGTTAAATAAATATAAATATTAAAAAATATATATTATTTTAAATTTGGGTTCCGGGTAGGTTCCCGGTTTAATCAAGTATGCTCAGGATCGGCCCAGATTCATACCCGGCCACATTGCCTGAGTGCGGTCCAGATTCGAACCAGATGAGTATTTTTGCCACCCCTAAACAATGGAGCATTAGCTCGGCCACTCTCTAGGGAGCTTATGAGACATGAATTTATTTATGACACAATCATTTATTTGATTAAAGATTGAATATTCATATTTTTTTATCTAATAAAATTATGTTATTTTTGCCTTATTTTAAAAAACTATTTTAGTTATATGAATCAAAATCAATAAGAATTTGAGTGGGCAGTGCCACAAAATATTTTTAAAAATATATTAAAATCAAGTAAAATGAGTGATATTTAAAAATTAACTAATTATAATAAGGGTTTTGATTTTATGGGTAAAAATTACTCAGTTTATGATGAGCAATAGCCCACGTTTCAAGCTCTCATTTGAAAGAATTATAGATCTCATTGAATAGTTCCTTCAATAAGAGCTAAACACATGGGCTGGTGAGTGCCACCAAATCTATTCTTAGATTGTTAATATTACAACTTTTAAAATAATTGTTATTAATGATGCTACAGAAAAAATCAGCTATAAAGAAAATTAATTAAATATTTGATATTTTTTTTAAATGTTATGATTTTTAAAAATAATTATATGTGTTCGGTAAATCTTACTGTTAAGAATGTAAATGATTGAATTGGACATAATATTAAGTAAAATTTATTTACATATTTATTAGCATGTTATAATAAAATATTAAAATATTTTTAATTATGTATATATAGTAATTAATAACTAAAATAAATATTTTGTATTATTAATTTTAATTTTATTTTTTTTATTGGTAATAATAATAATAATCTTTTAAAGTTAATGATTTTATTTTTTAATTAATAAGGATAATTTTGAATTATTATAATATATATGAAATTTATATTAAGTATAAAACTAATTCTCAAATCAATTTTGAAAAGCTACTTTATTATTTTCTAAAATCTACTGTAGGATAGATGATTTTGTTTAAAGTAATTTTTAAAAAAATTAACAAACACTAAATTAACTTTTGGTTTTTCAGACTCATGTTTGAGCATCCCAAAAATATTTTCAAATGGGCACTATTAAGTAAAAAATAAACAAATACCTATTTCGTAATTAATAAATTAAAATTAAATTAATTAAGTTATTAAATTTAAAAAAAAAAAACAAAACAAAACAAAACACCTGTAAGTCAATGCCAAACTTAAATTTTGTACGATAGGGACATATATAACTCGACACGTCAACTTAAATTGTGATGCTCAGTCATCACCATGGTGTAGAGCATTGACTGGCCTACACAACTTGTGGCGCGGAAGCCCCACTTATCACCTTCAAATAAGTTGATCAAAACTTTAACTGTCAATTTGCTGGCGATTGGAAACTCTTATATGCTCACGATGACTGAATTGTCATTGCCCAAGATCAATTAGAGTATTCGCAGATAAGATTTTGTGAATTAGATATTAAATTATATATGATTTATAATTTTATAGATTAAAATTTTTTAATCAAATTCAATTTTCAGATTGGTAAAATTTAATCTAAATTCAATTTTTACGTCTGTGGATCTGATACAGAACGTCTGTAGATCTAATACGGATTTAATCCAATTCATATCCAATCCACGATTTTACGGATTAGTTTGCGGGCTAAAAATTTTTAATCATTTCCTATCCACGAACTAACAATGATTTTACTATTAATCAAATTCAAAATTAAATAAAATGTAAATAAATTAATTGTTTAAATAAAGATAGAAAAAAAATTTAAAATTTCAAAATATAACAAATCAAAAAGAAAAAATCTCATTTGTTTATATTAGTACATGAAAATTAACTGCTTATAAAGCAATACTTTTTTATTTAATTATTTTTATTTTATACATTTTTACACACTGCAGTGAAGATGATTGTAATATAGCTATGATGATTGTTGGCGAATTTGGATCCATCGAAATGATAAAATCTGGAACCCGAAAAATGGCTATGTTCAGCAAGTTCTTAATTCAGTGGCAGTTTCTTTTTCAGTGGCAAGCAGCTAAGAAGCAACTGTACTATATAGATGTTGAGGTTCATAGGTTGGCTCATGGGATTGTGAGCTGGGAAAAGCCTGAGTTTGGCTGGGTTAAGCGCAATGTAGACACTGCTGTCTTTGCATCTTAGGGAAGGATTGGGCTTGGCTATGTTATTCACAATTCAGATGGTAGATTTTTGGCTGCAAGATGTGTTGGCAGGTTTGGAACATTTAGTACAAGGGAGGCTGAAGCTCTCGGTATCCGGGAGGCTCTTAGCTGGCTAAAGGAGTACCAGCTTCCATGTGTTATTGTTGAGATGGATTGCTTCAAGTTTTTCAAGCTCTGACAGGGGTTTTTTATGGACCTAATGGCTTTGGCCTCATCATTGAGGATTGCCGGGAGTTAGCTCTAGCTATAGGAGAAGTGAAATTCTCGTTTGTTCGTAGATCTGCGAATTTTACTACTCACTCTGTTGCGAGGGCAGGAAATTCTATGACAGATTCTCAAGTGTGGAGTTTTGTTCCACCTCCATGGTTGCTAAAAAGTTTGTAATTCGTTCTTGCTTAATGAAATTCCTTTAAAAAAAATTATTTTATTTTATATTATTATCGATAAGATATAATATGGTGTTAATGTAACTATATTTTAACTTATTTATTTATTAATAAGTATAACGCCATATTTACAAGTTTAATTTTTTATTAAATAAATATTTTTTTTTGTGAATTTGTAGATTTGTACAGATTTATAGAAGTAAATCCATATCTAATCGACCGACTGCGGATTTTCAAAATTTCAAAATTTCAATCCACCAATCCACAGATTAGATTTTTACGGATTGGATGGATTGAGCAGATCGGATTGGATTCTGAACACCCCTAGATCAGATCACAAGAATCTCATTTTGCTATCATCTATGACATGGTTGTCATCGGCGGTGAATGGCTGTCGACGATCTTTTTTAGTAATATTTTTTAAAAAATGTATAATTTTAATTATTTAGTATGATAGAAACTGTAATAATTATTTAATTATTTTAATTATAATTTTATTTACTTTTTAATTATTTAAAAAGTAATAATTTTAATTTAATTATTTAGTAATAATTTCATAACTTTTCAGTTAAATATACTTTACAAAAAATAATATGTAACTATTAATGAAATACTAGTATGATAGAAACAATAGTATTATTGTATAAACAGTACTGTTATTTGGTGTACTAGTAAAACTGTAGTATGAATAGTTCCGCATTTTCTTTCTTAGTAGTTTACATATATTTAATTTATTGTAAATAATTTACACGCCAGTCTTACATTTGTGTGCTAGGGGAAAAATTATTACACAAATTTATTTCAATTTCATAAAACATATCTTTTACAATATTTAATTTAATAATAGTGGCTAACAACACTTTAGTTGAGTTAGTCGACATAAATTAGAGAGTTCAAGTCTTCTTAGTGATTGTCCAAATATTTTATAAAATACAAATATCTTAAATACCCTAATGACATCAATATTTTTCAAATAGAGTTAACACTTTGGTGTTAAATTGATAAGAAAGGAAGCATTGGGTGGGGGAGAAGTAATGATTAGAATTCTAAAGTGATATATTAGAATAACTTAAGTGGTAGTTTTGAAAATATTCCTATAATAAATGGAAAATGAAAATGATGTTTGCCCTGGATCAAACCCTGAAACGATTCAAAACGGCGTCGTTTCGTTCTAATTTTTTTTTCTTTTATATGCTTTGAAACGACGAAGTTTCGGCACTGGTATGCTTGCATTAGGAGTCAAGGGGACTAAACTTGGGTCTGAGCTAAAGTTTAAGCTTGCAGAGCTCATGGCGCTAATGGAAACACCAAATATTTCGGACATCTCTCCGGTACTTTCATGGTTTAATTCAAGGTGAAGAAAGGAGAACAAAGAAGATTTCTCTATGGTTTTAATATATTATAAGTTCTACTGTTGAAAGTGTAGAAACAAAGTCTGTTGTTAACGGTGAAGAAGCAGCAGCAGGGAACAATACTGAAGGAAGTAATGATGACTTCTTGCAGTTACTCCTATAACATCAAGAAAATGAAAGACAACGCTTCATTAGCTCGATCCATTGTATTGGAAGTTTTTTTTCTTTTTTTCCGAGCTATTTATATGCAAAATTTGTTTCAACAATGAGAGAGCTCATAAACTACTTGCTTAAGCAAATGAAAGTGCCCAATAATTCAAATTTTCTAAAGTAGGACTTCTAACATTCAACAGACATTTTCACAAGTATCTGGAAGGCACAATCTAAACGGCTAAAGAAAAATTCCGTACATTATATAAGATTTCCAAAATGACCCATTACATATCAATATCTCAAAAATAAATTCAAGCTTTGAAAATTCAATCTTTTAGGGACAATGTTAATCTTGTTATGCCGAAACTTTGTAGCTGCTGTTGGTCTTGTTCCGTCGAAACTCAGTTTAGTAGCCGAAACTCAGCTTTCAAGGAGGAATTTCGCAGCTGCTGTTAATCACTTTCTTCACTAAATGGGTGCGTTCTTTGTTAATCACTTTCTTCAGCTTAAGACGAAGAGGATGAAGCGTTCTACTGTGGATTCCGAATGGCTGGACCTCGGTCGAGGAAGGAAAGTAATGAATTTTTCAGTAAGGAAGAAACATAGAAAAGAAGAAACGAATGGCTGGATTCTATCTACCTCGTTCACAGGTTTTGGAAATGGTAAGTGAAACGGCAGCGTTTTAGAAAAGAAAAAAAAAACAAAAAACAAAACGATGCCGTTTTGTTTAGTTTTGAGGTTTGACCCGGGACAAATATCAGAACTCAATGGAAAATATGTTTTTGACAAAATTAATAAATTTATAAATTACACGTCAGTAAAATAAGAGAAATATAAAATAAAATAATTTCCGACTTCAGAGTGCTTTGATGAGAAGAAGAGTCTGACAGGTCACATACTCACCCAACACAGGAAGAAACAAAACAGTCCGATGAGCATTATTAGAAAAGTCGAAAACGAAACATAAACAATATAAAAAATGGACAGCAGTTCGTTCGAGTCAAAGACTTTTGGAATGAAAACACTTGCAACAGCGACATTAACGATAGCAACAAGATTCTCTTCAACTTTAACAACAACTGCTTGTTTCACCAAGAATCCAATCAAACCCGACCGCCAATGCTTTCAGCTGGATTCTATCTCCCTTTCAATAACATCAAACCCCAAAAACCCATTTGCCAGATGGCGTCATCACCACCGGCTGCTGCTGCCCCGACCGGCTTCAGCTTCAAGAACTTGACGCAAACGTTCACAGTGGATGTCCAGAGAGCAGAGAACAGGCCCTTGAACGTGCCGCTGATTGCGCCTTTTACGATTGCTACTTCGAGGCTTGATCAAGTGGAGAATGTGGCTATCAGAATCGAGCTTAGTAATGGGTGTGTTGGGTGGGGCGAGGCCCCTGTTTTGCCTCACGTGACTGCTGAGGATCAGCAGACTGCGATGGTCAAAGCCAGTGAGGCTTGTGAGGTTTTGAAAAAGAGCCCTGCCATGGCTTTGGGTTCTGTTTTTGGTGTGGTTGCTGGCCTTCTCCCTGGTCATCAGTTTGCTTCTGTAAGTTCTTCTTTTTCTTGGGATTTCAAGATCCTTCTGGAATTTTTATTTTGATTTTTTTGATGGATTTTTATGTGAAGTTGTTTAGTTGGGAGTGTATTGTTTACTCAAATGATGAGCTTTTATTGTAAGCTTTTGATTGGAATTGAGTACCATTGGTTACTCTGTTGCCTTGTTTTATGATTAAGGAGTGGTGTGACCTTCACCTATGTATGAAATTAGGCAGACAATTTAATTGCAAGTAGTTATTGGTATTCACATGTTTAATCATCAATTTGTAGCCCAAATAAATATTGACCTTCATCCTTCGTTATTTAAGAGTAAACTTACCGTCTGGCTTTGGCCTCTGGCCTTCAGCCAAGACATCCAATATCATCTGATTGGGTCTAGAAATTGTGTTCTTACAATTGGGTCGTTTGTTATATTTTGTAAAAATAATTTGGTTGCTAATAGATTTGCTCACAAATATGAGTTCTTTCTAAATATGCCTGCTTGTCGGGAGAATGCAGAAAATGACAGCAAATTATTTAGTACATGTAGAAATTGAAGGTTTTAGCGAGCTTTATTTCTACCAGTATTTGGTTTGCTTGAGTCAAGTTTTCTGGAAATCAAAGTGAGAGAAAGGACATCATTTGAAAATTATTCTCTCTGTTTCTTTTTCATCTTCCTATAGCCGTTTCGAATCATGGTTGCTCATACCTGCTGCATTAAATTAGTTTCTACTTTGAATTGATTGTAAGTGACCATAATGAGACTGGGGCTTCAGATACTGGGTCTACATTCATGAATTACTCCTTCGCCTTGAGTCTTATGGATATTCCATATGATTCTCCTAAAACAATGTTAGCATTTTGCTTGCAATTCACTTGAAAGTCAGTGCAAAACCAAACATGTATTTGAATGATTACTGTCCTCCATGACTCAGTAGTTGTATTTATTACTGTTAAAAATTTATGTGCCTTATTTTTTGACAATAATTTCATTATGCAGATACAATCCAGATTATCAATTTAAGGGAAATGACATGTTTCATGTCTCTGCACATCTTGTCATAGGTCTACTAAAAGTTTATTTTACTCTTTATTTAGTTTGATGCTTGTATCTTAAAATGCAGAAGTGTTTTTTCTTTTTCTTTTGGCTTTACTCATTAAATTGTTCTGGCAATTGAAGGTTAGGGCAGCAGTCGAGATGGCACTGATTGATGCAGTTGCGAAAAGTGTCAGCATGCCTTTGTGGAGACTCTTTGGTGGAGTTTCAAATACTATAACCACTGATATAACAGTTAAATTCCTGCTCCAGTGATTCTAGCTACGGACAAACACTTCACTCTGATAATTATTTTGTCTTTTGTCTTTTATGTTTATCTTGAAAAAAGTACGAACCACGTGGTGGTGCTGGTGATTTCAGTAAGATTGAAAAGTTTTATATTGCGGTACAATAAAGCAAATTATTACTTTTTTGTAAGCAAAAGTTTGCCTCATCTATTTCCGTTATATTTGTAGATTCCAATTGTTTCCCCTGCTGATGCAGCTGAACTGGCTTCAAAATATCGCAAACAAGGATTCACTACCCTGAAGCTTAAGGTGGGAAAGAATCTGAAGGAAGACATAGAAGTCCTACGAGCAATACGTGCTGTCCACCCTGATTCTTCATTCATCTTGGATGCCAATGAGGGTTACAAACCACAGGAAGCTGTTGAAGTTCTTGAAAAATTATATGGTAAAGTGTCTACATAAAGTGCTCAGTTGCTTTTTTTTCATGCCTGCTATAAATAGAAAACTGGCATAAAATCAAAGAACTCTTGCTTGGGCATGATCTGACCCTGCAGTCCTTTTACTTTTTCGTAAACAAATTGGTACCTTATTATATCTCAGCAATTGGTAAGTATTAAGACACCTATGATCATTGAAGCTTACCTTTTTACTGTTTTCTTTCTTCTAGAAATGGGGGTCACTCCAGTTCTCTTTGAGCAACCAGTTCATAGAGATGATTGGGAAGGCCTTGGCCATGTTAGTCATATTGCCAAAGACAAATTTGGGGTATCTGTTGCAGCTGATGAGAGTTGTCGGAGTTTGGATGATGTCAAGAAAATTGTAAAAGGAAATCTTGCGGATGTTATTAACATTAAGCTTGCAAAAGTTGGAGTCCTTGGGGCCCTTGAAATTATAGAAGTTGTAAGGGCTTCAGGATTAAACTTGATGATTGGTGGTATGGTTGAGACCAGACTAGCCATGGGCTTTGCTGGTCATCTTGCTGCTGGCCTTGGGTGTTTCAAGTAAGTATCTTGATTCTTGCTTGTTGAAAAGAAATGTTTTCAAAAACTTGGACATTCGTGTACGAACTAATATATTTGTTGGGTATTATATTCAATTTTTTCTTATGAATTTTAACTAGTATATTGTCTTTGCAGATTCATTGACCTAGATACACCTCTTCTTCTGTCTGAAGATCCAGTTCTTGATGGTTATGAAGGTATCTTAGCAAATCTCCTGTATCTTGGCATTATTAATAAAATTATAATTTAGTTTAATATAATATTATGGTACCGTTGCAATTTGACAATGCTTTAATAATTTGTCTTAGTGTCCGGGGCAGTTTACAAGTTTACGAATGCAAGAGGCCATGGTGGTTTCCTTCATTGGGACAATATTGCATGGTGAGTCCTTGACCACTTATATTCTTTCTACATCTGCATGAGTGTTAACTGTGCTTCTGCATCACTGCTGAAGTTGTTTTAAAGGGGTTGTCAACACTGTTGCTTATAACCTTGAATCATGAAAGCTAGCTAGCCAATCTTTGGTTTGATATACCTATAACAACAATAACAAACTAAGAGAACTCGATTATGTGGTGGTATTCGCATCAGTCTCCTTGTCAATGATAAAATTTGAAAAGTTGGCAAAGACGCATAAAAGTTCTTGCTAGGTTGGCAATTGGTATCAAATAATATTGATACCACTTATTGTGGGGGACACAGTTTTTATGGCAAATATTAATAAAGGTAATAGGGAAAAATATTGACAATTAAACAAAAACTTGCAATGACACTTGATCCAGCTTTTAGCTTGTGCCCATAAGTGTAGACAAAAGAGTTACAATTTCACTAACAAATATCGGAGTCTAATTCTTGCATCCGTAAACCTCCACATACCAGTCATTCTATTCAAATTGTAGAGACATTTAGTTGACCCAAAGACTCATAAGCCAAGGTGTGGAAAATGAAAAGGCAAGAGTTGAAAAAGTGTACACTCTTTGGGAGAGAATATTGCAATTGGACTCCATTTTTGTTCTTGAAAAATTATTGTTGTCTCGAAGCATGGACGGAGGCTAAAAGCTAAATCATGTATATCATTGTGTGTTTTGTGTGGATATTACTATCTTTCTCTATTATTCTCATTAAAATTGCCATAAAATATTGATTTTTTTATGTGTGTTACCCCTAAGAGATTTTTTGACTCCTTTAAAGCTTTTCCAAATTTCATTTCAGGAAAAAAGACCTTGAAAGAATTCCATAAGATCTATGGAAACCCAAGCAATTGAAAAGTGGCTTTACTAGCCATATCAATAAGAAGTGAAAACAGTGGTTTAATTTCAAGAAATAATTTTACAATTAACTCCTCATGCTGCATGTGCCATATCGATCATTCTGTAATGAGCAATCATTTTGAGAAGATGCTTTGAACTTCTGTCTTCTGCTTTTTTCTTAGAGCACTGATATTTGAACTAAAGCCTGACAAAAGGCTGTCAAAAATACACTCAAAATGACGTCGATTTGGTTGAGTTTAATTTTTTCTTTAAAACACTCCCAGTTGTCGTTTTGAATGTGTTTTTGTCAGCCTTTTGTCAGGCTTTGGTTCCTCAATCATTTCTCCTTGTCTTTATCAGACTTGTTTGCATCAACTGTTGCTATTTGCATGCATCAAATTTTAATGCCTCATGTTCCATTATGAGAAACTGGACTTGATAGTGGTTTCCAACAATAAATCTCTATCAACTTGTCACCTTTTTTGGTACTATTTTGCATTAACCAATCCTAACCACATCATATTAAATGCAGAAATTACTCGGTTTGTTGCTTCCATACTTCTGGCACACAGGACGGTCAAAAAGTTTACTCATTTTTGTGTTTGCCAACCTCTCTTATTGTTAATATGGCCTACGGATCTCTGATTTTGAAGGGGCTTGCAAACAAGTGAATGAGCAGGGAATGAAAAGTCTTTGGCTAGCATTTATGGATTTGCTGGTAAGATTCACAGTTTCACTTGGCCATTATTGTGACTTTACAACATTGGGCAAACAAAATTTAATTTCGTAATGACCTGTGAAGATAATTTACCTGTTTTGAGTTTGCCTTTCCAGATTATTATTGCTTCTTATAATAGTGTTTTCTATACCATACATTTTCTGAATGAGTGCTTTTCCTGGTCGTTTCAAATGGAGACTGTCTCTTTTTGGTATAGTACTTTTTGCTTGATGATTTGAACCACTAGTCACTGAACACCATCCCTCATCTTGGTTTTATAACAGAACATGCCTATGTCACTTTGTGACCATTCTTGAACTTTCATCCTGCAGAGTAATTAAAATATGCCGGCATAGAAGAATTTGATTAAAATAATTCGTGCCGCTGGTCACTAAACACTGTCCCTCATTTTAGTTTTATAACACAACATGCCTATGTCACTTCGTGACCCTTCTTGAACTTCCATCCTGCAATATAGTTAAAATATGCCGGGCATAGAAGAATTTGATTGTATTAGTATGTCCAACAATTCAAATATTCAATATTCAGATATTCTGTCATGCATCAGACTAATTGTATTGATGGTTAGATGATTATATTGATTATAATGATGTATAATAAATACATGTGTGCATAGTTTAGTATAATTGTATCCTAAATGTTTCCGCTCAGGCAATGATGTGGCTAGCTTTTGATCCATTTGACATGGGAACATTGATGGTAGAACAATAAGAAATGAAAATGGAGGGTGGTAAAAGGTACAATCGAGTTAAAATGAGCTAATCTTTATCACGCCAATTTAAAGGAGAACCCTTGACTTTAGTTATTGATAATACAACATTACTTAACAAGTAATGTGAAGATTAAAAGTTAACATTTCCATGATTTAGTTTAGTGACCCACGTTATGATATCAAAGCTCTCTTGTTTTGACTATAATTAGACCACAAAATCCAATTAAAGACTTACAAATGTTCGTATTGCCTGATTTGAGTTCTTATCTTCTACTAGAGAAAATTTGCATTTCAACATTATTTAAACCTGCAAATTCAATATTTTGGTGCATAAAACTGGTATGTATCCGAAATTGAATAGTTCAACTCTTCAATTACCTCCCAAATTTGATCTCTCTAAAATTGTTTTAATATGTTGGTTATTTCTTGAATCTCGTTTTCAATATATGATGTTCTTCAATGTTTAGTTTTATGTTGGCGTGGAGGTATTTCGCTCGTAAATCTTTTGCTCCATTATAAGATATCTTATCAACTTAACAATTCTTTGAGGACAAAAAATTAGATTAAATTGACATTGCACTGTGAAACATTTGTCGGAAAAAGGAGATTTTATTTGCAGGTTTGCTGCATCTTCCATCCCTAACGTAGAAATTCCCTTTACGCATTAAAGCTAAGTGATATTCGTTTCGTCCAAATTGATAGCTCACCAGACATGCGCGGATGCTCCTACAAAGTCAAAAGAGCACATTCTTTAGACTGCCTTTTTTTTCTGTCGCTTTTACGTAATTTCTTGGTGTCCTCTTTTATGTTTGTTTTTTGTTTTCTTCTAATTTCATTTTAGCTGCGTGTTTGCTTCGCCCATCAATTTCCTAACAGTGGTATCAGAGCTATTGGTTGTATTCTTTGGAGTTGGGTACTGTTCACGTATATGGCATTATTCAGGTATATGATACTGTTTACGTATACGACATTGTTCATAGATACGGTTCTGTTCACGAGAAACGGTGGGAGCGATACAAGAATTTTACGGTGCAAAGTAGGGAATAGTGGTTTGAGTAAAGCAATTGTGTGGTTTTGTATATGTTTAGCAAAGTTCTGTCACAAAAGCGATAAGAGCCTAAGGAGTCTGGGTTTTAAGTGGGACCGTTGTGACCCCTCCAGTCTTTCCTGGGAACTTTCTTGGTGTGCATATTCACAACTATTTGAGGTGATACACTAGCTTGTGTACAATATTTATTAACAAAATGGCGGCAAAGTATGAAATTGAGAAGTTCAACGAGAATAATTTTTCGTTGTGGGAAATGAAGATGAAAGTTGTATTGAAGAAAAATAATTAAGTGACAGCAATTGGAGAAAGGCATATGAAGATAAATGATAACAAGTGGAACGAGATTGATGGCAACGCCATTTTTTATTTACACTTGACACTTGCGGATGGAATATTATCTAGTGTGGTAGAGAAAAATACAGCGAAGGAAATATGAGATACTCTCATAAAATTGTACGAGGCTAAGTCACTACACAACAAAATCTTCTTGAAGAGGAAACTCTATACTATTCGAATAACGGAGTCTACAAAGATGACCGACTACATTAACACCTTGAAGACTATTTTCACGACTCACGATGTTGGGTCATAATATAGAGGAAAATGAACGTGCAGAATTTTTACTTCAAAGTCTACCAGATTCGTATGATCAACTCATCATCAACCTAACGAACAATAATTCAGCGGATAGTCTAGTTTTCGACGATGCTGCAACCTCCGTATTAAATGAGGAGAGCAAGCGGAAAAATAAGGAAAACAGACAAGCAAGTTTGTAGCAAGCGGAGACGCTATCAGTGACGAGAGGGAGATCAACGGAACGTAGCCCTAGTGAGAGTCACAATCATGGTAGATCAAAATCCAGAAGTAACAAGAATATTAAATGTTACAATTGTGGCAAGAAAGGGCACGTCAAGAAAGTGTTGGAGTAACCAGAAGAGAAAAGAGGGTAAAGAACCTGGGTCATCAAATGCTCAAGGGTGTGTAGCAAGTACCTTAGATGATGGCGAAATTCTCTACAGCGAGGCAACAACTGTTTTAGAAGGTAGAAAACGGCTATTTGACGTCTGGCTCATAAACTCAGAAGCTACCTGGCACATGACCTCTCGGAGAGAATGATTCCACACATATGAACCTATCTCAAGAGGATCTGTATATATGGGAGATGATCATGCCTTGGAGATCGTTGGTATTGGTACTATTAAAATCAAAATATTTGATGGTACAATTTGTACAATTGGGGAGGTATGACATGTCAACGGCTTGAAGAAAAATCTATTGTCTTTGGGACAAATGGATAACCATGGGTATAAAACTCATGTGGAGAATGGAATTATGAAGATCGTTAAAGACGTGCTTGTATTGATGAAAGCATAAGAGATTGGTGCTAATCTATTCATACTTAAAGGAGAAACACTACAGGAGGCTGATGCGTGTGCCGCATTAAATGGAGAAGAATCAACGATAACGTGACACTTCAAACTTGGTCACATGTCGGAACAAGGTTTGAAGATTCTCTTTGAGCGAAAATTACTTTTAAGGCTCAAATCGGTAAGTTTACCATTTTACGAGCATTGTGTTATAAGTAAGCAGTATAGATTAAAGTTCAGCAGATCTATTGCTAGAAGTAAATGCATTCTAAACTTGATTCATTCTGATGTTTGTGAATCACCGGATATATCCATGGGAGGTGTAAAGTACATGGTGACTTTCATTGATAATTATTCTAGGAGATGTTCGGTGTATTCAATTAAAAAAAAGTCATATGTGTTTTCAGTGTTTAAAGAATACAAAACGCGGATGGAACTTGAATCTAGGAAAAAGATCAAGTGCTTGAGGACAGATAATGGTGGAGAGTATGCAGACGGCGAGTTTCTTTCTTTTTGTAAGCAAGAAGGTATTCAGAGGCAGTTCACGATGGCATACACTCCTCAACAAAATAGAGTGGTAGAGCGGATGAACATGACTCTTATAGAACGAATAAGAGTTATGTTGATAACTGTTGGTCTACCCAATTCATTTTGGGCAGAAGCAGCCAAAACTGCTTGTTATATAGTAAATCAGTTGCCATCCACAACAATTGGGCTAAAGACAATGATGGAGATGTGGACTGAAAAATCAGTTGATTACTCCTATCTACATGCATTTGGATGTCCTCTATACGTAATGTACAATGCTAAAAAAAGAACAAAGTTGGATCCAAAATTTAGGAGATGTATCTTCTTGGGATATGCTGATAAAGTAAAGGGGTATCGTCTGTGGGACCCCACTGCCCACAAAATCGTCATCAGTAGAGATGTTATTTTTGTAGAAGATCAACTGCAAAGGAAAGATGCAGATGATAACACTGTAAAAGAAAAGTCAGAGACTGTACAGGTATATGTGAAAAATAATATGAAAAAAGAAGATTCATATTCTTTTAAAGCAACACCAGAGCACGAGGAATAAGAACCAGTCGAGGCTAAGGCTCTAGAAGTTCGTCGATCAACTTGTGAGAGACGACCGCCAGCTTGGCACTTAGAGTATGTCACAGAGATCAATGTTGCATACCGTCTTCTAACAGAGGATGGAAAGCCATCAACTTTCCATGAAACTTTAAACAGTTCAGATATTGCTGTGGATGACAGCAATGCAGGAAAAAAATTGAAACTCTACATAAGAATAAGACATGGGAACTTGTACCACTATCACACGGAAGAAAAGTCATTGGAAACAAATGGGTCTACAATATCAAACGTAATGGCAATGATTAAGTGAAGCGGTATCGTGCAAGATTGGTGGTGAAAGGATATACTTAGAAAGATGGTATTGACTTCAATGAGATATTTTTTTCGGTAGTTTGACTTACAACAGTCAGAGTAGTCTTGGCAATGTGTGCTACATTTGACCTACATCTAGAGCAGTTAGATGTGAAAACTGTATTTTTTCATGGAGAACTTGAAGAAGAAATTTATATGCTCCAACCAGAAGGTTGTGCTGAAAGAGAAAATGAGAACTTAGTTTGCAGGTTGAACAAATCTCTATACGGTCTCAAACAGGCGCCGATGTGTTGGTATAAGAGATTTGATTCCTTCATTATGAGCTTTAGATACAAAAGACTCAGTTCAGACCATTGTGCATATTACAATAGGTTTGAAAATAATGATTTCATCATTTTACTGTTGTATGTGGATGACATGTTGGTAGCAGGTCCCAACAAAGATCGAATCTAAGAATTGAAGGCATAGTTGGCTAGGGAGTTTGAAATGAAGGACTTGGGACCAGCAAATAGGATTCTAGGGATGCAAATTCACCGAGATAGAAATAACATGAAGATTTGGCTTTCTCAAAAGAACTACTTGAATAAAATCTTGCGACGCTTCAACATGCACGATTGTAAGTCAATTTCTACCCCACTTCTTGTTAATTTCAAATTATCCTCAAGTATATGTCGTAGCAATGAAGTAGAGAGGAAGGAGATGTCTCGAGTACTGTATGCATCAGCGGTGGGAAGTTTGATGTTCGCTATGATATGTACTAGACCAGACATTGCACAAACAGTGGGAGCAGTCAGTCGATATATGGCGAATCCTGGTGGAGAGCATTGGATAGCTGTTAAGAGAATTCTGAGATACATAAGAGGAACCTCAGATGTTGCATTATGTTATGGTGGATCATAATTTACTGTCAGGGGCTATGTGAATTCATATTTTGCAGGAGACCTTGATAAAAGAAAATCGACTACTGGCTATGTGTTTACACTTGCGGGAGTAGTTGTAAGTTGAGTTTCGAAATTGCAGACTATTGTGACTTTATCTACAACAGAAGCAGAATATATGGTAGCTACACAAGGTTGTAAGGAAGTTATCTAGATACAAAGATTATTGGAGGACCCCGGGCAAAAACAAAAGAAAATTTTTGTGTACTGTGACAGTCAGAGTGCCTTTCATATTGCAAGAAATTTAGCCTTTCATTCCAGGACAAAGCATATAGAAGTTCAGTATCACTTTGTTCGAGAAGTAGTGGAAGACGGAAGTGTGGATTTATAGAAAATCCATACGAAGGAGAACCTAGCAAATGTTTTGACCAAGTCAATCAATGCTGACAAGTTTATCTAGAGTAGATGCTCTTGTGGCCTAGTAGAAACGTAAGCAACATGACAATGATGAAGCAGAAAGGATGGTGTGGAGATTGATTAGTTCTCAATCTAATCTCCAAGTAGGAGAATGACAAAAATAGCATGTGGGCACCATCCTTCTAAAAGGTGGGCCTGCCCATTTTGACGAAAATGGCATTGCTTCCGTCTTTGACTGGAGCAAAAGAAAAATGGAGAAAGAAAGAAAAAATGGGTGCCGGGCCGAAAAAGAAGAAAAAAATTAATAAAATAAAAAAAATATATAATTAATGAATAGTACCCATATTTTCTCTATAAATAGAAACGAAGAGAATGAGCAAATTCATTCAGTTTTTGTGAGAAGCAATTCCTGAATTTAAGAGAGTAGAGAATTTTGTAGAGCTTAAATAATAAAGCTCTTGTTTTAGTGTTTTGAGAGTTTGGGTGTATTGGGGTTTTGGGAAGTGAGCTATCAGTTTCACTAGTGAAATATTTTCCTTCTATTTTCGCCCGTGGATGTAGGCTAAAAGTCGAATCACGTAATTGTCTTGTGTCCTCTTTTATGCTTATTCTTTTTTTTTTCCTTCTTTTTCAGCCCAACACCCATTTTTTCCTTCTCTCTCCATTTTTCTTTTGTTCCAATCAAAGACAGAAGCAATACCATCTTCGTCAAAATGGGCGGCCCACCTTCTAGAATGGTGGTGCCCACATGCCATTTTTGTCATTCTCGTACTTGGAGCTTAAATTGAGAACCAATCAATCTCCACACCATCCTTTCTGCTCTGACATTATCATGTTGCTTACATTTCTACTAGGCCACAAAAGGATCTTCTCCAGATAAATTTGTCGGCATTGATTGGCTTGGTCAAAATATCTACTAGGTTCTCCTTCGTATGGATTTTCTATAAATCCACACTTCCGTCTTCCACTACTTCTCGAACGAAGTGATATTGAACTCTTATATGTTTTGTCCTAGAATGAAAGGTTGGATTTCTTGCAATATGCAAGGCACTCTGACTGTCACAATACATAAAAATTTTCTCTTGTTTGTGCCGGAGCTCCTCCAATAACCTTTGTATCCAAATAGCTTCCTTGTAAACTTGTGTAGCTGCCATGTATTATGCTTCTGTTGGTGATCATACATTGGACCAAAAATGTAAAGGCTATAGTCGTCCAATCAATTTTATATGTTGAGTTACATTTCACATTGATTAGTAATGAAAAGGGGAAATTTTCCCATTTAATCACTTTCTAACTTTTAATATTAAAAATGACCTCACTTTAATTTTTCTTACAATAACCACTTACAAAGTTTTTAGACCAAACTACCCATAAATTCTCAAAACAAAACATACAAACATTTTGCTCAATATTCACCTAAAAACATCGCCCGGAATATACCCACACAAAGTTCCTTCACTTTCGATGTTTCTTGAGTTTCGCCAAGTTTCTTCACTTCTAGCTGTGATTTCCTTCACTCTCAGTGGCGTGTGTGAGTTATTTTGCTTCCAACAAGTTTCTTTACATACGGTTTCAGTGGCTTAGGTACTTTCTTGATTTTTTTCATAAATTTAGAATAAATTTTTGTTAAAATTGCTTGCTTGGTTCATCATTGATCATAGTTAATCACTAGGATGTGCATTGGGTATGAAAATATGGGAATTTTTTTAAGATTAAGATATCTAATAAATGGCACACCAAGTGTTTGTTTAAATATCTCTAAGAAATTATTAATCTAAATTTAGAATTATTTTGAGGTTAAAGAGAAGGTTGGTGTGTCGGCCAATAAAAAGCGTGGATGGTTGCCCGTGTTGCCTAAAATTTGGCCATGTCAAGCTTGGGCAAGGTTGGTGGCTTCTCCCTATCACCCAACCAAATGGCCACGCGTTGCGTGGGAGGCTGAGCAACGTGGGCGACGCAAGCCATGTAAACAGGTGACAACATGATTTGGTTAGGCAATACATGATGTCGCCCATGTACCTGTGTCACCTGCTTTCTGGGAGACAACAATTGAATCTAGGCAACAAAATTGTGTCGCCCAAATTTGTTTGGGCGATAGATCATGTCGTCCATGTATCAGGCGACGAAGGTACATAGGCGACGACAACTGAACATGTTGTCGCTCGAGTTTTCCTATTGCTTCAATTTTTTTTCTTTAAAATATTTATGCTAATGTTGTCCTAATTTATTGTTTAGATATGTTCGACAAGCAGATGCATCCCTGGTCACTGAAGATATCAATCGAAGATCATTTCCCAAGTCGTGTTTCAAATTTAACGAGATTTCCTTTTGTCACTATGCGTATACAGACTAAGTTAACTGATACTCAATTTGGGCTATTTAAAAAGTTAATTTTTGGTCATTTTATGGCCATAGGGGATCCTCGATTTAGCGGCAATCTTGTACACTATTTGTTGCTCAAACTAGTCGTAAAACAAGTTGATGATGAACACCAAATGTGGTTTAGGATTGGCAACGAGATGTTACATTTCTCTCTTCGAGAATAGTGCTTGGTGATAGGATTGAAATGTGACAATGTCCAAAATTCATTTCCGACTCAATGATATATGTTTCTGCATGCATATTATCTACATCTGTATTGACGACATTGTCATCAATAGGATCATTATGAGAGTGGAATGAAGAGTAGTGTTCAAAGGCTAAAGTTTGAATTGATGGCATCAAAGGAAGTTCTATCGGAACTTTAGGAGTTGCCGTCACATAACTAGGAGTGCACCCATAGTTAATTGGATCAGAGTTCATACGCATAATCACTCTCACCATTTCATCGTCCATTATGTCTATAGGTAGTGAATCAATGGGTTATGTCGGATGAGTTGATTTCACATTTGTCTTTACTGTGAGGGAATACTCATATGGGCTTTTCTTCATAATTCCATATAACTTTGCAATAAATTGTTCAAATGTTGCATCTTTTTGGAAACAAAATGCAGTAACTTTTCCATTCTCATACTCTATACGACCATCCTCCAAAGTCTCTCACGCTTCATCAAAATACATCTTAAGAACTACCAACTCCATTAACCTAATGCAAAATAATAATACTACTTTATTAAAAATACTGCAAACAATAACATTACTATATTAAATAAATAACTAATTATCAACAAATTCGGGTGATCCGGGTGACAGCACTATCGCCCATGCGACAATATTGTATATTAATACGTTGCCCGGGTGACGAATAGCAAAATCCAGGCGACCCGTACCTGTTGCCCAAGCGACAAGTCATTCTAAGCTTGGACGATAGTTTTGTTGCCAGGGCGATAGTTTTGTCCTTAGGGCGATAGGTACTTATCGCTTGGATTCTGGGTTTCGTCCTCAACATCATTTAAATCTCATTTTCGTCTGATTTTGCCGAAATTTTACTAATTTATAAACTTATAACCTCATATTAACCATTTAATGTACTCACATTATAATAAAATGAGCAATTGATTTTTTGTATAAACCCAATAAAAAAATAAGAGATAAAGATTGAAGAAATACTAACCTTAACTTCTTATGATTTTTTAGTTTGTTGCTTGATTTTGTCTTCAATACTTAGATAAATATATTACTTTGATGAATGTGAGATGGATAAAAGGGAGGTTGAGTGATAGTTGAATAATGTGGAAGAGGTGAAATGATGAGTGTTTTGATGGTCTGTGTAGATGTTCGGTTGTTGCTTGGGAGTTGGATAATATTGGGCGAACTGTTTGTGTTTTGTTTTGAGAATTTAGGGGTAGTTTAGTCCCAGAGATTTGTAAGTAGTTGTTATTGTAAGAAAAATTGAAGTGAGATCTTTTTTTATATTAAAAGTTAGAAGTGGTTAAATGAGAAAATTTCCCCAAAGAAAAGTCACTTGAATTACCAATTAGATTGTGTCCTTCCATCTAATAGTACAATAGTCTTTTTATGGAATGATCATCCGAGACTTAGAGTCCATTTGAAATTATTTTTGAGAAGTTTAATAATGATTTTAAAAAATTAAAAGTTAATTTTAGTGTTTGATAAAAATTTTAAAAATCATTTTGGTGAAAAATCATCATATCCTATTGTAGATTTTAAAAAGTAAGGAATAAGTAATTTTTTTAAAATTTATTTTTTACAACAATTTTTATACTTAATACAATTATTTATATAGACATTTATATTGAGATAACAAAATAGATGATATAAAATTTATGAAATATAAATATTTTTTAGTTAGCAATTTTTGTATACACAATAAAAAAAACTATATATACGTGTATATAAATGTGCAAATAAATTTTCTTCAATATCATGTTCATTTTAGTCAATTATATTCTTATAGTAGTTTAACACTAAGATATACTAAATATATATGACTAATTTTAAAATTCATAGACATTTAAAAATAAATTTGACCAAATATTTAACTTATTTTCTTCACAGCTAATTATTTTTACCGTACAACTAATAACAATTATTTTAAATCTCTATTACCATACTTGTCCTTAGCATTATTAATTGTTTACTTATAATTATTAGCCCAAGTCAAGTGAAGGTCGTCTTTTGCATTTGTAGAGAAAAGAAAAGTAACATATTGTGGTTGCCATTAAGCCTTGCATAGTGTGAACAAATAGACTAAGCATGCATACGCGTTGTTGAGCATCTTCTTCTTTTTGGTAAGTATGACTAATGGGTTTACTTGGACGACTCGCTCAATGACGAAATATAACAATTTGCAAGTATATTTGTTTTCTTTCACATGTCTACTGTATAAGTATATGCCAATTTCCTTCACTTAAAACTTGTATCAATCTTACCTAGTAATTAGGTTTCTGTATCTATTAAAAACGATAATATGCGCTTATCAATTTTCTTTGTTCCTATGTTGTTGTTACAATATCTCACGGCTAGCTTAGCTACGAAGACTTTAAAAAATTTAACAGATCAATCAGCTCTTCTTGCATTCAAAGCTCATGTAGTTGATTATCGGAGTGCCTTGGCAAATAATTGGTCTATGTCTTCTCCAATATGTAACTGGATTGGTATTTCTTGTGGTTTGCCCCATCAAAGAGTCACGGCCTTGAATCATTTAGATATGGGTCTCGGAGGCACCATTCCCTCACACTTAGGAAATCTTTTATTCCTGATGTCTCTTGATCTTACTTTGAATAATTTTCATGGTCATTTGGCCCATGAATTAGGGCAATTACTTCGACTTAGATTTATTAGTTTCACTTTCAATAAATTGAGTGGAAGCATTCCAACATGGATTGGTGTCTTATCCAAACTACGAATTTTAAGTCTCTGTAATAACAGTCTCACAGGTCTAATCCCAAATTCTCTCCTCAACTTATCGAAGCTGGAGATGTTAGACGCAATGTTCAATGTTATTGATGGAAGTATTCCTTCAGGGATAAGAAATTTGAGCAACCTTTTCAACCTCAATCTTGGTTATAACAACCTACAAGTACGTCCGTCATATTTGTATTTGAATTCTGTAGGAGTCTTTTTATTTTGTTTATCCATTATTCTTGTAATGCCACCTCAATGCAATTACAATACATTCGCTTGATCTTATAAAATCCTGAATTTGAATTAACAATAACTTTGAACAATTAACTAAATAAATTATTCTTATAATATATATATATATATACAAATGATATTCATCATGCAGTCATTTTAGGAACACCTTTTATAAATCTTATTACTCCTTATACTGTCGATTATGATGGTATCTCTTTCAAAGCAAAATCAAAAATTTTTGTTTTCCCTTTTATTGAAAAACCTAAAACAAGAAATTTGAATATTATTAAAGCCTGTTCTGTTTATAAAAATCATATAAATAATCTTCTTAGGACAAAACAATCTGATTTGATGTTTTTACAAAAAGACCTAAATTTGTGCTGACTTGCCTTCTGCTTTTTGGAACAGAAAACAGCACATGGTCGATTTACCCTATGAGAAACCTGTTGCATGGTCTGATGAGCATACAAAAATTATTAGGACTATCAAAGCATCCGTTAAAAGCATTCCTTGTTTATTTCTTGCAAATCCTGCATTGCCTAAAATTGTTGAAACCGATGCATCAGATTTAGGTTATGGAGGCATACTAAAGCAAAAGGAGAAAGACAAAGAACAGATTGTACAATATGTTTCTGCACATTGGAATGATTGCCAAAGAAACTATTCTACCATCAAAAAAGAAATTTTATCAATTGTTTTATGCATTTCAAAATTTCAAGGCGATTTATTAAATCAAAAATTCTTACTTAGAATTGATTGCAAAGCTGCAAAACATGTTTTAGAAAAAGATGTTCAAAATATTGCATCAAAACAAATTTTTGCACGATGGCAAGCCATTTTAAGTGTCTTTGATTTTGATATTGAATATATTAAAGGTGATACAAATTCTGTTCCTGATTTTCTAACTCGGGAATTTCTTCAAAGCAGATAATGCCGCCAAAGCGCAAAGACAAAGGAAAAGGCATTGCCAAAGACACTGATTCTCAAAAAGCCTCTAAAGAACCCCAAGCTACCCCTTCTAAAGAAAAATTACTTTCTTCGGCCATGCCTATAAAATCTTGGATTAATTTGGTTGAAGCACATGAAGCCCAATACAAAACCACTTCTTCTGATGATCAAGTAAAACAATGGATGAGTTCCATTACAAAATCCCCTGAGCTTATGCTCGCTTTGCAAAACCTTTCACAAAGCCAAATTTCTCCTAAAGAAGAAGAAAACCCCATTTCCAAAGAAATTTCAAAGCCTTCTTCCCAAAATATTGTTGTGTGAAAGCTCATCCTCTCAAATTGTGCTTTCACCAACACCTTCAAAGAAAAACCGATAAAACCCATTTTCAAAACATTCTTTCTATGGAAGATGGATTTTACCATACCGATCCTTTCCAAAGCATTTCAAAGTTTTTTCCCAAAGGTTTTTCAAACCATGGATTTGACAAAACCCTCTTACTATCAAAGCATTTTAGAAAAGTCTTAAATTCAAACATTTCTTTCTCAAAGAATACTCATTCGGCTTATTCAACGGCCACAATCCTAAAAGTATTGAGCCCAAATCGGGTGACCTACTCCACAATTTTAAAACCTTCCCTTTAAATTTTGAAACCCGTTTACCACATTGTCGGACTTTCTCTCCGGGATTACCAACAAGTATAACACATTTTTATCCAAAATCCTAAAAATCCCACTCTTGGTTATTTTTCTTCAATTCAAAAATAACCGTTCAAAGCTTACCAAATTGGTTCCAACAGTGGAATCATTTTGGGCCTAGTCCAAATATTCTTACTCCTAACGTTTAAACCTTTTCAAAGCCCATTACAAGCCTTGAGTCCGAGAAAAGATTTCCTCATTTCCTCTGTTTTTGTACAAACTTCTTTCTCCCTTGGGTTTGGATGTGGAGCCTTCGGTACCACAATCAAGATAACCAATTAATCCTTCAAAGAACCTTCAAAGTCAAATGGTGGTCAAAATTTGATGAGCAATCAAAATTGACTACTAATGAAATTGAAAAATGGCTCTCTTCTAAAGGCCATTTACAACCCACCATTAAAGACATTAAAGCCCAAGGAACTTTCCTTTCGCAGAAATCCAAAGCCCAAGCCCTCTTGGCCAATGCCCAAACTGAAGAAGAATATTTCAAAGCTATGGAACAACTCCTCGCCTCTCGGTCAAAGTCTTCAGTTGCAGAATCCTCTGAAGATGAAGAAGAAGACGAAGAGCCAGTCGTCTCCCTCGGAGATGAAAATGAAGATGATTGTTTTGGAATTTTTCCTCCTGTAAAGCATTGTAAATAATTATTTAGTTGTATTTTCGGGTGGTCCTCTGGACACAAGTGAGAGCGCACATGTCTCTTCACCCGTATCTTGTATTTCTATTTTGTATGTACAAAGCAAAAATCTACTGTGCTGATCTACAAAGACTACTGTGCACTTGAAGCCCCGCTTTTCTTGTGCACTTAAAATCCCGCTACAGTGAACAGTCTAAAAATTTTGTATATAAACCGAGAGGAAGACTTAGACTCCTCAGGTTCTTCATTTCCAATTCTCTCTCTCTCTCTTCTCCTCTTCTCTTCCTTCTCTCTAAAAACTCTCTCTCTCTCCGGGAATAGGAATCAGGAATCAGAAGACAAAAGAATTTTCTTTGTCTTCAGATTAATTTCCCATAATTTCCCCTTCTAAAATACAAAGAACAAGATCAATGTAAGCATTCCGTTTCAGTTTAAATTTTCAAAGCATTGTAATTTATTTATTTGCAATTTACAGTTCAAAGCATGCACGTTTAAATTTCTGTATTTAAATTTCCGCAATTTAATTTCCGCAATTTTATTTTAAAGCAATTTAAATTTTCCGTATGCACGTTTAAATTTCAAGCATGCATGATCGGTTCTCCCATACCAATTCTACGTTCCTCGAGGCATAGGATCTCTCCCCTCTGTTGTATTTCTTTCTCCCTCCTTCTTCAGAGCACCACTTCCGGGTTCCGGATTTGGTACTGTGTTTGTATCTCAGCCATAAAGAATCTAAACAAGATTTGGTAATGCACCTAAAATAAACTAACCACGTTTAAAAGAAATTAATCTATATTTGGTAAAGACTATAAAACTGGACAACCGCGTTTAAAGAAACTAATAATTATTTGGTAAATAAAATTATTTGAGTATATCGGCGGGAATCCAACGACGTAAATTCCAGAGGCGAACCCGAATGGGCGTTAGTCTGGTCTGTACTGTTGGTAAACAAGCCACGTACTTCAAATATTATAAAAATTGACCAACCACGTACAAATCTGTTTGATCATTGTATGTCCAAAAGAATTCCATAAATAAACCTGGTAAAGCTTATTTAAAATCAATCAACCGCGATCCAATTATTTTATTAAAGAGATCAATAAAGAGTTTTGACGAAAACACATCCATCCTTCGATCCTATTTCCTTCTGGTCACCCCACTGATTTGGGCTCAATACTTTTAGGACTGTGGCCGTTGAATAGGCCGGCTCAGAATGAGTATTGCTGAGAAAGAAATGTTTGAATTTAACTGACTCAGTAATTTCTAAAATGCTTTGATAGTAAGACTGGGGTTTTGTCAAATCCCATGGTTTGAAAAACCAGCCTTTGGGAAAAAACTTTGAAATGCTTTGGAAAGGATCAGTATGGTAAAATCCATCTTCCATAGAAAGAATGTTTTGAAAATGGGTTTTATCAGACCAATCGGAAGTTTTCTTTGAAGGTGTTGGCTGAGAAAGCACAATTTGAGAGGATGAGCTTTCACAGGACACAACAATATTTTGGGAAGAAGGCTTTGAAATTTCTTTGGAAATGGGGTTTTCTTCTTCTTTAGGAGAAATTTGGCTTTGTGAAAGGTTTTGCAAAGCGAGCATAAGCTCAGGGGATTTTGTAATGGAACTCATCCATTGTTTTACTTGATCATCAGAAGAAGTGGTTTTGTATTGGGCTTCAACCAAATTAATCCAAGATTTTATAGGCATGGCCGAAGAAAGTAATTTTTCTTTAGAAGGGGTAGCTTGGGGTTCTTTAGAGGCTTTTTGAGAATCAGTGTCTTTGGCAATGCCTTTTCCTTTGTCTTTGCGCTTTGGCGGCATTATCTTTGAAGAAATTCCCGAGTTAGAAAATCAGAATTTGTATCACCTTTAATATATTCAATATCAAAATCAAAGACACTTAAAATGGCTTGCCATCGTGCAAAAATTTGTTTTGATGCAATATTCTGAACATCTTTTTCTAAAACATGTTTTGCAGCTTTGCAATCAATTCTAAGTAAGAATTTTTTATTTAATAAATCGCCTTGAAATTTTGAAATGCATAAAACAATTGATAAAATTTCTTTTTTGATGGTAGAATAGTTTCTTTGGCAATCATTCCAATGTGCAGAAACATATTGTACAATCTGTTCTTTGTCTTTCTCCTTTTGTTTTAGTATGCCTCCATAACCTAAATCTGATGCATCGGTTTCAACAATTTTAGGCAATGCAGGATTTGCAAGAAATAAACAAGGAATGCTTTTAACGGATGCTTTGATAGTCCTAATAATTTTTGTATGCTCATCGACCATGTTTCTTTTTTAAACGGTCATGCAAGGGTTTTGCAATCCTGTTAATATTAGGACAAAAATCGAGAACATAGTTTAAACTTCCCAAAAACCTTTGCAATTGGGTTTTGTCAAGGATTTTATCAGGAAATTTATCAGCAAAAGCGAGTGATCGCTCAATAGGAGTAATAGTTCCTTTGGAAATATGATGACCTAGGAACCTGATTTTTGTTTGAAATAAAGAAACTTTAGAACTGGAAATTGCCAATCCAGCCTTTCTCGTGGCAAAATAAAAGGTCTTTAAATGTTTGAAATGTTGATCAATTGAATTTGAAAATATTAACACATCATCAATATAAACTATACAAAAATCAGAATAAGGATTATAAATATCATTCATAATTCTTTGAAATTCAGATGGTGCATTCTTTAAACCAAAGGGCATGACAGTCCATTCATACTGTCCAAATGGAACAGTAAAAGCAGTTTTGTAACGGTCTTTTGGATGGATTTGAATTTGCCAAAATCCTGACTTCATGTCAAATTTTGAAAATATGAAAGCAGAATGCAATTTTTGAAGCAAATCCTTTTTATTAGGTATCGGGTACCTAATCCATTTTAAAGCTTTGTTTAAAGGTTTGTAATTTATAACTAGTCTTGGTGTACCTCTCTCAATTTCAGAATTTTTATTAACATAAAAAGCGGCACATGACCAAGGTGACCTGGATTTTACAATAAGACCTTTTGTTTCTAAGTCTTTAATTTCTTCTTTACAATGTCGTTCTAAATCCATGTTCATTTGAATTGGTCGGGCTTTAGTGGGTATCTGTTTCTCATCAAAAGAAGTCTCATAGGGTAAATCGACCATGTGCTGTTTTCTGTTCCAAAAAGCAGAAGGCAAGTCAGCACAAATTTCTTTTGTAATAAGGTTTTTAAAATCAGAAATTTTCTTTTGAATAAAATTACTATTTAATTGGGTTTCAATTCTTTGTAAATTTAGGTCTTTTTGTAAAAACATCAAATCAGATTGTTTTGTCCTAAGAAGATTATTTATATGATTTTTATAAACAGAACAGGCTTTAATAATATTCAAATTTCTTGTTTTAGGTTTTTCAATAAAAGGGAAAACAAAAATTTTTGATTTTGCTTTGAAAGAGATACCATCATAATCGACAGTATAAGGAGTAATAAGATTTATAAAAGGTGTTCCTAAAATGACTGCATGATGAATATCATTTGTAAGAACAAAAGAAGTTCTAAATTCAAAACCACTATTGTGAATAGAAGCTTCAACTTTAGAACTAATTTTAAGACTTGAATTATTAGCAGCAGAAAGTTTTTCTTTAGTTTTCTCATGAAATCTTTTTGGAACGATATCCTCTCTGATGCAGTTTAAATCTGCACCAGTATCGAAAAGAGCAATGGCATCAATTGCAAAATCATTAGAAAAGATTAAAGTTATTTTAATTAAGTACTTTCTTGTAGTGACTTGTTTTAAAACAAATAAAAAATCATTAGGAACCGACTCAATGTTCCCAACGTTTTGTTCAATATCATTGATTCAATTTCTTTATCGTAATTGTCCTCCAATTTATGTAAAAAGTTGGATGGTTTTTTTTTGTTTTTCTTTCACACCACGACTCTCACATTTGATATCGTTTAGTTCTTTTTGAAGATCTTGAATACTAGGAACATTTTTCTTTGTTTTCTTTTATTCAAAATCTAAGATCATAAGAGCTCTTTTAACAATGACCTTGGAAGACCTTTTGTTTCTAAGTCTTTAATTTTTCTTTCAAATAGGTTTCTCATCAAAAGAAGTCTCATAGGTAAATCGTGTTCCAAAAAGCAAAGACAAATTTCTTTTGTAATAAGGTTTTTAAAATCAGAAATTTTCTTTTGAATAAAATTACTATTTAATTGGGTTTCAATTCTTTGTAAATTTAGGTCTTTTTGTAAAAACATCAAATCAGATTGTTTTGTCCTAAGAAGATTATTTATATGATTTTTATAAACAGAACAGGCTTTAATAATATTGATGAGTTCAACAACCCTATACCGGATGCTGTTGCTACTCTTATCCTTACCATTTCTCTGAATGGAATTTAGAATGTCTAATATATATATATATATATATATATATATATATATATATATATATATAAACTTAGTTCTTTTAACGATATTTGGCCATTTACAGTTGCTTTAAGATAAGTTTGATTTGGCTATTTTACCTTTATAATATAAACTGACCAGATTACCCCAAGAAACATGTATTATTGTATGTAATATGGAGCTTTGGCATTTAGTTTTATGTTTTGTAATATAATTTTTTAAAATACAATTCAATAATTTTCAATAACCCACATGCCGTAAGTACATTTTGTTAATACTAATAAGTAGTACTTAGACATCATTTAGAGGCAATAAATTTTGCATAAAAAATTATTGAAATTAAAATACACAGACACACATAGATATATATATATATGTGTGTGTGTTGTATTTTTAGTAGTTTTACCTTATGAAGGAAAAATACATCATATTAAATTCATGTTAAAGAAAATTTAGTGATTAAATATAATAAAAGAACATAAATTTCAAAAATAAATTAAGATGGATTTAATTGATTGATTCTCTAAATTTTTTCTTTGCTTGAATTTTCTTAAGAATAATGTGATTTTGTTACAACTTTTAGAAAGCAGATGGATTTTTTTAAAATTAAGAGGTAAAAATATCATCACTCCTAAATTATTATAAAACTAATAAAACTTCTTTTATAGGAAAATTTGATTCTTATGCATTATGAAATTAAATTTATGTTAAATAAAAAGCTCAATAACTCATCAGTGTTGGCGCTACATCGTTATGGTAGGTGAAATTCCAACCAAGATTGGGCAATCTAGAAAATATGGAGACTTAGGTGGCGTTTGTTTTTTAACTTAATGACTTAAAGTGACTTAACTTAATTAATTAAGTTAATTAGAGGTGTTTGTTTTTATAACTTAATAAGACTTTTTAGATAATTTTGACTTAATAAAATAAGCTAATTTTTTTGGCTTTTTACTTAATGGAGAAATCTGAATTAAGTCAATTACTTGCAAATGTCAAAAATATCCATGTTTTATAATTTATTTTTTATGTCTATCCCAAAACCCACTCATAGATATTTACCCCCACAAAAAAATATCCTTGTTTTTTATTTCTTATATTATATACGATAAAATTTGAAATTTATGGTATTTTATATATTAAAATTCCAATATAATTATATATTCACTTGAATATAGTTTTACTTATAAATGTTAAAATATTGTGGTATTTAATATTTTATTTATTTGACATTCAAATTTAATAAGGATACAAATGTAAAAGTACATATTTTCAGCTTTTTAAGTTGAAAAAAACAAACAACTTAATACTTATTTTCTGAGATTCAGACGAAAAAACAAACATATTATTCAGATTCAGACATTCAGACCTATTCAGAATTCAGACTAATTCAGGTCTATTCAGATTTCAGACAAAAAAACAAACGCCACCTTACTCTTGGTGTGAATAATTAATTAATTGGTAACATTCCACCCAAGATCTTCAATATTTCAACCATAAGATCTCTTAATCTGCTTGGCAATCAACTCTCAAGCCACTGACCATCAACGATTGGCCACTCGCTTCCGAACATAAAGTTCTTAACCCTGTCGACCAATAATCTTATCGGAACAATTACCAACTTCATCACCAATGTATCTAACCTCATTGGCCTAGACTTAAGCTTTAACTGATTCTCATGCCATATTCCAAATACACTTGGCAGCTTGAGACACCTTAGCGTGCTCAACCTTATGCATAATAACTTGACGACAGAATCATCTTCAGTAGATCAGTGGAGTTTTCTCTCTTTTTTTGATTAATTGCAGAAATCTAGCCTCTTTAGCCTTAGCTTCTGATCCCTTAAACGGCATCCTTCCACCTTTAATTGAAATTTCTCTACTTCTCTTCAGTATTTCTATGCATTCGAGTGCAAGCTCAAGGGCAACATTCCTAAAGAAATTGGCAATTTACGTGACTTGAATGGAACGATTCCAGCATCGGTGGGTACAGTGAAGCAGCTACAAAATTTAGATCTCCTAGTTAATAATTTGCAAGGATCCATTCCTTATGATATTTGCCATTTGGAGAGATTTGGCGGATTATTTTTATATGAAAATAAGATCTCCAGTCCTATGCCACAATGTTTGAGGAGTTTGAATTCTCTAAGAGTACGCCAGTTAGCCTCCAATAAGCTCACTTCTATTATACCATCAGCCTTGTGAAGTCTTGAGTACATCTTACAGATAAACTTATTCTCAAATTCATTATGTGGTTCTCTCCCTTCAAATATACAAAACTTGAAGGTCTTGATAGGTTTAGATTTATCAAGAAATCAATTATATGGTGATATTCCAATAACTATTAGTGGCCTCAAAGACCTGACAACTCTATTTTTGGCTGGTAATCGATCTCAAGGTTCTATACCAAAATCATTTGAAAGTTTAGCAAGCTTGGAATTCTTGGATCTTTCATCTAACAATCTCTCTGGTAAAATTCCTAAGTCATTAGAGGCACTTTCGAATCTCAAAGAACTCAACGTCTCTTACAATAGGCTAGAAGGAGAAATCCCAACTAATGTACCTTTTGGAAACTTCTCAAGTCAATCATTTATTTCGAATTATGCACTTTGTGCCCACCAAGATTCCAAGTCCCATCTTGCAAGGAAGAAGATAGTAAAGGATCCAAGAAAGCTACTCAACGCGTCCTGAAATATACTTTACCTCCAATAATAACCACGGCACTAATAGTGAACGTCATTGTCTTCTTTATAAGATGCCGAAACAAAAGTGTAAAAAATCTAGATCAAGAAATATTTGTTATCTCTGGCAACATGGAGAAGAACTTCCTATCTAGATATTCTACAGGCAACTGATGAATTTAATGAATGGCACTTGCTTGGTACAGAGAGCTTGGGATCAGTGTATAAATGGATATTTTTAGATGAGACTAATGTTGCAATAAAAGTTTTCAATTTGCAGCTAGAGTGAGCTTTTAGGAGTTTTGATTCAAAATGTGAAGTACATAAAAATGTCCGCCATCGAAATCTCATAAAAATCTTAACAACTATTGCAATATTGATTTTAAAGCCTTGGTACTTGAGTTCATGCGTCATGCCTAATGGGGGTCTTGAGAAGCGGTTGTATTCTCACAATTATTTTCTTAGATTTCCCAGAGAGGTTAAATATAATGATAGACATGGTATTAGCTTTTGAATGTCTCCATCACGGTCGTTCAACACCTATGGTTCATTGTGATTTGAAGCCTAGCAATATTCTCTTAGATGAAGATATGGTTGCACATGTTAGTGACTTCAGCATCTCTAAACTCTTAGGTGAAGGGGAAGACTCAATGACACAGACCATGACAATCGCTACATTTGGTTATATGGTACTTGGTAATGCTCCACGTCTAATTCCTAATTTTGTTCTTTTTTCAAGGGTATGTATAGTTTACACAGATTATTATAATAACCATATAATTTGTTTATCATTTATTTGATAATGAGATACCTTACTGGCAAATTGATATTAAAAAACATAGTTCGGAGTAGAGGGAATTGTTTCCATCAAATGTGATGTCTGTAGTTAAGGTGTTTTATTGCCGGAAACTTTCACTAGAAAGTAGCCTACAATTGAAATGTTTATTGGATAAATGAATTTATGGTGCGTTTACTAATTTGGAATCAGAATAGACTGTAATTAAAATGGGCTGGAATGGAAATAAGGAATGAGAATTAAAATAAGTTGTTTATTCAAATTGTAAGAATTGAAATCGGGATGAACTGGATTGCCATTAATGTATTGGAATCATAATGACTTAGATTATAACAAATTATTAAAAAGTATTTAATGAATTATTGTCATAATTATTATTTTATATTTTAATTGTAGTGTTCATTTATTCAAAAATTATTATTATTATTAACTATTGTCAATAATGTATGAATATATTAATTATTGTGATTATTTATTCAAAAACTATAATTTTTAACATATTATTGTTAAAAATATTAATATATTAATTAGGAAAATTATCATTGCACCACTTTTATTTTGCCTTATATTCATCCAACCACTATAAAATTTTAACATATACTTTGCACCACTTTTCTTTTCACATTTGTATCAACTAACCACTTTTGCATTAACACTATTAAATAATTTTAATAAAATGATAAATTTACCCCCAAATAAATTAAAAGACTATTTTACCTTTAAAAAACTTTTAAAATTAAAAATTATAATCATAAAAATATCCCTAAATTTAATAAAAAAATAAATCTCAAATAGAGGTGCTCAACTAATTTTTACTAAATTTAGATTTTACAAATTTTTAATAATTATTTTTATTAAAAATGATAATTTTACAAAATTTTAATAAAAATAAATGAATTTATTTATTAAAAAATTATAATTTTGCAAAATTTTATTAAAATAACTGAATTTATTTCTTAAAAGAATAAATCGTAAAATTTTAATAATTTAGGGGATTTTTATTAAATCCCAAAATTTTACAATTATTTTTATAATTATAATTTTATATTAAAATAATTTTTATTAAAAATAAAAATTCTAATTTTGGGATTTATTTTTATTAAATTTAAGGATATTTTTATCATCATATTTTTTAAAGTTTTTATAAAATAAAATGGTATTTTAATTTATTTGGGGGTAAAATTATTATTTTATTAAAATTATTTAATAGTGTTAATGCAAAATTGCCTAGTTGATACAAATGTGAAAAGAAAGGTGGTGCAAAGTACATGTTAAAATTTTGTAGTAGTTGGATGAACATAAGATAAAATAAAGATGGTGTAATGACAATTTCCCTATTAATTATAATAATGTATTAATTAATTATAAATAAAGACAAAGTGGATATTTTTAATTTTGAGAGGGTAAAATGGTCAATCTTGAATGGAAGACTCATTCCCACCTCCTGAGAATGAGTCTCATATTTCTCATTTTTAAGTGGTGGACCCCACAATTCCAATCTCGATTCCAAGTAAACATTATTAATTATTTTTATTCTAAATTCTAATTTTCTAATTTCGAAAGTAAACACATCACTAAAGAATTGGGTGAAGGAGTCTTTACCTCATGGATTGAGTGAGGTTGTTGATGCAAGAAGAGCAAGCTTTTTGGCCCAAAATGGATTGTTTATTTAAATAGATGGCGAGAATTGGTTTATTTGCTAATTTTAACATAGTTGATGCAAAGATAATATTACCCTTAACAATAGTTTGTAGACGGAAATAACTAAAAAAAACCCAAAATTGTTGGCTATTTTACCCTCTTTAAATTATTGATATTTTCTTAAAGTTCCTACAAAAAAGATAAAATTAAAAACTTGAAAAATCTTCTTTAAATTATTGATATTTCCTTAAAGTTTCTACAAGAAAGATAAAATTAAAAACTTGAAAATGAAATAGTCATAATCTTTACCTATGATATTGTAAATCTTTGGAATTGACAAGGATAAAATTGTCAAAAAATAGGGTTTGTGCTTTTCGCGCCAACAATTTTAGTTTTTTTTTTTTTAGTTATGTCAGTCTATAAACTATTATTAATGGTAGTATTGTCTTTACACAGTCAACTAACGGTTAATGTTAAAAAATTTAGGAGTTTTTACAAATAAATAATCTATAGCCCCAAAGGCTTTTAAAAATTACACTTGTTTATTAAGCATCGGCCAGTTAGCATTAGATTGTTGCATGGACTCGCCTGACCGAAGGATATATACGACAGATGCTGCAACAAAACTCAAGAAAATTCGAGTGAAATTTCTGGATGCATGATGTCGTTGCAACTTAATGCAGCACTGAATGTGTGTCAACTGTTCATTTTATGAGTGCCTTATTTTTATTTATTTATTTATTTTTGGCTTCCGTAATAAGAGCCATTACTTTGAGCATAGTAGAAATTGTATTGCCAAATCTTTGCATTTACATTTAAGTTCTATAAAACTAAGTATATAATTGATACTAGTTTCGGCATGTATCCATTTCAGTTCTCTAGAGATTATATACAGAGTAACGATCATAATATTCTTAAAATTAAGCAAGAACCCCAAGCATATCTAATGGTACAACGGTTCAAATAAATCACATACATATTGGGGTCAGAACTGAATTAATTACTATATATATATACACATTCAAATTCTTCGGTACTAGGCATTAAATATTGTAATTTATTTACATTTTGGTCAAATTTGAATAGAACTTTGATGGCAGAACGATAAGAAATGAAAATGGAGGATGGTAAAAGTACAGTCACGTTAAAACGGGCTAATCATTGTCACGCCACCCTAAGGTAGACGCCTTGACTAAAGTTATTGAACATTACTTAACAAGAAAGCGTTAAGATTAAGTTTATATTACCATGATTTACTGGCCCACATTATGATATCAAGCTGTCTAATTTTGACTGTAATTGGAGTATTGGACCACAAAATCCGATTAAAGACTTGCAAAGATTCATATTGCCTGTTTTGACTTTATCTTTCACCGGAGAAAATTAGCATCTCAATGTAATGTGGAATTGTGTCTTCAATGCTTGGTGCATTAAACTAATATGTATCCAAAATTTAACAGGTTCTCTCCAATTATTTCACATACTTTCTTTATTGAATCTTGTTCTTGCCACATGGTTTGTTTTGGTTGAATCTTGTTTTCGATATATGAGTCGCTTAAAATTGATTTTTAAGTTGCTGTGGAGGATTTAATCTATAGATCTTTTAGTGAATTATAAGAGATCTTGTCATCTAAACCATTCCTCCGAGGACAGGGAAAATGGATTAAATTGACAATGCAGTGGGAAACTTGTGTTGTAAACAGGAGATTTGATTTATAGATTTGCTGTGTCTTCCACTCATTACGTAGCAATTCCCTTGTGCGTTGGAACTAAAGATGTGCATTTCATCCGAATTGCTAGCTCAAATAACATGCGCCTACAAAGGCAAAAGAGCACATTCTTTAGACACTTTTGGTGATTTTCATTGTAAATTTTATAATCATCCAATCAATTTTATACGTTTCAAATATTAATTGTTCAGTTGGTAAAATCTTTAGGGTGCTACAAGATGTAGAAGCCCTACTCACATGATAAAAATTATATTTAGTTTGACAGACTCTTTTTTATTTCACCTCATTCTTTTCTAATGAGGCTCGAATCCAAAATCTTTTATCTTAGACAGGCTGCTCTTTTACCACTTGAGGTAGGGCTTCGCCTAACTTCCATCTTCTTCATCTGTATATGGTCTCGGTAATCTTAGCTCTTGAATCACGATGGAGATTTTTTCAAAGTAAAATGCAGCATTTTCTTTTGTGTTAGAGGAAATTTCTATTGAAATGGAAAACATGCGCCACAACACATATGCATCAAAAGTCTTCTTTCTTATCCTCAAGACTGCTCATTTGATCATTTCACCACTAAGAATATACGTGGCCTTTGCATATATGCTCGTTGGTACAGAAGTTCAATGAATGACTATAATTATATTGCAATCATGATCAAATAAATCTCAAATGCAGGTGGTCAAATTAATGCTTAGGAGTTGTATGTGTCCACACTAGACAGGAGTTGTAAAATGCGCCACCACCGAAAGCAAAACAGTGCTGTCATTGTCAAAGCGGGCACCACTATTTTCATGCATTGCAATCAAAAGGGGATGAAATGAAATTGGTGCTTAATAAGTGGAAATCGGTCTATTGCTCCATTACTTATGATAGGGATGTGGGGTTAGGTCCATGATCCATTTTCATCCTTTGTCCTTTTTTTATGAGCAAATGCTAATTACAGGTTTAAGCTACAATATTTATTCCCCCACCTTCCTATTCTTGATTTTATATATTAAAAATTTAAGCTATTAGATAATGGTCGTCATTAATATTAAAGATTAAGTCTAGCACATTCTTTCTCATGAAAAATATCGGATAAGACTGAGATAGCCCAAGATTTGATGAAACTACACTCTAAAAATTGTCAATTTCAAAATTGATTGAAAGCTAATGAAATGCGAGATTTGAGCATAGATCTTGACTCATATACCATGTTTATGAACCACTTGACCTCTAAAGATTTCATAGCAAAGTGGATAGAAAGATTAGATTAATAAATTTAGTCATTGTAAATATCATGCTAATCATATTGGATTAAAAACAAAGTGGGGCAAAAAGACTAGGTTGCTATATTTAATCCTTGCGAATATCGTGCTAATCATAGTGGATGAAGCAGGCCTGCTGCCTTTTGGAAAATGCTATTTCTTCAGAAGAGGAAAAAAAAATGTAGTTGATAAACATTACCAAATACCAATGTGGTGATACTTTTCTGAAAACTGCTAAACTATAATCACTTTGGGATCTGAATAAAAGAAAGCTTATTGATACAATCATTTAATATGGTTGATTACCCTTTGAGATTTATAACACCGTTCTTCTTATTATAGTATGCATTGACAAATCCGGTGGGCAATTAATTAAATGGGAAAAGAAAAAAATTATAATCATGGCAACAGATACATATTATGCTAATAAGTATAAACACTACATTATTTATTGGTATTCATCTTGTACTTCGTCACAGAGGCATTAAGTACATCTCACAAGAAAAAGTTTCCTTTGCTATATAAAATACATAAGAAATGAATTGATATCATTGAGCCTAGAACTTCATTTGCATGCTAAGCTTTTGCAGTCAAATGATTTCCCTTTTTAGAAAATGCGCCGAATTTGTGGGGCCAAAACCCATGTTTTTACATTTGCTTTTACTTTGATGAATCCAACCAAAAAAATTAAAATCATATGAAAATGCCTTCTACTCATGTTTTTATTTCTCTTCTACAGTTTTTTTTTCCACCTATAAATTGAGAGCAAACCAAAGCCAAATCCACAGCATCACCCATCTAACAAAGCACATTAGTCTCGAGCTTGTAAGTCCATTTGTTCACACTAAATCGAAAAATGGAGGCTTCGCATGTAGCAGCAATTTGCACATTGGTGGTTCTTCTTCTGGCAGCTGAAACACAAGTCTCAGTGGCAGTGACATGCAGCCCAACCCAACTGAGCTCTTGTGTTAGCGCCATCACATCTTCAACTCCACCATCAAGGCTCTGCTGCAGCAAGATCAAAGAACAGAAGCCTTGCCTTTGCCAGTACCTTCGAAACCCGAGCCTCAGGAAGTTTATCAACACCCCAAATGCCAGGAGAGTTGCTAGCACTTGTGGCACTCCCTTCCCAAAATGCTAAATTTCTCTTTGCTGCATTAATCTCGTTTAATGCATAGTCTAATATCGAGTGGTGATTGAAGAGAATTATGAGTTAGTAGTTTAATTGTGCTGTGTTTTATGTTGTTGTTGTGATACTTATGGAAACAATGTTGGGGGTCATGGGTTACATCACATGGCACCAACATCTGTCTTAGCTAGTGTGTTCTGTTTGTTCCGAAGGCACTATTTATTATTTATAAGGGAAATCGCTGTTGTATCGTCTTCCTTTCTCTCTTTGTCTTGTATCCTTTGTTATTTGCAATTTTATTTGCAGTATATCTAAACAAATCAGTGGCAATAGAAACTTTGGGAGTGTCTGCTCTTGGGTTGAGAATCTATGACTAAATTATAATTCATTGTATTTGTTGGTGAGAATGACAGTACTCATAAAAGAGTGGAAAAATATATAGAGTAAAATTGTAACATCAAGAACCTCGTTTTAAACAAAATACATATATGTTTAAGGATTATATAAGTCTTTTAACTCCAATTAAAATAATAAGTTACCCTTTTAATATTGAACTTTGAAGATCCCAATGTTAGAGTAACTTGAGTGTTTTCAATTAGCCTAATAGAGACTGCTCTAGGGACATAGACTTTAAAGAAAAAGTGGAAAATCCTATTTTCACATTAAAAAAAAAAAGAATAAAACTTCAGGGCTTCAGGCATTTTAAAGAATGTTTTGGGCTAGGCCAGACTATAAGGCCCGTTTTAGCCCTCACGAAGAACAGCCCCTCATGTTTGGAACATAGCATTAGATAGCATTATAACACTGTTCTCATCGAAACGATGATATTACACGGTTGGCTCAAAAGGAATTAAAAAAAGGGAAAAAAAAAGATTGCATTTAATTTGTTATGATTCAAATTAATGGAGCTTTTACCACATTAAATAATCATGACCCCTACGGAAATAAGCCGCATTGCATTAACTTCCAATTTGTTATTTCATTAATTTTAATTGGAATTGATTTATGGTGGAGTATGAATTTCAACCATACATGTAAAGTAATAAATAATAAAAAATTCATTATAACTTTAATCGTGTAGTTTTAAAAGTTGCTCTAACTTAGAGAACAGTTTTAAGATAACCAGACTCAATTTATTTTTATATAAATTTTTATCTTAAATAGTAATGGTCAACTACAGCAATTCTAAATTATTGTCGCCCACCAATAGGTTGTGTTTAGACTTCAATTGGAGTTCATTTTGATACCATTGAAATCATAATTACTTGAATGTTGTAATGATACAAGTGTCATCGAAAATGGAGTTCCTGTTTACAGTAGATGTGTGGTTAAAGTTTTGAAATTTAAAACTTTGACCATAAATATACAATGATTGGAAGCTCCGTTTCTGGTGAAACTAGTACCATTGCAAACTTGCAAAAGCTCTATCAATGAGGATTTCAAAAATATAAAAAATGACATCAAATAAAACCGAAATGTTATGCTGGAAAAGGTTCACGGTGGCTGACAGTGGTTGATGCGACTCTCAAATGAATTATTTATTTTTGCTTTAAAATTAAATTAAAAAATGTTGTATAATAACAATATAAAATATTAACAAAATATACATAGCATTAATTTCATAAAAATAATAGTATAAAATATTATTATACTATTATAATAATATTTGGTACTAAGCAGCGCCAAGTGTGATTAAAATATTATTATATATGGTACAATTTTATGTAGCACCAAGCGTTTGTATAATATTAATATAATACACTATAATATAATACAATATATCCCCAACCGCACCCTTAATAAACTCCTAACTCAACAACAAAATAAATTTCATCTGATTCATGTGACCTGATTCAAACCCCAAATTATTGTCACCCGCAAAGTGTTGCGCCAACCTATCTAGTTTCGGTAAATATATTTTCACTTTATTGAATTACTACTGAAATAAATGAATTAAATTATATTATTGAAACGGGAGGTTACACGAAAAATTTTGACAAAAAAAAAAAAGTCCCAACCCATCAGTAATGACAGAACTGTAAATTTGGAGAAGCAACTCCAAAGTTCATTTACATTTACATAATGGAAGGAAGTACTTAGAACAACAGAATGACTCTCTCACAAAAGAAGATTTGAAATTTGGTTCCAGCCCATCATCCACGGCCTCTTATCAGCTGGTATTGCAAAATTGAGCTCAAACATCTCCTTTGACATGTTCCCGCCTTCACAAAATCCTACAAGCTTTGCCACTATCTCAGCACTCTCCTGTATATGCCTGGGATCATGGGGGTCTGTCCAAAGCTTGCTTACAAACTGCAGCCTTCTATGTTTCCCGTCAAGTGGGACGTCCCATTTGATGTACAATGAATCCCTTTCCTCTGCTGTCAAGCGCGAGCTCAACCTCTTCGCGAGGAACTCCCTTTCGCGCTTTAGAGCTCTAATACTGCAAGTGAGAACAAGATAATTAGCTCAACTTCATGATTATGATGTTTAACTGCTAAAAGGAATACATTTTCCTAGCAAGAGTGGACAAGGAACCTTGATGAGAGAGAGATGGTGGGCTCCCCGCCTGCCACAGGAAGCGGGCTTGCATTCCCGAGTTCTGACAAATGCTGCTGCAACCAAGTCAGCCGCCTAAGCTCCACTTCCATGTATATTTGATCAGCTGGATCTCCCTTGAACAACAAATAAAACTGTGTCCTATGAATGATAGAGACAAAACACACATCCCATAGCTCAATAATCTGCTGCCTTTGCTCCCTAAAAGTTATATGCCATGCAATTTCAGGCTCCTCGGTCTCAACTATGTTCTCGTCATTCTCCATATTGTATCCAGCTGCTTCATTTGCTTCCATCTCAAGCACCTAGAGGCAAAATGCAGTTTAGCATAAGTGGAATAAAAATGTAATGCATGAGTGAAAAAAATTTGATATTTAGAGGAAACCACCGTACCTGGCAAACAAGTAGCTGCTTTTGATATTGCAATTTAGCCACACGTTCTTTCAGTTCTGTTACATATGCTCTTATGCTTCTTACATTCTCCTCCGCTGCATTCTGAAACATTTTCTGCATTTTCTTCATATTAACTGAACTCGAACGTCTATAGCCAGAGCCAGGAGTGCCTTCCCTTGATGAGACAGCTCCACCTTCTTCGCTCTTTGTGGGAGTCCCTTTCTCAGTCTCTGGAAGATTCTCAACGGCCATATTATCATTCTCTGGAGGTCGATTTTCAGTCTCAGACTCCAAAATTTGCCGAGATGTTGATAGAGGTGAGCATGGAGATTTTATAAAATTTTGCCGGTTAACATTACTTGAAGCCAAAGGAAGTAACTTTTTCTTTTTCTTAGCCTTGGGGGTTGATTCACAGTCAGGTTGTTGATTGTTGGTTGGAAGAGACATTACCAATTTGTCTATAGACTTCTGAACATTCTCCAGTTGCTCCTCAAGATCCTCAATGGTGCTTCCCTGTGAATGAAGTCTTGTTATCTCTTCCTTAAGGTTAGCACAAACGCTCTTGTTGGGGGCTATTACAGTTCCAACTTCAACTTCTTTAGAAACCGATCGAACAGCACGCATTTCCCTTATTTCTGCTTGCAGCCTAGCAATCGTCTCGGCTGCATCTTGATTGCCTAGTCTATGACAAGCCACTTCCTTTTGTAGCACTTCCAAAGCCCGATTTGCTTCTTCTCCCAGCTGCTCCTGTAGGTGTTCAAGTTTTCGGATTTCATGCATGAGTGTGAAGGGAGCAGTTGATGATTGCCTCATAGACTGCCTTGACATCGTTTTTCTTACTTTATCAAAACGGCCCAGCTCTTTGCCATCAAGTTTTGGTGACAGTACACCAGAATAAGAGAGGCACTTTTTCACTGATGGATCGAGTGGATTTGAAGTCTGAATTGTTATTAAACAAAATGCATTAGTAAATTGCAGTTGACTGAGAAAGGAAGGAAGAGGGAAAAAGTTGACCTGCTGATCCTCCTGAAGCTTTCTACGTAACTCATCCACCTCAGATTGTGCCACATCTCTTTGTCTTTTCAATTCTTCAATTTCCATCTCCATCTAGACATGATAAGATAACGAGATACATGCATTATAAATTTGTGATTATATAATTGGACATCCCTAATCAAGCCAAACTTGGATGAATATTTACCTGCTGAATTTTCAGATCCTTTTCCCTTGATGGATCAGGAGTGCGCAGCTCTGCTTCCAGCCTGGCTACTTCCTTTTGTAAATGTTTGACTAGTTGCTTATCAGAAACAACCTAATAATAATAATAAGTGTCAGGATTTGATGTTTTTATTAAGAATTCTCTAGTAAATGCATATAAAGAATCAGTACCATGTTAACTTGGGCATTATTTGTTACTTCCTTTGCTCGGGTGGCAAAGAAGAGAGTATTTCGAGATTGTTCAAAATGGCTCAAAGCTGGACTTAAAGTACAAATGATGGCAGTACGTGCATTCCCACCAAGAGAGTGCTGCAATATGCGAGTTAACTTCGAGTCTCGGTAGGGTATATGGCCACTTCTTTTTCCAACACTACAAGCCGCAGCAGTTCACCAAGAGAAAAAGGGGAAAGTCAATACTATGTGCCGGAATAGGAGAAGCTACAATTCACAATCATATCTTGAGACAGTCCTCAACTTTCTGATTAGTTTATTAGAATTCTTTTAGCGTCTTGAAATGGCACATTCAAACTAAAACATGCAGAGAATAGCTATGTTAGATTCTGACCTGAGCTTTCTGATGACTGTAGTAAGAGTCATCAAACTAAGGTTAATATGGCATCCTTCCCTGAGCCTAGCGCCATCTGCATGTGTCTGTGAGGCCCTTTCACTTCCAGCTAAATCTACAAAGTTCTGCAAGTAATAGATCCGAAAGTTACAATCACAGGAGAGAATAAATATACAAAATCTTAATATTCATGCACAAGGCGAGCATCATATGATATCTTACCAGGCTTGCAACAAAAGATCTCACACAATCTGAATTTTCTCGGAGTGTACTTTGTATACTCTTCATTGTAAGAGCCCAAAAAAACTAATCAGCTTTAGATAGAAAATTGTTTTCTCCAAGGATCAACAGAAACTATAATCAATTAAACTTACCAGCCTTATAATTTGATGCGACCGTGAGCTAGTATCGTTCAGGGCAGTTTCACCAACTTGCCTTTGAGCTAAAAATGCAACACACAACAGGGCTAAATTAGTCGAGTTCTCTGTACATTTTGGAAGATAAAGCTAACCAAAATCAATTCACCAACTTCATCAAAGTACCTTCACAAATACTGATCAAATGTCTCAAGTGCTGATCATTATTTGCTGTTTCCTCCACTAACTTCTCAACAACAGTACCTTTCTGCAAACAGAAATTTGCTGTCACATAAGAATGTGTGATAGAAGCATAAATCCATTCTTGCAAGTGAAAGAACCTATAGAAGCAGTACCTCGGGATCATCTAGAAGCTTGAGATTGCGGCCAGATTCAGAATTTAACAGATCCCTGACATTCTCATTATAGATTTCTAGTCCAGAAATCTTAATTGTAAAATCTCTCTCTGGCGTCTGCAATTATCCAAATAAATAAATAAATAAAAACCCCATTTGAACAACAGCAATAACACAACACAGGAGTAACAGGACCAACTTAAAATCAATATTAGAGATGAACAATATTAGAATCTTATTAAACTTACATTCATTATATGGTTATAAATATCAACAACAGCTTTCTCTGTTATCCCTCTCATCGTGTAAGTCTTCCCACTGCTGGTTTGGCCATAGGCAAATATAGTCGCTAAAATTCGGGAAAAAAATCACATTTAAACCAACTCTATTAGAATCTGATAAATTACCCTCTTAAACGATATGTTCATTCAAGCAAGCACATAAAGATTCAATACCGTTGATGCCCATTAAAGCAGACAAAGCAACATTCTTCACTCCTTCCTCATATACAGTTTCAGTTAAACAAAAAGGACCAAACACTTTATCTGCATAAAAAAAAATTAAAAAAATTAAAAATCAACAAATTTATAAAATTTTTAACTTCAAAAAAGGAAATGAATGAGATAATTATTAAGAAGTTACCAAAAGTGAAAGAGGAAGGCTGAGCCACGCGCTCATGAGGCTGTGGTTTATAAACAATAGTGTGATCATCAACACAGTCCCAAGCCACTTGATCTTTGGCTAATTGTTCCCTTTTGTTTAAAGGCCTAAGCCTCACAGTAACCACAATTTTCTCTTCCCTTGGTTTCGGCCCACCAGGTGTAGACGCCGGCGTCTGCGTCGGCGTCGCCCTTTCCGATTTCGAAGCTGGCGTTCCTGGTGTCCTCACTGTCATCTTCTTTTAAGGTATCCTTTTAATTGCAACCACGATAAGCTTCTAGATCTGAAATCTGATAGTATATGGAAACTTTGGCAATCAAAATCAATTATAATTTCATAATTTTAATAAGGAAAGTTCATAAATGAAACCCCATCAAAAATTCATTTTTTTTTTGGTAAAAAAAAATTGAAGTTAATTACTCACAGAGAAATTGAGATCTGAAGTGAGCTTGTGAGAAGCCGAGCGAGCAGAGGGAGATTGTGAGGCTTCGATTTTGGGAGCGTTAACGGGGAGAGAGAGATATGCTTCGATTTTGTCTTTACGAAATGTTATTTGAAAAAGCTCTTTGTATTTGCAGGTGTGACTGAAAAATGTGATTTGATTTGAATTTAGGTTTCCAACGGCTAGTTTCTTATATCTCGGGAAGTCTTTTTCATTTTCTCGTCCGGTTCATTGATTAGAGTGCGGTCTGTTTAACGTTTCGTCATTTTATCGCAGAGAATAGCGGGACCCGGTTCATGTTTTCAACGGTTTTGTTTCTTATTGTAGAATATTTCAATTTCTTCACATTGATTGAACCCGACATGAAGACAAAAAGAAGAAAAGAATAAATTTGCTTCCCAAGGGCGTTGTGCTTTTGAACCCCCAATTTTAGGCCAATTGTTTAGGATTAAATGCTTGAATTTTTTGTTTTAAGAATAATTTAATTTTGAACATGATAAAAATTTAATTTCACAAAGCTTACGAGATTTTTATTTGTTATAAATAAAATATGTTTAATATAATTGTACCAGTCAATATAAAATGTGAAAAAAATAAAAATGATTTACACTTTTGTTTCAAAGTATTGTCAATAACATTTTAATAACTAAAAGAGAAAGAGAGATAAATTAGAAATTAGTTGATCGGAAGACTTGACCAAGTGCTTTTTCAATTATCTTTGTTTAATTTGTTGTTTGAGTTTTAAAATGTTAGGCATTACAAAAATTATTTGAACTTCGCCCATCTCTTATTTTTTCAAGAAAAATAAAAGTAAAATTCGGACAAATTAATTTTCATTTTAAGTAAGTTTATCCATTCTACTACATATTACAAAAGTTATGGAATTAAGTTCTTGTTCACATCAGAGTGCGCATGGAATTTGGATTTCATTTTTGAACGTTGAAAAAAAAATAAAAACGAATAAATTCCAGATAACCTAAATTATGAGGTCCACACGACTATTGTACAATCCAAAACTCTCACCTCAATTTCTTATTGTCATGTTTGCACCGAGACACCGAAACTACCAAAAGTGTTGTTTAATAGAGAGCTCTAAAGATAAGCAGTTTAAGGAAAAGCCATGGGAATTCTTTTTGAAGGCTTCCCTCATCAAACGAAATTGATGTTAAGGATTTAACAAGTTTCTGTAGCAACTGAGCATGGCATTCAGAGTAACTCCATTTGCCCCAAGAAATCGAAGAAGAAAGGTTACATTGGCGTAGATTAAGTGTATAGCAAAATAAACGGTAACATACAAAAGTGAAAACATGCTTGCATCTGAAATCAAACGTCTCTATGACTATGGGATGGCAAAGCTACTTCTACTTAACACTTCCATAGAAAGAAGTTCTATTTCATGTTTCAGAACACAATGCACCTCAAACATGAAGATTGCATACAAAGGAGTGCTAACATGCCGTGGCATATAGCAAAAGTAATCTCATAGTCACAACGCCATTTTTTTTCATTGATAATTGAACAACATAAAAGTTAGTACATCAAAATGATCATCCAAACTCACACATTTAATACATCACAATCAGTATCAAAATCCAAAAGGAACCTGTAATAATAAACCTATTTTTTTCCTCTCATCATAACACTAACATTAACATATAAAACAAAAAGTTCACAGGCAAAGCATGTTGATACACTTGTATTCAGTTTGCTCCTATTCGCATTCACCTTCAAAGTTGTTCTTAACTGCCTCTTTCTCCAGGGTTTATTTGGCTTCCTCTTATGCTATAAACTCTTCTTTCTTTTTATCATTTTCTTCTTTCGTATAATCTTCATCACTTTCAAACTAATGATGATTCGCTTTCTCAGTTTCTCACAACAAAAAACTGAAAACCAGATAAATTCCTGCAAATAGTATGCCACCATATTCTCCAAATGGCACTTAACTCAGCCCACTTCATATTGGTTTTATTTTTTTCCACTGTAATAGTTCGAGCAATTACTAATCTCAGTTTCACCTGTGATACATTCCGTGAGATGCAAAGAACTGGAAATCTGGGTGATTGACGTGGAGCAGTCTCAGCCAGTTTTCTGCAGCCTGCGCAAGGGAGTTTGCCAGTTGGTGTTCGCTTACCCCATTTTGTATCCACATGGGTCCTTTGAATTTATAAGAGGCCATTCCAAATACAGGCAAAGAAACTTTTGGGACACCATCAATCTCGCTGGGATCGACAGCAACTGGAGCTTGGCTACTTCCAATGCCTGCAAATACAGATAAGAGGTAATTTGAAGAAACAAAAATCTGAGGAAACAAAGTAAATTATCATACACAGTACATCGTCTGATATATTTTAACTATTTTCACAAAAACAGAGATAATAGCAATGGTTGTGTTAAAGGATGTGTAACTCCCAGTAGAATAAACCAAAGAAGTAAAATCTAGAATTCAGTTGACTCAAAATTATCTTTTATGCCAAAAACAGTGAGGTTGAATCTATCTCAAATCACCTCCCAGAACTGTATGACAAACAACTGTCATATACTCTTTTTCAACTTAAGAAAATATTAAAAATTAATATGGAAAGGATAAGATATCCTTCAAAGAAATGAATTAATAGGAAAATGACAAATATAAAACAGGAGAAAAGCATCAAACACAGAACAGATACAAAATGCATTGAGCATATACAGGATGAAAAGAGTATTCTTGGGTAACAACTCAACATTCAGCTCAAATATGAACATCCAAGTGAAAACAATACGCATTACCTACAATAAGTAATACCTAAGTGGGTGACACTGAATGAATCTCCCTAGCATCGTGCCAAAACCTCAGGAAGCCAAGTACCTATTATAAGCCTAAAAATGACCATGGAAAAGTTGCCCGTGACACAATGAGACACAAAATTTTATCATATGGTTGACACAGAACGAATCTCACTGGCATCATCCCAGAGTCTCCAGAAGCCAAGTAGCTATTATAAGCCTAAAAATGACTGGAAAAGTTGCCATTGAAACAAGAGACAAAATTTTATCATATACCATATGCCAGTAAAGGGTTAAAAGCAAAGGTCTCACAATTCTTTTATTGGAAGGCATTAAGAGTTCAAATACTTTTGCTAAGCTCTTTCAGGTAAGCTTAAAATTTTGAGGCTAATGGTTATTCAAAATAGAGTTGAAGCCTATTAGGCCAAAAAAGTCTTGTGCTACAATTCTAAAAATTTTTCAATTAATTAAATGACAGTCAGTGATATCAATTTACGTGAGCTGAGATAGGGTCCCAATTTTCTAAACCAAGGCCAAGACTACCAGATGAGTCTTTATACTTTCATTTTACTTTTCCTCCCACATCTGTAAGGAAACAGGACCTAAAAAGTCAAGCTTCCTGGAATACTAGAATAAAATAAAATACTGTCCCAATCAGACAAAAAAAGATTTTTGAGCATTATAGTTACCTTTCAAAGGCGTGGAAAGGGAATGGTAAGTCAAAAAGCAAGCATCCAAATCTTTTAAAGTTGGCCCTGTAGGTATTCTGTAAATAGGATACCTACAAAAGTTCCACCAGGGAAATAAATCCATGTGTCATAGAAAGCAAATAATCGTATCCACCACAATAATCCTACCATGCCACAGACATCCAACTGATAGGCAGCAAATCACAACTTCTTAATGTTGTCAGCCCAGGATACCGCCCTGCAAGATCTGCTATCTGTTGCAAAGGTACGATTTTACAAAATAAGGAAACTAATATAAAGGTCATGCCAAATTAGTCAAAGAAAACTGAAATGGACAAAGAACTAGCCTTATCAGCTAATGGTTCACGGCTATAAGGAGTATCCTGCTCAAGATATTGAAACAACAAGTGACCTCTGGAACTCCCAACTTCACTATCATCACTAGAAAAGCCTTCCTGCATTGTACTATTTTCATCACTTATTGACAAGCTGCCTATTCTACAAGGGTCATCATTTGTAAGATGATAGCGACCCTGCCGCACCCTTGAAAATTTACTGCCTTTTTCAACTTCATAGTCACTGCTTCCATCACTACTTGAGTCCCTGTAGTATTCGCCATCACTGTCCTCTGCAGATTGCCTAGCAATGTGATAGACTCAAATTGGTCATAAGCTAATAAACTATAATACAAGCCATTAGTTGACAACCTATATTATCAAGTATCATGCATTACTTGATTATTTTAACAAGGTTTTAAAGAAAACATCACAATTGAAGATACATTAATAACCTTTTGGTCATTAGGAAATCTTTATTTAAAGGGTTATGAGTGCCTCAAAGATAAAGTGTGAAATAATATAAGGCTTGATAAATTTTTAACAATAACAATCCCACAAAAGAAAAATAATAGCCATAGCAAAATTGAAGAAATAATAATAAGTCAATATGTGAAACTAATAACATCTACTGCATAAACAACCTTAAAATATTTGGACAGGTGATCCCTATGCGGTCGCTTCTAAATAACAAAAACAATATCTGCTCAAAGAAACTATAACCCCAACCTCTACCGAACCGAGATACATCTGGACAAGGAGTTGGTAGTTTCTATGTAGTTCCGAACTTCACTTAGTCAGGGTTAAATGAGTTCTGATTTAGATAGAATGGCGACTGATGGTTATTAATGTACACATAGTTTCCCTTCTTCTGTCTCTTTTCGTGATTTCCAACAACAACGTCCCACCCACCCTCGACCACAACCCCCCCCCCCCCCCCAATATGTCAAAGCTCATGTTTACTACTGAAACCATAAGTAATGCAATACTAACAAAATTTGCATTCCCAGCCTTGTATACAAGTTGGAAAGGCTTCCATTCAAGGCTGTCACAGGATTGATTGGATAAAGTAATAAAAGATAACACAGTTCCAATGGAGTCCACCATCAATTTGTATTTAAGATTTGGCATGTAAGTGTACCATTGCTCTTCAAAGGAATCAAGGTACCACTTACCGTTACTATGAATAGTCAGTTTGAGGAAAAAGAGAAGAGGAAGATAGGGCATAAAACAACAATAGCTGACCAGAAAATGAGCGAAAATTAAGGAATGTACTGGAAAGAAAAGACCTGTCGAAGTATGTTATTATTTTGCCCAAGAATTAAGACCCCAGATCATCACATGAAAAGGTCCACAAACTTGGTCATAGCATAATGTAACTGAATTTCAAGCATCAATGTCATGAAGACAGACAAACAAACATATTATAATCATTGAAAGTGTCGAAAAGGAAGTCCGAATAAATAGTAACAATTGATACTTTAAACCAAACACATGCTAATAGATCAAATCTGCATTACCTTCCTAAGAATACACAATTTCACATAAATCTATATATCTAACAGAAAAGACTTATACCTTGACTTCGCAGCAGACTCTGTAGATTCACCATATAATTGGATCCCCGACAAGTATGGCACATAATACTGAACAACACAATCACTTCCATCAAGTACCAATGGCACTCCTGCCCCGTACACACTCCACTCCTTAAACGACTCCCACAGATCACCCAGCATGAAGTATGGCTGAAACTCTACATCACAAGTCCTCCAACCTCTCATCGTTTTCTACACCAACAAATACATTTAGTCGCTATGAAGTTAAAACACAATTCAACATAACCAAATTCACTCATGGTGCTTAAAAAAGTAAAATTCAACTAGGCATAGTTAAAAATTGCAGCAAATATACTACATTCCTCAAGCTTTGCCACATTCTCACAACAATTAAATGATAAAAATGAAATTAAAAAGTATCACTAAAAGAAATAGGACCTTAGAGAAATACTGAGCGGGGACCGAAGGCGTGGTGGATTTCAAGAACCTATCGAGATTACTAACAGAGACTACAGATAGCGCAGAAGCCGCCTTCTTCAAAGCTTCACTCTCCGGTGAAATTATACTTTCGTTTTCATCAATCTTTGCCGCCTCTGCTTGTTTTTGCTTCTGTTGTTGCGGTTGCTGTTGCTGTTGCTTTTGGTTTTGATTCTTTCTCGCCTTCACTGGAACATAAAACCGATCCTCCCCGCGTACTCGGCCAAACTGCAAATTCGTCGGCAACATAGTCCTAAAATTCTCTGTTGTTTGGTTGCGGAGAAAACGAAAGAAAATCAAACAAAAATAACAAATAACAACAACGCTATATCTCTATTCTCTCCTCCTTTTACAAATCTCAATTAGAAAACAGTTTTAGTTAAGTGAAGATATAAGTTTTCAAATATTAGCGATTCAAAAAAAAAATGGAAACTGAGGAATCTCTTCCGTTTTTCCTTAGCTTTCTCGCAGTTTCTCGGGAAACAAACAGCGTGAAAATCCAATTTTTCAGATTTTATATTTCGACTATTTATTTATCAGAGAGTAACAGAGAGTGAATGATTAATTTGAGAGAACTGAAATCTGTGTGAAGGAAAATGAAGAACAAAGAGTGAACCAGTCTGTCATATATTTTTAAAGTGAAGAAACAGTCTGAGATAGTACAATTATTAATTGGATTTAATTAATTAATTGATTGATTACCATTTCTTTATGGGAGTGAGATTAAGTCATGTTTAGGAGGTTAATTATTATTTTACTAATTAAAAGAATTGAAAGGCGACTTTTTATTGGTGGATTTGTTGACGAGGAAAATTAATAACTCTCGCAAGAAATGGATTCGCACGTGTGAATGAAGAGTAGGTGAGCCATCAGACACGTGCACCGCAGCTTATCATATACTAACATACCATCAACTACCCACTCGGTGGCGCCTGCTTCTTGCAAATAAATAAATTCTTTTATTTTTTTTCTTTATTTGTAAAATAAAATATCTTAATCGATAAATTAATTTTGAATTCTTGTCCAAAATGGCACGTGTATTATTTTTATGTCATCTTAGTTAATTTCGGTCTTGTGTTTTATTTTCATTATGATATCATATGACCACAAATAAAATAATATCATATGTTTATAATAATATTGAAAAATTATAAATTTATTTGTAATAATTTTCCTACTATATAAAATTTGTATGTAGAAATTTGTTTGGATAATCTTTCTATATATATGTGTGTGTGTGTGGGCGATGAGTAACAGGGCTTATTTGATCAATTCTCATCTATTGAGAGATTTTTTACTTAAATATGGTAAGAAACAAGATAAAAAAAATAGAAAGACATAAATTTTAAACTTATCTAATACCCTACGCAATAAAATACACTGCATTAATATATGTGGTTTTCTTATATTTTATTTTATCTCTTATTTTACTAAAGTAAAAATCCCCTATTGAAAAATTAAAACATATATATATATATATATATATATATATATATACATACATATATATATATATATATATATATATATATATGTGTGTGTGTGTGTGTGTGTGTGTGTGTGTGTGTGTGTGTGTGTGTGTGTGTGTATGTATGTATACATATATTCCTACCTTATAACATATGATAATGATATCAGCTAACCCATTTTGGTCATACTAGCTTAGGCAACATGTTATACCAAACGTATGTTGACTAATATATGAAATGAAAAGAACAAAATAATTTGAGGAATTGATTTCAATTCATTTCTATCGGAAAAAGAATTTTAATTGAATCAACTGATGGGTTAGATTTTTAATTTTTCTTTTTGATAAAATAGATATTCGATCTAACATAAGCATATCCATTTGAAAATGATTAAGTATTTCTTACAAGATTATTAATGCTGGAATAGACAGAATTTTTAAACATTAGGCAGCCCAAAAATTTTAATTTTAAAACATGTGCTATGAGTATAGGACTCTATGGGTACCGCAACCCCTACAACTTGTAGTCTTGTATGTCGTTAAATGATTATATTCCATTGATTTTTATTGAATTTGACCAAATTAAAAATCTCCAAACTATATATAAGTATGGTAACTTTGAGACACCGAAGTTGCATCCTTTAAGGCATATAATTATTATTTTTTGTTTCTAATTCATTTGCATGTGAAAATTGGGAACATGTTCCATCCAAAAAGCTAAAGAAGATATTCCTTGAAGGAGTGGACGGTTTTGTTTTCCTTTATTATCTAAGTGAAAGCAAATAATAAAAATTAATTTATAGAAATAAAAATAAAATATATAAATAAATAAATAAATCTCATGTCTCTCACATTTTGTAATATGTGTGTGTATGCTTCAAGCAAAGCCATGAAACTTGGTGGCAAATATCAACACACTCCACCAACCACTACCCAAGCCAAGATCATAGTCGCAATTTAGTATTTTAGTTTTTTTTTTTTTTTGGGTCAGTTTACAAGTATCTCAACACGAATTAGAAATTATTGTTAAAAAAAAAAAAAAAAAAACCAGGTGGGTCACAACGCTGAGAAAGAATGATTAGAGTGATTACCCTTTAAGAGAATAAAGGAAAAAAGGCCCAAAAAAAGTAGCTCTCAGAAAGCTGGATATTATGATTTATGAGAATAATTCATCATTTGGACTCAACCTTTTTATTGTCACATGGTTTCATTTTAATTACTTGGATAAACGTTTGTGCTTTTATAGTTTTATTTGACTATTTTTTTTTTTCATTTCATATCAATGCGTACTTAATAATTTGTACAAATTTGTATCCTTACCAATTCATACGATTTTTTTTTTATACAGAAAACAGTAAAACTTGTTCAAATTAGTAGGGGAAGAATTAGAGTTCTAAATAATTTTAGATTTTCAATTACTAGTCGCGATCCTATTGTAATAACATTTGTAATAATTTGAGCTCAGCCTATAAAAGTATCCTAAAGTTGAGTTGCCAATGCGAAGACAAATAGAGATCGCCAAAGTGATAGTACTTGTTTCACCAAATGATCCTATTTGTTTACGGCACCTAAATGATTAGGTCAATGGCCTGAGACAAAGCTGGCAAAACCAAAACTAATCCTTTTAAGCCGGCTTTCCAAATTTGGGATGCTTGGTTCATTCGTTTGTCATCAAAAAGCACTTTCATTTGAACCATCCAAATATGGATTGCTAATGCTTTGCTAATTAGGGTTCGTCGTGACCATGACTCCATGAGCCGAGTTGGTTTCTGTTGTTTTTGAATTAGGAATTTGGGATTTGTTGATAGTGAATGGTTCAACCTTTATATTTTTCATAATTAATTTAATTATTAATAGTTGTTAAAGAAACTGTTTGACCTAAAATTAAGTTAAAAAATAAGAGCTTAAAAGAGTCGTTTTGTAGGATAAAGACTTGAGTACTTGAGACATGAACTCATAGATAGTTTTCAAATGAGAGGGTTTGAAAGTGCTAAGTGGGAGCATTAAAAATAACTCTTGTTAACAAAACTTGTGATGAGTCTCTTAAGTGGTTTTGGGTTTCTTTCTCCAGTTTGAGTCGTAGAGAAGTTGCATTTGTTGATGTCTTAGGTTCAGTATGACTGTCCCCAGGTTGTGGTACGGGTTTAAAGGTGCTTCCTCTCAAGAAAAAAAAAAAAAAAAAAGACAAGTCTTGTTAATAAACTTCCACATGTAAAACATGAATTCAGACTTGAGAACTTGAGAGAACAATTTATAAATGATCTTACGGACAATAGAGCAAAAAAAAAAAAAAGAAAGAAAGAAAGAAAGAGTTAGAAAATTGAAACAATAACTGAGGAAATCAAGCTTCAGATGTTCGCTCTAATCCGTACAAAAAAAAAACGTTTGACCCAAAATTTAAACTAATAGGTAAAGCTCATCAATAATAATAAAGATATTTGTTAACATAATTAATGAGGTATGAGCACTTACCAGTTGCAAATAATAATAATAATTTAATTTTTTTAAAATTATTTAAAATTGTTTTGTCTGGTCTTGCAATGTAGTATATTTTCGTTTCAGCAATAAAATAATTTAATATTGTTGTTTACCTAGTGGGATCATGCTGACTTTGACCAGAAAACCATCGGGGCCAGCCAGAACGAACCCATCTAACTTGACTTGATCAACTGTTTAGGTTGAAAGAGCTTGGGACTTTTAAATTTTATAATCTCCTAATTAATTACCATTAAATTTTTATTTGTTTAGTATTTCAAAATTTTGAACTCCCCCTGATCCACACACTCACAGAATGAATAGATTTGATTGGAACTTGTGCCTAATCTAATATAATTCATGTTCTGTATCGCAATTTGGAAAAAAATTCTCTCATTAATCACAATTATGCACGACCAATGTAAGTGTTTAGAATAAGACATATTGCTATTATGACAACCAAATGTCAACCAACGTTTTGTTTTTAAGATGTGATGGTATCCTAATCTCATCAATTAATAATCGTGATCACTCATTTCTTTAAGGGAAAAAATTTCACAATATCTACACTACGTAGACTAATTTAAATTAAAAATATCTTTAAATGAAATTAATTTCACTTCCTATTTAAAGAACTATATCAATAATTAAATTTTTAAAAAAACTCTTTAAATAAGATTTTTTAAATGAGATTGTCTTTCTCTTTTTTTAATGTTGAAAAGTGACTTCTCTTCTTTTAAATAATATCATACCATTTTTATATCACTATTATTAAAAAAAGAGAATTATTATAAGTATATTATTGAAATAAAATAGAGAGGAATGAGAAAGAATTTTAAGAAAATGATATAAAATTATTCTTATTTAAAAGAATTTTTTGAAAAATAAATTATTTTTTATTATTCTATTTATCAAATAGATAATAAGCGAATAATTATTTTGAAAAATAAAATTAGATAAGTCGTTTTCAAGGAGGCCCGCCCAGACATTAAGTATTAAAAAGGGAAATTTTCAGATGAGAGAGACTATCATATCATTTAATACGTCTGTTGAAAATTTGACAAAGAAGCAGGCATGTTATTGGTCCAAATCAAATATGGGCAATGGGTGATTGGGTGCCCACAAATTCAGTGGCAGAAAGAAGTGAAATTCGGTGGCCCAATTAATGTATCTAATTTTGGGCACAAAAAAGAAGATAAGGACAAGTGTCCGTGGTGATTATAATTTATATATATGCTTCAAAGATTGTGAATTGAAAGATGTGGTGGAGCCGTGGTGTTTAGGATTGGTTGGATTTTGATATATGTCGGTCTGTTGAAGGCTCACAGCACCATTCCCACGGCATATTCCAAAAATAATTCAAGAACAGCTCCACTTGGCATTCAAATAAAGTCAAGACTGTTTTAATCAAACAATATGTGGCACATAACGAAATGCTATCAATTTCAATTTAATTTATGCTATCTTGTGATTCATTTCATCCTCTTCAGTAATCTATATTTCAATTTTGTGATGTGGTCTCTATTGCCAAAATGATGTAAAGGGCCCAAAGGCCTTATTGTGGTTGATGTGTTTTTGTCCTTTAATCGACGTGCTTCTATAAAATTGAATTACTGCCAGGTAGAATGTCAATTAAATTTGGTTAATAACATTATTTTTATCATTGAAAGACAACTTAAATTGTACCATCAAATAAAAATCCTTGTGTGTTTTTTTTTTAATGAAATGGCCATTTCACAATATAACCTGTAAAATCATACTAATTTCAAATGTGGACAAATTCGACAAATTATCAAACAGATCCAAACTCATCGGTTTGAAACATTTCCAAATCGTTGTTGACCCAAAAATTTTTCAAGTTGAACTGATCCGAATCGATTGGATCGGTTTAGCTTCTCAGCTTGAGCTTATTAGCTAAAAATCCACCTCTTTTATCATATTGTACCAAAATTATTTGTTATTTTTTTGTGTCCATAATCCAAATTGATATCTTCTTTGACAATGCATCCACAAACATACTTAACAATGAGAAGATACATCCATACAAGTTCACAATACATCCTAATAAAGAAGTTCACAACCTGTCCATTTAATACAAAATCACAAACGAGGCTAAACTTTTAAACCTCTTTCACTGTCATGAAGGCGACCACCCCTTCTTTTAGTAAATCTTAATTTTGGGTTCTCAAAAATCATCCATCAATGTTTCTGCATCTTCCATGGCCTCATTCACATTGGAATCATCTTCCACGTTAAGAGCTTCTATTATTAATGAAGATTAAAAAATTGTTTATGGAATCAAATAAATTATCATCAATACCAAAATCCATTTTAAATTTTGACTAAAATGAAATAAAATTGTACCATGACAAATCAAATCCAACATTATAAATAAAATTAACATACCTCAAGTTCAGATTTTTGAAATTGTGACTATGAGACTTGAGAATGAGAGTTTGAGATTAAGAGAGTTGAGTGGATTGACACATCGTATGCTATTGTGTATGTCGTGTGCATGTCTCTACATAATAATCCCATAATAAATTGACACATCATATGTTATAAAGCTTTTTAAATTTTCTAGATTGGATTGGTTTGAGCCGGTACCTAAATCCAAACCAAGTGATGTTGGTTTGCAATCCAATAAACCGAAACCAATTTTTTTAGAGATGACACAATGCTTCATGGGTTTGGAACCCCATGGGGGCAAATGGATAAATTTTGAATAATTTTTGGAGAATAGGGTGAGGAATGGGAAAAAAATTATCTCCAAATTCTTAATGGGATGAGACTTGGTTTTGTACTCTTCACTATACTCCCACCCAAATCCCCGTTATATATGAATAATTTTTAATTTTTTTTCTATAATTTTTATTTATCAATTGCCGTGTTGGTTAATAAATTTTCTTTTTATATAATTCTTATTCAACCCTAAAATATTGTTATATTTTCTTTTCTCTCTTAAGGTGCTGCTCTATTCAAATATTTTTTTGTTTTGATATCATTTCAAGATATTGTTTCAACCTATTACAGATTTTTTAAAATAATTTAAATACTTTATAATATCGTAATGATTTTATTTAAGTCTTTAAATTTTAATTTATTGAAATCATTTATCTATACCTATTACAAAAATAAGCAAATGGGGAATAGAGTGGGGATGGAGAAATCATTCCCCACATGGGGATTTCCCTTTCCCACCGCCACTAAATTTATTAGGGTATGAGATGGGGAATGAAGGTGAAATTTTTAATGGGGGTGGAGAATGGGGTAGGCCTTCCCACCCTTATCCCACCCCATTCCCATCCCTAATTTGTTTTTTTTTTTTTCTAATGAAACCGAGTCTAACTAATCCAAATGGTTGGTTTGGATTGGTTTTGTTAAAATATGTTGACCCCTAACTAATTTTAGAATAAAACAAAATAAAGCATGCAAACAGAAACCTAAAAAGCAAAAAATAAAATAAACTACTGAATATGTTTGATGATTACAATTCATCTTCCCATTCTGTAACTAACGTCCATCGACTTAGACCCAATTTTATTTCATAACAAAATGTGCTAATTAGTACATATTTAAGTCTTTCGCATCACCAATAACGAATTAAGATCATTTATTTATCTAGGTACTTATATATATAGCGCTGATCAAGTCAAAAGGATCTTGAACTTTATATAGTTTGAAATTACTATTAAACCGTGTGGTTTAATAGTATAATATCGTTACACTATTAAACTATAAAGTTTAATAGGTTTCCAGAACTTTAACAAATCCAAAATCCTATATATATAGTTTCATTTTGAGGGAGGAAGTAGAAAGTCACAAGTATCGTACCCCATTTTCATTCTAGAGGTATTCACATTGAATCTAAACCTTGATACCTTAACCTTTATCTTAAAGGATCTGAATCAGTATGATTTTGATAGTGTGTATTGGCACAATGCTGCGGACTTGCATAGCCTAATGACTTACAGCCAATTTGAGGAAATTGGCAGCCCCCTTGAGCAATTTTCCATTATCCCATTGATTCCTCTCTCTCTCTCTCTCTCTCTCTATATATATATATATATAAAGGGCTTTGATGGAATTTCTCAAAGGAAATAGGCTCTGATACCAGAAGGATGGATGTGTTTTCAAAATAAGACTTTATTGATTGCTTTAATAAAATAATTGGATCGTGGTTGGTTGATTTTAAATAAGTTTTACCGAATTTAAAAAATGGAATTCTTTAGAACATATAATGATCAAACAGATTTGAACGCGGTTGGTCAAATTTTATGTTTGAAATGGTACTTAGCGTTGTTATCTGAGGAATCGCTCAGGCTTAGCTATTTTAAAGCCGATCTTTAATAGCGCTTTGGACCAGTAGCCCGCATCCTCGAGTGTCCAACTGATATACCAATTTCAATTTTTCTTTACCAAATAAAGTTAAGTTGCTTTAAACGTGGTTGGTTCTTTTTATTATATTTACCAAATATTTGTTAAATTCTTTAGCAAGCCTAGCAACACATACATCTAAAGGCCAGTACACATGCATCCGGATCCCTGAAGGAATGGAGGGAGAAGAGAAGGCGAGGATCGAGATCGGTCTCTTTGCCGTTTTGTATGGCAGTCTGCGATGCATGCGTGAGATTTAAACGTGCATACGGAAATTTAAATTGCTTTAAATTAAAATTGCGGAAATTTAAAGTACAGAAATTTAAACGTGCATGCTTTGAATTGATTTAAATTAAATTACAATGCTTTAAAAATAAAGACTAAAATGGAATGCTTACATTGATTGCTTCTTTGTAATTAAGAAAGGGAAATTATGAGAAATTAATCTGAAGACAGGGAAAATTCCTTTGTCTTCCGATTCCTGATTCCTATTCCCGGAGAGAGAGAGAGAGAGAGAGAATTGTAGAGAGAAGGAAAAGAAGAAGTGAGAGAAGCTCTGAAAATTAGAAATGAAAAACCTGAGGAGTCTAAGTCTTCCTCTCGGTTTATATACAAAAATTTTAAACTGTTCACTGTAGCGGGTCTTTAAGTGCACAGTATCATGAAATCACTGCCTTTGTAGCGGGTCTTTAAGCTCTGGATCGTATGTTAGTCTTTGGAGCGTATGTTGGAATAGTGACTTTGTAGAAATACGGGTGAAGAGACATGCGCTGTGTCAAGGACCCAAGAGAGAAAATATATATATATATATATATATATATATATATATATATATATATATATATATATATATATATATATATAGGATTTACGATATAGCACGATCGAAGCTTGGGTTTTATAGGCATTGTCATTTGCAACAATAGGATATTGTTTCGGACATACCGTCAATATTCCACTCATAGACTGAAGATGCATTATATCTGGATTGATTTAATGCACTTGGTCTATTATCTATTGCTAGATCTGGTGAAGTCTTAACAGTAGGAAGGGCTAATTCCTAATGAATTTTGTTTGCTTTGGGAGTAGGTGGTTCATCTTTGAAAGCTTCTATATCAGAAGAGCCTATAGACATTTGGTCTTGTTCTAATACTCCAATCTTATATATATATATATATATATATTTTTTTTTAAGTAAATAACTAAATAGTTATTTACAATGCTTTACAGGAGGAAAAATTCCAAAACAATCATCTTCATTTTCATCTCCGAGAGAAACGGTTGGCTCTTCATCTTCTTCGTCATCTTGAGGATTCGAAGACTTTGGAAGGAGGCATTCCATAGCTTTGAAATATTCTTTTTGAGAGGATTGGGCTTTGGATTTTTGCGTAAGGAAAGTTGGGCTTTAATGTCTTTAATGGTGGGTTGTAGATGGCCTCAGAGAGCCATTTTTCAATTTCATTAATAGTCAATTTTTTCAAATTTGACCACCATTTGACTTTGAAGGTTCTTTGAAGGATCAATTGGTTATCTTGATTGTGGAAGGCTCCACATCCAAAAGGAGAAAGAAGTTTGTACAAAACAGAGAAAGGAGGAAATCTTTTCTCAAGGCTTGTAATGGGCTTTGAAAAGGTTTAAACAGTTTAAGGCGTTAGGGGTAAAGATATCTGGACTAGGCCCAAAATGATTCCACCAGTGTTGGAACCAATTTGGTAAGCTTTGAACGGTTATTTTTGAATTGAAGAAAAATAACCAAGAGTGGGATTTTTTAGGATTTTGGATAAAAAATGTGTTATAGAGCTTGTTGGTAATCCCAGGAAAAAATCCGACAATGTGGTAAACGGGTTTCAAAATTTAAAGGAAGGTTTTGAAATTGTGGAGTCAGATTTGGGCGTGGAATGAATGAGTATTCTTTGAGAAAGAAATGTTTGAATTTAACTTAATTTCTAAAATGCTTTGATAATAAGGGGTTTTGTCAAGTCCAAAAACCTTTGGGAAAAACTTTGAAATGCTTTGGAAAGGATCGGTAAAATCCATCTTCTATAGAAAGAATGTTTTGAAAATGGGTTTTATCAAACCAATCGGAAGTTTTCTTTGAAGGTGTTGAGAAAGCACAATTTGAGAGGATGAGCTTTCACAAGACACAATATTTTGGGAAGAAGGCTTTGAAATTTCTTTGGAAATGGGGTTTTCTTCTTTAGGAGAAATTTGGCTTTGTGAAAGGCATAAGCTCGGGGATTTTGTAATGGAACTCATCCATTGTTTTACTTGATCATCGAAGAAGTGGTTTTGTATTGCCAATTCAATCCAAGATTTAATGGGCAAGAAAGTAATTTTTCTTTAGAAGGGGTAGCTTGGGGTTCTTTAGAGGTTGCTTTGGATTGAGTCTTTAAGAAACTTTACCTTTGTCTTTGGCGGCATTATCATTTTGAAGAAATTCCCGAGTTAGAAAATCGGGAATAAAATTTGAATCACATTAAATAAATTCAATATAAAAATAAAAAACAATTAAAATGGATTGCCAAAATGCAAAAATCTGATTTGATACAATATTTTGAACATCTTTTCCAAAACATGTTTTGACTTTGCAATCAATTCTAAGTAGAAATTTTTGATTTAATAAATCACTTTGAAATTTTGTAATGCATAAAACAATAGAAAGGATTTCTTTTTTGATAGTAGAATAATTTTTCTGGCAATCATTAAAGTGTGCGGAAACATATTGTACTATCTGTTCTTTATCATTTTCTTTTTGCTTTAATATGCCTCCATAACCTAAATCAGATGCATCAGTCTCAACTATTTTAGGTATAGTAGGATTAGCAAGATATAAACATGGGATACTTTTTGAATTCTTTATTAATCTAAGTTTTGGTATGCTCAGTTTTTTTTTTATCATGCAAAGGTTTGGATAGTCGATGTTAGGGCAAAAATCGAGAACATAATTTAAACTTCCTAGAAATCTTTGTAATTGGGTTTTATCAAGGATTTTATCAAAAGCGAGTGATCGCTCGATAGGAGTGATAGTTCCTTTGGAAATATGATGACACGATTTTTGTTTGAAATAAAGAAACTTTAGAATGAAATTGCCAATTTTCTCGTGGCAAAATAAAAGGTCTTTAAATGTTTGAAATGTTGATCAATTGAATTTGAAAATATTAACACATCATCAATATAAACAATACAAAAATCGAATAAGGATTGTAAATATCATTCATAATTCTTTGAAATTACGATGGTGCATTCTTTAAACCAAAGGGCCACTCATCCAAATGGAGCAGCTTTGTAACGGTCTTTTGGATGGATTTGAATTTGCCAAAATCGACTTCATGTCAAATTTTGAAAATATGAAAAGAATGCAATTTTGAAGCAAATCCTTTTTATTAGGTATTGGGTACCTAATCCATTTTAAAGCTTTATTCAAAGTTTGTAATTTATAACTAGTCTTGGTGTGCCTCTCTCAATTTAATTTTTATTAACATAAAAAGGTGACTGGATTTTACTATGAGACCTTTTGTTTAAGTCTTTAATTTCTTCTTTACAATGTCGTTCTAAATCCATGTTCATTTGGATTGGTCTAGCTTTAGTGGGTATTTGTTTTTCATCAAAAGAATTTTCATAAGGTAAATCCACTAAATGCTGTTTTCTGTTCCAAAAAGCAGATGGTAAATCAGCACATATTTCTTTTTCAATTAGAGTTTTGAAATCAGAAATTTTTCTTTTAACGGAATCACTTTGTAGTTGACTTTCAATTCTTTGTAAATCTAAATCTTTTTTTTTAAAAACATTAAGTCACATTGTTTTGATTTAAGTAGATTATTTATCCGGTTTTGATAAATAGAGCAAGCTTTAACAATATTCAAATTCCTTATTCTAGGCTTTTCAATAAAAGGGAAAACAAGTTTCTTGTTTTTTGCTTTGAAGGATATACTATCATAATTGACAGTATATGGAGTTATAAGATTTATAAAAGGAGTTCCCAAGATGATGGCATGATGAATATCATTTGTGAGAACAAAAGAAGTTTTAAAATCAAAACCATCATTATGGATTGAACCGACATTTGAATTATTAAGCGAAAGTCTTTCTTTTGTCTTTTCATGAAATCTTTTGGGAACGATGTCTTCTCTAATGCAATTTAAATCGGCGCCAGTATCAAAAAGGGCAATGGCGTCCATTGCAAAATCATCAGAAAAGATTAAAGTGACCTTAATCAAATACTTTCTTGTGGTGATTTGCTTTAAAACAAATAGAAAATCATTAGGTACTGACTCAATGTTTTCTACTTTAATATTATCACCATCATCAGGATTAGATTCATTGTCTGAATTATCCTGCAATTGTTTTTGTAAAAGAAGTTGGATAATATCAGAATCACTTTTTTGTTTTTCTTTTAAATCTCTGATTTCACATTTGATTTCATTTATCTCTTTCTGAAGATCTTGGACATTAGGAACTGTCCTCTTTGTTTTCTTATCCAAAATTTGAGTAAGATCATAAGAATTCTTTTTAACAATCGGGACTTTGGAAGTCTGCTTTATTAAAATCAAAGTTTTCAAAAGTTTATCAAGATATTCTTTTTGAAGATTTGGATCAGAAATATGCTTTACAAGTTCAAGAAAAGTTTCTTGGTCTTTAGTCAAAACATTGATTTTCTTTAAAAATGAATCAGATTCAGATTCACTACTGCTAGATGTAGAGTCATCTGAATCAAGTAACTCATCAACTTGATAAGGATCATTGTCTCCCGACATGGAAGATTCGGAATCAGAAGATTCGATAAGAAGAGGGGCCAATTTGGAAAGGATCTCATCTTCAAGATCAAGCTCATGAAGCTTTTTGTTCATTCTGCAGTATTTTGCAGTATGACCTTTTATGCCACACTTATGACATATGGCTTCTTTGTAGTTGAAAGGAGTCTTAGTTTTGGCTTTAAACTCTTTTCTTTTAGAGAATTTGGGTTTCTTATAGGGCCTTGAAGGTTTCTTATAAGGAAGTTCTCTAAAATCACGAAAGGGTTTCCTAAAGCTTTTTGATTTGTAATGTTTCTGAGGTTTTGAACATTCGCCATTACAATCTTTGGAGATAGAAGTTTTAAAGGGGTCATAATTGAATTGTTTACAGAAACCGCCTAATTCTTGTTTAGACTTCTTAAGTTCCCACTTAAGACGTTTCTGTAATTTCAAATCTTGACAAATCTTTAAGCCTTCTTTATTGACAAAACTGACAAGTTCATCATAAGGAATACGGTTATCATAAAGGGCTTTGATGGAATTTCTCACCTTTTCACCTAAAAGAGTAGGTAATTCAGCAAGGAATTTTTCTTTCCAAGTTATATGATTTGCATCATCTCTTAGAAATAATCTGGTAAAAAATGAGGTTTTGTAACTTTGAAATTCACTAAGTTTCCTACATCTCAAATTATGTAGTAACTCAGCGTTTTTATCACGAAGGTGTGAAGGGTCACCAATGAAATGGAGAGCAATGGTTAGAATAAGAGTATCCGGAATTGGGTTGTTGAACTCATCAAGAATAGGGGCTCCATTATCATCTCTTTGAATGGAATTTAGAATGTCTAATTGTTGCTGATTAGTGAGAAGATGATCCCACCAACCCTTTAGTTGACCAGTAAAACCTGCAATTAGGATTTCTGATATAGCACTATAAGAAGTTCCTGCTTGGGTTTTATAGGCATTGGCTGCCATTGTCATTTGTTGCAACAATCCTAGGATATTGTATTCGGACATACCGTCAATATTCCACTCATAGACTGAAGATGCATTATATCTGGATTGATTTAATGCACTTGGTCTATTATCTATTGCTAGATCCGGTGAAGTCTTAATAGTAGGAAGGGCTAATTCCCAATGAATTTTGTTTGCTTTGGGAGTAGGTGGTTCATCTTTGAAAGCTTCTATATCAGAAGAGGCTATAGACATTTGGTCTTGTTCCAATACTCCAATTTTGCTAGATTGCGGAGTATCAGGGGCTATCTGAACTTTACTAGATGAGGAAGAAGCAGCTTCTATCCTATCTAGTTGTTCTCTAATGGTTTTAGCAAAATCTGATTTTGACTATTGAACAAGCTTTTGGCTAGTTTTCGAAACCTGAAAAGGTTTGAAAATAGGTTCCTTAAGCTTTTTGTCAGAATCCGTTTTTGATGGAATAGAAGAAATTGATGGAACAGTGATGGTTGACTTTTGGAATTGGTTTTCTATCCTAGTCAACTGCTTTCCGATTGTATTTAAGTTAGTATTACGAAAATTATTGGATAATACTACTTAAATTTGCCTTGGAATCATTTGGTTTTGGGATTTTGTAGGGGATGCTCTAATCTCAGGAGGTGATCATGGTTATACTCCAAGAGGTGGATGGACTCGATGGATCTATTACTATTAGATTCCATTCAGGGATTTTCTTTCTAATAGTAATAGGGTTTGACTCTTTGAAGGGATAAGATATGTTGTTCTCAGAAGAGTATATTTCGAACCAATCAAAAAACAATATATGAACTTTATGAAAATTCACAAATTCATAATAAGTTTGTTGGATTTCTTTTCTTTGATTTAAAAAGTGTTTGAAGAACCAAATTCTTTTTTCTTTGTTTAAATCAGAATAAAAATCATTTTGAAGAAATGTTTTATCCAATTCAAAATCTTTTTCAATGACATTAATAACATTTTCTGTAACAGCAGAAAATGTAGGATAGTGTAAAGCAGATTTGAGTTTTCGTGTTTAAAATCTTGTGTTTTATTTTGAAGTTTGTTTTTGTGGTGAATTTTTACTGGTTGTAAGTCCCGTTTTAGGATAAGGATTCCGCTGAGGGCTGTAAATCCATACCTGTAGCCATTTTAACCAAACCAAAAATAGACCATAAGGTCTTGGCCATGGATCCTCCGATTTGTAGAACATCATCCTTTTCTAGCTCTTCTTCCGGGAAGACTAGTGATTCAAAGCATGTTGTGAGTTCAGAAGAATTCATTATTGAGAACTTTGATAAAGCAATTGATTGTTGGGAACTCCCAAAAATTTCCAAAGAAAAGATTTACAAAACAAAAATGCTTGATCTTTTAAAAAATGATTATATCATAAAGACTGAAGAACGTGACATAACTCTTTCAGAGCCTTTTGAAACAATTCATTTGTTTTCAGAAAAATCTTTAAAGAAATTGAAAGAAAAGAATTTCAAATATGTTCATATTGGTCTAATCCAGGTTGGTATAAAACCCTTAACCAAAGAAGGCTTAGATACTTCCATCCTAGCTGTCCTAAGAGATGGGCGATTCATCTCTTTTGATGATTCATTGCTAAGTAGCATTGAATCTAGTCTCTGTAAAGGTCCGATTTCTTTTGATTGTTATCCGAACATAACAATTTCTCTTAAAGACAAAAATATTTTGAAAAGCATGATTTTACAAATTAAAACTCACAATTACAAGATGATTAAAGGGTCTATCCCCTTAATTTTTAAAATTTCATACAAGGCTATGGTCTGCGTTTACGCAACATAAATTCCAAAAAGAGATGAAACTCTTCTCTGCATCGATTTGTCCAAAGCAAACACTGTCATTCCAAAACCAATCCAATGGAAAGATGTTAATCTTCCAGATGAATGGAGGCGATTAAACAACTTGAGCCCAATACGAGTTGCAAAATGTGACTCATTAGATGGTAAAGTCAAATTATCATTCGAAGGTCTACCTCACATGATTTTCGATAAAGAGTCGAGCTCAAGCATTCCTTCACTAGAAAGGAAATTTACAAAAATACCCTCTATAAATCTACCCTATCAATCAGAAAGAGTCAACCGAGGTTTTCCACCTCAGATATACCTAGCACATCCATTAGTTCAGTTGATTATACCACTAGTGTTCCTCATCCTATCTACACTAGTAGTCAACAGGTACAAAGTCAGGAAGAGAAGGAACCTTCTCCTCCAACATCTCCTACATTTTCTGCTGTTACAGAAAATGTTATTAATGTCATTGAAAAAGATTTTGAATTGGATAAAACATTTCTTCATAATGATTTTTATTCTGATTTAAACAAAGAAAAAAGAATTTGGTTCTTCAAACACTTTTTAAATCAAAGAAAAGAAATCCAACAAACTTATTATGAATTTGTGAATTTTCATAAAGTTCATATATTGTTTTTTGATTGGTTCGAAATATACTCTTTTGAGAACAACATATCTTATTCCTTCAAAGAGTCAAACCCTATTACTATTAGAAAGAAAATCCCTGAATGGAATCTAACTGATAGTAATAGATCCATCGAGTCTGAACATCCACCTCTTACAAGTATAACCATAGATCATGGTGAACCTCCTGTTGAGATTAGAGCATCCCCCTACAAAATCCCAAAACCAAATGATTCCGAGGCAAATTTAAGTAGTATTATCCAACAGAATAATTTCTGTAATACTAACTTAAATACAATCGGAAAGCAGTTGACTAGGATAGAAAACCAATTCCAAAAGTCAACCATCACTGTTCCATCAATTTCTTCTATTCCATCAAAAACGGATTCTGACAAAAAGCTTAAGGAACCTATTTTCAAACCTTTTCAGGTTTCGAAAACTAGCCAAAAGCTTGTTCAAGAGTCAAAATCAGATTTTGCTAAAGCCATTAGAGAACAACTAGATAGGATAGAAGCTGCTTCTTCCTCATCTAGTAAAGTTCAGATAGCCCCTGATACTCCGCAATCTAGCAAGATTGGAGTATTGGAACAAGACCAAATGTCTATAGCCTCTTCTGATATAGAAGCTTTCAAAGATGAACCACCTACTCCCAAAGCAAACAAAATTCATTGGGAATTAGCCATTCTTGTTAAGACTTCACCGGATCTAGCAATAGATAATAGACCAAGTGCATTAAATCAATCCAGATATAATGCATCTTCAGTCTATGAGTGGAATATTGACGGTATGTCCGAATACAATATCCTAGGATTGTTGCAACAAATGACAATGGCAGCCAATGCCTATAAAACCCAAGCAGGAACTTCTGATCGTGCTATATCAGAAATCCTAATTGCAGGTTTTACTGGTCAACTAAAGGGTTGGTGGGATCATCTTCTCACTAATCAGCAACAATTAGACATTCTAAATTCCATTCAAAGAGATGATAATGGAGCCCCTATTCTTGATGAGTTCAACAACCCAATTAGGATCTTTGCTCTTATTCTAACCATTGCTCCATTTCATTGGTCACACCTTCGTGATAAAAACGCTGAGTTACTACATAATTTGAGATGTAGGAAACTTAGTGAATTTCAAAGTTACAAAACCTCATTTTTTACCAGATTATTTCTAAGAGATGATGCAAATCATATAACTTGGAAAGAAAAATTCCTTGCTGAATTACCTACTCTTTTAGGTGAAAATGTGAGAAATTCCATCAAAGCCCTTTATGATAACCGTATTCCTTATGATGAGCTTACCTATGGTGAACTTGTCAGTTTTGTCAATAAAGAAGGCTTAAAGATTTGTCAAGATTTGAAATTACAGAAACGTCTTAAGTGGGAACTTAAGAAGTCTAAACAAGAATTAGGCGGTTTCTGTAAACAATTCAATTATGACCCCTTTAAAACTTCTATCTCCAAAGATTGTAATGGCGAATGTTCAAAACCTCAGAAACATTACAAATCAAAAAGCTTTAGGAAACCCTTTCGTGATTTTAGAGAACTTCCTTATAAGAAACCTTCAAGGCCCTATAAGAAACCCAAATTCTCTAAAAGAAAAGAGTTTAAAGCCAAAACTAAGACTCCTTTCAACTACAAAGAAGCCATATGTCATAAGTGTGGCATAAAAGGTCATCGCAAAATGCAGAATGAACAAAAAGCTTCATGAGCTTGATCTTGAAGATGAGATCCTTTCCAAATTGGCCCCTCTTCTTATCGAATCTTCTGATTCCGAATCTTCCATGTCGGGAGACAATGATCCTTATCAAGTTGATGAGTTACTTGATTCAGATGACTCTACATCTAGCAGTAGTGAATCTGAATCTGATTCATTTTTAAAGAAAATCAATGTTTTGACTAAAGACCAAGAAACTTTTCTTAAACTTGTAAAGCATATTTCTGATCCAAATCTTCAAAAAGAATATCTTGATAAACTTTTGAAAACTTTGGATTTTAATAAAGCCGAGACTTCCAAAGTCCCGATTGTTAAAAAGAATTCTTATGATCTTACTCAAATTTTGGATAAGAAGAAAACAAAGAGGACAGTTCCTAATGTCCAAGATCTTCAGAAAGAGATAAATGAAATCAAATGTGAAATCAGAGATTTAAAAGAAAAACAAAAAAGTGATTCTGATATTATCCAACTTCTTTTACAAAAACAATTGCAGGATAATTCAGACAATGAATCTAATCCTGATGATGGTGATAATATTAAAGTAGAAAACATTGAGTCAGTACCTAATGATTTTCTATTTGTTTTAAAGCAAATCACCACAAGAAAGTATTTGATTAAAGTCACTTTAATCTTTTCTGATGATTTTGCAATGGACGCCATTGCCCTTTTTGATACTGGCGCCGATTTAAATTGCATTAGAGAAGACATCGTTCCCAAAAGATTTCATGAAAAGACAAAAGAAAGACTTTCTGCCGCTAATAATTCAAAACTGAATGTCAGTTCCAAAGTTGAAGCTTCAATCCATAATAATGGTTTTGATTTTAAAACTTCTTTTGTTCTCACAAATGATATTCATCATGCCATCATCTTGGGAACTCCTTTTATAAATCTTATAACTCCATATACTGTCAATTATGATAGTATATCCTTCAAAGCAAAAAACAAGAAACTTGTTTTCCCTTTTATTGAAAAGCCTAGAACAAGGAATTTGAATATTGTTAAAGCCTGTTCTATTTATCAAAACCGGATAAATAATTTACTTAGATCAAAACAATGTGACTTAATGTTTTTAAAAAAGGATTTGAATTTACAAAGAATTGAAAGTCAACTACAAAGTGATTCCATTAAAAGAAAAATTTCTGATTTCAAAACTCTAATTGAAAAAGAAATCTGTGCTGATTTACCATCTGCTTTTTGGAACCGAAAACAGCATTTAGTGGATTTACCTTATGAAAATTCTTTTGATGAAAAACAAATACCCACTAAAGCTAGACCAATCCAAATGAACATGGATTTAGAACGACATTGTAAAGAAGAAATTAAAGACTTAGAAACAAAAGGTCTCATAGTAAAATCCAGGTCACCTTGGTCATGTGCCGCTTTTTATGTTAATAAAAATTCTGAAATTGAGAGAGGCACACCAAGACTAGTTATAAATTACAAACTTTTGAATAAAGCTTTAAAATGGATTAGGTACCCAATACCTAATAAAAAAGGATTTGCTTCAAAAATTGCATTCTGCTTTCATATTTTCAAAATTTGACATGAAGTCAGGATTTTGGCAAATTCAAATCCATCCAAAAGCTTTTCTTGTTCCATTTTATGAGTGGACTGTTATGCCCTTTGGTTTAAAGAATGCACCATCAGAATTTCAAAGAATTATGAATGATATTTACAATCCTTATTCTGATTTTTGTATTGTTTATATTGATGATGTGTTAATATTTTCAAATTCAATTGATCAACATTTCAAACATTTAAAGACCTTTTATTTTGCCACGAGAAAGGCTGGATTGGCAATTTCCAGTTCTAAAGTTTCTTTATTTCAAACAAAAATCAGGTTCCTAGGTCATCATATTTCCAAAGGAACTATCACTCCTATTGAGCGATCACTCGCTTTTGCTGATAAATTTCCTGATAAAATCCTTGATAAAACCCAATTACAAAGGTTTCTAGGAAGTTTAAATTATGTTCTCGATTTTTGCCCTAACATCAGTAGACTATCCAAACCTTTGCATGATAGGTTGAAAAAGAAACCTGCTGCATGGACTGACGAGCATACCAAAACTGTTAGATTAATAAAGAATTCTGTAAAAAGTATCCCATGTTTATATCTTGCTAATCCTACATTACCTAAAATTGTTGATGCATCGATTTAGGTTATGGAGGCATATTAAAGCAAAAAGAAAATGATAAAAGAGATAGTACAATATGTTTTTTGGAATGATTGCGGAAAAATTATTCTACTATAAAAAAAGAAATCATTTCTATTGTTTTATGCATTACAAAATTTCAAAGTGATTTATTAAATCAAAAATTTCTACTTAGAATTGATTGCAAAGCTGCAAAACATGTTTTGGAAAAAGATGTTCAAAATATTGCATCAAAACAGATTTTTGCACGATGGCAAGCCATTTTAAGTGTTTTTGATTTTGATATTGAATATATTAAAGGTGATACAAATTTTATTCCTGATTTTCTAACTCGGGAATTTCTTCAAAACAGATAATGCCGCCAAAGAAGAAAGACAAAGGTAAAGCTGTTCTTAAAGACTCTGAATCCAAAGCAACCTCTAAAGAACCCCAAGCTACCCCTTCTAAAGAAAAATTACTTTCTTCGGCCATGCCCATTAAATCTTGGATTGAATTGGTTGAAGCACATGAAGCCCAATACAAAACCACTTCTTCTGATGATCAAGTAAAACAATGGATGAGTTCCATTACAAAATCCCCTGAGCTTATGCTCGCCTTGCAAAACCTTTCACAAAGCCAAATTTCTCCTAAAGAAGAAGAAAACCCCATTTCCAAAGAAATTTCAAAGCCTTCTTCCCAAAATATTGTTGTGTCTTGTGAAAGCTCATCCTCTCAAATTGTGCTTTCTCAGCCAACACCTTCAAAGAAAACTTCCGATTGGTTTGATAAAACCCATTTTCAAAACATTCTTTCTATAGAAGATGGATTTTACCATACTGATCCTTTCCAAAGCATTTCAAAGTTTTTCCCCAAAGGCTGGTTTTTCAAACCATGGGACTTGACAAAACCCCAGTCTTATTATCAAAGCATTTTAGAAATTACTGAGTCAGTTAAATTCAAACATTTCTTTCTCAGCAATACTCATTCTGAGCCGGCCTATTCCACGGCCACAATCCTAAAAGTATTGAGCCCAAATCAGTGGGGTGACCTACTCCACAATTTCAAAACCTTCCCTTTAAATTTTGAAACCCGTTTACCACATTGTCGGACTTTTTCCTACTGGGATTACCAACAAGCCTGGTATAACACCTTTTTTATCCAAAATCCTAAAAAATCTCACTCTTGGTTATTTTTCTTCAATTCAAAATAACCGTTCAAAGCTTACCAAATTGGTTCCAACACTGGTGGAATCATTTTGGGCCTAGTCCAGAATATCCTTACCCCTAACGCCTTAAATTTAAACCTTTTCAAAGCCCATTACAAGTCCGAGAAAAGATTTCCTCCTTTTCTCTTTTTGTACAAACTTCTTTCTCCTTGGGTTTGGATGTGGAGCCTTTACAATCAAGATAACCAATTGATCCTACAAAGAACCTTCAAAGTCAAATGGTGGTCAAAATTTGATGAGCAGTCAAAATTGACTACTAATGAAATTGAAAAATGGCTCTCTTCTAGAGGCCATCTACAACCCACCATTAAAGACATTAAAGCCCAAGGAACTTTCCTTACGCAAAAATCCAAAGCCCAATCCCTCTTGGCCCAAAGAAGAATATTTCAAAGCTATGGAACAGCTCCTTGCCTCTCGGTCAAAGTCTTCAGTTGCAGAATCCTCTGAAGATGACGAAGAAGATGAAGAGCCAACCGTTTCTCTCGGAGATGTTTGAAATGGTACTTAGCGTTGTTATCAATATATATATATATATATATATATATATATATATATATATATATATATATATATATATACAGAATGTGACTCAGTACTCAGTATTCGGTGGGTGCCAAACTTCTGCCTTCTTCCTTTCTTTAGTCTTCTTAAATAGAAATTTTGGACGACATGATACTATTGGTTCACATGCGTGGTTGGTGAAGCAGGACCTCCTTGACATGTGAGGGACAACATCATGTGGAATGGGCCTTCTTTATGACTTTAGTTTTGAAAACGTGTCTACATAGCTTTTCTGATACCAATAAAGGAAGACAGCTGTCAAAGCTTTACAAAAAAGAAAATTACAACTTTTCAAAGCGACTTGTTAAATCAAAAATTTTTACTCAGAATTGATTGCAAAGCTGCAAAACATGTTTTGGTAAAAGATGTTCAAAATATTGCTTCAAAACAGATTTTTGCAAGATGGCGAGCAATTTTGAGCGTTTTTTATTTTTATATTGAGTTTATTAAAGGTGATACAAATTCTATCCCTGATTTTCTAACCAGGGAATTTCTCCAAAATAGATAATGCCGCCTAAAAGACGAGATAAGGGGAAGGGCATTCTTACAGACCCAAATTGCTTGAAATAGATCAGAGTGATAAAATCCATCTTCCATTGTTAAAACATTTTGAAAATGAGTTTTATTAATCCAATCCGAAGGTTTCTTTGAAAGCTTTGGTTGGGAAAGAACAATCTGTGAAGATGAGCTTTCACCAGAAAGGATTATATTTTGAGAAGTTTTGGAAATCTCTTTAGAAATAGGGTTTTCTTTTTCAGAAATTTCTTTAGAAATCCTTCTTTAGTTAAAGGTTTTATGCCGAATTGTATTAAGCCGATATGGACATAATTAAAATTCTTTTCTTTTAATCTTTTTAGGGCATGTTCAGAGAACAGATGAATTGTTTCAAATGGCTTTGAAAGTGTTATGTCTCTTTCTTCAGTTTTTATAACGAAATCAGTCTTTAGAAAATCAAGTTTTTTGAAATCAATCTTCTGTCTATGAGTGGAATATTGATGGTATGTCCGAATACAATATTTTAGGATTGTTGCAACAGATGACCATGACAGCTAATGCTTATAAAACCCAGTCTGGAACCTCTGACAAAGCAATTGCAGATATTATCATCGCTGGTTTTACTGGTCAACTTAAGGGTTGGTGGGATCATCTTCTCACTAAACAGCAACAATTAGATGTTCTTAATGCAATCCAAACAGATGAGGATGGAGCACCCATATGTGATGAATTCAATAGCCCGATTCAGGATGCCGTTGCTACCCTGATTCTTACAATCTCCCTACACTTCATAGGTGATCCATCTCACCTAAGAGACAAAAATGCTGAGTTACTACTCAACCTAAGATGTAGGAAACTTAGTGAATTCCAAAGTTATAAAACCACATTCTTTACTAGACTCTTCTTAAGAGATGATGCAAACCATATCACATGGAAAGAAAAAATTCCTTGCTGGTCTACCAACTCTCTTAGGAGAAAATGTTAGAAATTCCATTAAATCTCTTTATGATAACCGCATGCCATATGACGAACTCACCTATGGTGAATTGGTCAGTTTTATCAATAAAGAGGGATTAAAGATTTGTCAAGATTTGAAACTTCAGAAACGTCTAAAATGGGAACTTAGAAAGTCTAAGCAAGAATTAGGCAGTTTCTATAAGCAGTTCAATTATGATCCTTTTAAAACATCTTCTTCTAAAGATTGTAATGGTAAGTGCTCTTCCAAACCTTACAAGAAACATTACAATTCAAAAAGTTATAAACGTCCCTTACCTGACTTTAGAGAACCTTTCCATAAGAAACCATCGAAGCCTTATAGGAAACCCCATTTCTCTAAAAAGAAAAATTTTAAAGTCACATCCAAAACCCCTTTTAACTACAAAGAAGCCACATGTTTTAAATGTGGAAAGAAAGGCCACACTGTAAAATTTTGTAGAATGAATAAAAAGCTCCATGAGCTTGGCCTTGATGAAGAAGTACTTTTCTAAAGTAGCTCCCTTACTTGTGGAGTCATCTGACTCTGAGTCCTCCATGACAGGAGACAGTGAGCCCCTACAAACTGATGAGTTAAATGACTCTGAATTTGTATCTTCCAGTGATTCTGACACAAGTGACACAGAATCCTACTTAAAGAAGATTAATGTGTTGACTAAAGAACAAGAAACTTTTCTTGAATTAGTTAAACATATTTCTGATCCAAATCTCTAAAAAGAATACCTCGATAAACTTTTAAAAACCCTAGAACTTAATAAAGCAGAAACTTTAAAAACCCCTAATATTAAAAAGAAATACATATGATCTCACTGAAATCCTTGATAAAAAGAAAACAAAGAAAACAACTCCTAATATTCAGGATCTTTAAAAGGAGATAAAAGAAATTAAGCTTGAAATAAAAGACTTAAAAGAAAAACAAAGAAATGATTCAAAAACCATCCAACTCCTGTTACAAAAACAATTAGAGGATAATTCTGATAAAGAAATTGAATCTGATGGTGATAATGAGCAAAACCTTGAAAACATTGAATCTATACCCAATGATTTCCTTTTTGTTCTCAAACAAATCACCACTAGAAAATATTTGATTAAAATCACCTTAATTCTTTCTAAAGACTTTGAAATTGACACCATTGCCCTTTTTGATATTGGTGCCGATTTAAATTGCATTAAAGAAGACATTGTCCCTAAAAGATTTCATGAAAAAACAAATGAAAGACTTTCAGCCGCCAATAATTCAAAATTGAAAGTCAAATCTAAAGTTGATGCCTCAGTGCATAATAATGGTTTTGAATTTAGGACTTCCTTTCTTCTAACAAATGATATCCATCATACTGTTATATTAGGAACTCCCTTCATTAACCTTATTACCCCTTATACTGTCAACTATGATAGTATATCTTTTAAAACAAAGAACAAAAAACTTATTTTCCCTTTCATTGAAAAGCCTAAAACCAGAAATTTAAATATTGTAAAAGCATGTTCTGTCTACCAGAACCAAATGAATACTTTGCTTAAATCTAAACAAAACAATTTAGATTGTTTACAAAAGAAATTGAGCTTACGACGAATTGAAAACCAATTGCAAACTGATTTTACAAAAAGAAAAATTTCTGATTTTAAAGCTTTAATTGAAAAAGAAATATGTACTGATTTACCGTCTGCCTTTTGGAATAGAAAACAACATTTGATAGATCTGCCATATGAAAATACTTTTGATGAAAAACAAATACCCACTAAAGCTCGCCCAATTCAAATGAATATGGATTTGGAGCAACATTGCAAAAAAGAAATCGAAGATTTAGAATCTAAAGGCCTCATTGTCAAATCTAGATCCCTGTGGTCTTGTGCCGCTTTTTATGTCAACAAAAACTCTGAAATAGAAAGAGGAACCCCTAGATTAGTCATAAACTATAAACCCTTAAATAAAGCACTAAAATGGATTAGGTATCCCATACCTAATAAAAAAGACTTACTCCAAAAGCTACATTTTGCTTTCATTTTCTCAAAATTTGATATGAAATCAGGATTTTGGTAAATACAAATTCATCCTAAAGACAGATATAAAACTGCTTTTATTGTTCCATTTAGACAGTATGAATGGACAGTTATGCCATTCGGTTTAAAGAATGCACTTTCAGAATTCCAAAGGATAATGAATGATATTTATAATCCTTTCTCTGAATTCTGCATTGTTTACATAGATGACGTGTTAATTTTTTCTCAAACAATCGATCAGCATTTCAAACATTTAAAGACTTTTTATTTAGCCACTAAGAAAGCTGGTTTAACCATTTCTAGTTCCAAAGTCTCTTTGTTTCAAACAAAGATTAGATTTCTAAGTCATTACATTTCCAAAGGAACCATTATACCTATTGAAAGATCTCTTGCATTTGCTGATAAATTTCCCAATAAAATTCTTGATAAAACCCAATTGCAGAGATTTCTAGGTAGTTTAAATTATGTTCTTGATTTTTGTCCTAACATCAACAGAATGTCAAAACCCTTGCATGACAGATGAAAAAAGATCCCTGTTGCATGGACTGATGAACACACTAAAGTTGTAAAACAAATAAAAAATGCTATTAAAGAAATCCCTTGTTTATTCTTAGCAAATCCTGCTTTACCTAAAATTGTTGAAACGGATGCATCAGATTTAGGTTATGGAGGAATATTAAAGCAAGTCGATAATAATAAAGAACAAATAGTACATTATGTTTCTGCTCACTGGAATGAATGCCAGAAAAATTACTCTACTATTAAAAAAAAAATTGTATCCATTGTATTGTGTATTTCTAAATTTCAAAGCGACTTGTTAAATAAAAAATTTTTGCTTAGAATTGATTGCAAAGCTGCAAAACATGTTTTGAAAAAAGATGTTCAAAATATTGCTTCAAAACATAATTTTGCAAGATGGCAAGCCATTTTGAGCGTTTTTTATTTTGATACTGAGTTTATTAAATGTGATACAAATTCTATCCCTGATTTTTTAACCAGGGAATTTCTCCAAAACAGATAATGCCGCCTAAAAGACGAGATAAGGGGAAGGGCATTCTTACAGACCCTGAACCTAAAACCACCTCCAAAGCCTCACCTGCAACCCCTCCTAAAGAAAAATTGCTTTCCTCAGCCATGCCAATTAAATCCTGGATTGACATAGTTGAAGAACAAGAGAAACAAGAAGCCCAGTCTAAAGCTATTGCCTCCCAAGAACATGTAAATGAATGGATGAAATTCATCTCTAAATCTCATGAACTCATGCTTGCTTTACAAAGTTTTACTCAAATCCAAAAATCTTCTAAAGAAATTTCTGAAAAAGAAAACCCTATTTCTAAAGAGATTTCCAAAACTTCTCAAAATATAATCATTTCTGGTAAAAGCTCATCTTCACAGATTGTTCTTTCCCAACCAAAGCTTTCAAAGAAACCTTCGGATTGGATTAATAAAACCCATTTTCAAAATGTTTTAACAATGGAAGATGGATTTTATCACTCTGATCCATTTTAAGCAATTTTAAAGATTTTCCCGAAAGGCTAGTTTTTCAAACTTTGGGATTTGTCAAGACCCCAGTCTTTTTATCAAGACATCTTAGAATTCACTGAGTCTGTAAAATTCAAACACTTCTTCCTTAGTGAATCTCATTCTGAACATGCCTATTCCACGGCAACCATTTTAAAAGTCTTGAGCCCAAAGCAGTGGAACGACCTACTCCACAAACCAAAGACCTTTCCCGCCAATTTTCAAAGAGGCTTAAACCATTACTTATTTTTTCTTATTGGGATTATCAACAAGCCTGGTTTAATACCTTTTTTATTCAAAACCCAAAAAAGACCCATTCTTGGTTATTTTTCTTCAATTAAAAAATAACCGTCCACAGTCTCCCAAACTGGTTTTAACAGTGGTGGAATTATTTTGGACCAAGCCCAGATATTCTCACCCCTAACGCCATCCACTGTTTAAATCTTTTTAAAGCCCATTATGTTCCTTCAGAATCCGAGAAAAGATTTCTAACTTTTCTCTGCTTCTGTACCAATTTCTTTCTCCATTGGGTTTGGATGTGGAACTTCCAATACCACACTCAAGATACCCAATTGATTTTACAAAGGAGTTTCAAAGTAAAATGGTGGTCCAAGTTTGATAAACAGTCAAAACTCTCTGAAGCCAAAGTTCAAACTTGGCTTTCCACAAAAGGCCTCCTTACCCCAAGCATTCAAGATATTAAAGCCCAGAGTACATTCCTATCTCAAAGATCCAAAGCCCAATCTCTTTTGGCCAGTGCCAAAACCAAATAAGAATATTTTAAAGTCATGCAGCAGCTCCTCGCCTCTAGATCAGAACCATCTGTTGCCAGCTCTTTAGATCACAAGAGTGCTGAGCCCTTTATTTCCCTAGGAGACGACAACGAAGATGATTGCTTCGGAATCTTATCTCCTGTAAAGCACTTTTAAAAAAAAAGTAATATTTCGTAATTTTCTTATTCTGCAATTTTATTGTAAATCAGCTGTAATTATTTTTATTTCCCTTTCTGTAAATAAGTTATAATTTTTTTTTTTGTAAAGCTTTGACATATGTCTTCCTTTATTGGTATCAGAAAAGCTATGTAGACACGTTTTCAAAGCTAAAGTCATAAAGAAGGCCCATTCCACATGATGCTGTCCCCCACATGTCAAGGAGGTCCCGCTCCACCAACCACGCATGTGAACCAATAGTATCATGTCGTCCAAGATTTCTATTTAAGAAGACTAAAGAAAGGAAGAAGGCAGAGGTTTTTAGTCGGAGAAATTCTCAAAGGCAAAGCACTCTCTCAAAACAGAAATTTTCTTTCCTTCTTCTTGTAAAACTTCTGGGAATCTTAAGACATCAAGGAAATTTTCCTGTCTTAAATATATTCCCATATGTTTCCTTCTGTAATAAATCTTCTTAAAGATTCGAGGATACAAGCAATTTAACTTGTAAGTTTTAAAGTTCAATTTGTAATTTCAATCTGTAAACTAAAGTTCAGTTGTATGTTTAAATTTCTGTAATTAATTTAAAGTTTTAATTTTCATTAAACCTGCTACATTCCTCTAAGGCATAGAGGCCGGATCTCTGCCCTTAGTTGTATCTTCTCTTCTCCCTCCATTCAATCAGAATACTAGATCTGGGATCCAGTTCTAGCATTATCTTTGAGCCATTGTTTGTCTTCTGGTATATCGGTTGGAAAACATAACGTGCGGGATATTGATCTGTTCTAAGCCAGATCTGGTCCCAAAGGCAGATTGAGTTCTGCATCGATTTGGTAACAACGCCACGTACTAGCCTTTGTATTATTTAAAACTTATCCTAGGGAAACTCCTGTAAAGCACTTTAAAAAAAAAGTAATATTTCATAATTTTCTTATTCTGCAATTTTATTGTAAATCAGCTGTAATTATTTTTATTTCCCTTTCTGTAAATAAGTTGTAATTTGGTTTAAAGTTGATGCCTCAGTGCATAATAATGGTTTTGACTTTAGGACTTCATTTCTTCTAACAAATGATATCCATCATACTGTTATATTAGGAACTCCCTTCATTAACCTTATTACCCCTTATACTATCAACTATGATAGTATATCTTTTAAAACAAAGAATAAAAAACTTGTTTTCTCTTTCATCGAAAAGCCTAAAACCAGAAATTTAAATATTGTAAAAGCTTGTTCTGTCTACCAGAACCAAATTAATACTTTGCTTAAATCTAAACAAAACAATTTATATATATATATATATATAATCCTTCCCTCATGCAGGTGCTATTATTTTTATTATTATTATTTGTTAATATAGACACACTATTACGTCATATGGTTGAATAAAGTAAATGTTCAATTCACTATCAAACTATGTAATTTAATAAAGTTATTGTCTAATTAACTATTAAAACATATGTTTAATAGCATATTCGCATGAAAAAAAATGAGGATGTCCGCGCTTAAGAATTTATATAGATATTTTAAAATCAACACTAAACTAAAAGATAGAAAAATATACACTTTAATGCATTGTTTTTTTATATCTTATAATGTATTTAAATCTATATTTTCTAAACATGTTGTGTGGTCTTGCTTTTATTACAATCATGTATATACTTGATCACAAAGGCTACTAAATATTTTATATATATAGGAATATGAATGTTTTTATCCAGAACTTTAAAGTGCGGGAAAGTTAAAAAAAAAAAACACATAAACCATGCGGTTTAAAGTTTAAAGTTTAAAGTCTCTTAAATCCCATGGTTTTAAAGCTTTTCTGGACTTTTCCCGCACTTTAAAATTCTGAATCAAAAAACTAATGCACACACACACGTAGCTATGTATGTATTAATTGCACTTCTTAACTCCTAGTTATCATATGATTAACCCCTTAGTTTGGTTGGGATGATTGGTACTTTCTATTTTTAACTTATGGTGGAGCGTTTGAGTCTTGCGGTGACCTATTAGTTTGGTTAAGTTGATCGGCACTTTCTATCTTTAACTTACGATGGAGCATTCGAGTCTGGCAGTAAATATATATTAGAGTTTATTTTTTTATTTGAAGGGAAAATCTTTAAATAACAATAAAAATATAAAATATTTATTAGTACAGACCAATACGGTACACCGTATTTCCTTCAAACACGAACCAAGGAACTGAAAATATTATTAATAGAAGTATAGAACTAGTCGTCAAAATGGAACGTGGTCTCCTAGCACAGAAGCAATTTGATCTTTAATTAGGTAAGAATGCGTATAGCCGTCGTCCTCTTTGTAAATAAAATCAATTGCACGAGCAAGATTAAGAATCGTCCCAAGCAGTGGTCGGGCAACGACGGTTGGCTTCATCATCAACTCCTCGTTAATATCTTTCCATGCATTTGCAACTTCTTCTTCAAACATTTTAATTGCCTCTTCCTTAGAGACACCATGCTGCTTCGTGTAACATTCAATAGCTGACGCAACATGTCCTCTCTTCTGCTCAAACTACATATATAATAACATATGGTTTAGTATCGGTGCCTGTTTAGATTGGTATTAGGAGATTTATAAGTAATTATAGTAACTATTCGAAAAATTAAAAGTTAATTTTGATGTATATACACACACACCCCACTTTTCAGTGCGCAGATTTTAAAAAAATATAATAACATAGATTGGAGGGTTTTGATAAATTTTCTATAAAAGTGTGCGGGGTTATGTATTTTTTATTATGCATACCTCATGACCTTGCATGTCATCCATGAGTCTGCAGATAACTGATGCTGCTTTTACAACCTTAGGGTTATTGGAGATCCATTCAAAAACCTCTTTAGTTGCAAAATCACCCATCCCAAGGAAGGAAGTTGTTATGACCAATGTGTAAGCACAACTTGTTAGTGCAATAGGCATATACTCCTCAATTGTTGGAACGTAACCTTCACTGAACCATTTGGCTTGAACAAAGTATGCTCCAATTACTTTTTGATTCTGAGAAGCAAAACGCAACTAAACCTCAGCCGTTATAAAAACAATAATAAGAAATAAGTTTTTAAATTTTAATATACCTGTTGTGATATATTAATTTGATCTAATTAATTTCTAAGAGCCAATAATTCAGTAAGATTTATGGTTGATGAGTGAGATTTCTCATCTCCATCCAAACAAACTTAACAAATAGAAGGAAACAACCTCCATTATAAAACACACTTTTGATAAGTTTTATGTAACCTAACAAATAGCTCCAAGGGCTTAAGCTAATTATCCAATGAATTCTTACATTTGTAATAATTCAGGGAGAGATGTGTTAAAATTTTCGCAAAATTTCAGGGGCGATGAATGAAATATTTTCAAAAATTTTGTGAAACTTAAATTTACCCATAGATATTTTGTGTAATTTTATAGATGGAGCAGATATCCCTCCCAAAATTGTGTACAATATGCATATCAGTAATTAAAGAAAAAAAAATTGGGGATGATGACACATACCGCCTCTTTTGCATAACGTACGCAGTGTGATCTTCCTTGCTTGGCCATATCTTCCTCAATTTCATTAAAAGCATGTAAGAGTGTCCTGTAAATCAATTTCATGTATTCTGGAAGCATATCTACGGCCTCAATATTCCATCTGAAAATCAATTTAATAACCATTTTATAATAATAGCAACAGAAATTTGATTCTGAAATTCAAAATTAATTAGCTATACGCAAGGCACTAACCTTTGAACTGCTTCAGTAAAGAGGCTGAGTTCTTCAAGTGTACCATATGCATCATAAGTATCATCTATGATGGATAATATGTAATTTAATTGGGTCATTATCTTTCTCCCAAATGCATATTGAGGCTCGAAGTATGTCCCTAAATCCCAAAAATATAACTCCACTAATCTGTCTCTTGCATAAGGTAGTTTTGTAGTGAAGTCTAAATCTTTCCACCACCTGAAATAAGAATATATACATGTGTCACGATTCTATTGATTGGATGTACGACGGAGGTATAAAACAATTTCTCCCTATCGAAAGAACTTACTTTGTTAATTCATTGAGTTCCTCCTTGTGTAGCTCTAGCAATATGTTAAAATCTAACTTTGCAAAATTCAGCAGAGTTTTATTGTGTAAATGATCACTTGCTGAATTGATCATGGACATAAAATACCTCGCCTCTAATCTTGGTAGGGTTTTACGAAGAGGACGGTATAAAGCATGATTTATCTGTTCCGCAAGCTTAGGGGTTACATGATCCTGAGCTACCAATGACTTCAGGTGAGTGGTAGTGAAAGCAATGGCTTCATCTAATATATCTTCTCCGCGAATTGCCATGTATGCTGCCTTGTACAAACTTAACATCCCTTGAACATCGTTTATCAACGATGACTTGAATCTACCCTCATCATCTTTGAACTTCTCAAACACATCTGATTATCACATTCAAAAAGTAAATTACTGAAGGCTTACATGATTAATAATTAGTCAATGATTTTGTAATTGCAATAATGTTAGAGCCACAAATTCTTCATACATTACAAACTCATCAAGTCGCATCATAATTTTAGTTACATAAAAATACCATTACAAATTCATGAAGTCGCATCATAATTTTGGTTAGATAAAAATACCACATGACACATGACTTATTTTTATTATTATTTTTATTAATCAATCAATACTCTTATATATATATAAAAAAAAAGTAGGGTGAGGGTAAAATCTAAATTGATATTTTAGCCCCGGCCTAGCTTACAATATTCAAACTCAAGTGGTTAGCTAAAGAAAACTACTTGAAAATCACTCGTCCAAATCTCTGGGGACAAATACAATAAAAAGTGTTTGTGGCTGTCTCATTACTCACAATTGTAATAGCTTGAGTGAGATTACATACCACATGAAATCTTGATTCCTTGCTGCCTAAGCAATCGAAAATGAAGAGAAACGGTGTGGAGATCAGGGCTACTACTGTCAATATAGTTTGGACATAGTTTTTGTATTGCATCTTCTATTTCTTTCTCAAAGTGATGAGCCACCCCTAGGCGTTGTACTTCATCAATCAAGCGTAACTTCTGAACAGGCTTATCTTCAGCATCTGTTATCATTCTCCTTACCTCTTCTTTCAGTGCCTCGTGTCGTTCTTGAGTTGCAGTATGATCAACTGTCTGAAGCACAAAAAATAATTTGTTAAATTCATACAATATCTGATGAATGGTCAATTTAAAAAAAAAAAAAAGCTGCTTTAAAACCATTTGGTCAAACTCCTGAAGATATGTTACATGATGACTTAACAAATCGAGTAATATATGGGATGTTTGGGTTCATCTTTACCTTGAAACCAGAAGCACCTTTGAGGAAGTGGTTTCCCCATAAACTAGGATGGTAATCTGCAGTATGACGAAATGTTTCCCCAGACGACATTTTTGTGTCAGACAAACGGGTGCTGCAGAATTTTGATATTTCTGTGGAATTATAGTTTGTATTTCTACTACTACTGCAACCTTTAATATATACTAATTCGATTATATCAAGACGGACGCATGCAACTTGTCTTGAAAGCCTTTTAATTTAATTTATTATCAATTCCGATTCATTTAAAAGCTTGGATGCATGAAAACCACGTGATGGGTCAATTTTTGACTTTCTGTGAGATTCTCAAAATTGTGTCAATTTTTTTTTGGCCTATATATAACTTATGGTTTTAAAGGAAAGATTTTAGTGCATATCTGTATCATATTGACAAGTGACAACAACTAGTGTATTTACTGGGATAATTATTTTTCAGGTAACTCGTTCTCTGTTTTATCGCAACAAAATGGCTTGTCTCTAATTAGAGTTTGATTATATGTTTAAGCTCTTGGTTCTATTTAGAGTTAGGACTCCAGAAAGTGTTCGTAGAGTTTACACGTACAAGAGAAATTTTGTTGCTTGCAATATTTGGCATGTAAGGCGGATGAAAAATAGGCTTGGGCATATGTATTACATTGTTTCGGAGTTAGTGCTGAGATTTTGGCTAACTTTTTAGAAATATATAATTAGTATTTATTTGGATAAAAATATAAAACTAATTAAATTTTAACTATGTATACGTTTAGGTATGGTAAAAGACTATAAAAAGTTTAGCACAGTTAAACTCAGCAATGGATCCAAATCTGTAATATATGGGAACTATTGAACTTATCAAGAAGAGCTGACTTGTTAGAAAAAAGATATCTTGATAAAGTTGGCATGTCTCTTGTGAAGAGAAAAAAAAATTATTAGAAAAGAGATGGCATAAAACCATTAGTAATTTTGTTGCCTTAAAAGCAAAAATTTAATGAAGATCGAACGTCGTGAGCAAAAATGGAATTCAAAAATAAATTTCGTGATTAAGAAATTTATGAATTATTCACAGGATTACAATTTCTTGAGAATTAAGTAGTCAAAATAGGAGAGCTAACCGAATTTAATTTGATCTAATTTATTTAACCAACAGTCCGTAATTAATTGGATTTGATTTGATTTTTCTTATTTTTTTATTCAACTCAATCTTCCAAGGACGAAATAAAATTTGATCCAATTTTATTCAATTTAAAAATAACCAATCTAAATAACAACAAAATCATATTGTAAATATCGATTCGAATCAAATTAATTAATTTAAAAGTATAGTATTTTCAAAATATTTTTTAGATATGATGGTTTTGAGTTTTTAATCTATAATACGTGATGGAATGGGGTCAGGTACAATTTCTAGTACTTTCATAAAAAGATTTTAGATACACGGGTTTTGACCTTTTATTCTATAATACATGATGGAGAGAGATCAGATATAATTAAAATAATTCTATATTTATTTTTTATTATATTTTATCATGTAATAATGGAGATTGATTTTTTTAGTAATTATAGCTATTTTAAATTGGGAAAATATCCACCGTCCACCCGTTTTTTACATCATTTTCAAAAATACACAATTCCTTCATTTTTTGGCTGGAATCTACCTAAAGTTACATTTTTTTTCACTTTTCCACTTCCGTTTGGAATCCGTTAAGAAAACTAACGGAAACTTTAAAAAATGACCATTTTACCCCCAAAACAAAAATTACAATTTCACCTTAAAAATTATAAAAAATAATCAGATTAAATCTAATAATTTTTCCCATCGGTCAATAAAGACATTAATTCCACAACCATCAAATGCAAGTTTTTTTTTAAAAATATGTCGGTAATTAGAATGCTAAATTATAACAGTAGTATTAAAAATAGCTCAATCTCACAAACCATTAATTGAATTTAAGATAAGTAAAATTTTATTATTTATTGAGTTATAATCTCTAATAGTTAAGATTTTTTCGTACTTCATTAACGTACCAATAATGATATTTATCATTAAATCTTATTATTTTTGGTATTTTTTAGGGTGAAATTATAATTTTCGTTTTGGGGGTAAAATAGTCATTTTTTTAAGTTTCCGTTAGTTTTCTTAACGGATTCCAAACGGAAGTGGAAAAGTGAAAAAAAATGTAACTTTAAGTGGAGTCCAGCAAAAAAATGAAGGAATTGTGTATTTTTTAAAAAGGTGTAAAAAATAGGTGGACGGTGGATATTTTCCCTTTTAAATTTTTTATTCCAGATTTTATCTTAAATGATCTGTTATTTATTAAATGGTTGATAATTTTTTTATAAGATTCAGGTAAATTAATTGTATTATCTTATCATCCAATTGATGTATGCTATATCACTTGGATATTTTTTAGGATAAAAAATTTAGAATGTATGGCACAACTCTTTTTTTTTTTTTTAGTGAGGTTATTTGAACCCACTAAATTACTCTCAACACTAATTTACTTAATAAATCCATGACTAAAGTTTAAAAATAAATTTTTACTTTATATACTCACCTAAATGCCCGATTTATCCCTATCTCTTTGTAACATTATTTGAAAAGAAAAAAGAAGAGAAAGGGGAAAAAAACTTGACATGGTATCTTTTAGATCGAAAAAGAGAGAAGCTTGATTGTTGGAATACATAGATAATCCAAATCCAAATCTCATTTCCATCTTAAATCGGTAATCCAATTTGGCTACCATTACAACCAGTAAGTTTATTTTTTCAAATTAGAATACGACGTGACTGAAACTAATTTGTTTTCTTTAGGTCTTTGTCAGGATTTCACAACAGTTTAAGAGTTCGATACAATCCCAGGTGTTATAAATATAAGAAAAGCTGAGAAACACGTTTGAGTTGGAAAGAAATTCGAATTCAAGAAGAGTTTGATAAAACGTAATATTTAGAAACAAAATGTTTAAACAATCCATTTAGGGGTTGTTTGTTTTTTCTTTTTTCTTTAGTCTGAATTTGATTTATTTTCATATATTTACAATTTTTAATTTATTCATTTTTTATAACTTTTTTTTTTTTTTGAAAAGAAAGTATGCCTTTCAATATATTAACTGGAAAGAATAAACATGATATCTGTTGGAAATTCATCCAACCAAATTACAGTTTCGTTCCTTTGCAAGGCTAACTTAGCCAAAGCATGAGCTATACCATTCCAAGTTCTAAGGACATGCTGAGCTTTGAAATTCTGAAAAGTCTTCTGCTTTTCCAGAGATCACCCAAAACTTGGACATATTGCTTGACTTCTTGTTAACGAGCTCTACAACTTCTAAAGAGTCGATTCAACAACTCCATTAGTAACTCCAATGCTTGATGCCCACTCCATGGCTTCACCATTACTACACTACCAAAAACTTAGAGATCTTAAGCAGCCTTTACACTTGCCATCCGAGTCTCTAATCACCACCCCAAGGCTGTCACTTGTTTCTCAAAGATCCATCCACATTAATTTTTAGCCTCTTGGGGAGGGCACCACTCGCTCCCGCCTCCGACTTGCAATATAATTAGTGTTTGACTTTCCTAAACGACTCTATAGATTCGCCCAGCTCTGGTTGGATTCTCTTTTTACCCTCAAAACCATTTGTTTCGCATTCCAAATAGCCCAAAGGAATCAAGGTCCCTTCTATATTGGCATTCCGTTGAGGCAAGACTTGTAATAACCCAATTATGTCCTGGTTGTGCTCCCTTTGCGAATCCACCGTTATTTGAGCTTTCCAGATCTTCTTTGCCATTTTGCACTCTATCAGAGCATGAGAAGTGGATTCCATCTTGCAACAGCAAATTTGGCAAGTTGACTCCTGAAGAATTCTCCTCTTCCATAAGTTTCCAGCAGTTGGCAAAAGGTCATGGGCTGCTCTCCACAAGAAAATTTTAATCTTTTCTGGTATTGAAAGTTTCCAGATAACATTCCATTGGGACCTGGTTGAGCAACTTGGCTTGTCTGGGAACTTCATCTGCATAGCCACTTGGTAGCCGCTTTTGACAGAATATTGGCCTCTTTTATCATAGTGCCATATCAGCTGATCATCATGTGGCCTTCTGAAAAGGATTTGAGAGATAGCTTTTGCATCTTCGCTCTAAAGTGATCACATATCTTTTCTTTCCAATGTTGATCGTCAATTAGCTCACCGTAGTGTCCGGAACCATTGAAATTGGCACGAAGGTTGGTGGGAATCCAATTACTTTTGTACACCTTTACATTTTCCCCATTGCCAATTCTCCACCTAGACCCTTGTTGGATCACTTGCCTCCCCCACAACACACTTCTCCAAATAAAAGATGGTTTGGACCCCAATCTTGCATTCATAAACCCATCGTGCTTAAAGTACCTAGCTTTCAAGACTTTTGCCACCAGCGAGTTTGGAGACTGCATAATTCTCCACCCTTGTTTAGCAACTAAAGCTTGATTGAAACTTGATAAGTCTCAACCCCTCACCTTTGCGTAACTCATTCTCTCCCATTTCGCCCAGTGAATACCTTTCTTCTGCCGATCAGTTCCCCACCAGAATTTGGCCACTGCTCTTTGGATATCCTCACAAATCCCTATGGGGATTTTAAAAACGCTCATGGCATAAGATGGGATTGCTTGTGCAACAGCTTTAATTAGTACCTCCTTGCCTCCACTTGAGAACTGCTTATGTTGCCAGCTACATATTTTGTTCAAAACCTTGAGTTTGGTCTCCTTAAAAAAACTCTTTGTCATCCTCCCTATCATTGATGGTAGGCCTAAGTACTTTTCATGTCGAGGCACCACTTGCAGCTGGAAAATATCTTTAATGGCTGAAATCTGCTCATTTGTAGTGATGCCACTAAAGAACATAGATGATTTTTCAAAATTAAAAATCTGACCGGAGGCCTTGCCATAGCACTCAAATAAAGCTTTTAAATGTTTGCAATCTTCCCTTATTGCTCTAGTGAAGATTAGGCTGTCATCCGCGAACAATATGTGGGAAATTTTCACGTCTTTTCCAAACTGAATTCCATGGAGAAGCTTTTGTCGTTCGGCCTGCTCGAGTAAACTTGAGAAAGCCTCAGCACACATTAGAAATAGGTAAGGAGATAGGGGACACCCCTGCCGGAGTCCCCTTTGGGGATGAATTGTCCCTGTGGCTATTCCATTAATAACAACTGAAAAGGAAGCTGTAGTAATACACTGCATGATTAAATCCACCCATTTACTAGAAAAACCTAACTTCAACATTGTGTGCTTCAAAAAGTCCCACTCCACTCTATCATAAGCCTTACTAATGTCTAATTTAAGTGCCACCAGCCCATGTTTTTTCCCCTTACTGTGTCTAATCTTATGCAAACACTCATAACCGACTATAACATTATCCGTAATCAAGCGATTAGGAACAAAAGCACTTTGAGTTGGAGATATAACTTGATGGAGAATATGTTTTAGTCTATTTGCTATTGTTTTGGCTACAATCCTATAAATGACATTACAAAGGCTTATCGGTCTGAAATCTGTCACTCTCTGTGGTTTGGAAATTTTTGGAATCAAGGCAATGTATGTGTGATTAAGTGGAGTAATTGTACCTCTGTCATTCAGTATGTAGAGGCAGGTAGAGATGACCCCTTGTTTTAGAGCTTGGCGATCCATCGGGTCCCGGAGCTTTTGTTGGGCACATCTGAGAGAGTGAAGCTGCTACCTCCTCCGCGGTGAAAGGCATGTTCAGGTGGTTATTCATCTCCGAGTCAACTTTCGGCTTCACTCCTGCAAGGGCAGCCGCTATGTGCATCTCCGAAGGGCTGGATGTTGCAAAAAGATCTTCAAAATATTCACAGAAAATCTTTTCGATCTTCTCACTATCTTCAATCCATTCATCCTGCGAACTTTTGATTCCCCATATGCGATTCTTCCTTTTCCTTGATGACGCCTTTAAGTGGAAAAACTTCGTGTTTTTATCACCTTCCTTCAACCAGTCGGCTCGAGATCTTTGCTTCCAGTACACTTCCTCATCCAACAGCAGCCTCTCAATCTGTTTTTCCGTACTTCTAAGCTCATTCACTTCCTCAAATTGCTTAAATTGGCCTTTCATACTTGATAGCTTACTCTTCAACTGATTCAGTTTCTCTTTTCTGCCATTAAATTCCTTCTTGCTCCAGACCAGCAGCTTGGCCATTGAATTATTAGCTGCTTTCTTGAAAGCATTAATGGGGTCTCCGTCCCTCCAGCTTCTACAGTTCATCCACTCCTGCTGCATAATGCTTTTACAAGTTTCATATGGGCTCCACATATCCTCATAGTGGAATCTTAGGCGAGATTTCTTCTTTTGCCAAGTGAGCCGAGTCCTCTCTTGCATTTCCAGCATAACGGGACTATGGTCTAAGCACCAGGAATTCAGATTGGAAACACTAAGCTCATAAGAGGATTGCTCCCAATCCTTACTCCTCAAAAACCTATCCAGCCGTTCTTCGATCAAATGGGGTCCATATCGTTTGTTGGACCACGTAAAGGGGTAACCTTTACATCCTAAATCTACCAAGCTACAGTCAGTGACAGCTTCTCTAAACTCAGCCACCATATTCAAGCATCTATCGTTGCCCCCCAGCTTTTCATTCAAGTTTAAAATTTCGTTGAAGTCGCCAAAGCATAACCAAGGATAGTTGAATAAACCGGCCAGCCTCCTTAGTAACGTCCAAGTATGCCTTTTTTGCATTGATTCCGGGTGGCCATATATACCAGTGCATCTCCATTTCTTCCCATTCACCTCGCTCACCACAGCATCTATATGGTGATTGCTGTACGAAACAATGCTGATATCACTTTCATAGTTCCAAAGCAGAGCCAAACCACCCCCCATTCCGTTTCTTCCTACACTAAAACAGTTATCAAACCCTAGAGATTTCCCTATATTAGACATCTGCACCTGCTTCAACTTCGTTTCACAAACAAAAAGAATATGAGGCTTGTGCTCTCGGAGAATGTCCTTAACGGCTAGGAATGTCCGGGTATTCCCCAATCCCCGAACATTCCAGCTTATTATTTTCATTGTTTCCGGCGGGGCTGGTATCCAGCCTCCGCCGATATCTCTTTCACTGTGACCTCCATCATCTCCATCATTTCCATTGCTGCACTATCCCCACTTAGCTTGATCTTAGCTGAGAGAGAATTTTCTGGAGCTCGAGTTGATGTGCCTTCAGTTAGACTTTCCAGTCTTGGTCTTTTGTTTTTTAGGTTTGTCATTCTTGTGTCGCAGCTTGTCCGCTTGACATTGCTGGGCTCTACTTGGTTACTCCTCATCTTATTCGAAGTTCGGGCTTGATTCTTCCATCTCCTCCATTTAGCCTTAGACTTTTTTGGATATGACTCCTCATTCACCACAACTTCATCCGAACTCATTTGGGCTTCCTCTGTGTTATTGGGCTGGTTAATTGTTGGATTCATTTCAGAAAGCCTCTTCGACCCCTTTCCCTCCATAATTTCTTTTCCTTTTTGGTTTCCCGCTCCTGGACTCGAGTTTTTAGGATCTTCCTTTTCTTCTGCTGCACCAGCCTGACGTTTGTTGTCAGCTTGACGCCATTTCGGTTCCTGCCCCTGAATCATTAATGTTTCCCCATGCTCCTCTGCCACGTGTTTCAATCCCATTTGCAAGCTACCTTCTTCTTCCTGGTTCTGGGTTAACCCTGCCCCATTTTCACCTGTCGGGTTTGGATGTTTGGGATCGTGGGTGCTTGTGTTCTCTGATTCCACCACTTCTTGTTGTGATCTTCTTTGCTCCCTGTTTTCCGTCTCTTTATTCCTCTGACTTCTCATTCGGTCTATCAGTGGGGCTGCTTTTAACCAGGCCCCATATGCCATCTCCTCTTTCGGTTGTCCCCCATATTTTGCACACTCTCTGTACTGATGCCCAATGAGGCCGCAGCAAAAGCAATAATCTGGTAACTTCTCATAAATCACTCCAATTGGGGTTTCTCTCCCATCTTCTTGCTGAATTTTGATAATCTTCTTTAATCGCTTCGTAATATCTATTGAAATTCTGACTCGGACATATTCGCCAAAGCAATCTCCAGTGGCATCCGTTGCTACATCCTCCACTTTCCCCATTTTAGATCCAATTTCACGAATTGTACTAGTATCCATACACATCAGAGGTACATTATGCAGCTGTACCCAAAAAGAGACATGTGAAAATGGCTGTTCTGTTACATTGCCTATACCCTTTGGTTCCTGGAGTACAATAAGGGCACGATCATAATGCCATGGTCCTCCTGCTAGCACTCTTCGTTTGTCTTCTTCTAAGGAAAACTTGAATATAAAGATTTTATTCCGCAAGCTTTCGACTTTGACTACCCCTGCTGGACGCCTCGCTTGTTGTAATGCTGCCCTTACACCTTCATAACTAGTGCTCCTAGTAGTAAGGATTTTGCCTACTAGGCAGCCTGCCACAATCTTAGCTCCTTTTTCCTTCATTTTACCCCCAAAAATTACCTTGTCTTCGTCTTCTTCTTCAAGCGTTATGGCGCTGCACTTCTTAATTAATTCGTCCGTTTCCATCCTTTTAAGAAGTCTATAAAGGCTTTTAATGAAGTGCACCCACCTAAACCACTTGATTTCTCTCCCTAGCTTGACTATCCACCCTTCTTTCTAGCAAACTCTCCCACCTCTTCGGGTAGAACTCTCTCCCACCTACCAGACCCTACTTAAAACTTTTAGACCCTACTCAAGATTGGGATTTCGGTTGGAAGGAAAGGAAAGAAAATAAAAAGAAAAATTACGTGGTTTAGGTGGGAGAGAGTTAAATAAAAGATGTTTAGTTTTGAACGGAAAAAGTTAAATATTCTGACTTTTATTTAAATGACAAAACATCTTAATAGAATTTTAATATTTTATCTCATAACTACCCCTATTAAATAAATTTGTTTCCTATTATATAAATTATTCTTTTATTATTTTTTATTTATCCTTTTTTTGTTATATACATGTATTCAATTTTTTTTTTTTTGTGAATGAAAATTTTAAATATAATAAAACTTTAGGTGACTGTATTTTATAATGGACATTAATTTGCGTAATTAAATTAATGGTCGATACTTGTTAAAGAAACCGTTTGATTCAAAACTTGAAGTTAAAGAGTAAGAGCTTAAAAGAGTCCCTTAAGTGAAATATAGACTAAGACAAGAATACTTTAGACATGAACTCATAGATATCCTAAAACAAGATAATTCGAAAGCGCTCACTAGGAGTATTAAAGATAAATCTTATTAATACGCTCCCGCACCTAAATCATGAATTAAGACTTGAGAAGTTGAGACAATAGCTCATAAATGATCCCAAAGACAATAAAATAAATAATAATAATAATAATAATAAAATGAAACAATTGATTGGGAGAATCAAGGTGAGACGTTGGCTCTAATCCTGCACAACAAAATTGTTGGTTGAAAATTTAAACTAATGGGTAAGCTTCAACAATAACATCGAAGATAATTCTGAACATAATTAATAAGGTAAGGTGATTATTTAGCAGTTCCAAAAAAAAAAATAATTATATAAAGTTGTTTTGTTCGGACTTTGCAACATATTATACTTCGCTTCGGCAACAAAATAATTTAACATTTTTATAGTGGGATTATGTTGACCTGACCAGAAAACCATCCGGGCCAGCCATCTAACTTGAATTGATCAACGGTTTTGTTTTGGGACTTCAAATTTTATAACATCTTAATTATCATGAATTTTTATTTATTTAGTATTTTAATTTTTTAACTCTCACACACGCACACACGTGTGCGCGCGCACACACAAAACATATATATTTGATTGGAACTTGAACCTACTCTAATATAATTTATGTGGTATATCATAGATTGGGGAAAAAAAAATCCCTCATTAGTCACAGTTAAGGATGACCAATACAAGTGTTTAGAATAAGACATATTGCTCTCTTGATAACAAAATGTATTTTGATCTCATCAATTAATAAGTCTAATCACTCATTCCTTAGAGGAAAACTTTCCCAAAATCTACACTGGCATTGATTTATTTCAATTAAAATTATCTTTAATTTTTTTTAAATGAGATTAATTTCATATCTTATTTGAACAGGCGTGTCAACAATAAGAATTTCAAGAGACTTTTAAATAAGATTTTTCAAATGAGACTATCATTCTCTTTCCTTAATGTTAAAAACTGACTTCTCATTCTTCAAATAATATTACATTATTTTTATGTAATTATTATTGAAGAGACACGATTATTATAACTATATTATTGAAAAATAGAGGGTCTAATTCAATCTGATGAGAAAACAATTTTATTAAAATTATTTTTATTTGAAGAGTTTTTTTAAAAATAAATTATTTATTTATTTTTATTATATAAATAAGTGAATAAATATTTTTAAAATAAAATTAGATGAGAGACACTTTGACATTAAGTATTAAAATGGAAAAAATTTCTGATGGGAACGACTTATCATATCATTTAATACATGTGTTGAAAATTTGAAAAAGAAACAGGCTTATTATTAGTCCAAATCAAATAAGGGTAATGGGTGATTGATTGCAGTATTGCACCAAGTGAAATTGGGTGGCCCAATTAATGAAGCGTATTTTGGACGCAAAAAGAAGATTAGGACAAGCGTACATAGAGACACTAATTTCTATTCTTCTCGAAGGTTGTGAATTGAAAGATGTGGTTGGATTGGCTGGATTTTGATTTATGTCTATCTGTTGTAGACGGGTTAATTATCTTCGGCTGATAGATTTTTTGATGATAATAGATTTTTTGAAAATATTCGAGAATGTGATAATTTATTAATTTTTTTGTTAAATTTAATGGAAACAGTAAATTAATTTTAAAATGATATTTTTGTCTCTAGAATTAATTATAAAATGATATTTCTATCCTTAAAATTAGTTACAAAGTATATTTTTGCTCCTACTCACTTATTTTTTTTATTTTTTTTTTTAAATTACATCTAATATAATTAACGGACTTTTTTTTGTTAAATCATGCAATTTTTTTTAAAACATTTCTTGTTGAATCAAACTAAATTTTTTTAACAGCAAAGTTTGATTCAACGAGATTTTTTTTTAAAAAAAATTGTATGATTTAACACAGAAAAAGCATATTAATTGTACTTAAATGTAATTTTTTATAATTTTTTCTATTTAAAAAATAAAAAATAATTGAGTAGGAGCAAAAATATATTTTGCAACCAATTTTGAGGATAGAAATGTCATTTTGCAACTATTGTAGGGGTAGAAACGTCATTTTATAATTAATTTTAGGGGCAAAAATATTATTTTATAATTAATTTATTGTTCTCGTTAAAGTTAACAGAAAGTTAATTGACTATCATCTGCTGGAGTATTTTTTAAAAATGTATCACATTTTTTAAATTTGTGAAAAAAATCTGTCACCCAGAAATAATTAACCTATTGTAGGTCGATAGCAACATTCTCACAGCATAATCCAAAAATAATTCAAGAACAATTCCACTTGGCATTCAAATGAAGTCAAGACAGTTTTAAAAATAAAAAAAAGGTCAGGCATTTATAAGAAAAGTTATCAATTTCAATTTAATTTATCCTGTCTCATGACTCATCTCATCTCATTTAATTGAGCCATCTGCATTCAAATACTATTAATGGATTTTGTAATGTCGCCCCCCTTGTCAAAAAAATGTAAAGGGAAGACCGATTATGTGCTTTTAAAAAAATAGATGAATTCATTGAATAATTTATCTTAATTATATAAAAATTTATTGATATACTTTGACTATATTGAACTGATTATATATGAGATTTAATTAACATAATTAACGTTAAAAAATTGTCACACTTATTAAATTTCATAGGCATTGATTTTATTACAATATTAATCTTGAGTGAATCTTACTTTCGTGATTATAATCATTATTTCATTTGAGTTAATAGCGGGAGCGACATATATTCGTAGTCAAGATAATCCAGTATCTTGGTGGGAACAATTATAAATAGTGAAATTATACATTAACAATATAGAATTTGTATAATACATTTCTTGATATTTTTTCTGGTCAAAGTGTGTCACCATAATTCGTAAGTAAAAAGCGATCATTAAAAAAAATCAATAAATATTAAGGAACAAAATATAATTAAATTGATCGGATAATTGATATATTCATTTAATTAATGATGTAGTATAAATGATTGTTCAATAAAAAAATTAATGTGGCATGGGTCGAATTATTATTCAAGAATATTGTCTTATATAATTAATCTTTCAGTGGAGTAAATTTGAAATTAAATAATCGAGGTTGTTTAATTGCAGGCATAATTATTATAATCAATATTGTATATGTCCATATGTTATCTGAGTTAGCTCACTTAATTGATTGCACAATTACTAGGCTAAGATAAATAGTTATTTGAGTCAAAACCTAAATATATTATTTGGTCGGAGGCTCCTTAATAAGCGTGTATATAAAAGACCTAGTGTTATTTTACAAGATGGGCTCCATATCAAGCACAAGTGATCCACTTTTGGCGTTATTTTATCTTTTAATTTAAATCAAATATTTTTTTATTTAATAAAATTAAAAAGAAATAAAATAAACAACCTATGGTATCCAACAAAAAGATATAAAAGACTTACTTTTTCACAAAAGAATAGAGAAGTCATAATATACAAAATAGAGAAAGAAATTTTTTTTTCTCTAATTTTGGGTGAATAGTTTTCTATTTCTAGTTGCGCTTTGAGTAGTGATAAAGGTATTCACACATCAAGTTCAGATCAAACTTGAGTTATAATTTGGAAGATTATGACTTAAAAGCTTGGAGATGATGGATCGTGACCCAGATAATTGTTGCTGATTAGTTCGTAATTTGGGAGTCTAAATTACTACTACAAAAAAGTAAAAGTATAGTTTTAGATTATAATGACTCTATATGTTGTATGAGAATAGTGATCCAATGATTCTCACTACAAAATGATTTTTAACCAACATAATCCACACGTTGCTATGAAATTGAATTGTTGTCATGTAAAATATCAATTAAGTTTGGTTAACAATTTAACATTATTTATCATAAAAAACCAACTTAACTTTAGCCATCGAGTGAAAATTCTTGTGCTTTTATATCTTTTAAAAAACGAAATAGCTATTACATAATTATAGTGTAAAAACATATTAGTTTTAGAATAAAACGAAATAAAGCACGCAAACAGAACCCTAAAAAGAGAAAAAACAAAGATTGAATTTTTATGATGATTTATAATGTTACGGTTCTTTTTTTTCATTTTATAAAATGTACTTTAAAGTACTTTAATATACACTGCATTAAAACATACTTTAATATAATGTATTTTATCTTATAATAGGTTGAAATCTATATTTCTTAAACCTGGTCTTGATTTTATTACAATCAGGTATATGCTTGATTGAAAGATTACTCAATATATATTAATTGCACTTCTTACTCTCACTTATCTTGTGAATAATCCCTTAGTTAGGTTGGACTATACTTCCTAACTTTAACTTAAGGTAGAGCGTTCGAGTCCCCCAATAACCATATATTGGAGTTTTTTTTTTTCAAAGGCAACATCTTTAAATAATAAGTAATGATACAAACTTATTTTGTAAACGTGGCATTAATTCGGTTGAATGAAAATATAAATTAATAAAAACAAATCATGTAGGCCAAGTGATATTTAATTCAAAATCTTATCACATCATAAAATAAGTTTGTATCATTACTCTTAAATAATAATAAAGAAATAAAATATTTAGTATAATCCAATGCAGTGCAATATAATTCCTTCAAACACAAACCAAGGAACTTAAAATATGATTAACATAACTAGTCCTCAAAGTAGAACATGGTCTCCAACCAAGGAAGTAATTTGGTCTTTAATTAAGTCCCTATTTGGAATTGAGATTGAACGGCTATATATTAAAAGATACAGCACTAAAGTGTTTATCAAACATTAGTTCAAACTAAATACTGTAATTTAAAAGCTATTTTCATATATTTTTTACTTGTATGATGGAAAATATGTTATATCTTTAATAATTTTATCAAAATTATTATTTAAAAACTCTATTTACTACATTCCATTAACTTTTGTTTCATAGCTATAGTTTTTTTCTCCACAGCAGTCGCAGTTTAAAAATTATAACACCTCAATCCGAAACAGAACCTAAGTAACAATGCGTATAATTGTCATCGTCTTTGTTAATAAAATCAATTGCACGAGCAAGATTAAGAATCATCTCAAGCAGCGGCCGGGTAACGACGGTTGGCTTCATGATCAACTCCTGGTTAATATCTTTCCATGCATTTGCAACATCTTCTTCAAACATTTTAGTTGCCTCTTCCTCAAAGACACCATGCTGCTTCGTGTAACATTCAATTGCCAATGCAACATGTCCATTCTTTTGCTCAAACTATATATATATATACGCACATATATTCTAATAATTAGTATCTATTTGGGATTGCTTCTACGAGATTCATAAATCATTTTAAAAAATTTTAAAGTAATTTTAGTGTTTGATAATTTTTTTTTAAAATTATGTTAGACAAAATCTCTTCATTTTTTTGGGGCGCAGATTTTTTTAAAAGTATAATAACATATATAGGAGAGTTTTGGTAATTTTTCTATAAAAAAATATGGGGTCACATAAGTAGTGAAAAAATTTATAAGGGGATGTAGTGCCATTTTGACTTAATTTAATTAGTGATTGGTAAAGTAATTTTTTTATTTTGTATAACTCATGACTAGGTCATCCATGAGTCTGCAGATAACTGATGCTGCTTTTACAACCTTAGGGTTATCTGAGATCCATTCAGAAACCTCTTTAGTTGCAAAATCACCCATGCCAAGGAGGGAAGTTGTTGTGACCAATATGCAAGCACAGCTTGTTAATTAGGGCAAAAGGCATATACTGCTCCAATTGCTTTTTGATTCTAGAAGGAAAACCAAACTCAACCTTAGCCATTATAAAAACAAGGGAAAAAGACAAACACACCCCAACGTTTAGGTAAAGGGATAAAAATTCCATAATGTTTCAAAAAAGATATTTACACCTCATTCATTATAATTTTAATATGTAATTACCATTATACCCTTCTTGCACATTAAAAAAATATATTAGATTATCCAATTTGTCCATATATTGTTAATAAAATTATAAATATACCTCATTACCCCATTCATTTATTTAAATTTTTATCAATAACCAATTTTCACAAAATACATCTACACACCTAAAAAAATTGTAAAAAAAATTATAATTTTAAAAATAAAATTGGTTATTAATACCATAATAAATAACATAGAAAATTGGTTATAAATGTACAAGTTTAACTGATTGACATGTGGAGAATTGTTAAATATATAAGTTTAAAGTTTAAATAAAATTGGTTATTAATAACTAATTTTATTTTTAAAATTATAATTTATTTACAATTTTTTTAGGTGTGTAGATGTATTTTTTGAAAATTGGTTATTGATAAAATTTTAAATAGAGGAATGTGACAATGAGGGTATATTTATAATTTTATTAACAATATATGTACAAATTGGATAATCTAACAATTTTTCTTTTATATGCTAGAATGGTATAATGGTAATTACATATTAAAATTACAATAAATGGGGGTGTAAATATCTTTTTTGAAATATTAGAGGGTTTTGTCCCTTTATCTAAACGTTGGGAGTGTGTTTATCTTTTTCCCTAAAAACAATAATAAGAAAAAAGTTTTTACATTTTAATGTAACTATTGTGGTATATTAATTTGATCTAATTAATTTTTAAAAGCCAATAATTTATGAGATTAACCATGAGATTTCCCATCTCCATCCAAACTATTAAAAATTAATAAAATTATACATGCAAATGATAAAATAAAGAAGGCAACAACCTCCATTATGAATGACACTTTTGATGAGTTTTATGTAACCTAACATTCCCCACTGGTTTAAATGACACTAATGTTGTTTTAATTCCTAAAAAGTCCAATCCTGAGTATGTCACTGACCTGAGACCGATAGCATTGTGTAATGTTATATATAAAATCATAGCTAAAATGCTAGCTAATCGACTCAAAGGGGTGTCGGGGTCTGTTATTTCGGAGTCTCAGAGTGCCTTTGTCCCGGGTAGAGCCATTACTGATAATATTCTGATATCTACTGAGATTATGCATTACTTAAAGTGGAAAAAGCAAGGTAGGGATGGGGTAGCAGCTCTAAAAATAGATATGTCTAAGGCATATGATAGAATCGAATGGCCTTTCCTGAAATCGATCATGCTCAAGTTGGGGTTTGCAGCTGATTTTGTTAACCTGATTATGTTGTGTGTCACTACTGTTACTTATAAAATTGTGAGAGAGGGGATGGAAATAGGTCCCATTGTACCTAGCCGTGGGCTGAGACAAGGCGACCCTTTATCACCGTACCTTTTTATTATTCGTGCAGAGGGGCTGAGTTTGCTAATACATCATTATGAGAGGGCAGGTTTTTTGCATGGGGCTCGAGTAGCTAAGGGTGCTCCTAATATCTCGCATCTCTTCTTTGCCGATGATTGCCTCTTATTTTTTAAAGCTAGTGTCCAGGAAGCTCACTTAATGAAGAATATCTTGGCCATGTATGGGGCTGAGTCGGGTCAGAAAGTTAACTTTCACAAATCTGCTATCTCTTTTAGCCACAATGTGAAAGAAGACGTTGTGCAGCAAGTATGCGAGTTACTTGGGGTCCAACCAACTGCTGACTATGGTACTTATTTAGGCTTACCTTCCTCTATCGGTCGAAGTAAAAGTGTTGTTTTCCGCTACATTAAGGATAGAGTTTGGAAGCATCTACAAGGCTGGAGTCAAAAGTTATTATCTAGAGCTGGTAAGGAGATTTTGCTCAAGACAGTGGTACAAGCCTTGCCCAATTATGCCATGAGCGTGTACTTGCTCCCCCTTGAGCTTTGTCGGGATATTGAGAAAATGATGAACTCCTTTTGGTGGGGTAGTAAAGGTACGAGCAGCAGGGGTATCATTTGGATGAGATGGGAAAGGTTATGTATGCCTAAGACTCATGGGGGTCTCGGTTTTAAGAAATTGCATCAGTTCAATATTGCCATGCTTGGCAAACAAGGTTGGCGCTTTTTAATTAATCCGAACTCCCTGGTGGCTCATTTATTTAAAGCTCGATATTTTCCTAACACCTCATTTCTTGAGGCTGCTTTGGGCAGCAACCCCAGCTATATTTGGAGGTCTATTTTGGCAGCTCAGAAGGCTATCTCACTGGGTAGTCGCATTCGGATTGGAGGGGGCCATGAAACAGTCATTGGCCATGCCCCCTGGTTGCCGGACCAAGATAATGGTTTTATCACCTCTTCACTGCCCACATACCTTTCTAATGGCACAGTAGACAGCCTCATGGTGCCTAATCTTCGGCGCTGGGACCTTGATGTGGTGGCTGACATTTTCAATCATAGAGATCGCGATCTAATCTTACAAATTCCTCTTGGCTCTCGGATTGACGAAGATGGTTGGTATTGGTTACTAGATTCAAAGGGGCAGTATACGGTTCGAAGTTGTTACAAAATGTTGGAAAATCTACCCAGCCCTCCTAACAGCAGTGTATGGCGAAAGCTGTGGCAGCTTCCAGTTCCTGCAAAGGTTAAAAATTTTCTTTGGCGTGCTATGGTCAATGTTATCCCCACTGCTGAAAACCTTGTGCAGCGCCGAGTTGAGGTACACCCCTTGTGCCCTATATGTAATGTAGCCACTGAAACTATATTCCATGTGTTTCTTGAGTGTTCTTTTGCTAAAACTTGCTGGTTAGCATCTGCTGTTGGTTTTATTGGTAATTGTTGGAATGTTGGGGAATGGCTGGAGACTCTCTTTACTTGTTGTCATAAAGATGACTGCAGTTTAGCTGCTATGATTTGCTGGGGAATCTGGTTGAATAGAAATAATAGAGTCTGGAGGAATACCAACGGAAGGGCTAGTACTCTCCTCAATTTAGCAGGTCAGAATTTATTCCAGTGGCAGCAAGTTCGTAAGAATCCTTACTTCTCTCCTTCCTTTGTGGCAAATGACCATGGTTCGGTTTGCTGGAATCGACCCCGGGGTGGATGGTTTAAGTGTAATGTCGATGCAGCCATCTCTCGACACAGAGAAACCATCAGCTTTGGGGCTGTTATCCGCTCTTCACAGGGTGGTTTTATTGCAGCTAAAAGTGCTTCCCTTCCTGGTACATTTGCAGCTCGTGAGGCAGAGGGTATTGGCTTGCGAGAAGCTCTTAGTTGGCTCATGCATCTTCCAGTTCAACCAATTGTTGTTGAGATGGATAGCTTACAAGTGTTTAATGCTTTACATGACAGTGCTGTTTATTTTAATGGTTTTGGTGCTATAATTGCTGATTGTAGAGCTTTAGATCATTCTCTAGGAGAGTTTGTTTTCTCTTTTGTTCGTTGATCAACGAACACCGCTGCTCATACTGTTGCTAGGGTGAGGGGTTCTTTGTCTGGTCCGGGAGAATGGAGGCATGTTCCACCTCCTTGGTTGATTAATTGTCTTGGTTGATTTATAAAACTTACCTTTCTTCAAAAAAAAAAAAAAACAGACAAGAATAAATATTCCGTTAGTCCCAAGGGTTTAAAAACAATTAATTTTGTTTAAAATAAAAAGAATGTTGGAATTAAAGTAAATTTTTGGTATTTTTATGTTTTAAGGGTAAAATAATCAATTTAAATTTAGGTTAAAACAATCTTAGTAGTTAAATATAATAAAAAAATCTAAGTCACAAAAAAAATAAATTAAGATATCAAATAAACCAAATTAAGATAGATTTAATTGATTGATTCTTTAAATTTTTTCTTTATTTAAAATTTTTAAAAATAATGTGAACTTTTTATCATTATCTTTTAGAAGTTGGAGTTACAGAATTTGTGGGTAGAAATTTCACCAACCCACTTTAATTTGCCTGTAAATATCTTCTGTAATTACATTTTGTGCGTGGAACAAATATGCGTCTCGTAATTGTGTACAATATACATATTAGTAATTTAAAAAATAAAAATAAAAAAGTTAGATATGATGTGTACCACATCTTTTGCATAATTATGCAGTGTGGTCTTCCTTGCTTGGCCATATCTTCCTCAATTTCATTAAAAGCATCTAAGAGTGTCCTGTAAATCAATTTCTACCCTGGAAGCATACCTACGGAATCAATATTTCATCTGAAAATCAAATTAATAACCATTTTATAATAAATAGCAGCAAAAACAAATTCTGAAATTCAAAATTAATTCGTTATACGCAAGGAATTAACCTTTGAGCTGCTTCAGTAAAGAGGCTGAATTCTTCAACTCTACCATACGCGTCATAAGTTATCATCTAAGATGGTTAATATGTAATTTAATTGGGTTATTATTTTTATTCCAAATGCTAGTGGGGCTCGAAGTACGTTCTAAGGACTAAGATTCAGTTTTATATTCACAAAAATCAGTTCAATTTTCTCTGTATGTTCTTCTCATTTTCTCAGCTTCCAAACACAAACCGAGTCTTTAACTTCGTGTAACATTCAATAGTTATACATTTATAATTTCTAGCTATTAGGCATTTTGTTCATCTCTGATTTTCTTTGATATAATATTAATTTTTGCATTGTCCTCCTTTAATAAGATATCTAAATATCGTATTATGGATTAGATCAGTACTATATAACATTAGTAAAATATATTTTATCTAATTTGAACATAGTAAATGAGCAAAAGGACAATATCTTAATTTTATTCCAAAGATAATGCTTAATTTTATTCCGCAGATATTGGAGTTGGTATTGACAGTGAAGTGGGTGGCCTATCAATAAATTGGCGCAGAACATTTTTATTTATTCATATTAAAAAAATAACGTACAAAAAAAAATGTCTTGTATGTATTAAGAGAGCTTTTTAGTTTTATTTAAACGGATTAACACTCACACAACTAACAAAGGATAGGATAGTGTACATCATTTTTATTTAATTAAAGATAACATAAATGAGTAGCATTACACTTATAAAATCCGCAGCCTTCTATGTTAGCTACAAAGAGATATTAAACGACATTTTTAAGTGCGACAACATCACTTCTTTTTCAAAGCATAAACTTTTAATCATAATGTTACGTCATTCATATTCAGCCGTTTAACCTATCCTGTTAGGATTTCTCCCATGTTCAAAAACTACAAGAAGATTGAGATTATTATTTACTATATCAACAAAATTAGCCACGGCCCAGGACTAAATAAAAGCCTCAACCATAATTATAGGCAGTTTTGAACATTCGTTCTTACCTAAAAATTTCTTATGAAAATAATTAATTATTTCATAAATAATATATATTAATATAAGAAATAAACATCATACTCAACTCAACTTATATAACCAAAAATTCCCGCTTTTCCTCGTGCGGTCTCCATTATCTTCCATACATAAAATAACTCTCTCTTTAGTGTAATAAAAAGTAATTAAATGGTTGAGTTCTTGCGAGATCTTGCTTCTAGTTTGATATGGTATTTATAGATAATCAAGTTGCCGATCGAGTGTTACCCTCACCATGATACTTGTGGCATTGCCACTTATCCATAGAACAAAGTTGTGAGTCACGCATTGCAAGCATGCATGTTGCATTATGAGTCACGCATCGCAAACATGCATATATATGTTTTAGCATTGTGATTGAATAATGGGGGTGAAGGTGCATATGAGAGACACCTAACAAGCATGCGTGTAATTCTTAAAAGGCATAAAAATAAGAGTTCTGCTATTTGAATGAAATGAAGACAAAGGGACGACAGAAAAAAATTGCCATGTGGGATTAATGGAAACCAAAAATGGGCACGTGAATGAAGCAGCTTTTGTAGCTTTTGTCCCTTTGTCTGTTATTTTTTGAATTTAAAGAATAAAATAATCAAAAGAAATAAAGAAAAGTAACGAAAATAAATGAAGGGGAGATTACTTTTTAATTCTGTAGTCTCTCTCCATTTCTCTCATTTGAGTACATGAATTTCTCTCATTTGAGTACGAGAGTTCTTTGTGTTCAGGAAGGCAAAATTCAAACAAGTTCCAGTCTCTGCATCTCACAAATTCCGTCTCAGCATCTCACAAATTTTGTCTCTGCATCTCAGTTATCACAAGAAATAAATTAGATCTAGATCTACAAACAGAGGTGAGAGATGTTTAAATAGTTAGAATATTTAATTTAAATTGTAAAAATTCGTAGATTTTTATTTTTTATATATTTAAATTGTTATGAATTGTTATGATTTTTTTAATTTAAATGGCTACAAATAATGGAATAGATTATAATAATTTTTTAATGTGTTTTATATATGTTAGGATTTTTTAAATTTAAATGGTTGGAAATAATGAAATAAATTATAACAATATTTGAATGTGTTTTATATATGTTAGGATTTTTTTAATTTAAATTACTGAAAATAATGAAATAAATTATAACAATTTCCGAATGTGTTTTATATATTTAAGTTGTTAGGATTTTATAATTTAAATTGTTGGAGATAATGGAATAAATTATAACAATTTCCGGATGTGTTTTATATATTTAAGTTGTTAGGATTTTATAATTTAAATTGTTGGAGATAATGGAATAAATTATAAAAATTTGTGGATGTGTTTTATTTATTTAAATTGTTGGGAATTTTCGTTACTGGACAAAATGTTATATAAGTTTCTTAATATAAATGTTAATTATTTTGTAGAAATGGAGTATTTGGAAAATGAGCATGCATTTGAAGAGTTGCAAGAAACAAGAGCTAACGATGTAAATGAAATTGTGGAACCGAACAAATGTGAGCCAGCTCTTGGAATGTTATTTGATAATCATGAAGAAATGTTTGCATTTTACAAAGCTTATGGTAAACAAGAGGGGTTTCCTGTGAAGGTTCGAAGTACTAAGAAGGGGACCGATGGAATTGTAAAATATGCGACATTTGCATGTGGGCGTAGCGGCAAGTCAGAAAGTAAATCTGCTAATGCATTGAAGCCGAAACCGATTGTGAAAAATGGTTGTGATGCAAAAATTGGAGGTTGTTTAAATGAAGATGGAAAATGGGTTCTTCGAACTTTAAATCTTCAACACAACCATGGATTGAGTCCAGACAAAGCTAGGTATTTCCCATGCAACCGCAGAATTAGTGCAAGCGCTAAAAAGCGAATTGAAATTAATGATTCTGCAGGAATTAGAATAGCCCAAAATTTTAATTCTATTGTTGTCGGAGCTGGTGGGTATGAAAATGTGCCATTTTTAGAAAAAGATTGTAGAAATTTTGTTGACAAAACAAGGCGATTACAACTTGAGGAAAGAAGATGTTATGACACTTTTAAAGTACTTCTAGAAAAAGCAAGCAGAATGTAATGGATTTTTTTTTAGCATTGATTTGGATGAAGAGGATCGATTAAAGAATGTGTTTTGGGCAGATTCGCGGAGTAGGGCAGCTTACAAATATTTTGGAGATGTCATCACATTTGACACTACATATCTGACCAACAAGTATGACATGCCATTTGCGCCCTTTGTTGGAGTTAATCACCATGGACAGTCTATTTTGTTGGGATGCGGATTGATTTCATGCGAGGATACGGAGACATTTACGTGGTTATTTGAGGCGTGGCTATCATGCATGTCTGATTCTCCTCCCCTTGGTATTATTACAAATCAAGACAGGACAATGCAAAAGGTAATTGAAAACGTTTTTCCTACTACTAGGCACCGATGGTGTTTATGGCACATAATGAAGAAGGTGCCTGAGAAGTTAGGGGCTTTCAAAGAACGTGAAGGTATTATATCTTCCCTGCTCTCTGCTGTATATGATTCATTGAGTTCTGATGCGTTTGAGGAAGCTTGGCATTGCATGATTACAGAATATGATTTGTGGGATAATGATTGGCTAAATGGTTTGTACGAGGAGAGGCATCGTTGGGTCCCATGCTATTTAAAAGGCTATTTTTGGGCAGGAATGTCAACAACTCAGCGAAGTGAAAGTATGAATGCATTTTTCGATGGATTTGTTAACTCAAAAACAAATCTGAAACAGTTTGTAAAGCAATATGAAAATGCATTGAGGAGGAAAGCTGAATTAGAATGGTAAGCAGATGCCAAGTGTTTCAGTAAAAGGACACCATGCGTGTCAAGATATGAGATGGAGAGGCAAGTTGAAGAAGTGTACACCATTTCCAAGTTTAAAGAATTTAAAAAAGAATTGACTGCTCTGATGTACTGTGATATCTCGGATTCTGTGGGATCAATATATCAAATAATTGAATCATTTGGGCAAGGTCGGAGAGGCTTCTTTGAGGTTGTTTTTTAAGAAGCTGAGTGTGAAGTTACTTGTATATGTTCAAAATTCCAGTTTAGGGGGACATGCCCTTGCGGCACAGTTGAATTACTTCCAGAAAGATACATTTTATCAAGGTGGAGAAAAGATGTGAGGAGATGTTATAGTAAGCTGAAAGTTTGTTATGGTGTGCAGAATTTGACCATCTAGCAAGAAAGATATGAAAAAATGTGTAATGCTTTCAGTGAGGTTGCAGACGTAGCCTCTGATGATGAAAATAGCTATAAAACGGTGTTGGATTGGATTGAGAAAGCAATGAAGGATTTGCCCAAGCAAATTCGTTGTGAAAGTGTGGGAAAAACTAATACTGGTGGAGCAAGTTGTAGCAACAACAAACAAATTAACAGTAAGAGTGTGGAAAGAACTGTTATTGGCGAAGTAAGTTGTGGCAGCAACAATGTTCAACTTGCACTAAATGATCCAGTAGTGACACGTCGTAAAGGCCGTCCACCTTGCCTGAGGAAAGAATCTTCGATTCGAAAGAAATCCGTTCAAAAGAACAAGTCCGCACAAAAAAATAAGGTATGATTAAAAACAAATATCTATTTTGTAATTAATTTGGTCTTAGTTTAATTGTCTTTAATAATCTTGTAGGATTTACAACAAACTGCCCCATCATCTTATCATGTGCCTAATGAAATCTCCACACAAAGGAGCAACATAGCCACGGTAAATTTTGTGAATTGATGCGTTTAAAATTTTCTTTTATTTCGAGGATATGTAATTAAGTATAAGATTGCGCATATGTAGATGCTACAAGAAGGAAGTACTATTTACGAAAATCTCAACCAATGCGGCACTTTGGGCTATTATAATGTAAGAATTAAATTATTTAAATTTTAGTTTTAAGATTTTTATATGAATTTTACATATATTTTATTATTTGATTAGGTACCTATGTACCAATCCCAATTCGGTGGAAGCAACATTTATCAGCCATTTCCTTATAATTGGCATACAGTAAGTTGTTGTTTACAAATCGTTAATGAATACATATATTTTAATATTTCTGTAATGTAATATGATGTTTATTTTTATGTATTATAGCAACCCCATATAGCTTGCATTATTCTTCTCCTTCGATGACTTATCAAGGATCTCAAAGTGAGAATTTCCAACAGTTACTACAGCAGCAGCAGCGTAATAAAGATAACAATGATGATACTTGACTTGTATTTTGGCTCTAAATTGTAGTGATGAAATAATATTGTGTTAAATTGAACTTTAAATTTTTAAAATTATGTTAGATTTGACATTAAATCTTTGAAATTGTAGTGATGGAATAATGTTGTGTTAAATTGAACTTTTAATTTTTGAAATTACGTTAGAATTGTTTAAGGTAATAATTTTTCCTCTTAATAATACTATAGTTGCATGTGATTATGATGATGAAATTTTACCTACTGATAATTGATCGTCACTTGCATGCATTTACCAGATTAAAAGAGGGAGCGTGGAGGTATGTATATGCTCTTACCACTGTCTATTTTAATATATATCTTACTTAATAATTTTGAATTGATTGTTAGTACATGGTTCATGCATATATGCCAATTGGCAAAGTTGAACCGTATATATGTTTGCATGACAATATATAAACTCTTTAAAGGTTAGGTTAGTTAGGTAATAATCTTTTCAATTCATACAGTTTCTTATCTTTCTTCATCTTTTGTTCTATTTAATTTTGCTATAGTTGTGGCATCGCTGCTTTATTAGATAATTTAAAGAGATTAAAAGATTTGCTAGCCTAGATAGGTTTCATCCGCGCGCTTTCCTTTAAGCCAGGGTAATTAATTTGATTAAGTCAAAAAGTCAAAAAGTCACACTATATATTTTGCATGAAGCATCAATTCAAGCAAATGAGGAAAAACTTAGGAAATTTGAAACCGTGGGAACAATTCATACACAACAATCATTTTATTTAAATTATTTAAATTTATACATAACATGGGATACAATTTCATTTATGCAAAATACATATAGCAACGATTATCCCTAAAATACAACATACAATGGATAATATAGGCAGAATAATACAATCATTTCTGCCTTTCTCAGTTTGCATAGTTTTGTCACATGTAGGCACTTCAGTTTGCACCCCCTTTTCGAGTGTTTCCACAATAAATTTTGTAGTTTCTAACATATTGGATGTCTCTGGCAATTTTTCATGCCTTTTTATGTAATCATTGTAGGCTATTTCAGCATCTAACAAAGATGTATAAGATTTATAAGAATTCCCTCTGAATCCATTTACTTGCATCTGACATTCAGGCCAAGAATTGTATATGCCCGGCTTTCGTCCTTTGAAAACAACATAACAGCTTTGAGTAGGCATTTGAATTCTACATTGGAAAAATTTAGATCAATATTCTAGACTTTTATGCTAAGAATTTCAACTGCTAACAATAAGAGAAAATTTCAAAACCAGGAGGGAAAAAAAGAGTAACATTTTAACCTTCTGAAAAAGAATGAGAGCCTCACAGCAAAGCACAAAGGCCAGCATCAACCAAGAAACTAATTTCTGCAACTGTAAGTGAGACAAATCACAGCAACTTGCACCAAAAGAAAACGAGAAAATAAATATCCAGCAAACAAATTCAGACTAAAAGAAAACGAGAAAATGAATATCCAGCAAACATATCCAGCAAACAAATTCAGACAAAAAAAATGAGAAAATGAATATCCAGCAAACATATCCAGCAAACATATCCAGCAATCATATCCAGCAAACATATCCAGCAAACAAATTCAGACCAAAAGAAAACGAGAAAATGAATATCCAGCAAACATATCCAGCAAACATATCCAGCAAATAAATTCAGACCAAAAGAAAACGAGAAAATGAATATCCAGCAAACATATCCAGCAAACAAATTCAGACAAAAAAAATGAGAAAATGAATATCCAGCAAACATATCCAGCAAACAAATTCAGACCAAAAGAAAACGAGAAAATGAATATCCAGCAAACATATCCAGCAAACAAATCCTCTTAATCCACTGGCAACTACAGCATCTTGGTTGTCAAACTAAACCATCAATATCCAACGAACAAATTCTGATCTGAGTTAAAAACAAATCTGATTTTCAATGAAATAACTTAAAAGCAAATCTGGTTACCCTTTTGAAAACCCAAGTGCATAGATCCAAAGTCGGAACTCAACGATCAATAATAACCAAATAAATGAATTTCACATAGTCAAGACTAAAAAACAGAGCAGTGAGCAGTAATAAATGCCCTGTTAGTATCTATGAAGACGAGTGAGAAAATGAAAACCAGAGGCTGAGGCTATGACGTTCAGTGTCTCTGAAGAAGAAGAAGAAGCATTGAAGCAACAAATTAAATGAACACGAGGCCGTACCATGTGAGCTACGGCACACATTCACACACGCAAACAAAATCAAATCCAACACTACCAACAACAACTCACCCATGTTTCCAATTTTTTTAATACAATATTTTCAATTATTTATCTTTTTCTTATCATCTTTGTCCGATCGTGCAAGAAAAAAAAGTTATAATTATAAAATTAAAAAAAAAGCTAACACTGTCAATCTCAAAATTTCATCATCCATGACATAAAAAAATAAAAAAAAATAAAAAGAAATGCTTACAGATGCAGCAAGCAACAACTACACGTCTCCAAAACAGCGACGTCGTAGTAGATCTGGGCTGGGCGATCGTGTCCGTTCTAGATCTGGGGCTGGGCGAGAAAATAAAAAAAAGGGCTGGTAACGAATGAAGCTTGCTCAATGGAGGGGACTTTGGTAATGAAGCAAACTCAATGGAGGGAGAGTAAAATGAGTGGTTGGGGAGTGTGTGTAAAAGGAGGAGTAAAACGAAGCAAACTCATGTCTGGTAATGAAGCAAACTCAACGGAGGGGGAGTAAAATGAGTGGTTAGGGAGTGTGCGTAAAAGGGAGGGGGAGTAAAACGAAGCACGCTCATTTTTTTTAAATTTCTTGTGGGTCCATGCAATATTAAAAGAAGCAAAAATCAATGCTTAAAACGAGTGAAACGGCAATTCAAACTTGCGTTTCTGTCGTCCCTTTATCTTCATTGAGTTTGTTTATCATTTTCCTAAAAATAATAATAATAACAAACCACAACAACACCATACCTCTATCGGTCTATCCTTTCCTCCTTTTGTAAATTTTAGAAATTAAAAAAAAAAGTTTTAGTGAAGTAAAGAAAATGTAATACTAGAGATTCAAAAGATTGATTAGAAACTGAAGAATCTCTTCGGTTTTCCTTCGGTTTCCCGCAGTTTCAATTAAGTTATAAAAATCTCTACCTATTCCTCTCTCTTTTTATAAATTATTTCTTTTTAGTTAGATTATAATAATATTCAATTTAGTAAAAAAATCTTAATTGATAAATTAATTATATGAAAATTAGTCTATTTTTTCCATATATAATTTAAATTAGAGCAGAAAATAAACAAAGAAAGCCTTCATGATTTTCTCCAACGGCTAGTGTTCTTAATAGGAAGTATTTGTCATTATAGTTTTTATATGCACACACAGACACTCATTTGTATTATCTAACATAATCAATGAAAACGACATCAGTTTTTTTTTTTGACCGAAATAACAATTCTTATTCCTTTTTATGGATTTAAAACTCAAGTGTAGCGATCATATGAGGAATGTCGCACCTGTTGTTGGGAAAAATCAGTTTTTTAAATTTTTATAAAAATTTTTAGGATTGCTCTCATATAATATATAAGAATTTGTAATTTAGAAATTGTACCTTGAAAATCCGATTTGGCTTTTTCCGTTGAAGTGATTTAGGCTCCCAGATTGCGATCCGTCACCACCACGCCTGTTAGATCACGATCCGTTATCACCACGCTTATTAGATCACGAACTATCACCAATGATCTTCCAGGTTATGAATCAGGTTTGATCTGCACTTGACATGTGGGCACCTTTATCACTACCAAAGCAACTAGCACGAGAAAATTTCTCTCAATAATAGAGAGAAAAATATTTTTCTCTGATCTGTATAAAGTGACTGCTCGCTTTCTTTTAGGAGAAAATAAGCCCTTTTATATTTTTATATAGTGAAAACCCTAGGCTCTATTTTTTATATTATTTAATTCTATTAAATCAAGTTTGATTTAAATTAAAAATAATAAACCAAAAGTAACGTTACTTCTTTCTTGTAATAAGGGCCCACCTTATAAAATAACACAAGACCCCTTAGATACAAGTACATTACATGGAGTCTCTCATTAAATAATATATTTAGGCTTTTAACCCAAATAACTAGTTATTTTGCTTATTAATCCAATAGTGGCGTAGTCAATTAAATGAGCTAACCCGGTGATCATTTGAGAATATACAATAGTGGTTATAATAATTAGGCATGTAATTAAACTAGCCCAATTATTTAATTTCAAATCTACTCCACTAAAAGATTGGAACTGACCTCCATAATTGTATGCTCGAATACTAATTCGTCCCAAGCCACATCGATTTCTTTACTGCATAATCCTTTGTACCACATCGTTAATTAAATCAATATCTCAACTGTCCAATCGATTTAATTACATCTTATTCCTTGATACTTACTGGTTTTCTCTAATGATCATTTTCAACATACTAAATATGTTGACACACTCTGGCCAGAGAATTCTATGATCAAGTGCCGAAAACTCATCAAGAGATGTGTTGTACACATTTTATATTGTTAATTTATAACTCCAATACTCATAATTGCTCCCACCAAGATACCAGGTAATCTTGACCACAATTATGTGTCATGCCCATTGGTAACTCAAATGGAATAACAATTATAATCATGAAATAATAACTAACTGAAGATTAAGATTACAGTAAAATCAATGCTTATGAGATTTAATAAGTCTGACAGTCATTTCAAGGTTAATTAAATCTCATATGTGATCCAGCTCAATGTAGTCAAACTACATCAGTAAATTCATATATGATTAAGACAAATCATTCAATGAATTTACTACGGTCTAAACATAAATAGAGCGCCCAACTCTATTTATTAACTGCGAACTAAATTTATTTAATCATAAGATAACTTGTATTTATGTCTTTTGTGAATCCATATGATGATCACATAAATACATATAATATGATTAAACAGGCCTTATTCAATATATATTTATGCAATTGAAAATATCTCAAATATTTTATTAATTAGAAAATAAATTAATATGCTTTAAAAGAGCATATAATTCCAACACTTGTGTAGTTTCTATTTAGTTGTGGGTCTCACTTCACAAGTCTCCTAATCATATTTAAACATATGCAGCATCACTCCATAAGGTAAACGACACCACTCACTTGATCAAAATTCTAAACTCGAAAGTAACAAGATATATAGGAAAATAAGAATTACCCCATGTTATCTGGAGATCCTAGGCAAAACCTCTTTATGTTAGTCCAAACCACTCTAGAGTTATAATGTTGTTAATTTTAAATATTATTTTACTATTCCACCCATAATTTTGATGTTAGCCAAAAATTTTAAATATTTTGAGAATATAAATCAAGTAAAATGATTTATATACCCTTAATTATCAAATTAATTTAATAAAAATTTATAAACTATGGACAAAGAGTCCAAATAGAAGAAATGTCATAATTACCCGTAATAGTTGTATAAAGTATTCATTTAAATTGTAATAACATGACCATTGAAGCACTACATAAATTATAATACTATATAAAAGGGAGGAAAATATTGTATGGTCATATTTAAAATTGCAATAAGATTTGGCCGTATGTATCCATTGCAATATATGCGTTTGAACATGACAAAAAGATGATAATGGCACCAAAAGTATACCACGGTGGGTATATATGCATTCATTTTGTTTAATCTTTTGCCATAAAATCCAACAAACTCCATGTTATATAATAAATTTTCCTCTTCTAAACACAAATACCATGAGCAAATGACTTAGTACCCTAGTAAATCAAAGTTAAGTTTTCTCCATATTTATTATATGGAAATCATTTTAATCATTAATTGCTCATACGGATGGAACAAAGAGCTCCCAAATTGGGGTTATATATTTGTTTCGGCCATGGGTATGTAGTAGCGAAATTGAAGTCGCATGAGTGAGAATCCTTACCAAATCAATGAGATCACTTCTAAATTACCGAACAACCAGCCTAATCTTTCTCAAGTAAGCAAATATATGTGAAGTGGCCAGGGAATCGTCCTCCATTTTTTTTCCTTTTTTCCTTTTTGAGATTTAGTGAGTATTAGAATGGAGAATAGACATTAAATGAGAATTCTCTGGAAAGCTGTAGCGGGAAGGGAAATAATATAGGCACCTTTCATTTATTTTTTTTCTTTTTAGGGTACCACCTTCTTCTTAACTTAGCCCTTTTGTAGGTACTTGTCTTCTACTAAAACTACCCGTTTTGTACATCTTTAGTTTAATTTTCACTCCATTTTTTACATTTAAAAAATTGGCTTTATTATCTTTTCATTGTTTTATAATATTTTAAAATGCTACCGCATTTTCTAGCAAAAAAACAATGCTATTATATCTACTGCTATCTTGTAGCATTTTTAAAATGTTATGTTTATTAATTAGTATTCTATAGCATAATTTCACAATGCTACCAATAGACATTGATGGTCTAACATTTCAATCCTTTTATCTTGTAGCATTTTTCAAATACTAATTTATTTTATCAATCAAAATGCTACCAATAGAATGCTATCAATGCTATTTTAAAATATTATTATATTTATTACTCTTCCATTACATTTTTCAAATGCTACTTCATTTAATGCTATATTGTAGTATTTCCTAAATGCTATATCATTCAATATTATATGTAGCATATGTAAAAATGCTACTAGTAATTATCAAATGTCATTAAAAAGGAAATGTAATGGCTGTCATATTACAAAGGTAGCATCATTTTATAAAACGTTATAATAAATTGATATTTGGTAACATTCTTTAAATAAATGCTACAATATAATGCTACTAAAGACCATAATTGTTGTAGTGTTAAACTATTGTAATCATTAAGGATAAATATAAATTTTTTTTGTTTGACTTATATTCTCAAAGATATTTAAATTTTATGGCTAACATCAACACCAAGGGTAAAATAGTGAAATGGTATAGAAAGTTAGTCTCATTATAACTCTTAAGGGGTTTAAACCCATTTTCAAACGTACGAGGGGCTTCATTTAGTTTCTCTAAAAACCAAGGGCATAATCCTCAATTTTTCTGAGATAAATGTTGTGAAAAATCTTCCACTCAAATAAGAAAACTAGCACAATAGAAAGGAAACTTAGTTAGAGCATCCGCAACCTTGATAATAAAACTCAAATTTCATATAGCTAAAATGATTTTAAAAACAATAGAAAATAATGTTTTTCATATTTATGTATCCATATTGATTGACATTGTGCTATATTATCAATAAGATTTTTAACCTTTCTTTGGTATAAATGCTCGTTTAGTCTCTATATTTTGATTTACATATCCGTTTAGTCTCTATATTGTTTAATATGTTACACTCCTATATTTGCTCTTATTTTCTTTTACAATAGTACCCTTACAACAATATTCTTAAGGATATTAATGAAAAATGATAATTTATCAAACAAACCTTACAATTAGCATAAAAGTTTACACAAACTTTTATATTATTATTTCACTTTTAGGATTAATTTGGTAAATTAATTTTTTATGAAATAACTATTAGTAAGATTATTGGAAGGATATTAAATATTGCTTTAAGTTGGCTAATATTAAGTTATTTATAGATAATTATTAGTAAGTTGTTACACATGTACAAAAAATACTAGTTCTTTCACACTGATGTTTATTAATTAATTTTCTAATAAACTTTTTTATCGATAAATTAATTAATGTCAAGAATATTGTTGGAAAAGTATTATTGTGAAAATAAAAAAGTAGGGTAAGGATGTAATATATTTAATTACAGGAGCGTTTTGAGGCACTTTAAAATGTAATGACTAAACAGACACTTAAATAAAAATAGAGGAACTAAATGAGTATTTATTATTTTTTTCAAATTTAATTATACTTCTTATCCTCTGTTTGGCATTGAGAAAATTTGCATGAGACCGACTTACGGAGGGGTTTTAATTGAGTACGATGGATTAATGGTACTCTGCCACATGATAGAATAGTGGCTACTGTAGTTAGACGTGAATAATGGCTGCTATAGTTACACTATTGATGAATCCCAGAGTAAATTTAATATTTATAAAATCAGTGGGTCTCAAAGTAAGATTAGGGCTTGCATGATCCTGATCTACGTACCGATGACTTCAGCCAGCTAAAATATCTTCTACGCGAATGGACATGTCTGCTCCCTCGTACAAACTTATCATCCATTTAAAATCATTCATCAAAGATGACTTGAATTTTACCTTCATCATCTTTGAACCATTCAAACCCAACTGATGATCACATTCAAAAACTAAATTACTAAAAGCTTATATGAATAACTAGTTAACGATTATGTAATTGTAATAATATTAGAGCCATGAATTTTTGGTACAGTACAAACTCATGAAGTGGCATAATAATTTTAGTTAGATGAAACTACCACATGATACACATGATTTATTTTCATTATTTTGTATTTTTATTAATCAACCCATACTATGGGGGGGGAGAGAGAAAGTATGGCAAAGGTATAACCCAAATTGATTTTTAGTCCCCACCTTGCACGATTCAAACTTAGAGAGTTTGTTGAAAAAAGTTGTTTGAAAACCATTCAGTCAAACTCGTGGGGATAATACAATACTAAGTATTCGTGGCTCTAGCATTACCTTTGTTTAAGTGAGACTATTTGCCAAATGAAATCTTGATTCCTTACTGCTTAAGCAATCGAAAATGAAGAGAAACGGTGTAGAGATCATGGCTATCACTGTCAATATTGTCTTGACATAAGTTTTGTACTGCATCTTCTATTTTTTTTTTTTTCTCAAAGATGTAAGCCACCCCTAGGCGTTGTACTTCATCAATCAAGCATAACTTGTGAACTGGCTTGTCTGCACTATCCGTTATCATTCTCCTTACCTCTTCATTGAGTGCCTTGTGTCGTTCTTGAGTTTTAGTATGATCAATTGTCTGAAGCACCAAACAAAAAAAACAAAAAAACAAAAAACAAAAAAAATGTCAAATTCATACAATATTTTTCAAGCTACATGCAACTTTTTTTTTTCTTTTTAAGATAGGGTGTGGATAAAGTCTAAATTAGTTTTTTTTAGTCCCTATCTCTCCTAAGATTTTAACACGGATGGTCATGCAAAAAAGTCATTTTAATTAAAACCACTCGATTAAGCTCTTGAAGACAATTATGTAGGACGTTATTTTCGATATTTTAGGACTGTAGAATTTTATTATTTTGAACTTTTTATTTTAATTAAAGTCTTTTATGGTATGTGATTTAGTATTTATTTCTATTATAGTTGTTATTTAGTTTCCCTTTCTAAGTTAAATTAGGGAAGTAGATTTCCTCTATTATAAATAAAGAGGTATTGGTATTGTTTTCATAACTTTAGATTCAATTGTTTAATAAAAACTTTTTTTTATAATTCTCTTTGTAATTATCTATCAAAATTTTTCTCGTAGAGTCGTTTGGATTAGAGCATCATCTGATCTCGCATTACGCGTTATTAAAAATCTCATTGAGTCATTTGAATTAGACAAAATTTAATCACGCTCCGATATAAACTAATCGCATTAATTTAGTACGGTACTAGAACGATATTTAATGTTTTTTTACTCAATTAATTTTCCGCTTCCACTAGCAGTTCTGTGCCAATTGCACATCTTTCCCGGCTACTCATATCTATCCCCCACCAAATCATCATTGTTTATCAAACAAAAAAAAACCCAAAAGTTGAAAACCCTAGCCGCCGCCACGCAACCACCGCGCCCACCTCTCCACCGGTTGTTAACCGTCGGCCAACACACCCACCAACCTCGTTAGCCACTGCCGACCAAGCTGCAACCATTGCCGTCCTCAACCGCAGCCTGTAATCACCGTCAAAATCACCCAAAACTCGCGGCTGCACACACTCGCCACCACAGATCTTGTTGCCTTATCATCGACACCACCACCAAAAGCATCCCTATCCTCTGCCGACTAAAACCCGACCGACCTTTGCCCCTGAACGTTGGCCATAAACCGCCATGAACAACCATCAACTGCCGCCACTTCAATTCACTTTTCCAGTTAATCCGAGACGATTTGAGCCAAATCACCACCACCATTGCGCTCACCGAAATCAAATCTTCCAGATCTACCTATCCTTGACCAATTTCCGACAACCGTTATCGGAAACCTAAACTTTTGCATAATTACCATTTCACCCGGTAATTTTATTCAATTTTCAGTATAGCCCGAATTCTTTTAAAACCACCCTCTCTTACCATCTTCACTCCAAATCACGGCCACACCCAATGATATCTAGTGTTTTCTTACCCAATTCTGCTTCTGCTATGCCACTTCATCAATTGTAGATATCGTTCTAGTACTGGACCAAGCCAATGCGATTAACGTACGCTCTAATAGAAGTATAATTAGATTTCATTCTAATAACGCGCAATGAGAGATTAGATGACGCTCTAATCCAAACGACTCTATAAGAGAGATTTTGACAGATAAAAGATAATGTTCTAATCCAAACGATTCTACAAGAATTATAAAAAAAGGGTTTTTATTGAATAATTAAATTTGAAATTATGTAAAAAATAATAAGACCTTTTATTGAATAATTAAATTTGAAATTATGAGAAAAAATAACAAGACCTTTTATTGAATAATTAAATTTGAAATTATGAAAAAAATAACAAGACCTCTCTATTTATAATAGAGGAAACCCACTTTCTTAAGTTAACTTGAAAATGAAAAGTAAATCACAATCATAATGGAAATAAAATACTAAATCACATACCATAATAGACTCCAATTAAAATAGAAAGCTCTAAAATAATAAAATTCTAGAATTCTATAATACCTAAAATAACGTCCTACATCAGACAAGTTACATGCAACTTAACAAATCGAATAATAGGATGTTTAGGTTCATTACCTTGAAACCAAAAGCACCTGTGAGGAAATGGTTTCATCATAAACTAGGATGGAAATCACTAGTATGACGAAAAGTTTCTTCAGATGATATCCATGTTTCAGGCAAACCTAAGAGAATTTTGGACATATTTATGGAATACAAATTGAATTTCTACTACTGCTAACTTAACCCTATATTCTCTACTTAAGCGTCTATTATGTTTAAGCTTTTGGTTCTACTTAGAGTTAGGGTTCAACGTGTTCAAGAAAGTATCCGTAGAGTTTACGTGCACAGGAGGAAGAAACATAGGAACTTCTCAAGCAGAGCTGTCTTGGTTTAGAAAGAAGATATCTTGATATATATATATCAGAAAAGAGGAGGCATAAAACCATTAATAATTTTGTTGGCTTAGAAATAAAAATATAATGAAGGTCGAACATCGTGAGCAAAAATGGAATTAAAAAAAAATCATGATTTTTTGAACCAATAGTCCATGAGTTGAATTTTTTTTTTCTTGTTATTCAACTCAATCCTCCAATGAAGGAATAAAATCTGATTCGATTTTATTCAATTTAAAAATTACTAATCTAAATCACAATCAAATAATACTTTAATAACGGCTCAAATCAAATAATTAATTTAAAATAGTAATATTCTAATAAAAAATCTTCTATATGATGGTTTTAAGCTTTTTATTCTACATAATAGATGATAAAATGGCTAAGGTATAATTTATATTATTCTACATTTATTTTTTAATTATCTTTTATAATACGAATATTAGCAATTGATGTTTACTTTTTTTCTAGTGAGGTTATTTGAAACCACTAAATTGTTCTCTAAACAAATTTACTTAATAAACTCTTGATTAAAATTAAAAAATAAAAAATTTGCTTTCTATACCCACATAATTTTCCTATTTACCCTTATATCTTTATAATATTATTTGAAAAGAAAAATGAAGAAAAAAGAAAAAAAATGAACATGATTCACAGAGAAGCTTGATTGTTGGAATACAGTGAAATTTCTATTTAATGATGATCTATACTCTATATAGGAATACCTCTCATGTAATTATAGAAAATTTTGGTCCCAATTTAGACAAGTTATAAATAAGAATAAATTTCACATTTTAATAAGTTATAAATTTTCTAAATCCCAATTAAATTTTAATTGCACTTCTTTTCCCCAGTTCTTCCCTGCAAATCGTTTGGCATTTGGCGAAGAGTACAAAATTTTTATGCAAATTTTCTTATTATATTTTAGGAAAAAAAAGTGATGCGACATAAAATAATAAGTGAGTAAAAATAAAAATAGACAAAAAGAGTTAAAAAGGATGATGTACAGTGATAAAAAAATGATAAAGAGAATAAATGTATACAAAATTAGCGTATACATGTGATCGGAGGTATTATCTTAGCAATTAAGTGCAAAAACCAGATGGGTTAACGTTGTTTTTCGTAAAATTTTATTTCATTTTAATATTAGTGCTCATGATATAACGATTAATGATAGCTTGTCCGTTACTATTACTAAAAGTATCTTTGCTTCGCATTACTATTATTTTAGTGTGGAGAGGAGAAAGCTGTTGATTTGTTTGATAAGCACGAAGTTAAAATCAAACCAACAAGGCAACAACTCAAAAAAAAAAAAAAAAGCATAAGTACCAAGAACAAACACAGCTATTATATTTTATGTGGAGAGGAACAAGATGTTGATTTGTTTGAGTGCTTTAAATGATTTAAAGGAAAATGAATAGCATGAATTTAGGGCAATTACTATAGGAAATTTTTTTCCCCAACCGCAATTGGGCAGTTTTTGATCGAAATTGTAAGTAGAAAGTTAAAGGACTAGCCTACATAAGACCTGTTTAAGATTGAAATTGGACGGTTGTAGTTTAAAAGTTATAATATTAAACTGTTTGATAAACATTAGCCGCTGTAACTTAAAAAATAAATTGATTTAATTTTACACTTGTATGATGAAAACTCTATTATATTTTTATTAATTTTATCAAAATTATTATTTAAAAATTATGTTTACTAGATAATATTAACTTTTATTTTATAATTATAATTTTTTTTCTACAACATTTGTAATTTAAAAATTACAGTACTTTAATCCCAGACATGACCATAATCACATCCTAGAAAGGTTGAATGGATTTTAATTTAGCTAAAATCATGAATACATGTTTGGGTGACAAGTGTCACGTTTTTCTTTTTTAACATTTTTACGTTTTCACCAGGTGGGACTGAATCATTGAAACCCAGATCTTAAATTACAAAGTGACGGGACAGTCATTCAAAATTGTTACGTGCATGTATGACTAAATAATGTAATAAAATGTATAAATTAAAAGTTGCTCATACTATATTGATAGAGAGAGAAAAGCCGGTGAAAAATTGCTTATACTTGAAAACCGAAACGCGGCGTTCAAAATAGGTTTTGCTTGCTTTCTTTTAAAGAGTCTAAAGAGTGTGGTGCCTCTCAATTTAACTAAGACTTTCTAGAATCTTAGTATAGCGGCGCTTTTGACTCCACATTTATTTGTGAGTTCTGGTAGACCACTGTCCTGTCTTCCACTAACAGATTATCTCCTTCATCGTTGCATTCCTTTTTATCACAGTGTGTACCCTACAAACCATTGAACTAACTAATTAACTAAATTAATATATAACTTAACATTTCTCTCTCACTTCTCCCTCCATAGCCTTTGCACAAAAATGAGTAATCAACTGATCATCATCTTCTGCACCTTGATCACTGTTGTAAATGTCCCAGCAGCTTACGGCCGTCATGACGAGCAATACGCGGCATGCAGTCATCGCTATTCCTGTGGGTCAAGCCTACAGGACATAGGCTACCCTTTCTGGGGAAACAATAGGCCCCGGTATTGTGGCCGTGCTGAAGGATTCGAGCTCAAATGTCAAGACAATCAATTCTCCATCATACAGCGCGGCCCTAAAAAATTCAGGGTTTTGAAAATCAATGCTTCCGAGAGAATAATGACGATTGCCCGGGGTGATGTTTGGGATACTCTTTGTCCTGGAATATTCAACGAAGCATCATTCAACATCTCTCCGTTTTACTACAGCCAAAACAGCGTCGGATTTGTCACTTTATTCTTTAATTGTGGTGATGAGATATTTCCTGACAGAGCTCCGAATACTGTCAGCTGCAACGTAGGAGGCGGAAAAAGAGTTGTCTTTTACCCAAATATTACAAATATTGATGAGGCTTCGGGGGAGGTTGAGTTTCCTAATCTTTCAAAGACGTGTAATTCGAGTGTCAAAGTTCCAGTTTTGTTGACTGCTGTTAATTATATAAAGGCTGGAGAATTGGGAAAAGCTCTGAAACAAGGGTTTGATGTAGGATATCATTCGCATCCCTGCTCTGAATGCATGTCTTCTGGAGGAATCTGCGGATCTAATCACTCGAATTCAGAGAAATTTGTATGCTTTTGCCATGACGGACCCCAGGCAAACACCTGTTCTGGTGCGTATATGCTTGTCCTTATCTTTTTGTTTCGTTTTGGTAAGTAGAGGTTTACAATAGTTTGAAGTATATTTTGTTAATTTTATTACATATATTTCTTAACTATGAAATCTAATGAAAGAGAGAGTATATTTTAGTAACATATTTTCTTTCATTATAACATATATGTTAGTTTGGTGAAGTAATATAACCTCGTCCTTAATTTATCTAAATACTTCAAATTTTGTGTGATTTCACAACAAATTTTCAAAACTAAGTTCTCCCTTTTGAACCATCACCAGTACTCAATTTCAAGCAATCGATTAACTTTAGATATGTTGTGTGAATTTTTACAATAATTCATACAGAAGTTTTACGATGATCTGACTTTTCAATAAACTTGAATGATTGTCTTACAGGCAAGGGTTTGAACTTGGGAATGAAGCTTGTTATAGGTAAGGTGACGGACCAATATGTTTTGCTTGCTCATTCTGGATAAATTTTTAATGTTTCACAGCATCTCTTTTTCAAATTAAATATCGTAAATTTGAACCCCTTCGTACCATAAGCTTGTTTTAGTAGAAAATCTATAATTTAATACTTGATAAATTAATAATCTCTATTATATAATAAATTTTCACGGTCCCAACTTGGCCAATGGACTAAATTAATAATTTTGATAAAATATAAAATAATTTTTTCTAAAAATTTTTTATATAATTTTGTGGTCCGGTTCATATAATAAATTAATAATTTGCTAAAATTACAAATGTTGTTGACTATGATATTTGAATTAGATAAAATATGACTCTCTTGTTACTTGTTTACATAAAATATGACTATATTTTTACTTGTTTTTGCTTAAGATTTAAATTTATTTAGATTTCATCTCTTTTTTTTCAATATTATTAAAATAAATTGAATGTCTAGTTATTAAATGTATGTTAATTTAATTGTAAATAACTCTGTAACTTAATAAATTATTAATTCATCGATTAAATAATAAATTATTAATTTGTCAATTATTAAAAATCTCTTTAATTAATAGATTTTATATGGTACAAACCCTAGTAGTTTATAGATGTTTTACTGTTGAATTTATGAATTTTATAAAAGTAATATTATTTTCCTTGAGAGTTGGATTATTGGCACCCTCTAATCTCCCATGAAACCCCTTTTTCAGTTATATTTATTTTATTACCAAAAATTTCCTTTTTTAATAAATCTTCTAATTTTTTTATTGCTAAAACTCAAAGTAGTATTGTGTATTTTTTTTTTCTCTTTTTCAATCTTATCGTCACCCTACACATAAAAATAAAAAGTTTTCTAGGTGACAAATTTTTGAATGTTAATTATTGACTTAAATTACACATATTTTAAATTATAATTCAAAAGCAATCTTAAATATAAAAATACTAAATCAATAAGAAATTGAAAAAGGATTGTAGATTATTTTAAAATTATGTAATTTATTTTAGTTTGATAGGAAGTTTCAGGTAGAAAATAAAAAAATAAAAAATAAAAAAGATTGGTTATAAATGTAAGTGATTTGTTAGGGAAAAAAAAATCTGCATGTATTAATTTTTATTTGTCCAGAATAGAAATTTTATTTGAAGTGGGGTTTTGTAAGAATAATGAAGGTGCCAATAGCTTTCCTCTTTCGTTGAAAGGATATCAAAGTAATGTTATTAAAACAAAAGAATTGTTTGAAAGTCTCAGTGTCTCAGGATACAATTATATTAAAATACCATGTTGGTTGTGGGTGGTCATGTAACACGTGATAGAATATCTTGGCTAGCTAGTACGTATATCCCATGTTGGTTAAATATACATATAAAATTTGGCATATATTATATTACAAACCAATAATACCTTTTTCTTTACTTTACCCATCTTATATACATTGTCCCAACAACTATTGCTTTCACTGCAGCACTCACTGAATTTTTTTTGAAGTTAAGACTTTGAATTTTGATATTAAGGGTTCACCTTTATCACAGAAAATAATACGGTTGTGCATGAATGGACTTGGCAACCATAAATTCATTAAGAGATGATATGTGCCAAATTTAAATTATCAAAACGATACGTATTATCACAGACAATAATACGGTTGTGCATGTTGGAACCAAAATACCTTTCGTTTTAAAGCAGTTTTGGTTTACTATTCTATAATATTCTAAACTGTAACATTGAATATGGCCTCATGAATTATTACTTATTTTTGCAGGTGTTGCTAGCGCAGGAATCGGCGTATTAACAGTTACCTGCATCATCATTCGCTGTTACGGATTTAACATCTCATCAATTATATCAAATTCGATTTTCAGGAAGTTATCAAAGGATGATCAAGATCTTGAATCCGTCATTAACAATTACGGACCTCTAGCTCCCAAAAGGTACGGCTTTTCTTATGTCAAGAAAATGACGAACGCATTCAAACATAAATTAGGCCAAGGCGGCTACGGCAGTGTGTTCAAAGGGAAGTTACCGGATGGTCGTCTTGTGGCAGTGAAGCTGTTAAATACATCAAAAGAAAATGTACAAGAATTTGTTAACGAGGTTGCAAGCATTAGTAGAACATCGCATGTTAACGTTGTCACATTGTTAGGGTTTTGTCTAGAGGGTAGCAAGAGAGCTCTTGTTTACGAGTACATGCCTAATGGATCACTCGAGAAATTCATACACAACGGAGATACTTCGAAAGCACACCAACACTTGGGATGGGAAAAATTCTACCACATTGCAATAGAAACGGCAAGAGGGCTAGAGTACTTGCATCGCGGATGCAACACCAGGATTTTGCATCTCGACATAAAACCTCATAACATTCTTCTCGACGAAGAATTTTGCCCGAAGATCTCCGATTTCGGACTTGCGAAGCTATGCCCTCGAAAGGAAAGTAATGTATCAATGTTTGAAGCTAGGGGGACAATTGGCTACATTGCTCCAGAAGTTCTTAGTAGAAGCTTTGGAGAAGTTTCACACAAGTCCGACGTGTATAGCAATGGAATGATGATATTGGAAATGGTTGGATGCAAAAATAACCCTGATGCTGGAGTGGATGAAACAAGCGACGTATACTTTCCGCATTGGATATACAAACACGTTGAGCAGGGCAAGGTGTTTAAATTGCCTAGTGTTATGAGCAGCAACAAAAATGAAATTGAAATTGCCAAGAAGATGGTTATTGTGGGCTTATGGTGTATACAGACTCATTCATCGTATAGACCGGCTATGAATAAGATTGTAGACATGTTACAAGGAAGCATTGAAGCCTTGCAAATCCCACCAAAACCTTTCCTCTCTTCTCCTCCAAGATTATCTTCAATGGGTTCTTCCTTCACATCCATGGCTTAGTAATAGTTAGTCATTAAATTAAACTATACGCCAGCTTCCTTTTTTGTGGTTCATGTATTCTATTAGTTTGTAAAAATTATATAATCATGTGTATACCAAAAAAAAAATTACGAATAGTCAACAGAGGATATTTCATATATGTGGTTCATGTAATAAGGGGGCATATTGAAGAAATCATGTTTCTCGTTTAGATGTTCTCCATCCTGATAAAATTCACAGAAATAACATGATGGGCCTCTCCTAATATCAGGCCAAAGCCCACTAGAGAAATCAAAGCACAGAGGCCCAACATTGTTCCATTTCACACCATAGCCTTGTTGATGAAGAAAAACAGTGAGCTGGATATATGAAGACAGATTGATTTCTGCATACATAGTACGCATTACAACGAAGGCTCTGTAACGTTTGGATTAAGGGCAAGATGATCCACGGTTAGATTGAGAGCATAGGTTACTTGGAGAGCACAAATTAAAGTACTTAATAAATTCCTATCGTAAAAAATTTCATTAAACAATGAACTTTTACAAACAAAAGCATGGTCTCTACACTTAAAAACTTTAACTCCACTATCACTTCAGAGAAAATTTTGTAACTATAAACTGTGAGGAAAGAAGTTCAAAAGGGTTTAAAAATCCTCTTACCCACCCGTAGATTATCTTTAATGACAAGCTATTAATTTAATTTAATAAATTCAAGTGGGATCTAAATATGAGGTTTTTATTTTTTATTTTTTTTGGGAAAAGATCCAAATATGAGGCTGAACTAGTTAAATTAAGGGATCTTTATTTCTTGACTTCTAAGTTAATTAGAAACTTGACTATCTTGTACTGTCGAAGTTTAGGAATGGTAAATGCCGGCCTATTTTTTGTTGGGCTCGGCTTGGTCAGGCTTGGATCATTTTTTTTTTTTGTCCTTAAAGGTGGGCTAAAGAACCTGAATTTCATATCTTGTATTTTTTTTTAAAAAAAATTATTATCTTTTACAGGCCTATTTTTTGTTGGGCTCGGCTTGGTCAGGCTTAGATCATTTTTTTTGTCCTTAAAGCTGGGCCGAAAAACCCAAATTTCATATCTTGTATTTAAAAAAAAAAATTATTATCTTTGACAAATTTATAGTTTAAAAAATTATTTTTATTAGATTAGGTTTTAAAAGTTGGGTTTAAATAATTTAAAACTTTAAATATATGTTGTACATGGGTTAAATAAATGTTAAAAAGTGTGTTTTAGTTAAAATAAAATACTTTTTATTTTTAATTTTTTTAACTTATTTTTGGACCCAGCCTAAGTGTAATTTTCTACCATCTTCAGAATGTTAATTAATTCATATTTCTCTATATGCCACTCTCAATGTAGAATGTATGCTGAGAGACTTAGTCAAATTTTAGTTACTAGCAAAATTAGAAGCTCTGTTTCTTACTTTTGTAAATTTATTTTTATAAATATAATTCCAAAACACTCATTTAATGACAACCGCTAGAGTTTATGGGCTCTGGGCCTCTGGCCTATTCCTTAATTAATATTTGCTCCAAAGTCCAAATAAAGGATGAATCCACCAACCACGACAATCAATTGATTACATCATCACTTGCGTATTAAAAATGAATTGATGAATTGTCAGAGTTTATCAGCCATTCGAGCAAGGCTTCACAGATTGAAAATACTAGGAAGCAAGCAAAGGATTTCAAGTCAACTCTTGTATTTGGGCAAATTCTCTCAGTTAATTACTTCAAATTGGACCTCGTTTACTTCCAATTTCCATACCTTAAGTCAACAACTGAAAAGAGTTGGTTTATTTTAGTAAATTAATGGTGGCACTATCCTTTAGCAGCTAATCTGTCTTTGAAAGTTTTCACTGAATAATCTCGTGTTAATCAATTTGTGGATCATGAGTTCCTCTATTTTCAGAATCTCTCTTTTCATCCTTATGTTCAGCTAGCTTCAATTCCCACTATTTTTCTCAGGATATGTTAATGTCTATGAAGAGGCATATTCCAAGTGTCCTGCTACTTTCAGCTGCGGGAATTTCGCCGGTATTGGCTATCCTTTTTGGAGAAACGACCAGCCTGATTATTGTGGTCATCCAGGCTTCAAGCTTGATTGCCAGGGAGAAAGAGCCACCATTGATATCAATTCCCAGAAGTATGATATCATCAAAATCTATTATGAAGCTCAAGTCCTGAAGAATGCAAAAGCAGATTTCATGTTGAACATTTGTCTTGTAAGCTATATCAACAGTACTTTGGATTTCAATCTCTTCGAGTATACACTCAGCGACCAAAACGCTAGCTTGCTTTACGACTGTGATTATCTGACTGAAGATCAGCCGCGGAAACAGGAGTTTACATGTCCGATAAACAACAGGTCCAATGAATGTTACTTCACCGTGCCGGCAATTTCAAGTAATGACAAAAGCAGATTTTATTATCATTTTTTTTCAATCCTCTCAGCATACATTCTTCATTGAGAGTGGCACCTAGAGAAATATGAGTTAATTAACCAATGTTCATTGTTATCGGGCTCTTGTCAAATTTTAGTTATTAGTAAAATTAGACGCTCTGTTTTCTTACTTTCGTGAATTTGTTTTGATAAATATACTTCCAAAACACTTATTCAGTGATGGGTGATAGAGTTTGTGGGCTTTAGACCTCTGGCCTATTCCTTAATTAATATTTGCTCCGAAGTCCAAATAAAGAATGAATCTATCACTTCAAAACCACCACAATCAATTGAATTTTTCATCAATTGCGTACTAAAAATAAATTGATGAATTGTCAGAGTATATCAGCCATTCATACAAGACTTCACATATCCAAATACTAGGAAGCTAGCAAAGGTTTTCAAGTCAACCCTTGTATTTGGGCAAATTCTCTCAGTTAATTACTTCAAACTGGGCCTCGTTTACTTCCAATTTCAATACCTAAAGTCAACAACTGAAAAGAGTTATTTTATTTTAGTAAATTAATAGTGGCACTATCCTTTAACAGCCAATCTGTCTTTCAAGGTTTCCACTGAATTATCTCGTGTTCATCAAGTTATGGATCATGAGTTCCTCTATTTTCAGAATCTCTCTTTTCATCCTTATGATCAGCCAGCTTCAATTCCAGCTAGTTTTCTCAGGAAATGTTAATGTCTCTGAGGAGGGATATTCCAAGTGTTCTGTTTCTTTCAGCTGCGGAAATTTCACCGGTATTGGCTATCCTTTTGGAGAAATGACCAGCCTGAATATTGTGGTCATCTAGGCTTCAAGCTTGATTGCCAGGGAGAGCCACCATTGATATCAATTCCCAGAAGTATGATATCATCGAAATCTATCATGACACTCAAGTCTTGAAGATTGCAAAAACAGATTTCATGTTGAACATTTGTCCTGTAAGCTTTATCAACAGTATTTTGGAGTTCAATCTCTTCGAGTACACATTCAGCGACCAAAACGCCAGCTTGCTTTACTACTATTATCATCTGACTGAAGATCATCAGCCACGGATACAGGATGACTGAAGATCATCAGCCACGGATATAAGAGTTTACTTGTCCGATAAATAACAGGTCCAGTAATTGTTACTTCACTGCGCCGGCAATTTCAAGTAATGATGAATTGTCAAGCAGATGCAAGAACAGTCTCTTGATATCAGTCCTGGAGATTTCTGTTTATCATTTTACAAATTACTTAATGACTATTGATCAAGTTATAAAAGAAGATTTTGAGGTTAGGTGGATTATAGACCAAGGGCAATGCAGGGATTGCCTTTATTCAGGTGGGAAATGTGGATATACCAGGACTATTAATGATTTTACTTGCTTTTGCCCGTATCAACCTTCTTCAAGGACATGTTCCTGGATGCAGCCACCAGCAAACATTGTCGCCGCTAAACCAAGTACAGCTCCAGGTATGCATACATGATACTTCTTTATTCCTTGATTTATTTTTAACCGATGCAAAGGGATACATATACTATTTTTACTTTTTCTAGTTTTTAAGTAGCTACCTCAAATAATCTGCTTCCATCGGCAGAAAATCTGTAGAAAAGGAAGGTATTGGAGGAGCCAACTTGTAAGCGATGCAAAATAAGTGTTGAGACTATCAGCCATGCTCTCCTGGAGTGTAAGGCAGCGAGAAAGATTTGGCTCCAATCCCCCTTTTCAGCCCCTAGCTTAGAAGCTAATTCTCAGGACATTTTCAGCACTCTGCAAAATATGGCTAAGGAGCTGAGGAAATCAGATCTGGAATTAATGGTAGCTCTGTGTTGGTCTACCTAGTATGCTAGGAACAAATGTACTTCGATGGCAGGGAGATTAATCCTATTAGTCAGACATTTCGAGAGTTAAGAAGCAAGCTCACATCTCTATCTTCAGAAAAGCGAAGCAACAGGAGTGGCTCCCTCCCCCTGAGAATGTTTTTAAAGTTAACGTGGATGCTGCTATTTCTTCAAAGTGGGAGTGTGATTAGAGACTCTAATGGAAAAATAGTTGCGGCTGGGGTAAATCAGAACCTCCTAAGCAGAGGCAGTGCTTTGGGGCCTTCAGCTGGTAAGAAGTGCGGATGTATCCTCTTTGATTATTGAGTTTGATTGTTTAGAGGTGGTCCAACTAGTGAACAACACCAAGGGCAGCAGATCAGAAATTTTTTGGACAATTTTGGCAATCCAAAACCAGATGAAGAACTTCCAGAATGTTGTTGTCAATCACATTCCAAGACATTGTAATGCTTGTGCCCATTACATAGCTAAGATAGCTTTGGGGAAAATCTCTCCCTGTATGTGGCTGGGAAATATTCCAGCTGAATTGTATGATATTCTCAAGGTGTTGTGATTAATGAAAGGCTTACTTTCTTTTCAAAAAAAAAAAGTAGCTACCGAGCTAGTTATGAGAGATAAGATTGATGGGATGAACCATCATCCTTAGCTCCAATATTGTAAGAAATAATTAATAATTAAGATTTCTTTTAAAAAAATATTATATACAACACAATCAGAATCCAGTAAAATTGAAGTGTATAATCAACCCAATATATCAAAGTATACTACAATTGAAGCCTAGCATAATAATAAACTCTCACAATAATCCTTCATCTTAGAGTTAAGAGGAGGCACTATAGACTAATAAAGGAGTTATTGGTAATTAAAAATTAGGACTCGGTATATGAGAATTAAAAATTCTCTACATACTAATCTATTCTCTGAATTTTTAATAAGCTTGTGCTATGCCGCTATTCATATGGTTTAGGGGACATTACCTTTGGGTACATCAGTCTTCAGCCAAAGCCCGTTTGTTTAGGTGACATGGAAAAGCAATGGAATATGAGGAGTTTATTATTCTTCCAATTGCTTTTTGATTCAACTAAAGAATTAAAAGCTTCAATCGATTCTGCAATTTCCATGTAGCTGCAAATGGGTCCAAAGCTTGTTGAAAGGGGGATCGGTTAGGCCAACTTTTGTTAAAAAATTTAGCCAGATTTGCAATCCAACCCATATATTTACGAGTTTCATGGCAAACACTCTCTCGAAGTCAGAGTCAACGGCCATTGGATTTCAGTCTGGCTCTCTCGTGGAAAATTCTAATGGGGTTCTTCGCCTTTAATTAATTTCTTTGTCATGGGAACTAGCTAGTCTATACGTTATAAAATTTTCTTTCGCAGCTGCTTTTCAAATTATAAAAAAATTGATTTCTTCATTGAAATGTTGCGCTAGGCAATTACCTCTTCAAACAAGCAAACAAAACCCATATAATCTTACCAAGTCTTTGTTTCTTCCAAAGAGATTATAGTTGTACATAATCATGAGTCATCTCTTCCCTCCGCCAATTCTCATCTCCATCCTCACCTTCATGATCTGCATCTTGATTGCCGTTCCTTCATCTCAAGGCGATGGCGATGCTGACGAACAGTACAAGTCATGCAACGGCTCCCACTCGTGTGGGAACTTACCGGATATCCGGTATCCATTCTGGGGAAGCAATATTAGGCCTCAGTATTGTGGTCGCCAAGGTTTCGAGCTCCAATGTCATGATAATGAGTATGCTACCATACGAATCGGACATCAAAGTTTTCGAGTTTTAGAGATTAACAATCCGATCATGAGAATTGTTATAGCTGATTATATAGGTAGAGATTGTCTTGAATCATTTCGGAATTCCAGTATCAGCGACCCTCTATTTAGTTACACTGAGAACGTTCGAAACCTCAGTTTATTCTATGATTGCTCCGGTGATTTCTCCTCACAGCTGGGCAAAAATTATTATAATTGTACCTCAGAAGGTGAAGTAGTTCCAAGATGCTTTTACACGATCGACAACTATAATGACTCGCCGCTTCACAATCTTAGCAACTCATGTTCCAGTGTTATCAAAGTCCCCATACAACTGGCACATCTCAATATTCGTTATCTTACGGACGGTAGATTGATTGAGGCTCTGAATCAAGGGTTCGAAGTGAGATATGATGCGGACGATAAGCTCTGTTCGACATGTACTTCTTCTCAATCTGGAGGGATATGCGGATCTAATCAGTCTTCACATAAATTTTCGTGCCTTAATCCTCCTCGTCACGGTATGCATCTAAGCCCTTCATTTTCACACAGTTTATCAAAAATTAGGTTTAAAAATGATACCAAACAACTTTCTACTGGATATTAAGCTGTGTTTAAGTTTAAATTTCACAATATTAGACTATCTAATTTAAGTGGAAACGGTGTTAAGAAAAAAATTAAATAGAAACGAAGAAGGGTTATCAGTAACATGTTGGATTCTAAATTTTAAGAAACTTTTAGAATATATCAAAAATACATATATATAGACACGGTTATATTTTCTCTTTAATTAAACAGCGTTCCTATTGGTCGAAATATACAACAATTTCTTGTTCATTGTAATTACTTTTCTGGGTCTTTGTTTATTTATTAAATGAGAAAAAGTCACGTCTAATGACTGGTCAATGGTCATGATCATCGCAATGTACGTAGTTGAGTAGGCTTTAATTTAATTGGGTGTCTGGTGCGATTTAGTTTATTTCCACGTCAACGTCTTTGAACATGTCAACCGTCTAGTTTGCCTTCGCCGGTAGGCCCCTCCTCCTCCATAGCCAATGTGATTTTTGTTTCGTGTCCAATTAAATTCTGTCAACATTTAGATATTTTGCTCTACAGTTTAGAAAAACCTGCTCTTATTCTGTGTGTGAGTGTATATATTTCCAAATTCAAGTGTTCCAAAACGGGGTTTTAGAGAAAGGAACGAAAAATCTTCTACAGCTGTATAGTTTGACCACAATTTGGGCTCAATATTGATCAGTCTATGCTGATTATTCAACCTCAGCTCAAATTGAAATTCTTCCTATTTTTGGGTTTAATGGTTAATGGTTATGATTCTTTTTTGGATTTTTTCCTCTCTTCGTTTCGCGTACGTACTAAATTTGTGATTGTTTAGGGTTGAGTCTAGAATTTAGAAACATAAAATTTAAGAAATTGACCTATTAGGTGAAGAGTTTTGTTATTTTTATAAGTCAATTACTCTTTTCTTTATTAGCCTTAGAGAGCGTGACTTATGTCAAGATTTAATTAGACAGTTGTAGGCTCTATTACAGAATTACTCAATAGAAACTTGACACCTTTGCAATCGTGCACTTAATCATCATTGTTAATTTACAAAATATGATTTAATAATTTTCTCTTACGAGGAAAAAAAGAAACACTATAAGTCTCAGTCCTTTTTAATATCATTTATTGTAAATTAAACATAAAATTTTCTTGAGTATCTAAACCGAAACATACGTAATAACAAAAATGATCATGAAGACATACCTTAATCTTAGATCTTTTAGATCTGGGCAACAACATTAAACCTAAACGGAGAAGTATGTTACAGATTTTGTAACATACATCCCCCACTCCATGCACTCCACGTGTCCGTGTATGTGGAAACAAAGCAAGCAAATGGCACCCTTGGGGAGCTGGCCAACCTGGTCTGTAAGGTACAGAACCTGTACCGTAGCCAGCCCCTAACCTATAAATCATTTTCATCCTCCCTCTAAGAGTCAAGCCAACCACAACAGTTACTCTCTTTTTGTCCACACGTTTTCGTTCAGCCAACCAAAACTCAACAAGTCGGGCAGTGAATCAGAATCATTAATATTTTGGCAGCAAAAATGCCCCACCCGCCTACTCACAGCAACAGGACTTCAATCGTTATCCTCATCATCTCATTTATTGTCCTTAGCTCTATGTAGGATTAGACGACGCATCTCTAAAGAATAGCTCATATAACCTTGTTTGCTTCTGGTAGTGGAAATGTGATGCTAAGAGTTTGAATCTCTCTTAAAAAAACATTTAAAGAGTTAAAAAAAAAAAAACTGGGAGTAGGAGATTTCTTTTGGATAGAATTTTTTAACTAATAGTGTTATATATTTTAAAATTTTATTTTAAATAATATATTATTAATTGAATGATTGATAATTTTTTATAAAATTTAAATAAATTAATTATATTATCTCACTAATTATTTAATTAATGACATATCATTTAAGATAATTTTTTAAAATAAAAAATTTAAAATATATAGTATTATTATTTTCAAACATCCATATGAATTTTTAAAATATTTAATGAACTATTGAAACAGCTTAATAGCCCACAAGCTGATCTCGCCCATAAGCTGACATCTTTGCTTTCTTTTGGATCTTTGTTTCCCACTTGGTCTCTTTTCCACTTTCAAACTCACATCACACAATTGAATTGACAATAAAATATACAAGCTAAACAGCTAATAAACTCAAAAGCCTCCGCTGCCAACCACTACCAACCACATTAGAATTTTCTTCCATTATGCTTCTCTCCATTTGCTTACGCTTCTTCTCTTCTTCCCTTCATTTTCCAAATCCATATGGATCTCCAAAACATCTTCATACTCAAAATAACTCTTCTTCGATGTATCATCATCATCATCACTTTTGCCAGCCACACCCTTTCTCTTGACCCCAAATTCAAGGCTTGTGCCCCAAGAACATGCGGCAACGACCTCATAATAAGCTACCCTTTTTGGATTTCTGAAGAACAAGAACCCTTCTGTGGCTATCCAAACTTTGGGATCACCTGTAATGACAAAAACCCTGTACTTACCATTTCTCATTATGATTACATCATTAAAGATATCTTCTATCCTAACACTTCACTTCTTGTGGCCAATTCTTTGGTCTATGAAGAATCATGTCAAACTCCTCTTCAGAATCTTACTCTTGACCGAACTCCTTTCAATTTTAGTAGTAATGCAGATCTTTTTATCTGGTACAACTGCACTGAGAATCCTCCTCAGTACGGTACGTATCCTATAAATTGTTATAGTAATGCTACACTCCATTCTTTTGCCGGTTTTCACAAGGATGTGTTGGTGGATGCAAACTATTCATTCGAGTCGTGCCAGTCTTTTGCGTACGCACCTGTGCATCTAGATAATGGTGTTGATTCGGCTAGTTTGGGGTCAATGAATTACACTGAAATTTTAAAGATGGGGTTCCTCTTGAATTGGACTGCACATAGTTGCAGCAACTGTGAGGCAAGTGGCGGACGCTGTGGATTCAGTAATAATGAATTTGTTTGCTTTTGCCAAGATAGACCTCATCTCAAAGCATGTGATGATGGTAACTCTTCAGGGCATTCGCCTTTTTTTTTTTCTTTTTCCTTTTGCTAGATCTTGTTTCTTCATTTTTATTTGCTTTACTATGGTTATCAATATTACAGCCAATTCCAGTTCTATTTTTGCTATTTTGTATCATTTTGTTATAATGTTACTATGATTCTAAAATGCTTTGCATTTGAAATGTGGATAGCTTTGAGAATCTCATTCATTCAGTAAAGTTCGAGTTCTATGATTGGAAATTTAGAGGGAACTAAAGGTTTCAGGCTTGGAAGAAGAAATTCTTTGGCCCCCTCAAGTTTCTTGGCCAAACCAGAATAGGATTTTCTGTTTCTCTTGTCTCATTTTCTAGTTTAGAACTAAAAACTTTCTATGACTTTTGAGCATTAAACCACTTGGGAAAGGGGTATTACTTATGATTCCTAGCTATTAATCATATTGTTCATCAATGATGGTGCAAGAAAATTTGTTCATAGGCTCATATTTAAGCTTTCCTTTTCTTCCATTGCTCATGAATGCTCTTACTCTGTTTCCTCTGTTCTAAATTATATTTGACCTTTTGTTTTAAATTTTGTACATAATCAAAGAAAGCTGGAAGTTTATTTTGTCAGTCTGTGAATCTGTCGTCGGGAAACTGATATTTGGACCATCTCATCTTCTATCTTGATGTTATTGATAATTTTATATTACTTAATATAAGTTGATCATAGATTAGATTACAGAATTCTAATGCAGCTGCTAGTAGATATCAGTTCACCAACGCCTGTCATAGTGTCTGAATTTTGTGTAATTCCAACTCAATTGGAATTGAGGTTTTGAGTTGATTTGAATATTAATTTCTGCATTGACGTAAATGCAATTTCTGAAGAGGTTATTTTACAATTATAATTTTTTTTAATAATAATTTGTGCCGTTGTATTGTTCTAAATCTTCACTGACACAGGTGATGGTGCAAACTTGAAACTGAAGGTTGGTATAGGTAATACACTATACGAGTCCTCCATTTGTTTCAGTAACATATACAAACACATGCATCAAGAATTGATAATTGCTCTCACTACTGTAAACAGGAGTTGGTGCAGCTTTCGGGGGTATGGGCATTATGGCTGCTATTTTCTTGATTTATCTACATCGTAAGAAGAACAAACATTCTGCTTCAACTCTGTTAATTCGCAACACATCATCTGAACCCTCATCAAAGGTGGATCTTGAGAAGGGAGGTAACTATCATGGAGTTCAAGTCTTCAGCTATGGTGAACTCGAAGAGGCCACCAATTATTTTGATTCTGCCAGAGAACTTGGCGATGGAGGCTTTGGCACTGTATATTATGGTAAGTGTCAAGACCCTATGTTCCCAACTTTCATTAATTATTTCAATGAACAAGTTAAAGGAAAACTCCCATTTTAATTAATCAGGTGAACTCCAAGATGGGCGAGCTGTTGCAGTCAAGCGTTTATATGAAAACAATTACAAAAGAGTTGAGCAATTCATGAATGAAGTTGATATACTAGCTCGCTTGCGCCACAAAAATCTTGTCTCTCTTTACGGATGTACTTCCCGTCACAGTCGTGAACTCTTGCTTGTGTATGAATTCATCTCCAATGGCACAGTTGCTGATCATTTACACGGGGAGCGTGCCAAGCCTGGTGCCCTACCTTGGCCTACACGTTTGAAGATCGCCATTGAGACAGCAAGCGCATTGACATATCTTCATGCTTCTGATATCATCCACCGTGATGTGAAGACCAACAACATTCTTCTTGACAACAACTTCTGTGTTAAAGTTGCAGATTTTGGACTTTCCCGTCTCTTTCCAAATCATGTCACCCATGTTTCGACTGCTCCACAGGGGACTCCAGGATACGTTGATCCCGAATACCACCAATGCTATCAGCTTACTGACAAGAGTGATGTGTTTAGCTTCGGAGTTGTTTTGATTGAGCTAATATCATCAATGCCAGCAGTTGATATTACTAGACACCGACATGAGATTAATTTGTCAAATCTGGCAATCAACAAGATCCAAAACAAAGCATTGCACGAGCTCGTGGATCAAACGCTTGGATATGAATCAGACAACAAGGTAAGGAGGACGATAAATGCAGTGGCAGAGTTGGCATTCCAGTGTCTGCAAAGTGAGAAGGATTTGAGGCCTTATATGGTGGACGTCTTGGACGCTCTAAGGGATATAGAGAGTGATGGGTACGATGACAAGAAGACACATGAGGAGATGATGACACAATCCCCAGATTCTGTCACTCTCTCTTGGACCAGCACGAAGACGACACCAACTTCCAGTAGTTAAGTTTTCTGTTTCTCATTTCACCAAATTTTCGAGTACAAAGGATTGGGTGACTTCATTTTCTTCTTCCCTCTGCCATTAGCTATGATCTTTAATGGGATTAATGTACATAAGTAAGAGTTCGCTTTTAATGCTTATACAATTATACTGAGGTCATCATTTAAGCACAATGCCTTCCTATTGTTTATTGGCGTTTCCTTTGATTTTTTCCTTCTGTTTTAGGGTGTATTTAGAGCAGCTGCGCTATGAGTAGTAGTCTGATGTTTTTATTTTCCCCCTAACTTTACATAAGAAATTGTTTTAAATAATTTATTATGGAATAATAAGGGATATCATTTCATTAGATTATACCATATGGTATTTAAAAGATACTCGACATGGTCATTAGTCTCAGCAAGCATTGCCCAAGTAAGACCATTTTTTTTTTCTTAGAACTGTGCATGTGTTCTTTATCTATTGGGTCTAACTAAAATCATATCCAAAAAATATCAATTAGATCATTTTTAAGACTTGATGGCACTCCTTTGCCTTTGTCTTTCCTTCCAGACACTGAGTCACTGACTTGAGAAATTTAAATAAACAATATTGTTTCTAATTTCTCCATGAAGTCATCATAATTCCTGATAATTAGTAGTATGATTACATAATCCTACATTGTCATTAATGCTTGCAAATCTGGGGAGAAAGATAATTGTGGCCAACTATAATTTCGTTTCTGCTTTTTATCTTCAAAAGATTTTATCATTTTAACCATCCCTAATATCTCAAAAAAAAATTTCTATTTTTTTCGCAATAAACTTGTTACTATATACTGGGCTCAGTTTGGGCTCTAAAATCGCTTTAAAATCGAAATCATCTAAGTCCAGTAAGTACTTGAATCGGACTATTAGCATCCTTTTGATTTTCTTTTCAAACCCCTTTTCTTGTTAAAATATGCTTTCATTCCCAGAAGCCAAAATTTCCTTTTTCTAGTTTTTCAATTTCTGTCTAATTCAGAAAAGAAAAATATTTCAGTTTCTTCCATTCAACTCCAATTACATTTTTTCTTAAAAAAAAAAATTGAATGATGAAATCACATATATTTTACTCCAAAAAAAATCATACATATATACGAATTAAGTAGAATTAAAAGTCTTATAAAAAAGTAAAATTAAAAGTGGACTCAAATGGCTATGATATATTTTTTTTAAATAAAAAGCTTGATCAATGAGAAAAAAAGGAAAAAGATTTTTAAAGTACAAAATGTTTGTGAGGTTACAAAAAAAATATAAAAGACTTTGGAGTTGTTGTGCGGGTGTAAATAATTAAAGAGAGAAATAGAGGGGTTAAGTATATTTATTTTGTCATTTAATGTAATTATAATAGGAAAGTAATATTATAAGAATTATTGAGGGGTGCCAATAGTTCAACTCTAACTAATTTTATGGTAATATGTGCTTTCTACTCTTCTATTTAGAAGATATGATAGGTCCCAAGGTGGTGATCAAGAAAATTTTAATTTTAATTTTAACCTTTGTTGATAAAGTAGTTAAAGTTATATTTAAATTAATTTAAATCATTATTTTTTCTTTTAAAAATTAGAGGATGGGCAAAGCCCTAATTTATTTTATTTAGACTTTTATCTTTCCCAAGATTTAAACCCGGTGGTCAATTAAATAAAACTACTTGAAAACCACTAGATCACACCTTTGGAATAATTTTAATCATTATGAGCCTCCGGCTTGTGTACAGACATCCACATGCTTGACTTATAAAAATAAAGAAGAATTTCTTGTTATAAACCACCCTACAGGTTTATTCATTTTTTGATGTAGTATTTAGTATTTTGAAATACGCATTAGATAATCATGATACGGCACCTTTAAAGTCTTCTTCAATCACTAGCTTGTAAACTAAAGCTTATTGCGGCAGCAGTTGCTCAAGATTTGGGTACTACAAAACTGCTTAAAGATGACACTTAAAAGTTAAAAGTGGCTTATAATGAGTCGTCCAAATGTGTCGTTTTTGTAGTGGTCATCTATAGTGGTCAACGAAAGATGACCCTGTTTTAAATGTCATCCATTATAATAAATTTATAGATGACATATATTAGTAATGCTATCACGTAATGAAAAATCAGAACCTTGACAAATTACAATGTCATAACCTCATTTGTTGTACATAATTTGATGATTATGTCACGAAGTTGAAATGGTGGAAGAAGATGTTATTGGTGCTCGTGGAGGAGAAGCGAGGAAAGGCATTGGTGGGATTTGCAAGGCTTCTTTGCTTTCTTGCAACATTTCTATCACTCTGTTCATGGGCGGCCTGTTCGATGGACGAGTCTGCATACACCACAAACCAACAATAATCATCTTCTTGACAATTTCACTTTCCTCACTGGTCACAACACCAGGCAATTTTAATTCTCTGCCCTGGTCGACATGCTTGTAAATCCAATGTGGAAAGTATATCTCGCTAGAATGATCAATGCCAGAATCACGGTAATTTTTGCATCCAACCAATTCCATAATCATCATTCCGTAGCTATACACATCAGACTTGTGTGAAACTTCTCCAAAGTTTCTATTGAAAACTTCTGGAGCAATGTAGCCGATTGTCCCTCTAGCCTCCAACATCGACACGATGCTCTCTTTCTTAAGGCAAAGTTTTGCCAGACCAAAATCTGAGATCTTAGGAACAAAATCTTCATCAAGGAGAATGTTTTGAGGTTTTATGTCGAAATGCAAAATCCTTGTCGTGCACCCCCGATGCAAGTATTCAAGCCCTTTGGCTATGCCGACAACGATTTCATACATTTTGTCCCATCCCAAGTGCTGACCACTAGGCTTCGAAGTATTCCCATTGTGCACGAATTTTTCCAGGGATCCATTAGGCATGAACTCATATACAAGGGCTCTCTTGCTACCCTCTAAACAAAAACCCAGTAATGTGACAACATTAACATGGGATGTTCTACTGATGCTTGCAACCTCATTAATAAATTCTTGTCCATTCCCTTTGGATGTATTGAGGAGCTTTACTGCTACAAGACGACCGTCAGACAACTTCCCTTTGTACACACGGCCATAACCTCCTTGACCGAGCTCGTCTTTGAACGAGTTAGTCATTTTCTTAACATTTGGAAAGCTGTACCTTTTGGGAGCAAGAGATACATAATTTCTAATGAAAGCCTCAAGGTCTTGATCACTCTTTGTTGCCTTTCTACAACAGACGGTCCATAAAATTGATGAGTTGTTTTTCTTTCTGAATATACAAATAATTGCACAGGTGATTATTATTCCCATCATTCCGCCACCAAAAGCTGTTGAAACAAATAAGTAAGCAAGTATTGAATAGATGCTGACTACAGTTGTTTCTCTACACTCGTCATTATCTACGTAGCTAAAATAATTTTATGATGCTTTCTTTTCTAATAAATAATTTCAATCAATTGGTTAACAAACGTTAATGAATGGTCAATCAAGATCAATCCTAAGACCGATTTGAAAATAGTAAGATTGATTAAAGATTAAAGAAAGACACCAGATATTTCTTGTAGTTCAGCAAGATTAGCTTGCTTCGGCACTACGAAATAGCCACAGCAAGCTTTATTGACGACACGGGATTATAAGATAAACCCAGCTTGTATCAGAGAACAATTCTGTCTTACTTGACTCTTCCTAATTCTGATTCAATAACAAAATATCTTGCCATATTACTCTGGTCATCAACTCTATACCCTGCTTCAGTATCTGTTTGCTGTTACAACCGGCTTTAACTAACTCTGCAAGTGGGTCCAGCAGTTGCCAACTAAGCAATTGACACGTCAACTGTTTCTTCTAAACATGCATTTGGATCCACAGTTTCTTTTAGTAATTTGATTCATTTTTGTTTTGTTATTTCATATCAAGAATTATATATATGTATATACAGATTTTTAGACTCGACGTAATATCGTTCAAAAGAGTATGGCTCGAATCTTTTTTAAGTAATATTATGCTCTCTATGTGGTTAGGATAGAATATCCCATTAAACTATATGTTTCTTTTACTGCTAGTCCACAGGAAAAAAAAAAGTGCCCTCTCCCAGTGACAGTTGATGGAAATAATGTTATTCATTGTGTCAATAAGAAATGCAAATGAAAAAAGAAACAAAAGAATGGATCAGTTATATTACCTACGCCAAACCTCAATGTCCAGCTACCATTGTCTGAAAGAGTAATAAATCAAGGGAATAAAGAGTCAGAAAGAACAGATACCTGCATATTGCAATAATATGGTTGTGCATACTTCATGTGCTGACTCTAATTCGAAGTCAAACAATCCAGAAATTTAGATTCGCTAGAACTAGCTCAAAATTCAGACACTTGTACATGCTAAATTAGCGTCAATTATACGTATATTTCAGGACTCTTTTAGATTTCTTTATAATTTAATTTAGAAATTCAACAGACAAGAAACAATATCATATAATTCCACTAAGGATAAATTTCGGATTATCCCTTGTAAATTGATTATGTTTAAATCAATCATTTACTTTTGAAAAATTATAATTTACTCACATTTTTGTTTAAAAGAAGAAGAAAAAAATAGAAGTGGGTTGATGATTTTTTTTTTGTCTTTTTAGTTCTTATAAAAATAAAGAATAAATTAAGATTTTCAAAGATAAAAGAGTGATTTAAAGATAGTAAATTCACAAGAAAATGTTGAAAATAAAAATTCATAATTTAGTAAACTATGTAGTAACCCTTCTTTGTTTCAACTTAAGTAATTAACTACTCTAATATTGTGGAAGTTTAGGAGTGTCTAAACATGGTTTACCATTAAGTGAAACTTGTTTGGAATCATTTTAAAAACTTAATTTGTAGGTAATGACTATGGTGGAGCTGCTCCCTCATGGAGCATTGATGATATTTGTTAGATTATAACAGTAAGTGTAAATTTAATATTTATCTATATATTCATACAGTTATCATCAGTTCTCCTCTGTGGAACAGATTCAATATAGTCCCCCTAATTTGTATGGTACCATAAGGATATTCCTCATATTTATTGGGACTCGAAACCTTTGGGACCACAATACGAAGGCCTTATTACTATTTTCCCCAGAATGGATACCAGATATTCCATAAGTTCCCACACGAATGGGGCTGTTGCACGACATGTACAGTTCGTCAACATCGCCATCGCCTTGAGATGCAGTAACGGCAATCAAGAAGCAGATCATGAAGGTGAGGATGGGGTTGAGAATTGGCGGAGGGAAGAGAGATGCCTCGTGATTTTGTACAACTAGTCTCTTCGTCTTGTTGAGGTGAACGAAGACTTGGTAAGATTATATGGGTTTCATTTGCTTAATTTCAATTTTGAAATGAAATTTGTGAGAGCGATCTGTGGAATTTCATTATGTAAACGCAGAAAATAGTTGCTCAGGCAAACAAATTAATTAAAGGTGAGCCCCTTTAGAATTTTCCACGAGAGAGACGGAAAAGCGATGGGAGTTGACTCTTGACTTTTTCGAGTGTTGCATCCAAAATCACTGAAATGAACGTATGGCTTGGTGCAAATCGGGTGAGGTTAGTTAAAAACAGATGGCTCCTAAGTTGCATTTCTACGGTCCCTTTTAACAAGTTTTGGTCCAATTTGTAGCTACATGGAAGTTTCTTAATCGATCAAAGCAATTCAAGACTTATTTGCCATTGTGTATGATTGTTCTCATTTAAAAGTTACAGCATGTTTATAAATATTTATTATTGTAATTTAGAAGTTAAGAGCTAATTTGGTAATGTTAGAACTTTTAAAATAATTGTCATTAATCGTGTTGTAAAAATAATTAGTTCTCAAGAGAATTAGTTAAACATTGTGGTAAAATTTATTTTTAAAAGTGTTATGAGTTTTAAAAATAATTGTATGTGCTTAGTAATCTGACTGTTAAACTATTGTAAGAATACAAATAACTAAAATAGACATAATATTAAATAAAATTTGTTTATACATATATAAAATTGTATGCATAAATTTTTTTTATTGTGTATATATAAAAATAATAAGTAGAATAAATATTTTTGGATGATTAATTTTTTTTTATCTTGTTATCTCAACATAATTTACAATAAAATAATCTATTTATATTTAATGATTTTATTTCGTAATTCGAGAGTAATAATTCGAGGCAATAAGAGTCAGAAAAGATATTCGCATCAACATGGTTGTGCATACTTGTGCCAACTCTAATTCAAAATCAAATAAACAATCTAGAAATTTAAATTAGCTAGAATTAGCTCAAAATTCAGACACCTGTGCTTGCTAAATTAGTGTCAATTGTACCTATGCTGCGTGCCGGTTTTAGATTTCTTTATAATTTAATCTAAAAAAATAAAAATTCAAAAGATAAGAAGAAGTGTTATATTTCCTCTAATACGGAAAATGTTAGAAATAAAATTTCGGAATCCAGTAAACTATGCAGTAGCCCTTCTTCATTTCAACTTGAGTTAGTCTAATATTGTCAAAGTTTAGGAATGTCTAAACACAGTTTCTAAGTGAAAGTTGTTTGGACTCATTTTTAAAGCTAATTTTTAATATATAAACAGCGTGGACTGGCAAAGCCGCATGAACTGGCAAACAAACCGAGCCTAAGTTTTGACGATTAAAAGATTTGTAACGATAATACGAAAAATGAAGGGCTTAGATGCATACCGTGACGAGGAGGATTAAGGCACGAAAATTTATCTGAAGACTGATTAGATCCGCATATCCCTCCAGATTGAGAAGAAGTACATGTCGAACAGAGCTTATCGTCCGCATCATATCTCACTTCGAACCCTTGATTCAGAGCCTCAATCAATCTACCATCCGTAAGATAACGAATATTGAGATGTGCCAGTTGTATGGGGACTTTGATAACACTGGAACATGAGTTGCTAAGATTGTGAAGCGGCGAGTCATTATAGTTGTCGATCGTGTAAAAGGATCTTGGAACTACTTCACCTTCTGAGGTACAATTATAATAATTTTTGCCCAGCTGTGAGGAGAAATCACCGGAGCAATCATAGAATAAACTGAGGTTTCGAACCTTCTCAGTGTAACTAAATAGAGGGTCGCTGATACTGGATTTCCGAATTGATTCAAGACAATCTCTACCCAAATAATCAGCTATAACAATTCTCATGATTGGATGTGTATTGTTAATCTCTAAAACTTGAAAACTTTGATGTCCGATTCGTATGGTAGCATAGTCATTATCATGACATTGGAGCTCGAAACCTTGGCGACCACAATACTGAGGCCTAATATTGCTTCCCCAGAATGGATACCGGATATCCGGTAAGTTCCCACACGAGTGGGAGCCGTTGCATGACTTGTACTGTTCGTCAGCATCGCCATCGCCTTGAGATGAAGGAACGGCAATCAAGATGCAGATCATGAAGGTGAGGATGGAGATGAGAATTGGCGGAGGGAAGAGATGACTCATGATTATGTACAACTATAATCTCTTTGGAAGAAACAAAGACTTGGTAAGATTATATGGGTTTTGTTTGCTTGTATGAAGAGGTAATTGCCTAGTGCAACATTTCAATGAAGAAATCAATTTTTTTATAATTTGAAAAGCAGCTGCGAAAGCAATTTGTAGAAAATTTTATAACGTATAGACTAGCTAGGTCCCATGACAAATAAATTAATTAAAGGTGAAGAACCCCATTTGAATTTTCCACGAGAGAGCCAGACTGAAATCCAATGGCCGTTGACTCTGACTTTTAGAGAGGGTTTGCAGCTACATGGAAATTGCAGAATCGATTGAAGCTTTTAATTCTTTAGTTGAATTAAAAAGCAATTGGAAGAATAATATAACTCCTCATATTCTATTGCTTTTCCATGTCACCTAAACGAATGGGCTTTGGCTGAAGACTGATGTGCCCAAAAGTAATGTCCCCTAAAACATATAAATAGCGGCATAGCACAAACTTATTAAAAATTCAGAGTCTAGATTAGTATGTAGAGGATTTTAATTCTCATATATCTAGTCCTAATTTTTAATTACCAAAAACTCCTTTATTAGTCTATGGTGCCTCCTCTTAACTCTAAGGTGAAAGATTATTGTGAGAGTTTATTATTATACTACGCTTCAGTTGTAGTATACTTTGATATATTGGGTTGTTTGTACACTTCAATTTTACTGGATTCTGACTGTATTGTATAAATTTTTTTTTTAAAAAGAAGTCTTAATTATTAATTATTTGTTATAATATTGGAGCTAAGGGTGCTGGTTCATCTCATCAATCTTATCTCTAATAACTAGCTCGGTAGCTACTTAAAGACTAGAAAAAATTAAAATAGTATATATATCCCTTTGTATCGGTTAAAAATAAATCAATAAATAAAGAAGTATCGTGTGTGCATACCTGGAGCTGTACTAGGATTAGCGGCGGCACTGTTTGCTGGTGGCTGCGTCCTAGAGCATGTCCTTGGCGAAGGTTGATACGGGCAAAAGCAAGTAAAATCATTAATAGTCCTGTTATATCCACATTTCCCGCTTGAAATAAGGCAATCATTGCATGGCCCTTGGTCTATAATCCACTTAACCTCGAAGCCCTCTTTTATAACTTGATCAAAGTTCCATAAATAAATTGTAAATCTTTCAACAGCAAATGCCAGCACTGGAATCAAGAGACTGATCTTGCATCTGCTTGAAAATTCATCATTACTTGAAATTGCCGGCGCAGTGAAGTAACAATTACTGGACCAGTTATTTATCGGACAAGTAAACTCCTATAACCGTGGCTCATGATCTTCAGTCAGATGATCACAGTTGTAAAGCAAGCTGGCGTTTTGGTCGCTGAATATGTACTCGGAAGAGATTGAACTCCAAAATACTGTTGATAAAGCTTACAGGACAAATGTTCAACATGAAATCTGCTTTTGCAATCTTCAGGATTTGAGTGTCATGATAGATTTCGATGATATCATACTTCTGGGAATTGATATCAATGGTGGCTCTTTCTCCCTGGCAATCAAGCTTGAAGCCTGGATGACCACAATAATCAGGCTGGTCGTTTCTCCAAAAAGGATAGCCAATACCGGTGAAATTTCCTCAGCTGAAAGAAGCATAACAGTTGGAATATGCCTCCTTATAGACATTAACATATCCTGAGAAAACTAGTGGGAATTGAAGCTGGCTGAACATAAGGATGAAAATAGAGATTCTGAAAATAGAGGAACTCATGATCCACAAATTGATTAACACGAGATATATAATTTAGCGGAAACTTTCAAAGACAGATTAGCTGTTAAAGGATAGTGCCACCATTAATTTACTAAAATAAACCAACTCCTTTCAGTTGTTGACTTAAGGTATGGAAATTGGAAGTAAACGAGGTCCAGTTTGAAGTAATTAACTGAGAGAATTCGGCCAAATACAAGAGTTGACTTGAAATCCTTTGCTAGCTTCCTAGTATTTGGATATGTGAAGTCTTGTTTGAATGGCTGATATACTCTGACAATTCATCAATTTATTTTTAGTACGCAATTGATGATGAAATCAATTGATTGCGGTGATTTTGAAGTAATAGATTTATTCTTTATTTGGACTTCGGAGTAAATATTAATTAAGGAATAGGCCAGAGGCACAGAACCCACAAACTCTATCATCTGTCACTGAATAAGTGTTTTGAAAGTATATTTATCAAAACAAATTCACAAAAGTAAAAAAACAGAGTGTCTAATTTTACTAATAACTAAAATTTGACAAGAGCCGGATAACATTGGACATTGGTTAATTAACTCGTATTTCCCTAGGTGCCACTTTCAATGTAGAATATATTCTGAGAGGATTGAAAAAAAATGATAATAAAAAACATTCTGCAGATGTTAGAAAATTTACACAGGTTAAGTTCAAAAGTAAATGAAAAAACATAAAAATAAAAAAAATTAAATAAAATACACTTTTTAACTTTTATTTAACGCAGCTATAACATACAAAACCCAGTTTTTAAAGCTTAATCTAATAAAAATAATTTTTTAAACTATAAATTTGCGAAACATAATAAAATTATTTTTAAAAAACTAAACATGAAAATTTATGTTTTTTGGCCCAACATTTAAAAAAAAAGAAGGAGGAAACAAACAAAAGAGCCAAGCCCGACCAAGATGAGCCCAACAAAAAAAGTCCAACATTTGCCATCCCTTCCTTTAAACAATAAAACATGGTCAACTTTCTCATTAGCTTGGAAGTCAAGAAATAAAGATCCCCTAATTTAACTTGTTCAACTTCATATTTAGAATTTTTTTTTTAGTAAAAAAAATCATATTTAAATCCCACTTGAATTTATTAAATTAAATTAATAGCTGGTGATTAAAGATATTCTACGGGTGAGTAAGGGGATTTTTAAACCCTTTTGAACTCTTTTCCTCACAGTCTATAGTTACAAATCCTTCTCTGAAGTGATAGTGGAGTTAAAATTTTAAGTGTAGAGACTATGCCTTTTCTTTGAAAGTTCATTGTTTTATCATTTATGAAATTCTTTACAAATTATGAATTTATTAAGGATTTTAATTTGTGCTCTCCAAGTAATCTACCCTCTCAATCTAACCATGGATCATCTTGCCCTTAATCCAAACATCACAGAGCCTTCATTGTAGTGCGTACTATGTATGGAGAAATCAATTTGTCTTTTTATATTCAGCTGACTGTTTTTCTTCATCAACAAGGCATGATTAACTTGTCTTGAACGTTTCTTGCATTAGGGTGAAATTGAACAAGGTTGGGCCTCTGTGCTTTGATTTCCATAGTGGGGTTAGACCTGATATTAGCAGGGGCCCATCATTTTATTTTCTAGAAGTGCAGCTACAACTAACAGGTTAATTTTCGTAAATTTTGTCAGAATGGAGAACGTCTGAATAGCCCTGCTATGAGTTTGTGTGACAACTTCATGAGGATCTCAGTTTCGGTGTATCTCTGCGATATTTCATCTTTTAAGATCATTGAACTTGCCTTGACTCGCTTGTACGTCCTTTTTTATACTTGCCATTGCCAACATGGAGTTTTTAGTTGTTTATTGTCATAAAGAATTCCTAGAGTTTATAAGCCTAAATCAAACCTAGAGATTGTCATTCATTAGAGAAATTTGGTGAAAAGTAGTTTTCAAGGTTTGTTAGAGGTATTAAAGAAATGGTTTAATTTGTAATCATATTAATTTTATCATTGCACGTGTTCGTGCATGCACACACACACACACACACAAAGATTTCCATGCAAACATGTTTAGATTTTCATGCATAGATTTTCGGACCTGGAGCTTTCTCACAGCAGCAAAATTACATATATTTAACTGCTTTTCTCTCTTGATTTCTTTTTGTCCCTTGTTTTGGCCCTTAATCTGGTTTTACTATTAATTCTATTATTTATTATCTTTGCTTAGTCTTAATTTTCTAGTTTTACCATTCATTGTCTACAATTTACAGAGTTCAAGTTGGTATACAATCACCAAAAGGGATCACAACTATCGGGGGATATTGCAAAGTTTTTAGTGACTTCCTAAATTTAAATAATTTTAGATTTATTATTGTTTTGATGACGTATTTGAGGTGTATTGTTCTTTTTTTATTTTTTTGATTACATGAGACTAATGCTCAAATTACAACTCATATTACATGAGAATATAACTGATATTTACAAATAACATATCAATACTGATTTTAACCCTCTTAAATATTCGAGGGATGTCTACTCTCAGGCGAAAGCGCCCACTTAAATTTAATTGAGGAAGAAATAACCCCCACAATGCATTGTGGGGGTTCGAACCGCTGCTCTCCAATTTGGAGAGCAGCAGCTCTCACCACTCGGCCAAAGGCCGAGTGGCTGTGTATTGTTCTTTTCATGTACTGTTGTTTGGCACTCATTTTAAGCTTACTATTGTTTATTAAAATTTAACTCATTTTAGACTTATTATAGTTTTGATATACTCATTTTCTGCATATTGTTATTTTTATTCTTCTTTTAATTGTCAAAATTTAGAAACATTTAAAATTTACAAGATTATGCTCTACTCCACCCACATTTGAGATGACTCATCATTTTATAGAGATTTTAAGTAGATTGACTCATGATTTTATAGAGAGTATTGCAAAGGAAAATCATAAAATAGGTGGGTTAGATCTTGGATGCAAATTAGGCAAAAAATTTTAACGAAAGATTTGCTGTAAAATATTCAGACTTAAACCCAAAATCTTGTAAATCTATTCAAACACATGCTTGAGGGAGAAATAAAATTATGTACCTTGATTAGCCATAATTGATCATTGCCGCTCAGCTTCCTTTTCAGCCTTGTCATTTAGTCCAAATCTACAAGTTGCTGCCTTGATCCAGTTTTAAAGTTGCATACACAAAAACCAAGCAAAGCAAAAATGAGAAAACGTTCTCTACACTCTTCGCCAAAGAACAGTAAATTTTAATGGGTCAGAGTTATTTAAATAGTATAGTTGATTGTAAGAATCTCTCAAATGTTAATATAAAAATGTCCATTTTATTACAAGTTAAAATAACAAAATTAAAGATTATATTTGTTCATAATATATTTATATATATATATATAGGACATAACAAAATTAGATTTATTAACGTAATATTTGATTACTTAGTAAATGAGTCTATCAAAATTGTTACTTAATATTTGACATCACTACTAGAAAAATGAATTACTATGACAGAGAATATCTTTCATCCGACCCCCTTATGACAGAATTTCCATCTGTCATTATAGCCCATGTCATAAATCTATGACAACATTTTATTTATCACATGTTCCTGTGACAGTGTATATCTATCACGCATATGTCATGAACCAAGCAACATCGTTTTGTAAGACTTTTGAGAATTAATTAAAAATTTTAGCAGGTAATTTAAATTATATTGAATTTAGTGGGCTTTTTCAAAATCTTTCATATATTAATGATTCACATTCTTTGTCATGAGATTTAAGGTTTAAAAAAATAAAATTATTATTTTTAATTTTGAAATTATAATAATACTAGTTAATATTATTTAAATTCCACAATTTTGAAATAGAAATAACAAAAGACACGTTTTCAAATTTGAATTAACTGAAATAAAAATTATATTCAAATTCATAAAAACTATCAAATATGACCATATACTAAAAATTTCAATTACTTGAAACTTCCAACAAATAGTATCATAAAAATACATAGTGAATCAAATCTGTAACAATAGCTCATAAATTCTCTACAATATTCAATCACTACCCCATCATTAAAAAAACAATTAATCCGCAAAAAGAACACTGATAGTAAATTCCCAACAGCCACCAACATCACCTGAAACACAGATTACATTTAGATGAGAGCTAGAAGAATATATATTAGCGTATTGGCCACTTACAATTAACCCAATTCATGATAAAGTATTTTTCCAAGATTACAAATTAATTAATGCACAACATCTAACAACATAAAACCTCCGTTACATAATTAAATAAAATCCATCAAAATAGTATCCTCTTCTCTTGATTCCCCTATTCTCCTAAAGTTTCACCATCCTTTTCTTTATTTCTACTCTCTCTCTTTTTTTTTTTTTAATCTTCTCTTTATTCTTCTTCCACTGTACTTGTTCAAATTTGTTTATCAATCTAAGTTCTAAAACACATATATTACACTAAGACTCCAAGCAACGCAAATCCATTTAACTTGTTCATTAGGGCAAGACAATCTTGGCTAAGAAGCAGCATGTGGAAGTATTTCAAAATGACTAGAGAAAGACTTGCTCTAGAACTATGAAAATTGGCATATAAAAAGAAATAGAAAAACACTAAATAAACAAACCACCAAAGATTTCATCACATAAAGCAAGGGCAAATTATGTGAGATTTCATCACATGAAGCAAGGGCAAAATTATTATCACATCCCACTTCACACAACTCATTACATACCTTACCTCAAGGCATTACCTCAAGAACAAATACTCTGAAAAATCACGGATATCATTTGGCTTGGAATGATCAGCAGAAAACAAAAAGCGTTAACAAAGTGCTGCAGCAATGATATCAGAACAATTTCAAACTTAGATAGAATCTCACTTGGGGAGTCCAATATTCTCATCAAACCTTCAACTTTTATAAAATTTCACCAGATGGAGCAAACCAACTCAATCAATTTCCTGTACAATAGTGCGTATATATCATATATCAATATTGAGAACTGGTAAGTGCAACATGGTCCACAAACCAAAACATTTCCAACTAATAAAGCACAATATGTGACAAATCAAATAAAAAAAATATCTTCCAAAAAGTTCAACATGTCAATTAAGAGAAAAATTATAGGATTCATATCAGTGCATCCATAAATGGCCTAGTTTCTCTATCAACAAGTTAGTCATAAGCACAAGTCAAAATAAATCATTTCACTGAAATGCTAGAAGACCAAGCAAATAACCACAATCACCACCACACAAAGCATTTGCATGTCCAAAAATGTAGTTCACAAAGATTTTACTGAGGATATCTTTCTAATAGAAAAACACAAGCACCAATCAATTGTAATGGGTTTGAGAACTACCAAAGTAGTTTTCACAGTTGAAGAATAGTCTCTTACAAAAATTCACTTTATGCGAATACCTCTGGTGAATAGATTTTGCATACATTTTGGTAACATACAATATTGGACCTACAATGTGCTCAATATATTTAATAAATAAAGGTGAGAACAATAACAATACCTTAGATGTTGTATTAGCTAAGGCAAACGTTGCTTCAATCCGAACTCTCCAAAAAGCCTAGAAACAACAGAAAAATTCCTTAATTGTATTTCATTAAAAGTAAGTCAAATCAAAACCAAATATACCTCTAAATTTGGTTAACTTGTCACTAAGGAAATTATTCAGTGTGCCAACAACATTGAAAAAAAGACGGGGCAGAGCGTCTAGACTGCTGTAATTGCTCGTGCCTGAGCAACAACATCTCTATTCTTCTCTAACAGATTTATCTGATAAATCAAAACAGTCATTTAAGATTGTTATCGAATTAATTAAGTAAACAATGTTAAAAGTTTGTATCGTCACCATCTACTCAATAAAGAACAATAAAGAAGTAAAAATAGAGAAGCCATCACTCTACAGTCAAAAAATTTCTCTCACTTTCTCGCCAGCCAAACACTCCTTTTCCTCTCTCAAAACCTCGTCTTACCACTCAAAACTCACTAAATTTCAGCTCAAATTCTGCCAAAAATTTACCCTAAGTCGAAGACGTAGCAGCTAACTCGCTGTCTTTCTCACGTCGCCAACTCCTCGTAGTACAATCTTCTCCGATCCGACTCCACGTAAATAGCACGCTGCCACTCGCGTGTCACGGAATCGTTCCACGAAGGCCATAAAGCGGAGCCATTGGCATGTTAGTTGAATTAGAGAGATAAATATTGAGATCTAATTGTATTCTAACTATACACAGCTATAGTTGAATTAGGATCCAGTGCTTATATTTTGCAAAGCAAAGAATCAATGATCGATTTATTTTTTGTTTTTATTTTTTTATTTCTCATACCTAACAACCATTGATTCAGTTCTCAATAAAAATTCAGTTTAGTTCTGAATCTTTAGCTGCTATACTTAGAAGAGTTTGATCCCTTTTTCATAAAACCCAATTTTGGAAAACATGAATTTGGAAATATGAATAATATGAGCAAGTTTTTTTTAAAGTATAGAGCAAAATATCTTAATGTTGATAGAATTTAATCGAACAGGAAGAAAAATCACATTGACTATGGAAGGGCCAGCGAAAGGCAAATACGCAGGTGCTTCTCACATTGAACTGGACTGTTGGCATGTTCAAACATGTTGACGTGGAAATAACTCAACTAGACATCAAATTAAATTAAAGTCTAGTCAACTACATACATTACGATGATCATGACCAATCATTGGATGAAACAAATGACCAACAAAAGTAATTACTGATAAAAAAGAAACAAAGTTATGAAAAATAGGATTCTCAAGAGAATTTACAAAAGCTTTAGCCAAGCCAATGTTTTGTATGTGCTACAGATAAATAGATCTCTTTGGGTAGAGCTTTTGCAGGCTCACTCCATTGTTGATTACCCGTGGCTTCTTATGGGAGATTACAATGCAACTTTGGGTGTTCATGAGCAGCAAGGTGGCACAATACCACGTTGTATTTCTTGTGCTGATTTCCATAATTTTTGGGATTGTTTTTATCTTATGCAGATTGTTAGCCTAAAGGGCTACACATAATGTAATTTTCATGATAACAAACATGTATCTTTAGTAAAAATAATAAATATTGTATTTCACATTTTCATTAGTTTTTGAAGGATAATATTTATGCAAGTGAATCAAGTGAAATCAAGATTGAAGACATATTTGATCTCACATTTTTGTGATTAAAGAAACTATAATATATTTACTATTTTTTTTCAAAATTATTATTTAAATATCATATTAATTACATATTATTAATTTTTATTTTACATTTATAATTTTTTTCATAGCAGATGTAATTTAAAGGTTACATCACCTCAAATACCAAGAATGACCTGAAATAGAAAAACTAATTGGGGTCCTAAATTACTTGAGTAGTCTTAATTGTTTGATTATCTACAATTGTGGTAGAAGTAGAGGCAACGGTTCAATTTGAGTTTTGCAAATTCAGTTCTATTTTGGTTTTCTTTAAGAGAACGGAAACATGTTTTGGTATATCTAATTAGAGATAATTATACAAGTTCTTAATCTTAACGTAGGATAAAATTTCAAAAATATAAAAAGGTAAATGCTCATTTAGTTCTTAATGTTAAGAGTTAAATTATTCAGTTGCTTCCTCTATTTTTTTTTTAAACAGATTATATGAAAGAGAAGGGCGTGAAGCAAAGTTCCATCTGAAGACATTTTGTTTCCACATATATATCCCTTGAGAATTCCTACATGCCGAACAGTAAGTGTTATCTGCATGATATATGACCTCAAACCCTTGATTCAGAACCTCTCCCCATTCTCCTGCCAATCAATAATTAATCAGAGGAATATGAAAATGTGTTTCAATAATTAGTTTTTGTGAATATGAAAATGTGTTTCATAGCTTCATTTGAAGTTAATATAAAAAATGAAATAACTGAAAATATTTTTAGTAATTTATCTGAAAAAATATTATTATCACATCGATGAAAAAACAAAAATGCGAAAAAGAAATTGTTCAAACAGTAGTTTATATGTGCGCATAGCAAAGCAAATGGCTAGATGTCATGAGTCCCATTTAATTTAATTGAACGCATGCAAGATGAGAGGGCTCTCTAAAAACAATATTTGCTTTGATAACTTTGGAAAAAGAGCTGCACTCATTTCTCACTCATCTTGCAGCAGCATAGAAGAGATGGTTATATATAAAATTGAAAATTAATTGTATTATTTATATATGTGTATTAATTAATTATATTATTTGTAATGTATTCTATAGTTTTACAAGTGTCAAGAGAAATCACAAGATATATTGGTTAGATTTGGATGCAAATTGGGCGAAATTATTAACAAAAGGTCGCTTAACTGCTACATACCTTACTATGAATCACGTACCGTGAACTGATTCCTTTTAACATAAGTTTTGGTCCCATTTGCAGCTACAGGGAGATTGCACAATCGATCGAAGCGATTTAATTAGTTGAATTAAAAGCAATTGGACGAATGTTAAAACTGAGCATATATATTCTCTGAAGCTTTTACATGTCCGTGAAACGAAAAGGCTTCCAGTAACGCACCCAAAAGTCGGGCTTGCGGAATTTACCAAGACGTCAACAATTCTAATGGTTTAAAGATTGACATCATGTGAATCGACGTGCAACTAACCCTTGCGTTATAAAATATAATAGGAAATATTGAGGTGCTCTTGATCTTGAACCATTGTCTCTCTAAGATCTAATCTTAGTTATTAAATCTAAGTTGAAATTATATAATAGTATAAATTTATGAGAGGTTATTAACATCAACAATGCATACCCCTCATTCAAGAAGTGACTTGGTTATGAGTATAATTTATCTACATATTTTACCGTTTATTATAAGTGTATTAGTTATTTTTATTTGTCATTTTTAATTGATTGAATTATTTTATTGAACAGATAATAAATTTGAGATTAAGGTCTATTTTGGTATTTAGACGCTGTAATTTTTAAGTTACAATTATTATGAAAAAAAAATTTATAACTATGAAATAATTATTAATAATATATAATAAACATAATTTTCAAATAATAATTTTAAAAAAATAAAAATATTATAAGTTTTTCATAATAAATGTGGTTGATCAAATCAACTTAAATTTCAAACTACAGCCGTTATTATTTACTAAAAATTTTAGTATTATAATTTTTAAACTATAACTGTATAATTTCAATAAAGCCCAATCCATGATGATGATGAAGGAGTCACACGTGCATGTCATTAAAAGGGCTTGAACGGGTAAAGCCTTTTCAAATTGTAAAAGATTATGGGCTTTAAAAATTGTAAAGCCTTTCGGCTTTAGGAACAGAAGAGGTTGGTGGCTTAACATTATAAAAGCCAACCTTCGGCCTTGACACGGGGACGAATAAAAGAGACGGAAGCCGCCGAAAGCAATTGAGCAGCAACCACGAATTTATTTCCACGACTGATTTTATGAAGTTTGTTGCAGGAAATAAATTACTTTTTATTTAATTAATTTCCATATTTTAATGTTTATGATTCTTATTTCACATATTTAGTTCAATACTATTAAATCTTTTCACTAATTCTTTTTTATATTATTGATTGTTGTAATTAATATTTGACTAAACTTGTACTTGAATGTATAATGTTTACATATGATTATCTTTAATTTTGTGTCATTCATTAAATTATTTATATAAAATACTTAGAAAACTTTTGACTCTTAATTATTCAATATTACTTATAAGGGATGCTTAGATATCATATTATTAAGTAGAAAAATAACCTACATAAAATTAATTTTAATTGAACTTAACTATTATATTCATGCGTAGACATATATTAATTTCGAGTTGTCACTTTAAAATTAAGAATTGATTGATAATTAGATAATTGTTAAGTTGAACAATGGTGGATTTTGAAATCTTAGTAGCATCAACCTCTTGAATTCTTGTGTTAACTTACTCATTTTAATTTTTATTGCATCTTTGGTTTTAATGTTGTCAAACAAAATATTTTATTTTCAATTAAGGTATGGTTATAATTAGCTTAGATTAAATTTTACTTTCCTAAAATTTGACAATCTTTATGAGTTCAACCTCGTTATTCTTAATTTATATTTCAATTGACTCGTGTGCTTATGAGTACATTAAAATTTGTGCAACACTTGCTTACTTAATACATCTCTAAATGCTATCAATAAATAAGAGCCAAGGTTGTCTGATTTCTCTCATCAATCTCAAGTCTCATAAGTCATAACTAAGAGCATCTCCAAAACACTATTCAAATAAAATTTTACTTCTTATTTGAAGAGTTATATCAATATTAAATACTTCAAAAGACACGTTAATTTAGATTCTTCAAATAAGATTTGTTTCTCACTCTTCAATATTGCCAAGTGAGTTTCTCCCTCTTCTATTAATATTTTATTATTATTAATTGAAAAGATAAGACTGCTATAATTATTATTCATGTTTCCTTTCAAAAACGAAGGGTAGTTAAATTTGATAGTGGGAAGATTTAATTAAAATAATGTTAACTTGTTCTTATTTGATGAGTCTTGTGGAGGGGATTGTATTTTTCCATCCTCTTATTTGTCATATCAATAAGTAAATTGATATTTGAAGAGTCTTTTGAAGATTTTAAGGCCTAAAGAATTTATAGTATAGAGCAACTTGAAAAGATTATGAAAAATAATGTATATATCCTTATTTATCATTTTAAAATATATGAATTAAAAAATAATAATGTATTGCATACCTCGAGTAGGATTAGCAGCTACAATAATGTTTTCTGGTTTCAACTGTTAGAGAATAGCCTTTGGTAAGGACTATCACATAAATTCTAGAAATATTTATATTATATCACCAAGAATTAATAAATCGAATATGAGAAAGCACACATGAATCCATAATAACTAATTGTTCTCTATAGTCATGTGGTTTGTCTTCCAAATCAATACATTTTCCTAGGAAATCATTTAATTTTCTCTCTGTCCTCTCTCTCATATAGGATGTCAGGAAAAAATAGAATTTTATGTATGATTTAGGGACCATAATCACTTATATAAACAACTTTCCCTATTATCTTTTGGTATTTCTATTTTAACCCATCATAAAAATAAAAATTATCCTTAAGTTTCTATACATTAAAAGCCTACATTCTATTTGATATATTAAAGTTCAAATTATTAAAAACCTTAATAGATTATCTTTAATTGAACTTAACACCTTATATAATAATTCACAACAAATAATCATTCACATATAAGCCCAACATTGAATTAAGGATTTAATGTCCGCATCCCAGGACATGTCCCTGAAGAAGGTTGATCTAGGGAAAAGCAAGTAAATTAATGACAAGTCAACCTACAGTGCAGCGTTGTATCTCATACAGCGCATGCACGCAACCAGTACAATCAGTTTTTATCCGGTTAACATAATAAATATTACATTTTAATTTGCTTTTAATGCGAAAAAATATGAAAAAAATAGGGGAAAAGATAAAATTGTAATTAAATGAAGCAAAAGAATATAATAATTTTAAATTTATAAATAGTACAAGAAACTATACAAGTATTATAAACATGTCACAAAATAACTATATTCCCACTTATTTTATCACATTTCAATATTTATAGTGCATGTTTCAAGTTTACTTTTCAATTTCTTATTTTTTGTTACGATTTATCTAAATTTTGGTAAGTTATTTCAACTCATTTTTCCACCAGTTTTTGGTTTTATATTTTCACTTTTTTCATTAAATTCCAACTTTTTACGTGGATATTTTAAGTTTACTTTCAACATTCCTGCATTCCATTAGATTTTATCTAATTTATGGTAAGTTATTCCAACTCATTTTTCCATCACTTTTAAGTCCTAGATTCCAACTATTTTTTTTAGAGCCCTACTTCGCATTGGAATTTATCAAATTCTTAGTTAATTATTCTAATTTTAAGGTTGAGTTCATCAACTCTTGTTGCCACTACTTTTTGATTCTATATTTCTATTCCTTTTATTGAATTCTAATATTTTGGGTGAGAGTTTCAAGTTCACTTTTTAGATCCACATTTCCTGTTAAAATTTATCAATTTCTTTATTAGGTTATTCCGACTTTTAGGTTAAAGTTATCAACTGTCATTACCACTAGTTTTTCCTTTTATGTTTCTACTCTTTTTATGGAATTTCAACATTTTGGATGGATATTTCAAGTTCACTTTTAGATCCCTACTTCTCTTTAAAAATATATCAATTTCTTGTTAAGTTATTCCAAGTTTTGGGTTAAGCTCTTCAATTCATATTCCCACCACTTTTTGGTTATTTATTCCTGCTCTTTTTATCAAAATTTCAATATTTTGGGTGGATGTTTCAAGTGCACTTCTTATATCCCTACTTCCCAGTTGAAATTTATCAAATTCTTGGTAAATTGTTCGTACTTTTCGGTTAAATTCATCAACTCTTTTTCTACTAGTTTTTTGTTTTATATTTCTACTCTTTTTATTAAATTTTAAAATTTTGGGTGTACGTTTCAATTTTACTTTTTGGATCCCTACTTATAGTTGGAATTTATCAAATTGTGGGTGAGTCATTTCCAATTTTGCATTATGTTCTTCAACTCTTGTTCCCACCACTTTTTGGTTCTATATTCCTACTCTTTTTAATGAATTCCAATTTTTTGAATAGAAGTTTCAAGCTTATTTTTTAGATTCCAACTTGTCATTAGAATTTATCAAATTCTTAATAAGTCATTCCAACTTTTGTGTTAAGTTCTTCAACTCTTATTTCCAGTACCTTTTAGTTATATATTCCAGGTTTTTTTTTAATGAATTCCAACATTTTGGGTGAAAGTTTCAAATTTAATTCTTAGTCCCTATTTCCCATTGGAATTTATTAAATTATCATTGCGTATTTCCAACTTTTAGGTTAACTCTCCCACTTTTTTCCCACTTTTTTTTGGTTCTATATACCAAGACTTTTTATTGAATTCCAACATGTAGGTGTGTGTTTCAAGTTTATTTTTCATGTCTCTAGTTCCCATTGAAATTTACCAAATCATCGGTAAGTCGTTCCAATTTATGGGTTCAACTCTTTAACAGTTACTTCCACCATTTTTTTGGTTTTATATTCCAAATATTTTTACTGTATGCCAACATTTTAGGTGGTTGTTACAAGTCGCATTTTATTATAGTAAAACATTAAAATATTAAGGTAAATAATGTTTGACCCCTTTTTTTTTAATAAATATCAACTTACAATATAATTTTGAAAAATCATTGTTGCAACCCTCAATTTTTTTCAACACTATGAATCTGTATAAGTCCACTCCCCCCGCCCCCAACGGTCTTTGTTACTTCATGGTATTTCTTGAATTTAATCGTATGTACACTTTAAACTTTTGATCTTTTACATATTAATGCTCATTTTATTATTTTACATAATTGTGCTTAGATTTTTTTAAAAACAATTGTGCAACATATAATTTTCATCATTATATTTAGTTTTAAAAATTATTTCTTTAATCTCTCATCAATCTTTAGCTTAAGATTAACAAAGTAACATTGACTTAAATCCAGTTCTATTAAGTCGCCATTAATTTATCTTTACCAAGTACATTAAACACAATAAAAGTAACTCAAGTTAAACAATATTTTTATAAACACATTAGAAAATTATTGCAATCGAGAAAAAAGAAAATATATTAAATATTAAAATTAATTTTCTCTAATAGAAAAATTCAATGCTATAATTTTTAAGAGAAATTATCTCTACACCACCTTTCTTTTGGAGAACAAATTTAAAAAACAAAAGTTCATTTACAACCAATGCCAATTCTTGTTCGCTACTCAACTATGCACCATTAGAGAAAAAAAGATAAAATAATCCCAAGGGATTATAGAAAACTAATTTTATTATTTCTATTTCCCCCTTTGATCTGGAGACAGCCAGCTGAAGCTTGGGTTGTTCACCAGCCTTACTTGGATTCAACCACTTGAAAGGATGCCAATAGCAGTTTCTGCATCAAATGCTTTGCAATATTTTCCCTTGCCAATCCTTCTATATTGGAAGCATAAAACATTAAAAAAAAGACTTATAAAAAAAATGAAATGACAATTCAAAATGTTATACAATTTAAGTTAATTACAAAACTTTAACAAGACAAGAAAAAAATTAAGAACATTAATCGTGAAAAAATATAGATCTTAATGTATGAAGCTACAAACGAAACCTTAGGCCTAAAGGATATGTTTTTTTATGAAATTTTAAAAAATAATTTTTATATTTTCTTTTAAGGTTTCTGAACAATAAATAAAGTTATTTTGAAAAAAAGTATCAAGAATAATAATATAAAATATGAAATTTTAAATAATATACAAAAATTATTAGAATTAAAAATTGTGAAAATGTGTAAATATGTTTTCATTTAGGCAGTAGTTTTCCTGCCTAAATGAAGCAAAAATCTTTTAGTGTTATATAAAAATAAAAAAAAAATTAATTGAATACTATTTAGAGTAATATATTATATAATTTTTTTAAATTTACAATTTATATGTAAATTATAAACTATAATTTAATAGTATTTGATAATCTGTATACATGCACTTTATGGTAAAGTCCAACGGTCCACCGAATATTAACTCAAAAACCTACTCCCATAAATATACAAAGAGATACATACTTTATTTTAAATAACAATGTAATATTATTGTTACATTATTAATTATTTAGCTTTTATAATATAATGTCGACAATAATTTACAATGATAATTAACAACATTTCTCAATAAATTATTAAAAAGTTTATTATGATAAAATGTTGTTATATTTAGAACATACGCTCATTTTGATTAAAAGAAAACTGATATTGATAAAATTATCATATATGTGTTCAATTTACCAATAATAATAGTAAGGCTAACAAAGATACTTATTAACAACGTTAGTAATGGATGTTAAGAGTTATAGTATCATTAATCATAATACTAGTAATAAAACAATATCATTAAATATTAACATTACATGTAATCATGTATAAGCTCCTATAACAATTCATAGAATTTTTTGTGACTTCAAATTAGTGAGTAAATGAGACCATAAAAAGTAATTTAATGAATTTCTTAGAAATTTGTGTGAAATATTTTTAATAAGATTTTTCATCTTATAGTTACCCATATCCAGAACTAAATTGTACTATTTATATTAGTCACTAGTACAAATAATATTGAAAACAAAAATATTTTGAGTAATGACAATACTTGGTACTATCAATAATATAGAGTTGACCAAAGAGGCAGAAATTTGCAAAAGAAAAAAAATTAAAGAGGTCTCATTAATTTTTATATTGCAAAACATTTGTAGATTTATAATGTCATAATAAACAATGATATAGGTTGTTTATGATCAATTGCATTATTAAAAATGATTGCATTGATTTATAATTAATATAGTTTACACTAATATAAATATTATTCACGTTATTTAAAACATTACACGTTTTAAAATATATTATTATGTTAGGGGGCCTTTGATAGTCGCCTAAATTAAATAAAGTCTTTAATATTTAGTTAAAAGATGAGGGAGCAAAGTGATAATTACCAGGATATTTTGCCAGTTCCAGTGCTCCACCATCTGTTTCGGTGACCCATTTTATGCCTAAAATTACTAAGCCGTTGGATTGCTTATAAAGTAATCTAACGGCCAATAAATTTAGAATAAAACATTAAACTTCTGCTGTATCTCATGCATCGCTTTATTACAGGCGGACCCATTAACGACAATAAGCAAGTGGTCAAAGTCATGCGGAAGATGTCGAGGTGGCAGAATAATTTACTGTCGCTATGTCATGTAATAGAATAGTGGGACGTATAGTGGAATTCATTAAATTTAATATTAAAAAATCAGTAAATTACACATATCATGTAGTAGAATAGTGAGATCTATAGTAGAACCCATCGTATTTAATATTAAAAAAATCAGTGAACTGCACACTAAAACTAACTGCTGTGCCACGTGAACCGTCTCCATGGAGTGTAGTGCCGTGCAAGCTTTTATCCAAACAATAATATGTAGTAATATCAGTTACATTTTAATTTAAGAAAATAATTAGTTGAAAATTAATTCCATTTAGCCGACGACTTGCAGTCTTGGAGTAAAGTTTTCTTGGCTGAAGGTAACGTCAGGAAGGGGCATGCCACATTGAACTTTATTTTGTCTCATGTGCTTTCGCACTCTTTTGAATAGTTTGGAATGACAAATATTTATGAGTCAAATCAAATGGAGTCTACGCGGATTAGCGACTTAATAACTGGAGTAGAATCATCGGGTGACGTGTCCTATCTCTCTCACTTTTCCCCCCTCTCTCCTTGCTTCTGCTTATTATTAAAATTAATTAACTTATCAATTTAATATTGACAATCAAGTTATTTTTTATTTTATTTATAATTAAATTATTTTTTTCAATAACTTATGAAAATAAAAAGATTCAAGAACAGTAAAAGGAAAATAAGAAGAGATTCCTAATTGAGAATTATCACAGTTATAGGTGCATGAATTTACTTGCACTTAAAAATAATTTAACAGATGATTTAATATACAAAAAAAGATATTTAACAAAGAGTTAGATATCTCCTTGCAAATTCATGCACCCAAACCATTTTATTCTAATTTTTGTTTCTCACAATCCTCTCTTTTCTGTCCCCATTGTCCATGCCCACCGAACCGTTTGATTTGAGAACAGGTCGAAAACTATTTTAAAAAAGAAGTTGATTTTAATTTGAAATTCAATATCGAAAGCGATTTGTTGAAATTTTGTTTTATAAAAGCGATTTTAATTTGCTCCGACAACAACTTCAGGAAAACTGGGAGGAGTTTTCCCATGAGTAGACTATCAATTTATGCAATGAGTCTTATGTATTAGTGAGTTTCTAATGTAGTCGGTTTGAGATAAATATGTTGAAGAGTCAGCCTATTGATAAAGATAGTTATTTTTTATTTTCCAAAATCAAAACAACAATTGGACTGAAAAAATAAAAGATTTCTCACACTTAGTTATACTATGACTATAGCAAACATAAACTATTAAATTCATCGAAAAGGAATCCATTTGAATTTTCCACGAGTGAGACTGAAAAGCTATGGAAAGTCTTCTTGGCTGGAGAAGAGACGTAGGGAATGGGCATGGAAATTTTCTGTTTTTGAAAATAGTGAAAATGACAAAAATATACAGACTCAAATTGAGTCAACACGGATCAGTTATTCAAAATCAATGTAAAGAATTAAATTAATACAAGGAATAAGACCGGATTGGTGTTCAAACTGTTTTATTTAATTAGCCACAGAGAGTAAGCGGATAAAAATTCATTTGAGTTTGTCTACCCCTCTATCTTAAAAAAAAAATCACAAATTCCCATATAAATTTGGGAATTCAATCATTATGATAAAAATTGATGGATTGGTTATCAAGCATTTTCCCTCCGTATGAATTTGGGGTGATGGGGGGTTGAAAAAAAAAGAAATATCATAAAAAAATTCTGATTTTGACAGGAAGACCCCAGTTTTCAATAAGCATTACTGTATTTAGGCCATGTTTGGATCCGAGAACATAAGGAAAGGAATCAAGATGAGAAAGGAACGAAGAATGGGATGAAATAGGCAGGAATGCTGGAATAGAATGTAACATATGATCAATTCAAATTTCGTGCACCATTTGTTTCGCTAACAGAAATAGACGCAACATAAAAGTCTTAACTTGCATCGATATTTCAATTCTGATCATTATGCCCTAACGTTGAAAAAGTGGAAGAATCTATTGGGGCTCTTGGAGGAGAAGACAGGAAAGGCGTTGGTGGGATTTGCAAGGCTTCAGTGCTTCCCTGCAACATTTCTATCACTTCATTCATTGGCGGCCTATCAGATGGACGGGCCTGTATGCACCACAAACCCACAATAATCATCTTTTTGGCAATTTCATTTCCCTTTCTGGTTACGACACCAGGCAATTTAAATTCTCTGTCTTGCTCAACATGCCTGTAAATCCAATGTGGAAAATATACCTCGCTAGAATTATCAACTCCAGAGTCGAGATTATTTTTGCATCCAACCAATTCCATTATCATCATTCCAAAGCTGTAGACATCAGACTTGTGTGACACCTCTCCAAAGTTTCTACTGAACACTTCTGGAGCAATGTAGCCGATTGTCCCTCTAGCCCCCAGTAACGACGACACTATACCCTCTTTCGTAGTGCAGAGTTTTGCCAGCCCAAAATCAGAGATCTTAGGACAGAAATCTTCATCGAGAAGAATGTTATGAGGTTTTATGTCAAAATGCAAAATCCTAGTGCTGCATCCACGATGCAAGTATTCAAGGCCTTTGGCTATTCCAATAACAATCTCGTACATCTTTTCCCATCTCAAATACTGACAGGGCTTTGAAGTATCTCCGTTGTAAACGAATTTTTCAAGCGATCCATTCGACATGAACTCGTAGATAAGAGCTCTGTTGTCACCCTCCAAACAAAAGCCTAGTAGTGTGACGACATTGACATGGGATGTTCTACTAATGCTCGCAACTTCATTAATAAAATCTTGTCCATCCCCTTTGGAAGCGTTTAGGAGCTTCACTGCTACCGAACGACCATCCAACAGCTTTCCTTTGTAGACACCGCCAAATCCTCCTTGGCCAAGCTTATCTTTAAATGAGTTGGTTATTTTCTTAACATCCGAAAAGTTGTATCTTTTGAGAGGAAGAGGTCCATAGTTTCTAATGAAGGCCTCAAGATCTTTATCACTCTTTGTTATCTTTCTACGAAAGGCCGCTGACAGAGTTGATGAGAACTTCTTCGATGTGAAAATGCAAATAGTTATGCAGGCGGTTGTTATGCCAATTATTCCAACGATTAAACCTATATAGGAGAAGCAATGTGAACAAGCATGAAGCAGATAGTGTAGATATAATTGATGTAGTGTAGAAATAATTGATGTCCTTCAGAATATTCACAGTGAAACCATAACTCCGAACCGTCAGAAAGAGGCAGACAAATAATCTGGCACGTATGAACAATATCCAGCATCTTCCGCCTTTGCATAGCTAAATTAATTACAAAAACAAAACTGAAAAGTTGCCACAATCTCTGCAGCGGCAGCTGTCTCTATTGTCAACATGGAATAGCCCCTAAAATGCTTTGTTATATCTCTTCGGTTCTGTTAATAGCTAGCTAGATTACTATTGTTGTGTTTAATAAATTCTTTTACTCACAACTCCGCTTTCAATGAAAAATGTCACTATAGTACAGATATTGGTTTTGTTTCTTTTAATAATTTGATAAGGACGAAATGAACTAATTCAAGATTAATTAGATTTTTTATCCATAAAAGGTTTTCCAAGTTTTTAATTGTTTGATATTAAAATTTATCATGCTCTTGCACTATGTTGTCTACCATCTTCGTGGAATCTGGGGTTAAACTGTAAATATTCATCAGCTAGTCACAAAACTTCACAAGAATATATGACACGCTAAGTTGGAAAGTTTGAAATGCAGTGAAAAAGATGAAGCTAAAAGAATTAGGTCGCTATTTTACGGTTACCTATGACAAGCTTCAGTCTGTCGCTCTGAACTTTGCCTGTAATTCAAGGTAAAAAAAGGTAGAGTCAGCAACAGACACCCATATGTACTGCAGATATTTTGTTGTGCAAAATTCAGGCACAAATTCTCACTTCAATCAAGCCTCAAATTCAGACTAGATAGAACAAGCTCAAAATTCTAACACTTGTACTGGCAGAACATGCAATCAGTCAAAAAGAGGAAAACAGAGTAAAAGAATCCATAAGCAATAGAGGCCAATAGAAAAATAATCAATATTCTGAATTTTTAGTGACGAAAACAGCAACCAAAACTAACTCTAACCAACAAGAAAAGCCAGCATGTAATTGCAAAAACAAAGTTCAAACTTTGCCCACAGAAGCAATTGGAGGAGACTGAATCAGTTTCCATAAATGGCTTCGTCATTCGCCCCGTCTCAAGCACATGGGAAAAAGTCTTGGGTGCTCCTAAAATACTGCTCATTTTTCTCATCATTCCTTGCCACTTGTATGTTTCAAACAATCATGATAATATGCATACTTTCGTGGCAAGCACTGAATAGATGAAGAGCAATGCTCCAAAAGCACGAAAGACCTTCTCAGCGCATGGACTTCTCTCTTATAAGCTTGTCACCCTTCTATGGTAGGCTTCTATATATAAGCCTTGTTAAGAACTTAATTTCGTATTAATACCTCCTACCGTAATATTTAAGAGGATGACCATGAGAAGGAAGCAAGCATACCAGTTGGACAGGTAGACATATGGGGTTTATCGCGGCAAAGACACGCAAATTCATCTGAAGTCTCGTTAGATCCGCATATGCCTTGTGAAGACGAACATGCCGAACAGGATTCATTGTCTGCGCGATATCGCACCTGAAACCCTTGGATTAAAACCTCACTCAACTTTCCAGCTGTAAGATAATCAAAATTGGAAGCTGTCAATTGAACGGGGACTTTGACAACGCTGCGACAAGAGCTGCTACGATTTTCAAGCAGTGGGCCAAAGTCACCATCGATGGTATAAAAGCCATTTATAACTCCATCTTCTAAAGGACAGCTGAAGTTATTTTTACCCACCGATGTGAACCCACCACTGCAATTGAAGAACATGCTGAGGTTTCGAACGGTCTCACTGTAACTAAAGAGCGTGTGGTTGATAATTGTTTCCGGCAATTCGACTGAAGGACAATAACCACCAAGCAAATCAAGTCGAGCAGGGGTGATAGTCATCGTTTGACGACCGCCATCAATTCCTAAAACTTGAAAACTTTCATTTTCCATATATATTTTAGGACTTGGAATCGGATTCCCATAGCCTTGACAGTGGAGACGGAATCCTCGGCGACCACAGTACCGTGGCCTAAAACCGTCTCCCCAGAAAGGATACCCGATATCAGGTGACAGTGTCCCACAATAGAACTGCCTACTGCATAATGCATACCGTTCATCTACGTCGCTATAAGATGCCGGTACTACAATAAAGAAGCAGACGATTGTGGGGATGCAGTGTCGAATTTGTCCTGGGAGGATACTTTTGCCCATGATTAAGTTTTGCAAAAGGTCATGGAGAGAGATTAGTGCAGACTTGGTAGGTAAAATGTAGATTGAGATTATTTTAAGCAAATGGTGAAAGTGACTATGAAGACAAACAGACCAGCAAAGCAACCTTACCAATGGCCGGAAAAGGGCAACATGAATATTAACAAATCGAAATGGTAGATGATATTTTAAATTTTTATCTTAACTTTTTTTTTTTTCAAATGATATGATATGTGATGTATTATTTATTAAATTATTAATAATTATTTAACAAGATTTAAGTAAATCAGTGAAAAATGTTAATTGTATTGGAAATCTTGGAAATTATTCTAGTAGGATATTCGGGATTTTTTGACTATAAGAAGAGCAATTGCGAAAGGGATTCGCAGTGATTTTTTCAGGTGAATACTAAATAGAGAAACAGTTTGTTTTGACGAGAAGATTTTAATTTCTTTAGTTTGATTTGAATTTTCCACGACGGAAACAGAAAAACGATGGCAGTTGATCACAGAAACAAAAAATGGAAGTTGGACTGTTTTGAGTGTTGCATGGGCAATCCGTAATCATAAAATAAATAGTCGGCTGCATACCCAGTGAAATTTGCAACAAAATGATGCAATAAATTGCATCTGCATGGTCCATTCAACAAGTCTTGGACCCTGTTTGGTACTATGGTTTGCAAACTGGAGCATCTTTACATATTAATTTAAAAATTAGAATAATTTAATTCAATTTTTATATAATAAAAAACTTGTAACATCTTTACTAGTTCTATCAAAATTTTTATTTGAACAGTAGTTATAACTTTTACGGTATGACACCTTAATACCAAATGGAAAATTTGGTCCAATTTGCAGCTACAACAAAATTACAAAAATGATCATGCGGTATTTTCATTTTTAATTTTTTAAAAAGTAGATGTAGACAATTCCAAATTGAATTTTTAAGCTCCTTTCCTCCCTAGGATTTTTACCAAGTAAAGCGCTTCCATTTCTAATGCATATTTTTTCCCCCCATGTCCCCTGAACGAATATGTTGTCACTAAAATAACGATTCCCAAAGTAGTTGAGTCAATTGACAAAGATTCCAAAAATTCTAATGGCTTTAAGGTGGACATCTTATGAATGACAAGGAACAGACCCTTATGTTAGATCTAATCTTAATTATTATTTCTATACTAGTAATAATGTAACAATAAACATTCCCAAGTGACTTGGTAACCTAATACTCAGTTCAATTCATATATTTTGGGCTAAATATCTATTTAGTCCATTTAATTTATAAAATACCCACATTCGTGTTATATGTTATTTTACAATTAAAAATTACTATTTGTTTACTTTTACAATAATCTCCTTGAAATTAATTGATATAAGATGTGGGCTAAGCAACAATCTTAAGAACATCAATAAAATGGAAAAAAAAGTTAACTTACTTGGCACTTATCTTCCATTAGTCAACATTATAAGTGTTATTGTAAAAGTTAATAAAAAATAATTTTTAACTGTTGCATAACAAATGGTATAGGTGTTTCAAAGTTTTTCCCAAAATACAAGAATTAAATAAGTATTAAGTCTAAAATATGGGGTCTAAACAAGTATTTACCAATTACATAAAAGAATAATTAGTATTTAACTACTTGAACTTTTTGAAAATAACAGGTTAATAACCATTTTAGCCGGTGACTTCAATATACACTAGTGGAGGTATGCGAAAAAATTTGTTTTGTGATCCCCCAGACAAACCCCCCCAGCGGATAGGTGGTTGCTTCTGATATTTGTGTATTTTCGAACTTATTAAGTTGAAAGTTAGAGGAACCATTGATAATATCCCTTAAATATATGTACCTTGGGTTAGTAGGGCATTCGAAACCCCTTCAACCACCTCAAGAGAATGCCAGTTTGAATATGCTTCTCTCACCAAATTCTCGATGTAGGTTATTATTATGAATAAGCATGCTTTAATTGATGTTCGGAAAGTCAACGTTTGAACAGAATTCATACCCCATTAAGGTTAGGGAGATCGCGAGTAAGGAATGTTTGGCCATTAATCGTTGCCCTAACAACTTGACAAATGGGATTTAAGAAGATGATGCTATTCGGCCCACGAAATATATAAAGCTTGTTGCCCATAATACATGTTCTTGCATGCTTTATCGTCGCCTCCCACATTTTCTCGGACATTCCAGAGCCCAAAATCTGATACAAATTTACATAATGAAATTAATTGGATTCCAATTTAAGAGACTTAGAAGTGGATATATAAGAAATTTAATAGGAAAATTAAGATTTATTTACCCTTCTAAGCTTCTGGGGTTCCACAATAGGCATTTTCAAAAAGTCTTGAACTGTTTTAATCCCTGAAGCCGTCAGTTTTTTGTAGAAAGTTCCACCTCTCCCAATCTTCTCAAGACGCCATACTTCATCCTCTAGCATTTGTGGATGATGCTTCTTGTACACTTTGTCATGGAAAAAAATAATTTTATTACAGGGTACTTAAGCAATTAATTAATTATTATATATTCGAGTATCTATACTTACATTCTCCTCGATGATCTTTGACAACAAAAGCTTCAGTAATGGCTTCGCATATTCTAACACCATGATAATTCCCCTGTGCCACCTTTGCACCAATTTTGAATTTTCGGCTCCTAATCCAGCTTGAGTTGTCTGTAAACTCAATATCTTCAATTGGTGCAACCCCGTTTCTGATCGTAACATTGACATCACCGGTGAGCAACGGCCGCTTCCCGGTTCTTTCCTTCACAATGTTGCTTTCAAACTCTTCTTGACTCCAATCGTCGTGGTCCCCCGGAGGAAAGTCTCCGTCCAGAACCACCATCACTATTTTGATTGGCTGAGAGAGATTGGCAGGAGTAATACGGCCGCCTGATCTTGTCTCTACAACAATAATTTGAAGAGGGTTGTTTTCGATGTCGGTGATTTTTCTACCAGTAACGATTGGGAGGGAAAGTTATTAAGGAATCATTGTAGTCAACCTTTGCTTGATTGTATATCATCTATTTTTGGTTGTAAATATTTTATTCTTGGATAGTTACAATATTCTAGAAAGCTAGCAATAGGTGAATTATTTATTTCCCTTTCTATTATTTATTTCCTTTTCTATACAAACATGTAAACTGTATAAATTGTAATTATATTGTTCAATGAATACTCGTCAAGCTAGTTTTCCAAAATCTATATTATTCTCTAAAACCTTTCATGGTATCAGAGCCTCTATAGAACTTTCATAAGTTCAATTCTTTATCTTTCACAATGGCCGATCCTTTAAAAACTCCATACACTTCTAGTTCACCAACTTCCTCTTCCAACCAAACCTCTCCAATCATCGTCAATCCTCTTGACAACAATTCCTCTCTTATTTCAATCAACACAACCACTCAAATATCCATCAAACTTACCTCCTCTAATTATACCTCTTGGCGATTTCAATTTCATGCTATACTTATAGGATATGATCTTATGGGATTCATTGATGGGTCCAAACCTTGTCCCTCTCCAACCATCACTACCGAAACTGACAACAAGCCTAATCCAGATTATTCGCTTTGGATTCGGCAAGATCAATTAATTCTTAGTGCCATTGCCGGGTCTATTTCTCCCAATCTTGTTCCATTTATTGCCTCTGCAAAAACATCACAAGAAGCATGGACCATTCTAGCCAATACCTATGCCAAACCCTCACGAGGACGTCTCACACAATTAAAAGAGGATCTTCGTCTAATTCACAAAGGCACACAGACAGTTACTCACTACCTCCAACATGCCAAAACCATTGCTGACGAACTTGCTATGCTTAATGCTCCCATTGATAATGAGGATCTCATATTAAAAATCTTAGGTGGCCTTGATGAAGATTACAAAGACCTCTGCTCAGCCATCCGTGTCCGTGACAGCCCTATTACGTTTGATGAACTGCATGAGAAACTCATCAATTTTGAAGCACATCTCAAGTATGAAGCACGAAAGAAAGCTAATCTCTCCAACATGCCCGCTTCCGCCAATCCAGCTCAAAAACCCTTTCACAATCCACCTAAAAACTAGCCCCAAAATCGTCCCTTTAATTCACCTTATCGTCCACCTCTCTTTTCACATAATCATCCACCCTTCTTTTCACACCCACACTCACCTTCACCTTCTCCACTTCCTCCTACTCAACCTCGTCCCTATCTTGGTAAGTGTCAACTTTGTCGCCAACAAGGTCACTCTGCAAAACGTTGTCCAACCTTTAGACACATTCCTTGGTCTTCGAATACTCAGCCTCAAGCCCATATTGCTGCCCCACAAACCTACATGACTACTCCTCCTGCACCCTCTGCCACCGAATGGCTTTTAGACTCTGGTGCATCTCATCATGTTACAACAGATCTTCATAACCTGTCACTACATTCTGAACACCCGGTCTCTGAAAGTGTGCACATTGGAGATGGCACCGGTCTACCTATTACTCATAGTGGTTCCACCACCCTACCATCTTCTTCTCAATCTTTTGCTTTAAATAATGTTTTATGTGTTCCATCTATGAAAAAGAATTTAATTTCTGTTTCTCAATTCTGTTCTCATAATAACGTGTCTGTTGAATTCTTACCAACTTCCTTTTATGTGAAGGATCTTCGCACGAGGGCACTACTTCTGCAAGGAACAGCTAGAAATGGTGTTTATGAGTGGCCACGTCCGTCCTCTGCAACTAAGCCTTTACTTGCCTTTTCATCCATCAAGGTTCCCATTGATCAATGGCATTATCGCCTTGGTCACCCATCCTCTAATATTCTGCGTCATTTAGTTTCAAGTCAAACTTTACCGTTATCATCATCGTCAACTGTCTTTGATTTTCCTTGTAATTCTTGTCACTGTAATAAAACTCATAAGTTACCATTTTCTTCTTCCTCACTTATAAGTTCTCATCCTCTTGAATTATTATATTCTGATGTTTGGACATCTCCGGTTATTTCTCATGATGGTTATAAATATTATGTTATATTTGTCAACCATTTCACTCGATATATTTGGCTATATACTCTTAAACAAAAATCTGATGTCCATGACATTTTTATTCGCTTTAAAGCATTAGTAGAAAAGTACTTTAACCGTTCTATTATTACACTTTACACGGATAATGGAGGAGAATACACCTATTTAAAATCCTTTCTTGCTACTAATGGCATCTCTCACCTCACCACACCACCACACACCCCAGAACATAATGGCCTTTCCGAACGTCGTCACCGCCACATAGTCGAAACTGGACTCACTTTGCTTCATCATGCCCACATGCCTCTCACATTTTGGCCACATGCATTTACTACTGCTACATACCTCATTAACTGTATGCCAAAAGTTGCCTTCTCTATGAAAACTTCCTTTGAAAAATTATTTGGCCATCAACCAAATTACTCCAAATTAAAAGTATTTGGTTGCCTTTGTTATCCGTGGCTACGACCATATGGGTCTCACAAACTTTCTTCTCGATCTCACCCTTGTGTCTTTCTCGGTTATTCCTCCACCCAAAGTGCATATCAGTGTTATGATCCAACCTCACAAAAAATATATGTTTCCCGTCACGTCACATTTGTTGAGTCCATTTTTCCATTTTCTCAACAATCTCTTCTCCTTTCACGCCCAACAGATATTACTTTCCACCAATGGATCCAATCTTCTCCACCTTTGCCAATTTCTGAATCTGTTGCTCATGCAAATCAACCTTCGGCATCACATCCACCAATTTCCATAAATTCTCACCTCCCAAATTTTCACTACCTGCCAAATCTCCCTTTGCCAATATATAAATCAAACAACCAAACTCCTGTAGTCTCTCAACCCCACTCATTAAACTCTTCTTCACAATTGTCATTTTCTACTTCTCCTCCAGCTGAACCTTTATCGACTGACAATGACGTGTCCACTTATGAGCATCATCTCCTGCACAACTTGCAAGGTACATCCTCTGTCGCACCTCTTTTAACCTCTTCCGCCTCTATTCCTCCAATCTTACATAAACCATCTCCTAACATCTCATCTACCATCAACCACCATCCCCAACAATCATCCCATGCAAACTAGAGCAAAGAACAATATCCATAAACCACTTACCAAACTAAGCCTTGCTACTGTCCACACATTCGCTTCCCCAACTGAACCAACCTCAGTCTCTGCCGCTCTTCAACATCCTGCCTGGCGAGCAGCTATGTCTGATGAGTTTAATGCACTTCTTCGTAATGAGACTTGGACACTTGTTCCTTTTCACCCATCTCAAAATTTAGTGGGTTGTAAGTGGGTGTTTCGTATCAAACGCAACTCTAATGGCTCCATAGAACGTTACAAGGCTCGCCTCGTTGCAAAAGGCTTTCACCAACGACCTGGCATAGATTATCATGAGACATTTAGTCCTGTTATCAAGCCAACAACTGTTCGACTTGTTCTTAGTCTTGCACTCTCCAATGGCTGGTCTCTTAGACAACTAGATGTCAATAATGCATTTCTTCATGGACACTTACTTGAAGATGTCTATATGGCTCAACCCCCGGGCTTTGTTGATAAAAGCAATCCTACCCATGTGTGCCATCTTAAGAAGGCTCTTTATGGTCTTAAACAGGCCCCCCGTGCTTGGTATCATGAACTACAACAATTCTTATTATCCTGTGGGTTTGTCAATTCTCTATCAGATCCCTCTTTATTTATTTATAAACACCTGCATCTCACCATGTATCTTTTAGTGTATGTGGATGACTTAATTCTCACAGGTAGTGATGACCGTCTTCTTAGCCAATTCACACAACAACTTGCTGCCAAATTTTCCATTAAAGACCTTGGTGCCCTTTCATACTTTCTTGGCGTCGAAATAATTCCATCCAAATCGGGTGTTCTACTCTCGCAGCATAAATATATACATGATCTACTGGAAAAGGCTGACATGTTGCATGCCAATATTGTCCATACACCTATGTCTCCTAATCATATGCCACGTCTCCATGATGGTGTCTCCTTATCAGATGCAAATACATATCGCTCCATTGTTGGTGGCCTTCAATATTTATCTCTTACTCGCCCAGATGTTGCCTTTGCTGTCAATAAGTTATCTCAATTTATGCATTGCCCAACCACTCAACACTGGGTTGCTGTCAAACGACTACTTCGATATCTTCGGGGTACTATTCATCATGGAATATTTCTACATCGTAACTCTCCTTTGCTACTTCATGGCTTTTCCGATGCAGATTGGGCAGGCAACACTGATGATCGAACCTCCACAAGTGGTCACATAGTCTTTCTTGGTCATAATGCCATCTCTTGAAGTTCGAAGAAACAACGTTCTGTTGCTAGATCCTCCACCGAAGCTGAATACCGTTCAGTTGCTTCTATCACTGCTGAAATTACATGGCTTCAATCTCTGTTGAGTGAACTTGGGGTTCACTTGCCCACCATACCCACTATTTATTGTGACAATATTGGGGCTACGTATCTTTGTGCAAACCCGGTCTTTCACTCTCGCATGAAACATATTGCCATAGATTTTCACTTCGTCAGGGAAAAAGTAAAGAATGGTGACATCCGAGTCTCTCATGTGTCCTCTGCAGATCAGTTAGCTGATGCACTTACTAAGCCACTTCCTCATCAACAGCTAGATGCACTTCGAGTCAAGATTGGCGTCCTTCCACGGGACACCATCTTGAGGGGGCATATTAAGGAATCATTGTAGTCAACCTTTGCTTGATTGTATATCATCTATTTTTGGTTGTAAATATTTTATTCTTGGATAGTTACAATATTCTAGAAAGCTAGCAATAGGTGAATTATTTATTTCCCTTTCTATTATTTATTTCCTTTTCTATACAAACATGTAAACTGTATAAATTGTAATTATATTGTTCAATGAATACTCGTCAAGCTAGTTTTCCCAAATCTATATTATTCTCTAAAACCTTTCAAAAGTTCCTTGCTAAAGGTAAGTTTGAGGCTTGATGATTCCAGTGCCTGGAAACACAATGGAAGAGACCTAGTTAAAGATTGAAATTTGTAATATTGTCTTAGTCCACGCTCCACTTCTTCATTTACCTATAATATACACCATAAAAGTAAATCATGAGAGTTATCAACACAAATAATCAAACTGTTCTTTATTAAGCATATATGTTTCGTCTCTTTCGAACAGCTTTTTGTGGCTGGCTATCAGTGTTCAAATCCTTGGAAAGATACGGGCTAGCTCAAAGAAGGTATATACATTACTTTAGGTTGCTTAGGGTTTATTTGCTGATGTAGCTATGCATGGATTTTTGCCTATCAAAAAATATCTGTGCAAATAATTCTGCTATAACCATCAAATGTCAAATTATCATATCCATGCTGATGCCTGAACGTGAATAATTGTAAACTGTTTATATAAACTTGTATATGAGTGATTGAATTCGAAAAGCTAAGAATATATTATTTAAAAACTGAAACATTATCAGAACTAAGCATACCACTCGTCTCAGCAAAGGCTCTAACACTGAAAAGAAGTCCTTGAAGGAATTCACCATGACCGCTTCTCCAATTGCACTGTCAAAGGAAAAAGAAAATTGATCGTTGCTATAATTGTAAAGCATGATTAAGTTCAAGGTAAGTAATTGAAAATTATAATCAAGTTTCAAATTGAAGTTAACACGATCGAAATTGAGAAAGAAGTTAATAAAATTTGATCACTAATGGAGAAGCAGGAGGCCTAGTCCTGGTTTGTTCCTCGAGAAACTGGTCCGAGTCTGAGCTTATTGATTCGCTAAAAAGCCATTTAGCTGCCATTTTTCTTTAGAGATATTGCTAAAGAATAAGAATAAGCAGAAACATTCAAGTTGTTATAACCCAAGAAATGAGAGAGAAATATGGTGTTTTAATTTGTTGGTGTTAGGGTTAGGGATATCAACGGTAAGACTTTGTCTTAAAGAATAGGAAGAGTACAATGATTGAATAGTTAGTAAAATAATATTAAATGAAGTTTCTGAGAGTGATAAAAGAACCAACCAAGCAAATGAAACGTAGTGACCAACGTAGTGAACTGACCTATATGCCAATAGTACAACAAATGTATCGACATTCTCAACAAAAGGGAATTACCAAATCATTAACTCTCTCTTTTTAATCTTTCTTTTTCTTTCTTCGCATTCTCTCTTTCTCTTCCTCGATCGTCTTCTTCATCTATTTTTTATTTTAAGAAAAAAACATTTTATATATCGAAACAGTTTCTAATTAACTTTTACACTCAACAAATACACACACACACGCATACATACCTACATACATTAGTGTTGTTGGTGTTGTGCATTATGATGAATCCCATAATGATGTCATTCTGACATACACAAATAGTGAGAATCAACACTATTATGTAATACGCTACGGTGAGAATCAAAATCATTATATGATACATGTATGTAGGAGAACTAAGATTTTGGTTTCGAAGTGGATAAAAATAAAAATATGATAGACTTAAGAGAATATGACAGAAATATTATACACTTGAGGGGGCTGAAACATAAATTTTACATAGAAATAGGCTAAATTTCAATAATGATCCTTAACCTTTTGAAATTTCGCATGCAAACATTTATATAGGACAAAAATTAATATCCTTTATGTGCATGTAAATTTAGAAAATGAATACCTCATTTCTAATATTTAACTATTATCATTTTATATCATTGAATTCATATATAAACTATCTCTTGAACAATTGGAGGTTGAAATCTCCCTCCGATCCATTTTATATTTTTCAAAAGATTCAAAAACTTTAGTTGGGATTCTTAGTTACTCTAAAAAATCTCACTATATATAAGAGAATAACAAAAGTGAATTTATAGGTAAAATTCGGTCCATCATCCTTTTTAGTGGTAATAGGAAGTAACGGTTTATGATCCATTGTAGATCACTTATAGGGGATTAGGGGTATTGAATTTTGACAATAAAGTAGCATTTACTTTTCGGATTGGATTGGAAATTCTAAGGAATGAGAATCTTGAGATTGGAAGTGTGGAGTGGGAGTGAGAGTAAGTTGTTTACTTAAATTGAAATGGGAGTGTAGAGTAGAAATCAGAATCTCACTTATGTGTTAACTTTGTCTTGAATTAGGAATGAAATGTTTTAAAATTATAATTCTACGCTTATTTAAAGAAATGTAGTTTTTAATTACAAAGTGGATAAAAAAATATTTCTAAAATAACCTATTTATTTTATTGTTAATTTTAATCATATAAGTTAATTATTATTATTAATGTTCTTAATTATGTAAATCACAATTTTTTTGTTAATTTTAATTTTAATTATGTGAATTAAAATTTATTGATAAGACCAACACAAATGAAACATTATTATTGATAACATAGTAAAAAATTAATATCTTCTTAGAATTACCTATTTATTATTATTAATTATTGATATTAGATAAATATGATAATATTATATATTTTTAAATAAAGATATCATATACTAATATTACTAATTCTATATGAATATAATAATATTATTTTCTACTAATTTTAACTTAGTTACAATGTAAATTATTATTTTTAAATAAATGTAATATTATTTTATTTAATACATATAATTATATTAGATTTAACATTGTATTTTAATAAATATAATTATGTTATATTTAAAGGGAAGGATAAAACATGAATGGAATCCACTCCCGCCTCCTCCCATGGGAGTAAGAATCTCACTTCTCACTCCAAATGTAGGTGGAACGCATAGAGTAGAATTTTCATTCAATCTTTGCTCCTACTCCAGTAAATAAACATACCCTAAATAAGGACATTAAGTGAAATTAATCATTCATCTTCTTAACAAAATCCAAAAAATATGGTTCTTTTTCTGTAAATTAAAATTTAATGGCAACTCAATTTTTTTTTACATTTATTTAGTGAGTTTTGAATCCTATACTTTTTATTTCAACACGAGTTTTGTTAACTAAACTGGTTGCCACCCATTAAAGGTATGACTAATTAGTTAAGTAATTAGCCACATATGTAAAAGACCGTGATATAAATAAAATTAAAATATATGTACAAGTGCAAATCACTCATCAAATGAGTGGTGAATAATTGATATTCTCTTATTTTCTCTTCTACCTCGAATCTTCAAGTCTTTGCATGTGTATGTGTATTTATCTTTTTTTTTTCTTTGATTTAGATTTTTGGGGTAAAATTCAATTAGAGAGACCAACGGTTGATGATCTGACAAGGGGAAGCACGAGGTTTATTGAGAAAAATAGAGTATTATATTTAAAAGGCAGATTTGGGAATAACTACAGTATTATTTGATTTCCAATGGCTCTTAAAACTACTTTTAAATGGGGAATCCTTGAATACGGGGTTTGATAAGGACTTTTGAGGGGTGTGAAGTAGCACACATCTTTTAATGTATGGACGCAGAGTTTGAGGCCCAAATGTTAGGGCTTCATTGTAAAGTCAAATAGCTCTCTCACACGTTAATTGATATGAACTTGAGTGTTTGAATCAGAGTTTGACATGAAGGACGAGTTAAATATTGTGAGGGCTGTTACTTGGATAATGTCCTTCACATAAAGCCTAGTGGGTAAAGACCAGTGGGTTATCTTCAGATTAAAAAAACAACCACTTGCAAAGTTGCAATGCACTTGTTGTGGTGGGCTGGTCCATTTTGATGATGATAAAGTTGACACACACATTAGAAGAAGAGGTAAAAATTCATTGGCAGCACACAGTCTATCACTCTATCCTATCAACTGAATTTTAAGCAAAAAAGATAAAATATATCAATTTTATTGAGGTTTAAAGTAAATAGGGGAAAAACAGTCATCTAATTATGTTATTCTCTAAACGAGATTTAAAAATTTTTCAGTTTACATTGCATTTCACTGTGAATTTGAATTTAGTGCTATTATGATTGGTATTTATTTGATAAGTATACATAGGCAATTAAAAATTTGAATTGTACTTGATTAGAAATCTTTAATGGGTTAACACGAGGTTCAAATTCATACCATCGAGAAAGACTTATAAATTACACAGCGAATGTGTTGAAGGAATTCCAAGTACATTGCAGTTTGTTTTATGCCATCCATCTGCCTATACATTTCACAACAGCAGGCAGGGAAAAAGGAAAATAAAAAAGAAAGCAATTGGGAGGAGAATTGCCTTTACAGCAAAAACCACCACATCCTTGATCTTCACAACCCAATGCCAAAAACACTTTACCCTTGGCTTGACTCTACTTTTGTATCCCTTTATTTCCTTTATATATGTACAAGGAGACATACATCATAAATATTCTTTATGTGAAAACTTCAGCTCGTTTAAAAAGGCGAATTTGAAATTAGACACTTTTGATTAAATACACGTTTTAAAATCTATGAAACGTTCGCACCTAATAATTTTTATATTACGAATACCGTATCGTTGATCAGTATCCCTAAATCTTAATTCCCATTGATGAAGGACCTTGAAGTGGTTAAATCGCCATCATCAGATGATTCCGAGATGCTGTAACCAATTCCAGGAGCACTACTTATGTATGCAGACTGAATTTGCCAATCGTTGCTTCCAAATTGCGTATTATTAGTACTGCTGCTTACCAGGAACCCCACGTCCAGAGATTTATCACTTGCGGAACCATTTTGTTGAAATGGTTTGATCATGCTCTGATTATGACTCGGATATTGATCCACCAAATCACCTATATATAAATTTTCAATTAACAAGTTGTTAAAATAGGACTAAAAATTCTGCAATGGCAAGTAATTATCTAATTGCAAGTTGCAATGAGAAATAAATATATACCTTGTGTTAACAGGGCCATCTCATTCAAAACTCCTTCGGCTACCTCTAGTTCACGCCAATTTAAATATGCTTGTCTCACCATATTCTCGATATAAGTCTGCAAAATCCAAAGAAATATTAGTAAGAGTTAACATTTAATGTTGCAAGTCACGCATATATTATAAAAAAAATCAATTTTATACCCTATTAAGTTTAGTGAGATCGCGAGTAAGGTACGTTTGGCCATTAATCACTGCCCTAACAACTTGACAAATGGGATTTAGCAGGATGATGCAATTATGTCCCCGAAAAATGTACAGCTTGTTGCCCATAACACATTTTCTTGCGTGCTGCATTGTCACTTCCCACATTTTCTCGGACATGCCAGGGCCCAAAATCTGAAAAAACAATTTACAGTAAGAAATTAGTTTATTAAATTTAAGGTATGTTTTGAATTGGATTTAAAGGAAATCTTATTTGAGAATTAAAAATTAAATATGTACCTTTCTAAGTCTTTGGGGCTCCACAATGGACAATTTCAAAAAGTCTTGGACTGTTTTAATGCCTGCAGCGGAAAGCTTTTTGTGGAAAGCTCCATCTTTCCCTATCTTCTCAAGACGCCATACTTCATCTTCTAACATTGGTGGATGATGCTTCTTGTACACTTCATATATATGGAACAAAAAAATATATTAATATTAGTTAATTATTTATTCAAGCATACATAGGACAATTTGATGAGAATAATGTAATTGCAAGTCTTAAATGAAATGCCATTTGGACAAGATGAATCCTTGACTCAGACAGAGATAAGACACAAGGTTTTAACAAAAATCTCATGTAATTGGTTAATCTAAAACTTTAAATATAAGATAATAGAAGAAATTTTTTAAAAAAAAATTCAAGTCAAAATATGATGATTGTGTGCTCCTGTCATTATTGATGCTGAGATCCATGAAAAGTTCTATATGACCAAAACTAAAACTTAATAAACCGTTGACTGAAGACTACATCCAGCCTGCCAGATGTAGATGGATTATAGCAATTTTTTTTCCCCCTAAAATACTTCATTAGCCTTTGGGCACAGCTTTGTAAATCCGTTTTATACTGCGGTCATCTAAGTTTGAATAATAATAATTAACATGTAAAGATTGGTTTAACAGACGAGGTTACATTTAAACTTTAAAAATTAAAAAAAAATACTTAATACAAAATAATACTTTCTTCTCTATAGTGTTAAGATTTTATCACTTATCCCTACAATTTTCGTAATACTCAATTAATTTAATGTTAAAACTCTTACGAAAACTTCTCTCAAAAACAAAAGCTATGGAGAAAAGTATCAATCTCCCTTTACTTATGACATCAGACGGTGAGGATAATCATCATATGGGGACTTAGCGAGTGGCTCCATGATTGCATCAATGGGACCCCATAACTTTGGCACAATTGTAAGCACAAACAATAAAGTAATGGAACTGTAGCAGTTTGTTTGACTGGACTTGATTGAATAGTTTGAATTGAGAAAAGGAAATGGTATTACTCTAATCTTAAAATGATGATGAGATATGGGGATGTTCAACTGTTCCATGTGGTACCGCCAATTCCACTGGAGATTAAAAGCCCAAATTAACCAATAATTGATGGGTTGCTAACTTAGAGCATCTCCAAAAGACTATAAATTTTATTCTTCAAATACTTATTTGCTTACTTATGTGGCAAATAAAAGGGTGAAAAAATATAATATTATCCAAAAGACTCTTCAAATAGAAATAAATTAATATTATTTTAATCATATAATTAGTTTTTTAAAGGAAAAGTCAATAGCAATTAAAACACTTCTCTCTCTTTCTTCAATGAAAAATAATAAAATATAAATTGAAGAGAGAGAAATTAACTCTCCAAATTTGAAGAGAGAGAATCAATTTTTATTTGAAGAATCTTAATTGGAGTGTCTTTTGGAGTTTTAAATATTGATGTGGCTCTTCAAATAAGTAATAAAATCTTATTTGAAGAGCCTTTTGGTGATGCTCTTATAATGTTGAATTATATGATAAGCACAACATATAGACTCAAATATGGACATACATACGTACGTACCTATATACATACACAGCGTACGTACACACATGCGGAAACATGTATAACTACGCATATATGTATAATCTATCAAAAAGATATTTACTAGAGTTTTCAACAAGTTTTAATTTGTAATATAATTAATTTTTTTCTTTGAGAAAAGCATCCAACAGAATAGAGTATTCAAACCATATCCCAAGACACAAAAATTGTATCAAACAGTTAATTTTGAGATCCATTTCAGACAGGAAGCTGCCCAAAATACAAACAGGCTTATTTGGCTTATGTGTAGAAAACCAGACAAACGAAAAAGGAGGAAGAGAGATTAGGCGTGTGGGGTTTTGCAAACACAAGGCGGGTTTGACTAAAGACATATATTTGCATAGTTATATATCATTGATTTGAATACAAATGATGATGAGTAGTTATCCCCAACCCTCTATTAAACAAAGACAACAAGGCCTTAAGATTACAAATTGATAATAAATAAAAGTCATGTGAAGCACAATTTTAGTGAAAGGACATGAACTAGTTGACTAACACATCATTAGAAGTATAATTAAAAGGGAGCAGACTAATTTTATTTAACATAAATGCCAATTATTCTATGTGTGTGTGCGTGTGTGTGTGTGTATTGACAAAACAATTAGATGATATGTTCATGAATTAATGATTATTCTTAATTTTATATGTAAGTAAAGATGAGATATATGTACTTACATTCTCCACGATGATCTTTGACGACAAAAGCATCAGTAATGGCTTCACATATTCTAACACCTTGATAGCTCCCACGTGCCACTTTTGCACCAATTCTGAATTTGCGGCTCCTAATCCAGCTTGAATTGTCCGTAAACTCGATGTCTCCGATCGGCGCAACCCCGTCTCTGGCCGTGACATTCACGTCACCGGTGAGCAACGGCCGCTTGCCGGTTCTCTCCTTCACGATATTGCTTTCAAACTCTTCTGGGGTCCAATGATCCCGGTCCCCCGGAGGAAAGTCTCCATCAAGAACAACTAATTCTATTTTGATTGGCTGAGGGAGACTGGCCGGAGCAATAAGGCCGTTCGATCTTGTGTCGACAACAACGATTTGAAGTGGGTTGTTTTCGACGTCGGTGATTTTGCTTCCGGTGAAGATGGGGAGTGAAAGTTTTTGACTGAAAATAAGCTTGAGGCTTGATGGCTCAAGGGCTTGAATGCGCAATGAAGAAGACCTTGTTAATGAACGGCAAGGATTATATTTGCTTACGCCACGCTGTACTTCTTCATTCACCTGATCATATCATAAAGTAAACCATGAGAACTATTACCACAAATTATAATCAATATTAAGTTATATTTAAATTTACTTAATATAGGTAAATATATTATTTCATGTTGCCTTAGGGTTTATGTGAATACAAGCAAAATAGTTGTTACAGATGCAAATACATAATAAACATGCACGGATTAGAATATTTATATGAATACTTAAACTAAAATTTGTTTTTATTAAAATAATTCTCCTACCATTCTTACGGTCGTGTTGTACAGATTAATAATAAACTCCATTAATTGTTAAAAAAAAATAATAGTAGTTCATATTAGATCTTTATAATTTTAAAAATACGATTCTGCAATCATCAAGATTTCGTAATATTAGAGCTTAGCAAATACCACTCGTCTAAGCAAAGGCTCTAACGCTGAAAAAAAGTTCTGAAAGGAATTCACCATGACTGCTTCTCCAATTACACTGTCACATAGAAAAAGGAAAAAGCTTAATTGAAAAGCATGATTAATTATAATTAATTAAATTTCATAAGATAAGAAATTAACTCGATCCAAGAAAAAAAAAAAGAAAGAAGAAGAAGAAGAAGAAATTAATTTAATGAAAAAATTTGATTACATACGAAGCAAAAGAAGGTCTAGTCCTGGTTCGTTTTTCAGGAGGCTCTTCCGGGTCGGATCCATTAAGAAACCGTTTAGCAGCCATTTCTTTTCCCCTCTTGCTAAAGAATCAGAATCAGTACAAGAAATCCAGCAGCTGAGTAAAGAAATTAAAGAGAGGGAGAGAGAAATGAAAAGGAAGTTGTTGGTTTAGGGTTAGGGAAGAAATGGGGGGTTTTATGACGAAGATTATAAAGCGTATAAAGATTGAATACTTGTTATAAAATAATATAGATGAAGCTTCGAGGAATGATAACAGAAGCAACTTAGCAACTAGCAAGTGTTTAATTTGTAATGACCTAATGCATATGATGTATCGACTTTGACGTCAACACTACTCCTGAAAGTCAACCGAATCATCATCTCCTCCCTCTAAAGTTGAGCTTAATCATATGAAAATTATTTTGGATTCAGTGTTAACTTAAATTTCGTGTCGATTTTTTAATAAATTATTAATGAATAAAAAATCTGTATATGTAATTATATTTTACTTGTATATTTTTATAACAATGAGACTCCGGTGACGTAGAAATTTTAAAAGATTGGCAAATTTATATAATTAGTAAACATAAATTCCTTCTGAATATACCATGCAGAGAATAGAGACTCCTTTAAATGGAAAAAATTGGCAGGAACAGGAAATACCGCCCCGCGTGAAAACTGGTCAAAAGTTTTTGATTTCTGAGAAGGATCGTATTGGTATCAGGCCTTAATGCTGATGGGTCCGCAGCACTTTTGTTAACTATTTATAGCCATACGATTTATGTATACACGTGTTTCGCTTTCACCTTCACCACCATCATGACCAATTGATCGATATTTGATAATTTGATACAAACAAATTGGGGAGGCTTTCGTTATGTATAGCAATCAAGAAAGTCTTTGCAAGTCTTGTGCTTTTATGTACAATTTATCAACTCCATCAACTCAACTAATGCCACCTGAATTATGGAATTTTTCCTTCAATAAATGGATCGTTTATTTTTGTGAACGCTACAAGAGATATGATGCATAATGATGTGTCACAATCGGCCTAAGACCAGTCATCAAAAGAAATTTATTCTTCTCTTTTGGGACAAATGACCAGTTAGTACTTTCCGGGAAACTTTGGAAGCATTTCCCAGCAAGTTAATACCAATCAAGAGGGTCCCAATTGCTTCTTGCTAAAAGTTAAATTGACCATGATTCAGGGAAGGGTTAAAAAAAGAAAAAAAGAAAGAAAGAAAATTACCAAAATTATGACCATTAGGGGCTTTTTGTTTTATCCTTTATACCCTTTTGCTTGGTTTCATTTTCCCTACCACCAAAGCTTTCAATTACCAATCCAGGCCCTTGTGTAAAAAGTTTCATTTCTTTTTCAGCAAATAGTGGCACGTTTTCTAGAAGTGACAATGAGTGCCGTTGAAGAAATGATCTTTCTATTCAAAATCTTTAATTTTTTGTTTTAAAAGAAAAAAAAAGTTTGAATGGGAATGACACCTCATTCACTAAGTACCAACATTAATCTTTTATTATTAATTATCAGATTCAGGCATATTCATGGCCAATTGAACTATATTCAAGAATAAAATATAAATTATAAAAAAAAAATTGAAAGCCACTCTAGTAAAGATTTTTTAATTATACATCCAATCAAAGAATGAAATTTTTGAAACCAATGTGAAATTATAAATAATCAAGCAATCAAATATTTACATATCGAATAATCAACAAAAACCCCAAAAAAAAATCATATATTCAAATCAATTGAATCCCATGACCTTAGGAGCAAACCTTAGCAACCTATCAAGAGCATTGGGCAAGAACTTTCTTGCAAACAAGTAGCAAATATTAGTCCTTTTCCCATTGTACTCACAATGGCTACCACTCCTTAGCCTCTTCAAAAACTCAATTGTCACATCTCTTCTTTGAAATTTAGCAGGGTGAGGTCCTCCCTTGGACCAATCAACCCATGTCAAGCTTCTATTTGAGTTCCTCTTCCAAAATTTCACACTCACAAATGTTGGCAAGTAGTGTTCATCAGCGTAGCATGAAGCCTTGCAATGTCTTTTGAATGTCACAAAATATTTTTTATCGGAAATTACCTCCAGGGCGAGGGCCCGGTCCATCTCGAACCATTGCGAGCCCTTTCGCCATTGTTCGAGCCGGATCACGGGCCTCATTCGACGGTTGTACCGGCCTCGGCCTACTGGGCCCGGTAAATCGTAGGCCTCAATGAAAGCCTTGCTGGAGTTTATGAGATAGTTGTAGATGGTTGAGAAGTTGAACAGAGGAATGCACGACTCTGAGAGGAGAACAAAACGTTGGTTGGTGATATCAAGTAAAGCATTGGCTAGCAGGCGACGTTCTGCCTCAAGCATGCTAAATTTTCCCCATTGCACCTCCTACATTGTTGAATTGGGGAAAAAAAAAATTAATATTTGGGGTCCAAATGAAGTTTTATGTTCATGGGCCCAACACACAGGCCCAAGATAATTTAAGGGAACCTATCTTTAAAGAATATTGGAGAGAAGAAACTTTTCAGTTTCCCCTACATTTTTTTTTATTTTAGTGTTTTTTTTTAAATATAAATTAGTATGAATTCTAAATAAAACTAAATGTTTAAATCTGAATAATACTTTTATTCTTTTTCTGAATATTCCGTGATAAACACTAAGTTGTTTGTTTTTTCTACGTTAAAAAGTCTTTTTCTTACTTTATAAATCTTAAAATCAGTATTTTTACATTTGTGCGCTCATATATTTTAAATGTTACATCAATAATAAATATCTCAATAAACATAAATAAAATAGTAATTTATCATAATATAAATCATACTCAAATGAATAACACCTTTAATATTATATATTCAAATATTTTAACAAATTTTTTTTGGTAGTTTATGATGTATTACATGAAAAATATTCGTAAAAAAATTATAAAGATAAATAATACTAATTTAAAGAATATAAAAGGATAAAAAGAAAAATTGGTTAACAACCTAATGACTAAAATTTTTAATAAATTGAAAAAAATACTTAGTAGATTGAAATTAAGTCAATTAAGTCATTAAGTTAATAAAAAAAAATTACCCCTTTAGTTTTACAATTTATCTCTTAGAATTTTTAACAAGACTTCATTCTTTTCAATTAAAAAAAAGGACTTAGTGTGGCTGAGATAAATTTTCCTATGAAAGTTTTGACATCAGACATCAATTAAACATTATAAAAATTAAAAAGTGTAGGAAAGTGGTTAAGTCTAATAACTTTAGGGGAAACTTGTTATTTCCCAAGTAAACTTTTACTTCTTTAGGTTGTTACTTAATCTCTTTAGTTTCTAGCAACCTTTTGCTTCATGTCTACACTCCTTTTCTTTTTGTTTTGTGCAAGTGGGCATGGAGAAAGCACGAAGAAAGGAATGTTAAAAAGTGGAGCAAGAATGTTAAAGAAATGGAATCAGGAACCATCTGAAAAGAGTTTTTTAATGAGTTGGAAAAGGAGTAGAATCAAAGTAATGCTTGAAACTCTAACAGTGAAAATTCTAAATTGTCAAATAATGTTTTTTTTTTCCTAATTGAAAAAAAGGGAATTTTTTTTCTTTTTTTAAGCATAACAATAACACATATTAGAAACTATTCCTCTCATTTAAGTTTATAAAATAATGATAAATGAAAACAAATTATGCAAAAATGGTCCTATCATCTACAGTCATTTTTTTAATTACAAATAAAAGAAAACTTTTTCCACTAAAAACTAGGACAAAATGTAGGAAAATTCAAAACAATTTAGGTAATTGCAATGACCGAACGACCTTCACTTTGTTGAATTTTGACTCTTCCCCTATAAGAAGAGAGAGTATCTATCTAACATGAAAGTAAAGGGTATTCCAGCAGTCACGTTCATTAGTTGGGGACCCATCTGATAAAAATGGACATAATATGTCCTTATTTGTAAGAACATAAAAAATAATGGATCTAGATTCTACCGCCCATTGAAATATTTCTTCCCTCTTTGAGCTATGGTTCTGAAGAATCCGTTTACTTCGTTGATACTGTAAGAATGAACCCTCCAGTATTCTAGAGGCACTTAGACTTTTATTCTTAGCAAAATATTTATTCTTCATATTTTTTAGCTTTGAATGGATTTATTTTTCATACGTTATAATTTATAAACGACTAGAGAAACATGAAATTAATGCCAATCCATGCTGTGCATGTGTTACACTTGTTCTTATAATAAACCACAAATTTCGTCAATTAATGTTACCCAAACAAATTAAACACTTTCAGAATTTTTTTAATTATATTGTGTTAAATCTTTAAATCTTAAGGTCAGATTCATAGTTTCTAAAAATATTTTTATCTTTCCAAGCTAGCGCATGCAATCAAATTCCTCTATGTAAACATGTTCTTATCATGGCTTCTCATGTCACGATTTCATTGGCCGATATATGTTAATTTCAAAGGTAATACGAAATAAATCATTAACGAGAAAAGTTATTAAAAAATCTTGACTCGAACTGTACAACGTGATCACCAATCACCAACATTCATGTCTTTCAAGTAAGTCTGGAATATAATGTATAATTTTAAAATTAATTAATTAATCGATTTATGTGTTTAATTAATGATCTTTGATTTTTTTTTCTTTTACTAATTACCAAACACAAACATGTGCTTGTCCAGTTCCCTACTGAACCGGCTTATCCCTCTAAGTGTGACATATGGACGCATTAATTACGACAATATAATAAATTTATCCCAATCTTAGAAACTGACCAACGATTAAGCTTCTCAAAGGAGCGAAGAAATGAAAAACCGTTCGTATTATCATAATATTTCACCTCAATTAAGTTTTTGGAGTAACCTATTAATTAATTTATGAACATTTAAGGATTCCGTAAAAAGAAAAATAAATAAATAAATTATGCATGGAGTACTTGTAGGGATAATGATCTCAAACTTATAGGTAAAAATGAAAAAGCAAATATAAATATTGTTATTTACTAACCTTGCTTGGGATTCTCCGGCCATGAAAGACTGAACTTTGAGGCACTGTTTCATTGAAGGATGGACTTGAATGAACATAAATGGAGTAAAGGCCTTCATGTCCATGAAAGAATTTTTCCCAAAGAGGAGCCAAGGTCACAGAACCTCTTGTTAAAAACAAGAATGCGACTTTTGGGACACGCTTGAATGGATACTCATGAATGCGAGGAGCCATTGATGCCCTCCACAGCAACTCTTCTTCAGTCATATCATGCATGGCATTATTATTATTAGGCCGCAGCGAAACGTAGTCGTTTAACCCTGTTCGAGTGGCGGTCACTGTCGTTTGATTTCTTGTTGTCGTAATAAGATGTAAAGCTGGTGACGAAGGTTGTATATTTGGTGGAGGAGATGATGATGATGATGAAGAAGAAGAAGAAGCAAGTTGATGGAGTTGATCATCAAAGCTGAACAAGGAAATGTTTTTGAGATGGAAAATTAGGGCTATGCATAGGGCTACACCGAAGCCGAAGATAACAAAATATGAGAAGAGATTAGGGAGATGCATTTGGAGATTCAAGAACGACTTTGTGATTGAAAATGGTGGTGGGTGTTGCTGCTGCTGTTGAATTGTGTTCTTCATTGAGAGGGAGATATTGAAGAACGAATGCGTGTTAATTTGGAATGGAAATAAATGTTTGGGTTTAAAGGTTTATATATGTATATGGTATAAGAGAAGGGGATTCATTGTAAGTTGTAAGCTTCAAGAACCTTGTGCCGACTGCCGACCCGGTAAAATATTCTTGTGAGGCGTTCAATATACAATATTGTGCGTGCGAATAAGAAGATTGGCACATAATATTTTGTCAAAATTATTTAATGAAAGATTAATTATGGAGAATCCTAAACTTGCGATTATCAAAAAACAAATATCAAATATGCGTTCCATTTTTTGATAAATTTTCTCAAGTCAACAATGCAAACTTGGGGGAGTTGAATAAAGAGTAACCGGACAGATTTTATTCAAGCTAGGGGCGCATAATGGATCTCAAGTCTTCGAATGAGATAGAAAAGTGCAAAAATTTACCCAATCTAAGCCACCAACACTAGCACAATTAATATTAATATGAAATCTAAGCCACCAACATTAGCATAATTAATATTAATATGAAAGAGAGAGGCAAGTTCATCAAAACAATAAAACTACTCTTTTGTTCGTACTTTGAACTTTCGATTTATACCTCCCGAATCAAGGGCAAGGACTTGTTCAAACAGTTAATAGTTTCGCAAATATAAATGTTAGAATGATTTGGTAAAGGGTTGCGTAGTTGTTGGCGCTCATTAAATCAAGTCCAATGAAGCTCAACTTGGATAGTTATTCTAAAGAGAGAGAGTCCAACTCCAAATATTTGGTACCTCAATATTCTAGTGACAATATTTTTATTTTATTTTATTTCTTATTCAATTTTCTGAAAGTATCACTTCTTGCTAATATTTGATTACCTCTAACCCAGCTGCCAACCCCAAATGAAATGAAAATCGAAGTACCTCTAGGGGGAAGAATTAACTGATGACAAAGTCTGGCTAAAATGTTGCAAAAGTCAGCCAATTTATCTAATTTTTTAGGAGATTATTGAGTACAGCATTGTGGCCTTTAAATTTAGTGTAGCAGTCAGGACTAAGGAGCCCTTATTGTTTAAACTAATGAAGTAGCAATAAAAAATTGCGTGGATTCCGGTCATTCAGTCAAGGTTTCAGATCTATCCTGCAGTTCTCTTCCTTGTAAGCATCAACTTCTTTAAATCCAGTACCAAAATTTCTCTCAACAAAATATGCACGATGTGATCAGAGACGAGGCATTTTCCAGCAACTAATGAATATAACAAAACTATGATCAGATTTCTGTTCAACAAGTTCAGGATCAATACTAGCATCTTCTGGAATGATATTGTGTCAGGGAACACTACAATGAATATCAACAAGCTAATAACAATCAATCTCAAATTTTGAAGCTTGTACTGAATAAATCAAATTCACAAAGTATCAGATGTAAAACCACTCCCAAAGATAAAACTTCAAAACAACCACAAGCCCCAACCCAAAAAAAAAAAAAAATGTACAAATCTACAGAAGAACTAACCTCACAACTCAGGGTGTTAGAATACAGGAAACAATATTAACCAAGTTCCAATGAATTAAAAAATTTAGTGCTACAAAAGGAAATCAGGAATCACCGGTGTTTGTGCAACCACATTTAAGGGCTCATCAGCTCTTTGGTGAGCTTTATGCTTACCACGGTGATGATTACTCTTCCGCTTTTCTTTCTGACCATTGTCTTCTTTCTCTTCACCATCCTTCCCTTGACCTTTTTGTCTTCTCTCTTTTCCATGACTACGGTGTTTGCTTCTTCTTGAGCTAGTGTTGACATGATCAGGCATCTTCTCACCTGGCACATTTTCTTTTGTTTCCAGAGAAAGATCAGTATTCAATTTCTCCTTCCCTTTGCTCTTGCCAGATGGATTCTCAGAGCGGTTACTTCTTGATGAACTAGGTACACCATCATTGCCTAAAAGAACATCCTGCACAACACCTGAGAGCAAATCACCCTTCAGCTCAGGCTTCTTGGCTGCTATAGATATCTCATCTCCATCTAATTTTAGCACCACAGGCCTAGGCTTTGCCTGGTTTGGCTTTTTCTTTGGGGCAAGTGACTGCTCTGTGAGCTTAAGTAGATCTTCAGCATCATCATTGAGTTTATCCTGTGACATAGGGTCATTGGCAGGAGGATAATCATTTGATGCAACTTCACTCTTCTCAGATGCAAGATAATATAAGCCATGCCGTTTACGGTGTTCAGCAAGCAAAGAAGTGGACTCATGTGATGGTTCGGTCTCATCTTTGCTCTGGAGGTTAGTTCTGGAAATATCAACAGCTTCCCCATGAGGAGTACTGCTGAGAGAAAATGAACTTGACAAAGGCAATTGGATGTCGCCACAGATTGTTTCCAAGTCAGATAGGTTTTCCTTAAGCAGTAATCCATCTGGTACAGGAACCCTATCCTGTGCACTTGTTGAGACTGGACCAAGCTCCTCAGAAAAGGCATCACACATCAATTTCACAACCCTAGAAGCTTCTGTTTCAGCCCTCGCTAAATTCTCTTCCCGCTGGACTACGGGATTCAGTATTTCTTGCTTAATCAAATCAGTGAGGCCAAGTACATTCCTTGCTCTCTCTTGTGTTTCTACATCATGGCTTCGTGACAGTGGATCCAGAGCTAGTTCAACTATATTAAACAGGTTTACAATAGATTCTTGTGTGAAACTGTTCCTTCCCAGAGAAGCAGATGTAGATGCCTGACCGTTAGAAACAGTTGCATCCCCACCATTTTCAATAGAAAGATCTCCAAATGATTGATTTATATTTCTTGGGTTGAAGCTATCATGCTGTTCGCTAGAAGCAGAAGCTTCAGATGTTGCTAAATCAGAATTTTCACAGCTCATCCTTGCGAGGACTGATTCTGGAACTTCTGATGCAAGATTATCAGTATTGACAGAGGAAATATTTTCCTTGTGCAAGAGGTAAGAGTGTACACAAAAGATTAACACCTTGAAAACAGACTGAACATACACTGCCCTGATCAAGGGCAGCAAGAGATTAGTACGAGGTTGTAATAGTGCCTCCATCAGTTCAAATGGATTCCTTGAAAACTCAACATACTCCCCTGACACCCAAGCAGCAGCAGATAATATCCTATGTAAGAAAGGATTACCAAGTAAAGCAGGATCAATAAGAAGATTACGACAGACATGCACAAGTGCTGGTCTAACATCCTTGACCCTCATAGCAATATCAATTATCTGATGCTCAATTTCTTCCCCCTTTTGGCAATGTGGAATTCTCACCATTTCCCCAAGAAGTGATGCATACCAATCAAAGTCAACAATAACCTCATATAGATTTCTACAACAAGTAGACAAAATCGAACCAAGAATCTGATTGCAAAACTCAGGGTCAGATTTAAGCGCAAAGTTAATTAAAACCCTGGATATTTCAGCCACATTACTCTCAGACACCATTGACATCAAAAGACGCAAAGACTCAAGCTTAATATTATAATCCCCATCACTCAAAGACTTAATCACAAAATCTTTATTCTCCAACACCGCCCACAAGTGTTTCGGTGCAATAATCGAAAGTGCTTGCAACCCAAGATACTTTAAATTCGGATCATCATCAACCAAAAATTCCCGAACCTTAACAACTGCAAGCTTCACTGCAGATTCATACTCACTCAAGCTACTCAACACAGTCCTAATACACTCAAAAAGCAATGACTTGGCCTCAGTCCTCCTCATAAGTTCACATATTGGCTCAACAACCCTCTTAGCCAACCTAGGCTCTAGAGTAGCCAACTTAGCAAATATCTTCAACACCTTAATCAACAACCAATTATTCTTAGAATCAACCAAAATCTTATAAAACTCCGGCGCTAATGGTAAATACGATCTGGGGTCTTTCAAACAAAGCTCGCAAAACACACCCACAACTGCAGACAGAATAACCGGCTCAGAACTCTCTAAATTCTCAACTAAACGCTTAAAACAAACCCTAACAGCATCTGGGTATTTCTCAAAAACCCTTAAAACAACCGCAATAGCTTTCTTTTTAATAAAAACCTTACTACTGGACAACAAAGTAAAAACCTCAGGAGTTAAATCTCTAGCAAGATCAACATTTCCGATTCTCGACAAGCATTCAAGAGCTAAACTGACTTCAAACTGATTGCTACTATTCAGATCTTTCCTCAATTGATTGGTGATCAAGAGAATTACCGGGGTGTCGTCGTTGAAAGACTGGGTGACGGCGTGGTACCCGATTTTCTTGTAGAAGAACTGGGGGGACGACATGACTTCCACGGCGTGGAAGGCAGCGAACGACATGTCGACACCGTGGAGGGAGGAGAGGTAGGAGAGCTTTTGAAGGGCAGCGGATTTGGTGGGGAGGTCAGTGGATTTGATCTCCCGGCGAATCTCTTCGATGGCTTTGGAAATAAAAAGGGATTCTTTGATTTGTTGCTGGCGAATGCCCTTTATCAGGTCGTCGAGATCGCGCTGGAAGAGGGTCTCCATTATCGAAGTACCCGCCATTCAGTAGACTAACAAAGCAAATTACGCAAAGCCAAAGAGTTTGTTGGTTTGTTTTTCCTATGAATTGAATTTGAAGGGAGACATATTTGTTTTGTGAGGAAATTTTGATTTTGTTGGAAGGAATTCTGGGTTTGAGGAGACTGCTGTGTACGTTTGTTTGGATGGCCTGCAAGTGCGAGAACAAATGAATACAAAAGAGGCGACAAGTTGATGGCGAACATATTTTTATTTGAAATGATGATGTAATATATATATATATATATATATATATATAATTAAGATTGTGCAATCTAATCTGCATGCAGATTGATCCTCTATATATATATATATATATATATATATATAGAGAAAATACAACAATAGTAAAATTATACATCAATCAAAAATGATGAAGATTGACTCTTAAAAAAACAAAAAAATTTGACGGAGTAAGGTACTCAATGCTTAATTAAGAAGTGATTTACATTTTCGGTTAATCATAGCTCCAACATTCTTGGCAAGATCTATTGTTTCTATTCCAATTTTATAGAAACATATTATCTAAATTTTATTTTAGTTGAATTCTTAAATACTATAAGTTTTTCGTCAAAGTTATTATAACAGAAAATTGACGCATATCAATCAATCGACTTTGTTGAATAAGTAGTATTTATAAATCATAATATTCATTTCTTAATAATTATAACTTAAGTTCACAATAATTATAACTTAAAAACCACAACAGTTTAAGGATGAAGTTTAGAGTTTAACTCTATGGTGGCTAGATTAAAACATTTGAAAACTTATTATATGATTCTTTTAATTATATAAGTTGTAACATATAAAAAATTTATTTTCATAGTGTAAAAGCTCTTTTCCTATTAAAAAATAATGATATAAATTTGAATAAAACAAAGTCTATTAAATATCAATAAAAAAAAGTAGGCTCACTTGTTTCTAGTAAAGGAAAGAGAAAAGAATTTGTTAAAAATAAATTAATAATTGTAAAGTTATAAATTATTATAGAACTAATATTTATGGGATCATATAATTTAAATGACATTTTTCTCTTAAATTTAAGAATTTTGAGAAAACTTGCAGTCTTATAGGAATTAAAATGAAAATTTTACACTTAAAACTCATAATATTATTATTATTTATTTAAGAATTTATTGATTCTAAAAAATCTATATTAGGGTGACATCCTCTAATGTGAATTGAACTCTAAAGCCCACAATAGTTTACTATCAAATGGACCCTTAACCTACTAAATGTGCGTTTTAAGAACATGAAAAAATAGTTAGTAACATACTGTAGTGTTGGATCAATGTCAAACACTTAAGACTGACCCATTTTACTTAAAATGTTCTTATAAGTCAAAGAGGAGGTACCATCACTTAAAACAGATTGGAAGCCTCATTTATCATCGCTAGTGATTTAAATTATCAGACCTAAGAGTGGATTGTATTTCTATTTAGCCCTTTTTCAGCCCAACTTGTTGTCCAGTAGGCTTGGACCGAAAAGCCCTTCAATTGGGCCTACGCTACCAATTCTATAACAGCTCGAACATTGGGTTTCATCCGATTAAACAACGCTCTCGTTTGGCTGTACACCCTCCACCTTTTATCTTTTAAATCCCCAAGTCGGCAAGTCCCCCGTAAGCATTCGTATCCCAAACATCTCATTAAAAACTAGTCTGTAGAGAACCACCAGGATTTCTAAATACTTAGGTCTTGTGTGTCTTGCCATGTCACTATTTTAAAACTAAGAGCAAATGACAATTGTTTGGAGGGAAATCTAGGTGCTCACGTGGATAAATAATGTTGTGACACTTGGTCATTGAAGTTAAACAAGGGGAATTGGTTTGTTTGATTAGGCTGTCAGAATAGCTCGCACGGAGCCAAAAGATAAGCTCCCTGAAGAAAAGGGGTAGTTTCAAAAGAATACTCGACATTGAAGTGTATTATCAGAAAATGAATTTTGATGGTTAGAGCCCACACGTGAACAGCGCATGCCATCAAATAATAAAACAAAATATCTCTTTTTTAGTTAAGAATGAGGAACTACTAGCAATGATGATTTCTCGGTAGAGCAATAAGAGAGCGCCATGTAGGGTACCCTCAGCAACACCTTGAAAAGCAATTGGACCACAAAATTGAGAGCCTACCATGCACCCGCCTATAAGGGTAAATAGGTGGCTCGAGGCTTCTTTATCTCCCAAACTCATAAATATCACTATCAAAGGCCATAAAGCAAATTACCTAAATGTTCGCACCTGAGAGAGGACAAATATTTTTTCTTTGGAGGCTTTCTTACCTATATGAGCGCCACGTATCCAAAATTATTGAAATGACCTTTAGGCACATTGCACAAAAGTTTAAGATTTGCTCCAAACAAGAGTAACATCACTTTATTTCAAAAAAAAAAAAATGAATGAACTAATCTTCTTCCTCCTAAGTGTAAAAACACAATTGCTAAATTTTTAAGATCTCTTGATCTTGAGGCCACCGTTCATTATCCAAAATCTTACTTGAGCATCAGAGTGTGGTCGTCAGCCTCTGCTGGCTCTATCTTTAATCTCAATTCTTTCTGTTTTGTAGGTTCACACCACCCACACTCAATGGTCTCATCTTTGAGCTCATTCTAATTTTACCTCCCTCCACCGAACATTTGATTCCTCCATCTATCCTCCCTTATTTTGTTAGAGCATACCTCAAGCTTAGCATGGCAACTGTAACCTCTTCTAAACTAATTTATTTGATTATTTGGTCCCACCAAAATCCATCTAAGACAATAAATATACATTATTTTGTACAGATTAATATGACATCAAATGAATGATTTGACCATGTACGAGGTATGTATGTGTTTAACAACATTTATGTAATATATATTTTATTTTAAAAATTAATTTAAGGGTCAAGTTTGGACTTTTGGTAAGGCCCTAAACCAAATGTCATTAGATCTTGATTCCTTGAACTCTACCTCAATCCTTGGACCCTTCAAATTCTGGCCAAAATTCTAAAAATTAGGGTAAGGTCAATTAGGCCAAAATCTAGATCGGGCATTTTTACCATCCCTAATAATCATATATCATTCTTAGCAAGTTTACACTTCTTTAAAATCAAAACGATGTATATTAACTAGCTCTCTATATATAATCTAAAATCTTCACTAATGAAATTACTTTTCTAATCATAATTTTGAGTCGTGTTTACGAGCAATTAATAAAACACTCCCATGCTTAAGTAGTGTTTTAACCTTTAGTTGTATGAGAGAAAATTAGGAGAGAAAGCAAATGTATTCATATAATTAATTGGTGTGAATACATGAAATGATGTACCTAGCTTCAAACTCTTTGAACATTGTATATTTTCGAATTATTTTGCGAGAAGCATGTTTTATGTATTACCACTATTATATATAATAGTTTCTTGGTCTTTTGAATAGGCAAAATCTTTTGCATTGAAACAAATGATCAGATAATAATGTCTATCACGTGTGGGGATTATAACTAACTAGATTCGGGAAGTGCAAAATAGGTTTGGTTGACTAAGGCGTAGCCAGAAAGTCGAACCCACAGGATAAAATTTTTACCGATATAAAATCTAAAGAATAGATGATGCCTATATGTCGTATTTGAGTTTGAGCTAGAGATGGCTAATGGGGTGGGCAACAAGTGGTACAACATGAGCACGACACACGTCCATACAACATGGCATGGTAAGGTATTAGCATGTTTTGGTGGGGCAAGCGGGATGGCATGGCACGCACATAGGTTGGGCAAGGTTGAGAAATTTAAGCACGTGGGCCTTAAAAGCACAACATGATTAAAGATGGAATAAAGCACGACACGTGAAAAGACCCGCGATCAATACATTTTACTTTTAATTGAAAGTAAACTTAAACTTTTATAATTTTATAAATATCTTAAAATTGACTCTTTTATTATATTTTATTAACATAAGTTTTTTATATTCATTTAATTATTAGTCCAAAAAAATACTTTATACTCAATAATATTATGTTTATAATTTATTAAATGAATAGATGATACCATGATTTTAATAAATAACATTTAAAAATATAATGATTTTATAAAATATGTGTATTAATATTTTTATAAATTATGATCTATGACTCTATGTAAGTTCAAATAAATAATTAAGGTAACTCTAAATAAAAATTTATTATTATTATTGTTGTTGTTGTTGTTGTTGTTAAGTATTAAAAAAGAATTCTAATACCGTAAGATACAACTTAATAGTTACTATTACATTCACTGACTATTATTAGTTTATTATAATCGAATATGGATTTGAGTTATAAACTTTTGATTCTAGTAAATTTGACTAAAGACACATGGACCCAAAAAAAGTACATGAGCTTGAAAAATTACACCAATAACTTGGCATACACTCTTTAAAAATTAAAAACAAAAGTTTGTCATGCCTTTTTTATAGACACAGCCCGTAACACGGCACATTTGCAGGGCTAGGTCTAAAAAAAAGGAAAAAAGAAAAAAAAAATTAAGCACAACACGGCACGACATGGAAACAAATGGTGGGCACAACATGATATGAGTACAAGCCTACATAGACCACCTTAACAAATGGTGGGCACAACATGATATGAGTACAAGCCTACATAGACCACCTTGCGAGCATGACCCATTGACCATCTCTAGTTTTATGTAGAAATCAAGGCTTTAACCTTTAAGAGAAAAGGTAAAATGTCTAAATCATGAAAAGCTAAATATAATTTTAGATAGTTATTTTGTTTTTGTTTTTAAAAAAGTTTATGGCTTCCAATTCCATTGGGCATTTGTTTAATGGATTCTATTCAATTGGGGGCGTCTATCCTTTAATTTATATTTTACAATTGGGCTAAAACTTATAAATAGATGATATATTTTTGAAAGAATTTGAACTTAAATTAATGAAATAATTAATCCAACAAGCGCGAGTTTGTAATTTCAACTGTACAGGATAAAACATATATTTTAAAACTTTTAGAACATGTGAGAGCAGCTGCCTCAATGGCGGCAAGTCCCTTAGTGTCTCTACCATTGCTTAGCTTCAATTTTTCTTATTAAATTTACATGAGTTCATATTAGAAAAGGATCCAAATTTTACGTTTGCATGTAAATTTAGAATTTTTTTTTTTGGTTGTATCTCATATTAGTAGTAAAAGGGTTTCACCTTTACTAATAGGCTAGTGTAAAATATCAAAAAAAAAAAAAAGGAACCAGCTCGCCGTTTTAATCCCCACCCCATTTGGGGATATCCTCTAACTATCTCTAAAAATGAATTTTCAGATATGGGATGGGTTTGTGATTGTTTCTAATTCGGGGTGAGGACAATAATCCCTACTCCAAACCCACCTCATTGCCATTCTTACTAGTTTTTTTTGTTGGATATTGACATATAATAGACTAGTATTTTTAGTGTGATATATAACTAGACATCCTAGGTCCAACTCTCCAAAACTTTTGATCAGATTGCTAATAGTCCAAATCATCAGGTCTTATCATAAATTCTCTTTAATATCAACTGGAAATGCTTTTGATCGGCACCGTATATAATATTCCAATTGCTTTCAAAATAATTGAATTGCTGATTCATCAACTTTGAGCAATAGAACAAAATGAATTGTCTTTTCACTACCAACAAATTAAACAAAATAAATACTGAAATGACCGAAATCCAATCCCTGATCAAGAGAAAAACACATTATTTTCGAGAGAAGTGACTTCCTTTCTGTCAATGGTGTAATCCTAATCGGACCAGCCAGGGTCTTATCTCTTTCAATGTGCCAATTCCCAACTAAAAATTCTGAAATTTGATGATTGTGAGTTTGTGATATTTAATCACAATAATTCAGTTTGCGCATTGTAGCATATTCTTACTCATCTATCAATAAGTTATCTTCCTTTTCAAAAAAAAAAAAAAAAGATCAATAAGTTATCTTCTTTTGAATCTTGCTTTGGTATATAATTGATGACGCTGAGTCAAAATTCAAAATCAAACCGACCCCATTTCCTCCGCACAAAAGCGCATTGGACAGTGAGTAGCCCCAAAGCAATAACCAATCAACCCCATCTGGAAAAAAACCACAAGTTTGCATTGGTGAACCCATGAAAAAGAAAAAAAATGGTAGAAATTTTGCCTCACTTTGGGGTCACCGAGTGCTGTTATTTGCCGCATTAGTCCATATAATTGAATCTAAAGCAGAATGCCATGACAAAAATGGTGACGTGAGTAGATGAGCATTAATTTAATTGTCCATTTTACTCTTTTGACTGAAAAAGCACCTCGGTCTTATTTGTTCAGATGTGTATTATTTGGTTCTAGTGACATGCACGTAAGAAGAAATGGATTCTCTTTTGAAAGCACTCACTTCATGCGCCCAGATAAAGAGCAACTTCTTCGCCCCCCATTTTCGTTCAATTTGACTGTCCGCTTGTCCACAATACTGGCCACTTTGATGAACATTTGGCCCAACTTTCTTTGTGATTCTCCAACGTATTTATTAACATTATTGGTACACTTGGCAAGCACTCATTGGTTGAGTAATGAACATCTCATATGCATGTCGTTTCATTATAAAAGCTTGCGGCCTATTCAAGTCTCTCCGTGTGTTGTAGGAGATTTTCTCCTCATCGGAAGCCGTCGGTAACACATGTTAAGGTGTGTTAAAATATTACTATCTACGTAAAGAGTCCCATGTTTTGAACCATGATTGTAAATGTATTTGGGAGTAAGGTATTGTAATTTTTAAGCTGTAGTTGTTGTGGGGTAAAAGTTATAGCTGTAAAGTAGAATTGAGAAAAAATAACTATTGAACTATCAAAACCTAACTATAAAAGAGTTATCAAATATCTTAGTAGTTGATTTTGACAGCCTAACTACCACACATCACTTCGAAACACACCCTTCACTCAAATAAAATAAGAGAAGAGAAGACAGATCTTTAAGATTTATTGTCTTTAATTTATTAAATTAAGCAATAGAATATTAAAGAGAATACTGAGAAAAAATAAGATGGTGTTGTATGAGCAACCATGCATGTTAAAGCATTAATAAATGCTTCTAAAGTATCTTTATAAACAATAGAAGATACCAGGAGAGTGGCAAAAGGGCTTAAGGAAAATGATATGACTTGATTAAGATAAGAAAAAAAATAATACTCAAGAAAAAGGTTGAATCACAATTAAAAGCTTGTACTGATCCAGCAAAAGTGGAGAGATCCTGCATGAAAAGTGGTTTTAGTCGGTCAATCTTAGTGGATCAATATAAAGATCATCGATTAGTTTAATCGCAAGAACCTGTCTCTTGCACATAATAATAAGTTTGATACAAAAAATTAGTTTTAATAATTAATTACTCTTAAAGTCATATTAAAGAAAGGACTTCAAAAAAAAAATGAAAAAGATATTTCATCCCATTGATTACACAAATAAATTTCATAATAGATATTTACATTAGTTTACAGGATCTGGCTACGTGCCACTTCTTTTTTTGTTATTGTAAATTTTTCCCTTTCATTCATTTTTATTTAAACTTTGTTTAGTATTAAGTTAATTTCTCCCAAACCCGTGAATCATTCGATCAACGGCAAATCGCTCTTCCGGTGGTCGTAAAAGACATAGGGAATTGTGGGGAACAAAACTCAGGTGGTGGTGGCGTCACCGTAAATTGGCAAAATCGTGGCGAATTGAAGCGGCTTTTCACGGCTTCGATTGGCAACTTTTCGAACGTTTTCCAGCAACAAGGATGGCATGGAGATGACCGGCATCGCACGAGCTTCCGATCAGTACCAACCTTGGCCGGTGGAGTGGCCGGAAACGGAAATGGCATGCGGGTCAGGTTTACGGGTTTGGTTTGACCCGGTTCTTTTTGCGACAAGGATGACATGGAGATGATCGACGTCGCATGATATTTCGATCAGTGCCAACCTTGGCTGGTGGAGTGGCCGGAAATGGAAACGGAATCCGGGTTGGGTTTACGAGTTCAGGTCGATCCAGTTCTTTTCCTTGTTAATTATTTAATCTCAAAATTATAAAGAGTGGGGTATTGTGATATAGGTATAATATAGAATAAAAACTTATAAATAATAAATAATACAAGGTGCTAATTAAAATATTTATATGGATGTAGTAGACATTAACTTAATATTTGTAAAGCAAAACTTAAATAAATATGAGTGAAGGGGTTATATGAAACATTTACAATAACACAGTTATAAAAAACAAAAGAAATGGCACGGTACCACTGTGGTACCGTAGCCAGACCCTAGTTTACAAGCAATCCAATGTACTATTATTGAGATCTTATTGTGGTATGAGTGTCATTTTCGTATTGAAGAATCTAGGGGAAAAATCAGCGCATCGGGATATCTAGAAAGGACAGTGGCAGAGCCAATAAAATTTTCGAAAATATGTTTTGTCTTGCTCGGCAATAAATTATACATTTGTCTTTATTAGATTAATTATTTCATTAATTTAAGTTCATTTTTTTAAAAAAAAAATCATCTATTTATAATTTTTATTTCAATTATAAAATTTAAATTAAGCCCAAACACTCAATTAAATAGAATCCATTAGACAAATGCTCAATTGGATGAAATCCATTAAATTCTAAAAAAAAAACAAAATAAATATTTAAAATCATATTTTCACTTTTGACAATTTTGACAATTTGCTGCCTTTCTCTTAAAAGCTGAAAGTCTTGATTTTTAGCTAAAATTTTGATACACCATAGTAGCATACAGACATCCTAGAAGCCTATAATCCGAAGTCAGTTGTAAATGTATGAAGTAAAAATATTGATATATAAATATTACTGTAAATAACGCGGTTGTTTGTATTTAATTTTCTTTTTGCAAGTCCTTTTTAGAAAGAGTCAGACTATTAGCACCTCTCTAAAATCTTATTGAAACCTATTTTTCAATTATATCATATTTAATGCCAAAAATATCATTTTTTTTTCTAAATGAACACTCTTTTCATTTATAAATTTTACAGTTTCTAATAATTTTCTCAATCTTTCATTCTTAAGATTTGTATTTCTCTCTTCAAACTTCCTTTGTTATTTAATTTCTAAAGAAAAAAAAACTAAAAAAAAAAAAGCAAGAAGAACATTATACTTAGAAAATAATAAATACATTATGGGTCTAATACAATTCTATCCTACCTATAAATTTTGGATTCAACAATTAGTTTGAGAATCCTTAAAAAATTATTTGTAGTGGGATAAAATTTTGCTTAATTTATTTTTTTCACTGCGTTGTATCTTAATTAAGTTATTATGTTTAATTACAAGAATTTTGTTTGGCTTAGAGGATTACTTCTTAAATTCAGATTATTTTAATGATAATAATAAAAAAATTTATATTGTGCAAAGAAAATAAGATTGAAGAGAGAAAGAAGATATAAATACCTTAATTCTATTTATATTGGTCCTCAAATGAAATTGTAATATAATAGAAGTTTTATGAGATTAATGAAGGGGTGCCAATAACCCAACTCTTTTAGAAATAAAAAGCATTCACTGGGTTAATTATGGAATCTCAAATCTCTCTCGACGTTGAGAGTTTCTTTGATATATTTAGATCGATTCGAGGTTGTTTGTATTTTATGTTAGAAAAAGAATTTTGTCCTCGTGAGTTCGATTTTCTACCTACGCCACTAAGAAGGGATACATCGTCAGTTCGTCACCCAACACGCATGATCTTGAAGCTAGAAATGATGAATTTTTTTTAATTTGTCACCTAATTAGCTTAATCTAGGGACGCCCAACAACCTTGAAGGCAGACGATGTTTAATATGATTTATGTCCGGTTTTCAAGGGCCGATTAGTCAAATAATCAATTACTTAAGAGGAAGGGAATGTGTTGTCCAAACGACGACGTGAGAAGGCATGAGATGATCAAGTGCTGACTAATACGTGACACGCTCCTCACACAATCATCTTGTGCCCTCTTAATGCCACAATCGGCCACTAACCTCAAACCCGTATCCATTATTATGTTTCATTTTCGGTCAATTCTTACATTGATGACCTTGATTATGACAATAATTTAATCCCCTCTCGTTTCTTCAAATTCATAATTTCTTTGAAAGACTAGTCGTTTCGTTTCTCTCTTCCCTTTTATTAGGAAACTTCAATCAAAGAAGTCTGCATGTGCATTTGAGCAAAATGTGGACGTTGTAAGTGTGTTTTTTCCTCTATTTATAAAATCTCTCTCTCTCTCTCTCTCTCTCACATATATTTTAAAATTGATAATTTTTTTTTTAATAACTAGAATTCACATTTGATTTAAACTTTTATTAAGTAAAAGGGAAATAATCCTCTAAATCTTTTAAGAATATCGAAAAATGCAAGCACACATCATGAATTTATGATAATACCTTAGAACCACTTTAAGATTTAATTTTTTATCAACTAATTATCTTTTTTTTGTTAAACTTATGGTAATTATTTATACTTTCAATATTCTTAAGGTGGCTGTAAGATAAATCTTTCTAATTAAAATACACATAAATAATTTTAGATTAAAAAAAATTATAATAAAATAATTAATATAATTATACACTATCATTAAAACATACATCAATTAATATTAGCTGCTTCGTAATTTCACCTTCCCGGCCTTTTAATTTTTCCCATTTCTTTTGCACAATTTCCGCAACCTAAACAAGTGGTCTTTTCACACGCGCTTGTCTCCGTCTCTCACTCACACAAAACGACGTAGTAATCACGCTTTTTCCTGCTTTATCGGTTTATCCAAAACTCTCTCCTCACGTGCCCCCTCCCACCTTCGCTCTCACTTTAGTACTTGGACCGCCCTTTGCTTACATCAGCATCCCCGTGGCAGCACCTCTCCACGTGGCACCAAGTCAACTATATAAATATTACAAATTGTCATCAGTTTCGCAAGCAAATTAAAATTAAAAAATTCAAAAAAAAAAAAATTCATTTTACAACCAAACCAAACCAAACAAACACCTCAGCTTCTCTCCCCTCTGCTCTTCGTATCCGAACAAAAACAGAACGGAAAGAAACTTTTGCACATAACGACAAAATAAAAAAATGACGACGTTGTTGCCGGAACTGCAGCGGAGAGACGCCGTCGTCACAGAATCTGTCGAAACGACGTCGCCGTCGTCTTCGAAGATCTCGGACCTAGACGAAGAAGAAGACGACGACTCGCCGATTTTGATCTTTTGTTTCTTCCACAAAGCGGTGCGCAATGAGCTCGACGCGCTTCACCAATTGGCCATGAACTTCGCCACTGGTCACCGCGTCGACATTCTGTCGTTGTCCGAACGGTACCGTTTCTTGCACTCCGTTTACAAGCATCACTCCAATGCTGAAGATGAGGTAAGATTTTTTGAAAAGATTTAAAATCACTGTGGCTGTATAAATGTTGTAAGATTCTAGTTTGTTTAGTTTAATATATTTTTTGGATATTAATTTTAAATTAGTATGTGAGCTGCTTTCTCATTGTTTTTAATTTCTTTTTTCTAACCTGTAAGTTTAAAATCATATTATTAAAATTGCTGAATTTTAAAATATTTAGCTTTGTTATTATATTTTACATTCTTGTTGATACATGCATGTTGCAAAAAAATTGTACTTTGAAAGCTGATAGTGTGTGGCATTTAATTGTGTTTTCATATGTTCTTTCAAAATTTCAGTTTTAGTTAAATTGAATTATAGAACTAATTTTATATTTTTAAATGGATAATTCCAAAAGAAAAATGAAAATTCAGCTATTATTTTTCCACTGCTTTTACTTCATTTTCTTTATAAACACTGTTGTCTGTCAATTTTCATCTGGGACTTATTTTACGTTCTCCCTTCATAATCTTGTATTTCCTAAATTCATTTTTATTACATTTCCCACCAAAAGAAGAATAAGAAGGAAACACAAATTTAAGGAGATAAAAGTTTAATGTTTTTATTTTATATTGAAGTGATGTAGTATATCAATACATTTATTTTATTTGAAAATTCCTCTATGTAGTTTTCTTGAAAATGCAGTGATTTATTGTGAATAGCACTGCAAATTTTCCTAATACGATGGTTCCAAACTATGCGGGAAAGTGGGTGGCGAGGGGCATGTTTGTAGTTTTGTTTTTTGTCAAACAAAGGGCATATTCCTCTTGCTTGAATTAGGTCATACCAAATTTTTTGATAGCTAATAATACTCCTATAGGATGGTCACTTTTGGAATTTAGTGGTGCAAACTTCTGTTTCTGCATGATATTTTACATTACCTGAAGGTACATATATGTGCCATTAGGTAACGCATTCCTACTGTTTCACATGCCACCTTTCTTCACTAGGTATATTTGGTTTTCTACCTTTTCAAGTTAATACATATCGATAGACAATTAATGACTACGTTATATACATAATGTAATGCTTGCAATCAGCTGTTGAGCATAAATGCGTTTTGTGTACTATTTTCCAATTGAAACCGTATTTATAAAAATGAAGACTTTTAGTCACTGCTGCTTCTTGTGCTTCTCGAAGTGAATTTAGGAAAGTTCTCTTGAGCTCTTGTTAATGGTAACAATACGGAGCATATGTGCTATATTTCTATCGCTTTTACCCTGTTATCAAGAAGGGATCTTATAGTCAATTGACTTAAATTCTCTTTCCTAATCTGGTGTATCCACCTTTTGGCGTAAAAGAAAACTAATAAATTAAAATTTATGACTGAATGATTTTTCTAAAAAATGCAGGTCATCTTTCCAGCTCTTGATATACGTGTAAAGAATGTGGCAAGAAAATACTCCCTTGAACATGAGGGTGAAAGCAATCTTTTTGATCATCTTTTTCAGCTGCTAAATTCTTATACGCAAAATGATGAAAGTTTCCCAAAGGAGTTAGCATCTTGTTCTAGAGCCCTTCAGACATCAATTAACCAGCACATGTCAAAGGAAGAACAGCAGGTACAGCTCCTTCTGGTGACGTTTGCATTGTCTTCTAGGTATTTACAATTTTTTTTTATTAAACTCTTCTTACCATTATAAAGAAGTGCTGCAAAAACAAAGAGCATAGAAAATTCACAAATTTTAGTGGGAGGTAAAATATTTCTACAGAAATGTGCTGGGGTTAGATCCTAATCAATAGAAAGGTTGTTTATTTCTTAAATTCTCAAAAAATAATAAATACTATAACTAGTATATCTGTCATTTTTTATTTGGTATTTATGTTGTCATATATATCCCTATTAGAGTTGTTATCTTGCTATCTTATTTAGTTCGTATGGCATGGGCTGAGTGGTCCAGTAATTCGAGTCGACTTTTGTTGTACTCTTGGCTTTCAAATACATACTATCTTGCAGATACACATTTTTTTCCTTTCCTTTTTTTTTCCCCTTGCACTCTCTGTCTTAGTGCAGTATTTTGGTTATTTGTCATTGGAATTCTCAAGCTTGTATGGGTGACCCTCAATCAACAATTCTATCATTTTGGGCTCCATCTCACTTGTTTTAGAAAGGCAATGCTATTTTTCCTGCTAATAATGGAAATAAATATATTAAAAAAAGGAATTAATTTTTCCTTCTCCTCCTTGTTCTTTTTCTTCTTCTCTATCCTCTCTATATCTCTCTCTCGCACTCTTTTTATTTTTTTCAAAAAAAAATTCTCCATATGAGAAATTGGATCTTTTATGGGAATATTTGATGTCCCTGGAATCTGTGTTAGTTGACTGGTTACAATTGGTATGTGTAATACTTATGTGAACATTAAACTTTATTTAATTAATGCAAGACGCCACCTAAAATGATCTGGGAGATTCATTGCTATCGTAGCAGTTGTGGTCGAAATCCATCTTCATGTAACTTATTATTTGAAAATGAAAGTAAAACAAGTTACCAAATAATTTAATTATTTACCCTTTCCTTTTTGTTCTGCTGTATTATTATAACAAAAAAAGAAAAATTATGTTATTATTAATTAGTTTATATAGTAATTGATTGAAGGAGTGATTCTTGTCATATTTTGATAAAATTAATTTATATGTTTTAGCATGTTTTGTCCAAAGTGTTTGAAGCACTATTTATTTTGATTATTTGCATTAAAGCAGAAATTAATAAATGTGATCTTCTTTGTTCATGTCAGGTCTTTCCCTTGCTTACACAGCACTTTTCGCTAGAAGAACAAGCATCTCTTGTGTGGCAGTTTTTCTGTAGCATTCCTGTGAATATGATGGCAGAATTCCTTCCGTGGCTTTCGTCCTCTATTTCAACTAATGAATATCAAGATATGCGGAAGTGCTTGAGCAAGATAGTCCCAGAAGAAAAGCTTCTACAGCAGGCAAGATTTGAGTTCGTTCAGAGGATTAAGCTTTTTCTGAATATCTTTTGGTGGCTGCATTTAGCTGATTATATTACTTTGTTTGTTGAAGGTTGTATTCACCTGGATGAAAAGAAGAAATGATGCTGACAAAACAGGAAGCTGTGTGGATGATTCTCGGGTCCAATGTCCTTTAGATTCTATTGCCAACAGATTGATTCAACAAATGGATAGAATAAACTGTGCATGTGATTCACCAAAGTCTGGAAAAAGGAAATATTTAGAACCAATTAATGAAGTTTCCAGCATCCATGGGACATATCCTATCGATGAAATACTGCTTTGGCATAATGCTATAAGACAAGAGTTGAACGAGATAGCTGAGGAGTCTAGGAAGATACAACTTTCTGGTGATTTCACAAATTTGTTGGCCTTCAATGAACGGTTGCAATTCATTGCTGAAGTTCTCATCTTTCTTTGGTAACCCTTTATTTTTATGTTATACAGTTATGGAACATTTTCTTGTTCATATGATTACTCAGTGAGGTTGAGTGACCATAATTTTCAATCTTTGTGTTTATATTTTTCCAAGGGTGTTATTTTTTTTTAATTTCTTTTTTTGAAAGATTAATAATCAGTATACAGTAGTTGATATTTCTTCTCTGTTCTTCATCTGGAGCATTTGCCCTTGTTGGTTGCAGTATTGCTGAAGTCAACGTCATATTCCCTGCTGTAGATGGAGCATCCTCTTTTTCTCAGAAGCATGCCGAAGAAGAAAGCCAATTTAATGACTTCAGGCTTTTGATTGAAAGTATTCAAAATGAAGGAGCAATTTCTACATCTGCTGAATTTTATGCAAAGTTGTGCTCCCATGCGGATCAAATAATGGAAACAATTGAGAGGCACTTCCACAAAGTGGAAGTTAAGGTTACCTTTCTTTGTTTGTATAGGAAATTTTTATCGATTATTATTTGCTGCTGTGAGTTTGCCCTGCAAGTTTCTATGATACTGAATTAATGCTATAAAGTTTAATGAATCCTTTTGGGGCAACCGGTAGTGTGATAGGAAATTACTCAGATCCTATATTAAAATTTCCTATCAGATTTCATACTAATTGGTACTGTACTATAGTAGAATTTCCTATCAGATTTCATACTAATGTAATGAAATATATAGGGCCTGCTCTCTCCAATATTTAATTGGTATTGTACTATAATAAATCTCAGGCACCAATATCCTTCTTCCTTGCTTGTATAGGTTCTCCCACTTGCCCGAAATCACTTTAGCTTCAAGAGACAGCGAGAAATTTTGTACCAAAGCTTGTGTGAAATGCCATTAAAATTGATTGAGCGTGTCTTGCCATGGCTTATGGGATCATTGACTGAAAATGAAGCTAGAAGTGTCCTAAAAAACATGCAATCTGCTGGTAATATATTCATCCCCTATATTGTAACATGATAGAAGGTAAATTATATCCGAGAAAATTACCATTATGTATACGACTCTAATTTTGAATACCTATTTGATTCAGCTCCAGCAACAGATGCTGCTCTCATCATACTTTTCTCTGGCTGGGGATGCAAGGGCCGCAACCAGAGCCTCTGCTTGTCTCCAAATGCAGTTGGTTGCTGTCCTGTGAAAAGGTTAACAGATATTGAAGAAAAGTTTTCTTGTTCATGCTGTACACGCGTTGCGACATTATGTACTAATGCAGGTCTGATATCTATTCATGGAGACGAAATAGCAAGGCCATTCAAAAAAAACATCTCCCTGTCTTGCAAAAATGGCAATACCCTTCTCCCCTTAGAATCTGTAACTTCGCATGTAGGATCCTGTAGCGATCAATCTTGTTGTGTCCCGGGTTTAGGGGTAAACAGTAATAACCTGGGTTTGAGTTCTCATTCTACAGCTAAGTCTCTCCGGTCCTTGTCTTTCAGCTCCTCTGCTCCATCTCTGAATTCGAGTCTGTTTATGTGGGAAACAGATAATAGCTCTTATGATGTTGTATCGGCAGAACGACCAATTGATACAATATTCAAATTTCATAAAGCCATAAGCAAAGACTTGGAGTATCTGGACATGGAATCTGCAAAACTGAGTGATTGTGATGAGACGTTCCTTCGACAGTTTATTGGAAGATTCCGTCTTCTATGGGGCTTATACAGAGCTCACAGTAATGCTGAGGATGAAATTGTTTTTCCAGCACTGGAGTCCAAAGAGGCACTTCACAATGTGAGTCACTCATACACATTGGACCATAAGCAGGAGGAAAAACTATTTGAAGATATTTCATGTGTTCTTTCTGAAGTTTCACAACTTCATGAAAGCTTGCCGAATGCCGATTCAGAGAAGGAAGATAAATTTTCAGCGGACTATGGCAGTGATAATAGAAGAAAGTATAATGAGCTAGCTACTAAGCTTCAAGGGATGTGTAAATCCATAAAAGTCACCTTAGATCAGCATATCCTTGGGGAGGAACTTGAGCTGTGGCCGTTGTTTGGTAGGCATTTTTCTGTGGAGGAGCAAGACAAAATAGTCGGCCGCATAATTGGAAGCACAGGTGCTGAGGTCCTCCAATCCATGCTACCATGGGTAACTTCTGCACTTACTCAAGATGAGCAGAGCAAACTGATAGACACATGGAAGCATGCAACCAAAAACACAATGTTCAATGAGTGGCTTGACGAATGCTGGAAAGGACCTCATGAATCATCTTTTCAGACTGAAACACCTGATGCTAACATTTCTCATAAAGGTATCTGCTTAGCAAGTTTCCTATTGATTCGAATAGCTGCAGTTTTCTGAATAGATTGTGAACTTACTAAAATTTTTATTCTTAATCTTATATTCCCTGTAGATATTGAGTGCATATTGTGTTGGGTCAAATGGTTTAAATCATTTCAACTTTTGGTTTCTAGATAGTGATCTCCATGAAAGCTTGGACCAAAGTGATTTGATGTTTAAGCCTGGATGGAAAGATATCTTCCGTATGAATCAAAATGAGCTTGAAGCTGAGATCAGAAAGGTTTATCGGGACCCAACTCTTGATCCAAGGAGAAAAGCATATCTAGCTCAAAATCTAATGACAAGGTTGAGTTCAATGACTATTAATCGCTTTTTATGTCTCAATTCAACTGTGTATTTTGTGTTGTGATTTCTTGTTTCTGTTTTATTTTCTTTGTGTTCATAACTTTTATCTACGAGTCCAGAATAATCAATCACTATATGGTTTATTTTAGTCGCTGGATAGCAACTCAGCAGAAATTACCACAAGCTACAGCTGGTGAAAGTTCTAAAGGTGAAGAAGGGCTGGACTGCTATGCATCATATCGAGATCCAGAGAAACAAGTGTTTGGGTGTGAGCACTACAAAAGAAACTGTAAAATTCGTGCTGCTTGCTGTGGCAAGTTGTTTACCTGTAGGTTTTGCCATGATAAAGCGAGTGATCACTCAATGGATAGGTAATAATAATCTATGCTCTTTCTTACATTAAAAGTGAGGTTTCACTGTCTGACTTTTGGTTTAGCATTGCAGAAAAGCAACGTCGGAAATGATGTGCATGCGTTGCCTTAAGATTCAGGCTATTGGGCCAAACTGCACGACACCTTCATGCAATGGGCTATCTATGGCGAAGTACTATTGCAACATATGCAAATTTTTTGATGATGAAAGGTACATGAGTTCCAACAGAAAGTTCATCATTCAAATTCCTTGTTCCTAGGTTCTGAATGATCAAAGCACACAGAGTAAGGGCAGTTGATATGTTATATTACTTAAACTAAAATTTGTTGTTATGACTGTTAAGGACTATTTATAATTATTATAAATATCGTTAGTGTGAACTAACTTATGGCTATCTAATGAGGTTAATAAAGATAATTTGCTGTTTTGTATATTAAAAAATGTGTTATTCTTATGATAATAAGTTTGATCTCATACAATTATCCTTTTCAATAAATTGATTCTGTATTTTTTTATGTTTAAATACAGATCCTTTTCTTGTTCAATAAATGTATGGTCTATGATTTATTTTGCAAATTTTGCTAGATTGCTTTCAATATGAAGAAAATGAATGAGTATAAGTATTTATTAACTTCTTCATGAATTTTAATATTTATAAATTGAGATTGAGGTCGGTTAACTGGGTTAAATTCTATAAAATATTCAGTGTGTAAACATGGAGAATTCCGAATTAATGGTGTGTTTTAGTTTCTTTGAAATTCTTATTTAAAAAAAAAAAAGGATTTTTAGAGGAACTAAAGTTTTGGTGAGTTGTGAAGCTCGCAGAATTTTAAGAAATAAACTTGGTAGTCAATATGATATGGTCTGTTCATATTGCGCTCAGCATATGTGCCGAATCTTCCTTGCATTTTTGTAGAATAATTTTAACAACAGTTGATTTTAATAGCAACTACTCCTGTTCTGTCTTTAAAAAATTACAAAACAACATTGTAAGCTTCATACTTTGCATTTGTGAATTGTTTTTAGAGTCTAGCCCTGTTTATCCTCATCTTCGAAATGGAAAATAATGTGCTGACTCAGTTGCAAATTCCGTTTTTGTGTTTCAGGACAGTGTATCATTGTCCATTTTGTAATTTATGCCGTGTCGGTGGAGGTCTCGGCGTTGATTTTTTCCATTGTATGACTTGCAATTGTTGCTTGGGATTGAAGTTACTGAATCACAAGTGCTTGGAAAAATGTCTAGAAACAAACTGCCCTATATGCTGTGACTTCTTATTCACATCAAGTGAAACAGTCAGAGCTTTACCCTGTGGCCATTACATGCATTTGGCTTGCTTTCAGGTCTCTATTTTACTGATAATTGCAATTTCAATTCATTTTCTTTCATGTAATTTTTCTTCTTAAAAGGCATCTCCACTACAGTAGTTTATCTGATTACATTATGATTTGTTAGGCATACACTTGTAGTCACTACACCTGTCCGATTTGCAGCAAATCTTTAGGAGATATGGCAGTAAGAAAACTTTTTCTCATATTTCTTATTTTTGAGGCATACTGTGTAAATGTAATTCAAGCATGACTAAATATATTTCTTTATTGTTTCTAAATCAACTCAGATTTACTTCGGCATGATTGATGCACTGCTGGCTGCGGAAGAACTTCCAGAGGAATATAGAAATCAAGTTCAGGTGCATTTTCCTTCCATCTTCCTGCCTCTCACTCTCTGCTTCAATATTGAAATGCTGTTTCATTTGGTTATTTACTATAACAACTTTATCTCAAGTTGATATGTTTGCATTTCATTTTTTCTTTAGCCAGTATATTTTATGTTTAATCTTGTGGATAAGAAATTTATAAGCAAAAAATTCTGTATCCTTTTACAGCCACTGTCCCACTGCTGTCACCATAGTTTCTTTACAACTGTGATAAATCTAGCACCAAAAGTTCCCCTTCCCCCCACCACAAATTTTTTTCCCCCCCTCACTAATTGATATTGGTAGAAACACAGCGCTGATCAAACCTCTTCCATTTTCTTTATGCATTGGTCATAACATTTACATGAAAATTATAATTATAACACATCTGGTAGAAGCAATCCACTGCCCAGGCTATTCCCTTTCTAAGTACTCTAATTTCTGCATTGCATTCCAGGATATACTTTGCAATGATTGCGAGCAGAAGGGTGCCGCACGCTTCCATTGGTTATATCATAAATGTGGATTCTGTGGATCCTACAACACCCGGTTAATCAAGAATGACACAACAGTTTCCAACTCTTCTACATCACACAAATGAGAGTTTTGTCTATAAATATGTATACAAATTTAGCTTGTACATACTAGTAGAGTCAATGCTGTCCTGTGCAGAATAGTTCATACAGAAAGCCCCTATGGGTCATACAGTTTCGGTCGAGTTCACCACCCAGAGAGTACAGAGACAAATTGAAAACACAGAGAGCAGCCAAGGCAAAAATGTATAGAATTTCTGGATCTCATCAGCCGAAATCTTAAGCAAAATACAAGTTTATACAAGATTTTGACCCCAGCATCAATCAATTTGTTCAAATGGTCTCAATGCATTAAGTGCAATGTGGCGTGGTCCATATGCGTCCATGCGTGGTAGTTTCCATTTTCCTCTTTTTCCTTGCTGCCGAATAAAAAAGATTGCATAATTTGCATAAGCTTGTCTGTTGCATCAGTCGCATATAATGTAAGAGCATGGCATCCTCTAGGTGCTGGGTGTGGCCTCGCTACTTTAAGAAGATAGAATTAACTCGAGTCCCTTTTTGATAAATGCAATTAATCATGGTTACATTTCCATTACATCTTTGTGATAACACCAATATGAGCTTCCAAAATGGAATATATCCATTTAGAGTTGGTGGAATGGACCACCATACCAATAGACAAAAACCAATAATGCTGGCTTCATCAACATTGTAGATGTAGCTGTTCAATTTCTAGTAGTAGCCTACTATTATTGACAGTCCCCACATCTTTACAGTTGTGGTTCATATTACCATCACGAATTAGGTATCTCTACAACTCCAATCTTGTCGGTCGTAAACTCACTGCCATTTCACTAGAGTTAAAGAGCATATCTTGTGCAATGACATTTTAGCATCTATTATTACAACAGAACCAAAAGAATTTCAGAAATAGCTTTGGGGTAAATTTTGGAATCCAATGTTGATAGGGCTTGTAGGGTCACACAACACAATTATTGCTAGAAAAATTACATCGCAATCTACTGCTCCAAAGCAAAATATGTAAAGGCTATGTTATTGTAAAGGATGCTCACAGAAAGTATTAATGCAATATGATTTATGTTTAATTTTCAATGTGATTTATATTGAAAAAGGGGAAAAAGAAAATATTTACATGAGAAAAGAAACTGATGTCACAAGCAAATCCCATGAATGAAAATGCCTTACTGTTCAAGCAAAGTGAAATTGTGCTGCATGCCTGCATTTGTAATAATAGTGTCCAAATTTTTAAACTGAATAAAAGCCAGGCATCATATTAGCCAGGGATAAGCCCTATAATTTCGACATCGCCAGATAATCATAAAATCAATAAAATTCAACTATTTAAAGTTGTTCAAAGTGTAAGGCACGATACCCGTAAAATAACCTAATCACAACCATTAGTTAGATTAGATTCTAAAGAAAATTGTACTCATGATTTAAGTACATTTTTATTTGAAGTAATTTTATTTTCACATATGTATTGGAGATATTGTTATCTTACATAATCATGTAAGATACATTATTCTTCTATAGTTATTTAATAAAAATCCAACGGTTGTAGAAATATAAAATAATAAAATCATGTTATTTCCACAACTGTTAGATGATTTTCATTCAATGACTGTAGAAGAATCGTGTATCTTACATGATCTAAAGCCATGTATTTGAAAACCAATGGGTATTTAGTCTTGTATGAAAATAGCTTATGGGCGCATGGCAGATGTCGAACGGATGCTTGAATTCAACAATGATACTGACCCCAATTTTGTATTTGATACACCAGACAGCCAATGAGGGGATAGGGGTGGGGTTAGGGTAGGGTTAGGTTTTGGGTACCCTAAGAAAAAGGACATAAGATCAGATTTAGATTAGATTAGGTGGGGGCTTAAAAGCTAATGGAAACAAAAAGACTTGAGAAAAGCACAGTAAAGGGATTTCAATGTAGATTTGCTTTTCAATCCCACACAGTCCCTCTCCGATTATTAACATTGCCTAAACTCACAATAAGAGACAAAAGTTTACCTCTAAATCGAAGACAAATCTCGTAACGATGGACAACAAATTCAAAAGTTTATGTACTTTGTGTATGTCTATTAGCAAAATAAAGACACCCGAAGGGTGCTTTTGAAGAAACCGAAGTCTAAATGACAGTCATAATCCATCTAACCAAGAGAAATAAATCAAAAAGACACTGAGTGGAAGGGGACAAAGCCATGAATGAAGGGTAACCTGTCCTTATGTCCCCCAAGCTAGTGACATTTTCATATGCATTGAGACTGCCACATACCCTCTTCCATCTCTTATCTTTTCCACAATCATAACAAAAAATATAGCCTCCCCATTATTAAAATCCCAAGTCCTTTTCTTTGGCTCGAAAGAATAGACCATAAGGTAAGGGCTTGAATCCACTAATTAAACACAAGATATTGATTGATTGAGATAAAGACGTAAAATTCCAAACACAAGATATTGACTTTGCTACCATTTTATTAATTATTTAACAAAAATGAAATATTATAAATAAGATTAGATTTTCTTTTTTAAAATTACAATACAATTATTAATCTATTGATATTTACAATCAAAAGTCTGTATAAACAACCTAATAAATAAGCTATGTGATGGCACGATACAACCGTCTTGACTCAAAATACAAAAATGAGAGGAAGAGGTATGAACTTATGCACCACTTGACATAAGATTGGAAAATGAATTAAATAAAAGTAAGTACTTAAATCATTTCTTGCTCTTCTTGTCTTTTGAACCACTACTACGCCACAAGGAGCCCAAACCAAAGAGATTTGCGGTTCCTTTAGAAATGTAAGGAGGAGGCACATTCAATACAGGACTAATCTTGACGCCACCATTCCCATAAATTTTCTTTTTGTGCTGCAACTGATATGGATGACCTGTAGAAGAAGAACTTGATGATGATGCCTGCAGCTTCTGTGACCCTTGCTTATTCTGAAAATCCTTCAGTGAAGATTTTTTATTAGGCGCTGAACCTGTTGAATTGCTGCGTGACAACAGTGATAATGAACATATTAAGCTCTTCTTAGCTTCACAGTTTAGACTGCTACTTCTCTTAAAACCCCACAAAGATTTTGACTGGCGAGGCTTCTCTACCAAATCCTTATTAACCTCCGTTGTTTGAAGATTCTTCTTTGAATTCTCATTAGAGGGAGGACGGGGAAGAGGAGGCAATGATACAGTTGGTGGAGCTGCACATTTTTGGACTTGCTTTGAGGTTTCTTGAAATTTAACCGGAAGAATCACACCGTTGGCGAAAAGCTCATCTGCTGAACAAGATTCTAGCTCAGAGGTGCTTGCAATGCTGAATTCAAACTCAGAATTCATGTCCAAGAGCGTGTTGTCTCTTCGAGGGACAACGTCTGCTAGGCCTGGATCATGCGAAAACGAAACTCGCGGCGGACTTGTCCCCGAGCACATCATGATCAAGACTCAAGAATTCAAGAAAGTTGATGTTTAAGGGCTTGAAGCAAATTTCAAGAATGAGATGTGGCTTTAAAGAGCCAAAAAAAAAAAAAAAAAAAGGTAAAAGAAATTCAATTTTGATGGGCCAAGAAGAACCAAAAGTGAAAGACTTGGAAAATTGACTAAATTTCTCTGACTAAGGAAGTCAAAAAAGGAGAGTTATTAAGAGATTCATTGGTGAGAATTTCTAAGAAAATTTGGTGATCAGAGATGAAATGTCTTCTTCTCTGTCAATGAAGCAGAGGAAGCTTGTCCGTTTTATCCCTAAAGAAGAGACAGTACAAGAATCTTTGAATCAGAAACTGCAGAGATAAGTAACATAAGCCAAGAAACAAAAGTAGATGAAGAAAAAAATATAGAAGCTGGTAAAGGGTACAGCTATATATTAAGAGAAAAATGACATGAGTTTTTGTGGGGATTTTGGAGATTGCAAAGAAGTTTAGGAAACGAGTTTGTGAGATTGAAATGATCAAAAATGGAGAAAAAGAGGAAGAGAAAGAGAAATAGACAGAGTTAACTTGGGAATATTACAAGAGCTAACTTCAATGAGAGGCAAAGAAAATCTGCCCACTAAATCTTGCTTTCTATTTTCTTTTTCTTTTCTTCCGTTAAGAAAATGGTAAAGGAAATTTGAGAAATTGAAAAAGTAGTGATGAGCATAATTTGTGGGAGTTGGGGATTAAGACAAAAATATTCCTGGGGATTTGCTAAAAAAAGATGTGAGCACAGTTGTCTGCAGAATTGGTAAAATATATTGGTGAGGGAATTTTGCTTTGGTTTTTAGACAAGTCTAGAAGAGATAAACCTCTCAACAGATAATTGACATTTTCTGGTAACCATCTCAACAACCCGAAAAATCTTTAGCTTCTTTTTGGAACAAAAACTAAGGTTGGGCATCAATTCTCCTAATTCTGGTTTGAACAACTCCTCACTCTAATGTGATTGTAATTGATGAACTTTTTAAGGTGGTTGGTAACTTTTCTATTGAGACTTTCGCATTTTTTGATATAAAAAAAAATTATGATCAAGGTAAGTCTTCTTTCATCTCATGGCCTCATATGACAGCATGTGGGACATTCAATTTTTGCTTAGCATTTATTTTCAAGGCAGGGTGAGACTTTTCCTCAGATACATTTTTTATTCGAGTAATGATACAGTCACAAATTTTTGTATAAATTTATCTTGTATAAATTGATGTGACATTAATTCATTGGTTAAATGAAAATATAAAGTAATATTAATAAATCATATGGGACAAGAGATATTTAATTCAACTAATTTTATCATGTCACATCAATTTGTATAAAACTTTGTAACTATATCATTACTCTTTTAATTCTCTGTCTCTTCTAAACTTTTTTTACCCTTTTTTATTTGTTCAAAACTCAGGTTAGTGACGATTAGTTTAAGGGATATTGCAACATGATTTCACATTAAGGATTATCTAAATGTTACTCCTAAGATTATGTTGAAAACTATTTTTGTACCAAAAATTATAAATACGTATTTTTTAATATATTAAATGGTACATAATTTACTGAGAGTCCATACTAGCTAGCGTGAGTCCTATAGGCAGTCTTTTAACTATTGAAGTTCTAGATTGTGAGATGATTATGTTAATTATAGCTTATCATCTTCACAAAGCCGCAACTTGCTTCCTCAATTCAGATATTATATTATTTAGTCATTTTCTTCAAGTGCTTAATTATTTGAATATAGTGCATAATTAATTCTTTAGGCTAATTCTTATGCTAAGTTGTTCTAAACCCTAAGCATAAGACTAACCAATAAATTAATTCAGCACATAATCAAACTTGTTCATTTGTCAAAATAAGTTTGTAATATTTTATGGTTTTTTTATAGTATTTATCCATCAGATATAAAAGAATTTCTTAAAAATGATGGAGATATCTCTTTGTTTTTTTCCTCCCTTACCTTTCCCTTACCTTCAATAAAATGGTAAAAAAAGTTAACTTGATTGTCAACATTAAATATAAAACACAAACAAACAACGAGATGACCTTTATCCAAAATATTAAAGTAATTTTCCATTATTGGAAATATACCTCAGATAAAAAAATTAGGTAAAAAGTCAAACTGAAAGTTTAGTTTGATCAAATTATATTAAAATCTAGATGGATTTTCATTTTCTAGATAGATTTCTAAATTGGCTTCATCTGTTATTTTTAGTTTGGAAAAAATTATATAAAAAGACAATGGACATTAGCACATTTTCAAAAATAATAAAAGCCACTTGATAAGCTGAAAATGAACAAGAAGACACCAAATTAATTATAATTTTCTCCATTAATTGTGTTCAAAACACATTAATCATTGAACTACAATCCTATCATATTCTATTGCATCGTTTGACATAACCCATTCAACTACCTAATGAGTCTATCCATGACATGGTCAAATTCAGATCAAGTGGTTGATGTAGAGATGCAATTTGTTGACCTGTAATTTGAGGGCCAAAGTGCAAATTCTATACAGCAGAATAACACAACAAAAGTCCTATATCATCAGTGGAAAAACTCAACAAAAGCTCACAATTAGGGTATCAATTACATAGAGATAAACAGAAGATTTATAACCCATAGATTGAGAGCCAAAATCTAAAATTTGTACGGTACATTAACATAACGCAGGCTCACAAGTTATAATAGTTAGGATAGTCGTATCTAAGGACTTAGTAATTAAATTAGTTATTATAAATGATTTTATTATTTCTTTCCACTTGCGTGATTATGTGCAACAAGAGCCTTGCTTATCTGTGTTATGTGTATGAATTAAATAGAATGTATGAATCCTATAACCTAAAGTCTTGACACAAATTACTAAATGCTAGTAACTGATTTCACATTTCCTAATATTTGAGATCTAATGAAGTATTTAATGTTTAGTAACTTAGTAACTCTTGGTGGCATTGCCTTTTAAGTGTTAAGAATTGTATAATTAATTATAAGATGATATTGTGCTCAGTTGACTTCCTGAGTTGACTAATAGATTGACAAATTTGTGTTACTTGGCTCTTAATTTGGGGACACGTCATCCACGAACCATGATCATGGAGAAAATTAAAGATAATCAATTGGGTATATACTTGAAATTTTGAACATTTCATCCTCCAATAGCTAACAGTTGGCGGTACTCAAGAAAATTCAAACCTGTTGTTTGATGTCTCTCATTGTAAATTTAAAGATTCTTCAATTTTTTTAAGGCCATCTTAATAATTTTATAGAATAACGAACAGCATTTTGCCAGCGCTCAAATTTTCGGTTAACACAAGGAATCCACCAGTTGCTCATAAAGGAGCCACTTGTTGTCTTCAATTGACAGCGGCAGGAACTCACTTCAAATCAACCCAAGTTGTAAAAACATTATGGTCTCAATTTGTGGCAATTAAAAATAAAAATAAATTTCATATTGTACAAATTATAATTTTTTTTCTAAATCCCATCTTAAAAAATTTACTGTTTATTCAAAATATATATATTTTATTGAATGTAATAGATGTCATTTAGATTTTTTGGCATGTTTTCCTGTTTTATTATATTAAAGGTTTACAATAGAGTAAAATATTTTTCTAAAATTTTTTGGGGTAATGATTTATTCTTTAGAGTTTGACTAAATCATTTTGTAGTATTTATGGAATTTATATTGAGGAAAAAAGTTAAAGAAAATACAAATATTTAAACACATAAGATTACTTACATGTTCTAAATGCTATATTATTATATATACTAGTTTTTCGAAAATATATTTATTTCTTTTATCAATGTCTATACATTAAATTCGATATTAATTATTAATGTAGTACATACTTTACCCACATGTAGTGGCGAAATAAAAATTTTAATTTGGAAGATTCCAAAATATATTGTAAGTTTGTATTTTAAGAAGATTGGATAAAAATACGTTCAGGATCAACTTGAAAACTTCTTAATTTCTACCTTATTTTTTTAAAAAAATTTAGTGGTTGCCTTGGCATGAACATAGTTCTTCCACTGCTTATATATTACTTGTATTAAGGTTAATTTCAAAACAAATTTTATAATTACACTTTTATTATATTATAATATCCTCATTGTAATAAAATTAATTGGTATTAATATTATGACCGTAGAGAAATTTTACTATATAATATATTTGGCTTAGAAACCATCGAAATAATAATATAGTATGCATATGTCTCTTCAGCAGCATTAATTGTGTTAGATAAAATAAAATTCCTATTGCTCTATACATGAAAACCAATTACTAGATGTGATAGACGAAATATTATATCGTAACTTTTTTGAGTATATACATCATTACTCATAATATATATAGACAAAAAGAACCAAGTATTTTCTTTGCAAATGTAATTAATTCAGAGTCCCATTTTTGTGCTAATAACATGGTAACTAATAATAGGCAAAGACGAGAAAACAAAAACAAAATAACGAATCTAATTGATTCAACCGTCACATTTATCTAATTATTATTTGTCATTAATTCAAGTGACAATCAACACACATGTAACAAAGCTCTCCTTAGTTTTATTATGGAAGATACTTAATGAGAGGTGTCGTGGACAATACATAATATAATGCAAGAGAAAATGCATGGTCCACAATTTAGGGAGAAAAAGAGTTGAAGGTCTACAAGTAGACAAATGCGACTGACATCCACAATTATGAGAAATTAATTTGAACTTCTATTTTACGATTTTTGTGTTTGACTCAACGTGTTTGTGGAAGAAACTAGAAGGCCTGTAATAGCCCTTCATAATGAGTGGAGCTATTGGCACCCTTCTAAAACTCTTTTGAAACCCCTCTTCCTGAAATGTATAATTTTAATCCTAATTAAATAAATGTAATGTGGTTGGCCTTTTCACACCCCCAAAAGTTTCTGACCAGCCCCTTTTTAAACTGACATTACTTGTATAATCTCCCACAAATTAACTAATTTCTTGTTTTGAGCGGAAATTTAACTGAACATTTTTGATACATTATTCTCTTAACAAACCTTTTACGCAACTCCATTTCATAATTTATGTTTATATTTTAATTTTAATTAAAAAATATTTTTTTGAGAAAATCATAAGAGTTTAGAGTTATAAAGATAAAAATAATATAAAAGATTTAATGATAAATTTTAATATTTTAGGATTTGTATGTAATTTAAAAAGAAATTTTATTTGGGAAAATTTTTTCAGGAAGATGATTAATTTTAATATATAGAATTTTAGGAAATAAATTTCTTAAACTGAAGGTATTTTAGGAAATAAATTTAAAAGAAGCGTTAAAAAGATTTTAGAAGGGTGTTAAAAGCTGCACTTACTCTAATAAACTCTTTAATTAGGATCATTATCTCTATCAATAAAATAGGCTGATGCCCACTGCCTCCAATTTGCATAACTAATTCTCGTGGACCGAACAAGGGCTTCACATTAAATTGGTGAAAAGGTTCTGTAAAGAAAGATTTTTTTTTTTTTCATATGGTTTTTTTAGGGGAGAAAAAAGGAATATATAAGGCTATTTGTGGAAATAACATAGGAGTTGTTAGAAATAGTGTGATTTATATATATTTTTAATGGCACATTATATATATATATTTGTGGAAATAACATAGGAGTTGTTAGAAATAGTGTGATTTATATATATTTCTAATGGCACATGATGGGGTGTTTAAAGGGGGACTAATTGTTTCACTCCACACCAAATCCACGAAACAAGCAAAGGCATGCGGCACACGCAAGGACTAATTGTTTCATTCCGTTCCTTGAAAATATTTATATGACGAAAGGAAAAACGGCTTTACACTCAGATGTAATAAGGTCCTGGATGAATATTTACACTCAGATTTACTCTCAACAATTGCGAGTGGAAAATATAGGTAAATTATTATTCGTATATCTTATATTTGTTATGTTATTAAAAATATTATAATATTTTGAGGGTGTATCAATTTTGATAAAATGTACCACCAAACCGTTTGAAAGTTAACTAATTACGAAATTGACGATTTTACCCTTGAAAATTATCACATACCCTTAAATTCTCTTTTTATCACAGATACCCTTAAATGATCACTGTATCAGATGAAAAGACTAAATTACCCTTATGACGTCATCGTACTTAACGGTTTGGTGATCGATACATTTTCAATTTTTTGACGATTAATACACCTCAAAGATTAAGATTTTTAAAAAAGAAAAAGTATAAATGATAATTTCCCGCAAATATATGAAAAAAAAAACAAATAATAATGTACCCGCTAATACAACACAATATTATGACTAGATTTAAACATAAATGCTCAAATGTAAGACTGACTTTCTTTATTATACTAACAAAATATTAAAATAATAAATAAAATATAAGCCCCCAAAAATCTATAAAAAGCACCCCCCACAAGGAATTTCATTAGATAACGTACAAGCTGAGCTCCCAGGCCACCAAAACCTTTACGCACCACCATAGCAGTCAACCTACGACTCCAGCGCATACACACCCACCCAAGACCCAATCTAGATACTAAAGCAACACGATCAAATGTCATTAAAAAAAAAAAAAAAAACTCGACAAGTAACATAAAAATAACAAACAGAGGAAAAAAAAAAAAACGCTAGAATGTTGAATTATTCTATATTTAATTAAGCTTTAGGAACGTTACTCTTAAAATTTTCAAGTTGCTGAATAGAAGTGTCAAAGTGTCGTTGATGCAGATCCTTATCTGCAACTATCTTGCCCATCTCTCTTGATCTGTCCCAGTAAATCCGTCCTTCATCTTCTGTGATCATAAGCCTGAGAGTCCTAGCCACCTTATCGGCACTAAATGACCCATTTTGTTAATCTCTGGGGATTTCAAATCCTACCACTTTCTCCTGAAAAACTCTGGCATTCAGACCAAGTCCGATTTACAAGGCAGCATAACAAGTGCACGTCCGGAATTTAGTCCTTTAATAAGTGAACTCTGACCACAGTAAGTCAAGAATCCGCCAATTGAATCCTGAGCAAATATCCTTAGTTGAGGTGCCCAACTCGTCCGAACTATCCCTCTTCCCTTGATTCTTTGCCTCGTGGATGCGAACTGCAACATTGGTAGTAAGCGGGACCCACTCGGGTGGAACAGTGAAGTTCTCAGTCTTATATCCTCGGGGATCATCACCATTGATCATGGGCGAAGTTGATGGTCCGCAGAAACGTCGGAAGCATGCATTGTATGCGGAAGGGAAAAAAAAGAAAAAAGAAACTCGATAAAAATAATCCAATCACGTGGAGATGATATTCACGATGATGCGTTAAGGAACTCAGCCAAAGGATCTCAGAGACCATCAAAGCTTTTTGAGAAAAGGGTCTTTCTCCTGAGGAATATCAATATTGGCTTCAGCATTTTCATGGAGATTTTCATCACGAGGCAAGGTGAGCTTCGCAAAGTTTACCAGAGGACTCTTTCCTCCTTCCATTAAATATATATAATAAGGATAAAGTTTTCAATATAATTAGTGAAAGTAAATTTCTAAACTAATCTCAGTAGATTATTATAAATGTATGAATATAGAGTTAACAGTAGACCTCCTATTGTAATATATATAGATTATAACCATTTGAAAGAAAAAAAATTATCTTCCAAGTCATGGATTAGAGAACAAGGGACCAAAACAACTTTCGAGGACTGCCCTAATGACCATAAAAGATAGCCTGAAATAGCCACCAAAGTGGCAATCTCCATGCAGATTGTATAGTTTGGCTACTTTTTCCTGTATTCCTTTTTTTCCCCCTACTTGATAGTTGATACAACAGACTATGCAACACTAAAAAAATTCATACTAAAAGAAACTGTAACATTCACACAGGAGGAACAAGAGTCCCTGATCTTAAATCCACGAACCTTAATGAAAGGAACTCTAATTAGGTTAACTTTTGACTCGAATGCTGGTCACAAGAGGATCCAGAGAAACTGTTTGAATATATTCATGATCGCGAATTCTTCTCAATAATAACAAATTTCTGACAAATACAAAGAACCTCGACTGCTTGATGCAGGTAGCCACATGTCATGAACAATTGATTCATAATAATAATGCATATCATATACATTGGCCTAGAAATATGCTTTTCCATTTTCAAACGATTTTTCATGTGTTAAACGGCCAACCCTATTGGTAAAGCCTACAAGTGTATAACAATGATTAATGAACAATTGGATCAGAAAAAGAATTACCTATCCACACAGCAAGATTGCAATCACCGGAGATCAATGACATCAAATTTTAGATTGGGATTCATATATACATCTGTACAAGGCTTATAAATGGGCCCACCATCAGGAGGGGGATCGTGTGGATGAAAGCCACGTTGCTGACACTGTCTTATTACTGACATGCCACCTGGGCTTGTCAAACGAAAAATTCCATGCTTTCTGCAAGTCAAAAAAATAAAATAAAATAAAGAAGTCACTATATAAATTATCCGGAAAGGACACAAAATAAATTACACAGAAAGGACACAAAATTTGTTCAGACATTCTAACCTTGTAGCATCTTGAGGCGCCATGACAATTGCAACAGATTCCGGCAGCATAATCTGAAAAGACAGAAAACATAGTTATACCTATTTAATATTTATTTACTGGAAAATGGGAACAAAAGTAAAAATGAAGGAAATGTGAATGGTGCAAAAAAGCATAGCCACTCTGAACTTCAGAGTAACCATTTCTTGTAAATAACACTGGACGCAGCGTAGTGGTAACACCAATAGACAACTTTTTCTTCACATGAACATTGCGGGGGGTGAAAAAGGAAAGAAAACGCATTCCTACTCCATTTAAGAAAGTCATATTAGAGAAGGAATCAAGGAAAGCAGGAACAAAATGGATGGGAGGCTAAATATTCAAGGTATTGTCTCTTGATTACTGCTATGCTTCTTAACATATAATCGCATTCCTTTTCTTTCCAATTTCTCCTCTTTTCTTCCAACAACTTCTAGCGTCAGGCACTACATTCACCTCCAGAAAAACACCAAACGCCACATAATTATATGAAACTGATGCACGGTTTAACCAGTTTTCCAACCATCAAACAAGATCAATGAACTTCATTTGTAGCAATGGTAACTTTCACCAAATTACAATAAGGCAGACAAACCTGATATGAGTAGTGGGTGTGAACATCAATTGATGACATGAAGCAAGACTGCGTAGGATGCGTCTGGAAATTGCACCATCGTAGATAATTAATTCATCAGCACAACTTACATAATATATAATCAATCATCTTCAAACGTTATAAAGTACACAAATAACTGCAAGTAATTAAACTTGGACAATCACAAAACAAAAGAGACATAAAAACCTTGCAGAAACTTATCCCAAATTGAATATACATCCAAGTATGACCTTACCTTAAACCATGTAGATAATACTAATAAAAATATCAATATAAATATTGGTTTAGAGCATCAGCATAATAAGCAGTATTAATCATGCATTTCATGACAGGTTGCTATTCCTCAGTGAATTGGCATTAGCTTAACTGATATGTTAAATATTATCTTGATTACAAACCAGTTATTGCAGTTATTGCCAATTGCAATAGAAGTCTTATTGTGATATCTACCTAAGCATTATCAGACCCTAATATCACCACCATTCAATTTATGGCATTTAAAATCTAGAAACCCGTTCAATTTATGGCATTTAAAAGGCTAAATAAATATACAGAGATCATAACAACTCCCATATACCGGTAAATTTTTATCTACCTTTACTAATACCCAAAACTCGGATTCTTCTTACCCTTGTTATAACTAGGTATTATGGTTTTCCATAATTCACAAAAAAATTGTTGCAGTTTGAAATTATAATCGTAGCATGGTTAAGACACTATGCATTCAAGTTCCACACCTTATCAAAAACAACAAATGCAACCCTGTATCCAGGGAAAAATAGGGAGGCCAAGAAAAATAGTTAATCAGAAAGCTGAGTTAAATGTCACACTTCTTTACCAAGTGACAGCTTGGTTACTAGAATCCCAAGATTCTATAAAGCAATGTATGTCGATAACAAAAAATCCAACAAAAGAATAATGAATATGTTTGCAGTAGTTATGAATAAACACCGAAAAGGAATAATGTAAACATTGCAGCAAGTATATTAGTAGATTGCAGGGTGATTCTAAATATGCACAAGTACTGGATTTGCCAAGCAAACATGAAAAAAAGGGACGGAAATAGTGAATGTATGGATAGAAGGTCCAACACCAAATATTTTCAAGCCTATTTAAACATGGACCAAAAAATAATTTTAGCCACTTTAAACATGGACTAAATCTGAGTAAGGTAGCGTTTGTTTTTTAACTTAATAACTTAAAAGTGACTTAACTTAATTAATTAAGTTAATTAGAGGTGTTTGTTTTTATAACTTAATGAGACTTTTTAGATAATTTTGACTTAATAAAATAAGCCAATTTTTTTGGCTTTTTACTTAATGGAGAAATTTGAATTAAGTCAATTACTTACTAATGTCAAAAATATCCATGTTTTATAATTTATTTTTCGTGTCTATCTCAAAACTCACCCATAGACATTTACCCGACATAAAAATATCCCTATTTTTTCTTTCTTATATTATATACGATAAAATTTGAAATTTATGGTATTTTATATATTAAAATTCTAAAATAATTATGTGTTCACTTGAATATAGTTTTACTTATAAATGTTAAAATATTGTGGTATTTAATATATTATTTATTTGACGTTCAAATTTAATAAGGTACAAATGTAAAAGTACATATTTTCAGTTTTTTCAGTTGAAAAAAACAAACAATTTAATACTTATTTTTTGAGATTCAGATGAAAAAACAAACATATTATTCAGATTCAGACATTCAGATCTATTCAGAATTCAGACTAATTCATTCAGGTCTATTCAGATTTCAGACAAAAAAACAAACGCCACCTAAGACTCCCATCTAATTAAGGCACGATATACATATATGTGGCATGGGCTTAAACTTTATAATACCATAAAAGCTTAAAATGTAACCTTTTGACCAGTGATCACATCATAAAGTAAAAGCACTCACATGAATCCACCCAAGGGGAAAAAGAGATTGCTTATCTTGCACTTCAAATATTTCTTCTTCGTTTGTAGCCTGACACTGGCCACAAAGCACAGATTTAAAAATCACTAAAAGAACTACATAAGAGATTTATTATAGCTTTGATCAATGCATCAAGACACAAACATACTGAATCTGATGTTGATTCCTGCTTTGGTATAATGAGAGCAGTAATGTAAAATTTTCTGTTTTTCTGCAGGGAGGAAGGATTTGAACCATTAGCATCGGACATCATGAAGATTAATTAGAGAAGTCTTAAATTGTCAGCACTTACAAGTGAACCTGCAAGAATACCACAAGTTTCTAAATTCTTATCAGTATTCGACTTCGCCAACTTCATGAAGTTATCCATCATTGTGGTCGACTGCAGACCAGATAATTGTTAGGATAAATGATCAAAGTGACTCATTGTAACTGATCACATTGTAACAACTAAGATAAATTTCAGAATACAGCAGTAAAATTGTTTATCATCAGAAAATAATTTCCTAAGACCAGTTATGCTTGGCCAAAAGCTGAATCGAAAGAAGACTAAAATATCCATAATTCTAATAGAGAAAAAAAAGGAGTATAATAAAATCTTACAATGTGCAATTGCAGGGGTTCAGAACGATCAAAAGCATCTGACAATGAATTCCCAACTTGGCATTCTGTTTCAGTAACTTGAGGAGACATGGCAGCAATCAAATCTTGTACTTCAGTAAGTACAGGTGGAGGAGAAGGTTGTCTAATGACGTCTGCAGAATTAGGGGCTTCTGATGTTTCAAAAGAAATCATGGAACAAGGTTCCTCAGTGCGATGTATCTCAATTTCATCATTTGGAGTAGAAATTGATTGCACACTTGATTTCTCAGGTTCAACATTGGAACTGTCTGTTTTTATTTTAATTGAACTTTCTGAAGGCTGCCGTAGGCTGGTTTTCAACAAAGATGACCAAATAACATTAATTGGCAGCCCAAAAAAATTCAAAAAACTAAACGAAGCAAAAAGCAATACAAGTCATTAAGATGGGGCAAAGACTGCTTGTAGTGTCCAGACTTTCAAATGAATCGAGTACCCATCACAATTACATATTGCCCTCAGCTTGTAATCAACGTGACATCAGTAGGATCATTACCAGATGGACAAGTAGGGAACAAAAAATAATTTCCAAATTCAAGTAGGAGCCAAACCTGGGAATTTCAACGGGAGTCAGGTCTATGTTGTTAGGATATTTGACCTACACCCGTAAAAGATAAAAATAGAAAGTCAGCATGATTAGTACATGAAGCACCCAGAAAAAGAGCTGAATACATTCATACCAGTTTATCACTCTTTGGAGGCTGCCAATGACCATAGAGACCATTTGGGCCCAAAAGAGAATGCCTGGACAGGGTTTCCGCATTTGGGCGTGGGAAGTTTAGAGACCTACAAGAACCAAGCGAACAAGCTAGGATAATCAAGGATGACACTTAGTCATGGTCAAATGTATTATACCTTGTCAATTAAAAAAAATTCTAGTCCAGAAAAAAAAAACAAAACCTAAAATCAGAACTAGGTGCATAACTCTATGAAATTCCTCACGCAGAATGAATTCCTAAACAAAATTAAGTTGACACACCAAATACGTGTAGTTCAATAGCAGAGCATCAAACATATGTAAAAATAAGAGGCCAAAGTCTGAACTGTGATATGGAAGACAGAAATCACTCTCAGTTCATAACACATGCACTTCTAATTTTAAATTACCTTCTTAATGGCATCATTTTCAAAAGGCCCCACATTTATTGGAATAATTGATTTCTCATTCCCCCCCCCCCCCCCAAAAAAAGAAAAAAATGAAATGGTGTTTCATTTTCTTATCTAGAAAACTTATGTAGCTATCTGTTTCCACAAAAAGCTTTCAGAAAAAATGTTCTTAAAACACCTCTATTTCCTATAACAGTTATTATTATTATTATTATTTTACTAAATAGTGACTGAACTAAGATTAATCTTTTATGAATGTCGTGCAAGCCTCAGGAATGGACTGGAATGATTTGGATGGGACTATATGCAGCACAGTACACTAAATTGTACGACAAATGGCGATAAGCTCAGTTTCACCATTAAAGCTAATTAAAACAAAATTATGTGAAAATTTATTAAACCTTTATTTATTTAATTCAAATTTAACTATTAAATCTTTAGGGACACTGTTTCTGTATAATTATAAAATTAATAATATAAATAGATATTATTGTATTTGCATAACCAGCTAAGTAAATCAATTTCACTAAAAGATAAGAAAATGTTGAATCAAATCAATAATTAATATTAACCAATATCAAATTCATAATGGTGAATATAAACTTTACTACAGTTTAATTAATTACTTATATTATTAAGACAAACTTATCGTTTATTATTGTAAATAAATATATGATCATATTATAAAAGCAGTAATTAAGTATTCTGGATTTGTAATCATAACATTTAGATTATAACATAAAATTCAGTCCCATGAATGTCAGGTAAGTTTATCCCATGGTCACTCAGAGGATTAGTTATCCATATATGTGAGACCAAATGGTGGACCCGGATCAGTTACTCGGTCTCCTCTACCAAAAAAAGTCCAATTTCAGGTACAAAATGTGGGTGCACATACTACGTAAGAGAAGACAAGGCACAAGGGATTGGACTATTTCTAGAATTACATATGCAATCCAAAGTCCTAAGTGAACTTCAGAACACCAATTAATCCAGATGCATTGGACCATGTGTTTTGGACTAAATAACACCCTCTTAAGTTATACAAAATTAGTAATAAATTTGATAATTTCAAATATTCAAACATATATCATTTCTACAACCAACAGAAAATCAGTGTTCTCATTCTTTGAATGTTCTATGAGAATAGAAAACAAAAATGTTGCCAACTTCTCCTATTTTACTGTTATAGAAAGCAGCTTCAAGTTTTGTTTATATGTCATATCTCACTTGAACTCTCCAACCTAGCCATGATCTTAATGGTTGGGACTGATATCAGTAGCATAAGGCCTCACATAACTATTTTGCAGGCTACTTATATAGCTCCATCACACCTGTGATTCTAGTGACAGCTCAAAAAGGTCACATCACAGATTCACTATAAGCTCTCCTAGATCAGCTTAGCAGATCACCTTAAGATGCTAATAATATAAGAATGATCTGGTTCCTGACATGTGGAAAGTGGAATAGGCTTGTGCATGAATAATCAATAACATTTTCTTGAAATTCACAATGTTATGCCGAGATGGTGTTAAACTAAACATATACATCATAACCTGCTTTTTTCCCTTAAACATATTAATTCATAAAGTATAGATTCTTCATTCTTCTTACAGAGCTTTACAAGAAAGGAAACTGAGGAAACAAATATAAATTTCATAATATGTCATCATCGATCACTGATCCCGGGTCACAATTTAAAAAAGGTAGTGGTAAATTTTGAAATTCTTTCCATTCCTTACCAACAAATGATGTTCAAGCAATCACTCATTTTGCCACCGTGTTGCCAGTCTATCAGCAATTGGCATTTTTCTAATGATATGCTCATAGCTAAAATATTCAGGAAAAATACTAAATATTTTCAATATTCAACTTTAGATTGTAGCAACATGAAAGCAACTGGTTATAATAAAGTCTAGGGAGCAAGTACTCCACACGGTACCTGAAAAACCTTTAAGAAAACACTTACATTCTTCGGAACTGTTCATCCACTGGTCTGGTATAGGCAAGCGGTTGAGGGATTGAACCTTGATAGGCTAATTCTCGAGATGGGAGTCTGAGTCCCTGTCAATGTAGCACAGCATATAAGTGAAATGTTTTATCTCAACATCAAGTAAAATTGGAGTAAAAAGTACGTATAAAGAAATTAAGGATGAACCGAGCTATAAAAGGCTACAATAACTGCAATTGCATTGACTCAATAAAAATGGTCACCAACTGTTTTCGAGAACAAACTAAGAAAGATATAATAATTGGAGAAAAATAAGAGAAAAAATGGAAACTAGCAGGCCCCAGGGATAGACAAAAAGAAAAATGAAAATTGGGGAGGGAAATAACCAGTAGAAAACATATCCATAAACCCCAAAGAGTATCCATCACAGGTACCACCAAACAATGTAAACAGAACTTAACCACAAACCCCTTCCAAGCTGAGATGTTTCGAGAAAAATAAACGGTCTAGAGAGTCATTACCAAAGGTAGTTTCTTATCCCAATATATGTTTATTTCATTAATTGTAACAACACCAAAAATGACCGAAACGATACAATTCCCAAAAGATTTTAGCTTTCTTCCCTTCCCAAAAGGAAAAATTATAGCTATGAAACAAAATGTCACCAAGTATTCAATAACACAACTAATCATTCAAAACCAAGCAGATTGAAAGAAACAAAAACCTCCCGCTATATGATGAGCATCATCAGACCTTTGTTACATCATAGTTAGTCAAAGTCTGCTTTTTGACAGAGGGCCACTCCAATGTACTATTTTGAGAAGCATGGCTCCAACCGGTCACTTGATTAGTTTTCTTTCTGTTCAATTCATTGATTTTCTGTTGTACAGCTGGCTGCAACTCTTCTAACTCACTCAACGCATTCAATAATTTCTACAAGAAAAATGAAATTGACACTTAAACCTTAAAACATTTACTGAATATCTTTTGAAACAATGCACAAACACAAGTACAATACCTTTTTCAAATAGAGTTTTTGGCTATTGAACGATGCTAGATAATCTCGATGGCATGGAATTGTCTCTGTGACCAAACTGAAGCAAATGAAACCAAGTAATTTACGTAAGGTTTTGGATGTTGTTGAAGAAAAATAAATTAATACCACCATTGTCAATTCTAAAAGCATTGGAGACTGCATACAAGATTGATTTTCTATTGTACATAAAAAGTTGAAACATGAATCGATCTTAACAACTTTCTTTCATACCTTGAAAACCTTAGGAGCATCACATAGAGATCTATAATATTCTTTTCCTCACGGAAGATGTCAGCCTACAATATCAATACCATATTACGAGCCAAAATGTCAGTTAACACAGTAGAATAAATGAGAAAATACAAAAATATTACTTATTAATCATTCAAAAGTATAAGACTACATCACACGAGCACCAGAACATACAATCAGTAAAAGAGATGCATTATCGCATATTTAATACACACAAGAAAAGTGAAAGCATAAATAGTTTTTGCTTCATCATATATCAATCAATACACAAACAAAAACTGCTCTTTTTTAATCCACATACTCGACTCATTGGCAAAAGTTTTTTTTTTTTGTAACACCAAAAATTTCTCTTTCCTGTCAACAAATTAACAAGAGAAACAACTGTGAAATAAATTTATTTTGCTTATTACTTTCTCAATAAATTTTCATGAACTAAGGCAAAATGATCACTTGAATTAAACTCGAATTACAACCAAATCAATCTAAAATTATGTAACTCGATATAATCAGCGAAAATTTTACAGTAAATTAAGGGTGGCAAGACCTGCTTGAGAATATTATCAGCGATCCGATAGTAGTATCGGAGGGCGATACGGTTGTCGACGTCGAGTCGCTGAGCACTGGCAGCGATGTTAATTCCCTCAGAAGAGGACCTCATGATTTTTACTTCGGTTTCTCTCCTTTTCTTTCGTATTTTCTGGTCATCCAAACAGCATTTCTGGCGGATCGGATGGTGTTCGGTTCGCTCAGGGAAGAGATGACGATTATGATCAGAGTCGAGGTCTTGGAGAGGAGTCGTCGATTACGGCTGAGGGCATGATACCTACAAAGAAGTTATTTTGGCGACAAACGGAGGGCAATTATGGTAATGTAAGAATTTGTTTGGCTTGCTTCGATGCACTTTCTTCATGTTGCTGCTGTTGTTATGTGTTTGTTCGTCCAGTGGGGCCATGGCGCCTTTTTTTAATTTAGTTTATTTACATATGTTTTTGAAACTTCTTTTGTTGTTTATTATTTATTTATTTTTTGAAATGGAAAATTAAATTTCTTTTTTGCCAAATACAACTCGCAAATTACAAGATTGCGGCTGAATTTATTTATTTAAAACAAAAAACTCACTCGAAAAAGTTTTTGTTATTTTTATTTATTCCTCACATTATACAATCTAAAGTTCCTCTAAAATTTATTTTATAATTAAAAAATGCCTAATATAAATATATTTTATTTTTCAGAAACTCCTGTATCCATCTCAAAATTTTTCTTTTATGATTATCATTAGTAGTCCTTATTGAAAATATCACTTGAGCTCCTTACCACAAGTTCAACGAAAGAGTCTTTAACCTTCGGATTAGATGAAAATTATAGTCTTAATTGAGTCCAGTCTTTTTTTTTTTAATTAAATATTTTCTATTAAAAATAGTGATACTAATTCTTTTTGTCACATCAAATTTTGACTAATTGTGTGTCCTTGAGTATCAAAGCATACATTGGAACTGGGCTATAAAATGCTCTTCCATCTATGATAAAAGCATCATTTTCAAATAGGTGTAGCTTTTAACACCCCTATAAAATATTTATAACACCCTTTTTAAATTTTAATTTCTAAAGTACTCCAATTTAATTTATAAAATACAAACTCATATATAATAGAACTTGAATAAATTAATAACTTTGAAACTATGAAAAATCTATTAATTTACTGAATATTAATATATCAATAAATTAATAATTTATAAAAATAATATCACATTCATACTAATAATTTTTATGAAATATAAAGGTAGTATAATTAGAGAATTTAATGAGTCTGTCAAACTGTATAACATAATTTTGATTTGATCTTATTGAGTGAATTAGTCATTTGACAATTGTTTGCTAAGATTGCATGACTGGATCACATTACGTGGTAACTCATTATAATATATTTTTTAAAAAGCAATATATTAAGTTAATATCTCTCTTATTTCTCATAACATAACACATAGAATCCAAGAATGGCTTCTTATCTAAAAAATGTAAAAAGAATAACAATAGTTAACGAAATACATAAAGTATTGTGCCAATTTAACAAAGAAATCATAGATATATCATATATATTTAGTTACAAATTAGTTTGCTATTAATGTTTGAATTAATTGAGTCATAGAGAAAAATAAATTTTTTAAGAATTTATTATCGAATAAATTTATCGAATTATTATTTTACTACTTTGGCCCCAATTGAGATCGACAAAAGCAATTATCTAATCGATGTTATCAGTTTATTGATTATTAATTCGATGAGGTTCTACTGTATTAAAATTAATCATCTTCTCATAAAATTTTACCCTTAATAAAACTATTTCTTGTACTTTTTTATTTACAAAATACATGCAAAATAATCTTCAATTATTTTCTTTTTATTATATAATTTCTATCTCGATAAATTTAAAATTTTATAATTTTCTTTAAAAAAATATATTTTTAAATTAAATTTAAAATATAAATATAAAGTACAAAATAGCTTGGGTGTAGAAAGTTTATTAAAATAATAGTTTGTTTAAATTACATAATTACAATTTCATTCAATATAAGAAATTCATTTAAATAGAAAAAAAAGGATTTAATGAGGAATTTTGAGGGTGTCAAAATAGATTCCAACTATACTCAAAAGAAAAATGCTAAGTATAGAGAAAAATGAGAAAAAGAAGAGAGAAATAAAGAAGAAAAGGAAAGAGAGAGAGTAGGTGTATAGAGAGAAAGATGACAAATTTCTCTCATATTTCTCTACTCTAAGCACCGCTCTACTAAAAAAGATTCGACTTTGTAAACATGTTTGCAATCCACCTGATATTTATTTTTTATTTTCCAAAGGAAATCATCTTCCATTAAAAAAAAATTTGATTTTAACCATAATATGGTTCTCAGGGCAACATCAATTAGGCTTTACAATCTTTAATCTAACGATCAAGAACTTGAATTAATTAGTTTTCTCAGAAAAATAAGACGATTTTGCTTCTTTGACATAATAATAATAATAATAATAATAATAATAATAATAATAATAATAATAATAATAATAATAATAATAATAATAATAATAATAATAATAATAATAATAATGAGATCACGTGGGTGCATAAAAGTTTATAAAGTTAAATTATTAGGTAAATTAAGGGATTGCTTGGAATTTGGGGTGGGCAATCGGGTTCGGGTCCACCCGATTGGGTTTCAAATTGTTCGGGTTGGGCAAAAATTAATTCGAATGCAACCCGAACTTACAACTCGACCTGATTCAATCTGATATATATTCAGATCGAATCGGATTGGGTCAAAAAGTTGGATTGAATTTGGGTAGGATCAGGTTCGGATTAGATACGAATCAGATTGAGTTCGAGTCGATAGAAATCAGGTCAATTTGGGTTGGTTGAAATAGGGTCAATTCGAGTTAAATCTGGTTAATGCAATTTTAAAGTTTTTTTTTTAATTTTTGCGGTTTTTAGATTGGTTTTAAACTGTTTTTCTTAATTGTAGTCCTTTTTACTAATTTTCAACCAAAAAAAAGAAAATGCTATAAAATTAAATGAGTAAAATGAGAGGATAGCCAATAATAACTATCAGTGGCCATCAACTAGGCAAGCTGCAGCAAGAGGAATAACATGAGTCCATAATGTAGACGCCTTAACAATTTTGTCAGCCTAAGTAGCCTCATTAACAAATTTGGTGAAGGCTATGACTACTACTCCAGCAACTTTTAACCAAGTTGTTGAAGCATCCTGCGTTTATTATAGAGAAGGGCATTTATTTGACAATTGTCCTGATAATCCAGCCTCGGTCAAATATGTAGGCAACTTTAACAGACAAAACTAGAACAATCTATATTTAAATACTTACAACCCTGAATGGAGACATCACCCAAGCTTTTCATAGAGCAATTAGAACTAGAATGTTGTAGCATCTAGTGGACAAAACATGCCTGCTCAACCACCTGGATTTTACTAACAAAATCAAGGGTAAAGAAACACCAGTAATGATCAACTCAGCTCTCTTGAACATTTGCTTAAGGAATACATTGTGAAGAATGAAGCAGTTATTTAGATCCAAGTTGTGTCTTTAAGAAATTTGGAGAATCAAATTGGACAGCTTGCTACATCCTTGAGTAACAGACCTCAGGGCAGTTTATCCAGCAATACAAAGGATCTGAGAAGAGAAGGAAAAGAGTATTGCAAGGTGATTAACTTAAAATCTAGAAAGGATGTTCATATTCTTGTTGGTGAACCAAAAAGAAGAGTGAAACCCATTTTGGTTCAAGGAGAAACTCACGTTGAAGAGGAACCACAATAACCCACTTTCCAGCCCATTGGTGTGAATAGCCAAGCCACAACATTAGCAGAAAATAATGGTCCAGTAAATGTCGAAGAAGATGTTGTAGTGCCAAATATATCAGTTCAAAACATGGCAAAAGAGAAGCAACATGTACAACTCGCTGCAGCACAACAATTTAGGCATCCACCACCTTTCCTACAAAGATTTTAGAAGCAAAAGTAAGACAAACAATTCAGCAAGTTTCTAGAAGTGTTGAAGTAGCTACATATTAATATTCCTTTTGTAGAAGCCCTCGAACAAATGCCAAATTATATGAAGTTCTTGAAAAATATTCTGGCAAAGAAAATGAGGCTTGGAGAGTTTAAAACAGTTGCTCTAACACAAGAGTACAACCAAATGCTTCAGAACAAAATACCTTAGAAGTTGAAAGATCTAGGAAGCTTTATAATTTCATGCTCCATTGGAACTAAATATAATGGTAGGGCACTTTGTGATTTGGGGGCTAGCATCAATCTCATGCATTTATTAATGTTCAAACAATTGGGAGTTGGAGAAGTTAGGCCAACAATAGTGACTTGTAATTTGTTGACCGATCTCACACTTATCTAGAAGGGAAGATTGAACATGTATTGGTGAAGATAGATAAATTTATTTTTCTAGTGGATTTCATAGTGTTAGACTTTGAGGCAAACGAAGAAGTACCAATCATTCTAGGAAGACCTTTTTTAGCTACGGGGAAGACTCTAATTAATGTGCAAAAATGAGAGTTGACTATACGGGTAAATGACCACCAAGTTACATTCAATGTGCTGGATGCTATGAAGAGTCCTGATGAGATTGAAGACTATAATTTTATTAGTATTGTGGACTTTGCCGTGACAGAGATGTTAAACAGTTGCTGTAGTAAGGAGGAAATCAATGTTATAACATTTGAAGAACTTGAAGATGAAGATCCTGAAGCAGCTAACATAACATGGTTAGGGAAGAAGCAACCTGTGAGGGCTGACAGATACTTTGAATCTCTTGATCTCTCAAACAGAGAAGTAAAACCGTCTGTTCCCTCTATTGTGTCACTTCTATTTAAGAATTAAAACTTTTACCTTCACATCTAAAATATCTTTATCTTGGTGATAATAATACACTCTCTATAATCATCTTATCATCTTTGAATGCAGATTAAGAGAAGAGCTTGATGGTTGTATTGGGGAGATATAATAGGTCTATTAGATGGACCATGGCATATATCAAATGAATCAACCTATCTATATGCATACACAAGATTATAGTAGAAGATTACTACAACAATTCTGTTGAGCAACAAAAAAGATTGAATCATATCATGAAGGAAGTTGTAAAGAAAGAGATCATTAAATGGCTTGATGTTAGAATTATTTAGCCAATATCAGATAGCTTATGGGCAAGTCTAGTTCAAAGTGTTCCAAAGAAAGTGTAGTGACTGTTGTAGCAAATGAAAAGAATGAGCTCATTCTCGCAAGAACAATGACTGGATGGAGAGTTTGCATAAATTATATGAAGCTAAATAAAGGTACAAGGAAATGCCACTTTCCATTGATTTTCATAGATCAAATGCTGGACAAACTTGCCAGAAAGAATACTATTGTTTATTGGATGGATATTCAGGTTACAACCAGATTGCTATAGCACTAGAGGATCATGATAAGACAACATTTACTTGTCTTTATCAGACCTTTGCCTTTAGAAGAATGTCATTCAGTTTGTACAATGCTCCAGCAACTTTCCAGAAGTGTATGATGTCTATTTTTTCAGATATGATCGAGAAAACACTTAAGGTATTCATGGATGACTTCTCGATTTTGAGGAATCATATAATGATTGTTTTCACAACCTAGAAAATGTGCTTAAGAGATATGAGGAGACCAACTTGGTGCAAAATTGGGAAAAGTGCTATTTTATGGTATAAAAAAGAATAGTCCTAGGCCATAGAATCTTTAGAAAGGGAATAGAAGTGGACAAGACAAAAATAGAGGTGATTAATAAACTTCCACCACCAATTTCAGTAAAGGGTATTAGGAGTTTTCTAGGACATGCTGGGTTTTATAGAAGATTCATTAAAGACTTTTACAAAATAGCCAAACCATTATGTATGTTGCTAGAACATGACAGACCTTTCAAATTTGATGAAGATTGTTTAAAGGTTTTTGTTGAGTTGAAAAAAGCTCTTGTTACAGCATCAATTATTATAGCACCTGATTGAAGTATGCCTTTTGAATTGATGTATGATGCAAATAACCATTTTGTTAAAGCAGTGCTAGGGCAAAGAAAAGGGAAGATGTTTTACTCTATTTGTTATGCCAGCAAGACCTTAACTAATGCACAATTAAATTACACCACCATTGAAAAAGAGTTGTTGGCAGTTGTTTTTACATTTGATAAATTCAGAGCTTATTTGGTTGGCACCAAAGTGACTGTTTACACAGATCACTCAACTATAAAGTATTTGATTTCAAAGAAGGATGCCAAACCAAGGTTGATTAGGTGGATTCTATTACTATAAGAATTTGGCTTAGAGATCAAGGACAAAAAAGACATTGAGAATCAAGTAGCAAACTATCTTTCTAGGCTAGAAACAAATAAAAGCACTCTGATCAAGTAGGATATTACAGAAATATTTCCTAATGAGCAATTGTTAATGCCACAACATTCTTAGATGATACATCAATCGGGATTCCCATGGTATGTAAACTTTGCTAAATATTTGGTGAGTGGATTATTACTACCAGATTTAAGGTACCAGCCAAAAAAAAAAAAGAAAGAGGTTTCTTCATAATGTGAAGAGTTACCAATGGGAAGACCATGTGATTAGAAGATGTGTATCAAATGAAGAAATTTCAGATATCCTGCAGTCTTGTCATGTTGTAGCATATGGAGGACACTTTGGAGGGCACCAGATAGTAGCAAAAGTCCAATCAGGTTACTACTGGCCATCTATTTTTAAAGATCCTTATGAGTTTGTTAAATATTGTGATCGGTGTCAAAGGGTAGAAAACATCTCTAAAAAATATGAAATGCCACTCATTAACATTCTGGAAGTGGAGCTTTTTGATGTATGTGGGGATATATTTTATAGGACCATTCCCACCCTCTTTTGGTAACCTATACATACTAGTGGTTATAGACTATGTCTCTAAATGGTTGGAAGCTATAACATTACCTACTAATGATGCCAAGGCAGTGGTGAAGTTCATTTAGAAAAACATCTTCTCAAGATTTGGCACTCCAAGAGCCATTATTAGTGATGAAGGAACAAATTTTTGCAACGGAACATTCACTACAACATTGGCCAAGTATGGAATTAAGGATAAGGTTGCTAGAACATATTATCCACAAGCACATGGATAGGTAGATGTATCCAACAGGGAGATAAAGAAGTTTTTAGAGAAAGTTATGAGTCCAAATAGAAATGATTGGTCACTTAGATTAAATGACTCCTTATAGGCTTGTAGAACAACCTATAAAACTTTAATTGGCATATAACTGTACATAATTGTTTATGGAAAAGCGTGTCACTTGCCATTAAAGCTAGAGCACAAAGCATATTTAGTAGTCAAGCAATTGAACATGGACATGATTGCGGCAGCAGAACAAAGGAAATTACAACTTTGTGAGGTAAAGGAGCAATGACATGACCAAAGAATCCAGAAAAAATAACTTATTCCAAGCACTCAAGTTTTGCTTTATAACTCGAGATTAAATCTTTTTGCTGGAAAATTAAAGTCTAGATGGTTAGGACCTTTCAAGCTTGTCAAGGTATATATCCTCATGGGGCTATTGAACTCTTAGATGAAAGAACAGGTCGAGAATTCAAGGTGAATGGGCATAGAGTGAAGCATTACATGAGAGTTGCTGTGAATCACCTAAGGGAGAACTTGTTCCAGAGGGATCCAACATGAGCAATCAAGGATGGTCATGCTGAAGAACCTAAAATCAAGCACTAATTGGGAGACAATCCAATAATTAAGGGAGTTATTTCAATTTTACATTAAGTCTAATTTTGCACGCTTTTATTCCCGATTTTTGTCATTTAGGATTGATTATTTAATTTCTTTTCTTTTTTTTTTTAATTTTATTGCAGCATATATAAAAAAAAGGGGCGAAGAAACTGACACGAGTTGTTGCAGCCCAACATACAATATGATAGTTGGAAAATGGTTCTCATCAAACAGGGGACTCTATTACAGTTGCTGCAGCACTAGATAAGTTGTTGCAACAACGATTTTTACTGTTGCAGTGACACAGCCGTGGAAATTATTCTTACCGTTGGGATTTTTTTCGAATGATATCAGCAGATTAAAGTTATAAATAAGGAAGGATTGTGCAATCCTTTAATTACTATGACAAATACCTTTTCCTTTTTAAAATTAGATTTGTTTTAAATTTCAAATATTCTTTCCAATTTATCCTATTAATTATCTTCCATTTTCTATTTTATCTCTAGCTATAAATTAGGGATTTACTGTAGTGTTTTCACTTCCACTACAATTCTCTCTTCCCATTGATAAAGTCTTACCATTATTTATAATTCCTTTTGCGATTTATTTCTCTTTTAAGCACCGTACAATTCTATTACGTCTGCTCTAGCAATGCTGAAGTTCAAGACTAAGTTGTTGGATTAAAGGACCCATAATGCTTTCAAAGTTACAAGGCCGAAGACAAATTTGAAGAATTTATCGAGCAACAAAAACTCTTGGAGGAAAAGGGCTTCATCTTCCATAAGCAACCCACGGGTGTAATGAGCAGCAGTCATAATGTTGCAACAAGGCTAGGATGGGTCAAATTTTGCTCTTATCTTAAGACCCAATCGTCCCGGTTGTTAAAGAATTTTGCTCCAACATGTTGCAACAGGATCTTCGCAATATTTCTATAAGGCAAGTCCAAGTTCCTTTAGAATCTAGAGTTATTGACGCCTTTTATGATTTATCCACTGCTATAGAATGTAAGTACACTCAATTTGCTGAGAATATGACCGTTAAGAAATGGGCGGAAGTGTTTAAAACCTTAACTGTCCCGGGTAGTGCATGAATGAACGAAGAAAGTCGAGTGATTAATAGAATCGATTTGAAACCTATTGCCAAAGTTTAGGTTAAGTTTTTGAAATCTAGATTAATGCCAATTACCTATACTACCACAGTCTCAAAAGATAGGCTCATTGTTGGTTCAATTTATAATCAAATGCTATTGGTGTCAATGTGCAAGTGTACACAATAAGTAATAAAGTGATGAGTATTCAAGATCGTCTCCACAGGGATTGATGTCACCAGAAATGTTGTAGCAATCACAATAGTGCAAACTAATTTAAATCCGAAGTTTAACAAACATAAAATATGTCTATCATACTTAATGATTGTGAGAGAGTAAAGTAAACAAAACCGTAATGAAATAAACTAAACTAAATGTGTTTAAGATTCAAGTGAGACTGTGGTAGTTGAATGATCAAACTCTCCTTATAGGCTGACTGTTTTTCATCAAGTTGACTCCAATTGTTACGATAAGTGCTGCAGCACTGGGCGGTATTAATCTGCATCCTCAGCTGGCGAAAATTAGAACTCTCATATCCTTAAATACACTAGCAATGACCAGTTACTAATCTACTCATGATATGGCTTTATGATCTTTTTTGTCTCTGCACCCTATAAGGTGAACACCTATATCTAGTGTGTCACAAATCTTAACATCAAGTATTGCCCTTCTGAGATTCAAGATAACTTAATCTAGGAAACTTAACTTAAGATCAAGTAATACTCTAATAATATCCGCTAAGACATGCACTTTTGCTGCTTTATCTTAACTAGAACTATTAAATGGGTGATCAACCGAAATAACTATTATATTAATAATAACTACTAGAGTATAATGCTACAACAATGACATAACAACACATAAGAACAGTTAAGAACCCATTGGATTGTTTATCACTCAACTACAAGCAAATCTAGTTTATATTATGAATAAGAAAAACAATCATAAACATGTTGTTCACTGGATATATTAGAACAATCAAGGAAGAAAGTAAATATAAGTTGAGCACGGTGAAAAACAAATCCAAATAATTCTGCAAGACTCCACAATGTTGCCGAAACAACCCTCTTCAATTCCGATCTTCTTCTCTTTCTCTCTTTAATGATTTTGATGATAATTCCCTTACCGCCTTTCTATATGGTGCATGCCTCTCTTTTATACTGCAAACTAGGGTAAAACAAAAGTCCATAAGTGTACATGAGTTAAATTAGGAAACATGCAACTTGCGAATCTGCTGCTGGCCTGCGTCTAAATTTTCTCCTGCATTGTTCCCAGATTGCTATAGCACTAATTGCTCTAACATCCGTTACAACACTGCACTATTCCTGATTGTGCTTTACTTCTTTTGCGGCTATTTTCTTTCCTCCTCTTGCTCATCCACTGTCTCACCATCCCCTCATGAATTAAGACTTTTTGAAAACCTACAATAATGCATCTGTTTTTAGCACCAATTACTTTGATTCTAACAAAACTTATTAAAACTTAACTAAAATGAATATTTATGCAAAATATAACCAAAATGTAATAAAAAGACCTTATATGTTCTCTAAGTACTCTTGATTTAAGTCTAGAATTGATGTAATAACTCTGATTTCTTAGAGTTATCACACCCCCAAACTTAAACCATTACTTGTCTTCAAGTAATGACAATATAGTAACACTTCACATACAATCATGCAAAATAACTTCAGCTCTTTTATCAAATTTGTAGGGATTTTTCCCCTTCAGATCACCATCTCAATCATGCAGCATGACCATAGTAAATCAGTTCTAGACTTAAGCTTATTTCTGTCCATTGTGTATGTGTGCTACTTTAATTGTATTCCAGAGATGCTATAACATCACCAAGAGACTGCATGAATTTTAGCAGTGATAAAACTTCATTTGTATATGGGGTAACATAAATTTCACATAGTCAAACTGTGATGATTTTAAAATTGAAAAATTGGAGAGTGTTTATCCTCCTCACTGCAATATTTATTTTTCATGTGAATGTCAATAAATTGTAATGATGACACCCAATTATTCAAACCATGGATAGATCAGAGTTGCTATAGCAATATCTGCAATATAGTCTTATCTAGAGATATCTTTTACTCAAGGATGAACATGGGGCTCATGAACAGACCTGGCTACATAGATCAGAGTTGTTGTAGCAATATCTGTAATATAGTCTTATCTAGAGATATCTTTTACTTAAGGCTGAACATGGAGCTCATGAACAGACATTGCTACTCAATGCCTTTAGACAGAGGGCTTTTTTTTTTTTTATATGCTACAGCATTGCTCATAACTGTTGTTACCTTTGAACACAATTCCGCATATGGGGTATATACTCAGATCTGGTTATTCAGCAACTTAAGCCATTGGAACAGAGTTTATTTCATAGTTATCACAGTCAATCAACTTACTTTCCCCCCCCCCCCCCCAAACTTAAGATCTTTTCTATTCTTTTGGCATTGCTCTAGGAATCTCATACAATTAAACCAAAATTTAAGTGTCAGGACAGAATTTCAACCTCCATCTATAACTATCTCTACTTGGCATTCTTGTAAATCTTGAATAACACTCAATGTATCTTCATTAGGTTTTCAAATCCATATACAAATATTAGATAACAGAGATTCACACAACACACAACACACACATACACATACACATAAACACAAACATTCGAAAGCACAACCCCCCAAACTTGAGAGTGGTTGTGTCCTCACAAGCATACAGAACAAGGGCACACAAGTGGACAAGGACATGGAAGACATGAGAAAATACCACACAATTGGAAAAACATACTGAAAGAAAAGTTTTTTTTTGATAAATTAACTAGCAAGGAAATGATAGTCTCCTATGGTTAGGATTGCTGCAAATGGCGGGATGATATCACCGCTGCTTGGATATACTGAGCAGCTTATCATTTGGTGAAGTTTGTGGGGAAGTGGTTGGCATTGTCTTTGTCTTTTTCGTCACTAGGCTAACGAGAGGAGTTGCGGCTGGGGTAGGTTGCATAGTTGACACCGGCCTGGTTCGTTTTAGTTGACGAGGGCCTTTAGACATCTTGCTGGTTTGACTAGAGTGTGTGGAGGAATTAGAATGGATGCATCAGCCTCGGTTGTGATGGCGAATGGGCTTTCGTAGGTGTAGGTGTAACTCTGGTTGCTATAGCAGCTAGCTCTGCATCGATTTGATCCATGTCATCTTCAGAGGCTGGAGGTATTGCTATTTTTGCCTTGCCCTTGCTTGTAAGGACTGGAATGTAAGGTTCCTCTACAGGGTATTCCTCTTTCTCTTCTTGAATAATGTGCATTTTTCTGGTTTGGAATGAGTGGGAATGGACGGTTCCTCACACTCTTTCTCAGAGTTGTCCTCTGCCTCTGTGGGTGAACTATCAGTTGGAGACTTGTCACCTTCTTCCTCGGGTTGATCAGATGTTTCAGCATCTTCTGATTCTCCCTCTGCTTGTGGTTCGGCTGCCGCTGCTTCTTCTGGTTTATTTATGGCAGTGGCTTCTTCACTGGCTGCTACTGGAGCACTTGTGGTGTTGGTGTCAAAATTGTACTGCTGGAGCAATGAATCAGGGAGGTTCTGGTGAGTGTGTTTCATGTACATAGCAAATTGGTGTAGTTGGTTGTCCAGGTGCTGTAGATAGCTCCAAAACCAATTTTTTTTCCCTCTGCTAAACTTCAGCACATTGAGTTATACTCGTGCTGAGCGCCTGAATTGTTTGTTCTAAACCAATAACTCATCTTGCTCCTGTTACAGCAGTTGGTTCAGTTGTTGTGCTAGTTGTTGAGTGTTAGAAAATGTATATTTATAAAGGCAAAAACTATCATTTTACATTTCAAGTCTTACTCACAACCCTTACTTTTATGTATTTAACCTTCTTGTAATTTAATTACATGTGTTTTATTTTAATTAAGTATTTTATGTATTTTAGGAGCATTATAGTCATTTCACAATAAAGGAGAGATCAGACGGCAAAACGAACATCACTTTTGAACTCAGGACGGTCGAAAACCTTAGGAGGAGCATAAAAAGAAAATGACACTATTCACGTGTACGGTACTATTTACGACACTATTCACATAGACGGATCGATGACGTGGCATTGACCGATGATGTGGCATTGACTGATGAGGTGTCACGATCCTATTGGACTAAAATTCTTATGTACTGTTGATGGTGACGTGGCGGATATCGGTGGGCGAAAAAACGGTGCATGCAGATTATTTTCAACTAAACCGCATCGTTCATCCAGTCAAGCGATGATGACGTGGCGCCCAAATTTTTAATCATGATTTACTCCATGTATCTATAAAAAGGGGCCTCCCACTAATTTGTTATCCCTGAATCCATTTTTGGACTCCATTTTCTGTAATTCCTTCTCCATCTTGTATTTTCTTCGTATTTTATTAAATTTCTATTTTGCCTAGTTCAATTATGAGTGGCTAATTTTCTTTCAAACTTGGGTTGAAGGTGAAGTCTCAACATGTGTCATGGGCTTTATTTGGTAAATTTATTTTCTATTACCCTCTATTTTTTGTGGATGTTTTGACTTTTCGTCGACAAATAATACTAATCTTGTCTGCCTTGGTTTCACCCCTCTGAGTTATTATTATTTCGATAAGCACCATATTGACCTTTTTGATCTAGGACTCTGTCTGTCCCTCTAACCTTTCTATATGAGAATGTTTAGTTATTTGGGGGGTACCCTATTATTATCTACAGGACTGGGGTACCCCGTTATCACTGTATTCTTTATTTTGCTTCCCCATTTTTCATTTCCCATTTTTACTTTTGTAGTACTTTGTACTGGTCCGGCTAACATAACTTTTGTGCATTGGGTGCAGTTATGGAATCGGTGGGTGATGCTTTTGATGCCTGTTTCCAAGCGGTAGCAGGTGGTGCTTCCAGATCTCAGGATTCGGCGGTACCCCCGAAAGGCTCCCGATTACCTCGAGCTCCCGGACCAAAGGGGAAATCCCAGTGTACCTACCACAGCGGGTCGAATGGTACCCCTTGCTTGAGGAAGAGAAAATTCGGGCTGGTTTTCGCTTTCCCCAATGAGTTACGCGAAGGTGACCTAAACCCAGCTTCCAATAAGGAGGTTTCGCACTTGGCTCGTTGTTTTTACTACTCTGCTGAAAATGTTACCTCTGACAAGATGCGTTTGAGCGGCTACCCAAGAGGTAGGGTGTACCCTTCATTTTTTTTACTTATTTAATCATATTGCCATTCACATATATTTAACATGTCTTTTATGACCCACATGTATCCTTTCTCCTCAGCCACTGCCTTCCAGACCTCGACTCCTTTGTTGCCGCCCAGTCAGAGGTCGACAAGTTAAGGGGTGAGCTCCAAAGCCGTCAGTCTCGCGAGGATCAACTTGTTCGAGAGGTCAAAACTTTGTAAGAACGCATTACTGACCTATTGGGAGAGAAAGCTCGGGTAGAGAAGGGCTGCGATGAGTTGAGGGTCACCAATGAGGATCTGTTATCCCGATAAAAGACGATGGCAGAGGATGCGTTCTCACTTATTATGACGGAGGTGTGGAGCATGGATCTGGAATTGGAGGTACCCCACGTGCAGAACTTTGTCAACAAGGCCACGATTCTGAAGATGATTGCGGAGAGGAAGAAGTCTTCCCAGGCACGGTCGGGTATCCCTTCCGGGTTGCCTAGGGTACCCCGCGCGCTTCAGCCGTTGCTTGCCTCGGATGCCCCTACTTCGGTTGCTCATATTCCGGGTACCTCGGAGTCCTCTGCTGATCGCCCTCTGGAGACGGATGGTGGGGATGGCATTCCCCCTCGGTGTAGCCTTTTCACTGTGCTCTGGTTTTTTAGATCTATCCACATTTTGCTATTTGGACCTTATTTCTTTCTTTTTGGTTTCTTAGGATATTTTGTATTATTGGGACTTCTCTTTTGTTATGATTCCATACTATCGAGTCCTCTTGTACTTTGCATGTTTGTTATTCTGCAAATGAATGCTTGGCTAAACTGTTATCTTGTAAATTTCCAGGGCACCTCTTACTTTTTTTTTAAAAAAAAGGTACCCTGGGTACCTTAACAAATATTCAACATCAGGCGCTTGCTGGTTTACACAGATCGGTGAATTTGGTGCATGCCCTTCTCAGCAACCATGGCGAATTTCCCACAAATTGGTAATCAAAACATCATCGCGACATCTCGATCAAAAATTGAAAGTGCGTAATGGGTCCAACCAATCAATTTCTTATTCTTTCGAAATTCTCTCCGAATTTTTGAATAACTTACCCCCTACTTTGCTCATGTAAGAGGACGAAGGTGTGGGTGTTTCTATACCTAAGCTGAACCTCGTGCCGCTAGGGTATGCTGGTTTTACTTCACCCTCGGGTCTTCTTTGACCCTCTCTCTCTCTTTGTCTAGGTAGCTTTGTCATGCTTCCGCAGAAAGGCTACCTCTGGGATGTTCACTTCGTTGCCCATCTTGGCTTTACATAGATCGTCACGATCTGAGCAAGTCAGGTACCCTGACTAGTCCTGTGATAGGTTAGTCATAATTGACAAGCGTATGGTGAGAATTGCATATTAACAGATGCGATGGTATATTAATGGCGATAAATGAATATAATCTGCATTATAAGATTGAAGTGGCGAAAAATAAAGGGGACATCATACTTGCAAAGAAAGAAAATGCATTTATAGATAACGAAAGCGTTGATCAGTACACGACTTAGCTTTGTTACCCTTGGGAGAACGGGAGACTGTAAGATCTCCTCTCCTTTTTGTTTGGGAATTAAAGAAATTATAAAGTTGCAACTGACCAACATATGGTATTTGGAGTACCTCATTTGGCCTATCACACAAAAACATTAAAGAAAGCAAATAACAGGAAAAGACTAAAATGTTAAGACACTGTCCTTTAGTAGTATTTCCGTAGCATTGCAGCGTTCCAGTGGTGCCTCAAAATTGTGCCATCCATGTGGAGTAGCTTGTATGCACCTGTTCCAACGGGTTTGTCGATGCGGTAAGATCCTTCCCAATTTGCCCCAAAAGCGCCTTCACAGGGTACCCTAATGTTCTGAGTTACCCTTCTCAAGACCAAGTCTCATTTCTTGAAGGATCGAGGGCGTACTATTTTTTCATATAGACCCGAAATGCGATGCTGATATATGGCTGTCCTCAATTCTGCTCTAGCCCTTTTTTCAGCCACCAAATCAAGGTTTGAAGCAACTAAGGAGGTGTTCTCGGCCTCATCAAAGTATTCAACCCTGTGAGAGGGTACCCCGATTTCTGCTGGAATCATTGCGTCAACACCGAATGCGAGGGAAAATGGGGTCTCCCTGGTGGAGGTGTTTTGAGTAGTCCGATACGCCCACAGTACCCCAGGTAGCTCGTCTACCCATACTCCCTTTCTTTCTTCTAGCTTCTTCTTCGGGATACCTTTGATAATCTTGTTAATGGCCTCGACTTGCCCATTAGATTGGGGATGGGCATGTGTAGCAAATCAGTTGGCTATCCCCAACTCCGAACAAAAGCTTTGAAATTTTTCATTATCGAATTGCTTGCTGTTATCACCGACAATTGCATAGGGGATCCCAAATCTGCAAATGAGATTCTTCCAAATGAATTCCGTGGTTTTCCTTTCTATGATGCTTGTTAGTAGCTCTGCTTCCGCCCATTTTGTAAAATAATCTACCGCCACGATTGCATGTTTTGCTTGCTCCTTCCCAGTAGGTAACGGGCCAATGAGGTCCACTCTCCATATAGCGAAGGGCCAAGGGGAAGATATAACTGTTATCTTCTCTGGGGGTAGGTGGGGTACCCTGGCAAACCTCTGGCATTTATCACAGCTTCGTACCATATTCTTGACATCCTCCCGCATGGTTGGCCAGTAGTACCCCTGACGGAGAGCGTTTTGTGCCAGTGATTATACTCCATAGTGATTGCCATAAATCCCCTCATGTATTTCCCTCATGACATACTCGGCCTCGTCGCTTCCCAAGCATTTAAGGTAAGGAAGAGTGAACTCTCTTTTATATAGGGTACCCTAGATCAGGCAGTACCGTGCGGCTTTATACTTTAATCTTATTGCTTTACTTTTATCTGAGGGGAGGTCTCCGTCCTTGAGGTATCTTATGATAGGCTCCATCCAAAGTACCTCGTTGGACAATGATCCTACTTCCAATGGCTCTGGGAGACCAAAGCTGGGTGCGGGTATGTGTTCTGTCGTGATGGGACCAGATGACTGGGCTACCCCAAGGGATGCCATTTTTGCCAGGGTGTCAGCTTCGCTGTTCTCCAGTCGATGTACTCTTTCCACCTTAACCTCGCAAAATTGGGACATCAACTCTCTGGTTTTTCCAAGGTACCCCTTCATGTTTTTCTCCTTTGCTTGATATTGTGCGGTAATCTGGCTTACCACCAACTGGGAGTCGCTCTTGACGTGTACCCTTTTCGCTCTCAAAGCCTTCGACATCCTCAACCCCACTATGATGGCCTCGTATTCGGCTTTGTTGTTTGAAGCCTTGAATCCAAATTGCAAAGCGTAGCATATTTTCACCTTGTTCGGGTCGATTATAATAACTCTCACACCATTTCCGTGTGAGTTAGAGAAACCATCTACATATATTTCCCAAACCTGCCCCCTTCATCGGTGGGTGGGGTATCTAACAGGTATCTTGGATCACCTTCAGCACTTGAGTCATTGGCGAATTCCGCAATGAAATCAGCGATGGCTTGGGCTTTAATTGCCGAACTAGGCTTGAAGATGATGTCGAACTCGCTTAATTCGAGGGATTATCGGAGAAGCCTTCCTGACATGTCTAACTTCTAGAGGATTTACCAGAGGGGAAGGTTGGTGACGACTGCAATGGTGTGAGCTTGAAAATATGGTATGAGCTTCCATGCGGAGACAACCAATGCCAAAACGATCTTTTCAGAGGTAGGGTACCTCTTTTCGGCATCAACCATAATCTTACTAGTGTAGTAAATAGGTCGTTATACCCCCATTATCATCTTCTCGGAGTAGCACAGAGCTGGTGGCATGCTCGGATATGGCGAGATGCAACAGAAGCACCTCTCTCGGTTCAGGTTTGGTAAGTACTAGAGCATTCCTGAGGTACCCCTTCAGTTCTTGGAAAGTCTCTTCGCAATCAGGTGTCCATTGGAGCTTCTTATCGGTCTTCAAGCCTTGAAAAATGGCTTGCACCGATCGATATCTTTAGAGATGAAGCAGCTCAGGGCAGCTACCCGGCCTGCCAAGCTTTGAACCTCCTTGATGGTGCGTGGCGATTTCATGTCAAGAACCGCGTGAATTTTATCGGGGTTGGCTGCAATCCCCCGTTGTTGTACCATGAACCCGAGAAACTTTCCCGAGGTGACCCCGAACGCACATTTTTCTGGGTGAATCCGCATCTGGTGTCTTCTCAAAACGGTAAAGGTATCTCTGAGGTGCCCCAAGTGTTCCCCCGCATGCACCGATTCGGTGATCATATCGTCTATGTACACCTTTATGGTACGCCTGATTTGTTTCTTGAAAATTTTGTTCACTAGTCGCTGATAAGTAGCCCCGGCATTCTTCAAACCGAACGACATAACCTTATAATAGTATAACCCATGGTTGGTGATGAAGGCTGTTTTCTCTTGATCGGGTTTATACATTGGGATTTGGTTGTAACCGGAGAAGGCGTTCATAAAACTAAGCATCTCATGCCCCGCTGTTGTATCAACTAGCTGGTCCACCCGGGGAAACGGGAAGCTATCCTTGGGGCAGGACTTGTTCAAATCAGTGAAGTCCACGCACATACGCCACTTTCTGTTTGATTTCTTGACAAGAACAACGTTGGATACCTAGTCGGGGTACACTGCTTCTCGGATGAACGTCGTTGCTAATAAGCGGTCTACCTCTTGTTCAATTGCATCGTACCTCTCTTGGTTGAAGGCGCGACACTTCTGTTTGATCAGTTTATTATGCGGACTGATATTGAATTTGTGACAAGAGAGAGGATGTGGGATACCCGGCATATCCGAGTGGGACTAGGCGAATACGTCGTGGTGCTCACGTAGGAAGGTGATGAGCCTCTCTCTTTGTTCCTCCGAAAGATTGGAGCCTACTTTCACGGTCTTTGTTGGGTCGGTAGCACAAATCGAGACTGAAACAAGGTCTTCAACTAGGGTACTCATTTTTTCATCTTTCAATATTCGGGGATCCAAGGGTGCCTCGACTTCACATCTGGGCTCCACTTGGTCCCCGTGGGGTACCCTTGAGCTATCCCCCGCAACTGCTTCTACACCTATCAGTGAGGATTCCAACTGTTCTCGAGGATGGGCTACCTGAGGAGATTTTTTGAGTACCGCTCTCCACCGTCTAGCAAGTACTTGCCTTGAAGGATAATGTGTGGGTTGGTTGCCACTAGGGTACCCCTTCATCGGCGGATTATAAGCTATTTAGTAAGTGACTTTGGAGGCCACGGAGTAACATCCATGAGCCGATTGCTGGTCCCCTTTAGTGGTGTTAACTTCTTGGGCGGCCGGGACTTTCACGGCGAGGTAGTGCATGGATACCACCGCTTTAGTTGCTACTAAGAACGACCTACCCAATGTAATATTGTAGGCACCCGGGTGATCTACAATAAGAAAATCAATCATATGAACAACACGGTGAGGTACCTTACCAAGCGTAACGGGCAGCGTAATGATGCCTTTTGGTATAACCATATCTCCGGCAAACCCAATAAGAGGCGTAGCATAGGGGGTGATCTTTGGCGACTCAATCAATAGTTGATCCAAGGCGCTTTTGAAAATGATGTCAACGGATCTGCCGGTATCTACAAGAGTTCTTGCTACCTTACCAGTGGTGACCTTCAACGTAATTACTAAGGCATCGTCGTGGGGGTATGAGATACCCTCCGCATCGTTTTCTGTAAAAAGGATAGGCAGGGGATGGTGGGGTACCTTTGGTGTACCCCATTCATTAAGGTTGACTTCTCTGCCAATATTGGTGGTTATCGACAACGATCTACCATAGCCTTTGATAGCCCCCCTAGATTGACCCGCTAAAGTCGGTCCGCCCATGATCATCCGGACATACACGCATTTCTTATGTCCAGAGGGTACCTCTCGTTCAGGACTGCCATCAGTTACCGTATGCCCTTATCCTGCTCCACGGACTTCCGAGCTTCTCTCATGCCAACAACAAATTCCTTGAGGTACTTGCTAAGAATTAAAGATTCAATCTCCTCTCGCAAGGTAAAACACTCGGCTGTGCTGTGACCAAAGTCCTCATGGAACTCACAATACTTCAGGCTATGCTTCATGTTGGGGTACTTCTTTATTGGCTTAGGAGGACGGAGGAGGCCGCTATCTCGAATATGGTAGAAGATCTGCTATGGGAATCGATTCAGTGGGTGGTAAGATTTGTACCGAGGCCTCGGTGGTGGCTCTCGCTAATCCGGTAGTGGCGATCTTGGAGGTTAGGGTACCCTTGAGGTACCCTGGGGGTTATACCCTCGTCCCCGCGGGGCAGCCCGTGGAGGGCTCCTTACTCGGGATACCTGCGGTATTGGGGCCTCCATCCTTTTGGGCTTCTCCTTGTTCTTTGTAACATCGACCTTATCTTCTTGGCGCTTCAATTGACATTTCTCGTCCATCTCAATATGCTGCAACGCCCGAGAACGGGCTTCCCCATATGAAAGTGGGCGTTTCTTTTGAAAAGAACGTCATAACTTGCCCAATCGCAAATTTTTCTCAAAATGGGTCAATGTGTATTGGTTTCCAAATGCTCCAGTCCGCAGCACCTGTTGGTGGAAACGACTCACATACTCTGTCAAAGGCTCAACTTCCCCTTACTTGATAAAGGTAAGTTTGGAGGCTACTCTATCTTGAGTGGAAGTGTAGGAAAACTCTTTAGTAAATTTGGATAACAATTGGGGTAGGGAAGATATGCTACTCACTTTCAAAGAGGGAAACCATGATTTCGTGGGGCCCATGAGTGTGTGTGTAAACATCCTACACATGGCGCTCTCATCTACACCCTTGATAAGCATTTGGTCGCGATATAACTCAGCATGCTCCAAGGGATCAGTGGTACCCGAATATTGGGGTATCTGAGGCATGGCGAATGCCTCGGGGAGAGCTGCCGTCCGGATCTCCATTGTGAATGGCGATTGGTAGGTCATTGGCGTTGGAGCAGCTGTGATGTTTTGCTTTTCGGAGAGGAGCTTCACTTGGGCTTCTAGATTCTCCATTTTTTCCACAAGTTCGAGGGGTACCCTCGGTGTACCCAATGATGTCGCCGCCATTTGAGAAGCCTTTTTGGCGTTTAACTTCTCACGGAGATCCTCGTGGGTACGCTTTGCACGCCTCGTACCCTGGCTGCTGCAGGAATTGCAAGAGGCGGTGGAACGCTCGTCTTGGGAGCCCATGTTTTGAAACTTAGAACGGGTACCCGATGGCCTATGCTTTGGCTTGCTGGCCTCGGGTACCTCTCTTTTGACCATAACTTGGTCGTCCGTTTGAGGTGGTAGAGCATCTAGCGTCACTGGTGGAAGTGAACTTTCGGGTGCCCAAGATCCGACCCCCCTAAGTATTGCGTGGGCAAGATCCTCAAAATGCTTGTGAGAAATAGGTTCTTCATTTTGGCGAACACCCGTCGATTGCTTGACACCGTTGCCCTTACTGATGTGGGCTACCCTTCTTGCGGGATCACTACTTTCACTGCTGCTGTCATCTCTCATCCTTGTAGGATCCCCCTTTAAACCTTCGGGAGGTACGTCGGGTGCCATGTATTGGAATACACACAACTACTAGTTTGGTAACCGTGGAGGAGGCTTTTTGTGCGTCTCCCCACAGACGACGCCAATTGTTTTCAACAGATTTTGTGGTAAGAAAATCCAAAATCTATCTTAAACAATGAATTTATATTTTTGGGGGAGATGGGGTACCTCACTAATTTATTGTGTGCGATGCGGTGTATCTGAAATTCGGTAGAGACAAAAAGGGTAGAGGGAGTGGTAACAATGGAGAGAGTTCAGAACTTAGAGATGTCCTTGCAAATGAGATTCACGCCTGCAAAACAATGAAATAGAGGTTAGAGGTGAAGCTGGGGTACCTCGGCGTTCACACTCCGACGCTCAAGTTAGCAAACTCAAGCTTTTATGGTAAAGAGAGCTGGCTAGCCCTCTGTAAATTAGGGTTTTAAGGTTGAAGAAAACCTATTTTTCGAAGTGTGAGTATTTTTTAAGTGAATAAGAGCATGATGGAGAATGAAACCTAGGCGCCTTTATATATGGAGTACCTCAGATGCCACGTGGCGTACCCTTTTTGGCTAACGTCCTTTTACCTCTTTATAATTTTTGGGCTGTTATATGCATGTTCGCGGCGTATCTCATCTTTTGAAAACTTGGCGCACGCTAGAGAGTAGTCCAGGGTACCTTTACAGTAGCTGTCGGGTAGGCGGCTGAGGACCACTGTCCTTGGGACAATGTCTTTCACTTTTGGTAGAGGTGGCAGGTGGTTGTCCCTCTTTTTAGCACATCGTTTTTTATTCCTAATTCTGACAAAATCGAATAATATCTTTTAAGAGGTGGAGACGTTTCTCATGGCAGATATTTTCAGAGGATTCTCTTGCATCCGTACTATCGGGTACCTCGAGTTACGTGGGGTACCTCCTATTATGCGGGGTACCTCTATTTGTGCGGGGTATCTCAAATCATGTCGGGTACCTCGGATTGGGCAGGATACCTCAAATTGTGCCGGAATCATTCCATTGATCGACACGTGGCGCTTTATTACCTTTCCTATTTTTCCCTCAAATAAGGACAAAGGTAGTAAAGGCCATTAATTCTTGAAATTAAGTGCATAGTGTTTGCTTGAGGACATAATGGGAGCGGTGAAGTCAACAGACATGAGACTGAGAAGAATCAACAAAGCCCGGATGTTGAGATATAAGAACTTCTTCAAATTATTAACATCCGGTTGATGAACTTGGCAACCACAAGGCAAAGTAATGGCGGCAATAGTATGAATGGCAGTAGATTTAATGACAAGACTAAATGTCTCATGATAATCAAACTGGGTCAATGATTAAAATCCTTTGCAACCAGTTGGGCTTTATAACGTTCTGTGCTTCCATCAAGCTTTCTTTTGACTCGGAAAACCCACTTGTACCAAATGATATTCTAATTAGTTTGACTGGGAACAAGCTCCCAAGTTCCATTACAAGTAAGAGCATTAAACACAACAAACATGGCATCTCTCCATTTTGGGTGTTGTAGGGCTTGAGAGACTGAGATAGGTTTAGTAGTGGGGGGATATTTTGAGACAATGAAAGAGAATTTGGTAGATGGCTTGAAAATATAATTTTTGAAACGTTTTATCATCTTGTGAGTGTTAACGGGATTAATATTTAGGGTGAGGGGGATAGAGAAGTGGAAGGATCGCACTTCGAAACCCTTTCACATGTAAAGGAAATAGGAAATGCATCATTTGAAGAAGCTAATAAAGGGAGGTCCATAATCACAGGATTGTCGCTAGTGCATATAATGTCATGACTGGAAGGTGAGGTGGACAAAGAGGGTGTTGACTCGGATGGGACATGTGCTTGGGAATAATTGAGCACAAGTGTAGAAAAGGGGTCGGGCTGTAATGCAGCGTTGCATGTCGTGCAGCTGCCTTTATTATTTTTTTAATAATGCGGATGTAACCGGCCACCGATACCCTCCTTTTAATCGCTTAAAGAGCAAATGTTAAAAGAAACTATCATACAGCTCCCTCGTTTTAGGAAATATTAAGATAATCAATTCAAAACTAGTAAATTATCAAAGACCCCCTCAACTTTACACCAAAAAAATACTTCCTTTTTCTTTTTATTCATGGAAAATATAGTTAATATATTTAACTTATATCCTAAAAGAAACATAATTAAATAAAATTAATTGGACTAATATATTTAAATAAAAATAATTATATTATTTTTCTTAATATTGCATTATAAATTTAATGATATTTTACTTTAAAAAATGTAACTTATGTACTAATGAGAATACTATTTAAATATAATAAATGGAAATAATTATATATTAATTAAACAATTTTTAATTTATTAATTGCACTATTTTTAATATTATGTAATAAATGTAATGATATTTTGCTTACAAAATTATCAAAATAATTTTATCAACTTTTAATTACATTAGAATCCGAGTATCTAAACATATAACGAAATCGATTTATTTCTAGATATTTAGAAGAAATCAATTCTAGGATCTCACGATACACATTCAGGGACTTAAATCCCTACCTACTAAAATGAGGACAATATTTATCCAACTATCAAATAATTATCATTCCAAACATCGTAGTTACCCCTCAAATGTTGTTGTTGTTATTATTAGTGACCAATATTAGTATGTTTTATGTATACCCTCTAAAAAAATATTCATATATTACAAAAATATAAAGCATATTATATTTGATATTTTTAAATAAAACTCATAATCAATCTCTTGTGCAAATTAATTCATACTATCTTAAGTGAGATTAATTATTTTATTTAATCCTTTTTGCTATAATAATTTTTTTGTTAAACATTAATCAAATTCATAATGGTACATAACATGGATAATTACAATTTGAATGCAAGTAATATTGAATAATGTTGTATTATGTTATACTTACAGTTATATAATTTAAGCATGACAATTATATTTCTAAATTAAATTAAATTATTTGAGTAACATTGCACTCACTATATGGGTACATGATTTGTCTACTAAATGATGTGCAAGTATTATAAAATATGTTCAATCTTACATTTATATCCATATTTTTTTGAAATTAAGTTAATTTATATCACAACTAAAAAAAATTAAATTATTTAAAAATATGAAAAATATAAATTCATTTTCATAGTAAGCAGTATGTTTTACTAAATTTACTTTTAAAACATTTTATGCCATTGGGGAGAAATATAGTCTTTTAAATTCATTTTTATTTATACGTCTTAAGCTTGTTATAATCTTTGCCACATGAAATATGTTTTCATTGTAATTCTCGCTAAATTTAATTTATATACTTTTATTCTAGTGGTAAAAGAAATTGAATTTGAATATAATTTTTTCAATTTAGTTTTTTTTAACTGATTAAGCATCATGGTACTGTATTACACATATATTTACAACTGTTATAACAGCAAATTATTACACTGATATTTACAATTAGATATACAAACTGAGACTTATATTATTACATTTTAAATTCTATGAAGTAAGTGCCCAGACAAATAACCCTCATAGAGGAGGAGTGTCTCCACTCTACTCACATTTCGTAAGGGAGAAAAACTTTGCAAATAATCTCCATATAATTATGTTTAATTAAGGGAGTTTGAGTCTATGGGGACTCGAACTATTGCCCTCATAGTCATATTTTACTTTAATGGTGTGTTTACTTCATGGAATGGGGAATGAGAATGAAGGAATAAGAATGAAACCTATGTTTACTTAGCAAAATGTAATTTGAGAATGGGAATAAAATGTGTGGGTCCCACACAATTTGGGAATAAGGAATAGGAATCTCATTCCCGGGGGTTGGAAATGAAAATGATGGAATGTAAATGAAATATATGTTTACTTTTGTATTTCTCTAATTTTTTCATATTTTCCAAATTACCCTCATTCAAATCACAATTAATTTTATTATTTTAATTTATCAAAATTTTTATTATTATTTTAAATTTCATTAATAATAATAATAATTATTATTATTAATAAATTTTATTAACTTTATTATTTTAGTTATTATTAATTATTTTTATTTTTATTATTAATATTATCATTATTAACAATAAAAATAATGATAAAAATAATAATTAATAAAAATAATTAATTTATAATTATTGTTATTATTATTTTTAATAAAAATAATAATAACAATAATTAATAATAACTAAAATAATAAAGCTAATAAAATTTAATAGTAATAATAATCAATAAAATTTAATAGTAATAATAATCTAATTTTCATTATCTAGATATAAAAATGATATTAATTAAAAAATAATAATAAATGTTAATAATGATAATATTAATAAAAATAATATTAACAATAATTAATAATAATTAAAATAATAAATTTAATAAATTTTAATAATAATAATAATAAATGTTAATAATGATAATATTAATAAAAATAAAAATAATAACAATAATTAATAATAACTAAAATAATATTAACAATAATTAATAATAACTAAAATAATAAAGTCAATAAAATTTAATAGTAATAATAATATTATTACTATTAAATTTTATTGACTTTATTATTTTGGTTATTGTTAATATTATTTTTAATAATAATAATAATAGTAATAATAACAACAATAATGATAATATTGTTAATAATGATAAATTAATTATTTTTATTAATTATTAATACTATGGGTATTTTGGTAAATTGATTTTCATTCCCATTCCTCATTCTCATTTATTTTGTCAAGTAAATACATCAATGACATTTCAGAACATTCTCATTCCCATTTATTTTTGCCGAGTAAACATTAAAATCTCATTCTCATTTAGAGATGGCAAAAGTCCGGGCCGGGTCCAGGCTTGGGGGTGCCCGGGACCTGCCCGCATGCCACACATAGCTGCCCGGATCCGGACCGTGCCCGAATTTTTTCTATGCGGGCCGGGCATATGCCCGGCACTATCCGGGCACGGGCTTTTCATCCGGGTTTTCTCTACCCGCATTTTGAATTAAAAAGGAAAAAAATAAATTGTTACGACATCTTAATAAGTCACAAAGCCGTTCAGCTGCTTCAGCAAGCTCATGAAACATCGAGCCACCCGCCACTGGTTATAGCAATACTGCTGCAGGTGTTGCAGCGTTTTGCTGATGGATGAGTCTTATTCAATCCTTTGGCATGCCATTCAAATGTAATTTCGATAAAATGTTGTGGACAACACTGATTACAATGAGAATAAAGATAATAAAAATTTTAAAGATAGTGGAAGAAAATGTTGATCAAGTGACAACCGAGACAGATTGCACATTCTTTTGAAAATGGAGCAATCTCAGGAATACAAAAGCTTGCTGGGATTCCCGACTTCATAATAAGCATAAAGTGAACCATCACAAACAAACCACATCAAGATCAGCAGCCTTCAAGAACAGAGAACCAATCAAGTAAGCCCTTGTAATAGAAGGGAATCTTGAGGTGTGAATCTGTTGCTAGTTTGATCTGAACAACCAAAAAGGATTTAACTTCTATGCACCCGTCCTGTTCCAGATCGTCGGATTCGGAAGCGAGGTGTCTCTGCTCTCTGCCGTTATCACTGGGCTCGTCAACGTGTTCAATACGTTGGTCTCGGTTTACGCGGTGGATAAAGCCAAAAGGAGAGCACTGCAGATGTTCATCATGCAGAGCATAATTGGCATCATTCTAGCAATATGGTTGAAGCCGCCGCAGCAGCAAATTGTTTCAGTGTGTGTGTTTTGTGTTTCTCAAGTCTCAATTACTCACGATTTAGGGTTAGGGCAATTGGGCAAAATGGTTTTTTCGCATTTTATATTTTCCGCTCTTTTTTTTTTTTTACCTTAACAAAAACCGGGCATAGTCCGGGTTCCGGGTTCTTGGTGCTTGTGACCGAACCCGTGCCCGGAAACAGCCGGGTATTGATTTTCAATAACCGGACCCGCTTTTTCCTTCCATTCGGTCCGGGTTTTACCCGGACCGCACAAGCCGGGTCCGGTCCGGGCGGGTATTTTTGCCATCTCTATTCTCATTCCAGCTCATTCTCATTCTCAGCCCATTCTTATTCTACCACATTCCCATTTCATGACGTAAACGCACCATAAGGTCAATGGTTCACCACTGGGCTAAAGCCTAAGTGGCTAATTTAGCTTAATAACAACTAAATTTACTCCCATGGATTCAAACATCAACTATTTTGTTTTTAATTCAAACGATTTACAACTGCATTAATTAGTACCCACAACGTGATTATTAATATACTTACAAAGTAATATATCTCATTTATATTAAATTATCAATATATTTGTAGAAAATTAATTTTATATTAGCACAAAAGTTTAAAATATATATTTTTATGTAAAATTTATACATAGAAAAATTTCATCTTGGCAGGTAAAACTACCGCCTCAATGAAAATATTATTTACAAATTACAAAAATGAATTCTTAGATTTTGAATGGTCACAACAAATTTATCCGTGCAAGTTTTGTCATACATCATCACTCTTTTGTTATCCTTTTTATTAATTTGAAAACTTTCACATTTTTTTCTAATTTCTACCGAAAATATAAATACTCACATTGTGACATTTTTGTTTTGGAAACCCTAGCCGCTCTTCTCAAATCGTCAAACACACTCACTCACGTCAAACCCTCACAAGCCAGCAAGCAAGCAGTCATTGCCGTCTTCATCCTATGCCCGTTACGGTCCTTTCCATCAGCCAGTAGTCGTCACCGCATCTCACTTTCTCTGTATGCAAATCCTAGACCTGCGAGCCGAATCAAGTGGTGGATTTCAATCAGAGGCCGTCGTTGACCGTTAGAAAGAGCCATCATCTCTTGCGCTGCCAAAGCATGGAGAAGGTTGGGGATCAAATTCATTAAAACCGATCGAGTATAACTTATAAAAAAAAAAAAGGGCAAAAACAGTGAAAGCCGAATCCCTAAACCTAATTCCTAGATTCCCAATTTTCTAAAGCCACAAATCCGAGGAATTCTTAGCCAAGTAGGTGGATTTTTAATTTCTCTATTTATAGGTGTAAAAATAAGAATTTTATTATTTGAAATTGTTTTATTCTCTAACCAGAATTAAAAACATGGGCAGGGATTGCAGCAAGATGAAAAGCTACAAAAAGCCTAGAAAGAAACCAAAGCCAGGTAGGAAAACCTTTATTTATTTATTTTCTGCTATATATGTAAATGCAAAATAAGTTATCAGTTCTCTGTCTAGAGTGTGAACATAGCGAAGTTCGATGATTTATTTAATTTTTAAAAAATTATATGAACTATTTTTATATAGATTTTGGCACCAAGTAATATACTACAGTCTACAGTACATGCAGGCCAATGTAAATTTAAGCCATGAGCTTGTTTTTCCTGGCTTTAGTATGGGGCTAAGTGAGCATTTTTCTGTATAATCTATTTAATTCTATTTGGTAGAGCCAAGTGTTTAAAGCTGATGATGGAATGGAATCGACCTGAATTTTTTAAATCTTAACATTTGGATTTAGAATGAACTTTTGAAAACTTGCTAGTTCATAATTCTGAATATCGTTTCTTTTTTTGGCCAATGCGAAGTTGTGTCAGCTTGGTATTGTGGTTTTAAATCCTTTTATAAAAGATAATTGTTAAACGTTTGTTTTCCCCCCAAAAGATTTATTTACGAATCTTGTTATGTATTTTCCACAGAATTCTTTGTGAGGGAAAGGAATGCCGGAGACTATGAACCCAAAGGAAAACATAACGACCTTCAAAAGTAGTAGAAGGCATCCAAGAAGTATCCAAAATCGAGCCAGAAAAAGAGTTTTCAGGTTTAAAGTTGTTTCCTTTGGTATTGTTTATCGTTGTAATTTATAATTGAATATTTTGAATTTGTTGTTTTAGTAAACCAAATATTTCATCATTTGTTGTTTTCAGTTCATTTTTTACAATACTTGCTCCAATGCAAATCAGTAACCTGACCTGAATTAGAGATCCAAACCGCTTTGTAACCCAAACTGACCCGAAAAACTGCGAATTGAAACCAAACCAAACTGACTTTGAAACCAAACCAAACTGAAATAACTTTTCAACCCCTTTGGGTTGAATTCTTGAACCTAAACTGGTTGTAATCTGAACTGAAAACTGAAAACACCAACAAAAAACTGAAATGTGTGACCCTATTCAAGACTATTGTAGTGTCCTATAAGGTGAGGTTGATTTCGAGCTCTCCTTAAAGGTATGATATGCAATCTGCTGTTTTTTTTTTAATTCTATTGTCCTCTATCATTATTTGTAAACATGTTAAGATTTTGGTTTATGCTTATTGTTCTGTAGTAAGCTCACCAATGTGTAGTTTCTGATACAAATGATAAAAGGGCTATTAATATTAGATGATGCTATTTGATGATTTATATTATTCATGCAATCAAGTTTGTTCTTGTTCATTGTAGATGTATTCTCCATTTATCTTCGAAAGATAACTTTGTCATTAAACTGAAATTGACATAAAGGTTGCATAGAACAAGTATGCTAATTTTTTTCCTATTGAAAATAAAACTTATTTGATCCTACCCAAGAAGTTAGGACATGCATTGGAAATTCTAAATATTATTTATTTTTTCCCAACCTTGTTTTCTAATATCATTTATTTATTTATTATTATTTTCTTTTTTTGTATGCAGAGACTCTTGAAATATAGCAGCATTTGAAGTCTAGCTTTCGGAAGCTGTAAATTGATTTAGTTTTGTATTGGTTTTATTTGATGTAAAAAATTTTAAAACATGTTTAGATGAATGGAAATTTTGATTTCCTTTACTTTTTAGAGCACTGGATAAATTAATAGTGCATTATAATTTCATTTACAAACAAATGCCAATAAACCATTTAAAAAAAAATTAAACACGCCTAGATCATAATCATAAATGTTGTTACTATATCGTTATATTTTCATAATGCCATACATTAGTCATATTAAACATTGAAAAATTTTAGTTAAGTCCTGAAAATTTGAAAAATTATTTAAAAGAGGGTGGTACTCGTTGAGACAAAAATGATGTTAACAAATTATAATTATTTAAGTGATAAATGAGCATAAATGTGAACAAAGGTCAAAATTTCAAATATAGATGATGAAACTCATGATCGAATCTCGCAAGGTGTTGAGTAATGATTTCGACCAAAAAATGATATTTCAACACTTAAAAGTTTTGTAACTTGCAAAAATCAATTGCATAATCAAAATGTTAACGATATCTTAATAATCTAAAAGAGTGCAAAAATAGCGTAGGACATATGTACATTCTTATTATATTTAATTAGAAATCCCACAGGATATGATATTAATAATAATAACTGTAGTAATATCCAACAAGCACACATAAAAAAAAAATAGAGATGTTCAACTAAAATAGATTAACTAAGCTTTAATCTTGTAAATTAAAGTATTTTTGTAACTTAACTTATATCATCATAGCTTTAGAAGCATAGCAATTGCAATCCTTCTTACTTGTTATTTATTTATTTACCGTTGACGTTATGAAAAACTAAAGCAATTAATTTGAAAAGTAAAGAGAAAATGAAAATAAATGCATAGATTTATTTTTAATATAATTAAACGTTATTAATTAAAATGATTACAATGAGAATAGATATGTATAAAAATTAAAAGCTGAAGTATACATACAATCAAATTCAAAAGATTGCATGAAGTAATGAAGAAGAAAAAAAAAAGGACTTGGATTATGGACTCAAAATGTTGAAAATGATGAAGGGTTGCAATAAAAAAATTCTTAGTATTATGTGGTAAATTGATATTTGTTAAAATAGTAAGGGGTCAACCATAATTTGCCTTATTGATATTATTGTTATTTTCAACAAGTAATTTATTATTAGTAAAAAAAAGGACCTGAAACATGTACTGGTAGTGTTGGAATATAATAAAAATAATAGGAACATAAAACCATTATCAGAGTTTAACAAGAGTTGAGGAGCATAACTTAAAAGTTTGAAGAACTTAACAAGAATAGGATAAAGTTTAATCATAAATCGAGATCTAGAAAATGAACTTAAAATATCTAAGTAAAATGTTAGAAATCAATTAAAAGAGTTGGAATACAGAACAAAAAAGTAGTGGGAACAAGAGTAGAAGAAGTTAACCTAAAAGTTGAAATAACTTACCATGAATTTGATAAATTCAAACGCGAAGTAGAGATCTAAAAAGTAAATTTGACATATTTACCCAAAATTTGAAATTCAATAAAAAGAGTAGAAATATTGAACCAAAAAGTGGTGAAAAAATAAGTTGTAACAACTTAGCAATAACTAGATAAAGTCTAACAGGATATAGAGATATAAAAAATAAACTTGAAATGTTAACCTAAAAATTTGAAATTTAATAAGAAGAGTGGAAATATAGAACAAATAACTGGTGGAAAAATGAATTGAAACAACTTATCAAGAATTTGATAAATTTTAACGGAAAGTGGGGATCTAAAAATTAAACTTGAAATTTCCAAACAAAAATTGGGAATTCAATAAAAAGAGTAGGAATATAGAACTAAAAAGTAGTGGAAAAAAGAATTGAAGAGGTTAACCTAAAATTCCAACGCGAAGTAGGGATCTAAAAAGTAAATTTGACATATTTACCCAAAATTTGAAATTCAATAAAAAGAGCAGAAATATTGAACCACAAAGTGGTGGCAAAATAAGTTGGAACAACTTAACGATAACTAGATAAAGTCTAACAGGATATAGAGATATAAAAAATAAACTTGAAATATCAACCTAAAAATTTGGAATTCAATAAGAAGAGTGGAAATATAGAACGAATAACCGGTGGAAAAATGAATTGAAACAACTTACTAAGAATTTGATAAATTTTAATTGAAAGTGGGAATCTAGAAATTGAGCTTGAAATTTCCAAACAAAATGTTGGAATTCAATAAAAAGAGTAGGAATATAGAGACAAAAAGTGGTGGAAAAAAGAATTGAAGAGGTTAACCTAAAATACGGAAAGAGTTACCAAGAATATGATAAATCCAACAATAATTATGGATCAAAAAATAAACTTGAAACATTCACGAAAAATACTTAAATTAAATGAAAAGAGTAGAAATATAGAACAAAAAAAATGGTGGAAACAAGAGTTGAGGAGCATAACCTAAAAGTTCGAAGAACTTAACAAGAATATGATAAAGTTTAACAATAAGTTGAGATCTATAAAATGAACTTGAAATATTTAACCAAAATATTAGAAATTAATTAAAAGAATTGGAATACAAAAACAAAAAGCAGTGGGAACAAGAGTGGAAGAAGTTATCCAAAAGTTGAAATAACTTAACAAGGATTTGATAAATTCCAACGCGAAGTAGGGATCTAAAAAGTAAATTTGACATATTTACCCAAAATTTGAAATTCAATAAAAAGAGCAGAAATATTGAACCACAAAGTGGTGGCAAAATAAGTTGGAACAACTTAACGATAACTAGATAAAGTCTAACAGGATATAGAGATATAAAAAATAAACTTGAAATATCAACCTAAAAATTTGGAATTCAATAAGAAGAGTGGAAATATAGAACGAATAACCGGTGGAAAAATGAATTGAAACAACTTACTAAGAATTTGATAAATTTTAATTGAAAGTGGGAATCTAGAAATTGAGCTTGAAATTTCCAAACAAAATGTTGGAATTCAATAAAAAGAGTAGGAATATAGAGACAAAAAGTGGTGGAAAAAAGAATTGAAGAGGTTAACCTAAAATTCGGAAAGAGTTACCAAGAATATGATAAATCCAACAATAAGTAGGGACCAAAAAATAAAATTGAAATATTCACGAAAAATACTTAAATTAAATGAAAAGAGTAGAAATATAGAACAAAAAAAATGATGGAAACAAAAGTTGAGGAGCATAACCTAAAAGTTTGAAAAACTTAACAAGAGTATGATAAAGTTTAACAATAAGTTGAGATCTATAAAATGAACTTGAAATATTTAACCAAAATATTAGAAATCAATTAAAAGAATTGGAATAAAGAACCAAAAAGTAGTGGAAACAAGAGTAGAAGAAGTTAACCCAAAAGTTGAAATAACTTAACAAGAATTTGATAAATTTTAACAGAAAATAAAGATCTAAAAATTGAACTTGAAATTTCTAAACAAAATGTTGGAATTCAATAAAATGAGTAGGAATATAGAACCAAAAAGTGGTGGAAAAATAAATTGAAATAATTTACCAAAAACTAGATAAAGTTTAACAAATTGTAGAGATATAAAAATAAACTTGAAATATCTATCCAAAAAGCTGGAAGTTGATGAAAAGAGTGGAAATATAGAACCAAAAGTTAGTGGGAAAATGAGTTGAAACAACTTACAAAAATTTAGATAAATCATTACTAGAAATAGGAATTTGAAAAGTAAACTTGAAATATGCATTATAAATATTGGAATGTGACAAAATAAGTAGGAATGTAACTATTTTGTGATATGTTTATATTTTTTGTACTATTTTTAAATTTTAAATTATTACAATCTTTTTCCTCATTTAATTAAAATTTTATTCTTTTTTTTCCAAATTTTTTCATAATTTTTTCACATTAAAAACAAATAAAAATATAATTTTTATTATATTATCCGGTTAAAAACCGGTTGTACCGGTTGCATGCATGCGCTGTATGAGATACAGCGCTGCATGGTAGGTTGACTCGTAGAAGAGATACATTGAGATAAGGAAAGTGTGGGGAAGTAATGGCAGCAACATTAGAATTTTGAGTTAAAGAGGATTGTCGTGGGAACTTAGAGAAATAAGATCATGCTGCGAATTTGGTGGTAGGCGTAGAGCGGGAATAACATTTCTTTAATTATGGGATTGATTGTGGATTGAAGTAGTAGATGAAAAGACCAAATTGGAATGACTAAGTGACAACAAAATGGGTGGATTATTTGGGGAAGGATTTTTAAGATAGAGAGATTTAAAGGAAGGAGAAATCATAGCCTATTTGGTAAGCGTAAAGTCATTGAATTTGTCATGTTCATGTAAAGGAAGCAAAGATGGAAAGTAAAATTTCATAAAATAAACGTGGTGGGAAAAATAAATTTTGTGATTCGTGGATTTAAAGCAAATATTGTAATTGTGAGTAGTGGAATACACCAAAAAAATACATGGTTTAGAACATTGTTCTAATTTATTATTATTGTAAAATCGAAGCAAAGGGTGAGCAAGACACCCGAAAACTCTCAACTTGGAATAATTGGGCGAAGAATGAAGCAAACATTCAAATTGTGATTTATTATCAAGTATTGATGTAGGAAGTCTGTAGATAAGATGTACCGCAACATTAAATGGATAGAACTAAAGGGAGATAGGAAGAGACACCTGATGTAAAAGGGTAAGACCCGTTTCAACAACATGACAATGAGGTTGCTCAGTGGAAGCAAAATGTTGTGGGGTATATGGGTGAGAAATTAGATGTTAGATACCAGCAACTGCAAACATTGTTTTTAAGCCTTGATATTCCTTACCACTATTAGAATAAATGTGCGTTTGTGATTGAGGTTAGATAATTATAATTTAAAAAATATAAAACTAAAGTGTTTGATAAACACTAACTGTTATAACTTGGAAGTAATGTTGATATAATTTTTCACTTATATGATTTAATAATTTTGTCAAAATTATTATTTAAAATTTATATTTATTACATATTATTAACTTTTATTTCATAGTTGTAGTTTTTTTCCACAATAACTGTAATTTTTTAAGTTACAGTACCTCAATTCCGAACAAGACCTAAATTGTGTTTATAGAAGTTTTTAAAAATTTCTCAATCATGACTTTAAATTGAGGAAACAAAGTAAAAAATCAGATTTATGTGCCGTAGGAAATAACCATGAATTTAGGAAATAAAGAAAAAAAAAACATATTTATGCGCCATAGGAAATAACCATGAATACTTGTATAATGATCAACAAAAATGACATAATAAGAATAACCATGGATTGAATGAATTGGAGATGAACCCCAAACATCCATATACAATAAGTCTAAAGAACATCGACTTCTTAATCTAGACACACCAAAAGGAAGTTTGTGACTTTTATTGCAACAACACGAATCATAAAATGACATGCGGACAGATTCTGACTTGATACCACTAGGAGTTTATTGGACGACACAATTTGACTCAAAACTTTTGATGACGGGTGACCAAGGCAATCATGCCAACGATGACGGGTGGTCTTCACACCGTAACACGCTTCGGCACCGGATAGATCTCCCTTGCGCTTGACCATTCATATTCATCATTCTTACTCTACCCTTGAGCCAGAGGTGCCTCACTGGCTAGATTCTTATCACAAAAAGAAGATAGGTAAAATTTAAGATTCAATTGAGGTATTATTGGTTTTTTCATATTAAGAGACTAAAATTAAATTTTGCTTTATTGTGGGGACATTTAAAACATTGAAAGTGAAAATGAGTTATCAATGGAGGCGAGAGTTGATCTCCCAATGTGTATGATATGCAAACCTGTACCGTCACCAACTATAGTATCGTCGGGTCCTTCGTAGGGTATCGAATGGAGAGGCTGTTGAATATCAGTGGTAACATATTGGTAAGTGCCAGTGTCAAGTAACCAATTGGGTTCACGACCATCACTTGTAGTTGTACGATTAGCTGTAGGTGGTACTGGTAAGCCAAGCTTTCATTTTCAATTAGTAACATTCACGAGCACTGTGACTGTTTTTGTCATAATATTGACAAATCAAAATTGGAGCCTTTGTTGGAGTTATTGCCTTGACTGCCTTGATCGTCATATCGTTGACAATCATGTCGGTATTGGGTGATACTCTTTTTTTGTGTTTGATGCCCATGTCGTTGTGGATTGAGTTGAGCATCATTGGCAGTCATTACATTGAACGATGTTCTTCCGGTTTGAGGAATGACTCTTATTCTACAAGTTTGTCATGGAGTTCCTCAAAACCAATTACAGCATGTCGTGCCCTGACAGTAGCAGAAATTTCTTTAGACTCAGAACCAACCCATTTAAAACATCGAGGATGAGATTGCCAGGGTGTACAGGTGAACCAATGATGGCAAGCTCATAAGCTCTGCCACGAATGAAGCTGAGGTATTCAGCAACAGGTTTGGTGCCTTGATTTTGAGAGAGTTATTAATTCTATTAGTTCCGTTACCCGTGAGGAAGACGAATTGGCGTAATATTTGGCAAGACGAGTCCACACCTCGGTAGCTGTTTGGATGAACTGCCATTGATATTACTCGTTCAAAAAGAGATGAGAGGATACCATGGATGAGTAGTTTGGCTTGTCTTTGCCATAGGATGAAGTATGGGTTTGGATTTTTTTTTTCCCCGATTAGCTGATATTTCAGGAGGTGGACATGGCTTTGATCCGTCAATGTATCCAAGTAAATCCAAACCAAAGAGAAGGGAATCAAACTGAGCCTTACATGAGGGGTAGTTCTCTGAAGTTAGCTTGATAGGTAGTTGTGTTGAGTTGAGAGCAACAAGTTTACTTGGCAAAAAAATTGGCTAGTCTGGCTAGAGGAGGAAATGGCTGTACTATGTTCAGTCATGATGGTAGAGGGATTTCAGCAAGGGAAAGTGATGCAAGGATCGTTTAAAGAGCTCGTAGGATTTGCCTTGATACACGTAAACAGCCGAAGCAATTGAAAGTGAATGGAAAAGATTTTCGGCATATTTCATTGGCATTCTCACAAGTATATATACAGAGTTACAAATTATAAAAGGAAACTACAATCAATAAAATAGAGGAATGGCTATACACAAGCAGTAAATCAAGGAGAAGTTTTGGCATTCGCTGATCTTATTGAGGAGAAATGATCTTTCCTAATAGTTGGCCATATTCATCATAATCATTTGATATTTAAATGCCTATTGCTATTTTAATGCCTCTTGTAATTGGGATTAATTACAAGAGAAAAAAAACAGGGGACCATAAGCTCTAATTCACTGGAACCTCCAATATTACAATATATGAAGCCATGAAAGCAGTAGCGAAGTTAGGATTTGATATTAGATGAAAGAAAGGGTTAAGCTGAACAATTATAATTAATTATACTTGAGGGAAGATCAGATGAAAGTGGTTATTTTGTAAAATTATATTTTAATTGAGGTATCTACATGGTTTTGCATGCAGGGGCTTTATGGCCTCAGGCAAAACTGTAAATCAGGTTTTTATCAATTTATAATTAAAATATAATTTTCTTTTTCTTTTTTTACCAAAATCAAATAATCATTTAGATTAGAATTTCATATTCAATTTTAGTCATTTCATAAATAAAAATTCACAAAATTATTTACGATACACAAATAGCGCAATAGACAACTATCTTCTATTCATACTTTTCTTGATATTTAAAAATAGACAACACTAATTATTTAATAAAATTAGTGTTGTTTATTTTTAAATGTAAAAAGAGAGTCTTAGTTTTTCTTATTATTTGGATATTTACATGAGTATTTCCCAAACTTGAGTGCTCTGGGTGTCCTTTTCCTGCTTTAATTAATAACTAAAATCTTGGTTTTTCTTTTCTTGATTATTATAGGTTTCAGCTATTAATAATGCTTATTATTCTATTACATCGCTACCGAAGAAAGCTCCAAAACAGAAGAAAACGAAAGAGCAGACAGACGCGCAAATTAAATTTGCGGAAACATTATCTTTAAATTGGATCTCATAGGCTTGTAACAGAATTAGCATCGACTTTGTCTAGTGTTTTAATTTCAACTATTGCAGAAGTTGGCACGTTGATGTCAGTCTATTCAATCCATGTCATCCTCTAGGAGCGATTAATTCCTTGATTAAAAAGCTTGATAGAGTTGAAAATCCAAAGAGCAAACCCTCATTGAACTTTGTGAAACTCCGACTTGAAATGGCTCTGCTATCAGTCCTGATAAAGCAACTGCTGCAGCCATATATGGACGCATCAGAAATTTACAACCACCCTTTGTCCATTTCTCTTCTTCTTCTTCTTCTCTTGCTCACACTTGTACAGTTGCTAAAAATCACCAGACATAGTAGAAACCATCTCAAATTACCTCCATCCCCACCAAAGCTTCCCATTCTTGGCAACCTTCACCAGCTTGGGAACTCTCCTGTTAAGGAAGTTCAATATGCTAAGCTCACAGAGAGTAGGAGTAAGAAGGAGAAGAAGCTTCAGCCTCGATCAAACATCTCAAAGCATTGCCACCATCGAGTTAGTTGCCGATCACCAAGATAGTTAAGCTTGTTATCAGTCATTTCGTATATGTGTGTAACTGAATGTAATTAGCTCAAGCTGTGATCTTGTGCGTGTATATAAGTTGAGTTGATTCAATTGTAAATGTTAAGAAAAAATCAATAAGAAATAAACGTGATCTTTTCTCTGAAAAATAACTTTCCTTAGAAACAAACAACTTCATTTTCTCTTTCATGGTATCAGAGCCATCCATGGCTAGTTCCAGTACTATAAATCAAAATCGTTCAAATTTCAATCAAATGCATTCTACACAAACTTCATTTACCTTTGCCACAACAGTAAAACTCGATCGATCAAACTTCCTTCTCTGGCGCAAACAAGTGATTACTTCAATCAGAGGGAATCGACTTGAAGGATTAATCTCAGAAAAACAAAATGTTCCAGAACAATATGTTTCTCAGTCGCAAGCTGATGGATCTGTGGAAAGGATTGAAAATCCAGCTTATGTCAACTGGAGAGCTCAAGATCAGACTCTACTTAGCTGGCTTCTATCAACAATCAGTGAAGGTATCTTAAGCTCCGTTCTTAACTATGAAACTTCTTTTGATGTATGGAGATCTATTGAAAAACAATTTGGAGTACAGTCTGAAGCAAAAATAATACAACTTAGATATTAATTAGATACTCTGAGAAAAGAGTCAATGTCCATTGAAGAATACTGTTCGAAAATGAAAATGCTAGCTAATAAACTTGCGTGTGCTGGAGATAACATAATTGAAAAGGATTTGCTGATAAGGACACTAAATGGACTTGGATCTGGCTATCTAGACCTGGCTTCAATAATCACAGCTAATAAGATGAGTTATGATGATGCATATGCACTTTTACTGACACATGAAGCTAGGCTGGAACAAAATCAGAATCCTCAGGCTATGTTTAATGCAAATTATAGTATGATAAATACAAATTATTCACATATGAGAGGTCCTTCTAGGAGAAATGCTTATGGTAATAGCAGTACCAATTATGGACAACCTGGAGGCAGAGGTCAGTTTTTTGGTCGAGGCATGTTTTCTGCTTCTTATCCTAGAGGATTTCCAGCTAGTGGTAATACTGCTAGTGGTTTTGGTAGAGGAAATGTTGCAGGTTTTGGAAGAAATCAGTTTATGCAATCTCATAGACCACCACAAATGAGGCATATATTCACCCCTGCTAATACTTCAAATGTTTCTGAATCAAGTGAGCCATTACCTATATGTAAAATATGTCATAAGCAAGGACATACTACTGATGCATGTTGGTATAGGTATGGTGATACTTATTTTTCCTCACCAAAACAATTTGGAAGAGGAAAAATGATGGGATCTAAGACTGCTGCATATATGGCTAATTTTAAGCCATTTCCTTATCAATCATCTGCATTTGAAGATCCTTATGAAGTCTCAGACTCTAGCTATCAGTTCATGAACTATTCTCCTGCTTCCTCTTATCCATCAGAGGCTTTTACTCTGCCTGAAGCCTATGTTGCAAGTGTTGAAGGCTCAACTGATGAAGGGTGGTATCTTGACAGTGGAGCTACACACCATATTACCAACAATATGGCACATATGCATGTGAGAGAAGAATTCAAAGGCTCAGACCAACTGACCATTGGCAATGGATAAGGTTTGATTATTACTCATATTGGTGATGCATGCTTTAATAATAACAGTTTCAAATCTGCTTACAAACACACACCTATAGCACTCAAGGATGTTTTGTTAGTTCCCTCAATTACTAAGAATTTGATAAGCATATCCAAACTGACCACTGATAATAATCTTTCCATTGAATTTGTTGGCAATGTGTGTTATGTCAAGGATTTACTGAAGGGACAAGTGCTTCTGCAAGGTCTTGCTGAGAAAGGATTGTATAGGCTGCTATTAAAATCATCAGAGTCATCTCAGTCTCATTCTTCCTTCATATGTCAAGTTACTTCAAATCAGCCTTTGTCTATGTTGTCAACATGTCATGTTTCTTTTCCTATTGCAAATAGTGTTCAGAATAAACACTCAAGCTCTAAAGCTTGTTTTCAAACTGATGTTTCATCTTGTAATTCATTTGTCAATAAAGTTGATCTTCTTCATAGAACATTTGGTCATCCTCATCATAATGTCTTCATGCATTTGCTTAAGAATGATCAAACTACTAATCTCTCAACTTTTCTTATTAACCAAGCTGCACAACATATATGTGAGGCATGTCAAATGGGAAAGAGTCACAGATTGCACTTCCCTGTCTAAGAAACCAAAACTTCTCAGGTGCTTGAACTAATTCACACTGACTTATGGGGTCTTTCACCTATCCTTTCTAAAGCTGGTTATGTCTATTATATCAGCTTTGTTGATGACTTCAGTCGATACACCTGGATTTATCTATTAAAATTGAAATCAGAAGCCCTCCAAGTCTTCAAATTGTTCAGATTGCAAGTTGAAAAACAATTTCAATGTCCCATTAAAATGCTGCAATCTGACTGGGGGGGAGAGTATAGAGCATTTACTGATTTTCTAAACCAAAATGGAATCATGTTCAGACACTCATGTCCCTATACACATCACCAAAATAGGGTAGTTGAGAGAAAACATAGGCATGTGGTTGAGTTAGGACTCACACTTCTAGCTCAAGCTAAATTACCTTTAAGTTTTTGGTGGGAAGCTTTTCAAACAGCAGTTTACCATATTAACAGGTTGCCTTCTGCAACTCTGAAATTCTTTACTCCATATGAAAAATTGTTCAAGCATAAACTAGACTACAAAATGCTTAAGTGTTTTGGCTGTGCATGCTATCCATATTTGAGAGATTATAACAAGCATAAGTTTGATTATCATTCTAGCAAATGTATTTTCATTGGGTACAGCTCTTCTCATAAAGGGTACAAGTGTTTGCATCCATCTGGTCAGGTTAATATAGCAAGACATGTTGTCTTTGATGAGTCTTCTTTTCTTTATTCCTCAGATTTTGCTTTTGCTTCTAATAAATCAAACTCATGTCAAAACTTGTCTTTCACTCCTCAGCAAGTGTATCATCTATCCACTTTGCCAGTATTTTTAACTTTAGATGATAACAGCACTCATAATCCTAACTCTACAAGCTCCACCAGCAGCAGTTCTTATCATTCAGTCTCTCCTAATCATAACAACAATTCTCACATCTATTGTCCCAAACAAACACATTACCAATCACTAACACAGAGCCTAATACAGAATCTCATACAGAGCCTAATACTTCTTTACCAGTTCAGCCAAACACTACCAACAGACCTTCCATGTTTAGAATATCACCTGAAACATATCAAAACACATTAGCTCCAGAAAACACACAACAATCCAAAACTCCTTTAAACACACATCCTATGACCACTAGAAATGGCACCAATGTCAATACTTTTTGGAGGGATTACTACCGAATGTGCAAGAATGGCTAATGGCAACAAGTGGAGGAGAGCTAATGTCAAAAAGTGCATCAGAAATTTGGGAATTCTTCCAGCGACAAGCGGATAATTCCCAACAACGGAGTCGATCACTCAGGAATACTAGAAGAATTAAGGGACTAAATGAGGTTCACATCGGCGAGTCAACTTCGGGAATCAAAGAAGTCAAGGAGATGGTTGAAGGTCTTGCTCAACAAATAGCATCGTTATCGACTGCTAAATCAACAAAACCACATGACTCTGACTCATACTCCGATCAAGCCAATGCCATAGGTGTAATGAGAAAGCCATCAAATTACAACCCATACTCCAACACATATAACCCTGGATGGAGAGACCACCCCAATTTTTCATGGTCTCAAGGATTCCAACAGAATGGACCAACAGCTCCAGCTCCACAAATTCCTCAAGTTCCTCAAGCCTCTCAGCCTCCATTTAGACCATACAATCAGAACTAGAACTACTCTCAACCCAGACCATGGGAGGATGCATTCTAAAATTTCAAGAATGTTACTCACTCCACGATTGAGCAACAGAACCGCACCATTGATGGACTACGAAATGAGTTGAGAGTAGGCTTCAACTCACAAGCCCAATCAGTTTCAAGTCTCAAGAAGATGGTGGGACAACTTGCTTCTTTAGTTCAGACCTTGGCAATGACTGTTGAGAAAGGCAAATTTCTAAGTCAACCAGTGCCTAATCCTAAAGGAGTACAAGTACCACAACAGCATGGAGAGGTCAAAGCAGTCATGACCTTGCGAAAAGGAAAAGAAGTCGACAACAAAGTGGAGATGCCGGTGACAAAAGAAAATCAAATTGTACCTGTGAATGTTGAGGACTCATCACCGGAGGAGAAAGAAGAAACCAACCCACGAGAATACGTTCCCAAAGCTCCATTTCCTCAGCGGTTAGCTAAAGGCAAGAAGGGAAAATCCACATGTGAGATTCTTGAGATCTTCAAACAGGTAAGTGTTAACATCCCATTGCTTGATGCTATTAAACAAGTTCCATCTTATGCCAAGTTTCTTAAAGACCTTTGTACTAAAAAGAGAAATATGCATGTTCAAAAGAAGGCATTTTTAACAGAAAACATTAGTTCTATACTCCAACACAAAATTCCTTTAAAATGCAAAGACCCAGGCTCCCCCACTATCTCTTGTAGTATAGGGAACCACACAATTGAGAATGCTTTATTGGATTTAGGAGCTAGTGTAAATTTGTTGCCTTATTCAGTATTTGTGAAACTTGGACTGGGAGAATTACACCCAACTCCAGTGGTGTTACAACTTGCAGATCGGTCCACGAAAATACCTCGTGGTATTATGGAGGACGTGCTTATCCAGGTAGACAAGTTTTATTTTCCTGTTGATTTCATTATAATTGACACTCAACCTATACAGGATTCGAGGAAGCACATCCCCATTATTCTAGGCCGACCTTTCTTGGCAACTGCGGATGCTCACATTCAATGCAGGACGGGAAATATGCAGTTGTCCTTCGGCAACATGACTATGGAGCTGAACATCTTCAACATTGCCAAACAACCTCATAATACAGATGATGGAATTGTTGATGTGGATTTAATTGAAGCATTAATTGATGACACTTTTATTTCAAACCTTAGTGATGATCCTTTACAAACATGTTTAACTCATTTTGGTTTGGATTTTGAATTTGACAGATCAGTCGATGAGGTCAATGCCCTACTTGACTCCGCACCATCATTGGACACTAATAAATGGAAGTCAAGAGTTGAACAACTAGCACCATCAGAGAAGAAACTCATTCCATCATCAGAATCACCACCGAAACTTGAGCTCAAACCATTGCCCAACACATTGGAATATGCATTTTTGGGAGAAGAAAGTACTCTACCGGTAATCATCTCATCATCCCTAAATGACGAACAAAAAGGTAAGTTGTTGGATGTTTTAAAAGAGCACAAAGGAGCATTAGGATGGACCATAGCAGACATCAAATGTATAAACCCAGTAAACTGCATGCATTACATTCACCTTGATGAAAATTCTAAACCTACTAGGGAAATGCAATGTCGGTTAAATCCTAATATGAAAGAAGTTGTTAGAACTGAAGTCCTTAAGCTATTAGATGCAGGTATCATTTACCCCATTTCTGATAGTTCATGGGTCAGTCATGTACAAGTTGTCCCTAAAAAGTCAGGAGTCACAGTAGTTACCAATGCTGATAATGAATTGATACCAACTAGAGTAACTACAGGATGTCGTGTATGCATTGATTATAGAAAGTTGAATTCTGCCATACGTAAAGACCATTTTCCTTTACCATTTATTGATCAAATGCTTGATAGATTAGCAGGCCATGAATTTTATTGCTTTCTAGATGGCTACTCAGGATACAATCAGATCCCTATAGCACTAAAAGATCAAGAGAAAACTACTTTCACTTGCCCTTTTGGCACATTTGCATATAGGAGAATGCCATTTGGATTATGTAATGCATCTGCTACATTTCAACGATGCATGTTGAGTATTTTTTTTGATATGGTTGAACGATTCTTTGAAGTCTTTATGGATGACTTTTCTATCTTTGGTGACTCGTTTGATCAATGTTTACGTCATTTAACACTAGTTCTGCAGAGATGTATCGAGAAGAACTTGGTCTTAAATTAGGAGAAGTGCCATTTTATGGTAAAATAAGGTATTGTTCTCGGTCACATCATTTCAAGCAAAGGTATTGAGGTTGACAAAGCCAAGGTGGATCTCATTTCTAATCTTCCTCCACCCAAAACAGTCAGAGAAGTAAGATCTTTCCTTGGGCATGGTGGTTTCTATAGACGTTTCATTAAAGATTTTAGCAAAGTTTCTAGACCCTTATGCAATTTACTTACTAAGGATGTACCTTTTATCTTTGATGATTCATGTCTTGTGGCATTTGAAAAACTAAAGCAGTTGTTGACATCATCACCCATCATTCAACCCCCAAACTGGAGCTTACCATTTGAGCACGTGTGTGATGCATATGATTATGCAGTAGGAGCAGTATTAGGACAAAGGGTTGAACGAATTCCTCATGTTATTTACTATGCTAGTATGACATTGAATGATGCACAGTTGAACTATTCAACTACTGAAAAAGAAATGCTAGCAGCAGTGTTTGCATTGGAAAATTTTCGATCTTATCTCATTGGTTGTAAAATAATTATATTTACAGATCATGCTGCTCTTAAATATCTTCTCACAAAGAAAGATGCAAAAGCTAGACTAATTCGTTGGGTGTTACTTTTGCAGGAATTTGACTTGTAATTCAAAGATAAGAAAGGGACAGAAAATATTATGGCGGACCACCTCTCTCGTCTCTATTTTGACACAATTACAGAGCCATTAATATTGAATGAGTTATTTCGAGATGAACAATTAATGAGTGTGGACGTATTACCATGGTATGCTGATATAGTTAATTATCTTGTTACAGGTAAACTTCCAGAGCATTGGACCAAGCAAGACAAAGCTAAATTCTTTGCAGAGATAAATAATTTCTTTTGGGATGACCCATATTTGTTCAAGTATTGTGCTAATCAAATTGTTAGACGATGTGTTCCAGAAAATGAAATTCAGAATATTCTTTCATTCTGCCATGAACAAGCTTGTAGAAGCCATTTCAGTGCTAAGAAAACAGCAACTAAAGTTTTACAATGTGGTTTTTATTGGCCAACTATATTTCGAGACGCTTACACTTTCTGTTCTTCATGTGATAGGTGTCAACGAATGGAGAGCATTACACGAAGGAATATGATGCCACTAAATCTAATTTTAGTGGTTGAGATTTTTTATGTATGGGGTATCGACTTCATGGGACCTTTTCCCCTTTTTTTTGGCCATCAATACATATTGGTTGCTGTTGACTACATATCAAAATGGGTAGAAGCAATTCCATGTAGAACCAATGATCACAAGGTGGTGATAGGATTTTTGAAAAGCAACATTGTTTCGCGCTTTGGATTCCCTCGAGCGATAATCAGTGATGGTGGTGCCCACTTTTGTAACAAAGCATTCAAAGCTCTTTTGACAAAGTATTCAATCACACACAAAATGGCGACCCCGTATCATCCGCAAACCAGTGGCCAAGTTGAGATCTCCAATCGAGAAATAAAGCACATATTAGAAAAGACTGTGAGGCCGGACAGAAAAGATTGGTCATTAAGACTTGATGATGCATTATGGGCATATAGAACGGCTTTCAAGACCCCGATTGGGATGTCACCCTACAGGTTAGTGTATGGAAAAGCTTGCCACCTACCTGTGGAACTCGAGCATCGTGCGTATTGGGCCATCAAGAAATTCAACTTTGACATGCAGCAAGCCAGCTCAGAAAGAAGATTACAACTGGCAGAACTTGAAGAAATTTGCAATAACGCATACGAAAATGCCAAGATTTACAAGCAACGGACGAAAGTCTTCCATGACAAGCAAATTATGAGAAAATCGTTCACTCCAGGTCAGAAAGTGCTTTTATTCAATTCTCGCTTACACCTATTCCCAAGTAAGTTACTCTCTCGATGGTCTGGTCCCTTTATTGTTCATACTATTTTTTCACATGGGACAATTGAAATTAATGATCCAAAGAACGGTGTCACATTTAAAGTTAATGGTCAAAGATTAAAGCCATATCTAGAGTACCAACCACATGGAGAAGATACCGAAATAAATTTGAGTAACCCACCAGATTTGAATTGATTTTTTTTTCTTTTCGTTGATTTGATTTTTTTCTTTATATTATTCTTTTGCTAATTGAAATTATTTTTGCATAAGTGTGTTTGTTTAACTATTAAGTTTTCTTTTATCATTTTTAATCATGAGTACCTTACTTAGACCGTTCCTCTTGAAAATTCTTAAACCACTTCAACGTGTCAAAACTCATCTCAAAAGGCAGATTCAATTTTGTAAAACACATCGCATTTGGGCTCTACAACCACCAGAGTTAGTAGCCTATGTTGAGGGTTTAGAACGCCAACTCAGAGACATTGAGAGAAGTGTTTACGACATCCAGTTGGAGCTTGAGGTAAATTCAATAAGAGGACGATTTTAATTTTCTTTGTGAGTTTTAATTTGTTTTTCTGTTTGTGTGCTTTAGTTTGTTACCCCGGTGAAGTGGCGGATAACGGTACTCCGTGACAATCAAGTCGGTTATTCAGTTTCTCATAATAACTGATATTCTGAGGCGAAGGTATGGACAGAAACGAAACTCTAGCGAAGCTTCACAAGCGATTCCCTTCACTTCCTTAGAATGCCCTCCTTACAATCTATAAAGCTCGGTCCGAACGCATGCGATTACTCATGAGGAATAACATACCTGCTGATATCCGTTGGTTAATCGAGGCGAAAGTACGATTGGCAGGTGAGTTACCTCCAAAATTTATTGCATTCATGCCTGGTTGTGGTAAAGGAAATTATGCAAGAAAACGACGAGCTCGAAGAATTTCTGTTGCTTGTCATAAGTGTGCCAGAATGAGATGTGATAAAAAAACCATGTTCTTTAGGAATGTTGTCTAATAACAGAGAAGATAAGATTCAATTCATTAGGGATGGCTTGAATAAGGAGTCATTAGATGATATCCTATTGTCTCTTGAAACGCATCCCAGTGGATATGTGCAAGGAGCGATTCTCCAGCTATGACCATTATTCCAGAAAGAGCATGCACGATATAGTCTCGGGAATTTGACTATAAACGACCCTGTTTGCCAGTTTATAAGAAAACCGGATAGGAAGCCTATCCTCGACCCATAGAGGGCGTTCAAGCCGTTTCTGGACGTAAAACCAGAGGAAGATGTGAGCCACAGTCGCAACTACCTGTAAATATCATTTTACTTTACTGTTATTTTATTTTACTGTTGTTTTATCGTTTGCATTATTGTCTTTAATAATTTTATTACTGTTTGCTTTTTTCCTTTTTACTGTTTTTTTTTACTCGCGAGCCATGTGCTTTACACGTTATTTGACACTGACATATTACCTCATACACAACTGTGACCCACTATCACTAAGACTCTTAAATGTGATTTCTTTTGTCAAGCCCTCACAAATTATTTTTGTGAAGTATCACAATGGCAGCTACTCCCAATAGACAATTCAAGAACATTTGTGTGCTTTCTGGATTTACCTATGGCAAACATAAAGAGTTCGTAGAGACAGCCATAGATCTTGGTCGAAGTATAGCAGCGAGAAAATTATACTTGGTGTATGGAGGAGGTAACCGAGGGTTATCAAAAATGGTCTCAGAAGCTGCTTTTATCAGAGGAAGTCAAGTGTTAGGCATCATCCCAAGAGTCCTAAAATGATTGGGCAGTTCGTCTGACTCATCAACTGGAGAAGAGTTAGTCGTCTCAGGTATGCAAGAAAGAATAACTGAAATGCTTAATCATGCTGATGCTTTTATTTTTCTTCCAGGAGATCTTGCAACACTAGAGGCTCTTATCACACTAGCATCTTGGGCCCATCTGCACATCCACCAGAAACCCATCAGTTTGTTAAATGTCAATAACTTTTATGATGGCTTTATCGCATTTCTTAACCATGCAATAAAAAACTATTTCATTCACTCTAATGCAAAAAAAACTCTTTATTTGTGCTCACACTGCTAATGAGCTACTTGATCTGTTACAAGCTTATAGACTGGAGCCAGACCCCTGGACCTTTGTGTTGGAGCGTCCAAATAATGATGGTAACAGTAGCAGCAGTAAAAAGTACAAATTAGATTTAACTCTCCGCCTGTAAATATTTTCTTCTGTGTTGCATCACCCAGGTGATGTCTTCTAAACTCTTCTTTCCTTTAAAACATTGAGGACAATGTTTCGTTCTGGTTGGGGGGAGGGAATAATCGACAATTGTGGAATTTTGGTTAAGGTTTTACTTATTTTTTGTTGTAGAAACTAATTGTTGCTAACGTTTTGTGTTGAAGATGGCTGAATATGGAGTGTAGTGACTCTAGAAACGCATCTTCATTGTATAAAAAAAAAACAAAAACAAAAAAAATTCTTTTTTTCTTTATTAAGTTTTTATGTTCATTTCTCTTCTTCCTTTTAATTTCTCCTCTATGAATATACATTTTCCAACTTTTGAGTCGATGATGGCTGAATATGGAGTGTAGTGCCTCTAGAAACGCATCTTCTTTAAAAAAAAATTCTATCATTTTAAGTGTAACTTTTCTAATTAGTTTTTTTACATCTTTCTGCATGTATATTTTCTTTTCATATTTAGAATAGGTTGGGGGGTAGAATGTTGTTTAAAAAAAAATTTGTGATTTGTTTTAACATTGGATGACATGATTAATTTCAAATTTTAGTATTTGTATTATGTTTGGTCTTAAGTGATGTTACATTATGTTTGCTACTCTACATGTTGATGTCGGAGACAAATATGAGTTGCTTGAAGGAATGAACATGTCATAATAAGTACCAAGTGAGTTTTTGAGCCTATCATTTTTCTTGGAGAGTAACCCTTTTGCTCATTCTTTATACAGCTTAGCAGTTTATTATTGTATACACGATCTCTAGATTTCTTTTGAGTTAACCCTAAAAAAGAAAAATTGTAAAATTAAAAAAAAAATGTGTGTTGCTACATTTAGAGGCCCATCTAACTAGTAGATATGGAAGGTTATTTAGAGCCCTAAAAGACGATGGAAAGGCCATCTTTGATCCGTTTGAGCCTTTCTAGCCATCCCTTTTATCAAATATCCATAGTTAACCCTTTTGAGCCTTTAAAAACAAAAAACTTTTCTTTGTCAAAATTCTCATCTTGACCCACTCTGATTTGGAGTATTACCCAATATCTTACAAGTTCCACCACCTATTTATGTTTGAGAAAAATATAAATAATTATTTTTGTTCAGTGAAGTTGTGCCAAGCAAAAGTAAAAAAAAAATTGTTTCAAAAAAAAGAAAATAATAATAATAACAATAATAGGTGAAATCCACCTTGCAACTTCCAAAAAAATAAAATAAAATTCATCTGTATTTTTCTCAAACATACACTTTGTTTTTCTTATTTCCCTTCTTTGTTAACCATGTCCTTAGCCTACATTACATCCTAATAAAAGTCCTTCTTGATTTTAGGGAACTATAATATGAAGTAGAAGCTAGTTATGTGGGCTAAAAAGATGTAGTAATGCATAATAAAAAAAGATAAATAAATTGGGTTGACAAGCATTTTTGTTTGACTTGAGATCGTATTATTTCTAAGCTAAGGGTATATTTATTTCATCTTGGTGAGAGCATGTGATATCACTTCTTTATTATTTTCTCTCTCAATTACCATTCATTGGAGTGACTATTTTTATTGGTTTTAATTTCTTCGTGAGAGTGTCACTACTTCCAGTGAGATTTTGGGGTTTGATATGTCATTCTTGAAAGTAGCTATAACAAAGTCTATTAGGCTGATTCATGTGGATGGTTGATGTGGGTGTGATGTTGCTTTAGACTAGAGATAATGCTTATACTTTGATTTGATTGCTATCATTAATCTGATTGAATAAACACGAGTTTTTCTAAATTTTAAAAAAAAATCATTTTGAATTTGAATTTTATTTTCGCTTCATTTGCTAGGAACTAGCAATAAGCTGGTTGGGGGAAGTGTTGAGTGTTAGAAAATGCATATTTATAAAGGAGAAAACCGTCATTTTACATTTCAAGTCTTACTAACAACCCTTACTTTTATGTATTTAACCTTCTTGTGATTTAATTACATGTGTTTTATTTTAATTAAGTATTTTATGTATTTTAGGGGTATTATAGTCATTTCACAATAAAGGAGAGATCAGACGGCAAAACGGACATCACTTTTGAACTCAGGGCGGTCAAAAACCTTAGGAGGAGCATAAAAGGAAAAATGATACTATTCACATGTACGGTACTATTCATGTGTACGGTACTGTTCACGATACTGTTCACATAGACGGATAATGAAATGGCATTGACCGATGATGTGGCATTGACTGATGAGGTGTCACGATCCTGTTGGGCTAAAATTCTTATGTACTGTTGATGGTGACGTGGCAGCATATCAGTGGACGAAAAATCTCACGTACGGTACATGCATCACACAGGATTATTTTCAACCAAACCGCATTCTTTGTTCAAGGTCAAACCATGTTTGTTTCATGATCGTGACGCAATCCGAGTGTTTTTAATGGCCATGATTTACTCCATGTATCTATAAAAAGGGGGCCTCCCCTCCTAATTTGATATCTCTGAATCCTTTTTTGGACTCCATTTTCTGTAATTCCCTCTCCATCTTGTATTTTCTACGTATTTTAATAAATTTCCATTTTGCCCTTAGTTCAATTATGAGTAGCTAATTTTCTTTCAAGCTTGGGTTGAAGGTGAAGTCTCAACATGTATCATGGGCTTAATTTGCTAAATTTATTTTCTCTTCCCCTCTAGTTTTTGTGGATGTTTTGACTTCTCGTCGACAAATAATAATAATCTTGTCTAGATACCGCCTTGGTTACACCGGCTCTCTAGTATAAGGTTATTATTATTTGGCACGATAAGCCTTTAGCACCATATTGATTAGAGCGTGGTTTATGAGGTGTGGATTCCCCCCTCATGATTTAATTGACATTAATAAGGATTATTTAGCCCATGATGCATGTTGATACGGATCCAGATACCCAAGTATGTCATTTCAATAGAATTCTTTTCAATTTATTCTCGCCATTTCAATTCCAATTTTAGAATTTATTCTCGCCATTTTAATTTAAGTTTTAGCATATTCCAAATCATTTCCACCACAAATCCAATCACCCATTTACAAAATTAATTCTACACACAATTAAAATCCACCTCCTCGTGGGATCGACACTCGTCACCATTGATCTATACTTGTACATTAAAATTTGCACAACACCCAGTCTTTGTAATGGTGCTAAGTTGATGAAAAACAGTCAACCCATGAAGAGAGTTTGATCATTCTACTATTTCATTCTCATTTGATTCTTCTACATAATTTATTTAATTTACTTCATTACTGTGTTTCTTTGTTTTATTTCTTTACAATTGTTAGGTTCGGTAGTAATCAACTTAAAATTTGTTCATCTTGAAATAGAGTCAGATTGCACTATTGTCATTGCTGTAGCATTTCTGGTAACATCAATCCCTATAGAGACGATCTTGAATACTCATCAATTTATTACTTGTTGTGTACACTTGCACATTGACATCAATAGTAATTGAGTAAGAAATTAACCAACAAAAACAAAGATCAAGAGAGAGCGGAGGACGACAACAAATGATTTTAGAAGAAGATTAAGCGGATCTCAACTCTTATTTTTTGTTCTCTTGTTTTTATCTTGTTATAATGACTTATTTGATGGCTGAAACTATTTTGATTCTTGTTTTATAGCGGATTATGAACTAAATTTATTTTTGGTTGAGTGATGAACAAACTTGATGGTTGATTGACTGATATTTTATGTTGTTGTATATTTGTTATAGCACATTATTTTGATAATACTTATTTCAATTCATTATTTTAGTTGACCACCCATTTAGTGATACTAGTTAAGAAAGAGCCTAAAAAAGACTTGTCTTAGTATAACATATCAGAGTAATACTTGGTTTTAGATTAGATTTCCTGAGTTGAGTTTAACTTAATTCGAAAAAGCTCATGCCTCATCTAAAATTAGTGATGAATTAAATATAGGGATTCACCTTATAAGGTAATTAAAATCTAAAACGTGTAATGCTATATCTGATGTTGGTTTAACAATTGGTCACTGTTGAGTTGCATTTAGATATAAGAAATCCAACATGCGACAGCTAAGGATACATAAGAATTATGCCCAGTGCTGTAGCAACCAAACCAAATATTAGAAAAATAGTCAAAACCATTAAGTGAGTTTAATCACTCAACTGCTCAATTCCCATTGATTATATCCTTATATTTGTTGTGATAATTTACTTTATTGCATTTTTATCTTAGTTAGTTTATAAATTTTATAATGTGTTTTAATTCTATTTTAGAATAAAAATTGCACTGATAAAATTGCTGTAGCAATTCCTATAACAACAATCCTTGTGGAGATGATCTTGAATAATTATTATTATATTACTTGTTGTGTACACTTGCACATTGACATCAATAGCATTAGAATATATATAACTGCAAGTATCTCAATACTTTCTTTGCAGATTTCCAGTAATCCAATCCAGGATTACTTGGATATATGCCCAATATTCCAATAGCAAAACTAATGTTTGGCCTAGTACACATCTAAGCGTACATCAAACTTCTAACAATGCATGCATAAGGAATCTTTTCCATTTGTTTGCATTTCAATTCGTTCTTTGGGCATTGCATAAGGCCGAGCTTATCTCTTTTCTCAATTGGAACAACACTTACATAGTTTTTTTTTCTATTCCGAATATCTCTAAAACTTTATTAATATATGCTTTGTGAGACAACCTTAACAGTCCTTGTGCTCTATGACGAAATATTTCGATTCTAATTACATAGGGTTCGTTACCCATATTTTTCATTTTGAAGCTCTTAGAGAGAAAATCTTTAGTCTTATGAAGTACACTAAAATCATTAGCAGCTAGCAAAGTGTCATCAACATACAGAATTAGAAAAATAATCTTACTCCCACTGACCTTAAGATATATACACCGATCAACGATGTTTTCCTTAAATCCAAAAGAAGTGATGATATCATTGAATTTAAGATACCTTTGTCGGGAGGCTTGCTTAAGTCCATAAATTCATTTCGTTTATTTACACACAAGGGGTTTATTTCCTTTAGCTAAAAAGCCTTCTGGTTGGGCCACATAAACATCTTCATCTAAATTCCCATTTAGAAAGGCAATTTCACGTCAATTTAGTGTAACTCTAGATTATAATAGGCCACTAATGCCATAATAATTTTAAAGGAATTCTTCTAAGAGATTGGTGAAAAGGTCTCTTTGTAGTCAATATAGTCCTTTTGAGTAAAACTTTTGGCAACGAGTCTGACCTTATATCATTCCATGTTGCCATGCAAATCGCGCTTAGTCTTATAGACATAATTGCACGCGATTCATTTAAAACCTGTAGGTAATTCAACAAGATCCTAAACATCATTGTGATCCATTAATTTCAACTCTTCTTTCATGGCATCTATCCATTTATTAGATTTGGCACTTTTCATGGCTTGTGAAAACGAATCTGGATTTTTATCAATTCTCAAGTCAAATTTTGACTTTTGTAAGTAAACCACATAATCATCAGAAATAACAAATCTTTTTTCTCTTTAAGATCTTCTTAATTCTATTTCTTGTGGTTGAGCTGCCATAGGTTCATTATTGACAACTTTATTATGAGGTACTAGATTATTTATTTTTTGTTCTTGAAAGTTGTTAGTGTGTTCAACAACTACAGGAACAACAACTTTAGAAGAAGTAACAAGCAACGGAGCTTGCACTCTAACTTCTTAGATTTCCACTTTTCATGGTTCTATACTCCTACTAATTTCACCATTTTTCAATGAACCTGGTATTTCTAAATTAAAAAAAATCTTGTACTATAGTTAGGATAATAAAATCTGTACCCTTTAATTTTTTGGATAACTAATGAAATATCTGCTTGTTGTTCTTGAATCCAATTTCCTTTCATGTGGATTATAACTCTTTAATTCCTCGCGACAACCCCAAACATGCATGTGTCTTAAATTGGGTTTCCTTTCCGTCCGTAGATCAAATAGAGTCTTTAAAACTACCTTAATAAGAATCCTATTTAATAAATAAGTAGCAGCCTTTAATGCTTCCATCCACAACAATAAGGGTAAAGATAAGTAACTTAATATACTCCTAACCATATCCATTAAGGTACAGTTACGCCTCTCTACTATACTATTTTGTTTTGGAGTACCTGACATTGTGTATTGAGCACATATGTCACGTCTTCCTAAGAACTTAGCAAATGGGCCAAGGTATTGTCCATTCTCAGTATATCTTCCACAATGTTCACCTCTTTTATCAGACTTGACAATTTTCATTTTTTTATCTAGTTGTCTTTCGACCTCATTGATAAATATCTCTAGGGCATGCATTAATTGAGTTTTTCATGCAATAAATAAATATAATCATAATGTGAAAAATCCTTAACAAAGGTGATGAAATACTTTTCTCCACCAAAAGATAGAATGTCATAAGGTCTCAATGTGTATAATCTCAAGAAGTTGTGTACTTCTTGCGGCTCTTTTTTTACTTGTGTGTTTTGTTTGTTTTCCCTTAATACAATCTACACAAATTTCAAGATCAGTAAAATCCAAATCTGAAAGGATTTCATTCTTTACTAATCTCTTTATTCTTGCTTTGGATATGTGACCCAAACGCTTATACTGTAAGTAAGCTGAACTTTTATTCACTAAATCACATTTAGTGCCAACATTATGATGCAAGGTTAATAAAGACTCAGCAAAAATATTATCAAGCTTTAATTTGTATAGACCATAAGAAAGAATTCTAGAACCAATGATATTATTATGTTTAAATAAACTAAAACATCCATGCCCAAATGTAAAAGAATATCCAACGGAATCAAGTTTGGATAAGGAAATTAAATTGCGAGAAACAGAAGAAACATAAAGAGCCTGTAGAGGATCTAATTGATGTCCAATATCCAAAATCAAACAGTAAGTCCCAATGCCTTCAATTGGAGCTTTACCTCGGTTCCCTATGAAAATAAACTTCTTATTTGGGTTTATGGTTTGGATCGTAAGAAATTCCTACATCTTGTTTGAAGCATGAGTAGTGCAATCAGAATCAATCTACAACGTGTTATAAAGAACTTTAGCTAAGTTTGATTCGAAACATATTAAAGCACTAGACTTACATTTATTTTCGAACTAAGTTTTACACTTTAGGCAATCTTTAGCAAAGTGTTATAAGGAACTTTAGCTAAGTTTGACGCTTTTCATTCTTGATGCCCTTCTTGTGGACTTGGGTGCGTTGTACTTTCAGCTTTGATGCTTCTTTCTTGCCCTTGTGATAATTTTTTCTTTCAGGATTCTTTTCAGCTTCTTTATAACCGATGAGGTTAATTGAGTGAGTTCCTTGTTTCTTCAGTCTTGCCACTTTTTGAATGAGCATGGTTTGGAGTTCATTTGTACTCCATTTGTCCTTAATAATATTATAGTTTATTTGAAATAGACCATACTTAGGAGGTAAAGAGTTAATAATGAATTGCATAAGGAAAATCTCACTCACTTCCATCCTCATTCAGGAGGTAAAAAGTTAATAATGAATTGCATAAGGAAACTCTCACTCACTTCCATCCTTATGGACCTCAATTTTGTTGTTGTGCCTATCATCTCAATCATATGTTGATGCATTATACGTGTACCATCAAACTTACATGTTGTTAACTTACCCATTAATGTCCACCATGAGACTTATCAGCAATTCAAACTGAGAATGCTCTTTTACAAATTTCATATATTCCTTCGCATTTTTAGTTCTTGGAATTATGGACTTGATGTGGCTGGCAACTGCCATCCACATAAAAATTAGGCTTAGTCTATTTAATCTCTCCCAAGTCTTATAGAGTGATCTCTCTTCAGCGTTGCTTTCATCAGTAATAGCAGTTGTCTTTTCAAGTAATAATGCTAAGTCAAAATCCAAAACACCTAAGCGAAATTGGATTTGCTCAGACCAATCTAGATAATTAAGGCCATTGAACATAACAACGGACGAATCTTGCAAATAAAGAGTAATCGACACAAATTCTGTAAATATATATAAATGCTCACATATTAGTGCTTTGAACTTAAACACATAATATAGATTCAGATAAAATTCACATAAAATTTTAGTGCATATTGAAGTTCACCTTTGAGGGATACAATAATACACTACAATAAACATAATTGATGCTTAACTTTAATTTCACATAATTAGTAATCAAATACATATTAACTGGACACCCCTGCTATCTTTGGATATACTAAACATATCTAATCAATTATACTAATTACCCACAATCATAATCATAGATTATAAAATTAATTATTCAACCTTTAGGCGATTCCTAAATATTTTATAATTTATGAATTTCAATATTCCTATACAACAAAATCATCATGTCATTCAATCATAAGCATCACAATAATTATGAGTACTTGAAATTGAATTTAATTTGACATTTATGAAACTTTCTAATTTGGCCACTTTGGTGATTAACAAATTATATATAATATAGAAATCAAACTACATGAACATTAACAAATATATGTGTTCTACATAAATTAATATTTGGTTGTTTTTTAAAATTTTATACCAAATTTCAGATTTTATAATACCTTAAGGGACATTAATGATCTTTATGGAAAAGTCACTCTTAATATCTAAATCACATATTTTCCTTTAGCCACCAACAGATTCTGTTGGACTTAGATGCAACAAAATTCTAAACTTTGGTCAGAAACATAAATCAAAGAAACCTTAGGGTGCCTCATGAAAAAATCTAAAAGAAACCCTAGTTTCATCTTTATGTATTGCGCAGCCAACAACCAAAAACCATCTTGGGCTGCCCCCTTCTTTTTTGCTATTTTGTAACAAAATAATATCTAGAAGAAATTCATGTACCAGTCATTTTCTTTCAACCTTATTTATATGCGGAATAATAATCCAAATTGCATATGCCCATAAGGACAATTGAAAATTAAAAGAGGGTTATTACAAATATTAATAAAAAATCATAAATTCTCAAACCATGCTCTAATAACAATTGTTGTGATTTTTTTCTACTGTGCAAATTTTATTGTACTCGTATGCGCACGAATCTAATTAAAAATGCAACAAATAAAATGCAATAAGGAAATTTCTTAAATCAAACACAAAGGCAAACTCATTGGGAAAAGAGTAATTGAGTGATTAAACTCACTTAATGAAATTGACTGTTTCTCTAATTAAGATTATGTTGCTACAACATCTACTATAGCACTGGACATAATCCGTCATGCATTCTCAGTTGTCGCCTGTTGGCTATCTTATATTTAAATGCAACATAATAATGACCAGTTGTTATGCTAACATTAGATATAACATTATTCGTTCTAGATTCCAATTACCATACAAGGTGATCCCTATGTCTAGTTCTTCACTAATTTTAGATCAAGTATGGCCTTATTTAAATTAAGATTAACTCAACTTGGGAAATCCAATCTAAAATCATATATTGCGTTAATTTGCTACACTAAGTCAAACTTTTTTTAGGTTTTTTCTTAGCTAGTATCCACTAAATTGGTGGTAAGCCGAAATAGGGAATTGTAATAAATAAAATCAATACAAAATGTTGCAACAAATCCAGAGCAACATGCATATATTAGTCAAACATTCATTAAAATTGTTTATCACTCAATGACAACAAAGTTTAGTTCATGATTTGCGATAAAATAGTAATAAAAATAGTTTTTGCCATCAAATACATTCCTATAATTAAATTAAAAACAAGAAAATAGAAGAATAATTGAGTTCTGCTTGGTCTTTGTGATGTCTCCACCATTTTCTCTTTGAATGCTCTGTTGCAGCCTCAAATCTCTCTTATTATTTATTTTCTTTTTGTTTTCTCCGTTATTTTTTCCTTGAGTGATGGCTCTCTTTTTTCTTTTCACGTGTCTCCGTTTATAACTTAGAATTAGGGCAACCAAAAGCGTGTGGCCACGTGTCTTTAATTTTTGAAAACCTTGGATCGTAACCTTTTAGTTATCGCATGCAAAGTCCAGTTCATCATTGCCACATGATTGTTGTAGCAACGTCTACAACATCTTTATTATTCCAAACTTATTTTAATTCCTCTGCAGCCAAGTTCTTTTTGGTCACCTTCAATCACACACAATCAGAGCACAAAATGATCTAAAACAAAATCAATTTATTAAAAGCAAAATTAAATAGATGCTCATGCAACATGTAACTAAAAATGCAATAAAAATACATAATTTACTCTCTAAGTAATATGGATTTAAATCTAAAAGTGCCATGATAACTCTTATTTCATAGAGTTATCACACGCCCAAACTTAAACCATTATTTGTCCTCAAGTAATGACAACAACACTACACTTCAATCATGCAATCATACAACAAATAACTTAACTCTGTCATCAAGCTTGCTAGGATTCATCAACCCTCAGATCACCTTCTTAACATACAAAATTACCATAGTTGTTCCAGTTCAAGACTTAGATCTTATTATGTCCATTGTGCGTGTATAGCACTTTGATCAAGCTCTAGAGTTGTTGCAGCATCACACATGCATCACACATAACTCAAAGATAAAACACTAATACATTCATATATAGGGGAAACATGGGTCAAAAATAGGTTTAAACTGTGCTATAGCAAATTCTTTTTCTTTTTCATATATAAATACTCTTCAATGTAACATTGTTTTTTCATGTGAATGTCTAACACTTGTAATGATGATACCCAATTACTTGACCAATGTACAAATCAGAAATGTTGCAGCAAAAACATTTAAGATGCTATAACATAGTCTTATCTTTGGACACCTTTGACTTAAGGTTGAACATGAGACTCATAAATAGACCTGGCTACTCAATATCCTAGACAGATGACCTATCTTGCTCTCTTTTTTTTTTTCAAAATTGGGTTACTACAACAATGCTCATAACTCTCGTTGCCTTTTTACTCAAGTCTACATATGAGGTACATTCTCAGCCCTGGTTACTCAGCAGCTAAGTCATTGGAGTAGAATTTTATTTCATAACTAGTACAGTTTGTGATAATTTTGAAAAAAAAAATTAGGTTCCCCCAAACTTGAAATATACTTAACCTTGTTGCACTACCTAGTTTTTCTACAACATTCTCACAAAACTCAACCAAAGCCTAAGTGTCAAGACGTAATTTCAACCTTCATCCATAAGCTATCTCTACTTGGCAGTCATTTATTCCCACATTTCAACACTCAATTCATCCTCATTGGGTTTTATAATCCAAATACAAATACTAGATAATAGAGCTACACACGCAACAAAAACACACGCATTCATAAACACATTACACCATAGCACAGGCCCAAAAAACTTGAGAGGTATTGTGTCCTCACATGCACATAAACTGATTTAAAGATAACATGCATACACTAATAAAAAAATGCTTAAGAAACAAGATGAAATACATAAAAGAAAAGAAAAGTTTCAGAAATTGAAAAATTAAAGTGGGCTAGTAGGGGATACTCCCCTGGTGTTAGAAGTTTTGATGCAGCACATGCTAAAAGGTTTAGTTCTTCTTTAATCTACTCCTCAAACGTTCCTTAAGTGAACCTAGTGGTACAGTAACCGATTGTTTCTTTTTCTGGCTCTTAGTTGGACTAGTTGGAGGAGTTCCAGCGGTTTCTATGGCCTTGACAAAGTTGTCTTTGTTTTCTTAGGTTCTGGTTCTTCTGGTACTGTAGCACCTCCAGAAGGTTGTGCCCTTTTTTCGTTTACTGAAAGCCCTAACAACTAAGACTGGGGATTTTATTGGGGTTTGCTGTGTAACAACTCGTGCAAGTGTTACTGATGTTGGTTCCTCAGTAGTGATACTTGCAATAAGGTTTCTCAGGCTACTTCTTGCTTCTTTTGTCTTAGGAATTCTGCTTATGGCTTCTTTTATGGCTGCATCCACGTCCTCTTCCCACTCTTACTCGAACTCCTCTGCAACAAAAAATTTCTCTTCTTCTTTGCTTGTGGGAGCCACCATTAGAGGTTCCTTCTCATTTTCCTCCTCTACTTCATGCTCTCCACCTTTTGACTCCTCTGATGCCTCAACATCTTCTGCTTCCCCTTGCTCTAGCTACTGTTCTTCCTTAGACTCTTTTTCAGCCTCTGTATCTTCACTTACTTCTGTTAGAGCAGCTTCCTCAACCCTTCCAAAATTAGACTACTACAGCAATAACTCAGGAAAATCTGCATCTTTGCTCCTCATGTGCAGGAAAATTCATGCTTTTATGCTTCAAGATGCCGCAAGTAAGTCCAAAATCACTTATTTTCTTCTATTTGTGCTTGGACACATGCCTCACGGCTTCACTGAGTTATTAAAGTATATTCTCAATCCATGTAGTTTGTTCTGGCTTAGCTATAACAAGGCATTCTAAGGTTACTACAGTTGTAGATTCTCCAGCAATCTTCTCAACTGTCCTCACTGTAATGGCTCCTTCATTCTTCACTTTTTCATCACTTTCCTCAAATTTCACTCCAGAGGCCTCACAAATTCTCGTGATAAGAGAAGAGAATAACAATGCAGTAGATTTTTATTTTTTTATCGCACACTCTCTAATTTCTTTCTTAATGATCTTGCCTGCATCTATGGTTAAACCTTGACTATAGCATAAAGGAGTACAAGTCTATCTTGGGAAATCAGAGTAGTGTGGGTGGTTGGCATTACTCTCGATTTCAAGAATTTGACCTAAACCTTGGTAATAGGTTTCAAATCTATCTTACTAACTACTCGCCCCTCCTATTCATCCATTCACTACCTGAATAGTTAAGGTTTTAAACCCCCCCCCCCCCCAATTTCTTTTCCATCATGTTCTTAGTAAATTTTATATATTCACTGGGTCTTGGGGGTGAGAGCAAAACTTGACCCATCCTCTTCGTGCTACATTGGTATAGATGCTATTCATTACTTCTGTTGGCTGCTTTGGGAATATAAAGCCCTTTTCTTCCAAATTTTTTCGCGGCTCGATGAATTCTTCAAATTTTTTCTTTACTCAATAGCTATGGAAGCACGCAGGGTTCTTCAATCTAACAGCGTGTGTTCTAATTTTCACCATTGTTATAGCAATTCACAGTAAATATTACTGTGTTGAAAGAAATTTGTGAGATGTTTCTATTAACATGAATATGTTTATAATAATGATTTTGATGATAACAAACAAGATTAAATAAATCGTTATTTTGATAAAGTAAAGGCTTGGAAAACAACTATTTTTCATACATTTTAAATAAATCGTTAATTTGATATAGTAAAGGCTTATACTTAAATGCAAAATGATTTTATGAAAATAGTTGTTTTCCAAGTTTATGATCTAATTGAAAATGTTTTGAAAACTTTGAAATTAACAAGTATTGCTTAAAATTTTGGAAATGGACTTATTTGACAAGTTTCATAAAGATTTGGGCCATAATATAATTTTATAAAGTTTTAGAACAAAACTATAATTTTGAAAAACAGTTCACTATAGCAGTCAATGTAGCAAATGGTTAATCGACATCTTGATAATGGTTAACTAACATCAAACAGAATTGAAGATTCGCTTCTGGACACCGTCGGCGATTCAACTTCTTGAAAATGGTAAGCCGACATTTTCTTTGCAGGTCATTGGACGATAACGGTGATCCAATAATTTGAAATTTTGTCAAACGGTAACTTGCTCAAGTCAAAACGGCAATCCTACTTCAAGTTAACGGCGATCTGACTTCGAGCAAATTGTCTGTAATGGCTAGGTTTCAGCTCAAACTTTAAAAAGGCTCATTTAAACACAAACAATTGATATTTCAACTTTTATCATTGAGCAAACTATTGAGCATACAACTTTCATTGAGCTTTAAATTCTTGTATTCATCTCATTTACTCACACTTTAAAATTTCATTGGTAATCAAACATTGTGTGAGAGAGATTTATTTATAATCCTTTTGAAAAATTAAATTGAGAGGTTGTAAGTGTTGGGATACACACTTGGGTTAAGAGATTGGGGGATAATCTCTTGTTGTAAAGGTTCATTGACACATTGGAAGTCAATTGTAAGAGTGGTTGAAGCCTTGGAGGCTTGCTTGCTAAAATCCTCAAGCTCGGTGAGTTTGGAGGCGTGGACGTAGGCACGATTATCTGAACCACGTAAAAATCACGTGTTTGATCTATCTTCCCTTACTCTTTTATTATTATTATGCTTTATTAAATTTATTGCTTTTGATTTTATTAAAGCAATAGATTGAATTGTTGTGTAGTTTGTTTAGATTAAGTTCTAAAAATCTCAATTCACCCCCCTCTTAGGTTGCCTAGTTATTATTTCATTTTCTTGAGAAATTATAAGGCAAAGAGTGACATAAGGGAAATTATTTAGATATAAGATGATATTTTTTTATGATGTTTTTTTCGGTAATTTGGTCTATATGTTTTAATTTAATGCCATTTGTATAATAGAAATTGATACTTTTAGAATTAAATTTGGTCAGTAAATTTATAGATAATTTATAGATACTTTTAGAAATTGATTCAACGAATAAAATCTCTTATGGAAGAAGAGGTATGTAGTTCAAATTAATCTTATTCACATGTAAAGCAATTAATTTTTAAATGTTAATTGACTCAATGGGTACATGAAATCTCCTATGATAGAATAATATGTTGATTTACTTGTGTTTTAGAAAACTAGCACCATTTTGAAATATTCTATGTGACATGACCCGCTCCGACCTATCTATCGGATCTAAGGCAAATCATGTGATCTTACATCTAAAGCTTGTGACATAAACTTAATCCATGAAAATAAAAAAACTGCCCTTGGCCTCTCCATTATAAACATATGACAATATATGTGGCTCAACCGAAAATATATTCAAAACTTGCACCTTTACATCTCACTATACATATATACATATAAACATAAACGTGCTCAAAATGCAAGTTGTGCAGCAATGCATATTGTGGCCCATCCTCAACTGATTCGAAACTGAACCATACGAAATCTTGCAGAAACCTAGGAGAAACGGGGTAAATAGGAAAAATAAGGAGCTTATGGCACAGTTAGTCGAAATAATTATATCTATATAAAAATAAATTAGTGTATTAGTGCTTATACATAATCACATGATATACCTCCACATCGAACATAATACATAAGCAAATATGAAAAATCATATATGAATACATAGCCAATAGCACCAAGTAATACCCAGGAGAATAACTATCGTACTTGCTAGGATCATCATCGCAAGCAGCGCAAAGGAAAAACATGTCAGTACCCTCTGGAATTTAACTATATCGCACAAACGGGGTAATCTACTCTTAATATACATGCGTAAAACCTATTGGGGAGGGCATATATATGATGACTGACAATCACATCTCATGACTCAATCAATCATATAATGTGCGTACATATAATCATAAGATGATACTAAAAATCATAGTATCAAATATAAATGTTTCACAGAATACATAATAGTAATAATAGTAATTTTTTCATAGATTCTGATACACTCTAGGGTTCGTTGGGGTTCATATGAGTTCCTAAATACTTGGATTTCTCCAAAAATATATGGTTAAAAAACTAGTTGATAGAATTGATATAAAAATATATGAGTTCCTCAGGTTTTATTACATGAGGCAGGCAGCTTGCCGCTTTTATTTACTAAGCTACGTGTGGCCTTTTCCATGCGTTACACTATGTACCGCACTTCTAATTTGAAATATGTTCCAAACGAGTATTATCATATGTGAGCTATGCAGATCACTAAGTCAAAATTCAGGTGAGTGGTTAGTGGCTAATTGGGGAAAAAAAAAAAAAGAAGAAAGGAAAAGAAAGAATAGTTAAGTACCTGCTATTTGAACTCCTCTATGAGACAACCCAATTACAAGATTCTTAAATGAGGCTACTCACAGGGTTTGGTCTCGCGTGCTTCAACTTCCTCCTTATGCATTTATTATTATTGTAGATCTACCTTACTCTATGAACTAATTTTTGTTCTCTTTTCTTCTGCAATGCGAAATTGTAGTAATTTTTAAATAACAATCCGTATAAATAAAATAGGAATTAGAAAATAAATGAATGATCGACATACAGTCGCTTTCAAGCCACGATAATATAAAATAGGAATTAAAAAACAATTTTGACAGATAATATCCCATCAACACCATTGGTGTTATGATTATACATATTTACCGTTGCTGTCAACATTTAATCATAATTTTTCTTTTCATAATATCAGCTTCATAATTATTTGTTCTTTGATTAGTTGTAATTAATCTCCCATCAACTTGATGGATATAACATTCTACAACCACGACCACTAGCACCGCTGGTAATTGTCAACTTCTCGTATTTCTATAAGCCTTAATCGATTGATGGAATTTATAGAAAAAGATCAAACAGAGGACCAATATAATATAGAGAAGTGACAAAATTGATAATACCTTGCTCGTCAAGGAATCCATGAACAAGAATAAAATAGACAACACTGGTACAATTTTTCACAAGGGGGAAATTAAAAGAGCACAATCATGATTAGAGCATAACTACCATGGAAATTTTGCTACACATATCAAGATTAAGGGTAAGGTGAATAGAGTGTTGGCACAAGATGAAGAGGTAATTTCTTACGAACCACTAGCCCATTAACTTCAGACATGTCCAAATTCTCCTCAACTTTACCAAGAGGCAAATTCCAATCAAACCAGTACAAAAGGTTGGCGCTCACATACTCAACTTCAACTAACGCAAATGACGTCCCTGGGCATCCTCTTCTTCCAGCACCAAAGGGGATGAATTCGAAGTCTTGGCCTTTACAATCCACCGGGCTATTTAAAAACCTGTCTGGCAAGAAATCTTCTGGCCGGTCCCAACCTTGGGGATCCCTTTGAATTGCCCATGCATTTACAATCACTCTAGTTTTTGCAGGAATATTATAATCTCTCCATCTAACACTCTCTGCTATTTCTCGTGGAGCCCAAAGAGGAGCTGGTGGATGCAATCTCAGAGTTTCTTTGACGACACATTTCAAGTAGTCCATCTTCTCAATGTCCTTCATGTCTATATTTAATTTCCCTTTTGCCACACTTCAAACCTCTTCTCGAGCTCTTTTCATACTAGTTGGATTTTTCACTAGCTCTGCCATTGCCCACTCTAGTGTTGTTGCAGTAGTATCAGTTCCTGCTACAAACATGTCCTGAGAATGTGAAACATGAAAAACCATTAGTATTGATCTGCACGTATGTGTATATGCAAGGGTGCGCTTTTGCGTGCGTGAAGTGTGTAAAAGATGTAAAATATCTATAGAGAGAGCTAATAATTATAATAATTAATACTAGCAAGTCAAGAGGAAGGTTAGACCAGAATAACTGCTTTAAGATTGTCCTGAGAGAGCTCTGCTCCAAGCATGCCATCCTTTCGAAGTTGGAGGAGTATATCCACGAAGTCTTTTTTATTAGATTGGTCATCATCATCATCACTTCCTGATGATGCCCTGTTCGTGTGCTCTTCAATCATCCGATCAAGCAAAGCGTCTATTGCTCTAGCAGTTGCGTTGAGATGACCAATCAGTCCCGAGAGAACGTCTAAACACCCCAAAGATGGAAACGTATCTCCTGCACAAAAGGCAGCAAGCTGCTCTTCCAGCCTTCTTGATAACTCACCAAACTTATTGCTCTGACCAGTATTTTCTTCTTCTGCATCAGCTTTCCTCCCAAGAACGCAGAGGGAAACTATATTGCTGGAAGCAGTAAGTAGCATCTCTGATAAATTAAGAGGACCTCCTTTATTAAAACATGAGAGGCGAATTTTAGTGATCAAACTTGAAACTTCGTCATCTCTAACATGCTGAAATGATTGCACTATTCTCACACTCAAGAGTTGAAAAACACAAATCTTCCGAACTTGGCTCCAGTACTCGCCGTAATTAGAGAACCCGATACCTTGGCATTCATATAGGAGGATGTTAGCAGGTGTGGTTTTGGGCCGGTTCGAGATCACAATATCATGAGTTTTAAACATTTCACAAGCCAACTCAGCCGATGAAACCACAAGGGTTGGAGAATTGCCAAAGTAAACGAACATCAAAGGGCCGTACCTCTCGGAAAGAGCTTTGAGAGAGCGATGAGGGAGAGTTCCCAGAAGCTGGTGAAGGTTGCCGAGAATGGGGAGCTTTGGTGGGGATGGAGGTAAGTTAGGATGGTTACTACTACGTCTGGTGATTTTCAGCAACTGTACAAGTGTGAGCAAGAGGATAAGAAGAAGAAGAAAGGTGGACAGAGGGGGGTTGTAAATTTCTGATATGCCCATAAAAGGCTGCAGCAGTTGCTTCATCAGGACTGATACCGGAGCCATTTCAGGTTGGGATTCCCAAATTAAGCTTCAATTGGGGTTTGCTCGTTGAATTCTCAACTCTATCAAGCTTTTCAATGAAGGAACTAATCCCTTGTAGCGGATGACATGCCTATGATATCACATTTAAAGATAAGGTTTCCACCAATTCAATTGGCACGTCTGATTGCTCTTTCATTTTCTTTTGTTTTTGAAATTTCTTTCAATAGTGATGTAATAGAATATGAGCATTACTAGTAGCTCCATGCTGATTTTGTTACAAGCCCATGATATCCAATTTAAAGATAAGATTTCCGCCAATTTAATTTGCATGTCTGATTGCTCTTTCCTTTTCTTCTGTTTTGGAAATTTCATCGATAGTAATGTAATAGCGCATGAGCATTATTAGTAGCTCAAACCTATAATAAACTGTTCGGTATTAATGAAAAAAATTGGTTTTTATTTCTAATTATTTAAAAGCTTTCTATAGCTGGCTATAAAAGCATGGAGTTTTCTAATTACTTGGTAATTACTGTAACTGTTTTGTAGTTAATTACCAAATATGACTTAAGGATTCTTTTCAAATTTGAACTTTTCGAGTTTTCTATAGGTCTTGTATCACTTGCAGTATTACACTCCAAAATCAGATGGATCTGAGGAGCAATCTTTCTTGCAATTCGTACACTGACGAACGTGGCAGAAGTGTTAAAGCATAGTAAATAAACTTTCATTGTTAATTATTGATTGAACAAAGTTGCTACATTACATACAGCATAAGTTTTGAGAAATCCTTAAAAATCCAAAATTTAAAAACTTTTCTAATCCATTGATAGATGCAATTGTCAGAAGAAGACATAATGCTAAATCATCTATGATCCTTAAATCAAGTCATTCAATTTTGTGAGTTCATTTATTTTAGTAATCATGAATCAAATATTTATCTTCGGAATCATAAACAACTATAATGAATATAATCAAGCAATTTGAAGTTTTTTAAATTTGTGTTGTTATAATTGTCTTCTCCATCATAATTGAACATATGGGATTGACTTCTAACTTGCTTGAATTGATTATAATTGCTGCATATGCATTTTTTGATGATAGAATACTGAATTTTGTTCAATATATGCATGTATTCAGGTTAGTAACAGAAATCATTAAGAAGAGGATTCACGTTACCATGGAGCATGTTAACTTCAACGTATACTGATACTAAGGAGTTCAAGCTGAGGAACTCAAGACTGAAGCTAAGCCAAGAGGTGAAGTCATCAGTATAAAGAAGCAGTCACAGAGTTTTATGGTAGAAGGTGCAACATTGGAAACTGTCGATCCCATTCCTTATGATGTCGTCAACGATCTTAATTCTTAAAGGTGTTTACTTTTTTGGTTTTGTTGCTGTTTTCTTACTTATTGCAAAGTTTTGCAGACATGGTCAGCTTATTTGGATGTACTTCATCCTCGTTAATTTTGCTTTTGGAAAGGAACTGCTATAGCAAATACGTTTGTTTTTAATTTTCATTTCATATTAGAAACAAGAGATATTTTCCAATGCAAAGTCATATGCTTTCGAGGATGTGTTATGGAAATGCGCTCCAAATGAGTGTTCATCTGATGCGTAGCTGCAAGAACATTGATATGTTAACTGAGCATTACTTAGCTGCAACAATATTGATATGCCTTTTAAGGTCCAGGAATCATGATTGACACTAGACACTGTGCTAGTGCTAGGCTTTTAACATCTTGAATTTCATAAACATATTGATTAGTTTGTAGCTTCCAGGTGAGTTTTTCTCAAATCATTTAGTTTTTGTGAGCATTAGTCGGTTGGGTATGTGAGAGTAATGGAGGTTTTAAATTCTTTGAGACTGAAAGTTACAAATGCATTAGTTGCTAGCTTTGAAGGATTAAGCAATAGCGGAATTTGAATTTATGAAATTAAAAAAAATATGATTGGACGTATTTTATTTATGTTTTGATATTATTTAAAGGTTATTTAATTAAATTATTTGCTTCAATTTTTATTTCACAGGTTATATATTTGGAAAAGGTAAAAAAATAAATGTTATGTTGTCCAAAATTTAAGACTATAAACTTTGATCTTTATAAAGAATTATGATTTTTTATAAAAATATTTATACTAAAAAAATAATGTTAAATTTTTAAATTTAAGAATTTTATATTTAGAATTTTTTTCTAAGTATTAATAGATATTTTTTTAAAATTTGTAATAAAAATTAATACAATACAGCGCAACACTAAATATAATATAATTAAAAATTAATACAATATAACGTAGAACTAAATCTTATACAATATTATTTTAATACAATACTATGTAATACAATATAATATAATATATTAATATTTAATTAATATAATATAATATAATAGTATGTTTAATGGTTCGATAATGATATACAAAAATTAAATGAAAAAAATTAATAAACTTATCCAATGGTGGGTTCCTGATGAGTAGGCCAACCATATCAGCACACAAATTTTTCTCTGATATATATTGAGGGACAAAATTTACCTGACAAAATAAATAAAATAATAAAAGACAGGATCTGTTTTATTTTCAGCAAGTTTCAGATAATGCAACTTGCTTAGTGGCCCAAAATGAATATAAAAGTAAATAAAATTAAAAAGATAAAGCATCTTAATTGTTGAAAATTATAAAATAAAATAACGTCACAAGCAAATGGTAGTCTGGTAGCGGTTTAAATTGTGAAGTGCTTGTTGTATGTCAGTTGTCTTCACTCTAAGGTACGCCCCAGCGGTCAAAAGAACTGAGGGTTTGATTGAGGTTATGATCTTTTGAAATTTGCAAATCTGTTTCTGGGTTCTTCAATTTAGTGGATTGCTGATTTGAGTTCGTTTACTTTCAATTTTTATTTATTTTTCCCGGTAACCACAAAGACTTGAGTGTTAGCTCAAAAAGCAAGGTATCCAATTCCAAGGTTCTATTTATTTATTTATTTTTGGTTTGATTTTGAGCCTGGATCGTTGTTGATATATATTGCTATATGAGTAGGTTTTTGGTATGTTTGCTGAAATGGGTAAAATTTGGTTCTTGAATTAGAGACTTGAAATTGTACAGGAAATCGTAGTTGTGATTGCAAGAAAGTTAATTATTTGATTTTGATATCAATCTGTGTGAAGCTTTGTGGATGATTGTGGAGGAAAAGAAATGATTTCTGGGTTTTTGAAATTCAAGGTTTGATGTTTCAATTTTTTGTACGTCAAGGATTTGGATGCTGAGTGTCAGTGATATTTGTAGCTAGTTTTGGGTATTAAGTCTAGTTCTGTCCATGATAATGGAGAAACAAAGCAGTTTTAGGACATGGACAATGGAGAAACAGCAAAGTATTTTCAGTGTCACCTTTGAAAAACAGCCTAGTATTCAAAGGGTTATGGAAGAACAGCAGTGTTTTCATGGTGTGCACACTAATAAAGTGCCCGGTGCTCGTGGAGTGATAGAGAAACAGCAGAGTTTTCATGGTGTAACTATTGATAAACAGCTGAGTACTTGTGATGGAAAAACAGGAGTTTTTGCAGTTTCATGGAGAACAGAAGAGTTTTCGCATAGTGACGGGGAGACAGCTGAGTTTTATAGGTGGTGGTCAGAGGAAGAAGAATAAGGATTTGCCAGGAAAAAGAAGTCACTTGCAGCTACACTTGCCAGCTTGAACTGGAATTTAAGTAAAGTTACAGAGATTTTGCAGGGTTGTGATTCTAGTGAAGCTAAGGAGTTGTTGTCGAAACAAAATCAAGAAGGCCAGACTCCCCTTTATGTGGCTGCAGAGAGTGGCAGATGGTTGAAGAGATGCTTCAACATATGAACCTTGAAACTGCCTCTATTGCAGCCAGGAATGGATATGATTCATTTCATGCGGCAGCAAAGTAGGGTCATCTTGGTAAGCTTCCAATCTGATTTTGCATTTTTTAATGGATATTCCTGTTAATATTATTTTTAATGCTTAAGGAAATTAGAAAATTGTTGGTAGCTACTGTAGATGAATTCGGAATAACAGTTGCTTGCAAGCATCCACATGTGTACGTGCTACTGAATACAAGTGACTTGAATGATTTAATATTCATTTGCAGTAAATGTTAAAAAAAATTTGAAAGGAGCTAACAAATTTGCATGCTTTCTACTGAAAGTTTTAGTTTCTTTGGAAGATTGCATGGGCACTAAATGTTAGCATGAATTTTTTTACTTTTATGGTATGTGAATGAATGCATGAAAGTTAATGCATGTAAAGAGTTATTGTCATTCATGCGTTTATTTGCATGCTATAAAAGTTAAAAAAATTCATGCCAATATCTAATGCCCATGCAAACTTCAAAATAAACTAAAACTTCCAAGGAACGCATGCAAATTTGTTAGTTCCTTTTCTCAACTTTACTACAAATGAATATTAAACTATTCATGTTACTTTTATTCAAAAAGTCTCCACTTTGATTTGAATAGTAGTAACTCCACCTTGACAATAAATCAGTTCGCCTTGTCCTTTACAGCAGCCATGGTTCTCAACATAGAGAATCACTATAGTCCACCTACTTGGGTACTCATACCATTTAGAATTAAACTATAAGACATGCCTAGTTGGATTTGGTCCTCGAGCGTGTCTGAGACAAAATTTGGCCATGATTGAACTTAAGATACCACTTGCTCTCGTGCTGTCTAATTTTGCTTATGGCGCATTTACTTCTTGGATTAGGGAATCAGAATTTGGAATGAAAATGATTGATAATAGTTACTTACTAAAATAGAAGTGGGAATAAGAATGAAAAATGTGAGGCCCACATGTTTTTTGGATTAAGGAATGGGAACTTTATTCCTATGTGGGGGGAGCAGGGTGGGAATCAAGTTCCCATCCCTTGAGCTCCTCCCCATTTTACCCTCATCCCAATTTCATAATTCTACTTTTATCCGCAATTAATTTTATTATGTTACATTATTGTTATTGTTATTTTTCTAATTTTTGTAATTGTTGTTAATAATAATAATAATAATAATAATAATAATAATAATAATAGTAATAATACGAGTACTATTGACTAATGGTAATAAAACGAATAATTAATAGTGATAATTTTAAACATAATAATAATATTATTAATTAATGATAATAAAATTAATGATGATAATAATGATAATGACAACGACGACGACAATATTATTATTATTAATAATTAATTAATTAATTAATTAATTAATAATAACAATGATGATGATGACAACGATGACGGCGACAATAATAAATTAAGGTCATTTTAATAACTTATAGCAATCTATTATGATTTCCATTCTCCTGTTTTATTTCAATTATCATTCTGATTCCAGCCCATTCTGATTATCAATTCGTAACCACAACATTAATTTCTCATTTTCTCTAGAGTATGTTCACTCACCTGTTTATAGCTTCATTATTGTGCCACTAATTGGAGTCAATCTGCAGGTAAGAAATTTGTCGGGTGTTTCTTGAGAAATTAATTTCAACATGTAAGGCAGAGAGTGACATTTGGGAAACAGTTTGGAGAGGAGTTGATTTATTTTTGTGAATTTTGTTCTCTAATTTGGTGTATATAGTTTAATTTAATGCCATCTGTGTAGTAGAAATTAACACTTCGTAGAATTCCATTTGTTCAGTAAATATCTAGGTAATTTGTTGCTGTAGCCTGTGGGCTATCTCATTATCTTCAGTTAATTTGTGTGGGTGTTGGATTGGTGGTTCAACTGATAGAATCTCTTATGGAAGAAGAGGTCTGAAGTTCAAATTAATCTAGCTCACTTGTAAAGCAATTAATTTTTTACTGTTAATTGGTTCAAAGGGTGCAGAAAAACTCTTTATGATAGAATAATATGTTGATGTACTTGTGTTTTAGGAAACTTGCAAATTTTGAAATATTCTACTTACAGGACTTCTATTTTAAAATATTTTCTAGACAAGCATCACCTTATGTGAGTTATGCAGATTATTGAGTAAAAATTCAGGTGAGTGATCGGCAGTTAATTGGAAAAAAAAAATAGTTAAATACCTGGTTCTTGGAGTCATCTATGTAAGATAACCCAATTACAAGGTTCTTAGATGAGGCTACTCATTTGGGTTTGGTCTTGCATGCTTGAGCTTCCTCCTTATGGGTTTATTGTTATAGACATACGCGTTACTCTATAAACTACATTTTGCTATCTTTCCTCTCCAATGCAAAATTGTGGAATTTTGAAATAACAACCTGTATACATAAAATAAGAACTAGAAAATAAATAAATGATCGACATAGAGTTGCTTTCAAGCCACAAGAATGTAAAATATGAATGAAAAAGCAATTTTCAAAAATAGTCTCCCATCAACACAATTGGTGTTACTATTATATATATTCGCCGTTGCTGTCAACATGTCAATCATAGTTGTATATTTTTTTCAGCTTCATAATTATTTGTTCTTGATTAGTTGTAATTAATCTCCTATCAACTCGATGGATATAATATTTTGCAACCACGACTACTAGCACCATTGGTAATTGTTAACTTATTGCATTTCTCTAAATCTAAACCGATTGATGGAATTTATGGAAAAGATCAAGCAGAGGACCAATATGATATGGACAGATGATAAAATTTTATTGGTAATAACTTGCTCCTCAAGGTGTCCATGAACATAGAAGAAAATAGACAACACTGGTACAATTTTTCACAAGAGGGAATTGAAAGAGGATAATCATGATTAGAATACAAGTACAATGGATATTTTTCTAGACATATCAAGATTAAGAGCAAGGGGAGTAGAGCGTTGGCACAAGATGAAGAGGTAATTTCTTATGAACCACTAGCCCATTAACTTCAGACATATCAAAATTCTCCTCAACTTCACCAAGAGGCAAATTCCAATCAAACCAGTACAAAAGGTTGGCCATCACATACTCAACTGCAGCTAACGCAAATGATATCCCTGGGCATCCTCTTCTTCCAGCACCAAAGGGGATAAATTGGAAGTCTCGGCCTTTACAATCCACCGGGTTAGCGAAAAACCTGTCTGGCAAGAAATCTTCTGGCCTGTCCCAAACTTGGGGATCTGTTTGAATTGCCCATGCATTTACAATCACTCTAGTTTTTGCAGGAATATCATAACCTCTCCATTTGATACTCTCTGCCATTTCCCGCGGAACCAAGAGAGGAGCTGGTGGATGTAACCTCAGAGTTTCTTCGACAACACATTTCAAATAGTCCATCTTCTCAATTTCCTTCATGTCTATATTTAATTTCCCTTTTGCCACACTTCTAACCTCTTCTCGAACTCTGTTCATACTAGTTGGATTTTTCACTAGCTCTGCCATTGCCCACTCTAGTGTTGTTGCAGTAGTCTCAGTTCCTGCTACAAACATGTCCTGAGAATGTGAAACATGAAAAACCTTTAGTATTGATGTATGTTTATGTATATGCAAGAGCGCGCTTTTGCGTGCATGATGTATGTAAAAGATGTAAAAATATAGAGAGCTAATAATTTTTTCTTTTTTTTGAAAAGGAGAGAGCTAATAATTAAAATAATTAAGACTAGCTGGTTGAGAGGAAGGACAGACAAGGATAATTGCTTTAAGATTGTCCTGAGAGAGCTCTGCCCCAAGCATGCCATCCTTTCGAAGTTGGAGGAGTATATCCACAAAGTCTTTTTTATCAGATTGGTCATCATCATGCCCACTTCCTTTTGATACCTTGTTCGTGTGCTCTTCAATCACCTGATCAAGCAAAGCGTCAAATGCTCTAGCAGTTGCGTTGAGACGACCAATGAATCCCGAGAGAACATCTAACCATGCCAAAGATGGAAACATATCTCCCATACAAAAGGCAGCAAGCTGCTCTTCCAGCCTTCTTGACAACTCTCCCAGCTTATTGCTGTCTCCAATATTTTCTTCTTCTTCATCAACTTTCTTCCCAAGAACGCAGAGGGAAACTATATTGCTGGAAGCAGTCAGTAGCATCTCTGTTAAATTAAGAGGACCTCCCTTATTAAGACACGAGAGGCGAATTTTAGTTACCAAACTTGAAACTTCATCATCTCTAACATACTGAAATGATTGCACTCTCCTCACACTCAAGAGTTGAAGAATACAAATCTTCCGAGCTTGTCTCCAGTACTCGCCGTAATTAGAGAACGTGATATCTTGGCATTCATATACGAGGATGTTAGCAGGTGTGGTTTTGGGCCGGTTCGAGATCACAATGTCATGAGTTTTAAACATCTCACCAGCCAACTCAGCCGATGAAACCACAAAGGTTGGAGAATTGCCAAAGTAAACGAACATCAAAGGGCCGTACCTCTCCGAAAGAGCTTTGAGAGAGCGATGAGGGAGAGTTCCCAGAAGCTGGTGAAGGTTGCCGAGAATGGGGAGCTTTGGTGGGGATGGAGGTAAGTTGAGATGGTTACTACTACGTCTGGTGATTTTCAGCAACTGCACAAGTGTGAGCAAGAGGATAAGAAGAAGAAGAAAGATGGACAGAGGAGGGTTGTAAATTTCTGATATGCCCATAAAAGGCTGCAGCAGTTGGTTCATCAGGACTGATACCAGAGCCATTTCAGGGTGGGATTCCCCAACTTAAGCTTCAGTTGGGGTTTGCACGTTGAATTCTCAACTCTATCAAGCTTTTTAATTACGCGATTAATCCTTTGTAGCGGATGACATGGATTGAATAGACTGACATCAACGTGCCCACTTCCGCAATAATTAGGGACGGCTTTAAATATAGGTGAATTAGGTAATTGTCTAAGGCCTCACATTGTGGCCACCAAGTCCTTAAATGTTAGAAGATCTTTTTTTGTATTTCTTTAATATAATCAAATTATTTTTTTTAATTTACTTATGATAAAAAAAAGCCTATTTTTAGGCATATTTTAATTGATAATTATCTTACACTTAAGATTTTTTTTACACAAATTTTATATTTGATAATCTTAATATTAAAGAGCTATAATTAATAGTATTAATTATTAACTCATTATTAGTTTTTCAAGAAAAATATTAAAAAATTCTTTATTTGTTTAAAAAAACTTGATTATTTAATATTAAAAATTTATTCCACTCTTCTCTTTATTATATTTATTTGTTCACTTTTGAAGGAAAAAAAAAAATAGTTTCTTGAAATAATGGTTTGAGGGAATTAAATTTTTTTAAATTACTGTTCTTTTTCGAAATTTCTTACCATCTTTATTGATTGTTGATATTCAATATATAATTAAAAATTGATTAAATTTTAAATTTTTTATTGTTTTGAGTATTAAAACTATTAAATATAAGCAGGCCTCATAAAACAAATTCGCCTAAAGTCCCTAATACTTTAGAGCTAGTCCTAGCAATAACTGAAATTAAAGTTGTAAGAAAACTTAAGTATGATTTTCTTATGCAAGTGTAACATAATATGTCCATAAAAAATTAAGAACAGAAGTTTAGAATTGAACCTCTAGTCATTGAAGTATTTTGCTCTTGATTTTAATATTTCTGAACCCTCTGTAATTAATAGTGATGGTGTAACATAAATTTTTTACTTTAATTACAGGCCTCAGAGACAAATAATTTCAACATTACCCTTTTATTTCATCTTTCCTCAGGGACAAGTTTTAATTGCCCTTTTATTTCAACATTAGCCACGTGTTCAACAAAAGTACCAATACAAAATCAATGAAAGTCCGTGCACGTAAAAGAATTCTTGACTTTCATGCATTAATTTATATAAAATACATGCCATTACTTGATGCTCATGCAAACTTCCAAAAAATGAAAACTTCAAGTCAAATGCGTGTAAATTTGTTAGTTCTTTTTTTAACTGTTTTTCAACTTTTGCTGCAATTGAATATTGAGGTATTCAAGTCACTTTTATTCAAAAAATCTCCACTTACTTGAATGGTAGAGTTCTACCTTGACTATAAAACTAGTTCACCTTATCCTTTACAGCAGCTATGATTCTCAACATAGAGATCCACCATACTCCACCTACACGGGCAACCATAGCACTTAGAATTAAATTGTGAGACATCCCGGTTGTATTTGGTCCTCGAGTGCGTCTAATTCAAAATTTGGCCATGGTTGAGCTTAAGATACTACTTGCTCTCATGCAGGCTAATTTGTCTTACTTTCTTACTTTCTTCCGAGTATGCTCATTCACCTATTTATAGCTTTATTACTGTGCCAGAAGATGGAGTCAATCTGCAGGTAAAAAAATTGTGAGGCGTTTCTTGAGAAATTAATTTCAATATATAAGGCAAAGAGTGACAGTTGAGAAACAATTTAGGTAGGAGATGATTTATTTTTGTGATGTTTGTTCTGTAATTTGGTGAATATGGTTTAATGTAATGCCATCTGGATAATAGAAATTAATACTCGTAGAATTCGATTTGGTCAGTAAATATCTAGGCAATTTGTTGCCGTAGCTTGTAGGCTATCTCATTTCATCCTCAATTAATTTTCGTGGGTGTTTGACGGTTGGTTAAATGGATAAAATAATCTCTTATGGAAGAAGAGGTCTGTAGTTCAAATTAATCCAGCTCACATGTAAAACAATTAATTTGTGAGTGTTAATTGGTTCAATGGTTACATAAAATCTCTTACGATAGAAGAATATGTTGATCTACATGTTTTTTATAAAACTTGTAACATTTTGAAATATTCTATGTACAGGACTTCTATTTTAATATATTTTCTGAACTAGCATTACCTTATAGTGAGCTATGCAGATTACTGAGTAAAAATTGAGGTGAGTGATCAGTGGTTAATTGAAAAAAATAGTTAAATACCTCGTATTTGAACTCCTCAATGTATAACAACCAAATTACAAGATTCTTAGATGAGGCTACTCAGTTGTGTTGGGTCTCGCGTGCTTGAGCTTCCTCCTTATGGGTTTATTATTATAGACCTACCTTTATAAACTAATTTTGGTCCCTTTACTTTCCAATGCGAAATGATGGTAGCTTTAAATAAAAATCTGTATCTGTAAAATACGAATTAGAAAATAAATGAATGATCAACACAGAGTCGCTTTTCAAGCCACAGGAATAAAAAATAAGAACTAAAAATAATTTTGACAAATAATCTCCCATCAACACGATTGGTGTTATTATTATATAAATTCGCCTTTGCTGTCAACATGTCAATCGTATTTTATATTTATATTCGTATTATCAGCTTCATAATTATTAATTCTTGCTTAGATGTATTTAATCTCCCATCAACTCGATGGATGTAACATTTTGCAACCACAACTACTGATGTAACACTCCAAATCTAACACGTGCGGAGCACGTATAGAAGGAGGTTATTTACAAATCGTAATCCTTATTCATAAATTCCAAACTAAAATACCTCAAATTCTTATTCAAATAAATCCATAAATTTATACGTCTAACACTAAATAATCTCTCCCAAAACATAACAATAACAAAAGTCTCAAACTCTAAATTACAAGTTCATAACAAAAATAAACTAAAAAGAAACATGAATCTGTTCCTTTTCTTATTCAAATAGCAAACGAAAACGAAATCTCTAACTCCAAAGCTAAGCACACCTCTCAAAAAGAATTTATTCTGCAAAAAGTAGTGATAATGGGTGAGCTGTCAACCAGGTAAGTAAATCAATTCCTAACATACTAGGCCTACCGATACCAAAAATATTTCAAGCATTCTTTTTAGTAAAACATATATCATAATTCATAAATTTTGTAAAATAACATATCACAATAAAGTAACATAAATTCATAGTAATTCAGAATATCAAAATTATGGTTACTTACAAAAGCAAATCATATATCACATACACAGAAAAATAAAAGGTTAGCTCATGTCACATAGTGTCACCTGATGTAAAATAGATGCATTTAACAAACATTTAGAGTTTGCACAACCAACAAATTCTGCTATTTCATTATTGGAATCAGAAATGATAGCTGAAAACATTGAAAGAAGAATGACACACATTTGAAACATCATATTTAACATTGACCACATGATTTTGAATAGAAGAGTTAGAGACATTCTTATTGGAGGAGATCAATAGCAATATGTATAGACATTTTTCAACTTTGCCCTATAGTATGATCAAATTCTTCACCTTGTCCTTCACAAAACAGAACTTATCAATAAATTCAACAACAATGTCATTATCTTTAGTTAATTGAGATATGCTTATAAGATTTTTGGTTATTTGCAGAACTAATAGTATATTATTCAGTTTAAGTGTAGTGGTGGAGTTTAATGAACCATGCACCCTAAGAGTAGCATTCACAATGTGTGTAATATTCAAACCAGTTCCATTACTAATGATAAGTTTAGATGTACCAGCGGAAAAGTCAGTGATCTACATATTGTTCATATTATTGAAATACTAACTAGGCAACCTAAGAGGAGGGGTGAATTGGGATTTTAAAAATTAAGCTAAGTAAGCCACACAACAATCCAATCTAATGCCTTAATAAATTCGAAAACAATAAATTCAATGAAAGCACAATAATAAATGAGCAAGGGAAGAGAAAGCAAACTCAAGGATTTTTACGTGGTTCGGCAATCCCCGCCTACGTCCACGCCTCCAAGCACACCGGACTTGAAGATTTCACTATCCGAATCTTTCCAAGGCTTCAAACATTTACAATTGACTTCAAGGTGTCAATGAACCTTTACAACAAGAGATTATATCTACAATCTCTTCACCCCAAGTGTTTCTCACACTTGTACACTCACAATTTAATGAGAAATGAAAATTACAACAATGAAACTCTCTTTAAGAGTGAATATATAAATTGAAGAACAAAGATGATTTAATAAATGATGATTTACGAAATTGAAGCTCAATATATATTGTGTGCACTTATTTTTGATGGTCAAGATTACTAAAAATGAATTGGTTTTGAGTTTCTATAGTTTGAGCTCAAAAACTAGCCGTTATGCACTTTTTGGTCATAACCGGCTTACCGTTTATGGAATCCGATTAGCCGCTTTTATGTTACCATTAAGGAAAAAATTTGAATTTCAGAATATCGGCATGCCGCTTTTCATATCCGATTAGCCACTTTTGAAATCCGGATTGCGAAATCCAGGATACTATATCGCCCAAAATCCAATTGCCGTTTACCATATTCGCTACAATGAAATATTTTTTAAATTTATAATTTGACCCCAAAATTTTATAAAACTATATTATAGCCCAAAACTTTATGAAAGCTTTCAAATATGTCCAATTTTAGAATTTCTAAATAATGCATTGTCAATCCTGAAATTATGATATGGCCCAAAATGATATGAAGCTTTTCAAATAAGTCTTTTTCCAAAATTTCAAGCAATACTTGTTGATTTCAAAGTTTTCAAAATTCTTCCAATTAAACTATAAACTTGAAAAACAACCAATTTCATAAAATCATTTTTCCAATATGAAACCTTTATAATGTGAAAATAATGATTTATTTAAAAAGAATAAAAAATAACTTGAGCTTAAAAGATTAATTATTCTTAATCTTGTTTGTTATCATCAAAATTCAACATTATGGAAACATATATGTTAACAATTATTTGTGAGACAGTAAGGAACCCCACTATCAAGGTACCAGTTGGCATAAGAAAGACCTTCCATGTCAGCCAAGTATACAGCTCTCGAATTTCTGTTTGGAGGTGGCATGTAGGCTTTAGAAGCAATAAACTCTTCCAAATTCCACTGGATGTCGTTTATTGTATGTTGATAACTCTATGAAATGAAAGTTATCATAACACTTTTAGACTTAAATCAAGATCACTTAGAGAGTAATTGACATGTTTTTATTAAATTTTCATTATGTTTTGCATGAACATCCATTTGAGTTTAATTTTTATAAAGTTTACTTGATTTCGAATAACTGTGTGTTTAAATCATATACATAATTGTAGGTAATTGGGAGCTCGATTTTCAAAGAAAGAATGTTATTGCAATGGGCTAGCAAAAAGAACAAAAGAACATAGCTGCAGAAGAAGTGAAACAAATCTGGAACAGTGCAGATGTTGTAGCCATTACTATAGCAACTGTTGATGTAGTAATCCTGAAGCATTGACAGAAAAGATTTCGCGTGAGATACTTTGCAGATTGTGATTTGGATTTTCTAATTTGGAAGATGCACGCCCTAAACTTCTGTTTACCCTAATTTTCAGTTATAAAAGAAACACACAAGTAAAGGAGAAAAAAGAGAGGTCGTCAACCAAAAACGAAAACTGAAAAGATACAAGAGAAAAAGATAATAAATTATGGAAACTAAGGGCTGCAACAAGCAGAATTTGTGGAGATCAATTAGGAAACTTAGTCTTTCTTATTCTTCCATTGTTTTCTTATTTATTTTTTAATCATGAAGATTATTTGATGGCTAAAACTCTTTTGTTTATTTTACTTTTGCAGATCATGAGCTAATTTAATTGTAGTTGAGTGATAGATAATCTTAATGGTTCCTTGATTGAATTTATATGTTGTTGCATGTTTGCTATAGCATTTTGTTTTGGTAAAGCTTATTCTATTCATTATTTCAGCTAACCACTCATTTAATGATACAAGCTAAGAAAAAGCCACAAAAGGGCATATCTTAGTAGAACATATTAGAGCAATACTTGGTTTTAGATTGAGTTTCTTGAGTTGAGTTTCATTTGATTTCAAAAGGGTCATGCTTAGTCTAAAATTAGTGATAAACTAGATATAGAGATTCACCTTGTAGGGTAAATAGAACCTAAGTGTGTAATGCTATATCTTATGTTGGCATAACAATTGGTCACTGTTAGGTTATATAGGGATATAAGACATCCAACAAGCGACAACTGAGGATACATAAGGATTTTGCCTAGTGCTGTAGTAGATGTCGCAGCAACTGCACCTAAAATTGCAAGAAATAGTGAAAACAATTAAGAGAGTTTAATCACTCAACTACTTTATTCCTATTGATTTTATCCTTGTATGAGACATAAGAGTTTGCTTTCCTGCATTTTATTTTAATTAATTAGTTTATTAGTTTAATTGTTCCTTCTATTTTCAATCAAGGCAAAATTGCACTGTTGAGATTGCTGTAGCAAATTTAATAACATCAATCCCTGTGGAGATGATCTTGAATACTTATCATTATATTACTTATTGTGTATACTTGCACATTGACATTAATAGCATATGACAACATATGTCTTGTTCTCATGCAGATTTGACAAGTTGGCTTAGAGGGATTCCATTGAGATTTTGAGTTTCCAGGTGCTTTTCCATTGTTAAAACCACCACTACCAACACTGGTGTTCCAGTTTCCTTCTCCTACTTGATTATCTCCTTGAAAACCTCTAAACTGAGAATTGGATCCAAAAGCATTACCAGTAAAGCTAGAGCTTGTATATCCTCCTTTATATCCATTATCATAAAAGTTTCCATTATTAACATAACCAGAGGTGTAGCCATAACTACCAGCACTTTTGTTTCCTTTTTTAGGTCCTCTATTCTATGCAAAATTAACTTTAAAATTATGTTTCACGTCCATATTAGCAAGCATTTGAGATTGTTGTTTAATTCTAGCTTCTTAAGTCAAAAGCATTGCATAAGCCTCATTAACATTCATTTTGCCAGCACTTACTTGTCCAGTAATGTAAGTAGCTACTGGGTTATAATCTAATCCTAAGCCAGAGAGTATATGCAAAATCAAATCGTCATTACTCATTTCACTTTCTGCTGCAGCCAAATAATCAGCTATGGTTTTCATTTTGATGAAATAATCAATTATTTTCATATCATCTTTCCTAGTGGAATTCACCATGTACATCAGATGTAGGAGTCTAGATTTTGATTGTGATCCAAATTGAACTTCAACAGCTTTCCACACTTCGAGTAATGTTTCTAGATTAAACACAATACTAATGATGCCTTCACTCATTGAAGAGAGCAAACCAACCGAACAACACTTGCTCATGTGATCTATGTGTTACATAATCTAGATTCTCCATAGATCTAACATTAGCACCAATTCCTTAAGTGATGTGAGTAGGAGGAGGATTAACTGTTTCATCAATGAGCTTCTCTAGTTTGTTACCACGTATTGATGTAAGAACCTGTGGTCACTGGATCAAATAATTTGATTGATCTAGCTTAATAGGTGTATTAAAGGTAAATGAAACATTTGTTGAATTAGCTGCAGCATTAGGAACTTGATTGGAAGAAGATGCAAGATTCATAGAGGCCATTGTTGACTCTGATACCAAGTTGAAAGAATCAATTTTAGTGTTTGGGAACCAAGAAAATTAATAAGAAGCAAAGAAAATGAAACTGAATCTGAAAACTTCTTTTTCACATTCATTCAAACTAAAGAAAAATATGTAGACATGAGCTATTTATATACAATGTTGAGCTGTAGCTAATAACTATAACTTCACTTAATTGCAACAAATTACAACTAATTAAGTTAACTATCACGTGCACAAGTAGTCAGGTAACTACCAGGTGCCAGTTGGCAGCTCATTTTGTCAACTCGTAACAGTATGCAATAGCTGCTGCAATCCCCTGCTTTGTAGCCACTGTAATCCTCTGCTTTGTTGACTATGCTGCACGTGTGTGCTCCCTTAACAACAATGGGCTGTAGATTTCTGATGTGTCCGTGAAAGGCTTCAGCAACTGCTTCATCAAGACTGATTGCAGAGCCATTTCGAGTTGGAATTTTACAATAATCTTCAATCGGGGTTCGTTATTCAATTCTGAACTCTGTCAAACCTTTTAATTAATTGCTTTGCCGTTATTAATTATTTTAGTTGTCATTGATCTCCAACTAACCCAATTGATATACTAATATTTTTGTCAACATATATAAATTATAATTTGTTTTCTTCACCATGCCAGCTAGCTTTCTAATTAGTAGTTCTTTAGTAGTTATAAACTAACACCTTACCGATTCATTGGCGTTATTATTTTTTTACTAAATTCCACATGTTTAAAGTAATTTTCCTCATTAATAACGTCATCTTGAGAAACTTAAAAATGATTTTAATCTCCCATGAAGTTGATTCATAATATTAATTATTATTTACTAGCATTTGTCGACGTATGGAAAATGTCCATGAACTTTGTCCTTTACTCTGAACTAAACTATCACGTGAAAGATTCCTTGACGACCTAGAGATTTGTTAAGCCCTTTTTTTTATAATTTTTAACGCTTGCGCTGCACGATTGCTAATCACTGCGCTCCAAGAAGATGATAAAATATGAAGCAAAAAAGAACGGTTGAAGGAGGTGGAAGAAGCAGAAGCAGAGGTCCCCCAAGCCAGCTTTAAAGTCTTAACCCAAAATCAGTCCCAAAAAAGGCCAAAATTTATGTCATGGAAATAGGCATTTCCACTCATAATACAAATTTATATGAGTTTCGAAGAATCATTTGGCATATGGGCACTTTCATTCATGAATATCAAGATTTATTTCTTATTTATATTTTCATTTATGAACTACCAATCATATGATTGCATCTGTTTGGATAAAAGGTATAGATTAGGAGAGTATCATAATTTGAAACAGAAATCATGGAAAAATAAATCACTAAATAACAACGAATACAATACATAATCAGGGATGGCAAAAATTCCCACGGGGACGGGTATCCTCGGAGATTTTCTCTATTCTGATAGGGTATAGGGATAATTTCATATCCAATTTCTTATTCGAGAAAGGGACGGAGAAATTTTTTTACCCAATTTCTTATTCGGGGAGGAGACGGGGATGAGGTGGAATCCCCATCTCCTACCCATTTCCCCATTTTAATTTTTTATTTTATTTTTTATTTTTTAAAATTACTAGTAAATAAATAATAAAATTTGAATTATAAAATTATAAATATTGGTAAAAATAAAAAATATTAAAATATTTATATTATTAAACTTTTAGGTCTAATTAACTAATTAAAGTCCTAAATTTTTATTTAGGACATTAAAAAAACCGGGTAAATTCTATTAGCCTAAAAAATTTATTTTTATTTTAATATTCATTAAATGTTTTAAACTTAAATCTATTTTTTATTTATTTTTAGATGTTATAATTGTCCGCAGCGAATCACAATTTTAATATATAATATAATATAATATAATATAATATAATATAATATTTGTTCTTGATTTGCTCCGACTTAACTATTGTGCTGTAAAGGGAATAGTCCACATTTATAAAGTGCCCACGCCACCATTGAAAAAGTTAATTTTGAATCTAAATTTGATTTTATTTGTAACAATTTTGTATTAGACTATTAATTTATTCACGATAGTTTGTAAAAGAAATTTGTATCCCTTACATGCTGCATTACTTACTAATTTAATGTATGTGACTTTTGTAATAGATATTAATGTAAGATATATTTCAAACTTTACTTTTATTTGAATTTTTTATTTTAATATGATTAACTCAAAATCAAAAACAAAAAATGTATTAGTTATTCGGGGATCCGGGACCCTTGGAGATCCCCTGTTATTATTCGGGGAGGGGATGGGAATTCTCTCAAGTAATTCTAACGGAGACGGAGAGGAGACGGGGACATACACAAAATATCGGAGATGGGTACGGAGAGATTGGTCCCCTCCCCTCCCCTCCCCTCCCCTCCCCATTGCCATCCCTATACATAATTACCATGTACATTTTGCTAGACAGATCAAGATTAAGGGTAAGGGGAGTAAAGTGTTGGCAAAAGATGAAGGGCTAATTTCTTATGAACCGCTAACCCACTAACTTCAATCATGTCCAAATTCTCCAAAACTTCACCACGAGGCAATTTCCAATCAAACCAGTACAATAGATTGGCGATCACATACTCAATAGTAGCCAATGCAAATGATATCCTTGGGCATCCTCTTCTTCCAGCACCAAAGGGGATGAATTGGAAGTTTTGGCCGTTCAAATCCACTGTGTTATTTAAAAACCTTTCTGGCAAGAAATCTTCTGGATTGTCCCAAACTTGAGGATCCCTTTGGATTGCCCATGCATTTACAAACACTCTAGTTTTTGCAGGAATATCATAGCCTCTCCATTTGAGATTCGTAGCTGTTTCTCGAGGAACCAGAAGAGGAAGTGACGGATGTAATCTCAGAGTTTCTTTAACGACACATTTCAAGTAGTCCATCTTCTCAATATCCTTCATGTGTAATTTTGATTTCCCTTTCACCACACTTCTAATCTCTTCCTGAGCTCTCTTCATACTAGTAGGATTTTTCACTAGCTCTGCCATTGCCCACTCTAATGCTGTCGCAGTAGTATTAGTTCCTCCTACTAACATGTCCTGAGAATTTGAAACATGAAAAAAGCTTTAGTCATGTGTGCGTGAATCGAGAGGTGTATAAAAGATATTGAAAGATCTACTAAATAAGACTAAGAGGGAAGGATAGACTAGTAAAATTGCTTTTAGATTGGCCCGAGTAAGCCCTGCCCCAAGCATGCCATCCTTTCGTAGTTGGAGGATTATATCCACAAAGTCTTTTTTATCAAATTGGTCGTCATCATCATCATTAATTTCTGATGATACATTGTTCATGTGCTCTTCAATCACCTGATCAAGCATATCGACCATTGAGTCCTGAAAGAGCATCTATCCACCCCAAAGATGGAAACACATCTCCTATACAGAATGCTGTAAGCTGCTCTACCAGCGTTCTTGTTACCTCACCAAAATTGCTCTTTCCATTTTCTTCTTCAACTCTCCTCCCAAGAGCATAGCGGGAAACTATATTGTTGGTAACAACTAGTAGCATCTCTGTTAGATTAATAGAGCCTCCGTTGAGGCATAAATTTCGAATTTTATTGACCAAACTTGAAACTTCATCATCTCTAATATGCTGAAAAGATTGCACTCTTCTCACATTCAAGAGTTGAAGAGCACAAATCTTCCGAACTTTTCTCCAGTACTCGCCGCAATTAGCGAACCCGACATATCGGCATTCATATAGAAGGATGTTAGCAGGTGTGGTTTTGGGCCGGTTCGAGATAACAATGTCATGGGTTTTAATCATTTCACTAGCCAACTCAGCCGATGAAACCACAAGAGTTGGAGAATTGCCAAAGTAAACGAACATCAAAGGGCCGTAACGCCCCGAAAGTGCTTTGAGAGAGCGATGAGGGAGATGAAAGAGAAAATGAAGTTGTTTGTTTCTAAGGAAAGTTATTTTTCAGAGAAAAGATCACGTTTATTTCTTATTGATTTTTTCTTAACATTTACAATTGAATCAACTCAACTTATATACACGCACAAGATCACAGCTTGAGCTAATTACATTCAGTTACACACACATACGAAATGACTGATAACAAGCTTAACTATCTTGAGCTGATCTGGCAACTTGCTTAACTAACTCTGATGAGCTGGCAATGCTGAGATGTTTGACTGACTGAGACTGAAGCTTCTTCTCCTTCTTACTCATACTCTCTGTGAGCTCAGCATATTGAACTTCCTTAATAGCCCCCCTCAAACTCAAGGGGCAAGGCTGCACATTGAGTTTTGATCTTAGATAATTAAAATGGACAAACGAAAGAGGTTTTGTCATGATATCGAATGTCTTTGAATTTTCAACTCCCCTGCAATCACTTTGTTTCTGATGAAGTGTAAATCAAGCTCGATGTGTTTAGTTCTAGAATGGAAAACAGGATTATGAGCAAGCTCAGTGGCACTGGTATTGTCACACCAGACAGTAGGTATCTCTGAACAACATAAACTAATTTCAGAAAACAAAGATTGTAACCAGCTGATCTCTGCACTAGCTGAAGCTAGTGCTCTGTACTCACTCTCAGCACTAGACCTAGCAATGACTGATTGCTTCTTGGATGACCATGAAATCAAATTATTACCTAAGTAAATGCAATAGGCTCCAACAGATTTTCGATCATCTAAATCACAAGCCCAGTCTGCATCAGTGAATCTAGTAATCTTCATTTCTCCATTTTGAACAAACTTAAGTCCATAATCTTGAGTAGACTTTAAGTATCTAAGCACTCTCTTACAGGCTATAAGATGTTGCATTGTAGGACTTGAAACATACTGACTCAGCTTGTTTACAGCAAAGGCAATTTCTGGCCTTGTTAAAACCAGATACTGCATCCCTCCTACAATGCTCCTGTAATGTGTAGCATCAGCAATATATTGTCTTAGATATCCTTGAGCTTCCTTCTGCAGCTTAATTCCAGTACTCAGAGGTGTGTCAATCTCTTTACACTCAAGCAACTGAACCTTAGTCAATAAATCTCTTATGTACTTCCTCTGAGATAGATAAATGCAATTTGCATCATATAAGACTTCTATGCCAAGAAAATAAGAGAGAGTACCCAAATCCTTTAGTGCAAAAACTGCATTGAATTTAGCAATAAAAGATTCTAGCTCTGCACTATCTGGTCCTGTGATTAAGATGTCATCAACATAAATCAGTACCAATATCATATATGAGCTGGTTTTCTTGATGAACAGAGAAGTGTCAGCTCTTGAGTTTTCAAAGTCCCACTGTAACAAACAACTTCTTAACTTTTCATACCAAGCTCGTGGAGCTTGCTTGAGACCATAAAGTGACTTATGGAGTTTACACACAAAGCTTGGTTTTTGACTGTCAACAAACCCTGCTGGCTGATCCATAAAAACTTCTTCTGTTAACTCCCCATTAAGGAAGGCATTATTAACATCTACCTGCCTGATTTGCCGTTGATTCATAACAGCCAAACTAATCACTACTCTAACAGTAGCTGGTTTTACCACTGGGCTGAAAGTTTCAAAGTAATTTACCCCTGCAATTTGTTGAAAACCCTTAGCAACTAATCTGGCCTTGTACTTGGCCAGACTTCCATCTGAGTTATGCTTAACTCGGTACACCCACTTGTTTCCAACAACCTTCTGACCATCAGACCTTGGAACTAAAGACCATGTATTGTTCTTGAGCAGAGCACTATATTCTTCCTTCATAGCTTCAAACCATTTAGGATTCTGCATAGCTTCTTCTACAGATTCTGGCCCTTTATGAATAAGAGCTACATTGTAGGGCTTAGGTTTGAAAATGCCAATCTTACTTAGGCCATAGAATGTTGGGAGACAATTTAGCACACTAGGTTTTAGTTCAAAACTTCTAGCAGCTACATTTGGGTATCTTATGTATGATGTGCTCAAATTAGCTAAGGGACTAAAATAGTCCTTAAATGGCCTCTCCTGTGGTGCTTGTAAATCCATTCCAAATTTATTTTTAATGTGCTTTTGTGTGCGAAGTATTTTTTCTAATTCAAGGTCTATAGGTTCAAGATTACGAAATAATGATCTACGACCATGCATGCAAAACAAATAAAATAAAAATAAAGATGAGAACAAACAAATAAAAATAAAGAACAGAGAGAAATTACGATACTAACCTTATTACGCTGTTACAACCTTTCTATAAAAACACACTAAAGCAAATATGTGAAATAAATTAACTAAAAGTAAATTAATAAGAAAAAAATTACAAAGAAAAATAAATTGAAAATTAAATTACAGAATTTTAAAGAAGAGAAAAAAATAAATAAAATTCTTAACTCAATATGTAAATTCACTCTTTTTTTCTTTTTTTTTTAATAAAAAAATACAAGAAAATAATTTAAAAGAAATTATTCACAAAAATTAATTCTATGAATTAAAATTACTTATCTCCCCGGCAATGGCGCTAAAAACTTGTTGTGTAAATTTTAATGTACTCGCAAGCGCACGAATCTATTGTAGTATAGATCAATAGTGACGAGTGTCGATCCCACGAGGAGGTAGATTTTAATTGTGTGTAGAATTAATTTTGTAAATGGGTGATTGGATTTGTGGTGGAAATGATTTGGAATATGCTAAAACTTAAATTAAAATGGCGAGAATAAATTCTAAAATTGGAATTGAAATGGCGAGAATAAATTCTAAAATTGGAATTGAAATGGCGATAATAAATTGAAGAGAATTCTATTGAAATGACGTACTTGGGTATCTGGATCCGTATCAACATGCATCATGGGCTAAATAATCCTTATTAATGTTAATTAAATCATGAGGGGAGAATCCACACCTCATGAACCACACTCTAATTAATAAAATAATAATAACCTTATACTAGAGAGGCGGTATCTAGACAAGATTATTATTATTTGTCGACGAGAAGTCAAAACATCCACAAAAACTAGAGGGGAAGAGAAAATAAATTTACCAAATTAAGCCCATGACACATGTTGAGACTTCACCTTCAACCCAAGCTTAAAAGAAAATTAGCTACTCATAATTGAACTAAGGGCAAAATGGGAATTTATTAAAATATGTAGAAAATACAAGATGGAGAGGGAATTACAGAAAATGGAGTCCAAAAATGGATTCAGAGATATCAAATTAGGGGGGAGGCCCCCTTTTTATAGATACATGGAGTAAATCATGGCCATCGGATTAAAAACAGTTTGGACGCTCAGGATTGCGCCACGTCATTAGTCAACAGTCAGCGGTTTGACCACGTGGATGAACAGTAACACGGTTTGACCCAGGTGAACAGTGACACGGTTTGGTTGAAAATAATCCTGTGTGATGCATGTATCGTACGCGAGATTTTTTCGATATCGCCACGCATAAGAATTTTAGCCTAACAGGATCGTGACACCTCATCAGTCAATGCCACGTCATCGTCTGTCTATGTGAACAGTGTCGTGAACAATAACGTATACAGTACCGTACACATGAATAGTACCGTACATGTGAATAGTGCAATTTTTCCTTTTATGCTCCTCCTAAGGTTTTCGACCGTCCTGAGTTCAAAAGTGATGTCCGTTTTGCCGTATGATCTCTCCTTTATTGTGAAATAACTATAATAACCCTAAAATACATAAAATACTTAATTAAAATAAAACACATGTAACTAAATCACAAGAAGGTTAAATACATAAAAGTAAGGGTTGTTAGTAAGACTTGAAATGTAAAATTATGGTTTTCTCCTTTATAAATATGCATTTTCTAACACTCAACACAGGGCAAAATTTATTTTGCATCCTCAGCTGTAACATGTTAGACCTCTCATACCTTCAAATATCCTAACAATAACCAGTTGCTATTATACTTAAGGCATGACATTATAAGCGTCTTCTCTCTCTACCCTACAAGGTGAATACCTATGTCTAGTTCTTCACAAATCTTAACTCCAAGTATAACCTTTATGGGATTATCTTAACTTGAACCATTACATAGGTGGTCAACCGAAATAATAGTTATAATCAAAGCTATTAGAGTAAAATGCTACAGCAATTATATAGCAACTCATAAGAACAGTCAAAAACTCATTTAGATTGTTTGTCACTCAACCATAAGCAAGTTTAGTTCATACATTGAAAAAGAAAAACAAATAGCAAAATATTGGTTATGGAATACATCGGTTCAATCAAGAGTAAAGAAAAGAACAAATGGAGAACGATAAAGATTAAATCCAAATAACTCTGCTGGATTCTTTTCTTATGTAGAACCGGTTCCCTTGAATTCTAATTGTTTTCCTCTTTTTCCCTTGATTTTTTCAATGTTAATTCCTTGCCGCCGTTTTATGTGATGTGCGTCCCTTTTTATAACTAAAAACTAAGGTAAACAAAGACATAGGGCGTGCATAAGTCAAATTAGGAAACTGCAGATTGCTATCCCATGCTAATCTTTCTCTGTCGTTGTTCCAGGATTGCTACAGTAATGAGTTCTCCCTCAACTGCTACAGCACAGCACTGCTCCAGATTTTATTTCACTTCTTTGGTGGTCATATTCTTCCTCCCTTTTGCCATCCTACTGTATCTGCATCCCTTCAATGAATTATAAGCTTTTGAAAACCTACAGTTGTGCATATGTTTTGAGCACAAATTACTTTAAATCAAGCAAAACTTATTAAGACTAAACTAAAATGAATATTTATGCAAAATGTAACAAAAATGTAATAAAAACATATCATTTACTCTCTAAGTGATCTTGATTTAAGTCTAGAATTGCCATAATAACTCTCATTTCATGGAGTTATCAGTTTTCTCTTGTTTTATTTCTCTATTTTTTTCTCTCTAATGATAGCCTCACTTTTTCTTTGTGTTTGTGCTCTTTTTATAGCTTAAAATTAAGGCAATTGAAGGTTGAGGGCGCGTATCTTCCAAATTAGGAAACTCCAACTCGCAATATTCTGAGTATCTCATGCCGAAATTTTCTCTATCAATGCTCTAGGAATGCTACAACAAAGGTGCTACAACAATATTGCTACAATAACAACTTCAGCATCTACACTGTTCCAGACTTGTTTCAATTCTTTTCTAACCAAGTTCTTTCCTTATCTTTACAAGCCTATCGCAGCTGCATTCCTTTCTTGAATTTTGAGCTTTCAGTCACGTACAATTATGCATATAATCTAAGCACATAATTTATTCTAAATTAAACAAAACTTATTAAAAGTAAACTAAAATGGATGTTCATGCAAAACATTATTAAAATGAAATAAAAACATGTCATTTACTCTCTAAGTAATTATGATTTAAATTTAAAAGTGCCATGATAACACTTATTTCATAGAGTTATCAACAACCTTCACTAAGCTCTGGGAAATCTCCTTTATTGCTCTCTCAAAGCTTTTTTGGAGTGGTACAACCGTTTAATGTTCGTGTGTTTTAGCAAGTCTACAACTCTTGGGGTTTCATGAGCTGAGTTGGCTAGTGACATGATTAAAACTCATGACACTTTTTTCTCGAACTGGCCCAAACCCATAACTGCTAATATCCTCTTATATGAATGCCAAGATATCGTGTTCTCTAATTATGGCAAGTACTGGAGACAAGTTTGGAAGATTTGTGTCCTTAAACTCTTAAGTGTGAAAAGAGTGAAATCATTTCGGCATGTTAGAGATGAGAAGTTTTAAGACATATTTGTAGGAGGAAGTGAGGAACTGATAGTATGTGACAACACTAGAGTAGGCAATGACAGAGCTAGTGGAAAATCCAACTAGTATGAAGAGAGCTAGGGAAGAGGTTAGAAGTGTGGCAAAAGAGAAATTTGTTGATTATAAAATTTAGATCAACTATGTGCTTGGGAACGTGAAGATCAGTCTCAAAGTTCTCTTTGAGTTAATGCGGCTTGACTCTTGAATTGGAATGCTTTAATTTGCAAAACAAAAAATCATAAGGGCACGTGGATGCTTAAGTCATAAAGGAGATGAGAGACTTTTAGTTTTGTTAATTCTTTTTTCTTATCTCCAAATTATACTGCCTTACCTTGTAATCGTGAGTTTTTTTTTTAATCTCACCCACTTTGCCATGCCTAACTTCCTCTTAAATTCTGGTCTTATGCCTTTTCCACTATTGTTTACTTGTTTAACCGTCTACCCTCATGTACTACCTTTGTCCTCTCTTTATGAAAAGATTTTTGGCTCTTCACCAAATTACTCAAAGCTTAGAGTATTTGGTTGTTTATTTTGCCTTTGGCTTAGACCCTATTCCTCTTACAAGCTTGACATTCATTCCAAACCATGTGTGTTTCTCAAGTACTCTCTAACTCAAAGTGTTTATTTATGTTTTGATCATTCCATATCAAGAATTGTTGAGTCTCATTATATTAAGTCTGTCGAGTCGATGTTTCCTTTTGCTCCCATTTCTAGTCAATCACCATGTCCACAACCTCACACAATTGATACACGGATCCCTCCAATTATTACTATCCCCAATCAAGTATTGTCACTCTCCCCTGTCTGATGAGGCAAATTCCTAACTGCATTTGTGTGATGCTCCCCCAATTGTCATCATCGCCACATAATTTACACCTGCTCCTGTGTCTCAACAGCCACCCTCATAAACTCCTCCCACTTTCACTGACTCTGCACTTTTGAGTTAACCTCTACAGAGACCTATATCTCAATTCTGCCAAACTTCTATAGAAACAACTCCCGTCTGTTCTCCGAATCCAACCTTACCTCTACTTTCATCTTCCTCTCACCAAGCTCTAATTCATAACATGACTACTAGTTCAGAAATTAAACCTTTCCACTCAACTTTCTCCCTCTATTGATCTTGAACCCACCTCTATGATCCAAGCCCTTAAATCCAAAATGGCATCGAGCCATGTCTGAGGAATATGATGCTCTAGTTCAAAATGGGACATGGGGCTAGTACCCTCTATTTCTAGTCACAATATTCTTGGTTGTAAGTGGATTTGTAGAACTAAACATCATTCTGGTGGTTTTATTGACATGTTTAAAGCTTGTTTAGTGGCCAAAAGATTTCATCAATGGCCCAGTGTTGACTATCATGATACTTTCAATTATGTTGTAAAAACGACCAGTGTTCAACTAGTTCTTAGCCTTGCTATTAATCGCGAATGGTCTCTCCGTCAACTTGATGTCAACTATAATGCCTTCAGATTCTCTTTATTAATAATTATGGTAATTCTTAGTAATTTCTTTTGATTGGTTTATTAAGAGACTTTTGAGAATGATTCTAGGCTTTTCTAATTTACTAGAGTTATTAAATACACAAGGCATATGTGCTTGCTTTTTTACTTGCATTTGTTATGTATTTATAATTTATATTTAGGCAATGGCTACCTTAGAACTGCTCTAAGGTAAAGCACAAATTACAGCCACATGCACAAAGTGATAAATAGTAAAAAATACATTATAACTTTGATCATATAGTTATGAAGATATATTTTATCTTAGAGCGGTTCTAATATAATTCGACCCTTATATTTATCATAAAAGCTTGCATTTATTCAAAGATACAATTATGAACATTCATAATTACCTTTTGGTAAGCTTGTCATATATTTATTGTTACGTTATTAAAGTTTCTGAAACTTACTTTAATTTATTGTTATATTTATTAAAGTTTTCTTTGTTTATAATTACACTCATTAAATTTTGCTTTTATTTATTATCATTTTATTAAAGTTGCTTTATTAAAGCTTTCTTTACATGTATATTTGCATTTATTTATTTGTTTGCTTTGTGTTTGTTAATGCTTGGTTCAAAGCCCGGACTTGAAAGAAAGAATATAGATTTATTCAACTTCTTTCATTATTCATCTTCTTTCTCTCTTAACTCCAAGTTCTAAATTCTAAATGTCTTATAGTAACCTTCTCCATTTCTACAATTGAGTTAGAGAACTTAGCTTAATTGAAAGCTTCTTGATTGGTGGCCCTTTATTGTTTATGTTTTGATTGTTGTGAATATATGCATTATTTGAAACGCTAGTTGTATGAAACATGTATAGAAATTTCTGGACAGTATGAGTATTTTGTATTAAATCATGGCCATGTAAAAATGATTTTTGAGAATAACCTTATCTTTCTGTAATCTAGACAAGCAAGGCTTATTGAATAAATTTTATTTCATAAGATTTGACTTTGTTTTTATTTTATATGGATTTTTGAAACTAACACTGTTGCACTGGAAAACTGTGGTTCTAGCAGAACAACTAAGTTCCCAAAATTATTTGTAGTGTCAAATGAACTCGAAAAATTTTGAACTTTTTAAGTAAGGTTAATATATTTGTATAGTACTTCCAATTTTAGTTTCATAATTTTTTGGTTAATATTTAATTTTATAAAATCCTAGAACGCATTCTGTTTTAGTTAAGGCACTATGAGACAGTTTTGAATTTGTCATGAAACAAATCGTTTTGAAATTGCTTTTAGCACTAGTTCATTCTGAAATTTTTATGGGAGATACTTATGGATATCTACCATAATTCTGCATAATGTTATGTCATTCTAATCTTTAAATTAAGAGTTACAATTTAAAGAATCAGACCTATTTGATTTAAGTTAAAGGATCATGATATTGGAATAAGTTCTTAATAGTTACACCTTGAATCCTTTAAGGTGTCTGAGGCTGATTGAAAATTGTTCTGTCATTTTTGTATTCATTTTTCATATGTAGCAAATCCTTTAAGGTGTTTAAACTACTTCTTTTGTCAAGGTAAGCAACTCTATTCCTATTGTACTTGATATCTAGTGTACTGGATATGTTTGATAATTTTGATATTTCAATATAATTATAAGTACATTTTTTTTCTTAGTTCTTCGCAACAAAATTAATTTATGTAATTGTTTTCAAATCTAAAATTTGTGTTATTTTTATGGTTTTAACAAAATATTATAAATGCCTTTAAATGTGTAATTTATTTTGCTAAATAATTATATTTTTTGAAATTTTCCATAAAATATTAGAATGGAAATTGTTCTGCAAGTCTAAATCTTTGTTATGATCTTTTAGGAGAATTTATCTATGAGAATTTATGTGAGAGCCACCTCTTGAGGCCATATGGGGGCCACCTCTCGAGGGTTATAGTGTCATGAAGTGCCACATTCAATACAAAGTACCACATGTAATTTGCTACATATGAAAAATGAATATAAATGTTTTGGCTCATTGTCCTTAGTCATTCTAATTCTGATTCTAATTCTAATTGTATTATACAACACATATGTTCTATACCAGTATTGGATTTTTGTTCTGAGTGTGCACACGATATTCTAATTTTGATTCTGTTTTGACTAGGTCACCAAGAGTATAGGTGACGTTATATGACATGAGCTAATCTTTTGGTTCCTGTATTCATATGTTATATGATCTGTTTTCATGATTAGTTATGACTTTGATATTTTGAATCATTTATGAATCTGTCCTCCTGTTATAATGTCATTTTGTAAAATTTATGCTTTTAATATACATATCGATAAATAAGGCTTGCAATACTTTTGGTATCAGATATCCCTAGTGCGTTAACAAATAGTTTTACTTACCGAGTTGACAGCTCACCCTTTATCATTATTTTTTACATATTGAGTGACTTGTTGAGAGACATGCTTATCTTTGGAGGGAGAGATTTATTTACTTTTGCTAGTTAAATAAAAGAAGGATGAATTTCTATTTCCTTTAAGCTTGTTAGTCTTTTTAACTTGTAATCATAGAGTTTTGAGACTTCTGTTATATTTATGATTTGGGAGAAAATGTCAAGTATTTGACTTATAGATTTATTGATCTTTTTAATAAAATTTGAGATACTTTAGTTTCAAATTTTGTGAGAGGATTTCGATTTGTAAGTAACCTCCTATTACCACGTGCTCCGCGCATGTTAAATTTGAAGTGTTACATCAACAATGCATTCCTACAAGATCATCTCTCAGAGGATGTATACATGAGTCAACCCCCAGATTTTGTTGATCTAGATTTTTCATTTTATGTCTATAAGCTTCAGAGAGCTATTCATGGGCTCATAAAAGCTCCCCGAGCATGGTACCATGAGCTTTGCAATTTTCTTATTTCTTTGGGTTTTAAGAATTCAGATGCTGATCTTTCAAAAAAAAAAGAAAAAAGAATTCATATGCTGATACATCTCTTTTTGTTCTGAGCAGTGGTGGTCATCTCATGTATCTTCTAGTTTATGTTGACAATATAATTTTCACTGGTGACAATAATGATCTAGTTTCTAGATTTTTTACTTTGCTTGCTCACCGATTCTCTCTCAAAGATCTTGGGCCATTAGCTTATTTCCTTAGTGTGGAAGTTGTTCCTCATGCTCATGGTGTTCTGCTTTGTTAGAGATATTATCTTTTTGATGTTCTTGACCACACAAATATGCAAGCAACCAAACTAGTTCTCACACTTTTGCCGACTAATCGGTCTATTACTTTGCATTCGGGTTCTGCTCTTTCTAGTCCTATCGACTACCGGGTTGTGGTTGGAAATTTGCAATATCTTTTACTTACACGTCCGGACACAATTTATGCATCGGCTGACCACTGATCATTGTGCTCTTACAAACATCTCTTGTGTTCTCTTTGTAGCTCATTAAATGATGGTATTTTTTTATCGAGATTCTCTGCTTTCATTACATACATTTTCTGATGTTGATTGGGCTGGCAACAAGGACAATTTTATCTCTACTAGTGCTTACATTGTTTATCTTGGTCGTAATCAAATCTCCTAAAGCTCTAAGAAGCTGGCACTATGGCCTGCTTTACTATTGAGACTGAATATCGCTCTGTTACTGCTACTGCTGCTGAACTCTATTGGGTTTGTTATTGTTAATGCTTAATCGACAAATACAACCACCTTGAACCAATTAACGCAATTGGATCAACCCAGAACAACCAAGAACTAGAATTAGAAACAAAAATAACCCCAGTAAGATTCAACAAGAACGAAGAAGTAGAGATGGCAGAAAAGCCCGCCCGGACCAGACCCGGACCGGACCCGGCACATCCGGTCCGGGTAAAACCCGGACCGAATGCATGAAAAATACAGATCTAGGCATTTATTTTCAATGCCCGGGTGTTTCTAGGCACGGGTCCAATCACAGCACCAAGAACCTGGAACCCGGACCCGTGCCCGTTTTTTTATTAAGTAAAAAAAAAAGAGGAAAATATAAAAACAAAAATTCCATTTGCCTTTGCCCAATTTCCCCCAAACCCAACCGGCCAACCCTAAATCGCGAAATCGACACCTCCTCCCTCCGTCTCTCCACCAACAGCCAGTCAGCCTTAGCCACCACCCATCCTTCACCGATGGCGATGTAGTATTGATAGTTGACCGCGCCTCTCCCTCTACGAACTGTAAAGCACAATTGTCACTTGTCAGTCTGTCAAACGGTCAAAGAGCTCTTCATTGTTGGGTCAGCTTCTCAGCGGCAGCCACCGCGCGATGGCGTCTGCCACCATAGTTGGTCTCACACTCTCACTCCATTGTTTTGTTAGTTGTCACCATATCAGCTGCAAGCCTGCAACCCACAGCCACGACCCACGAAGTAATTTTTTTTTGGCTGTTTTTTCAAAAAAAATGATGAAATTGCTTTTAATATATGCTTAATTATTTTCTTGGATGCTGGAAGTGTTTACATTGTTAATGCCTGCACATAACATAATAAGAAAGAGCATTACTATTAGTCTTTTCCCTTCCTTGTATAAACAGAGCATTACTGTTAGTCTGAAATATTTCAATCTATTTGTTTCTGTTGAAATATTTTTTCTACTTCATCGTACAAACGCATTGCGGAAAATTCAAATGGTGTTGATTTTTTTTTTCTTTTTTTAATCCTTACCTTATATACCTTCAGAGGAATATGGCAAACCTTTGTTTAAAACTCCCTACTTAAGCATGACCTGCTGTGAGGTTGCAACGAATGCCGCAATCCAACAAATTTAAATTGAACCTTTTTTTGTCTAAATAACAGCTCTAGTAGTCAATGTAAAGGAAAACTGTAGAACTTGCATTTGGGTCGCTTCTTTGGATATGGTGTATTCTGCATCTAGAAACTTGGAAGATGAATTTCTGTAAAAGAGGAAGTTAAATGGTTAATTTCGAAGCTATACATATATTATGAGAGTTTGATTTTGACCTCATTTGAATTCATCATCATTCAAATCTAGGTAGAGAAAACCCTGGAAAAAACCCGTGCCCGGATAGTGCCGGGCATGTGCCCGGCCTGCATAGAAAAATTCCAGGCACGGTGTGGGTCCGGGTAGCTAAGTTTGACATCCGGGTCGATCCCGGGCAGCCCCAAACCCGGACCCGACCCGGACTTTTGCCATCTACACGAAGAAGTAAGCAAAGAGAAGAAGAACACAGAAAAAGAATTTACGTGGTTCGGTACCAAGGTACCCACATCCACGGCTGAAAAACCAGCAGGAGGCTAAAGCTTTATTAACGGAGATGATTACACAAAGAATCTATGGAGTGTAGAGATTAAATCTCTTGTTTATAGAATTTACTATCTCTCACTTTATCTCTCTTAAAATCACAAGCTAACCTTGCTAGAAACCAGCCCTTATATATGCATGCCTCTGTTTCTGAAATCAACCGCTAATAATAACGACTTTTAACTAACAGCAGGCCCACATCTCCAGCTCAGCTTGCCACGTCAGCATATTAACAACAGAATTAAACTTACAGATTCACAAATCTCCACCTTAGTTTATTATGATTTCAAGCTTTCCTGCATCTCTGTTTCAACATTTCGGGGCTTAGTTCACATGTTACCAAGTCCAATTGAGTTCAAAGAACTCATGAACTTAATTGCTGGTAGTGGCTTAGTAAGCATGTTATCTAGATTAGCCTCAGAAGGTATTCTGACAACACTCACCACACCACTACTGATTTCCTCCCTTATGAAGTGTAATCTCACATCTATATGCTTAATTCCTTCATTATATTTGGGATTCTTACTTAACTCTATAGCACTAAAGCTATCACAGCTAATTGTAACTGTCTCTTGCTTGAATCCCAACACAGAAACTAAACCCCTTTTTGCCTCACCAGAGCAATGTGCAGTGAAGCCTTCCAACTATTAGCCTCTCCAGACATGGTAAAAACAAAACCAGTTATGAATATTCTTTTATCTATATCACCTGCAAAGTCTGAGTCTACAAAACCAGCAACCTCACAGGTGGCTCCATTGACTTTCCCAAACAAAATGCCATGATCAGAAGTCCCCTTAAGATATCTCAATATCCACTTGACTCCATTCCAGTGCTCCTTGCCTAGATTTCCCATGAACCTGCTGACAACCCCAACACTATATGTTATATCAGGCCTAGAACAAACCATAGCATATATAACACTCCTCACTGCATTTGAATAGGGAATCTTCTTCATGTATTCTATGTCTGCATCAGTTGTTGGCTCTTGAAGCTTAGATAGCTTAAAGTGAGCTAACAGAGGTGTCAAATCAGGTTTAGCACTATCCATGATGAACCTATTGAGCACTCTCCTTACATAACCAGCCTGAGTAAGAAACAAAGTTCTTGCTGGTCTGTTTCTTACAATCTGCATACCCAAAATTTTAGTTGCAGCACCTAAATCTTTCATTTCAAACTCGGTGTTGAGCTTTATTTTGAGTTTCTCTATGTCTTCCCTCTTATTGCATACAATAAGCATGTCATCCATATAGAGAAGTAAGTAGATGTAGCTGTCATTAGCCAAGTTTCTGTAGTACACACAACTATCATACTAAATTCTGCTGTAACCATGACTACTCATAAACTGGTCAAATCTCAAATACCATTGCCTTGGAGACTATTTTAAGCCATATAAACTTTTCTTAAGTAACCATACCATATCTTCAGCCCCTTCTTCTATGAAACCCTCAAGTTGTGTCATAAAGATTTCTTCATCAAGGTTACCATGTAAAAAAGCAGTTCTTACATCCATTTGGTCTAACTCCAGGTCAAGGAAAGCAGTAACAGCAAGCAGCAAGCAGCAACCTTATGAAGATGTGTTTTACCACTGGTGAAAACACCTCATTAAAATACACTCATTCTTTCTGTGTGAAGCCTTTAGCTACCAGTCTTGCCTTGTACCTGGGTTGTTTATCAACAGACTCTTCATCATTGAGCTTATAAATCCATTTACAGCCCACTAATCTTTTATTTAAGGGTTTTTCTACTAAGATCCAGGTGTTGTTTTTCTTAAAAGAGGCTAATTCTTCTTCCATTGCAGCACGCCATTTAGCTTTACCACTTCTACACATGGCTTCTTTATAGCTCATAGGTTCTTCACCACTTAGTTCTTCAGCAACACTTAGTACATATGAAATAAGGTCAGTAATGCCATATTTCTTAGGCATTCTGATTGTCCTCCTTTCTTTATCCCTTGCAAGTTGATAATTGTCCAGCTCAGAGGATTTGAGCTCTTTGTCAGGTCTTTCTGGAGTCTTTTCTGTAGGTTGATGGCCATCAGTATGCTCTACCTTCAATTCAGCATCATGTTTCCCATCTGAACCAGTAGACATTACCTCAGTTTCTACTTTGGACAGCAGCAATGAGTCTTCATCAAACACCACATCCCTACTGATTAGAGTCCTTGAGGGCTTGCCATTTATACACCAGATCTTATACCCTTTGGTGCCTTCTGGATATCCTATAAAGTATCTTTTCACAGCTCGTGGTTCTAATTTGCCCTGACTAACATGAGCATATGCAATGCAGCCAAAGATTCTGAGGTTAGTAAGATCTGGTGGTTTTCCTAACCAAGCTTCTTGTGGAGTTTTGAAGTTTAAGGCTGATGAAGGGCTTCTATTCACTAGATAAGCTGTTGTTGTGACTGCCTCAGCCTAGAAATGCTTAGATAGGTTTGCATTGGGCAGCATACACCTGACTTTCTCAAGTAAGGTTCTATTCATCCTTTCAGCAAGTCCATTTTGCTGTGGAGTGTGCCTTATTGTTCTGTGCCTTGCTATGCCCTTGTTCTTATAAAATTCATCAAATTCATTGCTACAGTACTCCAATCTATTGTCTGTCCTTAGCCTTTTTATCTTCTTACCAGTATGATTTTCTACAAGTGTTAACCATTCTTTGAACTTCTCCAGGGCCTCACTCTTCTGTCTTAACACATAGATCCAGACCTTTCTTGAGTAGTCATCAATAAAGGTTATGAAATACCTAGCTCCACCATGAGAGGGAATTTGGGACGGTCCCCATAGGTCTGAATGAATGTAGTCCAAGGTCTGTTTTTTTTCTTTTCTTCCTGTGTTGAATTTTTGTCTTGTTGATTTACCAAAAACACATTTTTCACAGAATTCTAATGAGGATATGTGGTCTTCACCAAACAAGCCTTGTTTCTCTAATTCTTTTAACCCTCTTTCACTCATGTGTGCTAGCCTCATGTGCCACAGCTTGGTTTTATCATTACTCACAGTGGTTGTAATTCCAGGCAAGAGACAAGACCCTACTAGAGCATAAAGGCCATTTCTTCTAACTTTTTTCATGATCGTAGTACCATTTTTCATCACATGAATCTCACCATTTTCAGCTCTAATACTACAACTAATTTGATCAAACATGCCTAGTGATATAAGGTTTCTTTTAAGTTCTGGTACATATCTTACTTGATCTAAGTTTCTGATTTCACCATCAAACATTTTTATATCAATGGTTCCAATTCCAGCAACTTTACAAGCTAAGTCATTTCCCAATAACACTTTACCACCTTCAACACTTTTAAATGTCTTAAAGAAATGCTTATTTGGGCACATATGGAAAGAGCATCTAGAGCCAAGTATCCACTCACCAATTTGGTGTTTTTCTGTTGCTACTAAAACATCAGCACCCTCTGATACAATGGCAGCCTTCCCATTTAATTCCCTTTAAAGCTTCTCAAGCTTTTTCTTCTCAAAACAATCCTTTACATAATGCCCTTCTTTCTGACAAAAGTAGCATTTCCTTTTCTTTTTCTTTTTTTTCTATTTTATCTTTATGGTTGGCATTTTTCTTTTATTTGTTGTTCTTTTTCTCTGCCTTTGACTTGACTGTTAATCCTTCCCCGTAGCTTTGATCTTTCCTGTTAGATCTCTTCTTCAAATCCTTTGATTCCAAAGCACTTTTGACATCCTTTAACGTGAGAGTCTGCCTTCCATATAAAAGAGTGTCAACAAAATGCTCAAATGAATCAGGCAGGGAGCTTAGCAAAATTAGTGCCCTATCTTCATCTTCCAAATCAATGCTCACATTTTCAAGATCCAAGATCAGCTTATTGAATTCATCCAGATGATCCTTTATAGCTACTCCATCTTTCATGGAGAAAGTGTACAGTCTCCTCTTTATAAATAATCTCTTAGCCAGTGACTTTTCATATATAAGTCTTCAAGCTTTGACCATAATCCTGATGTAGTCCTCTATTTTGCAACATCTCTCAACACTTCATCAAAGCTGTAGGATGATGGTGCTATGAGCCTTGTTATTAATGGTTTTTTGATCTCCTCCTAATCTTGAGGAACCCTCTGCATGTTCTTTCTTGCCCTTTGGATTTTCATCTTCATCATTAAGAGCACTGTCGAGCCCTTACTGGATGAGAATTGCTCTCATCTTAAGACTCCAAAAGTAGAAGTCATTATCACCATTAAACTTTTCGAGATCAAATCTGGTAGTCGTCATTTAGATCAAGAACAGCCCCAAGAATTTATCTAATACCAGTTTGTTAATGCTTAATCTACAAATCCAACCACCTTGAACCAGTTAACGCAATTGGATCAACCCAGAACATCCAAGAACTAGAATTAGAAACAAAAATAACCCCAGCAAGATTCAACAAGAACCAAGAAGTAAGCAAAGACACAGAGAAAGAATTTACGTGGTTCGGTACCAAGGTAGATACATCCACGACTGAAAAACCAGTAGGCTTTATTAATGGAGATGATTACACAAAGAATATATGGAGTGCAGAGATTAAATCTCTTGTTTACAGAATTTACTATCTCTCACTCTATCTCTTTTAAAATCACACGCTAACCTTGCCACAAACCAGCCCTTATATATGCATGCCTCTGTTTCTAGAATCAGCCACTAATAATAATGACTTTTAACTAATAGTAGGCCTACATCTCCAGCTCAGCTTGCCAAGATATTTTGTTTTCTAATTACGGTGAGTACTAGAGACAAGTTTGGGAGATTTGTGTTCTTGAACTCTTGAGTGTGACGAGAGTTTAATCATTTCAATTTTCAGCATATTAGAGATGACGAAGTTTCAAGTTTGATCAATAAAATTCGCCATTCGTGTTTCAATAAAGGAGGCCCTCTTAATTTAACGGAAATGCCACTAGTTGTTTCCAACAATATAGTTTCCCGCTGCGTTATTGGAAGGAAAGCTGATGAAGAAGAAGAAAATATTGGAAAAAGCAATAAGTATGGTGAGTTATTAAGAAGGCTAGAAGAGCAGCTTGCAGCCTTTTGTATAGGGGATATGTTTCCATCTTTATGATGGTTAGATGATCTATCGGGATTGATTAGTCGTCTAAACGCAACTGCTAGAGCATTAGACGCTTTGCTTGATCAAGTGATTGAAGAGCATATTAACAAGGTATTATCAGAAAGTGATGATGTTGATGACCAATTTGATAAAAAAGACTTCGTGGATATACTCCTCCATCTTTGGAAGAATAGCATGCTTGGGGCAGAGCTTTCTCAGGACAATCTTAAAGCAATTATCTTGGTCTGTCTCTTCCCTTTAACTAGGTAGTCTCAATTATTAGCTCGCCCTAGATTTTTTACATCTTTTGCACACATCACGCGAGCCAAAGCGCGCACTTGCGTATATACATATACATATGCATCAGACTAAATATTTCTTCATGTTTCGCATTCTTAGGACATGTTTCTAGGAGGAACTAATACTACAGCAACAACACTAGAGTGGTCAATGGCAGAGCAAGTAAAAAATCCAACTAGTATAAAAACAGTTCAGGAAGAGATTAGAAGTGTGGCAAAAGGGAAATTAAATATAGCCATGAAGGATATTGAGAAGATGGACTATTTGAAATGTGTCCTCAAAGAAACTCTGAGGTTACATCCACCAGCTCCTCTTTTGGTTCCGCGAGAAATAGCACAGTGTGTCAAACAGAGAGGTTATGACATTCCTGCAAAAACTCGAGTGATCCGCATGGGCAATTCAAAGGGATCCTCGAAGTTGGGACAAACCAGAAGAGTTCTTTCCAGACAGGTCTTTGAATAACTTCCAGACATGTTTTTGAATAACCCGGTAGATTGCCAAGGCCAAGACTTCCAATTCATCCCATTTGGTGCTGGAAGACGAGGCTGCCCTGGGATCTCGTTTGGGTTAGCTGCAGTTGAGTATGTCATCGCCAACCTTTTGCACTGCTTTGATTGGAAATTGCCTCTTGGTGAAGTTGAAGAGAATTTAGACATGACTGAAGTTAATGGGCTAACGGTTCATAAGAAATTACCCCTTTATCTTGTGCCAGCACTTGATATATCTAGAAAAATGTCCATTGTAGTTATGTTCTGATCATGACCATCCTCTTTTAATTTCCCTCTTGTGAAAAATTGTCCCACTATTGTTAATTTTCTTCTTTGTTCATGGATACCTCGAAGAGCATGGTTTCATCAATTTTGCCCCTGTCTGTATTATATGGGTCCTCTTTTTGATCTTTTTCTATAAATTCCATCAATCGATTAAGGTTTAGATAATTACAAAAAGTTAACAATTACCAAGGTGCCAGTTATCGTGATTGCAAAATGTTACACCCATCGAGTTGATGGGAGAATTAATTACAACTAGTCAAGAATTAATAATTATAAAGCTACTATTTTAGGGAAAAAAATTATATGACTGACATTTTGACGGCAACGGCAAATATGTATAATAATAATACCAATGCTGTTGGTGGGAGACTATTTGTCAAATTTTTTTAATTTTTAATTTATATTCCTATGGCTTGAAAGCCACTCTATGTTGATCATTCGTTTAGTTTCTAATTCTTACTTTAAATTAATGAATTCACAAGATTTCTTGGTACACAAGAAATTTAATGAAAAAAATTAAAATTTAACTTAATAGTCGAAATGTCATTCTATTTACGAAATTATGAAATAACCATACCGTAGATACAGATATTTCTCCCTGTCCTACTCTGGCATTACTTGCTTACTCTCTCTAAAATTGAAGCCGGAACCCTATAATAAAATTTAAAAAAATAAGAAAGGAATCATGCTTCCAAACGGGCTTTGGATTTTCAAGTAATTTTCAAGCTCAAAAGTCAATTCATTGATTTATTACGAGGTTTTATTTTGAATTATTAGTAAATACTTGAATTTGTATTTGAGTGGGGTTTTTGATGCTTTGATCACTTGGTATTGAAATTAAATATCTTTTGAATGAAAGATATTTAATATTCTTGAAAAAATCTAGCTATTAATTAAGAAATAAGATTGTTTGCTTACAATCTGCTTGAACACTGAAGCTTGAAAGCAAGTACGAGCTGGCTGCCAATCCACTAGAACACTTCCTTCAGAAAGATTGGGAGGAATTCATCTATGGATTGGGCTTGATTGGGATGAATTCTGATTAGGGAAGCCGGTACGCACTGGGGACAGCTAAGAACGCGTAGCTCTATGTTGATCGTGTTGTATTTTTCAATCTAGCATTGTTGGATCCTTAAGTCAATGTTGGGTTTATATGTGAATAATTATGTGTTACGGATTGTCATATAAGGTTATTCCCAATTAAAAGTGATTTATTAAAGTTTTTGGTATTATGAGTTTTAATGTATCTAATAGGGTGTGGGTCTTTAATGTCTAGAAAACTAATTGTATTCTAATTATATGATGGGTAGAATTAGGAATATCTGGTTTCAACAGGAAAAAGTTGTCTCTATAAGTGGTTATAGTTTTCGGTCACACGTATCTTTCTATTCTCTATTAACATTCCATCATCAGAGAGAGAGAGAGTAGTGAGAAACTTAAAGGATTCTCTAGGAGAACATGTAGATATGAAAGGCCAACCACAAATCTTAGAGAGCAATTCAGTGTTATGAATTTAGGTAAGCTTCCGCCTAATTCGTTATTGATTTTTGGTGATACAACATGAATATTCCTGGGATATAGGTGATAGTTTTCACCAAAGGTTTTCTCCTTCTAACAAGTGGTATCATAGCCCCTTCATGTTGAAACATTAAGAATCAAATTTGTTTTTATTAATGATTAAAACTTTGGTGCTCTCTAATTTAATAATACCAGAATTATTAATATTATTAAGTTTGAGAACAAAATTAAGGAAATTCAAAATTCAAAAAAATTCCAAATTCGGTTTCATAGTTTCAGTTTATTTAGGAATTAAAGCTGGTGGCAGTAACAGCCACCATCAGCATTCAGGAAAGCAAGTTGAAGCTACGGCCACGACCACTGCATCTAGAACCAAACAAAAAAAAAGCAATAAAGAAATAAGGAGCCTTAAAAAAAAAGGATGGCCTAGGTGCCGTCGTTTGGCCATGCTGGCAGCCATGCCGCGGCACATAGGTTAAGAGTGGTGGCCACAGCCGCTATATGAGGAAGAAGAAGCAGCGGGCTGGCGCGTAAAAGATGGAGAAAAGAAAAAGATGTATTAGGGTCTCTTGGTTAATATCTTTAAGGTCCCTAAGATATTACAAATTTCTTTTTGGGCACAATGGTTAAGGAAATTTTCATTTAAGTCCTAAACTTGTTTCGGCTTAAAGAAATTTAATTTTGGGCTCAATATTTTGGGCTTGATAGATTAAAATTAAGGGTTAGTTTATATTAGCGCATTAAACTGTAAAATTAAGATTTGGTCCATTAAAAAAAAGTTGGCTTGATTTGTGGGCTGGTTCAGGTTAACCCGAACCGGTCAACGATCAATGTTGATGTTGACCAAACTTTGACCCCTTTTTTTGAGTAAATTTTTTGTGCAATTTTAAATATGTTTATATATTTTTTGAGATAAATTAATTGAATCAACATGTCGTCAAAGTAACCTCTCTTGTGGAAATTAATTTATTTTGGAATAGAAAAGATTCTATATATATAATTTCTATAAATATCAATCGGCCCAAAGGAAGATCCATATTTAATAGAATTACATGTGCATTTGTGGTAATAAACACGTGATGATTATTCAGTTTTACATGTGAACAATAAATCGACTCAAAGGAAGATTTATTGTTTGACATGTTCTTATTATTAGTGTTTGATTACTACACCAAGATATCACTTACAAGTTAATATTTTGTTAAATGATGAAATACTAATAGTGTCTGGTATCTTGAGATGGGGTTTACCTTTATTTGAACTTAATTTTGTTTTAAGACTAATATGAGCTTGTGTTTGTTTATTTGTTGTTTTCTGATTCAATTATGTCTGTTGTTAATATTACTGCCAACATTAATTCTATTCTTATGCTAAATGGCTCTAACTTCAAATCATGGCAAGAGAACATCTTAATAGTTCTCATAGTCATGGATCTTAACCTTGCGTTAAGGGTTGATATTCCCTCACCTCTTACGGATGAAGGTACCCTTGATGACAAGAGGGATATAGAAAGGTATGAGAGATCAAATAGCATGTGTATCATTATTATGAAGAAGGTCATTCCAGAAGCATTTAGAGATTTAAATTTTAAAAAGGTAGGTATTGCTAAAGAGTTCCTTACACAGATTGAACAAAGGTTTGTCAAGAACGAAAAGGTTGAAATTGGTATGCTCTTGACAAGTCCAATTTCAATAAGGTATAAGGGCAAGGACAAGGGTAGAAAAGGAACAAGAATAAGAAAGCTGCAGATACAACACCTCAAAAGAAACAACAAAAGAAATTGGATGATCCAGAAGCCACCAATTGTCTCTTTTGCAAAGCTAAAAGGAATGGTTTGGTTTGTTATGAGGTTAATTTAACTACGATACCTAGACACACGTAGTGGATTGATTCTGGTGCAACCGCTCACATCAATGTGTCTATGCAGGATTGCATGAATTGCGGAAAGCCCAATGATGGTGAAAGATACATCTATGTGGGTGATGGCAAGACTGTTGAAGTTGAAGCAATTAGAAAATTTATATTATTATTAAAGATCAAATTTTATTTGGATCTTGATGAAACATTTAATGTTCTATCTTTTAGACGGAACTTGATGTCTATTTCCGCTTTAGACAAAAATAGTTATTCTTGTTCATTTGGAAATGGAAAATTTAGTTTGTCTCATGATTCAAAACCGGTTGGTTTCGGTTCTTTGTCAAGTGATGATAATCTTTATATGCTTGATACAATTGTTTCATTTAATGAATCCCTACAATTAAGTACACGAGGTTTAAAGAGAAAATTAACCAATGAGAATTATGCTGCGTTATGGAATAGGAGATATGCAACAACACTAGAGTGGACGATGGCAGAGCTAGTGAAAAATCCAACTAGCATGAAAAGAACTAGAGAAGAGGTTACAAGTGTGGCCAAAAAGAAGTTTGTTGATACTAAAATTTGGATTAACTATGTGCTTACAAACGCAGAGACCGGTCTTAAAGTTCTCTATGAGTTAATGGGGGTTGACTCTTGAATTGGAATACTTTAATTTGTAAAACAAGAAAATCGTAAGGGCATGGCACGAAAAATGCTCTTGATCCTTAAGTCAAAAAGAGATAAGAGCTTCTGGTTTTTTTTTTTTTTTGTAATACTTATCTCCAAATATAATGCCTTACCTTGTAACCAGGATTTTTTTTTTTTTTTGGGTCTCACCTACTTTCCCGTGCCTTGCTTCCTCTTAAATTCTGGTCTCATGCCTTTGCCCCACCATTTACTTAGTTAACCGTATGCCTACTCGCACATTAGCTTTGTCCTCTTCTTATGAACAAATTTTTGGCTCTTCACCAAATTACTCAAAACTTAAAGAGTATTTGGTTGTTTATGTTACCCTTGGCTTAGACCATATTCCTCTTACAAGCTTGACATTCATTCCAAACCTGTGTGTTTCTCGGGTACTTTCTCACTCAAAGTGCTTATTTATGTTTTGACCCTTCCATGTCAAAAATTTTTGTGTCCCGTCATGTCAATTTTGTCGAGTCAATGTTTTCTTTTGTACAAATCAGATTGTTTTTCTTGGTTATGTTGTAAGTGCTAAAGGAATTGAGGTTGATGAAGTGAAGGTAAAGGCTATTAAAGAGTGGCCTATACCTAAAAGTGTAAGTGAGGTAAGAAGTTTCATGGTTTGGCTAGTTTTTATAGAAGATTTGTGAAAGATTTTAGCACCCTTGCTGCACCATTAACTGAAATTGTGAAGAAACATGTGGGATTTAAGTGGGGTAGTGAACAAGAAAGGGCATTTAATCTAATTAAGGAGAAATTGATTTCTGCACCATTACTTGCTTTACCTGATTTTACTAAAACTTTTGAAATTGAGTGTGATGCTTCAGGTATAGGTATTGGAGCTGTTTTGATGCAAGAAGGGCGTCCAATTGCTTATTTTAGTGAGAAATTGAGTGGAGCAGTCCTAAACTATCCTACCTATGACAAGGAGATGTATGCATTGGTGAGAGCATTGGAAACTTGGCAACATTATCTTCTACCTAAAGAGTTTGTTATACACACTGATCATGAGTCCTTGAAGCATTTGAAAGGGCAAGGTAAGTTACATAAGAGACATGCCAAATGGGTTGAATTTATTGAGCTATTTCCTTATGTGATCAAATATAAACAAGGTAAGGAGAATGTGGTGGCTGATGCATTATCTAGAAGGTATGCACTTATCTCTACATTAAATGCAAAGTTGTTAGGATTTGAGTACATTAAAGAATTATATGTTAACGATCCTGATTTTTCTAATGTGTTTAATGCTTGTGAGAAAGTTGCATTTGGTAAATACTATAGGCATGATGGGCTTTTATTTAGAGAAAATAAATTGTGCGTGCCTCATAGTTCTTTGCGTGAATTGCTTGTACGTGAAGCTCATGGGGGTGGTTTAATGGGACATTTTGGCATTGCAAAGACTTTAGATGTTTTAAAAGAACACTTCTTTTGGCCACATATGAAACGTGATGTTGAAAGAATATGTGAGAAGTGTATCACTTGTAAACATGCTAAGTTAAGAGTTTTACCCCATGGATTGTATAACCATCTGCCCATACCTAGTGAACCTTGGGTTGATATTTCTATGGACTTTGTTTTGGATTTACCTAGGTCAAAAAGGGGAAATGATTCTGTTTTTGTTGTTGTTGATAGGTTTTTAAATATGGCACATTTCATTCCATGTCATAAAACTGATGATGCGACAAGCATAGCTAATTTGTTTTTCAAAGAAATAGTCAGATTGCATGGAGTACCAAGGAGCATAGTTTCAGATCGAGATACTAAGTTCTTGAGCCACTTTTGGAAAACTTTGTGGGGTAAGTTGGGTACTAAACTTTTGTTTTCTACTACTTGTCATCCACAAACTGAGGTTGTAAATAGAACTCTGTCTACTTTGTTGCGTGCCATTATTCAAAAGAACTTGAAAACTTGGGAAGAATATTTGCCACATGTTGAATTTGCTTACAATAGAACTGTCCATTCAGCTACTAAATTTTCACCATTTGAGATTGTATATGGTTTTAATCCATTAACTCTTTTGGATTTATTCCCTTTACCTATTGATGAGCGTGCTAGTATGGATGGTAAAAGGAAAGCTGAATTTGTCAAGCAATTGCATGAGAGAACACGTCAACACATAGAAAAGAGAACTGAACAATATGCTACTCAAGCCAACAAAGGACGTAAGCAAGTGGTTTTTCAGCCTGGAGATTGGGTTTGGGTGCATATGAGAAAGGAGAGGCTCCCAGTACAAAGGCGTTCCAAGTTGCTTCCAAGGGGAGATGGTCCATTTCAAGTGGTTGCACGGATCAATGACAATGCCTACAAATTGGATCTTCCCGGTGAGTATAATGTGAGGGCTATTTTCAATGTTTCTGATCTTTCTCCTTTCGATGTAGGTGAAGATTCGAGGACGAACCCTTTTTAGGAGAGGGAGAATGATGAGAACCATCAAAGAAATACCATTAAAACTTCAAGTGGTCCTTTGCACTTTCATAGAGGCCCAATTATAAGAGCAAGAGCCAAAAAGATGCAAGCTGCTTTAAATGGATTAATTGAGAAAATATGGATTGAAAATGCAATTCAAGATGCAAGACATCATGAATTGGGCTTGAAGAGAAGACAAGGCATTGTGGGCATTATTCAAGTTATTGGGCAGCCAAATACACAATTTGTATCAAATGCCAAAAGGTCAAATTCGGAATAAAAACTGTATTGATTGAGCCAGAAGTAACATACAAGCTATATACCGTTGCAAAGCTAATTAAGTTAGTTTTCCAATAAATTTTACAGAGCTGGATTTGGAGTTCTCTAGAAAGAGTTATGACCAATTCATTACAGCTTGTGCAGACTTGGGATTTTCAACGACTCCTTTGTTTTCCAACTTCACTTGTTTGTTTTGTTTCAAGTTTGTCAATGTGTAAGGTAAGTCTACCATCAATGATGGTGGGCTAACATTAAGTTTGTCAATGATAACATTAATTATACTAGGCTAGCATTAAGTTTGTCAAAGATAGTATTAATTATGGTGGGTTGGTGAAGACTTTTGAAACATCCTTTGACAAACCTACTTGGAGGGTTATTCCAATGTTTCCATTTGTATTTTTAGGATCTTGGGTTTCTTTTAGCCTATTTAAATTCAGCAACCTTGCTATGTAATGATATTGGGAGATTAATGTTAATTGAATTTGAAAGATTATTCTTTCTTTGGTTCTTTTGAGAACTAGTGAACTTATCAAGAATTTGCATTCTTGTGGCGTTCTAAATTTAGACTTATCACTCACCTTCTCATCTATTTCTTGAGTGTGGCGTCAATACCATTCTCTATACATTTGGTTCATGTTTTCTTAAGCATTGGGTCAAGGTTTTGTTTGTCTTAAATCTGTTTAGAATTTTCTTAGGAAGTTGAAACTACAAATTAAGTGTGGGATTGAAAGTTTTATTGTGGGATTCGCATCAACTGCTTTGACTTCTCCATTCTGCTGTGGTGAACAAGTACTTGCTTCATGTACTCATTTAGGATTAGGCACTGGTTGACTTGGAAACTTACCTTTCTCAACGGTCATTGCCAAGGTCTGAACTGAAGAAGCCAGTTGTCCCACCATCTTCTCAAGGCTTGAAATTGATTGGGCTTGTGAATTGAAGCCTGCTCTCAACTCATTTCGTAGTCCATCAATGGTGCAATTCTGTTGCTCAATCGTGGAGTGAGTAACATTCTTGAAATTTTGGAATGCATCCTCCCATGGTCTAGGCTGAGTGTAGTTCTGGTTCTGATTGTATGGTCTAAATGGGGGCTGAGAGGCTTGGGGAGCTTGAGGAATTGGTTGCATTGATGGAGCTGGAGCTGCTAGTTCATTCTGTTGGAATCCTTGAGACCATGAAAAATTGAGGTGGTCTCTCTATCCATGATTATATGTGTTGGAGTATGGGTTGTAATTTGATGGTTTTCTCATTACACCTATGGCATTGGCTTGATCTGGATATAAGTCAAGGTCATGTGGCTCTGTTGATTTAGCAGTCGATAACGATGCTATTTGTCGAGCAAGACCTTCAACCATCTCATTGACTTCTTTGATTCCCGAAGTTGACTCGCCAATTTGAACCTCATTAACTCCCTTAATTCTTCTAGTATTCCTGAGTGATCGACTCCGTTGTTAGGAATTATCCGCTTGTCGCTGGAAGAATTCCTAAATCTCTGATGCATTTGGCATTGATGTCCTTTCTCATACCCATGATGTGGACACTTCAAGAATAGCCCATTGAATCGCTCCCATGTTTCGAAAAACTGCTCGTCTTCTCTCTGGATAAACTCCGAGATTTCCCTGCGAATAGCATTGGTTTTATGCACTGGGAAATATTTATTCAAAAATTTTATAACCATTGGTTCCCATGATGCAATGCTATTAGCAGGCAATGTATTAAGTCATGAACGAGCTCTATCCTTTAAAGAAAATGAGAATAGTCTAAGTTTAACATCATCGTCTGAAAAATTTTCATATTTAAATGTTTGACAAATGGCATGAAAATCATTCAAATGATTATATGGGTCCTCATTTTCTAGGCCATAAAATGTGGGGAGACAATTTAGCACACTAGGTTTTAGTTCAAAACTCCTAGCAGCTACATTTGGGTATCTTATACATGATGTGCTCAAATTAGCTAAAGGACTGAATCAGTCCTTAAATGGCCTCTCCTGTGGTTGCAAATCCATTTTATTTTTAACTTGTTTGTGTGTGCGAAATGGTTTTTTCTAGTTCAAGATCTATAGGCTCAAGATTAGGTAATAATGACTTATGACCAAGCATACAAGAAACACAAAAATAAATGGGAACAAGACAAATAAAAATAAAGAAGAAGGAGAAATTACGATACTAACCTTATTACGCTGTTACAATCTTTCTATAAAAATACACAAAAATAAATACGTGAAATAAATTAACTAAAAATAAATTAATAAGATAAACAAAAAAAATTACAAAGAAAAATAAATTAAAAATTAAATTACAGAATTTTAAATAAGAGAAAAAGAAAATAAATACTAACTTTTAAATGTAGATTCACTTTTTTTTTCTTTTTTCTTTTTTCTTTTTAAAAAAATACAAGAAAACAATTTAAATGGAATTGTTCACAAAAATTAATTCTATGAATTAAAATTACTTACCACCCTGGCAACGGCGCCAAAAACTTATTGTGCAAATTTTAATGTACTCGCAAGCGCACAAATCTAATATAGTATAGACTAATGGTGACGAATGTCGATCCCACGAAGAGGTGGATTTTAATTGTGTGTAAAATTAATTTTGTAAATAGGTGATTGGATTTGTGGTGGAAATGATTTGGGATATGCTAAAACTTAAATTAAAATGGCAAGAATAAATTCTAAAATTGGAATTGAAATGGCGAGAATAAATTCTAAAATTGAAATTGAAATGACGAGAATAAATTCAAGAGAATTCTATTGAAATGACGTACTTGGGTATCTGGATCCGTATCAACATGCACCATGGGCTAAATATTCTTTATTAATACCAATTAAATCATAAGGGGGAATCCATACCTCATGAACCACACTCTAATCAATATGGTGCTAAGGGTTTATCGTGTCAAATAATAATAACCTTGTACTAGGGAGCTGGTGAAACCAGGGCGGTACTAGACAAGACTATTATTATTTATCGACGAGAAGTCAAAACATCCACAAAAACTAAAGGGGAAAAGAAAATAAATTTACCAAATAAAGCCCATGACACATGTTGAGACTTCACCTTCAACCCAAGATTGAAAGAAAATTAGCCACTCATAATTGAACTAGAAGTAAAATGGAAATTTATTAAAATACGTAGAAAATACAAGATGGAGAAGGAATTACCAAAAATAGAGTCCAAAAATGGATTCAAAGCTATCAAATTAGGGGGGAAGGCCCCTTTTTTTATAGATACATAGAGTAAATCATGGCCATCAGATTAAAAACAGTTTGGATGCTCAAAATTGCGCCACGTCATCAGTCAACAGTACACGGTTCGACCACGCGGATGAACAGTAACACAGTTTGACCCGGGTTGAACAGTGATGCAGTTTGGTTGAAAATAATCCTGTGTGATGCATTACCGTACACGAGATTTTTAGTCCACTGATATGCGGCCACGTCACCATCAATAGTACATAAGAATTTTAGTCCAACAAGATCGTGACATCTCATCAGTCAATGCCACATCATCGGTCAATGCCACGTCATCGATCCGTCGTCGTGAACAGTGTCGTGAACAGTAATGTAGACAGTACCGTACACATGAATAATACCGTACACGTGAACAGTGCAATTTTTCTTTTTATACTCCTCCTAAGGTTTTCGACCATCCTGAGTTCAAAAGTGATGTCTGTTTTGCCGTCTGATCTCTCCTTTATTGTGAAATGACTATAATGCCCCTAAAATTCATAAAATACTTAATTAAAATAAAACACACATAATTAAATCACAAGAAGGTTAAATACATAAAAGTAAGAGTTGTTAGTAAGACTCGAAATATGCATTTTCTAACACTCAACACTACCCGTTTCTCTTCCTCAAAAAATGGTAATCAATTTGGCAAGAAAAACTTCCAAAACAACAAAGGAAGCCAGAGCCAACGACAAACCAACTTTGGAAATCAAGGCAGCGCCCTTGGAAATCAAGGTAATAATTTCAATTCAAATAATTTTGGAAATCCAAATTCGGGCAAGAATACTACTGTGATTTGTCAATTTTGTGAGAAATGGGGACACACTGCACGTCAATGCAATGCTGCAAAGAAATTATTTTTTACAGCCTCAGCACCTACTGCAAATCCAACCACCACTTCCAATAACATGGCATCTAATTGGTTGTTGGATTCTGGAGCATCTCATCATGTCACTTCCGACATTAGCAACCTATCTCTTCATCAACCATATGAAGGCCCTGATGACATTTTAATCGGTGATGGCACTGGTTAAATATTACACATGTTGGCAAGTCCACTCTTTCCACTCCATCTCACTCATTTTCACTTTCGAATGTTTTGTGTGTCCCATCTATGAAGCAAAACTTAATATCTGTCTCACAATTTTGTAAAACAAAAAATGCATCCATTGAATTTTATCCCTCTTCCTTTTGTGTGAAGGATCTAACCACGGGGGCAATACTCGCGAAGGGACGGAGCAAGAATAATGTCTATGAGTGGTCTGCTAGAGATGTCTCTACAAGTATGATGAAGCAAGCTTGCATGAGTATTAAAGCCTCTCTTAATCATTGGCATGATAGACTTGGTCACCCATCAACAAAAATTCTCCACCAAGTTATCTCCCAAAACAATCTCCCAGCCTTTTCTAAGTTGTCATTTTGTGATTCATGTTAGTGTAATAAAAGCCATAAATTACCCTTTGGCAAGTCTAGTTTAAAGAGTCGTTATCCTTTAGATCTTATTTACACCGATGTATGGGGTCCTTCTCCAATTAGATCAATGGGTGGTTTTTCTTATCTTTGTAGACCATTTCACCAAATATTCATGGTTATTTCCTTTAACATATAAATCAGATGTCTTCTCCATTTTTCCAAAGTTTAAGGTCATGGTTGAAAAATATTTTAAATCATCCATTAATACAATTTATACTGATGGGGTAAAAGAGTATCAAGGTTTGAAAACAGTTTTTGAAACTCATGGAATCCAACATTTAGTTTCACCTCCTTATACACCTCAACACATTGCTTCTGCTGAACACCGTCATCGCCATATTGTCGAAACTGGCCTTACAATGCTTCATCGAGCATCATTGCCTTTATCTCTTTGGTCATTTGCCTTCAAAACTGTTGTCTATCTAATAAATCGACTTCCAACACCTATCCTGCAAAACAAATCACCCTTTGAGTGTTTATTCCATTCATCTCCTAATTATTCTAAATTAAAAATTTTTGGGTGTTTATGTTGTCCATGGCTTCGTCCATATAATACACACAAACTTGAACAACAGTCAAAAGCTTGTCTATTTCTTGGGTACTCTAATTTACACAATGCATATATTTGCTTTGATCCCATTGACCATAAATTCTATTACTCTCGGCATGTCCAATTCGTAGAAAGTATATTTCCATCTATGTCTACATGCACAAGTCATGATAAAGTCAATAACCATACTCTTTCCAAATAGTGTTCCAAATATACGTCTCCATCAAGTCCTTTATTTTCCAATTTCGATTCTCCCAATTTGGAAAATTCTCTCAGGCAGCTAATCATTCAGGATCCCAATATTCTTATTCCTAAATTTTGTCCATTTCACACTCATCCCCCCAATTCACGTGATCCTTTTTTCCGTGAAAACTCCAAATGGCCCAACTTCTACCACCTTTCATAGTCAATCCCATGATTCACGTGAACCAACCTCCATGCATAATCCAAATATATCTTTATCAATTGCGTCTAGCCCCACCCAACCATCCCCTCCAAATTCCAATACTCATGAACCCATGCAAGTTTATGACATCCCGCTTGTCGATGATCAATCTCTGCCGACTACCACTCCCGAGACTTTATCAAACTCCTCCATCCATGAGTCGCTCCCTGGTAATAATTCTTCTCATCCAACTGAAAACACCAACACTCCACATCCTTCTCATCCAATGCAAACATGCTCAAAAAATAATATTTTTAGGCCAAAAATTATATTCACCCTTACTGCGACAAAGCATCATATACCATTATCACTAGAACCCACCTTTGTCTCCCAAGCCCTTAAACAGAAAGAGTGGACAAATGCTATGCGTGAAGATCTGCATGCTCTTGTCAAAAATGGAACATGGGTCCTAGTGCCTCGAGAATCTCATCACAATGTGGTTGGCTGTAAATGGGTTTTTCGAATCAAATGAAATCCTGATGGGAGTGTTGCTAGATATAAGGCTCGTCTAGTTGCCAAGGGATTCAATCAACGTCCTGGTTTAGATTATACTAAGACTTTTAGTCCAGTGATAAAACCCACAACTATTCGAGTTGTTCTATCTATTGCAATCTCATCTGGTTGGCCAATTAATCAACTAGATGTCAATAATGAATTTCTTTATGGGCACCTTGATGGGGAAGTTTTCATGTCTCAGCCACCCGGTTTCATTGACCCCTCCCGACCTCACCATGTATGCCGCTTGCATAAGTCTCTTTACGACTTAAAACAAACTCCTCGCGCTTGGTTCACCAAGCTTAAGAACTTCATTCTATCTCAAGGTTCTTGAATTGTCACTCAGACTCTTCTTTATTTGTTTATACTAACAAATCTATTCGTGTTTATTTTTTAGTCTATGTAGACGACTTGTTAATCACAGGCAACTGTATGACTCTCATTCGCCATGTCATTACCGCTCTCTCTCACAAGTTCTCAATCAAAGACTTTGGGCCATTGAATTTCTTTTTGGGTGTAGAGGTGATTCCCACAAGTAATAGATTATTTCTTTCTCAACAGAAATACATCTGTGACTTACTTGCTCGATTCAACATGGAAAGTATCAAAGAACAGCCTCTCCTCTTAGCTCCACTACTCACCTCATCCTCAATGATGGCTCTCCCCCAGTTGATGCCTCTCGGTATCGCAGCTTAATTGGAGGAATGCAATATTTATCTCTCACGCGTCCTGATGTTTCCTATGCAATCAATAAGTTAGCCCAGTACATGCACTCTCCGCGTCAAACTCATTGGACAGCAGCAAAACGACTACTCTGATATCTCAAACACACTGTTACGTATGGTCTTTATCTCCACCGTCATCGACAACTGACCTTGACAGCTTATTCTGATTCTGATTGGGCAGGAAACCGAGATGATTGCACATCAATATCAGCATATATCATTTTTCTTGGCGGTAACCCGATTTCTTGGTGCTCTAAAAAACAACGGACAGTTGCTAGATCCTCTACAGAAGCCGAATGCCGCTCAGTTGCTTCAGCAGTAGCCGAACTTACATGGATTACAAATCTTCTCAGTGAGCTACGTCTCCAACTCCCTCTGCCACCTCGTCTATTATGTGACAATATAGGTGCCATATACTTGTGTGTCAATTCGGTCTTTCATTCACGGATGAAGCATCTCGCCCTCGACTATCATTTTGTGCGTGAAAAAGTTTCGGCTGGCTCTCTCCAAGTTGCTCATGTCTCCACCAATGATCAACTAGCAGACGTCCTTACAAAATCGTTAGCTAAGTCTCGTTTTGCCTTACTTCGATCCAAGATTAGTGTCACTGATGGCACCATCTTGCGGGGGCATAAAAGGATAGAATCAATCTCCTCCTTAAATTAAGATGATTCACATGATTGTGCTTGACTTTAGGAGTAATCTCTGCAATTCCATAGACTAAGGAATCCTCTGTAACTTTCCTTTTTCAGCTTCGTAAACTTGTGTACAGCTTCATGAACTTGTATATATAATTGCTTGGCTTTACAGTAATAAATCATCCTTTTCACAATCTCTGTCTCTGACTTTATACGTACATTTAGGAGTTCAAATAGTAGGTATTTAACTATTTTTATAATTAACCACTGATCACTCACCTGAATTTTTACTCAGTAATCTGCATAGCTCACAGTAAGGTAATGCTTGTTTAGAAAATATATTAAAATAGAAGTCTTGTGCATAGAATATTTCAAAATGCTGCAAGTTTCATAACACACATGTAGATCAACATATTATTCTATTATAAGAGATTTTATGTAACCATTGAACTGATTAACATTCACAAATTAATTGCTTTACATGTGAGCTAGAGTAATTTGAACTACAGACCTCTTCTTCCATAAGAGATTTTATGCATTCAACTAACAGTCAAACACCCACAAAAATTAAATTGAGGATGAAATGAGATAGCCTACAAGCTACGGCAACAAATTGCCTAGATATTTACTGACCAAATCGAATTCTACAAGTACTAATTTCTATTATCCTGATGGCATTAAATTAAACCATATACACCAAATTACAGAACAAACATAACAAAAATAAATAATCTCCTACCTAAATTGTTTCCCAAATGTCACTCTTTGCCTTATATATTGAAATTAATTTCTCAAGAAACACCGGATCACAAATTTTTTACTTGCAGATTGATTCCATCTTCCATAATGAAGCTACAAAAGTTGAATATTTTATAGTGGCCCACATGCCATATTATTAAATTAGTAATAATTTAGAATTTAAATTATGGGTTAAAATCTTATTGGTTAATTTGGAAAAAAAAACCGTCCACTTTGATAGAAAGTGGGAATTAGAATTTTATTAAAATCGGTCTTCTCTCCACCCAATATAAAAAGGGTATCACGTTAATTTTTTCTCCATCAGAAAGTGAGTTAGTCTAAAGGGATTAAGAGAGAGAAATTAATTTTGCTCAGCTTTAATTTTTTACAGCGGGATTTGATCAAAAAAATTTGCTATGGATCAAGGTATGTCTTCTCTCAATTATTGATGATGTGAAAATCATATTATTCTATGATCTTAAGGATTAAAGTTTATACAAATTAGGGTATATTTACTTTATGGGAATTGTAAAAAATTCGAACAATAAATAGGTGAACGAACATACTCAAAAGAAAGTAAAAAATTAAAGAAATTAGTCAGTATGAGAGCAAGTAGTATCTTAAGCTCAACAATGGCCAAATTTTGTATTAGACACACTCGACGACCAAATCCAACTGGGATGTCTTAGAATTTAATTCTAAGTGCTATGGTTGCCCGTGTAGGTGGAGTATGGTGGATCTCTATGTTGAGAATCATGGCTACTGTAAAGGATAAGGTGAACTAGGCTTATAGTTAAGGTAGAGTTACTACCATTCAAGTAGGTGGAGATTTTTTGAAAATGGAGATTTTTTGAATGAATTGCAGCAAAAGTTGAAAAACAGTTGAAAAAAAGAACTAATAAATTAACACGCATTTTACTTGAAGTTTTAATTTCTTTGGAAGTTTGCATGAGCGTCAAATAATGGCATATGAATGAATGCATGAAAGTCAAGAAATCTTTTATGTGCATGGACTTTCATCGATTTCGTATGATACTTAAATTGCGGAAGTGGGCGCGTTGACGTCAGTCTAATCAATCCATGTCATCCTCTACGAGGGATTAATTCCGTATTTAAAAAGCTTGATAGAGTTGAGAATTCAACGTGCAAACCCCAATTGAAGCTTAATTTGGGGAATCCCAACCTGAAATGGCTCTGGTATCAGTCCTGATGAAGCAACTGCTGCAGCCTTTTATGGGCATATCAGAAATTTACAACCCTCCCCTGTCCACCTTTCTTCTTCTTCTTATCCCCTTGCTCACACTTGTGCAGTTGCTGAAAATCACCAGACTTAGTAGTAACCATCTCAACTTACCTCCATCCCCACCAAAGCTTCCCATTCTCGGCAACCTTCACCAGCTTCTGGGAACCCTCCCTCATCGCTCTCTCAAAGCTCTTTCCGAGCGGTACGGCCCTTTGATGTTCGTTTACTTTGGCAATTCTCCCACCCTTGTGGTTTCATCGGCTGAGTTGGCTGGTGAAATGTTTAAAACTCATGACATTGTGATCTCGAACCGGCCCAAAACCACACCTGCTAACATCCTCATTTATGAATGCCAAGATATCTCGTTCTCTGATTACGGCGAGTACTGGAGACAAGTTCGGAAGATTTGTATTCTTCAACTCTTGAGTGTGAGAAGAGTGCAATCATTTCAGCATGTTAGAGATGATGAAGTTTCAAGTTTGATCACTAAAATTCGCCTCTCATGTCTTAATAAAGGAGGTCCTGTTAATTTAACAGAGATGCTACTGACTGCTTCCAGCAATATAGTTTCCCTCTGCGTTCTTGGGAAGAAAGCTGATGAAGAAGAAGAAAATATTGGAGACAGTAATAAGCTGGGTGAGTTGTCAAGAAGGCTGGAAGAGCAGATTGCTGCCTTTTGTATAGGAGATATGTTTCCATCTTTGGGATGGTTAGATGTTCTCTCGGGGCTCATTGGTCGTCTCAACGCAACTGCTAGAGCATTTGACGCTTTGCTTGATCAGGTGATTGAAGAGCACACGAACAAGGTATCAAAAGTAAGTGGTGATGATGATGACCAACCTGATAAAAAAGACTTTGTGGATATACTCCTCCAACTTCGAAAGGATGGCATGCTTGGGGCAGAGCTCTCTCAGGACAATCTTAAAGCAATTATCCTTGTCTGTCCTTTCTCTCAACCAGCTAGTCTTAATTATTTTAATTATTAGCCCTCTCCTTTTCAAAAAAAAAAAAAAAAATTATTGGCTCTCTCTATATTTTTACATCTTTTACATACATCATGCACGCAAAAGCGCGCTCTTGCATATACATAAACATACATCAATACTAAAGGTTTTCATGTTTCACATTCTCAGGACATGCTTGTAGCAGGAACTGATACTACTGCAACAACACTAGAGTGGGCAATGGCAGAGCTAGTGAAAAATCCAACTAGTATGAACAGAGCTCGAGAAGAGGTTAGAAGTGTGGCAAAAGGGAAATTAAATATAGACATGAAGGATATTGAGAAGATGGACTACTTGAAATGTGTCGTCAAGGAAACTCTGAGATTGCATCCACCGGCTCCTCTTTTGGCTCCGCGAGAAATGGCACAGAGGATCAAATGGAGAGGTTATGATATTCCTGCAAAAACTAGAGTGATTGTCAATGCATGGGCAATTCAAATAGATCCCCAAGTTTGGGACAGGCCAGAAGATTTCTTGCCAGACAGGTTTTTCGCTAACCCGGTGGATTGTAAAGGCCGAGACTTCCAATTTATCCCCTTTGGTGCTGGAAGAAGAGGATGTCCAGGGACGTCATTTGCGTTAGCTACAGTTGAGTATGTGATGGCCAACCTTTTGTACTGGTTTGATTGGAATTTGCCTCTTGGTGAAGTTGAGGAGAATTTGGACATGTCTGAAGTTAATGGGCTAGTGGTTCATAAGAAATCACCTCTTCATCTTGTGCCGACACTCTACTCACCTTACCCTTAGTCTTGGTATGTGGAGAAAAATACTCATGGTAGTTGTGTTCTAATCATGATTATCCTCTTTTAATTTCCCTCTGGAGAAAAATTGTACCAGTGTTGTCTATTTTGTTCCATGTTCGTGGATACCTTGAGGAGCAAGTTATTATCAATTTTATCACCTGTCCATATCATATTGATCCTCTGTTTGATCTTTTCTATAAATTCCATCAATCGGTTAAGATTTAGAGAAATGCAATAAGTTAACAATTACCAATGGTGCTAGTAGTCGTGGTTGCAACATATTATATCCATCGAGTTGATGGGAGATTAATTACAACTAATCAAGAACAAATAATTATGAAGCTGATAGTACGTGTGTGTGTATATACACACACACGTGTTGACAGCGACAGCGAATATATATAATAATAACACCAATCGTGTTGATGGGAGATTATTTGTCAAAATTGTTTTTTAGTTCCTATTTTAATATTCTTGTGGCTTGAAAGCGACTCTATGTCGATCATTTATTTATTTTCTAGTTCTTATTTTATATATACAGATTGTTATTTAAAAATTCCACAATTTTGCATTGGAAAGGAAAGAGAGCAAAATTTGTTTATAGAGTAAAATGTAGGTCCCCATCAAAAAAAAAAAGGACGAAGCTCAAGCATGCAAGACCAAACACAAATGAGTAGCCTCATCTAAGAACCTTGTAATTGGGTTACCTTATTTAGATGAGTCCAAGAACCAGGTATTTAAATATTTTTGTGTTTTTTTTTTCAAGTAACTGCTGATCACTCACCTGAATTTTTACTCAATAATCTGCATAACTCACATAAGGTGATGCTTGTCTAGAAAACACTTTAAAATGGAAGTCCTGTAAGTAGAATATTTCAAAATGTTGCAAGTTTCCTAAAGCACAAGTAGATCAACATATTATTCTGTAACAAGAGTTTTTATGCCCCATTGAACCAATTAACACTCAAAAATTCATTGCCTTACATGTGAGCTAGATTAATTTGAACTTCAGAACTCTTTTTCCATAAGAGATTCTATCCATTGGCCCACCAATCCAACACCCACGCAAATTAATTGGAGATAAAATGAGATAGCCTACAGGCTACAGCAACAAATTACCTAGATATTTACTGAACAAATGGAATTCTACAAAGTGTTAATTTTTATTATATAGATGGCATTAAATTAAACCATATACACCAAATTAGAGAACAAAATTCAAAAAAAAAATCATCTCCTGTCCAAACAGTTTCCCAAATGTCACTCTTTGCCTTACATGTTGAAATTAATTTCTCAAGAAACACCTGACAAATTTCCTACCTGTAGATTGACTCCATGTAGTGGCATAATAATGAACTTATAAACAAGTGAGTGAACATACTCTGGAGAAGTGAGAAACTAATGGTGTGTTTACGAATTAATGTTGAGTGTCAGAAAGTGTATATTTATAAAGGAGAAAATCGTCACTTTACATTTCAAGTATTACTAATACTTCTACTTTTATGTATTTTAGTCTCTTGTAATTTAATTATGTGTATTTTATTTTAATTAAGTATTTTATGTATTTGAGGGGCATCATGATCATTTTACAATGAACGAGAGTTCAGACAGCAAAACGGACATTACTTTTGAACTCAGGACAGTCGAAAACCTTAGGAGCAGCATAAAAGAAAAAAATGCATTATTCACATGCATTATTCACACGCATTTATTCACATAGACGGATCGATAACGTGGCATTGACCGATGACGTGGCAGCATATTAGTGGACCAAAAAATCGTGTGTATGGTACATGCATATACACAAGATTATTTTCAACCAAACTACGTTACTGTTCAAACCGCGTCACTATTCAAACCGCGTGGTCAAACCGTGTTACTATTCAAACTGCATGGTCAAACCGCGTACTGTTGACTGATGACGTGGCGCAATCCTGAGTGTTTGAAATGTTTTTAATCCAATGGCCATGATTTACTCTATGTATCTATAAAAGGGAGGCCCATCCCCCCTAATTTGGCATCCCTGAATTTATTTTTGGACTCAATTTTCTATAATTTCTTCTCCATCTTGTATTTTCTACGTATTTTAATAAATTTCCATTTTACCCCTAGTTCAATTATGAGTAGCTAATTTTTTTTCAAGCTTGGGTTGAAGGTGAAGTCTCAACATGTGCCATAGGCTTTATTTGGTAAATTTATTTTCTCTTCCCCTCTAATTGAGGTGGATGTTTTGACTTTTCGTCAATAAATAGTAATAATCTTGTCTAGATACCGTCCTAGTTTCACCGGCTCCCTAGTACAAGGTTATTATTATTTGGCACGATAAGCCCTTAACACCATATTGATTAGAGTGTAGTTCATGAGGTGTGGATTCCCCTCTCATGATTTAATTGGCACAAATAAGGAATATTTAGCTCATGGTGCATGTTGATGTGGATCCAAATACCCAAGCGCTTCAATTATAATATTTTCCACTTTAATTTAATTTCGTCATTCCAATTTAAATTCTAAGATAGTCTAAATCACTTTCACCACAAATCCAACCACCCATTTAGAAAATTAATTCTACACACAATTAAAATTTACCTCCTCGGGGGATCAACACTCATCACCATTAATCTATTCTAGAATAGATTCGTGCACTTGCAAGTTCAATAAAATTTGCACAACAATTGATAATCAAAATGAGCTAAAATCTGAATAAACCGAAATTAAAATGAGGAATGGGAATCAAAATAGATTGTTATAAGTTATAAAAATGACCTTAATTAATTATTGTCGTCGTCGTCATCATAATCATCATCATCATTGTTATTATTAATTAATTAATTAATTAATAATAATAATAATATCATAATCATCGTCGTCATTATCATTATTATCATCATTAGTTTTATTATCATTGATTGATAATAATATTATTGTTTTTAAAATTACTACTATTAGTTATTAGTTTTATTACCATTAGTCATTATTATTATTATTATTAACAACAACAATTACAAGAATTATAAAAATAACAATAACAATAACAATAACAATAACAATAATGTAACATAATAAAACTAATTGAGGATAAAAGTATAATTATGAAATTTGGATGAGGGTAAAATGGGGAGGAGATCAAGGAATGGGAACTTGGTTCTCAGCCCCCCACATGGGAATCAAGTTCCCATTCTTTAATCCAAAAAACATGTGGGCCTCACATGTTTCATTCTTATTCCTATTTCTATTTTACTAAGTAAATATTATCAATCATTTCCATTCTAAATTTTGATTCCCTAATCTGAGAAGTAAAGACACCATAAGAGAAATTAGACAGCATGAGAGCAAGTGGTATTTTAAGCTCAATCATGGCCAAGTTTTGTCCCAGCCATGCTCGAGGACCAAATCCAACTAGCATGTCTTATAGTTTAATTCTAAATGGTATGAGTTGTAAGATTTTATGTCCCACGTGATTAATAGGCCCATGTAAATATATTTGTTAGGTTTATATTTTAATTATGAGAGAATATAACATTCCTAATTAGACTCAACTTTGATGGAAAGTGGGTCATTATTAGAATAGGAAAGTTGGTCCTCTCTCTGCCTATAAAAGAAACCCTATTCCATCAAATTAGGGTTACACAAAATATTACGTAAAACCTAAAAACTAAAAGGAGGCTAAGGGAGAGAAACACAACTTTCAACATTAATTTCTAAATCCATGGATCAAGGTATGTTCTTTATGTCTATGTGAAAATATATATATATATATTCCAATTTTCTGGCTTATTGTTTAATAATGTATAATGATTCCATGAATTATTGGAATATTAAATTTAACATGAGTATCCAAGTAGGTGGACTATAGTGATTCTCAATGTTGAGAATCATGGCTACTATGAAGGATAAGACGAACTGATTTATTGTCGGGGTGGAGTTACTACTATTCAAATCAAAGTGGAGAATTTTTTAATGAAAGTGACTTGAATAGTTTAATATTCATTTATAGTAAAAGTTGAGAAAATGAACTAACAAATTTGCATGCATTCCATGTAAGTTTTAGTTTATTTTGAAGTTTGCATGGGCATTAGATATTGGCATGAATTTTTTGACTTTTATAGCATGCGAATAAACAAATGAATGCCAAGAACTCTTTACATGCATAAACTTTCATGCATTCTTTCACATGCTATAAAAGTCAAAAAATGCTTGCTAACATTTAGTGCCCATGCAAACTTCCAAAGAAACTAAAACTTTCAGTAGAATGCATGCAAATTTCTTAGTTCGTTTCAACTTTTTTTTAACATATAGTGCAAATAAATATTAAACTATTCAAGTCCCTTTTATTCAACAGCACGTATAAATGTGGGTGCTTGCAAGCAACTATTATTCCTAATTTGTCTAGCATAGCTACCAACAATTTTCCAATTTTCTTAAGCATTAAAAATAATATTAACAGGAATATCCACTAAAAAATGCAAAATCATTGGAAGCTTACCAAGATGACCCTACTCTGATGCCACATGAAATGAATCATATCCATTCCCAGCTGCAATAGACGCAGTTTCAAGGTTCATATGTTGAAGCGTCTCTTCAACCATCAAAGCGCGCCAGTTTGCCACTTTCTGCAGCCACATAAAGGGGAGTCTCGCCTTCTTGATTTTGTTTCGACAACAATTCCTTAGCTTCACTAGAATCACAATCTTGCAAAATCTCTGTAACTCTACTTAACTTCCCAGTTCAAGCTGGCAAGTGTAGCTGCAAGTGACTTCTTTTTCCTGGTGAATCCTAATTCTTCTTCCTCTGACCACCACCTATAAAACTCAGTTGTCTCTCCGTCACTATGCAAAAACTCTTCTGTTTCTCCATAAAACTGCAAAAACTCATGTTTTTCCATCACAAGTACTCAGCTGTTTATCAATAGTCACACCATGAAAACTCTGATGTTTCTCTATCACTCCACGAGCACTAGGCAGTTTATTAGTGCTCACACCAAGAAAACTCTGTTGTTCTTCTGTAACTCTTTGAATACTAGGCTGTTTTTCAAAGGTGACACTGCAAATACTTTGTTGTTTCTCCATTGTCCATGTCCTAAAACTACTTTGTTTCTCCATTATCATGGACAGAACTAGACTTAATACCCAAAACTAGCTACAAATATCACTTACACTCAGCATCCAAATCCTTGATATGCCAAAAATTGAAACCTCAAACCTTGAATTTCAAAAACCCAGAAATCATTTCTTTTCCCCCACGATCTGTTGAAAATTGATTAAAAAAAAAGAGTTGAAAAGTCAAATTAGAACACATCATTTGAATTCAAATTGGAGGTGGCCGAGAACTTTGACAAGCAATTGGAAGTGCCCAAAACTATTGAAATGGTGGCTATTGAATGTTGAAAAATTGGCTTGATTTTAGGCAAAATTTTGCCTATAAAAGGAAGCTCTTGTTTGAGAGCTAGGCATCCCAAATCCCAGAGAAGCGATCCAAGTTTTGGTGAGAAATTGAGAGAGAGAAATTTTCTTAACCATGCAGCTATATTGTATGAGTATTTGACTCCTCAATATGGGTATTACGGATTTGCTTTGTTAAAAGATATTTCTCAAGATTATGTATTTGAGGATTGGGTGAGAGAAAATTATTTCTCAGAGTGTGGTTGTAATAATTTTCCACATAATGAATATTTTTTCTTTGGTTGTCTTTTGACAACGGCCGTGGTTTTTCTCCGGATTTAGAGTTTTCCACATAAATATTGTGTTGTGTGATTGGTGTATTCTCCATTTAATTTTTTCTTTTAATTTGTTGCTTGATAAATTGCTTTGAGTGATCTTGGGAGGAAGCTCAATTTCCTAACAGTGGTATCAAAGCCATTGATTGAAGTTTTGGTGTCAGGGTACTGTTCACGTATATGGTATTGTTCATATGTACAGTACTATTTACGTGAAGCTGTGGAGCCAATCCAAATAGTCCATGGTGAAGAGTATAGGGTCATCTGTAAAGCAAATATGTCAACAACTTGTGTTTTTCAATCTTGGTGGACTTTGATGTTGTTGAAAAATTAATAGGAGAATGATTTTTTGTTGGCTTGTGGAGAATTCAAGTCAAAGGTATGTCCAATCTAGTATGCACAAGGATTTGATGGTGTGGACAATTTTGGCACCTCAAGGAAATTGTCAAGAAGATGGATAATTTTGGCACCTCAAGGTTTGGCAAATTGCTCCCAAATCAATAAAGGAGATATTGATATTCTCGCAAACGGTGAGTTTCTTTTTATAAGAGACTAGTTTAGTTCTTTTGGCATGTAGATCTCATGTTCCACAAGTTTGCACGCGAGCATTGGCTTGGTATAAATGCAAGATGTATGGTGGAAAAGTTATGTCATGGCTGAAGAATTCTTAGGAAAACCAAGCATGAGAATTGCACCATAATTTTCAGCGGATATGTTCGACATGTGTCGAGAAAAACCTTAGAACAGTTGATTATAAGTGGTATACTCTTTATGGTGGAGTATGATAATTCTCTATGTTGAGAATTATGACTGTTGGTGAAGACAGTGTTTTGTAGCAGTGACTATGAATTTTTTTTTTAATTAAGGTGGAGATTGTTGAAAATTGATTTTAAAAAAAAAAAGGAGAGTTGAAAAGTCAAATTGCAACACATCATTGGAGTTCAAATTGGAGGTGGCCGAGAACTTTGACAAGCAATTGGAAGTGCCCAAAACTATTGAAATGGTGGCTATTGAATGTTGAAAAATTGGCTTGATTTTAGGCAAGAAGGTGGACAATTTTGGCACCTCAAGGTTTGGCAAATTGCTCCCGAATCAGTAAAGGAGATATTGATATTCTCGGAAATGGTGAGTTTCTTTTCATTTAGTTTAGTTCTTTTGGCATGTAGATGAAGAGAAACGTGTTATTATCACAAGCGTTGGCAGTATAAATGCAAGATGTGTGGTGGAAACGTTATGTCATGGCTGAAGAATTCTTAGGGAAAGCAAGCATGAGAATTGCACCATAATTTTCAGCGGATATGTTCGACATGTGCTGAGAAAAACCTTAGAACGGTTGATTATAAGTGGTATACTCTTATGGTGGAGTATGATAATTCTCTATGTTGAAAATTATGATTATTGGTAAAGACAATGTTTTGTAGCAATGACTATGAATTTTTTTTTAATTAAGGTGGAGATTGTTGAAAATTGATTAAAAAAAAAAAGGAGAGTTGAAAAGTCAAATTGCAACACATCATTGGAATTCAAATTGGAGGTGGCTGAGAACTTTGACAAGCAATTGGAAGTGTCCAAAACTATTGAAATGGTGGCTATTGAATGTTGAAAAATTGGCTTGATTTTAGGCAAAATTTTGCCTAGAAAAGGAAGCTCTCATTTGGGAGCTTGGCATCCCAAATTCCAGAGAAGCGATCCAAGTTTTGGTGAGAAATTGAGAGAGAAAAATGTTCTTAAGCATGTAGTTATATTGTATGAGTATTTGACTTCTCAATATAGGTATTACGGATTTGCTTTGTTAAAAGATATTTCTCAAGATTATGTATTTGGAGATTGGGTGAGAGAAAATTATTTCTCAGAGTGTGGTTGTAATAATTTTTTACATAGTGAATATTTTTTCTCTGGTTGTCTTTTGACAACGGCCGTGATTTTTTTTTCAAATTTAGAGTTTTTCATGTAAATCTTGTATTGTGTGATTAGTGTATTATCCATTTAATTTTTTCTTTTAATTTGTTACTCGACAAATTACTTGAAATGATCTTGGAAGGAAACTCAATTTCCTAACACGATCATCCACAAAGCTTCACACAAATTGATATCAAAATAAAATAATTAACTTTCTTGCAATCACAACTATGATTCCCTATAATTACAATTTCAAGTCTCTAATTCAAGAGCCAAATTTTACCCATTTCAGCAAAGATCAGAACTATTGCTCTACACATTCAATCAGCAAACATATCAAAAACACTACTCACATAGCAATATATATCAACAACGATTCAGGCTCAAAATCAAACAAAAAAAAAAATAGAGCCTTGGAACTGGGTACCTTGCTTTTTGAGCTAAAACTCAAGTCTTTGTGGTTACTGGGAAAAAAAAATTGAAAATAAACGAAGCCAGATCAGCAATCCACTAAATTGAAGAACCCAGAAACAGATTTGTAAATTTCAAAAGATCATGACCTCAATCAAATCCTCAGTTCTTTTGGCCGCTGCGGCGTACCTTAGAGTGAAGACAACTGACATATAACAAGCACTTTAGAATTTAAACCGCTACCAGACTACCGGTTGCTTGTGACGTTATTTTTATTTTATAATTTTCAACAATTAAGAGGCTTTATCTTTTTTATTTTATTTATTTTTATATTCATTTTGGGCCACTAAGTTGCATTATCTGAAACTTGCTGAAAATTGATCCTGTCTTTTATTATTTTATTTATTTTTTTAGGTAAATTTTGGTCTCGTTGTATATTAGAGTAAAATTTGTGTGGTGATGTGGTCGGCCGTCGGCGTCGGCCTACTCATCAGGGACCGCTATTTGGTAAGCTTATTAATTTTTTGAAAATGCCAAGTGTCTAGAAGCGAGAGATGACACATGGTAATGTCGTTTCTCTCCCCACTAGCTCGTTCGTGCCCTTCTAGATAAAAAAATTAATAAAAAAATAACAATAATTTAATCAAGAGAAAACTACCTCAGATCTTAATAAATAAAAAAATTACTAAGTTTTCCCTCTATCTTAGTATTTATTTGTACAAGGCAAGAAAATTTTCTGAAAGAGAAACACATTTGTTCCTTATTACCACTTCCGAAGAAGAGAATAAGCTCATGTCATGAATAATGTGAAGCCACAAAACCAATTTAACCAGAGAGTTTATATGAATAATAGCAAGCACAAGAAAAGAAAAAGAACAGAGAGATCGGAAAATTTTCTGAAAGAGACACACATTTACTCCTTGTTACCACTTCTGAAAAAGAGAATTCATATCTATATAATTCATATCCCGTAGCCCACGTTTATCTTATAAGCTTATCATGCTTTTGCATTCCCATTACCCAAGATCAGATCTCAAGTAATCCCCAAGTCCAGCCAACGCCTCAAAAAACACGCAATTCCATAATGGGAAACTATGTACGAGTGCGTGAACGAGTGACCGTGTCGTCGGCGGCGGTCGTGTCGTCGTCGGCAGCGGTACTATTCGAGAGAGCCGTTCCAGAGAGGGAAGAAAATGGCGAAGACACAGCGGGTGAGGATAAGCTGATAGAGTAAGGGATTTTGTCTTCAATGTCGTCTCAATTCAAAATTAGTTTTTATTAAAATTTTAATTTTTTTTATCTAGAAGGGCGCGAGCTAGCAATAGTGGGGAGAGAAATGGCATTTCTGTGCATCGATATACCGTTTCTCTCGCGTTTCTCTGGCCCTTTTAGATAATAACTAGCACTCTTAATTTTTTCATTTAATTTTTTAGTATCACTATCGAATTCACTAAAAGTGAATTTAATATACTATATTATATTATGGTATATTATATTATGTTGTATTGTATTAGTAATGTATTAGAATAATACCGTACAATATTTGATATTATATTATACTGTATTAATTTTTAATTATACGATATTTGAAGCTGCAATTGATTGTATTAATTTTTTAGTGATTAATTTAATTACATATTTAAAAAATAATATCCATTAATACTTAGAAAAAATACTAAATATAAAATTCTTAAAATTTAAAAATTTAACATTATTTTAGTATAATTTTAAAAAAAAAACATAACTCTTTATAAAGATCGAAGTTTATAACCTTAAATTTTGAGCAGCATAACATTTATTTTTTTAACTTTTTCTAAATATATACTTGTAAAATAAAAATTAAAACAAATAATTCAATTAAATAACCTTTAAATAATATCAAAACATAAATAAAATCCAAAACCTCCAATCGTATTCTTTTAATATCATAAATTCAAATTCCATGATTGGTTAATCCTTTGAAGCTAGCAACATATGCATTTATCACTTTCAGTCTCAAAGAATTCAAAACCTCCATTACTCTCACAAACCCAACAGACTAATGCTCATAAAACCTAAATGATTTGAGAAAAACTCACCTAGAAGCTACAAACTCAAATCAATATGCTTATGAAATTCAAGATGTTAAAAGCCTAGCACTTGCACACTCTCAAGTGTCAACCATGCTTCCTGGACGTTAAAAAACATATCAATATTGTTGGACCTAAGTAATGCTCAGTTAACATATTGGTATTCTTGCAGCTAAGTAATGCTCAGTTAGCCACGCTTCAAAGTTAAAGTAAGATTATAATATATAGTTAGTCTCTACTCTAAGCAAAAATTGTGTGGAGTTAATTTGTAAGTCTTTCTCCCTTGCAAATGCGAGTGGAGCAGAGCAGGGTTGGAAAAATCCAGATTTGGATTAATAATTTTACATCCGGATCTGCATCCGAATCCGCAAAAAAGATGCGGATCTGGATGCGGGTAATCCGGATCCGCAAAAATTAAAATTTAATAATTTAATATATAATCTAAAAAGTTAATAATTTACCTAATAATATCAAATAAAATCCAATCATAATTTAACAATGAATAATTCAACATGAATAACATACAAATAATCTCATAAATCTACAAATAAAATTTAATTTTTTATTTTTTATTTCATTTTTAATTTAATTTTTTATTTAAAATAAAATTCAATAATTTACCTAATAATATCAAATAAAATTCAATCATAATCCAACAATTAATAATTCAACATGAATAATATACAACATAATAAATCTACAAATAAAATTTATTTTTAATTTTTAATTTAATTTTTAATATATTTTTTTATTTAATTTGTAATTTAAAATAAAATTTATCCGGATTTGGATATCCGATTTTTCGGATGCACTTGCATCCGCATCCATGCGGATCCCCATCTTTCACATCCGGATCCGCATTTTTTAATATGTGGATCTGGATTTTTCCAGATCCGGATCTTCCAGATCTTTGCAAATCCGGGCCGGATCCAGATTTATTTGACATCCTTAGAATATAGACATCCCTCGTCTGTGAGGGTCATATGTCTAGGCATGTATTTCATAGAGGGTAAAAGTTCGTTTAGTCCCTATATTTTAATATTAGTGTCCATTTAGTCCTTGTATTTTCAAAAATATCTCGAAACATCTTTGCCGTTAAAGTATTGATACCTCTACCGTTACTTTTTATTTCTTTTGGCTTACGTTTATAATATTACCCTTTTATAATAATTTTTTTGTTTGGACATTAATAAAAAGAAAATAATTAAATTACTAAATTAACGTAGAAAATAAAAATATATATTATTTGTTTTGTAAGCACCATTTGCACACTTTGTAGTATGCATACAGTTTTTGACAACTTAATTTTTGACAATTAAAAATTAATATAATTTTTTTTATATTTTTAGGGTTAAATTGGTAATTTAATTATTTTCTTTTTATTAATGTCCAAATAAAAAAATTATTATAAAAGGGTAATATTATAAAAGTAAGTCAAAAGAAATAAAAAATAGCGGTATGGGTATCAATAGTTTAACGGCAGGGATATTTTAGGGTATTTTTAAAAATACAGGGACTAAATGGATACTAATGTTAAATTATAGGGACTAAATGAATTTTTACACTTTCATAGAATTAATGTAATAATATAAGTTCTAGTTATATATTTGATTATAAATATATGTATACTACAGTACTCTGATGCATAATCCGTATTAAAAAAAAATAATAATGCTCAGTTAAGGCAACGCTGACCTAAGATAACGTAAAAGCATCAGATGAACACTCATTTGGAGCCCATCTCCATAACACATCCTCAAAAGCATATAACTTTGCATTGGAAAACATGTCTTGTTTCTAATATGAAATAAAAATTAAGAAGGATGAAATACATCCAAATAAGCTGACCATGTCTGCAAAACTTTGCAATAAGTAAGAAAACAGCAACAAAACCAAAACAGCAACCTAGTAAACTCCCTTAAGAATTAAGATCGTTGACGACATCATAAGGAATGGGATCAACAGTTTCCAATGTCGCACCTTCTACCATAAAACTTAGTGACTGCTTCTTTATACTGATGACTTCACCTCTTGCCTTAGCTTCAGTCTTGAGTTCCTCTGCTTGAACTCGTTAGTATCAGTATACGTTGAAGTTTGAACATGCTCCATAGGAACACGAATCCTCTTCTTAATGATTTCTGTTACTAACCTGAATACATGCATATATTGAACAAAATTCAGTATTCTATCATCAAAAAATGCATATGCAGGCAATTATAATCAGTTCAAGCAAGTTAGAAGTCAATCCCATATGTCCATTTATGATGGAGAAGACAATTATAACAACACAAATTTAAAAAACTTCAAATTGCTTGATTATATTCATTATAGTTGTTTATGATTCCGAAGATAAATATTGATTCATGATTACTAAAATAAATGAACTCACAAAATTGAATGACTTGATTTAAGGATCATAGATGATTTAGCATTATGTCTTCTTCTGACAATTGCATCTATCAATGGATTAGAAAAGTTTTTAAATTTTGGATTTTTAAGGATTTCTCAAATCTTATGATGTATGTAATGTAGCAACTTTGTTCAATCAATAATTAACAATGAAAGTTTATTTACTATGTTTTAACACTTCTGCCAGGTTCGTCAGTGTACGAATTGCAAGAAAGATTGCTCCTCAGATCCATCTGAGTTTGGAGAGCAATACTGCAAGTGATGCAAGACCTATAGAAAACTCGAAAAGCTCAAATTTGAAAAGAATCCTTAATTCATATTTGGTAATTAACTAAAACCAGTTACAGTAATTACCAAGTAGTTAGAAAACTCCATGCTTTTATAGCCAGCTATAGAAAGCTTTTAAATAATTAAGAAATAAAAACCAATTTTTTTCATTAATACCGAACAGTTTATTATAGGTTTGAGCTACTAATAATGCTCATGCGCTATTGCATTACTATCGATGAAATTTCCAAAACAGAGGAAAAGGAAAAAGCAATCAGACATGCAAATTACATTGGCGGAAATCTTATCTTTAAATTGGATATCATAGGCTTGTAACAAAATCAGCATGGAGCTACTAGTAATGCTCATATTCTATTACATCACTATTGAAAGAAATTTGAAAAACAAGAAAATGAAAGAGCAATCAGATGTGCCAATTGAATTGGTGGAAACCTTATCTTTAAATGTGATCTCATAGGCATGTCATCTGCTACAAGGGATTAGTTCCTTCATTGAAAAGCTTGATAGAGTTGAGAATTCAACGAGCAAACCCCAATTGAAGCTTAATTTGGGGAATCCCAACCTGAAATGGCTACGGTATCAGTCCTGATGAAGCGACTGCTGCAGCCTTTTATGGGCATATCAGAAATTTACAACCCCGCTCTGTCCACCTTTCTTCTTCTTCTTATCCTCTTGCTCACACTTGTACAGTTGCTGAAAATCACCAGACGTAGTAGTAATCATCTCAACTTACCTCCATCCCTACCAAAGCTCCCCATTCTCGGCAACCTTCACCAGCTTCTGGGAACTATCCCTCATCGCTCCCTCAAAGCTCTTTCGGAGCGGTACGGCCCTTTGATGTTCGTTTACTTTGGCAATTCTCCAACCCTTGTGGTTTCATCGGCTGAGTTGGCTTGTGAAATGTTTAAAACTCATGATATTGTGATCTTGAACCGGCCCAAAACCACACCTGCTACCATCCTCCTATATGAATGCCAAGGTATCGGGTTCTCTAATTACGGCGAGTACTGGAGACAAGTTCGGAAGATTTGTGTTCTTCAACTCTTGAGTGTGAGAAGAGTGCAATCATTTCAGCATGTTAGAGATGATGAAGTTTCAAGTTTGATCACTAAAATTCGCCTCTCATGTTTTAATAAAGGAGGTCCTCTTAATTTATCAGAGATGCTACTTACTGCTTCCAGCAATATAGTTTCCCTCTGCGTTCTTGGGAGGAAAGCTGATGCAGAAGAAGAAAATACTGGTCAGAGCAATAAGTTTGGTGAGTTATCAAGAAGGCTGGAAGAGCAGCTTGCTGCCTTTTGTGTAGGAGATACATTTCCATCTTTGGGGTGGTTAGACGTTCTCTCGGGACTCATTAGTCGTCTCAACGCAACTGCTAGAGCAATAGACGCTTTGCTTGATCGGGTGATTGAAGAGCACACGAACAGGGCATCATCAGGAAGTGATGATGATGATGACCAATCTAATAAAAAAGACTTCGTGGCTATACTCCTCCAACTTCGAAAGGATGGCATCCTTGGAGCAGAGCTCTCTCAGGACGATCTTAAAGCACTTACCCTGGTCTAACCTTCCTCTTGACTAGCTAGTATTAAGTGTTATAATTATTAGCTCTCTCTATAGATATTTTACATCTTTTACACACTTCACGCACGCAAAAGCGCACCCTTGCATATACACATACGTGCAGATCAATACTAATGGTTTTTCATGTTTCACATTCTCAGGACATGTTTGTAGCAGGAACTGATACTACTGCAACAACACTAGAGTGGGCAATGGCAGAGCTAGTGAAAAATCCAACTAGTATGAAAAGAGCTCGAGAAGAGGTTAGAAGTGTGGCAAAAGGGAAATTAAATATAGACATGAAAGACATTGAGAAGATGGACTATTTGAAATGTGTGGTCAAAGAAACTCTGAGGTTACATCCACCAGTTCCTCTCTTGATTCCGCGAGAAATAGCACAGAGGGTCAAATGGAGAGGCTATGATATTCCTGCAAAAACTAGAGTGATTGTAAATGCATGGGCAATTCAAATAGATCCCCAAGTTTGGGACAGGTCAGAAGATTTCTTGCCAGACAGGTTTTTCTCTAACACGGTGGATTGTAAAGGCCAAGACTTCCAATTTATCCCCTTTGGTGCTGGAAGAAGAGGATGTCCCGGGATATCATTTGCGTTCGCCACAATTGAGTATGTGATTGCCAACCTTCTGTACTGGTTTGATTTGAATTTGCCTCTTGGTGAAGTTGAGGAGAATTTGGACATGTTTGAAGTTAATGGGCTAGTGGTTCATAAGAAATTATCTCTTCATCTTGTGCCAACACTCTACCCCCCTTACTCTTAATCTTGATAAGTGGAGAAAAATATTCATGATAGTTATGTTCTAATCATGATTATCCTCTTTTAATTGCCCTCGTGAAAAATTGTGCCAGCGTTGTCTATTTTCTTCTATGTTTATGGATACCTCAATGAGCAAGTTATTATCAATTTTATCAGCTGTCTATATCATATTGGTCCTCTGTTTGATCTTTCTATATATTCCATCAATCGGTTGAGATTTAGGGAAGTACAAAAAGTTAACAATTACTAATGGTGCTAGTAGCCGTGGCTGCAAAATATCATATCCATCAAGTTGATGGGAGATTAATTACAACCAATCGGGAACAAATAATTATGAAGCTGATAGCATGAATATATATATTATGATTGACATGTTGACTGCAACGGCGAATATACATAATAATAGCACCAATCGTGTTGATGGGAGATGTTTTGTTAAAATTATTTTTTAATTCTTATTTTATATTCTTGTGGCTTGAAAGCGACTATGTCGATCATTTATTTATTTTTTAATTCTTATTTTATTGACACATATTGTTATTTAAAAATTCCACAATTTCGCTCTCAAAATGTAAGAGAGCAAAATTTAGTTTATAGAGAAACACCCAGGTCCATAACAATAAACCCATAAGAAGTAAGCTAAGCATGCAAGACCAAACTCAAATGAGTAGGCCTCATCTAAGATACTTGTAAGTGGATTATCTTATATAGATGAGTCCAGTTAGGAAATTAATGGATGAAATAAGACCACAGCTAAAATAAAATTAAAAAAAATTAATTAAAAAAAAGAGTTAAAAAGTCAATTAGATCACATCATTTGAATTCAAATTAGAGGCGGTGGAAAACTTTGACAAGCAATTGGAAGTGGCCAAAACATAGCTCTCATCTTAATATTTTGACTCACTATTCAGAATGAATTGGGTAGATCAGCAGTTCTCAACATACCTCTTATCTTTTCTGTAAGAGTCCTATTCATTCACTCTGTCACTCCATTTTATTGAGGAATGTATGCTATCATGAACTGCCTCTGAATACCTTCTTACTTACAAAAAGTAAAAAATTCGCCGTCTATATACTCTTCACCGTCCCGTCCTCAAGCACTTGATTCTTTTTTCATATTCAAGTTCAACCCGCGCTTTGTATTCCTTGAACACTAGAAACACATCTGACTTTTTCTTAGTTAGATACACCCAACATATCCTAGAATAATCATCAATGAAAGTCACGATGTATTTTGCACCTCTAATGGATATGTCTGGTGATTCCCAAACATCAGAATGAATTAAGTCTAGAATGTATTTACTTTTACTAACAATCTACTGAACTTTAATCCATGCTCCTTACTTGTAACACAATACACGCAAAATTATAAGTTACCGATTTGAATTCTGGAAGCAATTTTCGCTCAGAGAGAATCTTCAAACTTTGCTCCTAGATGTAGCTAAGTTTGAGATGCCACATCATCGTTGACTCTTCTCTGTTTGATGCAACACACGCATTAGCTTCCTATAGTGTTTGTCCTTTAAGCATGAATATATTAGCACCGATCTTTTCTATCTTCATCAATACAAGCACGCCTTTTAACAATTTTTATAATTCCATTTTCAACATAAGTTTTGCACCCATGACTATCTATTTGTCCCAAAAACAATAGATTTTTTTTCAAGCCTTTCATATGTCGTACTTCCTCAATTGTGCGAATTGTACCATCAAACATTTTTATTTTCTGGCATAATCATCACTCATATATAGAGATCCTCAATTGTCATCAAACATTTTTATTTTTTTAGCGATCTCGGCGTGATCATCACTCATATATACAGATCCTCCTGAGATACGCTCATGTGTAAAACCTCCGTCATATACCTTTTGTAGTGAATTTTACCATCATCTGACTTGCTACACACCCGTGAGCATTTGATGACTCATGTTTTTTGCTCTCTCTTCTCTTCTGGTTGTTCCAACACTCTTTCTTGACGATACCACTAGTAAGAAATTGAGTTTCATCCCAAGATCACTCCAAGCAATTTGTCAAGCAACAAATTAACAAGAAAACTTAAATGGAGAATACATCAATCACACAACACAAGATTTCCGTGGAAAACTCCAAATCTGGAGAAAAAAAACAGCCGTTGTCAAGAGACAACCAGAGAAAAAATATTTACTATATGAAAAATTATTACAAACACACTCTCAAAAATAATTTTCTCACCAATATATAATAAGAAATATTCATTAACAAAGTCAAATGCTCCTTCAATCTAACTATATACTTAAGAATATTTCTCTCTCAATTTCTCACCAAAACTTAGATTGCTTCTCTAAGATTTGGGATGCCAAGCTCTCAAATGAGAACTTCCTTTTATAGACAAAATTTTGCCTAAAATCAAGCCAATTTTTCAACATTCAATAGCCACCATTTCAATAGTTTTGACCACTTCCAATTGCTTGTCAAAGTTCTCGGCCACCTCCAATTTGAATTCAAATGATGTGTTTCAATTTGACTTTTCAACTCTTTTTTTTTTAATCAATTTTCAATAATCTAAGAGTCTTGTATGAATAAGCAGAGAGCTTGAGTGATTTTCAAAGCTTAAAATTATAAAGCTCTTGTGAGTTCAGTGAGTGAGAGATTCGGTGTATTAGGATTTTGGGTAGTGAGCCAAAATATTACAATACTTGTAATCCTCATATTTATAATAAAATGATTTCCTTCTGTCTTCACCCATAGGCGTAAGGCTAAAAATCGAACCACGCAAGTTCCTAATGTCCTCTTTCTGCTTGTTCTTTATTTTTCTTCGAATTTCATTTTAGTTGCGGTCCTACTTCACCCATCAATTTCCTAACATTGGTATCAGAGCTACAGGGTATTTTTTGGAGTCGATGGTACTATTCACGCAAAAATACTATTCACATATACGGTTACTGTTCACGTGAAACGACGGGAGCCGATCCTAGCAAAGTTAGTTTGCGGTGAAAAGCGATGGCAGCGAAATACGAAATTAAGAAATTCAATAGAAATAATTTTTCATTGTGGAAAATGAAGATAAAAGTTGTATTGCAGAAAAATAATTGTTTGGTAGTAATTAGAGAAAGGCCCATAGAAATAACTGATGACAAGTAGAACGATATAGACGGAAATGTCATTGTTGATCTACAGTAGGCACTTGCAGATGGGATGTTACCCAGTGTGGAGGAGAAAAAGACAATAAAAGAAATATGAAATACTATCACAAAATTGTACGAGGTCAAATCTCCTTAAATATGAGACTTTATACTCTTCGAATGACGAAATCTACATCAGTGACCCACCACATCAACACCTTGAAAACTCTATTTTCACAACTCACAACGTTGGATCATAATATAGAGGAAAATGAAAGTGTGGAGCTTCTACTTCAAAATTTACCAGATTCGTATGATTAACTCATCATCAACCTGACGAACAACAATCCAATAGACAGTCTAGTTTGCGACGATGTTGCAGCCTCTATATTAAATGAAGAGAGCAGTCGCAACAAGTAAAAACCCTATTAGTAATGAGAGGCAGATCAACATAACATGGCCTAAGTCGGAGTCACAATCATGGTAGATCAAAGTCCATAAGTAAAAAGAATATTAAATGCTACAACTATGATAAAAAATAGCATGTCAAGAAAGAGTAATAGAACAACCATAAGAGAAGAGAAGAGCAGGTAAAGATCATGTGTCATCAAATGCTTAAGGTGTGTAGCAAGTACCTCGGATGATAGCGAAATTCTCTATAGCGAGGCAACAACTGTTTCAGAAGGCAGAAAACGACTATCTGACGTTTGGTTCATAAACTCAAGAGCTATTTAGCACATGACCTCTCGGAGAAAATAGTTGAACCTATCTAAAGAGAATTTGTATATATGGGTGACGATCATGCATTAGAGATTGCTAGTATTGGTACAATCAAAATAAAAATATTTAATGGTACATGTCGCATAATTGAAGAGGTACGACATGTCAAAGACTTGAGGAAGAATCTATTATTTTAAAGACAAATGGATAGTCATAAGTACAAAACTCATATGGAGAATGAAATTATGAAAATTGTTAAAGGCGCGTTTGTATTGATGAAGATAGAAAAGATCAGTGCTATTCATTCATGCTTAAAAGACAAACACTATAGGAAGTTAATACGTGTGTTGCATCAAACAGAGAAGAGTCAATGATGATGTGGCATCTCAAACTTGGCCACATCTCAGATCAAAGTTTGAAGATTCTTTCTGAGCAAAAATTGCTTCCATAGCTCAAATCGATAACTTACCATTTTGCCAACATTGTGTTACAAGTAAGCAACATATATTAAAGTTCAATTGATCTATTGCTAGAAGTAAATACATTCTAGACTTAGTTCACTCTGATGTTTGGAAATCACCATACATCTCCATGGAAGGTGCAAAATACATGGTGACTTTCATTTATGATTATTCCAAGAGATGTTAGGTGTATCCAATCAAGAAAACGTTAGATGTATTTCTAGTATTCAAGGAATATAAAGCGCGAGTTGAACTTGAATAAAAAAAAAATCAAGTGCTTGAGGACGAATAACGATAGAGAGTATACAGACAGCGAGTTTCTTACTTTCTGTAAGCAAGAATGTATTTAGAGGCAGTTCACAGTAGCATACACTCCTCAACAAAATAGAGTGACAGAGTGGATAAACAAGACTCTTACAGAAAGAATAAGAGTTATGTTGAAGATTGTTGATCTACCCAATTCATTCTGAGTAAAAGCAACCAAAACTACCTATTATGTAATAAATCGGCTGCCATCCATAGCAATTTGGGTTGAAGACTCCGATGGAAATATGGACTGAAACGCCAATAGAATACTCTCACCTACATGCAATCGGATTTCCTGTGTACGTAATGTATAATTCCCAAGAAAGAGCAAAGCTGGATTTAAAATCTAGAAAATGTATTTTTTTTAGATATGTTGATAGAGTAAAAGGATATCGTTTGTGGGATCTCGCTGCCCACCAGATTGTCATCAGCAGAAATATTATCTTTGTAGAAGATCAACTGCAAAGAAGAGATAAAGATGATAGCACTGTAAAAGAAAAGTAAGAGACTGTACCAGTATATGTGAAAAATAATTTGAAAAAAGAAGATTCAGATTTTTCTAAAGCAACACTAGAGCACGAGGAACAAGAACCAATAGAGTCCGAGGCCCTAGAAGTTTGTTGATCAACTCGTGAGAGACGACCGCCAGCATGGCACTCGGAGTATGTCACACAGATCAAAGAGTATGTCACAGAGATCAATGTTGCATACTGTCTTCTAAAAGAGGATGGAGAGCCATCAACTTTTCATGGAACTTTAAATAGCTCAAATATTACGTTGTGGATGATAGTTATGCAAGAAGAAATTGAAACTCTACACAAGAATAAGACTTGAAAACTTGTACCACTACCATATAGAAGAAAAATTGCTAGAAACAAATGGGTTTACAAGATCAAATGTGATAGCAATGATCAAGTGGAACGGTATCGTGCAAGATTGGTAGTGAAAACATTTGCTTAAAAAAAAATATTGACTTCAATGAGATATTTTCTCTGGTGGTTCGATTCACAACAGTTAGAGTAGTCTTAGTAATGTGTGCTACATTAGACCTATATCTAAAGCAATTAGATATGAAAACTACATTTCTTTATGAAGATTTTGAATATGAAATTTGCATGCTCCAACCAGAATGTTTTACTGAAATAAGAAAGGAGAACTTGGTTTACAAATTGAACAAATCTCTATACAGTCTCAAGCAAGCGTCACATTGTTGGTATAAGAGGTTTGATTCCTTCATCATGAGCTTTGGATACAACAAACTCAATTCAGGCCATTATACATATTACAAGAGGTTTGAAGATGATGATTTCATCATTTTACTGTTGTACATACTACCAACAAAAATCGAGTTCAAGAACTAGAGGCACAATTGACTAGGAAGTTTGAAATGAATGACTTAGGACCATCAAACAAGATTTTAGAAATGTAAATTCATCGAAACAGAAATAATAGGAAAATTTGACTTTCTCAGAATAATTATTTCAAGAAAATCTTACGACGCTTCAATATGCAAGATTGTAAACCAATTTCTACCTCACTTCTTGTTAATTTCAAATTATCCTCAAATATGTATCCTAGCAATGAAGCAGAGAATAAGGAGATGTCTCCAGTATCGTATGCATCAGTAGTGGGAAGTTTGACGTTTGCTATGATTTGTACAAAACCAGACATTGCATAAACAGTGGAAGCAGTCAGTTGATACATGGCGAATCCTGTTGGAAGACATTGGAAAACTGTGAAGACGATTCTGAGATACATCAAAAGAATCTCTGATGTTGCATTATGTTATAAAGGATTAGAATTTACTGTTGGGGGCAACACAGATTCAGATTTTGCAAGAGACCTTGATAAGAGAAAATTTACTACTAACTATGTGTTTACACTTGTAGGAAGAGTTATAAGCTAGGTTTCAAAACTACAGACCATTGTGGCTTTATTTACAACAGAAGCATAATACACACAGCTACCTAAGCTTGGAAGGACTATTTGGATACAAAGGTTATGGATAGAGTTCGGGCACAAACAAGAAAAAATTTATGTGTTTTTGTAATAGTCAGTGCTTTGCACATTGCAAGAAATCCAGTCTTTCATTCCAGAACAAATCACATAGCAGTTCAGTACCACTTCGTTCGAGAAATAGTGAAGACAGAAGTGTAGATTTGCAAAAAAATTCAGATCAAAATGAGCCTAGCAGATGTTTTAACGAAGTCGATCAATGCTGACAAATTTATCTAAAGTAAATTCTCTTGTGACCTAGCAGAGATGTAAGCAACATAACTATGGCAAAGCAGAAAGGATGGTGTGGAGATTGATTGATTCTCAATCTAATCTCCAAGTGCGAGAATGTCAAAATATTTGGCTGCAGTATCTAAAAGTTACATCTAAAAGCTACATCTAGAAGCATTGAAGCAACAAATGTTGAAGGGTTAGGTGCTGCCAAGGAAGAAAAAAAAGTAAGAGTTGAAACTGCCAAATTTGAACAAAGACAAAAAAAGAAGAATAAATGAAATTTGGTAACAGCGTTTTTTTGAAGAAAGATAGAGGAGTTAAGAAAAATCAAAGGCGATTTTAAAAAAATATAATATTTTAATAGCTAATTTTTTACTATAAAAAAAGAGCTCTCCATTTCGTTTTTTGGCATTCAATTTGTGAGAGAGAAAGTAGAGAGTTTGAGTGATAGTGAGTGAGAGATTGGGTACATTAGAGTTTTGAATAGTGAGCCAAAATATTACAATATTTATAATCCTCATATCACTAGTAAAATATTTTCTTTCTGTCTTTGCCCGTGAATGTAAGGTTAAAAGCCGAACCACGTAATTTCCTAGTGTCCTCTTTCTACTTGTGCTTTATTTTTCTTCTAATTTTTCTCTTTTCTTCTTCAAAAAAACACTGTTGCCAAATTCCATTTTTCCTTCTTCTTTCTTTTTTATCTTTGTTCAAATTTGGCAACTTCAACTCTTCATTTTTCTTCTTCCTTGGTAACACCTAATCCTTCAACATTTGTTACTTCAATGCTTCTAAATGTAACTTCTAGATGCTACAGCCAAATATTTTGACAAGTCTAAGTACTAGGTATTTAACTTTTTTTTTGCCCCCTCAATTAACTGCTGATCACTCACCTAAATTTTTGCTCAGTAATTTACAAAAGGTAATGCTTGTCCAGAAAATATTTTAAAATAAAAGTCCTGTGTGTAGAATATTTCAAAATGTTGCAAGTTTCCTAAAACACAAGTACATCAACATATTATTCTATCATAAGAGTTTTTATGCACCCATTAAACCAATTAACACTAAAAAATTAATTGCTTTACATGTGAGCTAGATTAATTTGAACTTCAGATCTCTTCTTCCACAAGAGATTTTATCCATTGAAACCACCAATCCAAACACTCACGCAAATTAATTAAAAATAAAATGAGATAGCCCACAGGCTGCAGCAACAAATTACCTAGATGTCTACTGAACAAATGGAATTCTACAAAGTGTTAATTTCTATTATAAAAATGGCATTAAATTAAACCATATACACCAAATTAAAGAACAAAATTCACAAAAATAAATCATCCCCTGTCCAAACTGTTTCCCAAATGTCACTCTTTGCCTTACATGTTGAAATAAATTTCTCAAGAAACACCTGATAAATTCTTACCTGCAGATTGACTCCATGTAGTGGCACAATAATGAACCTATAAGCAGATGAGTGAACATACTCTAGAGAAAGTGAGACATTAATGTTGTGGTTACGAATTGATAATCAAAATGAGCTGAAATCGCAATGATAATTGAAATAAAAAAGGAGAATAGAAATCATAATAGATTGCTATAAGTTATTAAAATGAGATTGATTTATTAGTGTCGCCGTCGTCGTTGTCATCATCATCATTGTTACTATTAATTAATTAATTAATTAATAATATCATCGTCGTTGTCGTCATTATTATTATCATCATTAATTTTATTATCATTAATTAATAATATTATTATTTTTAAAATTATTACTATTAGTTATTAGTTTTATTACCATTAGTCAATAGTACAAGTGTTATTATTATTATTATTAACAACAATTACAAAAATTAGAAAAATAACAATAACAATAATGTAACATAATAAAATTAATTGAGGATAAAAGTAGAATTATGAGATTTGGATGAGGGTAAAATGGGAAGGAGCTCAGGGAATGGGAACTTGATTCTCATTCCCTCCCCCCACATGGGAATCAAGTTCCCATTCCTTAATCCAAAAAACATGTGGACCTTACATATTTCATTCTTATTTACACTTCTATTTTAGTAAGTAAATATTATCAATCATTTCCATTCTAGATTCTGATTCCCTAATCAAAGAAATAAATGCACCACAAGAGAAATTAGACAACATGAGAGCAAGTGGTATCTTAAGCTCAATCATGGCCAAATTTTGTCCCAGACATGCTCGAGGACCAAATCCAACTAGCATGTCTTATAGTTTAATTCTAAATGGTATGAGTACCCAAGTAGGTGGACTATAGTGATTCTCTATGTTGAGAAGCATGGCTCTGTAAAGGATAAGGCGAACTGATTTATTGTCAAGGTGGAGTTACTACTATTCAAATCAAAGTGGAGACTTTTTGAATAAAAGTAACTTGAATAGTTTAATATTCATTTGTAGTAAAAGTTGAGAAAAGGAACTAACAAATATGCATGCATTCCTTGGAAGTTTTAGTTTATTTTGAAGTTTGCATGGGCATTAGATATTGACATGAATTTTTTTTACTCTAATGGCATGCGAATAAACGCTTGAATGCCAAGAACTCTTTACATGCATTAACTTTCATGCATTCATTCACATACTACAAAAGTAAAAAAATTCATGCTAACATTTAGTGCCCATGCAAACTTCCAAAGAAACTAAAACTTTCAGTAGAATGTATGCAAATTTGTTAGCTGCTTTCAGCTTTTTTTTAACATTTAGTGCAAATGAATATTAAATCATTCAAGTCACTTTAATTCAACAGCACGTACAAATGTGGGTGCTTGCAAGCAACTGTTATTCCTAATTTGTCTACAGTAGCTACCAACAATTTTCTAATTTCCTTGAGCATTAAAAATAATATTAACAGGAATATCTACTAAAAAATGAAAAATCAGATTGGAAGCTTACCAAGATGACCCTACTTTGCTGCCGCATAAAATGAATCATATCCATTCTTGGCTGCAATAGACGTAGTTTCAAGGTTCATATGTCGAAGCATCTCTTCAACCATCAAAGCATGCCACTCTCTGCAGCCACATAAAGGGGAGTCTCACCTTCTTGATTTTGTTTCAACAACAACTCCTTAGCTTCACTAGAATCACAACCCTGCAAAATCTCTGTAACTCTACTTAAATTCCCAGTTCGAGCTGGCAAGTGTAGCTGCAAGTGACTTCTTTTTCCTGGCAAATCCTTATTCTTCTTCATCTGACCACCACCTATAAAACTCAGCTGTCTCTCCGTCACTATGCGAAAACTCTTCTGTTTCTCCATAAAACTGCAAAAACTCCTGTTTTTCCATCACAAGTACTCAGCTGTTTATCAATAGTCACACCATGAAAACTCTGCTGTTTCTCTATCACTCCACGAGCACTAGGCAGTTTATTAGTGCTCACACCATGAAAACTCTGTTGTTCTTCCATAACCCTTTGAATACTAGGCTGTTTTTCAAAGGTGACACTGCAAATACTTTGCTGTTTCTCCATTGTCCATGTCCTAAAACTACTTTGTTTCTCCATATCATGGACAGAACTAGACTTAATACCCAAAACTGGCTACAAATATCACTTACACTCAGCATGCAAATCCATGATTTATAAAAAATTGAAACTCAAACCTTGAATTTCAAAAACCCAGAAATCATTTATTTTCCTCCACAATCATCCATAAAGCTTCACACAGATTGATATCAAAATCAAATAATTAACTTTCTTGCGATCACAACTATGATTCCCCGTAATTACAATTTCAAGTCTCTCATTCAAGAACCAAATTTTACCAATTTCAGCAAAGATCAGAACTGTTGCTCTACACATACAATCAGCAAACATACCAAAAACCTACACATATAGCAATATATATCAACAACGAACCAGGCTCAAAATCAAACCCAAAAAAAAAAAAAACCTTGGAATTGGATACCTTGCTTTTTGAGCTAAAACGCAAGTCTTTATGGTTACCGGGAAAAAAATTAAAAATTGAAAGTAAACGAACCCAAATCAGCAATCCACTAAATTGATGAACCCAGAAACAGATTTGTAAATTTCGAAAGATCATAACCTCAATCAAAGCCTCAGTTCTTTTGGCCGCTGGGGCGTACCTTAGAGTGAAGACAACTGACATATAACAAGCACTTCACAATTTAAACCGCTACCAGACTACCAGGTCCTTGTGACGTTATTTTATTTTATAATTTTTTCAACAATTAAGATGCTTTATTTTTTTAATTTTATTTATTTTTATATTCATTTTGGGCCACTAAGTAAGTTGCTCTATCTGAAACTTGGTGTGAAAATAGAACGGTCCCTGTCTTTTATTATTTTATTTATTTTGTCCGGTAAATTTTGGTCCACGTTGTATATTAGAGTAAAATTTGTGATTGATGTGGTGGGCATACTCATCAGGGACCCACCATTTCGTAAGTTTATTAATTTTTTATTTAATTTTTGAGTATTATTATCGAGGGAGGACGTAACTTAGGCCCTCTCACCGTTACAGTATTCTTGGTGGGGTTAAATACTGTAATTATAAGAGAGGTGTAAGTTACATTCACGTAATTTAGCGTCAGCCTATCATCGAATGTAGTTGGCATATTATATTATATTATTTTAATGTTAGTTTATTTTATTATGTTATATTATATTAGTTTTATATTAGAAAATGTTATATAATATTTGATATTATATTATAATATATTAATTTTTAATTATAATATATTTGGTACTATACTGTATTGTATTAATTTTTTTATAATTAATTTTTATTACATATTTTTAAAAAAAATCTATTAGTACTAAAAAATACTAAATATAAAATTCTTTAAATTTAAAATTTTAACATTTTTTTTAAATATCATAATTCTTTATGAAGATGGAAGCTTATAGCCTTAAATTTCAAGAAGTATAACATTTATTTTTTTAGTTTTTTTCTAAATATATAACTCGTGAAATAAATATTAAAGTAAATAATTTAATCATATAATATTTAAATAATATCAAAATATAAATAAAATCCAATACGTTCAATTGTAGTCTTTTAATTTCAGAAATTCAAATTCCACGGTTGCTTAATCCTTCGAAGCTAGCAACATATGCATTCGTCACCTTCAGTCTCAAAGAATTCAAAACCTCCATTACTCTCACATACCCAACAGACAAATGCTCAGTTAACACATCAATATTCATGCAGCTAAGTAATGCTCAGTTAAGGCAACGCTCACCTAAGGTAACGTAAAAGCATCAGATGAACACTCATTTGGAGCCCATTTCCATAACACATCCTCAAAAGCATACGACTCTGCATTGGGAAACATCTCTTGTTTCTAATATGAAATGAAAATTAAAAACAGACACATTCGGTATAGAAGTTCCTTTCAAAAACAAAATTAATAAGGATGAAAGACATCAAAACAAGCTGACGATGTCTGCAAAAATCTGCAATAAGTAAGAAAACAGCAGCAAAACCAAAAAAGTAAGCACCTTTAAGAATTGAGATCGTTGACGACATCATAAGGAATGGGATCGACAGTTTCCAATGTTGCGCCTTCTACCATAAAACTTAGTGACTGCTTCTTTATACTGATGACTTCGCCTCTTGCCTTAGCTTCAGTCTTGAGTTCCTCAGCTTGATCTCCTCAGTATCAGTATACCTTGAAGTTAACATGCTCCATGGTAACGTGAATCCTCTTCTTAATGATTTCTGTTACTAACCTGAATACATGCATATATTGAACGAAATTCAGTATTCTATCATCAAAAAATGCATATGCAGCCATTATAATCAATTGAAGCAAGTTAGAAGTCAATCCCATAAGTCCAATTATGATGGAGAAGACAATTATAACAACACAAATTTAAAAAACTTCAAATTGCTTGATTATAAATCAATCTTCCCAAATATCAATCTCAATGGTCCGAGTACCAATTTGCCCTCCAATCACCATCTCTTTATCCAATAAAACTAAATAGTTAAAATTTTAGATAGCCATCATCATTTCAACACCAACCTAAACTCAATCCTCAAACACCTAACTCTAAACTCAGCACATGAAACAACAAAATAGAAATGAAAATGAAAAGATTGAATGGACAACATCAGAGTTTTTTTCCCCCTCGTTAAACCTATCCATATTTGAAGTTATTTGATATTCTTCCCTGTCAAATTTGGTTTACATTCAAAGCAACTAAAAAATTTCGTAAACAAACAGGTTATTTAAAAAAAAAAAATTGATTGAAAACTTCGTTCAACTACAATAGTACATTAAGAAAAAAGTTCATATTTTTTTATAATTAAAATAAAATCTCAAAATATTTAAATACTAAAATTTTCATGCTTTCTGCCCAAGTTGTGTTGTTCGCTGCATTTTCTTCCATATGATGTTTAAATATAAAACTCTTTTTTTTTTTTTTTAATTACCAAGCAAAGAATCAGATTGCGTAATTCACTGCACATAACCAGTTCTTTCTCTTGCTCTATTTTTTCGAGCAGTTACAAACAAAAATTACCAAAATCCTTCTTCAATGCCCACCACCTAATTAACAATAAGAAAGATGAAGAATGAAAGGGCAAGACATACCTGAAAAGGAGCCTAATTATAACATAATGCTAACAGTTTTTAAAACAACAAAAGGATGCTTATGCATCATCAAGCTATGAACTATATTTCTATTTGCATATAAAAAACAGTTTCAGAATAACCCAGCATTTTCAATTTAACCGGTGAGCATGGAATGTCCTAAGCCAGATCAAAATTCAAAACCACCATGGAAAATGTGCATGGATAATGTTAAATACTATATTATTCATTTTGAATGACAAACAAAATACAAACAAAAATTATTAAAATTCAATCCTTTATCCTATAATTTTTAATTCTTGTACTTCTTTTTCAGGTATCAGATTTCTCGGATACAGAACATGAACAAGCAAAAACAAATTTTGTGGTATTTAATATATGCAACTTCCAAAATATACCATTACCAGACCAAATTCTTTTTTTTATATAAATTTTAAGCTTTTACAGACACAGTATCATAAACAAAAAAATAATTAAATTTTGAAGGTAAAAAGGAAGAGACAATTGATAAAAGGCAAAAATTGAAAATAAAATAAAATAAAAAAGAAAAAAAGTAACTGACTCTATTCTAGCAATAGTCATCTTCTTCTTGTAATAGTCAGCCATGAATATTTATTGGACTTAATAATTCAAACTAACAATTCAGATCTAAACAAATTCAATAGTTTAAATCTCACCTAATTCAACAATTCAATTCAAATCAAACCCTAACCTAAATCAGTCTAAAAATCAAATCAGACCCTAACACAAATCAATTTAAAAAGCAAACCATGCTAACTTGTTGCTTGATGATTGTTGAGGTGAAGAGAAGGCACGGTGATGTTGAGCTTCAGTGGTCAGGTCTCAGGTACACCATCTTAAAATACTGACTTAGTATACCCGAACCCACCTCTAATTATTTGGGTAAGTGACATGTGAGGAATCAGTTTCTGTTTTAGGGGGTTAAATGCAAAGAATTAAGACTTATGTGGCTTTTGTGCAGATTGACTTAAGTTTGAGGACCAATGTGCAAACTCGATGCTGACGTGTTTAAAAGGTTCGTTATGTTTGTTGGAGCAGCCTCTTGGGAATTCTCAGGATGATGCTTTATAAACAGAGCTGGTTCGTGGCATCTGATATGGTTCACATTTCTCTTTCATTTTTCATCCAATTTGAGTGATTCTGATTTCTTTGTAAAGCTTGTAATTTCTTCTACAAAGTTTGACAGATTTGTAAACAGATTAAGTAATAAAAGAGTGCTAGTTTTCCCTTTGAATTGTTGTGCCTGGTGTTGGTGTTCAAGGTCAAGTTTATGATCTTGCAAGTGAGTTCTTGGATCTTTGTTTCATTCTTGGAGTTTTCTTTTTGGCTTCTGTTTTGTTCAAACTCAACAGGTGGTATCAGAGCCCTAGGGGGATCGCAACAATGTCACTTCCAAAACTTGAGATTGAGAAATTCACCATTGGTGGTGATTTCTCACTTTGGAAGATGAAAATGAGAGCACTCCTTGTTCATCAAAGACTGGAATCAGCTTTAGAAGAAGAAGATTTAGAAACTGCTGGAAGTTCGAGATCTGATGAAAAGATGAAGCAGATCCACAATAGAGCCCACAGTACCCTGATCTTGAGTCTAAGTGATTCAATCTTGAGAGAAATCTCAGAGGAGAAAACAGCTCTGGGTATCTAGAACAAGGTGGAGGCTCTATGCATGAAGAAATCACTTGCTCACAGACTCTTCTTAAAAAAAAGGCTGTATACATTCTTTATGAAGGAAGGTGTGTCAATACAAGAGCATATTGATGTGTTTAACAAGATCATTCTTGATCTCGAAGGAGTGGAAAGCATTAAGATAGGTGATGAAGATAAGGCCTTCTTCTTGCTGAGTTCACTGCCAAAATCCTATGAGGGTTTTGTAGATACCATGTTATATGCGAGGACAACTCTCACACTAGAAGATGTGAAGGCCTCCTTGTGCTCAAAAGAAATACAAAGGCACTCTGGAGATCTGGATCAAAACCCTGGTGAAGGGTTGATGGCAAAAGCTGAGAAGAAGAAAGATAAGAAGAAAAAGAAGAACAAGAATCAGTTTAAGAAAGAAGATGAGTCTGAGAAAGAAAAGATGAAAAGAAGAAAATGTTTCTACTGTAAAAAGACAGGCCATTACATCAGAGACTGTGCTGAGAAAAAAAGAGACAGCAAAGAAAAATCAGGAGATGCTGCTGTAGCATCTGATGAATCATCTGATGGAGGTTATCAAAGTGCAGACTTACTGGTGGCATCAAATGGAAAGATTGAAGGTCAGTGGGTTCTAGACTCTGGTTGTTCTTTCCATATGAGTCCTAATAAAACCCTTTTTCATGAGTATGAAACTATAGATGGAGGTAGAGTCTTAATGGGAAACCACAATGCCTGTAAAATTGTAGGTATAGGTTCTGTCAAAATCAGAATGTATGATGGAATGACAAGAACCTTAGAGCATGTTAGGCATGTACCAGGATTAAAGAAGAATTTGATATCCTTAGGCATGTTAGATAGCTCAGGCTATGTCTTTAAGTCTGACCATGGGGGCTTAAAGGTAATGAAAAACTCCAGTATAGTAATGAAGGGAGTCAAGAATAATGGACTGTATGTGTTGGAAGGGTCATCAGTACCTATGTTGTCTGCATTGCATGTTAGTTCTAATATAGATAAAGCCAAGATGTGGCATCTAAGGCTTGGGCACATGAGTACCAAAAGCTTACAAGAACTGAGTAAAAGGGAGCTGTTATGTGGAGATAAGATTGGAGAGCTGAAGTTCTGTGAGAATTGTATCTTTGGGAAGGCCCACAGAATGAAGTTTGAAAGGGGGTTGCATAAATCCAAAGCTGTATTGGATTATGCACAATCTGATCTATGGGAACCTGCTCAAGTACCATCCCTAAGTGGTGGCAGATACTTTGTAACATTCATAGATGACTTCTCAAGAAAAGTCTGGTTATACATTCTCAAGACTAAAGATCAAGCTTTTGAGAAATTCAAGATATGGAGAGCTCTGGTTGAAAATCAGTCTGAGATGAAACTAAAAGCACTAAGGACTGATAATGGGCTTGAATTTTGTAATAAAGAGTTTGATGAGTATTGTTAGAAGCATGGAATCACCAGACACAAGACTGTCAGGTTCACCCCTCAGCAAAATGGATTAGCTGAGAGGATGAACAGAACTCTCATTGATAAAACTAGATGCCTGCTCATAAACTCCAAGCTACCAAGAAGCTTTTGGGCTGAAGCTGTAACTACAGCTTGTTACTTGGTTAATAGGAGTCCTTCTGCAGCTCTCAAGTTCAAGACTCCTGAAGAAATCTGGACTGGTGTATCCGCAGACTACAAACATCTGAGAATTTTTGGATGTAAAGCCTATGTGCATGTCAAGCAAGGAAAACTGGATTCAAGGGCTCTGAAGGGGGTGTTTGTAGGATATCCTGAGGGGGTAAAAGGGTATAAGGTATGGTGTGGTGCCACTCATAAATGTATCATCAGTAGAGATGTTACATTTCATGAGGAATCTATGCTGGAGGACAATGACTCTGCTGTCTTTGACTTCAGCCCTTATACTGATGAATCAATGAAAGAAGTTGCAATAAGGAAGGATTCCAGAATTGAGGTGGAATCATCCAGTAGCAGTGACAGAGGGGATCAAGATATGGGTACTTCAGAAGATCTTCAAGAAAGGTCTAGAGTGGATGATTTAAGAATTCCAGTGACTGAGCTACAAGACTATCAGCTAGCAAAGGACAGAGCAAGAAGGGAGACAAAACCACCTTCCAAATATACATATGCTGGGATGATAGCTTATGCACTTAACAGTGCAGAGGAAATAGCTATTGAAGAACCAGCAAGCTACAGAGAAGCTGTGAAAAGTAGTGACAGTAGCAACTGGATCAAAGCTATGGAAGAAGAAATGGATTTCTTAAACAAAAACAAGACTTGGACTCTTGTTCAAAATCCAGGCAACAGAAGGCTGGTAAGCTGTAAATGGATTTTCAAAAGAAAAGAAGGAATTCAAGATTCAAAGCTAAATTAGTTGATAGAGGTTTCACATAAAAGGAAGGTGTGGATTTCACTGAGGTTTTTTCACCTGTGGTTAAACATAGCTCCATAAGGATGCTACTGTCAATGATAGCTCTGACTGATATGGAGCTTGATCAGATGGATGTGAAGACAGCTTTTTTACATGGGAAGCTTGAGGAAGAAATTCTGATGACACAACCAGAGGGCTTTGAAATCAAAGGAAAGGAAGATCATGTTTGTGATTTAAACAAGTCTCTCTATGGACTAAAGCAGTCTCCAAGACAATGGTACAAGAGATTTGATGAGTTCATGATCTCTAATGGCTATCTCATAAGCAAATATGATAGCTGTGTGTACTCTGGAAGCTCAAATTCAGGTGGAGCTGTTTACCTTTTGCTGTATGTGGATGATATGCTACTTGCTAGCAAAGATAGAAGTGAGATCAAGAAGCTCAAAGACCTGTTGAATGCAGAATTTAAAATGAATGATTTGGGATGTGCTAAGAGGATCCTTGGAATGGATATTATAAGGAATAGAGCTGCTGGAACTCTATTTGTCAGTCAAGAGAGGTACATTCTAAAGGTTCTTGACAGATTTGATATGCTGGACGCAAAGTCTGTTCAGACACCACTAAGATCTCAGTTCAAACTTTCAAAAGTGCAAGCTCCTGTTACAAATCAAGATAAGTCTATGATGAGTGAAGTTCCATATGCTCAGGCAGTTGGGAGCCTCATGTATGCAATGGTGTGTACTAGGGCTAATATTGCTTATGCTGTTAGTCTTGTTAGCAGATTCATGAGTGATCCTGGAAAGGAGCACTGGGATGCTGTTAAATGGATTATGAGATACCTTAGAGGTACTCCAGATCATGGTTTGATGTATGGAAAGTCAAAGCAAGATGAGAATAGTATAGTGGGATATGTAGACTCAGATTTTGTAGGAGATCTGGATGGGAGGAAATCAATCTCAGGCTACTTGTTCATGGTGAATGGCTGTCTGATCAGTTGGAAAGCAACTCTTCAATCTGTGGTCACTTTGTCTTCTACAGAGGCTGAGTTTGTTGCTACAACAGAGGCAGTAAAAGAGGGAAAGTGGCTTAGTGGGATTTTGAATGAGCTTTGGTTAAAACATAAAACTTTCACCATTTTCTGTGACAATCAAAGTGTCATCTACCTCATTAAAAATCAAATCTATCACGAGAGGACTAAGCACATTGATGTGAGACTCCATTTCATTAGAGATGAAGTAACTAAAGGTGCTGTATCAGTGAACAAAATACACACTGATATAAATCCTGCTGATGCTCTTACAAAAGTGGTTCCCACTGCTAAGTTCAAGTTTTGTGTAAACTTGATGGGAATCATGGCTAACTTACAGTGATTACTTTGTGTAATCAAGTGATAAGCTGTGTGTTTAAAGGTTGTGTGCTTAAAGGGGTTTTTTTAAGCAACTTTTATGGTTAAGAATCAAACCGAATCAAGTCTGCAAGGTGGAGATTGTGAGGAATCAGTTTCTGTTTTAGGGGGTTAAATGCAAAGAATTAAGACTTATGTGGCTTTCGTGCAGATTGACTTAAGTTTGAGGACCAATGTGCAAACTCGATGCTGACATGTTTAAAAGGTTCGTTATGTTTGTTGGAGCAGCCTCTTGGGAATTCTCAGGATGATGCTTTATAAACAGAGCTGGTTCGTGGCATCTGATATGGTTCTCATTTCTCTTTCATTTTTCATCCAATTTGAGTGATTCTGATTTCTTTGTAAAGCTTGTAATTTCTTCTACAAAGTTTGACAAATTTGTAAATAGATTGAGTAATAAAAGAGTGCTAGTTTTCCTTTTGAATTGTTGTGCCTGGTGTTGGTGTTCAAGGTCAAGTTTATGATCTTGCGTGTGAGTTCTTGGATCTTTGTTTCATTCTTGGAGTTTTCTTTTTGGCTTCTGTTGTGTTCAAACTCAACATGACATTTGGAGAAAATAAAAAAAAATAAATCTTATTGATTTCATTGTTTGTCAACTTTGTGAAAATGATACGAAACCACACCAAATTTTCAATTACAAAAGTTATTTTTTTTCTTTGCTTAATTTTTTTTAAGGAAAAAAATTGTTTTCAAGTAAGTCGAATTTAGTATTATAAATTTATTTTCTAAACAAATTGAGCTACAAATCAGATAGTTTGGCGGTGGAGATATTGTAGTTCCAATAATAGAAGAACAAAATGATTCGTCAGTTGCCTTTTGATTGAAGTTACTGCTTTTGGCACTCTCAAGAACCATTTGCAAAGGATCCTTCTCATATGCTGCTTCTTCACTACCTTCAGTCTCAAATTACGAACCTCCTTTTCTGATCTCCACATATATCTGTTGGTTTTTGTGGAAAGATACTTACAACAAGTTATGGCATAAATAAATTGATGATGAGAGTATTGCAAAAAATAAAAAAATAATACTCTGTTTTTCATAGGAGGAGTTGCCTTGTCCACTAATAGAAGGCTCACCTCATGCCTGGAATCTTTGATACTAGACTTTTCGTGGACAAATTCTCTCCAAGAGTTATTAGTTTCAAGAAAATATGTTCTCCTTTAGACATGATTGCTTCCAAAACAAGCTCTTGAAATAAAATCTCTGGACAAATTTCTCATATACTCATCCATTTTTATGTCAGCTATTTCATTTTTTGTCACTACTTTACTTTTCCATGACTCGTATTAACTTATTTGTCGACTCACTAATTAAGTTCATTATTCCTTAAAAGGATTTTGTATATCAATTTATGTTTTTATTATTGTGCTAAAACAAATAAAAATATTTATAAAATCATTCTTAGGCGTTGACTAGAAAGTACAGACGGGATTATTCTTTTACCAAATGCCTTAATCTTATTCAAATTAATCTAAAAACACTTGTTCTCTTTCACTCTTTCGAAGGATAAAATAATACATTTTTCCTTTCTCCCCAGCTGATCGATTTCGTTGAGGTCGCAATTTTCTGCCCGCCCCTAACGTTAATGTGTTAGCGTTTGCATTTTGTAAGTTACCAACCCAGCTCTTCCAAATTTAAGCAAAAAATAATTACTTTTTTTTTTCATAATTAAAGTGATGATATTCATTTATCTCTACCTCACTACTTGCTTTCCTTTCTATTTTTCTCCATTATTATATGTGGTCACCAAGTATACCAAGTTTTGATGCAAAAAGATTTTGTGAAATGTTTTGGGAAATTGGAGTAATTAGCTTGCAAATTTCAGAGTTCCAAAAGCAATTTGTGACGGGAGTATGGTTTGTGAGGAAACTATTGGGCCAGGCCCTTGAACGATTTAGAGGGACTTGTGCAGCCTATGTGTTTAACGAAATCAATAAAACTTATTTTTGTAATTTATAGATCATAGTATGAAAACCTCTCTTAACATGGAAATTCTACTTTTCAGGAGCCCCATCGTGTTTAGTACAACATCAAGTACATCCATTTAGATTACATTGAAGTTGAACTTTTTTAAAGAAAAAAATTCTACTTAAAAAAAAATAGAATGATAAATAAAGTCCTATTCTATTTTTTTAATTCTCTATTAAAATTCAAACTTATGTGACCAACTAAATAACATTACTTCAAAATCATTTGTAGGTCAGTTGCATTCAATTTAGCATTGACCACCTACTTGTTCCGCAGCTCCTTAATTTCTTTTGTCTTTTTACTCAAATTAGGACGTAAAATTCCATTATAGATTACATGTAAAAAAGTAAATCTAAAATTAATTATCGAGTACATGCAATGCGATATAGATTTAGAATTAAAATGTACCATTTAGTGGGAAAGCCAACTTAAGTTTATCCTCTTTTCAAAAATATTTTTAATTTTCTACCTTAAGTTTGTAACTAGTACCTATCCATCAAAATGTTAATATGGTTAGAATATTTAATAAAATCCACTAAAATAGCCATTTTACCCTTCAATTTAAGAGCAATTATGTCATCTATCTCAAGTTTATTCTCTTATAAAAAGATTTTATAGAAGTTTGAATTTATTCAATTTTTTATCCTAAGTTTGTAATTGGTGTCACATATCCACCAAAACGTTAACACTTTTAGAATATTTTACATAATATAAGTAAAACAACCATTTTACCCTTGAATTCAAGGACATTTTTTTTTACTTTGCACCATAAATTAATAAAATAAATTTTAAAAAAATATAAATAAAATATGAAATCTCTTTCTTTCAAAACAAATTCGGCCAACGATTTTTATCTCTAATCAATAATTTGTATCAAATCCTTCTCAAGCACATAAAACCAAAAGCAAAACAAAATAAATTTCACTTTCTTCTTTCTTATCTTCTCTCTATATAAATTTTTATGGCTCACAAAATCAATAGAGATACGTATCAAATCCTTTATAACCAATATCCTTCATCGCTAAATCCTTCAACCATCTATGATAATTGACAAAAACATGCATTGGGCTATAAAGATCTGCAATGAGGAATCTTGTGGTAGTTGTAGTATCCATGAGGCTAAGTAAAGCAGTAGCGACAGTCATGGTCAGCGACAATGGTGGCCATGAAACAGCAAGTTGGATTTGATTGGGTGTTTATGAAATCAAATTTAAGGATTGGAGTGATTTGGTGTCCATAAATTATGGTTTAGGGTAATTTGTGGATTGAGTTTGATTATAAAAATTTGTAGTTTAATTAAGAAAATAATTAGATACTTTTAAGTAAGGAAGAAATTAGTGTGTTTATTATATTTAACTGAATATTAGTTATAAAAAATAATTTTTTTCCTTTTTCTATTATATTAAACGTCTAGATTACCCTTATGACGACATTAAATATAAATGACAGTTAATATTTTAGTGGACGATTGATACAAATTGCAAACTTAGGGTGAAAAATTAAATAAATTCAAACTTTCATAGTATTTTTTATAACTAAATAAATTTTAACGTGGATGACTGATAATCTCTCAATATTTAACATCTTAATTGTCTAAATTACCTTTGTCACGTCATTCATTATGAATAACAGTTAAAGTTTTGGTAGATAGTTGACAAAAATTACAAATCAACTTTGCTGCAAAATACTACAAATTTAAACTTTTGTAGTATGGGTTAATTGTGTAACAAGGGATTAGGCTAGTTTTACAATTCACATGTATAAATAATTAAGATGTCATGTTGCATGAATGAAATATAGTTTACCAAATTCTTTGTGCATTGTTTTGTTTGATGTTTACTACACACTAAACGCCTGTTTATGTATCAATGTCAGTATCTAAGCATTCAAAAATTTGACCTCACGCTTATCGTCCTCAAATTCTACGAAGAAATTTCCATCAAGACATAGTGAAGTTAAATTTTCATCGACATACATCCACAAAATATGGACTTAGATTGAGCTAGCCTAATGTTACTGGAAAATTATGAAAAAGAAAAAACGGAAATATCGGAATGGTTGATTCATAGGACTATAATAACAATTTAAAATTTTGTGCTTCAACTCCATTCCTTTAACAACATATATTGTGGAAACAATTTAATTAACTCAAAATCTAACAACATGCCACAATATAATAGAACTTGATATATAATTCACACTACCAAAATTTATCATTAATTCCTCAGTTTCATGCTCACACAACAACAGTTGATACAATATTATAACCTAATAAATCCCTTAATATTTAGACATGAAAAGCATTTGAGTTTAGTATCTTTGGCTCCTCATTTCTGGCTTGATCATCTACTTTAACCCTGTTAGAGTTCCTTAACAATAATCCCTATAAGCGTTGCATGAATTCTCTAGCTTTTTCCCCACAGCTTGGACCAGCGCCTTCTCACTTTCGTTGCTAACTTCTTTGGTTTCCACACTCACTCAATTTCTAGGGTTGACGTTTTCCGGAGAAGTTGAAATGGAGATAGTTTGGTTTGGATTTTCACGGAAAAATCTCTGAATTTTTTTTCGGAGAAAATGAACGAAAAGTTTTGTGAACTATTGTAAATTCAATAGTTTAACCATCCACGGCACCGCACCGTCGCTTAACCGCATAAAGTTTTAATAGCAATTTATAGCATCTTAATCTTTGGATAAATTCAATAAAAGGAGAAGTATAATCACACCATGCATAAGAAAATAATCATCGCAATCTTCTTTGTTTCAGATTCGATCATATAGTCTTTTGAGATAACTGTGATTGGATGAAATTTAAAAAAAAAAAAAAAAAGATCCAGGTGATTTATTTCGCCAAACTGAACAAACTTAAATTATGAAATAAAAACTCTAATATTTTATTGACGTACATAAACATTATACTTTTAAGCTTAATTAACAAAACACGTAGAACAAGTTATTTTAAGAGTGACATTAATTGTCTCACAACCGAATTTAATAAACATCTTATAAGATTATTTTCTGTTGAGAAATTGATGGGTGAAGCAGACACGCACCTAAAGTGAAATTGAAAAATATTGAGACACAGAATCACACAGACACATTAGAAATTACGTGGTTCGGCTTTTAACCTACGTCCACAGGTGAAGATATAAAGAAAATATTTACTAATAAAAAAGGAGTTACAAGTATTGTAGTATTTTAACTCACTATCCAAAACCTCAATACACTCAAACTCTCAAATCACTACTCTCTTAAATGAAGAAGAAAAAACTAAAGAAAATTGGATGATTCAAATGAGGGGGAGAACCCTCTATTTATAGCCATCAAATGGCTACTATTTATCTTTTTTATTTTAATATTTTTATTGTTTTATTATTTGATTTCTTTACCCTAAGCAGTGTGGCGTCTCTTTCTTCTTCCTTTTCTTTTTCCTTGTTTGCTTTGCCTTTTCAGTGGGGCACTGACATTCTCCCACTTGGAGATTGGATTGGGAATCAATTAATCTCCACACCATCCTTTCTGCTTTGTCATAGACATGTTGCTTACGTTTCTGTTAGGCCACAAAAGGATCTACTCTGAATAAACTTATAAGTATTTATTGGCTTGGTCAAAACATCTGCTAGGTTCTCTTTGGTATGTATTTTCTCCAAATCCACATCTTCATCTTCCATTATTTTTCGTACAAAGTGATACTGAACCCCTGTGTGCTTTGTCTTGGAATGAAAGATTAGATTCCTTACAATATGTAAGACACTCCGACTGTCACAAAACACCTAAATTTTTTATTTTTTGTGCCCAAGCTCCTCCAATAACTTTTGTATCCAAATAACTTCCTTACAAACTTGTGTAGCGACAATGTATTCTGCTTCTATTGTAGATAAGGACACAACAGTCTGCAGTTTTGAAACCCAACTTATAGCTCCTCCTGCAAGTGTAAATACATAATTAGTAGTGAATTTTCTTTTATCAAGGTCTCCTGCAAAAATCTGAATCCACATAGCTCCTGACAATAAACTTTGATCCTCCATAACATAATGCAACATTTGAGGTTCCTCTAATATATCTTAGAATCCTCTTCACAACTATTTAATGCTCTACACCTGGATCCGCCATGTATCGACTGACTGCTCCCACTGCTTGTGCAATGTCTGGTCTAGTACATATTATAACGAACATCAAACTTCCCATTGTTGATGCATATGGTACTCGAGACATTTTCTTCCTCTTTGCTTCATTGATAGGACACATTAAGGATAATTTGAAATTAACATGAAGTGGTTTGGGTGTATTGGGGTTTTGGTAATGAGTTAAAATACAACAATACTTGTAACTCATTTTTCACTAGCAAATATTTTCCTCATGTCTTCACCCGTGAACGTAGTCTAAAAGGCAAACCACATAATTTCTGGTGTTCTTGTATGATTCTGTGTCTCAATATTTCTCAATTTTACTTTAGTTCCGTGTCTACTTCACCCATCTTCAAGTAGTTCTTCTAAGAAAGCCAAATCTTCCTATTATTTCTGTCTTGGTGAATTTACATCCCTATAATCTTGTTTACTAGTCCAAAGTCCTTCATTTCAAACTCTCTAGCCAATTGTATCTTTAATTCTTAGATTCGATCTTTGTTGGGGCTTGCTACCAACATGTCATCCACGTACAACAAAAAAATGATAAAATCATTATCTTCAAACCTCTTATTATATGCACAATAGTCTGAACTAAGACTGTTGTATCCAAGGCTCATGATGAAGGAATCAAATCTCTTATACCAACACCTCGGCGCCTATTTGAGAATTAAAAATTTATTTAATTATTGTACGATCAAATATTTTTATTTTGATAGTACCAATGCCATCGATCTCCAATGCATGATCATCTCTCATATATACAAATCCTCCTGAGATAGGTTCATATGTGTGGAATCATTCTCTCTTGGAGGTCATGTGCCAAGTAGCTCTTAAATCTATAAGTCAAACCTTCGATAACCGTTTTCATCCTTCTGAAACAGTTGTTGCCTCACTGTAGAGAATTTCACCATCATTCGAGGTATTTGCTACACACCCCTGAGCATTTGATGACTCAAGTTCTTTGCCATCTCTTCTTCTCTTATTATTCTAGCACTCTTTCTTGGCATGTCATTTCTTGCCACAGTTGTAACATTTAACATTCTTCTTACTTCTAGATTTTGATATACCATGATTGTGACTCCCATTGGGCTCATGCTCCGTTGATCTCCTTCTCGTCATTGTTGTGCCTTTGCTTGTTGTGAACTTACTTGTCTTTCTTCCTTACTTTTCCGCCTGCTCTTCTCATTTAATACGGAAGCTGCAATATCATCGAAAACCAGATTATCTGTTGGATTGTTGTTCATCAGGTTGATGATAAGTTGATCATACGAATCTGGTAGGCTTTGAAGTAGAAACTCTGAACGTTTATTTTCCTCTATTTTATGACCCAAAGTTGTGAGTTGTGAAATCTTGATGTGGTCGGTCACCGATGTAGATTCCATAATTCAAAGAGTATAGAGTCTCATTTTTAAGAAAATCTTGTTGTGCAACAACTTAGTCTTGTACAATTTTGTAAGAGTATCTCATATTTCCTTTGGTGTCTTTTTGTCCGCCACACTGGATAATAACCCATCTGAAAGTGCCAAATGTAGATTAGTAATTGCGTTGCCGTCCATCTCATTCCACTTGTCATCAGTGATTTCTGTAGGCCTTTCCCCAATTGCTTCTAAGCAATTATTTTTCCTCAAAATTGCCCACATTTTCATTTTCCACAACGACAAATTATTCCCGTTGAACTTCTCAATTTCATACTTTGACATCATTTTGTTGATAAATATCACACATAAACTAGTGAACCACCTTGAATAGTTGTGAGTATGTGTGAGAATGCACACTAGGAAAGTTCCCAATAAAGACGGTCCCACTTAAAATTTCTTTGCTCTTATCGCTTTTTGTAACTTTCTGGATAAAACCACACAATTACTCCACTCACACCACTATTCCCTACTTTGCACCACAAAATTCTTGGATCGCTCCTATCGTTTCTCGTGAACAGTATCGTATATATAAAAAGTACTCCCGACTCCAAAAATACAACCAATATCTCTTATACTACTGATAGGAAATTGATGGGTGAAACAGACACGCAACTAAAGTGAAAATTGAGAAATATTGAAACACAAAATCACACAAGGACACCAAAAATTACGTGGTTCTGTTTTTACCTTAGGTCCATGGGCGAAGACAGAAAGAAAATATTTACTAGTGGAAAAAGAAGTTACAAATATTATAGTATTTTAGCTCACTACTCAAAACTTCAATACACCCAAACTCTCAAATCACTACTCTCTTAAATGAAGAAGAAAAAACTAAAGAAAATTGGATGATTCAAATGAGGGGGAGAACCCTTTATTTATAGTCATCAAATGGATAATATATATCTTTTTATTTTATTATTATTATTTTATTTCTTTAACCTGAGTGGTGGGGCATCTCTTTCTTCTTCCTCTTCTTCTTTCTTTCTTCTTCCTTTTCTTTTTTCTTTTTTTGCTTTGCCTCAGTGCCCCACCGCCCACCTTTTTGACATTTTAAGAGAAAAATGTAATAATAAATAAATAAGTGATTGTTTGGGGATATATTGCAATCCTAAATTTGAACTACACTATTGGGCATAGTTTTAACAGCCGTGAATGCACTTTAAGTTTCTTGTCACCTTTTTATTTTTTAGACTATTGTTGAAGAGTACAACTCATATTACATGATATTACAATTGATATTTATAAATCAGACTATTATTAGAACTAGTTTACATCAATTTTTATAAAACTCATCTAAATTTTTATCCTCTCTAATACTCGAGAGATGTCTACTCCACTTACATTTCGAAAAAGAGAAAATTATCTTCATTTAAATTAAAGAAGGAAATTAAACCCCTAAAATATATTGGGGGTTGGTGCTTTGTGGGCAAGGTCTCTAAGACTCTAACTCCATATTCAAACTTTTAAAAATAATTAAAATAATAAAGCAATGATAAATAATTAGAATTGATTTTAACCGTTGAAACAAAATTCAATGAATGAGTAGATAAATATGGGATGAAATATTACTTCAATTTAATAATCAAACAAAAGATAAGCAAATTAGGAATGATTTTTTAGCGGCGTGAATATAGCATGAATGGACCCAGATTAAAAATGATGAATTGAATTACCACTTTCAATTTTCTTTCCAGTTAACGCGTTCGGCATTTCTGTCATCATCAAATGGTCAAAAGTGATAAAGTCTTGTCGGCAGAGTTCATTGCAATTCAAACAAGCAGTCACCAAGAACAGAAATTTTAGACCACATCAAAGTATCATTTTAATCTTATAATAAGTAAATAATATTATAATATATGTATTTATTTTTAAAAAATATTTTAAATAATGATTATATTAAATTTAATTGTATATATAATATATCATTTTTAATGTATTCTAAAATAAGCTATCAAAATAAAATTTATTATAACATATATATTTATTTTAAAAAATTATATTAAATTTAATTATATATGTCATACATGCATATATTAATTAATTATATTAATTTAAAAAATTTTTAATATTGATTACACATCAAATTAGTATATTACACAGATATTTACATATGTTATTATAGTAGATATTATACTGATATTTACAATCAGATATATATAACTGAGACTTATATTATTACATTAAATTTATGAAATATATGTACAGTCAAATAACCCTTACAGACGAGTAATGTCTCTATTTTATTCGTATTTCACAAGGAAATAAGACTTATAAATAAATTTTTAGTCAAATAATCCTCATAGATGAGAAATATCTCTATACTATTCATATTTTACAAAAAAAAATATTTATAATTATAAATAATACTTAATTAAAAAATTTTTGAATTTATGAGAACTCAAACCCCTACTCTTATTATCATTTTTAAGTGTAAAAGTAAAGATTCACCGCTCGGTTGATGGGCCATTGACTAATTTAAAACTTTTTAGACAGTCAATATTAGTGTTGTTCCGTTCATCGCCCATTTTTCATCTCTAAGTACGACAAGGTTTAGTGGGCCCGCGGTCCCCGTTTGACCATGCTTTACTGTTTTCTTTCTGAACGGTCAATACACGAACGCCACAGATCATAAAACAATCAGTAACACAATCAAAGATGTTTTTTACGCGTTTTTGTATTTTTGAAAACGAAATGTTATTTTTATAAACATAAAGAAACGAAAAACATGTTATAAAAAAAGAAGAAGCCACGAACCGAGGAGGACCTAGTAAATTAGTACACGGATGCACACTTTCCCACTCCCATAGAACTTTAAAAAACCTAATTTAAAGAGATTAAATATTTTACAAATTTAATGTCTCAAGATAGATATTTCATGGTACAATAAGCATGGATTCTGGGTGACTTTAATAATAGGTGAATAAGACGATCGTTTAAGATTTTATATTTTGTAAAGGTCTCATTTTTTAAGTTTTTTTAATAATTCTTATTTTTTTAAATTACATATTTTAAGAAATCAAAAAACTTATTAATATCTCTTTAATTATTAATTATCCTACAATTAAGAATTATTTTTTATGAAAAAACTATATTTGATAACATTAATGTTAAATAGGTATAACTAATAATATTATTTAATCATTAATTCATTCATTATTAGTCTTTCCAAAAAAAATTAAATTAATTATCTTTTCAATTTCCTCAAAAAAATTAATTATTTAATGTTAGAATATTTGACTTTTAGTATTTTTTTAATTTCTATTAAAACTTTGTAATCTAAAAAATCAATAGACGAAAAAATTTCTTCCTCTCTTCTCTACAAAGAAAATTGTTATATTCATTGGTTCATTAAAAAAAAAAATCAGTTTATAATAATACAAACTTCATTTATATTATCTGATCATTAATCTATTATCTCAACTTTTTATATCCTATCATTCTAAATATCCTATTTGAAAATAATATTATTCTTATTTATTTGATTGTTTATTTTATAATAGTTTTAATGGAATAAAAAAATCTTCTTAACTTTTTTTTAGATTTCATTTTTAAAATTTAAGAATTAAAAATGGAATAAATTTTGACTCTTTTTTTTTTTATTGCTTTGAGTATTGAAATTACAAAACAAATAGAGACCTCGTGAAAAAAAATTTCGCCGGCACAAACACACTAAAGCCGGCATTGCATGGACCAAGTCGTATAATTACGTAGTGATGAGTTGAGAAGCTGTTCGTTTCCGAAATTAAGTTCAAGACTTATGAAAAGCCTACAAGAAATATATGTCCAAAGCCTTACAGGACGTATGGCGATGAATAATTAAGTCGACTGGAGGGATTTTTGGCCATACAAAAAGTCATAATCTATTTATTGTTTAGGTTAGTGGGAGAATCGAAATTCAAAACCTACGACCTAAAATGTCAACCAAAATTAATTCAGGTTTTGTAATAGGAGTTTCGTATTTAAATTGCTTAAACAACGTTAATACCGATCAACGGTTGTCATATAATATCATTGAATTTGAATGGTCATAGCTCGAGGTGAAACTTCTGTCGCGATTCATGGGAAGATTACTGTACAAACTATATTATTTAATATGAAACACAACTTTTCAAATCTCTTAATTAACTCAACTTTTCAAATCTCTTAATTAACTCAATTAAATACCACAACATAAGGCACAACTAGGACTGCTTCGGTTTCTTGGCTTCTTATGAGACTTTTCGCGTCTTGAGAAAATTCTTGATACGGATGATTACTATCCCAAAAACGTGACACTTAAAATATTGGTCAGTCAAAAAGATGGATTTATTAGTAATGGAGAAGTTTTGATTAGGTTTACGGTCCATCGATGTGTCCAATTTTTATTCAGGGAGCTGTGGGTATTATTAAACAGCGATTTTTTAATAAACGCTGCACGCATTAACTGCCGCTCACTGATTCAATTTTCTACTAATGGGTAATTTAACGATAATGAATTTTATATATATATATAAACTACAATAATAGAAAGCATTATACATATATTTACTAACCAGTAATTAGAATAAAAAATAAAAAATAGAATAAATTAGTTATTTTAGTTGTAGGAATCAAATCATAATAAACTATATTGTCACTCATCTCTCTACTTTATCTTAAAATCATAATAAATTATTTTAAATTATAAAAATACCCTTGGTTTATTTTTAATATTATTTTATTATTTATTATATAATTATTATTATTATTAAGAAAATTATCATTATGTGATTATGATTATTATTGTTAATAATAATAATAATAATAATAATAATAATAATAATAATAATAATAATAATAATAATAAGCATTATTATTATTTTTCTCTTTGATTTTATTATTATTCTCTCTTCTGTTTCATCTTTTTATTCCTCCCATCAATTTCGTTTCTTCTTCTTCATCAATATCTTAATTCAATTTCATCTTTGTCGTAATTACATCATTAATAATAAGGGCTCAACTACCTTGCAACAGTTGCAAGATACCACCTGATTTTTTTTTCTTGTGGTTTCAATTCTTGCCTATTAGATTCAATGAAAAGATAAATTTAAGGGTAGAGATTCGTCTATTTAAATATTAGCATTATACTCCATGATATTTATCAAAACATAAAAACGCTAAAAAATTAAAACATTTAGCACATAAGTCCAAATTGTTTAAAATTTTATGTTGTTTAATTAGTAGAGTGAGTCTTAAAACACAAATATTATTTGAGTATTATATATTTTATTTAAAAATTAATTTTTAATATCATTTATTTATTAAAAAATATTATTTAATAATATTTATTCTCATTTCATTTGATATTATTTAGTTAAAGGCTTCTTGTTGTATTTAATCTTTCAAAAAACTAAAAAATTTTAAATAAAAAAAAATCAGTAGTGAGCATTAAAAATTAAATATAATTTTTAATATTAATTATTTTTTGTTTTATTTAATGTTATTTAGTTATAGACTTATTATTATATTTATTCTTTAAAAAACTAAATAATATTAAATAAAATAATAATCAGTTGTGAGTCTTAAAAAAATCATTTTCAATTAATATTATTTATTTTATTCAAAAAGATAAAATTTTAATATTATTTATTTTATTAAAAATAAATATTTTTAATATTATTTATTTGATTTTATTTAACATTATATAGCCATAGGGTTATTATAATATTTATTCTTTCATGAAACTAAATAATGTTAAATAAAATGAAATAATCAGTAATGAGTATCAAAAAATCAATATTATTTTTAATAATATTTATTTTATTTAATATTATTTATTCATAGCTTATTATTATATTTATTTTTCAAAATTAAGTAATATTAAATAAAATAGAATAAGAAATTGTGAGTCCTAAAAAATAAATATTATTTTTTAATATTATCTATTTTATTTAAAAGAATAAATTTTTAATATTTTTATTTTTTTTAAAATATTATTTAATATTATCTAGTCATAAGCTTATTGTTATATTTATTCTTTTAAAAAGTTAAATAATATTAAATAAAATAAAATTATATTTTAACAGATCACCAGTCAAAACACATAAATTTATAAATAAAAAAAATAAATAATATTAAATAAAATAAAATTATATTTTAAAAAATTACCTGCCAAAACACATAACGTTATAAATAAACTGTAAATAAAAAAGAAGGTAGTTAAATGAAATTTAACATTACAAAAAGATAAAAATTAATGTTACCGTACGTAAGATAGCCGGACCCACTAATAATAATAATGGGTAATTTTTAAAAACCTCCCCTGAGGTTTGGGCTTGTTGCAAGTAGATTGTGAGAATTGATTTATTTGTAAAAAAATCGTTAATTTTAACAGTTAGTTTGTCTGAAAAATATTACTCTTAACAATAGTTTGTAAACGAAAATAACTATAAAAAAAACCAAAATTATTGGCTATTTTATCCTCTTTAAATTATTGATATTTTCTTAAAGTTCCTACAAAAAAGATAAAATTAAAAATTTAAAAAATCATCTTTAAATTATTGATATTTTCTCAAAGTTCCTATAAGAAAGATAAAATTAAAAACTTGAAAATGAAATAGTCATAATCTTTACCTATGATATTGTAAATCTTTGGAATTGATAAGGATAAAATTATTAAAAACTAGGATTTGTGCTTTTCGCGCTAACAATTTTAGTTTTTTTTTTAGTTATGTCATTCTATTGTTGTAATATTATCTTGTGATCAACTAACAAATGTTAAAAAATGGTAATTTTATAAATAAACAGATTCTCGCCATCTATTTGCAACAAACTCAAACCTCACGGGAGATTTTTAAAAATTACCTAATAATAATTATCATCAATCATCATCACAATTGTCATAAAAAATCATCATCATCATTATCAATTGGTTCTTCGACGACCACGGAGAGGCCGACTATGACAGCGGCGATGCGATGGGTTAGTCGATGGTTAGGGATTTTGTTTTCTCTTCTTTTTTTTCAATTTATATTTTTTAATTGCAAAGAGAGTATTTTGGGAAAATAGAAAAAATAATGGGGGATAGATTTGTCTTTGGGAGAATAGGGTTCGCATTCCTAATCTCTCCCCCACTGGAATCACAAATCTGGTAATCACTCCTCATTTTGTATAAGACTCATGCATCTCATTCCTATTCCCAGCTTCAACTTAATAAATAAATAAGTTTTTTATTTGGATTCCTCAATTCGGATTTCCATTTCGAGAATGTAAATTTGTGGGCACTATTAATTATTTTGTTTTAAAAGGTCAATGGTTTTCATGTTAAACTTAAAATATTATAATTATTTTAAAAAATGAATAAAAAAATGAAAAATAATACATCAAAATCCAGCTGGGTAAAGTACAAGACTGCTCCGTTGACTGACTCAAAACGAAAGTCAAATCAACCACCTTCAACATCCCTTGTCAAATGCCAATTGTACGTTTTCTTCTTCAATAAACAACTCTTCATGCTGCGTCACCTCTCTCACATTCTCCGCCATCCGATTTTGGATGATCAAAATCACCAACATCATCATAATCATAATCTGTCAGTCGATGAAATGAACTTGAAGCACTTTATTTCCAATCTTTTTTCCTGCTTGAAGACGAGCCTCAGAGGCGGAAGAGCCGCCGGCGAAGCAGCTGAAGATGCCGATGGCTCCGGCGCCGACTCCTGGAACCTCTTCTTCGACCTCCGCACTCTCCAAGTCGCCACCAACTTTTTCTCCGACTTGAATCAGCTCGGCCACGGCGGGTTTGGTCCCGTTTACAGGGTACGCTTATACCGCAATTTCTTCTTTTAAAAAAATTTAATTTTATTAACTTTTTGCTTAGTTTAATGTTAAATTAATGATTATAATTATGTTATTTATTTACTCATTTATTTATGATTTCTTATATACTATAATTATGTTATTTATTTACTTATTTATTTATGATTTCTTATATATATTATATTTTAATGACAGTTTGATAAAAAACTAAAACTATGTAAGACAAATAAGATTGTGTTAAAGCCCAAATTACAGTAATTAAGCAAATCCAACAGGCTTGTAGTGTTTGAACATTATACAAATTTCTTTGCCTTTTAGGCCCTGTTTGGTATTGCGGTGGGACAGCTGTGGTTTTATGCTAGACTATTAAAGTGTTTGGTAAACGTTACACCAGCAATTGTAGATTTAAAGTGTTTGGTAAACGTTACTCCAGCAATTATAGATTGGTATGTTAATTTGATCTCACACTTGTTTGGTTAAAAACTGATGTTTCTAATATTTTTATCAAAATTATTATTTAAAAGTTATATTTACTATATACCATCAATTTTTATTTCATAATTGCAGTTTCTTTTTTTTCCACAATCTCAATACCAAACTGAGCTTAGTTTGTTAAATTAGTAAAAACCAGTAATCTAATTTATTTATTTTTGTTACAGGGGTTGATGCCAAATGGTCAAGAAATAGCTGTGAAGAAGCTTTCCGTAGACTCAAGGCAGGGATTGAGAGAGTTTACCAATGAGGTGAAGCTGTTGTTGAAAATTCAGCACAAGAACTTGGTCACATTGTTCGGTTGTTGTGCAGAAGGACCTGAGAAGATGCTTGTCTACGAGTATCTGCCAAACAAGAGTCTTGATTACTTTATCTTTGGTAAGAGAGAGATGAAATGAATCTCTTCACATCGTAGGGCAAGACTTAGGACTTGTATTTATTTATTAACTGATTAGGTTTTCAAATTTTGGTTAGATTGTTTGGTGAGAGTAGGACTAATTTATTTGAAAGGTTTAATTTTACAGATAAAACCAAGTCTTGTTCGCTGGATTGGATAACACGATACAGAATAGTTATGGGCGTGGCGAGAGGTCTTCTTTACCTTCATGAGGAGGCTCCTGCAAGGATCATTCACAGAGACATTAAAGCTAGTAATATTTTGTTGGATGAGCAACTGAATCCAAAGATATCTGATTTTGGCCTGGCGAGACTATTTCCTGGGGAAGACACCCATGTTAATACATTCAGGATTTCTGGTACACAGTGAGTGGTTTCTTCACTAATTTGATCTTTTCTCATAAAACAATCCTTAATGTCTTGTTAATCAAGCGATATTCTAAATGATCCTTGGTTGATTTGTTTCTTTGAGAAGTGCGATTGATAAAAGGATTTGCTCAATGCAGTGGTTACATGGCCCCCGAATATGCATTGCATGGATATTTGTCAGTGAAGACAGATGTTTTCAGCTATGGAGTTCTGGTCTTAGAAATTGTAAGTGGAAGAAAGAACCACGATGGACGTCTTGGCAAAGAAAAAGCAGACCTTCTGAGCTATGTAAGTTAATTCCCAAAGAATTCAAATACGGTTATTCCCCAAAATAACGCTTAATATGAACTTTCAATTTGTGAATGTGGAATGTGCAAGCCAAAAGGCAATGTTATTATTGATGCTTTTGTTTAATGATATAAGCCTGATGACTGCCTAAATCATCATAATCTGGAAATATGAAAAAGGGGACACTTAGGAATTTTCAATTTGTTTCACAATTTCAGAGCAAATTAAATGAATACATGTATAGTCCTCTGATCCATGATGACAACTTATGGAGGCCACGGAGTTTTTGTGAATTTGTCCTGTGCTTGGTGTGCTTTAGCTATCCATTCAAGCTGTCATCAACTCATCTTTCTCCCATGCTATAAGCAGATAATATTTACTGAAACCTTAGCCTGGATTCAACTGTAATATTATATTTCACTAGTTTTCTTCTAATCTTCTAACCTCATTTGTATTGAGAATTTGCTGCTCTCAGCTGATTTGATTGTGTGGATGTGTGGATGAAAACATTGAATAGAAAGTGCTAAGTTCATAAGATCAACTTCTTGCACGCAAGTTTTAGAGGACAAAGAAGTATGGTAAATTCTTAATTCTACGGTTTTTATAGTAGTCTAGTACACTCTTTAATAACAACTATAGTTAACGACATGGATTGTTGGGGCAAGTAACTGTGAGCTACTTGTACTGTTTGTTCCTAATTTTGTACAAGGGAGAGCAAGCAAACTAGTCAGCATGCTTAACTTCTTTTTGGTGCTCATATTACAGACATGGACTCTCTTTCAAGGCGAGAAGACATTGGAATTAGTGGATCCGAGCCTTGCCAAGTGCAATCGTGACGAGGCAGCAATGTGCATTCAGCTCGGCTTATTGTGTTGTCAACAAAGCGTTGCAGAAAGGCCTGACATGAACTCTGTTCATCTCATGCTTTCAGGCGACTCATTTACTTTGCCCAAGCCAGGTAAGCCAGGAATTCAAGGTCGTGGAGGACGTTGGACGACTACCACATCTTCTGCTTTCACTAACACTAATACTAATACCACCAATACTAATACTAATGCCAGTAGTAGTACCAACACTGGTGTTACCAAAATTTCTGGAGGCAACAGTTTTGTTGAGGAATATTCTAGAAACTCAATCTCATATTCTTCTCTTGATGAAGGTAGATGACTTCCATTTATTTTTGTGGGTAATTAGTGTATATTTATCGAATGTACAGCATAAAATGAAGTAATTCTTTCTATTTGTTTTATGATTTTATTGATTTAGGTTTCTTTGTGCTATAGAGATTAGAGGGGTGGAGTGGACATAAAATTAAGACAAACGACAGTTCTAATTGAATCAATTGTTATTTACTTCAGCGATAAGTGATCCGCATTCTCAATTTATGTTCTGGTAAAAAAGAAAAATTATTACATTACAATTAGAGGAATAATGATTGCATAGTCCTTACGGCCTTTCGGATGTTTAAATCAATTGCCATATTCTAGGCCATAACTCATTCACAATGGTTGCACCATGAGTGGGTTGTTCATAATACTCGAGAATTTTATTTTATTTTCATTTTAAATCATTTATTAGTTATTTCTTGGTAATTGAACACCAAAACTCCCATAGTGGGCGATGGTCGGCCTTAATAACGATGGTATTATCTGCCCTTTTTGCAAATTACTATGGCATCCTCCACTTTTAACAGTTTTTAAGGTTTTTCATATTAGCAATTAAAAAATAATAATTAACACCTCTCTAAATTTGCACTACATATTACACAATAATACAAGTACAAAGTACATAACTTTAAAATAGTACAATAACAATGAAATATTTAAAGACTGCGGCATTGGATTCATACATCTCTTAGCATTCGCAGGTCACAAACGCAGAGGGCATACACATAGATGACCTAATTATAGGAGATGTAGTAACAAAAATAGTCGTGAACCCATACTTTAGAGGATCAGAATTCATGTATTTAACAACTCTCACCATTTCATCATTCAGTATGTCGATAGGCAATGAAGTTGTAGGTTGTGTAGGACAATTCGATTTCAAAACTGTCTTCACCTCAATGTCATAATCATTGGAATCTATCTCAAGCACCTCAAACACCCTCGCAATGAATTCATGGAAAGTTGAATCTTTCTTAACAAAAAACGCTGTATTTTTTCCATTCTTATATTCCACGCAACCATTATCTAAAGTCTCCGGTCTCCCATGATCCATCAAAACACATTTGAACTATCATTGAAGCCATTAAGACTGATGCAATATTGGCAATATCAAAATGATTAGTAAACGAAAAATAGACTAAACTTAACAAAAAAGAAATTAACAATACAAATTAACAAAACAAACCTGGAACTATGTCCAAATGAGGTTGGAAATGTGGAAGAAAACGAAATATGGGTTTAAATATCTTAAGGATTTCGCTGTTTCAAGAGAAAAGTTCAAGTTTTGCCCCTGCAATCGGAAATGAATATGATAAAGAAGATGAGAAAGAGAGAAGCAATACTTAGATTTTGGGTGTGAAAGAAGAAAGAGTTGTGCTTTGTGTGTTTTAGAATTAAGGGCATTTTGGTCCTAAAATATTTTAGGTATTTGTGAATTGTGATAGAGAGAGTTTAGAGAGGGAATTTGTGATTGTGATAATGGAAACTATTTTAGGGCATTCTCATAAATTTTTTAAATTAAATTTACCTAATGCATATATTAATTTGAGGAGTAATGATTTAATAAGTGACAAAAAATTGGGAAACATAGTGTTGTCTAGTTAATTAATAACTTAAATACTATTTTCAATAATAGTCAAAAGGATGAGAGAACCACAATAGAAATGGTATTTAGAAATTTAATCTATCACTTTCTATCAATTCATAAGGGTGTTCAGAATCCAATCCAATCTGCTCAATCCGTCTGATCCGTAAAAATTCGATCTGTGGATTATATTGGATTAAAAATTTGAAAATCCACAGTCGGTAAATTTGATATGGATTTACTTCTATGAATCTGTAAAAAATCTGCGAATTCACAAAAAAAAAAAAATTAAACTTGTAAATGTGGCATTAATACTTACTAATAAATAAATAAGTTAGAATATAGTTACATTAACACCATATTATATCTTATCCGATAATAATATAAAATAAAAATAATTAAATGAACAAATGTAGCTTCCTAAGTAGTTAATTTTCACGTATTGATCTAAACAAATGAAAATTTTTTTTGTGTATTATATTTTGAAACTTTGAATGTATTTTTTTATCTTTATTTAAGCAATTAATTTATTTAAATATTATTTAATCTTGAATTTGATTGTTAGGAAAATTATTTTTATATTAACTTTTTTTATTTAGTTAGTTTGTGGATATGATAGAATTAAAATTTTTTAGGCCGCAAACCAATCTGTAAAATGGTGGATTGGATATGAATTTGGTCAAATCTACATTCGATCTGCAGACGTATAGATTGGATTGGATTAAAAATTTATAATCCACAAAATCGTGGATCGAATATGAATTAATATTCAATCTGCAAAATTTGATATGCGAATACTCTTCTCAATTTAAAATAAAAAAGAAATATAATAATAATTTAAATATATAAAATGCATCCAGAAATTTTTATGAATTTAATCCCTCACTTTCTAACAATTTAAATTAAAAAAAATTCTAACAATTTAAATATATAGAACACAGCCAAAAACAAATTTTATTTGAATATAATGGGAGAGACAAACTTACCAATTAATTAGCAACAGTTTTATCAACTGGCGAAGCTACCTCTATATGCAGATCTCTTGGCTTTCAAATAGCAGGCCGGTGGTTTTGTTTCACTTTTTTTTTCTGCTATAGAACAAAACCAGATTTGAGTTATCCCCCTTCTTCCTTATGGTCGCTTTTTTTTTTTGGTTCTATTGAAATCCAACAAATGCAGAGATGGAGAGCCGAGGGCTATGGAAATGCAGATTTTCTTTTGTCTCCTTACTTGTAACTTTTGTCTCCTGCTCAATCATTATTTTAAATGCAGATCATTTTTTATTCACGCAGCATGTGCGCCATTTTTTAAGAGTTTTTGGAGCCCATAAAGAGGAGAGAGAGAGAGAGAGAGAGAGAGAGAGAGAGAGAAGGACACGAAACGGTTCTCTCGTCCTTTTGGCTATTTACCATTTTCCTTACAATAAATTACAAGAACATTGATGCATACTTGATATGTCATCGATTAGGTGAGTAATAATATAATGTATAATCATTTTCAAACAAGTTTGATTTCTGTCTTGAAGGTATTGCTTTTGCACTGGCTTAAATAGACCTCTTTTTTACCAAGCGTTGATTCTTAATTGTTAAAAATGCTCTTTTAATCTACCAACTGGACTAAAAGAAGAAGACAGATCAGCAGTGATTGTTGGATTTTCCATTTCTGTGGGTTCACTCCATTTCATTTGATTGATAAACATTAAGCAGAGCATGAATATGAGACCCAACTGGGAGCTGAAGCACTGCTGCAACCACGAACAATTTGTGTTTCTGGTTACTTTCTCTGTTTGCGCTGCTGTTATACTCCCCGTATGTCTTGACTCTTTCAAGTATTATCCTTTACTTTCATTTCTGTTCGCCCCCTGGATCGAAATCTTGACTGCATTTTATCGATGAAGCAACCTCATCTAGTTCTAACAGGATGATAGTTAACGCTTTTGTTTTGGTTCTTTGGAATCACTTATTTTGATTGTAGTCTTTGTGGGGCACTGCTCAGATTTGGATTATTTTAGTTTCCAATTTGACACCATTTATTGATTTGGTAAATGAGACTATTAAATGTATTCTCTTAGTGCTGTATTTGAATTGAGGTTGAATCTTGCTTTAATCCTTTCAGTTATGGAGGACAATTCTGCTGAAACCATTCAAGCTTGTGACAGTATTTCTTCACGAGGCCAGCCATGCTATTGCTTGTAAACTTACATGCGGGAAGGTAAGATCGAAAACCTTCTATAATTTAAAGATTCTATTCTTGCAGATGAAATGCACCGTCTACATAATTTATGTATCTAGGTCTCATTTTTGTTTTGTAGTGATTGAGTTAATATGCTTAACTCTTACGAATAGCAATCAATTAAATGGCTAATTTATGCTAGAAAATGAACAAATCTATAGTTCATTTTATTCTAGGAAACAAATCAAAGGGCCACCCGACTGCGGATCTATGACTACTTGCTCTATTTGATAAAAGATACTATTGTTTATTCCTAGATTTTCTGTGTAAACATGGGTTGTATAATACTTGTATTTGGTACCCACTTTTGGCCTCTAGTTGCTTGATCAGTCATTTAGGACGATTTTTTTTTTTTTAAGCATGTTTGTGGAGTCAGTCAGAAACACATAATTGTAAACAGAATGGCTCCATCCTTAAGAAATTTTTGAGTTTGTTCAATTCAAATCAGGTTCTGATATACATTAGCATGCAGGTGGAAGGGAGCCAGGTTCATGCTGATGAAGGTGGCACCACACAAACACGTGGTGGCGTATACTGGTTTATCCATGACCAGTTTTCTATTTAGTGGTATAATTAGCTTTTGTCCGACATGGATGCTTCAAACGTCTGAATGTAATTGGTTTTTTTCATCCAATATGTTCATATTACTAAGGTATGGATCTTGCCAGTTTGATATTTATGCCTAAAATTTTAAGGTAACTTCATTTGTTTCTTTGTGAGCAATAGCTTTTAGAATTAATATGATTCTTCTATTTCACCATTATTGTACTCCAGATCTTCGTTCATCTTTCTGGGGATGCTGCTGATTCTTGCTTCCACAACTCTTCTTACTGCAAGAATTGCTGCAGGATGTCTTGTCGCTGCTCTGCTAGTTGTACTTTTGGTTGCTAAAAATGTAAGCAGATATTTATGAAATCATTCAGTTATCACAGATTGAAATAAATTATTCATAACAATTTATCTTTTTTTTAATTGTCCTTTCACTTCTCTTTTAGATCAAACATGTCAATAATATTTCTCTGCTTTTTTTTTTATTTGTACCTGATTTTCACCGAGCGTGTTTGCTGTTGCATTATTGATGCACTCACTGCATGTATGATGGTGCAGATATTTATGACGATGCTACTCTCTATATCTAATTTCATACGTTTAAGGAGTGCCATCTCATTTTTCTTTGGAGATGACGATTCTAGTCTCTATAGCTATACTCTCTTCTTGCAGACATTCCAGTCCAAAGTATTCAATTTTGAGCTTTGATGTAAGGGTGACATTTTCATTTTTCATTTAAGTCAGCCAATTTAGCTGCAGCTTGATTTGGGAAAAAGGATTTTTTATTAGAGGACCTAGGTTCTAATCTTACCGCTCGCATTTTGATACTGAGCAATGAGCATATTACCATGGTTACAATTATAAAAACATGTCTGATAAGATATCAGCGACGCTTATTCACTCTGCATTTACCTCGAGCCTACTAATAATGGTCATGATGTATTTATTGACTATGTGTTGATGAGGCAGTTTACGATAATAATAGATTCTACCTACCTTTGGGCACTGTTTTGCAGCTTCATATTAGAGTTGAATGAATCCACCCGAGAGATGACCAATGGGTTGAATGGTACATGGCACGGTAGGAGCACGACACGCATTTGTACAGCACAACACGACATGAGTACATTTTGGTAGGGCATGCGGCACGGCACGGCATGACACACACGTGGGCTGGGTCAGGCTTAGAATTTTAGGCACGCGGGTTTTAAAAGTATGGTACGATTGAAGATGGACTAGCACGACACGATAAAAAATTCGCAATAAGTACGTTTTATTTTTTAATGAAAGTAAATTTAAAATTTTATGATTTTACAATTAACTTGAGAATGAATCTTTTAAATTCATTTAATTCTCGGTTTAAAAAATTTTTTTATTTAATTTATATTTATAATTTAGTAAATAAATAATTGATTTCATGATTTTAATGAATAAAATTATAAATATTATGATTTTATAAATATGTATTAATATTATTGTGAACTATGATTTATTATTTTATATAAGTCCAAGTTAACAATTATGTTAACCCTTCATAAAAATTTATTATTATTAATGTTGTTAAATATTGAAAAAAATTTAATACTATAAGATTAAACTTAATAATTAATATTACATTCTCTTACTATTATTAGTTTATTATTATTAAATATGGACTTGAATTTTGAATTTTCGATTCTATTAAATTTAAATAAAAGTATATAAACTTTAAAAAAAATATATAAACTTGAAAAAAAATACGCTAATAGTTTGGCATGCACTCTTAAAACATTAAAAAAAAAAGTTTATTAGACTTTTTTCTGCAGCGCATAAAAAAAAAATTAAAGAAAACACATAACACAAGCGCACTTAACCTTGCTTTGACGGCCAGCCCGGCCCATTGGCTCTTTCTAATCCACCCTGCCCGACCCTGCCTTATATACTATATTTTCACTTAAAAAATTTGCAGATACAAGATTCTAATTCTAAACGAGCGCTCTCCCTGAAGGTGTGTGTTCTGGGGGTGATGGTTGAAGAACTTTCTCTTTCAAATGTTCATAAACTTAAACGCACTTGTAGTGGCGGTACTAATTAAGCTTCTCGCTTTGCACTAATATCACAATGAAGACTATCCTTGTGAAAGAAGTTGACTGTTACAGAGATGCCCCACTTCAACGTCATAATCTACTTGCTCAAAAACATCTTTATTTCCCACCTACAATGGTAGTGAGACTGTCAAATTGCTCCAAAAACATCTGAACATACACAAAATGGGATCACAACAAAGCGCTTAGGCCCTATTTTAATCATGCTGATTTACGAGAACATAACAGAAACAAATATGGGCTAACAACAACACATAGGATCAGAGTTCATCACAAGGATTACAAGGAATTGTGGAGGTAGATAAGCTAGCAAACTCCAAATAAAGCATACTCTTAGATTATGTAGAAATCCGACATTCAATAAAACCATGATAAGTGATCCGCATGCTCAATTTATGTTCAGTTTTAAATTAAAAAAAAAAAAATTGTATTACAATTAGAGGTTATAATAATAGCATAGTCCTTAACGGCCTTTCGGATGTTTTAATCAATTGCCATACTCATAGGCCATAACCCATTCACAATGGTTGCAGCACGAGCGGGCTGTTAATAATACTCGAGAATTTTATTTTTATTTTTTTAAAAAAATCATTTGTTAATTATTTCTTGATAATTGAACACCAAAGCTCCCATACCGGGCGTTGGTCGGTCTTAATAAGCACTAACAGTGGTATTGTTTGCCCATTTTTGCAAATTACTATGGCGTCCTCTACTTTCACAGTTTTTAAGGTTTTTCATATTAGCAATTAGAAAAAATAATAATAATAATCATTAACATCTCTTAAAATTTGCATTACATATAACACAATAATACAAGTTAAATTAAATAACTTTAAAATAGTACAATAACAATGAAATATTTAAGGACTACGGCATTGGATTTGTATATCCCTTAGTATTCTCTTATTTATTTATTTGTTTTTTCACTGACCATGCGTATGAGAGAGTTTATGTATACTGGTGGCCTAAACTCTTATTATTTGACTTCTAAGAGGCGTGGTAAATTTAGGAGATGTGGTAATAAATATAGGAGTGAACCCATATTTTAGAGGATCAGAATTCATGTGTTTGATAACCCTCACCATTTCATTATCGAGTATGTCTATAGGTAATGAAGCTGCGGGTTGTGTAGGACAATTTGATTTCAAAACTGTTTTTATTGTAATGTGATATTCATCGGAATTTATCTGAAGCACCTCATACACCCTTGCAATGAATTCATCAAAAGTTGAATCTTTCCGAATAAAAAACACTGTATGTTTTCCATTCTTGTATTCCATGCAACCATTCCCCAAACTCTCCCATGATCCACCAAAACACATCTGAACTATCATTGAAGCCATTAAGACTGATTCAATATTGACAATAACAAAATGATTAGTAAACATAAATAGACTAAATTTAACAAAACAAATTAACAAAACAAACCTGGAACTGTCTCGAAATGAAGTTGGAAATGTTGAAGAAACGAAATATGGGTTTAAGTAGCTTAAGGATTTTGATGTTTCAAGAGAAAAGCTCAAGTTTTGGTTTGAGATCCGAAATGAATAAGATCAAGAAGAAAGAGAGAAGCAATATTTAGATTTTGTCTGTGAAAGAAGAAAGAGTTGTACTTTGGGTGTTTTAGAACCAAGGGCATTTGGTTTAGGTATTTGTGATGGAGAGTTACTAAAGGGGAATTTGTGGTTGTGAAAATGGGAAACTATTTTTAGGACATTCTCATAAATCTCTTAAATAAAATTTACTTAATGCATATATTTATTTGAGGAGTAATGATTTAGTAGGTGATAAAAAATGAAAATATAGTGTTGTCGAATTAATTAATAACGTAGATGTAATTTATAAATAAATTACAAGAACATCAATGTTTACTTGATATGTCATCAATTAGGTGAGTAATAATATCACGTATAATCGTTTTCAAACATGTTTGTTTTCCGTCTTTAAAGTAATATTTTTGCATCGGCTCAAATAGACCTCTTTTTCACCAAGCGTTGATTCTTAACTGTAAAAAATGCACTTCTAATTTAAAAAGACTATTTATTACTAGTCTCCAACCAGCCAGCGAGTCCATTTGACTCTGCAAACTGGACTAGAAGAAGAAGAAGACAGATCAGCAGTGATTGTTGGATTTTCTATTTTTGTGGGTTCACACCATTTCATTTGATTGATAAGCATTAAGCAGAGAATGAATATGAGACCCAACTGGGAGCTGAAGCAGTGCTGCAACCATGAACAAGTTGTGTTTCTGGTTACTGTCTCTGTTTGTACTGTTGTTATACTCGCTGTATGTCTTGACTTCTCTCAAGTATTATCGTTTACTTTCATTTCTGTTCGCTCCCTGGGTCGAAATCTTGACTGCATTTTATCAATGAAGCAATCCCATCTAGTTCAAATAAGATGACAGCTAATGTTTTTGTTTTGGTTCTTTGCAATCACTTATTTTGATGGCAGCTTTGTGGGGCACTGCCCAGATTTGGATTATTTGAGTTTCCAATTTGAAACCATTTACTGGTTTGATAAATGAGACTATTAAATGTGTTCTCTCAATGCTGTCTTTGAATTGAGGTTGAATCTTGCTTTAATCCTTTCAGTTATGGAGGACAAGTCTGCTGAAACCATTCAACCTTGTGACGGTATTTCTTCACGAGGCCAGCCATGCTATTGCTTGTAAACTTACATGCGGGAAGGTAAGATCGAGACCTTCTATAATGTAAAGATTCTATTCTTAAAGATGAAATGCGCCATCTATATCATTAATGTATTCAGGTCTCAATTTGGATTTGTAGTGTTAATGTACTTAACTCTTTCAAATCGCAATCAATTATATGACTAATTTACGCTAGAAAATAAACAAAATCTATAATTTATTTTTTTCTAGGAACAAGTCAAAGGCCTCCCCGACTGGGGATCTATGACACTTGCTCTATTTGATAAAAGATACTATTTTCCATTCCTAAATTTTCTGTGTAAACATAGGTTGTATAATACTTGTATTTGGTACCCGCTTTTGGCCTCAAGTTGCTTGATCAGCTGTCTAGGATGATTGTTGAGTCAGTCAGATACACATAATTGTAAACAGAATGGCTCCATCCTTAAGAATATTTTGAGTTCATTTGATTCAAATCAGGTTCTGATATACATTAGCGTGCAGGTGGAAGGGATCCAGGTTCATGCTGATGAAGGTGGCACCACACAAACACGTGGTGGCGTATACTTGTTTATCTTGCGAGCTGGATGTAGTCTTTTACCCTTGACCAGTTTTCTATTTAGTGGTACAATTAGATTTTGTCCGACATGGATGCTTCAAACGTCTGAATGTAATTGGTTTTTCATCCAATATGTTCATATTAGTAAGGTATGGATCTTCCCAGTTTGATATTTATGCATAAAATTTTAAGGTAACTTCATTTGTTTCTTTGTGAGCAATAGCTTTTAGAATTAATATGATTCTTATATTTCACCATTATTGTACTCCAGATCTTGGTTCATCTTTCTGGGGGATGCTGCTGATTCTTGCTTCCACACTCTTCTTACTGCAAGAATTGCTGCAGGATGTCTTATGGCTGCTCTGCTAGTTGTACTCTTGGTTGCTAAAAATGTAAGCAGATATTTATGAAATCATTCCGTGTATCACAGATTGAAATAAATTATTCGTAACAATTTATTGTTTTTTTTTTGTCCTTTCACTTCTCTTTTAGATCTAATATGTCAAAAATATTTCTTTGCTTATTCTTATAATCTGATTTATATTGTTTCTACAGTGGACACTTCGAGGACTTTGTATAGGTAAGTGTTTTGATAGCCAATCTAAATCTGTCTTCCTATGATGGCTTGTTATTATATGCACAGTCTGAGATATTGCCATCTAAATGTTGAATCATCAGGGTTTGTTATTTTTCTTGGTGTAATATGTGTTCTGCAAGAAACAACAGATATCCGCATACTTTGGTATATTATTCTGTTCATTGGTAAATGTAATTCTGCTCTTTTTCTTTCCGTACTGTTCAGTGAAGTTTACTGTAAATGTGAGCGATGAAGAATCACAACTTAATAACTGCAGGTGTGATGAACAGCTTGTTTTCAGTTCTGGGTATGGTTTCTGAAAGAAAAATTTTTTGTTCCTGATTTTCACCGTGTGAGTTTGCTGTTGTATTATTGATGCCCTCACTGCATGTATGACGGCGCAGATATTTATGATGATCTCATATCTCGAAGAGTTCACTCAAGTGATGCTGAGAAATTTGCAGAAGTGTGTCCTTGCCCATGTAATGGCATTGGATGGGGCATCATTTGGTAAGCATTGCTACTCTAGTAAATATGGTTGATATCAGCCTGGTGATTCTGTCTCTGTTGTGTAAAGTACAAAAGAAATTCAAATGAATCGTTCATCCAATGTTGTTTGCTTCACTCTTAATGAAGAACTCTTACCTGCAGGGGATTAATATCTTTCTTCTTTCTCTGTGGAGCCATGTACTTTGGTCTTGTGATACTGTCTTGAGGTATGCTCTGCTACTGCTAGTAATTGAAGTCATGATTTTCATTATGCCTCAATTTCAATTAGTATAATCATGTATTATATTTGACCTAATAGTCCATGAAGCACTAAGGGTTGTGGTTTAAATAAAATGATCTTAGCATTTTTCAGTTTTTCTTTTGTGTTAGATTAATTACCCTCAAACTCATTGAATTGCTTCAGACACATGTTTGAAGCAACATTGTCAAATTTATGACCAACACAAATCAAGTTTATCCATGAATCTGAATTGGTTTCACAGTAGTTCACTTAATGTTGTCTGATTGTTTTAGCATATTTAGTTTGCATGTTTTAGCAAATTTAGTTTGCATTTATAAGGATTACCCTTTATGTGAAGATAATGTGGATCATGCAATCTCAAATGCCTGTCACATCATTACAGGCAAATTATTTAATGCTGAGAAGCCCTGCCATAGCGCATCTGCAATTTCATACACTTAAGGAGTACCATCTCATTTTTCTTTGGAGATGACGATACTAGTCTCTATAGCTAATTTCATACACTTAAGGAGTGCCATCTCTTTTTTCTTTGGAGATGTCGATTCTAGTCTTTATAGCCATACTCTCTTGTTGCAGACATTCCAGTTCAAAGTAATCAATTTTGAGCTTTGATGTAAAGGTGACATTTTCATTTTTCATTTTTAAGTCAGCCAATTGAGCTGCGGCTTGATTTGGGAGAAAAGATTTTTGATTAGAGGACCTAGGTTCTAATCTTACTGGTCGCATTTTGATACTGAGCAATGATCATGTTACCGTGGTTACAAGTGCAAAAACATGTCTGATAAGATATCTCGATGCTTATTCACTCTGCATTTACCTTGAGCCTACTAATGATGGTCATCAAGTATTTATTGATTATGTGTTCATGGAGCAGTTTATGCTAATAATAGATTCTACATACCTTTGGGAACAGTTTTACAGCTTAGTTGAATGAATCCATTCCGCCCACTCCTGCCTACTATACTATATTTTTACTTAATTTGCAGATACATGATTCTAAACGAGTGCTCTCACTGACGAGGGGATGGGTGGGGGGGAACTGTAGGGATAACTTTCTATTTCAAATGCTCATAAACTTAAAGCACTTACGAGTTACGGTGGCAGTACCAATTAAGCTTCGTTTAAAACAATTCATTTGCTTTGCACTAATATCACAATGAAAACGATCCTTATGAAAGCTGACCATTACAGAGATGCCCAATTCAGCATTATATTCTACTTGCTCACAACAATCTTTGATTCCAACATACAGCAGTAGAGCCACTGTCAAATTACTCCAAAACATCTTAACATACACAAAATGGGATCACAACAAAGTGCTTAAGCACTATTTTAATCATGCTGATTTACAAGAACATAATGGAAACAAATAAGGGCTAACAACACATAGGTTCAGAGTTCATCACAAGGATTACAAGGAATTTTGGAGGTAGATAAGTTAGCAAACACCAAATAAAGCATACTCTTAGATTATGTAGAAATCCAACATTCAATAAAACCATGATTCAACATTGAACAGAACAAAACAAATGAAAACCATGGTAACAGTTTCTGCTTGCTATGCCTAAAATATCAAAATTTTAAATAGAAAACCAATAACAAGGATCCCGCAGGGTGGGGGGGGGGGGGTGGGTTGGTGGGTTGACATTTGAAAAAGGTTGCATGGAACTTTTGATCTGTTTAAGCCTCTGTTACTGGGAAATCAAACACAACATCTTTGCCTGAAAGCTTTCTGTAAACAGCAGCAAATGTATCCAGTTTGTACTCAGTATTGTTCCGTTCCTTCGGATCCAAGAAAACCTGCCAATCAGAGGATATAAAATTAGGAGGTATGTGCAATTAAAGGGAAAAAAATCTTTCAATTATAATCACTTGTTTTAGTGAGAACCTTGGAATGTCAGGAAGCACCAAGGTCAGTTAATCAACCAAGATATTACCAAACTCATGCCCAGACTCCTTTTCTTTATCAATATATTCATGAGCACTAAAACTTAAATAGGTATATATAGATGGTTATGCTGATGTACCTTCATTATCTTAGATCCATCCAGTCGGTATCTTATGCGCTTCCCAACAATCTCAGCAGGCAACACAACGTCTTCCAGCATTGCCTCATGCACAGAAGTAAGTGTGCGGCTGCGGGGCCTCTGAACAGCAGATCCTTTCTTTGGAGGTCTTAATATCCTCCTAGTAGCAATCAAGATCACATCCTACAATATGTAAAATATCTAATTAAAATCAAGGAGATTAGATAATAAAAATTCATGACATATAGGGTATATGATGGTTTAAATCATGAAAATTAGAATAAGTAGTTATTATCAGGTATTCTCACACATGCGCGATTGACTTAATACTAAAAAAACGATTCATATGGAGATGAAATTATGCTTAGTCACACAAGCAGCCAACACTTATTCCCAATGCCAATTAAAATATCAATTTTACCCTTCTGAGCATCTATAGAATGCATCAAGGAAATGATACTTCATGGCTAAAAGCAAGTATTGACAAATCACTTTGACACACATAACAGCAATTTTCAGGAGAAATGATAGACCTTGAATAAGTAAAAAGGGAAAATTTGAAAGAACCAAGTAATCTTTAATCACCTTTCCACTAAACTTCTTCTCAAGTTCCCTCACAAGCTTAGTATGAATCTTATGGTAGGCCTTCCTTAATCTGTATGGAATATGGATAACAACAGCTTTCCTGTTACCAGGGACATCGATTTGCCTGTATGACAGAGAGAGAAAACAGTTACAGGATGAAAAAAAAAACAAACTGAATTAACCAAACTAGCACAAAAAATGATCAGTCTTACATAGCAGAATTAATGTATAGATCCTTCAGCTCACTTTTAAGCTCTTGATTGGTATTTTCCAAATCAAAGACAGCCTATTTTAAACAAAAATTAAAAAAACAAAGAATATCAGACCTTAAAGTCTTAAATCTGCAATAAGTTAGGGAATAGAGTATTAAAGGACAATTTATACCTGAGCAACCGACTCCTCAAATTCAGTAGGTTCGGCATCCTTATCTTTGTGAATCTTCTTCTGTGCAGAAAACATATTCACTGATCTGGACAAATTGACTCATTAACAGCAGGGAAGGTGAAAATAAATCAGAAACAATACAATATGCAGTAAATATTCGAAGGCATCAAGTAAAACTCACAGACAAAATATAGAGGCTGTGACCCCTACTGTATACCACAGCCTGAGCAAGGTGAGAAATTTGTAAACTTTATGACCATCTGACGGCACACAGACTGTGGGGTAGGATACCACGTTGGACCCTAATATAGATACAAGCTTATAGCCATTTTACAGCTCTGTTACAGTCCCATTTTTAGGTCTTAGCATACAAACTGAGCTAATAGCAATTGTAAAGTGCCCAAATCAAGAACAAAATTATCGGATATTTTTGCGTCTCCTAAATTACATGAGAAAAAAATTCTAAAACACAACAAAGAATCTCTTTTCATACAAATAAAAATCAACTGTACCACATACAAAACTGCATACAACCAAATGTTGAACTACTAATAAAACCCATGTTATAGAAAACTGATTACATCATCTTAAACATTTTTTCCCTACATTTTGCCGGTAAACAAACAGTAAAAAGAAAAACTAAAAGTCTGTATAAAAGTGAAATTAAACGATCTTTATTCTGTTTTCTTACATTTTCTTGGTATCCAAACAGGGGGAACGAATGAGATTAGGGACTACGAGCTTACCTCGAGAAGAAGAAGCAGGGGCCAAAGAAAACAGAGAGGTTTTTGGCAGACGAGAGAAACCCTAGAGTTTGTTTGGGGGAACTGACGAGGAATTATAACTTTCATATTGAACGGCTGTGATAATATTCTGAATTAGATCTACGGTCAAAGATTAAGTTCGGGGAATAATGGGCTAAAATTGAGCGACCCAAGTTTTGTTAAAACTGAAGCCGGCTTTAATTCTTGTCTATTTCTTAGGCTCTAATTCAATTTGAGCCCGTTTAAATGTACCACTAACACCCCCGCCATTATCTTTTGTAATTCCTCATTTTGTATTTTTTTTTGTATTTTCCTATTTATCCTTAACTGAAATTACATTAAAAAAAATAATTACGGTTCTAATTCAATTTTTTTTTTTTTTGTTGAACTAGGGTGAGACGTATTTATTCACAGATTAGCCACTTTTAGATCGACGACTATTGCTTAGCAATGCATGGAGATATCAATAATCGAGATTTATTTTCCATGTATTAATTGAAGTGTCTTTCTTTTACATAAATTAAGTTATTTTTTATTTTAGAAAAAAATATTTATGTTACACAGAAAAGAGTTTGGGTGTAAGTTTGCAGGTATGTTTAACTACGGAGTCTCTTTTCTATTCTTTTCTCTCTTTTTTTAATCTTAATTTTACAAATAACACTTGCAAGAGTAACGTATCTGCCATTTCTAATTTAAAAAAATTATTATTTAAGTATAAACTATATACATAGAATATTTATTTAAATCATTATAAGTGTAGTTGTTGCTTGTATAATTACAAGTGTAGAATATTTCCCTAGTGCAAACGTATACACTTTTTAAAATGTGAATTAAACATTTTACAATATTGTAAAATGTCGAAATTGTATTTTCAAAAATGTAGATGTCAGCATGTGAGAATGACTATAAAAAAGTAATAGAAGAAAGAGATCGAAAGCACAAATTTATTTTATTAATTATTACCAACTTATGGTGTGACAATTTCAGTTTTCGGCCAATACACCATTACATTGCACTTTTAAAAAAAAAAACACTTAATACGACATACACAAGTATCATTCTTTGTTTTGGCAGTTAAGCAATATACACTCACAATCAATTCAGGTCCAAAATCCTTAACACATAGTGATTTACAATCAGCTTCATGCATACAACTCTCGGAGCTTTAGGGTTTGTTATGTCACATGTCTGTTGAGCATTTCCCATCATCACCTCATTTTCTGCATTTAAAATTTAAAAAAAGTAAAAAAAACACACATAATATATAAGTTATTTATTGATAGAAAATTTGGGGGGGGGGGGGGGCATTAGAAAAATGAAAACAATTAGTAGGTGAGGATTTATTTGAAATGATGAAGAGAAAAATCAAAAGAATTACAAAAGTTTGGAAGATTTTCATGATTAGAATATCTATTTTCTTTTCTTCTCTCTTTCTAAAGGATAGGCTTTGAATGTTTTATGATAATTCTGTGTTGTCAGAGTGGTAATTTATATAAAGAATTAGAATTAGGATTATCGCTTGTATTAGTTAATCGCTAAAATCTTTATTTAGCAACTAATACTACAATCAAAGTAATTAGATATGTTTCCAAATCAGCCAATTAATAAATATTTGTGTAAATAAAAAAAAATGCATTAATATCGTTAGGTGTTGGGTCTATACACTTTGAAATGTAATACAAACGCTCGAAATTTTCTTTTTAATTGACTAAATACCTTTTCTATCGATAATTTGTTTCCTAATTTTCTTTTTTCACAATTGCAATGTCATAATTTTTTTTTTTTAAATTTGGTAACTATGATTGAAATAACTATGGCACTGCACTAGACTTAAATATTAAGGGTGTGTTTGATAACGTTTTTCACTTAATATTTTTCGTTTTCTGAGAATAAAAATTAAGAAAATTTGTTTGGTAGACAATTTTGTGACAGTAAATTAAAAACAAAAAAAATAAAAATAAAAATTTCCGTTCCATCATTTATATAGAAAGAAAAGTTGGAGAACGCCAATTTGACGTTCTCCAACTCTGTGAGACCAATAGACAAAAACAAGTTGACATAAGGGAGGTGTGTCAGTGATTTGTCTTTTTTGAGACCCACATATAAATTTCATTTAATTTTTTTTCTTTCTTTACTAAAATCCCATCTCTCTCCCTAAAAATATTTCCATGAATAAAAATAATTCACATAATATATGTCGGACTTGTAATTATTAAATTATAAAAATAATATAGAGTGATAATTATAAATTTATTTTATTTGATCAAAAATTAAGTTTAAATTAATGTAATTAAAAATTAGTTTGGAAGCGGTGTGATATGATTTATTTGTGTCAAGTGTGATGATTTTTTCCCCGCTTTAATGTTTTAACTGATGACTATTGTTATAGACATGCAAATAATTAGTTATATGTGGATGCAAAAATAATCTATATTCACATTTTATAGTATTTATTGGTTTGTAAATTCGAATTGCCCACAAATAAACTACTTCAAAAAAAAAGGAAAAAGTTGTAGTTAGGTTCATTTGCATTTATTTTATTTAATTAATTAATTAATAATAATAATAATAATAATAAAGCAATAGACCAATTAAAAAATATTATTATTGAATAAGTAATTGTTAAAAATGTGTTTTATAAAATATTATACTAAACAAATTTTCATTACTTTTCTTATTTTCAAACAAACAACCAAACACATTTTTACTGTTTTTCATTTTCATATACAATTTGAAAATAAGCTGCCAAATGTATTTTCAATTTAAAAAATCTAACATCAAAAACATCATTTTCCTTCTCTAAAACAAACATAAAAAACACCAATTAAAAAATAATATCAAATGCACCCTAAGATATATAACAGTACGTATGCATAAACAAAATTGTTATGTTAACTTCATGTAGAAAATGTGTATATCTCAATAATATGCCGTATCAATTATATTTGATATCCTTAGCAAGCCAAGAAGTACATACGTGCTAATTAGTGTAAAGTAAACACGTTTAGTTGAAATAATCAAATATATAAAACCCGCGAATCTTCGAATTTGAATCACAATCAAGCCTATATCCATAGCTAATCAAAATTAGAAATCAAATTTGTTAAAGAAAAAAAGAAATTTAGGAGTTGTAACTAATAGGACGTAGGTGAAGAAAGGAAGAATTAGTTCATTCAAACATTTTGATTTTGATTTATTACATAGAAATGAATCCTTTTATTTACACGGCGGCTGATAAGTGCATTTACAGACGGTGTCTGCGTTTATGCATTGTGATTTAATAAACGAAATAATTCCATACTTGTCAACACAATCATCAAGGCAATTTTTTGGCACGCAGGGATCAGTAGTTGGCAAAGTTGCCGTACATGGGGCTTGAGCATTTGCCATCATCACTTCATTTTCTGCTTGCAAAAAACACATGATAATTAGTAATTTATTAATATATCTCACGTTAATTTGAAATCCAAAATTGTGCAACAAAGAGTTTTTCAGGTTATTGATAGAAAATGAATATAAAAAAATGTGCGTGTGTATTTAAAGATTAAGTAGAAGTGGCTAGCTAGATAATAATGAGGATTTACCAGAAGCGATGATGCAGATAAAAATAAAAAGAAAGACAAAAGTTTGGGAGCTTTTCATGATTAGATTTTAATGGACAGAATTCTGACGTTTTTGTGAGAATATATATTAATATATAGGAAGAAGAATTGGACAGATATAGGAAGAAAAATTGGACAGACCAATATATTGGTGTAAATAATTATAATATGGAAACTACATTTAGAAAGTAAGTTATTGTTTCCAAATTAATGTGTGCAAAATAAAAGAATCTATTTTTTTTTACAAATTTTTATAGGAGATTTTGACATATGATAATTAAATGATTCTATGGACCGGACTAAATTTATTCTTAACTTTACTTATTAAACACAAATACTCACCATTTTCGACTAATTAAAATTCTAAAACTAACTAAAAAACAAACTGAGTTTATTTTCTTTTTCATTTTCTTTAATCGTTCTTTTTTTTCTCTTTTTTTTTAAACTTTTCCTTTTCTTCAGTAGTGTTTTTTTTTTTTTAATGGGTTCTTCAGTAGTTATTTCTTCTTTTCTTTTGGATTCTCCTCTAAACTCTTTAAGATAAGTTGCCAAACCTTCAAAATATCTCAATAAGTAACATGTTTTATTTTAAAAGATTTAGATTTGTAACAGAAAAAAAAAAAATCATTCTACTTCAAAAATTGAGCACTTGCAAATCAAATGATAAAAACATCTGATTAGTATATTAACTATAAAATAAAATAAGATGTCAAAAGAAGTATATAACAGACGTGTCTAAGCTCTTAAGGTGAACAATTAAAAAAATTATTATTAATAATTATTGTCAACAATATATTAATTAATTGTAAAAACTTTAATTAATTAAAATAATATACTAATTGATTAAAATAATTATATTAATTATTATTATAAAATATATTAATTATTATTATAAAATATATTAATTATTGTGATTATTTATTCATTAACAATAATTATGTATATATTATTGTTAATAATCGATTAATATATTAATTAATTAATAATAACAATAATATATGAATTGATTATAATCATAATATATTAAATATTGTGATTATTTATTCAAAAACTATAATTATTAATATTTTTTGTTAATAATATATTAATTTATTAATTATAATAATATATTAATTAATTATAAATTAGGACAATATAGATATTTTTTATTTTAGGAGAGGGTAAAATAGTCAATCCTGAGAATAGAAGACTCATTAGCACCTCCCTCTTAGGAATGAGTCTCTCCTTCCTCATTCGCAAATTGTGGTGGGCCCCACGATTTCGATTTTGATTCCCAACTCTAATTTGCGAAGTAAATGCTATCAATGATTCCGACTTCAGATTCTGATTCTCTAATTTGGAAAGTAAACACAACATAAGTATACACGTAGGGTGTGTGTGCGTATATATTATAACACAACATAAATATACACAACACAAGTATACACATAGGGTGTGTGTGTGTGTATAAATAAAATCATAAATCTATCATTTTTTCTTTAAATTAATTTATAAAAATTGACCTTATCCCTTTCCCGGATGATAAATTGGGTATAAAATTATAAATTTAAAATTTAACTAAAAATTATAAATCCGAACCCCAAAAAAATCATAACCATAAGTGGTTATATATATATATATATATTAGGTGTATATATAAGTATTTGTGTGTGTGTGTATATCTCATAAATCTATCAATTTTATTTTTAACTTATTTTAAAAAAATAATGTTATAATAATTAAGACATAAATACCAGCAAAAAATTATAAAATTTAAAATTTACTAAAACTACATTGTTTCCATATAATATTCATTTTCTCTTTTTTTTTTTTAAAGTGAAAGTGGTAAAAAAAAGCTCTGCTCTCAAGTCTCAACGGCACTATAGAAGACGAGAACGACAAAATAAAAAATTGAAAACACAGTCCCCATTCCCCAAATTTGAACCTCTCTCTCTCAATTCTCCAAACATGCAAAGCCAATATTCGCCAAATCCGAACCCGAATCAGCTAGCACGTAGGTCGTCCAACCATTCATCATAATCTGAGGTGCAATACCATATTCTAGATGGTAAGCATCTCATTTCAGATCAGTAATTTGATGAGCTTGGAGGATCTCGAGAACAACTTATTTTGCAACTACATGGCCATGGATTAAATTGGATCCAAGCCCAACGGAGACGACCCGAAACAGGGGAATGCAACTGTGAGTGTTACAGCGAGGCCGCATCACTAGTATGCCAATTACATTGATGGGACGACATTATCTTCGATAATTTTAGAGTCAATTGAGGCCAAGCAACCTATGGACTCTTGTTCCCGTAGCTGTGTTATGGATTGTTCATCCCAAACGAGCCAAAAGGTTTAGATTTCCCCTACCCCCCCCCCCCCCCCAAAAACAAAACAAAATGTGGCACATTTATGTTTATTATTGTTTTCAGCCGATCGGGGATATAAAGAGAAGAGAGAATTAAAGTCGTTAAACTTGCAAATTTGACCTATTAGCTAGTTTGTTTGTATTGGAAAGATGATAGTGTCTGTTTTCTTTTGAATTTTGAAGATTTTGAAATTGTTCTTGTTTGTAGCTGGTGTTAAAGTATCTGAAAGAGTTATGGCAGTCCTTAATAAGTGAGGGCATTAATAAATTTGACCTATTTGCAAATTTGATCTATTAGAGTCATTAAATTTGCAAATTTGATCTATTAGAGTTGTTAAACTTGCAAATTTGTCATGGTCCATATTTTGTTAATAAATGAAGCAAGTATCTCATTAACATGCATATGTTTCATCACACAAAATAAGTGAGGGCTTGATATTCTAGTAGATTCGAACTTCTTGCAGGAGCACTCAAAACATTGTTGTTTTAGATAATAAACCACAGTCCACTTCTTATTTGCTTTTAGATGCTTAGTTAATGTGTACACTTAAATATCTAAAAGATTGAAATTGCTCAACAATATAAACTAGCCTTCTTTGCAAATCTGTTTACGAACCTTATAAAATAACTTTTAAGTGTAAACCCTAGCAGCATGCTTCTCCAAGCTTTTGAAGATGAGTATTAATCATTAGAATAGAATGCTTAGTTTTAAAATTATGTCCTAAATCGTTATTTCTTGTATGTCTCAAGGCTCGATCAACTTGACGAACAAATTCATGCAACTTCAACTTTCTTTGAAGAAATCTATTCATATAAGTATTCATACCTTCACAACGTTGTGTTGTGCGCATGCCAACAAATAAATGACCCCGTAAAAATGCTTCTGCCCATCTCTCGTTTTGAGTATACCTTCTTAATCCAATCATTATTTTGAAGACCAAGCTCATCCACCATGTTCTGCAATAATTGCTCAAATTCTTCGGGTTTGTAATTTCCCAACATAAAATCCTTAAACCTTGTAACAAATTCAAGCGTTTTATGTACATTGGACTATGCATTTCTCTGTAGATGCCAAATACACAATCAATGTCGAGCTTCAGGAACTACCTTTTTTATTGCTTTACACATAGCTCTATCTCTATCAGTGATGATAGATATAGGCTTTTTATTATTCATAGCAAATAAGAATGTTTCAAGCACCCATGTGTAGGTCTCGAAGATCTCATCTGTGAGAATTGCACATCCAAAACAACTTGTTGCATAATGATTATTAACACTAAATGGAATAACCAAGGGCTTCACATACTCATTTGTCTTGTAAGTGATATCGAAAGCCAAAACATCCCTGAAGTAACTATAATCCAAACAAGTAATAAAATCTGCCCAAAACAAGTTTGCAAGTCTATTCCCCTTATCTACAGAGTACTTACAAAATAAGTCTGGATCCATGTCAGCTTTTGCATTTAAGTATGCAATTACTGTTTTTGAGTCTGTTTCAAGTATCATAGATCGATGTTCATTATTTAAATTATTATATAAATCTTTTAATCCAAAGCTCAAATTGTCATAACCCCTAGCCTGATTGACAAAGAAGTCCATAATATGACTTGTCTTTATACCAACTGTTTTCATTGAATTAGGTAGAGCGTTGTCAGAATCTTTAACCATTCGATGAGATCGAAGAAATTGATTCACAAAATCTACTACCAACTATTTTTATAATAGGATTGAAGTGTGTAAGACGGCTTGTATTTAGTAAACCCGTGCCGATATAGCTATCTATATATACATCGCCCCCCTTTATTGCATAGTTCGCTTCGGGACAGCGCATGTCGTGCTCTATCAAAATTTCGATTTTCTCTTCAATCTAAATTGCAGTACGACAATTTTCGGCAAATTCCCTATAGAGAGGCATCAGACACAGATAAGATAACCAATAAGCTAGCCGCGAAACGATTTATGTTTGGGGTTTACATATACTCATAATTGCTGTTATAATTGAAATGGAGAAGGCTTTTTTTATAGAAAAAACCAATATTGATTAGGTAGGTATCAATTTTGATTTTCTTCTATCATTAGGAAACAAAATTGAAAATTTCAATTTAAATCCAAGAGTTGGTCACGAATTTACAGTCACTAGTTAATGGTTCCAATTTGTCCTTAATTTTGGCTTTTGTGACTGAAAATGCACATTTCTTTTTTCATCTTTTTATCTAAATTTACCATGAATGCTACTCAACAATTGACTTTTGTAATAGCTCTAGGTTCACGGATTTGGTTTGTATGCTTAATATACTTCTTATCACTTTCACCTTCTCTACTACAAACCCAGTGTTTTATTATAGGTGCACCATTTGTATCACGTCTCCCATCATGAATGCGAACACTAAAACCCATTATTTTTTAGTATTTTTTATAAAATATTATGCAGGGAGGGATGGTTCCCCTAATTCTATTTTTTATAAATAGCATTTAAAAACTATTAACAACAATTTACAAATCATTGAAAGACAATGAAGAACTTACCTTCTTGTAGTTCGTCATCCATTGTGTTATTACCATTAGAAATTACTGGGCAAGGAAATAGGTTTGACACAAAGTGATCGAAAGCCAAAATGTTCAACTACTTGGTATACGAAGTTGTAAAGAATTTTAATATGGTTAATTTCAAATTAGTCCCCATTAAGTCAAAATATAAGAATTGATCCTATTTATTTTGAACGTACTCATCAAGCCTCAAAATCATGAAATCGGCGTTAATTCCTTATGTTCAATTTTGCACGTGCAAAAGCCAAAATAGTTTTGGGCAAAATTTGTATTATGAGTTTGTATTATAACATCCTCAACTCAGATTTTGTACTTCATGCTTGTTGGTGTATTTAATAGAGTTGTATTTTTCAAATCAGTGAACTTTAGAAAAACTTGAATCCATAACCAACAATGAAGAATCTATTCATATCATTCAACTAATAATGTTTTTTTCACTTGAAAAGTTATGGAATCTTCACAAAGAAGAGGACAAGAGTTTTTGGTTTATTTACTTCACCAAAAGTGTCTAATTTCAAAATATATGCTCTCTTTTCCATTTTTTTCGAACCCAAGAAATTAAAAAAATACGCAATCATAGTCCAGTATAAATTAATGGATAATTATTAGCCAAGAATTGGTAATGGTTGGGTAGAGAGAGATGGATAATGGATGGGTAAAATGGAGAATAAATATCACTTTTAAGGATATTTAAGAGATTTTTAATGAATTGTTATATTACTGGAATTACTCAGTATAATGTCATATTTATAGAATTAAGTCACTTTTATGGTAGAAATAATGTAATTTCTTTTGAAAAAGAGGTCTAACTAAACATAAATATGTTACCAATTTTTATTAAAATATATAAATAGAATTATGATATTGAACCCAAAAAAAAAGAATAATTCATTCACCATAATCATAATATAATTAAAATCAATCAGGAAAATCTGAATCTACTAATTGGCATGTGTAGATGTCAAGTTGATTGATCATCGGGCCATCAGATACTTAATTGCTCAGCGTGTAAGAGCATGTTAATCATAACAATAGAAATGAAATCATCCTCATTGCAAACCAACCAAAAAGAAAATATTTTAGTACTATTACATCATGTTAACCAGTATGGACCATTATTGTTAACCATTCAACCAAGTCACCCTCTCTCTTTTACAAGTTTTAAAACTCGGTTGAATTGGGAAAAAAAAAAAGCAATGACTATATTTACAGTGGTTGAGATGCTGAATTTGCTAATCAATTTGATGGCATTTTTGCTCCAGGAAAGCTAAGCTAGTAGGTTGGAGACTTTAGCACGTACATTTTTTTTTTTCAAAATGAAGGATGTAGGGTTCTTTGACGCTGATTGGGAACAATTTATTTGATGAATGAGCAACACAGGCACTGAGTTGTGCACAATTTAAATAAAATTGAACAAAATTTTCGTTTTGAATAAAATTACCTATTTAGCTAAATTACAAAGGTAAATTTAGTAGTTAGCATAAAGTTAAATGATTTCTCTAATGCTTAGAGGGTTTACCATAATGAGTCAGTAACTATACAGAATTCAGACCAAACTTAATTTAAAGATAGTTTAATGTTAGAGGGAACAAGACATTGCAAATGGGTGCTTGGAACTATCTGCCAATAGCCATACTTGAATCAAGACCTTGTCCAATCTATATTAAACCGTAAAATATTTGGCTTTAATTTTCCTCCACATATTGCATTATACTTAAACTGATTTCTCTATTTTACAATTTCTCTTTTGTCTGCATAAGAATGAATAAAGCTCTTGACTGATTGTTAGAGAAACCATTTACACTAAAGACCAACCAACAATATGGAACCGTTGTGGATATTGGCTTTTAATCATTAGCAAAATATTTTTGTATTAATTTCCCTTGCATTAATAGCATCACAACTGATGACTTTTCTAAGATTTTAGTAATACTAACATCCTATTTGATCTGTGATATGATGAATTAATGATTGCAGATTTATAGTGATTAATAGACTTATTTATATTTTTGGACTACTACATCTTTATCTACACAATAAAAATGGTGTGGCCAATTGTGATAAACAACAGCTGATATTTAATAGAATTCTATTTTTCAAATAAGTAAAATTTTTTAAAACCTAAATCCAGAATTGACAATGAAAATAATAAATCATTCACTATAATCATAATATAATTAAAATCAGTTAGCAAAATCTGAATCTACTAATTGGCATGTGCAGATATGAAGGTAATTGATCGTCAGTCCATCAGATCCTTAATTGCTCAACGTGAAAGAGCTTGTTAATATGAACAATAGAAATGAAATCACCCTTATTACAAACCAACCAAAAAGAATGAAGCAATAAGACAAATACGACTCTAACACATTATATCAGCAAGTGATATCACTATGAATTATAATTGCAATAACAAATAAACAACTAATACAGACCATGAAATGTAACAAAAAAAAAAAACAAGAAAGAGATGGTTAAAGAGAGCATACTCTTAACATGCTACATGCTTTTAGACTCTACTTTTTCTTCTTCAAATTCTTTTGACCATTAACTTTGTTTGTCACTTTGTTTGGTGGAGGATTATTCTTGAGCGACTCATGAAATAATTCATCCTTATATCTAATATTATCTCTCACTTTATTTGTATCTCCGTTGACAAGTTTGAGTGCAAAGCCATATCTTTCTATTGTTGCGTATGAGAAAAAAGAAAAAGAGAAATAGAGTCATTATTCATTGTAAAAGTTTAAATCACTATGATATAAAATTATGTCACATACATGTTTTATAGATAACAGAGCACATTGCGTCTCCATGAACTTCATCACAAACAAGCCGCAGTCAGTTTTATTTGGTTGTACTGAGATATTATCTTGATATGAAATTTTAAAACTAAAAAAAATCCCAAAGTGGATGAATTTTTCTCAAAAAATCATCGAGGAAAACTTCGTCGAGTCCTTGTAACTGTGATAATAATGATAATAGTCAACGTACATTTGTATTTATTGGTATAATACAGGTGAAATGCAAGCTTCACTTACAATTACTCTAACAAATTCCTCTCGATGTGAATTCGAACTGTGACTAGGTAAAGAGTCCCAAATTTCAACAATTTGCGTTTTAACAATCAACACCGGTAGATACCAATGTACAGAGCTATCATTTATAGGAACATAGATCTACATGAAAAATGCATAATTTTTAATAAATATCATTAAATGTCTTAAGCAATGCCATGACTTATTATAATTTCTTACTTTTTCACATACTGCAAGTTCTGACATGTATTTATTTCAAATGTTATGATTTTTGACAAAGTCTTCAATGTTTGATTTCTTTTTGCAGGTCATGTTTGACATGATTTTTTGCTGCAAAACTCGTAAAATAAATACAAACATAGTATATTATCAACATATATAGTCAACTATCGGTAAAAAAATTCATAGTATAACATTTACAACTTACCAAAATATATGGTGGGCAAGTACCAATTACGCATTTCTAGGCTCATTTTTGCACGTTCTTTGTTTGTCAAGTAGTTGACAAAACAATCTATGACCTACAAATAGAGCCATTAAACAAGAAGACTGAAATACTTAGAAAGAAAGAAAGAAATTGAATTATTAAATTAAATATAAGGAAGGTATACTTACTATGTTTATGATTCAAGTATTAGGAGCCAAAGAAAGCATCTCTTGGCGAGAGACGAAAAAACTAATTCCATCAACAATATGCTCATTGTATTAAGAATCCAAAAATAGAATTAAAACTATAATAGTGTTAATGAAAAAATAAAAACATATGGAAAGTGGGTTATGAGAAAATCCAATTACTTTTTAGTCAATCCTTCTTGAAATATATATTGTAGAACTTCATATCTTCTTCTGAAAATGAATTTAGTAGGGTGATTGAATCATGAAATTTTTTTTGTTTACTTCTTCTTTTAGAAAGTTGATCATAAGGGGATTTTTGGTATGGACCAAGCTTTTACTTTCGGGAGCGCATATCTTTAACCTCAAATACACTAAGTTTGTTTGATGATTCCTTTTCAACAAAAGAATCCTCATTTCGGCCATTATTCTACAAAGGGATAACTTAATACACATCTATGCACTATTATGTTTTACTTGTGAAAAAAAAAATCATAGTTTATTGCTAAATACCTCTATAGCTACATTGTTGAAAATTTGTTTACACTTTCCCCCATTTAGGTCTGACTCTCTCAATAAAATTCTCTCATCATGTTTCTCTTCAATATTCTCTTCATCTAGGAATCTCTTCTCAAGAATATCATCTCCATCTGCCCTTTCTTTGGCTCTTTTCATTAGTTCATCAAAATTAAAAATTCCATGGCTTGATTCGTCGTACTTTTTTCGCTTTTGGGAAAGAGAAGTAATTCCAATAGCAGTGCCATTATTCTCTTATGCTGCTCTACTTGCTTTTGGTTTAAGTACTCTTTAAGTGTTTCCATTACTTGTTGCATTTGCTGCATCAAGTTACCCATTGAATGCTTTAAACCATCAAGCTCCAATGCCATGTGGCCAATATCTTTTCAAGCAAGTGATAATTCCTTCTAATGTTGACAATTATGTATACACTCTTCATTCTTCTGACTCATTCCATCAAATGTTTCTTGGACCGTGTTTTGTTGAGGATGGATTTTTCGCAAATTAACCAAATAAATACCACATACTATTAAATACATGTCATTTCAATATGATAGGTTAATAGTTAATTAATAAAAAGTAGATGGTATACCTTTGAGCTCCCATAACCACTATTTTTCTTAACAAAACTTAAGAAGTTAGTTACATCTCGATTTATCCATGTTGTCATTGGACTCAAAGATTTATCAATAAATTTTCGTGAAAAAGATATAGAATCCATGTAAAAAAGCTGCAATATAATTAACAAACTGATAAAGACCCGACAAAAAGAAAATAATGTGTTAACTGATGAAATCATTTTAAAAAAAATTACTACCTCCAAAAATAGTACACAAACATTAACAACTTTTTGTTGCCCTGCCTTAAACTTTTGTATACCCTCAACTAGCCCTTTAAAAGCCCACGTCGCCCAATTTTTTTTCCCTCAACTAGCCCTTTAACTGCAATTTTTTTTTTATGGCACTCATGTCTTTAAAAAAAAAAAAGTAATAAGAGGTTAAATTCAACTCCGATTTAGGAGAAATAATTGTAGCTATAGCAGACAAAACAAAGCTTCTTTTAAAGTCATCATTCATCTCCCTTTGCTTCACCCATTTTGACTCTAAAGTTTTGAGCTTAATGTATCCACTGTCATCACAATATTCATGCTCCAATATATCTATGTCATCAATACCAAGATCGATATCAATGTCGACTCCACCATCTTTTATTCCCATAATGTACTCAAAATCTCGAGGTGACAGATTGATACTCTTCTTATGCAAAAAAAAAAAAAAATACATGAAGTAAATGGATCAAAATTTTGAACTAACCATGAACATAAATCTCGTTTCAGTCGACTACATTTTATGTGCAGAAGACTTTAAATCCTAACTCTACAATAATTTTTTTTCTAACAATTTTGCTATACTTTTGCAAAACGATATAGAGCGCATCTAGTTTCCAAGGCTTTCTTAGTTCCCTTTACAAAATCATCTTCTTTGTCTTTATTCTATGCTATATCACTACCAACCATTCTAAATTTAGCCTTCTCTTCTTCACTCAAATTTTTGGAACATTTCCCTAATTTAATTCTATCCTAAAAAAATAAAATAAAATATATAACAATAAGTTATTGCTTGAAACATGTCCCAAATTTAATGGAAATTAATTGATATCGTAGTTGTACTCACTACTTTTTTTTCCTTATTCCCATAGTATTTTTACTTCTTGTTTGCTGCAGTCAATTACATTTTTTGAGAAAAAAAAATATAATCAGTGCACTATCACATTATTATACTTGACTTTACTAAATATTTATAAATTTACCAACAACCAAACACATAATATTTAATGTAAGAAGACTTACAAATACTCAATGAAAGGTCGATTTTTTCTTAGAATTTCATTTTGTTGATTCATGTCATCATTCTCCTTGAAATCATCCACATTTTTAGCCACTTTCAAGTTAACCACAAGAACTTGTACATGAAGCTATTAGAACGACAAGGGGAGAAAAAGAAAAATGTTTAGTTGAAACTACCAGGATCAAATTTATTCATGACGTTTACTCATTTTCAAGTTTCAACAAGTTTATGCAGTCATTTAAAAAATAAAGACAATTTTGAACCAAGTTGAAGATGACTATATATGAAACAAAGCTTCTACAATCATTTAAAATGCGGACATTCGTATCTAAACATGACTCATATATAATATGCTAAGTAAAAAGCTATATTGAAAAATATCTATCCATCAAAACGTTTCACAGCTATAAGCACATTTTTTTTTGGCTGAATTTAACAGTAGTAAAAGACACTTGAAATAATCAGAACATTCCACAAGAAATGTCCAAATATCATAAGTTTTGGATCTTGTAATAATATTTTACAAATAAACAATTCAATCCAAAATTTAATCCCCCCAAGCAAGAATTAGGAACACCTTTCTAGGAACAGAAAGGTATTGCCAGTGCACTTGAACAGAAGTTTACGCAATGGCGGGTGTGGCTTTCTCTTTTGCAATTAATTAATTAGGGATTTAATTTTTCCTTTGTATTTTATTATTCTTTTAATAGGCAAACCCCCATTTTAATTTTAAATCGGTAAAATTTTACTTTTAAAATAATATTTAATCGGGTTGTAACCAGTTATATGTAATTTAATTAATTTCTTTTATTAAATTCTAATTATTGTGAATCATTAATTTAATCTAACGGCACACAATAATCACGGTATTGATTTGGTGATTTTAATTACAGCATCATAAAATTTTCCATATAATGAGATTAATTTACCTGAATAAAAATAAAAAGAAAGCCAAATGTGGGGACACTTTTCATGATTTGATAATTTCAAAGGTTAGAATTTATTATGATGTTTTCTGAGAATATATTCTGTTGTTTAGAGTGTTAATTAATTTTATAAGAAGAACTGGGTTGATCATTAATGATGTAAAAAAATTTTATATGGTAACACAACACTACATTATCCCGATGTAAAGTAAATGGCAATAATTTTTTTTTAAATCCATATTAACTTGTAAGCAACAAGTAAGCATAACAATAACATTATGTATAGTAACTACATTACGATGAATTAGTTGTTTTCAAATTGCTAACCACCCAAGTCTAAATTTTCAGGAAGATAAGGAACCATCCATTTACCTTTAAAAAAAAAAAAATTGTTTCCTCCCACATTTTTATTGGATTACAAAAACTTTATGAAAAATATTACACCACTTCTAAATCAGGCAAAAGTGGAAGCGGATCATTCTCACAATTTTTTTTTAACAAATATGAAGAATTTTTTAAATATGTTTCGATTATTTCCTTATTTTTTAAACAAACTTTGGAAATCAATTTTTTTTTAAAATTTAAACGTATTTTTCATATATAAATTAAATGGTATTAAACAGGCACTTGGAAAATTCCTATCAGAGTTGGTAAAAGAACCCAACAGTCTATTAATTCTTATGTTATCTTACGTGGCAGTTACAAATAATGAGTTGAGACTTAAATACTGAATCCTTAATATAACATGCGGACTATACGGACTATATTACCAACTTCATGTAAATAAGTATCTTTATTGTAATTAATCTTGGATTATCAATTGTATTCAGTTTTGAATCACAATCATGCGTTGCATGCCTGTGTGTCTATAACTAAATAGAGAGAGAAAATTAGAATTCAAATGTTGTAGAAAAAGAAATTTAGGAGTTATAATTAAGAAGATCGTATATGTAGGTGAAGCAAGTAAGAAAGATTGATTAACTCATTCAGTCCTTTTAGTGTTAATCATACGCGGTGGTTAACAAGTAGTAAGAATGTTGATTCACAAATGTGGCGAAAACCCTCCAAATGCCAACAACATATTAGTTAATAGAGTGATAGAGCAAGAAAATGAAAGAGACCGAAATCACAACCACTTTTTTTTTTTTAAAAAAAAGAACAATAATAATGGTTTAGAGCATTCAAGCAAATTGACTGTTACACATAGCAATAATGAAGCAGGAGTGAATGCCTTTATTTGTTTTTTTTATTGTTATTATGATCAGCTCATCGGCTGCACGCAGTTCAGCATTTGAAAGTGCATTCACAAATATTGTTGGGGCCTCCGAACCTGCAACTTGCAGACATAAGGTTGTTTCCATATTTGTCATGACACGGCCCAACACGAGTGTTACAATTATTGTCGCCGCAGGCCCCATTTGTTTTCAAATCCTCCCTACACTGAGCATTCGCCATCATCACCTCATTTTCTGCATTCAAAAACACATAATACAACATATACATCATAAATATATCCAGTAATTTTGAAATCCAAACACGTGCTGCCATGAAAATCTCCCATTTAATTGACATAAACGAACATATAGTATATAATGTTGAAGTAGAGAACAGGATTCACCTGAAGTAACGAAGAGAAGAAGAATCAAAAGGAAGGCAAATGTTGGGAATCTTTTCATGATTAATTTCAGGAGGATAGGAATTCTGAATTTCTGAAATTGAGATTGTGTGGGAATAATGTTCTTTAGAGTGTTAATTTATAGGAAGAAATGGGTTCACCAGTAATAGATTAAATAATTTTTTATATGGTAATTACACTGCACAAATTTACAAATGATGTTTTTCTTTCTAAATTTGAGTATATTTGTGTAAATAAAAACCGTCCTTACATATCTTTATTGGATTAGTTAGATATTCTTTACGAGAAATCTTTACGCCCTCTATGGCTGTACCTCTAATTTCATGTAAATTAGGCAATGAAACTCTTAGAAGGAAAAAATAAATCCTTTGCAGATTTTTTTCCTTTTTATATATGTTATAAATATGATCGTACCTTATCAATTCAGTAATAAAAGTATTTCCTTATGTTAGGGATTTTCTTTTATTACTTGGGGATTATCATATCATCCCCTCAAGGATGAGTACGGGAATATCGATTCCCTCCCCCTCCACAGATTGCATTATACTTGGAATCGGTTTCTCTATTTTACTTACTCTCTTTTGTCTGCATAAGAATGAATAAAGCTCTTGACTGACTGTTACAGAAACCATTTACACTAAAGACCAACCAACAATATGGAACCATTGTGGATATTGGCTTTTAATCATTAGTAAAATATATTTTTTTTTAATTTCCCTTGCATCAATAGCATCACAACTGATGACTTTTCTAAGATTTTGGTAATAGTAACATCTTATTTTGGTCTATGATATGATGAATTAATGATTGTAGATTTATAGCGCGTAATCCATATTTTTGGACTACTACATCTTTATCTACACAATAAAAATGGTATGGCCAATTGTGATAAACAGCAGCTGATATTTAATAGAATTGAATTTTTCAAAGAAGTAAAATTTTTAAAACCTAAATCCGACAATGAAAATAATAAATCATTCACCATAATCATAACATAATTAAAATCGATTAGCAAAATCGAATCTACTAATTGGCATGTGCAGATGTGAAGGTAATTTATCGTCGGTCCATCAAATCCTTAATTGCTCAACGTGCAAGAGCCTATTAATATGAACAATAGAAGTGAAATCTTCCTTATTACAAACCAACCAAAAAGAATGAAGCAATAAGACAAATACGACTCTTACACATTATATCAGCAAGTGATATCACCATGAATTATAATAGCAATAACTAATAAACAACTAATACAGACCATGAAATGTAACAGGAGAAAAAAGAAAACAAGAAAGAGATGGTTAAAGAGAGCATACTCTTAAAATTAATGTCACATACATGTTTTATAGATAACAAATCATGTTACATCTCCATGAACTTCATCACAAACAAGCCGCAGTCAGCTTCATTTGGTTGTACTGGGACATTATTTGGATATGAAATTTTAAAACTAAAAAAATCCCAAAGTGAATGAAATTTTCTCAAATAATCATCAAGGAAAATTTCGTCGAGTCCCTGTAACTGTGATAATGATGATAATAGTCAGCGTACATTTGTATTTCTTGGTATAAGACAGGTGAAATGCAAGCTTCACTTACAATTGCTCTAATAATTTCCTCTCGATGTGAATTCGAACTATGACTAGGTAAAGAGTCCCAAATTTCAACAATTTTGTATTTTAACAATCAACACTGCTAGATACCAATATGCAAAGCTATCATTTATAGGAATATAGATATGCATGACAAATGCATAATTTATAATAAATACCATTAAATGGCTTAAGCAATGCCATGACTTATTATAATTTCGCATTTAATTTCTTACCTTTTCATATACTACAAGTTCTTACGTGTATTTATTTTGAATGTTATGATTTTTGACATAGTCTTCGATGCTTGATTTCTTTTTGCAGGTCATGTTTGACACTATTTTTTGCTGCAAAACTCATAAAATAAATACAAAGGTAGTATATTATCAACATATATAGTCAATTGTTGGTAAAAAAATTCATAGTATAACATTTACAACTTACCAAAAATATGGTAGGTAAGTACCAATTACGTATTTTTAAGCTCATTTTTCACGTTCTTTGTTTGTCAAGTAGTTGACGAAACAATCTATGACCTACGAATAGAGCCATTAAACAAGAAGACTGAAATACTTAGAAAGAAAGAAAGAAATTGTATGATTAAATTAAATATAAGGAAGGTATACTTACTATGTCCATGATCCAAGTATTAGGAGCCAAAGAAAACATCTTTTGGCGAGAGAAGAAAAAATTAATTTCATCAACAATATGCTCATTGTATTAAGAATCCAAAAATAGAATTAAAACTATAACAATGTTAATGAAAAAATAATAACATATGGAAAGTGGGTTATGAGAAAATTAATTTACTTCTTAGGCAATCCTTCTTGAAATATATATTGTAGCAACTTCATATCTTCCTCTGAAAATGAATTTAGTAGGGTGATTAAATCATGAAAAAAAAAATTGTTTACTTTTTCTTTTAGGAAGTTGATCATAAGGGGATTTTTTATATGGACCAGGCTTTCGCTTTTTGGAGCGCATATCTTAAACCTCAAATACACTAAGTTGGTTTGATGATTCCTCTTCCAAAAAACAATCCTCATTTTGGCCATTATCTTACAAAGAGATAACTTAATATTGTTTTATAACTTAATACTCATCTATGCACTGTTATGTTGTACTTGTAAAAAAAATCATAGTTTATTGCAAATACATGTATAGCTGCATTGCTGAAAATTTGCTTTCACTTTCCCTCATTTAGGTCTGACTCACTCAACAAAATTCTCTCATCATGTTTCTCTTCAACATTCTCCCCATCTAGGAATTTCTTCTCAAGAATATCATCTCCACCTGCCCTTTCTTTGGCTCTCTTCATTAGTTCATCAAAATTAAAAATTTCATGGCTTGATTCATCGTACTTTTGTTACTTTTGGGAAGGAGAAGTAATTCCAATAATAGTGTCATTATTCTCCTTTTGCTGCTCTACTTGCTTCTGATTTAAGTTCTCTTTAAGTGTTTCCATTACTTGTTGCATTTGCTGCATCAAGTTACCCATTGAATGCTTTAAACCATCAAGCTCCAATGCGATGTGGCCAATATCTTTGCGAACAAGTGATAATTCCTTCTGATGTTGACAATTACGTATGCACTCTTCATTCTTCCGACTCGTTCCATCAAATGTTTCTTGGACCGTGTTTTATTGAGGATGGATTTCTCACAAATTAACCTAATAAATAAATACATGTCATTTCAATATGATATGTTAATATTTAATTAATAAAAAGTAGATGGTATACCTTTGAGCTCCCATAACCACCATTTTTCTTAACAAAACTCAAGAAGTTAGTTACATCTCGATTTATCCATGTTGTTATTGGACTCAAAGATTTATCAATAAATTTTTGTACAAATGATATAGAATCCATGTAAAAAGCAATATAATTAACAAACCGATCAAGACAAGACAAAAGAAAATAACATTTTCGATGAAATCATTTTAAAAAAATTTAGTACATCCAAAAATAGTAAATGTGACCATTAACAACTTTTTATTGTCCGCCTTAAACTTTTGTATGCCCTCAACTAGCCCTTGAAAAGCCCACATTGCCCTTTTTTCCCTCAACTAGCCCTTTAAAAGCCCACGTTGCCCTTTTTTTTCCCCTCAACTAGCCCTTTAAATCCAATTTTTTTTTATTTATGACACTCGTGTCTTTAAAAAAAAAAACAAGTAATAAGAGGCTAAATTCAACTCCGATTTAGGAAAAATAACTGTAGCTATAGCAAATAAAATAAAGCTTCTTTTAAAGTCACCATTCACCTCCCTTTGATTCACCAATTTTGACTCTAAAGTTTTCAGCTTAATGTATCCACTGTCATCACAATATTCATCCTTCAATATATCTATATCATCAATACCAAGATCCACATCAATGTCGCTCCACTATCTTTTATTCCCATAATATACTCAAAATCTCGAGGTGATAGATTGATACTCTTCTTATGCAAAAAAAAAAATACATGAAGTAAATTGATCAAAATTTTGAACCAACCATGAACATAAATCTCGTTTCAGTCGACCACATTTTATGTGCAGAAGACTTTAAATCCTAACTCTACAATAATTTTTTTTCTAACAATTTTGCTATAGTTTTGCAAAACGATCTGGAGCTTATCTAGTTTCCATGGCTTTCTTAGTTCCCTTTACAAAATCATCTTCTTTGTCTTTATTCTATGCTTTATCACTACCAACCATTCTAAATTTAGTCTTCTCTTCTTCACTCAAATTTTTGGAACATTTCCCTAATTTAATTCTATCCTAAAAAAATTAAAAAAATATAACAATAAGTTATTGCTTGAAACATGTCCCAAATTTAATGGAAATTAATTGATATCGTGCACTCACTACTTTTTTTTTCCTTATTCCCATAGTATTTTTACTTCTTGCTTGCTACAGTCAATTAAATTTTTTGAAAAAATAAATAATTAGTGCATTGTCACATTATTATACTTGACTTTACTAAATATTCATAAATTTACCAACAATCAAACACATAATATTTAATGTAAGAAGACGTACAAATACTCAATGAAAGGCCGATTTTTTCTTAAAATTTCATTTTGCTAATTCATGTCATCATTCTCCTTGAAATCATCCACCTTTTCAGCCATTTTCAAGTTAACCGCAAGAACCTGTACAGGAAGCTATTAGAACGACAAGGGGAGAAAAAGAAAAATGTTTAGTTGAAACTACCAAGATCAAATTTATTCTTGATGTTTACTCATTTTCAAGTTTCAACAAGTTTCCACAGTCATTTAAAAAACAAAAGACAATTCTGAACCAAGCTGAAGACGGCTATATATGAAACAAAGCTTCTACAATCATTTAAAATGCGGACATTTGTATCTAAACATAACTCATATATAATATGCTAAGTAAAAATCTATATTGAAAAATATCTATCCATCAAAACTTTTCACAGCTATAAGCACATTTATTTTTTTAGGCTGAATTTAATAGTAGTAAAAAATACATGAAATAATCATAACATTCCACAAGAAATGTCCAAATATCATAAGTTTTGGATCTTGTAATAATATTTTACAAACAAACATTTCAATCCAAAATTCAATCCCCCCAGCAAAGAATTAGGAACACCTTTCCAGGAACGGAAAGGTATTACCAGCGCACTTGAACATATGTTTATGCAGTGGTGGGTGTGGCTTTCTCTTTTGCAATTCATTAATTAGGGATTGAATTTTGCCTTTATATTTTATTAATCTTTTAATAGACAAACCCCCTTTTTTAATTTTAAATCGGTAAAATTTTACTTTTAGAATAATATTTAACCGGGTTGCAACTGGTTATATGTAATTTAATTAATTTCTTTTACTAAATTCTAATTATTGTGATCGTTGATTTAATCTAACGGCACACAATAATCACGGTATTGATTTCGTGATTTTAATTACAGCATCATAAAATTTTCCGTATAATGAGATTAATTTACCTGAATAAAAATAAAAAGAAAGCCAAATGTGGGGACACTTTTCATGATTTGATAATTTCAAAGGTTAGAATTTATTCTGATGTTTTCTGAGAATATATTATGTTGTTTAGAGTATTAATTAATTTTATAGGAAGAACTAGGTTGATCATTAATGATGTAAATAATTTTTATATGGTAACACAACACTACGTTATCCCAATGAAGTTGTTAGTTTTCAGATTAACGTATATCGATGTAAAGTAAATGGCAAGAAATTTTTTTTTCTTTAAATCCATATTAATTTTTAAGCAACAAGTAAGCATAACAATAGCATTATGTATAGGAACTACATTACGATGAAGTAGTTGTTTTCAAATTGCTAACCACCCAAGTTTAAATTTTCAGGAAGACAAGGAACCACCCATTTACTTTTAAAAAATAAAAATAAAAATAAAAAATTTGTTTCCTCCCACATTTTTATTGGATTACAAAATCTTTATGAAAAATATTACACCTCTAATTTCATCTAAATCAGGCAAAAGTGGGAGGATCATTCTCACAATTTTTTTTTAACAAATATAAAGAAATTTTTAAATATGTTTCAATTATTTCCTTATTTTTTTAAACAAACTTTGGAAATCAATTTTTTTAAAAAAATTTAAACATATTTTTCATCTATACATTAAATGGTATTAAACACGTACTTAGAAAATTCCTATTAAAGCTGGCAAACGAGCCCAACAACCCATTAGTCTTATATTATCTTACATGGCAGTTATAAATAATTAGTTGGGACTTAATTACTGGATCCTTACTATTACATATGGATTTTATTACCAACTTCATGTGTATAAGTATCTTTATTGTAATTAATCCTTAGATTATCAATTGTATTCAGTTTTGAATCACAATCATGCATTGCATGCATGTGTGTCTATAACTAAATAGCGAGAGAAAATTAGAATTCAAATGTTGTAGAAAAAGAAATTTAGGAGTTATAATTAAGAAGATCGTATATGTAGGTGAAGCAAGTAAGAAAGATTGATTAACTCATTCAGTCCTTTTAGTGTTAATCATACGCGGTGGTTAACAAGTAGTAAGAATGTTGATTCACAAATGTGGCGAAAACCCTCCAAATGCCAACAACATATTAGTTAATAGAGTGATAGAGCAAGAAAATGAAAGAGACCGAAATCACAACCACTTTTTTTTTTTTAAAAAAAAAGAACAATAATAATGGTTTAGAGCATTCAAGCAAATTGACTGTTACACATAGCAATAATGAAGCAGAAGTGAATGCCTTTATTTGTTTTTTTTATTGTTATTATGATCAGCTCATCGGCTGCACGCAGTTCAGCATTTGAAAGTGCATTCACAAATATTGTTGGGGCCTCCGAACCTGCAACTTGCAGACATAAGGTTGTTTCCATATTTGTCATGACACGGCCCAACACGAGTGTTACAATTATTGTCGCCGCAGGCCCCATTTGTTTTCAAATCCTCCCTACACTGAGCATTCGCCATCATCACCTCATTTTCTGCATTCAAAAACACATAATACAACATATACATCATAAATATATCCAGTAATTTTGAAATCCAAACACGTGCTGCCATGAAAATCTCCCATTTAATTGACATAAACGAACATATAGTATATAATGTTGAAGTAGAGAACGGGATTCACCTGAAGTAACGAAGAGAAGAAGAATCAAAAGGAAGGCAAATGTTGGGAATCTTTTCATGATTAATTTCAGGAGGATAGGAATTCTGAATTTCTGAAATTGAGATTGTGTGGGAATAATGTTCTTTAGAGTGTTAATTTATAGGAAGAAATGGGTTCACCAGTAATAGATTAAATAATTTTTTATATGGTAATTACACTGCACAAATTTACAAATGATGTTTTTCTTTCTAAATTTGAGTATATTTGTGTAAATAAAAACCGTCCTTACATATCTTTATTGGATTAGTTAGATATTCTTTACGAGAAATCTTTACGCCCTCTATGCTCTAATTTCATGTAAATTAGGCAATGAAACTCTTAGAAGGAAAAAATAAATCCTTTGCAGATTTTTTTCCTTTTTATATATGTTATAAATATGATCGTACCTTATCAATTCAGTAATAAAAGTATTTCCTTATGTTAGGGATTTTCTTTTATTACTTGGGGATTATCATATCATCCCCTCAAGGATGAGTACGGGAATATCGATTCCCTCCCCCTCTTTTCCCCTCTTTGTTGTCAACCCTAGTTATGTATATGTTGAAAATTTTCTATTATAATTTTAAATTTCTTTTAAAATTATGAATAGTATCTATGCAAACGAAATACCACACAATTTGTGCTAATGTTTTTTAATATCTTTATTCTTTTAGGCCCCATTTAAAATGCATCCATTACACTAGAGCTAGAAATTTAAGTTTCGACCCATTTAATAATCATGTCAAAATATGAACTCAAATGAAAAATAAACGGGTTACCCAATTATCCTGCTTAATATCTATATATTTAACAAAATTTACGTCAGACATTTACTTATACATGTATTACACATTTGAAGATAGTTTAATGTTAAAGGGAACAATACATTGCAAATGGGTGCTTGGAACTATCTGCCAATAGCCATACTTGAATCAGGACCTTGTCCAATCTATATCAAACCATAAAATATTTGGCTTTAATTTTCCTCCACAGATTGCATTATACTTGGAATCGGTTTCTCTATTTTACTTACTCTCTTTTGTCTGCATAAGAATGAATAAAGCTCTTGGATATTAGAAACCATTTACACTAAAGACCAACCAACAATATGGAACCATTGTGGATATTGGCTTTTAATCATTAGTAAAATATATTTTTTTTTAATTTCCCTTGCATCAATAGCATCACAACTGATGACTTTTCTAAGATTTTGGTAATAGTAACATCTTATTTTGGTCTATGATATGATGAATTAATGATTGTAGATTTATAGCGCGTAATCCATATTTTTGGACTACTACATCTTTATCTACACAATAAAAATGGTATGGCCAATTGTGATAAACAGCAGCTGATATTTAATAGAATTGAATTTTTCAAAGAAGTAAAATTTTTAAAACCTAAATCCAGAACTGACAATGAAAATAATAAATCATTCACCATAATCATAACATAATTAAAATCAGTTAGCAAAATCTGAATCTACTAATTGGCATGTGCAGATGTGAAGGTAATTTATCGTCGGTCCATCAAATCCTTAATTGCTCAACGTGCAAGAGCCTATTAATATGAACAATAGAAGTGAAATCTTCCTTATTACAAACCAACCAAAAAGAATGAAGCAATAAGACAAATACGACTCTTACACATTATATCAGCAAGTGATATCACCATGAATTATAATAGCAATAACTAATAAACAACTAATACAGACCATGAAATGTAACAGGAGAAAAAAGAAAACAAGAAAGAGATGGTTAAAGAGAGCATACTCTTAAAATTAATGTCACATACATGTTTTATAGATAACAAATCATGTTACATCTCCATGAACTTCATCACAAACAAGCCGCAGTCAGCTTCATTTGGTTGTACTGGGACATTATTTGGATATGAAATTTTAAAACTAAAAAAATCCCAAAGTGAATGAAATTTTCTCAAATAATCATCAAGGAAAATTTCGTCGAGTCCCTGTAACTGTGATAATGATGATAATAGTCAGCGTACATTTGTATTTCTTGGTATAAGACAGGTGAAATGCAAGCTTCACTTACAATTGCTCTAATAATTTCCTCTCGATGTGAATTCGAACTATGACTAGGTAAAGAGTCCCAAATTTCAACAATTTTGTATTTTAACAATCAACACTGCTAGATACCAATATGCAAAGCTATCATTTATAGGAATATAGATATGCATGACAAATGCATAATTTATAATAAATACCATTAAATGGCTTAAGCAATGCCATGACTTATTATAATTTCGCATTTAATTTCTTACCTTTTCATATACTACAAGTTCTTACGTGTATTTATTTTGAATGTTATGATTTTTGACATAGTCTTCGATGCTTGATTTCTTTTTGCAGGTCATGTTTGACACTATTTTTTGCTGCAAAACTCATAAAATAAATACAAAGGTAGTATATTATCAACATATATAGTCAATTGTTGGTAAAAAAATTCATAGTATAACATTTACAACTTACCAAAAATATGGTAGGTAAGTACCAATTACGTATTTTTAAGCTCATTTTTCACGTTCTTTGTTTGTCAAGTAGTTGACGAAACAATCTATGACCTACGAATAGAGCCATTAAACAAGAAGACTGAAATACTTAGAAAGAAAGAAAGAAATTGTATGATTAAATTAAATATAAGGAAGGTATACTTACTATGTCCATGATCCAAGTATTAGGAGCCAAAGAAAACATCTTTTGGCGAGAGAAGAAAAAATTAATTTCATCAACAATATGCTCATTGTATTAAGAATCCAAAAATAGAATTAAAACTATAACAATGTTAATGAAAAAATAATAACATATGGAAAGTGGGTTATGAGAAAATTAATTTACTTCTTAGGCAATCCTTCTTGAAATATATATTGTAGCAACTTCATATCTTCCTCTGAAAATGAATTTAGTAGGGTGATTAAATCATGAAAAAAAAAATTGTTTACTTTTTCTTTTAGGAAGTTGATCATAAGGGGATTTTTTATATGGACCAGGCTTTCGCTTTTTGGAGCGCATATCTTAAACCTCAAATACACTAAGTTGGTTTGATGATTCCTCTTCCAAAAAACAATCCTCATTTTGGCCATTATCTTACAAAGAGATAACTTAATATTGTTTTATAACTTAATACTCATCTATGCACTGTTATGTTGTACTTGTAAAAAAAATCATAGTTTATTGCAAATACATGTATATTGCATTGCTGAAAATTTGCTTTCACTTTCCCTCATTTAGGTCTGACTCACTCAACAAAATTCTCTCATCATGTTTCTCTTCAACATTCTCCCCATCTAGGAATTTCTTCTCAAGAATATCATCTCCACCTGCCCTTTCTTTGGCTCTCTTCATTAGTTCATCAAAATTAAAAATTTCATGGCTTGATTCATCGTACTTTTGTTACTTTTGGGAAGGAGAAGTAATTCCAATAATAGTGTCATTATTCTCCTTTTGCTGCTCTACTTGCTTCTGATTTAAGTTCTCTTTAAGTGTTTCCATTACTTGTTGCATTTGCTGCATCAAGTTACCCATTGAATGCTTTAAACCATCAAGCTCCAATGCGATGTGGCCAATATCTTTGCGAACAAGTGATAATTCCTTCTGATGTTGACAATTACGTATGCACTCTTCATTCTTCCGACTCGTTCCATCAAATGTTTCTTGGACCGTGTTTTATTGAGGATGGATTTCTCACAAATTAACCTAATAAATAAATACATGTCATTTCAATATGATATGTTAATATTTAATTAATAAAAAGTAGATGGTATACCTTTGAGCTCCCATAACCACCATTTTTCTTAACAAAACTCAAGAAGTTAGTTACATCTCGATTTATCCATGTTGTTATTGGACTCAAAGATTTATCAATAAATTTTTGTACAAATGATATAGAATCCATGTAAAAAAGCTGCAATATAATTAACAAACTGATCAAGACAAGACAAAAAGAAAATAACATTTTAATCGATGAAATCATTTTAAAAAAATTTAGTACATCCAAAAATAGTGACCATTAACAACTTTTTATTGTCCTGCCTTAAACTTTTGTATGCCCTCAACTAGCCCTTGAAAAGCCCACATTGCCCTTTTTTTCCCCTCAACTAGCCCTTTAAAAGCCCACGTTGCCCTTTTTTTTCCCCTCAACTAGCCCTTTAAATCCAATTTTTTTTATTTATGACACTCGTGTCTTTAAAAAAAAAACAAGTAATAAGAGGCTAAATTCAACTCCGATTTAGGAAAAATAACTGTAGCTATAGCAAATAAAATAAAGCTTCTTTTAAAGTCACCATTCACCTCCCTTTGATTCACCAATTTTGACTCTAAAGTTTTCAGCTTAATGTATCCACTGTCATCACAATATTCATCCTTCAATATATCTATATCATCAATACCAAGATCCACATCAATGTCGCTCCACTATCTTTTATTCCCATAATATACTCAAAATCTCGAGGTGATAGATTGATACTCTTCTTATGCAAAAAAAAAATACATGAAGTAAATTGATCAAAATTTTGAACCAACCATGAACATAAATCTCGTTTCAGTCGACCACATTTTATGTGCAGAAGACTTTAAATCCTAACTCTACAATAATTTTTTTTCTAACAATTTTGCTATAGTTTTGCAAAACGATCTGGAGCTTATCTAGTTTCCATGGCTTTCTTAGTTCCCTTTACAAAATCATCTTCTTTGTCTTTATTCTATGCTTTATCACTACCAACCATTCTAAATTTAGTCTTCTCTTCTTCACTCAAATTTTTGGAACATTTCCCTAATTTAATTCTATCCTAAAAAAATTAAAAAAATATAACAATAAGTTATTGCTTGAAACATGTCCCAAATTTAATGGAAATTAATTGATATCGTAGCACTCACTACTTTTTTTTCCTTATTCCCATAGTATTTTTACTTGCTTGCTACAATTAAATTTTTTGAAAAATAAATAATTAGTGCATTGTCACATTATTATACTTGACTTTACTAAATATTCATAAATTTACCAACAATCAAACACATAATATTTAATGTAAGAAGACGTACAAATACTCAATGAAAGGCCGATTTTTTCTTAAAATTTCATTTTGCTAATTCATGTCATCATTCTCCTTGAAATCATCCACCTTTTCAGCCATTTTCAAGTTAACCGCAAGAACCTGTACAGGAAGCTATTAGAACGACAAGGGGAGAAAAAGAAAAATGTTTAGTTGAAACTACCAAGATCAAATTTATTCTTGATGTTTACTCATTTTCAAGTTTCAACAAGTTTCCACAGTCATTTAAAAACAAAAGACAATTCAACCAAGACGGCTATATATGAAACAAAGCTTCTACAATCATTTAAAATGCGGACATTTGTATCTAAACATAACTCATATATAATATGCTAAGTAAAAATCTATATTGAAAAATATCTATCCATCAAAACTTTTCACAGCTATAAGCACATTTATTTTTTTAGGCTGAATTTAATAGTAGTAAAAAATACATGAAATAATCATAACATTCCACAAGAAATGTCCAAATATCATAAGTTTTGGATCTTGTAATAATATTTTACAAACAAACATTTCAATCCAAAATTCAATCCCCCCAGCAAAGACTTAGGAACACCTTTCCAGGAACGGAAAGGTATTACTTGAACATATGTTTATGCGGTGGTGGGTGTGGCTTTCTCTTTGCAATTCATTAATTAGGGATTGAATTTTGCCTTTATATTTTATTAATCTTTTAATAGACAAACCCCTTTTTAATTTTAAATCGGTAAAATTTTACTTTTAGAATAATATTTAACCGGGTTGCAACTGGTTATATGTAATTTAATTAATTTCTTTTACTAAATTCTAATTATTGTGATCGTTGATTTAATCTAACGGCACACAATAATCACGGTATTGATTTCGTGATTTTAATTACAGCATCATAAAATTTTCCGTATAATGAGATTAATTTACCTGAATAAAAATAAAAAGAAAGCCAAATGTGGGGACACTTTTCATGATTTGATAATTTCAAAGGTTAGAATTTATTCTGATGTTTTCTGAGAATATATTATGTTGTTTAGAGTATTAATTAATTTTATAGGAAGAACTAGGTTGATCATTAATGATGTAAATAATTTTTATATGGTAACACAACACTACGTTATCCCAATGAAGTTGTTAGTTTTCAGATTAACGTATATCGATGTAAAGTAAATGGCAAGAAATTTTTTTTTCTTTAAATCCATATTAATTTTTAAGCAACAAGTAAGCATAACAATAGCATTATGTATAGGAACTACATTACGATGAAGTAGTTGTTTTCAAATTGCTAACCACCCAAGTTTAAATTTTCAGGAAGACAAGGAACCACCCATTTACTTTTAAAAAATAAAAATAAAAATAAAAAATTTGTTTCCTCCCACATTTTTATTGGATTACAAAATCTTTATGAAAAATATTACACCTCTAATTTCATCTAAATCAGGCAAAAGTGGGAGGATCATTCTCACAATTTTTTTTTAACAAATATAAAGAAATTTTTAAATATGTTTCAATTATTTCCTTATTTTTTTAAACAAACTTTGGAAATCAATTTTTTTAAAAAAATTTAAACATATTTTTCATCTATACATTAAATGGTATTAAACACGTACTTAGAAAATTCCTATTAAAGCTGGCAAACGAGCCCAACAACCCATTAGTCTTATATTATCTTACATGGCAGTTATAAATAATTAGTTGGGACTTAATTACTGGATCCTTACTATTACATATGGATTTTATTACCAACTTCATGTGTATAAGTATCTTTATTGTAATTAATCCTTAGATTATCAATTGTATTCAGTTTTGAATCACAATCATGCATTGCATGCATGTGTGTCTATAACTAAATAGCGAGAGAAAATTAGAATTCAAATGTTGTAGAAAAAGAAATTTAGGAGTTATAATTAAGAAGATCGTATATGTAGGTGAAGCAAGTAAGAAAGATTGATTAACTCATTCAGTCCTTTTAGTGTTAATCATACGCGGTGGTTAACAAGTAGTAAGAATGTTGATTCACAAATGTGGCGAAAACCCTCCAAATGCCAACAACATATTAGTTAATAGAGTGATAGAGCAAGAAAATGAAAGAGACCGAAATCACAACCACTTTTTTTTTAAAAAAGAACAATAATAATGGTTTAGAGCATTCAAGCAAATTGACTGTTACACATAGCAATAATGAAGCAGAAGTGAATGCCTTTATTTGTTTTTTTTATTGTTATTATGATCAGCTCATCGGCTGCACGCAGTTCAGCATTTGAAAGTGCATTCACAAATATTGTTGGGGCCTCCGAACCTGCAACTTGCAGACATAAGGTTGTTTCCATATTTGTCATGACACGGCCCAACACGAGTGTTACAATTATTGTCGCCGCAGGCCCCATTTGTTTTCAAATCCTCCCTACACTGAGCATTCGCCATCATCACCTCATTTTCTGCATTCAAAAACACATAATACAACATATACATCATAAATATATCCAGTAATTTTGAAATCCAAACACGTGCTGCCATGAAAATCTCCCATTTAATTGACATAAACGAACATATAGTATATAATGTTGAAGTAGAGAACGGGATTCACCTGAAGTAACGAAGAGAAGAAGAATCAAAAGGAAGGCAAATGTTGGGAATCTTTTCATGATTAATTTCAGGAGGATAGGAATTCTGAATTTCTGAAATTGAGATTGTGTGGGAATAATGTTCTTTAGAGTGTTAATTTATAGGAAGAAATGGGTTCACCAGTAATAGATTAAATAATTTTTTATATGGTAATTACACTGCACAAATTTACAAATGATGTTTTTCTTTCTAAATTTGAGTATATTTGTGTAAATAAAAACCGTCCTTACATATCTTTATTGGATTAGTTAGATATTCTTTACGAGAAATCTTTACGCCCTCTATGGCTGTACCTCTAATTTCATGTAAATTAGGCAATGAAACTCTTAGAAGGAAAAAATAAATCCTTTGCAGATTTTTTTCCTTTTTATATATGTTATAAATATGATCGTACCTTATCAATTCAGTAATAAAAGTATTTCCTTATGTTAGGGATTTTCTTTTATTACTTGGGGATTATCATATCATCCCCTCAAGGATGAGTACGGGAATATCGATTCCCTCCCCCTCCTTTCCCCTCTTTGTTGTCAACCCTAGTTATGTATATGTTGAAAATTTTCTATTATAATTTTAAATTTCTTTTAAAATTATGAATAGTATCTATGCAAACGAAATACCACACAATTTGTGCTAATGTTTTTTAATATCTTTATTCTTTTAGGCCCCATTTAAAATGCATCCATTACACTAGAGCTAGCAAATTTAAGTCGACTCAAACATGACCCATTTAATAATCATGTCAAAATATGAACTCAAATGAAAAATAAACGGGTTACCCAATTATCCTGCTTAATATCTATATATTTAACAAAATTTACGTCAGACATTTACTTATACATGTATTACACATTTGAAGATAGTTTAATGTTAAAGGGAACAATACATTGCAAATGGGTGCTTGGAACTATCTGCCAATAGCCATACTTGAATCAGGACCTTGTCCAATCTATATCAAACCATAAAATATTTGGCTTTAATTTTCCTCCACAGATTGCATTATACTTGGAATCGGTTTCTCTATTTTACTTACTCTCTTTTGTCTGCATAAGAATGAATAAAGCTCTTGACTGACTGTTACAGAAACCATTTACACTAAAGACCAACCAACAATATGGAACCATTGTGGATATTGGCTTTTAATCATTAGTAAAATATATTTTTTTTTAATTTCCCTTGCATCAATAGCATCACAACTGATGACTTTTCTAAGATTTTGGTAATAGTAACATCTTATTTTGGTCTATGATATGATGAATTAATGATTGTAGATTTATAGCGCGTAATCCATATTTTTGGACTACTACATCTTTATCTACACAATAAAAATGGTATGGCCAATTGTGATAAACAGCAGCTGATATTTAATAGAATTGAATTTTTCAAAGAAGTAAAATTTTTTAAAACCTAAATCCAGAACTGACAATGAAAATAATAAATCATTCACCATAATCATAACATAATTAAAATCAGTTAGCAAAATCTGAATCTACTAATTGGCATGTGCAGATGTGAAGGTAATTTATCGTCGGTCCATCAAATCCTTAATTGCTCAACGTGCAAGAGCCTATTAATATGAACAATAGAAGTGAAATCTTCCTTATTACAAACCAACCAAAAAGAATGAAGCAATAAGACAAATACGACTCTTACACATTATATCAGCAAGTGATATCACCATGAATTATAATAGCAATAACTAATAAACAACTAATACAGACCATGAAATGTAACAGGAGAAAAAAGAAAACAAGAAAGAGATGGTTAAAGAGAGCATACTCTTAAAATTAATGTCACATACATGTTTTATAGATAACAAATCATGTTACATCTCCATGAACTTCATCACAAACAAGCCGCAGTCAGCTTCATTTGGTTGTACTGGGACATTATTTGGATATGAAATTTTAAAACTAAAAAAATCCCAAAGTGAATGAAATTTTCTCAAATAATCATCAAGGAAAATTTCGTCGAGTCCCTGTAACTGTGATAATGATGATAATAGTACATTTGTATTTCTTGGTATAAGACAGGTGAAATGCAAGCTTCACTTACAATTGCTCTAATAATTTCCTCTCGATGTGAATTCGAACTATGACTAGGTAAAGAGTCCCAAATTTCAACAATTTTGTATTTTAACAATCAACACTGCTAGATACCAATATGCAAAGCTATCATTTATAGGAATATAGATATGCATGACAAATGCATAATTTATAATAAATACCATTAAATGTCTTAAGCAATGCCATGACTTATTATAATTTCGCATTTAATTTCTTACCTTTTCATATACTACAAGTTCTTACGTGTATTTATTTTGAATGTTATGATTTTTGACATAGTCTTCGATGCTTGATTTCTTTTTGCAGTCATGTTTGACACTATTTTTTGCTGCAAAACTCATAAAATAAATACAAAGGTAGTATATTATCAACATATATAGTCAATTGTTGGTAAAAAAATTCATAGTATAACATTTACAACTTACCAAAAATATGGTAGGTAAGTACCAATTACGTATTTTTAAGCTCATTTTTCACGTTCTTTGTTTGTCAAGTAGTTGAAACAATCTATGACCTACGAATAGAGCCATTAAACAAGAAGACTGAAATACTTAGAAAGAAAGAAAGAAATTGTATGATTAAATTAAATATAAGGAAGGTATACTTACTATGTCCATGATCCAAGTATTAGGAGCCAAAGAAAACATCTTTTGGCGAGAGAAGAAAAAATTAATTTCATCAACAATATGCTCATTGTATTAAGAATCCAAAAATAGAATTAAAACTATAACAATGTTAATGAAAAAATAATAACATATGGAAAGTGGGTTATGAGAAAATTAATTTACTTCTTAGGCAATCCTTCTTGAAATATATATTGTAGCAACTTCATATCTTCCTCTGAAAATGAATTTAGTAGGGTGATTAAATCATGAAAAAAAAAATTGTTTACTTTTTCTTTTAGGAAGTTGATCATAAGGGGATTTTTTATATGGACCAGGCTTTCGCTTTTTGGAGCGCATATCTTAAACCTCAAATACACTAAGTTGGTTTGATGATTCCTCTTCCAAAAAACAATCCTCATTTTGGCCATTATCTTACAAAGAGATAACTTAATATTGTTTTATAACTTAATACTCATCTATGCACTGTTATGTTGTACTTGTAAAAAAAATCATAGTTTATTGCAAATACATGTATAGCTGCATTGCTGAAAATTTGCTTTCACTTTCCCTCATTTAGGTCTGACTCACTCAACAAAATTCTCTCATCATGTTTCTCTTCAACATTCTCCCCATCTAGGAATTTCTTCTCAAGAATATCATCTCCACCTGCCCTTCTTTGGCTCTCTTCATTAGTTCATCAAAATTAAAAATTTCATGGCTTGATTCATCGTACTTTTGTTACTTTTGGGAAGGAAAAGTAATTCCAATAATAGTGTCATTATTCTCCTTTTGCTGCTCTACTTGCTTCTGATTTAAGTTCTCTTTAAGTGTTTCCATTACTTGTTGCATTTGCTGCATCAAGTTACCCATTGAATGCTTTAAACCATCAAGCTCCAATGCGATGTGGCCAATATCTTTGCGAACAAGTGATAATTCCTTCTGATGTTGACAATTACGTATGCACTCTTCATTCTTCCGACTCGTTCCATCAAATGTTTCTTGGACCGTGTTTTATTGAGGATGGATTTCTCACAAATTAACCTAATAAATAAATACATGTCATTTCAATATGATATGTTAATATTTAATTAATAAAAAGTATATGGTATACCTTTGAGCTCCCATAACCACCATTTTTCTTAACAAAACTCAAGAAGTTAGTTACATCTCGATTTATCCATGTTGTTATTGGACTCAAAGATTTATCAATAAATTTTTGTACAAATGATATAGAATCCATGTAAAAAAGTGCAATATAATTAACAAACCGATCAAGACAAGACAAAAGAAAATAACATTTTAAGCGATGAAATCATTTTAAAAAAATTTAGTACATCCAAAAATAGTAAACCATTAACAACTTTTTATTGTCCTGCCTTAAACTTTTGTATGCCCTCAACTAGCCCTTGAAAAGCCCACATTGCCCTTTTTTTCCCCTCAACTAGCCCTTTAAAAGCCCACGTTGCCCTTTTTTTTCCCCTCAACTAGCCCTTTAAATCCATTTTTTTTTTATTTATGACACTCGTGTCTTTAAAAAAAAAACAAGTAATAAGAGGCTAAATTCAACTCCGATTTAGGAAAAATAACTGTAGCTATAGCAAATAAAATAAAGCTTCTTTTAAAGTCACCATTCACCTCCCTTTGATTCACCAATTTTGACTCTAAAGTTTTCAGCTTAATGTATCCACTGTCATCACAATATTCATCCTTCAATATATCTATATCATCAATACCAAGATCCACATCAATGTCGCTCCACTATCTTTTATTCCCATAATATACTCAAAATCTCGAGGTGATAGATTGATACTCTTCTTATGCAAAAAAAAAAATACATGAAGTAAATTGATCAAAATTTTGAACCAACCATGAACATAAATCTCGTTTCAGTCGACCACATTTTATGTGCAGAAGACTTTAAATCCTAACTCTACAATAATTTTTTTTCTAACAATTTTGCTATAGTTTTGCAAAACGATCTGGAGCTTATCTAGTTTCCATGGCTTTCTTAGTTCCCTTTACAAAATCATCTTCTTTGTCTTTATTCTATGCTTTATCACTACCAACCATTCTAAATTTAGTCTTCTCTTCTTCACTCAAATTTTTGGAACATTTCCCTAATTTAATTCTATCCTAAAAAAATTAAAAAAATATAACAATAAGTTATTGCTTGAAACATGTCCCAAATTTAATGGAAATTAATTGATATCGTAGCTGCACTCACTACTTTTTTTTTCCTTATTCCCATAGTATTTTTACTTCTTGCTTGCTACAGTCAATTAAATTTTTTGAAAAAATAAATAATTAGTGCATTGTCACATTATTATACTTGACTTTACTAAATATTCATAAATTTACCAACAATCAAACACATAATATTTAATGTAAGAAGACGTACAAATACTCAATGAAAGGCCGATTTTTTCTTAAAATTTCATTTTGCTAATTCATGTCATCATTCTCCTTGAAATCATCCACCTTTTCAGCCATTTTCAAGTTAACCGCAAGAACCTGTACAGGAAGCTATTAGAACGACAAGGGGAGAAAAAGAAAAATGTTTAGTTGAAACTACCAAGATCAAATTTATTCTTGATGTTTACTCATTTTCAAGTTTCAACAAGTTTCCACAGTCATTTAAAAAACAAAAGACAATTCTGAACCAAGCTGAAGACGGCTATATATGAAACAAAGCTTCTACAATCATTTAAAATGCGGACATTTGTATCTAAACATAACTCATATATAATATGCTAAGTAAAAATCTATATTGAAAAATATCTATCCATCAAAACTTTTCACAGCTATAAGCACATTTATTTTTTTAGGCTGAATTTAATAGTAGTAAAAAATACATGAAATAATCATAACATTCCACAAGAAATGTCCAAATATCATAAGTTTTGGATCTTGTAATAATATTTTACAAACAAACATTTCAATCCAAAATTCAATCCCCCCAGCAAAGAATTAGGAACACCTTTCCAGGAACGGAAAGGTATTACCAGCGCACTTGAACATATGTTTATGCAGTGGTGGGTGTGGCTTTCTCTTTTGCAATTCATTAATTAGGGATTGAATTTTGCCTTTATATTTTATTAATCTTTTAATAGACAAACCCCCTTTTTTAATTTTAAACTGGTAAAATTTTACTTTTAGAATAATATTTAACCGGGTTGCAACTGGTTATATGTAATTTAATTAATTTCTTTTACTAAATTCTAATTATTGTGATCGTTGATTTAATCTAACGGCACACAATAATCACGGTATTGATTTCGTGATTTTAATTACAGCATCATAAAATTTTCCGTATAATGAGATTAATTTACCTGAATAAAAATAAAAAGAAAGCCAAATGTGGGGACACTTTTCATGATTTGATAATTTCAAAGGTTAGAATTTATTCTGATGTTTTCTGAGAATATATTATGTTGTTTAGAGTATTAATTAATTTTATAGGAAGAACTAGGTTGATCATTAATGATGTAAATAATTTTTATATGGTAACACAACACTACGTTATCCCAATGAAGTTGTTAGTTTTCAGATTAACGTATATCGATGTAAAGTAAATGGCAAGAAATTTTTTTTTCTTTAAATCCATATTAATTTTTAAGCAACAAGTAAGCATAACAATAGCATTATGTATAGGAACTACATTACGATGAAGTAGTTGTTTTCAAATTGCTAACCACCCAAGTTTAAATTTTCAGGAAGACAAGGAACCACCCATTTACTTTTAAAAAATAAAAATAAAAATAAAAAATTTGTTTCCTCCCACATTTTTATTGGATTACAAAATCTTTATGAAAAATATTACACCTCTAATTTCATCTAAATCAGGCAAAAGTGGGAGGATCATTCTCACAATTTTTTTAACAAATATAAAGAAATTTTTAAATATGTTTCAATTATTTCCTTATTTTTTAAACAAACTTTGGAAATCAATTTTTTTAAAAAAATTTAAACATATTTTTCATCTATACATTAAATGGTATTAAACACGTACTTAGAAAATTCCTATTAAAGCTGGCAAACGAGCCCAACAACCCATTAGTCTTATATTATCTTACATGGCAGTTATAAATAATTAGTTGGGACTTAATTACTGGATCCTTACTATTACATATGGATTTTATTACCAACTTCATGTGTATAAGTATCTTTATTGTAATTAATCCTTAGATTATCAATTGTATTCAGTTTTGAATCACAATCATGCATTGCATGCATGTGTGTCTATAACTAAATAGCGAGAGAAAATTAGAATTCAAATGTTGTAGAAAAAGAAATTTAGGAGTTATAATTAAGAAGATCGTATATGTAGGTGAAGCAAGTAAGAAAGATTGATTAACTCATTCAGTCCTTTTAGTGTTAATCATACGCGGTGGTTAACAAGTAGTAAGAATGTTGATTCACAAATGTGGCGAAAACCCTCCAAATGCCAACAACATATTAGTTAATAGAGTGATAGAGCAAGAAAATGAAAGAGACCGAAATCACAACCACTTTTTTTTTAAAAAAAAAAAGAACAATAATAATGGTTTAGAGCATTCAAGCAAATTGACTGTTACACATAGCAATAATGAAGCAGAAGTGAATGCCTTTATTTGTTTTTTTTATTGTTATTATGATCAGCTCATCGGCTGCACGCAGTTCAGCATTTGAAAGTGCATTCACAAATATTGTTGGGGCCTCCGAACCTGCAACTTGCAGACATAAGGTTGTTTCCATATTTGTCATGACACGGCCCAACACGAGTGTTACAATTATTGTCGCCGCAGGCCCCATTTGTTTTCAAATCCTCCCTACACTGAGCATTCGCCATCATCACCTCATTTTCTGCATTCAAAAACACATAATACAACATATACATCATAAATATATCCAGTAATTTTGAAATCCAAACACGTGCTGCCATGAAAATCTCCCATTTAATTGACATAAACGAACATATAGTATATAATGTTGAAGTAGAGAACGGGATTCACCTGAAGTAACGAAGAGAAGAAGAATCAAAAGGAAGGCAAATGTTGGGAATCTTTTCATGATTAATTTCAGGAGGATAGGAATTCTGAATTTCTGAAATTGAGATTGTGTGGGAATAATGTTCTTTAGAGTGTTAATTTATAGGAAGAAATGGGTTCACCAGTAATAGATTAAATAATTTTTTATATGGTAATTACACTGCACAAATTTACAAATGATGTTTTTCTTTCTAAATTTGAGTATATTTGTGTAAATAAAAACCGTCCTTACATATCTTTATTGGATTAGTTAGATATTCTTTACGAGAAATCTTTACGCCCTCTATGGCTGTACCTCTAATTTCATGTAAATTAGGCAATGAAACTCTTAGAAGGAAAAAATAAATCCTTTGCAGATTTTTTTCCTTTTTATATATGTTATAAATATGATCGTACCTTATCAATTCAGTAATAAAAGTATTTCCTTATGTTAGGGATTTTCTTTTATTACTTGGGGATTATCATATCATCCCCTCAAGGATGAGTACGGGAATATCGATTCCCTCCCCCTCCTTTCCCCTCTTTGTTGTCAACCCTAGTTATGTATATGTTGAAAATTTTCTATTATAATTTTAAATTTCTTTTAAAATTATGAATAGTATCTATGCAAACGAAATACCACACAATTTGTGCTAATGTTTTTTAATATCTTTATTCTTTTAGGCCCCATTTAAAATGCATCCATTACACTAGAGCTAGCAAATTTAAGTCGACTCAAACATGACCCATTTAATAATCATGTCAAAATATGAACTCAAATGAAAAATAAACGGGTTACCCAATTATCCTGCTTAATATCTATATATTTAACAAAATTTACGTCAGACATTTACTTATACATGTATTACACATTTGAAGATAGTTTAATGTTAAAGGGAACAATACATTGCAAATGGGTGCTTGGAACTATCTGCCAATAGCCATACTTGAATCAGGACCTTGTCCAATCTATATCAAACCATAAAATATTTGGCTTTAATTTTCCTCCACAGATTGCATTATACTTGGAATCGGTTTCTCTATTTTACTTACTCTCTTTTGTCTGCATAAGAATGAATAAAGCTCTTGATTATTACGAAACCATTTACACTAAAGACCAACCAACAATATGGAACCATTGTGGATATTGGCTTTTAATCATTAGTAAAATATATTTTTTTTTAATTTCCCTTGCATCAATAGCATCACAACTGATGACTTTTCTAAGATTTTGGTAATAGTAACATCTTATTTTGGTCTATGATATGATGAATTAATGATTGTAGATTTATAGCGCGTAATCCATATTTTTGGACTACTACATCTTTATCTACACAATAAAAATGGTATGGCCAATTGTGATAAACAGCAGCTGATATTTAATAGAATTGAATTTTTCAAAGAAGTAAAATTTTTTAAAACCTAAATCCAGAACTGACAATGAAAATAATAAATCATTCACCATAATCATAACATAATTAAAATCAGTTAGCAAAATCTGAATCTACTAATTGGCATGTGCAGATGTGAAGGTAATTTATCGTCGGTCCATCAAATCCTTAATTGCTCAACGTGCAAGAGCCTATTAATATGAACAATAGAAGTGAAATCTTCCTTATTACAAACCAACCAAAAAGAATGAAGCAATAAGACAAATACGACTCTTACACATTATATCAGCAAGTGATATCACCATGAATTATAATAGCAATAACTAATAAACAACTAATACAGACCATGAAATGTAACAGGAGAAAAAAGAAAACAAGAAAGAGATGGTTAAAGAGAGCATACTCTTAAAATTAATGTCACATACATGTTTTATAGATAACAAATCATGTTACATCTCCATGAACTTCATCACAAACAAGACTTCATTTGGTTGTCTTGGGACATTATTTGGATATGAAATTTTAAAACTATATAAATCCCAAAGTGAATTATATTTTCTCAAATAATCATCAAGGAAAATTTCGAGTCCCTGAATCGTGATAATGATGATAATAGTCAGCGTACATTTGTATTTCTTGGTATAAGACAGGTGAAATGCAAGCTTCACTTACAATTGCTCTAATAATTTCCTCTCGATGTGAATTCGAACTATGACTAGGTAAAGAGTCCCAAATTTCAACAATTTTGTATTTTAACAATCAACACTGCTAGATACCAATATGCAAAGCTATCATTTATAGGAATATAGATATGCATGACAAATGCATAATTTATAATAAATACCATTAAATGTCTTAAGCAATGCCATGACTTATTATAATTTCGCATTTAATTTCTTACCTTTTCATATACTACAAGTTCTTACGTGTATTTATTTTGAATGTTATGATTTTTGACATAGTCTTCGATGCTTGATTTCTTTTTAGTCATGTTTGACACTATTTTTTGCTGCAAAACTCATAAAATAAATACAAAGGTAGTATATTATCAACATATATAGTCAATTGTTGGTAAAAAAATTCATAGTATAACATTTACAACTTACCAAAAATATGGTAGGTAAGTACCAATTACGTATTTTTAAGCTCATTTTTCACGTTCTTTGTTTGTCAAGTAGTTGACGAAACAATCTATGACCTACGAATAGAGCCATTAAACAAGAAGACTGAAATACTTAGAAAGAAAGAAAGAAATTGTATGATTAAATTAAATATAAGGAAGGTATACTTACTATGTCCATGATCCAAGTATTAGGAGCCAAAGAAAACATCTTTTGGCGAGAGAAGAAAAAATTAATTTCATCAACAATATGCTCATTGTATTAAGAATCCAAAAATAGAATTAAAACTATAACAATGTTAATGAAAAAATAATAACATATGGAAAGTGGGTTATGAGAAAATTAATTTACTTCTTAGGCAATCCTTCTTGAAATATATATTGTAGCAACTTCATATCTTCCTCTGAAAATGAATTTAGTAGGGTGATTAAATCATGAAAAAAAAAATTGTTTACTTTTTCTTTTAGGAAGTTGATCATAAGGGGATTTTTTATATGGACCAGGCTTTCGCTTTTTGGAGCGCATATCTTAAACCTCAAATACACTAAGTTGGTTTGATGATTCCTCTTCCAAAAAACAATCCTCATTTTGGCCATTATCTTACAAAGAGATAACTTAATATTGTTTTATAACTTAATACTCATCTATGCACTGTTATGTTGTACTTGTAAAAAAAATCATAGTTTATTGCAAATACATGTATAGCTGCATTGCTGAAAATTTGCTTTCACTTTCCCTCATTTAGGTCTGACTCACTCAACAAAATTCTCTCATCATGTTTCTCTTCAACATTCTCCCCATCTAGGAATTTCTTCTCAAGAATATCATCTCCACCTGCCCTTCTTTGGCTCTCTTCATTAGTTCATCAAAATTAAAAATTTCATGGCTTGATTCATCGTACTTTTGTTACTTTTGGGAAGGAAAAGTAATTCCAATAATAGTGTCATTATTCTCCTTTTGCTGCTCTACTTGCTTCTGATTTAAGTTCTCTTTAAGTGTTTCCATTACTTGTTGCATTTTTGCATCAAGTTACCCATTGAATGCTTTAAACCATCAAGCTCCAATGCGATGTGGCCAATATCTTTGCGAACAAGTGATAATTCCTTCTGATGTTGACAATTACGTATGCACTCTTCATTCTTCCGACTCGTTCCATCAAATGTTTCTTGGACCGTGTTTTATTGAGGATGGATTTCTCACAAATTAACCTAATAAATAAATACATGTCATTTCAATATGATATGTTAATATTTAATTAATAAAAAGTAGATGGTATACCTTTGAGCTCCCATAACCACCATTTTTCTTAACAAAACTCAAGAAGTTAGTTACATCTCGATTTATCCATGTTGTTATTGGACTCAAAGATTTATCAATAAATTTTTGTACAAATGATATAGAATCCATGTAAAAAAGCTGCAATATAATTAACAAACTGATCAAGACAAGACAAAAAGAAAATAACATTTTAACTGATGAAATCATTTTAAAAAAAATTTAGTACATCCAAAAATAGTAAACAGCCATTAACAACTTTTTATTGTCCTGCCTTAAACTTTTGTATGCCCTCAACTAGCCCTTGAAAAGCCCACATTGCCCTTTTTTTCCCCTCAACTAGCCCTTTAAAAGCCCACGTTGCCCTTTTTTTTCCCCTCAACTAGCCCTTTAAATCCAATTTTTTTTTATTTATGACACTCGTGTCTTTAAAAAAAAAACAAGTAATAAGAGGCTAAATTCAACTCCGATTTAGGAAAAATAACTGTAGCTATAGCAAATAAAATAAAGCTTCTTTTAAAGTCACCATTCACCTCCCTTTGATTCACCAATTTTGACTCTAAAGTTTTCAGCTTAATGTATCCACTGTCATCACAATATTCATCCTTCAATATATCTATATCATCAATACCAAGATCCACATCAATGTCGCTCCACTATCTTTTATTCCCATAATATACTCAAAATCTCGAGGTGATAGATTGATACTCTTCTTATGCAAAAAAAAAAATACATGAAGTAAATTGATCAAAATTTTGAACCAACCATGAACATAAATCTCGTTTCAGTCGACCACATTTTATGTGCAGAAGACTTTAAATCCTAACTCTACAATAATTTTTTTTCTAACAATTTTGCTATAGTTTTGCAAAACGATCTGGAGCGCATCTAGTTTCCATGGCTTTCTTAGTTCCCTTTACAAAATCATCTTCTTTGTCTTTATTCTATGCTTTATCACTACCAACCATTCTAAATTTAGTCTTCTCTTCTTCACTCAAATTTTTGGAACATTTCCCTAATTTAATTCTATCCTAAAAAAATTAAAAAAATATAACAATAAGTTATTGCTTGAAACATGTCCTAAATTTAATGGAAATTAATTGATATCGTAGCTACACTCACTACTTTTTTTTTCCTTATTCCCATAGTATTTTTACTTCTTGCTTGCTACAGTCAATTAAATTTTTTGAAAAAATAAATAATTAGTGCATTGTCACATTATTATACTTGACTTTACTAAATATTCATAAATTTACCAACAATCAAACACATAATATTTAATGTAAGAAGACGTACAAATACTCAATGAAAGGCCGATTTTTTCTTAAAATTTCATTTTGCTAATTCATGTCATCATTCTCCTTGAAATCATCCACCTTTTCAGCCATTTTCAAGTTAACCGCAAGAACCTGTACAGGAAGCTATTAGAACGACAAGGGGAGAAAAAGAAAAATGTTTAGTTGAAACTACCAAGATCAAATTTATTCTTGATGTTTACTCATTTTCAAGTTTCAACAAGTTTCCACAGTCATTTAAAAAACAAAAGACAATTCTGAACCAAGCTGAAGACGGCTATATATGAAACAAAGCTTCTACAATCATTTAAAATGCGGACATTTGTATCTAAACATAACTCATATATAATATGCTAAGTAAAAATCTATATTGAAAAATATCTATCCATCAAAACTTTTCACAGCTATAAGCACATTTATTTTTTTAGGCTGAATTTAATAGTAGTAAAAAATACATGAAATAATCATAACATTCCACAAGAAATGTCCAAATATCATAAGTTTTGGATCTTGTAATAATATTTTACAAACAAACATTTCAATCCAAAATTCAATCCCCCCAGCAAAGAATTAGGAACACCTTTCCAGGAACGGAAAGGTATTACCAGCGCACTTGAACATATGTTTATGCAGTGGTGGGTGTGGCTTTCTCTTTTGCAATTCATTAATTAGGGATTGAATTTTGCCTTTATATTTTATTAATCTTTTAATAGACAAACCCCCTTTTTTAATTTTAAACTGGTAAAATTTTACTTTTAGAATAATATTTAACTGGGTTGCAACTGGTTATATGTAATTTAATTAATTTCTTTTACTAAATTCTAATTATTGTGATCGTTGATTTAATCTAACGGCACACAATAATCACGGTATTGATTTCGTGATTTTAATTACAGCATCATAAAATTTTCCGTATAATGAGATTAATTTACCTGAATAAAAATAGAAAGAAAGCCAAATGTGGGGACACTTTTCATGATTTGATAATTTCAAAGGTTAGAATTTATTCTGATGTTTTCTGAGAATATATTATGTTGTTTAGAGTATTAATTAATTTTAGGGAAAATATCCACCGTCCACCTGTTTTTTACACTTTTTTCAAAAATACACAATTCCTTTATTTTTTGGCTGGAATCCACCTAAAGTTACATTTTGTTTCACTTTTCCACTTCCGTTTGAAATCCGTTAAGAAAACTAACGGAAACTTAAAAAAATGACCATTTTACCCCCAAAACGAAAATTACAATTTCACCTTAAAAATTACCAAAAATAATTAGATTAAATCTAATTATTTTTCCTATCGGTCAATAAATAAATTAATTCCACAACCATCAAATGTAGGTTTTTTTTTAAATATGTCTATAATTAGAATGCTAAATTATAACAGTAGTATTAAAAATAGCCCAATCTCAGAAACCACCAATTGAATTTAAGATAAATAGAGTTTTATTATTAATTGAGTTATAATCTCTAGTAGTTAAGATTTTTTTGTATTTCATTAAAGTACCAATAATGATATTCATCATTAAATCTTATTATTTTTGGCATTTTTTAAAGTGAAATTGTAATTTTCGTTTTAGGGGTAAAATGGTCATTTTTTTATGTTTCCGTTAGTTTTCTTAACGGATTCCAAACGGAAGTGGAAAAGTGAAAAAAAATGTAACTTTAGGTAGATTCCAGCTAAAAAATGAAAGAATTGTGTATTTTTGAAAAAGGTGTAAAAAACTGGTGGACGGTAGATATTTTCCCTTAATTTTATAGGAAGAACTAGGTTGATCATTAATGATGTAAATAATTTTTATATGGTAACACAACACTACGTTATCCCAATGAAGTTGTTAGTTTTCAGATTAACGTATATCGATGTAAAGTAAATGGCAAGAAATTTTTTTTTCTTTAAATCCATATTAATTTTTAAGCAACAAGTAAGCATAACAATAGCATTATGTATAGGAACTACATTACGATGAAGTAGTTGTTTTCAAATTGCTAACCACCCAAGTTTAAATTTTCAGGAAGACAAGGAACCACCCATTTACTTTTAAAAAATAAAAATAAAAATAAAAAAGTTGTTTCCTCCCACATTTTTATTGGATTACAAAATCTTTATAAAAAATATTACACCTCTAATTTCATCTAAATCAGGCAAAAGTGGGAGGATCATTCTCACAATTTTTTTTTAACAAATATAAAGAAATTTTTAAATATGTTTCAATTATTTCCTTATTTTTTTAAACAAACTTTGGAAATCAATTTTTTTAAAAAAATTTAAACATATTTTTCATCCATACATTAAATGGTATTAAACACGTACTTAGAAAATTCCTATTAAAGCTGGCAAACGAGCCCAACAACCCATTAGTCTTATATTATCTTACATGGCAGTTATAAATAATTAGTAGGGACTTAATTACTGGATCCTTACTATTAAATATGGATTTTATTTCCAACTTCATGTGTATAAGTATCTTTATTGTAATTAATCCTTAGATTATCAATTGTATTCAGTTTTGAATCACAATCATGCATTGCATGCATGTGTGTCTATAACTAAATAGCGAGAGAAAATTAGAATTCAAATGTTGTAGATAAAGAAATTTAGGAATTATAATTAAGAAGGTCGTATATGTAGGTGAAGAAAGTAAGAAAGATTGATTAACTCATTCAGTCCTTTTAGTTTTAATCATACGCGGTGGCTAATAAGTAGTAAGAATATGTTGATATCACTAATGTGGCGAAAACCCCCCAAATACCAACAACATATTAGAGTGATAGAGCAAGAAAATGAAAGAGAGCCAAATCGCAACCACTTTTTTTATTAAAAAAAAATAATAATAATAATGGTTTAGAGCATTCGAACAAATTGACTGTTACACATAGCAATAATGAAGCAGAAGTGAATGCCTTTATTTGTTTTTTTTTATTATTATTATTATGATCAGCTCATCGGCTGCACGCAGTTCAGCATTTGAAAGTGCATTCACAAATATTGTTGGGGCCTCCGAACCTGCAACTTGCAGACATAAGGTTGTTTCCATATTTGTCATGACACGGCCCAACACGAGTGTTACAATTATTGTCGCCGCAGGCCCCATTTGTTTTCAAATCCTCCCTACACTGAGCATTCGCCATCATCACCCCATTTTCTGCATTCAAAAACACATAATACAACATATACATCATAAATATATCCAGTAATTTTGAAATCCAAACACGTGCTGCCATGAAAATCTCCCATTTAATTGACATAAACGAATATATAGTATATAATGTTGAAGTAGAGAACGGGATTCACCTGAAGTGACGAAGAGAAGAAGAACCAGAAGGAAGGCAAGTGTTGGGAATCCTTTCATGATTAGATTTCAAGAGGATAGGAATTCTGAATTTCTGAAATTGAGATTGTGGGAATAATGTTCTTTAGAGTGTTAATTTATAGGAAGAAATGGGTTGACCAGTAATAGTTTAAATAAATTTTATATGGTAACACTACACAATTTTACAAATGATGTTTTTGTTTCCAAATTTGCGTATATTTGTGTAAATAAAAACCGTCCTTATATGTACATATTCTTTGCGAGAAATCTTTACGACCTCTACGGCTTTGCCTCTAATTTCATATAAATTAGGCAATAAAAATCTTAGAAGAAGAAAGAAATCCTTTGTAGATTTTTTTTCCTTTGTATACATGTTATAAATATGGCCATACCTTGTCAATTCAATAATAAAAGTATTTCCCTATGTTAGGGATTTTCTTTCATTATTTAGGGATTTTCATATCACCCCTTTACGAGAATATCACTTCCCTCTTCCTCTCCCCTCTTTGTTGTCAGCCCTAGTTATGTATATGTTGAAAATTTTCTATTATAATTTTATATTTCTTTTAAAATTATGAATAGTATCTATGCAGATAAAATACCACATAATTTGTGCAAACTTCTTTAATATTTTTATTCTTTTAAGCTCCATCTATAATGCACCCATTACATTAGAACGGACTAGCAAAATAGGTCATCGAGTCATGTTCATTTCGTGTCAAATTTAGGCCGACCCAAACATGACTCATTTAATAATCTTGTCAAAATATTAAAAACCTTACTCGACACAAAAAATAAACAGATTACCCAATAACTCGCTTAATATCTATATATTTAATAAAATTTACGTTAAATATTTGCTCAATGTCACACACACACACATACACACACGTCCAATATTCGAGTTTTAATAACAAGAATATAAAATATAATTGTCATTGATCAAATAAATGGGTCAAGAACTTTCACCCTAATCTAACATGAAAAAAAAATCGTGTCAAATCAGACTTAACTCATTTAATAACCATGTCGAATTTGATGATCCATATCTATTTATTCGTGTCATATTTGTGTCGAATAATTAGGTCATATTTACCAGTTCTACATTATACTATGACCATTTTTTTATCATTTTTGAAAGTAGCCATTGGATGAGATAGAATAAATCTAATGACGCGAAAGACGACACATATACAGCTAGATAAACCGGTCAAATATGTAAAGAAATGTTAAGCATTTTTATATCAAGTCTTAGGTAAAATCTACAGTATAGATTAGGAATCAACTCAATAGTCATCAACAGCAATATTTAAATGGGATGTTACTAAAGGAAACAGGATGGTTTCACTTCGTTTGCCTTCATAACAAATCGAAACCCAAACCAAATTTCATTTATCTAGTAACCATAATAAATGAGGTGAAAAAAAAAATTATTGAATCAAATGATTTATGAGAAACAAAACACTTGACATTACAAGCAATTTGTATGTTGGATTAGACATGAAAGATGCTGCAGCAATGCTATTGTCAATAACAGGAAAATGTCTTTATATTGATCACAATAATTAAAATTACAAAATAAATAATGAGACTTTCTTTATCGTTATGCACACATTGGGTAGGAATAAGAATTCATCTTTAGAAACCAGCCTGAAAGAAGAGGAAATCTAAGTACTTATAAGCCCATCGATGTTCACATGAAGGAGGAGCCCAAATGCTTACAAGTCTACTAATGCCTACAGGGTAGAAAGAGCTCAAATATTTATAAGCTCAACGATGCACGCAGCAGTTCATATCCCAGCTAGATGACACACCAAGGTCACAAGGTCAGGACCAACCGTAGCAAAGGTCCTCGCCTAAAAAAGAACTCACTCCAATACCAATTGTTATTTACATATTCAGTAGGGTAGCCTGACTGCACATCATTATTCCACAACCAAACCACATCCATTGGATTAAAGTAATTAAAATCTGACAACTAGACCGGATATGGACAAAAAGTGGGACAAAAAGTGAGGTATTGTACCCAAGGGGCACTGTAACTAGACCTATTTTTTATTTTTCATATGTAAAACCTTTATTCATCATCTTCTTTAGAAATTATACAACATATATCACATTGCCTTCATTTTATAAGTAAAGTGAATTTCTTTGGAGGTCGCTCCAGCAAGATGTATCACTAGGATTCTTAGTTCTTTAATCACTAGGATTATTCCAATTGAAAAAAAAAAATAACATCTAGAATTTTTACATATATCATAAGAACAAATGAGATAAATTATATGTTAATAATGTTTTTAGTTTCACAAAAAATAAAAAAGATGAAGACGAACCCACCATGACTAGAAAAAGTAACATTAAGCCAAAAATCGAAACTCTACACGTCCTGTCTCAATTACTCGCTTCCCAGAACTACATTATTTGTATTCTATTCTATCGAAAGTTTTAAGAAAATAAAATTTGTACCATACGCTCAATTTGACTAGAATGATTAACAGATATTTGAGATGAGATTAAGAATAAAAAATTTCACATTCTCACTGTTGATCATTGCTCGGTAAACACAGTAAAGAAGCAGAGTTTCCAGCTTCACCATCATCTGAAGCATTAGCACTTCCTTCATTCTGAGCAGAAAAAAAGAATAATTCACATTAGGCGAACAAAACTACTAGATTGACAATCAACTCCTCGCAGAAATTTGAACATTCAAGCAAAACCATCAAAAATTGCCAAAAACATGGACCACAATAGAACAAAGAAATCCTTTTAACTCGTCCAAATTGATTTTGTACTGATTGTGAACAACAGATAGCTATACGAAAAGATGTGCCAACCTTGGTATACAAGTAGCCCTCCAATTATTTCAACTAGGTTCGTCTAAGCTCAATTTAACTAAGTTATCCATGGTGACTAACTTAAATCCAAAAGTGAGCAAGCAAAACCGCCAGGTCTTGATATCAGAAAATAGTTTAAAAACGAAACCAAAGATAAGTTTGTTCCTCATCTCTCAACACAATGCAAGCATACCTTTTTAGTTAGACCGTGTGCAGTCATAAGCTCATAAAATTTACGCATAAGCATCTCCTCCTCAACCTGCAAATCATCATAAAACATGATATTTCAGCTAAAAGAGTAAATGAACACGAGTTGCATGAATATTACAGCTCCATAGCTTAAAAGTTCTGTTACCACATGTAAACTAACAATTACCAATTTTTCACTGGATTTTTTAAGACCACTTAATGTTAGCAAGATATTCCCAAAAAAAAAAAAAGAACCTGAAGTTTATGCAATTCATGAGACATTGATCGGTGGATCTCGGTAAGAAGCTCATTCTGTTTCTCCAAGTGCCTGCACGCACAAAATATAAAACCAAATTTAATCCAAATAATATCCCACAAACACAAAATAACTTCAATTACGAAACGCATCGTTCCAGTGGACTCACTTGAACATCTCCCCAGTGCAACGCGGATCCATATTATACAATAACAAATCTTTCCGTTGATGTGGAACAAACTGCACAGAAATAAAAGCATATAAGATTGTGCAAAATAATCATTGGCAAACAATACAAAGAATCGCAACTTAATGCTAAACCTGCGAACTGATCCCCATATCTAAACTAATCCTAATAAGGTAAAGTATAATTTTACATAAGAACACGCATGATGGATGAAAAATTAAATATCTTACTTAATTGAAACCTAATAGCCAGCTCACAGAGAAAGTGATACTAAAAACTCTATCAATTAGCAACAAAATCTTAGCTAAATACGGGAAATCGATTTACCACAAGGATGTTTGTAAGCGCATAAATAAATCAATTTACAAGTGAAAAGAAACAATCTTTATCTTTTTCACAATCTTTATGATATGTTCGCAATGAACGCACCAAAATTTATTAAAAAAATAATTATTATAATTAAATTTTACTTAATCATATTTAATTTAAATACTAACTGAATAATTACCTAAGATAACAAGCTTGGCTCTTTGCAGGCGAGGCTTCTTGGAAATTGGGAGTCATTAATGGTTTACAGCGGTGGTGGTTGGGGTGAGAACACAGAGACGAGACAGGGGTTTCGCGTTTTTGGAGCTAAAATTTGGGTGTTCCCGTTCGATTGGGTTCACATTTCAGAACGGTTCGGATTGAAAATTCGGGTCTAAATTTTGGTTTAGACCCAATTTGGGTTTCAACAGTTTAATTTTCCAAAAATTCGCCAGCAGCCAGCCACCTATAATTCCAAAATCTCAAATCCCAGCCCAGATCAATGTAGAATAAAACAAATATCAACTACCAAGCATCCTCAACATTTCAACAAGTCTTTAAAAGTTAAGAAACTTATATCCAAAATAAGAACAGCCAATGCCATTATATAAAAAATACATATGTATTGCCTATGATCCCAGAAAACATACTGAATTAAATTAACAATATCTCCCCTGTCCTATTCATCACCAAATCGCAAACAAAACCTTAACGTCATTACCTTGTGCGGCTGCGGCCAGCGAACGAAGGAGGCAGCGAGCCAGCGGCAGCAGCAGCTGGATCGGAACTGACAGCAGTGCGCCTGAACGGAACTGACAGCAGTGCGCCTGAACGGAACTGACAGCAGCTCGAGGAACGGCTAGAAGCTGCAATGCCGGGGCACATAAACGGAACCGACAGCGGCGGCGTCGTGTGGATGTCTGTGAGTGAGACTGTGGTGTGCTGGGCCTGGGGTTGTGACTTGTGCGTGCAGCGTGTCTTTGTGAAGCGCGAAGGCGATTGCGCGAAGAAGAGGAATTTGGGATTTAGGGATTTTGATCGATTTTGCCGTACCGTCCTCTCTCTCTCTCTATAATTTTTTGTTTTTTAAATCTAAGCATTGGGTTTCTATTTCGAATCGGGTTGAAATTAAACCGAATGGGTTCTAAATGTAAACCCGTTTAGATTTTAAAATGTTAAATCCAATCAAATTCGAAATAAATGTTAAAATTGGTTCAGTTTGGCTGGGTTTAACTCAATCCAAACACTCCCCTACAGCGATGCGGAAACTGATTTTTAAATCGTTTTTTAAAAAAAACGTGCCTTTAAAATTTCTTTTTAAAGAAAACGTGCCTTTAAATTAAATAAAAAAAGACGTGAATTTTGTCATCATGTCTATCTTAGATTTTTAATCATTCGCATACTCATAATAGTTAAATAATATTAAAAAATATAAAATAAAATCAATTATCTGATTTTCTTTATAATAGATTCTTTCTATAATTTCCATAAAATACGATTATTTTAAAAAATTATAATATTACTAAATTGACCCTAAACCATATTCAACTGCAACACGTACCCAAAATACATCGCCCCAAAATCTTCGGCATTTATACAGATACACCGCCAATGTAAAGAAGACAACCCACTTCAAACTCTTTTAGCTGGGGGACAGATTTACACTGGGACTAAACTAAGGCCGTAGCTGGACCAAACCTTTAAAATAAATTAATAAATAATCCCTAAAGATACACACACACACACTTACATAAAAATAAAGTTCTACTTTTTTTCTCAAGTATTTTCATAAATCAACCTCTATTAAAATATTGAAAATACTCTTTATGGTTTAATCCTAAGTTGAGACACTAGAGGTTCAATATTAAAATAATAATTTATCAGTTTTAATTGGAGTAAAAAAATTATTTTATTAAACACGTGTTCTGTTTAGCTTATTGGCAAGCACATTCTTTTTGCCACAGACATCGGCAAGTCGGCATGCATGGATCGTCAAGTCAATTTAATAAAGGCTCGTGGGGACTCCGACTCGCAACGAGTAATAAAGTCACTTTTCAAGTTTCAATCCAAAGCAAAAGCCAACCTCTTATCTATATCCGCAAAAGTGCCAAGAAATTCACAGAAATAATGATTACGATCGACACGAGCAAACTATATTGTGATTGAAGCCCCACCCCACGGCCAGAGGAGTGATTTTTGGGGCTTCACAAGAATTTGATCTGCAAAAAGAGACGTCCGTTTTATTTTTGGGGCTTTAATGTCTGACAAAATTACTTAAAAAATTCTTAAGATCTAGAAACTTAATTCTTTAAAAGGACAATACCATAATGATATATAGTAATTTACATAAAATTGACCTTAATTTCAAATTTTGTTTACAAAATTGCCCCCGTTCAAAGATAATTTTTTTTCAAAAATTTATAAGAAATTAAAGGAAATATAATTTTGAGTGGGGTCAATTGCCCGCAGGCCGTTGAACATATGTCCGCCTTTGAAAGTTCTCTTCTCCAATATCTTTTTTTTTTTTTGAATGAGAACTATTGCTCATTATGATATTTACAATCATATATATACTGAGACCCGTTTACATCAATTCTGATATGGCACCGCTCAGATTTTTAACCCTCTCAAATATTCGAGAGACATCAACTCCCATGCTCGCTCCAAAAGAAATTTAAATTAAACCCCTGATGCTCGGAGGCCAACCACTTTCCTCACATTTGTGAGGGTAATTCTCGAATATCTTTACTCATCAAAATCTATTAGATATCATTTGTTCTTTCGCTATTACGTGTCAAATTTGTTTGAATTTTATGTTTCTTCAAAAATGATAACTAGTAATTTCCTCTTAATAAAATAGATTCAACAACCACAAAAGTAGTGATATCGGTATTTTAAATAAATTTTAAAAAGATAGGAATAATTGAGAAATTTAATCAAACTACAAGGTCTAAAGGAATATTTATCGGATATTGCCACTTTACTCCCTAATTATACGTTTTTTACCCCCCCCCCCCCCCCCCTCCCCTTTTCATTTCTGTGGTCCTGGCTTTGATATATTCTCTAAACCATAATCGCTGGTCATCCAATAATGGAGGTCCTATTTATGAGCAAGGGCAGTGCCATTTGGGGCTGAGAAGGGAGTCCCTTGCTGACTTTTAAAAAAAATGTTGAAAGTATTTTTGTTTGGATGGAGAAATTTTCACCCAACAATTTTTGTAAATCGATCCTATTTTAAAGAATTGTTTGTAAAAAGAATTTAAAATATTTTTTAAAATTTAAAATAGGAAAAAATTTTAAACAATTAATCAATTAGATCCTTTTCACAGCCAATAAATCTCATTATTTGAATAGCATAAGCTTCATAGCCAATAAATTTCATGAGATATCATGTCACAAATACATGTAGTTAGTTTTTTATTCGCTTAATTGAAGCTTAATAATCACAATAATGAAGATTTAATTGGTTAATTATTCAAACTTATTCTTAATTTGAAATTGTTACAAATAATGTGAAATTTTTATTATTAATTTTTAAAATTGGTGTGAATTTGATGGGTGGAAATATCACCACTATTTTTGTTTTAATGATCCATTTATCACTAATTGCCTTAAAAACTTCTCTAAGTTTATGAAATTTTTAAAACACAAAGGTTATCTCTTCTTAATTCCTTCTTTACTCATTTCTTCTCTATAAAGTATCAATTTATCATTTACGTGTCGAAATAGTTTCCCTTATCTTCCTCTTATTTGTTAATATTCTCATCAATTTAAGACAATCATGATAATTTTCTTATTTTATCTCTCTTTTTACTGTTAAAGAATTTATCATCATGACCAATTTTATCATCTAACTACATCCGGTAGTTCATATTAGAGATAAAATTAAAAGTCTTCAAGATTTTTAAAATAAATGAACTTATGAGTTCAATTAGCCTCATAAGATAAATAACAAAACATTTAGAAATTTTTAACCTATGTCTAAGTATAATTGTTAATATATAAACTAGTAAACCATGTGTTTTGAATAAAATTTGAAATTTTGATGTTTGTCTCTTAAAAAATTTATTAAATTTTGAGTTTATATAATTTAGTCCCTTATGTGTCAAATTTCTGGCGGCGCCACCGATTATGTATTAATATTATAAAAGAGCACAAATTTAGCAAGACTTTTGGTGCCTATTTTTAATAAATAAATGATTTTCAATGCATACAAATTTGATCTTTTCTTTGAATCCTTAACAAGATGTTTCTAATTCTAGGACACACACGAACATGGCCATTTCTAGTATATATAAAAGGAAAAATATCCACCGTCCACCTATTTTTTACACCATTTTCAAAAATACATAATTCCTTTATTTTTTGGCTGGACTCCACCTAAAGTTACATTTTTTTTCACTTTTCCACTTCCGTTTGGAATCCGTTAAGAAAACTAACGGAAACTTTAAAAAATGACTATTTTACCCCCAAAACGAAAATTATAATTTCACCCTAAAAAATGCCAAAAATAATAAGATTTAATGATAAATATCATTATTGGTACGTTAATGAAGTACAAAAAAATCTTAACTATTAGAGATTATAACTCAATGAATAATAAAATTTTACTTATCTTAAATTCAATTAATGGTTTGTGAGACGCTATTTTTAATACTGTTATAATTTAGATTCTAATTACATATTTTAAAAAAAAAACGTTTGATGGTTGTGGAATTAATGTCTTTATTGACCGATGGGAAAAATTATTAGATTTAATCTGATTATTTTTTATAATTTTTAAGGTGAAATTGTAATTTTTGTTTTGGGGGTAAAATTGTCATTTTTTTAAGTTTCCGTTAGTTTTTTTAACGGATTCCAAATGGAAGTGGAAAAGTGAAAAAAATGTAACTTTAGGTATTTTTTAAAATGAAAGAATTGTGTATTTTTTAAAATGGTGTAAAAAACGGGTGGACGGTGGATATTTTCCCTATATAAAAATCAGAACTACAATATAGTTGCATTAAATCAATAAAAAGCAGTCCAAATTACCTGGAAAAAAGTCATGAAATGCCTAATTTTTCAGTGAAGCTTACCTTAAAATTAATTCAATTTTGAGCAGCCTCGTTCCATGTGTGAACGATGAAGTCCACATAACATAAGCATATATTCTGCAGACAAACAAAAAATAGTTGGTGAACAAAAATAGAATAGTCAAATTCTTTTTAACGGAATTATTCTTTAGCCTGGTTGGATCCTCTCTATCTTTTTTTTCCAAATTTTCCATCAGAATTTTTGGATTCTTGCATGTATTCATTTATGATAACAAGAATTAACAAAAACTCGAATTGATAGACGTCTTCTAGTCAATATTAGTTAACCGACTTTGCCTTTTTTAATTGGAAAAATAAATTGAACATGTGCATCAACATTCCAATCACTTAAGTTAGCCATTTTGACTGGTCCAAGTGTAAGAAATTGATTAAAATCATTTACGATACGTCACATGCGAAAATGGGCTGTCGACAGAAAGAAATGAGCTTTTGCTCAAAATCAATTTATAATTTCCACGAGTTGCTTCTTTATCACTTTGAAAAATGGCAGCGTTTTTTTTCTTTCCCTATCATCAAACCCAGTTAATAATTTCTTGTCATGTTGCTAATGATTCCAATGGAAGTGGGGTCTCTTCTCTTCTAACACAATACGCAAATTGTTTTAAAGAAAAATTGTTTCCTAGACTTGGCTCAATTAGTTGGTAGCCAGGCATCTAGTTGCACTGAAATTCAAACAAATTAATGAAAATAATTGAAATCGATTGATAAATGTTCGAATAAAAAATGATTAAAGTTTTGAACTACCTTTACCAATAGCAATTTATTTTGATTTGCATAAATTCTCGATTCACAAGTCATATGATAATGTTCTTATTCGAGGTCAAAGTTTAGCTCCAATAATGAAGAACGGTTTGTTAAATTTCAGATGTTGATTCGAGTTTCAATAAGTATTTGAGTTTATTTAAGAAGAAAAAAAAGCTCATAAATTATTTATTTTGATAGTATTGTAATGCTACTGACAAGACAATCAATTTGTAACGTAACATTTACTTTTGTGAAGTTACAATTAATTGTCAAAACAAGAAACGAACATTGAAAAGCACACTAATAGACATATGTTTGATTTTTGAAATTAGAATAAAAAATCAAACAGTCGATTAACCTCATATTCTGAGTAGAGAATTAATTAACAGTTGCTAATGACTCTGTCCTAGTGATTAATATCTAATTACCTCTTGGCAAATGACTAATTAAACTCATTAATGTCCGCATGAGTTCCTGAGTTGCCAAAGTTCATCCATGCTCCCCACATGTTATCTACTAAATCATATTCCTGAACCCAGTTGTTGAAGTCTCCGGCCAGCGGCGCCGGCATGGTTTCCGGCTGGCTGATGTTTTCCATGTCATAGCAGTTGCTGTCAAATTGACAGAAATCTTTTGCAAAAGTGTTGTACTCACTGCTATCATTATTACTAGCATGAAAATGGTCGCCACCGGTTGGGTACTCCGAAAACTGAGACATTTGGGAAAAATTCATTGATTCGGATGAAGAAATGCAGGAAGTGCTGGTGCCAATGCCGTGCTCCGAGTCTGATGATGAATTCAATTCTTGATGATCAATCACTCCCCGATCGTAAGGAACTTGATGGGATATTATTTGTGCCGATGCTGATCCCTGATGATGAAAAGCATGATCAAACGGCTGAGAATTAATTGTAGGATTCTGAGATAAAGCTGATGGTGAGGATGATGATGATGTGTCCATCTTTTGAAGCAATCTTGGCATCCAAAAACATCGAATAATCTCTTGAAATGTCGTGCTATTTGCGTCTATCTTTAGATGCCGTGCTTGTTTCTGAACACGAGTTCTCCAATAGTTCTTGATTTCATTGTCAGTCCTTCCTGGTAAGTGCTGAGCAATCTTCGACCACCTAGAATTAAAACAACAAGATAATTTATAATTTTTTTTTAAATTTCTTAATTGTTTCCGTTAGAAATGCATGTGTATTTTGTAATTAATTATGGGCATGTATTGCGATAAACCTCATGTCTCAATCCACAGTAATTGGTTGAACTTGACATATTATCAATAATAGTAAAAGCTTTACCTATTACCCCACTTAGAATGGAGTTCAAGAATTGACATTTGTTCTTGTGGAGTGAGATTGCCTCTCTTCACATCAGGTTTCAGATAATTTAGCCATCTCAATCTGCAACTTTTCCCAGTTCTCTTCAATCCTGATAAAGAAAAAATTTCAAAAAAAAAAAATTTGCAAAATTAACTCAAAGCATCGATCAAGATTAAGGATTAATTTAGTAATATTAATTAACTAAATATACCCGAACGTTTTGCTAGCAAATTCCATCGGCCTTCGCTGTGCCGAGATATGTACTGAATGAGTAGAGTGTCTTCTTCAAGTGTCCACGGCCCTCTCCTCAGCTGATCAGAATCATTTTCGCCATAAATAGATGAAGTTGAGCTCTTACTAAAAGAAGACATATTTGTTCTAACATTAACAAAGACTGCTTTTTCGAGTCTTATTGGAGCTAAAGCAGATGATTCTGCAAGTTCGCAACAAGTGAAAGTTATATATTAGGTTCAAGCTGGCTTAGCTTTCACCTAATTTACTGTGCTTGAAAGCAACTTTTCAAAGAGCAGTTTATGGAGTTTCTATTGAACTTCCATAATTTCAAGAAATTCAATCATAGGGGTCAAATCAATATGTAAGCGAACAAAATTATGCATAAATATATACACACAGAGAGAGAAATTGTTTATCTTTCATTTTACAGCCTAGAAGTAGAAAATGGAAGCACTTGTATTCTTTGTAAAGATGGCTATAGTTATCTTTATTTAAATGAATAGATTCTTTGTCAAAGAAATGGACATCCGGCCAATTATTCAAACTGTTTTAAGCCACCATAAAAGGGAAGGAAAAATAATAATAATAATAATAATAAGATTCAAATGGTTTACGAAAATTTGATAGATAATTTGAGATATGGATGAAGATGTTTAGTAGGTCCCAAATACTTGACAGTTCTAGCTAGTGCATGTATAGTGCCTTAAATGTGAAGCAATAGCATAATATACGTGTGTTTTATTTTTTTTAAATTTCATATTTTCAGTAATACAAAACATGCACGTTTTTTCATCTGGATTCCATTCATTTCATAAGGACAAACGAATGGATCTCCGAATTTTTTCTTTTTCCCGCGATAGCTACGCTAGGGTATAATTATTATATGCATCAATGAATTTACTCTTCATATTTTATTTTTTATACGTGAATTTCTTAAATAAATGAATTTCTTTTTTAATAACTATCGTTAAATAAAACTAGTTTTTATACTTACCCATTACAAGTTTTTTAGAATAAAGGATATTTTTTGGAAAACAATTATGCCTCCCATCTTGACCTTTTATCATCTAAATATAGTCAAGAAAATATAATTTTTCTCCATTCAAACTTAAATGTCTGACATAAGTTGCAAAAAATAAATAAATTACGTCTCTTAAATGTTTGAAATAAAGTGAAATTTAGACTTCAAAAAGAAAAAAAAACTAGGTCTTAACATATATGCTCTTCACGTGAAACGTGGATAGAAATAAGATATTGTAAATCAATCGAGAGACAAGATAATATCAGAAGTGAACTAAAAAGTTGAAATAGAATAATGAAATCGTTTGCAAACAAAGGAGTCTACAGGAGTTGTGGACAATTAAGACACCATAAAAGGGATTGTTAGAAAGTGAATAAAGCAAGCTCGACAAGTAGCTCCAAATCAATATATGAAGATGCTGATAATATTGCAAGCGGAAAGTTTCTCATCATTGTGGGAGACGATGGTCGATGATGAAGACATCCTCATGGCATGCCACTGGTGCCATGGAAGAGAATGTGTTACTGCTAACCAGTCCACAAAGTTTGCATATAAGGTATGGTTTGGCATTTGTGCAAGATTTGTGGTGGAATTGTTATGTTGATGGTTGGGGACTTTCAAAGAACTTAAACATGAGAGTGAATATTTTTAGTAACGTTATCGAAATGTACTGAATTTGTGCACTCTAGATAAGGTGGAATATGATAATTTTTGGTGTAGAGAATTATGATTGCTGGATAGATAACAAAATTTTATCCATGGTAAAGTAATTCTCACAATCCCTATGTGAGTGTAGTTTTGGTAGAGTAAATAAGGTAGACACGACTTGGTTGTGTGGATACATGGTAAATCATGTTTTGTCGCTTGATTGAAAAACTCATAGAGGTGGAGATTATTAGAAAATATGTATCATTTTTTCAAATAAGGATTTCTAGAATATTTTCCTCTTTAGGAGAAATCCTACTTAAAGAATAAGTAATTTTTCCTTTGGGATTTAACTTATTTAAAGTGGAATACAATTTGCATAAGAAAATAATTACATCTTGTGTAAAAAATAATCACTATATATAAAGTGGTTGGCTTCACTTATTTGTATAATACAACAATCAGTTTTTTTACAAGTAGAAAATTTTTAATTTGAGAGAAATAATAGGTCTATTAAGAGTTGTATATTATTAGGATTTTGGCTGTAAGGAAAATATTAAAGGGATTGTAATAATTTTTCACATAATAAATTTTCTCTCAACGTCCTTGGTGTTGGTGGTTTTTTTAGTATAAAAATTTTTCATGTAAATTCTTGTGTTATGTGAATAATTTTTATTCTCTATATATTTTTTATATTATTTATGTGATATTTTTATCTCTAAGATTTTGGGTAGGACTAAAAATTCGTGACATAATAAACTAAAATAACTCAATAATGTTGCACAATTTTAGTATTAGTTCAAATGCGGATTTTGTAAGATCTGAAAGTTCAAATTTGAGGATGACTCTATATTTAATAATTTTTTGAAAGAAAAACAGAAAGACTTGTGTGCATTTGTTTGATATAATAAATAACAAACACGAAGATCTAAGAAATTCTTGATGTTTCAAAGAAACATAAAGATGTAAGGAAAATAAAAAGTAAGATAGTAATAAATTCTTGAAAGTGAAAACTTGTTTTGTATTCTTCTTTTGCAATAGGCCAATTAGTTTTTCCATGGTTTCTTCCTTGTAGGTAATCAAGAAAAGCTAAAACATGAAACGTGCTTGACTGGACAAAATATATTTTTCATTAATGGCCCATAACAACGTGGCTTGTGATCAATTGTGTAATAGTGCTGAATGAGGCGGCATTTTTAATCTTTTTTTCGAGGAATCTCAAAGCATGACTCCCCGTTTTATATTTCCATCGGCGTGTGGTCTCAATCAGAGAAAGAGCATCAATGTGATTAATTTCGTATGTAGCAAATGTGGTTGCCGTTGCTTCAAGCCCCATTAGCGTTCGAGAAAATGACAAGACGAGAAAAAGATTAAGTCAGATGATTTGATCAATGCAGCTATTTTTGACCCTTTACTCGTGTATCGGTCCTTTCAATACGTATATGAATTAAATGCCACTGTTCCATTGAAATTGGAAAATTCATGCAAGACAGCATTGCAGAGGGTGTTGAGCAGCTAAATAAGTGAATAGTTAGCTAAGGCTAAGCTATGCGATTATAGTCTTGTCAAGTGGTTTAAAAGTCATCACCGTAGTAATAATATATATAAACACTAATTACGCTTGTATTTTTTAATACAGACACATTTTTAAACCGCATATTTTAAAAGAGTTAAAACTTAGCTCATTTAAACTTCGTGATTTTTTACTAGATTTACAATCAGATATATAATAGATATTACACTGATATTTACAATCAGATATACATTACTAGGACTTATATTATTACATATACATTACCAGAACTTATATTATTACATTAAATTCTATAAAGTAGATGCCCAGATGAAATAACCCTCACAAATGACTTGTATTTCACAAGGAAGAAGAGTTTTTATAAATGTTTAAGCCCCCACAATGCTATTGTGGGGGCTTAAACTGCTGCCCTCAACCACTTCGGCCAAGGGCCTAGTGGCAACTTCGCAGTTATATAACTCTTTTAAACTCCACAATTTTAAAGTGTATCCGCATGAAAAATAAATGAGAGCACATGCACTGGAGAAAGACTATATATACACACACACAATTTTTTAGAACAATTTTTAATCATTAGATTTAACAAAAGTAGATGGTGAAGATTAAATGGCATGGTTTTTTTATTTATTTAAATTTCATTAATATTTTTACTCTTTGCTCATTAATACTTGATTCTTCCTCTATCTCTCCTAGTTCTTCACTTACTGAAAACAAATGCTTTTCCTTTCCAAATGACAAATCTTTTGTCCAAAGAACTCCTTCACCGATTAATTTGGGCATCAAATCTGAGGCATACAGGAACCATAAGTAAGGAAAATAGCTAAAGAATATATATATATATATATATATATATATATATATATAAGTATGTATGTATGTATAGAGAGAGAGAGAAAGCTTAGAAAAAAAAATGATAAATGTGTCGTAATAAACTATGATTTTAAAATAATAATTTTGATAAAAATAATATATATTAAAGATTTTTTATTATGCAAGTATGAAATAAACCAATTTAATTTTTAAATTACAACAATAAATATTTATCAAATACTTAAGTATTCTAACTTTTAATATACAAATGCCCAACACACAATATAAAATAGGGCCAATACCTTTGAAAAATGATTAATCTAAAGCCACTAAATCAACACCGTTAATCTAATGTACATGACTAGCCTTTGAAGGGTGGTTCTCATCTTTTCTAACCAAAAATGAGTGAAAGAGTCCAATTTTCTCTTGTAACAATGTGATATGGCTAGATTTATAATTTTAGATAAATTATATTAAAGATCTCTTGTTTTGAACACGAGATTTTACCACCTCTTAATACCCACAACTTTATACAGAATAAATAAAATTTTTTTTAAATTATAATTATTGTGAAAAAAATTATAATTATAAAAATAAAATTTATTATTGTATTATAAATACGACTTTTAAAGAATAATCTCGATTAAAATATTAAAAATATTATAATTTTTTTTATTATACAAAGATCAAATTAACTTATTTTCCAAATAACAAAAATGAGGATTCATCAAAATACTTCGGTATCTGCCCAATCACGTTACCAACCAAGATTTGAATTTATTAGAATAACACGCGGGCGGACAACATTCGGAGGGAGGGGAATGTCCAGAGAATGTCCAAGAGTTGACGCATTGGTGTAAGCTTATCCATTGCTATGAACCCCAAAGCAACAGATTCAATTCAGCGCACAACTCAAAATACATCATTGCAGTTCCCTGTACACTTGTGTTCTTGCGAGATTTGATCCTCATTCATGGTACCCTTATCTTTTCACAGTAACAGTGATTACGACATTAATTGAGAGGGACACGATAAGCTCTTATAACCCATCAAGTGAATTATCAAAAAACAAAAATAAAAAATAAAAAATAAAAATGACGCCGATGATGACGAGAAGTGGCTAGCTTAGGTAGTAGTTCCGTTAATGGTGACTGACTAAATCTAGCAGTGTCATTGAAGATCATCTTGCGCGATTGCCGGCGGCAGCCGCTATTAAAAATTTGAAAAAATATATATTTAACGCATTGATTATGATGTTGAATACTATTAGATCGTAATCCATGGAGCACGGGTAGAATCATGGAATAGTGAATTCTGCTCACATGTAATGCGACATTCTAAAATCTGACTGCACATTTCAAAATGAAAACGTGTACGCGTCTGCTTGCTAAGTTAGCTTAGCTAGTTCGTTTCTATCTTTCAATGATGGATATGTATACTATAGTGATTAAATAATTCCATGCGTGATTAAAATATGAATCAGCCATTTTTCAATTGTAGTTTATTTTCACTCAGTGTTTCTTTAACTGATGGGAAATTGACAATCCCTTCTTTCATATTTTTTTAATTTTTTTTTTTTTTACTGTTTTAGTCTCCGAAAGAATTTGAATACCTCGTTTGAATCTTTGGTGTTAAAACGGCAACGTGAAAATGAAAAATATGTTGAAGGATAAGTGTGATGTGTTTTCATACAAATTGATCATTCGAGACCTCTTGCAAATCAAAACAAATTAATTTCTATTAAATAATTATATCTACACTTCAAGTAGAAATGAGTCGAGGTATTCAAATTATATCAAAGTCTAGAGAGGTAAAAACAATTTTTAAGAATGAACTAGAAATTATTTGTTAAATGTCTGAAGTTTGAAATTTTATTAATATTAGACTTTTTTTAAAAAATTTTATTGTTTTTTAACTTATATATGTTTTTTAGATATTTACATTTGAATAGAAAAAGTAAAATTTTTGTGACTTTTTTCTGAATGAAGAAAAATGTATGAATGAGAAATAAATATTATATTATAAAAATATCTCCATAAAACAACTTATTTCCTAAACTATGTAATATAATAATATCTTTTTTATTTTGATTTATAAGGACATAAATGTAAAAGAATCAAGTTTAAGATATTCTTAATTATAAAAACAAACAAAATGTCACTTATATTCATATGTTAAAAAAAGAAAAATAAACATGTGATCTAGATTTTTGTATTCAAACACTTTCAAACTTCAAAAAAATTTAGATCTATTTAGATTTCAAAAAAAAAAAAAAGCTACATGAGTGTGACCCACCCTAATTATAAAGAGGCAAATCTAAATTTAGATCAATCTTTTTGTTTTTCTTTTCTTTTCCTTTCTTTTTTTTTTAATCTCTTGTTGGGGATACAAATAATAATATATTAATTTATGGCGTGTGATTAATATAAACACAAATTATAAGATCTGCTAAAAAAAATAAGAAAGGAAACTAAATTCAATGAGCTGATGTCAATCGTTTCACTCAATTATTCAACTCTCGATCTCTAAATTCAAAGAATTTATTAATTTCATCGTAAAAAATCAACTGTTAGTGGATTATTTATTTATTTATTTTTGGGTAAGTTTCAGGGGACGTCAATTTTTTATTGAATTAAAAAAGAATAGACATGAATCATCGAAAATGAAATATTCTTCAGTCTTAGCCTGCAAAATATTACATGAACATAACGGGGAAACGATGCATGCTAACACAAAATATTAACACACGTGTGGACTCAAGACTTAATATTATCCTGAGTTAAAATAAAAAAAAAATTATATTTTTGAAGTGAGCATAAAAATTTATAAGTAGAAAAAAGAACATTAAATAAGGAGGAACATGAAGAATTTTATCCCTATAAATATTTACCTTAGACAAAAATAATTATAAAAAAGTAGAAAATAAAAGGCAATTTATAAAAACACTATTTTTTAACTATGGAATCTAATATTGCAACCTAAAATAACATGTAATTATATAAGGATTAATTAATCAATTAAGAATTTCAAACTAAAATAAATCAATACATGTAATTACAATATGTTAAAAGTAATGAGTAAAACTTTTATATTTGAAGTCAAGTACTTAATTACCAGATTTAAATAAACTAAATAATTAAAATTTATTCATCCTTTTAAATTATAAAAGTATTATTTGTCAAAAATTTCAATAATAAACTAAACTAAACTCAACAAAAAAGTATTCAGTGTTGTTCTTTCTTTGTCAGGTGCTCTAACACTCTTTGACCAAATGCTGATGATTCTTCCATAAAAAAAACTCCTTATACTCAAATTTTATTTTCTAACCTATACTCTTAATTAATTTAACTAATAAATAAAATTTAAAATTCACATAAAAAGTTTATGAAAATGTTGATAATTGTTACTATATGTTGTTTTTGTAAGTACTTTTAATACTAATGACGATGTTATACTACATTGCCATACTTTAATTTTTTTCAATTAGTATTTTTTTAAAATAAAATAAAGTAGTACAATATTTTAGCTCCCTAATGTTTTCAATCTATTCAGTAAAATATAATTTATCATTTCATAAAATAAGTCACTAATTTTCATTGGAAAAAAAAAGATATAATTTAATTAGGGACATATTTAAAAATAAAATAAAAACTCTATTGTTATATAAAATTGATGAATACATAAGGATAATTGAGTTAGAGACATATATGTAAAGAAAATAAAAACTCTATTATTTAAAAAAAAAATTGATTAAAAAAAATAAGAAGATGAATGATTTTTTCTGGACTAAACCGGGTTATAGCCCATTCTAGCTCAGCTGCAAGTCCGCCAGTGAATTAATGAATCTTTGCATATGTCTTGTGGTTGTGGACGCCGCAGTTTTCTTTTTGTTTAGGGAACATATTTTTAAACTGGATTTTAATTATAATTCGTTCAGGTAGGTTCAAACATGTGTTGAGCTTAACTTATTGTACTAATGTACTATTTTTTTTTTAATCTTTATTTTTATTATTATTTTTAACCAAATGAAATCTAATTTTTTATTTATTTTTCTACTTTATAATTATAATATTCAAAGATCATTGTCGATTTTCATTACCTTATTATCGTACTTGCTACATTAGACTGTAATCTGTATTTTGTAGCACAGAGAGAGTCACCGCGGACATCATCAGATCTCAACAGAAGCCTGGAGTCTGCATCAGGCCTAATCCCACTTGATTGGGCCTGGGTTGCAACTCTCACAGGACTTATTTTAAACTGGCTCGGAGTGGAACTTTTAACACGGCAATAAAATCCTTATAAATACCCCCTTTAAGTGCCCACATGATTGGCCCTGGTTGCAACTCTTACAGGACCTTTTAATTTTATTTCTTGAAATGCCCACAGTTTTAATTTATAAAATACAAACTCATAAAAAAAAAAAAAAGTTAATCATCTTCCCACTAGATTTAACCCTAAAAAAGCATCTCTTTTAAGTTTCTAATATATAAAATGCATACAAATCCTCAAATCTTTAATTATTTTCTTTTTATTATATTATTCATATCTTTATTCATTCTGTGGCCTTGTTGATATGTTCATATACTTTGATTTGTAATCTTATTCAGTAACAAGTTTTCTTGTGAATTCAAATCGCATCCTTCAGATTCGTTAGTTTATGCTGCAAGTCTTCGTTATTCGAGATTGCGAGTCTCTTTCTCAATTCTCCAGCTGGTAAACATTTCTCTTTTTCATTATCTATCATACTTGTGCCATTCAGGTTTGTACTTGCCCTTCTTTTTCAACTATGATTCAGATTTGTATATCCCTGTTTGGACAGAATTGAATTTGGTACATGGAGATATACTACTAATTTCTTCCTCTGTCTAGCTATTTCGTTCCATTGTAATGCATATACTATCATCAAAAAGAAGACAAAAAATGGCTAGGCACCTCCAAATAGCTAGCCGGCTCCCATCACGATCCTGCCTTCAAACCAATCAGCCTCTGGAAACTGATCATCATGTCGTACGTTTCACTATGATTATCGTCAGTTGCCAAAATATTTACTGTCCTTGTTAACAAAGAACAGAAATTTTGGTAGTAAGCATTTTGTATTGCAGGTAGAAATCACATCATCCCAGGAACCAATAACCTACATGTGCACATGATACAAATTTGTAATATAGAAAGAAAAATAATACAAGAAATCTAAAAAAAGATAAAAAGATAAAAAGAGAAAAAAGAATTTCAGCACCCTCTGAATATACCTCCACATTTAAGTCGCTATGCTGAACATAATGTTCATCATGCTGATCATCATAAAGAAAGCAGACAGAATGTTGTCGATCCTTACAAAAGCAAACCTGAAAAATGAAAGATAAAAAAGTTTAACTGCAACATAAGCACACGGCTTCAATTTATAACTTAAGGAGGTTCAAGCACATGAAATCTACCATTGAAACGACAAAATATGTGTAATCAGGCAGGTATCCTTGAAATAACTTGCTCAGATCCAACTCATTAGAAAGAGCACTCAAGGTTGTTGATATATCTTCTGAACTCTCGTCACCTCTCCGCCAATCTATAACTGATACGAAGACATGTGGAAGACGCCAAAGAGAATGGTAGATACTGTTTAATTGTCCGCAGCCACAAGTCATTTGCTCACCCAACCCCGTCAGCTCTAAAACCTTTTTACTAGACATATCCATATGTTCATTCTGGGTTAAAAGGACAATGCTCAAATCATCACAAACGGAGACTAAAACATTTTTGTCAATCAATTATTCCAACTCAACCTACCTTCAAACTTCTGAGATTGTTTGCAGATATACCGAAAGAAAGGTAAGTACACTTCTGATATCCCGATCTCATATGACAGTTGATGCATTCAATACTTTCAAAAATATCCATTCCAAATATTCTATGCACCAAACAATTAGAGTCTACGCAATGCAAACGGTCCTTGTACATGTCTTCTGGTTTGTCATCAGAATTAACAGCATAAAATGCCACGTGAAGAACTTTGAAAATAACAAGAAGGAATAAATAAACATCGTTCGCTTGTCCCTGGCAAGTAGGCATTTGAATGAGGGATATTATATAGATACAAAGGAAGGAACCAACAGAGAGACAATAAAGAACGGCAATGGCTTATATATCATTTCAAGTTCTGTGGTTTCATGGAGGTGAAACTTTTTCAAAGCAGAAGAGTGAATTGCTACAAACCTCCTGGAAGTTGTTTTGATTACAGGAGTAAGTGCTCAAAATCCTTAGCCTCTCGTTGATCTTTCCTTTTCTTGTTCTTGTTCTTATTTTTCTTATTTTTGGATTTTCCTTGTGTTTGTCCTTTATTATCAGGCTCCTCTAAACCTTTTTGAATTTCATTTAACTTCTTTACAGCCTCCTCATCAATTTGACGTTCCAATCGTGACTACAAAGCACAAAATTTCATCATGTAAAGATGTAGAAATAAACAACAAGAAGCCAAGAACCGTTAAGAAAACACAAACCTTGACGAGTGACCTGAACATAGGAAGCAGAATTAACTGATACTCATAAGCAGATATCTCTCCCAGTTGCAGGTTAAACAATTTCATGCTGACAATACTTGTGATTATCCTTACATTTTCTAGCCAAATCTGAGGGATTGAACATGGTCAGACCAAAAGGGAACAAAATGACGTAATAATTAAAGAATCGTTTGGCTGAAGGAATGTAAACCAATGGTACTCACATCATTTCCCAGTTGATTTGTCCACGACAATATTTTTTCTCCCACATACTCATCTGATTGATTCCAGTTTTCGTGCACTCTTGACGTGTTCTCAAACTGATAAGCAGCCACAGCTCTGTCTGTTTCCAGAACATTCAAAATAAATTCTAACTCGAAATGATAAGCTGCAGCAGCAACATCGATCCTCTCTTCTAGCTCTTTTAGCCTTTCTCTAAGAAGGGATTCAAAGGTTCTCCACACATACTCTGGATTTTCGTCCCTTCGCTTCTTCTCATCAGCAAATATACCATTCACTGCCTCCAGTGCGTCCCATTTTTTGGAAAGTTTCCATCTTTCCTCGTACATTTTCACAAAATTTGAACGTTCCATTTTAAAGGACTCAAACAACTTAACTCTTTGTCCTCTATTAGATTCTCTTAGCCTTGCCCACAACTTTATTGCTTCCCCAACCTCATGGCCCAAATATAACCATGACACTATATGAGTATCATAAGACAGTACGCCATCCAAAATCAGATATGATGAGTTGTCGTTAAGTACAACATCCTCCTTGATATCAAAAGTCTTAGCACCAGTAAGTTGTTCATCTGTGGAGTTACCAATCCCAGTGTTTTCACTTAAAGTACCAGACACATGCTGCAATTTATGGATGATGCTATTAAGTTGTGAAGATTCCACAAAGCAAACTAGCTTAAGTGTTTCTGGGCCCAGATTCCTCAAGTGTGAATCAGAAAATCTAGTCTTAAGCATGGCAACGGCATACTTTATCACCTCATCAATTTCAACTTGTATGAGAAAACTATACCTGAGAAGAAATTGAAACGTGCCACGGAGACTCTCAAGAAGTGCAATACGTTTGTCATCATCACTTAATTGGGAAGTGGGTGCTATAGATGATGCTTCCTTATCACTTTCACTTCCCAACTGTTTTTTGAGCAGGACATCTTCATCAGAACAACCTTTATACTCACCTTGGCCCTTTTCTGCACGCACATAACTGTCATCGGTATTATAAGATTCTGATTTGGATTGATTTTCCAAAATCTTGATTGCTTCCTCCGTATCAACAGGCTTCCACTCACCATTAAAAATCATCTCACGTGAATCCTCATCAACTATTTTTGGATGGATTGATGCTAGATCTTGATGAATTCTTAAGTCATGAAAATCACAAAGGTGCTGCATGTAAGACTGCCAATCACCATACTTCTCAGAACAATCGCAACACTCCCAAAACTTCCATGATCGATGCGCCTTGGCAAATTCTATTGCTTCCGAAAGAAGATCCTTCTCTTTGCGATTTGTTAAATGCTTTTTGAGCTCTTCTATTTTCACTCGGAACAAACTTCTTTTTTGCTCAGCGCTCATTTCATTGTTCCAGAAAGATTTTGCCACGTTTGCTTTTTCCAAATTGACCATAAATTTATCCGCAAATTGTTTCTTTCTTCTCTCTTCTAGCTTTGGTTCCATTTCCTCCTCCTCTGGCGAATCCCTCAATCTCGCTAGCTGGTTTTTTATCTCATCTACCCTTTTCACTGCTGCCTTTATACTTTCCTGGATCGTTTCAACTGAACTGATGGCAGCCCACCTTTTCTTCCTCTCACTTTTCTTCATCAACTCCCTCAATTCTTGCTTTGTTTTCTCAATTCCCCATTCTTGGCTCGGATCTTTGAAAACGAAAGAAGATCTTTCGGGCTCCATGGGATTCTCGATTCCTAACGCTCTGTTACATTCTCTAATCACCTTGTAATATTCTCGGTTGAAACTTGCCAAATCATACAGTGCACAGGCACAAAAGTAAGCTATTATGGTGGAACTTGAGAGAAGAAACGATGCTTGAAGAGCCGACATGGCTGCTTCTTCGATATAATTGCGAACTGTGCCGCCATCATGATCGTTATTTTGCAGAGCGATTTTGTAGAGAATAAAGGCTTTTGCATGTTGGTAAAAAGGACATTTTCTGTAGCGTGACTCAGAGTTTTTGATGCATTTCAAGGCTCCAACGTAGTCTCCTTCGTCATATGCGGCAATGGCAGCCCTACCCTCGGCGGTGGTGTCGAACGGCGGCAGCGGCAGCGGTTGTTCGCTTTGACCTTTCTTGCTCATTTCGGTGATGGGTTTCTTGTTTTTCTTGACAGAGAACTAGCAGTGGTTGTGAGTGTTTCTGTTTCTTTTTCTGCTTGAGAAAATGAAGGCTTCTCTTGCTTATGGAGGGAAAATAACGGTTGAGGGCAAGTTGGGAAATCAGAAAAAACTTAACCGATTTGCTGTTAGTCAGTTGGAAAAGCTGTTGCACGAGTTGTTAAAGCAAGAAAAAAGAAATGGCGGGAAATCTTTTTCAATGTATGAGTTGAAGCCCATCAAGCCCAAATTGCAGAGCCAACGAATGAATATGAAACCAGGACGTGTAGAGGGCCCATTAAGGCTTGAGCATTCCATTGCGTCAGCGTTACACGCTTCGCTGGGGAATTTCCTCGAACAGTTTCGGTGCAGTCCAACCGAGGCTGCATCCTGTATGCAGGTGATTATCCAATAAACTAATCCCATTCTAGCACCCAATTAAGAAGATTATGCCTTCTAAAGTCCAGAAGTAAAACTACCGAACACGCAATTAGATTCGCAAAGAGCACAGAATCTAATGAAACTATTAATACTCAAAGTCCAATCTATTAAGGTACATTAGAATTGAAACTGTAAGAGGAATTATTATCTTAAGGATAACAATAAATTGCACAATTATCTAGATAATAATCCTATTAAAAATAATTTGTCTTAATACATAAAGAGAAGGCAACTCTAAAAAGTTACATAATCAAATAACATTATAAAAGATATTAAGGGAAATTACTCTCCCTTATTTTTTTCAACCGCCCTAAACTTTTTTTCTCAACATTTAAATGGTATTTGCCAATTTGGGCTTGATTTTCCATATTACATGCTGACAAAAGGAGATCAATCCACCAAGTCTATGAAGTACATTTCATGTACCTTTCTATTTTAAGCATTACATTATCATCAATTCAAGGCCTAAGTTATGCTACAAAGGCAGTTCTATGTGAAGTTATTATGGCCTATTTTCATCACTTTTATTTTTATGCCACAATCGGTAGGTCAAATTTCTTTGACTTTAAGAACGTCATGGGGTATAAATTTCTTCTCTTTATCAATTGTCATAGAAATTTTATGACGGCCTCTCCGAAAATAACTTTCAATAAATATTATCGTACATAAATATAAGTTTTTCATATAATTTAGATGAAAAAATTAAGTCATATTTTAAAGTCAAAATAAAATTTTCAATGTTCAATTTTCTTGGACTCTAGAAACTCTAGCAGTATGGAAAACTAAATGTAATGTCACGTGCCTAACACACATTTCACATGCATTCAATTAGCCCATATTCGTAATGAAATTTCCTTTTTCATATTCAATTCCAGTAGTGAATATACGATTCAGATTCAATCATCAAGCTGTTTTAAGTATGTTTATTTATATATTTTGAGATTAAATATTTAAAAACAATATTTTAAAGATATTTTATTTAGACGTGAAAAAATAAATAAATATATTCATTAGATTTATGCATTTAGATCTTCAATTAAATTCAAATTCTTTCCGATTTTAGATGAAAAATAAACCGTACCTAATTTATACAAGAGTGAGCAATATGAAAACAATTCAATGAGTTGGATCCATATATTTTGTGTGCATTTATGTTTCCTTATAAAAATATAGCGTGGGACTTTTGAATTTGTAAGTGGTGGATAATTTTCATATATATATATATATATATATACATACATTCTCATATACAAGTGTTCTCTTTTTTTTTTTTAATGCAGACAACTATTAAGTCGTGCTTCTTAATAAAATTAATTTTTAATGTACTAAAAAGTCGTGCGGTTTAATAGGTTTAAAATCCGACTCTATAAACTCAGACTAAAAAATGTATCCATATTAAAAAAAATGTACGCCTCGCACTAAACAAGAGATATATGTATAAAGTGATTCTGTCCTTAAAAAATGAATAAGTTTCTAGTGGAGGCATGTCATGTGAAACAAGAAAATTGTACAATACTTAATCCATCATTTTGCCTTCATATGTAATGCAAGTGGAAACCAATGTGCACTTGTACCTAATGGTTTTGGAAAGCCTATTTTATGCCTAAATTCGGAGATCTGCTGCAATAATCATAACACTGGTTCTTGCATGTAGCAAAAATATGTGGAGGAGAAACTGCTCATACCCAAAAAGCAATTTTTTAATTTTATTTTTTTATTTAAAAAAAGGTAAAAAAAAAAAAAAAAGGTGACACTATTAATCTGGGGCCAATTCTCTTTCAACATACAAATAATTATTGAAGCCATAAACCCATCCCAAATGATATTTGATTCTTCTAGTTGTAAATAGAAATTGACTACTTGACAAATTGCAATGCTTGATCTCTCAATTTTTATGTCGTTTCCTATTAAATTTTGACCTCATAATTTATCTTGTCATATCTTATTTTTATGCGTAGAGCAATAATTTAGATTCAAAAATGCCAAGTGATGCATCTTGGTTAATCTACGGATTTAACATAACTAAGGAAATGCTGATGAATCACTTCACATATTTGATTATTCATATAATAATTCTTTTATAGTGCGTAAACCAACAAATACAAGTTATAAAAAGTGTCTAATAAATTAAAAGGTGGGGACTGAAAATACATCTATTTTATAATTGTTCTAATTCTATAGGAAATTTTAGTAAGCTTTCAAGAAATGTTAAAATAAGATTCAAAAAGAATTTTTCTCCATTACCTGAAAGAACTTTTGATACAACTTCAGACTTCAGACTTCAGCCATGGGTCCAAAAGCTTATTTTATGTATTGCCCCATACTATTATTGGATATATCTCCTGATTATGGGACCTATTTAGGGGACACAATTAAAGAAGGTGGAACTGCCACGTGGTCTATCAAAAATACTTTTTATTTTCATTAAACGAAAAAAAAGAAAAAGAAATTACATGTAATTCCTCACTATAAATTTACAAGCTTCAAGGCTCAAACTTACTCGGCTCAGTAACAACAACAAAGCTTTAAAGAAATAATATCAATGGCTGATTTCGCACAAGATTTGCAATACTTTAGAGCTTCATCATCATTTCCTTTCCTTGATATTGATCCAAACATTGAACAAATAAACAACAACTTGAGTGTTTTGGATAACACACGTTTGTTAAATTACCAGAGCTTCATGCCTTTCTCCAATCCAGACAACTTCTTTGAATTTCCCGGAAACTTGGCAGAAAACTTTCCTGGAAATTTTCTTCAAAACAATATGTTGCCGGTTTGTCATACTGTTACAAGCACAGAATGTGAAAGCAAGAACAGAAAAGCTGTGGAGATATCCGAGAGCAGTAATGAGGACTCTTCTCCAGTTTCTGAAATCGAAACTAATAAGAGAAAAAAGGTAAGCAGTTCATATTTTTTGAAACTTTCTTTTTTTTCTTCTTTTTCCAGGACTTGATTTTTGATTTTATATTTAATGGGTTGTCTTTTGTTTTGAGTTTTCAGAATTCAGGGAGAAGAAAGAGAGTGAAAGGCAATGAGAAAGAAGAAGAGAAATCAAAGGAAGTGGTTCATGTTAGAGCTAGAAGAGGACAAGCTACGGATAGTCACAGTTTAGCTGAAAGGGTAAATATATATATATATATATATTAAGTTTCTCATAATATAAATAAGTTATTTATTATTGAATATTATGTAAAATTCATCAATATTCAATAACATATATGTTTGTTATGATTCATTCAGGTTAGAAGAGGGAAAATAAATGAGAGACTAAGATGCTTGCAAGATATTGTACCAGGATGCTATAAGGTAATTAATTAACAATTTTTTTTTATTTCACCTTTTATTTAATTATAAGAACTTATTGCATGATTTCAAAACACACACACACAAAAGATGAATTGCTTACAATCCTTAAATTCATTAAAAATTTATTTGCAGACCATGGGAATGACAATGATGTTGGATGAGATTATTAATTATGTCCAGTCCTTGCAGAATCAAGTTGAGGTTAGCTGATTTTTACAGAACTATCATTTTTTCTCTTATTTATAGATTATTTTACTGAATTCAATTCCTTTTCGATTCAGTTTCTTTCCATGAAGCTTACAGCAGCCAGCACATTTTATGACTTCAACTCGGAGTCAGATGCTGTAGAAACAATGCAGGTATATGCACTGAATTTTTTTTTTTTTTAAATTCAAGCAAGAATCAATTATTTTATTTATAATTTTTTCCTAAATTTTAATTCATTAATCTCATTCTATCTAATGATGGTTGTATTAGCATCATTAAATGCTACTTCAACTTTTAGTATCTATCATTGGATTGCTTGAAATCAATGGTTCAGATTTTGTGCCGAAATTTTAATTTGAAATAAAATCTTCCTTATTTGTTTTATTTCGTTTACTAATGTGTGAATGTCTCAAATCTGCAGAAAGCAAAGGCATATGAGGCAAAAGAGATGGAGAGATTGATGAAAGAAGGAAACTTTGCTTGTTCGTCTTCTTCTTCTTTCTTGACAATTACAAGGCCCTTGTGACACTATTTTAGTTTTGGATGTTATTACTCCATTATTGTAATCGAACGTACACGAAGATGGTCCATTTTCCTAAAATTTTAATTGTAATTCTAATTTGAAAAAAAAAATACCCAAATTTGTCCCCCCCCCCCCTGATCATGCTTTGTTGGCACAAATGGAGTTGATATATATGGTACTTGTAATTGCCACGCAAACATGTGGGAGAAATATTGAATCAACACGTATTAAACAACAAAAAATTTCTTATCAATTCATTGAACTTCTGCTTCTACGTGGATGTATTTTTTTTTCATTTAATTCGAGTAAAAACTAACATCACGAGAGAATCCTGATCTAACAAGATGTCATGGTTATATCATTATATAAAACAAAAGTTTAATACTGTGTATTTGATTGCGATTTTTTGAAAGTATTTCTTCTTTGAATTTGTGCTCAACTTGACAAGATCTATGATATCACAATAGTCAAGTGGTTGTGAGATGGCCAAAAATGATGAAGACATTAGAATAGCAAAGATTAAGTCTCATGAACGTCGGTGTTGATGCTTCGAGGATTCAACCAAAGAGATGTCAATTACTAGTATATAATTAACAAATACTCTTTGTTAAATAAGTCAAGGTTTGGTTGAAAACTAAATCCAGTGAGTAGAGATTCTGCGGTTTACAAAGATTCAATTATTGTGCTTGTAGGAGCAAGAAATCTTGCTAAGACTTCATCGTTCGCATGACAATATAATCAAAGAAGAAACATTAAAGTTTTTTTTTTCCTATTCATATGAAGAATAGTATGATATAGTGTTGCCGGAGAATCTAAAACTTTGAAAATTTTTTATGTTGTTTGACTTAATAAGCTTTTGTTTTGGTTTTGTTTTGGTCCTTCAACTTATGATATATTTATACACTAATGTAAAATTTGGGGGGTAACGAAAAACTAAAAGTCTTTAATGCATTGTTAAGGGCACTGTACCAAACGGCGCTGTATTGTAAGTGTACCCTAACTCATTTGAAAGGAGTTTCTCAAAAAACATTTATATTTGGTATAGCTTCCAAGAAAAATGTCTTACAATGACCTACTGATGATAATTTCTCTGCAATTTTGATATGTAATTCTTTTCACATTAATTAATCGAACATCGTAAAACTATAAAAGAAAAAAAATTAAGAAAAGCATAGCTACTCTTAAACGCGAATTTGAATTCATTGTTTGTTGATTTGAATTATACAAATATTTTAGAAATCTCGTGTAATGTATACATTTATAAAGGTCAACATGAGCTCCTTTGACACACTTATAAAAACTTTCATAGTCTTACGTTTCATTATTAATTTTTTTTAAATGTGAATAAAATTTTACTTAATAACCAATTACGAAAGGTCAAATTTAGCACCTATGGATCAGTAGACACCCCCATATTACGTAGGACCATTGAAATAGCAAGTTATAGAAAAAAATCCCAGTTGTCTCTAAATTAAGAAACTGCTTAATCCTTTATGGCACTATAACATTTCGAATCTGTCCCATGAAACCAAAAGGACTTTATCCTAATACGCGTATACTCTCACTCAGATGCCAACAAAATTAATTTCTAATAACTCACTTGTCGAAAATCCATGGACCCCCCAAAAATAATTTAAATGGATACATGAAATCTCATGGATTTTGCCAATTCATGAACTGAATGATTAGTGAGAAGAAGTGATTATAAATAACAAAATTTCTCTTCTTTTATTTGTTTTTAATATTGAAAGGGTGATAGATACAATGCATCCATGAAAATGGGAGCAAAAGGAGGACAGCTGAAATGGGCCAAGGCAAGCTCAAAAGAAAATGGGTAATGTGGGTTCATTAACAACAACAACACCAACAACAAATGATACGAGCTAAATGAACCTATCAATTATCAAATCAACTTCACTTTTTTTTTTCTTGGCAACCAAAATCTTTCTTCTTTGACTCTCTTTTGACCCAAGTCTTGTTGTTGCTTTAAATTGTCTCTTGGAGAAGCAAGCACATGCATGAACTAGGAGGGAAAGAGAAACTCTTTTGGGGTCCCAATGGGGGACTAAGTGGATAATGTCGCGTGTTCACAATTTAGGATTAGGTGATGTTGGACAGAGAAATTGTAACTAATATGGGCAAGTTCAAGGATTCATATAAAGTGGGATCATATCATCAAGTTTTGGATCAAGTGGAGAAACAGGAATCTTATTTAATTCCACTCACTAAATATGCATGCTTATGTTAGATTTTTGAAAACTTAAAAAGTTGATTACAGTAATTTTTTTATCCAAATAAAGTATTATCATGTCAATACTCAATGTATATACAAGATCTTCCATTATTTAATTGATTTCAAATTGCCAACCACTTTAATTAACTAGCTGAATCTGAAAATTCTTTATTACTATTATTTACCAGATAAAGGGAGGAGTAAAGCACGTATAATTTTATTCCCTACTTCTTTCAGAATTTGGATCCAAATGGATAGATAATTAAAATTGTTTGAAAACTACTAAGCGATGTCCTAAGGGCAGTTCGATTTGAAATTTATAATTCATCGAAACTTACCATTCTTCTTTCCTTTAGACTAGATAAGAAAATATTGATGTTATCCAAACTGCATTGTTAATTTAAAAGTAAAAAAAATTTGGCATGTTTTCACAATTGCGTGAGATGAAATGTCTTTTCTTTTAAACATTATGTCTATTAATTTTTCTAACGAAAAAATAAAGAAAATAGATCTTATATATTTATACATATATTTGTGTGTGTGTGTGTAAATAAATGAAAATGGGAGATTGTTTGTCTAAAATAAACATATACCTTCTGTTACTATGGCTAGTTCCTCTCCCTATTTTCTCCGTAAAATGGTGTCAAATAATGCGAAGAATATAACTCCAAATTCTGTTAACGGTGCAGCTGTGAACCTTGATGGCACTGAACTATAGAAAGCAACAAAACGCACTTCATGTCATAAGTCTCGAAATGTTATGTAAATGATAGTGATCTAAATATAATCTTTGATGTTGCTAATCCTGATAATCAGGTTGAGATGTGGCTAGTCACGATAATCAAATTGAGATTTGTGATTTGGTTAATCAGGATAACCAATGTAACAAGGCTATAGCAGAATCAAGTGAGATAGCTAATACCACACAGAATCAAATTAGATGTTTTATGTCACACAAGATCTAATCCTTGAGATCTGATTGGCTCATGATTATTTTCATTAGGACCCTCCTTCACTTGTAACCATTAAAAAAAAATCTTGAATTCAAATTCTGAGAGATAATAACATCCTTCCCCATAATTAGAATGCTCCTATGAATTTGGGCCAGAAATGCATATCTCTCGTCACTTTACTTCCTACGAAAGCCCAAAAGATTGATATGCTAGAAGAATAAAATGGGTTGCTTTCTAGAAATCCATTTGCAGAATATCTTCTAAAAATTTAAAAATACAGTTGTGTTATAAATAAAAGAAAATTTTATATTATAAAACAAAGTACTTATATAAGTACCAACGTGTGTGTGTGTATATATATATAGGCAATCCCTAAGTTACGTTTAACGTAACTTGCAGTCCAACGAATCTGAGACGTTGAATGTGCTCAAATTTGGATCCAACGGATGACATTAAAATTTTAAAAAGTAATATTAAGTGGTAAACCGGCTGAACTGGATATTTTAAGGGACGGGCTACTTGACCAAACGGTTTATTCTTAGAAAAAGAATAAAATTTCTTTTTGTCCCTCGTCTCTTTTTCTTCTTCAATCGAAGCAATTTTCTGCAACAAATTTAACTGGGTAAATACAATTTTTATAACTTGATTTCAATTCCCTTTTTATTTAGAATTTCCCATGCTTTATAACTTGTGTAATCCATGAACAAATTTTGTTGTAAAACTAATGCATAAATCTTTCTATTCCGTCATTAGTTTTGCTTCCCGTGCCTCATCAAATTTACTTTTTTTTCCCTTTTTTCAATCCATTCTTTGCATTTTGAATCGTGATTTTGCAGTTAATTCAGTCCAAGAATTTTCTATGTATTCAATTTTTTATCCATTTAATTTGCTTCGATGAACAGTGATGAAGTTGTAAATTTTGATCCTTTCATGCTCTAATCTTAAGCTTCGAATTGATGAAAGAAACCCATGCTCCAACTTGTGTAGGTATATGTTTAATAAAGTAATAATTAGGTTATGAACTTGTGAATTTTAGTTTTCATCTGCACCCTTTTTCATCTCTCTGTTTCTTCATTTCACCTCACTCAACACAAGAAAATTTTTAGCCCTCACAACCTTCAATCAACACGCAACAACCCTAAGCCGACAACAAGAATAGAAGCAACGACAACAAGAACAGAAGCAACGACAACAAGAACAGAAGCAAAAACAGACCCATATCTGTAATTTTCTTTACAATCAATTTCTTGATCTGGGTTTTGTTTTGACTCCAAGAAAATGGCCGAGGGAGGAGAAGAATCACAACTAGAAACTGATTTTGCAGTCTCTAAGTTGGGTTTTCCATCTGGATTTTGTTTGGAACCGAATAAAAACTCCGACTTTAAAGTTGGATTTGAATCATTGAAATCCGGGTGGCTGGAATTCGGTGGTGGAGGTTGGCAGTGAATTTTGAGGAGGATTGGGTTGGAAGAAGAGATAGAATCCCTTTTGCTTAACGTTATGGTGTGTTATGGTTAACTTTTGTCATGACCGGCTATAGAAAGGAATTTCTCCCGTTGACACATGTTGGTGACCGGACTCCAACCTTTTAAACCAGTTTCATTTTATTGCTATTTTGTTCACTTGGCATCTATTTATTGGCATACCCATCGCATCACTGAGTGTAAGTTACGGTAAATGTAACTTAGAGAGGTCCATATATATATATATGTGTGTGTGCGCGCACGCGCGGGCCCCCATGTTAGCTTCAAAATGCGGATGTCAATTTATAGCCGTTTGATAAATCCAATAATTGCAAGTATTTTAGAGGTTGTTGATATGGGTCCCATCTTCAGTATTGTTAATTATTTTTTTGGAGAAGGAAAAAGCAAATTCGCATTATAGTACTTTATTTTCCTTCTCTTTCGCTCAATCTCTAACATCAAAACCAAATCAAACGGAGATAAATGTTCAAAGATTGGACAAAGACGTGCAAAAAAAAAAAATATATTATTTCTTTTGTCATTGGGTGTATCTGAGGGATAACAAGTGTGTTGTTTAGATCATTGAGTTAAAAGAATTGTACTGTTTGATCTTGCAAATATGAGAACTTATTTGCAGTTAACAAGTGTATATTCTTATAAAAAAATAAGTGTATATTGATTGTGGAATTATGTTCTTTACACTTGATTTTGAATGGATCCAGAATTTGTAAATGGTCATGGTGATTTTAATTCGCACAAACAAAAAGTGCAAAAAATTACACATGAACAAAACAAACAAAAAAGTGCAAAAATGCACACAAAATTCGGCATTAATTTGGTATCCTTTAAAGGTCAACAATCTTCACAATTTGACATTTACTATGTAAAGATCCATCATCCTGTAATAATAAGTGAAACAAAAATAATTAGTGTATCTTCTTTTTAACAAGAGACATTAAATTCATATAAATCTAATTTAGTAAATTGCAAAATCAAATTTTAACAAATAGATGCTACCTCTGAAAGAGATGGAGTAGCTACCATCATCTGAATTTGACAAATCCAAATTTGGTTCCTTATCCATCATAGATCTAAATCATATAAAAAAAAAAACATATTAGCAAAATGCACAAAGTCACAAAAGAATTACTATCACAAATAAAAGACATATTTACCTATTGAGAAGCATTGGATAGTTTCTCTTATCATGGGATTGACCAACTTGTCAACATCCATTACAACGCCTATCTTTCTCTTTTGCCTTCCCCTTTGCCTTTCTTTTCCTCCTTTAAGTCGTTTGCCACACCCTTTAAACCTGACTTTAAGTGGTTCATTAAATTGTGGTTGTCAAATAGAACTATCTTTTCCTAAAACTCCCCTATTTTTACTATTATTCATTATTGACTTAACTTTTTTTTTTAGATCTTTTAAGCTATCAATGAACATTTGACTTGCTTCTTCACTTGAAACAACTTGATCAATCGTCTTTGAAGCAAAATGAAACAACTTGGTTCCCTACAAGAATAATGATTTGTCCTTACAGTCATTTATTTCTTCTCCATCATCATCTATAACCTTCTCTAGTTGGCTATTTTAGTCCATCTCTTCAAAATATAAGCATAGGTAACAAAGTAACTTGTAATTTCTTCAATAAGGCTAGAATGTGTTTACAAAAGATACCTTCATTATTGAATTTCGTACAAATGCACGAAACAAAATTTGTGTTTTTGTGATGAATGACTTTGTGCACATTACAAACATCTTTTTTTTTTTCACTCACAACGTTATATATCCTATTTTCTTCATCCTCACTCACAAACTCAATCAGATGTGACAAGCTATCTCATAATTCAAATTGAAACTTATAAAAAATATCACGTGTATAAATTTCAGCCATTTGCTTCTCCATATCTAGTAGCAATTTCAATAATGACCTTTCATTAATGTCTTTATGGTCAAGTATTAGCTCCTTGTGACGTTTTCGTCAAGTGCTTGATTAAATTGAAAAACAAAGTCAATAAGTGAATTCTTTTTTGAAACATACCTCTTGAAGAATGCATGATTGCTCTTAGCACGATGGTTACTCGACATTCTAGTTGAAAACACATGGTTGACATATGCAGGCACCCATTTTGATATGATTTGATACACTCTCTGTAGCCAGACTTTTTCAACCGAATTTGCTTTCTCAACAACATCCATCCACATTACATCAAACTCTTCGGTGGTTTTTGATTCCTAAATACATTTTTGAAAGTGCCAATAATGATCTTGATACACCACTGTATTTAACTTTTAAGAAAATGTACCAATTGCAAAATTTATGTTAAGTGTTCGGCAAAGCTTGATGAATAGTTTTTGTTTGTAGGATGATAAATGATAATCATATTTGGATCATTACATGGCATAACTTCCTTAAACTGCTCAAATAGTTAAACAAATGACTCTATAGTCTCATTATTCAGAAATACACTACTAAAAACAGTAGTTTGACCATGGTTATTTACTCCAACTAATGGTGCTAAAATCATACCATAACAATTTGTGTTGTACATGGTATCAAACATAACCACATCTCTATAAAATTATATGCCAATCGACTTATTACATCAGCCTAGAAACAATTAGTTATTCGATTATCAAATCCAGACTTAATTTTGAAAAAAAAATGATGGTTTTTTTTTCTTGCTTAACTAGAAAATGGTCATACAACAACAATGTGTCATGCCCTTTTAATTCATTTCGTTAATCTCTTTCATAATTATAAATATCTTTTTCCATAGAACCCATGTTCTACAAGCCTTAGCTTGTAATTCAAAAAGATTAATTTGTTGATGAGTTGGAATATTTACTGAATCAAACCGTTGACTCAAGCATTTCTTTACCTCTGAAACAGACCGATGAGACCTCAGTATATGTCTTTTTCAAGATGTTGTTAATGAGTTATTATGCTTCTCAACAAATATGCTAACCACATATTTACAGTATTTTGACTTCACCACTGCAAGTTTTGCACCACAACCATCACGTACTATAGGTCGACGCCTTTTCGACCCACTACCCACACAAGCATTTAATTGCAATGATTTTCTTTCTTTAAAGCACACATACTCCTTCCTCAGTATTTCATTACTGTCCTTACTTTTTCGACTAGAATGAATTCTAATGTTATAACCAGCCTCCTTGGCATACTTGTTGTAAAAAGCAAAAACTTCTTCTAAATTATCAAATTCTTGCCCCTTATATGGCTTGCAGTCAAAAACTACATTAGGTGTGTGCAAAGTTTCCCCACCGCTTGACTAATCACCCATATTCTTAGAATCCATCAATTGAAACAGAAAACAAAATGCTCGGTATCATTTAAAGAAAACTGAAAGAAAAAAAGAAATCAACTTGGTATCGAGTCAACCAAAAACAACTCAACTCGCAACAAGAAAACCAAACTTAGCAGTAAGTCTACAAAAATAACCAAGCACAATACAACTCAGTATCGAGTTAACCAAATTAGCCAAAATTCACCACGAGTCAACCAAACAACTTAACTAGGTACCGAGTCAAACAAGAAAAAACAAACTAAGTATTAAGTCACCCGAATACAAAAATGTAGTGACTACATTTGTTCAAACATGCATAAAAAATGAAAAAAAAAAAGAAATTTGGACACCTGCGAAGAAGAAGGAATGTGGCTGATAAGAGAATGAAAATGTTTTAGGTCCATTCACTAAAATATTTTGTTTTGATGTTCGAGATTGAGTGAAAGAGAAGGAAAATAAAGTACCATCACATGAATTTGCTTTTTCTCTCTAAAAAAAAATTAAAATACTGAAGACGAGACCCATATCAGTAGCCTCTAAAATGCTTGCAACCATTGGATTTATCCAATAGCCATAAATTGATATTCGCATTTTGAAGCTAACGCAAGCACCTGCTTAGGAGAACCACTATACATATGTTACATTTTCCATTTGAACTTTACTAAAGTGGTGCACTACTTCACAGCAAGATGATATTTATGACATGCTGACATATAATATTAGATTAACAAATCTTGATTCCCATTTATTTTCATTAAATTTATGATCTCGTGCTATTATCTCTTAATTCAAAAGCTTAGTACGGTTTAAATCAACAATACTATCTAAATTTAATTCAAATTTGTGATTCACAGTTGATTAAAAAGGATGGAGGAAATTTTTATTTTGGCCAACCATTATATTATTAATGATCGTATGCTGTTGACTTATAGGATACCAAGAACCAAAGTTAGCATCCTAAATTGTTGACGCTTCTAACGGAATTAAAAATATTCTCAAGAAACGTCTTGTATATCCATCCGATTCACAAGGTAAAGACAATTTCTTTTTCCTATATTTGATTGACATGTAAACAACAAAATTTGGCACGTCACACGAGATAAGGTTCTTTAAAAATTTAGGAACATATTTTTCACAAAAATGTTGTACCAAAAAAAGTGTGGACAAATCCTATATTTTTTAAAATTATCTAAAATGTTTAAATCATTTTTTTAATAATAATATGTTTACTTAATTAGAATACTTAATTTGTATATAAATTGCTGTGTCATTAATAGAAATTCACTTATTAATGTACCACCAACAAAAATTTACCATTTGATATATCTAAAAAATTTAACTTTTTAATGATAAAATAATACTTTTTTTGATATATCTAAAAAAAATTAAACAAATTAATCACAATATGTGAAAGGTAGAAAATATTTTAAGCTTTTTTAAGAAAAATAAATGCAGTACCTGTTTGTTATAACTTATCTAATGGCTCTAAATGCTTATTTAATCTCATAATTCCTTTTTAAATCTTTTGTTATAGTTGTTTTTTCAGTAAAGTTTTTGAAGTTTAAATAAGTTATTTTACTTATACCAGCGAAACTCAAATTTTAAGATTTTAGGAGTAGATGTTAAAAAATATTTTTAAAATATTAAAATATCTAAAATATCATTTACTTGTTTCATAATCTTCTTTTATTCCTTTCATAACATAACTTTAAATAAATTGTCTAAGGTAATATTTATAATTTTTAATAAAAGCTCTTATTGACAGCGGAACAAGTCATTTTTTGTTTTGTAAAAGATCTACTTGTAAAAGCTTTGTTAACAAAAACTCTAATTAGATAAACTCTATTTGAAAAGTTATATCAAATAGAGTTATTGGTGCAAATTTTGTCCTAACTTATTATGTGAAAATTTCAACTGAGGAAGATTCCTTTAGGACTAAGGTTCCTCTTTATTGGATTTAGCCATGGTGAGTTTACCCTTTGGGCTTATCTTAATGGGCATTTAAATCTCTTCCTCCGAGTTCACATCCTTAGGCGATGAGGATGTCCTTATCCAATGATATTCTACAAACTTGAGAAAAAGATCAGAGGGCCGAATTTGCTGGCGTATACCGTCCGACGGTCAAGTTAGTCATAGGATCTTTAGAAATATCAATTTAGAGAGAAAGAAAACTAGAGAGAGAAAGCCAGTATTTCCCTTCTTGAGTCCATTTTTTCTTGCCTTTTAGTGAGAATGAATGGCATATTTATAAACGAAATTGATTTCACTTGAGCACTAGTTACTTCGATGACAAGTGTCATTATTCTTGTGACATTTGACAACACTTATCTTTTTATACCTATGTTGATTGACATATGAATTTGCAAGCCTGTCTATAGATTAAAGGAATAGGCGTTTTATCCGTAGGTTGTTTTTACTAAGATTCTAAAATTATAGGAACCTTGGAACTTAGGAGGTAGTTTGTCTTAGGATAGAAGCCGACTTTGACACCTTTTGGGCTTTGAAGCATTGCCACTTAGTTGATTTATCCTAGGTGTTTTGTCTTAAGATAAGATCCTAGGACCTCGGTACTTTTTAGGCTTTAAAGCCTTGCAACTTAGTTAATTTATCTTAGGTAGTTTGTCTTAGGATAGAAGCCTAAGACCTCGGCACCTTTTGGGTTTTGAAGTCTTGCCACCTAGATGATTTATCCTGGGTGGTTTATCTACCTCTTCATGAGCTTTATAGGGACTAAATTTATTTGGGTCATGATTAGGCCTATTCGATTTTTAGTCCAACAAGAGCGATAGCATATTACTCTAATTTATAAGGTTTTGGATTAAATGCAGAATATATATTTTGAAATGCAAAATTTGAAAAATCATACATAAAATCTATCATACGAAAAAATTATGGATTTAGTTTCTTTTGTAGATATTATCAATGTTTCAAATTTCATTTATTTTTGAACTTCTAGATTTTGTTTGCATTGGATTGTGGAGATTGGTCTTTTATGATGGATTTGAGAAATTTTAGAGATTGATATATTGATGTTGGATTGTTAAAGCTCCATTAATTAACTTAAGGCTCATTTGAAATTGCCTTTCAAAGAATCAAAAGTGATTTTCAAAAGTTAAAATTTAATTTTAATATTTAGTAAAAAAAATTTAAAATTATTTCATCTTATAATAGATTTTGAAAAATAGGAAAATAGTAACTTTTCAAAATCTGATTTTGAGAACTAGTTTTATATTTTAATACAATTCTATATATTCTCACACATGCAATAAAAATATAAAATTATCATTATTAATTAGGAAATAAAATCATTAAATATAAAAAATTATTATTATTGCCAATTTGTTTTGAGATGAAAAATAAAAAAATAAAATTAAAACATTTGTTTTTAATTATTAGTTATTATATATACACAATAAAAAAATATTTTATATACATGATTATAAAATGTATAAATAAATTTTATGTAATATTATGTCCATTTTAATTTTTTATATTCTTATATCAATTTAACAATAAAATTTATCAAATATATAACATTACTTTTAAAACATGCAGCACTTTTGAAAATAAATTTAACCAAACATTTAACTTATTCTCTTCACAGCTAATTAATTTAACAATACATCTAATAGTAATTATTTCAAAAGCTAGAATAGTACTGAACTGATCCTAAGATTTGTTGGATTAATAAAGTAAAATTGTCGAGTAATTTATTACGTTTGAGATTAAATTAGCCAACCTAGGATGATTTCAACCTCAAAACTTTTATTTTAGGGCATCTTTTTTTAAAAAATGAATCCAACTTGACCAATCACTGCTTACCTAAAATTATGTAGCGGTGTTAAATGATCGACACATGTCTCTCATAACATGAAGACTTGTGACAGTGTTAAGTAATTGACATATGAGAAAAGGACAAACACACCTCCAACCTTTAGCCAAAGGGATAAAAACTCCCCTAACATTTCAAAAAAGACATTTACACTCTAATTTATTATAATTTTACCATTATACCCTTCTAACATATAAAAAAAATTATTAGATTATCCAATTTGTCTATATATTGTTAATAAAATTATAAATATACCCTCATTGCTTCATTCCTCTATTTAAATTTTTATCAATAACCAATTTTCAAAAAAGACATCTACACACTTAAAAAAATTGTAAATAAATTATAATTTTAAAAATAAAATTGGTTATTAATACCATAATAAATAACATAGAAAAATGGTTATAAATGTACAAGTTTAAATGATTGACATGTGGAGAATTATTAAATATACAAGTTTAAAGTTTAAATAAAATTGGTTATTAATAACCAATTTTATTTTTAAAATTATAATTTATTTACAATTTGTTTAGGTGTATAGATGTCTTTTTTGAAAATTGGTTATTGATAAAAATTTAAATAGATGAATTGGGCAATGAGAGTATATTTATAAATTTTTTATAATATCCAATTTGTCTATTTATAATTTTATTAAAAATATATAGACAAATTGGATAATCTAATAATTTTTTTTTATATGCTAGAAGAGTATAATGGTAAAATTATAATAAATTAATATATAAATGTCTTTTTTAAAACGTTAGGGGGATTTTTATCTCTTTGCCTAAACGTTGGGGGTGTGTTTATCCTTTTTCCTTGACATATTTCTCTCTTTGTATCGAGAGTTGTGGCAGTAAGAGGTAAAAAAGTCATTTCATATTTTCATTTAATAAACAAATTGTGTACTGGATCTAGAAGTAAAACGACAATTAGTATCAGCCGAAGTTGGTAAATGTTTAAAAGTTGAGAGGAGTCAATGACATATTTAAATAGTATTTGGACCGGTGTCGATGGTCGCTGGGGTACCTGAGGACTTGCAAACGACAGGGGTACGTATGGAATTATGCCAAAACAAAATCTAAGTATCGGGGCAAAGAGTAGATGGAATTATCTCAAAACAAATCTATGTACAAACTATAAACTGTTTTTATCAATTAAAATAAATAAATATTATTAGCTAATTAACACGGATTTTGTTTTGGTAGTGAGCGAGTAAATTGATCCCACTTTCATATATGACTTTGACCTCCGAAAGTCTCATCTGGTTAGCCAAAGTTTGATTCGTCGGGAAATAAAATCAATAAAAGGCTGCCACGTAGTTATATTCTGTGAACCTGAGCACGTCTGATCATCACCCAGAAAGAGAGACAGCGCCGAACAGAACAGAAAATTTACTTCGAGATGACGAAAGTTTTTTAAACGCCACCTCAATCTACTACTACACTGCGCGTTATTCTTTCTCTCGAACACTTCAGAATCTTTTTACCCAATCCAACACAAATCCTTTTTTTTTTCAATTAAATAAACCCTATATCACGACAGAATCATGTGTGTTTCTTGCTTGAAACTCGTATTCTTTGCTTTGACAGTTGAAGCAATCTCGTGAAGTTCGCTATTTCGTGAAAAGGGTTTGTGGTAGTTGGTCCAACGAAGCTAATCTGAGATGGGGTTGGTGAAATATTGAGGTTATTGGAAGAATTTTATATGCAAAATCTACATTTGTTGAGGTTAGTTCTTAGTGGCCTGGTTAAAGCAAGTTGTTGGCATTACGTTGTTTTGTTTAGTGAAGTTTCTATTTGGGTTTTGAACTGTTTTGATGAGTTAATTTGTGATTGATTTTTGAATGGTTGAAGAGTTTGGAAGTGTTAGATAGTCGGGTTTTGAATGAATAAGTTATATTTTGAGTTTTGTGATGATTATGATGGAATGGGAGGTTGTATGCGTTTGACATATTTCATTGGCAAGGGCAAAAATTTTATGCATTGACAGTAATGCAGTAGAAGAAAAAAAATTCTTTTTTATGGGTTAAGGTAGTAATTTATTAGCTAACATTCTAGTTGTGTTCCGCAATGTGAGATTTGTATCTGAGTGAACATATTGCCACAGGGATTCAGTTCTGGGTGTCTTCAAATTTTTGTTATATAATAAGGGGAAGAGATTTGGAGATGGAAGCATCAAGTAGAACCAGAAATATGCTTGAGGGTCTGGTAAGAGAGGGGTCATTCAAATGGTTGCTTGGAAGTCGAAGTTCATTTGATGATGAATTTGAAGAAATGGAAAGGTCCCCATCCGCCGGCAGGAATTGGATACAGGAGCTCTCTCCACTTGCTAATATAGTTGTTCGTAGATGCTCAAAGTAAGTGTGATACTTTTTTACTCTGCTTTAATTGCTGGTTTTTTTCCCTCTCTTTTAAGCACATTATTTTGGTGAAATTTATATTTTAGTTTGATTAGAATTTGTCTGGTTGATTAGTTTTTAAATTGTACCTATTCTGCAGGCCAGTTTCAGAAACATCTATTTCTTAGACGCTAGTTTATCTTTTTTATTCCTTTATATACTGTCTTTATGGAAACTAGAAAATGATAATGCAGAATCCTTGGTATTTCCTCGAGTGAACTTCAAGAAAGCTTTAATGCAGAGGCTTCTGAAGCCATAAAGCATCCATCGCGTTATGCAAGGAACTTTTTGGAGTATTGTTGCTTCAGGACACTTGCTCTTTCAACTCAATTAACTGGCCATTTAGCTGATAAAAAGTTTCGACGCCTAACATATGATGTGATGCTTGCTTGGGAAGTTCCTGCAGCTTCAAGCCAACCTTTACTTAACGTGAGTCATAATTATTACATTGTTGCTAATAATAGTGAGGAAATTTTTCAGCAATTGACAATTGTGTAATTAGCAGGAGTTGGGAATTTGAGAAACACTCTTCCATATAATTGTTGAATATATAAATACATGTTATACAAACATTACATGGTTGCACCTTCAGGGAATCGTCTGATGAAAGATAATCATCATTTCTTGAATGATAATTTTCTGCAAATTTATACTTAATTGAGTTAGTGGCCATGATAAATCTTTTAATTGCTTGAAAAGCATTTTTTCTATTGCCAATTGTAGTTTATTTTGATGGGTTAATTTGCTTTGGCTCAAGGATCGACCATGTTGTAGTTGCTTAAACAGGAGGATAACTATGTCTTATATACTGTGCAGTATAAGCTGCCTGTATCTCTCTCTCTCTCTCTCTCACTCTTTCTCTTTGTTTGATGTGATATGTATCTATGTCTCGTGCATGAATAGCACTTCTGTGTCCCTAAGTTGGCATTATCAGATGGTCCTATCTAATTTTGTGCTCACTTAAGTGGCCATAGAAAATTTTCAAGTAGTGTCTATAGTATCTGGTGAAACTTGCTGTCCATGGGTTGACACTCAATTTTCTTGTAGATAGATGAGGATGCAGTGGTTGGGGTATATGTTTTTTTATAAGTTGAGAAGATATGTGTTATCTCTGTATATTTGTTTATGATCTATTTGTCTATCTCTGTGTCTTTTTGTGAGTAATCATTTGAGTTGATATTGGCGGAGGGCCCTTTAACTTCAGAGGTCTAATTTATATGGTATCTTGAATATGATGGTGAAACTTGCTATTGATGTGAGTGTATTGGCTTTATCTTAATTGCAGGTGGATGGGGATGCAACGGTTGGGATGGAGGCCTTCTCTAGAATAGCTCCAGCAGTTCCAATCATTGCCAATGTAGTTATCAGTGAGAATCTTTTCGAGGTGCTCACGTCGTCAACTGGTGGGCGGCTTCAATACTCCATTTTCAACAAGTACATCACTGGACTGGAGAGGTACCTGTGATGCTTAACATAGGGAGAAAAAAGAAAAAAAATTCTTTATCTTTGGAAACATAAATTGTCTTTTTGTGAGTGGGAAGAGGAGGAATAATATTTACTAGCTTGCTGGACTATTTATCTTTTTTTTTTTTTTAAAGTCAAACGTGCTACAACACTTTTCAAGTGCATCACTCATATACCCTAAGTTGACAAAACACTTCTACCGTCCATCTTTCCGTTAACTGCCGTTTGTGAGCGCTGACATCATAAGGGTAATCTAGTCTTTTTTTAAAAATGACATGTCATCTCATTTACATAGTAAAAAACGACATGTCATACGTTATATTTTGATAAAAATGACATGTCATCCCATTTATCAGATAATTGTTAATAATTGCTAAAAAAAAAAAATACTTTACAACCGAATCTACTCCTCCAAAATTTAACCTAAATTATTGAAGATTTACTCCTCCAAGCTCCAACTTGAATTTTTTATGATATAATATGTATAATTATAAATAATATGTTGTTAATGATTTTTTATGGTATAAGATGAATATTTTTTATAGATAATTGTTAATAATATGTACCATTAATAATTTATTTTTTTAATTAAAAAATGTATTGTTAATAAAAAAATAAAAAAAAATTGTGTATTGAAAATTTACATTAATTTTCAAGGCAAAATTGTTTTTTTACCTCATTTTGAGTTTAAAGGGTAAAATAGTCATTTTGCTCAAATTCTGTTAAGTTCTTAACGGAAAGGTGGACGGTAGAAGTGTTTTGTCAACTTAGGGTTAGTGATGCACTTGAAAGAGTGATAATTTCCCTTTTTTTTAAATTAATATACCATATAAATAATTGGACTGTCAAGAGACTTGGTATGAACTGTCGTGCTCCTTAAAAAGTTGTATACAAATATAGTAATTCCAAAGTATATTTATATATGATCAATATTGATGCTGGTTGTTAATTTGTTATTTAATACTCAAGAAACATTGTGGATTTGTTGAACAATGGCATTCTTCACAGGAGAAATACTTGGTTAAGATAGTGTGGATTTGTGGAACAATGATGTGAGAAATACTTGGTTAAGATATGTTTTATCATTAATAAATTTTGATTAACTACTGCAGTTCGAATATTTTTGTTTTAGGTTAAATCCCCATTTTGTGTCTAGTTTTATTTGTTTTTCAATTTTGAATATAACATATGGATATATTTGTCTTAGTTCTTCAGTATCAAATTTTCATGCAAGTTTTCATGCTTTATGAAATCACTTTCCAATTTATGGGCGCACTTATGTAGCCATAATATTTTAATTCTTAATTCCATAGAGCTATAAAAAAGATGAAGACTCAGTCGGAATCATCTATTCTTTCTGCCATTCGTTCATCAAGAGGTGAAAAGATTCTGGAGGTGGATGGGACTGTCACCACCCAGCCAGTTCTAGAGCATGTGGGAATATCCACGTGGCCAGGTTGGTTCATTTGATAAATAGCTTTTGTTAACAGGTTTTAGGACTATATTTGTAAAGAATGTATCTAATGCAAACCTGCATTTTAGAGAAATTGGAGCTCTAGTTAATTTCTATGTCCTAAAGTGTACTATTGAACTAGAAAAGAAAAATATAATGTCACATTTGCCAACTTAAGGTATCCTGGTTTATATGCAGGTCGATTGACTTTGACAGATCATGCACTGTATTTTGAAGCCCATCGTGTTGTATCTTATGAGAAGGCAAAAATATATGATTTAGCAGAAGATCTAAAACAGGTTGTTAAACCTGAATTGACTGGACCATGGGGCACTCGACTTTTTGACAAGGCAGTCTTTTACAAATCTGTTTCCTTGTAAGTCATGATGCATATGATTTTTCATTGTTTATAGTTGCATATTTCAGTTATTTTCCTCAACTAAAAGCTTTTCTTGAAGCTTAATTAGCTGTTAACTCTTAATCGTGTTTTTCTTGTAGATCAGAACCAATAATCTTAGAATTCCCAGAGCTTAAAGGACATACACGTCGTGATTACTGGTTAGCAATAATCAGGGAAATTTTATATGCACACAGATTTATAAATAAGTTTCAAATTACAGGAGTTCAGCGGGATGAAGTGCTCTCAAAGGCTGTACTTGGAATTCTGCGACTACAAGCTATTCAAGAAATTAGTACTGCAAATTCTGTTCGTTGCGAGAGTCTTCTCATGTTTAACCTATGTGATCAGCTTCCGGGTGGAGATTTGATACTGGAAACTCTTGCAAACATGTCAAACTTAAGGGAATTAGAACGGACTAACAAGTCTGTGGGTGGGGTTGGAATGTATTCAATTTCAGCCATGGCCATGGTTTCTAACTTAGGGTTTGTGTTTGGACCAAGTTCAAGTAATAATTCTATTGAGGCTGGGGCTGGGCTTGTAGTGGGTGAGATAGCTGTGGGGGAGATGAGTCCATTGGAAAGAACTGTTAAGGAATCCAGAAATAGCTATAAAAAAGTTGTACAGGCACAAGAAACGGTTGATGGAGTTAAAGTAGATGGTATTGACACCAATTTGGCTGTCATGAAGGTATTGCTACTGATACTTAATACATGGTTTTGCATTCTGACTTATATCGAGTTGTTTTATTTTTGTTGATTTAGGTTTTCTTTACTTGTTAGGAGTGGATTTCTAGTTTCCAGTTTTATTTCTGTCTTCTTGGCCGTCATATGTAGGTCTTAATTTATGTTGATGATGATTACTGAAATGATATAATCATTGAATTGACATGAATATAAATCTTATCTTATCATCCTGCATCAGTCTTTTTCCGCTGATTATTTAAACAAAGATTATGAGTTGCATCAACTGGAATCGTAGTATTGGGTTCCGGTTGCTGACCTTATGGTCGCAGAAAGATTTATAAATGATATCTTTCATCATTTCTCTCCATCGTGGTGGTTGGGAAGGAGGGGGAGGAGTATGGGGAGGATTATCATGTGTCAAGCTAAACCAATAATAGAGTGAGTAATTCATTTGAAGCATCAATAGAGCTTATTGTAATTCTCAACCTTATATATGCTTGTAGGAGCTTCTGCTTCCTGCCATGGAAGTTGGAAGGTGGCTTCTTTCTCTGGCATATTGGGATGATCCCCTGAAGTCTTCAGTGTTCTGTTTAGTCTTCACATTTATCATTTGCAGGTAAGAAGCAAATTTAGTAACTTTTATCTGCATAGCTAGGTAGTTGGTGATCAGCTGGCATTTTTAATTTTGATACTAAACCATGCTTATAATTACTGGACATCAAAAGACCTTATGTAAAGTTGCAATTAAGAAGGGTGGATATTTTTAGATGTTTGATTCTTCACCTTTAGGGTTTTTATTTTTTCACTTTTGTTTTACAGAAGAGTCCATGTTGCATAGTTGATTTACTTGTAATTCTGATGATTTAAATTGTTTTCTTGCACAAATCATATACTTGGTTGGTGGCTTTCATGGAAACTTAATAGGATTTTCATTGTAGGGGATGGCTGGGCTATGCTTTGGCATTACTGCTCATCTTTTTTGCAATCTTTATGGTACTCACAAGATTCTTGAACCAAGGCAAGCCTGTTGATGAAGTTAAGGTAATAGCTCCACCACCTATGAACACAATGGAGCAGCTTTTGGCTGTTCAAAATGCAATTTCCCAGGCTGAACAGCTTATTCAGGATGGAAACATCTTTCTTCTTAAGCTACGTGGATTGCTGCTCACGATTTTCCCACAGGTTTTGCTCTCCATCTTTTTGCAAACCTTTTTAACTAACTAAGCACAGAAAAGGTCTAGCGCATACTATTATTTGGTGGCATTGGGATTATCGTTTATATCTTCAGTTCAATTTTATTTGGTGACGTGCCAATACCTGCTGTTTTGGTGTTTTATAATCCAGGCAAGCGATAAATTTGCAGTTGGTCTTTTGTTAACGGCGTTGATTTTGATATTTGTACCCAGTAAGTACATAGTTCTACTTATGTTTTTGGAGATATTTACAAGATATTCTCCCACAAGGAGAGCAAGCACCGAGAGATGGATGAGGAGATTGAGAGAATGGTGGTTCAGCATACCAGCTGCTCCTGTAATTTTGGAAAGGGAAAGTGAAGAGAGAAAGAAGAAGTGATGTGTACATTTTTATGCAAGTATATATGTTGTGTTTTTTGTACCACAGACATACATCTATGAAGTGTAAATCTCAATTATCAACCGAAAGCGGAAACTAATGGCATTGGTATAGGAAAATCAATAATTTGTACAGGAGAATATGCCTTATTAGTTGTAATGTGATGATTGTCTGTGACTGTTATTGTCATTGTAAAAATTTCAATTCAATCTCTGATTCAGGCATGCAACATGTGTAATTTCTAATGCAAATTTTACGAATTATAAGTCAAGCTAGTCAAGGGATTCGTGAGACATTTGATAACTTATTTCTTCATCATCAAACGGCAAGCCGCAATTATATATGATCGAAAACAGCCGTTTTAACTAAAGAAAGGATAAAGTGTAGTGTGAGGGAACCCTGTGAGAATAACTTCAGTATGCATTCTTAACTTTGTTGTATATGCTGAGGATTCGTAAAAACAATGTTCAAATTGATTGTGAATAAATCTCTTGTGGAAATGACTGTCAAGGATTACGTAAACTTGGAAAGTTTGTAAATGTTCCAAAACTATAGGAAACTTGGTATAACGAATAGTTTAATTTTGGGAAAAATAAAAATACGTGACGTTGAGAGAGGACCATCAGAAGTTTACCAATTCGTTATTGCTCGATCACAGGTGCTGACTGCTGAGCTATGGGTTTTATATCAAGGTCTTGTCGTGGCTTGGAACTATGGAGTTTGTTAGTAGCTCGTGGAAGTTGATAGTTTGTGTGTTGTGCAGGTGTTGAATAATTATGTGGAGGTGACTAACGAGTATTCTCCTATAGTAAGGTCGATCAAGGATCTTGTGCACAGGAATTGACACATTACTATTAACTATATTTATAGAGTGGTGAATTTTGCTGGTGATTACCTTGCGAATTACGTCTTCGACCTCTCCATTGGTCTTCACAATTTCATTAGTCTTCCAGCTGGTGTTACTCCGCTTTTGCTTGTGTCACTCCGCTTTTGCTTCATGATATGTGTGGGGTTGATTATCCCCAATTAGTGTTTTCTTAGCTCTGTTTAAGAGCCTCTTTGTACCAAAAAAAAAAGAGAGAGGACCATCAGATTTCTCAGACTAATTTCTACTCTGCTGAGAACAATGGCCGTTCTTTCACAACCACAAACAAGAAAGTGGACAAACAAAGTTGACAAGTTTTGCAGCCGCATCCGTCATATCTATCCTTTGACCTGGTGAATCCATGCAACAATCCGATGCCAAATGCACGATGCTTAGTGGACAAACCATTTTGGCAGAGAAAGCTCTCTCTTCTCGTAGCAAGTTCGCATCAACAACTGTCAATCCATGAGATAATGATTCGTTTTCCCAGTTCTTTAAACTCATTTCTCGAGTAAATATTTCATCTTTCTCGTGAAAGCTTCTGTTTTAGACAGATTTTGAGTGCAAAGAAAAAAAGAAAACCTATCTAAAACAATAAATTTATTTTGTGGGGAAATCAGGGTATCTCACTAGGTCGTTGTATGCGATACTTTTAAGATCTGAGAGGAGGTAAGGAGAATGGAGGGATGCTGATGACAGTGAGAGGTATGAATCTGGAGAATAGGTCTCTTAAAGTGAGCTTTTAACTTGCAAAACAATGGAAATGAGGTTAGAGATGAAGCCGAGATGCCCCGGCGTTCACACTCCGACGCTTAAGTCAGCAACTCAAGCTTTCCTATGGTGATGAGAGCTTGCCAGTCCTCTAAAATCATGATTTAAGGTTGAATAAGGGTTTTTGTGGAGTGTGTATGATCATGAATGATGAAAATAAACTTGGATGCTTTTATATATCTAGTACCCCGGCTACCACGTGGCGTATTTCCAATGGTTCTTGGTTGTCCTTTTACCTTTTTATTATTTTGGGCCATTTGAAGAGCATGCTTGGGGCGCAAGAAGGCATTTCATGGCGTACTTTATCCTTTTGGATACGTGGCGTAGGCTGGGAAGTGGTCCAAGGTACCTCAACAAAGGTTGTCTGGTAAGGTGGCTGAGAACCATTGTCCTAAGGGCAGCGTCCTTCACTTTTTGGCCGACTGTCACCACTTTTTCGACATGATATTATGACATCTGATTTTCAAAAAATTGAATATTCTCTTTTTAGGCGATAGAGACGTTTCTCGTGACCAACATTTTAGATACTTTTCTTTGATTGCTTCGCATATGGTTTGTTGCGAACCCCGGGGTACCGAGTTATAGGGGGTAGGTCGGGTACTCCGGGTACCGAGTTTTATGGGGTAGGCGGGTACTCCGGGTACCGAGTTACAGAGGGTAGGTTAGGTACCCAGGATACAGAGTTTTATGGGGTATACCAAATACCCCAGGTACCGAGTTTTATGGGGTAAATCGGGTACCCCAAATACTGAGTTATAGGGGGTAGGTCGAGTACCCTAGGTACTGAATTTTAAGGGTAGGTCGGGTACCCTGTGAACGTATAGTGATCGTCATGGTGCCTCATCAACACGTGGCGTTCCACTATAATGTTTTCTGTTTTTCCCCAAACAGCTTCCATTAATAAAATACTAGAACTATAAACATTGCATCTAGATGAAACATTCCTTCTAGATCTGATCCATACTCTGCAATTTTTAATTTCAATTTCTTGTAAAGATATCTCTTTACGAAATAAATTGTAACTGACCAAAACTTTGGGCGAAATTTGAACTTATGCTTGTAATAAAACTTTGAGTGAAATTTGAAGTTATACTTGAAACACTACCTGGAGCTATATAACCAATTATAGATATTGTCATGGTTTGTGTCACTGAATCATCTCTTTCACCAAAGAGTTTCGAAATGCCAAAGTCACTCACATATGCCACCATATTTTCATCCAAGAGAATGTTGTTAGGCTTTAAATCACAGTTAATCATAGGTGTTGAAAGATCACGATGGAGATATTCAAGAGTCAACCCCACATCTGTCATCATATTTAATCTCTCAAGGATATCTAGAAAAAAAGTTGTGAGAGTACAACAATTTCTTTAGACTACCATCGGGCATGAACTCAAGTACCGATGCTGTAAAATCTAGATTAAAACAACTACTAAGGATCGTTATGATACTTTCAGAATCAAAACTCCTAGCTACTCTCTCCAATTGTAGATTAAAAACTTTATTGTAACATTAGTCCCATTAGAAGGTGTTTTCTTTATATACTGATCAGAAACCACTTGTACCATGCAACTGGCATTCTTAATCCGTCAATAGCCTATTGAATATCTAGATAGGATACTCTTCTCCATGTTATGAGAGACAATGAATCTTTTTTATTAAGATTTTTTATCTTTTTATTTTGACGTCTTATAAAGAGGATAATGACGAGCACTATTAGTACAATGGATATTATCGAAGCCAAAACATATTTCAGGAGAGGTGGAGTAGCTTTCTTTTGATCTTTTATTGTTACTTTCTTTGCAATGTGGCATTTAGAGTCTTGGTGGACCACAAAGTGCATAATTCCAAATAAATGATTGAGCTGAGAAATTTTTACATAGCCCATTGTTAGAAATTTCTACTTCTAGTTTATTGTGAGACACATAAAGTAGTTTGAGATTTAAAAGTGTCTCCAATGACTTAGGAATTTCTCTAAAGAGATTGTTACTACAGACATCCAAGAACTCCAAACTTGTCGAATTGTCAAATGATTCAAGGATATGACCTTTAAATTAATTACTGGCGAATAACATATTTTGTAATTTCTTGAGGCCACTAATGATTATTGGAATAACACTTGATAAATAATTCCTCGATGAATCTAAAGCTACCAAGGCTTTAAAATTTAGTATATTTAAAGAGAGAGAATCACTTAACTGAATTTGACATGTCTATTGCAGGAAGTGCTCAAGACTCCATAAAGATGATATAATACCATAACTGAAGTTATTGGAGCCTAAGTTGAGTTCTCTTAGAGATATTAAACTTAGAAAGCATGGTGGTATCTGACTTGAGAGCGTATTATCACTTAACATTAATCCATTCAACGCTTCTAAGTGGCAAAGATCATAGGGAATGGAACCTTGCAAATTATTACCATCAAGGGCGATACCTTGTAGCTGTTTCAATATTCCCACTGATAATGGAATAATTCCATCCAAGTCATTGTATACGAGATTGAAAATTATTAGTCTATTTAAATTATCAATTTGTGGAAGAATATTGCCCTTGAGATCACACTCATGTGCCTTAAAAATACTAAAGTGAAGTAGATAAATTCCTAATTAATGGTGGAAGGATGCCACGTAACATATTAGAACCAAATTGTAAAGTTTTTAGATTTTTGCAATTAGTCAAAGAAGAGAGCAAGCTATACTATGAGTCAATCGTTAACTAATTATAACAAAGATCGAGCCTTCTGAGGTGTCTCCTGTCAATTAATCAAATATTACTTGAATGCAGAGCATATAGTTACTCTGTAATCAGCAGCAACAGATTAGTTCCTGAGCTGATATGGCAGAATTAGTTACTTGATTTAGCTTGTATCAAGCAAAGCACACGTGTGCATAACAAATTTAATAACTTGTAGATTTTAGTACTATAAATATGTAATATATTTTCATTTTGATTTAGCTAATGGAGAATCTGCTACAAGTTTCTTCTAAACATTTTCTCTTATTTTCTTGCTTGCTAAACACTATTACTCAATATTCAAACATGGTATCAGAGTTTGCAATGCCAAGCATTAATTAAAACAGTCCTTCTTATAGCTTCATTAGTCCTATTAAACATTATCAAAATAATTTTATTTTGTGGCGTACATAAGTTTTGGCATCAATTAAAGGAAATGGCTTAGAAGGTTTCATTAACGAAGATCGTAAGTGTCCTGAACAATTTCTTTCTTTTGAGAAAACCTAGAGTTAAAAATTCATCTGGAAATAGATTTAGATCAATGAATCCAGAGTTCACAACTTGGATCAAGACTAATTGACTCTCTTAAGCTAGATGATGTCATTAATTCAGTAGAATATGCTTTTAACTAGGATCGATTGTGCAACCTCAAAATAGGTTTGGGAATCACTTACCAGTATGTTTATCTCTCGATCTCAAACTGGAGTTCAAACTCTTAGAATGTAGATCCAAACTATTAAGAAAGGATCACTGAATTTGCTGATTACTTTACTAAGATCAAACATATAGCAAATACGTTATTTTAACTAGAAAGGCAAATAAGTTGAATGATTTTGTCATGCATGTTTTAATTGGACTTGATTCTTCAAATTATGAGACTACTGCTTTAAAATTTTAATGGAGGTTTTAAACTTAATCAATGCCAGCATGATGGAGGAAGGTCTTTTATGTTAACATAAATTATTCTTTATTGATTTTGATGATAACAAACTTAATTAAAATTGATTAAATCGTTTTAAAAAGCTCAACATAACCTTCATCTATTTTGGCAAGTTTCATAAAGCATTTTTATGAAGATTTGGTGTCAAAACAGTTTTCTAGCAAAAAATAGCTTTTATGGAAAACGGCGAACCGATTGAGATAAAGCGGCCGATATTAACCAAGTGAAGTATAAAAAGCTAACCGACATTGATAAACGGCTCACCGATATCAACCAAGAGCCTGGACATAAACGGTGATCCGATATTTTGTTAACGGCTCGTGAAGATGGACACTAAGACAACAAAATTGAAGATTGGTCTCGGACACTAACGGCGATCCGACTTCTTGTTAACTGGCCGACACAACAATTGAAGATTGGTCTCGAGACTAACGGCGATCCGACATCTAGATAAGGCGATCCGACAATTTGAAAAATATTGCGATCCGATATCAGATGATAACGGCTAGTTTTCAGCTGCAACTATAAATAAGCTCATTCAAATCCAAACAAAGGTTGATCACAACACGACCATTGAGCTTATATCTGAGAATACAATCTTCATAGAGCTTGAAACACATTCTCTTTTCATCTATTCACACATTGGGCATTGATTTGTAATCTTAGATATTGTGTGAGAGAAAAACAAATTTGTAATTTTTACTTTGAGTGATTGTAAGTGTTGGGATACACTTGGGTTAAGAGATTGGGGATAATCTCTTGTTGTAAAGGTCCATTGACACCTTGGAAGTCAAGTGTAAGCATTTGAAGCCTTGGAGGCTTGCTTAGTGAAATCCTCAAGCCCGGAAAGCTTGGAGGCGTGGACGTAGGCGAGGTTGGCCGAACCACGTAAAAATCTCGTGTTTGAATCTCTCTTCCCTTATCTTTTTATATTGTGATCATCTTAATTATTATTGCTTTGAATTTGTGTTAAAATTGCATTAAGTTTTTCTTTAATATTGAATAATTTCTTAGAATCCCAATTCACCCCCCCTCTTGGGTTGCTTACTTGTATTTCATTTTAATGGCCCAGACTAAGGGTTTGGGCCTAATTTTGACAACATTTGTCCACTAAGGAGTTTTGGTTTAAGGAAATATGGTGCACCTTAATCACACTTTGGTGCTCTTTCTGCGTACTACTCCTTAGTCCTGGTTCATCTCTTTTTGTATATGTTATTGGGAATGGTCTTAATTGCTTTATTGTTTCTACTTCCTCCAACTCCAACTCTAACTCCTGAACTTGTTGAAGCTATTTCTTGGTAAATTGACAGTGGAGCCATAAATCAGATCACCAATGATTTAAATAATCTTCTTCTTTCAAGCTTATATTGATTATGCAAATTATTTGTTGGTAATGGACATGCATTATATATTAAACATATTGGATCAGTTATGCTTGACACTAATACTTCTAACTCTTTATTTCTTAATCATGTCTTATATGTCCCACATATTACCAAAAACTTGCTCAATGTTTCCAAACTTCTAGCTGATAATCATGTTATTATTTGAATTTTGTGGCAATCTATGCTTTATCAAAGCTAGGAGCACAAGGATTACCTTACTTGAAAGAGTTGCTAAAGATGGCTTATAAAGAGTTCAAAATCTCTCATCCTAGTTCACTGCAGTAAATTCAGCTTTCCTTAGTCATGTTCTTTTAAATAAACCTGAGTTACTTTTTGCCTCCTGTTTTGTTTCTCCTTCTAAAGGTTCAGTTATTGTCAACTCTTCTAAATAAAATAAAAGGCTATGTTTGTTTGTTTCTACAATGAAGTCAGTTGATGTTAATCTTTTTCGTAGAAGGTTAGGCTATCCAGTAGTTTATACTCTTAAAACTGTACTCTAATCTCATAATGACTTTAATGGTTTCAATAAAGTTTGATAATTTGCATTTCTGTAGTGCATGACAATTTAGCAAATATCATATATTGCATTTTGACTCAGTTAAAACTAAAACAATAGCACATTCACAACTGATCTATGCAAATCTTTAGGGACTTTCCCACATTTCTTCCATATAAGGTTACACCTACTATCCGTGCATCATAAATGACTTTATTAGATTCATTTAAATATTTCCACTAACTACTAAGTCTGATGCCCTTGAAGTATTCTATATTTTTAAAGACTTTATTAGGAAACATTTGTAACTCTATATCGAAGCAGTTTAAACAGATTAGAGAGGGGAATTAAGAACTTTTTTTCTTTACTTACTGCATTAGGCATCCATTTTAGGCACCTTGTCCTCATATCCGTCATCAAAATGGAAAACAATCAAAGAAAACATAGACATATAGTTGAAATTAGTCTAACCCTACTAGCACAAGCACATTTGCCTTTAAGATTCTAGTAAAATGCATTTCATGTTGTCGTCTTCTTAATAAATAGACGTCATACTCCAGTTTTGAACAACATTTCTCCTTTTCAAAAGATATTCCACTAAAAACCAAACTCTTCAATGTTAGAACCTTTGGTTGTGCTTGTTATCCTTCTCTTAAACCATATAACAGACATAAGTTTGATTTTAGAACTGACATATGTGTTTTCATTGGTTACAGCCCTCATTATAAAGGATATCATTGTCTTCATTCTTCAGGGAAAACTTAGATTTTAAATCATGTTACTTTTGATGAATTTTCTTTTCTTTATGTTCTTCTATTTAGTTCAAAAAAGTTGTCAATCCATTTCAACCAGTGAGTTTATTTTTTAGTATTTTCCTTCTTCTATGTCTTCTTTTATTAAATTACAAGCCCTTGGGCAACACTCCGAGCAACCATCTCTAATGCTTCTCTTTCTTCACCACATACAAATTCTTCTCAACCTAATACAGTTACTCTCTCTTCCTCACATTTAGTTCATAACCATTCACTTTATTCAACTCTACATATTACTCCACCTTCACTACCACATGCATTACTTTCACCTCCAGCAATTAGCCATCCTATGATCACTAGGCCTAAAGTAGGCATTTATAAGCTCAAATTCTACTTATTAGCCTTGCTTGCTCAACCTTCGAAACCTACCTCTGTTTCTCAAGCACTCTCTAATTCAATGTGGTTCAAAACAATGCAAGAAGAGTTTCAAGCTCTTCAAACTAATCAAACATAGGATTTAATCTTGCATGATGTTCGTGTCAAAATAGTAGGAAATTGTAACACCCTAAATTCAAGAAGTGCGGTGCACGAGATGAAAGAGGTTACTTACAAATCCAAATCCTTCCGCCAAAAATCTCAAACTGAAATACCTTAAATTTTATTCAAATAAAATCACGAAACTATATGTCTAATACTAAATAATCTCTCTCGAAGACATAAATATAACAAAAGTCTCAAAACTCCCAAATTACAAGTTCATATAATAAATAAACTAAAAAAAATGAGTTTATCCTTCTTTTATTCAACTAGCAAAAGGAAACAAAACATCTCTAACTCCACTGATAAGCACACCTCTCAACAAGGTATTTAATCTGTAAAAAGTAATGACGAGGGGTGAGTCGTTAACTCAGTAAGTAAAACTATTCCCAACACACTAGGCTTATCGATACTAAAAATATTGCAAGCCTTCTTTTTAGTAAACATATATTATAATTCATAAATTTCATAAAACAATATATGTTACAATAAGATGACATAAATTCATAGTAATCTGGGATATCAAAAGCGTAGTTAATTATGAAAGTAAATCGTAGAACACATACACAAAAAGCAAAAGGTTAGCTCATGTCACATAGTGTCACTTATACTCCCGGTGACCCGGCCAGAAATAGAATCAGAATTAGAATTAGAATATCGTGTGAACACTCAAAACAAAAACTCAATACTAGTCCAGAACATATATATCGTATTATACGATCAGAATCGGAATCAGAATAACTATGGAGAATGGGCCAAAACATTCAAATTACTGTTTCATATGTAATGACTTGTACGTGGCACTTTGTACTATATGTGGCACTTCGCAGCACACTGGCCCTCGAGAGGTGGCCCCCATATAGTCTCAAGATGTGGCCCCAGTACAGTCATAAGTAATCTAAATTGTACATGGCACAAAACATTCGTATCAAATCCATAAATGTCCATAACAATAATTTAGGCTTGCAAAATATTTTATAGACAAAATCATAAAAGGTAATCATGTAACAAAATCAATTATATATTTAAAAGAATTTATAATATTTTGTTAAAAATTTAGATTTGAAAACATTTACAAAAACTAATTTTGTTATGAAAATCAATTAATCTTTTAAGTAGTATAAAAACACTAATAATAATAATAATAATAATAAGGGAAATTATCATTTGTATACCCTTAGTTTACTCCATTATCAAAAATACTACAACACTTTGAGGGTGTATCAATCGTCCACCCTAAGTTGACAAAATGTATTAGCCGACCACCAAACCGTTAGTTGCCGTTTAAATATGATAACGTCAGAAGGGTAATTTGGTCTTTTCATATGATACAAGTGATAATTTAAGGGTATACAAGTGATAAAAAGAGAATTTAAGGGTATATAAGTGATAATTTTTAAGGGTAAAATCGTCAATTCACTGTAATTCCGTTAACTTTCAAACGGCAATTAATGATTTGGTGGTCGGTTTATACATTTCGTCAACTTAGGGTGAACGATTGATACACTCTTAAAGTGTTGTAGTATTTTTGATAACAGAGCAAATATAGGGTATACGAATGATAATTTCCCTAATAATAATAATAATATCAAAATAAACATACATATCTAATAGATTAGGAATAAAGTCACTTACCTCAATAAAAGAATTGATCTAACACACTTCTAAGCCTCTAAGAGCCTCAAACATCTCCAATACCTTAAAAAAATACAAGATATAACTATTACGGACTTATTCTAAGAATCTAATTTTCTAATTCATACCAGCACAAGGTTGATTCTCATAATTTTAACTCTTAATCTAAAAATCGAAATGACATAATATTCTATAGAACTATTCTGGACATCCATGGGCACCTCATGTAAAATTTTTAAGAAGATCTGATATCAAAAACATTTTCAGAACTATTTGTATCTTAACAAATTTGAAATTATTTCACAATACCTTAACTGAACAGAACTGGCTCCGAAATTTTTATAAAATCATATACTAATCAGAAAATTATGAAATAAAAAATTTGGATACTAGACACATATATCAATCTCTTTTTAAAATTTCATAATTTTTTGTTTGGTACTGCAAATAATTTTGTGAATTTTGTCATTCTGCTAAAGTTGAAGTTTTACAGTGCAACAGTATCTGTTTCTAAAATACATATAAAATTGAAAACGAAGTCAAATCTCATGAAACAAAATTTATTCAATAAGCCCTATATGCCTATTATTCAAAAAGATAAGTTTCTTAAGAAGAATCATTTAAAAAATATATGTTTAATTTCGAGATACTCATGCTGTCCAGAATTGTCCAGTGTGCTTATTGCATCAAGGATTGATTAACAAGACTCAACAATAAATCAAAGCCTTAAACACAACTTAAACACATACTAAATCGTGTATTATGATATATAACAATATAAAATCATACCAATTAAAACCCTAAATAGAGTGGTAGGAAAACTTATGGAGAATAAGGAGAGTAAACTTACCAACCGCTATGATTCTCTCCCAAACAAAGGTTTGAATCCTAGAGTATAGGTAAGAGAGTAATGAGTAGCAAAGAAAATAGAAGAAAACGTTGTGAACTTAAGGTTATGGAAGGGGGAAAAGTATGAATTTATAGGGAGTCGTAAGAAACCCTATTAAATGTGGAAAAATAAGCCTTTTCCAAAATTACCCCATAACAATCCTATTTATAAGGGCAATAATGCCATTTACAAATTCTAATAAAGAAAAATTTTCTATAATTTAAAATCATGGAAATTTTGGCGTTATAGAAATAAATGGGTTTTCAGACTTAAGTATAACTAGATGGATCCATCTAAAGATACAAAGTTAAGCTTGTTGTAAAACTTGTTGTAAACGCGTTTCACTAGACAAATGTGGTTGATTAATTTGAAAATCTTCGTCCAAAGTCAAAGCCTCTACAATTAGAATTATTTTGAGTTTGGCAGTGATGAATCACTAGGTGCTTAGATTGGTGGATGTCAATAATGTTTTTCTATATATATATAGCTTTGTAGATTCTAGTAAATCTCAACATATTTGCAAGTTAAAGAATGCCTTTTATGGCTTAAAATAAGCACCTAGATATTGGTTTGATAGGTTCAAGACTACTATGCTTCTCATTGGCATTTTCAAAACTCTAAATCAGATAACTCGCTTTTCTTCAAATGGGACAGAGGTCACTTGTTTCTGGTTTTGGTGTATGTTGATGATATTATCATAAGTGGATCTCGTTCCCTTATAGTTTAGCATGTCATTCATGATATACACCACATATTTGCTTTAAAGGACTTGGTAGTCACAAAGTCTCAAAATAGGGTTCATCTGTCACAAGCCAAATATATTGCTGACATTTTAACAAAGCATAACACGGCTAGCTGCAATCTAGTGCCTATACCTATGTCAACTTGTCATTATCTTACCAAAGACTATAGTGATAAAATTGATCATGCATCTCAATACAAAAGTATCATTGGAGCCTTGCAATATGTCACGACGCCTACGACAGCCTTCTCAGTTAATAAATTGGGTTAGTTTTTGTCATAATTAAGGACTCATCACCGGGAAGCATGTAAAAGACTGTTGAGATATTTAAAGGTACCTTACATTTTATACTGCATTTCTATAATTGTGGAGCTATGCAGTTAAACTATTTTATAGACTCTGATTGGACTTGTGATAAAGTGTTAGGAAGTTAGTGGCTGGTTTTGCTATTTATCTAGGTGCCAGTTTAGTTTCATGGTCATCCAAGAAGCAGTCAGTGGTCTCTCGGTCAAGTACAGGGGCAGAATATAGAGCTTCAGCTCATGCTGCATCAAAGGTGATTTTGATACAGTCTTTGATTGATGAATTGCACATTCAACTTAGCACCATGCCTATAATGTGGTGTGACAATCAACGAGCGATTGCCTTAGCATATAATCTTGTTTATCATGCTAAAATCAAGCCTATTGAGCTTGAAATCCATTTTATTTGAGACAAAGTTGCAACCTAGAAAATACAAGTTTGTTTTATACCAAGAGAAGATCAAATAGCTGATGTGTTAACTAAAGCGCTCACTTTTAAAGTTCCATTACTTACGTAGCAATCTGAATGTTCATCTTGAAAGTTTTAGCTTGAGGGAAGCTTTCGGTGAATCAAATATCACTTGAATGTAGAGCATACAGTTACTGTGCAATAAACAGCAATAGATTAGAGAATTAGTTGCTTGATTTAGCTTTTATTAAGCAAAGCACATTGCATGCATAACAAATTTAATAGTTTGTAGATTTCAATACTGTAAATATGTAATATGTTCTGATTTTGAGTTAGGTAAATGAGAATCTAGTACAAGCTTCGTTTAAACATTTTCTCTTTTTTTTTTTTTGTATTTTCTTGCTTGCCAAACACTATTACTCAATATGCAAACATCTCAAGTTGCCAAAGTGTTTGGAACAGGCCAGAGAATGAGTTGAAGCTCAAGCCTAAGGAAATGAGTTTAGAATCATTAGTAATGGAGTTGAGAATTGTTCCGACAAGCTGATTTTCTCATATTAAAAAACTCTCTATGTTTGGAAGCGTGTGGCCCAAAATCTGATTGCCGAGTAGATTCATGGTTTTTACGGTTGAAATATTGAAATCCCGGTGGAATCGGACCACTTAAGTAATTGGTATCAATAGCTAGAAAATCCAGACTTTTTAGATTGCCAATCTCGTTTGGAATTTCACCTGCCAATGTGCAAACGTTAAATGGAGACTTATAACGCTTTTCCATTTTTGACTTGGATTGAAAGTGTCGAAAATGAGCCGATTGAATGAAGCGGAATATTGTCAAATTACGGCCTTGATGAAAAGTTTTGACACCCATTTAGCATGTCGTGGAAGATTTAAAAGTGATTTTTAGATATGAACATTTGATTTTAAACCTTTTTTTTTTAAAATCACTTACTTAAGTGGGTTGGCATTTGATTTTTTTTTTAAACAATTAGGTATTTGTTAAATTTTATCTTTAATTACTTCGTGTATGATAACTTTATTTTACAGCAAACTTTGAAACAGTAAAATAACATTTTTCAAATTAAAAGAAAATTTAAAATTATTCAATTAGGAAATAAAGACCATTATCATAATGATTTTTCTTATTCACATTCACTTATTTATGCTATTTCTTCTCCACCTAATTTAGCTATCAATTATTTTGATATAACAAAAAAAGAAATAAAATTAATAAAGTACAATAATATATTTTTAATAATTAAGAGTTTGTAACTCTATCATCATTCATAATAATTATCTTAAAAACTACATCATTATAAAACTACTAGCAATTAACCTCTTTTGCTCTATTTGGGAAAATTTTTAATCGTAGCAAATTTGTGGTTTTATTAGGACCATTTTGGAATTCACAATCGGGTATTGAAAAATAAAACTGAGATTCAAATAATAATAAGTGGAACGTACCTTGTAGGTTGTTATCACTAAGATCCAGATGTACAAGCTTACTCAAGTTTCCAATCTTTGAAGGAATATCTCCGTAAAAATGATTGACCCATAAATCCAACTCCTGCAGTTTGGATAAATCGAAGACTTGGGAGGAGACTTATGAATCTGTTAATGCAAAGATTCAACTTTTGGAGATTTAGATAAAACTCCAATCCATGATGGAAAGTTTCCAATCAATTCATTGTTTGTGAAACTAATTAATCTGAGTCAGTGTAGCCATCCTAATTTAAACTTAACGTAAATTATTATGACTAATATTAGGGAATAAGAAACTTCCCAAGTGTGGGAGAATGATACCTTAGTGACCAATACAAGAAAGATTTAAGGCAATAACTCTACGATGGCGTGCACCGCAAAAAATACGAACCCAATACATGCCTGATAAAATATGGACCAATTATGATTTAAAACATTATGACGATCAATAGTATAGGCTTTGAATGCAAGAAGAGCAGATTGATCTACTGTAATGTTTGTTACACCCGCAGCGAAGCTCGCTGTGAACCATTGTAACAACAACATAGGAACAAGGTAGAATAATAAGCGCATGTTGGTTCTCATAGATGCAGCAAACTAAGTGCTAAATGAGATGGAAATAATTTTTAAAGTGAAGGAAAACAGCATACGCACTTAAATATAGAAGAGACTCGCGATGGTCTTCAAAAGCGAAATAGGTAAGATTTTAAAGGCGGAGTACAAAACATTCAGTAATTATACTCACTCAATTTTCAAACACCCATCCCATCGAAACTTCAGTTTCTATGTTGATTAATCTTTGTAGACTTTTGGCGCATGAATTGTTTGCAGTTTCATTACAGATTTCTCATTTTCTTGAGCATTAATTAGCTGTTTTGAAATTGATTTTAAGTTATTTTCGTCAATAGTGAATTGCATTAAGCATACTTTAACAAATATAAAAAAATTGTTAAAATCTATAGTGCTTAAAGTAAGTTCTAGAGCGTAAATAACTCTACCCTAATATTATTTCGGTTAATCATTAATTAAAGTTATAGCATCTTTATAGATATTTATTATTATCGTTAAATATTACTTGAAATTATTTCTTTAAAAAAAAAGTATGAAAAGTTTAAGCCCTTAGAAGATTAATATATATACATTTATAATATGATTAATGTTAAGGATCCAAATATTTAAGGGTGCGTTTGTGATTGAGGTGCTGTAATTTTTAAGTTACAGCTGCTGTGGAAAAAAATTGTAATTATGAAACAAAAGTTAATAATATGTGATAAATATAAATTTTAAATAATAATTTTGACAAAATTATTAAAGATATAATAGATTTTCTATTATACAAGTGAAAAATCATATCAGCATACCTTCTAAGATACAGTAGCTAGTGTTTACTACACACTTTAGTGCTGTAACTTTTAAGTTATAACTGCACCAACTTCAATCCCAAACGCACCCTAAGTCTCAACTTAAAACTCAAATGATTAAATATTGGGATACTCAGCCTTAAAATTAATGTTTGTTTATAAGTAGTCTCTCATTTTTATTGATTTTCATTTGAGAATGACTTTATTTATTTTAAAAGGTAAAGTTTAGGTAAAATTAAAATCATTTTTTTTTTAAACTTAAAATCAATTTTTTAGTCCCTACCTCTTTAATGTTTTAAATCAATAAAGTTCCACGGTTTGAGGATGACATTTTAGGATGACTTATAGGAGTATTACGAATCACTTACAACGCATACGCTAGCTTGTCAATCACACTTAAATTCAACGCACAGAGTATGTATAATTCTAACGACGATGAAGACAATCTTGACTTACTTGTAAGTTGTAACCCCACATTTCGCTCTCATGCTTTTTTCTTTTCAGTTCTAAATTTTCTCCATTTTTGGGGCCCTGCTATAAATGTCTCCACAAAATTTCAACAATATATGGTATAACACAAATTGATGATTGAAGTTGATTTTCTGTTTGGTTGATAAGAAAGTGATGAGAAAGTTATTTAGATCTAAATCTAAGATATTTTCATAACTAAAATGAGCTACAAAGCTGGTAGTTATACAAGGAGTTACTTGCTAAACTGTTTAGTATTGAGATTTAATTACAACTTAAAAGTTATAATAATAAAATATTTAGTATATAATAACTATCGTGGTTTGAAAATTTAATTTGATTCCACAATTATATGATGAAAATTTTATAATACTTTTATATTATTTTTGTTTAAATTATTATTTAAAAGTTATATTTACTATTCATCATCAAATTTTATTATATAGTTGCATTTTTTTCACAATATCTATCTTTTAAAAACTACACTTTAATACTAAACAAAACCTAAATAATATAATATAATATCTAAGCTAACGAACTTTACACACTATTTACAAAGTCAACAAATTGCCGCTGATGAGCTAAAAATATCTTCCAACCGACTTGATAGATAATCAGCACACATTAGTAGCTAATGAGCTTCATTAATATTCCTTTCAAGCATAACGGCAGAAATGGTTGAAATATGAGTATGACTCGCTTAGTAAGGTCCTGTTTGAGATTAAATTGGGTGCTCGTAGTTTAAAAGGTATACCACTAAAGTGTTTGGTAAATACTAACTGTTCTAACTTGAAAGTTAAGTTGATTTGATTTTACACTTTTATGATGAAAAATTCATTATATCTTTTCTAATTTTATAAAAATTATATTTACCACATACTATTAATTTTTATTTTATAATTACATCATTTTTCCAACAACAGCTTAACACTTCAATACCAAACACAACTTAAGTACATTAGTTTCCTACTCATGTGTTGGTATGTATCATGTATCTCATGTGACGTGTGAAGAAACGATACTGGATGTCGTTCTAGTATACAATCTTGAAATCTCAAGGAATGAGGCTCTCACAAAAGAAAAAAACATCTCAATTGAGAAAATAGTAAATATTATTGATGAGAAGTTTAAAAGTGTTATCACAAACTACGAATAGCAAGCCTATATAAATTAGTAAATAACCTAATCTTAATTCTTCTCGAATAAGAGAAATAATTTAAAATCTTTATTAGATTGAAATTACAAATACAACTCAAATAAAATTAATAAAACAAGATAAATTCTAATAAATTACTAAATACTAAATTTTCTCAAAATCTAAATTTCCTAATTTATTATACCTTATATGCTTCTTGCATCATGATGTCACCTTTCAGCACATTGTTTTTAACAAAGTGTACATCCATTTTAATATGTTTGGTCTTTGCAATGGAAGACCGAATTCTTGGCTAAGGCAGCAGCACTCTGACTGTCACACCAGTGCATAGGACTGGAAGTTTGATGAGATAACAGAGCTCATCCAATAAGGATTGCAGTCATGTACTAGGTTTTGCAACCACTAATGCTTGCTTTCAAGATGACGAAGAGATAAGGTTATTGCCGAGGTATATGCAACGGGCTCCATTAGTGGACATCCCGTCAGCCAAATCACAGGCCCAGTCTGCATTCGAGCAACCTGTATTTTCCAATCTTCCTTCTCTAGAAATATATAAACGAATGCCGGTTATAATGTTTTCCAGGTATCTTACCACTTTCTTGCTGGCTAACCAATGTTGCAAGGGGTAGGGGTTCCCAGGTGCTGGCTCAGCTTATCTTGACTGGTTAATGTCAGATATTGCCGACCACCTACAATGCCATACAGAGAACCGCTGATAACCACTTTTTACAGAGTACTCCTTTTTTTTGTCAAAATTCCATAACACTTCATCTTCTTCTTTCCCGCTTGGTAGCAAAATTTTAAGAACAGCTTCAATATCTTCTTTCATAAAGTGTTTCTCTAGCTTGTCAACTCTCCACCTGTTTTCCGAGTCAATCAATTCAACCACTACAGTCTCATGAGGAAGAGTTTTAGGAGAAATTGGTTGGAACGTGACTGGTCTTGGGATCCAATTATCTTTGTATACTAGAACTTTCTTCCCATCTCCTATTCTCCATCTCACCCCTTTCTTAATTACTTGACTTCCCCATAAGATGCTTCTCCAAATGAAAGAGGGGTTAGAGCCTACCTTTGCATGCCAAAATGTAGAGTTTTTGTAGTATCTGGCTTTCATTACCCTTGCCATTAAAGAAATGGGATACCGAATTAATCTTTAACCTTGCCATTAAAGAAGCTAGTGAGGTCCCTGAACCCCAACCCTCCTCTACTCTTTGCTTTGCTCATGCTGTCCCACCTCGCCCAGTGAATCTCGTGCTTGTCCTTCTTGGATCCCCACCAGAACCTTGTAATTTCTTTTTGGATGTCTTCATATAAGCCTTTGGGAAGCTTGAACACACTCATGGCGTAAGCTGGAATTTCAAATATTATTTGGCCTTTCTAGCTATTAAAACCGTGTCTCTAGAATACATCATCCCTCATATGGAATCTCAAGTTTTCTGAAAAAAAAATTTAAAAAAAGAAAAAGAAAAAAATGTGTTAGGCAGTATGATGTTAAGCGAAAAGCATGACCATTTAGAATGGTTTGCTTACATGTGATTATTTATTAATTATACGGTTCTAGTGATTGATAAGATAGATAGACGTGTTGCACTTTTAAAAATACAACAAATGCAGGCCAAAGTATAATTGGTTTGGTTTGGTTAAGCAAAAGTGGTGATCAGCTTCTCTCTCTATACATTAGAGCAGCGGCAGCATTATTTTGTTAATTATAACAGATAGAGTCCCCTTCAGCAACAAGTTCAAGGCATATCGACGCCCCTGATTTAATGTTTAGAAACTAACATTCAATGAAGTTTACACATAAACGAAAAGGAATCAACACAAGTGATGAGAAAAACTCAAGAAACACAACAATAGCAGTCACGAGGAAGTAATTAATTTTATACGTGTCGAAGTGACGTGTGTCAATTTCTTTTGTACATGGTAAAATAAAATAAACCGAAAAACTGTCCTCTCGTGAATTTTCTTAGAACAGACATTTATATTGCTGAACAACAAACGTAGATCTGTTAATAAGGAGTCCTAACAACCAACTTATAATTTCGTCCAGTGGGTCAACAAAGTAAACTCTACAGGCATGAAACTAACTTTCACACTGTCTTTACGTTTCTAAGACTTACATCTGCTTCCTGTCTTATTTACTTAATGGACCTATTTAATTGAAAACTTTACAAAACACCGTTAATCTAATTATTCTTCAATAAGCAGCATCACTTGTTTTCTCAAACGATTAACTTAATATCTTTTGGTTATCGATCGTGTAATACATCAGCATGCAATCATTGTATATTCTAGTTTGAGCAATGTTGTGTAAAATTTTAATATACTTGCAAGCTCACGAATTTAGAAATAGAATAAAATCGACCCAGGATTGTTATAAATTGAAATGTCTAATTTAAATGTAAAATTAATATTAATCCTAACGTAGTTGAGCAAATTGAGTTTTAAGAGAAATTAAACTAATTAAACTAAGAAAGTAATTAAAACAAAGGAGAATTCAATAAGATAAAAATTACCAAGTTTCAGAATCTACCACTATTCAATTAGTAATTATTAATTAATCCCCAATTTTAAAGTGACAACTCGAAATCAATTTATGTCATCTCATGGATATAACAATTAAACCCAATTAAAATTAATTTTGTGTAGGTTCTTTTTATGCTTAATAGTATGATATCTAAGCATCTTATTTAAACATATTGAATAACAAAGAGTTAAAGTTTTTTTAAGCACTCTGTGTAAACAATTTAATGAAAGATACATAATAAAAATATTCATATATAGAATTTATAGATTCAAGCATAAATTTAGTTAAATACTAATCCTAACAATCAATAATGCATAACAGAATTGGTGAAATTTTTTAATTATATTCAACTAATCATGTGAAATAAGAACCATAAATATTAAAGAACATATATAGGAAATTAATTAAATAAAAAAATTATTTTATTAAATATGGTTTCATCTTTAATCTCAATATAAAAAAATTAGTTAGACATACTTAAATAAAGAGCAACAAATAAAATAAAATCAGTCATGGAAAACGGAACTGCTGCTGCTGCCACTCCCGCCTTCTCTCCGAATGCCTCCTCTCCCTTTACGCGGTCGTGGCTTGCCTTTATATAATGTGCAACTTGGCTAGAATCTTCTCAAATTATGATTGCTAGGAAACCGCCTCTCATAAGCTAAATATCCATGCCCACTCACCAAATTGTTTTTATATTTTTTCCCTGTTAAAATTTGAAAGCTAGCCACTCGTTTGACTTAAAAGCAAAAGGCAAATTAATAATGTCTTCTTTTAGTGTCTGGCACATGCATTTCAAATTGCCGAATAAAATTTTTCTTTAATTATTTTGAGCTCATGCGGAAGATTTTTCTTTAATTATTTTAATTCTTCAATTCTTTCCACTTATTGATCTTTTATCCACTTTCGGTTTCCCAATCTCCAATTACTTTCCTGTCTAATGCAATAATTTAATTAATTAAAAATAACATATAATAATAACTAACATTTATATAATTAAAGATAAAAAATGTATATATTATATGTTCATCAAGCAACAACACGTACTTTAACACAAAGTCAATCACGACTAATTTTAATTCAGTAATGTACCAGAGCTCTCTTAGCTTTAGTTAGCTTATAAAAATTGAATTCTATTTACGTTACATTTACTGATACAGAAAAACTAGGTGATGAAATACAAAAATGCGATGAAATGACTTAGAAACATTATTAATTCGAGATTTTAGCCGATACTGGTAAAGTTGTATGCATAAAAAAATGTGACACATGAAAATATGATGTGGTGGTTAGGCTATTTAAGCAAATTAAATCTAACTTCTGAAGTCATGTTGCTCAAAGGTAAAAGTGTACTTGGAAATGAGAGTTATATTATTAAATTATAATCTGAAGAGGTAATGGGGTATTGCGAAAATACTAATAGGTGATATTAATAAATATAAAATTCTCCAGGGAGAAAGTAGTAATCTCATTTTTTTGTGTTACAATAATTAGTATTATTCTAAATTAGTGTGTCATCTAATTGAAATGGTAAAATCTCTTATAAAAATAAAAATAAAAAGGTCTGAAGTTTGAAACTTGCTGGCACGGATGAGGAGAGATTAAATTATGGTTCTGATAAATGCTAATAAGAGTAAAAAGTATTCTTCTAAACAAAACGCGTCCACATTAAAAATTATTTATTTATTTAAACAAAAGCAAATATGAACTTTTTCTTGTTCGGTAACGTAGATAGAGAAATACATAAATCGGAAAACCACATTATTTTGAAACGTAAGTGCAACAAAGAAACCAAAGACTCAAGGCTTTTTAAGAAACTCCATAATGTAAGTGCTAAAAGCAGAGCACACAACTTTGAAACCTTGAAATCCAGCGGCCTCAGCCAAGGTTTTGAAATCTTGTTCAGTCATCTCTCTCCCACCTGTAGTATGAGCTAACATAATGCAGTCAGTGTGGATCACTTGTTTGGAAGCAAGGCTTGGGTCTGGGAGTACTGGAAGAATACATTCAGCAACAATCACTTTCCCATTTTCTGGAAGTGCTTCGTAGCAATTCTTCAAGATTTTCACGCAAGCCTCTTCGCTCCAATTATGACATATACACTGTAAGTAACAGCACAAAATGAATTAAGATTTTAATCAATAAATTAAAGCCCTGCTGGGAGGCCGAGAATGGCAAAAACAAATAACCTTCATGAAAATGGCATCCCCTTTTGGAATACTGACGAACATGTCTCCCGCAACATGCTCAATACCTACATCAAATTCAACCATGGATTAAAAAAATTGATACAGGATATAGAATAGGGAAATTATCAATTGTCGACTCAAGATTTGATCCACATGATCCAAACTATTCAAAACCTTTCAAACTATCAGTTGTCCGCCAAAGTTTTGCAAAGTTTATCAATTAATTTTTCACTTTGTCATTTATGCGGTTAGAAACTTCTAGGGAATCTAAATAAAATGGTTATTTTATCATTGAAGTGTCATCAAACTTTGGGTAGAACACTAATAATTCTATAAGGTTATAAATATTTAAAAGATAGTCAATTTTTTCCTACAGTAATTAATAAATACTAGTTAACCCCTGTTGTTTTTATAATAGTCAATAATTCCTTGACAGTATAATTTTACAATATTACATTTATTTTTAAATACACTTTCATTCATATTTATTATATATTAAATAAATCATATGAATGGAAATTAAAATAAAAAAATTAAGTATCAAAAACAAGAAATATATGTTTTGAAGTGAACAAAAAATTAATAATATATTTTTTGTACTTTTTATTTTATAAAAATTTATTATAATAAATATATAAGAAAATTATTATAAAATGATAAAAAATTATTATAAGAAAACTTAAATAATAAAAAATATTATAAAATGAATAATAAAATATTTTCTTGTACTTTTTACGTTTAATTTTAAAATATTATAAAATATTTATTATAAGAAAATGTTTATAAAATAAAAAAGAAAAATATTTTAATATTAACATTTTATTCACATCAAAATATAGATTTCTTGTTTTTAATATTAATTTTTTATTTTAATTTCCATTCATAAGATTTATTTAATTTATAATAAATATGAACAAAATTGTATTTGACAAAAAGGGTAATGTTGTAAAATTATACTGTCGGGGGAGACAGCGAATGATTGGTTAGTATAAAAATAATAGAGGGTAACTAATATATATCGATTATAGCAGGGGGAAATTGGCAATATCCCTAAATATTTTTTTGGGAAAGAGTCATTTATACCTTTTTGATTTTGCTTAAATGGTCATATAAAATCCTTTTTGACGATTATACCCTTTGATTATCCAAAAATTGAATTTAAATAAAATTTTACAACAAATACAAATGTAATATCAAAATAATCTAATAAATAAATAATATAAATTTTATAAGTTATATTCAACATTAAAATTTTGTTAATATTATTAACTTTTTTTATATACATTAATTAATAAAATATTTATCATAGATTAAAATATTAAAATAATTGTATTTAACATTAAAAATAACTTACAAAATCTATATTACCTATTTTATTCATTTTTTTAAATTTCATTATATCATGTTTATCTGAGCATAAATTTTAAAGTTAATTTTTGAATTGATAAATTTAATAATTAACAAAAAATCTGTCAGAACATTCTGGCAATAGCATAATATTTGTTATTTTATCAATTATATTTATTTTAATATTTTATCTGTATTTATATGTTTTTATTTATTATTTTTATTTTGTACTGTATTTGCACTTATTATAAAAGGTTTTGCCATAATCAAAGGGTATAGTAGTAAAAAAAGTGTTTGGGTGACTATTTGTATTTATACATTAGGCAAACAATAACGATCGATATATATATATATATATATATATACACACACCCGGGTAAGCTGGACCATCTTGAATTACGTGTGGTAAATCGAAATTGATGCCTTTAATTGATGGATACTTGGAGATAATCATGTTAAGTGAGGCACCAATTCCACCACCAACGTCAACAACTGACTTGAGGCCTTCAAAGCCTTTGTAATTTTCAAGAAATTTCTTCATGGTAATGGTAGACTGAGAAAACATTCCATTGTTGAAAATCTTGTTGAATCTTTGATCTTTGCCAAAATACTCGAATGAAGTCATCCCGTAGGCCATGTTGAAAGGGATGCCACCTTCAAGTACTGCGTCTTTTAAGTGGTACCTGTACCAAACCACATCAAAATTCCCGGGAAGTTAACAACATTAATCTGGATATGAATAATGCATCATCGCTTATCAAAATTATTTAACCTAGTCTTAATCAAGATAGACAAATAAGCTTTGTCCATCTCCCTATTTTTTAAAATAAATTAAGATAAGTTATATGAACCAGCTCAGACACTTGATGAAGTGGTTTTCAAATGTATTATTACGTGAAAAAAAAAACCTTGATAATATGAACTTTTGCGAAAAGTTGGTGGGTTGGAATTTTTTTTTTAAGAAAAAAATTCATTTGTATTTTTTTTCGTAACATTAAAGAAGAATAAAATTACAGGACGGACACTTACCAGCTCTCCATAAGAATCTTGTCTTGATTCATGAGACAAAGGTTGGAAAGTGAAACACCATCACCATTTTTGGTAAGGAATTTACAAACGGGTGCAAGGCCATAAAGCCTCTCAACTCCGCCACCTGGGAGAGTGTGCAAAGAGCAGTTAAGAACTGAGTAGCTAGCCAAAAGACGCAATATGCGATCGAGCATGATATGGGCATCTGGGTTCTTTGTGGGCAGCTGAGAAGCTATTTGTTTTGGAGACATGAAAGCACCTGGGCCAGCTTTAGCAATGATCTGTAAAAGATCAAGCTCGATAGCTGATTTGAGAACCATTGGCAAGACCACGGCACTGGTTAGTTGCATGGCAAAGAGGTTTGCTTCTTCATCTGAGATTTGGGTTGGAGTCATCTGAGTTTCAGAGCTCATTTTGTTTTTCAGAGAGAGATGAGATCAAGTCTAGTGAAAGGGCTAATGGCACTGAGTAGTAAGCTAGAAAAGGGCTAGTGGCTCTTATCAGTAGTAAGCTAGATAAGTGGAGATATTTATATCATTAAGAGAAGGTTACTTTTAGTTTGTTTGTATTTGCCCCTGCTAAAATTCAAAGTTTCGGCAAGTCAAAGTGAAACCTGGCGTTATTTACTCATAAAGAGCAATCATTTTTTTTTTTGGTTTTTATCGTCTCGCTAAAAGCAAAGCCTGACTTGCTCAACACTTTGGTCATAAAGAGCAATCATTTTAAACAGCGTGAAGACAGAAAATAGGATATTATTCGTGCTGTAGTATTATTGTAATATATTTGTGCCTATTTGGGTTAGTTTAATTAAATTTTTTTTTGGCTTTTAAAATTTAAAAAAATGTCTTTTGGGGTTATTTGGGTGTCAAACCAAAAGTCCTTTTTTTAATTCAAAAGGTCTTTTAGGAGAAGTTAGGATTTCTAACTTTTCCCAAAATACCTTTTGAGAAGCTATTTTCTCATTTATTACACTTTTCATAATTTCTAAACTAACCTTAAATTAACAAAAGAACAAAAAAATATTACATCTATATCCAAACCTTTAAACTCTATTTCTTACGTATTTTTCTTGTTCTGCCTCTTCACTGTTCAACCCAAAAAAAAAAAAGGAGCACAATCACCACACCAATCTTCTTTTAAGTAAGAATTTTTTTTTTAATCTCATATTTTGATTTGCATCTTATTTTTAATTTTTTAATGTGTGTGTATATATACGGAAATCTCCTGCTTTGATTATACGGAATTATATGGAAATATCATGCTCTGATTCTTTGTCCATTCAGTTATGCTTTATTTAATTATTTTTTGAAGTAAATTTATAAAGTTGACTTGGAACAAAGAATCATTAACTAGCATTAATGTTGATGAAAATGAAGCAAGTGAAATGGGAGTGGTTTGTGAAAATATTGTTAGGGAACTTACACTTAGATAAACTTAATCTAGTTATTTTTGTTCTTCTTTTTTTATAAAGAAAACGGTACTTTAATTTGCAAAAGTTTAACTAGATTGATCAAATAATTATTTTGTTTGTCATTGATTTTTAAATTTGATAAATGTTTGTTAGACTCAAATATTTAAGGGTATTAATGACTTTATAATAATTAAAATGTCTTTTTAGATGGTCATCCAAACACTTCAAAAAGAACTTCTCATTAAAAAAAAAAATCTTTTACTATGGTCATCCAAACAGCAAAAATAAGGTAGAGTTTTTACTTATCTTTTACTTTTAAGTAAAAGCAAAAGCAAAAGTTAACCCAAACAGACCCAAAATAACAATACTATTTATACTAAAGTGCTATCATTTCTGTTATGATAATATACTTTTTGTGGTCAAATATTATTTTTCTTAATAAAATCGAGAGTTTTTCTCTAGACCTGCAAAAAGAGCATGAAATACTCCTCTACACAAAAAAAAAAAAAAAAAATGTGAATGATTACAATTGCATCGAAACTTCAGTTTCTATGTTGATTAATCTTTGTAGACTTTTGGCGCATGAATTGTTTGCAGTTTCATTACAGATTTCTTATTTTCTTGAGCATTAATTAGCTGTTTTGAAATTGATTTTAAGTTATTTTCGTCAATAGTGAATTGCATTAAGCATACTTTAACAAATATAAAAAAATTGTTAAAATCTATAGTGCTTAAAGTAAGCTCTAGAGCGTAAATAACTCTACCCTAATATTATTTCGGTTAATCATTAATTAAAGTTATAGCATCTTTATAGATATTTATTACTATCGTTAAATATTACTAGAAATTATTTCTTTAAAAAAAGTATGAAAAGTTTAAGCCCTTAGAAGATTAATGTATATACATTTATAATATGATTAATGTTAAGGATCCAAATATTTAAGGGTGCGTTTGGGATTGAGGTGTTGTAACTTTTAAGTTACAGCTGCTGTGGAAAAAAAATTGTAATTATGAAACAAAAGTTAATAATATGTGGTAAATATAAATTTTAAATAATAATTTTGACAAAATTATTAAAGATATAATAGATTTTCTATTATACAAGTGAAAAATCATATCAGCATACCTTCTAAGCTACAGCAGCTAATGTTTACTACACACTTTAGTGCTGTAACTTTTAAGTTATAACTGCACCAACTTCAATCCCAAACGCACCCTAAGTCTCAACTTAAAACTCAAATGATTAAATATTGGGATACTCAGCCTTAAAATTAATGTTTGTTTATAAGTAGTCTCTCATTTTTATTGATTTTCATTTGAGAATGACTTTATTTATTTTAAAAGGTAAAGTTTAGGTAAAATTAAAATCAATTTTTTTTTTAAACTTAAAATCAATTTTTTAGTCCCTACCTCTTTAATGTTTTAAATCAATAAAGTTCCACGGTTTGAGGATGACATTTTAGGATGACTTATAGGAGTATTACGAATCACTTACAACGCATACGCTAGCTTGTCAATCACACTTAAATTCAACGCACAGAGTATGTATAATTCTAACGACGATGAAGACAATCTTGACTTACTTGTAAGTTGTAACCCCACATTTCGCTCTCATGCTTTTTTCTTTTTCAGTTCTAAATTTTCTCCATTTTTGGGGCCCTGCTATAAATGTCTCCACAAAATTTCAACAATATATGGTATAACACAAATTGATGATTGAAGTTGATTTTCTGTTTGGTTGATAAGAAAGTGATGAGAAAGTTATTTAGATCTAAATCTAAGATATTTTCATAACTAAAATGAGCTACAAAGCTGGTAGTTATACAAGGGAGCTGTTACTTGCTAAACTAAGGGCCTGTTTAGTATTGAGATTTGGCAATTACAACTTAAAAGTTATAATAATAAAATATTTAGTATATAATAACTATCGTGGTTTGAAAATTAAGCTAATTTGATTCCACAATTATATGATGAAAATTTTATAATACTTTTATATTATTTTTGTTTAAATTATTATTTAAAAGTTATATTTACTATTCATCATCAAATTTTATTATATAGTTGCATTTTTTTTCACAATATCTATCTTTTAAAAACTACAGCACTTTAATACTAAACAAAACCTAAATAATATAATATAATATCTAAGCTAACGAACTTTACACACTATTTACAAAGTCAACAAATTGCTGCTGATGAGCTAAAAATATCTTCCAACCGACTTGATAGATAATCAGCACACATTAGTAGCTAATGAGCTTCATTAATATTCCTTTCAAGCATAACGGCAGAAATGGTTGAAATATGAGTATGACTCGCTTAGTAAGGTCCTGTTTGAGATTAAATTGGGTGCTTGTAGTTTAAAAGGTATACCACTAAAGTGTTTGGTAAATACTAACTGTTCTAACTTAAAAGTTAAGTTGATTTGATTTTACACTTTTATGATGAAAAATTCATTATATCTTTTCTAATTTTATAAAAATTATATTTACCACATACTATTAATTTTTATTTTATAATTACATCCTTTTTCCAACAATAGCTTAACACTTCAATACCAAACACAACTTAAGTACATTAGTTTCCTACTCATGTGTTGGTATGTATCATGTATCTCATGTGACGTGTGAAGAAACGATACTGGATGTCGTTCTAGTATACAATCTTGAAAACTCAAGGAATGAGGCTCTCACAAAAGAAAAAAACATCTCAATTGAGAAAATAGTAAATATTATTGATGAGAAGTTTAAAAGTGTTATCACAAACTACGAATAGCAAGCCTATATAAATTAGTAAATAACCTAATCTTAATTCTTCTCGAATAAGAGAAATAATTTAAAATCTTTATTAGATTGAAATTACAAATACAACTCAAATAAAATTAATAAAACAAGATAAATTCTAATAAATTACTAAATACTAAATTTTCTCAAAATCTAAATTTCCTAATTTATTATACCTTATATGCTTCTTGCATCATGATGTCACCTTTCAGCACATTGTTTTTAACAAAGTGTACATCCATTTTAATATGTTTGGTCTTTGCAATGGAAGACCGAATTCTTGGCTAAGGCAGCAGCACTCTGACTGTCACACCAGTGCATAGGACTGGAAGTTTGAAGAGATAACAGAGCTCATCCAATAAGGATTGCAGTCATGTACTAGGTTTTGCAACCACTAATGCTTGCTTTCAAGATGACGAAGAGATAAGGTTATTGCCGAGGTATATGCAACGGGCTCCATTAGTGGACATCCCGTCAGCCAAATCACAGGCCCAGTCTGCATTCGAGCAACCTGTATTTTCCAATCTTCCTTCTCTAGAAATATATAAACGAATGCCGGTTATAATGTTTTCCAGGTATCTTACCACTTTCTTGCTGGCTAACCAATGTTGCAAGGGGTAGGGGTTCCCTGGTGCTGGCTCAGCATATCTTGACTGGTTAATGTCAGATATTGCCGACCACCTACAATGCCACACAGAGAACCGCTACAAATTCCCGTAACCCCATCCTCTGCAGTAAATACATAGTCCTACTTACGTTTTTGGAGATATTTACAAGATATTCCCCACAAGGAAAGCAAGCACAGAAAGATGGACAAGGCGACAATTGAGAGACTAGTGGCTTAGCATACGGCTGCTCGTGTAATTCTGGTAAGATAAAAGGAAGACAAAAAGAGAGGTGATGTGTACATTCGTATAAAGTGTGTGTGTGTGTATACATACACACACACACACACAGTCCCCATCCCTGCACATTTTGACTAAGCAGCATCAGTAATCAATTTCATACCAACTCATTGTAGGCTTCTCCCGCCTCTCCACCACTCTCACACAATTACAACTAGCCCCACCATCCACCTTTTCCACCAGGGCAATTGCACGGCCAAATCATGCTTTAGTGCAAAGAGCAAAGCATTTTGGATTTGCCACACAGCTGAACAATCCATAACAAATACCGAATGCGAAGTACTGAAGAATGTTCTGTTAGAAAATGAAAACAGTGAGATAACAAATTACAGTAGGTAAACAATGAAAACAGCAACTGGAAATATCGAAAGAAATAACAGAAAGCAACAGAAGAGAGATGAAAACCGAAACGAAAAATTAAAATGGAAACCCGAGGCCTGATTCTCCTTAAAAGCATTTACCACCTTAAGGTTTGCTTTAGGTGATGCAACAGTACGATTCTCCAAGCTGGAAATTTAACACGATCAGAGAAAAACGAAGAAAGATGAAGGGAAAAACAGCAAGTGTGCTCTGTGTTAATTTTTTCAAGTATTTTAAAAACAAAAGAGGAGATGCCTTTTTATAATCATGTGAGGATGTAACAGCTCATTTGTATTGAATTTCCGAATTCAATATGTTTTATTTTAATTGTTATAACATCCAAATCAATTCAATGAATTGATTTCAAAAAATAAAACGTGAATAACAGCTAAAAATAATTGTAAAATTCTTTCAATTTGAATTACAATAAAAATTCAAAAGGAATTAAAAACACCTTGCATGGATGATTTTGACACGCACACGAGTTCAACCAAAACTCGCGTGTGTGGAGAGAGCCTATATCCTTATAATCTTTACCCATGCATGGTTAAGTGTTTATATATATACACTAATTCCTAGGCTTCTTTTTCCCATGTGGGATAAATTTCATTTCCTTTTAAATTTCTAACTCCAAGGGTGAACTTTGAGAGACAATTTCTCATTCACCCAAGCATCATTTTGAGAAAATAAAATTATACTATTGAAGTATCAACGGAGTAGAATCCGAACCTCACAATATTTTCCACTTTCATTAAGTGGAACCCACTTAAAATGTGCTCTCAAAATAGCATGTTATGCTATTTTTCCAACATGTTCTTCATCGAAATCTCATAAAGATACTTAGCAGCTGTTGTAATGTTAATTTTGAAGCCTTGGTTTTTGAGTTCATGTCCAATGGTAGTCCTGAGAAGTGGTTGTGTTTTCACAACTATTTCCTAGACATACTAAAGAGGTTGAATATAATGATAGATGTGGGGTTAGCTCTTGAATATCTCCAACACAGCCATTCACCAACACTTTGTGGTTCATTGTGATTTGAAGCTTAGCAACATTCTCTTGAATCGATGAAAATATGGTGGCACATGTGAGTGACTTTGGCATTTCCAAACTCTTAGGTGAAGGAGATTATTATGTGACACGAACCAGTCGTTGCAATTGGTTATATGGCGCCAGGTAATATTTCAAGTCTAATTTCAAATTTATGATGCAACACTTGCTCTTTTCTCAAGCTCATGCAAAGGCTGGGTTCATTATTATTTAAAGTTCATTTGCTTACCCCTATTCAATTGAATTTAAAAAATGCACAATACGGATCAAAGGGAACTGTTTCAGGCAGAAGCGATGTCCGTAGTTTTGGTATTCTATTGATGGAAACTTTTATGAGAAAGAAGCCCACAGATGAAATGTTTCCCGGAGCAATGACTTTAAAGAAGTGGGTAAAGTAATCATTAGCTCATGGATTGACTGCAGTTGTTGATACAAATTTGATACGAGAGGAGCAAGCTTTTGGAGCCAAAATGGATTGTTTATTAAGCATCATGCATTTGGCATTGGATTGTTGCACGGACTCACCTGAGCAGAGTATATACATGAGAGATGCTGCAGCAAGGCTCAAGAAAATTAAAGTGAAGTGTCTGGACGACATCCCTGCAAACTAATGACTGTAAAACTGTTATATGTGGACTGGTTGTTGACCTTCTGCGTGCATACTTCCTTGACTCTGTACTTGCAAGTGGAATAAGAGCCATTCTGATGTAGTTCTTCAAATTGCACCTTTGCAGTTAGATTTTAGATTTATAAGGCTGTATTTACTAGAAACCGTAGAACAATAAAACCAAGAGTCCAGAATGTAAGTTCTCCAAGCTCATAGTCATAGCCTGTGATTTAAGGATAAGATTTAACACTGCAAGAGATGAAATATTCTTCAAAATTCTAAAAGAATCTGCCCAACAGACCTATTGAATGGGACGTATCAAATTTCCCAGTGTTGATTGGAATACTGCCTTATTAATGGAAGAAGTAGGTCAGGTAAGCCAGCGTTACAATTTTGCCCAATTGTAATTATTACTTGAGCTAGACTGTAATTAGACTTTAATTAGCTAATAGAAAAATCAAGTCCAAGTAGCGAACTAGCAAATAATATATTTTATGATGCCGAAAAAGTTTAGGGTAATTGGGAAAAGAAAAAAGATAGAAAAATTTGCCCGGCTTATTATTTGACTTAATTGAACGAGTCACAAACTTAGTTAATCTTCAATTTACATAAAATTTCGGTTTTAGTTATTTATTTTTTACGTTTTATTAAATACTAACTTATAAGAGAAACTTTTGAAAAAATTTGGTTGTTAATAAAAAAATCTTTTGACAATTAAATGTGATATTTTTATATTATATATTTTTAGAAAAGGCTATAACCTCTAAAAAGAGTAAATTAAATTATTTTTTAAAAACTCTACTAAAAAAACCAAACACCATAAAATTTTTAAAAAGTCTTTATACGATTAAATAATATAGACTAATTAAATTTTCATAAAAGCTACTCTTTAGCTGAAAGTTCTTGGTATTAAAGTCGAGGGTTATTACACGCACCCATACCATTTCATAAACTCCCTCCTCTTCAAAGCTACCCGTCAATTATTCATTTGATTCTGTTCTCTCGTGCCTTAGCGAATCTAGCTGCGTGTTTGGTAGTTTTTTAAGGCATAATCTTCTTAATTGGGGGCTCAAAATGGGGTCAGTTTATTGGATAATCACGTGCGTACGGGATGCAGCCCCGGCTGGCGGCACGGAAACTGTTGGAAAAATTATGGGCTTGATGGAAACTCACGATGGAAAGTGCTCAAAAATGGGAATTGCTCAAGCCTTCATGGGCCTACTACACAAGATGATGTCGTATTTATTCGCGGGCTCGGCAATTATGGGCTTGATGGGCTTCAACTTCACACGAAGAAGATTTCCCGCCATTTCTTTCTTGCTTAACAAACACTTATAACAGCTTCTCCAACTGACTATCAGCATATTAGTTGACATTTTTTGGATTTCCCAACTTGCCCTCGACCGTTATTTTCCCTCCATAAGCAAGAGAAGCCTCCATTTTCTCAAGCTAAAAAAGAAAAAGAAACACTTACAAGCACTACTAATTCTCTGTCGAGAAAAACAAGAAACCCATTCCCGAAATGAGCAAGAAAGGTAAAAGAAAACAACCGCTGCCGCCGCCGCCGCCACCGTTCCATACCACCGCCGATGGCAGGGCTGCCATTGCAGCGTATGACGAAAGAGACTACGTTGGAACCTTGAGATGCATTCAAAATTCTCGGTCACGCTACGAAAAATGTCCTTTTTACCACCACGCCACAGCCTTTATACTCTACAAAATCGTTTTGGGAAATAAATACGATGATGACACAAACAAGAAATTCATCCAAGATGCAGCCATCTCGGCTCTCGAAGCATCGGTTCAATGCTCAAATTCCACCACAATAGCTTACTTTTGTGCCTGTACGCTGTATGATTTGGCAAGATTCAACGGAGAATATGACCAGGTGATTCAGGAATGTAACAGGGCGTTAAGAATCGAGAATCCCAGGGAGCCTGAAAGATCTTCTTTCGTTTTCAAAGATCCGAGCCAAGAATGGGAAATTGAGAAAACAAAGCAAGAATTGAGGGAGTTGATCAAGAAAAGTGAGAGGAAGAAAATGTGGGCTGCCATCAGTTCAGTTGAAATGATCGAGGAAAGTGCAAAGGCAGCAGAAAAAAAGGTAGTTGAGATTAAAAACCAGCTTGCGAGACTCGGGAATTCGCCAGAGGAGGAGGAAATGGAGCAAAATCCTATGCGGGAAAAGCTAGAAGAGAGGAGAAAGAAACAATTTGCTGATAAATTTATGGCCAATTTTGAAAAAGCAAACAATGCAAGATCTTTCTGGAACAATGAAATGAGTGCTGAGCAAAAAAGAAGTTTGTTTCGTGTGAAAAGAGAAGAGCTCGAAAAACATTTGACAGATCGCAAGGAGAAGGATCTTCTTTCGGAAGCTATTAAATTTGCTAAGGCGCAGGGAGAATGGAAGTTTTGGGAGTGTTGCGATTGTTCCGAGAAGTTTGGTGACTGGCAGTCTTGCATGGAGCACCTTTGTGATTCTCATGACTTGAGAATTCATCATGATCTGGCATCAATCCTTCCAAAACGAGTCGATGAGATTTCACATGAGATGATTGTTAATGGTGAGTGGAAGCCTGTTGATACAGCAGAAGCAATCAAGATTTTGGAAAACGAATCCAAATCAGAATCTTGTAATCCGGATGACAGTGGCAGGTGTGCAGAAAAGGGTCAAGATGAGCATAAAGGTTTTTCTGATGAAGATGTCCCACTCACTAAACAGATGGGAAGTGAAAGTGATGAGGAAGCATCATCTATAGCACCCAAAGATTGGCCATTAAGTGATGATAACAAACGTATTGCACTTCTTGAGAGTCTTCGTAGCACGTTTCAATTTCTTCTCAGGTACAATTTTCTTGTGCAAGCTGATATTGATGACGTGATACAGAATGCCGTTGCCATGCTTGAGACTAGATTTTCTGATTCACTGTTGAAGAATCTAGGCCCAAAAACACTTAAGCTAGTTTGCTTTTTGGAATCTTCAGAACTTAATAGCATCATCCATAAATTACAGCATGTGTCTGGTACTTTAAGTGAAAACACAGATGAACAACTAAGTGGTGCTAAGACTTCTGATTTCAAAGAGGCTGTTGTATTTGACGACAACTCATCGAATCTGATTTTGGATGGCATACTGTCTTGTGGTACTGATGTAATGTCATGGTTATATGTGGGCCAAGAGGTTGGGGAACCATTAAAATTATGGGCAAGTCTAAGAGAATCTAATAAAGGGCAAAGAGTTAAGATGTTTGAGTCCTTTAAAGTGGAACGTTCAAAGTTTGTGAGAGCGTATGAGGAAAGAAGCAAGCTTTCAGAAAAAATGGATGCACTATTGGCAGTGAATGATATATGTGCTGAAGAGACTAAGCGAAGGGAGGAAAATCCAGAGTATGTGAGGAAAACTTTTGAATCCCTTCTCAGAGAACGGCAAAAAGAGCTAGAAGAGATTATTGATGTCATCAATCAATTTGATGATGATGATGCAGCTTATCAGTTTGAGTTAGATTTTATTCTGAATGTGCTGGAAACAGAACAACCTGTGACTGCTTATCAGTTTGAAAACACGTCAAGAGTGCACGAAAACTTAAATCAATCAGATGACTATGTAGAAGAAAAAATTATATCGTGGAGAGATCAACTGGGAAATGATGTGAGTACCATCGGCTTTTATTCCTTCAGCTGAAGGATTCTTTAATTATAATGCTATTTCGTTCTCATTTGCCTGAACATTTTCAATCTCACAGATGACTCTAAAAACTGTAACGATAATCAGAAGCATTGTCAGCATGAGGCTATTCAACCTGCATCTAGGACAGATATCTGCTTATGACTATCGGTTAATTTTGTTGCCCATGTTAAAGTCATTTATCAAGGTTTGTGCTCGAATCTCTCAGTTTTCTTAATGCTTTTTTGCCTTTGATGTTTATACTACATCTTCACATGGTGAAATTCTGTGCTCTGTAGTCACGACTAGAATGTCATATTGATGAGGAGGATGCGAAGATGTTAAATGAAAAGTTAAATGAAATTCAAAAAAGTTCAGAGGAGCCTGATAAAAAAGGACAAACACAAGGAAAATCCAAAAACAAGAAGAACAAGAATAAGAACAAGAAAAGGAAAGGTCAAGGACAGGCTAAGGATTTTAAGGTTTGGTCTCTGAACTGTGATCTTCCCTTTTTTTCCCCTGCTGTCATGTAAGTCTAATTTGTTTGAAGCAAGCTGATTTTTTTTCTTTTTAACTGTAGGCAACCGGAGACATTGAGCAGCCTTCGGAAACTGGGGATACTGAGCAGCCTTTGGAAACTGGGGATACTGGGCAGCCTTCAGAAACTGGAGATACCGAGCAGCCTTCGCTGACTCAGGAGAAAGCAGTTCAAAAGTTAGTCCCTTATTTAGTATTGAAGTATTTTGACTTTCAGTAGAGTCTGATATGTTTTCACCTGTGCTCAGTGACAATCTAAGTTCCGAGATGGATGAAAGAGCTGATGATCAGCAACAATCGGTTGTGACCGAGAAGGCTGAGAAGAAGTACAATGAAACAGAAAAACTTTTAGAGGAGCCTGATAATAAAGGACAAACACAAAGAAAATCCAAAAACAAGAAGAAGAACAAGAACAAGAAAAGGAAAGATCCGGAAGAGGCTATGGGTTTTAGGGTTTGGTTTCTGAACTGTGATCTTCTTGTTTTTGCTGCCGTGTAAGTTGTTCTGTTTATAAATTGTTTGAAGTAAGCTGAAATTTTTGTACTTTAGGCAACTGGAGACATTGGGCAGCGTTCGGCAGCTGGAGACATTGAGCAGCCTACGGCAACTGGAGACATTGAGCAGCCTTTGGAAACTGGAGATATTCAGCAGCCTACGGAAACTGGAGATATTGAGCAGCCTTCGGCAACTGAAGACATTGAGCAGCCTACGGCAACTGGAGATATTCAGCAGCCTACGGAAACTGGAGATATTCAGCAGCCTACGGAAACTGTATATATTCAGCGGCCTTCGCTTCCTCAGGAGAAAGCAGTTCAAAAGTTAGTCCCTAATTTGGTATTGAATTGTTTTCAATTTAAGTAGAGTCTGAGATGTTTTCACCTGTGCTCAGTGACAATCCAAATTCTGAGAAGGATGAAAGATCTGATGATCTGCAACAATCGATTGCGGCTGACGAAAAATTGCTTGAAGAAAATATGAAGTATCAGCTTCAATTTGAGCATGAGGCTAGGCTCAATGTCAACATCCTTGGAACTGGACTTGGAAAAGAAGCTGCCAATAGCTTTCTATATATGATTATACAGGTTTTCATTCCATAACTAAATGTTTTCTGTCGTATACTGCTGGAATGATGGGTTATCATTCGACAACTAGATGAATTTCTGTCATCTGCTGCTGGAATGATGGTCGCTTCTTGTTTCTTTTTCTATCACTGCTGAAATGTTTTTCTGTGATGTGGTAATGCAGTCCCTATGGAACCTACGAGAATTTCAAGGGGAATGCAAGAAGAAATTAGATGCAGATCATAGGCACGTTGGAACTCCCTGCATTGTCTGTGCCTTTTTTGGCATATTTGCTGCCAAGAATCGCGGAGAAGCTGTTGATCCTACTGAATTAAGAATTGCTTTGAACTACTGCCACTGGAACCAAAACAACTTGCAATTGGTTTGTAGCAAATCAGTCTTGAGTTTTAAAAAAAATTTCACCTCCATGAGACTGCAGAACTTGAAATGATATATAAGCCGTTGCTGTTCTTTATTGTCTTTCGGTTGGTTCCTTAATACTTACCCTCATTCAAATGCTTCCTTTCCAGGGACGAGTGAAGGATGCTTCTTTTTTCCTTATAGTTATCTTGAAAGCTCTTCACGTGGCATTTTATGCTGTTAATTCTGATGACGAACCAGAAGACATGTACGAGGGGAGTTTGGATTGCATAAACTCTAGTTGTTTGGTGCATAGAATATTTGGAATGGATCTTTTTGAAAGTATAGAATGCATCAACTGTCACACTAGATCGGGATATCGAAAGAATACTCACCTTGTTCTTTCTCTAAATGCAGACAAACTCAGAGTCCTTGCGGTAAGTTGAGTTGGAATTATCCATTGACAAGTCCCCATTTATTTTTTTGGAATACAGATGTTTTAGTCCTTGTTTTTGGTGTTTTGGGCATTGTCCTTTTAACTCAGAATAAACATAAGGATATGTCTAATGAAGAGCTTTTAGAGCTGGTGGGGATAATTGGGCGAATGACTTGTGGCTGCGGACAACTAAACCTTATCAACCGTGCTCCTTGGTGTCCTCCACATGTCTTGACAGCCAGTATGCTAGATCTCAATTGTCATTAAAAAGCAGACAAATTTTCATATGATCAACAATTTAGTTATTCTTAAGTTACATATGGATTGAAATTGCAGTTATATATTGGCCGAGAGGTGACCAGAGTTCAGAAGATATATCAACAACCTTGAGTGCTCTATCTAATGAGGTGGATGTAAGCAAGTTATTTCAAGGATACGTGCCTGATTACACATATTTCATCGTTTCAATGGTAAATTTCATGTACTTGAACCTTCTCAAGTTATAAATTGAAACCGTGTGCTCATGTTGCAATTAAAAGTTTTTTGTCTTTCATTTCCAGGTTTGCTGTTCTAGTGATCGACAACATTCTGTCTGCTTTCTTTATGATGATCAGCATGATAAACATTATGTTCAGCATAGTGAATCAAATGTGGAGGTACGTTCAGAGGGTGCTGAGATTCCTTTTTTTTTTCGTGATTTCTTTTATATATATATATTCCTTTTTTTCCCCCTTTCTGTAATCCAGATTTGTGTCATGTGCATATGTAGGTTACTGGCTCCTGGGATGATGTGATTTCTACCTGCAGCAGAAAACGCTTACTACCAATACTTCTGTTCTTGGTTAACAATGACAATCCAAATTCTGAGAAGGATGAAAGAGCTGATGATCTGCAACAATCGATTGCGGCTGACGAAAAATTGCTTGAAGAAAATGTGAACTATCAGCTTCAACTTGAGCATGAGGCTAGGTTCAATGTCAATTTGCTTGGAACTGGACTTGGGAAAGAAGCTGCTAATAGCATTCTATATATGATTATACAGGTTATCATTCCATAACCAAATGTTTTCTGTCACATACTACTGGAATGATGGGTTATCATTCCATAACCAGATGATTTTCTGTCATCTGCTACTGGAAAGATGGTCACTTCTTGTTTCATTTTCTGTCACTCCTGAATTTTTTTTTTTTTTCTGTTATGTGGCAATGCAGTCCCTATGGAGCCTACGAGAATTTCAAGAGGAATGCAAAAAGTTATTAGATAAAGTTGAAGGGCACGATGAAGATCCATGCATTGTCTGTGCCTTTTTTGGCATAATTGCTGCCAAGAATCGCGGAGAAGCTGTTGATCCTACTGAATTAAGAATTGCTCTGAGCACTTGCTACGGTACTAGAAAAAACTTCCAGGAGGTTTGTGGCAAATCAGTCTCCAGCTTTGAAAAATTTTCACCTCCACAAAACTGCAGAACTTGAAATGATATATAAGCCATTGCTGTTCTTTGTTGTCTTTATGTTGGTTCCAGTTCCAAATGCCTACTTTCCAGGGACCAGTGAAGCATGCTTCTCTATTCCTTCTTGTTATCTTCCAAGCTCTCCACCAGTCATTTAATGACGTTAATTCTGATGACAAATCAGAAGACATGTACATGGGCCGTTTGGCTTGTACAAGCTCCCATTGTTTGGTGCATAGAATATTTGGAATGGATGTTTTGGAAAGTATAGAATGCACCAACTGTCATATTAGATCAGGATATGAGAAGTCTACTCTCCTTTATCTCACTATATCCGCATGCGATCTCAGAAGGTGGAAGGTAGGTTGAGTTGGTATACTTCATTGACAAAACTCTCCATTTATTTTTTGGAACACAAATGTTTTTAGTCTCTGTTTCTGATGATTTGAGCATTGTCCTTTTAACCCAGAATGACCACAGGGATATGTCTGGTAAACAGCTTTTAGAGTTGACGGGGATGGGCGGGAAAATGACTTGTGGCTGCGGACAACTAAACCGTATCTCGTGTGCTCCATGGCGCCTTCCACAGGTCTTCATATCACTTATAGATTGGCAGGGAGTTGACGAGAGTTCAGAAAATATATCAACGACCTTGAGTGCTCTCTCTAATGAGTTGGATCTAAGCAAGATATTTCAAGGATACCTGCCTGATTACACATATTTCGTCACTTCAATGGTAAATTTCATGTGCTTGAACCTCCTCAAGTTATAAATTGAGCTGCGTGCTCATGTTGCAATTAAAAGTTTTATCTTTCATTTTTCCAGGTTTGCCTCTCTTATGATCGACGATATTCTGTCTGCTTTCTGTATGATGATCAGCATGATGAACATTATTATGTTCAGCATAGTGACTCAAATGTGGAGGTATATTCAGAGGGTGCTGAAATTTCTTTTGTTTCTTTTTTTGATTTCTTGTATAATTTTCCTTTCTGTAATCCAGATTTGTGTCATGTGCATATGTAGGTTACTGGTTCCTGGGCTGATGTGATTTCAACCTGCAGTAGAAAACGCTTTCTACCAATACTTATGTTCTTTGTTAACAAGGGCAGTAAATATATTGGCAACTGAATGATAATTAATCACAGCGACTCACATGACATGATGATAAGTTTCCAGAGGCTGATTGTTTGAGGGCAGGATCATAATGGGAGACGGCTAGCTGTAGGGAGGTGCCTGGCCATTTTTTGTGTCTTCTTTTTTTTGATAGTAAATGCATTACAATGAAATGACATAAGCTAGACACAGAACGAAATTATTTGAATATTTCCATTTACCGAATTTTTGTGGAATTTTTTTTTTCATTTTGCCTCTATTATATGCATATATAAGAGGATTCATTGCTGCACTGAATTGATGAAGCGAAAACCAACGCAAGTTATTCATTCAATTAGGATAATTTTTTCTTAATGTAAAGTCAACTACGGATTGGAAATACTTCTACATGCAGTAATAATTTCTAGGCCACAATTCGTGAAGCAAAGCACCAAATTCTTTTTCTTTCAGACAATTCATCAAACAATTATCGGGCATAGATCTATAAACTCATCCATTCACATCATAAAGTAACAAAATCTCAATCAAAGCCTCACAATAACTTAATCAAACAAAATACCAATTTAATTTAAAGGCAACAAGAAGACTCCATTCTATTTTCTTAACTTAAGATATATTAGAAACTAAGTAAATCACAAAAACAACAAATGATCCTTTTTCTTTAAAAGAATAATAATCAAACCAAGCACAAAAAAAGCACGCATGATCTAACATATTAGCTTGTTATTTGTTTAATAACAAATAACAAGCTAGTATAAGCCAGTTAGCCAGACACATGAGCCACATTTTGTAAGTCACATGAGCCAGTTAGCCAGACACATGCATTATCATCATCGTTTTCAGTTCATTTGCCATTACCCTTTGGTACCTTTTCACCTGAGATGGACCACTTCCCTTTTGCAAATGGGCCATTCATTGGCAACTTCATTCTACCAACCACTTATACCCTAAGGCAGAGACCGTTTTCTTGGTTAGATTAATAGATTTGAGTTGCATTTTGTTTCCATCAACTTCTTTTAACCTTTTCTTTGATGCCTTAGTTACAGCTACCTTTTTTTTTTTTTTTTGGGTTTATATTTCATCATTCCAAGCCTCATCTTCAAAATTAAGGCTCTGGTCTAATAGTAATTTCCACATAATCGGTCAAATCTCAAACATTGGGTTTATAATATTAGAAACTTCTAATTTCAAAAATAATTCTAATAATAAATAGCTTGTTATTTGTTTCTTTCACTTGCGAGTTTTGGCTACGGAGATGCCCAAGGTCGATAATAAGCAAAACACACTACTCCTGCCAGAATTGTGAGCCAGTGCTTGTGAAAGGGTTTGGTACTTTTGCAATTTGTAAGCCAAAAAAAAAAAACATTTTGTAAACCCTAAAAATCTCCTAATGTAAATTATATATACCCAACGGAAAAAAAAATAAAAAAATCGAATATTGATCAACTATCAGTTGATCGAAGCAAAACCCTAATTTAATTAATGTCCAGCATCAAAATTGAATCAACAATTGAGCAAAGAAGTGACGAATTCGTCTTCTTCAATATGCTTAAGTCTCTGCAAAACCTTCACTCTCACTTCCTCCAACTCCGCCTTCACCGCCGAAAAATCCTCCCCACTCCGAAACCGCTTCATCTTGTCTTCCATAACCATCAAGAATCCGCGGCACACATCGGCTTCATTGTGATGGGCACCCACTTGGCCACTGCTGCTTGCGCCGCCGTTAACGCTCAAGAATTTGTCAATAACGGCGTCAAATGAAGGTGACCCGTGAACGTACGGGTTGCCGGCCGGTGAGAAAACAAGAACGGCGATCTGAGAGCCGGTGATGTTAGCGTATTCTTGGGCTTTTTTGAAAAGGCCTTGTCGTCGTTTTGAAAAAGTAACCATTCTCGCTTTTTGCTTCTCTATTTTCTTGATTTCGATTTTCAGTTTTCCCTTTCCCGGCGCCATTTTCATCGAACATAAACAAGAGAGTTGCGTTTGCGTACGCAAAACAAGAGAGAGCTGTGTATATAAAGGAAGCTGAGAGTCGGTGATCGTTTTAGCGCGTCCCCGTTATATATAGGGAGAGAGCGAGCGAGAGAGTTGAACGTTAGGATGTATAGGTTGGTAATTAACTCTAAACTCCCTGTTGTATACTGAAATTCTAAAATATTAAATGTTTTAAAATTTTCACATATAAATTCAGATGGTTTCAAATTTATAAATAATTTAAATAATTAATAAATAGGTAGGCTGTCTGAAGTTACAAAATTTGACATAAAACTAAATACTAATATCTAACTCTTTATTTTTTTAATTTAAGGAGTGAGATAATTAATGACTTCACATTAAAATTCAATTAATAAATTAGCTTCAAATAAAACTAGCATGATATTACTAAAATAAAATATTAAATAAAAATAATTATAAAAACTGTGTATTTCTTTTTTTCCTTACATTTTGGTCGCCATTTTAAATTATATGCAGACTGAACTTCAAATAAAAAAAATAAGTACAATATAATTGAATTTCAAAGTTATTAGTTATAAGCTTCCAACATTCTAGGATTCTATCAAGTTAACAGCCCGTGAGGTAGGTTGATACAAAATAATTAACAACTATTAAGATTCAAATTCTGAAGCACATATATAATTGATTGTAATCACTGTTTTTACCATCATAATGTGCTTTGGAATTGAAAAAGAAATTTGACCTTTGCAATTGACTGATAAAGAATCAAGTTAGAAAATCATTGCCGATAAAAAGCTATTATCGGCAACGATTTTCATTGGAATCTATATGTCGTATATATAATACATATATGTCATGTATTCATTCCATATAATTAGTAATTATATTTAATTAAATTATACATAATATACATGCATTAATTAGATATAATACCTTTAATGTACTTTAGAATTTATCCTCTAATTTCTATAAATTCTAAACAGCCATCATATATATACTCTTTACATATCTCTGTGGCCATTCAAACTCCACACGTTTCCCTTTGCCAGGTCAACTTGACAAGAAAAATGTTAAATAGACATTTTATATAATTTTTTATCTTGTATTTCAATTAAATAAAAGGACACCAGTTTTACGAAGAGAGAGGGGGGGGGGAGGGAAGGGAATACAGTTTCCAAGTAGAACTCTGTGCCATGAAAAGTTATTTATATCTTTTTACCAGCGGTTATTTTTATTGAAATCTATAGCACTTCAAATTTTTGTAATAAAAATTTGTAACTACAAAAAAATAATAATTTTATTATTTATGTAGATCCATCTATTTACATATTTTTATACTCTATCTATTTTTTATTTGAGAGATTTTAGAGGACTTCAAAGGTATTACACTTAATTAATACATATATATTATATGTGTTTTTTTTTAAATCACCATATAATTAATAATTATATTTAATTAAACTACGCATAGCACATATGTATTAATTAGATATAATACCTATTTTAAATTTTCTCCTCGAAATTCTACAAATTCGGAGAAACCAACATTTATATACTCTTTACATATCTTTTTGGCCATTCAAACTCTACAAATTTCCCTTTGCTGGGTCAACTTGACAAGAAAAATGTTATAAGAGACATTTTTTACAATTTTTATCTTGTCTTTCAAGTAAGCAGCCCGATATCAATTAGAGACAGAGAGAGGGGAATGACAATTTATCCTTTACATACATCCATCTATTTGGGTACTTTTATATTCCATTTGCCTCCAATTGAAGTGATTTTAGAACACATCAAGCATATTTAATAAAACTATACATAGCATATAGGTATTAATTAAATATAATATCTTTAATGTACTCTAAAATTTCTCATCTAATCTATACAAATTCGAATCAACCAACATATATATACTCTTTACATATCCCTTTGGCGATTCAAACTTTGCATATGTCCCTTGCCATGTCAACTGGACAATAAAAATGTTAAAGAGGCATTTTTTAAAAAAATTTTATCGTGACTTTCAATTGAATAAATCGACAGTAGTTTTGAAGAAGAGGAAAAAAAAAAAAAGGAGAGAGCAAAAGAATGGGAAGCTTCCAAGTAGGACTCCGAATCATGAAAAGTTATAACTTTTAATGAGCGATGATTTTCCTAAGAAACTATAGCACTTCAAATCTTGGTAATAAAATTTGTAACTATAAAATAACGATTTTGTTCTTTACGTACGTCCAACTATTTACTCATTTTTATACTCCATCAGTCTTTGATTTGAGAAATTTTAAAACACATTATAAGTATTACACCTAATTAATGCATATATATCATATGTACATTTATTTTAAAAAATTATTATATAATTAATAATTTTATTTTATTAAACTGCACATAATATATATGCATTAATAAAATATAAACTTATGATGTAATCTAAAACTTCTTCTCTCATTTTTGACAGATTCTAGACAGCCAACATATATTTACTCTCCCTTTGGCCATTCAAAATCCACACGTCCCTTTGCCGGTTCAAGTTGACAGGAAAAATGTTAAAGAACATTTTTTATAAAAGTTTATTCTGTCTTTCAAGTGAGTAATCGTTGACAATATCTTTCTTCTTTTTTTTTTTGAGTAATGAACATTATTAGTCTTCACATATATTTCACACACTACCCAAAAAAAAAAAAAATCATGCAGAAAAGAAAGAGATCAGAAACATTTTGAACTAGAACCCAAAAAAAAAAAAAACCAAAGAGTCCCCATCTTATGCATATATGATTTCAAAAAAATTACAATGATATATTTTGAATAAGAAAGCTACGTAAATAAACAAAATTTTGTTTTTCTTCCGTGACTACCATCAAGTGAAATAATAAAAGGCAGGAATAAACAAACATTGTTCTGCAAAACTTTATTCCTGAAGGAAAAAAAAAATGCTATCTGATAACTTAATTAATTTAATTGAACCCTTATTATCATAAAAAACAAATCAAAAGAGTTCACCTAAAGAAAGAAAGAAAGAATGAATGAATGAATTTAATAGTTAATAAATTATAATATAAATAATATTATAATAATATGTATGCCTCCAAAAATTTTAAAAAGAAAAACTCTAAAATTCACGAAAATCATTCATGCCTTCAGCTGCTGCCGGATGTGTTGACGAAATTGCCCCTCTGATATTCGACGAGAAAAGCAACGAATCAGCTGCGTAATTATAAAACTGCTGATGATTCGAGCACAAAAAATCTGCAGAATTTGGCGTAAACACTGGAATATTACTCGTAAAAAATGGATTCGGCGGCTCAAATATCGGCGGCGGAACAAAACAAGAATTCACCTGACCGTCGCCGATGTTTCCTCCGCTGCAGTTCTCATCCGTCGTTATCACCGACGTCGACTCGTCGTCGTTTCCGGCGATCTTACAGCTCTTAATATTGTTGTTGTTGCTATCATTATTCTCCTCCTCCGACGATCCGTTGCATTTCTCCGTCGAGTTATCGTCGCTCGACCGCGACAATCCGGTGAGTTTCTGCACCAGTGCCATGAAGTCTCGCGGGTGCGTGTGTATGATCTTCGGCGAATGCGTGTAGATGATCACTGGATGCCGGTGCGACGGCGGCAATGACGTTGATGTCACCGCCGCTGACGCCGACGATTTCTTGATGAAATGTGAGTCTTTATTGATCTTCAATGGCAGAGAATTATTATTGTTATTATTATGATTCTGATTATTATTGTTATTGTTATTGCATTGCTGTGCTGCTGCTGATGTTGGCCTCATTTTTTATTTTTAAAAAAATGGAGACACGAGAAGGGAAATTGAATGTTGTTTTGGTTTTGTTTTTATAGGCATCGGTAATAAAAATAAAAATAAAAAATTTTAAAAAAAATTAAAAGAAAGGATAATGAAAATAATCTAATGCAAAAAGAACTAAAAATAGAATTTAACTGCATGGGCGAGCGAAACAACGCCACGTCACGATTTGGCGGAGGAAACAGGCACGTGAGCAAAAAGGAAAAGGGCGTGGCCCGTAGGGTGGGCCGTTGTAATGAGGATGCTGACGTGTTGAAATATGAGTGGTTGTAGGGAGATCAGTTAGGAAGGCGAGTCCCCTAGGTGTTGCTTTTAGCTGGTTTTAAGGTTGGGCGGTGACGGCGCGTTCAGTGGGGAAGCATGGTTTGGATTTCTTATTTTATGTTTTTTCTTAAAAGCAGGTATTTCTTCAAAAAGAAAATAAATAAATAAAAAGCAGGTATTAACACGAGCGTGAGTGCCACTCACGTGATGTGGCGCGTCGGTATAATCGATACACGTATAGTATATAGTGTAGACCCGTATATTCTCGGCATCAGTTTAGCGTTCTACTTCACTTCTTGTGTTATGCACATATGCGAAATTTGTTTTCAAAAATTATAACAGAAAAAACTTAGAAGCTTAAGTTTCTATTTTGATATCAACGTCGTCTAAAAATTTCCATAGCTATTTTAGCTCCATAACATATTATATATAACTCACGGAAGCTTGTAATTTTGGAGATGAAGATAATCGCCTGACAAGCGGCGCCAATAATAGTAACAGAAATCGTTATTCATATATTTAGGAATCTTTTTTATGCATTGATAATATAGATCACTCAACATGCAGCGGAATAAATAAATCGTTTTTTTTAATTTGAATTTTTATAATTTTATGGATTTTAACGAATGAGATAAATTCATATTAGCTGTCGAATTTTTAAATACGACATGGCTAACTAGGCGAAGTTTTTTCACATAAGCTGAACATTCTCTCATTTGGCAGGTCATTCTTCAAGAACTCATTTACAGTTAAAAAGAAAAATTCTAAGCCACTAAAAAATAAAATAAACAGAACTCGAATATTTGAACAGAACATGTTGAAAAATCAACTTCTTCATTGCATATATAAGAATTCGAATGAGGCAATGAAGTATCTACCTTTTAACCAATAAATAATTTATTTTTTGAAAACCATGATACACAAATATATATAAAATATTTTCAGTATGTCTTCTTTCATAGGAACCACTTGCTTCCATTCCAAGGATTGCCAAAATGGTAGCCAACCATTTTCATTGCACCACCTCTTGGAGTACTCCAAAAATCATTTTACTATAACAGCAACAGCCAATGGTGGAGAAATCTTTTTGTATTATTTTCTAAATTCAACACAAAATAGTCTCCCACCACAGAGCTATTTTCCAAATTCACCAAATCGAACTCTGAAAATCCAATCAAGCTTTGGTTTATAAAGCCAAACTCATTGCTTAATTAAAGCTAAACAGAAAATAATACTTCCATTTGCTGAAGATTTTCCTAGAGTCCTCATATGTTTCTCTGTTTACTTGTCTACAAACAGCAAACAAGAATTTTGCTATTTCATATCAGTGTCACACAATAAAATAATTAATTAAAAAAAATTACCTCATTCGCTTCTTTCATTGAATATCCAAAAAGTCCTTTCATCTACAAGTAGCAAAATAAGCCTCTTGAATATTCCCCCTCCTCGTCAAGCCTTTCAGTTGTTTTCATGCAAACACCATCAATTGACTCTTATCATTCTCCCTTCGGGAACTGAAAACATGTACTCCAAACTACAAATGCAATGTTTCATCAACACAACAAATAGCAGCAGAACTTACTAATTGCTGCAAATGGATTTTACATCATCCGCAGAATGTGTAGATCATATCATGTGCGCCTTTTAGAGAACTTGCTCAGGGTTTTCTATGTAAAAATGCAATTGCAAACTTCCTTTGAACAAACAGAACCCTAACGAGAAAAAGAGAGAGTATTCATAAGGTTTTTGCCTTTTTCTAGTATAACAGGAAATTCACCTTCACAACAATGTGAATGCCCTTCCGATACAGCAACAGTTACATGGTCCCTCCACATTGAATTGTGGGGGGGAATCAAAACAAAAATCTTAATAAATCAGCAACCTCTCACAGCTTCAAAATTGCAACCATATTTGCAGGTCATCTAATCATAAGCCTTCTCCCAGTCATCAACCACTTCTGACAGCTCCGTTTCACTAAAACTTGAAGCAGGCTGCCCTAACACATTCACACTGCTTGCATTTGATTCACCCCCTTTATTGGATTGACTTGCTGACTGTTTTGCAGGTTCTTCAGTTCTAATAGATACAGGAGATGAATAAGACGATGTTTCAGAGTCCAGGACACTCCACCGGTTTATTGATGCCGCAATTGGAGCTTCTTTATTTTTCCAGGCAGATGCCTGCACATCTCCAGAACCAGCAGAAGACTCTTCTTCACCCCATGAATCTTCTCTCCAAGCCATCTCTTGAACTACAGCCTTTTTCCACGGATTTCCTCTCTGGGAAGAAAGGGCTCCCACTTCCTTGACAGTTCCAGGTCCTCCCCATGCATTAGCAGTCGAAGGTGCACCAACATTCTGGACCACAACAGCTCCATAATAAACTGATCCATGATCCAATCTCCTTGTAGCAGTTGCTGCTCGTGCAGGATCACTAAATACAGCCAATGCGTTCTTGTCGTTCAACCAAACCAGTTCACATTCCCCTCCAAATCTCAATACAAGAGCACTTATATCTGACTCCCTAGGCAAATCTAGAAAGGAAACAACAAGCCTGGGATCCATATCTACTAGTGGATCAAACAATGGCGCATGAGGAGCGTTTACAGTGGTGGCACCCTTAACCCCAATCACCCGAGGTGGAGGCTTGGACTTGGGTGTAACATGAACCACAATAAAACGCTTTGGCTCCCACCCAGCAGGATTGACAGCTAGCTTCCATCTCTCAGCTATCAGCCTTACTGCATCCCTCTTATCCTTCAGCATTGGACAGAAAACATGAACCTTAAGAGCATTTGTAGACCCTCTGTTCTTGCCGAGCACCAAGAATTTGCATCTTTCCTCCACAGAGAGCACCCACTTTGGATCACGCCTATAAAGATCAGCAAGCAACTCAGTCACAGCACTCTCTCCAAAATGAAGTGAATCCAAATTTGGGGTAGTGATTTCAAAAGCATCCGCAAGAACCCGTTTACGCTCCAACTTAGCACATTCATCATCACACATAAGCTTCCTCTGCCCTAGGGGAATTTTCTTGCCTGTCAATTCCACGGGTTGAAGTGGTGCTGGCAACTTCTGGACAATGGAGGCTTCATAAACGGTATCAGAACTATAACCAGAACTGCTCCCTCCAGCATCACAGGGAACACTTGCTGTAATCCGGCCGCAAGAACAATTGATTATGACAGGGAATTCACATCTTACATCAGGACAAAGAGCAGACGGATGGCATAGTGCAGTACATGTATGCCGGCAATCCCTCCTTGGAGCACCACACACCTGCCCACAAGAAGCCTTTGAGCCTGGTTCAGAATTGCAGGCAGTATCACAAGGTGGCGGGTGACAAGTTCTGCCACATGCATGCATACCACATTGCCTCGTCTTGCCACAGAGCTTGTTACATCTAATATCCTTTGAGCCACAAGGTACATTCCTCAAAACCACGTGCCCCCCAATGCACTCCTTTGCTATAGGCACAGAACAAGGTGGGCAGTCCCCAAAATGGCAACTGTGAGACGCTGAATGGCCACAGGGCTGAGGAACGGAGCATGGGAGCTGACATGAAGGAGGAGGTGTACCACAAGGCAATGGAGGTGGAAATGAAGTTCTCCCACATGCACATGTCAAATCAGTAAAGATTGTTTCAAGGCAAGGAGGACAATGGCCACTGTGACACAGTGATTCACAGGAATGCTGTCCACACCTCAGCTTCTTTCCACAAGCCATTTGACAAAAGTGTGGATCCCAATCTCCGGAGAGAAGGCTGTTAGAGCTAGAGAGAGGGCAGCACCGCTCACTACACCGGTGCCTCCCGCAATTCTTCTTTCGTCCACAAGCTTTCTCACAGGTGAAATTCTCACCCCCTGTTGTTCTGTAGCATTCTACATTTCGGGAAGTTGATCCACAACGACACTTTTGGGTGACTGCAGCTAAACAAGGAGGACAGTTCCCAGCATGGCACAACTCATCACAATAGTGCAGCCCACAAGCAAGTGGTTTGCCACATTTCTCTGAACAAGCTGGAATTGGGTCCAAACAACTCTTCCTTTGCTCCTGCAAGCTCATCTTTCCACAGAAACAAGACTTGATCTTGCTTGGCAACAATTCACAATCTCCACAAGGACCAGGATGGCAAATTTCTCCACAGCTATGATGACCACAACTAAGCTTTTTTCCACAAGTTGAACTACATGAAAAAACTCCAGCTTCTGCTTTCACCTCCCCCTTTACAGCCATGTCTCCACAAAGTACAACCTCCACCTTTTTCTTGCAGAAACATGAGGCATTGACAAGAACCCGACAAGGACCACAAAGACCTACATGGCATATCTTCTCGCATTTGTGACGCCAACATTCAAGATGCTTATTGCACTGCTGACCACACGTTAGAACAGACTTCCGATCAAAGCATCTAGTTGTAATCATTTTCTTTCCACACGGACACAAACGTGGTGGAGCAAATGCCTTACAAGGAGGACATGGACCAGGATGGCACTGCAAGACACATTTGTGAGGACAAAGATCCTCCTCACTCCCACCAGCACTGGAAATCTTACTCTCAAGTGGCTTACCACAGGGTTCTCCACATGAATGCGGAGTCAAATAAAAATCAGAAGTTGGGTCTGTCCTCTTCCCACAGAAACAAACATATCGAATATCCTTTGATGATGTGAGCTGCACAGATTGACAACCCGGGCAGCGCCAGTTAAAGCCTTGACTCCTTTCTGCTGACAAATCAGCAGATGTGGGTGCACGTGCCCATTTCTTGATGCAACTCAGATGAAAAATCGAGAAACAACTCGAACAAGACCATATTGGTGCAGACCTCTTAACCATATCGTAACAGATCATACACTCCACTTTACTTTTCATGAGCTTGTCTTGAATCTCTTGCACAAGCTGCGGCAAATCCAGGTCCTTTGGTAGCTTCTTATCCTGATTCTCACCCCTTGCCCTCCCCCTGTGATGATTTGTGAATTGCCCATTTTGAACTCTAGGGGCAATGTTTCTGCTATGTTGATTATCATCCGGAGTGGGCATATTTCTACTATTTTCAACCACACCATTCATCGTATTCGGATTGATGCTCTGAGGTGGTGGATTCACAACTCTAGCTGGGGATCCTCGTGGGACCCATTCCTGGCGAGCGCTTCGGGCAGGATTTCTAGTCCCATCCCTTCTATCAGAGCTCATTCTTCTGGATTCAGAAACAACAAATCTCTTATCCGTATCCACAGATGCTAACCAAACTGAACAACACTATCCAATTGAAATTGAACCAAACCCCGAGCTTTAACTCCTCAGAAGCTACAAGAAATGATAAGACGGAAAAAAAAAATTATATTGGAGTCGATTACCCAATAAAGAGAACCCGAACACTCAGTTTTTTGCAAGTGTCACAGCATTAAATTCGAACCTCAAACATTAGATGATTATACGAATTTGAACTTCAAATAAAGAAAAATGCCTCATAGTTTTCAAATTAAAATCAGCAAAAAGAAATGAAAAAAAAATCAAGGGCCGAAAAAAATTGCAATCCCTAGATATATTCGCAGCCACATATCACAAAAATAAATTTAAAAAAATGAAAATCAAAGCTACAGAAAAATATAACGAGAAAATACCTGATCAATCCAAAGAAGTTTTCAGAAGCGATTAGACGCCGGTCTCTACTTTCTCGATAATATTATATCGGTGTGGTTTTATTATTTACTTATACAGGCTGCCTCTGTAGCGGGACAGATTTTTTGCTTGGGCCTTACGGGGGCTTGGGGCTTGTCGTTTATAGTTTCCTTTCTATTTAGGCAAGTGTTATGTAGAGCTTGCTAAGAGCAAAGTAGAACTAATCTGGACCGTCGATTTGCGTCTGTTGCTAAACCGCCATCGGGTGATGTGTGAAGATAATAATAGTTTATAGATTACGTGCTGGGCAAGCCGGTGGGGCCCGCTTCAACCGAAACATTCTACTTGTCACACGCACGAGCTTGATGCCCGCGATAGCAATAGATTGTAATTAAAACGAGGAAGGAATGAAAAAGGTTAGAGTAAATTATTTATTTAAATTATAAAAATTAGAATTAGAATATATTTTTATTAATGCATAATACGCTACGAATGTCTTTTATTAAAGCCAATGGGTATCATGATGACATCTACTGTAATTGTGATTTCAACCGAACGATGTTATAACCTTGCACTAATCTTGTAGAGCTAAAAATTTCACACACTGGACCACTAAAATTTTCAAATATTAACAAAATTTATCATTACATTATATTATTATTAAATGTCATAATCTTATAATCTTACGACAATTTTTTTTTTTGGGAGAAAATCTTGTTGTCACTTATTAACATTTTCTTTTTTTGAAAATGTCAATTTGTTTGGCAAGTTTTTTTATTTACTTTTGTATTTTTATTTTTTATATCACTTGTATGAAGTTTAACCTAAACATAACTAAACTAAGCACTTTCTGTTTAAAAAAAAAAAAGAAGATGATCTTACTTGGATAAAAACATAATCATTAACTAAATAGTTTAATCAAAATATAAAAAATTCCAAAAAATAAAATATCAAATAATTCAAAAAAATTCAGAATATCAAATAGTTAATCAAATCATAAATAAATTTATGAGATATAAATTTTAAATAATAAACTCATAGCATATGAGTGCGAAGTGGATGCGTGATGCTCACTCAACGGCCGTACGATACGAGGAATCAACGAAGAAAGCCACTGTGCTGACTCATCAGTCACGCTTGACTGCGTGTGATGCGAGCCTAGCTTGTTGAAGAAGCACATGGGCCCCTGACGCTTCAAAGCATGCAACACCTTTATCATTATTATTATTTAATTATAGTTGAAAAGTCAAAGAATGAAAAGCTTTGAACCAAGAATTTTTAAAAAATAATATTAAAAAAAAAAAGTTATGCATGAAATGGACTTAACATAATCGTAAAAAATTTCCAAATCTTGGTTCAAACAATTTTATTTTCCCGCCACCATATTTATTAAAAAATAAAAAATAAATAAATCAGCATGGCATGAATGTTGTTCGTGGATGCTCCAAGACGGCCCATAAGATCGCAGGTACAAATGCAAGCCCCTTTTTTGAGGCACATTCTAAGGCTCATTATACCTAAAAATTATGAATGTGATTAATACATAGATTATAAGGTTGTATTTTTTATAAAGGTAGTATAATTTTTAAGTTATTGTTTTTATAAAAAAAATATAGTTATAAAATAAAATTTAATAGTATATAGTAAAATAATTTTGATAAAAATAATAAAAATATTATACTTTTTTTAATCATACAAGTGTGGATTAAATTAGTTTAGTTTTCAAAACAAAACAGTTAGTGTTTACCAAATATTTTAATACTACAAGTTATTAAATCAACCTATCTTTTTAGTTTAGGATGAAAAACGGGTACTGAACTAAAAAATTTAATTTTTAAAAAAAATTAAAACTGCACTAAATCATATCAAAGAAAAACCTATAAAATTTTCAGTATCTAGTAAACCATAGTTATTGTAACTTGAAAGTTTAATTAATATGATCTCATATAGGGGTGAGCATTTTACCCGACCTGACCCGAAAAATTTCGAGTTCAGGTCGGATTGGGTCGGGATTGAAACCCAATCGGATTAAAAATTGCAAACATGATCGGGTTGTGATTGGGTCGGGTAAACCCGACCCGATCTGAATACCCAATCAGGTTTGCCAAAAAAAAAAAAAAAACTAAACCTGAACACACACACCATCAGACACCACACGCTGCACACACAAAGTCACTCGCTCTCACAAACGCACACACCACCACAAGTTCACAACACTGTCAAACCGCGATCTGCCGCTACCAATTGCCAAGTGAAATCGCAATCCTACTGCTGCCAAGTGAAGCTGCGATCTGCTGCTGCCAAGCGAAGCTGTGATCTACTGCTACCAAGTGAAACTGCGTCTAGCCGTGAACCATCCGCGATCTATCGTTGCACGTCCGCCCATTTGCTTCCGAAAACATGTCCGTGATCTACTGCCGTGGCCACCGATCAACTGCTTGAAGGCTGAATCCTCACAACCCGACCCGAGTTTCTGGCTTTCTCCCTACCCGAACCCGATTTTGAAGCTTTCAACTTTCAAGCTTCAAATTCGAACTTGATCTTACCTGAATTAAACCCGAATTATTGACCCGACCCAATCTGATCCAAATTATATTTGAATCGGATTGGGTCGGGTCAATAATTCAGATTTAATTCGAATTGATTTTTGTCTAACCCGAACAACCTGAAACCCGATCGGATTGACCCGAACTCGACCTGAACCCAGTTTTACCAACCCCTAATCCCATACTTGCACGAATGAAAACCTAAAACATTTTGTTATTTTTATTAAAATTATTATTTAAAATCATATATTTTACACACTATCAATATTAATTTTAAAAAAAGCCATTATTGAATATTAAAGATCGTTGGGGGCCCCCCATGTTTCCTTGAGCCTAAGAGTTGGAAGGCAAACCTGTGTGAAAGCCTAAACGCATCAAGCCTTTCACAGGTTTTTGCCATCCCATAAAAGCAACTTATATGTTCCTTGAGTTTCAGAACTAGACAATGCAATTCAATTTCTCTTCATTGTCTACCAAAACTTAGCTTCTTGTTTCCTATTCCTGCTATTGTACACTGGAGAAAGGAAGAAGAAAGAATGATCTCTCTAAGGGGCAGAATGAAGGCATGCAAAAGGCGAGAAGATAGCTTCGCATCCGATGCAGAAAAGAAAAGGGTGTCTTAATGGGCGGTCCATGTCATTTGGATAAAGCCTTGATAGTGCTTATTGGAATTGGAAGCATGAGGAAAAATAAACCATCCTCTACGCATGCTTCATTTTGGGTGCAAATTTGGACAGGGAGAGTTTGGCCAAAAAAAAAAAAAAAAAGGGAAAAGAGAAATCGGTGTGATGAATTCGAGCATGAGATGAGCTCCACGTCATTGTTTTCTTAAGTGTTCTAAAGAGAATATATAAGCATATTCTTTTAGACAACAAAAAGCGTATATGTGCCCTAAGGCGCTGGTGACATTATTTGTCAATGACTAAAGACATTAAGACAGCAAAATTATTCCCTTGTCGAATTGGTCCGTGCCGATGGCCATTGTCACTGTCATGTGAATCTGCCGATTTGGCGTCAGTGTCTCTAGCTTTGGCTGCATTACAATCAATTTTCTTATGTTCACACCTCCAAAGGGCTTATTAGGTTTCAATTATAAGAACTAACTTAGAAGATTGCAATCTTACGTATTGTTGTTGAAAGCCATGTATGTGTGTGCAGTTTTAAGAACATCCTCTAATGTTTAATAATTAAGAATTACTTTTTGACATCACAAGAACACATTATGATCTATAAAATGTACAAAATCATACATGGTCAATAAAATATCGATAAATTAATAAAAAAAATTAATTGTCAACCACAAAATATATATTAATTAAGTTAAAGATTAATTGATCAGTAAATTAGCATCCATTAACTACTAAATTATTAATTTATCAATATATTTCTTATTTCTCCAAAATAATATAACTAATATCTTTATTGTAATTAAGCAGATTAAAATTTGATTATATGAAACTAATTATGTTTTGTTTTGATTTATTAAATTTAAAACTAATTAATTTATTTACGTTTTTTTTAATATAGCTAATTTCTTATTTCTCCAAATCTTGGTTCAAACAATTTTATTTTCCTGCCCCCATATTTATTAAAAAATAAAAATAAATAAATCGGCATCACATGAATATTGTTGGTGGATGCTCCAAGACGGCCCATAAGAATGCAGGTAAAAAATCCAAGTCCCTTTTCAAGGCACATTTTAGGGCCCATTACACCTGAAAATTATGGATATCATTAATGCATAGATTTTAAGGTCCCATTTTGTTTATGAGTAATGATATAGTCATAAATTATTGTATAAATTTATCTTGTACAAACTGATATGATATTAATTTATTAGTTAAATTAAATATCTCTTGGCCCATATGATTTATTTATATTATTTTATATTTTCATTCAACCAATGAATTAATGCCACATCAGTTTGTATAAGAGTTTGTAGTTGTATCATCACTCTTTTTTTTATAGAGGTACTGTAATTTTTAAGTTACTATTCTTATAAAAAATTATAATTATGAAATAAAATTTAATAGTATATAGTAAATTAATTTTGATAAAAAAAAATTATTATACAAGCGGTGGATTAAATCAGTTTAATTTTTAAGGCACAATAGTTAGTGTTTACCAAACACTTTAATACTATAGAATATGAAATCAACTTAACTTTCAGTTTAGAATGAAAAATGAGTACCCAAATAAAAAAATTAATTTTTTTAAAAATTAAAACTACACTAAATCATATAAAAAAAAACCTATAATATTTCCAGTATCTAGTAGACAATAGTTATTATAATTTGAAAATTAAGTTAATATGATTCCATACTTGTACGATAAAACCTATTACATGTTTATTATTTTTGTTAAAATTATTATTTAAAAATCATATATATTACACATTATCACTATTAATTTTTTTTTGAAAAGCCATTATTGTGTATAAAAGATCGTGGGTGGAGGCCCCCTATGTTTACTTGAGCCTAAGATCAAAAGCATTAAGCCTAAACGCATTAAGCCTTTCACGGGTTTTTGCCATCCGATAAAAGGAGCTTATGTGTTCTTTGAGTTTCAGAACTAGATAATGCAATTCAATTTCTCTTCATTGTCTACCAAAACTTGGCTTCTTGTTTCCTATTCCTGTTATTGTACGGTGGAGAGAGGAAGAAGAAGGAACAATCTCTCTTGTGGGTAGAATGAAGGCATGCAAAAGGTGAGAAGATAGCTTCGCATCCAATTCAGAAAAGAAAAGGGTATGTTAATGGGCGGTCCATGCCATTTTTCGATAAAGCCTTGATGGTGCTGTCTGAACCCATTGGAATTGGAAGCATGGGAAAAGAAGGAGGGTGGGAACAGAAATCCTTTGCGTATCCTTCATTTTGGGTGCAAATTTGGACAAGGAGACGACTATTCGAGAGTTTCCCCCACCCCCAAAAAAAAAAAAGAAAAGAGCGGGAAAAGAGAAATTGGTGTGATGAATTCGAGCACATGAGATGAGTTTAGGGACTGAAAATTACCGGCCAACCAACCAACACACTTAAATCTATCCGTAAAAATCCGCTCGTTGCGGCTAATTTTGCGAGTTGTAGGTGGATTTAGTATTGAGAAAAAATTCGATGAGTACTAATGTGGGTATCCACCAACCCGCATTCTTTATTTTAATTATTTTTATTTTTATTTTAATCACAAAAATTACATTAAAAAATTTTAATCATAAATATATTCAAGTTAAAGTTTCTAATTACTAAATCTAACTTATCTCACTGCAACATATATACAATAAATTTTTAATAAGTATAAATCTTATAATTTTTATTACTAATATTTTATTTTACTTTAATTGGTTTTGTTTGTTTTGCCTTAACGATAATTGTATAAAATCTGTTTATTAATATTATTGATAATACTTGTATATTGATTAAAAGATGAAGCAATGCATTGATATTAGTGATGATGATTTACCTACAATAAAAATATTTTGTGTATCTTTTTAATGTTGAAATTTTAATTTCTTATTTACATTGATAAAATTTAGAATTGAATATTGTTTGCGGATTTTTTAGGCTATTATTATATATTTATAGTTTGAATTGTATAATTTAAGTTTTTATATATTATTAAAAGTATTTTTTATATTCATAATTTTAAATGAGAAAATCTGTAAAAATACGTCACAAGTTGCAGGAGAGTTTAGTAATTGTTAAAATCCACAACAGAAAGTTTTTCTATTAAAAAAAAAAATCCGTTGTAGATTTGCAAGCGGATTTAAAAAATAAACTCACAGTGGACAATGTCCATTGTCATCCTTTGATGTGCTCCACGTCATTGTTTTGTTAGGTGTCCTAAGACTTTACGAGCATATTCTTTTTTGTGCGCTAAGGCGGTGGGGACATTTATTTGTCTTATTATTACTGGCACGCAACTTTATGGAAGTTACAATGACTCAATGACTAAAAGACGTTAAGACAGCAAAATTAAGAATTGCTTTTTGACATCATAAGAGCACATTACGATGGTGTAACCCATTTGATTAGAGGTACAAAATCATACATAGTCAATAAAATATCGATAAATTCAGAAAAAAATTTAATTGTCAACCATAGAATATATATTAATTAAGTTAAAAGATTAATTTATCAGTCAATTAGCATCCATTAACTACTAAATTATTAATTTCTCCAAAATAATATAACTAATATCTTTATTGTAATTAAGCGGATTAAATTTTGATTATATGAAACTAATTGCATTTTCTTTTTAATTTATTGAAGTTGACCGTACATAAACTAAACAATGACAAATAATATTTTTTAACCTAATGAATTGTTGACACCTCCTTACTGATTCCTAACGTGGTCGTGATTGTGATATTATAATTATCCTGATTTGAGAACCTGTATTTATATTTTTCATTTGAGCAGACTTTTTGGATTGAATTTTAAATCGACTCTTATGAAACCAGCTCTCATCATATATCTAATTGAGAAAAACAAAAAAGGAGAAAGACAAGTAATACTACTTTTTGGACAGTATTTTCTCTAGCCATCGTTGCTTCTACTGAGTACCGACGATGTTCCATTCCATTGCTTACATGCTTACAAATTCCGCAAAAAGAATTCTCAAGACACGTAGCAAATTAAAGTCCCTGCCTCGTACTAACAAAGTGGGAAAGTGGGTTTCTTTGTTCCAGCGCAGGAGAGCTAATTTGGGTTGTTGTGCGGTTTACCCAAGATACCTCGTGATTTAATTAAAAAAAAAAAAGTCCCTGCCTCGTCTATTCACCCAAAAAGTATGCTCTCTTATGTTAAGTCACAAATTAAAGATAGTGATAGATGCTTTTATCATATATATTTTTTCAGGCTGGTATATATCTCATTTGGGAATTAGATATTCTTAGAGCTAGAAAGCAAATATATTTATTATCAAGTACCCAAATCTCCAAAATATTGGTGGGCAGCAACGAAAAGCACTGTTTTGCATGATTAATTAATGAAAGATCTTTCCCCAAAAGGTCTATGAGTTTGAACTTTGAATGGTCTATGAGTTTGATTAATTAATAAAAGATCCTTCCCCAAAAGGTCTATTAGTCTATTATTAATTATTATTAATTAAAAACCAGTAAACATTTTATTTTTATATTTTGCCGCTTTTCTCTTTCCAGCAGCACCCATTCTTATTTTAGTCAAACTACGGAAAGGTACGGTTGAATAAAATTCAATTGATTTTTATTTTTTATTTTCTTTTTGGCAATTAAAATAACTTTATTGTTTAAAATTATTTTGCTTTTTTTTTTTACCTCAACATCTTATTTATGTTTGTAATGAATCACGTTGAAACATGTGGCTGTACGATTCTAATTCTAATTCAAATTTAATTTTATAAAAATCCGAACATTCGAAAAAAAACGAGCGCCTTACCTTTTTTTTAATTAGCGCAGCTCATCACTAATAGGCCTTTGGTTCAGTGGGAGAGTCCTTGCACTTAGAATAATGAGTGCAATGATTCGATCCTCCATAAAAATATTTATGGGGCTTATTTATAATTCTTCCTCAATTATCAAATAATTGAGTGAAGGTAGTCTATTCCTTACGAAATGTGAGTAGAGTGGACAGTCTTCGAATATTTAAGAGGGTTTAAAGAATTTGGGCAGTGCGTCAGAAGAGTACATGCCAATATGAAGGTCCCAATTGTAGAATCTATTTATAAATATTAATTGTAATACCTATAATCTTGTATAACAGTATTAAAAAAAAAAATTAGCACAACTCATCAGCTGCACTGCACGGGAGCCGACGTGCCATTTGTCTCAATTTGGTTAAGCTTGAAAAAGTTGTGTTAACCCATCTGAAGACATTATGCGAGATGCAGGAGGATCTTATACGAACGGCTTTTACTCTTCAAAAGTTAAAAAAAAAAGAAAGAAAAATATTGGAAATATAAATGATTTGATCAGGCTGATTTTCAGATAAATTTATTCGAATGATCACTTGAGTTGTGTTCCAACTTTAAAATAGTAAGAAGTTATGTTTTTAAATAAATAAATAAATGTAATTTAAATTAATTTTTTATTTTCTTTAACCCTCTAAAATTTAAATTTGAATGATCAGTTAAATAATAACGAGAAATGAACTGTAAAATTAATTTAAGTTTACCCGCCCTATGCCTTGGAAAAAAAACAGAAAAATGAAAGTGGATCTTTGAAGCATATTTGCACGTGTGTAGATTAGTTTACTTTACAACTTCGATATTTTCATAGAGATTTTTTTTTTCTTTTATTTTTGTAAATTTTTCCAATTTAAAAAAATCCAATGCACCACACGAGGTTAGTGGTGACCCCACAATTTGGACACAGAAATCGAACGAATAATATTATTATTTTTATTAAGATGCGTCGGAAGCAGATGAGAAAGTGGCCCCCACGTATTTACTTTTGTCTTTGATATAATCCAGCGATCTCCAGCCCGTCCGATGTGATCATTGCGTCCTTCAATTTTGGAGATAGATCATGAATGAACTCAATTAATCGGCATAGCTGATAAAATATCATCTTAACCGTCCGTTTTAGATATTAAATATTAACCGTCAGCCAAAATTGAAAGCAAATCCATGCGTCCAGCTGGCCATGGAAAGTATTAATGAAAAGATTATTTAAGACTAATTTAGTAATATTGTAATTATATTATTATTATTATAATTAATTATAAAGAGAATAAATTAAATATTTAATAAAACTTATTTTAAAAGATTTTGATTTTAAAAAATAATCGTTTATTTTTTGTTATATAACATTATAACTGGTGAACTATTATAAAAACGTGAATAATTGAAATGAATATAACGTTGAATAAAATTTATTTATATATGTATAAATTTACGTATATATAATATTTTTATTAAGAATTTAATAGTTAATAATTAAAATAAATATTTTATTTTATAAATTTAATTATTATTTCATTCTCTCAATCCCTATAATTAATAACAATAATAATATTTTTATTAATTTTAAAAATTATTTCTAAACCTCTAAAAATAATTATCCTTAATCAAACAGCTGAAAAATGACAGAAATACTTAGCTTATTTAATTAGGAAAAGTATTATCGCTGTCTAATAATAAAAATCTAGAATCATACGGACAATCAGACTGGTCTTGTTTTTAACTAAATTTTATGGCCAATTCCTAAGTGCTGACTTTTAATGACTGGTTCGTTCTTGTCTCAAGTCTTCGCTCTCTCTTTCTAAATTGGAAAGGCCAAGGCCAGAGCCAAAGCCATTATACTCTTCAAACTTCCCCGTTCGCCGTTTAAACTTCTGTTCAAGTAACTGAAGCCTTCTCGTTTACGTCTCAAATTAATAATATCCCATCTTTCTTTTTCATTGTTTGAAGCCATGGACGTGAGGCTTTAGTGGGCTGTTGTTGAATCAAAAGTCAAATACTCAAATGGCTAGAAGCAGAAGAAAGAAGGGAGCTCGTTCTTTTGCTCTGAATGTAGAACAAGTTGTAGAGTTTTGGAAAAATTTATTGGAAGAGAAGCCTCTGCTTCCTTTTGTGATCCCATTGGTCTTGTTGCTTTGGGTCTTTGAGAGATGGCTGTTCTCTTTCTCCAATTGGGTTCCTCTTGCCATCGCCGTTTGGGCCACCGTTCAGGCTAGTCACTCTTTCTCTTTTGCTACATACTTCCTGCGAGTTTGGTTTCTGGGTATCGGCAATTTTCTTTTGTTGTTGACTTGATATTGTATTTTTTGAACCTAATTTGTATGTTATTAGTCTTTTGTTTTTGGCCCTTGTTTTGGTAATTTTGATGAGAGTTTTATTAGTATGAAATGTATTGTTAGTTGAGTATTTTTTTTTTCTTCAACTCCTTAAGCTTTTTTTAGAATTGTGCCAACTTTTCTATTATCCATGGTGTTTCATGTTTCATTTATTTATTTATTCTTTTTCCACTATTTTTATTTACGAATGGATTAATTGGTAGAAAACTATACATAAACTCTTTCAAAGAAAATACACTTTGTTCGTAATTTTGAAAACAAGAAGTTGAATGATCTGCTAGCTTGCTGGTGTTTGTTGTAAAATTTTAGTTGGCTAATCTTCTGGCAAGTTACATAATTTACTTAACTGTTGACAATAACGGATGTATTCTTTTTGTTCGTACCTGATGTCAATCTGCGAGGGAACTGCTTGTCAATTCATATTTGTATAGCCGTCAGGAATTTTCTATGATAACTTCCATGTGCTTTGGTGCAAATTGTACCGTTGGCAGCTTAGTTTATTTTGTTCTCCCAATATACACATCTCTTGTAGTGATTGACATCTATGATCTGTTGGAAAGTTCTCATTAAAAGGAGCAGTAAGTAGTATGATGAGATCTTCCAAAATGAAAATTCAATGAATTCTTGTGTTTATATTGCCGTAAAGATTCAGTAATTCCTTGCCTTTTGGGAATTTAAGGTAGGAGACAGGGAATATGAATGAGACATTCTTTTTTTTTAATCTCTGGGTGAGGTAATTGGTCTTCTTTCTAGTTGATTGAGGTTCACTGCAAATTAATGCTCTGAACCTACTGAAAAACATTGTTTTTCTATTATATTTTCTTCTCTTTTGCTTATACTTGGCTCGGTACCCAAGCGTCCAAGGTCCTTGCTTCTGTGTCCTGGTTAACTTGCTTGGTTTGTTTTTGTTCTTATCAATTCAAATTATTTCCAGCATGGATATCAATTTACTGATAGTAACATAAACTCACTCTTATGCCTACAGTACGGGCAATATCAACATCGAATACATGTGGAAGAGTTGAATAAGAAGTGGAATCAAATCATATTGAAAACCTCAGTATTTTTTCTAATTCTTACATTCCTTTTTGATAATGTGCAATTCTAGATTTATTATGCTGTTTTCATTTTTATTGAAAAATATCTTTTGGAATTCTTTATACAGCCAATAACTCCACTGGAGCACTGTGAGTGGCTGAATAAACTGTTGATGGAAGTTTGGCCTGGCTACATAAACCCAAAGCTTTCAATAAGGTTTTCACAAATAGTAGAGGTGCGAATATAGTGGTTGACTGTTGGTTGTTACTGAACTTATAATTTGATATTGAAGATGTACCTCCACCTTTTGCTCAAGGTCTTTCTTCTTGCCTGTATTTTTATGTTTTTGTGACACAAATGGTCATAAACTGATTCTTTTCTATTTGGTTAACATATTCAGCTGGCAATTTTCTTTAATTTACAAATGCTGAATTGGCTTTCTAGCATTTCTCAAAGCTTTCTAATTTCTTGCTGCTCATTTTTGGCCTCCCAACCAGATCATGTTTAGGATATATTCGAGTTCAATCTCTGATTAGTGACATGTCAATGTTAGTTACAGGTGTATTGGATCCATTTGATTTGGATTTCTTCAATAGCTTTAGATCCATTGCCATGTTCTAGAATTACGTCGACCAGGCCTATTAACTCTCATAGGTATTATGTGTCCAAATGTTGAATTATGTGACTACTTGGAAAGATAATTGAGTTTTCTTTGATTAATTACCCTCCTAAGGCACTGACCCCATTGGTTTTCTTTGATTTTTATAACTGGATTACAGTTGCTTTCTTCCTTTTTAGAAGATACTAAATAGATGGATCTAGAATATGATTGATTAATTGTTAGCATTCCTTAGGCTGAAAAAGTAAAAGAGAAGTGTTAGCATTCATTTTGTGACTACTTGGAAGGGAATTGAGAACACTTCTCTTTGTTTCTCCATATCAGTCCTTTTCTGGATCATGTTTACAAGAAATGTTTAATCATGGAAGAAGTTTGGATCCTTACCATCTCCGATATTTTCATCCATTTTCCTATGTTTTCGTCTGAAATTTTTATGTAGTCGAACACTTCATATGAAAACAAAAAATCATTTTACATTTTATTTTTTCTTATTAAATTCTTTTAACAGAATCCTCTTTTATGCAGAAACGGCTAAAGCACCGAAAACCAAGGCTTATAGTAAGTGATCTCCTATTACATGTATCTATCTGAATTATTGGCATGACAGTGATTAAGCTTGATAGTATATGAACTTTTCACAATAAACTTTGTGTAGCACCCTCAGGTTGTCAGTTGTCACTTACTTTAGCCATACGGGTGAATCTCCTGTAACTGTCTGTTTAAGCATTTGACATGGAAGGACATAAGTGTTATGTCCTCAAGTGTCCAACACTTGGAACTTTTTGAGCTGATGCTAACAGCATGATATGTGTTTATTGAGTAAAAAGTAATCTTTTATGCAGGAAAAAATAGAATTGCAGGAGTTTTCACTTGGTTCGACCTCGCCTTGCTTGGGTCTGCATGGAACTCGCTGGTCATCCTCAGGTGATCAGGTTTGATTCCTGGTTTTACTTTTGAAATTCAGAAGACAGCGAGTTGATTCATTTTGTAGAATTATGTCAAATTTATGTTATCTTTCTGGATATTATTAGGTTATTTTGGAATGGATTGATATGCCTAAGCGAGATGACCCCCTTTTTTCTTATTAAATGTCAGTGAACTAGATATAATGCTAATTTTGAGATCTATTCATCAGTTTACATTCTTTGGTTTCCTTTTTAACATGATTTATGCTTCTTAAAGCTACTTTTGTTGCTAATCCAAGAACTGAACAGCATGGATAATTTCTTTCTCAAATATTTAGGAAGATGACATGATAAGATACAGACTAGTGAATTGTCAGATAGGTTTACCAGCTTTCCGTTCTATTATTTAATGGGTTTTAAGAATAGATGGATTTTATCTGACTCCTTGAATCCATGAGAAAAGAAAAAAAAAATGAAACCAAAGGGGAGTCATTGAGTAGTTTTTGGGCCCCGGGGGTAGGTGGTTTGTCCTAGGCTTATAAGGTGGATAGGCCACTACCAAATACGCTGGTCTTTTGGTTAAACCCCAGGTAACATTTTTATTTGGATACCATTAACTTCCTGGAAAGTTTTATAATATCAGATAACGCTTAATGCATGGCCTGTCACACATTATCTGGTGCCCACTGCAGCTTGGATAGGAATGATATTGCATGGTCAAATTCTGCATGTCATATAGTTTGATACTTACGGATTATTAATATTTGCTACTGCTCCTCCCCCCCCCATCCCCAACCCTTCTTTCTGGCTTGATAGATTACTTCTTGAATTCCAGGCTGTAAATTTTATCTTAGCTTTTGACAAGGTGTCACTTGTGCATGTTGGCAGCGGGTTATGCAATTGGGTTTTGACTGGGACGCTAATGACATAAGCATCTTGTTGCTTGCAAAGTTGGCCAAACCATTACTTGGAACTGCTAAAATTGTCATCAACAGCCTCCACATTAAGGGTGATGTATGTTGAGCCTATATTTTCTACGGCTATTCTTCTTCTTCTTTTGTTTTATTTATTTATTTTTTTACCTTTTTGAAAAGGAAAGCTGTAATGAATTTGACATTCTTATCAATTGTATGGTTTCGTTGCGAGAACTAGACATCATGGAATGAATGTTTTTTGCTTTACATTTTGGAAGAGATTATATATCCATTCTATTATCATTTCCACAATTTCTTAAAAAAGGAAAAATTGGTTTCAGTTCTAGTAAAATCTGGACAACAACCGAAGCTGTCCAACATATAAAACCTCATTTCAATGTGCCTTCTGTGTGAATATGAGCTTTTATTGAATGAAATAGCATTTTCTTGTATTTTATTTACAGTGGTCATGCTTCTATGTTCTATGGGGATACACCTTGTAGACACTGGAGCCCAGAACTTGATGCGTGTTATTATGTTTCTGTCATTGTATCTGTCATGTTGGTAGTTTGTCCATTCGGAAAATGTCATCATGGTTTAAATCTTGATATTTGCTGTTTCTGAATTGTAGGTATGTTGTGATTTTGATTATTGTTGAATATAGCTTATTTAATTCCTTGATTTTTTTACAGCTTTTAGTGATGCCAATTCTGGAAGGGAAAGCAGTTCTATACTCATTTGTATCCATTCCAGATGTGAGAATAGGAGTTGCTTTTGGAAGTGGTGGAAGCCAATCTTTACCTGCCACGGAGCTGCCAGGCGTTTCAAATTGGCTGGTGTGTTTGCTAAATGGTTTCACCTTTATTCTGCATTTTAATTTAATTTTCTTCTTTGACCTCCATTTTAAACAGCTAAACAGTTTAGTTTGCTGCATATCTGGAATGATGGTGCTGCAATGCTGCCTTTTTCTATACAGAAAACTTGTTTTAGATATGGTTCCACAAAAGCCCCCAATTATATAGTAATTGAAGCTCATTAACATGATACTTGGTGTAACTATATGATATCTCAAATTTCAGGAAATTAGGCTGGCTATTCAATACACCTCTGCATGTAACATCCTTTAAACTATTTATAATTAGTCAATCACATTAAATAGCATTTTAATCTTTTATGCGATTGAAGATTTTTAATAAGTTTCTATTTTTATACTCAAGTTTATATTACAGAGCCTTGAAATACTATATTGTCAGCATAATAGGTTGTTACATTCCTCTATATTTTGGGTGTCAGAGAGAGAGAAAAAGAAAGGGAGGGGGGGATGTATGATGCAGAGATTTCTTTCAACTTTACTTCAAATTCATGTCAAGTAGCATTAGTTTTGACCATTCCCCTTTCCAAGTTGTACTAATTAAACAAGAAGATGAAGTTTCTTGTTCCATTTTCTTTAAAAATCTTCATTTATTGGATCTAACCGTGTAGTTAGTTTTGAGCAATATTCCTCTTTCTCTCTCTTTCCCCAAGGATATCTCTATATATTGACTCTTATCAACCTCTCTAGTGTTGCAAAATTTGATAAAAAGCCTTATTGTGCTTCGGATGACTTAATGGACTAGATAAGCTGAATGAGAATCATCCCATGTCCAATACTCATCTGTAAGTCCTAAGCAGAGCCAGTTTTCCATGCACCCCAAGGCTTCTCATAGGATTTAGTTTAGAATTTTATCTACCGAGTTTGGAGCAACATTTTTCTTTCTTGTTCATTCCATATTTAGCATATGCACTCCAACATACAGATTTGCAATAGTGGCATATTAAGCTACAATTATTTGGAGAATGCTGATTTTTGGTGATCCTATAATTTGTTTTTTCATTTGCTTCATGCAGGCTAGACTTATTAATGAGACCTTAGTTAAGACATTGGTTGAACCTCGCCGCCGTTGTTACTCTTTGCCAGCAGTGGATTTGAGGAAAAAGGCTGTTGGTGGTATTGTTTATGTGAGAGTCATTTCTGCGAGTAAACTTTCCAGAAGTAGTTTGAGAGGAAGTCCATCAAGAAGGCAACAAAATTACTCCGCGGACAGCAGTTTAGAAGAGCATTATGAGGATAAAGATTTGACAACTTTTGTGGAGATTGAACTTGAAGAGTTAACCAGGAGAACAGATGCTAGATCAGGCTCAGATCCTAGATGGGATTCAATGTTTAATATGGTCTTACATGAAGAAACTGGAACTGTTCGATTCAATCTTTATGAGTGTATTCCTGGCCATGTCAAGTATGATTATCTGACAAGTTGCGAAGTGAAGGTATGGTATTATGTGTTACTGTAGGTGGTTTCTTAGTGTCAATTGGAATGCATTGCGGCATGTTCTGTACAAAAGCCAAAAATTAGATCATGAGCTCTTTTCACTGAATTTACATTGTAGTGTTTGTTTTCCTATATGATGTGTTTAAATTGTTTAACCATATATCAATTATAGGCTCAGACATCTTATAACCTGTAATTGTTTTCTAAGCTTGTCTTCATTTTCCACCATCACTCAACAAACTTCCTAAAATAAAATAAATTATTGGAAAGTAGCTACAAGACCATTTTGTAAATTAAGAATGCACAATTTCTGTGTTTTCAATTCTGCTGGCTTTCAAATAATTCTATGCATATTCCAAACTAGGTAATTTATCATTATATGGTATCAACTAAGTTAATCTTTCGTTTTCGGCCTTGTGTGCAGATGAAGTATGTTGCAGACGATTCAACAACATTTTGGGCAATAGGACCCGACTCCGGCATAATAGCCAAGCATGCTGAGTTCTGCGGAGATGAAGTTGAGATGACAGTTCCTTTTGAGGGGTCCAATTCTGGGGAGGTATAAATCACATGTTTTCTTAGCAAGTTATAATTGGCGCTAAGATTCCACCCATAACAGATTAGCAGTCATCTTGGTGAAAAACTGAACTAAGATCATGCCGTCTTTTGCTGCGTGAATCACCAGTGAATCTATTGTGCTTTCTTGGCAATTACCAGATTAGTAGCAGACTAACTAAACAGTTTTATGCAATTACTTGACTTGTTTTCTGTCACAATCTGACAGACTGATGTTCTCTCCCATAAGAACGTATGTTTGGGTGTCCCACCTGCTTTTTGGATCCAAGGATTGCTTTTAGGACTTCAACTATTAAAAAACAAAAAATTCCATAAATTTTTGTTTTAGTTATCATTAAATTAATGATACATGACTCATTCAGTTGGCAGCATGCAAATATATGGGCAGGTGTAACGTAAATTTTTCTTGTTCATATGTGTTTTGCAGTTGACAGTGAGGCTTGTGCTGAAGGAGTGGCAATTTTCTGATGGTTCTCATAGCTTGAATAACTTCCATTCCGGCTCTCAGCAATCGCTTAGTGGGTCATCAAATTTTATTTCAAGGACTGGAAGAAAGATTAATGTAACTGTTGTAGAAGGAAAAGACCTTATGCCAAAAGACAAATCTGGAAAGTGTGACCCATATGTTAAACTGCAATATGGCAAGGTAAGGTTTTCTTATCTACCCTTGAGACTGTAGTCTGGTCAGATGCTAAGGTTACAAATTTTGCTAAGTCATTTGTGATTCATTCTATATGTGTAATAATTATGACAAGTCGTGCTTATGATGTGAACATTCCTTTCAGATTGTCCAAAGAACAAGGACTGCACATTCACCTAATCATGTCTGGAATCAGAAGTTTGAGCTTGACGAGATAGGTGGTGGTGAATGCCTTATGGTAAAATGCTACAATGAAGAAATATTTGGAGATGAAAACATGGGTAGTGCACGAGTAAATTTGGAAGGGCTTGTAGAAGGGTCGGTTAGAGATATATGGGTCCCCCTTGAAAAAGTAAATACAGGAGAACTAAGGCTTCAAATAGAAGCTGTGAGAGTTGATGACAACGAAGGATCAAGGGTATGTTTTTACTATTGGAAAATAAAGGAACTGTTTTATTCTTTACCGAAAAGGAAAAGAAGAATCGGTAATAAATGGAAATAAAAACTCTGAATGCATTAGAAATTTTGGTCCGAGTTCCTAATCTGAATATTTGTTTTATGGATTATTCAGCGAATGTGCATGCATGATCATGATTGTTTGCTCAGATTGTGGCTAGGAATGGCTGTTTTCTAGCTGATTTTCTTGCATGGTAATAGAAAATCAGGTTTTGAAGCATAGGTTTATTTTGAGCCTGATGGTTACATATAATCGTAGTTCAATGGGACCAATGTCCATAATGTTTTGGCACTGGTTGTTGACAACCTTTTGGTTGAAGAATGCTCGTTCCAATCTATTCATTTTCTTCCTTTCCCTTGAATATTTTCAGGGTCAAAACATAGGTTCTGGCAATGGCTGGATTGAACTTGTTATTGTTGAAGCGAGAGACCTCGTTGCTGCTGATCTCAGGGGAACAAGTGATCCATATGTTAAAGTGCAGTATGGAGACTTGAAGAAGAGAACAAAGGTAAGGACACCTTATTCATGATTAAGAAAATGACATTGCTCTAATCACAGTTTCATTGGATAGTTTTTTATCAGTAGAATTTTGCTATGATATGACTACTGGCTCTGTGAAAATGGATATAAAACTTTCATTTTCTTTTATTGGTTATTAATATGTACTCTTATCCTGTTTATAGCAAAGAACTTGTATATAGCCTTCCTTCTTCTTCCCCCATCATTTGCATGTAATTGTTCAACGCATGCCTAATACCCAGCTGTGAAATACCACTCCAATGATTTTCACATTGCAGTTTCATCAAATTTGGTGGATATTAACACATATAATTTTCAAATTCCATAGCTTAATCAATACAATATGCATTCTTCCCAGATACATGTATTTCATCCTTCTATTTTCTCCCATAGGATCTTCTGCAAATATGTTAATTTGATTAATGATCTGGTAGCTTACCGTGGCTTGCCTTTCAGGTCATATTCAAAACTCTAAATCCTCAATGGCATCAAACCTTAGAGTTCCCTGATGATGGCAGTCCCCTGACACTGCATGTGAGAGACCACAATGCATTACTGGCTTCATCAAGTATCGGTGATTGTGTTGTTGAATATCAGAGATTGCCTCCAAATCAGATGGCTGACAAGTGGATACCTCTCCAAGGAGTGAGAAAGGGGGAAATTCACGTTCTAATAACAAGAAAAGTTCCAGAACTAGATAAGAGAACCAGTATGGATTCCGATTCATCTTCAACTAGAGCACACAAAATTTCTAGCCAGGTGAGACTGATATAGATACATATATACATTGGGTATACTGTTGATTATTAGAAGATTTTGTTTCTGACAAAGATATATGTTGCATGCCATTATCTCATAAGTTGCAGAATTTATTCATAACACTGCATAATACCCCTGCAAATCTCCCTTTATATACTTGGTGAAAATTACATGCGTTTGGATAAATGATAATCTGATGTAACGCCTAGCATCTTATAAGGGAACAGAAATATCAAAAAGATATGCATCACTCCAATTTATTATCAACAGCTTTGCTCCGTCATAGATTAACCTTGCTTTTTGTTTCAGCCTCTGAATCTTTACATATGTTTTTTTCTCGAGTCTTTTTCAGATGAAACAAATGATGGTCAAATTTCAATCATTGATCGATGATGACAATCTGGAAGAGCTTTCAACTGCTTTGAGCGAGCTGGAAACTCTTGAAGACTCACAAGAAGAGTACATGGTACAGCTCGAAACTGAACAGATGCTTCTACTTAACAAGATAAAGGAACTTGGTCAGGAAATTATTAACTCATCACCTTCCATTAATAGGAGATCTCCTGGAAATGGAGCCATACCTTATTAAGTATTTGATTATTCTTCTCTTAATGTAATTTTGCACATACGAATTGTATCAGATAGATAATGTACATGGGCCCCAACCGATATGTCCTTGTAGTTTACACCACATATAATAAATAGTTTTAGCAGCAAATGAAGGGATTGGCTGTTAATCCCTTTTTCTGTCATGCATGTATTTTTTAGTTCGCCATACATCTCCAAGAGGATGAACAATAAAGAGTAGAGGATTATTCTATTGAATAAGAAAGCATCGAGTGTTATGCTCTATTTTTTATAAAATTTTATAGCATTTTGTTTATAAAAGCGATGCCAATATCAATATTAGAAGTAAATGATTATGAATATAGAATTCTTTTTTTTCCCCTTATTTTACACACTTAAGTCTTAATTCACCCATTCGCCATTCTTTCATAATTAATTAAAAAATAAAGAAAAGTGGAAAATAAATAAATTAAATCAATAATAGAACTCACGTTCTTGAAGTTGAGGAGTACATGTTTAAGTGCTACCACTAATAAAAAGTTAGCGTTAATACTTTATTCTCCTCTTACTAATAGATATGGTTAGTCTTGCTATTAACAAGGTGAGGCTGGGTAAGAGCATTTTTTTAATTCGAAAAAAAAAACTAATACAAAAACTAATATCAGTATGGGCTGAAAGGATAGATAACAATCGTTTCTAATGTTCTAGGCCCAATGAGAAATTGGGCTGAAAAGAGTGGACCACCCCAATTAAAAAATATCCGACCCAACTAAAAATATCCAGAGATCATACTTATCTTCTCCACCAAGAGGAAAACTGTCCCTCTCTTCAACCTCTCCTATCTGTCCATCAGCACCATCAGCACAGCAGCACTCAGCTTTCAAAACAATGAAAACATTAAAAGAAGAAGAAGAAGAAGAAGAATAACAAAAAGTGTCTGCTTGGCACACTCGTGCATTTACTAAAATGGCTTTGACAACGTCCAAATTAACAGAATTGCCATTCCGAAACTCACTCACTCTCACCTCACACCCTACTCCTTCACTTAACCATCTCCTTTTCTCTTCTTCTTCCCGGAAAACGCCGTCGTTTCAATTACTGAAACCTTTCTCTTCTCTCCGCACGAACCAAAACCCTAGAACCGACAACCAGAACCAGCAGTTCCCCAAGCCTCGCTCTCCCTCCACTTCCGCCCCCTGGCTCAACAACTGGTCCCGCCCTAAGCCTCCCTCCACCGAGAATGCCAACAAATTGGGCGGACGGAATCAAATTGATGAAAAACAAACGGCGCCGGATTCTTATCCTCGGTATTCGGATAGCGACAACAAAGGTCGTAACGCAATTGAACGCATCGTTTTGCGGCTGCGGAACCTAGGATTAGGGTCCGACGACGAGGAGGAGGGGGAAGAAGAGGAAGATGACATTAACGGTGCGGCGACGGGAGAGGAGAGGTTAGAAGATCTGTTGAGGCGAGAGTGGGTCCGGCCGAATACGGTACTTCGAGAAGTAGAAGGAGAAGAGGATGATTCGTTGTTGCCGTGGGAGAGGGAGGAGGAGGAGAATTTGAGAGCGGGAGGAGAGAAGCCGGCGGGAGAAACGAGGAGGAGGAGGATGAAGGCGCCAACGTTGGCAGAGCTGACGATTGAAGATGAGGAATTGAGACGGTTGAGAAGGAATGGGATGTATTTGAGGGAGAGGATTAATGTGCCTAAAGCTGGACTCACTCAGGATGTGATGTGGAAGATTCACGATAAGTGGAGGAAGGATGAGTTAGTTCGGCTCAAGTTTCACGAGGTTCTTGCCACTGATATGAAGACGGCTCATGAGATTGTTGAGGTTAGTTCTGTTTTCTTGGGTTTTGATTTGAGATAGTTGGTTTATTGATTTGCTAGGACTAGGCAATGCCTCTACTTGTGGTGTTTCGTAAAAGTGCATATTTATCTTGGACTCTTTTTGAATCATTTGTGGTAAATTTTTATGAAAATAGTGATGAATGGTGACTGAGTGCTTGTAGTGATTGTCAGCGGCGAACAGGAGGATTAGTTATTTGGAGGGCAGGAAGTGTCATGGTGGTGTATCGAGGAAGTAACTATGCAGGACCGTCGTCTAAACCACAACCTCTAGATGGAGATGGAGATACTCTTTTTGTCCCTTGTGTATCTTCTACTGACGGTTCAACTGCGAGAAGTGTCGATGAAAAGAGTGAGGTACCTGTCAGGATTTTGGACCATTCTAAGCCAATGACTGAAGAGGAAGCTGAATGTAACAGCCTACTAGATAGTCTAGGTCCTCGTTTCCAGGAGTGGTGGGGCACAGGGATACTCCCAGTTGATGCTGATTTACTTCCTCCAAAAGTTGATGGTTACAAGACACCTTTCAGGCTTCTTCCTACTGGAATGCGATCTCGACTGACCAATGCAGAAATGACTGATTTAAGGAGACTTGCCAGATCACTTCCTTGTCATTTTGCCCTTGGTATTGTTCTCTCCTGCGAGGAGTTTCTTTAGCACACAGTTTCTATTTTGGGCACCAGTGTTCATCCTAAATTTATTTGTACAGGAAGGAACAGAAATCATCAAGGTTTAGCTGTTGCTATACTTAAACTTTGGGAGAAAAGCCTCGTTGCAAAGATTGCTGTAAAGCGGGGTATCCAGAATACAAATAACAAACTAATGGCTGAGGAGCTGAAGGTGTGTTCTTTTTTTCCTTCTTCTCTCTCTGTTTAAGCCAATTCAACCGATGTAACTGCAAATTCCTAATTTTGCAATTAAATGTAATGCCACTCTCATTTTTCAAGCTATATGCTGTCGGATGAGTAGGTTTAGTAAATCTGGTGATTTATAAAATATTGTTTTCACAAGCTTTGACACATTTCATTTCTTCTCCCTCCCCCTTTTTTTTGGTCATAGCATTTTGCTGTACTTGCAAGAAAAGCGTGAAGTATATGCAGTTTTAAATTTTATTTGCTTTACAGAGCTTAACAGGAGGCACCTTACTTCAAAGAAACAAGTTTTACATTGTTTTATACCGTGGGAAAGATTTCCTTCCACCAAATGTTGCTTCTGCTTTGGCTGAAAGAGAGCAATGTGCGAAACAGATCCAAGATGTTGAAGAAAAAGTGCGGAGTAAAACACTGGAGGCAACTCCATCAGGTGAAACTGAAGGACAGGCACCTGCAGGTACTTTAGCTGAGTTTTATGAGGCTCAAAAACGCTGGGGCAGAGAAGTTTCTGCTGAAGAACGTGAGAAAATGGTTGAAGAAGCTTCCAAAGCTAAGCATGGTAGGCTCGTCAAACGGATTGAACATAAGCTTGCTGTTGTAAGTACAATCAGATCTTTCTTAACCATTCTTTGTTTCTTATTATCATTGAAGAACCACCACTGTTTTAAAAAGAACTCACAACCCTTGTGCATGGGATGGACCGTGTTAAATGCTCAAGTAATTTTGTTTTCATATTTGGCATTGGGAACTGGCAGCCCCTGGAATTTGGTTCAGGCATTGTAAACGAAGATATCAATTATTTCAAAGTTACCTAATGAAGTATAGGCTCTTCCATTCAATTATGTTTTCATCATGATTCAATGATGAAACCAATAAAATCTAATTCATCATAAAAAAGCATGAATGGTTTTACTCACCACTTGAAGTGAAACTCCCATACTAGAAACTGAATATAATTTCTTATTTCTCTTTTTGCTTTATTGCATTTTGAAGGAAATTATCAAAAATTGTTTTCTTATTGAAGAATCATTTGACCTGATGGACAAACATTTGTTGTGTATTCTACACAGAAAGTGAGAGAGGAATGTAGGGAAGAAAGTGAAGACTAGTAAGGATGCTATTGATGTGATAATGTCCATTTGGGATTGAAACACAGTTATTTGATTTAAATTATTCTAGTGCTTTAATTAATTTATCAAGTTTTGAATATTAACATCGACCTCTTGCTGGATGGCTTGTGGTAGTTGTCATTTAAGAAGTCATATGGACTTTTTTGTGCATAACTTACAACCAATTTTACTTTTTATGCAGTATTTCCATTTATTTGTTTTTAAATTGGTTAAACTTTTAAATGCATGAACAGTCCCAAGCCAAGAAGCTTAGAGCAGAGAGACTGTTAGCTAAAATAGAAGCATCCATGGTTCCTTCTGGTCCTGATTATGACCAAGAAACAATCACTGATGAGGAACGGGCTATGTTTCGTAGGGTTGGTTTAAGAATGAAGGCATTCTTGCCTCTTGGTGAGTAATCCTTAGCTTCTTGAGTGAAAAGCAAATCTGAACAGAACTTCTAATGGTCTTTGTCTGGTGATTGATCAGGCATTCGAGGTGTTTTTGATGGTGTCGTTGAGAATATGCACTTGCATTGGAAGTACAGAGAACTTGTCAAACTGATAACCAAGCAAAAGACGCTTGCATATGTTGAAGACACTGCAAGGCTATTGGAATATGAAAGTGGTGGGATTCTAATAGCAATAGAAAGAGTCCCTAAAGGATTCGCCCTAATTTTCTATCGTGGGAAGAATTATAGACGGCCAATTAGCTTGAGACCTAGAAACCTTCTGACGAAGGCAAAAGCGCTTAAGCGCTCTGTGGCCATGCAGCGGCATGAGGTTTTTCTCTTTACCTTTAGTTTTCTGTTATATAAAATGGCAATTGCTATCTATCAAAGATTCTCATTTCACTGTAATCGAACATGAACTGTGCAGGCTCTTAGTCAGCATATCTCGGATCTGGAGAATACCATAGAGCAAATGAAGAAAGAAATTGTTAGTATTGATTTTTCTGCTTCCTTCTCTATTATGAACTCAAATTGCATTCTGCATAAGAGCAGGCACACTATTTTTAAATTCACTAGATCCATCTACTTGAAATTATACTAATCTTATTCTTATGTAACCTTTGAAAAGTTTAACCTTAGTTTATAATGAATTCCCATTATGGCACACACCGTAAATTTTTCTTTCCGCATAGAACAGGTCATTGCAGGGGAAACCTGCCTTGTAACTTTACAATCTATTGCTTGGAGTTAATTGTGGTATGTGGTCTGAAGTGGTAGCCATAATCCATACCCTGTTGCTTTTTGGGGTCTACACTTGACTTGGTGAAGTTTCTATTCTAACCTTTGAGGGTCTCTAATGTAAACCAGATTAGATAAATGACACTGAAATGACATGGCATTTGCATTTTGGCATCTTAACAACCATTTGAGCTGTCACAGGTCTAGTGGCAAGTAAAATTGATATGCGACATATGTTGGACTACTATGCAACATAGATTATTTCTCAACTTTTTTTTATATAAAATTTTATTTATTATCTAGTGGACACCTGGCCCACCTTTGCAACTTTTATGTTTTTTCTTTAATATACTTCTTTTTCCCCCGCTCAAAAAAGAAATAAATGCCGGTTATGGACATCAAAGGGGTGCAATAATTGTTTAATGAATAACTGAAAATAAGAAAGACTAATTATTTTCTCCATTATCACTATTATTTTTTTTTTTTTAAAGCAATACAAATTCAGCCAATTGGGAACTTTTTGATGATACTCTTATTTTGTTCATGTTTATTTGTCGACAGGGTGTTTCCAAGGATGAGGAGGATGGAAATATTAGGTGCTCAGGGGACTTTAAGCAGTTTGATCATGTGTCGGTCTTACCCCAAGTGAGTTGTCTGCACCACTGACTGCTACTAAAGAACTAGTGTTCCTATATATTTTTTAGTGGTGACAATGTTCCTTATCGATTCCCCCCCCTCCCTCTCTCACTCTCTCTTCTTTCTCTTTAGTAATTTTTTCATCAAACGATTGTAATCCTCAGCTCTTTATGCCTAATAAAACTTGAACCCCTGAATTGTTTTGAAAGAGGAACTGCCTGGCTAGGGACGAATGATTTTGTTTAGTGCTTAGGTGGGTGGGTTTTGGAGTTGAAGTCTTAGCCATGTTCCATTGTGACTGTTAATATTCTTTATGTTGTTACCAGTAGAGGGATATACATGTAACTTATATTAAGAAATCATTCAAGAAATCATCTATGGAATTCTCCTTTGCAGAATGAAGACAACGACTATGTTTCTGATGAAGACTTTGATTCAGAAGCTGATGAAGATTCTGAATTATCAAGCTTTGAAAGTGATGACAACGATCTTAGCAAGAATGGTTGAAAGTTTTGAACATTTTGAAGTCACTGGATCTGTTTTGTCACCAGCTATATCCAATTCTGGTAATTATTTGGTTCCATTTTAATTGATTGTCATGTTTTGCTGGTGTAAAGAATTCACGTCTTAGTCAAGACTAGAGATGTTTTCGTTACATTTGTTTGATATCACATCCCAAAGTTTCCATACTTATAAAGAACCTTGATAAGTATAGAAAGAAATCTGCCTCTGAAATAATCAAGTGAGAGTGCAATTTTATCAAAATTCTTACCATTTTTTTTAATTCAGGATAATTGTAGTCATTCTATCTCTTCCATGACTTTTGTTTGACAAGCAATTGGCATTTGCTCGACATTCCATGTCGTGTCATCTACGTCTCCCCTTTTCTAAGCAGGTTAAGTGATGCAGAGAGTGTGCAGCTTAGTATGGATTGATCATCAATTGTCTGTTGTCACAAACATCAAGATTCAAGGGAGCTGGGCTCATTACATTGCTTATGTTTCCCATTTGCAGCAAAGAGAATTGAGTAAATCCATAATGAATGCTTGAGAATAGCCTCATCTCGATCAACTGGGTGAGTGCGTACATCCTGCAATAATTTGACGTTGTCACCGCTGCTGGCGGTGATTCTTGTTCTTTCGTGAGTAGATGGCCCTACCATTCTTATCACGGTTGTTCAATATTATGTTTGTAATTATCATGAGTACACTTTTTAATTCAACTAAAATAATCTTCTAATTTCATGTGATGAAATTATTTTTAACAGAAAAATTGTAACGGCTGTGTGTTGCTGGTATTCACGAAGATGTATAAAATTTTGATAATATATTATTACTTGTCATTTCATTTAAAGAAAGAAATTATAACATTGTTTTATTTCCTTCGACTCCTAAATACGATTACAAAATCTTCAAAGATTGACATGATTTCCGAAAAAAACAATGCCAATCAAATTCAACTCGTTCGTCTCTCACGCATACAGAATCTTCCATATCTAACTAATTGACTTGATTCAATAACTGTTGTAGAAGATGCAACCAATAAAGACCCCGATGAATAAAATTTATTAGAATCAAGATATCCTTCAAACAACTTTCACCATATATAAAAAATTTTCTTGGACCAAATCAATTGATTAATCATCAAACTTAATAATTAATGATCTACAAGCATAGATATAACATATGTCCAAGAACGCACTTTATTTTAATGCAGCTATAAAGTCTATCAAACTAGAAGTAATGTTCAAGAAGAAATCAACCAAATAAGATAAAACTAATTGCTGAGAATTACTGACATGAACGCATTAAGAGATTACAATGAAATATTATCCCCAAAATCCACTACCCCACACTAAACTTTCGGCTTCGTGAGTTGTGATTTTTCTCTGAAGAGATCCTAACCAATTTCACTTGACTCTTCGTCGCAGCCACCCATAGCTACAATACAATATCTGTAGGAAAAATTCAAATAGAAGTAACATTTCCTCGCTCTTTTCGAAAGAATACATTATCTTGTCATTGACGTAGAATTTGCTGAAGCTGGAGCACTTGATTCCTTTGCTCTGGAGGCAAGAGACTAATCTGTTCTGGTGACAAGCTCATAACCTGCTGAAGAAGTGCCTGCTCCATCTCAGGACTCAACTGCACAATGAGGAACAAAGGAAGTCAAATATTGATGAGTCAATTTGAGCTGTATTGACAGAACTTACGCCAACTTGAAATTTAAAGAGTCAGATAAAATACCGATGATGGGCGAGGGGGCTGATTGCCTGGGCCCATCTGACCAGAAACTGCTGGCGGTGGTCCTGAAAGTTGTGTAAATGCTGGATTCTCTGGCGGACCTGACATCCAAGATCCTCTATCTATTTGCATGGAGTTTCCAATTTGATTGTTAAAATCTGACCCCAAACGTGAACCTCCAGCCTGAATAAGCATTGAGTGAACTGATAAATTCTCAAGTACAACAGCCATATGAGAAATAGGCAAATTTACAGTTTACAAGGCCTGGATGTCAGTGTTGGTAAAGTGGTAAGAGGAGGGATTAATCATGCCAAAGACATCAGTAATTATACGAGGACAGTAGTTCCTCCATCTCACATGTGCACTCCACATTTCTGATTTTAGCTATCCTACTATGCTATGGAAAACAATGGATCTTACTGTTCATAAATGCATAAGAGAAGGGCCATATCTTATACCAAAATCAAGTGGGAAAATATAAAGAATATGACTTTTCTAATAGAAAAAGAACAGTGTCTGTAGGTGCCATTAAATATTTCTTCACTACCAGAAGTCAGTTAACAAGATGAGAAACCCACACATCGCCATTTTTAACCAACCCCATTCAGAAAGCTAATGACAGAATGTCAAGAGCACATACATACCTGATAAACAGACTGAGGCAGTGGCTGACTTGGAACTGGTGGCTGACCCTGCTGGAATGAAGGTCCAATGCTAGCTGGAGGATTGGGTCCTGACTGGCCAGTTTAGCAAAGAAATTATTGCAACTTACATGTGATATACCCAAAATGACAATGAACTATGATATTCAACTTACATGATACATAGGTTGGGAAGAACGCTGTTGAGCAGCAGGGTGCTGGAAACCCACAGTGGACCCCACATGAGGGGCGTACTGATGGAAAGATTGCATTGAAGCTGGTCTCAGCTGTTGTGGCAATGGTGGTTGCAGCGGCATATGAGGCGGTCCTGTTGACTGCAATGGTGGTTGCAACTGGCTGGAGGCAGCAGGCATTTGGGGTTGATGAAGCGAAGGTGGCTGTGAAGCAGAATGATGAGAAATTGGAGGCATGCTTGAGTGTTGAGATGGCTGTGGAAGGGACATTGTCGTCAATGGGGCATTTGGACGTCCCTTAGGCTGCTGTGGCACCTGTAGTGCATGTGAATGCATTGGCTGAGACTGAAGATTTGCAGCAGGAAGAGATGCAGATGATATTGGCATCGCAGGTTGGTTTTGGTGCTGTTTTCTGATTGAAGTTTGGGTCTGAGATGCACTAGTTTGGTCCTGCAAACCAAGTTGACCAGACGAAGCCTGTGTAGCCTGGAAATTGGGCTGCTGAAATTGCGGAGCCGATTGCTGAGGATGCTGCAACGCTGGTGGCTGGACACTTGGAATCTGAAGATAAAATGAACTCATCATGACACAAATGCACCAATTAAAGCTACAGAGATTAAGTTTGATAAAGACCAAAAAAAAAAAAACATACCACTTGAGGAGGCTTTACCATCCCAAGCATAATTTGTGCCTGTTTAAACAAGTGGATCATAATGATTTTGATCAGCAATCAATGAAGTAGTTGCTGGTTAAAGAAACAGAGTAAATTTCAATCAACAAAAACATCATTTACCACCTAGTATGGTGATACAAATAAATTCATGAAGAAAATTGTTTTGAGAATCAACACTTTACACAGACTCAGCGACGCAGGAAAACTACAATGATACAAGATGAACTATTCCATACATAATCGCTTGAATCACGAAGCTCGCTAGCTAACATAAGAAGAAGAATCTTTCAACCTAATATTCACAAAACTGAAACCCTAATTGAACCAAATTATCACAGTGACAAAAGCAAAATTAAATTCCACACAGTAAGCAGTAAAAAAAAAAGCAAGAAAGAAAAATTGAGGCAAATTTTATCTAGAAATAAGACAGAAAAACGTAATTTAGGAATTTAAAAAAATAATAATAATTGAAACCTGAAAAAGTGCTTTGGTCAAGAGAGGGTTCTGAATTAGGATTTGTCTCGCCTGTTGCTCGTTCTGCTCAATCAGTGACTTCATTTGAATCATGATTTCGTAGAGCTGGTTCTTCGACATACCGGCAAGGTTCGCCGGTAAGCCGTCGCCAGCAACTTGCTTTCCCGCCATGTCTCGGGTGAGAAAGAAGAAGACGGTTGTTGTCTGATTGGGTTTTGGGGATTTCAAACCATAAAGGGGATTCTGGAAATTGCGGGCCTAGGCCCATTTATGGTTTGACCCAAAGTGTCTTTCTTTTTAATGAAAGGGACCCAAAATTTTTTTCATGATTGTGAGAGGAAAGGGTCCAACTAAAGTTCACACGATACAAAGTCGACAAAATTTGATCATCTCACGATGCAAAATTGTAGGGTAAAGGATATTATAGTCACATCTGTAACTGTATCGATGGTGAGCACTTGGACCATATCACAATTTTATGATTTAAAGTGAGTAGTGTTGAAAATACGGATTAATTGTACGATGACATTTGGTATTGTCGTATGTCATAAGATGAATATTATCACTCACTAGATTATTACTCAAAATGGAATATATATATATATATATATATAGATAGATAGAGAGAGAGAAATAACTTATTTAAATTATGATCCCCTCATGAACATAAGATTGTGAACTTCTAGCATGCTATGTCTTATGTATGTACGGTTAGATTTTAATTTGTAATAATAATAATAAAAAAAAAAGATATGACTTTGGTTTGAAAAGAAACATTTCTCACACGATGCTGTTTCTGGTCACCAAATAATCCAAATCCGAAAGCAAGGTGAGAGATTTTGAGAACATTCAATTCGATCCATAAATGCATAATACGTATCCAGCAAGCAACTTATATAAGGTAATTTTCCCTTATATGTTGCGTGGACCTTACAATTAATTCACATTTGAGCATAAAAATACATTAATTACACAATTAAGGACATACAGACCATTAAACTGCGGCTAATTAGTACAACACTTGAACACAGTTGATCACATAAACAACGCCACATAACATAAGCCTGGAAATTTGACATCTGATTAACTGCAATATCTTAACAAACTAAAAATTTATTGTATGAACTAATTGCCCTGTTGGACTTGTGGTAAAAGGCAACTTAGCCACCCCCCATCCCTTAACTAGATTTGATGATTAATTGCATAATGTTAGATCAGACTTTACATGCAAGCTTCACCATATGGAGTCCAAATTAAACGGTTGCTCCTGCTGTGTTTGTTGCGGAACCACAGAATCTAAGATGACCTTTGAAGAAGAGGAAGCTTGGAAATTTGAACTTAAATCACTTTCAAACCGAGAATTAATGCCACCTTGTTGCTGCAGAAATGAGTTGTGTTCATTACTTGTAGCTTCCCTTGCTTGATAATTCCTAAACTGTAATGCCTTGAGAAGCAAGGAATTCATCGATAGATTCGGACTTAGCAAGCTTGAAGGCCAGGTAAGCGATGGAACAGATGCTGCTGCCCAATTCATGTTCAAGTTCATATTGTTCAGGTTATTAACATTGCTGTTATCACTGCTATAACTTTGTGTAGATGGAATATTTCCAAATCCGCTTGTTAAATGTGCAATGCCATTCAAGTTTGGCAACTCTATATCTCCAAACTCATTGACCATTGAGTTTGTATCACATAGAGACTCATCTGATGGCTGTGATGATGGTGTATGTTGTGGTTTCTTCACAGCTGCTGCGCTTTTCTGAAAGACCCTACAAACCACCCATTCCTCCTGCATATAACAGTGAAACATTTAGTATAATTCGGCAACAAATATTAAGAGAGTCATATGATTGTCAAATGCCAAAAATCTTGGGTACTCTCCGTCTATAACAATACTCCTACTATCTATTGAATTCTTGCCACACTTGAATAGAGCTTAACTCATAAAAACTACTTTATGTACTTTGATAAAAAAATTTATTCTGAGCTGATATGATATTAGCACTTTGAGAGAACATATTTTTTCTTAGATGATTTTTTTTAGGTATATGTGACTATAATCCAAACGGCAGATACATATTACACGGTTTTGAGACTTTGTCAACTCTTTTATCATATGATATTAGGACTTTGAGAGAATATATTTATTTTTAGATTTTTTTAAGGGACATGTGACTATAATTTAAATGAGAGATACATATCACATGGGTTTGGACCTTTTTTGAGGGAGAGGTGACTATAATCTAAATGGAAGATACATATCACATGATTAATTGAGAGATACACATTACAAAAATCTAACAAAAGATATCTATTAAATAATCTTGGCTCCAACCCCTTCACAACTAATGGGGAGATCCCCAACAATCTATTCTCATATATCGAGCTTTGGGTTGGAGAGCAGACAACTTGTTTCGTCCTATTATGTTGTTCATGAACCTGGGAGCTCTGATATCAGTGTTATTTCGTTCGCACTTACTGACCATCATCACATCCGGTATGCATGGGATAACCCAACAAGACGATTCACTAAGCACCCAAGAATTTCTCTAGCTATAGTTATTACGTACCTTAGAGGATCTGAAGGGGTGTTTGTTTTCGAGGCGGTATTCATGCATGACCCAGTTGCTCTTCTCACCCTTAGGAGCTCTACCTTTGTAAAAGACCAGGGTTTTTTTCATGCCAACAAGTACTTCAGCCCGAAAGATTTCTTTGTCTTTGCCAGTGGTTTTCCAGTAGCCAGCTTCAGTTGCTCGGTTTGTTCGAAGCCCAGTTGGGTATTTTCGATCTCTCAAGTTGAAGAAGTACCATTCCTTTTCGCCCATCGAAGCCTTGCCTGCAACATATATGCATTTGACTCAGTCTTTAGAGACCATGGCCGCCCAATAGTGTAGCAGGTACCACAAAATTATTAAGAAAATACAAAAAAAGAAAAAAGAAAAGAAACTACCTCTGGTTCTTGATTTTGGTAATTGAATACAAACATTCCAATTATCAAAATTTAATTTATGTTTACTTATTCATTAATGTTGTAGGAGAATATTCATTTGTTTACCAATTTGATGAAAGGTGAAGAGCTTTCATTCATTGTAATCTCGACTAATATCTTCACAGAGGGATGTGTGAGTTTTAGCAATGATCACCCAGGAAAAAAAAAGAAAAAAAAAGAAGGCATACGACAATTATTATTATTTTTATTTTAAGTTATGTTTTTAGATTCTTCAAACAAAAATTGGAAACAAAAAAGAAAAAAAATCTAAAATCGAAGCAATGATATTATTTTTTGATAAATTAAAAACCTAAAAATTAATAAATCTTATACACAGCTAGGACAACACAATATATAGATATTATAAATTCTGAAAAACAAGGCTGGTGCATACATACATAAATTGGAAATTAACAACAAATTAAGAAATTAAATTATACTAAATAGCTCTTAATTAAACTACCTGGGAGATCCCAAGGTTCACATTTGTTGATATCAACATCTACAACAGCTTTGGATGTGAAACTAACATCGGAAACTTTTCGTGTTAGATAATAAGTAATGAGTTCTTCATCAGTGGGATGGAATCTGAACCCAGGAGGTAGATTTTCCTCCATTTTGATGAAGACCCAAAAACTTAATTATAACGTTGGCCTAACAAATTATATTAATTGTTTTCTTGAAAGCAAAAACAAAGGCAGCAATAACCCCAGGGGTACGGATATGATGTATATAAATGCTTAAATATATATAAGCGTTTATAACATCGACGTGGTGATGAGTTATAAATGGTGTGTACTTTCACCCTTGAAGAAGAAGCTAGCTAGCATTAAAATCTTGATAAACATAGCTAACACTTTGACAAAGATGGTGCATGGAAATAGCGATTTTCTAATGAACATGAGTTATTTTACCAATATGCCATTACTATCGTACAATAAATGAGCTTAAACATTGACCATATTGAGTTATGAGTGGCAAGAATTGGTGCACGAGGGGGTTGAGTCTTGTTTACACCACAAGATTTTAAAGAAAAATTCTTTGCTCCATATGATCCTGTCCAACCACCTTCACCCATTTCTACCCACCAAACCCTAGGTAGTCCAATGGGAACATGGCATTAGCAATTTAACACTTTTTCCACCAATATGTTATTGTCACTTGTCACCCGCCCTACCGTCATCGATCGATAGGCTAAATTGTTAATTGCCCTTTTCTTGTGTGGCTTATACATTAACAAAATTTATTAATATTATTCATTGCAATGATAGATAATATAGAATATATTTGATATGACAGTTTATAGAGGCAGCAAAAGTTAGAATTTGTTGTTATATTTATATATGTGCAAGAAATGCCCTTAGGCATTGATCGTCACTTTTGATCGATGATGAAATAATCATCAATTTATCATTGCAGGTGAAGCTGCAAGCATCAAAACAGCTGGTACAGAATAGAGTAAATATAATTGAATATTTCATATTATAATATTGTAATGTTATTAATAATTAAATAAATTAATACGGACATAGATTACTATAAAGGAGTGGTTAAAATGGTCACCAACCCACAAGACTGTGATCTTTTGGTAAGCATTTCTGTTGGATCTTTTCTTTGATGATTTCCACCGTTTGTCTTCAAAGTTCAAACCATATCATAAGTTTCAATCCTACCAAAATATCTCTACATATATGTTTCCTACACTTGGAGCTTCTAGAAACTCATCTACAGGTTTCCTGCACAAGCTTATACATAAAACATCATTATATATATTGAGGAAAGAACTTGAAATGGGTTAAAAAGAACAAAAAAAAAAAAGTTTGATGTTGGCAAATTAACAATTAAAAGAAAGGATACAATTGGGTTTCTACAGTTTTCATCGTTTGAGGGGGAAAAAAATCATGCAGTGATCCTTTTAAACATTCGCATAGAATGAGCAACATTTTGTATGGAGAGAGTTGATTAAAAAAAAGGCCAAAAAATAAGTAATTCTTTTAATAAACATTTTGTACGTACTCTTCACCGAGAATTAAGGAAATTTTTAGTTTTAGCTACTCCTTATATAAAGATTAATTTATTAGTTAAGATTTTGTTGCAACGGCCCTACAGTAGCTTTGCCATATAAATATATAACGATTCTAACTCACATATCTTGTTGCATCTTTGAAATGAAGATTTGATAGTGAATTTATATGTAAGTTATTGTTCAACATGAAAAATATAATGACTCTATACCTAAAGCTAATTTTTGTTTTAATAACCAAAAAAGAAAATGACTATTCACAGAATAAGTCATTACCGATTAGATTTATTAATTATAGAACAACCCATACATTATAAAGCGTTCAACTTATCAATTAATTATATGCTTTATCGGCAAGTCTTTTCTGAGTATCCAATAATTGAGAAACTTTCTTAATTTGTCGGTCATATGTTTGACCATTTCCTACTTAAACCCGAAGAGAAGTGCATGATGCGACATTGGCAATAAATGATAAGATCTACACACACACACACACACACACACTTATAGCAACATGTGGAAGCGAAGAAGCAAGAAGAGTTAAGATATCAATTTCTTGTTCTGATATCTAACATGATTGATCTTCAGTGGTGTACAAATCTCATGCACATATATATTTATTAATTTAAAGAAACTTCATAAACAATCGACACTAATTGGACATTTCATGTGGCTAATATTATAACCACAAATTTTTGTATAAATTATAATTTTACATTTTTATTTTTGTTTTTGTTGTTGTTGTCGACTTGTCGTGATGGCAGTGGTGGTGATGGTGTTTGGAGTATAGCTTAAAAATATGGTTCAATTAAAGATGACTTGTTTGTCTCTACACTATGGGATTTATTTTTTATTTTTAAGATTAACGGATGCTATTATTTACTCCTACTAATATTTGAAAAGATTAATATATTCTCATCTGCATTAGTAAGAAAAATAACTTTATGGAGGGAATTCAGATTAAAGCCTTCAAATATTTTTAAGAGCACCAACCCACTAATGGGCAATAAACCTTGGTGCAAGTGGCAATATTTCATATTATTTATACATTTGTTAATTTTAACATTTTAACATTTTAAGGCCAATATATAAATAAACTAAAATTTAAACAAGCATGTTTTAAGATCATTAATATTTGAAGGGATAAATCCATTATCACCTATACTTCTAGGAGGAAAATTATATGAGAGGAATCATATTGGAGTCATTCTTACAGGACTAAAGCCAATGGTAGCCGACTAACACCCTTAAGAATAAGAAGGCACTGATGGGAGTTGCTTTCCGGGTATTATCCGGGCTCATATTCTTATGACGAGTCTTCCTTCGGTCGTTTCCTATCCAATCATGGAACCCTTGGACTTATATGTATATACTTATTATATGTATATGTGTTATATACACCCATTCCCTGAAATGAAGAGGGCCAGTCTCTCTATGAATCACCTCTGGAGGGGATCGTAAGGGGAACCTCTCAATGGTTCGAAAACTTGGCTTCAATACATATTGATAGCAACACCAATCCACTAGTGGGCAACGAGCCTTAATGTCAATATTCCATATTACTTACATTCGTTAAATTTAAACATTTTCAAACCAGCGAAAGTGTGTGTTTCTTTTTTCTGTTTTCCCCCTCGTTATTGTGTTATTGAGACCAAATGTTGAGGAGTCCCTGGTATTTTTCCTTCCTAGTACATCCGGTGTTAATTAGTTAGTAGTTTAGGGACAATGGCGAGGGAATCAGAGAGTGGGTGAGAGTGAATGAGCATCTTTAAAGCTGGAGGTACAAACGCTGGTAGGTAGCAGGCTAAAGAGCTCAAGCTGTACCCTCCACTCATGGACACAGAGGAGTTAATTCGTAAGTGTAAAGCAATATCCATCTGTGAAGGAACTGAACGCAAGTTAACTCTCAGAAGTGGTATGGAAGAAAAGGGAGGCCGCATTATGGAAAACTCTCTGATCAGGAAAATCTTACTGTCAAGAAGTATGCACACAGAAGGCATCAGAAGCGCACTGGCGCAGGCATGGAAAACATCCAAGGAAGTTAAAATTGAAAGTTTAGGTAACAATATTTTTATTTTCAGATTTGGGCTGGAAGTTGATAAGAGAAAGGTATTGGTCGGGGGGCCATGACATTTTGACAGAGCCCTGATTGTTCTTAAGGAGCCGAGTGGAATTGGAAACATGAGAAGGCAAGCATTCACATATGCAGCATTTTGGATTCAAATTCACAATGTTCCGTTAGCATGTATGGAGAGGGATAATGTCCAGAAGCTAGGGGGATTATTAGGAGAGGTGCTAGAAGTAGAAACCGATGATGAAGGGGAATGTATTGGCCTTTATGCAAGAGTAAGAGTATCCATAGATATTACGAAACCATTGCAGAAAATGGTCTTCTTAGAGCTGGAGGATGAGGATGATGAAGTGGAGTTGCCAATGTTGTATGAACGGCTCCCTGATTTTTGCTTTTGCTGTGGAATTATTGGACATCAACTCAAGGAGTGCTCGGCTTACAATGGGCAACCAAAAGAGCAATTGCCGTATGGAGTTTACATGAGGGCATTGTCCAAAGCTGAGAAAACAAAATTAAATCGAGGGAGAGATAAATGGAATAGAAGGGCTGAACATCCCTTCACAGAATCCAGAGAAGTAGAACTGCATGGAAGGAACCAACCACAACAAGATGACTCGAACCCAAGTACAAACGAACTATAGACGAACCAACCGGGGTCAGGAGAAATCGAAGGTCAGGCAGCTAGGGCTGATAAACATTTAATGCAGATGAATCTTGAACTGAGAAAGCAGCAGGATACTAGTCAGAAGCAACCTAGTTTAATGACCACTGAAAACTCAGCTGACAGCATAGAGGTTTACAAAAGAGGGGGAAAAGAGCTTTGGGAGGACACAAGCAAAAAATTGGCGCCAAACTCAGCGCCAAAACAAATTTCAGAAGCTGGCCTAAGTCAGGAGAGTGGAGACTTAAACCTGGAGGGGGTAATCGATAATGGGCCAAGTACAAAAGCATTGCGGCCCAAAAGACGGAAGTGGAAGCTACAGGCCAGAAGTGCTCGTAACAAAGGGAATGGTAAATAGAGGCTTATTGTGGGTAAAAGGCCGGCTTGTGACTTAATAAAACAAAGCCCAAGCCACAAACGAACACGGATTCAAAGTCCCCAAAAAATTCATTCAGCTAAAACCAGCTCCTGTAATCTGCTTTCTTCAAGCTACACACTGAATTGGGATGGCACGGGGGTGAATAAGGAAACAAATCTCACTCAAACAAATTTCAAGCGGCGGAGGTTGAGGATCAGCCCCTATCTAGTGTGATGTATGGAATATATGACAAGGGTGGATTGTTGGAGTGGAGCATTTCTAGTGATCGGTCGTGTCATATAGGCCCCAATCGGACATCTAATTGCTTCGATAGCCATGAGAATTTTAAGCTGGAATGTCCGGGGGTTGGGGAACGACCAGACATTCTTAGCTCTAAAAACGTTCCTCCAGCTGTATAGACCTTAGCTGATGTTTTTGTGTGAAACAAGGCTGAAGACTATACATATGAATAATGTGGGAATGAAGTTAAATTTTAATAATTGCTTTGCCGTTAGCAGCAACGGAAAGAGTGGTGGATTAGCTATGCTCTAGGACTCTGACATAAGGGTAAGCATTACCTCATTCAGCAACCATCACATTGATGCTGAAGTTGACAATGAAGATGGAAATCAGATGAGATGCACTAGGGTTTATGGACACCCAAAGACGAGTCAGAAAAAACATACGTGGACCTTACTCAGAAGATTGGCAGGTTTGTCTTCATCTCTATGGCTGTGCTTTGGTGATTTTAACAAAATTCTACACTTAGAAGAGAAAATGGGAGGAAACGAAAGAGAGGTTGACATGATTAGTGAGTTTAGAAAAGCTATTCAAGAGTGAGATTTGAAGGATTTAGGTTGCTCGGGGTATCAATTCACATGGTCTAATAGGAGATATGACCCCCATTTTATTGAGGAACAGCTGGACAGATTCTTAGGTAGCATAGAATGGACTCAACGCTTCCAAGATGACGCTGTAAAAAACTTGGTCAGTTGGTGTTCGGACCATAGCCCAGTTATGCTGGATGTTATAGGCAAGGGGAATTGAGGGAAAAACAATAGGAGAACTCTCTCAAGGGTCCACTACGAGGATTTTTGGAGCTCATATGATGAATGCCGATACATAATTAAGAGAAATTGGGCAGAAACGGGTAACTGGTAAGGGAGCAATGCCATCCAGCTGTTCAAAAAGACTAGCAAAAATTCATTAGCAGAACTTGTGTACTGGAGTAAGAGAGCTTTCGGGGATAGCAAGAAGAAGCTGGAGAAGCTGCGGAACAGACTTGAAGAACTCCAGGCTCACAATAGGCAGTATGTGAAGGGGGAAAAAGTGAAAAGTATCGAGCGAAAGATTCATCACCTTTGCTGAATGAGGAGATCTACTGGAAGCAGAAGTCTAGGGCAGATTGGCTTGCGAAGGGAGATAAAAATACAAGGTACTTTCATTCAAAAACTTCATCCCGAAAAAGAAAGAATAAAATTTGGGGTGTTGAAGATACACAAGGTCAATGGAGGACGAAAGCTAAAGAAATAGAGACAGAAATTTGTGGATATTTCACAGAGCTTTTCTCAACATCCAACCCAACCCACGAGCAAATGGAGAAGGCTTTGAAAGGAATGGTTCCTAAAGTGTCAGCAGAAATGAATGATCATCTTTGACAACCGTTTACTGAGGAAGAAATTACAGAAGCTTTAGGCCAAATGTGCCCAACCAAGGCACCAGGGCTTGATGGTCTTCCGGATGTTTTATACTAAAAGCATTGGAGATCGGTCAGCAAAAGAGTCATCAATACATGCCTTCATGTCCTAAATAGAGCAGGTACAATTGGCCCCCTGAACTACACTTTTATTGCTCTAATTCCGAAAGTAGATAAGCCTAGGAAAGTGACCGAATTTAGACCAATAAGCCTGTGCAATATAATTTATAGAATTGTTGCAAAAACTATTGCCAACCGTCTGAAATCTGTTTTACATGATGTAATTGATTTATCTCAGAGTGCATTCATTCCCAACAGATTAATAACTGATAACATCATCGTTGGGTATGAATGCCTCCATAAGATTAAGCATAGCAAAGGCAAAAAAAGAGGGTAGGTGGCTTTGAAGTTAGACATCTCCAAAGCTTATAATAGGGTGGAATGGGGCTTCCTAAAACAAGTTATTATTAGATTAGGTTTTGAGGATAAATGGGTTAGACTAATCATGGATTGCATCATTACCTCATCATTCTCTATTCTCATCAATGGATCTCCAAAGGGATTGATCACCCCCCAAAGGCGGTTAAGGCAAGGCTGCCCTTTATCTCCATACTTATTCATAATTTGTGTAGAAGCCTTGTCAAACTTACTGAGGCAAGTAGATAAAAAGAACCACATCCAGGGGTTGAAATTTGGCAAGCACATCTCCATTTCACATCTCTTTTTTGCGGACGACAGCTTGATATTCTCTAGAGCCTCAATCAAAGATTGCCATCACCTCAAGGATATTTTTGAGTGTTATGCTAAGGCATCGGGACAAATCTTCAACTTTGAAAAGTCTCGCATGTTTTTTAGCGGCAAGATTCATGAAAACCAGATTTCAGCAATTAAAAAAAAATTTCAACTTAATGTGGTGACTAAGCATGAGAAATACTTGGGGTTACCCTCAATGATTGGAAGAAAGAAGAAGGCATTCTTTAATGAGATCAAATTAAAAGTCCAGAGCAAGATTTCTAGCTGGAAGCAGAATTTGTTTTCAAGTGGGGGGAAAGAAGTGCTGATAAAAGTAGTGGCTCAAGCTGTTCCAGCTTATGCCATGAGTGTCTTCAAGATACATATGGGCCTTTATAATGATATTCAACAATCCATAGCTGGTTTCTGGTGGAGCAAAAGGAAGGAGAAGAGAGGTATTTTCTGGACAAAATGGGAGAGCATGAGCCAAGCAAAGACTAGAGGTGGAATGGGGTTTAGAGACATTTCAAGTTTCAACCAAGCCTTAGTGGCAAAACAAGGCTGGAGATTGATCCAAAATCCAGAATCTCTAGCAGCTAGAATTCTGAAGGCCAGATATTTCAGAGAAGGGAATTTTTTGAATGCTTCAACAGGCTCTAATCCGTCATACATATGGAGAAGTCTGCTGTGGGGACGGCAAGTCATTCTAAAGGGCTACAAATGGAGAATTGGCAACGGAAGGAGTGTTTTAATTTAAAGAGATAATTGGATCCAAAGGCCATATACTTTCCAACCCTATTCTACCCAAAAAATGTCTCATGAAGCCAAGGTAGCAGAGCTAATAGATAAAAAAAATAGATGGAAGACAGAGGTGATCCAGCAAAACTTTTTAAAAGATGATGCAGAAGAAATCCTGAGCATTCCGCTTCCAAGAAGAGAAATGGAGGACAAAGTGATCTGGCATTATGATAAACATGGGAGATATTCTGTAAAAAGCGGGTACCAGGTGGCTCTCAAATTGAAATTTTCAGATCCTCCCAGCTGCTCGGACAGCAGGGGAAACAACTGGGGCGTTATTTGGAAGCTCAATATTCCAGAGAAGATTAAGATTTTCGCTTGGAAAGTAGCAAAGAATATTCTTTCGACAGCACAGAATTTATGGAAAAGGAAAATTATCCAAGAGGCCCACTGCAAACGTTGTGGAGAGTGAATGGAAAACACTTGGCATGCTTTGATCTCTTGCAAAGCAGCAAAGAAAGTGTGGCATAGTTCAGCTTTGGCAAGTGCTTTTCAAGATATGAGAAGTTCAGACATGTTGGGGGAATTGATGAGGCTTCAGAAGATGTTGAGTAGAGCCGACATAGAGCTGCTGGTGACCACCTTTTGGGTGATTTGGTATGCTTGAAACAAGTTTGTTTTTGAAGGTCTGAAACTTGATCCAAACCTTTTGCTGGCCAAAGCTGAGGCTATAAATGAGGCTTTTAGCAGAACCAAATCTCCAGATGTGTTGCATGGGGAAAACTTGAAAAAGAAGAAGCCAAATGTTTGGACCCTTCCACCTCAGGGTTGGATGAAGATTAATGTGGATGCAGCCACTGATAAAGAGAGTCAATGCTCTGGGCTTGGGGTAGTGATCAGAGATAATCAAGGAAAGTGCATGGCTGCAGCTATTAAGAAATCCAAGTTCACGGGAGATGTTTCTTATGTGGAAGCAGAAGCTGCTGAGTGGGGTTTATGCATTGCAAAGGAAGCAGGGCTGAAGGCTGTCATTCTGGAAACTGATTCCCTAGAGGTAGCAGATTTGATTAACAAAAGAAAAGCCAGCAGTACTGAAATCTTTTGGCGAGTTCAGGAAATCCAAGCTATGAAGCAAGAATTTAGCTTGTTTGACGCAAAACATGTGTCTCGTTCTTGTAACCTCTGTGCTCATTCTTTAGCTAAACTGGCTTTAGGAAGAGCTCATTCTGATCTTTGGTGGGGAAACTTCCCCCCTGAAATCCTGCATGTACTTTTGAGTGTGGCTTAAATGAAAGTTTTACTTTCCTTTCAAAAAAAAAATTCTTACAACCTCGCAGTTGCACGTGAATGTTGTCAACCCCCCCATCCCCACCGAGGGGCGTATTTCACATTCATATAGAATAATCATAGTCGAATTGATATACAAGGTGTAGGAAATTTTAATCCAACTGGATGTCATCTTCTAAGTATTGCACAAAGTCATTGGGTTCAGAGATTACCAATCTTAGAATACTACCATGTATTTGTATATAATTGTTTGTCACAGATGCTTGTAATTGATTTCCTGGGCTTGAGATGACATATCTATCATCTATGGAAGGGCGATATTGGGCACATAAGCCTATGCACGCTTAAAAATGTATATTTATGGCGGTGTCGTAAGTTAAGAAGACTGTTTCCACAGCCTCTACAGGAAAGCCTTGTTTGTTTGGAAGAAATCACAAGTGATTGCAGTAACTTAGAGGAGATCTTTGGGAAGAAAAAAGGAGGGGATGGGGAAATGGAGATGGTGGCTGCCGTAGAAAAATGGCCAAACCACAATCTCTCAATGCTAGAAACATGTGAAGTGTATGGCTAACCCAATAACGAAAGTTTCATAAGAGGACTGAGGCAGGCTACTATGAGAAAAAAGATTTTCTTTCTAAAGAGATTCGATAAGAAACTATTATATGTCCAAGGTCCAATATTGAATTAATTTTAGAGGTTTTCTCCGACTTTGTCGCTTCTAAAACGTTCAATAAATAATGTTAGTTGTGGCAAATTAGTAAAGCTCTTCACAACCTGCACTGTGAAAAGGCTAGGACAGCTCAAGAAACTGAGAGTTCAGTATTGTTCCATGATGCAAGAAATTGTCATGGAAGAGGAAGGTGAAAAGGGAGCATCAGCAGAGACATCAGAGAGGATTGTGAGATGACACTTAGAGGTCTGCAAGCTTGTCCTGTTTTTTCTCGGGGCCTGTGCTGGAGGAACTTGAGATTGATGGATGTCCGAACATGAAGACCTTTGGCCAAATGACCCCCAAGCTCAAAAATGTGAAGCTACAAGGTGAAAACAGATGGACGGGTAACCTTGACAACACCGTGCAGTAATTCTTCTATAAACAGGTGTGTTAGAGTTTAACTTGCTTGCAATGCTTATGATCAAGTTTCTGATTTGTGTTTCTGTGGTGCAGAAAAGGTTCAGAAGGAAGATTAACTGAAAATGCTACTGGTGAAAGAGGTGGCTATGAATAATATTTTTCCAAATTCCATCCTTAAGAGTCTGTCACCTTGCTAGTTTCCCTTTAGCAATGTTCTAATTTAAATTGTTGATTTGTCTCCCGAATCATGACACGAGGAGCCTTGACAGGTTTGTGAACATCAGTTCATTGAATTTCATTTCTTGTTGACAAAACGATTTCAGTTTTTTTTTTTTTCTCTTTTTTCATTTGGCTGCCGCAGACCATGATGTTACTTCAAAATATTCAACTAGCCGCTCTGTACTTCTAAGCATAAGAAATTCAGAATAGATATAAAGCAACTGAAGAAATACATATTATTACAGAAAAAGAATAAACAGTACCTTAGAATATCAGAAGAATAAAAAAATTAATCAGCTGCCAATTGCAACTACTTGAACCATCAAAAGCCACCAGAAAATAAACCTTCAAAAGTAACATTCAGCTTCATCATCATTGGCACTGTTATCCCTCTTCTCAGCCAATTCCTCCACTCGTATTCAGTACCCTCTTCAACATTATTATGAAAACCCCATTCCTGGAATCCATCCCTCTTCCTTAAAGCAAAATTCACATTTATTGTTGCTTTCAAATTGGACAGATCATCATCTTCCATCAAGAAGCAACCACAGAGTTGAATTTCTTGCATTCCAAGGCAGTCGTTGAAGAGTCTATTGATTCCATCTCTGTGTATGCAAACACCTTCAAACCTTAGTATCTTAACTCGAACAAGGTTTTCCGCAATCACGGAAGCTGCACTGCACGTTAAGTAAAAATCACGCATGCTAAGAGTCACAGCTTCAAGTACCGCAGAGCAGTTTCTTCCAATTTCTTCCACAATTTGATCAAAGTATCGATATCTAATTTTTCCAATATGTACTGAGTTGACATTTCTCCAATTGCATATTGCTTTCGCAAATCCTCTCCCTGTTATTTCTGATGACCCTAATAGGACTAACCTATCAATACCCTTTGTTCTTTGCGAAGCATAATGAGATGAGCGTCTGAAATTTTAAGATCTTCAGGAAACAAAAGTGTTCTTATAGACAATCGCCAATTCTCCAAACAAATATTTCCCAACGTATCATTATCATCTAGTATACTCTTTAACAGTTTCATCAATACTCTGTCTCGCGACGAAGTAAATTTTGCATTTGCAAGAGCAGGCCTGATTAAACCCAAATCAAGCAGGTTGTTTTTGTTTGCCCAGCACAAGATGTACCAACAGGCTAATTGCCAAGAACAGCATACTGAGGAAATATTGCAAGACAAGTCGGAGGAGGATATGCCGTCGAATATCTTCATCAGAATATCAAGATTCAAGTCTTCCCAGCAGCTTCTCGGTTCCATTGACAGAGATTCTTGGGTTCTTTCATCACCAGTGCTGATATTCCTCTTGCTCTTCTTGCTTGCGGAAGAAGCCATCATTTCGTGTGTATAACTTCTGAAAATTTGAACCCGCTTTGTTGGTAATAACGGCAGAAAAAAAATCCCGATTCCTAAGGAAAAGGGATTGTGAGGTTTTAATTTGCAAAATTAGAGCGGAAGCGGGATTCCTTTCAAATTTCGGAAATCCGAACCTTGACGACCGCAAGAGTAGACTCAGGAATCATGATTGATTCCTGTCACCAAAATGATTGGTAAATTACCATAATAGCCCTGGAATAATTTAGTAATCAATCATACTATTCAGAAACAATTATAATTAATAATTGCTGAAGTTTGTTATCAAAAAATAAAAAGAAAGAAATAACAAGAAATTAAAAAAAATTATCATATAAGTGTAGAATAAAATTAAATTAAAATTTTCAAACTACAAGAACAAATATTTACTAATTATTTTAATATCGTAATTTTTAAACTATAATTGTATAACTATAATAACAAATGAAGCTTAAGTTCACATTACTTACATTCCATTTTTATCTCATGGGCGTCTGAACTTGTGTGGTCTTTACCAGTGCTCTTGAATCCCTACTAATTTTTGGGCTCGAGAGTAACAAAGCCGATGAGTAAGCAAGCCCATAGAAAATACATCCCTCCGTTCGCTCTAAGAGCAATGAAACTTAATCAATGAACACAGCGAAAATGACCGTACAGTTTGAAAATTTATAACGAGATTAGTTAAGTAACTTGTGAATTGTAAAAGTTGCAATATGCAATAGTAGTTGCTGAAATAAATAGAAAAAGGTAAATGGTAAAAACGGTGGTTAATGCAAAGACAAAGCGACATGGTCACGGGAAAGAATCTTTTGATATATAGGTGACATCAGGGACCAAATCGGCCTTTGCAAGAATGGGGGCCAGGTGACAATTTGTACATTCATTTGCATACGAGCAGTAGTTGCAGCTGCAAGCTAAAAATTGTTTGCTTCTAGATAATGTTGAGAGACTCTGGCGGTGTGGAGTGGAGCCACCATTAATCAATTTAGGCTTTAGCATGGTAATGGAACTACTATGAATGAGTCGCGGGAGTACCCAACTTCACAAAAATGACTTCAGCTTTTCTCTATTATTATGTCAGTATATAGGGGTGTTGTACTTGTACATGCTGTTATTTTAAAAGAAAAAAATAGTAGCAATAATAACACAACTGGTAATTAAATCTCTCCCCACCCAAAATTATTTGTGAGCCGAGCATACTACCTCAGCCTGCTGAGAAGCAGAGGCGGATCCATTAGTGGGCTATACCGGGCGGTAGCCCGGCATAGAAAAGGAAAAAAATCAAATATGTTAGTTAAAATTACAATCATGCCACTGATAATTAATTACAAGAGTGCCATTGAAACTAAAAAAAAGGAAAGAATCTTTACCTAATTCACTTTTTCTTTATTCTCAACCGACAACAATTCTCAAAGCCAAGAATTAAAAAAATCGATTGTCCTCTTCACGATTCTTCATCTGCTTCGTCTTCCAATTTCTTGGGCTTTGCATGTTTTTCTACTGGTATGCTTTCACAACTTATATAAAAATCTTATTTTTTTGTGATGGATTTTACTAGTTTGCTCTATATTTTATTTTGATTCATTATTTTGAATTTGTAATTGGCTATTTAGTTTTTGTGATTGGTTTTGCTGATTTGCTCTGTAATTTGTTTTGATTCATTAGTTTGCAAAGTTTCAATTTTGATTGCTATCCATATATGTCCTGGTAAAACTCAAGCAAATTGAATTTAATAGTTGTACAACTTTTAAAATGGAATTATTAATTGGCTTAATAATTAAATTATTTGATTGGCTTAATAATTAAAGATGAAAAAAAATTAAATTGTTTAATTTATTTAAGCATGCTAATTAAGCTTGTAATTATTAATTAATTTATTAATTCTTATGTAGTTTCATGTTATAGTTTCAAACTAAATGATTTATTTTACATATTATTTTAATATATTATTTTGAATATTTGATTGGCTTTTTTTTAATAAGTTTTGTGATTTATTAGTTTGAGTTGATTTATTATGGTTATTTTTTCACTAATAATTTTTTTTATAATGGAAAAGATGAAAAAAATTGAATTGTTTAATTTATTTAAGCATGCTAATTAAGCTTGTAAATTGTAATTATTAATTAATTTATTAATTCTTATGTAGTTTCATGTTATGGTAATTTATAGGTTATAATGTCCGATAAATCCAAGCCGAGGAAAACTCTACTTTCATTCTTTGCCAAAGTAAATGGCGGTCAATCATCAAATGAAACAAGTTCTCCGTGTAATATTGATGCCTCAAGTTCTCTTAAATCTCAAAGAGCTGAATTTGAGAAAGTTGATACTCCAACTAGTATTGACACCCCTTATTTAGAACGTGATCCCGGATTACGCTTCTCAATCAAAACTTATCCTATTGATAAACGAGAAGATGTACGGATGGCGTACATAAATATGGGACCATTCCAACCCGAGCTTTGAATTATATCACAAGTACTAAAAGGCTTTTGCAAGAATTTCGAGATAATGGTTGGGATTTTTGCTTTGAGAAGAGAATTGAAGCATTACAAGTTTGATGTGCTTTCTCATCCACTTTTTCAACAAGTTGCATCACTTTCTGAGTTATGTCGACGATTAATTGAAACAAAGAAGTCACAACACTATTTCTTGATTGATAGATTAATCAGTGTTGCTCTTCCGTCTCTACAACAGAGCGTGTTTTTTCCTTATCAAGACATCACTTCGCAATAAGATGGAAAATGAGTTTCTTTCAAATTGTATGGTTGTCTATGTTGAAAGAGAAATTGCAGATACTATTGTTCCAGAATCCATAATTGATGAATTTTATTATTTGAAGCCGCGAAAAGTACAATTTTAGTTATATTTTTGTTTTGACTACATTTTTATTTTTTATTTTTATATAATTATTTTGTTTAAAGTAAATATTATTTAGTGTAAGATTTCTAATGCTCTTATCTTATTATGTGTATTTTATTTTTTTCTTATAAAATTTTATGTTCACTTTACAATATAACCTTCCTTTTAAATTTAGCCCGGGGTACTTTTAAATCCTGGATCCGCCCCTGCTGAGAAGGTATGCCCTCTCAATAAAATTCTATCAAATGTAGAGTATGTGGGTTTTTTTTTAAAAAAAAATAAAAAAAAAAACTTTTTGTTTGGTGGATCTCATAACATTAATAATCATATTAAATCATTTATCATAGTGTCACAGATGCATTTAATTATATCTTAATATATAATTGCACGTGTATATGTGTGTGTGTGTGTGTATAGAGTACATACTAATTTCTTGTACCCCATTTTATTTTGCAACCAAAATTTAGTTTTAAAAGCTCATTTGAAATGAGAATCCTAATAATTCCCTATAATTATAATCTCTTCTCTAGTCTCATGCATAGCAAATGACATTTTATGATTTTAGCTTCTCCAGTTGAATGAAGATTCTGACGAAATTAAATATATGGTCTACAATCTAGAATTCGGGATATAATGATATAATTAATTAAGAATGCGTGACATAAGTGCCAATTTCTGAGAAGGCAGCAGCAAAAAAAAGAAAAAGAAAAATGCTTAGAGGCGAAGTTAGGGACAAGAGGCAAAACAAGGAAATTTCTAAGAGAAGCCGCTTATAATACAAATCCACAATAACCTTTTAGAAAGATACTTTCGATACTTATGATTTTATGTCATCAAGAGGCAAAGTCTCTCCATCACATATTGTTTATAGCGTATTATATTTGAAGAGGTGAAAAATCTTTTTCAAAAGTTTTCATTAATAATTCTTTTAAAAAGTAAAAGGTGGGTTCATATATATGCATGTCTGCAAATGGATGCGTGCGGCAAGGTTTTGGTCTCTTCTTTCCATCTTTTGCTCTATTTCTTTAGTGATTATTTATTTAATTATTTTGGATATGATAAAGCCTGTTCCTTATGAACTAGGATCTAATTTCTACTTTGTTTACTCAGTATGTTACACGATTTCCAAACTTTTAATGCAAATAGTAATCCTAATGATTCTTATTAGTTTGTCGTACAGTGCAGCACATGCAAAAGAAAACCCCACCGCTTTTCTTTCACCTCTTTATTTATGAAAAATTGTTGTAGGAATTATTTTGCGTTAAGCACAAAAATGAGTAAATAAGTATTTTAGCAATGTGTTTTACAAAATAAATAGTTAGGCATTTTCGTTTCTTTTTCCCCCATAATTTCATAATATGCTATCATTTGTCTTCATGAAATTAATTTTAGATTTCAAATGTATCAATTCATAAATTTGGGTAGTGGACAATAGATTATTGTAGTTTTTTTTTCAATTTTGAATCATAATTTGAAAATCACTCATTAAAAAGATGGTAAATCAACTTTTTTCCCTTATATTAATTGATAGGAATTAAAATTTGAATTAGAGTTCTCTCATAATCTAATTTGTACTGAGTAAATAACTCAATTAATGATTGATAGTTAATAAATAAAAAAAATAAAAAAGTTAAATTTTACTCATACACAACTACTAAAAGATAAGTGGTAAAAGATTTTAAAAACTTTTTTTTAAATAAAAGATTTTAAAAATTTAGTAGAGATCAAATCATAAGAAGATTTTGTTCCTTAAAAGTTTCCTTGCGTGCATGCATTTTTATTTTTTAAGAAGATCATTATCTTTTAAATATATGAAAGCAAATACAAATCATTTTAAATCCAACTATTTGAAAAGCACCAGAACACAGTAGAGTCAGGGTAAATTCCTATTGTAATATCACAGTCAATCATTGTGACATCATAATTAATTAGCTACACCCTAATTTATAGGACCTATAAGACATTTAAAGAAGAGTAATGGATAATTTTGTCTGATGAGTCAGAAGATATGTTAAGAAAGCAACCGAAGCACACACTTTTTCTAGGACTCCACTTTGGCTTTGAGTAGAAATTATTGGGAACTCATTTTGGAGCAACCCTCCTCAAGAAAATGCAATGTTCAAAAGAAACCCTTGCTAGGTTCTTCTACAATATCTCAAGCCTCTCTTTTCTTCTCCTTCTCTTCATCTACTACTCTTCCATTTTTCTAGCCATTTTTTTTCACTTCGTTGGCAGTTACCCTTTAATCCAAAGGTATAGAAACCATAATCATCATGAATATATTATATCTGTAGCTCTATCTTATTACTGTATTATTTTTTTAATTTTGTCGCAGAGCTCAGAATGAATATGATTACAATTTGTTGTCCGAGGAGGAGGAAGAAGAGGGAGAGGCATATGACAATGACAGATATTTTCACGGAGAAAGCACCGAAAATCATCATCATCATCTGGTGGCCGACATAGTTCATGGAGGTGAATCGCTTGTGTTTTTGCATGACAACAGTTTATACGGAGACCAAGATCATGTTCAGGAATTTATAAACCCGCATGATGAGCATGTCACTGCTGATGACGATCGAGATGGAAGTTTCGATACTGCTCTATATTCTGAACCTGATGATGATGGTGATTCATCAGAAGACGTCGTAGAAGAAGAGATCTCTCCAGCAAGAGATTATAACCATTCAGCCTATGATTCTGAGCAAAATCATGGCGGCTCCACTTCTCCAATAATCATAAACGTTCACAATAAAAGTGGCTTGGTCGAAAATGATGACGGTATTTTCACTCTTTTACTAGCACCACTATGTGTGCTTTGTTACATTAGTCATCACTTGTTGCACTTGTAATAATAAGTTCGCTCGCACATCCTGATCAAGTTGCTAATGCCGTTGCAGAAAGTCATCGTGATCAGGAAAATGAAAAAAATAAAGCGGACAAAAGCGAAAATATTTTTGTTTTTTCAGCAACTAGATTGGAGTCCAAGAATAAGCTTCAAGTCCAAGAAAAGGATATTGACCATGAAGAGATATTCGGTGATTCCTGTACCGTTGGTTCTACTTCAAAGAGCTCCTCGGACTGGAGGAGCTCCATCACTTACAGAGATTCAGGGACTGAAGATCCCTTTTCTTCTTCGTCGCGAAGAAGTTGCCCCAAATGGGAATCCTACACAGTTTTTCAAAGGTATGATGAAGAAATGATGTTTTTAGGCCAAGTTAGCGCACAAAAGCTTCATGAAACAGGTAACATAATTGTTGTTTTAAATTCCATATATTTAATAAATTTTTGTATTAGTTTCCTCATGCAAGTAATTAATTTCTCATGCGTATTTTCAGAATCATTACGGTCTATCCAAGTCTGTCCGAGATCGATCTCTGAGAGGATTGTTCATAAATTTGCAACAATAAACAAGAAGCCAGCGGACATCCGGCACAACCCATATCATGAACTAGAAGCTGCTTATGTAGCTCAAATTTGCTTGACATGGGAAGCACTGAATTGGAATTACAAGTACTTTCAGCGCAAGCTATTAGCTTCGCGTCGAGATCAATCTGACCCCGGCTGTCCGGCTCACATCGCACAGCAGTTTCAGCAATTTCAGGTTCTTTTACAGCGATACATAGAGAATGAGCCTTATGAGCAAGGCAGGAGACCCGAGGTATATGCCAGAATGAGGCTTTTAGCACCAAAGTTACTTCTAGTGCCAGAATATCGAGGTACTTTTTTCTTTAACAGTTTTTTTCTTATTACTCGTTATTTTTTCGTGAGATTTGCCCCTTTTTTTTCCCATTACTATATATCAGTTGCTCCTTTACTATTTTCATTACTCCTTTATTATTTTCATTATAAGCAATATAACCACCTAGCACCATAAATTGATAGTATTATCTTTATTTTTAAATACATTTTCATTTATATTTATTATAAATTAATAAATTAATAAATCAAATAAATTGAAACTAAAATACAAATTGAAATACTACAAATGAGAAATTTAGATTTTGGTGTGATTAAATAGAATTAATAATAAGAATTTTTTATACTATTTATTATTTTAAAACTGAATATATATTTTATATTTCTAACATTAAATATCAATTAATAACCAATTAATAACCCATTTATCTCTCTTTTCGATCTTTTTTTTTCGTACCAGGGGATTTATTGAGTATGATATGTAAAATAGTACGTGACTAAATGATATATATTGATTTCAAAGAAAAATTGATAACCTTCTTTTTTTTATTTCAATAGTGCATATTTAAATGACATCGATCTTTTAAAGATTTTACATAGTTACATAGAAATTAAATCATATTAGCATTAAATCCAAATCTTAAATGAATATGAATCATGTTATATTTAATAATTTGATAATGTTTCTTAAGCTTATTTATAATCTTTTCTTTTTTTAATTAAAGATTCTGAGGATGATCTAAAAGATGAGGGTTTTGCTTCAAGAATTTCATCGGCTGCATTTATAATGATAATGGAAGAAGGGATCCGAACATTCATGAATTTTCTCAAAGCAGATAAGGAGAGACCTTGTCAAATCATTAAATCTTTCTTTGGGAGAAATAAAAGAGGCTCAGTTGATCCCACTCTTCTTAATCTTATAAAGAAAGTAAATAACAAAGTAAGTTAATCTCCTTTCATTGCTTTTTTAAAATATATATTTATATATACGTATAACCAGTCATATATCTTTTCTTTATAAGTGCAGAAGAAGACGAAGCTCAAAGATCTCCGCCGTTCACGCAAATGCATGAGGAAGAAAAGATTAACGGTGGAGGAAGAGATAGAGATTTTGATGGGTCTAATAGACCTCAAAGTGGTGTCTAGAGTTTTAAGAATGTCAGACATAAGTGAAGAAAAAATGCATTGGTGCGAAGAGAAGATGAGCAGAGTGAGAATTTTGGAAGGGAAATTTCAGAGAGATTCTTCACCACTTTTCTTCCCAGCACATTGACCCACCATGCACCTTAATTAATTAAATAATTGCTTGATGACTAGATCATGAATGTGAAATATTCTAGCATGCATAAATTTGAATATCCTAGGCAACACTTTTGTGTAGATTCTGTACAAAAATACATCAAGGGGCCTACAAATCAAACTAAAGTAGCGACATGTGGGTGACACTTGGAATTGAAAGAAGAGGAAAAGATGATTGGGTATGTGATTTTCATGGACGTTTAAAGTGATTTCAAAGACCAGAGACAAAGCAAAGAACATGAATGAAGATAGAGACAAGGGTAGCTTTATTTTGCTTTATTATTTTAGGCTTTTTTTTTTTTGAAAAAAAAAACACTGGGGTTTATCTACAAGTGATTTGTGCTGAATCAAAAGAAGAGAAGAGCAAGGCTGCTGCGCATGCAATGGAATAAAAAGGTGCACATGGCACACTCAAAGGATATGATAGATAGAGTAGCTAGCTAGTCGCATATGATCCTACTTTTAGGAATGGAAAAAAATATTTTAACGAATAAAACAGCCATTTAAGGTGTATAAGTTTCTATAAATTAAGAGCGGATAAATTTTTTTTCATGATTTATGAAAAGTTGTTTTTGTTGTTGATGGCTTACAATAAGATGTATGGATGACATATTACTGACTCATAAAGATACATGATTGAACAATTAAAAAATTTACATTCTCTGATCATCTGATGTGATGCCTCCAATTTCTCTTTTAATTAATTGATAATGAGTAATTGGTAGTCACTTTCATTGATTCTATTATTCTTGATCTGATTCCTTTACAGTTGGAGGAGACTGTGAATCTGTGTTATCGTAGTAATATATATTTGAAGTAGGGGCCATTATCAAAAAAGCACACATGCTCAGCGTTATACATATACATCTTCGCAGTGTTGCAATTTTCATGTTATTCACTATTTAAGAGCAGTGGTACATTTTAATTTTTATAATGGGATAAAAAGTTTATATCTCAATCACTAAATTAAATTCATGATTTGAATGAGAAGTGATAAGATTTAAGGTTTGTAAATGATTGGTTTTAGGAAGTTTAAAGATAATTTTGAAAGGTTGAAAGTTAATTTTAGTGTTTGATAAATTATTTTGAAATCATTTTTGGCTAGAGTAATTTTTTAAAATCTGATTTTGAAAATCAATTTTATATTTAATACAATTCCGTATATATCTTCATTTATGTTATAAGAATTCAAAATTATCCTTATTAACCAAGAAATAAAATCATTAACTTTGAAATGATTATTATTATTACCAATTATATTGAGCTAACAAAATAAAAAATAAAATTGATAATATAAAATATTTATTTTAGTTGTCAATTACTATATGTGTGTGTGTCTATGTGTGTGTGTGTTTATAAATGTTTAAATAAATTTTATTCAAACATTATGTCCAATTCAATCATTTAAATTCTTACAATAATTTAACAATAAGATTTACTAAACAATACGACTGCTTTTAAAACTCACAGTACTTTTAAAATAAGTTTTGCCAAACATCTAACTGATTTTTCTCATAGCCAATTATTTCCGGGGAATAAGTAACAATAATTATTTTAAAAGTTACAGCATTACTAAATTTCGAGGCGTTCATAATCCAATCCGATCCGCTCAATCCGTAAAATCTGCAAAAATCTAATTTGTGCATTGGTGGATTCGATTAGATTGAAAATTTAAAAATTCACAGTTGGTGGATTAAATATGGATTTACTTTTATAAATTCGCAAAAATTCGTGAATCCATAAAAATATATATTTACTTAATTAAAAAAATAAAACTTGTAAATGTGACATTACTACTTACTAATAAATAAATAAGTTAAAATATAGTTACATTAACACTATACATATATTATTCGATAATAATATAATAAGCAAAATTAAATAATTGAATAATTAAATAAACAAATATAACTTTTTAAACCGTTAATTTTTATAATTTTAGTTAATTTTCATTTATTGATTTAAACAAATGAGATTTTTTCTTCTTACTGTGTTATTTTTAAAAATTTTGAATGTATTATTCTAACTTTATTTAAATCTTATTTAATTTTGAATTTGATCGGTAGTAAAATTATTTTTATATTAGATTTTTTATTTAATTAATTGTAGAATGAACAGAATTAAAAATTTTTAATTGGCAAACCGATTCGCACAATGGTGGATTGAATATGAATTGGATCAAATTCGTATTCAATCCGCAAATATATGAATTGGATTTGAAATTCGTCAATCTATAGATTGAATTGGATTAAAAATTTACAATCCACAAAATCATGAATCGAATATGCATTGATGTTCTATCCGTGAACACCCCTAACTGAATGGGCTGTAAATAATCAATTATCGAATAACTTCCTGTTTTCACAAAATTTTAATCAATTGAATTGGATGACATCCACGCTTCTACATATTTTGTATGTTGGCCTCCTGTTTAGGGTAGGCGTAGCCAACGGACCAAATTTTCCATGCAAAGCCAAGATCTTCATTTATTCGGAATTGATTTGATTATGGATTTATGGGGCCAATGGCGTATCTCTCTCAACAATAAAACTCAGGATCCAGATATTTCCTGTAATTATGAATATGTCTATAATTTAATTAGCAAAAGATGATGTAATCCCAAAGAGCATCAGGAAAGCCACTGCCGAAACTCGTTGATATGACTAGATAAAGAGCTGATTTTACTACGTATGATGATGACTAAAGTCGAAGGAATACTATCTAATTAATTTGTCTCAAATCTTTTTTTTTAATAATTTTTGAGCTAATTTTTATACTTTTTTCGATACAAATATCATTATTCTCCTTGTTGATATGAGTAAGTAGATTCAATTTTCATACCCCCCCCCCCCCGGTTCAAATATGTTTACCAATTGAAGAGAAAGAAAAAAAAAATAAAAAAAAAAAGAAAAACTAAATTCGTTTCATGTTTTAAAGAACAGTAATTTTGTAAAATACTTTAGATCAAAGCGGGCTCAATGAATGGCCCAAAAATAAGAAGGCTCAAGGCCCGTAGAAATGTAAGCAATCCCATTTATGCAATACAATCCAACTCTCAAGCAAGAGAGCAATTTTCCCTTCCAAAGCTGTTCTATTTTCTTGCTCATTTCCTTGGTATCCAAACACAAGGTAAAGCTAAAAATATTTACAACAATATGAAATATCTTCTGGACCTTTGATGGTCCTCTAATTTATATTTGATAAAAGAATTCGTAACAGTAATGATCATAACGCGCAACTTCAATTCTGATTAGTTTATATAAATGTTATTAAATGTGGACATCTGCACGTCTTAAAAAAATTAATTCACCATTTTACAGTACTATAAAAATACTCTATACGGCTGTGTTCTATAGCATTATAAAAGGATAAAGCGTGGACATTCGTACCTAAGATTGATATATATATATACATATATATATATAGTAGTTTTTTTGTCCGGGATCATAAAGTGCAGGAAACATCCGGAAAAACTTTAAAATCGCGGGATTTTAAAGGCTTAAAATTTAAAGCGTTTAAACCGCATGGTTTATGCATTTTTCTGGACGTTTCCGCACTTTAAAATTTCGGATTAAAACATTTATATATATATATATAAATATATATATGTATGTATGTATGTGTGTATGTATGTATGTATAAGTTTCTAAATAGTAACAATTAAATAAGCTGGAGTATAACCCGACCTGGCCCATCATAAAAACCACAAAAATTTGTAGAGTTAATTTTAGTGTAATTTAAACCTTTTTTGGGGGGGGAGGGGGAAGAGGAGAATTAGTACCCAACAAACGATATTAATTCTTTCGATATTCGCTGCCACCAACACTTCAAGAACAAGATCCGCATTGTGTGGGGGGAAACAAGAGCCCACAATATACGCAAAATGATTCTCCAATCTCCACTTGCATTTGCAAATTGCAATTCTTACTTTTATTTAATTTTTTTAAAATAATCCATCTCAACTTGAACCTTATCCTCTTGCTTTGATTGCAAATTCCGAACTATAATCTAATGGAATAGTTATATTTTCTAAATTATAGACTTATAGTTCTAAAGTATTTAGTAAACATTTGTTAATGTTGTTTGCAAGATAAGTTGATTTTGTCCTACACTTATTTAATAAAATATCTAAAATATCTTTATTATTTTTATTAAAATTATTATTTAAAATTCATAATTTATCATATACCCTCAACTCGTATTTTATAACTATAATTTTTTCCGCAATAATTATGATTTTTAAAGTCACAATGCCTCCATATCAAACATGACCTAACTGAACGATTCATTAAAGATCACTTGTAGTCTATCTGATGAGTAATAAAGTGCTATAAATGTGCAAAATTTTAGAATACTAATTACCATTTTTTTTTCTTAGGATTTTTCGTGAGGTTCACAAACTTGTACTTTATAACGTGAAACTTATTTATTAGTGGAATAAATAATTTAAGAAGTGCAACAAAATATTGGCGATTTCAAAATGAGGAAACAATGACAATAAGATGCACGGACAAAATATTTTCGAGTTGCACGTTCATTCGAATGCCGTTTCATAAACAGAAAATGTTTAAATTTAAGATTTTAGTCCATCTCCAATTAAACATTCTTAATTCTTTCATTCAAATTTAAGTTGAAAAAATTGCAACTATTATGTTAAGATCTAACTGAATACTACTAGAGTTAGATGCTGTTTTTTTTTTAGTCTTAAGTTTGAATTTAATTTTTTTTATAAATTTATTTTTTTTAGGTTTTTTTTTTTAACTTATCACTTATTGTCAGATAATTTTATTTGAATAGCAAAAGTCCACTTTTATCTTAAGTTTGAAGTTTAAATGGGAAATTTTAATTTCAAATCTAAAAAATAACCTTAACAATTCATATATTTCCAATATTATGTATAAACATAATATTTTTGTATTATTCTTGAAATTTTTTTAATTGCATTAAATTTTTATTCACATGATAACATTAACTAAACTGAAATATTGAACATATCAAATTATTTTCATTGTGATAAATAAAAAATAAAACAACAGTATTGACTTTATAATAAAAGTTGATGTTATAATTACATCTTTTATTACAAAATTAAAATTAAGATCAACAATGATAGTATTTTTTTTAATGCTACCAAATTAATCACTTGTGAAAATTATATTTTGTGAAGAACAAATATATACACCACTTAAAATGATATTTATGTCAAACTACTAGTTTTTAATTTTTTTTTAGATGTTGAAAAAAATAAATAAATAAACTTGACATTTAGACATTTTCATTCAGACTTCAAATAAATTCAGATTTATTCAAGTTTCAGATAAAAAACAAACGCAACCTTAGAGTTAAATAACCTAAATCAATGTGAATATATAAATATAGAGTAATTTTAATAAAGGAATCAATTAAAGGGACAAATTAAAAAATAGACTGAAAAAACACACTCTCTATTGTAGTGTATTTTATCTTTAACGTATTAAAATATGTTTTTTTTGGTTATATTTTAACTAATTCTTTACAAACATATTATTGTAAAAATACTCTACTATATATCATGCAACTAAATTCACAATTCTTTCATGAAATGTGACATTATTACTCCAATTATACAAAAGCTAAATCTGTGGGCTATGCCCAAGCATTTCCCACTTTTGATTCTTTAATTACAGCATCAACTTCCCAACCGTAAAAGCCTTGTGGGGCTCTTTGCTACGGCTGCATGTGCAGGGATCAGGCAGGGCCAGCAACAAAAATAAATGAATTAAAATGGGCTTTGTTTCTTTCCTAATAATAATAATAATGGGTCCACGTTTACTTGATTGTCTCCCCACCTTTGAAATTTCGTTTTGCCTTCGTTCAAACTCTAGGGTGGAGCCGTGGAGCCATGGATGCTCTTTTGCTTTTTCGCCATCGTTGCCCAAACAATTAAACGAGAGCTCCATTAATCAATTCAATTATTGCTTAATTCTAATTTATTGATAATATATAAGATATACGCGTCAATAGATATATGTTGATTGAATATAGTTTAGGATGTTGATGTGACGACGATGATTCATTGGGAACGTAACAACTTTTTTACATGGATCCCAATAGCAACACATCGAAATCGAAACGGTGCTGTTACCCGTACACGTTCATCGAATGATCATAGTCCGTGTTTTTGTTTATAATATTATATTAGAAAATCCTACTTTTATAGTATTTATATATTACATACAATTGTCTCAAATTTATTAAATATTTTCCTAAGTTTTCGTTAAATTTATTACTTGTGCGGTATAACATAAAATTCGAAGGGGAAAAAAAAGTTTAGTAAGCAATTTAATAAATGTAAACAATAAGTACTTATGATATACGATAAAAACATATAATAGTTTAATATACAATTATTATAATGTGTTTATTTTCCTTGATTTCTTAGATTGGACTTCAATTATATATTTTGAGCTTTGATTGTAGTGTATTTGTGGACTTTGACATATTACGTTTTGATTTTAAACTATACTATATTAGACTTTGATTTTATTTATAGAATATTAAAAAAAATACAACAGTTATAATGTTGACAAATCCATAATATTACATTGGGGAAGAAAAAAAGGATTCTTAAGTACTCTCTATGTTCTACTTTCAAAAGTTGCAAATGATTGCTTAAGTAAGATTAATCAGACATTTGGATGACTCATCAAGTAAAATTATTAAAAAAAATAACATATTAAGATAATTAAAAAAGTTTTATTTATTCTACAAAATCCCAAAAAAAAATAATTAATTTGTGGGTGTTAGTGAGTTTAAATGATACAATATTTTTTAAGTGGTACAAAAATTTTAAGATTCAAAGGAAAAGAGAATATATCACAAAATAATATAGACGATAATATTTTAGGAATTGCACGGTGGCTTGATTAAATCAAGGCCGTAAACTTATCTAAATTTCTTTTTTGAATATATTGAAGATAATGATCTCAATGTCTGAAAGAGGATAAATCATTAAAAAATTAGCCAGCGACAGCTCCTCACTAATCTCTAATCTATGGAAGCTCCTTGTTCATATTACACACGCAACTCCAACTTAATCAGCAACCTAAGGTATGGACTAACAACTAATTAAAATTAAATATAAAATCTGTCTTCTTCAATCAAGCCAAGAACTGCTTAGTCTATTCCCTTTTCCTACCAAATTATTTAGGTAAAAAATTACTCTTAATCGATGATGGACAACATTAACGGTTGGCGTACAAATTAAAGCTACGCACTTTGTGTTGTGAATGAAAATGATTTTCAATCACAAAGTAGTTGTTTTAAATGGCCAATCGATTCCGCCCTCCATGATTGGAGATTCCTGACGATCTTTTGGAGTATCAAAATAAAGTTGGACGTACTGGTTTTGATGCCTAATCGGCCTGCCTATTATCTTAATTCCATAAATTACAAACAAATTCTTCAGGAAAAAGTCCAAAATTCTCTCTACGCTATGAAACAAAATAAAACTTTTGTTAGGGATAATCTAGAAATTTCACACTAATGAGCAGGGATAAATAAGTACGGCAGAGATACTTTCAACGAGTATCATTGGAGATGTTCCTAAACATTTTTATAAATAAAATATAATTATTTCTTTTAATGTATTATGAGTTATAATAGGAAATCTGTGAGATGCGATTGCGAATAGATAAACTTTTTCTCTTTTTTTTTTTAATATGAGTAATTTATCAATATTACAATTAAAACTCTGTCACACATTCTAATTTGTGGTGCGATTACCATCCTAACTATAATTAATATTATGCAAATTTTTAAACTATAGTTCGTGAAAGGGGTAGGGGAAAAAAAGAAGAAGCTAATAATAAATACAATTTCTTTTTATGGGAAAAGAATTAAGAAAAATCCTACTAGCAAAACTAAATATGGCAAAAGTAGATAATATGATGTATTTACCCTAAAACAAAATATTTAGCTTATATGACAAAATTATTACTTGCCAATTTTATACTTCTTCAATGTATCCGCATAAATCAATACAATTCTAATTCAATTATTTATATATAGAGAGATAGAATAAAATATTTCCTTTTATATCTATAACAAATTTTTTATTCTTTCCGATAATTAAAAGATAGAATTTATTTAAGTAGAGTTTTTATTAGTAGAATTTATAAGTAGAACTTTCACAAAAAATAAAAAAAGTATTTGTTTGGTTAACAATGAAATTTTTAATTAAAAATTATAAAATTACTTTTATAGGTAAGCTTTTAAAGTTACATTATAAAATAAATAAAATAAGATTATCAAATAAATAATAAAATAAATGATATTTTAATGTTTTAAAAAAAATTCAACCTCTATTTTTCAAAGTTTAAAATTTGAGTTTTTATTAGTAGAGATAAAATAACTTATTAATTTTTAAAATTTTTATTAAAAATAATTAAATGATAATAAAAATTAAATAAATACTTATAACAAGTTTATATGATTAATTAATTGTTATATATATATTTTGGGGAATGGGTGCCATTTTTGTACCAACGAAAAAAATATTTATTAAATGCACAGGAGCCAATGAAGAACGGCCATTTTCTTTTTTTTTTAATAAAAATATCCAAATAAAAGGACACGCGTGTAATGTGTATAAATCGGATAAAATCTTATCTTCACAGCAAGCGAATCCAAGTGCATACGGTTTCCGTTAAAATTTAAACAGTCAACGAGAGTAATCACATCAAACGGTTCAAAATGGTGGTCACTGGAAAAACAGATCAGAGTTGACCACATGGAAGCGGTCTTTTTTTTTTTTTTTTGAGAAGCACATAGAAGCGGTCTTCAGACTCTGTTAAAAGCTAAAGCCAACCCCATCATCTTATCTCTCTCTCTGTTCTTTTCTCTTCTCTTTAAATTTAATTATTTTAATTTTTCTTCGCACAAAAATCCCAGCATCAAGATTTGTTCTAAATCGTCTCTATTTTTCCTCCTTGAATCCCTCCTCCTCTTGGGAGGCATCATCCAAGGTCAAATCAAATCCTTCTTTCTCTCTATGTTTTTCTTTTTATCTATAGATCTGATTTGATTTTTGGAAGTGTAAAGTACAAGTACAGTTTCATTTTCCGTTTGTTTCCCGAGAAACCTTGGGAAAATACATAAAACAGACAAAAGAAAAGATTTTTCAATCCGGGTATTTTCTGTAATTTCATTTTGTGAGGAAAAAATCTTCACTTGGTTTGCCTTAAGCTGATTGTATTTTATTTTATTTTTCAAATTTTGTTTTGGGTGACTAGACGACGGCGTTTCGGGTAATTGATTCGTGAAAACGGAAAAAAAATGAACCGCTGCGCCGCTATGGGATTGGGAGGAGGCTGTGATGAAGAGAGGAGGATGGGTTCAATGATTTGCCCTAAGCCAAGGAGATTAGGCCTCATAAATCCTCCGATTAACGATTCCATTAGACCTTTGAAAAGGCCAGCTAGGTAAGTTTTATTTTCCGTCGTAAGTTTTCAATTTTTCTTTTAATTCTTCACGCTTTATGTTCTAATTTTTATTTTTTTTTTATTTTTTTATTTCTGTAGTGAGTTTGGAGATTCAAAAGCTGGGACTGAACTTCTGGATTTAATTCTCACCAAGGTCCATAAATTTTCTCTCAGCTCCCTCAATTTTGTTTTTTTTTTAATATTCTGTCTTATCTTGTTGGATGATTCTCACAGTTTCAGGTATTATTATTATTACTGCTACTAAATCTTTGTGGCTGTGTGATTTTAGGGAGGCTACGGTACAGAAAAGACTGGCAACCAAGTGGCGTCGTCGCCACCGTATTTCTCCGGATCTCCGCCATCAAGGGCTTCAAATCCTCTAATACAGGATGCCCAATTCGGCAATGAGAAATCAGCCCCGCTCACTGCAGCACCGCCATCTCCGTCCTCGCGGATGGGAGGCGGCGGATGCGTGAGGGTGAAATTCGGGCACAAGCCTGCTGCGGTGAGAATTGAAGGGTTTGATTGTCTCAGCCGAGATCGCCGCAATTGCAGCATCTCTGCTGTGGCTTAAGCAAACAATAATCCAAGGCGTTCACATAACAAACCCAATTTTTAGCCTAAAAAAAATTTTGATTTGAGGAGAAACAGGAGGAGGAGCTAAAATGGTACTAGTCATACTATTATTGTATATACAAAGTCCCCAGTGGTGGTTGGTTGGGTGGTGTGGTATTGGTTTAGTCTTTTTCTTTTTTGTGTTGCTCTCATAATAATATTGTGCATTGTAATGAAGTGGGGTTATTATGAGAAGTTAATTTTGAAGAATAAAAAATGGGGAAGAAAAGGGGCAAGTCTCTTTTTCCCTTTATCAAGTTTTTTTTTTTATATATATTTTTTGTATATAGAGAGAGAGAGTATTGAGCGAGTTGTTTAATCTTTTGGGGGGGTGGGGGTTTCAATTGGAAATTCTGTAATATAACAATATGGTGCTTAGTTTGTCAATCTTTAACCATCCTCCTCCTCCCATTTGTAATTGTAATTTGGAGGAAAATTTGAGAGAAGAATGAATGAATGAAATCTTTTTGATTGATTATATTTTTGTTTAATTAATTACTTTTGTGCCTGTTGCTTTGGATGCTGCCTGGCGCCTGCTGCGCGCCTGCCTGCTTTGCGTATATCTTCTTTATTGATGTGGCTGTCTTTTTAATTATTTATCATCTCAATATTCTATTTGATTCATTCAAGCAGAAACAGTGAAGCCAAAAGCATAACAACAGATCGTGGTGGACACGAACATTGGGGCCCCCCATCGTCCATGCTTTTGTTTGTATGGTTTTGTCCTCTCTGTCTCTAGTGGGGATACTAATGTTTCTTTTTTTAAGCTAGATAACTTGTTTAACTCAGTTATAATTGAAATTATAAAATCTAAGAGAAAACTAGTAGGATTCACATTGTGTTGGCGATTTTGCCCTCCCTCCAACCACCTTATTGACTTTACCCAGAGGTTATGCTCCATTCACATCCAAAGTTTATAATTATTTGCAAACTATGGGTTATATAATTAGGCTCCAGATACATCCAACATTTTAACATAACGATTGGAAATCTACACACTTAATCGTTTAATTGTGCGTTTATATTAATATTCTTGCTCATTTGTAGCAAACCCTTTGGTTTTTAGTACAAAAAAATAAAGACGGATCCTAATAAAAGATTGTGAAAGGGACCAGGGTTGAAAAAAAAAAAAGAAAGAAGTGTGCCAGTCAGTGGATTGTCTGATTAATGAAATTGAATGATGAGAGCATATGTTGAATTGGGTGGCCTTCCGTTAGTGGTTGAAAGGTCTTAATGCTGCCGAGTGCTGACTAAGCTCTGAGCTTTCCGAAAGGGCGTGCTATCTCTACAAATTGACAGCAATTCTACTTAAATCGCATCAGCACTTTACGTGTGCGGCTTGTCTTTTGATTTGAACCAACAAACTTTGCTTGCCCATCTGCCATCTTCAATTTTCTCCGGAAAATCTTTATTTATTTCACTTTTCTTATCTATTTTTTCCCTTTATCTTTTCCTCGTGGATAGACATTGTTCAACTCAACTGAAAAAGATGACCGTCAAAACACCCAAAAAAAAAAAAGGGACTTAATTTATATTATATTTGAAACTTGATAGAGAATACCGCTAAACACTACAATATAAGTTTGAAATGACTAAAAACTTATGAGTTAGTTTTATTATCTCAAATGGGCTCGCAAGAGATGGGTGATAAAGAAAATGTAGTACGGAATTGATATGGAAAATATCCACGTCCAATGGACTGTAAATAACGAACTCGAGAACCTTAATTTATGAACTAACTTTTGACCGTGAGTTGATCTCATGGTCTTTGTACTAAGGCATTATAATTTTTGAGTTGATCCCATGAGCAATTCTGGTAGATTTGCAGCAAAATTTTAGTTGGGTTTGATTATTGTCAGCAATTCTTTCTTGGTAGACATGTAGCAAAGTGCCGTAAAAATAAATGAACACGTTCATCTTTCTGCCAATTCCCATCAAACAATAAAGAGGCCAACAGTTGATCTGTTCATTCTTCTTTTAAATTTTCTGTATTTGGTATCTGTAAGCAAGCCGCTTTGTTATTAGACAACCAACCCTTGGCCTCAATTGGGCTACACATCAAAAAGGTTTGGCTGAACCTAACCGAAATTTTTTACTTCTTTCACACAACACAACCCAGCACCCACCTCATTCAATTGAACTGCATCCCTTTTTAAAGAAGATTTTTAATCTTTCTTATTCTTTCTCGATCCTTGTTCCAATTTCATTGTGTTAGATTGTTGTTGGATAAAGTAAAGAACACTTAACTATCGAATTTTAGTGATCCAGCTCTGATCAAATAATTTTTGGGTATTAACGTTAGCTGAACTGATGATTTTTTTTTCTAATATTCCTAATAAATAAAATTGGGTGATACTATTTTCCAATTTATTTTAAAAAAGATTGAATTTTAATAGATTTTATCATGAAAACACCCAAAGGCCAAAACTGCTTCAAAATAAATAAATTATTCAATAAATAAACTATTACAATGTTAACTGATTTATTATGCTTATCACATAATCATACAAAATACTTAAAGTTATGCTAGTGCTGCAACAGACACACCTTAATTATACTTCTAGGAGTAATAATGGAGGTACGTGTAATTTTAATTTTAGTTTGTACAAATGGATATAACATGATTAAATTAGTTGAGTTAAATATTTCTTAACTTAAATAGTTTATTTTTAATAATAGAACTATTTTTAAATGATGAATATTTTAATTTTTTTATTCCATTTAATATTATTAAATGGTTTGCTATCACCTGCGTAGGGGGAAAGATAATTTCAGATGTTGAAAAAATTTGTAGTTTAAACTTTTAATGATGGAGCAAATAACCCTACTCGAGAGATTATCATGAAATAATATGAAAATATTTATTAAAAAAAAAAAGAAATTTGCTCGATTCATATGTTATGAATTCCATCTTATCAAGCGACAAGCATAGAGTTTATGAGAATTAACTCACACATGATTATTGCTTTTCCATGTTCATAGCATGTGATAGGATGCATGAGACAAACCAACAAAAGTTTACTTTTCAAGATTCTTTCTTACTTTAAGATATTGGAAGAAATTAATTAAAAAAATTGTTAATTATAATAGAACTTAGATTCTAAACTAGTAAAAGAAAGCCATGATGACAATAAAAGTAGTTGAAATGAAGATTGTTTATTCATTAGCTCAATGCAAATGAATATCGGAACGAAAGTCTGGAATAAGAGAAAGCTTTGGAACAATATGGTCTTTCTAGTGTTAAGTGTGAAATGATACTCAGATAACTTCAGTTTTCACTTTATTATTTGAGTTGTCAGGAGAAATTATGTGGGTTTGGGGGTAACTTACTTCCAATTCTATCTTCTTCTAATTCAATTATATTGTTATAAATCTTGTTTGTAGAAAGATGAAGAAGGTTTTAAAATTTTGACATACAAGTACTTTTATTATTATTATTATTATTATTTTGTAAAACTATGGGTAGAATAATGATTTTTTGAAATAAACTGTTGTATGTGGATAATTATCAGAATCGTTAGTGGTTTTGATGATTGAGCTTGAGAAGCTTTTTGCACAGCAATTTGATTATAACTCACCAATTGACGTGTCACTAAGCTGCGTTGAAGAGTTGAAATTAGTTATATAAAATGTAATTGGTTGATTAAGTTTTTCTAAGAACCAATTAAAAGAATTCTCCGTATTGTTCCATTCAAGATTCTCTCTATTTTCTTTCATTTCCTACTTCACTTTCTCATTTCCCAAACACACTCAATTGTAAATTCTTAGTATAAGAGCCAAGTATGGCGAGTTCGAATCTGAATAATCAATCAGCTGGATCCTTTAGCTTTGTTACTCCTATCAAGCTAGGTAACAAAAACTTCATTGTGCGGCGCGAACACATTTTAAACTTTGATCAAAGGCAACTGTTTAGAAAGCTTTATTAATAGGAATCGCCTGTGTCCCGTGCAATTTCTTCCTCATGAAACTACTGGAGCTAGGTCCTCAACTGGATCCTACTACAACAGAGGTGAATCCAGACTTTATAACCTGGGCGGAGGGAGATCAATTTTTTAAGCTGGATGATGTCATCGATTCAACAAAACTTACTCTGGACGGTGATCATTGCACTATCTCAAAAGAGCTATTGGACATGCTCACTGGCATGATTTTGTGCAGCATATCTCAAGATGCAACTTGAAACACTTAAGAAAGAAGTGATCTCGGTGGTGGATTATTTTCTATAATAAAAAATTGGCTAATAATCTTGCTTCAGCTGGAAAACATGTTGAGTTGAATGATTTTGTGCAGCATATTTTAAATGGACTTAATTCCTCTTATTATGAATCCTTCGTCACCATGTCTTAGCCAGAGGAGACTAAATTAGTTTATATGAACTTTATCCTTTCTTTTTAAGTCATGAGAACGGGATGGAACAGAAAAGAGGCAAAATTACTGGTGATGTTACACTTAACATGACAACAAATGTAGCAAAAAAAAAAATCAAAATTATGGTAAAATTGTCAATGGCTTTCAAAAGAAAAATGGAGGTTCATATGGTGGTGGTTGTACTTTTGGCTATGGAGGTATCAACAATGGAGGTCAAGGTCAAGTCAATGGTGCTACTGCTCTTGACATCATTTGTCAAATTTGTTTTACACAAGGTCATAGGGCTAAGAAATGTAAAAGCACATATAATTCTTCTTTTGTTCCTAGAAGCTTTGGGTGGCTTTGATGTTGGTTTAAGGATAGTATGGCAGAGGGCGTTTTGGTTTTCCTAATAATGGAGGCTATAAACCTTTTAATGGTTTTGGAAGAGGCTCTGATCTCTATTCTAATAACTTAGTAATGCTAAGGGTTTCAGATTTTCAGGGTCATGACATCTATCCAGATCCTTCAGCTATTGCTTTCTATGCATGTCATGCTGCTGTTTTTAGTGCCTTTGCACCTAGCACTGGAAACGCTCTTCGTTTGGCTGGTTTTCCTAGTATAAATAGTGGTTTGTCATCCACTTCTTTAGCTTTAGCTCCTGTTCTTACTCCTGAGATTGTAGAAGATCCTTCTTGTACAGAGACAGTGGTGCAATAAATCATATTACAAATGATTCAGGTAAACTTCTTGATTTAAGAGTATATACTGGCGTTGAAAAGTTGCTTATTGGAAATGGTACAGCTTTAAGTATTGCTGATATTGGATCAACATTAATTAATACTGAAACTTTGTTGCTAGATCATGTGTTACAACTTACATGTCCCTCTTATTACCAAAAACTCAATGTCAAAAATTGTTTTTTTTTTTTTTATGAGAAAGTAAACCTTTCCATATATTAACTCGAATGCATATACAACACTTCGGCTGGAAATTCATCCAACCAAACAAACTCAACCATTTTTTGGAGAGCCAACTTAGCAAGAGAATGAGCTATACCATTACAAGATCTATGTGTGTGTTGAGCCTTGAAATTCTGAAAACTTTTCTTAATTTCCAGAATTTCAGAGATCACCCAAAAGATTTCCACCATACTGCTGACTCTGTTATTTATCATCTCAATTACTTCATGACAGTCTGATTCAAGCAACGCAGAGGTTCCCCCCACTCTCAATGCAACCTACAATCCCCATTTCACAGCTGCAGCTTCAGCCATTGCCACGTTGCCAAAGTAACGAGAAGTGTTTATGGCAGCAATTATGCAATTTTGATTCCCGTCCGTTATTACCACCCCCAGTCCAGCTACCTGTTTCTCAACATTCACTGCAGCATCTACATTTACCTTTAGCCACCCATTTGGAATAGAGTGCCCCTGGATATCCTTACCCTCCCTTTTCTGATTTGGCCTTGATCCATCATACTGGCTGACATTTTTAAAGGACTCCACTACTGATTCAGCTCTTGCTACTAATATGGCTGGGGCCTCTTGTTTCCCTTCAAAAATCCACTTATTCCTAGCATTCCATATCACCCAAAGTAGGGCTGCAACTGATTCCTTCTCCACATTGTTCTGCTGCTTTGTCATATTTTCTATCAATCTAATTATATCATGGAATTGACAGTTTGGAATGCTCCCTTCAGCTTTGAAAAGATTCCACACTTTCTTTGCCAACTTGCAACCTGACAGAGCATGAGCTATTGTTTCCACCGAATTGCAGCAAATTTGACACAGGGGCTCTTGCAACACTTTTTTCTTCTGATTTTCAGTGGAAGCAGTCATTTGAGGCTCTCCACAAGAAAATTTTTAGCTTCTCAGGAATATCCAACTTCCAGATTGTATTCCAATGATTCGGATTCTGGGAGGAGCAGTTGGGTAACTCTGGAAACTTCATTCTCACTGCTATTTGATAGCCACTCTTCACTGAATATTGGCCTCTTTTGTCGTAATGCCAAATAAGCTGGTCCTCACTTGGCCTGATTGGAAGAGGAATTTGCAGGATTGCTTCTGCATCTGCAGGCCTAAAGGCTTCTTTTATCACAGCTTCATTCCAGAGATGATCTTTATCAATTAAATCAGCCACTACAGAATCTATCCTTAATTTTGGGGCTGAAACGGGTCTAAATGTTGAGGGCCTAGGAATCCAGTTGCTTGAGTATACATGCACCTTCTGCCCACTCCTGATTCTCCATCTAGAACCTTTTTGAATCACCTGCCTTCCCCATAAAATGCTCCTCCAAATGAACGAAGGCTTCGAGCCAAGGCCTGCTGTCATGAAATCAGAGTGCTTGAAATATCTGGCTTTCATGACTCTGGCCATCAATGAATTAGGGCTCTGAATGAGTCTCCAGCCCTGCTTAGCAATTAGAGCATGATTAAAACATGAGAAATCTTTGAAACCTAAACCTCCCCTTACTTTTGCTTGACTTAATTTCTCCCATCTTGCCCAATGGATTCCCTTCTTCTCTCAACTTGTCCCCCACCAAAATCTAGCCACTACTCTTTGGATGTCTTCACACAAACCTAAGGGAATTTTGAAGACACTCATCGCGTAAGCTGAGATAGCTTGCGCAACTGCTTTGATGAGAACCTCTTTGCCCCCGCTTGAGAAGAACTTGTGCTGCCAACTTTGGATCTTGTTCAACACTCTGTGCTTTACATCTGTGACGAAGCTTTTGGCCTTCCTTCCTATCATAAATGGAAGCCCCAGGTACTTTTCATGGCGGGACACCACCTCCAATTGGAAAATTTCCTTTATTGCCGTGATTCGATCGTCTCTTGTATTATTGCTGAAAAACATGGAAGATTTTTGGTAGTTGAAAATCTGCCCCGAAGCTCTTCCATAGCACTCGAAAATCTCCTTAAGGTGGCGACAATCCTCCACTGCTGCTCTAACAAAAATAAGGCTGTCATCGGCAAATAGGAGATGAGAGATCGTCGAATCTTTCCCAAAGCGAAGACCCCGGATACACTTTTGTTCTTCTGCTTTCATAAGGAGATTTGAGAACACCTCTGCACATAATATGAAGAGATAAGGGAGAGGGGTCATCCTTGCCGGAGGCCTCGTTGAGGCTGAATCAGCCCTGAGACCATACTATTGATTACGACAGAAAATGATGCTGTGGTAATACAATTCATAATCAAAAGCACTAATTTGGAGGAAAAGCCTAACTTTAGCATTGTGCATTTTAAAAAATCCCACTCCACCCTATCAAAAGCCTTACTAATATCCAGCTTAAGAGCTACCCACCCATGTTTTTTTCCTTTTCCATGCCTAAGCTTATGCAAACATTCATAACCCACAATAATATTATCTGTGATCAACCTATCCGGAATAAAAGTGCTTTGGAAAGGGGAGATTACATGATTAAGCACATTTTTCAGCCTATTCGCAATTGCTTTTGCTACAATCCTATATATAACATTGCATAAGCTTATAGGTCTGAAGTCGGTCACCCGCTGAGGTTTAGGAATTTTGGGAATCAAGACTATGTGAGTGTGGTTTAGTGATGCAACAGAGCCATTACCATTTAGAATGTGAAGGCAACTATAAATCACACCTGATTTTACAAAGTTCCAGTGCTTTTGGAAGAAACCTGCCGGCAAGCCATCCGGTCCCGGGGCTTTGGTTTGGCCCATCTGAGACAGAGCCATTGAAACCTCCTCCTCCGTGAAGCTCAAATCAAGCTGCTCGTTCATCTCAGCATTTACTTTTGGTTCCAAATGGGTTAAAGCTGCCTCAATTTGCATCTTGGATGGGCTGGAGGTTTCGAAGAGACTGGTGAAGTATTCATGGAATTCTCTCTCAATCTTTTCTGTATCTTCAATCCAAACGTTCTCCTGATTCCAGATACCTTCTATCCGGTTCTTTTTTCTCCTTGCTGAGGCTTTAAGGTGAAAAAACCTTGTATTCTTGTCCCCTTCTCTTAACCAGTTGGCTCGGGATCTTTGCTTCCAATATACTTCTTCATCTAGCAACAAATTCGCAATCTGATTTTCTGTCTTTTTTACCTCGTTTACCTCTTCATAATGCTGAAAGTTTGTCTTCATGTCAGCTAGCTTTTCCTTCAGACTTTTCAGCTTTTGCTTTCTGCCTTTGAATGTCTTTTTGCTCCATGTCAGCAGGGAGGCCATTGTGTGCTTAAAGGCCCTTTGAAAAGAGTCTACTGGGTTCCCCTCCCTCCACCTGTTCTGATACTCCCACTCCTCGGAAACAATGCGCTTGCATTCTTCATAATGACTCCACATGTCCTCATAATGTATTCTTCGGCTAGCCCTCATGTTTCGGCCTATAAAATTTTTCTGGTCTCGAATCTCCAGCATGATGGGGGTGTGGTCCGAGCCCCAAGCATTCAAATTTGTTGCAATCAAATCGAACGAGCTGCTCCTCTAGTCCTTGCTTCCCAAAAACCTATCAAGCATTTCCTCCACAAAATGCGGCCCGAACCTTCTATTCGACCAAGTGAAAGGATATCCCCGATACCCTAGATCTTCTAAGTTACAATCATTAACAGCCTCTTTGAAGTCAGCCACCATACTCATGTTTCTTTCCCTTCCCCCGAGTTTTTCATTTAGATTAAGAATTTCGTTAAAATCCCCAAAACACAGCCACGAGAAAGAAAACAGACTAGCCAATCTTCTTAGTAACGTCCAAGTGTGCTTCTACTGCGGGCCTTCTAGATAACCATAAATCCTCACACCTATTTCACTGCTTCACACAATGTGGTGGTTGCTGTACGAAACGATATTCACATCCACATCGTTGCTCCACATTAGGGCCAACCCCCCTCCCATTCCATTTCTGCTCACATTAAAACAGTTGTCAAAACCCATCTCTTTACTCCTACTAGTCATTTGCACAGGTCTCAATTTCGTTTCACAGATAAACAAAATATGAGGCTTGTGCTCTCGGAGAATATCTTTTAGAGCCAGGAACGTCCAAGTATTCCCCAGACCTCGGACATTCCAGCTTATGATCTTCATTGTTGTCGGCGGGGCTGGAGACCAGCTGCCGCCGATACTTCTTTTCCAGCTACACCTTCTACCTCAGCCACCTCCATAGCCGTTATGTCCCAGCTTAGTTTCAGTTTCGCTGAGGGGGAAATGCTAGTCACCTGCTTTGATGGCCTCTTGTTTGGACTTGTAAGTTTTAATTTCTTGCTTTTTGGATTCGGGGTAGTTTGGGCGTAGTTGGCTCTCTTGGAATTCATATTTAGTCCTTTTTTATTTGTCTCATTGGTTATTCTTCGGGCCTGGCTCTTCCATCTCCTCCATTTGGACTTGGGTTGTTTTGAAGATGAGGCACTATCCACCACCGCTTCTTCCAGATTCATATGCATTGAGTTGGGTTGCTGAGGTTCAAGGCCCATAAGCGGGATTTGGCTCTCCCTCTTTCCCTCCATATATTTGATTTCGATTGTATTTCCCTCCCTTTGACACACTCTTCCAGGTCTTTCCTCGAGTTCCGTTACCTCGGGCTATTTTTTATACCTCATTTGGTCTTTTTTCAGCTCCATCCCCTGTGACATTGATGGTTTGTCAGTGATTTCTCCCACTAGCTTCGGCTTCGGTGATGAGCTTCTTGTAATTTCGTGACACTGCTGTGACCCGGACCCGTTTTCTCCTCTCGGGTTAGATTGTTGGTGATGGGTGTGCTCTGTCTCCCCCGAGTTTTCCTTTCTCTGCTGTTTACTCCTATCTCTATCTTTACCCCTTTGAAACTTTGTTCGGTCTGCTAACGGGATGGCCTTCAACCATGCTCCATACGCTAGATTTTCTTTTGGCTGGCCCTTGTATTGTGCACACTCCCGGTATTGGTGCCCTATAAAACCGCAACAAAAGCAAAAGTTTGGTAACTTCTCATAGACTACACCCACCATTATTTCCTTCCCGTTTTCTTGCTGGATTCTAATCACTTTCTTTAGCCGCTTCGTGATGTCTATCGATATTCGGGCCCGTATATATTCTCCAAAGCAATCCCCTGTTGCATCTGTGGCTACATCTTCTACTCTTCCAATTTTTGAAGCAATTTCCCGTACAGTGTTTGTATCCATACACATCAATGGTACATTGTGTAATTGGACCCAAAAAGAAACGTGTGAGAACGCTTGCTCAGCTACATTTCCTATCCCCTTTGGTTCCTCCAGCACAATGAGCGCACGATCGAAATGCCATGGCCCTCCTGCTAGTACCCTTCTCTTGTCCTCTTCTACTGAAAATTTAAACATGAAGATTTGTTTCCTCAGGCTTTCCACTTTTACTGACCCCACTGGACGCCATGCTTGTTGAAGGGCTGCTTTTACCCCCTCATGGCTTATACTTCTTGTTGTGAGTATTTTCCCCACCAAGCAACCCGCAGCTATCTTGATTCCATTTGCCTTCATATTTCCCCCGTACATGACTTTGTCCTCTTCTTCCTCTTCCAGCGTTATAGCACTACATTTTCTTATCAGTTCTTCTGTTTCCATGACTAAAACGGATACTGCTTACTTTGAAAGCCGTGACCAATAGCTCACCAGTCCCTCACTTCTCTTCCTCACTTCGCTTTTTTTTTTTTAAAGAACCAAAAAGATAACAGGATTAAAAGAGAACAAGCTCTAATGACGCTCGACTAGTGAGCATCTCACCGGATCAAAGAATCCGATTTTTACCTCCCATTCGGTGTTTTCTCAGGACAGAGAGAAAAACACTTGAAGAGAGAGCCCCTCACCGTTATTGGAATTTAATGTCAAAAACTGTTAAGTGATAATAATATAATCATTGAATTTAGTCCAGTAGTCCTCAATTGTCAGAATTTTCTTAAGCTTGGCTATCATAAACAGGCGGACACTTAGACAAGCTGATGTCAACAATGAATTTCTCAACGGTATCTTGGTTGGAGATGTATAAATGGCTCAGCCTGAAGGTTTCATTGCCACTTCCAAGCCTCACCGCATTTGCAAGCTCAAGAAAAGTCTTTATGGCCTTAAACAAGCTTCTAAGGCCTAGTTTAACAAGTTTAAAGATGCAGTGGTTTCTCAATATGGGTTCCAAAACTCTAAATCTAACAATTCTCTATTGCACAAGTGGATAGGCGGTGATATTCTTAGGATTTTTTTGTCTATGTTGATGCTATTATCATACTACATTTAGGAGAGCTAAATCCCTTTCTTGGCATTGAGGTTACAAAAATCTCAAATGGCATACATCTTTCTCAAGCAAAACAAATTGTAAAACTTCTAGCTAAGCACAACATGTCAGATTGTAGGAGCACTGCAGTGTGTAATACTCACATTAGATTATCAATTTAACCCAAACATAAAATAAAAATAAAATAATATATATTATTTTTTGTGGAAGTTCATTTATGTCCAAAAATAAATATTAAAAAAATTCAATTACCAATTTTTTGGACATAATAAAATAAGTTAAAAATTAGTATTTATTCTTTTTGTTTCTATTTTATTTTTTGGAGTTAAATTGGTAATTTAATTTTTTTCTTTTTATTAATGTCAAAAAAAATTTTTTATTGTCCCCAAAAAAAAGAAACATTATTATAAGAGGGTAATATTTTAAAAGCAAGCTAAAAATAACAAAAAATAATAATAGGGTGTCAATAGTTTAACGGTAGAGACGTTTTAAGGTATTTTTAAAAATTAAGAAACTAAACAAGTACTAACCTCAAAATATAGATAGTAAACGAGCTTCTACCTCTCAAAATATTTATTGTAAATTAAATAGATTTTATATAACAAAAAATTATTGTTGGGACATGCCAATTTTTCTTGTATTTTAGATTTTTTTGTGACATTACATTATTACCCTTACCATCACTGATTTTTTTTTTGGTTAGATTAAACAATTTTTTTAATAATAAATTTGTTTCAATAGACAAATTGCAACAAATTCTTCAAATGTTGACAACTCCAGTAACATAATTTCAACTCCAATTTAAAATTGTTTCAATTCGATTGGTAATCAATATTTGTATTTTTGTTTTTAGATTCAGACACCTTTCGAAAATTAAGATTCTGTGATAACAGACTAATCAACGTCAAAAGTACTGGGTACTTTCAAATATCAAGGGGAGTGTGTAATAGCTCTAGCGAGTAGGAGGAGGAGAAAAGATTCCCATGGTACTCCAAGATTTGAAATGTCTTATTATTCTTATTTGCTTTTGGCTTTAACATGCCTACACATTATGTATTGCAGGTGTGTTTGTCACTAATGGAATTTTAGTGTGATTTGTGAGAAATAACGTATATACACGTTTAAAAAGCTAAACAACGGTCAAATTTTGTGAAATATTTTTCCAGAAAACCTTAGTAATGTTATTAAAAGTTAGATTAATTAACTTCATTCGACTTACAACAAGACCGCTCAATATTTAAATTTCTCCAAATGTATCTCTCTTCAAGTTAGAGTCACAAAGCTCATAATGTTTTTTTTTTTTTCACTTATATTCAGTGCGTGATGAGGGGAAGGCGGCAGCGAACTTTAGGCTGGTGAGCTGGTGGCGGCGGAGTCACCAAGGGGCAACGCTTAGTCTCAAAATGACACCTTCTATCAAGTTATCTGCTTTCGAGAGAGTGATTCTCAAACAATTTTATTTAATTGACTATCTGAGTTTAAGTCCTAAAGAGGTAGAGAATTAAAAAATTAATTTGGACTTCGCCCACTTCCCTACATTTCAAAAAAAAAAAAAATACTAATTGAAATTACAAACTTAAATGCATCAAATTCAAGTTCAAATTTAATTTAAAATGCCAACTTAATATTAAGAATCCATTAAAATTATATCTAACCTTATAAATCTTTACCCCCATTAATTTGATTTTCTTGATACGCCACCTTGCGTGACCATGCTTGTTTGAGCTACTGCGGTGGTTGTGGTAACATACAAACATTCTCCGTTGAAACCATTTGGGATGTAATTTTTGCTCTCTTTTTTCTAGTTAGTACAAAATATTCTGGCGAATTAATTTTCTTTCTCTATTCCCATGTTATTTATATATATTTGTTGCTTCTGTCGGAGTTACATCCGACGGTTGGACTTTGATCAAGAGGAGATGCCACGTGGCAGATGATGTTCATCACCTTATCTAATGGGAAAGGAAAAGTGGCAGTGCATCACCTTCTCCTACGGTTGGACTTTGCCTGCAAATGGACCTCCAAATGTTGTAATTATCAAGCGAAGGCCCCAGTGACTAGTACTGCAACGGACACTCGGATCATTGACTCCTTGAATTATTTTCTTTCATTGATGGTGCAGGCTAATCCCTTTGCCCCATATTTCACAACAATAAGAATGCACTTCAATTTGCTTCATGAGATTTTGTATACAGTACTGTTTGGGCGCCTGTATTGTTCTTCTATGATTCTGATATCTTAAATATTGGCCATGAGATTTTGTAATGTAACATTAAAAGTCATGTTTACAATAAAAAAATAAAAAAAATGATGTAATAAATTCAAGAATTTATGTATTCTAAGTTATTGTAATAATTATTTTTATGAAAATATAAATTTTTACCAATTACTTAAAATTTAATTAAAAAAATTATAATGTAGGACAAAATGATGTATAACAAGAATATAAATATTCAGCACAATATCAATGTAATACAATCAAATACAATATAATCCGTGTAAACTAATATAATGTGTTGCAATATAATAGTGTATCGTACGCACATCCTTGATAACTTGATATACATTTTTATTATGTAATCCTTTAAGTATGGATTTGACACATTGTATTGTGCTATAATTTACTGTATTAGTTAATGTAAGATGTATTGTATTAGGTTATATTGCAATCATCTAAATGTTACACCATATTGTATCATTATAATAATATTAAATATATATATATCAAATTAATACTATATATATTATTAATGTTTTAACAATTTATATTATTAATTATATTTAATTTATTATCTAAACTTATTAAAAAAATAAAATAATTAACCAATGGTTGCCATTTGCCACAACTACTGTCGACCAAACATGAACTGTCGCTGGCCCAGGAGTAAGGCTTTATTTGACAATATTTTTGGTACCTTTAAAACCCTTATTGCTAGACCTTCATAACGATACATGTATTACTAGTAACGGACCTTTCCTTCGCTAAATACTCACTGTCAAAATTTTGAATCTCAAAACTCTTACCGCAGATTTTTGGCAAACAGATGGTCCATTTCTGATGAAACATGTACGTTGCAACGCTCTATCGATAAGGATTTCAATCATACCAAATTTAACTCCAACAGATACATTAATCCAGGGGCTGGTGGCGTCCGATAATGGTGGTCGGTGGCCACAATGGTGCTTTGGAGTGGCTGCTGTTGAGTATTAATTTTCAAGATAATAATTTGTTTAAACAAATAACAACACTAATTTAATAAAACTTAATGAAACAATAAATTAAAAGTTAGCGCGTTGCTGTTGAGAAACCCCAGGGAAAGACGTACGTGATTATATAATGAGGTAAAAATTGTATTAATTTGAATTTTAAAACACGCCCTAAGTGCAAAAACCCGATACGTGCAGACAGTACGGCCATAATCTCCATCACAAAAAATGAAGCCATCACAGTTTTCGCCTTTTGTGTGGTCGGATTTAAACTGTCATTTCTTCTTTTAGCTGTCATCCATTATTTGTTTCTTCAGATGAAGTCAACAAATCAGCTCACCGAAGTTTTCCAAGGAATTAAGTAATTCACATCTGATCATCAAAATCTCTCATCAATCGAACTGTTATGGCTTCTTCTTCTTCTTCTTCTCATCCATATGCTAGTTTGACTAATCCTGAAATCAAGTATGATGTGTTTCTAAGTTTCGGAGGAGAGGACACCCGCGAGAGCTTTACTAGCCATCTTTATTCAGCTTTGTCTCGGGAGACTATAGAAACTTTCATTGATGACGATCTGAGGAGGGGAGATGAAATTTCACAGTCTCTTTTGGACGCAATTGAGGCATCAAGCATCTCAATTATCATTTTCTCGGAAAGCTATGCTTCTTCCAGATGGTGCCTCGATGAACTCCTAAAGATCCTCGAATGCAAGAAAGAGTATGCACAGATTGTGATACCAGTTTTCTATCGGGTTGATCCATCACACGTGAGAAAGCAAACCGGTAATTTTGGGGATTCATTTTTGAAGCTTGGAGAACGATTCCCGGACAAGATGCAAAGTTGGAGGAATGCTTTGACGGAAGCAGCCGATCTCTCTGGCTTTGATTCTCTTGTCGTTAGGTCAACAATAATTCTCACTCTTAAATTTGCATGCATATCTAGTTTTCAAATTATATATATTTTTTATAAAATGATCTTAACTCTCTTGTTATCTATTGAATTTAATCATTAATGAATGATTAATTTAATAAAATAACTATGATTAACTCAATAAAGGAACTTTGTATTCTGATCATTTTCCCCATTTGATTAGATATATGAGCAAAGTAACCACTACATTAAATTGGCTAAAAATACACGCTCTGATCCCCTCTCCTACATTTGAACTTATAAATATTGTTACTTTTTTGCTAGTCCTGAATCTGCACTTATAGAGGAAATTGTCAATGCAATTTTGAAGAGGCTGGATGACACATTTCACAGTGAAAACGAAGACCTGGTCGGAGTTAGATTACCCATGAAAGAAATTGAATCATTGTTACGCACTGGGTCAACAAATGTTTACAAACTTGGCATTTGGGGTATCGGCGGTATAGGCAAAACAACCATTGCGGGTGCCATTTTTAGCAAAATCTCTAGACATTTTGCAGGTTCTTTCTTTGCTCGTAATGTTAGAGAGGCAGAAGAAACCGGCAGATTAGGTGACTTGCGACAACAACTTCTTTCTACATTGTTGAATGATGGAAATGTGAAGAACTTTCCGAATATCGACCTCAATTTTCAGAGCAAGAAGCTTACTCGCAAGAAGGTTCTAATTGTTTTTGATGATGTGAATCATCCAAGACAAATAAAGATTTTAGTTGGACGTCTTGATTTGTTTGCTTCCGGGAGTCGAATAATAATAACAACGAGAGATAGACAAGTGCTTGCAAATTGTGGAGTTGATGAAGTATATCAGATGAAGGAATTGGTACATGATGACGCCCTTAGGCTCTTCAGTCGACATGCCTTTGGAGGAGATCATCCCCATGAAAGTCATACAGAGCTGGCATGCAAGATAATAAAATATGCTCGCGGAGTTCCATTAGCACTTGAAGTTTTGGGTCGCTATCTTTATGGAAAGAGAAGAGAGGTGTGGGAAAATGCAATAAGTAAATGGGAAACAGCTCCCCCCAAAGGAATTCAGGACGCCTTAAAAATAAGTTATGATGGTTTGGATGACAAAGAGCAAAATGTTTTTTTGGATATTGCATGTTTCTTTGTCGATGATGACAGAGACACTGTGACAAAATTCCTTGATGATTGTGAATTCTTTGCTACATCGGGAATAGAAGTTCTTGTTGATAAGCATCTTATCACTATATCAGTCCGCAATAAAATAAAAATGCATGATTTATTGCGAGCTATGGGCAGAGAAATTGTCCGACATGAATCTACCAATGATCCTGGAAAACGCAGTCGGCTGTGGCATCACAAAGAGGTTTATAAAATTTTATCAGAAAACAGGGTGAGCAACAATGATTTTTCATTTCTACTTTTTTAATAGCCTTTTCATCAGTAATTTTCTTTGCACTCTTGATTACCACAACATTTCTTTCATCATTATTATGTAATGGTCTTTTCACTTATAAGATTCTTTAATTACAATTAAAATTAAAAAAAAAAAAAGTTCGATTGGGGTTATAAGTACATTTCACCGTGTTAATAGTAATATATTCTGGGAAAATTGAAATTAATATCAGATTTTACATATTAAACATTTTCTTGAATTTTTCTATTTTATATTTGCTAAAATAATTAGCCCCATAGTTCAATATAAAGATAGAGAAAATGGATTCACTTGTCGAAAAAGGTGACCTGGATGATTGTGAAAGGGTGTAGCAATATGTTATATCAACTTGTATGTAATAATTTGCATACAAATATGTTATGTCAATTTGTATATAATAATTTGTATACATACTTACATATATACATATATAGTTTATATGTTTAGATTTTCTTGTATTAAATATGCTTCTTTCTACTTTTACAATTACGAGTTTGATTGCCATATAGTAACTATCAACTTAAATTAGATATAACTTTTTTTTTTTTATTATTATTGATAATTAGGGGACTGAAGCAATCCAAGGCATCTCGTTGGATATGTCTAAAGTGAAAGATATCAATCTGCATCCCAATACTTTCACAAAGATGCGTAACTTGAGGATTTTAAAATTTTATAGCTCAATGAATGAAGAGAACAAATGTAAGATGTCATATATCCAAGGCCCTGGATTTACTGAAGTGAGGTACCTGCACTGGCATGGATATCCATTGAAATTATTGCCTTCAAATATTCATCCAGAGAAACTTGTTTTACTTGAAATGCCTCATAGCAATATTGAACAACTTTTTGATAGTGTGCAGGTATATATACATATATCTTAATTACAATATAGTTTCGGTAATAATTTTTAATTATCATACATGCTAATGATTTGTCTTGGTGGCATTTTTTTTTGTTTCTTCTCTTTTTGTCCGAGCAGGATTATGGTAAGTTAAACCAGATAATCACTGCTGCCTTCAATTTTTTTTCAAAAACTCCAACCCCCTCATTGGCTCAACATCTGAACAAGCTAGTTATCTTGAACCTAAGCGGTTGTAAAAACTTGCAAAGTCTTCCAGCAAGAATTCATTTGAAATTGCTTAAAGAACTCGATCTTTCAGGCTGCTCAAAACTGAAGAGGCTTCCAGAGATCTCACCCGGTAATATAACAACAATGCATTTAGATAGAACTGCACTGGAGGAACTGCCTTCGTCCATCGAGTGTCTATCTAAGCTTTCGCACTTGGGCCTTGCAGATTGTAAAAGTCTCAAGAGTCTCCCAAGCGGCCTTTGTAAGTTGAAATCTCTAGATGTTCTCATTATCGATGGTTGCTCGAATCTTCAGAGATTGCCCGAGGAACTTGGAAATTTAGAAGCTTTGGATATTTTGCACGCTATAGGAACTTCTATAACAGAAGTACCGCCATCCATCGTCCGTTTGAAAAGGGTTCGTGGAATATATTTCGGGAGAAACAAGGGTTTATCATTGCCAATCACATTCTCTGTAGATGGCTTGCAAAATCTAAGGGATTTAAATCTAAATGATTGCGGCATCATGGAGTTACCTGAAAGTCTTGGCCTGTTATCCTCAGTAACACAACTGCATCTAGAGGGAAACAATTTTGAGAGAATACCAGAAAGCATCATACAACTTTCTAATTTGGAAAGGCTCTTCATAAGGTATTGCGAGAGGCTTCAATCCTTACCAAAGCTTCCATGCAATCTACTTTCGTTGGATGCACATCATTGCACCGCACTGGAATCATTACCAGGTTTATTCCCAAGTAGTGATGAATCTTATTTGCGGACTTTATACCTGAGCGATAATTTTAAATTGGATCGGAATGAGATTAGAGGAATTGTCAAAGGAGCTTTGCAGAAAATTCAACTTTTGGCAACCGCACGTCTAAAAGAAGCACGGGAAAAGGTATGTCGTTAATTAACTCTCTTTTTATTTAGAAAAGAAGCTAAGAAAAAGATGACAGAATGAACAATAACGCGGTGTGTGGTAATATAATGTTAATTGATTACTTAGTCCTCTTTCTTTGACGCCACATAATTTTACAGTTAATTCTAACTTTTTCCGATTAAATTTTTCTGTTTAAATTTTAGTGATCTTTATTCTATCAAGTGTTGTTAACAATTTTTTATTTTTATTTTTTTAAAATTATGATTCGTGTGTATATATAGATATCCTATCCATCACTTCGAGGTCGCGGCTTTTTACCTTGGAATAAAATTCCAAAGTGGTTTAGCTTTCAAAGTGCTGGATCTTGTGTAACCTTGGAGATGCCTCCAGATTTCTTCAATAATAAAAGTGTACTCGGGCTTGCTTTTAGCGTTATTGTAAATTTTAGCAGAAAGTTTAACTTTTTCTACACTTCAAAAATAGAAAAACAGTTTTACGTGTACTGTGAATACATAGTGAGACCCAAAGATTATCATCCGCACTGCAGCACGAGCCGGATGACGTTACTTGGGGTAGGTGATTGTGTAGTGTCTGATCACTTATTTTTTGGGTACTATTTCTTTGATGGTGAGGAATTTAATGATTTTCGGAAATACAATTGCGTTCCTGTGGCTGTCCGGTTCAATTTTAGGGAAGCTAATGGTTTTGAATTTCCGGATTACCCGGTGAAAAAATGTGGGATCCGTTTATTTCACGCCCCAGATTCAAGAGAAAGTTTCAGCTGCGACTAATTCTTCACCCCAAAAGACTGAAAATATGCCTTGTTTTGATTGGTTTCTTTTTTCTTTTGTATGCTTTCAATTCTTTCTGTCCGTTGTGTTCAGTTGGTACTTACGAATATGACCATTTGTCCTGTGTTTAGCATTGTAAAATTGTTGGCCATCATTTTTGTTTTTTGTTTTCCCTTTTCCTGCACATTGAATCTCTCTAATTAGTGTGTTTCTTTCTTCTATTTGTTTAAATGCTAGTGTTTCTTTCATGAAATTTCTTAATCTATCCATTATTTTTTAATATTCATTGGTTGAATGAAATTTCCTCGATGAGTAGTCTTAAGCTGCGTCAAGTCAACAAAACCTGAATTAGTCTCAAGTTCAGGTTACATTCAAATCTTAATATTTCTGAATCTCTTATCAATTTATACTCAATAAATTGATAGATTCAATCCTAACATTATTAATATATTATATGTGTTTTTACTGCATCCCATGGTAAGTCATGTTACTCATCTAAAATGTTGTCAATAAAACATCTATCCAAATATTTTGAGGTAATCATCTTAAAGACTTGATTGAGTGGTTTTCAAGTAACATTTTTTTGCTGGCTTCAGTAACATGACTTGGATAATAAGAAATAAAGAGATTCAAATAATTAGTAAGTCTCTAACATTCCCGGCCTTGTATTTGTGATTTTCAACCAACAGATTTTTAACTTGAGTATTTTATGCATAATTTTCCACATATTGATAAATTATACGTTGATAGCTTCTAAAGTCTAGTAACTGTTGTTGGTTTGGCAATCCAATTGAAGCGCATACATATCACATTAACTAAAAAATCATCCTATATATCTCTATTTGAACAACTATGTGCCTTGACTGAACCAAGCAGATTCATCTGGATGTAATTGTTCAAAAAGAGATATTTGTGGTAATTTTTTTAATTAATTTTCTTAATACTATTATTAATTTGTTATTTAATAATAATAGCAACAACAACATGAATTTTTTGTTGGAGTGATGAAAAAATTCATGATCATTAATGAAAATATAGGGGATTTTCGTGATGGCCAAATTATGTTGTGTGTTGTCATCTTTTCCTATATTATTTACAATATTAAGGGAATAAGAATTGTAATGATAACTAGCAATGTTACTTAGTAATGACAAATCAAAATAAAAAAGAGGAGAGGAGATAATAGGAGAGTGAAATTTAAATCTAATATTTAGTTTGCTATATAATTTTATAAGGAAATTTTGAAAGGAAATTACTTAATTTTTATTTGTACAACTTCGCTCTTTGGGGCCGTGCTTTCAATATTCATTATAAACAAAAATTAGAAAATCTAAGCTTTGATGTAATTTAATATCTTAAATATATAATAATAAATAAATTATTGTAAATTATACTTAAATTTATCAAAAATGACAACCGTAAACTACGTGACTTGACCCATAATTGGATGATGCATTGTCTATTGATTTTTCAGTAAACGACAGGACATCCATATACAAAACATAAAGATGACATATAGGAAATTTTAATTTTTGTAATTGAAGGAGGTTGGAATTTACCTTCACGTGTATTTGTAGTTTGTGGAGAACTTGTCACGATCGTTGGTCTCGAATCCGAAGGGGTGAGTACCTGAAAAAGGTACTCCGACGCATAAATTAGTGTTTAATCAAGATCAAAGAAAGAAAAAAGGAAAAAAGACGGAGAAGATGAGTTTCTCTCTCTAAGTATGAAAATTACTTTTGGAGGCCAAAGACCCCTTTTTTATTAGAGATGGGTCTCTATTTATAGATGATGAGTTATGTGGATTTATGGTTTTGCTTTGAATTCTTAATTTAACGACATGTGTAACCCATCTTTTGTGTACACGTGGAGGTGGATTTGATCGAAGGAATTATTTCGCCCTTGTGTGTTTCCTTACTCGTATGACCTTTGGGCGTGATTTCCTTAGACTAATGGATTGTGGAACTAATTCCCCCCTCCTACCATTTTTATAAGTTCCGAGAGAATTTTTTCCTTAGGTGTTATTCCCCCGGAATAGCTTGGGTGTTATTTACCCAAAAATAACTTGGGTGTTATTTCTCTGGAATAGCTTCTGTTATCTGATAGGATGAATATATGGCATGGTTAGATGCCTTTTGGAATATGGCACCTATAGTAACTGACAAGCGTAAATAGTATGTGTTTGCACATCTATATATGATAACATGTCGTTTATGTTTTACTTATAACCGATGGAACATTCGTATATTTAAAATTAGGACGACATGTTGATAGTATCGCATCCATTAGATGACAAGTTGTTTATCAACTTATTATTAAATGACATGACATTTCAATATTTGATGTATATGTTGTGGAAATGCGGGTTGAGCAATTATCAATATTATAGTGACTGCGACTTCTGGATAAATATAAATGTGTTGATAAAAAAATACAAAGAAAAATTTAAACACAATAATTTACGTGGTTCAGTGTAAAGCCTACGTTCATGGGCAAAAATTGTAAGGTAATTTCACTAATAAATAGGAATTTACAAAATTGAAAAAAAAATCTTAAAACCCAAAATCCCAATGCACTCAATTGGATTCTCAATAGAATACTCAAGTAAAAGTTCTCTCAAATCTCTCAAATTACTTCACTTGTAATTGCTCTTAAAGTGTGGACACGTTCAAATGATCAAATGACTTAGTATTTATAGCCAAAGATCATGCATGCTTTTAATCCTTGTGCCCAAAAGTCTTTGAAAAATGGCAACCAAAATCAACAATTTTCTCAAATTCAACCAGCATCTAGAAAATCGCCACATTTTTCTCCATGCATATGTTAACAAAAACATGGCACTGATTTTTGCTTTTTGAAATTGGTAAGCCATTATTTGAGTTTCAACAGGGTAGACGACCTGTCGTCAATTTGCTTTGCCCGAAAACTGACAAACAGAATTATGAACCCCGTAATCCATTATTGCTTCCAACAGCCGTAAAAGTGACCGTAGTCTCTAGCATCCCTCCACCGTATATTGCGATTTTCATCAAAGAGATTCTTAACTTGAGTGTTTTATACATAATTGTCCACTTATTGATAAATTCGTTATTAGAGAGTACATTATTATTAATATGATAATCAGACAATATTAATTAAATAATGACACATAAATTAGATCGGTTAAGATAGTAAGTTGATATCTTTGTAATTAATCATTCCAGTAAAGGACATGGTTACGTGAGTGTTGAAATAACACAACACCAGCCCATTATCATGAATTCAAGCCCAGCCCTTGAGAAGCTTCTAAGTTAGATTGTGGTGCTAACGTGTGAAGCATAGAATTTGTTTAATGAGAGTGGAAATCATGGTGTGAAAATAATATAGCTTTTTTAATATAAGCGGAAGACAATGGAAAGGCATGTGTAAGACAATGGTATTTTTTTTTAATGAGTGGCCTGAAATACATTTGTAAAGCTATAAATACCCCCTGCTTGTGTTTGTATTAATCATCCGAAGAAATAAAAACAAATAAGGCAATTAGTCTTTTGTGTCTTAGTTTGATAATTATTTAAAGAGTGTTTCATGAGTGTTTTATTCTTTAGATTTCTTCTTTGAATAATTAGAGTTTAGTACTCTATTTATTCTACAATTGGTATCAGAGCGGGACGGTCTCGGATTGTTCTTGGTAGAGCTATCTTGAGTCGTTAGCAGTATAGTCAAAATCTTGCCGACACGATGGGTGATATTCAAGTAGTTGGAGGTATCAAGAAACTCAACAACCAAAACTACAACACGTGGTCAACATGTATAGAGTCCTACCTACAAGGTCAAGACCTTTGGGAGGTTGTTGGTGGTAGTAAGGCTACACAACCAATAATGGAAGATGCCAATGGCATTTTGCGGAAGTGGAAGATTAAAGCAGGCATATCAATGTTTGCTTTAAAGACCATAATTGAAGAAGAAATGCTGGAGCACATTCAGGATGCCAAAACACCGAAGGAAGCATGAGACACTTTTGTTACACTATTTTCAAAGAATGATACAAGGTTGCAACTTTTCGAGAACGAGCTGCTATCAATAGCGCAACGTGACATGACGATTGCTCAATACTTTAATAAAAGTAAAGTTGATATGCCACGAAATTTCAGAGTTAGATCCAACAACTACTTTTGGGGATGCAAAAAAAAAAGGAATAAATGTCCATGGTTTGAGACCCGAATACCGAGGGTTTGTTGCCGATGTACAGGGATGGCCGACACAACCATCACTTGTTGATTTTGAAAATTTACTTATCGGTCAAGAAGCTATAGCCAAGCGGATAGTAGGAGTCTCACTAAAGGGTGAAGAGGAAGCACTCTATACCAGCAAAAGCAAGGGCACTTCTAAGCGGCATACTGGTAATGGATCCAAAAAGGATGGTGACAAGGTAACAAATCACCATGGAAATGGAGGCTCTCATCCATAGGGAGCTTCAAAGAATCATAGTAATACAAGAAAGTTTGATGGTGAGTGTTAACTGTGGGAAGATGGGCAATATGGCGAAAGATTATTGGTCCAAGAAAAAGCCTGCTGAGAGTAATATTGCTACTTCCAATCCTAAGGAGAATACCAAAGATGGTTGGGATGCCGAAGCAGCATTCGCTATGGAGGAAGGAAAATTAGCTCTCCTGGTAACAACATCAGAACAGATTAACTATGAGAATGATTGGATTGTAGATTCAGGTTGCTCAAATCATATGACGGGTGATAAACAGAAGTTGCAAAACTTGACTGAGTACAAAGGAAGTTGTGTTGTGGTGACGACTGACTACTCAAGGCTACCAATAGTACACATCGGTAAGGCAATACTCACACCTCGATATAATTCTAACCATGTGCCACTTTAAGATATTTATCATGTCCCAAGAATGAAGAAAAATTTGTTATCTGTGGCTCAACTAACATCATTAGGCCATTATGTCTTGTTCGGTCCCCAAGATGTGAAGGTGTATCATGATCTCAAAATCTCTGAAAAACCAACAATGGAGGGGCGACAATTAAAGTCAGTCTACGTGATGTCAGCAAAGTCTGCACATGTAGAAAAGACAAAGAAAAATGAGACAACAGATCTATGGCACATGCGGTTAGGTCATGTTAGCTACTCCAAGCTAAATGTGATGGCGAAGAAGTCGATGCTTAAGGGGCTTCCTCAACTTGATGTGCGAACAGACACGATCTGTGCGGGGTGCCAGTATGGTAAAGCACACCAATTGCCATATGAGGAATCGACGTTTAGAGTAAAAGAACCATTAGAGTTAGGTCACTCTGATGTATTCGGGCCTGTTAAGCAACCATCAATTAGCGGTATGCGGTATATGGTGACATTCATTGATGACTTCTCCAGGTATGTGTGGGTTTTCTTTATGAAAGAAAAATGTGACACGTTCTCAAAGTTTAAAGTGTTCAGGGAATCAGTTGAAAGAAAAATGGGAAAGAAGTTTCGATGTTTGCGCTCAGACAATGAAGGAGAATATACTTCAAGTGAGTTCTTTGAATACCTCAAGAAATGCCAAATATGTCATCAATACACTTGTGTCAACACACCACAACAAAATGGTGTAGCTGAGAGAAAGAATCGACATCTTGCAGAAGTTTGTCGAAGTATGCTACATGCAAAGAATGTACTTGGGAGATTTTAGGCTGAAGCAATGAGGACTGCTGCCTTTGTGATCAACAGAATTCCTCAATCGAGGTTAGCATTTGTTTCACCTTTTGAGAAATTATGGAACATGAAACCTACGGTTAGTTACTTTCGAGTATTTGGCTGTGTGTACTATGTATTTGTTCCTAGTCATTTACGTAGCAAGTTTGATAAAAAAAGTAGTCAGATATATCTTTGTGGGATACGATAACCAAAAAAATGGGTGGAATATTCCGATCCAACAAGTGGAAGGTGCTACACTTCACGAGATGTGGTGTTCGATGAAGCATCTTTATAGTGGTCCTTAGAAAAGCAAGTGCTGCCAGACTCTAAAAAATTTGAAGACAAGCTACAAGAAAAGCTGGGGGAGCACATTGTCCAAATCCAGTCCAGTCCTGATGAAGCTGATGGTGATGTTGATGATCGTTGAAGAAGAAACAACTATACTAGAACCTGAGACGTTCGAATCAGCATCACATAATTCTGAGTGGATGACAGCTATGAAAGAAGAGATCACTGCACTTGAACAAAATCAGACTTGGGATCTGGTGCCAAAGCCAAGAGATGTAAAACCCATATCCTGCAAGTGGGCTTACAAGATAAAACGCCGTCCAGATGGGTCAATCGATAGGTATAAAGCTCATTTGGTAGCCCGTGGCTTTTCTCAGTAGTATGGACTAGACTATAATGAAACATTTAGTCCGGTGGCAAAACCTAGAACTGTACAAGTTCTACTTGCGCTAGTAGCCAATAAAGACTGGAACTTGTGGTAGATGGATGTGAAGAATGCTTTTCTCCATGGAGAGCTAGATTGAGAGATCTATATGATTCAACCAATGAGTTTTTAGAATCAAAATAATCCCGAGTACATATATAAGCTGCGGAAAGCACTCTATGGATTGAAACATGCACCCAGGGCGTGGTATAGTAAGATTGCTGAATTCCTAACTCAAAGTGGTTATTCAGTAACACTTGCAGATTCTAGCCTGTTTGTTAAAGCTAATGGAAGAAAGCTAGCTATTGTACTAGTGTACGTGGATGATTTAATCATAACTGGTGATAATGAGGTATAAATTCATCGAACAAAAGAGAATTTGTTAGTTCGCTTCCAGATGAAAGAACTTGGACAACTTAAGCACTTCCTTGGTCTAAAGGTTGATCGCACACAAGAAGGAATATTTCTCTATCATAAAAAATATTCCAGAGATTTGTTGAAGAAGTTTGGGATGCTCGAGTGCAAGCCGATCTCAACACCGATGGAACCAAATGGCAAAATGTGTGCACATGAAGGAAAAGACTTGGAAAATGCAACGATGTATCGACAATTGGTAGATAGTCTTATCTACTTGACCTTGACTCGACCTAACATTTCTTATGCAGTTGGAGTAATGAGTCGGTACATGCAAAATCCAAAGAAGACACATTTGGAAGCAGTTCGGCAAATATTGAGATATGTGAATAGTACAATCAACTACGGTCTTTTGTACAAGAAAGGTGAAGATTGCAAACTAGTTGGCTATTGTGATGCTGACTATGCAGGAGATCATGACACCAGGAGATCAACAATTGGGCATGTGTGTAAGCTCGATTTCGGAACAATTTCTTGGTGTAGCAAAAGACAACCGATGATATCATTGTCAACCACTAAAGCTGAGTACCGAGCAGCAGCAATGGCAGCTCAAGAGAGTACATGGCTGATACAACTGATGAATGATCTACATCAACTAGTAGATTATGTGATTCCGTTATATTGTGACAATCAGTTGGCAATTCGTTTGGCGGAGAATCTGGTCTTTTATGCAAGAACTAAGCATGTTAAAGTGCACTATCATTTTATTAGAGAAAAGGTTCTGCAAGGAGAGATTGATATGAGGCAAGTCAAGACAGATGATCAAATCGCTGAGTTGTTCACAAAAGGTTTAAGCACTGGTAAGTTCGAAATGTTTCGTTGCCAACTCGGGATAGTCCAAAGAGCGGGAGCTGGTGTTGAGGGGGAGTGTTGAAATAACACAACACCAGCCCATTATCATGAATTCAAGCCCAGCCATTGAGAAGCTTCTAAGTTAGATTGTGGTGCTAACGTGTGAAGCATAGAATTTGTTTAATGAGAGTGGAAATCATGGTGTGAAAATAATATAGCTTTTTTTAATATAAGTGGAAGACAATGGAAAGCCATGTGTAAGACAATGGTATTTTTTTTTAATGCGTGGCCTGAAATGCATTTGTAAAGCTATAAATACCCCTTGCTTGTGTTTGTATTAATCATCCGAAGAAATAAAAATAAATAAGGCAATTAGCCTTTTGTGTCTTAGTTTGATAATTATTTAAAGAGTGTTTCATAAGTGTTTTATTCTTTAGATTTCTTCTTTGAATAATTAGAGTTTAGTACTCTATTTATTCTACAGTGAGTCTGTCACGTAATTTTTTTTATTTTTATAACATTGGAGATAGATATTAAAGACCCTAAGGTTGAAGATCGTATTTATGGTTGATAAGCAATCCGTAGTCATTTATTTAAATAATAAAAAAAAATTATGTACAATTCAATCAAAATTCAATTCTATTAAATCCCACTAAAATGTACAATCAACTGGATATATTAAAATTTAATACAGTTGAAGATCGTTGGCCTAAATGTACCATTACGGAGCTCTAGTCAAAACTCAAAGCACATGAATTGTTTACTCTTTATGCTTTTTCATTTTGTTCTGTTGAAGAAAAGAAGTCACTGCAAAACCTGATGTTGGCACAAAATCGCCAATGATAATACCTTTTTGCCTTTGTCTCAAAGTCATATATTCAATTCTTATTATAAAAATGAAAAAGAAAGAAAAAATCGATAATAACACTTCGGTTCCTTATCTTCAGTAAATCCATGAATAAAAAGCACAATTTGAATGTTTTTTTAACATGATTCCTATCATTAAACATTATCTATTGTGACATACATGCAACTCTCGTATTATATAAATCATTATCTAGTACTAGTGAAATGATGAAATAAATAATAGCTTGACATGTGATGATTTTTACTGAAGTCATATTATATTTCTTGGTAGACACAATTAACTATATTTATTTACTAATGTCGTGTTAAATTAAGTCCTTAAATAAACAACTACACAACAATGTCAAATTGATTTTTTAAAAGTAAACTAACACCAATGCATCTTAAAGTTAACTTGATAGACCAAATCATCATTAATATATTATACTCATACTCTCCATTTCCATCCAAATTGGAGATCCCAAAAAAAAAAGAAAAAAAGAAAAAAAACCAAAAACTTCGTAAAATAGTATTAAACAACAAATTGATCAAACAAATCACGTCAACAAATTGCAATGATCGGTGATCAATGAAGCCTTCAAAATTAATTGATCAAAGCTTAGTAACCAGTAGGCTTGTAGGCAATGAAACTAATGCACTGCACTTGACGAACATTGTCGAATCCAATAATCCTGATAAAGGAATTGTGGCAAGCTTTGATGGCCTCATCGAGCTCATTCAAGACTTGGATTGCATCAGTGCATCCGAACATCGACAACTTCCACATTGTCCAGTACCGCCCGTCGTAGTACCCCGGAGACTTGTGGTTCACACGGTATACGATGTTGGAAATTGTGAGGTATTTCAAAATACAAAAATTAAAAATGCACATATAGCCTTCACGGGCTTGGCCCATTTCCTAGCCACATGATGAAAGCTTATATATTCATTACTTTGGATTGAAAAATCAGTTTTAAACTGATTTGAATTGTTCAAGTTGAGCATATCTACATGTCAGTGGCTGTGGCTTTGTTTTAGCACCTTAGTTGCTTGATATTCGATTTTTAAATCAGTTCATGCACTGATTTATGGCAAAAATCAAGGAGATGGCTGTTTTAATTCAAGGCTATAAAAAGCCAGCTGCTGTGACTGATTTGTGTATGCAAAGAAAAAAAAATTCTTATCATCCTCTCCATCTTCATTAAAGCTACACACTTTACCTGAAAAATCAAATTAAATCAACTGTTAGAATCACTATAGTTTGGAGTGCGCCATTACAGTTGGAACGCCATTGAATCCTGGAAGATCAGACTGTCTTTAACTCCTTTACACACCCGAAAAATTATCCGAGAAGGGACAAAATCAATTCTTTAAGGACAGTGCTTCATTAGTACGCCTTGGCTTTCTAATTTCTTCACTTTCTATGTTTGTGTATATTAACTATTGTTTTACAACTTCTACATTTATTAATTGGATTGTTTGAAGCTTCTACATTTATTAATTGGATTGTTCGAAGAGTTGTTGAACTGAGGAAAATTGAAGCTACTGGACAGTTGAATTAAATTGGTTTGCTGCAGATTATTGTCAAACTTGGTGGCTTGAATTTTTGAGTTAAATTTGGCTTTTATTTATTAGTGGTGGGCCTTCCTTACAAAGTCACTTTCCTTAATCTTCTTTGTAGTTTTGTGGCTGTAGAAAGATTTCTTGGTGACTGGGGAATTTAGCTTCTGGACTTTTTACTTGCTGAAATTTTTTACAAATATTAGATTTCATTGGTTTTCATAACACACGAATCCGTCCTGCACACAATATATATATACACACATACATACACACACATATATATATACACTCGAATTCCAGACAAGGAATCCATCCCATGCAGAGAATGTATTCAACTTTCCTAGCCAATTGTTCTCTATTAAGTGGTGGGATATGTTAGCCTATATAGCTATAAATGTTGATTTTGATGATAACAAACCACATGTTTTTGGTCGAACAAAAATTTATGTATTGTGCTTTTATAATAAGAAAAATATTTTATGGAGTTAAGTTGTTTTTCAAGTTGTGGACTAAAATGAAAGAATTTTACAATCTTTGATTTGAATAAATATTATTTTCAATTTCAGATTTGGACTATTTGAAAATATTTAAATATTTTGGGCCATTCTATAATTTCACATAGTTTGGGCGATATCATAATTTTAGAAAGTTTTAGGATTAACAAAGTATTACTTAGAAATTCCAAAATTGGACTTATCTGAAAAGATTCATAACGTTTTGGGCCATAATACAGTTATATAACGTTTTGAGGTCAAACTATAATTTTAGAAAAATAGTTCATTGTAGCAATTACTGTAGCAAGCGGCTAACTAGACGTGACAAGCGGCTAACCGGATTTTGGGCAGTAAGCTTTTGGAACATAAACGGCTATCCGGATATCGTAAGCGGCATACCTGATGTTCTGAAATTTAAATTTTTGCTGTAACGGTAACATAAAATCAGCTAACCGGATTCCATAAATGGTAAGCTGGTTATCACCAAAATGTGCATAACGGATAGTTTTTGAGCTCAAACTATATAAACTCAAATCCAATTCATTATCAAGCACTCTAGAAAGAAAAATAAAAAAAGCACATAACATATATTGAGCTCTCATATTCACAAATAAAAAAAAATTGAATCATCTTTTGTTCTTCAATTTGTATATCTACTCTTTAAGAGCGTTTTTATTATAATTTTCATTTCCTCATAAAATTTATGAGTGTTTAAGTGTGTGAGACACTTGAGTGATGAGATTGTGAGATAAGTCAGTTGTAAGCTTTTGAAACCTTGGAAAGCTTGGATAGTGAAATCCTCAAGCTTGGATCGCTTGGAGACGTGGACGTAGGCAGAGATTGCCGAACCACGTAAAAATTCATGTGTTTGTTTTTCTTTTCCCTTACTAATTTATTATTGTGCTTTTATGAAACTTATTGATTTCGAATTTACTAAGACATTAGATTGGATAATTGCGTGGTTTTGTTAGGATAAATTTTGAAAATACCAATTCACCCCCCTCTTGGGTTACACAACTTGTATTTTATTTGGTATTAGAGCAAGGTACTCTTATTTAGACTTAACCGTCTAGAGCTAAAGATCAATGGCAACTCAAAATGATTCCACATTTAGGGAAGGACAGTCCACCATTAGACCACCATATTTTGATGGAAACGATTACTCGTATTGGAAAACTATGATGAGAATTTACTTGCAAGCTTTAGATTACAAAATTTTGAAAATCGTTAATGATGGTCCTTTCATGCCTTTGACTAAAAATGAAGTCGGGGAAGATATTCCAAAACCTTCACGGGAATGGAATGAATTGGAAAAGAGAAAGTTTCTCTAAATTCCAAAGCTATTAATGCCTTATTTTGTGCACTAGATAAGAAAGAGTTTCATAGAGTGTCAAGTTGTGAAAGTGCTAATAAAATCTGGCACAAACATAAAGTTGTTTATGAAGGCACGAATCAAGTGAAAGAGTAAAAAATTAGTAGGTACACTCGACAATATGAATTGTTCCCAATGGAACCAAATGAGAGTGTATATTCTATGTATACTAGATTTACGGACATAGTGAACACTCTAGGAGCCCTAGGAAAAACTTTTTCTAATAGTGAAAAAGTTAAGAAAAAACTAATGAGGAAGCCAAAGATCTAAATGTCTTACCTATTGATGATTTAATTGGCTTTCTCATTTCATATTAAGAAGATTTGGCAGCAGAAAAAAAGGGCATGAGGAAAAAAAGAAAATCATTGCTCTCAAGGCCTCAAAACGTGAGAGTGATGAGGAAAACAAGATGGATGATGAGGAGTTGGCAATGTTGGCTAGAAGATTCAGAAAATTTTACAAGAAGAATAATGAGCAGAGAAAGTTCAGAGGCTACAAAAGTAAAAAAAGGAGAAGAAAGAGTCAATCACTTGTTATGAATGCAAGAAGCCCGGACACATACGACCAAAATGTCCTCTCCTTAACAAACTCAAGAAGAAAGCTATGGTGGCCACATTGGATGATAGCGATGAGGAAACAAGTGATGATGAAGAGCAACAAGAAATGAAAAATTTAGCTCTCATGGCCTTTGGGGAAGAATCATGTGATGAACTTGATGAGGTAAGTGATCTTTCTACATATAATGAATTACATGATGCCTTTAAAGAATTGCATGATGAGTGGATAAAGATTGGTAAAAAGAATGTATGTCTTAAAAAGAAAATGGTAGAGCTTAGAAATGAAAATGAATTATTTAGTACAAAGATTACATGCCTTGAATTAGAGAATAAAACATTGCATGATGGAGTTGTATTATTTGAGAATTCTATCACTTCATATGAGCATTTAGAATCACATATGAATGACTTGAAAAATGAAAATGAAATACTTAGAAAGAAGAGCAATGATCTAAATGAAATTGTGCTAAAATTTACAAATGGACAAAAGATATTGGATAACTTGCTTAATTCACAAAAGTGTGTGTTTGACAAATAAAGGATTGGTTATAAGCCAAATTTTAAACAAAAATATTACAAGAGTTATTTTGTGAAGAGTACCTCCACTAACAATCAAGTTATATGTCATTATTGTAACCAAGACGATCATATGAAAAATAGTGTCTAGTAAAAAGAAATGCATATTATGGTATCAAATGTATTTGGGTTCTAAAAGGAACCATTGCTAACATTCAAGGACCCAAAAAGATTTGGGTACTTAAGACTTGAGATTCTCACTGTAGGGTTTGAAGAAGAAGAATAAATGGTACTTGGACAGTGATTGTTCAAGACACATGACATGAAATTATTCTTGGTTTTCAAGTTTTACCAAGATCGAAAATGGTGGAGATGTATCGTTTGGAGATAATTCAAAAGGAAAAATCATTGGCATTGGCAATGTCGGTAATGTATCCTCTATTCTTATTGAAAATGTGTGTTTGGTTGAAAACTTAAAACACAACTTGCTTAGCATTAGTCAATTATGCGATAAATGATATAGAGTTATCTATGATGAATCAAAATGTGTTATTGGGAATGCATGTGATGGCAATGTTTTGTTTGCAGGAAATAAATGTGTTAACGCCTATACCATTAATATAGATTGTGCATCTACAAATGATAAATGTTTCTCCACATTGCATGATGATGGTTGGTTGTGGCATAGAAGATTAGGTCATGCAAGTATGGATTTGATTTAAAAAATCGTGAAAAATGATTTGGTTAAAGGTCTTCCAAAAATCAATTTTCAAAAAGATAGAATTTGTGAAGCTTGCCAATTTGGAAAACAAATCAAAACTTCTTTCAAAAGTAAGAAAAATATTTCTACTTCAAAACCACTTCAATTACTTCACATAGATTTGTTTGGACCTTCTAGATATGCTAGTTTAAATGGCAAATATTATGCTTTTGTAATTGTGGATGACTTTTCTAGATACACATGGGTATTATTCTTAGCTAATAAGGATGATGCCTTTGATGCATTTAAAATTTTCTGCAAAAAGGTTCAAAATGAAAAGGTATGTAGTATTTCTTGTATTAGAAGTGATCATGGTGGAGAATTTAAAAATTATGCATTTGAGAATTTTTGTAATAATTTTGGCATTGAGCATCAATTTTCATCACCTAGGACTCCTCAACAAAATGGAGTTGTAGAGAGAAAGAATAGGTATATTCAAGAAATGACTAGAACTATATTGAATAAAAATTCTTTGCCTAAGTATTTTTGTGTCGAAGCTGTCAACATCGCTTGTTATGTTTTAAATCGTGTGTTGATTAGACCTAATCTTAACAAAACTCCATATGAGCTTTGGAAAGATAGAAAACCCAACATTGGCTATTTTAAGGTTTTTGGATGCAAATGTTTTGTTTTGAATACAAAAGATAATCTTGGTAAATTTAATCCAAAATCTGATGTTGGTATTTTTCTTGGCTATTCAAACTCAAGCAAAGCTTATAGAGTGTATAATAAAAGAACTTTGATTGTGGAAGAATCTATGCATGTTATATTTGATGAGTTTAACCCCTCCTCTATGGAGAAAGTCGTTGTTGATGATAATGTAGAAGAACAACAACAAGAAGAACCATCAAATGACAACCAAAAAGATGCACCACATGGAATTCAAGAGGAACATCATGAAAAAACAAATGTGAGCATGGTGCTAAGGGTGTAATTTTAGGAATTCAAGAGGAACAAATGTGAAGAAACAAGTAATTCTCAAATACTCCCCAAGGAGTGGAGGTATATTTCTTCTCACCCTAAGGGTGTAATTTTAGGAGATCCCTTACGAGGTGTTATAACTATATCATTTTTTAGGAACACATGTGAGCATGATACATTTATTTCTCAAATTGAACTAAAATTCTTTGCGGATGCGGAAAATGATGAATCTTGGATTATGGCAATGGAAGAGGAGTTGAATCAATTTGAGAGAAACAATGTCTGGGAATTAGTTCCTAATCCAAAACATCAATCCATTATAAGCACTAAATGGGTATTTAGAAACAAAATGGATGAATCCGGTGTGGTTGTAAGAAATAAAGCTAGATTAATGGCTCAGGGTTACAACCAAGAAGAGGGAATTGATTTTGATGAAACATTTGCACCTATAGCTAGATTAGAATCCATCAGGATGTTGTTAGCATATGCATGTCATAAGGATTTCATTTTATTACAAATGGATGTCAAAAGTGCTTTCTTAAATAGTTACATTATAGAGGAAGTGTATGTAAAACAACCTCCTGGTTTTGAAAATGAAAAATTTCTAAATAATGTGTATAAATTGTCTAAGGTATTATATGGATTAAAACAAGCACCTAGAGCATGGTATGATAAGCTTAAGAATTTTGTATTGGATAATGGTTTTTCAATGGAAAAATCGGATACTACTCTCTTTGTTAAGTATAAGAACTAAGATATACTTGTAGTACAAATTTATGTTGATGACATTATCTTTGGTTCTACTAATGAATTGTTGTGTAAAGAATTTTCTTCTTGCATGAGCAAAGAATTTGAAATGAGTATGATGGGAGAGCTGAAATACTTCCTTGGACTCTAAATTAAATAAAACGAGGAAGAAATTTTTATAAATCAAGTCAAGTATGTGAAAGATCTACTCAAAAGATTTGACTATGATAATGGAACGGCAAAAAGCACTCCAATGAGTACTACCATCAAGCTGGACAAAGATGAGAAGGGTAAGGAAGTTGATATCAAGACATATGGAGGTATGATCGGATCCTTACTTTATTTAACTGCTAGTAGGCCTGATATTATGTTTAGTGTATGCTTGTGTGCTAGATTTCAATCTTGTCCTAAAGAGTCACTTGTTAAATGAATTTTTGGATATTTGATTGGCACTATCAATCTTGGTCTTTTGTATCCTAGGAGAACTCATATTGACTTAACTTATTATTCGGATGCCGACTTTGCCGGATATAAGGTTGAGAGAAAAAGTACTAATGGAACATGTCACTTCATAGGTCATTCACTTGTCTCTTGGTTTAGTAAGAAACAAAACTCAGTTGTGCTTTCAACCACTGAGGCCGAATATATAGCCGCTGGTAGTTGTTGTGCACAAATTCTTTGGATGAAACAAACCCTTAGAGACTATGGTATTAATCTTGATCAAATACTTATCTTGTATGACAACACTAGTGCTATTAATCTATCCAAGAATCCCATTTAACATTCTAAGACTAAGCATATAGAAATTAGGCAACACTTCCTTAGAGATCATGTTCAAAAAGAGATGTTATGATTAAATTTATTTCTACTGAAAATCAACTTGTAGATATCTTTACAAAACCTCTTAGTGAAGAGCTTTTATAAAGATAAGACATGAGTTTGGAATGATGAATGTTGCATATTGAATTATGATTTATTGATTAAGTTAATATGTTTGTTATTGTATGCATTTATGGTTCATGCATTGAATGGCTTATTGCAAAGTTTTAAATCACAAAATAATTTAAAATTGATCAAATTTTAAGCCAAAAATAAAATTCCAAGTCTAAACCAGTATGCCGCTTCCTCTCAACCGGAAAACTGTTTTCTCATTGATTGCTCTTGGGTCAAATTCTGGATAATCGAATTTATCAAACCGGTAAGCCGAATTAGTTTTGAAATATTTCTAGATGAAAACCGGTCAACTGGTTATAAAAACCGAAAAGCCAGATGTGTTTTGGAGCTTACTGGACACAAACCTGTCATCCGGTTATTCAATCTGGAAAGCCGGATTTGCTAAGCTTCTTTTCTGCCTCAAAACCGGACAAACAGTTCTTTAAACCGATAAGCCGAATAATTTTTGAAAAATTCTAAAAAAAATCCAGACAACCAGGTAAAGAAACCGGCAAGCCGGTTTCAGCTTTCATCATTCTGGACACTAACCGGTTAGCCGGTTAGTGGCATCCGGTAAACTAGATTCGGTTTTCCCCTCACTGGACACTAATCTGCTAACCGATTAGTGAAATCCGGCAAGCCAGATTCGAGGCATTTTAAATTGTTCATCTTCCATTTCTTTCTTTTGGTAAACCGGATAACTCTTTCTCTCTCAAGCCGTTTCTTCGTCTCTCTCTCTTTCTCACTCCAAAATCCACTACTTCCACTCATTTTTGATTCAAATTGATCCATAAAACTTATTCCCCATCCATTCTTGTGTCCAAAATCATCTTTCAAATCCTTTTTCAACCTCCAAATCACTAGATTTAAAATCAAATCTAGGGTTTCAACCGAATTTTATCTCTCTAGATTTCTTCCTCTTAAGCCGTTTTTTATCCAAATTGCTTCTCAAAATCTCTTTCAATCCTCATCATCTCCCTTCTCATTGCCTCATTTCACTTCAAATCATTCAAAATCATCATGTCAAGCTCGCGGCCGGTTCGAGGAAAAGGCAAAGAATCGGTTCAACCCACCAAACGATCACGGCAAGCAGGAGTCACCTCCAATCAATCCAACTTTGAGTCCACACACTTTCAGAACAACAAACATTTAACTAAACGGTTTCACCAAAGTTTCAGGACTCTTGAGGTACTCAATACATTTTATGTTTTACCAGATTGGCTTAATACTCTCAATATTAGTCATAGAAATTTATTTCAATTGTTGGAAGATGTTGGTTGGATTAATGTACTTATGATTGAGGAGAATGTTTATCCCAACTTGGTGAAAGTGTTTGACTCGAATATGGACATTTCCGAGGATAACAAGACTCGAGTAATCACAAATGTTGGAGGAGTTATGATTGATTTTGATGTTTTGGTGTTAAACTCTATCCTAGGATCATATGATTTTGGCCTAGAAATTTTTTCGCCTAGGAAATCTCCTAAACTTGATAGTTATGTTCATGTTGACGGCGTTCGTAATGTATGTCAGCGTAATGATCTTTCTGTTGAAGATTGTACCATTAATTTCCGTACTCAATATCTTTATCTTCAAACTCGTATTTTGCTTCGCTTTATTCAGTCCATTGTTTTTCCTAGATCAGGGCATTTGGATGAGGTTTTACACATGGAAGTTGCTTTGATTGATTGTATTCTTAGACGTCGTCCGGTTAACTTAGGATATACCATCATTCGAACCATGTTGACCATACCTGCCTTGATTACCCGCTCCCTTCCGTATGGTCACTTCATTACCTGAATCCTTAAACACTTTAATGTACTGATTCATGAACCATCGTGTAGGCTGTCTAAGGGTATATGGGATGACGCTGTATTTAGCTTAGGTTTTGAGTGGACTAATGGCACTTGGGTCAAGTTCACTGAAAACAAGTACACTTTCCTTGGTCCGAGTGATGATCGGTTACTCAACGCTGTGGTTCCTACTGATCAACTTCCCAATTTCTCGCTTTCGTTTCGAGGCCAACGTCGACGTCAAGATCCCCCAGTGTCTACCTCTGCTCCTGCTGCCTCTGCACCTGCTGCCTCTGCACCTGCTTTACCACTTCCCAAGCCTCCTATTTATGACGAGGTTACTCTTCAGTAGCTTATGGATGAGGTGAGGACACTCTCTGTGCGGCAGACTGAGTTTCAGCAACAGCTCATTCATGGACAGCGCCTCCTCTTTGAGCATTTCGGCATTCCATATCCGTATCCTCCTCCATCACCACCATCTCACCACCTCAGTAGTCTCTTATGCTTGTATTTGGACATATTTACATTTCATTTACTGCTTTATGTACTTTTATTTTTGATTATATGGATGGTTGTTATGATTTTGGATTATGTATTTGTCTTGGATGATATGGATTGCTTTGATTGATTATTATGTTCTTTCCTTATGTTTTGGCTGCTTTTGAACTAATGTGCTTGTATTGAGATTTTGATGATTGGTAGGGGGAGCTTTAATTCTTTTTCATGATGAAGGGGAGATATAATTTGTAAAGGGAAAATATGAGAAATTTATTTATTATGAAAAATATTCATATGAATTTATGCAGGGGGAGTCTTTTAAATCTTTTTGAAATTAGTCTTTAACCTTGCATTGATTAAGGGAGAGCTTTTCATAACTAAATTAAATTTTTTTAAATGTGTTTTGTCATCATAAATAAGGGAGAGATTTGTAGTCTATATGGCTATATATATTGATTTTGATGATAACAAACCACATGTTTTTGGTTGAACAAAAATTTATGTATTGTGCTTTTATAATAAGAAAATGGTTTTATGGAGTTAAGTTGTTTTTCAAGTTGTGGACTAAAATGAAAGAATTTTACAATCTTTGATTTTAGTAAATATTGTTTTCAATTTCAGATTTGGACTATTTAAAAATATTTAAATATTTTAGGCCATTCTATAATTTCACATAGTTTGGGCAATATCATAATTTCAAAAAGTTTTGGGATTAACAAAGTATTACTTAGAAATTCCGAAATTGAACTTATCTGAAAAGATTCATAACGTTTTGGGTCATAATACAATTATATAAAGTTTTGAGGTCAAACTATAATTTTAGAAAAATAGTTCACTGTAGCAGTTACTGTAGCAAGCCGCTAACTAGATGTGAGAAGCGGCTAACCGGATTTTGGGCAGTAAGTTTCTGGAACATAAACGGCTATCCGGATATCGTAAGCGGCATACCAGATGTTCTGAAATTTAAATTTTTGCTGTAACGGCAACATAAAAGTGGCTAGCCGGATTCCATAAACGGTAAGCCGGTTATCACCAAAATATGCATAACGGCTAGTTTTTGAACTCAAATTAAATAAATTCAAATCCAATTCATTTTCAAGCTCTCTAGAAAGCAAAATTAAAAAACACACAACATATATTGAGCTTTCATATTCGCAAATAAAAAAAAAATTGAATCATCTTTTGTTCTTCAATTTGTATATCTACTCTTTAAGAGAGTTTTTATTGTAATTTTCATTTCCTCATAAAATTTGTGAGTGTTTAAGTGTGTGAGACACTTGAGTGAAGAGATTGTGAGATAATCTCTTTGTTGTAAAGGTTCATTGACACCTTAGAAGTCAATTGTAAGATTTTGAAACTTTGGAAGGTTTGGATAGTGAAATCCTCAATCTTGGATCGCTTGGAAGCGTGGACGTAGACAGAGATTGTCGAACCACATAAAAATTCATGTGTTTATTTTTATTTTCCCTTGCTCATATATTATTGTGCTTTTATCAAACTTATTGCTTTCGAATTTACTAAGGTATTAGATTGGATAATTATGTGGTTTTGTTAGGATAAGTTTTAAAATACCAATTCACCCCCCTCTTGGGTTGCATAACTTGTATTTAAGGATATTAGAGAATGTCTCGAATTTTTTCTTGCCAATGGGCGGCCGCACTTGCATGCACTGGTCCCTGCTGTCGGTTCTAGGGAGAGAACTGAAATCGGCGTTACTCTTGCGGGTGACGGGGAAGGCTGCGGTGGACTTGAGGCTGGTGAACGGTGCCACCACTCTGCTTGCCTGAGCTAATGCGGTGGTGGGTGTGGTGGTGGTAACACTTGCTGTTCAAATCATCTGGGATTTTCTTGTTTCTAGCTAGTACAAAATGTTCTTGTGAATGCTCTTGCTCTTGCTGTTGCTCCCCTCGTTATTTATATATCTTGTTGGCTTCGGTGGAGTTACATCCTATGGTCGGATTTTGATCTAGAGGAGGAGCCACGCGGCAGAAGATGATTTTGTGTGTCATAACCACAAAATTGAAATAATTCACACCCATGAAGCATTTAGTTTTGAATTCTTGGAGGGATATGAAATATTGAATACTTTATCACTTAAAAAAAAAATTATATATATAATTTTATCAAAGATATTTTGTGTAACGAATGGATGAATAGTAGAATTCTCATTTTTGTTTTTAAAAAAGGGTTAAGGACATAGAGACCCCTAATGTTTGAATAAGGGACACAAAACCCCCTAAGGTTTCAAAAAAGACACTCAGACCCCCATTTGTTAACAGAAATTATAATTTTAAAGTGCAATTACCATTATACCCTTATAGCATATTAAAAAATAATTGTTCATTGTCCAATTTATTTCTATATTATTAATAAAATTATGAATATAACTCCATTACCCAATTTTTCCATTTTATTTAGTACAATTAAGATTTTGTAATTATTGTTGTAACCAATTTTATTTTATTTTATTGATTATATAAGTTTAAATGAAGAATTGTGTATTGAGAATTGTTTTTTTTATTATATTAGTAATCAATTTAATTTATTTTTATTCTTGAGCAATGAATTAAATTTATTTAGTTGAAGAGAAAATTTGACAAAAATTAAATGAAAAAATTGGATAATGAAGTTATATTCGTAATTTTATTAATAATATAAGAATAAATTAGACAATGAACAATTATTTTTTAATATGCTATAAGGGTATAATGGTAATTGCACTTTAAAATTATAATTTATGTTAATAAAAAATTTTTTCAAAATTTTTCAAACGTTAGGGGTTTATGTGTCCCTTATTCAAACATTAGGGGTCTCTGTGTCCTTTTCCCTTTAAAAAATTGTGGATTCTTATTTGCAAGGAACAGAACAATGGAAGCATGAGGAACCATAACATGTTGCATGTCGTGGGATGACATAGGATTAGGATCCCCACTTTTAAGGACGGGTCATACCATTACCAATTGCATTTCACATTTCTAGCTTCAAACCCCACTTTGCCAAACCTTGTAGCAGATGCAGACCAACTAAACATTCATAATCAAGTGGTCCCTTCCTGTTCTTCTCAATCAAGTTCACTGTCCTTAATCAGAAACACCAAATATATGGCTACAGTTATTTATGTTCACTGAAGACACTGCTGTTGGAAATAAATTAAATCAAGAAAGAAAAGTGGTGAGAAGTGGGGTAGCTAAATTTTTCATCACGGATCATACTAGTGGTTTTGTTAAAGCCTCTCCGATGGGGCCTGCTCTTGACTCTCGTGGTGTTTCTTGTTTTGTTATTACATGGTGGCAATTGAGGGGAGATCAATTAAGTGACCCATTTAAATTTTATCACTGAGCAATCAGAAAAGTGGTGAGAGGTAGGGCTGCCCAAAAATTTTTCATCACAGATCATACTAGTGGTTTTGTTAAAGCCATACTTCCTCAAAGTAAAACCAAAAGGGAACAAATGCCATTCCCCCCCATTATGATGTAGGGACCAAAAGCAGTACGGCATTTGCTTTGCTTGGCTTGGCTTGGCTTGGCGCTAAAGGACATTCTCCATTTGCAGCTCTTACCTTCATAAGCCTTTCAAGGATATTAAGAACTCTGGCATTCTGGCTCTCCCATATTTCCTTTATCAATTAATAATATACTACCCATGCCCCTGCCCACAAAGAAGCTAACTGAAACAACAAGACGCAGAATAGAATGCAGTATAAATTGTATATCATCAACAACAATTTTCCGCAAAAATTTCCTTGTCATCTGTGCACTGATGTAGGTGCTTTTCTGCAACTCATGAAAATATTTACACATGTACATACTCCGCATTGTCCGCAATATAATGACCTAAATTACAGTTTCTGACCAAAAGAAAGCATTAATATTACAAGCATGAACCTGGTAACCAAATACATAACGAGTGAAGAACTTCCGGGCATATCGTATTGGGAATTTAATTTGCAAATTATGTATGTTGCAGAACCAGCTAACTAAATGAAGGAAATAAATAATTTATATGTAACTTGTACGCAAGTAAATGCGGTCTATTGACTGCAACCACTTGGGAGGTTTGAGTAATTAACGTAGATCTCCCATGTACATTCTTCTTTTACCTGGAAAATGCAATTGTTTAGAATGTTAATGCTACACTAAAATGATTAATTAGTGGAGATAAAGTCAGTTTATTCTATCCAATTGGATGGACAAACAATAAATTGGGAAGATTTATTGTTTTGACATACATGTTGACACCTAAAATGAGTCCTTCGCCATTTGACTTTCCGTTTATACAAGCTATGAATTTTGTAGGTGTCAAGTAATTTTTAATGTTGGTTTGGGCCTGCATAAATTCGATCTAAAGTTATAACAATGGGAGTTCAAATATGATCATTAAATTTAAATGTGTATGATGCATGTATTTATACTTGTATTCCAAAATTCAGATTTCTTTTGACCAGCAAAATTGAGAATAATCACAAGCCCTAAGTAGTGCTTAAGCACTTTCCCTAAACCTGATCTCAGCCCTTTTTAGATTTCTCCTCCCATTTGAATTTTCAGATGAGCATGACTGTGCAATTCGTGTCTATTTAATTATTTATTTTTTTATTAGAAAGGAAACGGGAATTATATTAAAAAACCATGCATGCATATTTATTGTGAAGTGAAATTTTAGAATCATGATTTTGTTTCACGAACAGAAAGAAAGTATTGAGAATTGAATTTAGAAGGGATAGTTCTCTTCAAATTGTTTTCTTAAAAAAAAAAAAGGGATAGTGCGGTACATATAATCTAAAGGGATGCTTGAAAAAAAATAATAATAATAAAATAAAAAATGAGTAAAACTCACATTTCCAAATTCTCCAACCACTTCGTTCGCTTCATGATGAAGATTATATTATGCAGAGCCATCAGCTTCTGTTCACACAGAAAGACTTTGTCATCAGTAATATAAGAAACAAATTTATATTAAATCATTCATGGACAGCTGCAAATCAGTTTTGGAATGCCTATATCTGAACAGCAATTATGATACGAAGCTGCTTTCCCAGTAAGTCTTAAGCCACACCTTCCTGATGGCTTTGGGCTTTGCTAAGAGGTGTCCCATCTATAGAACATCTGTTTGGAAAGAGAGATCTAAACCTGAATGTATTCAATATACGCTTCTAAATATTGACACCGGGATACACATTTTTCAGATCCTTAAGTAATTGCAATCGCTCAATCTCATCATCCTTTCTGGCAATTGTGTCTTTAAGCGATGCCACCTACATTGCTAACAAAATTTAGAAAGGGAATGATGCAAGAAGCAAGCAGGATACTCCAAATATGCTCCTGAAGATTTTTTCCCCTTTTATTTGGCTCTGCAACGTTTATTAAGTCTCCTTAATATACAAATGGGGCCTTACGACAACAGGAGAATACAGGGAAAATTTGCTAGGGCAATGGCATTCCAAACAGAATGTAATGACCCATTTGGAATTGAAATATATGAGACAAACAATCAAAACTAACAACCAACAAGAATTATATGCAGAAGAAGACCGTTAAACTGGAAATTCTTCACAATCTAATTCTATAAATCACTCCAAAAAATTAAATTACCAATTTTTTAGACATTAATAAAATAAATTAATATATTAACTCCTCAAAAATTAGTATATATTCTTTTCGTTTCTATTTTATTTTTAGGGTTAAATTGGTAATTTAATTTTATATTAATGTCAAAAAAATACTTTTTATTATCCCAAAAAAAAGAAACACTATTGTAAGAAGGTAATATTGTAAAAGCAAACAAAAAAAAAAAGTAACAATAAGATGTCAATAGCTAACGATAAGGATGTTTTGAGGTATTTTTAAAAATTTAAGAACTAAAAAGGCACTAACCTCAAAATATAGAGACTAAACAGGCTTGTACCCCTCAAAATATTTATTGTAAATTAAATAGATTTTACATAACAAAAAAAAAAAAATTGTGGGCACTTGCCAACTTTTCTCATATTCTAGAATCTTTTTTTTTTTTGACATTACATTGTTACCCTTACCGTCACTGATTTTTTTGTGAGATTAAACAATTTTTTCAATAATAACTTTTTTTCAATATACAAATTGCAACAAATTCATCAAATATTGGCAACTCTATTAACTTAATTTCCACTCCAATTTAAATTTGTTTCAATTTGATTGGTAACAAATATTTGTAATTTTGTTTTTAGATTGTGTAATAGCTCGAATGAGTAGGAGGAGAAGAAAAGATTCCCATAATACTCGAAGATTTGAAATACCTTATTATTCTTATTTGCTTTTGGGTTTAATATGCCTACACATTATGTATATAATGTCAAGATTGGCGCCTCTCTTCTAGGTATTCAAACTTTGAATATCAAGTTCAAACTTCTAGATATTCAAAGTTTGAGTATCAAACTTTGAATTTTGAACAATAATAAATAAAAAAAGAGGTGAATAGTAGTCAAAATTTTGGGTATAAATAGAGGGGCTCACCCCCTCATTTTATCATTAAAAAAAAATTTCTCTTCAATTCTTAGAGAGAAGTAGAGAATTGTGTGAGAGTTTAAGAGTTTTTATTATTCTTCTATTTTTTAGTGATTTGAGAGATTGGATATATTGGGGTTATGGGTAGTGAGCTAAAAATATTACAATACTTGTAATCCTCATTTCACTAGTAAAATATTTTCTTTCCGTCTTCGCCCGTGGACGTAAGCTAAAAGTCAAACCACGTAAATTCTTGTGTCCAGTTTGTGTGCTTGTTCTTCATTTTCTTCTAATTTCATTTTAGTTGTGCCTCTGCTTCACCCATCAATTTACTAACAGTGGTATTAGAGCTGCTGGTTGTATTTATTTTTAGTCAGTATACTGTTCACGTGAAAAGTATTGTTCACGTATATGATACTATTCACATATACGGTATTGTACATGTACAATTACTGTTCATGTGAAACAGTGGGAGCCAATCCTAGCAAAGGTAGTCCGTGGTGAAAAACGATGGCGGCAAAATATGAAATTAAGAAGTTCAACGGGAGTAATTTCTCATTGTGGAAAATGAAGATGAAAGCTCTTTTAAGGAAAAACAATTACTTGGCAACAATTGGAAAAAGGCCCATGGAGATGACTGATGATGCCAAGTTGAAACGACCTACCCGGAATCCCCTGGACGAGTCAATCTAGTCTCATCAAAACAGACTTGATAATAATTCTATTAGTAAGGATTCTGCCGAAAATTCGGCAGAGTTTCCTTTATGAATATAACACTTCCAATATGAAAATATGTAAAACAAGCACTTCCAATATAATTCAATATACAACAAACTCCAACGATCAACATTCTTAACCAAAATGCTGAGTTTTGCTCAAGATATCTTCAGAGTCTCACAAGATAATATTATAACTAATATTAATATATTTCAGTTTATTCTTAATCCCAAAAGAATAACATAACAAAATTATACAATCCCAAAAGAACAAGATAATTAGGATATCTTAACAAAAATCATATATATCCTAACAAGATAACTAGGATATCCTAACAAAATTTTACAATCGCTGAGTTAGTCTGATGTACCTGTAACCTCCTGTTGGACGGGGGGGGGGGGGGAATATAATAAAAACGGGATGAGTATAAAACTCAGTGAGATCAGTGAGTGGATAGTAGTTTTTTGAAAATCATTTCTTACTTTAAAAGAAATAATCATTATATCGTTTCCAAACATGATTTCATCAAACCATATATAAGAAACCAGTAATAAATCATTTAACATTTAAATCAGATTACTAACCATGAAAAGCATGTATAATATCCTACTTAATAACCATGGAAATCACATCACAACATCATATAGAATACACAAATCTAAAAATCATCACCAAACAAGTACTCAGGGGAATAATCTTGTCGTATCCGGACCTCAACGGACGGGCAATGACATACTATCTGGGTACCGCCACGCCCCGAAGCTACACGGATAGACAAGGAAATACCATCTCATATATCATCATATCTCATCATATTTGTGCATGCATAATCTAGTTCCTAAGGGAAAAAAGCGCCCAAGCACACGACCTAAAGTCTCTGTGTGTACTCAGATGGGCCTTAAAGGCATGTATCTCATATGTATTATTTGTATCTCAATATCTATCTGTATCTCATATCTATATCTTTGTAATCATCATACCACATGCATATGCCCTTAAAAGGCAGAAGTGCCTAAATACACGGCCTGAAGCCTCTATGTGTGTTTAGACGGACCCCAAAGGCCTCTATCTCATCTCATCTGTATCATTGTATCTGGAGGGGAAGGATATTGTCTAATGATTAAAAAACAATCATTATACTTATATTCACATACCTTTTAACCATACTTTAAATCATACCACATTTGAATCCACTTTTCTTATATTTAAAATACTATCATGCTTTATTCAAAGTTGATACACAAAATCATTAACCAAACATTTTAACAAAATACCAATGCGTGAATAAAATCCATTTCGAGGAAATCATTAAATCAGAACATTTAAAATACTTATTTCGCAAACATACTTTACTATCATAATTAACTATGAAAATCGGTTTTGTATATTCCACTCACAGTGATGATGTTCACGCTCGGTTATCGTCCATGTCCGCGGACTGGTTCTTGCTCTCGAATCCTCCTAAATCAATGAAACACATAATTATTTTTCGTAAATCAAAATTACGACTAAATTTATGCAATAAAACCGAAACGAACATCTATTCATAATTTACAACTCCCGTGTCGATAAAATTACTAAAATACCCTCGAGTCCGTAAATCGTTAGAATACTCTGAAATCGTAAATTACCGAATTACCCTCGGAATCATAATTACACCCAATCCTCAATTTCAGGAATTACTAAAATATCCATAGGCTCAAAAATTATAAAATTACCCTCATAGTGTGAAATTAATGAAATGCCATTGCCGGTCAAACAATCACCGAAATTTAGTCAACGCTGACCGGGAAGCTCAAGTTTGAAAGTTCCAATAACGCTGAGTCTAATAGTGCCCGAGGTGAGCTCCCACGTGCAGCAATGACGTCGGAATCTAGCACGGCAGCTGTGAAACTCCAACAATTGACCGATGGTGAAACAGTGACTCCATGTGGCTATGGATGGTCGGAAATGGAAGAGGGGGTTGTGGGGAACAAAACTGAGGCGGTGGCGTGGTTAAATTTTGGTAGAATCAACGACAGTGTTCCGGTCAATTTTCGGCGAAGATGATAGCTGAAGCATGACCAGCATCTCACGGGCTTTTGATTGATACCTTGCTCAATCGGAGGGGTGGCTGGAAAATGGAGATATGGTCGGGTCACATTCACAGGTCGGGTTGGTTTTTTGGTAGCTTCTTTCACTCACACGTGTGTACATATTCCCTTATTTTAAGCTTTCTCTTTTATTTGTTTTCTTTAACCGCCTTTTTTTTTAATTTTCACATATGTTACACAAGTGGAACGAGATGGATGGCTATGTAATTGCTGATCTACACTTAGCACTTGCAGATGAGGTGTTATCTAGTGTGGTAGAGAAAAGGACAACTAAAGAAATATAAGATACTCTCACAAAATTGTATGAGGTCAAGTTGTTGCACAACAAGATATTTTTAAAGAGAAGACTTTATACTTTTCGAATGGAAAAATCTACATTGATAAACTACCATATAAATACCTTGAAAACTCTATTTTCATAACTCACAACGTTGAGTAATAATATACAGAAAAATGAACGTGCTGACCTTCTACTTCAAAATTTACCAAATTCGTATGATCAACTCAACATCAATCCGATGAACAACAATCAAGCAAATATTCTAGTCTTTGACGATGTTGCAACCTCTATATTAAATAAAGAGAGCAGACGGAAAAACTAGGAAGACAGACAGGCGAGTTCGCAACAAGCAGAGACGCTATCAGTGATGAGAGGGAGATAAACAGAACGTAGCCTCAATGTGATCATGGTAGATCAAAATCAAGAAGTAAGGAGAATGTCAAATGCTACAATTGTGGCAAGAAAGGGCATGTCAAGAAAGAGTGTTAAAAGAACCAGAAGAGAAGAGAGGGTAAAGATCATGTGTCATCAAATGATCAAGGGTGTGTAGTAAGTATATCGGATGATGGCGAAATATTCTACAGCAAGGCAACAACTATTTCAAAAGTTAGAAAACTGCTATTTGACGTCTGGCTTATAGACTCAGGAGCTACCTAGCACATGACCTCTCGCAGAGAATGGTTCCACAAATATAAGATATGAGAACTTATACTACTACCACATGGAAGAAAAGCCATTAGTAACAAATGGGTCTATAAGATCAAACTGATGGCACTGATCAAGTAGAATGGTATCATGCAAGATTGGTGGTGAAATGATATGCTCAGAAAAAAGGCATTGACTTCAATCATATATTTTCTCCAGTGGTTGGACTCATGATAATTAGAGTAGTCTTGGCGATGTGTGCTATATTTGACCATCATCTGGAGTAATTAGATGTGAAAACTGCATTTCTTTAATAGAGAACTTGGAAAAGAGATTTATACACTCCAACCAGAAGGTTTGCAGATTGAACAAATCTTTATACGATCTCAAGCAAGTGTTGAGGTGTTAGTATAAGAGATTTGATTCCTTCATCATGAGCCTTAGATACAACATATTCAATTTAGACCATTGTACAAACTACAAGAAGTTTGAGGATAATGATTTTATCATTTTACTGTTTTATATGGATCGAGTTTAACAATTAAAGGCACAGTTGGCTAGAGAGTTTAAAATGAAGAACTTGGGACCAGCAAATAAGATTCTAGGGATGCAAATTTATTAAGACATAGATAACAGAAAAATTTAGTTTTCTGAGAAGAATTACTTGAAGAAAATCTTGCGACGCTTCAATATGAAAGATTGTAAGCCAATTTCTACCCCACTTCCTATAATTTCAAGTTATCCTCAAGTATGTGTCCTAGTAACGAAGCAAAGATGAAAGAAATGTCTCGAGTACCATATGTATCAGTAGTAGGAAGTTTAATGTTCGTTATGATTTGTACGAGACCAAACATTGCACAAGTAGTGGGAGCAGTCAGTCGATACATGACGAATCTTGGTGGAGAGCATTGGAAAACTGTGAAGAGGGTTATGAGATATATCAGAAGAACCTAAGATGTTGCATTATGTTATAAAGGATAAGAGTTTACTGTTAGAGGCTATGTGGATTCAGATGTTGCAGGAGACCTCGATAAAAGAAAATCTATTACTGGCTATGTGTTTACACTTGCGAGAGGAGCTGTAAATTGGTTTTCGAAACTGCAAACTGTTGCGGTCTTATCTACAATAGAATCAAAACACGTGTCAACTACACAAGCTTGTAAAGAAGTTATTTGGATACAAAGGTTATTGGAAGAGCTCAGGCACAGACAAGAGAAAATTATTGTGTTTTATGACAGTCAGAGCGCTTTGCACATTGCAAGGAATCCAGCCTTTCATTCTAGGACAAAGCACATATGGGTATACACTTCGTCCGAGAAGTAGTGGAAAACAGAAGTGTAAATTTGCAGAAGATATATGCTAAGGAGAACCTAGTCGATGTTTTGACCAATCCAATTAATGCTGACAATATTGTATGGAGTAAATCCTCTTGTAGCCTACCAGAGAAGTAAAGCAGCGTGATGATGACGAAACAAAAAGGATGATATAAAGAATGATTGGTTCTCAATCAAATATTCAAGTGAGAGAATGTCAAGATTGGTGCCTCTCTTCTAGATATTTCAAACTTTGAATATCAAGTTCAAACTTCTAGATATTCAAAGTTTGAACATCAAACTTTGAATTTTGAATAATAATAAATAATTAAAAAAAGAGGTGAATAGTTCTAAAAAATTTGGCTATAAATAAAGGGCTCACCCCCTCATTTTACCATCCAAAAAAAAAAATTCTCTTCGATTCTTAGAGAGAAGTAGAGAATTGTGTTAGAGTTTAAGAGTTTTTATTATTCTTGTGTTTTTTAGTAATTTGAGAGATTTGGTTCATTGAGATTCTAAATAATGAGCCAAAAGTATTACAATACTTGTATTTCTCATTTCATTAGTAAAATATTTTCCTTTTAATTTTGCTCGTGGACGTAGGCTAAAAGTCGAACCACATAAATTCTTGTGTCCTTGTGTGCTTGTTCTTCATTTTCTTCTAATTTCATTTTAACTGTGACTCTACTTCACCCATCAATTTCCTAAGATATACATGTTTAAAAAGCTAAACAGCGGTCAAATTTTGTCCAATATTTTTCCAAAAAACCTTAGTAATGTTATTAATGTTAGCTTAATTAACTTCATCCAACTTGTAGCAAGACCGCTCAATATTTAGATTTCTCCAATCGTATCTCTTTTCAAGTTAGAGTCACAAAGCTCATCAAATTTTTTTTTTTTCACTTATATTCAGTGCATGGTGAGGGGGAAGGTTGCGATGGACTTCAGGCTGGTGAGCTAGTGGTGGCAGAGTCACTAAGGGGCAAGGCTTAGTCTAAAAAATTCAAAATGACACCTTTTAACAAGTTATCTGCCCTTAGAAGTGCTTAATCGAGTGATTTTCAAATAACTTTATTTTGCTGGCCATCCGAATTCAAGTCTTAAAGAGGTAGAGAATTAAAAAATTAATTTGGACTTCCCTCACTTCCCTATCTTTTAAAAGAAAACAATACTAATTGAAATTACAAACTTAAATGCATCAAATTCAAGTTCAAATTTACTTTAAATGCCAACTTACTATTAAAATCCATTAAAATTATTTCTATTACAAAACAAAATTATCTAAAACCTTATAAATTTTTACCCCCATTAATTTGATTTTCTTGCCACGCCACCTTGCGACCATGCTTGTTTGAGCTACTGCGGCGGTTATGGAAACATGCAAACATTTTTCGTTGAAACCATTTGGGATGTCATTTTTGCTCTCTTCTTTCTAGTTAGTACAAAATATTCTGTTGAATCAATTTTCTTGCTCTACTCCCTTGTTATTTATATATAGTTTAGCTTTTGTCGGAGTTACATCCTACGGTTGGACTATGATAAAGAGAGGTGCCACGTGGCAACGCCTTGTCTAATGGGAAAGGAAAAGTGACAGTGCATCACCTTCTCCTACGGTTGGACTTTGTTGGGTGCAGGCGGAACTGTAGAAGAATTTTTATTTAAGAATTGAGTATTTTGCTGGAAATTACTAAAACTTTATTGCTTAATTTATTTATTTTTTCTTGCTTTTTATACAACCAGAGTTCTATATTTATATGCATTATAGAAAACTCTAGAGATTACATTAATCATGCTTTATATTTTCAAAGCCGCATTGCAAACATAAATTCTTGCTCAATTTACTAGATTACTAATTACATCTCAACAGGACTTTGCCCGCAATTGGAAATCCAAATGTTGTAATTATCAAGTGAAGGCCCCAGTGACTAGTATTGCAACGGTCACTCGGATCATTGATTCCTTTAATTATTTTCTTTCATTAATGGTGCAGGCTGATCTCTTCGCCCCATACTTCACAACAAGAAGAACGCACTTAAATTTGCTTCATGAGATTTTGTATACAGTGTAGTTTGGGTGCCTGTATTGTTCTTTTATGATTCTGATATCTTAAATATTAGCTATGGGATTTTGTAATGTAACATGAACCGTCGCCGGCGTAAGAGTAAGGTTTTATTTGACATTATTTTTGGTACCTTTAAAATCCTTATTGGTAGACCTTCCCAACGGTACATGTTTTATCCGTAAAGGAGCTTCGGTTCACTATACATTTACTGTCAAAATTTTGAACCTTAAAACTCTTACCATATATTTACGGCGAACGGATGGTCCATTTCCGATGTCACATGTACGTTGCAACGCTCTATTGATAAGGATTTCAAATTTTCAATTGTACCAAATTTAACTCCAACAAATACATTAATCCAGGGGCTGGTGGTCGGTGACGACAATGGCGATTTGGAGTAGCTGTTGTTGACTATTAATTTTCAAGATAATAATTTGTCTAAACAAATAACAACACTAATTTAATAAAACTTAATGAAATAATAAATTAAAAGTTAGTGCATTGCTGTTGAAACCCGAGGGGAAGACGAGATTATTTAACGCGGTAAAAATTGTATTAATTTGACTTTTCACGCAGTGTAATTTCTTCTACTATTTTAGCCAAATTTGTGATAGTATTTCTTTAATGAGAACATTGTTCTAATGCTATCTAAGCTGTATTTATTTATTTATTTTTTAGGGTAATTTTTACTTTCCTCCCCTGAGCTTTTGGCTTTTTGCACTTAGATGACCAAGATCCATTTATTAGTAAAGACCCCCTACTGTCAGTTAATTTTGTAGTTGACTGTTAATTGAATTCAAAAAGACTGAAATACCCCCAATTGAATTTTCAAGACAGAACATGCTATACATTTGGCGTGAAAGCTATAAAAACCATAATATTACCATTATACCCCTTCAAATGCAATAAAACAACATAAATAAATGCTATTAATGTTAAAGAAAAAGCTAAAATTTAGCAAATAGAAAATGCAAAATGTAGTTGACTGGTAGTAACAGAAAAATGCAACATATCATCTATTTGATGTTGACAAATTTAGTACAAAACAAGACTATACATATTCAACAACATCTAACTAACTTAAAGAGACTAATCATTCTAAACGGAAACATTTCAAGTTGTCGAAATAAAATTTTATCAATTATCTAATTAACGACTATTGAGGCATCTATTACATTATGCAATTAAAAACAATGATCAAGTGTTTTAAACTTCAGTTTTTTAGCTCTGTATAACTGTCATTAAGACAAAAAAAATTGTTTATACTTTCATACATATTTCGGGCCTAATAAAACTCACTTTAAAAAGTATATCATGAATATTACAGTGCATAAATCAAATGCATGATCTACCGTAACATAAGCTGAAACCATATGCTTGCAAAATACCCAAAATGGCGTTGGAAAATTTATTCTCGATTTTATATTTCATAGTTCCATAAACATTATCAAAGATGTGTCAATGAACAAAGAATGAAGCACCAACTTGACATTTACAAACAACTCACCATAATATCAATACGCTCTAAATGGAGCCCCAAAAGAAAAAAAAACTTTATTCAAAACTAATCTATTATTAGTTTCAACATAGCGATTCAAATCTTTCGAGCATCGGCGAAATTCAGAGTGGGACATGATGCAGGTTTGGTGTTTCTTCCTCACTTCACTCACTTCACGCAAGTAATAGATACTGCTTTGCTAGAAATTAATATTTTTTTGCCTTCTCAACAAAGCTTTCATCTGAGCTTCATGAAAGAGAAATGTTTAGTTTCAGAGAAAAGAGAAAAAAGTTTTAAGCTTCGATTTTTTTATAATTTTTTATTTATATGAATGATCACAAGGCACGATTTTTTCACAATGATTTGATAATTCACTGGGCTCATGTCAACCAAAATGTGTAAAAGTTATGCTTGTCAAATTAAATTACTAAATTGCCCATAACTAACCATATGAGATCTGCTGTTTGCATTCCGTAAGGGGGTTTTTACTAATAAATAAATCTTAGCCATCTAAGTGCAAAAGACCCAAAGCTCAAGGTGGAAAGTAAAAATTATCCTATTTTTTATACAAAGAGGCTCTAAAAAGAGCTAGGATAAAATTAGACAGGGATAAGCTATCCCATACGTATCATGAGTGATAATAGAAGCCAAACCAGGAGGGGGCTTATGGAAAATATGAAAGCCCAAAGGAGTAGAGAGAGCATAATTCGCCAAGAAATCAGCAGCATGATTTGCGTCACGATAAACATGTCGAACGGTGATGTGCCAATCTTGCTTGATGAGATCCTTTATGGCTTGAAGGAGAGGGGCATATTCATATGTGTGAGCCACTGGATTTGAGACTAGTTGGGTGACACAAAGGCTATCCACTTCAACAGATATCCAACGACAACCTTGCTGCCAGGCCATGCATAGTCCTTGATAAAGACCCCAAAGTTCCGCCATTGTAACTGAACACATGCCTATATTCATGCCAAAGCCAATAATCCATCTGCCACTCTGGTCTCGAAGTAGACCACCAGCACTCGCTACTCCAGACTGCTTCCTAGTTCCATCGGTGTTTAGTTTGCACCAAGGCCAGGTTGGAGGAGTCCATCCAATCCATTTTTCAACACGTCTGTTTCCCATAAGAAGAGACATGGTAACAGTATGATGGATTTCCTTAGACCTTGTTTTAATATCATTAAAAATGGCTACATTGTCCCAAGCTCCATGATTAAAGAGATAGTTGTCACGCCAGAACCATAAACGCCATATCGCAACCCCAAAAATAGTGCTCCTTTCCACACCTGACTCAAGCCTCCAGTCCCTCTTTAGATTATACTTCATCCAATCCTTCATGTTCAATGAGTAAAAATAAGAGTGACTGGTCACAGGAATAAAGTGATTCCAAACTTGCCTTACCACTATGCAATCCCGTAAAGCGTGCAACGAATCCTCAAGACCACAGCCACATCGATCACAAGTTGTATCACAGTTGAAATGCCTTCTTAATAACTCAACTTTGGTCTTCAGTCGATCATGTAAAACCAGCCAAATGAAAGTTCGTATACTTTGAGGGCCTTTCCAACTCCAAGTTAGGTTCCAAACACGGTCTTCTATGTTGTAAGTATTCTTAGAAATTGCATGATAAGCCCATTTAACTGTAAATGATCCCCTCTCAGACTCAGCCCAATATAGTTGGTCCTCACCTCTCTCTTGTCTTGGTGGAAAAATAGACGTTATTCGGAGGATGATATTGTTGGGGAGTAAATGGCTAAAACTAATCCAGTTCCAGTTGCCATTTTGATCCACAAAATCCGCAACAGTGTTGTTGATAATCTCATTCGGAATTGCAGTGAGAGCATAGCAAAATAAAGGTTGGGTCTTAGTACCCAACAATCCCACCAAAAACGAACTTTTTGGCCATCCCCGATGGTCCACTGAATTCCATTTCGCATATCCTGCCAAACTCTTCCTATAGATTTCCAAGGTAAGACCCGTTTTTCATTGGCAAAGCTGGAGGGAGGTTGTTAGGATCCAGCTTATATTTGGAAAGAAGCACCTGTGACCAGAGGCTAGAAGGTGAAGTAACAAGATTCCACTCCACTTTCATCAAAAGGGCTTTATTCATCATGTCGAGGTTCTTGAATTCCAAACCACCACACGTTTTAGGTTGACACATTGTATCCCAACTAACCATGCTTATCTTCCATTTAGGATTGGCCCCGCTCCAAATAAATCTTTTGCAAGCTTGATCGATTTTAGACTTAACAGATATAGGAAGGCTGGTTGTTTGCATGGCATAGATTGGGAGGGCTTGGATCACAGATTGAGCCAATGTAATTCGCCCAGCTAAAGATAGGTGAGTAGCATTCCAGCCAGATAACCTTTGTTCCACTTTTTCTAGAATATCACGATAAGTACACTTGGAAACCCTGGAGTGAAGGAGTAGCATTGCAAGATACTTACCCAAGTTATTTGTAATTGAGACCCCAAGGATACAACTAATATTATTAGCGTCAGCAACAGTAACATTCTTAGAGAAAAAATGTAACACCCCAAAAATTACCCAAGAAAATACAAGGGTAAAATTGGAATGGAAAACTCACATCTTTTATCCTTCTTAATAAATCTCAAGATAGACAATTATTATTCATACTCCAACTGAATCCTTACATAAAACATATGAAATAAAGTCTCCAAAGTAAAGTCTCTAATCCAAAATAAAAAGTCTAGCCAAATTTAATCTTTAAAGCAACTCCAAAGATCCACTAAGAAAAATTCTCCATCTAAGCACCTAAGCCACATTTCTAATCAATCTGCAAAATATTAGAGACGAGGGGTGAGCCGTCAACTCGGTAAGCAAATCCATGTACAATATTTGAAAACTTTTGTCATGTATCGTTAAACATTTTATAACAACATCTTCATTTAGCATAAGGGGTGGATTCATATAAAAACATTAAAACATTTATAACAACATTTAAGCTTAAACATTGGTAGCTCATGTCTCGTAGTCATCATCATTCATCATTCATCATTCGTCATTTAGGGTGTTATACCCCGCATTGTTCCTCATTCATGGTACTATACCCCACATTGTTCATAACATCCTTGTGCACAAGATCATCATCATACCAGCAAGCTGGCCATAACATTTCATAACATCATAACGTTAACATCATATACATTACTACGGACTATGAGCCAAAACATTTTTGAATCCACCATACATCCTTTCATAAATAGCATTTAAAGTATTCTAAAACATTTAAGAACCTTTCTTTGATCATTTATTTCTTTTAGAAAATTCTTTAAGAAAACATTTTGTTTAAGAAAACTAATTTCTTAAGAAAAATTCATTTTAAAATAATTTTATATAAATTCATTTAAAAGTGTTTTTATTTTACAAAATTTATTTAAATATTTAGAAATCAGTTTTGTAAAAATTTCCATTTTAACATAATTTTTGTAACATAAATTGTAGTTTTTATAAAGCACATCATGCATGAATCTACTTACCTCGATCCGTAGCAATCAATTCAATACCTCAAGAATAATCAACGAGCTCACCCTCGTCCTATAATCATCATAAAAATATTCTTATCAATATCATCTCTAACCTTAAACATAATCCCAATCATCCTTAAATCATAGACACTAATACTATGTTAATACTTATACATATTCTAAACATATCCTATACTTATGAGTATCCTGCACATGCTGATTTTTAATAACCTATACACATGTCGGAAAACCATGAAAATTTACAGAGGCACTGTGAACATGCATAGCATTGCATACCATATTTCACAAAAATCAGCACAAGTCAAAATCGAGTCAGAATATTGACTTTTCACCAAAGTAATAAAAACTGTCCGGCACTGACCAAAACAGACCTTTTCTATTTAGAAAATTCATAAAATATTCTTTGGTACTCGAAATAATATGCTTCTTTTTTCTAATTACAGAACACACATTCAAAAAGCATATAATTAAAATTCATAATTTTTGGACTCCTGAAACTATTTTAAAACGTTTTATTTCCGAGAACATCTAACCCGTCCAGAAAATTCCAGATTTGAAAACAGAATTTCGAAAATTCGTATCTTTTATTTTAGATGCCCAAAAATCGTGATTCCAGTTTTTAAAGACTGAGGAAAGATTTAAATTTCATTATAAAATCCTAACATGGCCTGTAATATTCATAAACTAGCCCAACTGTTACACGTTTCAGCTTCTGAAATTTTGGAAAACAGTTTCCAGATTTGCAGCAGCCATATGTTACGATTTTTAATAATTTAACCATAAAGAATAAAACTACGAAATTAAACATGCAAGTATAGGAGACATAGATCTGTTGGCAAAAAAATCGGCATAATTTTAAAGGATGTGTAACCTTATAAAAAAATTTCCAGAGTTGAGAACCGCTGCTGAAAATCGTAATTTTCCAGCACCAGTAACCCAACTTCGAAAACCCATAACAATTTGCATACTCAGACGATTTTAACACAAAACCTATCAATGGAAAGCCTAGGATGTCTAGTTCCATGATATGTAAGATATTCACGTGATTCTAAATAAAGAAAACGATTTCAAGCAAGGAATAGAGACTGTTCATATCATCACAACATTACAAACACACATATATTACCCAAATCATACTACAAGTAATTAAAGGCAAACAATTCCATAAAAATAAATCATATAAGTCGAAGAAATACTTAATACCTTAAGGCAAACACTCAGAAAAGAAGTGATAAAACTTTCTTTTCCCTCTCCAAAGACTTATATTTCCTTCTTTTCTTTCTAGGGTTTGTAACGGTGTAAAAAATAAAAGACGGCTTCTTAAAAAGATGGTTTTCTCTTAAATACTTGGTAATTAATAAATATTTAAAAAAAACTAATAACTTACGGAACTTATTTAAAACAATCCGATAAATTTTACTCACACACAAACACTCAATAATAACTATCATACTCAATTTAATAAGGGCAAAAGAGGAAAAATAAACAAATAAAAATTGGGCGTTACAAAAAAACTTGGGTTTTGGATTTATTAACCTTCGCACCTGAGCTGTTACAAAAAGCATCCATCACCGAAATAATGACTTTGGCTTGGTCACATGAAGCTTCAGCTAATAAGAGGAGGTCATCCGCAAAAAAATAGATGTGTGAGGGGAGGGCCATGTCGTGACACTTGTACTGGATTCCATCTTCCCCCTCTTACCTTCTGACATATACCATGGCTCAACCTTTCGATACATAGGACAAATATATAAGGGGAAATAGGATCCCCTTGTCTGATTCCCCTAGAAGGTTGAAATTCCTCCGTGAGCTCCCCTTCCCAGAGAACATTCATTCTAGCAATAGTAATGCACTCCATAGTGAGATGAACAAAATCGGATGGTAGGCCTAAATCCAGTAGGGTCTCATGAATGAAACTCCAGCTAAGTCGGTCATAGGCTTTTTCCAAATCAACCTTAATTGCCATTTGCCCCCGATGACCAGATTTCCTCCGCATTGCGCAATTACAATATTCTCAATGATATGCCTTCCAGGAACAAAACTGGTTTGTTGAGGCCCAATAACATGAGGCAGGAGAGGTTTTAATCTATTGGCAATAATTTTAGTAATCGTTTTGTACACAACTGTGCAGAGGCTAATCGGACGATACATTATCAGGGACTGGGGATTATTGGTCTTTGGGATGAGTACTAGCAAAGTGCGGTTTATTTCTGCAGGGATGCAGCCAGTGTTGAAAATGTTTTTAACAAAATGGCATAGAGATGGTCCCACAGTTTGCCACTGGGAATGGTAAAAAATTGCATGTAAGCCATCAACACCCGGAGCTTTCAAAGGCTTCATACTGAAAATAGTGTTTTTGACATCCTCATCATCTACAGAAACATGAAAAGCCAACAAAAAATCCTCTCCAATAGCTGGAAAACAGCCGTGGATGTTGTATGGGTGGTAGACTGACTGATCATCAGTATATAGATTCGAGAAAAAACGAACCGCATGCTGTTTGATAACTTCATATTCGTACAACCATTGCCCTGTTTCATCTTTGATGGCATCTATCCTGTTCCTTCTTCTGCGAGTGAGTGCTTTTTGATGGAAAAAAGCCGTATTTCGATCCCCATGCAAAATCCAGTCCTTCCTAGATTTTTGCTGCCATAACAACTCTTCTTGCGTTAACACTTCCTCAAGTTCTGCTTTAAGTCTAACTTCCAGACGGAGAAGGCTCTGTTTTGTACGTTGCTCAAGTGCTCTTTGAATACCCCCAATGCGAGCTAAGATCCTCTGCTTCCTGTGGAAAATGTTGCCAAAAGATTTTTTGTTCCACTGTGAGATTTTATAAGTAAGAAACTCAACCGCCTGCAGAAAAGGGGCAGTGGAATTCCAAGTAGACTCCATAAAATTACCAAAATCTCTGAGTTAGCCATGATGTGAGGAAACGAAAGGGTAGATTATCCCTGACCCTTCTTACAGCCTTTTCAAAACGCACCAAAATAGGTCTATGGTCTGAACCAATTTTCGAAAGGTGAAGCACCGAACTATCAGCGTACTTAGTCAGCCAGTCCTCATTACAAACAGCTCTATCCAACCGTTTAGATAAATTACCACGGGACCAAGTAAAGTGAGGACCCTTATATTGGAGGTCATAGAGTCGGTTGGAATAGAACCAATTATCAAATAAACTGCAAACACCAGTACTATATGTAGAGCCCCCTCTCCTTTCTGAAGTATATAATATAGAATTAAAATCACCGCCCACCAGCCAAGGAGCCTTGATAGATTTTACAAGTTGCCCAAGGTAGTTCCAAAGAAATCTTCGGACATTAGGTACCGGGCTAGCATATACAGCAGTAACCCAAGACAAAAGACCATTATTCTTAGTGATTTTAAAATGAACAAATTGCTTATTATTCATAATAATTTCCACCTCAAAGATTTCCTTCCATAGAAGCCAAATCCCCCAGGAGAAACCAATGGCCTCCACCCTATGTGATCTATCAAAACCACTCTTCTTAATAAAATGATCAGCTTTCAGACCACTTATTCTGGGTTCCAGGATAACAACCATTGAAGGGTGGTAATTCCTACAAAAGGATACAAAAGTTCTATAAAAAGACTTTGAGGCAGCACCCTGCACGTTCCAAAACATGATGGACACAGACATTAATAAATAAATATAAAAGAGAAAGTCTTACACAATCGGCTCCACCACCTCATCCACCGTCTCCATAGTATTCTGATCTTCTAAAGAAACATCCCCATCCGATGACTCAATTTCTTCATTACTATCCCCTATATATTCACTATCATCCTCATCATCATCCATGTGCACCATATTGTTAATGGTACCAGTATCAGGGGGTTTACCATCAGGTTCAGTTGGTCGGTTGAGGTTAGTCAGAGGGTTCTCAGTACCAAGGGATTCAGGAAGTAAATGATGAAACAAAAACAAATTTTATGCCCTTAATCGTGCATTTCCAAATTAAACACATATTTAGGGAATTTCGAAATTTACCGTGATCTCCCATGAATCCGGCCTTAAAAGCTTGTTATGGAGCTTTCACAGAGTTGCTACAACTTTAATCCGGCTTCTGAAATTCCCACTTCCTTTCCGTTACCTCAAGGTTCAGCTTCCTCCACAATTTACTGTGCACACACCCACGGGAGAGAAAAGAGGAAAAGGGAGAGAGAGAGGTGCACTGCACTCATGCCACTGATTTTCCAACAGTTAACTCCCAATGGGCTGAAGTTACTTAAATACAGCGGTTGAGCGCAGGGACCCCTCATGTGTTAGTACAAAATTGCCCATCCCATTATGGGCTAAAATAACACAATTAAGGATATACTTGTCCATAATATACTACTGTATAGGGTATGTCAAAATTAGACTCATTAACATAATATTTGATCACTTAATAAATGAGTCTGTCAAAATTGCTCAACAATATTTGACATTAGTCACATATTAATTCGGTAAAATATAAAAAATAATTAGAATGATTTATGCCAGTCCACATAATGTGAGAAATTAATCTAACAATCTCCCACTTGGACAACAGAAATCACTCTAATAATAAATTTGAAATAAAATAATATTTTGAAAACAACCGAATTAATCAATATATGACTATAACAAAAGGTCAAATACAAGCAATCACCCAAAACATAAATAAGTCCAAAATGTGCCATAAATATCAAATCATATGTGCACCGACAAGATGCTCCATATAACAAGACACCTATAAGCACGTGACTATGTAGTAGTATACAAGTATAATTATGGAAATAACATGACAATGTGATCAACATGCTCATTTCCACAAAGTCCACATGTCTAGCAAAATGAGACGAAAACAATGTCTCCTAGACCATCGCTTCTTTATAACTATAATGAGACTCTAACAAAATGTCTCAAGAAGCGAGCTTCCATTTTCATCATAATGAGACTAATACCAAGATGTCTCATGGAAGTCGTGCTTTCTTATAATCATAATGAGACTGAATAAAAAATGTCTCAAGAAAGCACACTGAAGCTAAGTCATAATGCTTCAATCTTTAATGTCCATATTGAGACTGAGCAAAATGTCTCGGACCATAATATCCTTAGTATATATATATATATAATGCCATACGCAACCAAATGTGTACACAATATATGGCATATCAATATCACATAACAACATGCATGCATGATAACAAAATGAGTAATACATAATCTCATTTAAGTTGCAACTCATAATACAAACCAGAACTCCCACTGACTCAGCATATATAAGTGGATTCAAATAATCCCATATGCGTCACATGCTCCCTAAATACTTTTGGAGCTAAAGCTTTAGTTAGTGGATCGGCTAACATGAGTTCTGTAGGGATATACTCTATTGATACACAAGATAGAGCAATTTTCTCTTTCACAAACAAGTATTTAATATCAATATGCTTGGAACGTAAGGAACTTCCTGTGTTGTGAGAAAAAGAAACAGCCGCAGAATTATCACAGTATATCTTTAATGGCCTCGGTACGGCCAATATACAATCTAGCCCTATGATAAAATTCTGCATCCATAAAGCTTGACGTGTAGCCTCAAAACATGCTACATATTCTGCTTCCATTGTTGAAGAAGCTATGAGTGTCTGCTTGACACTTTTCCATGATATAGCTCCTCCTGCCATCATAAAGATGTAACCTGATGTGGATTTCTTGTCTTCCAAGCACCCTGCAAAATTAGCATCAGAATATCCAACTATATTCAAATAGTCAGATTGCTGATATGTCAATACAAAATCTTTAGTGGCTTGCAAATATCTGAGTACTTTCTTTGCAGCCTTCCAGTGTTCAAATCCAGGATTGCTCAGGTATCTTCCAAGTACTCCCACTGGAAAAGCAATATCAGGGCGAGTACAGACTTGAGCATACATCAGGCTACCCACAACGGATGCATATGGGACTGTTTGCATCTTAGCTTTGTCTACATCATTATCGGGACACTGAGACTTGGAAATTTTGTCACCTTTCGAAATTGGAGCTTTCCCAGGAGCACAAGATTGCAAATTGAACCTTTTCAAAATGGGATCAATGTAAGTCTTTTGAGACAATCCTAGAATTCCTCTAGATCTGTCACTAAGAATCTCTATCCCTAATACATAATGGGATTCACCAAGATCCTTCATATCAAAGCTGTATGTCAACATTTGCTTTGTCTCAAGTAAAAAGGTAGTGTCATTAGCAGCGAGCAAGATATCATCCACATAAAGCACCAAAATGATATACTTGCTCCCACTGACTCTCAAGTATATACATTGATCAACGACATTCTCCTGGAACCCATAAGAGGTGACAATATCGTGAAATTTCAAATACCACTGTCTGGATGCCTGTTTAAGTCCATAAATGGACCTATTAAGCTTACACACCATGCTTTCACAATCAGTCTCAACAAAACCATCAGGTTGCACCATGTATACATCTTCAGACAAGCTCCCATTGAGAAAAGCTGTCTTCACATCCATCTGATGCAATTCTAAATTGAAATGAGCTACCAATGCCATGATAATACGAAAAGAGTCTTTGGTAGAAACAGGAGAGTAGGTTTCTTTGACTGAAACCCTTAGCCACAAGCCTGGCCTTGTACCTCTCTACCTGACCTCTGGCATCTCTCTTGGTTTTGAAAACCCATTTGCAACCAATTGGCCTGCATCCATCTGGCAACTCAACTAAATCCCAAACCCCATTATGATACATAGATGCCATCTCATCATGCATCGCATGTATCCAAGATGATGATTTTGAACAACTGATGGCCTCTTGAAAGGTAATAGGATCAGATGATGAGTCAGCATCAAAATCATATTCCTGCAAGTAAACAACATAATCATCAGAAATTGCAGGTCTCCTGATCCTCTCTGATCTACTCAATTGCACATCAGTAACATCATCCTCTACAGTCATAGGCTCCATATCATGATGAAGTTCAGGATTAAGAGAAGAATCATCAATGTGTGGTAATCCCATCGCAGAAGTCCGAAAAGATGGAATAGGCAAAACCATATGTTCTTCTCTTAATGTAAGACTGCGAGGCTTAGAACTCACACCATTGTGATCATCCTCAAAATAAATGGCACGATCAGACTCAATAATTCTAGTACTGTGGGAAGGACAATAAAATCTAGAACCCCTTGAGCCTATACAATAGCCAATAAAATGACCATTAATGGTTTTCGGATCAAGTTTCCTTGATTGTGGATTATAGGGCCTCACTTTTGCTTTGCATCCCCAGACATGGAAGTGACGAAGACTCGGTCTCTTCCCTGACCACAACTCATAAGGAGTTTTGGGCACTGACTTACTAGGTACCTGATTCAAAATATAAGCTGCAGTTCTCAAGGCTTTACCCCACAGAAAATCTGGTAAGGTGGAGTTACTCAGCATACACCGCACCATGTCAAGAAGGGTACGATTTCTCTTTTCTGCAATTCCATTCTGTTCAGGAGTCCCGGGCATTGTATACTGGGCTTCTATTCCACATTCCTGAAGAAATTTAGCAAAAGGTCCAGGATTACGCCCAGTTTCATCATATCGCCCATAGTACTCACCACCTCTGTCTGATCTTACTGCTTTAATTTTCTTGCCCTTTTGGAGCTCAACATTAGCCTTAAAGGCTTGAAACACAGATAAAGATTCAAACTTTTCAGCAAGAAGTTCAACATGACCATAATGAGAAAAGTCATCGATGAACGTGATGAAGTACTTATAACCTCCAATAGCAATAGGAGTAAATGGCTCACAAATGTCTGTATGTACCAACTCCAGCACCTGTTGACTCCTCTGAGTTCTCTCTTTTCTGGTTTTGACAGTAAGTTTGCCTTTGATGCAATCAACACAAGTGCCAAAATCAGAGAAATCTAAATTATGTAGAATGCCATCTTTAATGAGTCTCTCCATCCTCTGTTTAGAAATGTGACCTAACCGTTTATGCCACAACATAGAGGAATTTTCATCAACCCTGGCACGATTAGAGCTAACAACATGCACAACATGAGCATTGGATGATGATTCAACACCACGAGAAAATAAATCAATCATATAGAGTGCCAGAACCAACTAACTCTGAATTACGAAATAAGTAAACTTTTCTATCACCAAAATGAAAAGTATAGCCACATCTATCCAAAATAGATACAGATATCAAGTTTCTCCTAATAGAAGGAATATAAGCCGTATCTAACAAATCCAAAACATAGCCTGTGGCTAGATGTAGGCTGACAACTCCTATGCTTTCAACTTTGGCTGTCACTCCATTGCCCATGTGAACTATCAACTCCCCTTCATTAGGCTCCCTCCTGCTTCTGAATCCCTGTAAGGAATTCGTTATATTAATGGTTGCACCAGTATCCAACCACCAAGTATCAGAAGGAACATCAACTAGATTTGATTCAAAGCCTACAAAAGCTACAGGAATACCTTTCTTTTCCAACCATGCTTTGAATCCCCTGCATTCAGCTCTCTTGTGCCCAGGTTTCTTACAAAAGTGGCACTTTCCCTTAAAGCTCTCAGAAGTAGAATCAGAAGTGGTAGAAGAATTACCACGTGAAGTTTTCTTTCCAAACTTTTTCTTCTTGAAAAACTTATTGCTGCCCTTTGAAGAGCCTTTCTTCACACTCCCAATCTCTTGAGTAGTTGCCACCATGACAGTGTGAGATTTTCCCTTCTTCAATGATTCCTCTTCTTGAACCACATAAGCAGTCAACTCAGTGATATTCCAAGTATCTCTCTGAGTATTGTATTGGCTTCTCAAATTGCCAAATTGTGGTGGAAGAGATTCAAGGATTTGGAAGACCAGGTAGTCATGATTGACATCCATGTCCTTTTGGTCATCTTAAGGATGTGCTCTGAAACACCATCATACTGAGTATTAGCAAGCAACCTCAGATAGTTACCCTTTTCTGCCTTATCTACCTTCTTAAAAGTTCTTCCAACAGCTGCCAAGTAATCTTTGGCCTTATCACATGCAGGGATGCTATCTCTAGTTGTTCTATCAATGGTGTATTTCATTGTATCCAGACAGTGTCTATTAGATTCATCCCAAGCTGCTCACTCTGCTTTTTAGTGCTCTTAGGCTTTGGTTCATCAACTCTTAATGCCAAGTCTCTATTCAGTGTAGACAGATAAAACAAAATGGACTCACGCCAGTCCTCAAAATTTGTCCCAGTTAAATTCTTGAGGGAGGCTACTTGGAGAAATGAGAGAATATCAAGAGCTGAGGAAGCAATAACAGAAGGATTATCAAGCATGACAAACTAAAATCATGCTATAATCAATTACTCCTCATTTTAAATTTCTCCAATAGCAACACAATATGTTAGGCATCCTTTAACAATATAGGAGTGCACTAACCTAAAGATAAAGCAGACAAGTTGCATATAACACCAATATTGACCTATTACCGACAGGGTAATTAAGCCACTCAGTAGAAAATATTCAACAAATCTCTTTATCTTCCCAAGTATCCTACCAAGTAGTGATTTGCCGACAGGGCAATATAATCACCCGTATGGATCTTGGTCAGAACAATAACAATCCATCACATAATCCATAATTCATAATTATATATGGACAAGCAATTGCAAAACACTAAATAATTTATCATGATTGGTCCTACGAGAAGCAGATACACAATCACTCTAAATTGTAGTTTTGCATCATATATATATATTTTAACAAAATTGAGGCTAAATAAATTTTTTCAAATGAAATTAACAAGATATTAAATCAAATAAAATATCTACATGCCTCAATAAAATATATGAATATTATGCCCATAAAATTCAACAATGATGGATTATTCTTAAATTAAAAATTCTGAAAAATCGCCAAAATTTAAAGGATTTTGGACTAAACTGCAGAATTTTCAGAATTATACTTACTGTTTTAAATATTAAAACTTTTGGCCCAAATTGTAAATAAAATAAAATAAAATGTTGGGCCGTAAATTAAAAATAAAATAAAATGTTGGGCCATAATATAATTTACTAAAATTTAAGGGACCAAAATAATCTTTTACAAAGTTGACCCTCGGTCAAGGACCATTTCGAAAAATTTATAAATATTTTGGGCCATAGTGACATTTCGAAAAGTTTAGGGATCCAAACAAAATTATCCACCATATCATCTTCAACCTCGGGATGTTTGAACAGTAAAGCTACAGTAAATTTACAGACCTCATTCATATCATCCCGATTTTGGCCACCAAAAATCACAGAAAAATTATATCTTTGCTCCAAAATCATCATTCATGCATTATGTAACAACGATTTGATCAAATAAGCCCAAATTCAACAAATCCAAAAAATCCGAAATTAAAGGAAAAATGTCATGAGTGAGATTTCTTCAACAAATCAACTATGGTTTACAAGGAAATGCATAACCATGGGCTCTGATACCAATTGATGAAACAAAAATAAATTTTATGCCCTTAATCGTGCATTTCCAAATTAAACACATATTTAGGGAATTTCAAAATTTACCGTGATCTCCCATGAATCCGGCCTTAAAAGCTTATTATGGAGCTTTCACAGAGTTGCTACAACTTTAATCCGGCTTCTGAAATTCCCGCTTCCTTTCCGTTAGCTCAAGGTTCAGCTTCCTCCACAATTTACTGTGCACACACCCACGGGAGAGAAAAGAGGAAAAGGGAGAGAGAGAGGTGCACTGCACTCATGCCACTGATTTTACTAAACACTTGAGGGACCCCTCATGTGTTAGTACAAAATTGCCCATCCCATTATGGGCTAAAATAACACAATTAAGGATATACTTGTCCATAATATACTACTGTATATGTTATGTCAAAATTAGACTCATTAACATAATATTTGATCACTTAATAAATGAGTCTGTCAAAATTGCTCAACAATATTTGACATTAGTCACGTATTAATTCGGTAAAATATAAAAAATAATTAGAATGATTTATGCCAGTCCACATAATGTGAGAAATTAATCTAACAGTAAAGTGTTACCGTTCTGGGTTGTTTCGGTTGCAAAAGGGACTGCTGAATGGTAGAGCGGGTTTAAGCTAGTGGTTATAATATAGGAGTCTGGAAGGGAATTATGTTTTGCATGGGGGCTACGTGAAATGGAAAGGGTTTGCATAGGGGTGGGTTAGTGATTTTCTATAGTTCGGTTGTTTGCTGCAGTGGGATCATGATCGGGGGCATTGTTCTCACGCAAAACACGTGTCACAAAATGTTGATTTGAGGGACTAGGGACATTATTTCTTGGGTTGGCTTTTTTAGTGGACTTGGGAGTGTCTCGGTTTGGAAGGGCTTATTTGTTGACTTTCTAAAAAGGAAGTGGAGGATTCTTTGTTGGTTTCTGACGGTAACCTCTCCTCATTAATGTTGGCCAGAGCCTTAAAACGGGATCCATTACCAAAATTATTCCAGTTACTACGATCAGAATCCCTTCCAATCGCCATTTCCTTATCAACTCGAAATCTTCCTTTCTTAGCCACCACCATCCACGGACCAAATTTAGGGTTGCCACCGGAGGGGCCCATCGTGCTATGTATCGGGTTATTGCCGGAAATATTCTCAGCTGCATCACTGGCCACAACACCCGAATTATCATTAGCTCTAGGATGATCAGGACATAGCGCACTAGTATGCCCATACTTACCGCAATGGAAGCAAATGTTTGGGAGGCTCTCATACTCTACTTTTTCGATTTTACCATCTAGGAAGAATTGGGACACAAGGGGTTTTTTTAGGGGGACTTCGACAGCAATATGAGCAAATTTACCCCTTGTAGCCGATTCTGTATTATAATCAATTCTAAACACACTCCCAATAATCAGGCCAAGCATACGGAGAATCCGTTTATGATAGTAATTGTAACGCCACAACTTCCCATACATATTAAATTATGGAAATTGAGCTTTCATTGAGAATTATGGGTGGCCTATAACCCTTATTAAGAAAGGGGTACTAATTAAATAGAGGTTATTTATGAGATAATTTTGGAAAATGGTTATTTTTCCTTATTGAATAGGGTTTCTTAAGATCCCCTATAAATGCATGCTTTTCCCCCTTCCATAACCCTAAGTTCACGACGTTTATTCTTCTTCTCTGCTGCTCTTTACGCTCCTACCCAAATCTTAGGATTCAAACCTTTGTTTAGGAGAGAATCAAAACGACGGGTAAGTTATTCTCCCTATTCTCAACAGATTTCTAATCACTCTATCTAGTTAGGGTTTATATTGGCACGATTCTAGAAGGTTATAGATCTTAATGCATAATTTAGAATATATTTAGGCTTTGCTTAGGGTTTTGATTTATTATGAGTTTAGTTAATCAGGATAATTCTGGATAGCATGAGTATCTCGAATTTAAAGCTATATTTTCTTAACGAATTTTCTTATAAAATTTATATTTCTGGAAACTAGACATGTAGGGATTCTTGATTAAATTTTATTTCATTAAATTCGACTTCGTTTTGAATTTTATATGTATTTTCGAAATAGAAACCACTGCACTGGAAAAACTGCGATTCCAGCATTGCGATCGGATTCACAAGACTATTTGTACCATCAAATGAACTCGGAAAATTCTGAAAGTTTATAGGTAGGTTAATATATGTGTCTAGGATTCCCAGTTTTAATTTCATAATTTTCTGATTAGTATTTTATTTTATAAAAATCACGGTACCCGTTCTGTTTGGTTTAGATTATGTGAAAACAGTTTCGAGTTTGCTGAGAAGTAAATAGTTTTTAAAATGTTTTTGATATCGGATCCTCTTGTAAATTTTACATGGGGTACTCATGGATGTCCAGAATAGTTCCATAGGATATTATATCATTCTGAGTTTTAGATTAAGAGTTAAAATTCTGAGAATCAGACATGTACGGGTATGAATTAGAAAATCAGATTCTTAGAATAAGTCATTAATTGTCATATCTTGTATTTGTTTAAGGAGTTGAAGGTGATTGAGGCTCTTAGAAGCTTAGAGGTGTGTTAATTCAAGTTCATTTGTCGAGGTAAGTAACTTTATTCCTAGTATACTGGATATGTATAAGTATTTTGATATTATTATTATAAGTATAAATGTTTTTATATTAATTGATTTTGATAAAAAAATTAGTTTTATGTAAATGTTTTAAAGCTAAATTCTTTTTAACAAAGTATTTAATAAATGCTTTTGAATATGTAAGTTATTTTGTTACATGCCTACTTTTATGATTTTATTTATAAAATGTTATGCAAGCCTAAATTATTGATATGGACTTTTATGAAATTGATACGAATGTTTTGTACCTATGTTTGATTTCAATTATTGATGATTGTATGGGATTCCTAATGTTTTGGCTCATTGTCCATAGTTATTCTGATTCTGATCGTAATATATGATATATCTGTCTGGACCAGTACTGGGTTTCTATTCTGAGTGTGCACACGATATTCGCACGGACTATAGGTGACACTATGTGACATGAGCTAACCTTTTTATTTTCTGTATACGTATTACATGATTTGCTTCGTAAGTAAATATGCTTTTGAATATTCTGAATTATTAAGAATTTATCTTATGTTATCATGATATATCGTTTTATGAAAATTATGGATTATGATATATGTTTTAAACAAAAGAAGGCTTGCAATATTTTTGGTATCAATAGGCCTAGTGTGTTAGGAATGGTTTTACTTACCTAGTTGACGGCTCACCCCTCGTCATTACTTTTTGCAGATTAAGTTTCTTTTGAGAGGTGCGCTTAGCTTTGGAGTTAATAATTTTTTGTTTCCGTTGCTATTTGAATAAGATGAGGAATAGACTCGTGTTTCTATTTAGTTATTTCTATTATGAATGTGTAATTTGGAGCTTGAGACTTTTGTTATTATTTTATGTCCTCGGGAGAGATTATTTAGTATTAGACTTTTGAATTTGTGGATTTATTTGAATAAGAATTGGAGGTATTTCAGTCTGAGACTTATGAGTAAAGATTATGATTTGTGAGTAACCTCCTTCTTCACGTGCTCCGCACGTGTTAGATTTGGGGTGTTACAGTAATGCAAAGCCATGCCAGGTAACTGAATCCAAGCTATAACCGAAGTGATCGCCTCTTTGGCGCTATCAAATTGTGGAGTCCATGGTTGAACCACTAGGTAGTGCCCCAAGATTATCCATGGCCCCTGAGTTAACATAAACTCCATATCCTTTGCTGATTTAAGGCGAATTAAGTAATAATTATTCTTAAGATCAATAATAGAAAAGCCTGACGTCGAACTCCAGAGAGATGTTAAACGATTGCTCGGGGATTTATAACCAATGGAACATCCCAACAGTTTCACTACTACTGTATGCTGCCAAGGCTTTAATAACTGAGCATGTACCTTTTGGGAGAAGGAGATGGATGGAATATTATCAGTAATGTCAAGCACAAAGTCTTCAGGGCCAAAGGTCAGCTCCTCCTCATTTCTTATCAACTCCTCTTGAATGCCTTGTGACGAATCCAGTAACTTGTCCCTGAATGATAAAACTTCAGGATTATCACCATCTTCACCTTGAGATCTGAACTTTGCTTTTTTGGTGGATCGGTCGTCCGGCATGGGGCGAAACGGGTTCTTATCGAGATTCATGATTTTAGTAGGACTTTGATTTTATCCCATCTCTGGTGACTATAGAAGATGATGTGGATTTGTGTAAAGAGCTAGATATGGAGGAGGTTATCTAAGCTGTATTTAAAACACGCCCTAAGTGCAAAAACCCGATACGTGCAGACAGTGCAGCCATAATCTCCATCACAAAGAATGAAGCCATCACATTTTTTGCCTTTTGTGTGGTCGGATTTACACTTTCATTCATTCTTTTAGCTGTCATCCATTATTTGTTTCTTCAGTTGAAGTAAACAAATCAGCCCAACGAAGTTCTCCAAGGAATTAAGTAATTTACATCCGATCATCAAAATCTATCTCTCATCAATTGATATGTTATGGCTTCTTCTTCTTCTTCTTCCTCTCATCCACATGGTAGTATCTAATCCTGAAATCAAGTACGATGTGTTTCTAAGTTTCCGAGGAGAGGACACCCGCGAGAGCTTTACTAGCCATCTTTATTCAGCTTTGTCTCGGGAAAGCATAGAAACTTTCATTGATAACGATCTTAGGAGGGGAGATGAAGTTTTGCAGTCTCTTTTGGACTCAATTAAGGCATCAAGTATTTCAATTTTCATTTTTTTCGGAAAGCTATGCTTCTTCCAGATGGTGCCTTGATGAACTCCTAAAGATCCTCGAATGCAAGAAAGAGTATGCACAGATTGTGATACCAGTTTTCTATCAGGTTGATCCATCACACGTGAGAAAGCAAGCCGGTAATTTTGGGGATTCATTTTTGAAGCTTGGAGAACGATTCCTAGACAAGATGCAAAGTTGGAGGAATGCTTTGATGGAAGCAGCCAATCTCTCTGGCCTTGATTCTCATGTCGTTAGGTCAACAATAATTCTCTCTCTTAAATTTGCATATCTAGTTTTCAATTTTTTTTTATAGAAAATGATCTTAACTCTCTTGTTATTTATTGAATTTAATCATAATGAATGATTAATTTAATAAAACAACTTTGTATTCTGATCATTTTCCTGTATTTGATTTGATAAGTAAAGTGACAACTACATTAAATTACCTAAAAATACACGCTCTGATCCCCCTCTCCTTTTCATACATTTGAACTTATCAATATTGTTACTTTTTTGCTAGGCCTGAATCTGCACTTATAGAGGAAATTGTTAATGCAATTTTGAAGAGGCTGGATGACACATTTCAAAGTGAAAACGAAGACTTGGTCGGAGTTAGATTACCCATGAAAGAAATTGAATCAATGTTACGCACTGGGTCGACGAATGTTTGCACACTAGGCATTTGGGGTATACTGTGCGCGGAATACGGAATCAAGCGCACCAAATAATCATAGAAAAATAAAGGACACAAGAATTACGTGGTTCGGTAATTAAACTTACGTCCACGGGAGCAAGAGAAAAATAATTGTATTATTAGCAATTATTTGAGTACAAATTTGAGTAAAGAAACCTCACTTTCCTAGAACCCAAATACACCCAGTACTCTCACACACACTTTCTAATTGCTCACACTCTTAGAACTCTCAAAAGCTTATAAACTTATAAGCTTAACAAATTTTATGGATGAAATAGAATGAATGATCGCTCCTCTATTTATAGTTGAGCCTTGCCATTCATGCTTGCCATTTTCAAAGCAAAAGTCTTGAGCTCTTTTCAAATTGTCAAGGGTTGGTGCCAACTTTTCAAGCTTTGCATGCTTAGCCACATGCATGCGTCAAACTTCCAAGGTTCGGTGCCAACTTTGGCCAAATTGTCAAGCATTTTGAAAAATTATCATAAATCTTTGTCTTTGTCAAAAAACACATGTCTTGACTTTTCAACAATTCTCCACCTCGGTGAAAATTTGTCTAAATCTGAGCCGACTACCAATAAACCATCATCTCCAAAGTGGCTGCATCTCTGTGACTACCTACGTACCCAAAATTTGGGATAAAGCCAACCGTAGTTTAAAATTCTTCAAACTTAATGCATTCGAAGAATTTGAATTAATTTCAAGTAATATTGAAACTTAACTCCAGAAATCACATTTGTCAACATATCTGATGGATTATCTTTAGTATCGATCTTCTTCAACAACACATCACCACTCTCGATAATCTCTCTCACATAATGATATTTCACATCTATGTGCTTCGTCCGAACGTGATATGTTTGATTCTTAGCAAGGAATATCGCACTTTGATTATCACAGAAGACCGCAATGTTCTCCTGGATTACTCCCAAATCACCTAACAAGCCTTTCAACCAGATAGCTTCATTTACAGCATTGGTTGCTGCCATGTACTCTGCTTCCATAGTAGACAGAGCAATTGTCGATTGTAAAATCGACCTCTAACTAATTGGACCTCCACTCAATGTGAATGCGTAGCCTGTTGTTGATCTTCGCTTGTCAAAAGGTCTCCGACGAAATCAGAATCACAATACCCAATACATTATTGACCGCAATCCTTCTTGAACAATAACCCAACATCAACTGTTCCATACAGATATCGGAGAATCCACTTCACCGCAAGCCAGTGATTTTTACCCGGATTGTGCATGTATCTACTAACCATACTCACTGCTTGAGATATATCGGGCCTCGTACACACCATAGCATACATAAGACTACCCACATCACTAGCATATAGAACACGAGCCATGTAATTGAGCTCTTCTTGAGATGTAGGACATGAAAAAGAGCTTAATTTAAAATGAGGAGGTATATAGAGGCGTACATACCGGTTTAGTTTTGTCATCCATACCGAATCTTTCTAGCACTTTCTTCAAATAAGACTTTTGAGTCAACCATACGCTCTCATTCTTCTTGTCTCTACGAATCTCTATCCCAAGTATTCTATGTGCATCACCCAAGTCTTTCATTTTGAACTCAGAAGCCAGCTGCTTCTTTAATCTTTCGATCTCATCTCTATTCTTCGAAGCTATAAGCATATCATCGACATAGAGTAACAAATAGATGAAAGCTCCATCTAGTAGTCTTATAAAGTAAACACAATGATCGTGTTCACTTTTGGTGAATTTTTGCGCTTATATAAATTGATCAAATCTTTTGTACCATTGCCTTGGTGATTGCTTCAATCCGTACAAAAATTTAATCAGCCTACACACATGATTCTCCTTTCCAGCAACTTTGAAACCACAAGGATGCATCATATAGATTTCCTCCTCCAAATCTCCATGTAAAAACACCGTCTTAACAGCCAATTGAGCCAACTCTAACTCATATTCAGCTACTAAGGCAAATATGATACGAATGGAAGTATGTTTTACGACTGGAGAGAAAACTTTATTGTAGTCAATACCTTCCTTTTGAGCAAAACCTTTTGCCACGAGCCTTACCTTGTATCGAAGAGTTAATTGATTTGGAGATCCTTGCTTCTTGGTGTAGACCCATTTATTACCTATAGCCCTTTTCCCCTTTGGTAACTTTACAAGTTCCCAAGTCTGGTTTTGATGGAGAGATTTCATCTCTTCCTCCATGGCTAACTTCCATTGATCACTTTCACCGCTGCGTAATACTTCACCGAAAGTGTTGGGGATGTCATCATCCATAACTGGAAGTGCATAGACTACCACCATGTCCTTAGTAAGTCATTCGGGTTTCTTTATCTCTCTTCTTGGCCTCCTTATTACTATAGAATCATCATTATCTACATCATCAATTGTTTATTTATCTTGTGAGACATTAGAAGAAACAACCTCTTCTTCAACTTTAGGTGTCACCTCCATAGTTGAATCATTCTCTGATGTAGAACTAACTGGTACATATGGAGTTGCATCAAACTTCACCCACTGCAATACATCTTTGGTCTTGTTCTCCATTTACTGAGAACTTGAAGCTTTTATTATTGAAGCTTCATCAAATGTGATATCTCTGCTACACATAAATTTTTTGTCTTCGAGATCCCAAAGCTTGAAACCCTTTACTCCACCTTTGAATCCCACAAAGATAGCTTTTCTAGCACGAGGATCCAATTTACCATCTTTGACATGATAATAAGCTAGACATCCAAATAGACGAAAGGAATAATAGTCTTGTGCATGCTTTCTAGACCACATTTCCATAGGAGTTTTACCTCTAATTGCAGCAGAAGGCAATCGGTTTATTAAGTGACTTGCGTAACTCACAACCTCAACCCAAAACTTTTTATCTAAACCAACATTAGATAACATACATCGTACTTTCTCCAGTAAAGTACGATTTATACACTCAGCCACACCGTTCTGTTGCGGAGTATGTCTAATTATGAAATGTCTTTTAACACTCTCGTTCTAGCATACTTGCAAGAATGGATCAGAAGTATATTCACCCTCATTATCAGATCGTAATACTTTGATCTTTCTCCCAGTTTGAGTCCCAATCGTATATGTCATAGCTTAGTGGTGTCACTGTGCGCCTCAGCAACATTTGCTTCATCAGTTGTACCTCCCTTCAAATAGTACAAATTGTGACGCTGAATCCCTTACAGAATCACCATAGCCCCATACGTGAACTTCATTGTGCCATTTTCAATTGTAACCTTGTAGCCTTTCGCTTCTAGAGCACCCACAAAAATTAGATTTTTCTTTAAAGTTGAAACATATCTAACCTCTTTCAGTTCTCTGACCATTCCATTATACATTTTGAGCCGAATTATTCATATCCCCATTGTGCGACAAGGTTGATCATTCCTCATCACAATTACACCAGATTTTAATTCGCTAAAATCCGTAAACCATTCTTTAATATAACACAAATGATAGGTTGCTGCAGTATCAAGTATCCACTTGCTCGAACTAGCCATGTATGCTGCAAGAGTAATACTTAGTGAATAATCAGAGTCCTCACCTTTCCGTGCCATGTTTGCTGCTGTTGGTTTCTTCTCATCTCTCTTTTGAGCCATTGGACAATCTTTCCTCCAATGGCCCTTTTCATGACAAAAGGCACACTCGTCTCGAGCTATATTTATGCTTCTCGATTTGGATCGAGAATTCTTTCCACCACGCTTCTTCTTTTTCTCCATCACCCAATCTCTGCTCACCAAAGTTTCAGACGATTCTCTTTCGGAATGTTTATCATTATTCTGAATTTTCAAATTAGTCAATGCTGTGCAAACATCTTTGAAGATGATCACGCTTTTCCCATATATCAAGGTAGTCACAAAATGACGATATTTTTTTTTGTTGTGAGTGTAACAGAATCATAGCCTTGACTTAATCCTTAATATCTTCATCTAGATTCTTCAAATCAGCAAGTACTTTTTTAAATCTTGAGAAATGATTGTGCATTGACACCCCAAGCTTCATTCGAAAGCCATATACTTGGTTCATTGTATTAAGGAAATTTTTAGGACTTTTCAGCAAGTACTTCTCCTCCAATGTATGACACAAAGTCATCGTACATTCCTCATCTTTCACCAAGTAGTTCACCTCCTTGGTCAAACAAGATCTGATCCGACCCCTCCAATGTACGACACAAAGTCATCGTACATTCCTCATCTTTCACTAAGTATTTCACCTCCTTGGTCAAACAAGATCTGATCTGACCACAGGCTTTCTCGTTCATACGATACCAATTTTCGCCTCCTATAACTTTGCGCCTCCACATGCCGAAGTTGATTTTCCCACCAAACTTTTCAATATTAATTTTCTGGCCTCCTATAACAGGTGTTGAATAGCGATTTGAAAAATCTCGCCTTTCACCTGAAGTGTCTCCTGAAATAATCTTGGTAGATCTCTCACCAATTCTGGAAGTTTCACATTCTACCATTTTCTCAACGAACTATTTCCACCTGAAAAACAGCCTCTATAATGTTAATTTTGCGTGAATAAATGCACTAGGAAAGTACCGTATACGTGAACAGTAACGTATCCCCCCAAGTACGAATAGTCGGCTCTGATACAACTTGCTGTGTGCGGAATGCGAAATTAAGCGCACCAAATAATCACAGAAAAATAAAGCACATAAGAATTATGTGGTTCAGTAATTAAACTTATATCCACGGGAGCAAGAGAAAAATAATTGTATTATTAGCAATTATTTGAGTAAAGAAACCTCACTTTCCTAGAACCCAAATACACCCAGTACTCTCACACACACTTTCTAATTGCTCACACTCTTAGAACTCTCAAAAGCTTATAAACTTATAAGCTTAACAAATTTTATGGATGAAATAGAATGAATGATCGCTCCTCTATTTATAGCTGAGCCTTGCCATTCATGCTTGCCATTTTCAAAGCAAAAGTCTTGAGCTCTTTTCAAATTGTCAAGGGTCGGTGCAAACTTTTCAAGCTTTGCATGCTTAGCACATGCATGCGTCAAACTTCCAAGGTTCGGTGCCGACTTTGGCCAAATTGTCAAGTATTTTGAAAAATTATCATAAATCTTTGTCTTTGTCAAAAAACATATGTGTTGACTTTTCAACAGGGTATCGGTGGTATAGACAAACAACCATTGTGGGTGCCATTTTTAAAAAAATCTCTAGACATTTCACAGGTTCTTACTTTGCTCGTAATGTTAGAAAGGCAGAAGAAACCGGAAGATTAGGTGGCTTGCGACAACAACTTCTTTCTACATTATTGAATGATGGAAATGTGAAGAACTTTCCGAATATCGACCTCAATTTTCAGAGCAAGAAGCTTACTCGCAAGAAGGTTCTAATTGTTTTTTGTGATGTGAATCATCCAAGACAAATAAAGATTTTAGTTGGACGTCTCGATTTGTTTGCTTCCGGGAGTCGAATAATAATAACAACGAGAGATAGACAAGTGCTTGCAAATTTTGGAGTTGATGAAGTATATTAGATGAAGGAATTGGTACATGATGACGCCCTTAGGCTCTTCAGTCGACATGCCTTTGGAGGAGATCATCCCCATGAAAGTGATACAAAGCTGGCATGCAAGATAATAAAATATGCTCATGGAGTTCCATTAGCACTTGAAGTTTTGGGTCGCTATCTTTATGGAAAGAGAAGAGAGGTGTGGGAAAATGCAATAAGTAAATGGGAAATGGCTCCCCCCAGAGGAATTCAGGACGCCTTAAAAATAAGTTATGATGCTTTGGATGACAAAGAGCAAAATATTCTTTTAGATATTGCATGTTTCTTTATCAATGAGGACATATATATTGTGACAAAATTCCTTGATGATTGTGAATTCTTTACTACATCGGGAATAGAAGTTCTTATTAATAAGCATCTTATCACTATATCAGTCCATAATAAAATAGAAATGCATGATTTATTGCGAGCTATGGGCAGAGAAATTGTCCGACAGGGATCTACCAATGATTTTGGAAAACACAGTTGGGTATGGCATCACAAAAAGATTTTTAAAATTTTATCAGAAAATAGGGTGTTGCTTTTTCATTTCTACCTTTTTAATAGCCTTTCATCAGTAATTTTCTTTGCACTCTTGATTAACACAACATTTCTTTCGTCATTATTATGTAATGGTCTTTTCACTTATAAGATTCTTTAATTACAATTAAAATTTCAAAAAAAAAAAGTTTGGTTGGGGTTATAAGTACATTTCACCCTGTAAATAGTAATATTTTTGGGGAAAATTGAAATTAATATCAAATTTTAAATATTAAACATTTTCCTGAATTTTTCTATTTTATATTTGCTAAAATAGAGAAAATGGATTCACTTGTCGAAAGAGTGACCTGGATGATTGTGAAAGTGTGTAGCCATATGTTATGTCAACTTGTATATAATAATTTGCATACAAATATGTTATGTCAATTTGTATATAATGATTTGTATACATACATATACACATACATAGTTTATATGTTTAGATTTTCTTGTATTAATTATGCTTTTTTGTACTTTTACAATTACAAGTTTGACTGCCATACAAGAACTATCAACTTGAATTATATATAAAAATTTGATATACCTTTATGTTTTTTTTTTCTATTATTGATAATTAGGGGACTGAAGCAATTCAAGGCATCACATTGGATATGTCTAAAGTGAAAGACATTAATTTGCATCCCAATACTTTTACAAAGATGCCTAACTTGAGGATTTTGAAATTTTATAGCTCAATGAATGAAGAGAACAAATGTAAGGTGTCATATTTCCAAGGCCCAGGATTTACTAAAGTGAGGTACTTACATTTGTATGGATATCCATTGAAATTATTGCCTTCAAATATTCATCTAGAGAAACTTGTTTTACTTGAAATGCCCGATAGCAATATTGAACAACTTTTTGATAGTGTGCAGGTATATATACATATATCTTAATTACAATATGGTTTCGGTAATAATGTTTAATTATCATACATGCTATTGATTTGTTTTAGTGGCCTTTTTTTTGTTTTTTCTCTTTTCGTTTGAGCAGCATTATGGTAAGTTAAACCAGCTAATCACTGCTGCCTTTATTTTTTTTTTCAAAAACTCCAACCCTCTCGTTGACTCAACATCTGAACAAGCTAGCTATCCTGAATCTAAGTGGTTGTAAGAACTTGCAAAGTCTTCCAGCTAGAACACATTTAGAATTGCTTAAAGAAATCGATCTTTCAGGCTGCTCAAAAATGAAAATGCTTCCAGAGATCTCATCTGGTAATATAATAACGATGCATTTAAATGGAACTGCACTAGAAGAACTGCCTTCGTCCATCGAGTGTCTATCTAAACGTTCACACTTAGACCTTGCAGATTGTAAAATTCTCAAGAGTCTCCTAAGCGGTTGTGTAAGTTGAAATCTCTAGATGTTCTCAATATCGATGTTGCTCACATCTTCAGAGATTGCCCGAGGAACTTGGAAATTTAGAAGCTTTGAATATTTTGCACGCTGTAGGAACTGCTATAACAGAAGTACCACCATCCATCATCTGTTTGAAAAGGGTTTGTGGAATATATTTTGGGAGAAATAGGGGTTTATCATTACCAATCACATTCTCCGTGGGTGGCTTGCAAAATCTAAGGGATTTAAATCTAAATGATTGCAGCATCATGGAGTTACCTGAAAGTCTTGGCCTGTTATCCTTGTTAGGAAATTGATGGGTGTATTAGACACGTAACTAAAGTGAACTTGAGAAATAATCAGACACAAAATCATATAGAGACATCATAAATTACATGGTTCGGCTTTTTGCCTACATCCATGGGCGAAGACAGAAATTACTAAACTCACAAGAGCTTTATAATTTTAAGCTCTTAAAATTACTCAAGCTCTCTGCCTTCTCTCTCATAAAATTGAGTTGAGAATTGAAGAATAGGATGATAAAATGAGGGGGGGGGGGGGTGAGCCCTTCTATTTATAGTCAAAATTGATTATTAGTTTAATATTTTTTTTCTTTGTCAAAATCGCGTGCCTCAATTTTTCTTCGTCAAAACCACAAAAAATGTTGAGCCATGTGAGACTTTGGGTGCACCCTCTTCTTGAAGAGAGGTGCCCCATTTTTCAACATTTCTCCCACTTTAAGATTTGATTGAATATCAATCAATCTCCACACCATCGTTTCCACTTCGCCATTGCCATGCTGGTTACGTTTCTGTAAGGCCATAAAGGATCTACTCCATTTAAACTTGTCAACATTTATTGGTTTGGTCAAAACATCTGCTACGTTCTCCTTAGTATGGATTTTCTGCAAATCCACATTTCTGTTTTCCACTACTTCACGAACGAAGTGATACTGAACTCCTATATGCTTTGTCCTTGAATGAAAGGCTGGATTCCCTGCAATGTGCAAGGCACTCTGACTGTCACAAAACACATAAATTTTCTCTTGTTTGTGCCGATCTCCTCCAATAACCTTTGTATCCAAATAGCTTCCTTGTAAGCTTGTGTAGCTGCCATGTATTCTACTTCTGTTGTAGATAAAGCCACAACGGTTTGTAGTTTAGAAACCCAGTTTATAGCTCATTTTGCAAGTGTAAACATATAGCCAGTAGTGGATTTCCTTTTATCAAGATCTCCTGTAAAATCTGAATCCACGTAGCCCCTGACAATAAATTCTGATCTTCCATAACATAATGCAATATCCGAGGTTCCTCTAATATATCTCAGAATCCTCTTCACAATTTTTCAATGCTCTCCTCTAGGATTTTTCATGTATCGACTAACTACTTCCATTGCTTGTACAATGTCTGGTCTTGTACAAATCACGGCGAACATTAAACTTCCCACCACTGATGCATACAGTACTCGAGACATCTCATTTCTCTATGCTTCATTGTTAGGACATATACTTAAGGATAATTTAAAATTAACAGGAATTAGGGTAGAAATTGACTTACAATCTTGCATGTTGAAGCGCCACAAAATTTTCTTCAATTAATTCTTCTGAGAAAACTAAATCTCCCTGTTATTTCTGTCTCGGTGAATTTACGTCCCTAGAATCTTGTTTACTGGTCTCAAGTCCTTTATTTCAAACTCCCTAGCCAATTGCGCCTTCAATTCTTGGACTCGATTTTTGTTGGGGCCTGCAAAAAAATGTCATCCACGCACAACAACAAAATAATGAAATCATTATCTTTAAACCTCTTATAATATGCACAGTGATATGAACTAAGTCTGTTGTATCCAAGACTCATAATGAAGGAATCTAATCTCTTATACCAACACCTTGGTACCTATTTGAGACCATATAGAGATTTGTTCAACCTGTAAACCAAGTTCACCTTTTCCTTTTCAGCATAACCTTCTAGTTAGAGCATATAAATTTCTTCTGCAAGTTCTCCATGAAGAAATGCAGTTTTCACATCTAACTGCTCTAGATATAGGTCAAATGTAGCACACATCGCTAAGACTATTCTGACTGTTGTGAGTCGAACCACCAGAGAAAATATTTCGTTGAAGTGAATATCTTCTTTCTAAGCATATCCTTTCACCACCAATCTTGCACGATACCGCACCACTTGATCATTGCCATCACGTTTGATATTGTAGACCCATTTTTTACCAATGGCTTTTCTTCCATGTTGTAGTGGTACAAATTCCTATGTCTTATTTTTGTGTAGATTCTCAATTTCTTCCTGAATTACTGTCATCCACAGAACAACATCTAAGCTGTTTAAAGTTTCATGAAAAGTTGATGGCTCTCCATTATCTGTTAGAAGACAGTATGCAATATTGATCTCTATGACATAATCCGAGTGTCACACCAGCAATTGTTTTTCACGAGTTGACCGACGAACTTCTGGAGCCTCGAACTTGACTAGTTTTTGTTCTTCGTGCTCTAGTGCTGCTTTAGAAGAATATAAATCTTCTGGATTATTTTCCACATATACCGGCACAGTCTCTAACTTTTCTTTTATAGTGCTATCATCCCTATCTCTCTTTTGTAGTTGATTTTCTACAAAGATAATATCTCTACCGATGATGATCTTGTGGGCAACAGGGTCCCATAAACGATATCCCTTTACTCCATCAGCATATCTCAAGAAGATGCATCTTCTGCATTTTAGATCTAGCTTTGTTTTTTCTTGGGTATTGTACATCATGTACACAAGACATCTAAATGCATGTAGGTGAGAGTAATCAGTTGGCTTTCCAGTCCACATCTCCATCGGAGTCTTCAGCCCAATTGCTGTGGATGGCGATTGATTTACTACATAACATGCAGTTTTGGCTGCTTCTACTCAGAATAAATTAGGTAGACCCACAGTCCTTAACATAGCTCTTATTATTTCTATAAGAGTTCTATTCAGCTGCTTCGCCACTCCATTTTATTGAGGAGTGTATGCCACCATGAATTGCCTCTGAATACCTTCTTGCTTACAGAAAGCAAGAAACTCGCCGTTTGTATACTCTCCACCGTTTTAGTCCTCAAGTACTTGATTATTTTCCCGAATTCAAGTTCAACCCGCGCTTTGTATTGTTTGAACTGGAAACACATCTGACTTTTTCTTAATTGGATATGTCCAGCATCTCCTAGAATAATCATCAATGAAAGTCACCAAGTACTTTACACCTCATATGGACATATCCGGCGATTCCCAAACATTAGAATGAACCAAGTCTAAAATGCATTTACTTTTGGCAGTGGATTTGCTGAACTTCAATCGATGCTGCTTACTTGTAACACAATGCTCACAAAACGGTAAGTTAGACATGTACAAAACCACACAGTTACTCCACTCACACCACTATTCCTTGCTTTGTACCATAAAATTCTTAGATCGCTCCCACCGTTTCTAGTGAGCAGTACCGTATATATGAACAATTTCGTATATGTTAATAGTACCATATACGTGAACAATACCTTTTACGTGAATAGTATACCGACTCTAAAAATACAACCAATAGCTCTGATACTACCGTTGGGAATTTAATGGGTGTAGCAGACACGTAATTAAACTGAAATTGAGAAATAATGAGACATAGAAGAAAAATATTTTACTAGTGATATGAGAATTACAAGTATTGTAATATTTTGGCTCACTACCCAAAACCTCAATACACCCAATCTCTCACTTACCAGACTCACAAGAGCTTTATAATTTTAATCCCTTACACTCAAGCACTTTGCTTTATCTCTCACAAAATTGAATTGAAACTGAAGAATGGGATGATAAAATGAGGGGGTGAGCTCCTCTATTTATAGCCAATATTGGTTATTAGTTTAATATTTTTTTTTCTTTGACAAACCATGTGCCTCCATTTTTCTTCTTCAAACTTCATCTTTCTTCTTTTTCTTTTTCAAGTATTGTGACACCACAAAAAATGGTAGACCGTGTTAGACTTTGGGTGCACTTTCTTCTAGAAGAGCGGTGCCCCATTTTTTAACAATCCTCAATAATAGAACTGCATCTAGAAGGAAACAATTTTGAGAGAATACCAAAAAGCATCATACAACTTGTTGAGTGTTAGAAAATGTATATTTATAAAGGAGAAAACTGTCATTTTACATTTCAAGTCTTACTAACAACCCTTACTTTTATGTATTTAACCTTCTTTTGATTTAATTCCATGTGTTTTATTTTAATTAAGTATTTTATGTATTTTAGGGGCATTATAGTCATTTCACAATAAAGGAGAGATCAGACGACAAAACAGACATCACTTTTGAACTCAGGACGGTCGAAAACCTTAGGAGAAGCATAAAAGGAAAAATGACACTATTCACATGTACGGTACTATTCACGTATACGGTACTGTATACGTTACTGTTCACGACACTGTTCACATAGACGGATCGATGACGTGGCATTGACCGATGATGTGGCATTGACTGATGAGGTGTCACGATCCTGTTGGACTAAAATTCTTATGTACTGTTGATGGTGACGTGGCAGCAAAGATATCGCGACGACAAATCTCGCGTGCATGCATCACACAGATTATTTTCAACCAAACCGCATCGTTCATCCGGTCAAAATATCGTTTCATCCGCGTTGATCGATGGCGTGGCCCAAACTATTTTTAATCCGATGGCGATTTACTCCATGTATAAAAAGGGCCTCCCCAATTTGATATCCTCGAATCCATTTTTGGACTCCATTTTCGTAATTCCTTCTCCATCTTGTATTTTCTTCGTATTTTAATAAATTTCTATTTTGCCCCTAGTTCAATTATGAGTGGCTAATTTTCTTTCAAACTTGGGTTGAAGGTGAAGTCTCAACATGTGTCATGGGCTTTATTTGGTAAATTTATTTTCTCTTCCCCTTTAGTTTTTGTGGATGTTTTGACTTGCCGATAAATAATACTAATCTTGTCTAGCACCCCCTAGTACAAGGTTATTATTATTTATAAAGCACCATATTGATTAGGCGTGGATTCCCCTCATAATTTAATTGGTATTAATACGGATTATTTAGCCCATGATGCATGTTGATACGGATCCAGATACCCAAGTATGTCATTTCAATAGAATTCTCTTCAATTTATTCTTGCCATTTCAATTCCAATTTCAGAATTTATTCTCGCCATTTTAATTTAAGTTTTAGCATATTCCAAATCATTTCCACCACAAATCCAACCACCCATTTACAAAAATTAATTCTACACATAATTAAAATCCAAATCATAGTGGGATCGCCACCATTAGTCTATACTACAATAGATTAAAGTACATTAAAATTTGCACAACAAGTTTTTGGCGCCGTTGCCGGGGAGGTAAGTAATTTCAATTCATAGAATTAATTTGTGTGAATAATTTCTTTTAAATTGTTGTCTTGTATATTTTTTTTTTAAAAAAAAGAGAAAAAAAGAGTGAATCTGCATTTAGAGGTTAGTATTTCTTTTCTTTCTCTATTCTTTACAATTCTGCAATTTAATTTTTAAGTTATTTTTCTTTGTAATTTTTGTTTATCTTAATTTAATTTTCTTTATTAAGTTTTAATTTAATTTTTAGTTAATTTCACGTATTTGTTTTTGTGTATTTTTATAGAAAGGTTGTAATAGCCCAATAAGGTTAGTATCGTAATTTCTCCCTCTTCTTTATTTTTATTTGTTTTGTTCTCATCTTTATTTTTATTTTATTTGTTTTGCATGCATGGTCGTAGGTCATTATTACCTAATCTTGAACCTATAGACCTTGAACTTGAGAAAACACTTCGCACACAAAAGCACATTAAAAATAAATTTGGAATGGATTTACAAGCACCACAGGAGAGGCCATTTAAGGATTATTTCAGTCCTTTACCTAATTTGAGCACATCGTGCATAAGATACCCAAATGTAGCTGCTAGGAGTTTTGAATTAAAACCTAGTGTGCTAAATTGTCTCCCCACATTCTATGGCCTAGAAAATGAGGACCCATATAATCATTTGAATGATTTTCATGCAATTTGTCAAACACTTAAATATGAGAATTTTTCAGATGATGATGTCAAGCTTAGATTATTCTCATTTTCTTTAAAAGATAGAGCTCGTTCATGGTTAAATACTTTGCCTGCTAATAGCATTTCATCATGGGAACAAATGGTAACTAAATTTTTAAATAAATATTTTCCAGTGCATAAAACCAATGCTATTCGCAGGGAAATTTCGGAGTTTACCCAGAGAGAGGACGAGCAATTTTTCGAAACATGGGAGAGATTCAATGGGCTACTCTTGAAGTGTCCACATCATGGGTACGAGAAATGGCACCAATGCCAATACTTTTTGGAAGGATTACTACCAAATGTGCAAGAATGGCTAATGGCAACAAGTGGAGGAGAGCTAATGTCAAAAAGTGCATCAGAAATTTGGGAATTCTTCCAGCGACAAGCGGATAATTCCCAACAACGGAGTCGATCACTCAGGAACACTAGAAGAATTAAGGGAGTGAATGAGGTTCAAATTGGCGAGTCAACTTCGGGAATCAAAGAAGTCAAAGAGATGGTTGAAGGTCTTGCTCGACAAATAGCATCGTTATCGACTGCTAAATCAACAGAACCACATGACCATGACTCATACTCAGATCAAGCCAATGCCATAGGTGTAATGAGAAAGCCATCAAATTACAACCCATACTCCAACACATATAACCCTGGATGGAGAGACCACCCCAATTTTTCATGGTCTCAAGGACTCCAGCTCCACCAAAGCAACAAATTCAACAAGACTCTCAGGCCCCATTTAGACTATACAATCGAACTTAACTACTCTCAAACCATGGGAGGATGCATTCAATTTCAAGAATGTTACTCACTCCACGATTGAACAACCGCACTATTGATGGACTACGAAATGAGTTGAGAGCTTCACAAGCCCAAGCCTCGAGAAGATGGTGGGACAACTTGCGATTCGGACCTTGGCAATAATGAGAAAGGCAAGTTTCCAAGTCAATCGCCTAATCCAAAGGAGTACAAGCATGGAGAAGTCATGACTTTGCGAAAGGAAAAGAAGTCGACAACAAAGTGGAGATGGTGACAAAAGAAAATCAAATTGTTCTGTGAGTGTTGAGGACTCACCACCGGAGGAGAAAGAAGAAACCAACCCACGAGAATACGTTCCCAGCTCCATTTCCCAGAGGTTAGCTAAAGGCAAGAAGGAAAATCCACGGTGAGATTCTCGAAATCTTCAAAAAAGTGTTAACATCCCTTTACTTGATGCTATAAAACAAGTTTCATCTTATGCCAAGTTTCTTAAAGACCTTTGCACTAAAAGAGAAATATGCATGTTCAAAAGAAGGCATTTTTAACGAGAAACGTTAGTTCTATACTCCAACATAAAATTCCTTTAAAATGCAGCTCCCCACTATCTCATGTAGTATAGGGAACCACACAATTGAGAATGCTTTGTTGGATTTAGGAGCTAGTGTAAATTTGTTGCCTTATTTAGTATTTGTGAAACTTGGACTAGGAGAATTACACCCAACTCGTGTTACAGATCGGTCCACGAAAATACCTCGTGATATTGTGGAGGACGTGCTTATCCGAGTAGATAAGTTTTATTTTCCGTTGATTTTATTGTAATTGACACTCAACCAATACAGACTCGAGGAAGCACATCCCCATTATTTTAGTTTTTCTTGCGGATGCTCACATTCAATGCAGAGAAATATGCTTGTCCTTTGGCAATATGACTATGGAGTGAACATTTTCAACATTGCCAAACAACCTCATAATGCGAGATGATGGAATTGTTGATGTGGATTTAATTGAAGCATTAGTTGATGACACTTTTATTTCAAACCTTATGATCCTTTGACATGCTTAACTCACTTTGGTTTTGATTTTGAATCGATGAGGTCAACGCCCTCCGACTCACCATCCATGGACACTAATAAATGGAAGTCAAGAGTTGAACAACTAGCACCAAAAGAAACTCATCCCATCATCAATCACCACCGAAACTCGAGCTCAAACCATTGCCCAACACATTGGAATATGCATTTTGGGAAGAAAGTACTTTATTAATCATTTCATCATCCCCTAACAAAAAGGTAAGTTGTTGGATGTTTTAAAAGAACATAAAGGAGCATTAGGATGGACCATATAAAATGTATAAACCGCAGATTGCATGCATTACATTCATGATGAAAATGCTAAATCTAGAAATGCAACGTCTAAATCTAACATGAAAGAAGTTGTAAGAAGTCCTTAAGCTATTGTATCATTTACCCACGATAGCAAGTTGTCCCCAAAGTCGAGTCACGGTTACCAATGCGATAATGAATTGATACCAACTAGAGTGACTACGATGGCGTGTATGCATTGATTATAGAAAATTGAATTTCACACGTAAAGACCATTTTCCTTTACCATTTATCGATCAAATGCTTGATAGATTAGCGCCATGAATTTTATTGCATGGCTATTCGTGATACATCCCCATAAGATTAGAGAAAACCACTTTCACTTGCCCTTTTCACATTTGCATATAGAGAATGCCATTTGGATTATGTAATGCACTGCTACATTTCAACGATGCATGTTGAGCATTTTTTCCGATATGGTTGAACGATTCCTTGAAGTCTTTATGGATGATTTTTCTGTCTTTGGTGACTCGTTTGATCAATGTTTACATCATCTAACGCTAGCAGAGATGTAGAAGAACTTAGTCTTGAATTGGGAGAAGTGTCATTTTATGGTAAAACAAGGTATTGTTCTCCACATCATTTCGAGCAAAGGTATTGAGGTTGACAAAGCCAAGGTGGATCTCATTTCTAATCTTCCTCCACCAAAAGAAGTAAGATCTTTTTGGTTTTTATAGACGTTTCATTAAAGATTTTAGCAAAGTTTTCTTATGCAATCTACTTGCTAAGGATGTACCTTTGTCTTTGATGATTCATGTCTTGTTGCGTTTGAAAAATTAAAGCATTTGTTGACATCATCACCCATCATTCTGAGCTTACCATTTGAGCTCATGATGCGATTATGCGAGGACAATGAGTTGATCGAATTCCCACGTTATTTACTATACTAGTATGACATTAAATGATGCTTGAACTATTAAAAAGAAATGCTAGTGTTTGCATTGGAAAAATTTCGATCTTATCTCATTGGTTGTAAAATAATTATATTCATTCTTAAATATCTTCTCAAAAAGAAAGATGCAAAAGCTAGACTAATTGTGTTACTTTTGAATTTGACTTGGAATTCAAAGATAAAAAGGAGAAAATGTTGTCATCTCTCTCTACATTTTGACACAATTGAGCCATTACCATTGAATGAGTCATTTGATGAACAATTAATGAATGTGGAAGTATTATATCTTTGATATAATTAATTATCTTGTAAACTTCAGCATTGACCAAGCAAGACAAGGCTAAATTCTTTAAATAAAGAATTTCTTTTTGACGTATTTGTTCGCGAGATCAACTTGTTAGACGATGTGTCCCAAATGAAATTCAGAATATCCTTTCACATGAACAAGCTAGAGGCCATTTTAAAGAAAACTAAAGTTTTACAATGTGGTTTCTATTGTCCATCTATATTTGAGACGCTTACACTCTTCATGATAGGTGTCAACGAAGGAGCATTACACGAAGGAACATGATGCCATTAAATCCAATTTTAGTGGTTGAGATTTTTGTATCGTATCGGACCTTTTCCTTCTTTGGCCATCAATACATATTGGTTGACTACGTATCCAAATGGGTAGAAGCAATTCCATGCAACTAATGATCAGTGGTGATAGGATTTTTGAAAAGCAACATTGTCTCGCGCTTTGGATTCCTCGAGCCATAATCTGGTGCCCACTTTGTAACAAAGCATTCAAAACTCTTTTGACAAAGTATTCAATCACACACAGTATTATCCGCAAAACCAAAGTTGAGATCTCCAATCGAGAAATAAAGCACATATTAGAAAAGGAGGATAAAAGATTGGTCATTAAGACTTGATGATGCATTATGGGCATATGGCTTTCAAGACCCCGAGATGTCACCCTGCAGTGTATGGAAAAGCTTGCCACCTGGAACTTGAGCATCGTGCGTATTGGGCCATCAAGAAATTCAACTTTGACATAGCTAGAAGATTACAAAACTTGAAGAAATTCGCAATGATGCATACGAAAATGCCAAGATTTACAAGCAACGAATGAAAGTCTTCCATGACAAGCACGCAGAAAATCGCTCAGTCGAAAGTGCTTTTATTCAAATTCCCGTGTTCTGGTCCCTTTATTGCTTTTTCCACGGGCAATTGAAATTAAGCGACCCAAAGAACGGTGTCACGTTTAAAGTTAATGGTCAAAGATTAAAGCCATATCTAGAGTAAAACCACATGAAAAAGACACCGAAATAAATTTGAGTGACCCACCAAATTTGAATTGATTTTTTTTTCTTTTCGTTGATTTGATTTTTCTTTCTTTCTTTATATTATTCTTTTGCTAATTGAAATTATTTTTGCATAAGTGTGTTTGTTTAACTATTAAGTTTTCTCTTATTATTGTTAATCATGAGTCTCATACTTAGACCGTTCCTCCTAAACATTCTTAAACCACTTCAACGTGTCAAAACTCATCTCAAAAGGCAAATTCAATTTTGTAAAACACATCGTATTTGGGCTCTACAACCACCAGAGTTAGTAGCCTATGTTGAGGGTTTAGAAAGCCAACTCAGAGACATTGAGAGAAGTGTTTACGACATCCAACTGAGCTTGAGGTAAATTCAATAAGAGGACGATTTTAATTTTCTTTGTTTGTTTTAATTTGTTTTTGTGTGCTTTAGTTTGTTACCCAGTGAAGTGGCGGATAACGAGTGACAATCAAGTTACTCATTCCCATAATAACCGACATTCGAGGCGAAAGTATGGAACGAGATTCTAAGCTTCACAAGCCGATTCCCACTTCCTCGAATGCCTCCTTACGATCTATAAAGCTCGGTCAACGCATGCGATTGCTCATGAGGAATAACATACGATATCCGCTGGTTAATCGGGACGAGAGTTACTCCAAAATTTATTGCATTCATGTTGTGGTAAAGGAAATTATGCAAGAAAACGAAGCTCAAGAATTTCGTTGCTTGTCATAAGTGTGCTGCGATAGAAACCCATGTTTTTTAGGAATGGTGTCATACGAAGATAAAATTCAATTATTAGTGGATGGCTTGAATAAGGAGTCATTGATGATATCCTTTGTCTCAAACGCATCCCTGGATATGTGCAAGGAGCGATTCTCCGCCATTATTCCAAAGAGCATGCGATATAGTCTCGGGAATCACTATAACGAGCTTTATAAGAAAAATGGGAAGCCAGCTTGTAAAACCAGAGGAAGATGTGAGCCGCAACTACGTGTAAATATCCTTTTACTTTCGTTATTTTATTTCACATTGTTTTATTGTTTTATTGTCTTTAATAATTTTATTTGGTTTTTTTTTCCTTTTACTTTTTCTTTTTTTTTTTTTTTTTTGAAACGTGCTTTACGCGTTATTTGACAACATATTACCTCATGACCCATTATCACTAAGACTCTTAAATGTGATTTCTTTGTCAAGCACTCACAAATCGCTTTTATCGCAATAAATAATTCAAGAACATTTGTGTGATTTACCTATGGCAAACAAAAGATAAAGATAGCGAAAATTACACTTGGTGTATGGAGGAGGTAATCGAGGGTTATCGAAAATGGTCTCGCGGCTTTTATCGTAGGCCAAGTGTTAGGCATCATCCCAAGAGCTCTAAAACCATTCGACTCATCAACCGAGAAGAGTTGCAAGAAAGAATAATCAAATGCTTAATCATGATGCTTTTATTTTCCTTCCGAGATCTTGCAACACTAGAGGCACTTATCACACTAGCATCTGGGCCCATCGCACATCCACCAAACCCATAAAGGTCAATAATTTTTATGATGGCTTTATTGCATTTTTAACCATGCAATAAAAACTACTTCATTCCTTCCCATGCAAAACTTTTATTTGTGCTCACTATGCACTTATAAACCGAGCCAAACCCCTGGACCGAGCGTCCAAAAATAATAGAAAGTACAAATTAGATTTAACTCTTCAAATATTTTCTTCGTGTTACACCACCTGATGTCTTCTAAACTCTACTTTTTCCTTTAAAACATCGAGACAATGCTCGGGGAGAGAATATCGACAATTGTGGAAGTTTTACTGATTTTTTGTTGCTAACTGAAGATGGAAGTGACTCTAAACGCATCTTCATCGCTTAAAAAAAAAAAGTAGTAAAAAAAAAGACATTTTCTTTTCTTTATTAAGTTTTTATGTTTCTTTTAATTTCTCCTCTATAAATATACATTTTCAAACTTTTGAGCCTATAAAAAAAAAAACCATTTTCTTTTCCTATCATTTTAAGTGTAACTTTTCTAATTAGTTTTTCTCGCATCATTTTTGCATTTCGCATGCATATTTTCCTTTCATGCAGGGTAGAATGTTGTTTAAAAAAATGTGTGATTTGTTTTAACATTGGATGACATGATTAATTTCAAATTTTAGTATTTGTATTATCTTTGGTCTTAAGTGATGTTACGTTATGCTACTCTACATGTTGATGTCGAGACAAATGAGTTCTTGAAGGAATAACATGTCATAATAAGTAAGTGAGTTTTGAGCCTATTATTTTTCTTGGAGAATAACCCTTTTGCCCACTCTTATACAAATTTATTATTTTACACACGATCTCTAAATTGCTTTTGAGTTAACCCTTAAAAAAATGGTAAAATAAAAAAAAGAAAAGAAAAATGTGTGTTTACATTTGAGGCCCATCTAACTAGTAGATATGACGATTAGCCCTAAAAGATGGAAACATCTTTGATTTTCCCCTTTTATTAAATATCCATAGTTAACCCTTTTGAGCCTTTAAAAAAAAAAAAACTTATCATCTTCGACTCCACTCCGATTTGGAGTATTATCCAATGTCTTATAAGTTCCATCACCTATTTATGTTTGAGAAAAATATAAATAAGTATTTTTGTTCAAGTTATGCCAAATAAAAAAAGAAAAAGAAAAAAACAAAACAAAAATTGTTGTTTCAAAAGAAAAATAATAATAATAATAGTGAAATCCACCTTGTAATCTTCCAAAAAAAAAAATTTTCTATTTTTCTCAAACATACACTTTGTTTTCCTTATTTCCTTTCTTTGTTAACCATGCCTACGTTACATCCTAATAAAAGTCCTTCCCGATTTAACTATAAAAAGCTAAAAGATGTAGTGGTGCAAATAAAAGAAAAAAAAAATACTTTTATTTGACTTGAGATCGTATTATTTCTGCATATTTATTTCATCTTGGTGAGAGTATGTGATATCATTTCTTTATTATTTTCTCAATTACCATTCATTGAGTGACTATTTTTATTTGGTTTAATTTCTTTGTGAGAGTGTCACTACTTCCAGTGAGATTTTGGGGTTTGACATGTCATTCTTGAAAGTAGATATAACAAAGTCTACTGGGCTAATTCATGTGGATGGTTGATGTGAGTGTGATGTTGCTTTAGACTGGAGATAATACTTATACTTTTATTTGAATGCTATCATTAATCTGATTGAATAAACACGGATGTTTCTTAATTTAAAAAAAAAAATCATTTTGCATTTGAATTTGAATTTTATTTTCGCTGTTTGTGTTGAGTGTTAGAAAATGTATATTTATAAAGAGAAAACATTTTAGATTTCTAGTCTTAATAACATCCCTTAATTTTATGTATTTAATCTTCTTTTGATTTAATTCCATGTTTTTTATTTTAATTTAGTATTTTATGTATTTTAGGGCATTATAGTCATTTCATAATAATAGGGAACACTTGAGAAGCATAAAAGGAAAATGACACTATTATACTATTCACGATACGGATCGATGGCGTGGCATTGACGTTGAGGTGTCGACGTTGATTGATGGCGACGTATCACAGATTATTTTCAAAAAAGCGCAAATCACTACTCCATCTATAAAAAGGGCACTTAATTTGATATCCTTGAATCCATTTTCTGTAATTCCTTCTCCATCTTGTATTTTCTTCATATTTTAATAATTTTTTTCTTGGGTTTGAAGTCTCAACATGTCATGGGCTTTATTTGGTAAATTTATTTCTAGTTTTTGTGGATGTTTTGACCCCTAGTTCAAAGGTTATTATTATTTACCATATTGATTAGCGTTGTGGATTCCCCTCATGATTTAATACGGATTATTTTGATGATGATACCCAGTATGTCAATTCTCTTCAATTTATTCTTGCCATTTCAATTCCAATTTCAGAATTTATTCTCGCCATTTTAATTTAAGTTTTAGCATATTCCAAATCATTTCCACCACAAATCCAACCACCCATTTACAAAAATTAATTCTACACATAATTAAAATCCACCTCCTCGTGGGATCGACACTGTCACCATTACCATACTACAATGAGTACATTAAAATTTGCACAACACAACTTTCTAATTTGGAAAGGCTCTTCATAAAGTATTGCGAGAGGCTACAATCCTTACCAAATCTTCCATGCAATCTACTTTGGTTGAATGCACATCATTGAACTGCAATGGAATCATTACCAGGTTTATTCTTTGGTAGTAATGAATCTTATTTACGGACTTTATATCTGAGCAATAATTTTAAATTGGATCGGAATGAGATTAGAGGAATTGTCAAAGGTGCTCTGCGGAAAATTCAGCTCTTGGCAACCGCACGTCTAAAAGAAGCACGGGAAAAGGTATGTCTTTAATTAACTCTCTCCTTTTTATTTAGAAAAAAAAAGCTAAAGAAAGCGACGACAGAATGATCTATATCGCGGTGCGTGGTGATATAATGTTAATTGATTATTTTGTCCTCTTCCTTTGATGCCATATAATTTTACAGTTAATTCTGTCTATTTCGGATTAATTTTTTCTATTTAAATATTATTGATCTTTACTCTATTAAGTATTAATAACAATTTTTTATTTTTAAAAAAAATTATGATTCGTGTGTATATATAGATATCTTATCCACGACTTCGAGGTGGTGGCTTTTTACCTTAGAATGAAATTCCAAAGTGGTTTAGCTTTCAAAGTGCTGGATCTTGTGTAACCTTGGAGATGCCTGTTGTGCAAATTTTAATGTACTCGCAAGCGCACGAATCTATTGTAGTATAGACTAATGGTGACGAGTGTCGATCCCACGAGGAGATGGATTTTAATTGTGTATAGAATTAATTTTGTAAATGGGTTGTTGGATTTATGGTGGAAATGATTTGGAATATGCTAAAACTTAAATTAAAATGGCAAGAATAAATTCTAAATTTGGAATTAAAATGGCGAGAATAAATTGAAGAGAATTTTATTAAAATAACGTACTTGGGTATCTGGATCCGTATCAACATGCATCATGGGCTAAATAATCCGTATTAATGTCAATTAAATCATGAGGGGGGAATCCACACCTCATGAACCACGCTCTAATCAATATGGTGAAATAATAATAACCTTGTACTAGACAAGATTAGTATTATTTGTTCAAAACATCCATAAAAACTAGAGGAAAGAGAAAATAAATTTACCAAATAAAGCCCATGACACATGTTGAGCTTCAAGAAATTAGCTACTCATAATTGAACTAAGGGCAAAATGAGAATTTATTAAAATACGAAAAAAATACAAGATGGAGAAGGAATTGCAGAAAATGGATCCCAAAAATGGATTCAGAGATATCAAATTAGGGGGGGGAGGCCCATTTTTATAGATACATGGAGTAAATCATGGTGATTGCGCGTCACGTCATCACCACGATACGGTTTGAGTTGAATAAGTAACGCGGTTTGGTTGAAAATAATGTGATGCACCGTGACGCGATTTTTCGCCCACTAATACGCCACGCTACCATCAATAAGAATTTTAGTCCAACTGGATCGCGACACCTCATCCAATGCCACCTTATCGGTCAATGCCACGCCATCGATCCGAGCGTGAATAGTATCGCATACATGTGAATAGTGTCATTTTTCCTTGAGTTTGATGTCCGTTTTGCCATCTAATCTCTCCTTTATTGAGAAATGATTATAATGCCCCTAAAATACATAAAATACTTAATTAAAATAAAACATACGTAATTAAATCACAAGAAGGATAAATACATAAAAGTAAGGGTTGTTAGTAAGACTTGAAATGTAAAATGACAGTTTTCTCCTTTATAAATATGTATTTTTTAACACTCAACAATGCCACCGGATTTCTTCAATAATAAAAGTGTACTCGGGCTTGCTTTTAGCGTTATTGTAAATTTTAGCAGAAAGTTTAGCTTTTTCTACACTTCAAGAATAGAAAAACAGTTTTACGTGTATTGTGAATACATAGTGAGACCCAAAGATTATCATCCGCACTGCAGCACGAGCCGGAGGACGTTACTTGGGGTAGGTGATTGTGTAGTGTCTGATCACTTATTTTTTTGGTATTATTTCTTTGATGGTGAGGAATTTAATGATTTTCGGAAATACAATTAAGTTCTTGTGGCTGTCCGGTTCAATTTTAGGGAAGCTAATAGTTTTGAATTTATGGATTACCCGGTCAAAAAATGTGGGATCCGTTTATTTCACGACCTAGATTCAAGACAAAGTTTCAACTACGACTAACTCTTAACCCTAAAAGACTGAAATATGCCTTGTTTTGATTGGTTTCTTTTTTCTTTTGTATGCTTTTAATGCTTCCTGTCCGTTGTGGTCAGTTGGTACTTAAGAATATGACCATTTGTCCCGTGTTTAGCATTGTAAAATTGTTGGCCATCATTTTTGTTTTTTGTTGTCCCTTTTCCTGCACATTGAATCTCTCTAATTGGTGCGTTTCTTTCTTTTATTTGTTTAAATGCTAGTGTTTCTTTCATGAAATTTCTGAATCTCTATCCATTATTTTTTAATAGTCATTAGTTGAATGAAATTTCCTCGATGAGTAGTCTCAACCTACATCAAGTCAACAAAAATTGAATTAGTCTTAAGTTCAAGTTGCATTCAAATCTTAATATTTCTGAATCTCTTATCAATTTAGACTCAATAAATTGATAGATTCAATCCTAACATTATTAATATATTATATGTGTTTTTACTCCATCCCATGGTAAGTCATGTTACTCATCTAACATATTATCAATAAAACGTCTATCCAAATATTTTGAGGTAATCATCTTAAGGACTTGATTGAGTGGTTTTCAAGTAACATTTTTTTGCTAGCTTCAGTAACATGACTTGGATAATAAGAAATAAAAAGATTCAAATAATTAGTAATCTCTAACATTTCCGGTCTTGTATTTGTGATTTTCAGCAAACAGATTTTTAACTTGAGTATTTTATACGTAATTTTCCACATATTAATAAATTATATGTTGATAGCTTCTAAAGTCTAGTAACTGTTGTTGGTTTGGTAATCCAATTGAGGCGCATACATATCAAATTAACTGAAAAATCATCCTATATATCTCTATTGCAATTATGTGCTTTGACTGACCCAAGTATATTCATCTGGACATAATTGTTGAAAAAGAGATCTGTGGTAATTTTTTAGTTAATCGTATAAATTAATTTTCTTAATACTATTATTAATTTGTTATTTAATAACAATAATAACAACATGAATTTTTTGTTGGAGTGATGAGAAAGAATTCATGATCATTAATGAAAATAAAGGGGATTTTCACGACGGTTTCGCCAAATTATGTTGTGTGTTGTTATCTTTTCCTATAATATTTACAGTATTAAGGGAACAAGAATTGTAATGATAACTACCAATGTTACTTAGTCCTAAGATATGACGTTTGGTTGTAAGAAATGAGAGAAAATCAAAATATAAAAGAGGAGAGGAGATGATAGCAGAGCGACATTTAGATCTAATATTTAGTTTGCTATATTATTTTATAAGGAAATTTTGAAAATAAATTACTTAATTTTTTTTTGGACAACTTCACTCTTTAGGGCTGTGCTTTCAATATTTATTATAAACAAAAATTAGAAAATCTAAGCTTTGATGTAATTTAATATCTTAAATATAAAATAATAAATTAATTATTGTAAATTATACTTAAATTTATCGAAACTGACAATCATAAACTGCGTGACTTGACTTATCATTTGGATTATGTGTTGTCTATCATTCTTTCAGTAAACGATGGGACATCCACATGCCGAACATAAAAATAACATGTTGGAAAATTTAATTTTTGTAACCGACAAGCTAAATAGTATGCACTTGCGCATCTATATATGATAACACATCATTTATGTTTTACTTATAACTGATAGAACATCCATATATTTAAAATTAGGATCACATATTGATAGTGTCGCTTCCACTTGATGACAAGTTGTTTATCAATTTATTATTAAACGACATGACATCCGCATATTTGATGTATATGTTGTGAAAGTGCGGGTTGAGCAATTATCAATATTTTGGTGACCGCAACTTCTGGATAAATATAAATGTGTTGATAAACAAGTGTAAAGAAAAATTTTAACACAATAATTTCACTAATAATGGGAATTTACAAAATTGGAAAAAAAAACTCTCAAAACCCAAAACCACAATGCACTCAAGTAAAAGCTCTTTCAAATCTCTCAAATTGCTTCACTTGCAATTGCTTTCAAAGTGTGGACACCTTCAAATGATCAAATTGCTTGGTATTTATAGCCAAAGATCATGCATGCTTGCCAGAAGGCAGGTGGTAAATCAACTAATTTCCAAGTCTTACTACCCATAATAGAGTCCATTTCATCATTAATGGTCTCTTTCCAGAAGGCATCATCTTGAGACTTCATTGCCTCTTTATAGGTAAGGGGATCTAACTCTATAGTATGTGTGATCATGGTATGTTTAGATTGTGAGTCTCTTGTCCCTTCAACTAAATAAACTATAAAATCTAGTCCAAAGGATTTTATAGTCCTTATTCTTTTACTTCTTCTCAATTAATTTTTCTCATTACTAGCATTACGCTTTTGACCAATTTCTATTGGTTTATTATTCTTTTGAGAATCAATACTTTTTGGTATAGTGGAAAATCTATATTAATAGAATATTGTATCTCTAGATTCCAATATAGTATTGATCTCAACAAAGCTATTAGGTTCTGTTACAAGAAACCTATAAGCTTTACTATGCTCAGCATATCCCATGAATATGCATTCAATGTCCTTTTCTCCTAATTTCTTTATCTTAGGTTCAGGTAGTCTTACAATGGCTCAACAACCCTAAACGCTTTGATAAGAAAGATCAAGTTTTCTCTTTTTCCATAATTCATAAGGGGTCACTTTTGTTTTCTTATCAGGCACTCTATTTAAGATATGACATGCAGTTAAAATAGCTTCACCCCCAAAAAGTTTGCCAAGCCCAACATTAAAAAGCATAGCATTAACCATTTCTATTAATGTCCTATTTTTCCTTTTAGTTATGCTATTTTGTTGTGGTATATACGCAGTGTTAGTTTCATGTACAATGCCAATATATTCAAAAAATTCAGTAAATGCATATTCACATCCTTTATCACTTCTAAGACATTTAATTTTAGTGTCACAAAATTTCTCAACTTCATTTTTATAAATTTTAAATTTATCTAACACTTGATCTTTAGAATGTAATAAATACACATAATACTATTTTGAAAAATCATCAATAAATGTTACAAAATATTTTTTACCACCTTAAGTAGGATTACTATACATATCACATACACCACTATGAATTAAATGCGATAAAGAAGATGTTTTTTCAATTTTTGGAAAAGGAGTTCTTGTGATTTTAGTCTATGCACAAACTTTACATTTTTCATCCATATTATTTTCATGCTTAGGAATTAATTCTAAATTAACCATATAATTCAATCTTCTAATATTCACATGTCCTAAACGATTATGCCACAAAGATAACGAGTCAACTATATAAGTATAAGAAACATTCATATTATTGATATTGAGTTTAAACATTCCTTCATACATGTATCATTTCCCAACAAAGGTACCACCCTTAGATAATATAAATTTATTTGACTCAAAAACCCAAACTTATCAAGAAGGCTACCAGATACAAGATTTTTCCTAATTTCAGGAACATGATAAATATTAGTAAGAGTTAAGGTTTTTCTAGAAGTCAACTCTAGCTGCACATTGTCTTTTCCATTAACTATTGCAGTGGAGGAATTTCCCATGTAAAGAACACTTCCATCATCAATTGCTTTATAAGATTTGAAAAGGTTACGATCTTTGCATACATGGTTGGTTGCACCAGAATCTATCCACCATGCATTATCATCTTCGAGAACATTAATCTCATATATCATGGCCAAAAAATTTGTGTTCGAAACTTTCTTTTACTTCTTAAGAAGTTGACAATCTCTTTTAAAGTGACCAAGCTTTCCGCAATGGTGGCAGGTACCCTTCTGTTTCTTCTTCTTGTTTTAGTTCTCTTTGGAATTAAACTTTCTCTTTTGGTTATTCTTAGGGTGATTAGAATGCTTAAACTCATTCCCCTCCTCTACAACATTAATTTCAGAGGACATAGCAACCTGGTCCTCAAGACTATTAAGCTTGAGTTCCTCTTTAATACGAAAACCTTGGCCTAAGCCTTCCGGACTAATTTCCTCTTTGTTATGTTTAAGACTTTTCTTAGTCTCTCCAAGAGAGAGGAAATTTTATCAATAATTGAAGAAACAATAATAGACTCATCCATTTTCATGTTGTATTGATTGAATTGATCAAGAAAATGCAAAATCTCATTATATTGTTCAACCACAAATCTATTATCGACCATTTTATAGTTAAAAAAATTAGAAGCCAAGAATTTCTTACTTGTGGCATCTTCCATCATGTACTTAGCCTCTAGTGAGTCTTATATTTCTTTTGCTGTAGATTTGTTATGGTATTGATCAAATAAAGTATCAGACATGGCATTGCAAATGTGTCCCTTGCACACGTAGTCATCTTGCTCCCACTTCTGTCGCACTTTGATTTCCGCTAATGCCTCATCCTCACATTCTTAAGGGTTTGGTGTTGTGAGAACATAGACCACATTGAGGCTTGTCAACAAAAAATGTTGTTTTTAATTCAAAAACTTAACACAAAGTAATTTTTAACTCTCAAGTATAAGAGTGTTTTGTTGTATTATAGCTCGGTGAGTCTGAGGTTGATCAACAAAGAAAAAAATTAATTATTTTATTTTATTTTATTTAAAAATCGAAAATAAAACTCAAATATAAACAACTTAATTAAAATAAAACTATGAAATTGAATTAGTTAGGGTTGTGGATCCACTCTTAGTAGGAAATAAAACTTAATAAATTTTTTTTTTTTTTTTTTAGATTTATTACCCAAAAGATTAATTACATAAATTATTATTATTTTCCCTTTAATTTTATGATGGAATAAGTATTTATTGTACTAAAAGTTAATTTGTCCACAATAAGTCAAAATACTATTTTGCCATACCTTATATTAAGATATTAAGAATTTATCGTGCCAAACTTCCTTGTTTGTCTACAATAAATCAAAATTTTAAAATATAATATATATATATATATATAATTAAATAGAAAATAATTTAATTTATAAAATTAAAAACAGTGATTAAATCATATTTATTTCCTAAGAGTTTCATCTTATCCTAACTATTATTATTTAGTTAAGCATAATTGAAATAGAAAGAATTATTAAAATTAAATTACTTATAATTAAAAGTAAAAAAACAACTAAGATTGAAAATAAAACTAAATTTATTTATAAAAATAATTATACAAAATATTAAAAATACACCTAAAAATCAAGATTACAAGCAGATGGAGAGAATTTGAGAAGAAGAGAGATGTAGAGAGATGATTAAAAACATAAAAATGAAGCTCTATTTATAGAAAAATAAATTTATAATCCAGTGTTTTGTGATTCATTATAAGCTTCATGCACGCGCTCCTACCAACCATTAGATTAAGATCTAACGGTTGGTCAAACTTCAAAAGTCAACATCGCACGTGGCATCATTTGATTCGTCTGATTTGGCCAAAGAACGGTTGAGATTTGGCAAGTTAATGGGTGGATCGGGTCGACCGGAACACAAAGATTCAGATCCAACAACTTCCTTCACCAACCATTGCTATGCGGCACAATCATGGTCATTAAATCATGAACGGTTGAGATTTAGTCAAAATTGCTAGCTATCCCATGCACTCATATCTATTGTAAGTTCATTTCATCATCCAATCAGTATTCGGTCAACAAAAAAAGTCAATTCTTTTTACACAGGTCCAATTTTAAGCCGATCTTGACTTATCTTAAGGTTTTTCAGACCTCCGGAATCTAAATTTGACCTCCGTTTATCTGGTTGGAGCCTTGAATTATGTGAAATTAATATTTTACCTAATCAACATACAAAATTACACAAAATTAGATATATTTAATACATAATTAATAATTAATAATATATTACATAAATACAAATATAAATTATAATATAAGCACAAAATAACATTATTATCGCTTGATAATTAAACAATTTTAAATACTAATCACTTGTCAACAAGAAATGCAACTTTTTCTACCAACAAATAAAGTTGCCACCATCGAACTGCTCTAATTTGACAAAATCTACTGTGAATTGTCGAAGAGATGAACTTGGTGCCATTATTGCACGAATAACGTCTTAAGATTGTTGGTGGAATGCACTTTTGTGGAATGGCAAATGCAGAGGAATACAATAATACTCGTGGAACTTTATTATGTAAAGTAGTGTGTTTACAACTCTGTATATAGGAAGAAAATAATAGTAATAGTTAAATTGCAGAAAACAATGTGTACTTCAAGGCATGTTACAAATGTTACTTTTCTTAAGACGTTATTTGCCCCTACCAATTGAGTGATGCACATGAGTTAAGCAAATACGCCTTCAGGATAAAATGAAGCACTTGTTTGTTTGCTTGCATTGTGCATCGACGAAAGCAAGGCAGAATACTCTTGAATGTTGCCAGCTTGCCAAGAAACAATATATTGTCCCTACAAAAAACAATATATTAGATTTTTAATGCACAAAAAATAAAAGTTTTATGTTGAAATTCGTTCTAGAAAAGAGGGCTAAGAAAAGAGTAGCGTGGGATCATTATTTTCATCTCTGAATGGCTTAAACATGACCTATATTTATAGATATACTTGTACCCTTTTCATTTGGGTTGTCATCCTTTATGATACCCCTTCATTCATGGCTATTGGATCAAGATTTAATTTTAATCAATGGTCCAAAATGAACCATCACCATTTCAAATGAAATTTCACCATGAAATAATGCATCTCCTAGTGAAATGTCACTATGAAAAGTTATATCCTTAAGTGAAATGTACAATCAACCGAATATATTAAAATTTAATACAATTGAAGATCGTTGGCCTAAATGTACCATTATAGAGCTCTAGTCAAAACTCAAAACACATGAATGTTTACTCTTTAAGCTTTATCATTTTTGTTATGTGGGAAAAAAAGAAGTCACTACAAAACTTGATGCTGGCACAAAATTGCCAATGATAATACCTTTTTGCCTCTGCCTCAAAGTCATATATTCAATTCTTATTATAAAAATGAAAAAAATATAAAATCGATCTAATTGTGGATGACACTTCAGTTCCTTATCTTTAGAAAATCCATGAATAAAAAACACAATTTCAATGTTTTTTTAACATGATTCCGATCATTAAACATTATCTATCCTGACATGCATGCGACTCTTATATTATATAAATCGTTATCTAGTACTAATGAAATGATAAAATAAATAATAACTTGACATGTGATGATTTTTACTAAAGTCATATTATATTTTTTGGCAGACACAATTAACTATATGTACTTACTAATGTCATGTTAAATTAAGTCCTTAAATAAACAAATATACAACAGTGTCAAATTGATTTTTTTATTTTGATTATTTAAAAGTAAACTAACACCAATGCATCTTAAAATTAACTTGATAGACCAAATCACCATTAATATATTATACTCATATTCTCCATTTCCAGCCAAATTAGAGATCCCAAAAAAAGAAAAAAAATCAAAAACTTCGTAAAATAGTACTAAAACAACAAAATGATCAAACAAATCATGTTAACAAATGGAAATAATTGGTGATCAATGATGCCTTCAAAATTAATTTATCAAAGCTCAGTAACCAGCAGGCTTGTAGGCAATGAAACTAATGGATTGCACTTGATGAACATTGTCGAATCTAATAATCATGATAAAGGAATTGGAGTAAACTTTGATGGCCTCATCGAGCTCATTCAAGACTTGGACTGCATTAGTGCATTCAAACATCGACAGCTTTCACATTGTCCAGTAATGCCCGTCATAGACCTAGAGACATGTGGTTCTTACGGCACATGAATTCATCCTGCACACAATATATATATATATATATATATATATATGTAGTACACACATACAACTCGAATTCTAGGAAAAGAATCCATCCCATGCGAAAAAGGTGTTTAGCTTTCCCAGCCAATTGTTCTCTATTAAGTGGCGGGAGATTAGAGAGTGTCTCAAATTTTTTCTTGCCAATGGGTGGCCCCACTTGCATGCACTAGTCCCTGCTACCATTGCTAGGGAGAGAGCTGAAATCGGCATTGCTCTTGCGGGTGACAGGGAAGGCTGTGGTGGACTTGAGGCCAGTGAACGGTGCAACCATTCTGCTTGCTTGAGCTACTGCGGTGGTGGGCGTGGTGGTGGTTGTTTTGAAAGCGCGGGTTGATGAATTACTAATATTATAGTGACTACAACTTGTGGAGAAATATAAATGTGGTGTAAACAAATGCTAAGAAAAAAAACACCATAATTTTACGTGGTTTGGCCTAAAGTCTACATCCACGAACAAATACTGGAAGATAATTTTACTAACAAATGGGAATTTATAAAAAGTGGAAAAAGTTCTTAAAACCCACAACCCTAATACACCCAATTGGATTCTCACTAGAATACTCAAGCCGAAGCTCTCTCAAATTGCTTCACTTGTAATTGCTCTCAACTCTCTCAATTGGGATGGTCAAACAAATGAAGAATTGCCTTCTATTTATAGGAAAAATGGGATGTACTATTGCACCAACCCTAACAATTTTGTCAACAAAAATTAAGTGCCTACTTTAACAATTTGTCTTCAAATTTGCCTCTCCAATGTTGAATGCATGCATGTGTATGCAAGTTGGTCAATTGATGCATTAGCCAATTTTGAATACATATATTTGAATTAAGTATTGAATTTTTCAATAATTCTCTACCTCGACGAAGATTTTGTCTAAATCTGAGTCAACTATCGATAACCCGTCCTCAAGTCTCTTCCTTCTCCGGCTGCTTTCAAACTTGTAAAATATTGATCAAGTTTAGACAATACTCAAACTTGATCACTGTCACCACATTGGTTAACATATTTGTGGAATATTCCCCTTAGTAATAATTTCCCGCACAAAGTGAAATCATACATCAATATGCTTCATACGTGCATGATAAACTTGGTTATTTGTTAAGTGAATAGTACTTTGACTATCTCAATTTACATTAATGTGCTTATGTACTAATCCCAAGTTTTCAAACAAGCCTTGTAACCAAATAACCTCTTTAACAGCCTCTGTAATCGTCATGTACTCGGTCTCTATGGTTGACAATGCAACTGTAGATTGTAATGTAGACTTCCAACTGATTGGCCCTCTAGCAAAAGTAAATACATGTCCAGTGGTTGACCGTCGTTTGTCCAAATCACCAGCATAATCAAAATCGACATACCTGATCATACCTTAACCAAGTGTATCATCTCGCTCAAATAGTAAACCAACATCCACGATCTTCTGAATGTACTGTAGAATCCATTTCATAGCTTGCCAAATATCCTTTACCAGGATTATGCATATACCTACTCATTATACCAACTGCATGTGAAATGTCAGGCCTTGTACACATCATTGCATACATCAAGCTACCCACTACATTTGAATACGAAACTTGTAACATGTATTCTTGTTTCGCATCTGTTGAAGGAGATAGTTGTGCAGAAAGTTTGAAATGAGAAGCCAACGCCACATCTGTTGAAGGAGATAATTGTGCAAAAAGCTTGAAATGAGAAGCCAACGGGGTACTCACATCTTTTGTCTTCTCAGTCATGCCAAACTGTTGTAGTACCTTATTCAAATATTGCTTTTGAGACAAGTTGACTTTGCCAGGAGCTCTATTTCTACATATCTTCATGCCAAGAATTTTCTTAGCTTCACCTAGATCTTTCATCTCAAATTCTTGATTAAGTTGAGTCTTCAACTTCTCAATCTCATCTTTGCTCTTGGATGTTATTAGCATATCATCGACATACAAGAGCAAATATATGAAGGCTCCCTCTTGTAGCTTGCGAAAATAAACAAAATGATCAAATTTATTTCTTGTATACCTTTGCCCTTTCATAAACCAATCAAATCGCTTATACCACTGCCTCAGAGATTGTTTCAACCCATAAAGTGACTTTGTCAATTTACAAACCCAATTTTTCTTTTCCAGCAACCTTGAATCCATCTGGTTGAGTCATGTAGATTTCCTCTTCCAAATCACCTTGTAAAAATGTAATTTTTACATCAAGCTGAACTAGTTTAAGATCAAATTGCTCAACCATGGATAGTAAAATATGAATAGACGAGTGTTTTACAACTAGAGAAAATATCTCATTGTAGTATATTGCTTCCTTCCGAGCATAACCCTTTGCTACCAATCTAACGTTGTAACGAATTTTATTTTTACAAGAAAATCCTTCATTCTTTGTATATACCTATTCGCACCAAATTGCCTTTTTTTCTTTAGGCTGTATAACCAACTCCCAAGTTCCATTTTTATGAAGATACTTCATTTCTTCATCCATTACTCGCTTTCATTATACACTTTCAGGGCTACTTATTTCTTCTTTGTAAGTGGAAAGAATATTATCATCTACAACCGGAAGTGCATAGGCCACAATATCAACAAAGCGAGCAAGTCTGTGAATCTCCCTTCGTGGCCTTCTATATGCAATTGAATCTTGTTGATGTAAAGGTTCCTAAGTCAGAACTTCTTCTTCATCCTCGGTCGATGGAGAATCACTATTTTTCTCATCAACATTAGCTAGATTATCTTTAACCTTTTCAAACTCCACCTGCTGCAAAGTGCTACTGGTCTTGTCATCCTCTTGAGAATCATTTTGTTTCAATATGGTTGATTCATCAAAAGTTACATTTCTGTTGAAAATAATCTTCTTCGTAACAGGACATAAGAGATGGTATCCTTTTACTCCACCAGTTATACCCATCAACAATGTTTTCTTTGCCCTTGGGTCTAACTTAGATTCATTTATATGATAATAAGCAGTGGAACAAAAACATGTAAAGAATCATAATCATTAGTAGGATTACCAATCCACATCTCTATGGGTGTTTTGCCCTCAATTGCAGTTGATGGCAAACAGTTGATCAGATGGCACACATATACAACTGCCTTAGCCCAAAACTCTTTGCCTAATCCAGCATTGGCCAACATACATTGAACTTTCTCCAGTATAGTTCGATTCATGTGTTCTGCCACCTCGTTCTGTTGTGGTATATCTCAAATAGTGAAGTGTCGCACAATGCCGTCATCGCGGCATATTTCTAGAAATGGATTATTCTCGTACTCACCATTGTTGTCTGCACATGAAAAACAAAGTTACTTTTAACAAAAACACATTGAATATTTCATCATTGTATATACAATTTTACTTCATTCTCCAGGTAACAATAATAATAATATTATTATGAGTTTTATCAAGATTATGTCATTTTTTTTCTCCAGGTAACATTGTTCGGGGTCTTAAGTTTTGTATGCCGACGTGGACAAGCGACAACACAAGAATCCATTAAAAATCGGTATTACAATTTCTAGAAATCACTCTACAAGGCCGAGCAACGGTTTGTTTTTGTAAGAATAGTAGATCCTTCCATGCGTTCTTGTTTACCGGTTCACTCCCGAGTGAATTAATAACAAATAGAAACTACTCTTCCTCGATCCTTATGGAGTTCAATGCACCGTGTGTTCATTAATTTCATCATCGACCTCATCGATTTGTTCGTGTCGGTTTCTTATCTTGATTGCAGATCAAGACTTCCCATTTTAAGACTTGATGTGAGAAAATAAAATCCAAACACAAATAATTCTAATAGACATCATAGTAAGCCCGTTAAACTTGAGAGGTCGCGCCATCCTCTCTCTTTTTCAGTTTTTTCTTATCTTCGAACTTGGAAGTTACTCAGCCGACTCGTCGAAGTACGACTATGAGCATTCACCATCTCTTGATTATGGAATCCCCGGGTTTGCAAGTGATAGTCATTGTTAACATGCTAATACTAGAATTTATAACATGGCGTATAAATCCTAAAACATTTGATTGCTTTGAGCTGAAAACTTAAAAGTTCATTCCTCAAACGAACATATAAGATAAAAAAGATATAGAGAAGATCATAGAAATAAAGTAGAACTAATGAATTTCAAGACACAATTCTAAGCCAGTCAATTTTTACTTGGCAACTCATAGGAAAAAGGGCAACGAGTGTTAGAAAATTGGTGGGTGAAGTAGGACCACAACTAAAATGCAATTGGAAGAAAAATAAAGAACAAGCATAAAAAGCACACTAGAAAATTACGTAGTTCAACTTTTAGCCTACGTCCACGAGCGAAGACAAAAAGAAAATATTACACTAGTGATATGAAGATTACAAGTATTGCAATATCTTGGCTCACTACCCAAAATCCCAATACACCTAATCTCTCACTCACTAAACTCACAAGAGCTTTATAATTCTAAGCCCTCAAAATCACTCAAGCTCTTTGCTTTCTTTCTCACCAAAATTGAATGCACAAATGAAATGGGGAGCTCCCTTTTTATAGCAAAAAATTAGCTATTAAAATATTAATTTTTTCACTGCTATTATCTTCTTCATTCTTCTTTTTCCTTCTTCAAAACTGTTGTTGCCAAATTCCATTTTTTCTTCTTCTTTATTTTTTGTCTTTGTTCAAATTTGGCAATTTCAACTCTTCCTTTTTCTTCTTCCTTGCCGGCACCTACTTAGACTTCAATTTGGGTAGCTTTTACAGCTTCTACTTCGTTATTATCATGTTGCTTACATCTTTTCTAGGCCACAAGAGGATTTATTCCATACAAACTTGTCAGTATTAATTGACTTGGTCATAACATCTGCTAGGTTCTCCTTGGTATGGATTTTCTGCAAATCCACATTTCCATCTTATACTACTTCTCGAACGAAATGGTACTGAACTCCTATGTGCTTAGTCCTAGAATAAAAAGTGTGGATTCCTTGCAATGTGCAAGGCACTCTGACTGTCGCAAAACACAGAAATTTTATGTTGTTTGTGCCCGAGTTCCTTCAATAACCTTTATATTGAGATAGCTTGCTTGCAAGCTTGTATAAATGTCATATATTCCGCTTCTGTTGTAGAAAAAGCCACAACAGTCTGCGATTTTAAAACCCAGCTTATAGCTCCTCCTACAAGTATAAACACATAGCCAGTAGTAGATTTCTTTTGTCAATGTCTCCTGTAAAATCTGAATCAACATATCCCCTCACAGTAAACTCTGATCCTCCATAACATAATGCAACATCTGAGCTTCCTCTGATATATCTCAAAATCCTCTTCACAGCTATCCAATGCTCTCCACCAGGATTCGCCATATATCGACTGACTGCTCCTACTGCTTGTGCAATATCTGGTCTAGTACATATTATAGCAAACATCAAACTTCCCACTGCTGATGCATACGGTACTCGAGACATCTCCTTCCTCTATGCTTCATTGCTAGGACACATACTTGAGGATAACTTGAAATTAATGGAAAGTGCGGTAGAAATTGGCTTACAATCTTGCATATTGAAGCGTCGCAAGATTTTCTTCAAATAATTCTCCTGAGAAAACTAAATCTCCTGTTATTTTCTATCTCGGTGAATTTGCATCCCTAGAATCTTGTTTGCTGGTCCCAAGTTCTTTATTTCAAACTCCCTATCCAATTGCGCCTTCAATTCTTGAATTCGATCTTTATTGGGGCCTGCTACCAACATGTCATCCACGTACAATAGTAAAATGATGAAATCATTATCTTCAAACCTCTTGTAATATGCACAATGGTCTGATTTGAGTCTGTTGTATCCAAGGTACATGATGAAGGCATCAAATCTCTTATACTAACACATCAGCGCCTGTTTGAGATCGTATAGAGATTTGTTCAACCTGCAAACCAAGTTCTCATTTTCTATTTCAGGAAAACCTTCTAGTTGGAACATATAAATTTTTTCTTCAAGTTTTCCATGAAGAAATGCAGTTTTCACACCTAATTGCTCTAAATGTAGGTTAAATGTAGTACACATCGCCAATATTATTCTGACTGTTGTGAGTCGAACCACCAGAGAAAGTAATTTGTTGAAGTCAATACCTTCTTTTTTAGCATATCCTTTTATCACTAATCTTGCACGATACTGCTCTACTTGGCCATTGCCATCACTTTTGATTTTGTACACCCATTTGTTTCCATTGACTTCTCTTCCATAATAGCGGTACAAGTTCCCATGTTTTATTCTTGTGTAGAGCTTCAATTTCTTCCTGCATTGCTGTCAACCACAAAGTAATATCTGAGTTGTTTAAAGTTTTCATAAAAAGTTGATGGCTCTTTATCCTCTGTTAGAAGACAATATGCAACATTGATCTCTGTGACATACTCCAAGTGTCACGCTGGCGGTCGTCTCTCACGAGTTGACCGACGAACTTCTGGAGCCTCGGACTCGACTAGCTCTTATTCCTCGTGCTCTGATGCTGCTTTAAAAGAATCTGAATTTTCTTTTTCCATATTATTTTTCACATATACCGGTATAATCTCTAACTTTTCTTTTATAGTACTATCATCCTCATCTCTCATTTGTAGTTGATCTTCTACAAATATAACATCTTTGTTGATGACAATCTTGTGGGCAATGGGGTCCTACAAACGATAACCCTTTACTCCATCAGCATACCTCAAGAAGATATATCTTCTAGATTTTTTATCTAACTTTGTTCTTTCTTGGGCATTGTACATCACGTACACAAGACATCCAAATGCATGTAGGTAGGAGTAATCAGCTGGCTTTCCAGTCCATATCTCCATCGGTGACTTCAACTTAATTGCAGTCAATGGAGATCGATTTATTATATAACAGGTAATTTTGGCTGCTTTTGCCCAAAATGAGTTAGGTAGGCAAACAGTCTTTAACATAGCTCTTATCCTTTCTGTAAGAGTTCTGTTCATCCGCTCTGCCACTCCATTCTGTATGCCACCATGAATTGTCTCTTAATACATTCTTACTTACAAAAAGCAAGAAACTCGCCGTCTGTATACTCTCTACCGTTATTTGTCATCGAGCACTTGATTATTTTTTCGGATTCAAGTTCCAACCGTGCTTTGTACTGCTTGAGCACTGGAAACACATCTGACTTTTTCTTGATTGGATACGCCCAACATCTCCTAGAATAATCATCAATGAAAGTCACCATGTACTTTGCACCTCCCATGGATATGTTTAGTGATTCCCAAACATCAGAGTGAACAAATTCTAAAATGCATTTACTTCTAGCAACAGATCTACTGAACTTTAATATATGCTGCTTACTAGTAACACAATGCTCGTAAAATGGTAAATTTACCGATTTGAGCCCTAGAAACAATTTTTGCTAAAAGAGAATCTTCAAACCTTATTCCGACATATGGCCAAGTTTGAGATGCCACATTATCATTGACTCTTCTTCGTTTGACGCAACCACGCATCAGTTTCTTGTAGTGTTTATCCTTTAAGCATAAATAGATTAACATCGATCTTTTCTACCTTCATCAATACAAGCGCGCCTTTAACAATCTTCATAATTTCATTCTCCGCATGAATTTTGTACCCATGACTATCCATTTGTCCTAAAGACAATAGATTATTCCTCAAGCCTTTGACACGCCATACCTCCTCAATTGTACAAATTGTACTATCAAACATTTTAATTTTGATAGTACCAATACCAGCAATCTCCAAGGCATGATTATCACCCATATATACAGATCCTCCTAAGATAGGTTCATATGTGTGAAACCATTCTCTCCAAGAGGTCATGTGCCGGGTAACTCTTGAGTCTATGAACCAAACGTCAGATAGCCGTTTTCTGCCTTCTAAAACAATTGTTGCCTCGCTGTAGAGAATTTCGCCATCATCCGAGGTACTTGCTACACACTCCTAAGCATTTGATAACTCAAGTTCTTTGTCCTCTCTTTTCTTCTAATTGTTCCCCGCAATTGTAGCATTTAATATTCTTCTTACTTTTGGATTTTGATCTGCCATGATTGTGACTCCCACTGGGGCCACATTTCGTTGATTTCCCTCTCGTCACCAATAGTGCTTCTGCTTGCTGCGAACTTGCTTGTCTGTCTTTTTTATTTTTTCGTCTACTCTTCTCATTTAATACAGAGGCTGCCACATCATCGAAGACTAGACTATTTACATGGTAGTTGTTCCTCAAATTGATGATGAGTTGATCATACGAATCTGGTAAACTTTGAAGTAAAAGCTCCACACATTCATTTTCCTCTATATTATGACCCAACGTTGTGAGTTGTGAAAATAAAGTCTTCAAGGTGTTGATATGGTCAGTCACTAATGTTGATTCCACTATTCAAAGAGTATCGAGTCTCATTTTTAAGAAGATCTTGTTGTGCAGTGATTTGGCCTCGTACAATTTTGTGAGAATATCTCATATTTCTTTAGTTGTCTTTTTCTCTGCCACACTAGATAACACCCCATCTGCAAGTGCCAAGTGTAAATTAGCAATAGCATTGCCGTTCATCTCGTTCCACTTGTCATTAGTTATCTCTATGTGTCTTTCTCTAATTGCTGTCAAGCAATTATTTTTCCTTAATACAGCTTTCATCTTCATTTTCCACAACGAAAAATTATTTCTGTTGAACTTCTCAATTTCGTATTTTGCCGCCATCGTTTTTCACCACGAACTAACTTTGCTAAGATCAGCTCCCACCGTTTCACGTGAACAGTAGCCGTATAAGTGAATAGTACCATATACGTGAATAGTGTCATATACGTTAATAGTATCACCGACTCTAAAAAATACAATCAGTAGCAGGGCCACAGCTAAAATAAAATTGGAAGAAAAATAAAAAAAAGCACAAAGAGGACACCAGAAAATTACGTTGTTTGGCTTTTAGCTTACGTCCACGGGCGAAGACAGAAGAAAAATATTTCACTAGATATATGAGGATTACAAGTATTGTAATATTTGGTCTCACTATCCGAAATCTCAATACACCAAATCTCTCACTTACTAGACTCACAAGAGCTTTATAATTCTAAGCCCTCAAAATCACTCAAACTCTTTACTTTCCTTCACACCAAAATTGAATGCACAAATGAAATGGGGAGCTCCCTTTTTATAGCAAAAACTTGGCTATTAAAATATTATTTTTTCACCGCCATTATCTTCTTCATTCTTCTTTTTCCTTCTTCAAAACCGCTGCTGTCAAATTCCATTTTTTATTCTTCTTTCTTTTTTGTCTTTGTTCAAATTTAGCAGCTTCAACTCTTCATTTTTCTTCTTTGGCGGCACCTACTTAGACTTTAATTTGGGCAGCTTTTACAGCTTCTAGATCTTCAAAATAGGCTGCTTCTAGAAGCCTTTTCTCGACAACAAGCAATACAGTGAACACTTCCTACAAATCTCAGCTCCACAGTAGTATCGTCAGTTCAAATGGGGAGAAGTAATCAACAAAAGCTAGAGGTTGAAATTATTCCACTGCCAACCCCGTCTAATAAGGACGAGAAATTAACTATATTTCATTGAAGGATGCGCAGAATAACAAGAACTATAAAATTAATCTACGTACTCCCTTGAAGTATAATCCACAATCTCTCCTCACGGCTCTCTCAATTAGTCAGGTGTCCAATATTTGTGCAGAGTCAATTATCCAAGAAATAACAAATTCTTTCTAACTACTCACAAAAAGCCACAACATAAACAGAGCAAGAAAATTATTTAGCCACTTACTTGGGCATCATTTCCAGGTAATGATAAAAAGGGGAGGAAAAAACACACACAAACACACACACAGATGGCTTGACAACTTCCACAGTTTTTGCCTCCAAAAACAATTTCAAGTGCGGACTTGAATCAACCAAGCATATAAGAGAATGCTAATAGTGGACAAACTAATTATTAGTATTAAACGAAAGTGCTCATCTAAGATTTAAGGAAATAACCCTTTTTGGAAACCATCGCCTGATGGTACTGAGATCATACTAGGCGTATTCATCAGGCTAAGGCTTAAGATTTGGAGGAATGCTTTGACGGAAGCAGCCAATCTCTCTGGCTCTGGTTCTCATGTCGTTAGGCCAACAATAATTCTCTCTCTTAAATTTGCATGCATATCTAGTTTTCAATTTTTTTTTTTAAGAAAATGATCTTAGCTCTCTTGTTATTTATTGAATTTAATCATTAATGAATGATTAATTTAATAAAATAACTATGATTATTTTAATAAAAGAACTTTGTATTCTGATCATTTTCCCTTATTTGACTAGATATATGAGTAAAGTAACCACTACATTAAATTAGCTAAAAATGCACGCTCTGATCTCCCTCTCCTTTTCGAACTTAAAAATATTGTTACTTTTTTTCTCGGCCTGAATCTGCATTTATAGAGGAAATTGTGAATGCAATTTTGAAGAGGCTAGATGACACATTTCAAAGTGAAACCAACGACCTGGTCGGAGTTGAATTGCCCATGAAAGAAATTGAATCATTGTTACGCAGCGGGTCAACGAATGTTTGCACACTAGGCATTTGGGGTATCGGTGGTATAGGCAAAACAACCATTGCGGGTGCCATTTTTAACAAAATCTCTAGACATTCTGCAGGTTCCTACTTTGCTAATAATGTTAGAGAGACAGAAGAAACTGGCAGATTAGGTGACTTGCGACAACAACTTCTTTCTACATTGTTGACTGATGGAAATGTGAAGAGCTTTCCGAATATTGGCCGCAATTTTCAGAGCAAGAGGCCTACTCGCAAGAAGGTTCTAATTTTTTTTATGATGTGAATCATCCAAGACAAATAGAGTTTTTAGTTGGACGCCTTGATTTGTTTGCTTCCGGAAGTCGGATAATAATAACAACAAGAGATAGACAATTGCTTACAAATTGTGGAGTTGATGAAAAATATCAGATGAAGGAATTGGTACATGCTGACGCCCTTAAGCTTTTCAGTCGACATGCCTTTGGAGGAGATCATCCCTATGAAAGTCATACAGAGCTGACATGCAAGACAATAAAATATGCTCGCGGAGTTCCACTAGCACTTAAAGTTTGGGTCGCTTTCTTTCTGGAAAAGAGAAGAGAGGCGTGGGAAAATGCAATAGTAAACTGGAAACAGCTCCCCACAAGGAAATTCAGGAGTTGTTAAAAATAAGTTATGATGGTTTGGATGACAAAGAGCAAAATATTTTTTTAGATATTGCATGTTTCTTTATCGATGAAGATAGAGATACTGTGACAAAATTCCTTTGACGATTGTGAATTCTTTGCCCCATCAGGAATAGATGTTCTTGTTGATAGGTCTCTTATCACTATATCAGATGACAATAAAATAGAAATGCATGATTTATCACCCATATCAAGTTGATCAGATTTGACTCAAAATCCCTCAAATCATGATTTTCTGATAGGAATATCTAGATATAGTAATCAGTGGTAAAATACTTTTAACAAATATTTAAGATATCTTTTCATATGTTTCAAGCTCTGAATTAATTAATGAAGATGATAAGATAATAACTTTATTTATGATAGTCTAAATAAAAGATTTGTCCACCAAAACAAATATGTTCATTTGCTTATTAAACTTCAATAACGAAAACACACTGCCTTTTTAGAGGAAAAAAATTAACTTGAATAAGAAAAACAAAACTATAAACAAGACAAGAAAGTCTTATTTTACACGCATCACAAAGACTTAAAGCCTAATAAAAATGAAGAAATTTTTTCATTTTTTTAAAGTCACTTTCTAGAAACAGCTCAGGGAGATTACATTATTGAAAAGAAAAAAGCAGTTCCCTAAGAGCAGCCCATAGGCCACACAAAACAAAAGGTTACACAAAATGAAAATCCGGGCACTCCAAAGCTGAGAAGAAAGAACTCCATGGATAGAAGGTGGAGAGATCTATCTGTCGAATTCCATAACATATAAATTGCAAACGTTCCATTGAAAGTTGACACCCTTAAATCCAGCTTCAATAGCCGATGCAGTGTACTCTATTTTGGTTTGTTCCTTTCCTCGAGGAATTTGGATTAACAAAATTGCATCTAAAATGGAGGATTGCCTTGAAGCCTCAGTGTTCTCAGGAACCTTAAGCAAAGTTGAATTAATAACAAGTACCTTTCAATCACTGTGAAGAGCTTTGTAACAATTTCTCAGTAGCATCAAGCAGTGTTCATCATCGAAATTACGAAGTGCAAAATCGAAATTAAGATAAACTTGATATTGCTAATTATACTCGATATTCGCATGCATGCTGACGATGAATTACTAATGATTGCAAGTACTGATGCATATTTGTAAGTAATAAATAAAAAAATAATAACCTTCATCAAAATGGCATCCCCCTCAGGAATTTTTTGTACATTTTGCCACTCACATGTTCCACGCTATGGGCAGAGAAGTTGTCCGACAAGAATCTATCAATGATTCAGGAAAACGCAGTCGGATATGGCATCACAAAGAGATTTACAAAATTTTATCAGAAAACAGGGTGAGCAACTATGATTTTTCTTTCGTTTTTTTTAATTTTTGATTGAGATTAATTAATATTTTGATTGAACTTTTCTTTTAATTTGAATAACAACAATTGGTGCAAAAACATTCTAACCCCTGTACTTCATATTAATGGTTTAAAGTCCACTTTATTCATGTTCATTAATTATTTTTTAACATGTTGATCACAAATTAAACTTAAGTTTTTCACATTATTCATCACATTTTGTTCTCCCATAAACACTTTAATTTCCTCATTTTTGACAGCATTTTCATTAGTAATTTTCTTTGCACTCTTAATTAACAAAACATTTCTTTCATCGTTAATTCATTATGTAATGGTCTCTTCACTTTTAAGATTCTTTAATTACAATTAACATTTTCCCAAAAAAAAAAAAACTTCAATTGGGGTTATAAGTACATTTCACTCTGTAAATAGTAATATTTTCTGGGAAAATTGAAATTAATATTAGATTTTACATATTAAATATTTTCTTGAATTTTTCTATTTTGTATTTGCTAAAATAATTGGCCCCATAGTTCATTATAAGATAGAGAAAATGGATTCACTTGTCGAAAAGCTGACTTGGATGATTGTGAAAGTGTGGCAATATGTTATGTCAACTTGTATATAATAATTTGTATACAAATATGTTATGTAAATTTGAGTATAATAATTTGTATGCATACATACGTACATACATATATACATGTATGGTTTATATGTTTAGATTTTCTTGTATTAATTATGCTTCATCGTACTTTTACAATTTCGAGTTTGACTGCTCTACGGTAACTATCGACTTGAATTATATACAATAATTTGATATAACTTTATTTTTTTTCCTATTATTGATAAATAGGGGACTGAAGCAATCCAAGGCATTTCGCTAGATGTGTCTAAAGTGAAAGACATCAATCTGCATCCTAATACTTTCACAAAGACGCCTAACTTGAGAATTTTGAAATTTTATCGCTCAATGAATGAAGAGAACAAATGTAAAGTGTCATACTTCCAAGGCCCTGGATTTACTGAAGTGAGGTACCTACACTGGCATAGATATCCATTGAAATCACTGCCTTCAAATATTCATCCAGAGAAACTTGTTTTACTTAAAATGCCTCGTAGCAATATTGAACAAGTTTTCGATAGTGTGCAGGTATATATACATATATCTTAATTACAACATAGTTCCAGTAATAATGTTTAATTATCATACATGCTATTGATTTTTCTTGGTGGCCATTTTTTTTTTTCTATTTTCGTCTGAGCAGCATTATCTTAAGTTAAACCAGATAATCACTGCTGCTTTCAACTTTTTTTCAAAAACTCCAACCCCCTCGTTGACTCAACATCTGAACAAGCTAGCTATCCTGAACCTCAGTGGCTGTAAAAACTTGCAAAGTCTTCCAGCTAGAATTCATTTGGGATTGCTTAAAGAACTCAATCTTTCAGGCTGCTCAAAACTGAAGAGGCTTCCAGAGATCTCATCTGGCAATATAGAAACGATGCGTTTAGATGGAACTGCACTAGAGGAACTACCCTCGTCCATCGAGTGTCTATCTAAGCTTTTGCACCTGGACCTTGTACACTGTAACACTCTCAAGAGTCTCCCAAGCGGCCTGAGTAAGTTGAAATCTCTGGGTATTCTCAGTATCGATGGTTGCTCAAATCTTCAGAGATTGCCTGAGGAACTTGGAAATTTAGAAGCTTTGGATAGTTTGCACACTGTAGGAACTGCTATAAAAGAAGTACCACCATCCATCGTCCGTTTGAAAAGGGTTCGTGGAATATATTTGGGAAGAAACAGGGGTTTATCATTGCCAATCACATTCTCCGTAGATGGCTTGCAAAATCTATTGGATTTAAGTCTAAATGATTGCTGCATCATGGAATTACCTGAAAGTCTTGGCCTGTTATCCTCGGTAAGAGAACTGCATCTAAATGGAAACAATTTTGAGAGAATACCAGAAAGCATCATACAACTTTCTAATTTGAAAAGCCTCTTCATAAGGTATTGCGAGAGGCTTCAATTCTTACCAAAGCTTCCGTGCAATCTATTGGTCGGATGCGCATCATTGCACGGCACTGGAATCATTCCCAGGTTTATTCCCAAGTAGTAGTGAATCTGATTTTCTGGATTTAAACCTGAGCGATAATTTTAAATTAGATCCGAATGACCTCGGAGGAATTGTCAAAGGTGCCCTGCAGAAAATTCAGCTTTTGGCAACCGCACGTTTAAAAGAAGCACGGGAAAAGGTATGTCTTTAATTAACTCTCTCCTTTTTATTTAGAAGAAAAGCTAAAGAAAGCGATGACAGAATGAACTATAACGCGGTGTGCGGTGATATAATATTAATTGATTGTTTTGACATCTTTCTTCAATGCCTCATAATTTTACAGTTAATTCTGTCTTTTTCGATTAAATTTTTCTGTTTAAAAATATTAGTGATCTGTCTTCTATTAAGTGTTAGTAACAATATTTTTTTTAATAATGATTCGTGTGTATATACAGATATCTTATCCATGGTTTCAAGGTCGCGGCTTTTTACCTTGGAATGAAATTCCAAAGTGGTTTAGCTTTCAAAGTGTGGGATCTTTTGTGACCTTGGAGATGCCACCAGGTTTCTTCAATAATGAAAGAGTATTTGGGTTTGCTTTTAGTGTTATTTTAAGATTTAGCGGAAAGTTTAGCTTTTTCTGCATTTCAAAAAAAAAGTTTAACATGTACTGCGAGTACATAGTGAGCCCCAAAGATAACCATCAGCACTGCGGCACGAGCCGGAGGACTTTACTTGGGGTAGTTTATTGTGTAGTGTATGATCACTTATTCTTTGGGTACTATTTCTTCGATCATAAGGAATTTAATGATTTCCGGAAATACAATTGCATTCCTGTGGCAGTCCGGTTCTATTTTAAAGAAGGTAATGAATTTCTGGATTGCCCAGCGAAAAAATGTGGGATCCGTTTGTTTCATGCCCCAGATTCGAGAGAAAGCTTCAGCTGTGACCAACTTTTCACCCCAATGGACTGAAAATATGCCTTATTTCGATTGATTTCTTTTTTCTTTTATATGTTGTCAATTCTTCCAGTACGTTGTGTTCAGTTGGTACTTACTTAAGGTTAAGGATATGACCATTTTTCCTGTATATGTATTTAGCAATGTAAAAGTGTTGGCCATCTTCTTTTTTTGTTTTTTTTTGTACCTTCCCTTTTCCTGCACATCGAATTTCTCAAATTGATGTGTTTCTGTTTTCTATTTGTTTAAATGCTAGTGTTTCTTTCATGGAATTTCTGAATCTTTATCCATTCTTTTTTAATATTCGTTGATTGCATGAAATTAATTTCCTCGATGATTAGTCTTAAGCCGCGTCAAGTCAACAAAACCTGAATTAGTCTCAAAGTTTAGGTTATATTCAAGTCTTAATATTTTTTAATCTCTATCAATTTGTACTCAATAAATTGATAGAATTCAATCCTAACATTATTATTATACTATATATTATACTTTTAATACATCCTATTGACAAAAATGAAGCCAATATGGTAATTGCAAATTTGATGAAAAGTATTTCAACAGTGTTATCTCAACAGCACCATCAACGGAAATCAAATACAGATTTCCAATCAATCAAGGATTCCCAGCTTGATTATACATAACCACCTTCAACCATGCTCCAAGACTTACGTAAATACCATAGCTAGACTAAACTCTTGTGTATAAATATCATTTGTGTTCTTTTGCAAATCACTCAATAAAGATATATACCTCTCAACTTATCAAAAAGTGTTTTATGGCATCAGAGCCCTATGGCTTCAATTTCCCAAATGGTTGAACTCAAACTTTCTCTCCAAACATTCCACCAATGCTCCAGCCTAGTCTCTGTCAAACTTACTTCCCAAAACTATCTTGTATGGAAGTCCCGGGTTCTTCCGCTTATACAAACCCTAGACCTTGAGCATCACATTAACGATGTTGGCACACCATCTAGTGAAGTTATTATTGATGGGAAGGAAGTTAACCATCCAGAGTTTTCTAATTGGAAAAACAATGATGGATTACTTATGACTTGGCTAAGGGGAATGATGACCGAAGATATTTTTGAGTCTAATCATAGGCGTTCAAAACGCAAGAGATGTTTGGTAGTCCATAGAGGAGCAGATGCTTCTCACAACTAAAGAGCAAGAGTCCTGGTTAAAGGACAGTTTGTACTCACTAAAGAGAGGTTCACTAAAGTTGGAAGATTTCCTAAAGAAGTTCAAGGGGATATACGACAACCTCGCTGCAATTGGAAAACCTTTATCTGATGAAGATAAAGTTTTTCAATTGGCTCGTGCCTTGGGACCAAAGTATGCCAACTTCAAGACTGCAATGCTCACCAAACCTCCTTACCCAAGCATGAAGGAGTTTACAGTAGCCCTTTAAACCATGAGCAGACAATGATGGTATCAAAAGAGGAAGAAGGGAACAAACATATTGATCCTAATTACGCCTTTTTCGGTCAAAGAGGAAGGGGCAAAAATTATAGAGGAGCTCGTGGCAGAGGGCACTCACAAAACAATGTCCGTGGGCCAATAATAATCAAACTCAGCCAACATATGGTCAAAGGTCCCAAAAGCCACCACAACAGCCATCTCAAGTGCCAAAGACGGATGAAATCAAATAAAAACAAAAGGAAAAGCCAGGCACCATATTCTGTCAAATTTGTGGTAAAAATAACCATAGTGCTGTTGTTTGTTATCACAGGTATGACTATTATGGGCTTGAAGATGAAGTACTCAAGCTCTAGCCGCTATGAATATCGAGGATCCAACGGATCAACAATTCTATCGCTTATATGACCAACACAACAGGTAACCTAGTTCAATATTCACCATATGTGGGATATGATAAAATTTATGTAGGTGATGGAAAAGGCTTACATATCTCACATATTGGTAATACCATTTTAAAAACACCACACGGTAATTTAAAATTAAATAATGTTCTTGTGGTTCCAAATTTGAAAAAGAATTTATTATCTGTTGTTGAGCTTACTAGTAGCTCTAAATGGTCTTTTGAATTTAATTCTAATGGTTTCATTGTGAAGAACAAGGAGAACCAAGTTCTAGCCAAGGGGCATAGAAAAGGGAACCTTTATGCTTTGGAGGAGGTTCATGCTGCTGCTCTAAGTGCAATAAAAGGAAATTATGAGGAGTTTAGTTTGTGGCACCAACGACTTGGACACCCAAGTTCACGAATTTTGCAAGCTTTAAAAAATGATAACCTTATTTGTTTTTCTAGATGGAATAAAATACCGACTGTGTGTGAATCTTGCTAATTAGGCAAAGCATGTAAACAGCCATTTGGTCTCTCTAATAATAAATCAGAATTTCCCTTGCATAAAATACATTGTGGTCTATGGGGTCCTTCTCCTATTAATTCATCTCAAAATTTTAGATATTATGCATTGTTTATTGATGATAATACTTCGTTTTCATGGTTATATCCTTTAAAATCTAAAACTGACTTTCTTGACTGTTTTTTGAAGTTTCAAAGACAGGTTGAAAACTTTGTTTGACAGGATGATTAAAATCTTCCAAAGTGATGGCGGTGGAGAATTCAGTTCAATAGCATTTATCAGTCACCTTGAAAAATGCGGAATAATAAGACAAGTATCATGTCCTTATACTCCTGAGCAAAACGGCGTCACTGAAAGGAAACATCGCCACATCGTAGAAACAACTTTAACTATGATGTATCATGCCTCCTTACCAATGCATTTATGGGTGGAAGCTTTTCTCACTGCCATATACTTGATCAACAGAATGCCATTGTCTACTCTTGGAATGAAAAGCCCATATCAAACTTTGTTCAAAAAATTACCTGATTACAATGGTTTGAAGGTTTTTGGCTGCAGGTGTTACCCTTATCTTAAAGACTATAGAAAGAATAAGTTTGATAAGAAAACTTATCCTTGTGTCTTTATTGGTTATAGCCCGTTATATAAGGGTTACCATTGTTTACAACCTCAAACTAAACACGTTTATATTTCAAGACATGTTGTCTTTGATGAAAGAATATTTCCGTACAACTTTAATTTGTCCTCTAATAATATTTCATCTAACGTGCAGGAACAGGATGTGATTACTTCATACCCAACATGTGATGAGTGGCTTACAAAAAATGATTTAAGCCGAGAAAAGGACCTTAAAGCACACTCAACTAATCTAGCCCCAAATAATGGCACGTTCTCTCAACAAATAATTCACAAGGACCCACATAATTTTAAATGTTGTGAGGAGATTGAAGGAGAGTGAAAATCCCCACAAGATGTTGTGTACAATGATGATATTGAAGCTCACCCAAAAAGTCCTATTGTCCACGAAGAAGTCTCTAATAATATTCTTGTTTCTCATGAACATTCAGCCACGATCGCGATGTCACTCAAATCCCTCCAGAACATATTAGTGAAACATCTTCAACAAAGGAGCAAAGCCCATCAATTTTAGATAGCCATCACAACTATCCTGATATTTCCAAACACTTGGTGGTTGACCTTACCTTACCTCTTAAACCAGTAAACCCATCCCAACAAACATCCCATGATACAAATGTACATCCTATGATCACTAGAACTAAACTTAAGAATAAACCTAACCTAGCCTTGCAAGGCCTTCGGACTAGCCATATTGAACCTAAAACTCTCAAGACTGCCTTAAAAAATCCTCTTTGGTTACAAGCCATGAAAGAAGAACTTCAAGCCCTCCATCAAAACAACACATGGACACTTGTACCTAAACTAGAAAATACTAATATCATAGGAACAAAGTGGGTTTATAAGATAAAGTACAAAGAGGATGGTTTCATTGATAGATACAAAGCTCGACTAATTGCGAGAGGATTTACCCAAGTTCCTGGCTTAGACTATGCCGAAACTTTTATCCCCATTGTTAAAGCAACAACCATTCGACTTGCCTTAGCCATAGCCGTAAGTAAAAATTAGTTGATTAGACAACTTGACTTTCGAAATGCTTTTCTACATGGCTCTCTTAAGGAGACGGTTTATATAGAGTAACCTCCCGATTTTCAAGATCCAGTACATCCTACATATGTTTGCAAACTCCATAAATCACTCTATGGCCTTAAACAAGCTCCTAGAGCATGGTTTGAGTGCTTATCTCAAGTTTTGATAGGAATTGGTTTTAAAAGCAACAAGGCTGGCTCTTCTCTCTTTACTTTCCATAAAAATTCTGTTATTATTCTTATATTAATTTATGTTGACGATATTATTGTTACAGGAAATCATGAAGGCATCATGTTTGAAATCATTAATAGCTTAAGCTCCCAATTTGCCTTAAAAGATCTTGGAGACTTAAGTTATTTTCTAGGCATTGAAGTAAAGAAATTTACAAAGGGCCTCTTCCTGTCACAATCCAAATACACAAAAGACATTCTGGCAAGGGCAGATATGCAAGATTGCACATCAATTCGAACTCTAATTGCCACAAGCTCCACAGCTTGCATTGACGATGATGAACCAGTTGACGCTACTGAGTATAGAGGTTTAGTTAGGAGCCTTCAATACCTTACATTCACTCGACCCGACATTACTCATGCTGTTAACCATGCTTGTCAGCATTTTCAAGCACCCAACAAGGCTCATATGCGGGCTGTTAAGCGAATTTTAAGATATCTCAAGTGTACCATCCATTACGGCCTTTGGTTTTTATCTCAAAGTTCTTTAACACTTTATGGTTTCTCTGATTCTGATTGGGCAGGTTTTTCAGCAACACGTCGAGGTACAACTGGCTACAGTATCTGTTGATGCTGAGATCTGCTCGCTCTTTACCCGACCAGATCGTTCCACCAATGCTTGTATGTTCAATGGAAAGGATACTGCCCTTTTGTCTCCTTCAGCAACTGCAAAAGTTCCAGGGGTTGGAATCACCCTTTTTCCTTTTCCCAAGCCTGCGTTCACAAAAATGGATCAGAGACGCCGGTAATTTTGCCGGTATAAACCCTCCGATGCTTAAGTTAGCACAAGGTGTTTATGGAAAAACTATGTAATTTAAATTGTTTGGTCCTTTGTAATGCTCTCGAAAACTTGCATATAATGTAATCAAGTTTAAATTTGGTAGAGTTTCCCTTTACTCTCAATTTTTTTGTCCCCTTTTTCATCGGTTTCCCGACTTCTTATAGTCGTTGTCCCACGTTCCTGTGTATTCTTCATCCCCCCCTTTGTCGGGTAATGGCAGCCCCTCATAGGTCTGCAACCACTGGATTGTGGGTAAAAGTGAGATGCCATGTCTCTCTCAACGATTCGGGCCATAGCGAAACTGTCGCGATCTCGTGAGATCGTGTGCCCTTTCTTTGGGTGATGGGTATCTGGTCGGTATATGTCTCTGGTCGATATGTTCCTCTGGTCGGTGCTCGTCTCTAGTTGGCATATGTTTGTATAAAGCGTTTTACCAGGGCTCTTCTCGTGTCATTCAGCTGAGGTGATTCGCCTCGGGGTTAGAGATGAAGGCATGATTGAGCTGGTGCTTTTTATTACTTAAAACCAGTCCCCCAGTTTCTGGTCTTGCGAGTGAAACGAGTTGAGATTAGAAACTAGTAATCGAATCTTACCGACCCCGGAAACCACCTATCTGGTCTTCGTGTTATTATGATGGATCTGAGGCTCTGTCTTTTGTCTAAGGAGACTTCGATCTGAGTATAGGCCTTCGTGAGCATGTCCAATATATATGTTAGCCTAAAGGGTTATACATAATATAATTTTGATGATAACAAACATATGTATTAAGTGATTTAATAGATATTGTATTTCACATTTTCACTAGTTTTTTAAGGGTAATATTTATACAAGTGAATCAAGTGAAATCAACCTCAAGACTATGGCAAAATCAAGAATAAAGTTTAGAGCTCAACGAACAAATTAGTGAGATAAATTCTTGTAAAGCCGGTATGATTTAATTGATGCATGATTTAGCATTTGAGAAGCATAAGAGATTAATTTAATTAATTACTTTTTATAAACTAAAAGGTTTTATTTTTATAAGATAAAGTACCTTGTGGTTTTGAGTAATTTAGACTTAAATGCAAAGTTTTAAAATCTTTGATTTTAATAAGTATTATTATTGAATTTCGGAGTTGGACCTTTTTATAAACATTTGAAGTGTTTTGGGCTATACTATAATTTATGAATATTTTGGACTAAAGTGAAAGTTTTTGAGAACTTTAAAAAATATGGGTATTATGTTGAAAATGACCTTTTTGCGAAAGAATAATGTCTTTGGGGCCATATCATAATTTTAGAAAGTTTTAGAAAGACAACTATTATTAGGAAATTCTAAAATTGGATCTATTTGTAAAGTTTTATGACGTTTTGGGCCGTAGTATAATTATAGAAAGTTTTAGGCCAAAATGTAATTTTAGTGAACAGTATTACTGTAGTAAATTCAAAAATAACGGTAATATCACTGTTCATGAGTGGTTAACCGCTTGGGCGTTGGAATGTGCCTATAACGGCTAGTTTTCGGACTTTAACTATAAAAACTCAACTCCAACTTCATTTAAAGAACTAATACAAGGAAAAACAAGATCATATAACATATATTGAGCTTCAATTTTGCAAATCATCATTTATTGAATCATCATTGGGCTATAATTTGTTATCTACTCTTAAAGAGAGTTTCATTGTTGTGATTTTCATTTCTCATCAAATTGTGAGTGTACAAGTGTGAGAAACACTTGGGGTGAAGAGATTGGGGAGATACTCTCTTGTTGTAAAGGTTCATTGACACCTTGAAAATCAATTGTAAACATTTGAAGCCTTGGGAGGCTTGGATAGTGAAATCCTCAAGCCGGGTGTGCTTGGAGGCGTGGACGTAGGCGGGGATAGCCGAACCACGTAAAAATCCTTGTGTTTGTTTTCTCTTCCCTTACTCTTTTAATATTGTGCTTGATTGAATTTATTGTTTTTTATTTGATTAAGGCAATAGATTAAATTGTTGTGCGAATTATATTGCATAAATTTTAAAATCTCAATTCACCCCCCTCTTGGGTTGCATAACTTGCATTTCAATATATAGCTGGGCTAACATCTCGTCAGGCCTTTTATAACGGCCAGTGACGTGTCGTCTCTTGTCCTTTCGTATTTGAAATTTAAAACGACGGCTTATCTGTCCTCGATATACGGCGAGTGAGCTGGCATCCGTGTAACTTAAACGCTTCTATTTTCCCCTTTCGTTTCAAATCCCTAAATTAAAGCTGTTATTGCGTTTCGCTATCTGTCATTCCATCGTAAGCCAACTCCCTCTTCGGACTTTAATCACACTTTCCGAGTCAGAAACCTCTGTTTCCTGGGTCTTTCCTCCGTCACAGCAGCGCTACCAGTGCCAGTCTATTCCAGGTATCGCCTATAACTTCTTCTCTAGTTGTTGTTGATTGGGTTCTGTGTTGTCCCCTTTTTGTACCCATATACTTGGATTTGTTGTGCTTTCCTTTTTAAGATTTCGATATGTCAAACCGAAAGGGAAAACTAATTGTAGATGAGAGTGATGAAGAGGTAGAAGACTCATATCCCAACTTGTTTGGACCCAATGATCCCCTATGCTCTTCTCGTGATGTAGGTCCCTCCTATCATAGGGATACCCTAGAATACCATCATCCCATGACCACTTTGCCTTCCCTTGATTTAGAACCTGTGGGAAACCGTGGTGGACCAGCTTCGGGCTCTGGTGAAAATCACAGTTATGAGGGAGCTAGGGTCCCTGAGGAAGTGGGTGAAGGTGAGGGTATTAGTTCCGAGCTGAGCAGACCCTCTAAGAAGAGAAACATTGGTCATAGGATGGAGGCAGATGCATATCCCATTGACTATATTACCTGTGATACTACCCACACTGACCTTCTTAAGCTTAGAAACCTCTACAATATCCCTGAGGAGGTCCTCCTTGTAATCTCTGAGAAAGGTGACGTCCCTAGTCGGCCTCCAAAGGGGTATGTGACGATGCACCTGAAGAGTTTCAAGCTGGGAGCTCGGTTACCCCTTCAACCTTACTTTGCTCGGATATTGGGTGGTATGCATCTAGCTCCAGGTCAGCTCCACCCGAATGGGTGGAGGGTTCTTTCAGCTTAGTTTATGCTATGGGAAAGGTGCGGTCTCGATGAGCCTTCCTTTGCGGAAGTAAAGCACTTATACCAGCTGAGGAGCAGCCCACGATAAGCAGACTGTAACTACTTCATGTCAAGTTCTGCAAAGAGGAAGCCCATCACCAGCTTTCCTTCCTCGTGTAAAAATTAGAAGAACAAATTCTTCTTTGCTGGAGGAAATTGGTGTCCAGCAATCCATTCGCTTGGTGGTGATATTCACCTTCCAATGCGTTTTATCACTCTAGGTCGTTCTTTTTTCTGCATACTTCACTTCTCTAATCGTTACTTATTGGGTTCCTTAACCTTGTTTGTTTTTTCAGAGTCGTGGGGCCTGATCAAGAATCTTGACGACAAACCATTGCTCCAGGTGGAAACTGCTCTGGTGAATGCGTCTACCTGCCAAGATCTCTGTCGTCAACAAATTTAGTTGGGTCGCACTTAGTGGACGTAGCTGCTAGGATGGATAACAAGATTCTCAGCTCTATGTCAAGGAAACGTGCTCGGGGTTCAGGTGGCTCTAGTAATCCCCCCCCCCTCTGAAGAAAACCATTGTTGGTTCCTCCAAGGTATCTGCTCCTACTCTGCCCCCTCCTCCACCTCGAAAAAATGGCGGGGAGAAGGTTAATGACAAAAGTCCTGAAGTCAGTGCTCAATCTGGAGACCGATCATTTCCTCTTCCGCCTCGGGACTAGGGTGACTATCTGACCCCGTACCAAAGGGACTATGGCAAGTCGGTGGGACCCAAAATGGTCAAAGATATTGAGCAAATGAACCTTAGCGAGTTAGCTGAGTCCGTTCATAAGGTCTCCTTTAAGCTGGCTACTCTGGTTTCTTGCTACAAGAATAGGTCCACACGCCATGAAAGGAGGCTTCAAGCTGACAACCAGGACTTGAAGAAAAAGGTTGATTCTACCGACGAGATCATGGAGGAGAAAGTGGCTATTGCTGAGTCCAACTCCTCCAAGCTTGAGGGTGAGTTGGGTGACCTGAAGTCTGACCTCCAGGCTACTCAAAGTAAACGAGATACCTTGAGGACGGCCCTCGAGGAGCAAATCAAGTCCTTGGATGAGCAGGTAGCCGAGCTGAAAGGTAAATCTACTGAGGTGGATGATCGATTGGATGCAGAGTATAACTCTGGGCTTGCCTTTAGCTACAAGTGCATCATGTTTGTGCTTAAAGAAGAGTATCCATAGCTCAACATGAGCAAGCTGGTGGCAGGAGTGCAGAAATATATGGCCGAGTCAGACCATGGGGATAAAAAGCAGGTGGAGGCTCTTTTAGGTGGGGTGGAGAAGGAGGAAGTAGGGGATCGTGCTCTTGAAGCAGACTAGGGGTCGGTGCCTACTCCCCCAGAGGTTGCTGGTCCTCATCTTTCTGAGATTACTGATCCTTCTCCTACCGAGGTTACTGACCCTCATAATCCTTAGGCTTATTTTTTATGTAAATTCTAGACTTTCATTTGTTTACGAACACTTGGATATTTATAAATTTTTTATGTTGTCTATTTGCTTTCTTGCCATGGTTTTGCTTATGGACCATTTCTGCAAATTACTTTAGCAGATTTAATTGACTTTGCCTGCTGGTCATTTAGTCGACCGAGCAGGAACGGGTGTTTGTTTGCCTTAGCGAAATTTTTAGAACTCGCTTGCTGGTCCTTTAGGCGACCGAGCAGGAATAGGCACTTGCTTACCTTAGTAAAATTTATAGAACTCGCCTGCTGGTCCTTTAGGCGACCGAGCAGGAATAGACACTTGCTTGCCTTAGTAAAATTTATAGAATTCGCCTGCTGGTCCTTTAGGCGACCAAGCAGGAATAGGCACTTGCTTGCTTTAATAAAATTTATGTCCTTTCAGAATAGGCACTTGCTTGCTTTAATAAAATTTATGAATAGACACTTGCTTGCCTTAATAAAATTTATAGAATTGTCTGCTGGTCCTTTAGGCGACTAAGCAGGAATAGGCACTTGCTTGCCTTAATAAAATTTATAGAATTGCATGCTGGTCCTTTAGGCGACCGAGCAGGATTAGGCACTTGCTTGCCTTAACAAATTTATCTAGTAAGGGAATTTCTGCTGAATTCATCTTTATTGAACTTTGCATGGATTACAAAAGGCGAAATATATGCATGTGCCATAATTCATCATGTATTTAACAAAAATAACTTATCAAATAAAAACTTGGTAAAGCACTTTGCTTATTGGAAGTACTTCTTCAAGTGTTTAGCGTTCTACGACCTCTTCACGTCTCGTCCATCTGGGTATGCCAGCTTGTAAGCTCATGGTCCAATCGTTCGTATTATCCTGTACGGGCCCTCTCATTTCGAGCCAAGAGCGTCATGGTTAGGATCTCTTGTGCTTTGGTTCACCTTTCTAAGTACCTAATCTCCTGGTCGGAACTCCCTCATGCATACATTCTTGTTGTAGTAGCGCATGATTCTTTGCTGGCATTGGGCCACTTTCTGCGAAGCCCCTTCTCTTTTTTCTTTCAGCAGGTCCAGGTTCATGCAGATCTGCTCGTCGTTTTGTTCCTCGTTAAAATACTTTGTCTGATCAGCTCCCACCCCAATTTCTGCTGGGATTACTGCCTCATGACCGAAAGCTAGAGCAAACAGGGTTTCTCCCGTGGCCATTTTGTGGGTTGTCCGATAGGCCCATAACACTCCTAGTAGCTCGTCGACCCAAGCTCCCTTCTTCTCTCCCAGCCTGGTTTTCATGAGTTTCTTTATTACTTTGTTGGCTGCTTCTACCTGCTTGTTTGCTTGGGGGTGTGCCGGGGTACAAAACTTCAGATCCACACCCAAGTTTTGGCAAAATTCTCTGAAGTTGTGATTGTCGAACTGCCTCTCATTATCTGTAATGATAGCATAGGGGATCCCGTACTTGCAGATGATATTCTTCCAAATAAAATTTGTTGTCTTTCTCTCCGTGATTTGGTTGAGGACTCTCACTTCTACCCATTTAGTAAAATAATCAATAGCCACAATTGCATGAGTTGCGGCTCCTCGGCCTTTGGGTAATGGGCCAATCAAGTCAACTCCCCATTGGGCAAAAGGCCATGGGGATGACATAGCAGTTGGCAATTCTAGGGGCTGAGCAGGAATCTCCGAGAAGCTTTGGCAGACTTTACAGTTTTTTGCCATCCTCTTCGCATCCTGATGTATAGTTGGCCAAAAGTATCCTTGCCGAAGTGCCTTGAAAGCCAAAGTTCTCGCCCCCGAGTGGTTGCCACATATTCCTTCATGAATCTTCCTCAACACATAATCTGCTTCATCGTCATCCAAACATCTCAAAAGAGGTAAGGTGAATCCTCAGCGGTAGAGTACCCCATCGAGTAGCGTACACCTTGCTGCCCGACATTTCAACTTCTTTGCCTGCTTCCTGTCCTCTGGTTAAATACCATCCCAGATATATGAGAGAATCGAGTCCATCCAGGATTTTTCAATGCTCACCCGCAATACTTCCGGCTCCTCCTCTATACTTGGCGAGGTCCTTACTTCCAATGAAACCGACTTTGGTAATTTGAGATCCGCAATTGCGGCCATTCTGGCCAACATATCTGCTCGGTAGTTTTCATTCCAGGATATCTGCTTTATTTCTACTTCTTGGAAAAGCCCAACCATCTGCTTTGCCTTTTTCAAATAAAGCCCTATCTTCTCTTCCCTCGCTTGGAATTGGTCACTAAGTTGATTACAACCTAACTGGGAGTCTGCTCGGATTTCTATCTTCTCTGCTCGTAGTGCGTGTGCAAGCCCGAGCCCAGTGATGAAGGCTTCATATTCGGCTTGGTTATTCGTGAGCTGGAATTCGAATTTCTCCGCATAGGAGACTTTGGCCCCTTTTGGGCTCCGTATTACAACTCCTGCTCTGGACCATTGTTCACTACGTGACCCATCAACCATTACTAGCCACACCCCCTTTAGTTTCTCCTGTTCAATTGGTTGCTCCTCCTGAACTTCCTCCCCTGGTTCAATACGGTCAACCATAAAATCGACCAGGGCTTGGGCTTTGATTGCTCCTCGTGGTCTGTAGGATAGGTCGAATTCGCTCAACTCCACGGACCATTTTACTAACCGACCAGATGCATCTGGTTTTTTGGAGCATTTTTCGAAGAGGCTGGTCAGTCATCACAATTATCAGGTGGGCATGAAAATATGGTCTGAGCTTGCGTGCTGCCGTTATTAAAGCTAGTGCCCATTTCTCTATCAGTGGATATTTGATTTCTGCGTCTACCAGGGTCTTTCTAGTGTAGTACACGGGTGTTGCTTTCATTCCTCTTCTCTGACTAATACCGAGCTGGTAGCCTATTTAGAGACTGCCAAGTACAAATATAGCTGGTCACCTTCTCTCGAAGTCGATAATAACGGGGCGTGAGCTAGGTATTCCTTCAGCTGCCTGAATGCCTCCTCACATTCTGATGTCTACTCCATTTTCCTCCCTTTCTTTATGGTTTAGAAGAAATCGTGGCATTTATTTGTGGCCCGCGAGATGAACCGGTTCAATGCTGCCAATTTTCCTTTAAGACTCTGCACCTTCTTAACTGTTCGAGGGGACTTCATTGCTGTTACTGCCCGTATTTTTTTCGGGTTGGCCTCGATCCCTCGGTGGCTCACCAGGAATCCCAAAAATTTACCCGAGCTGACTGCAAATGCACATTTCTCCGGATTCAACTTCATTTGATACTTTTTCAGCAATTCAAATGTCTCTTCTAAGTGCTTCACATGATCCCTCGGTTCTTTAAACTTCGTGACCATATCGTCCACGTATACCTCCATAGTGTGACCAATCAATGGCTTGAAAATCTTATTCACCAACCTTTGATAGGTAGCCCCTGCATTTTTCAAGCCAAAGGGTATCACCCTATAGCAAAACAAATCCATGTTAGCTATAAAGGTAGTACTCTCCTCATCCTGCTCATCCATGAGTATCTGGTTGTATCCTGAAAAGGCATCCATAAAGCTATGCAGGCTGTGGCCCGCCGTTGAGTCAACCAGTTGGTCTATTTTAGGTAGGGAAAAGCTATCCTTTGGGCATGCCTTGCTAAGGTCTATGAAATCCACATACATTCTCAATTTTCCGTTGGCCTTCTTTACCAACACTACATTGGAGATCCATTTTGGGTATTTAGCCTCCTTTATGAATCCTACTCTCAACAGCTTCTCTACCTCTGCATTTATGGCCTCGTACCTTTCCTGGTTAAAGCACCTCCTTTTCTGCCTCACCGGCCTTGCCACTTTCCTGATTGCTAACTTGTGGCAAGCTATCCCGCAATCAATTCTTGGCATGTCTTCATGCGACCAGGCAAATATATTTGCATGGGACTGTAGGCAATTTACTAGCTCGCCTTTTATTGCCTCACCCAATCCTGACCCGATCTTTACCACTCTGCTCGGGTTACTCTTACTCACCAGAACCTCTTCCAATTTCTCAGCTAGCTCCTAGCGACCCTTTTTAGAATCTCCTCGGTTATCCAGAGTGGTAATTTGTACTGTTTCCTTAGCCACGGTAGCGTAACAACTCCTCACCATTCTCTGGTCACCTTTTACTATGCCCACGACTCCGTTTACTCTGTACTTCAATGCCAGATAGTGCGTGGATATGACACATTGGCTTATCCTCATGAAAGGTCGTCCCAGTATCATCTAGTAAGGACTTCTTTCTTCTACCACGACAAAGTCCAACATCACTGTTCTTTCAAACGGCTTCGACCCTACAATAATCGGGAGCTCGATAATCCCCATGGGGGTTAACCGTACTCTTCCAAACCCCTTCAAAGATGTATTCGTCCGCTCCAATTTTAAGTCCGAAATTCCCATATCATCTAGGGTCGACTTAAAGAGTATGTCAACCGAGCTGCCCGTGTCCACCAGTATTCGCCGTAATTCTTTACCAGCCACCATTGCCTTAATCACTAGTGCATCCTCATGAAGATATAAAACACCCTCTTCATCGTCATCTGTCCACATAATGGGAACTTGCCTCACTTTTGCCCTTTTGGTTGTTGGCAAATTGAAAAGCACCTCTTTGCTGGTCATGGAATATCTCCCGTAATTCTTCCATGCCCTGTTCGAATCCCCAGCCAATGTCAGCCCTCCTGCTATCACTCGGATGGTTGGCTGCTCACGCTCCATATTTCTCTCGTCTCCATTCCTCTGATTATATTGTGACTCGAGGATAGGGAACGTCCCATCTACATACTCATCCAGGTATCGGTTTCTCACCAAATCCTCCACCTGAGTCTTCAGGTCACGACAATGGCTGATAGTGTGGCCATGAGTATGGTGGAATTTACAGAATCTGTTTTTATCCCGTTTGTGAGCGGGTTTGGTTATAGGGGCAAGAGGGTACAGCAGGCTTCGTCTCTCGATCCTCTCATACAATTCCTCCATATAGACTTTCAATAGGGTGTATTGTTTATACGCCAAGCTCTGATCAATTAGTTGGACTGCTCGACTATCGTGGATATCGTCCCGGGCTAGTATTGTTGGTAGCTGACTTGGTCGACCAGCCCTGGAGTTAACTGCGTGCAGTGACCTATGAGCGTTGTGATAAGGGTGGGAAGCCAACTGCCGGAATTCTCATTGCCGCTCCGGGAATGGGGGGCACGGAGGCTAAGCTCGGCTGTATTGGAACTGTTGCGGTCTCTGAGCCATGGGATAAGGGCAAGACCGAGCTGATATTCCACCCATCACTGATGATTCCCCATCTCTTTTTCCCGACCCGCTCCCGCTCATGGTTCTCTTTTCCTTTCGCCTCAACTCCTCTAGCTGCTCACTCTTTATCTTTGCCGTTTTTTCTGCTTCAATTTATATGTCTCTCCTCGCCTGCTCATACCCCGTCGAATAATTCTGAACGATGGGATTTCTCAAGTTGTACTACAATCGGCATATCCTTACGCCCTCTTTTAATCCCCTCAACGCCTGCAGGTGATTGAAAGCTCCCAAATCAAGCACGGCCCAGTGGTATCTTTTCACAAAATCCCGAAGGGATTCATGTTCCTCCTATTTAATCCCCATCAATTTCATCATATCGTCCTCTAGGGCTACCGCTCCTCGGAACTGCTCGGCCAACTCTTTGCATATCTACTCGTATCCCCTTATACTTCCTCGTGATAACTTTTGGTACCATTCTCGGGCTCGTCCCTCTAGTTTCAATGGGAACACCCTGCACCTCTGAGCTAGTGTTAGCCCATATACACCCGTCATGTCATTGAAGCGCTCAATGTGCACCAGCGGGTCACTTCTCCCAAAGTACTTGATGTCGAGAAAGCGGAAATCCCTTGGGATTACGATACTCATGATCTCGGCTGATAGCGGAGATTCCTTATCCATCATTATCCTCCAACTCGGAGGTTTTCTCTTGCCCTGGATTTCATCCATCACATGCGCCAATCTGCGCACCTCACCCTCCAATTCTAAAGCACAGTCGGGTCGCGCGCAGCTATTTGATCTCGCTCCTGCTTGGCATTATGCAGCCGCTGTTTAAGCTCACCTTCATCAATATTCGCTCCTCGACCATCGATTTCTAGAACTCGTCCAAAGCGAGACTGGTCTCTCCCTTCATCCACACGCTCTCCTGGATCCGACCGGCACTTCTAGGGGGATGCACCCCATAGGGTTGATCTACCAGCGGAGGGATCTCCTTGATTCTACGCCTTCGTAGGCTAGGTTCCGCTACAGTTTCGTCTCTCACCACGGTGGTCTCGCCCTCTCTTCTCCGCTCATCTCTCAGCTCATGTAATATAGCTGTGAGAGTCTCTATTTGCTTCTCCATCATTTCCATTCGATCTTGCATCATCCTCTCTTTAGCTTCATTTGCAATCTCTCGGAGAGTGATCGTTTCACCAGTTTCATTGTCGCCCCTAAGGCATCCTTCCTTGTCATATCCATAACCAATCGTTCGCGACTTCTCCAATGACTACTAATTTGGTGGTAGCTTTTTATCGAACTCCTCACAGACGACGCCAAAATGTTGATGCTGAGATCTGCTCGCTCTTTGCCCGACCAGATAGTTCCACCAACGCTTGTATGTTCAATGGAAAGGATACTGCCCTTTTGTCTCCTTCAGCAATTGCGAAAGCTCCAGGGGTTGGAATCACCCTTTTTCCTTTTCCCAAGCCTACGTTTACAAAAATGGATCAGAGACGCCAGTAATTTTACCGGCGTAAACCCTTCGATGCTTAAGTTAGCACAAGGTGTTTACGGAAAAACTATATGATTTAAATTGTTTGGTCATTCATAATGCTCTCGAATACTTGTATAAAATGTAATCAGTTTCAATTTGGCAGAGTTTTCCCTTTACTCTCAATTTTTTTGTCCCCTTTGTCATCGGTTTCCCGACTTCTTATAGCCGTTGTCCCACGTTCCTGTGTACTCTTCATCCCCCCTTTGTCGAGTAATGGCAGCCCCTCATGGGTCTCCAACCACTGGATTGTGGGTAAACGTAGGATGCCATGTCTCTCTCAACGATTTGGGGCATAACGAAACTGTCGTGATCTCGTGAGATCGTGTGCCCTTTCTTTGGGTGATGGGTATCTGGTCGGTATATGTCTTTGGTCGGTATGTTCCTCTGGTCGGTGCTCATCTCTAGTTGGCATATGTTTATATAAAGCATTTTACCAGGGCTCTTCTCGTGTCATTTAGCTGAGGCGATTCGTCTCGGGGTGGGAAATGAAGGCATGGCTAAGCTGGTGTTTTTTATTACTTAACAACATCTATCTAGGTGCAAATTTGGTATCTTGGTGCTCTAAACGTCAAAACACAGTGGCTCGTTCGAGTACGGAAGCAGAGTACCGTGCCTTAGCATCCACTACTGTAGAGATGACTTGGATTACATATTTGCTTCAGGATATTGGGCTTCCTATGACTTGAACTCCTTTGCTGCTTGGTGACAACATGAGTTCACTTCATCTAACCAAAAATCCGTTGTTTCATGCTCGTACCAAACACATTGAGATAGACTATCACTTTGTTCGTGAAAAGGTAGCTCAAGGCTCATTAGACATCAGGCATGTTCCCTCTCATCAACAAATAGCAAATGTTTTTACGAAGCCTCTTAGCAAACAACCATTCCTTACACTTCGACACAAGCTAGGAGTTCACTGCGTTGACTTTCCTAGCTTGAGGGGGGCTGACAAGAATGAAGCCAATATGGTAATTGTAGATTTGACGAAAAGTATTTCAACAGTGTTATCTCAACAGCACCATCAACGGAAATCAAATACAGATTTCCAATCAATCAAGGATTCCTAGCTTGATTATATATAACCACCTTCAATCACGCTCCAAGACTTACGTAAATACCATAGCTAGACTAAACTCTTGTGTATAAATATCATTTGTGCTCTTTTGCAAATCACTCAATAAAGATATATACCTCTCAACTTATCAAAAAGTGTTTTACCTACAGTAAGTCATGTTACTCATCTAAAATATTATCTAAGGTCTATCCAAATATTTTGAGGTAATTGTCCTAAAGGACTTGATTGAGACTGATCACTGAATTCAAATCACCAAAAAAATAGGGGGCTACGAAAATAATTTTGGCTTTTACCAATCCTTACATTTTAAAAGATATGAAATAACAGACTAGCAATCTCTAACATCGTCATCCATGTATTCGTGATTTTCAGCAGATAGACTCTTAACTTAAGTATTTTATACATAATTTTTCACTTATTGATAAATTATATGTTGATAGCTTCTGAACTCTAGTAATTGTTGTTGGTTTGTCAATCCAATTAAAGCGCATACATGACCCTCCCCCAATCTTTTCCCATCACTCCAACAAAAATTCATGTCATTATTGTTGATGTTGTTGTTTATTTTTACTATTACCATATAATGGTATTAAGAAAATTAATTTATATAATTAACTAAAAAATACCACACATATCTCATTTTGGACAATTATATCCAGATGAATACACTTGGATCACTCGTCAGAGCACATAGTTGTCCGAATAGAGATATATATGATCATTAATGAAAATTAAGGGGATTTTTATGACGGTTTTGTCTCATTACATTGTGTGTTGTTATTTTTCCTATAATATTCACAATACATAGGGAATAAGAATTGTAATGATAACTAATAATATTACTCAACCCTAAGAGATGATGTTTGGTTGTAAGAAATGAGAGAAAATTAAAATAAAAGAGAGGAGAGGAGATGATAGCAGAGTGAAATTCAAATCTAATGTTTGGTTTGCTGAAGAATTTTATAAGAAAGTTGAAAAGGAAATTACTTAATTTTCATTCAGACAATTTCACCCTTTATAGTTGTGCCTTCACTATTCATTATGAAGAAAAATAACTATTCATTATAAAGAAAAATTAGAAAAATGAAGCTTTAATGCTTTAATGTAATTTGATATCTTAAAATACAGCTAATTAATTAATTCTTGTAAATATACTTAAATTTATCGAAATTGACAAGTGAATGTGCAACTCGACGTATCATTTGGATGATGCATCATCTATTATTCTTTCAATAACCGATGGGAATTCATCTACCAACATAAAGACGACACGTTGAAATTTTTAATTTTCGTAATTGACAACCGTAAATAGTGTGTGTCGGCGCATTTATAACATGACGACCGTCTCAATTCTGGATCCGACAATGCGTTGGCGCATGGACAGGATCACAAGTCGTTTATCATTTTATCATTAAACGACGTGATGGTCGTTCATTTAAGACGTATATGACCTGGCGCCATTTTGCCTTGCCGACCGACAACAAACGGAATTGAAGCCGTAATTACGAGATTCTTATCAATATCTAACCTAAATAGGTTTTGTATGCAACGGTTTATGAATGCAAACTTATCAAATATGGAATATAAAAAATTTATATTCCAAGTAATGGAGCTAATTATGCAAGATTGTCTCATAGGATTTGATGATAAATAATTATTACATATTAGTGTCACGTCATGAGATATTTATTGGGTATTTCAACTTTATTCGTGTATCACTATTCTCTTTTACAATTAGATTGTGGGAGAAAATATCACAATTTGATAGATAATTAGAGAATATATTATCATTCATATGATAAGTATACGATATTAAATTAATTAATAACACATAAATTAGATCGGTTAAGATAGTAAGATTATATCTTTGTAATTAATCATTTCAGTAAGGGATTTAGTTCCGTGAGTCGGTCACGGAATTTGTTTAATTTTATAACATGGGAGGTGGATGATAAAGAGCCCAGGGTTATTGATAAGCATGTTTTATGGTTGATAAGCAATCTGCAGGCAGTTATTTTGAAAAAAAAAAAGTTAAAGAATTATGTCCATTCAATCAATATGCAATACTATTAAATCCCTCTCAAATGTACAGTCAACAGGACATATTAAAATTTAATACAAATGTATAGAATTACGGAGATCTGTGGTAGAGTTTGGACCTTAGAAGAATGGACTTGTTGTGTAGATTAGGATTAATTTTGGGTCTCTTTAGGGGGCTCGTTGAGCTATACTTTTTACACCCATCTAAAATCATTATAAGCCCCCCGTTTGTAATCTTATGGAAGAAATTGTATAAAAGCACATATATGAACTTAGTTAAATAAAAATATTTTTATAATTACAAGTCATTAACCCCCCAATCTTTAAATGATATACATATTTTTTTTTAAATCAAAATATTTTGAGGTAATAAAGTAATTAAGATTCTTATTATAAAAAAAATAACGTTTAATATTCAATTATTATAATAAAAAGGAAAAAAAAAATCCAATTGTGGATAGCACTTAGGTTCCTTAGCTTTAGTAAATCCATGAATAAGAAACACAATTTACATGCTTTTTAACATGATTCCTATCATTAAACATTATCAATTGTAACATGCATGGGACTCTCATATCATATAAATCACTACCTAGTGATGATGACATGATAAAATAAATAATAACTTGACATATGATGATTTTTACTGAAGTCGTATTATATTCTTTTGGTAGATACAATTAATTATATGTACTTACTAATGCCATATTAAATTAACTCTACATTTCCATCCAAAATGGAGATCCCAAAAAAAAAAAAAATCAAAACTTCGTAGAAAAGTACTAAAACAACAAACTGATAAAACAAATTATGTCAACAAATTGCAATGATCAGTGATCATTGAAGCCTTCAAAATTAATTGATCAAAGCTCAGTAACCAGCAGGCTTGTAGGCAATGAAACTAATGCGCTGCACTAGTCGAATCCAATAATCCTGATAAAGGAATTGGGTTAAGCTTTGATGGCCCCATCGAGCTCATTCATCCAATGCGGAGAAGGTATTCAACTTCCCTAGCCAATTGTTCTCTATTAAGTGGTCGGAGATAAGAGAGTGTCTCGAATTTTTTCTTACACATGGGAGGCCGCACTTGCATGCACTGGACCCCGCTGCCTTTTGCCAGGGACAGAGCTGAAATCGGCGTTGCTCTGGCGGGTGACGGGGAAGGCTGCGGTGAACTTGAGGCCGGTGAACGGTGCCACCACTCTGCTTGCCTGAGCTCTGCGGTGGTGGGCGTGGTGGTGGTAACACTTGCTGTTCAAATCATCTGGGATTTTCTTGTTTCTAGCTAGTACAAAATGTTCTTGTGAATGCTCTTGCTCCACTCCCTTGTAATTTATATATCTTGTTGGTTTCGGTGGAGTTACATCCTATGGTCGGATTTTGATGTAGAGGAGGAGCCACGCGGCAGAAGATGATTTTGTGTGTAATAACCACAAAATTGAAATAATTCACACCCATGAAGCATTTAGTTTTGAATTCTTGGAGGGGATATGAACTATTGAATACTTCATCACTTTAAAAAAAAATTATATATATAATTTTATCAAAGATATTTTGTGTAACGAATGGATGAATAGTAGAATTCTCATTTTTGTTTTTAAAAAATTGTGGATTCTTATTTGCAAGGAACAGAACAATGGAAGCATGAGGAACCATAACATGTTGCATGTCGTGGGATGACATAGGATTAGGATCCCCACTTTTAAGGACGGGTCATACCACTACCAATTGCATTTCACATTTCTAGCTTCAAACCCTATTTGCCAAACCTTGTATAGGTCATGTGTTTATGTAGGTCGTGTAGGTCGTGTAGGTAATATAGTCGTGTAGGTTGTATAGGTCACGTAAGTAACGTAGTCGTGTAGCTTGTGTAGGTCATGTAAGTAATGTAGTTGTGTAGGTCGTGTAAGTCATGTAGATCATGTAGTTACTTTATATGTGAAATTTGATATTATTGTTTTTATTATATCAACATATATGATTTTGGTACATGTGTCTATTCTCTTAATTGGTGAATGAATTGAATAAAATAACGAGTATAATTTCAAAGGTTCTAAGGCTAAAGGGATAATGATATTACGATTAATAACATATGCCGAATTGGTGGAGAAGATAGTTTAAGTTATTGATATAGATACTTCAGAAATTTGAAATCACAATGAAGTTCAAGCTTAAGACATTTAATCCTATACCACCAGTTACAATTCAAACCAATGATAATGTGGATTTTTTTTAGAGAAAGTAGCTAGTGGAATGGAGTTTAGAAACCCGCTCTGCATTACTTTTGAACGTAGATCAATTTCTATTGTCTAGCAAAATTATATTAAAGGAAACATTTGCAATCATTAAAAAATTAATTGATCATTTACGAATAAATTAACAAATTAATAAATTGATTATTAATGGGTTAGTGTATGGTGTTGGAACTTGGATTTAACAAAAATTATATAAATATATGGTATTTTAGTTTGGTAAGTATGACCTATAGTAATAGAACCTAATAAGAACCTCGGTTGTACTCATGGTTAATTAAAAATATTTATATACACTAACTCATTAATTAGACATGATTTATCATTACTTATAATTTTCCAACCACCCCAATTGTAAATGAAATGAAATCTAAAATTGCAACAAGTCCACTAAATTTGCATGTCCAACATTTTGAGAAATTATTAGAGTAATTAGTATAAACAAACAAAGTTCTCTTGAGATTTTTTAATATTTGGATATGATACACTAATGACCATAGCAGTTAAAAAAATTATATCCATTTTATTCTTTTTTATTTTAAAAGTGCATTCTTCCTCTACCCAAGCATATATGTATACATATGAGGACTGCTTGCATATGATAATTCCATGAAATGAAATAGGAGAAAAGCATATCAATGAGAGGAAAAAAGCATACCAATGAGAGGAAATTGACTAGAATAATACATGAAGGTTGTGTAATACATGAAGGTTGTGCATTCGTGTAATCCATGAAGGTCGTGAAATTGTATATGTGAAGGTTGAGTAATCGCGCAATACATGCAGGTCGTGTAATACACAACTGAAGTTCGTGAAGATGCTGTAATACATGATTGACAGTTGTGTAATATTACAAAAAAAGTCATGCCATATACAAATCAGGTGTTACATGACCAAATTATAATCGGTACAATCCATCGATTTTTCACAATTTACATGCAATAGAACAACTAGAAATTTATTTTTGAATATGTTATAAGAGACCCACAACTAATTAATCTATTTTTCAACATAAAACCCTAAATTTTTTTTTCCTTAAATATCAATAAGAAAGTTAATTATAAAGAATTACTTACCTCCAATAGTTAGATTCTGACAATTTTACAGTAAAGGATCAGCTCTCACCGGCAATTATGCAGTGACGGACTAGGCTTCTCTTTCTCAATTGTTGCAGCTTCTCCTTCCCAGGCTTGATTTGCTTGTATTGATGTTCGATTTAGCATATATGGAGTATGAGTGTTTGTTTGAACAAAGTAGTTACGTTTGAGTTGAAGTGTTTTAAAATGAGGATAGTTTAGTAATTTCATATCATTTTTTAAAAGGTATTGATGAAAATTTTGCCAGTTTTTTAAGGTATTTTGATAATTTTCAAAGTATCATGGTGTATATGCTGCAATTTCTTCTAATCTAAATGGATGCTTGAAAAAAAAATGAAATAAAATAAAAAAGGAGCAAAGCTCACATTTCCAAATTCTCCAACCACTTTGTTCGCTTCATGATGAAGATTATATTATGTAGAGCCATCAGCTTCTGTTCACACAGCTTATGTTCACACAGATTATATTATGAAGAAGAATCTATTGTCTTTAGGACAATTAAATAGTCATGAATGCAAAACTTATGTGGAGAATGAGATTATAAATATTGTTAAAGGCGCGTTTGTATTGATAAAGGCAAAAAAGATCGATGTTAATCTATTCGTGCTTAAAGGGGAAACACTATAGGAAGTCAATGCGTGTGTTGCGTCAAATGGAAAAGAATTGGTGATGATGTGGCATCTTAAATTTGGCCACATATCAGAATAAGTATTGAAGATTCTCTTTGAGCGAAAGTTGCTTCCATGGTTTAAATCAATAAACTTACCATTTTACGAGCACTATGTTACAAGTAAGTAGCATAAATTGAAATTCAGTAGATCTATTGCCAAAAATAAATGTATTCTAAACTTAGTTCATTCTGATATTTGGGAATCACCAGACAAGTTTATGGAAGGTACAAAATACTTTGTGACTTTTATTGATGCTTATTCCAAGATATGTTGGGTGTATCCAATTAAGAAAAGTCAGGTGATTATTCCAAGATATACAAATGGCGAGTTTCTTACATATTGTAGGTAAGAAGGTACCCAGAGACAGTTTACGGTGGCATACACTGCTCAATAAAATGGAATGGCAGAGCAGATGAATAGAACTCTTACAAAAAAGATAAGAGTTATGTTGAGAATTGTTGGTTTATCCAACTCATTCTGGGCAGAAACAACCAAAAGTGTATGTTATGTAGTAAATCGATTACCATCCATAGTAATTGGGTTGAAGACTCCAATGGAGATGTGGACTGGAAAGCCAGTTGATTACTCTCACCTTCATACATTTGGATGTTCTGTATATGTGATGTACAATGCCTAAGAAAGAAAAAGCTGGATTCAAAATCTAAAAGACATATTTTCTTGGGATATGCTGATAGAGTAAAGGGATATCGTTTATAGGACCCCACTGCCCACAAGATTATCATCAACAGAGGTGTTATCTTAGTTAGATTCAAAATCTAAAAGATGTATCTTTTTGGGATATGCAAATGGAGTAAAGGGGTATTGTCTATAGGACGACACTGCCCACAAGATTGTCATCAACAGAGATGTTATCTTTGTAGAAAATAAACTGCAAAGGACAAATAGGGATGATAGCACTGTAAAATAAAAGTCAGAGATTGTGCCGGTATATATTGAAAATAATCTGGAAAAGGAATATTCAAATTCTTCTAAAATAACGCCAGAGCATGAGGAACACGAACCAGTCGAGTATGAGGCTCCAGAAGTTCGTCGGTCAACCCGTAAGAGACGACCTTTAGTGTGGCACTCAGATTATGTCACAGAGATCAATGTTACATATTGTCTTCTAACAGAGGATGAAGAGTTATCAAATTTCCATAAAGCTTTAAATAGCTCAGATGTTGCTTTGTGGATGACAACAATGCAAGAAAAAATTAAAGCACTACACAAGAATAAGACATGGGAACTTGTACCACTACCACATGAAAGAAAAGTCATTAGCAACAAATGGGTCTATAAGATCAAATGTGATGGCAATGATTAAGTGAAGTGATATCATGTAAGATTTGTGGTGAAAGGATATTCTCAGAAAGAATGCATTGATTTCAATGAGATATTTTCTCCGGTAATTGGACTTACAACAGTTAAAGTAGTCTTAGTGACGTGTGCTATATTTGACCATCATCTAGAGCAGTTAAATGTGAAAACTATATTTATTCATGGAGAACATAAAAAGGAGATTTATATATTTCAACTAGAAGGTTTTGCTGAAACAAGCAAAGAGAACTTGATTTACAGGTTGAACAAATCTTTATACGGTCTCAAGCAGGCATTGAGATGTTAGTATTAGAGATTTGATTTCTTCATCATGAGCGTTGGATACAACATATTCAGTTCTGACCATTGTACAAACTACAAGAGGTTTGAGGATAATGACTTTATCATTTTACTGTTTTATATGGATGACATGTTGGTAGCAGGCTCTAACAAAGATCGAGTCCAATAATTAAAGGTATAGTTGGCTAAGGAATTTAAAATGAAGAACTTCAAACCAGCAAATAAGATTCTAGGGATGCAAATTTATCGAGACATAGATAATAGGAAGATTTGGCTTTCTCAGAAGAATTACTTGAAAAAAATCTTGCGGCGTTTCAACATGCAAGATTGTAAGTCAATTTCTACCTCACTTCCTGTAATTTCAAGTGAAGTAAAGAGGAAAGAAATGCCTCGAGTGACGTATGCATCAGCAGTAAAAAATTTAATGTTTGTTATAATTTGTACGAGACTAGACATTGTACAAGCAGTGGGAGTGGTCAGTCGATACAATGGTGAATCATGGTGGAGAGCATTGGAAAACTGTGAAGAGGATTCTGAGATATATCAGAGGAATCTCATATGTTGCATTATGTTACGGAAGATTTGAGTTTACTATTGGGGGCTATGTGGATTCAGATATTGTAAGAAACCTTAATAAAAGGAAATCTACTATTGGTTATGTGTTTACACTTGAGGGAGGAGCTGTAAACTGGGTTTCGAAACTACAAATTGTTGTGGTCCTATCTACAATAGAAGTAGAACACATGGCAGCTACACAAGCTTGCAAAGAAACTATTTAGGTACAAAGGTTATTAGAAGAGCTTAGGTACAAACAAAAGAAAATTGTTGTGTTTTGTGACAATCAGAGGGCTTTGCACATTGCAAGGAATCTATCCTTTCATTCTAAGACAAAGCACATAGGGGTACAGTACCACTTCGTTCGAGAAGTAATGGAAAACGAAAGTGTAGATTTGCAAAAGATATATACCAAGGAGAACCTAATAACTGTTTTGACCAAGCCAATCAATACTGACAAGTTTGTATGGAGTAGATCCTCTTGTAACCTAGCAGAGAAGTAAAGCAACGTGACAATGGCGAAACAAAAAGGATGATATGAAGATTGATTGGCTCTCAATCAGATCTACAAGTGGGAGAATGTCAAGATTGGTGTCTCTCTTCTAGACATTTCAAACTTTGAATATCAAGTTCAAACTTCTATATATTCAAAGTTTGAATATCAAACTTTGAATTTTGAATAATAATAAATAATTGAAAAAAGAGATGAATAGTACCCAAAATTTTGGCTATAAATTAAGGGGTTCACCTTTTCATTTTATCATAAAAAAAAAAAATCTCTTCGATTCTTAGAGAGAAGTAGAGAATTGTGTGAAAGTTTAAGAGTTTTTATTATTCTTGTGTTTTTTAATAATTTGAGAGATTGGGTGCATTGAGGTTCTAAATAGTGAGCCAAAAATATTACAATACTTGTAATCCTTATTTCACTAGTAAAAAATTTTCTTTCTATTTTCACTCGTGGACGTAGGTTAAAAGCTTAACGACATAAATTTTTGTGTGTTTTTTCTTCATTTTCTTTTAATTTCATGTTAGTTGTGACTCTGCTTCACCCATTAATTTTCTAACATATACATGTTTAAAAAGCTAAACATCGGTCAAATTTTGTCCAATATTTTTCCAAAATACCTTAGTAATGTTATTAAATGTTAGCTTAATTAACTTCATCCAACTTGTAGCAAGACCGCTCAATATTTGGATTTCTCCAACCGTATCTCTCTTCAAGTTAGAGTAGCTCATCAATTTTTTTTTTCACTTATATTCACTGCATGGTGGGGGGGAAGGCTGCGATGGACTTTAGGCTAGTGAGCTGGTGGTGGTGGAGTCACTAAGGGGCAAGGCTTAGTCCAAAAAATTCAAAATGACACCTTTTACCAAGTTATCTGCCCTCAGAGGTGCTTAACCAAGTGATTTTCAAACAACTTTATTTGACTGACCATCCAAGTTCAAGTCCTAAAGAGGTAGAGAATTAAAAAATTAATTTGGACTTCCCTCACTCCCCTACCTTTTAAAAGAAAACAATACTAATCGAAATTACAAACTTAAATGCATCAAATTCAAGTTCAAATTTACTTTAAATGCCAACTTAATATTAAAATCCATTGAAATTATATCTATTACAAATCAAAATTATCTAAAACCTTATAAATTTTTACTCCCCATTAATTTGATTTTCTTGCTACGCCACCTTGTGCGACCATGCTTGTTTGAGCTACTGCGGTGGTTGCGGTAACATTCAAACATGGTGCGTTGAAATCATTTGGGATGCCATTTTTGCTCTTCTTTCTAGTTAGTACAAAATATTCTGGTGAATTAATTTTCTTGCCCTACTCCCTTTTTATTTATATGTACTTGTTGCCTTTGTCGAAGTCACATCCTACGGTTGGACTTTGATCGAAAGGAGATGCCATGTGGCAGATGATGTTCATCACGTTATCTAATGGGAAAGGAAAAGCGAATGTGCATGACCTTCTCCTACGGTTGGACTTTGCCTGCAAATGGACCTCCAAATGTTGTAATTATCATGCGAAGGCCCCAATGACTAGTACTGCAACGGTGACTCGGATCATTGACTCCTTTAATTATTTTCTTTTATTGATGGTGTAGGCTGATCTCTTCGCCCCATATTTCACAACAAGAAGAATGCACTTCAATTTGCTTTATAAGATTTTGTATACAGTGCAGTTTAGGCGCCTGTATCTAGGGATGGTAATAGGCACCGCCCGCAGTGAGTTTATCATTATCAAACTTAAACCTGCACAAAATTAAAATTACCAAACCCAATCATAACCCGCAGTGTGTTTTTATTTTTTTAAGAAAGCCCACCCGCTGCGGGTTTTGATAATTACAAAACCCGCAATGGTATTCGGTAGATTTTTTACGGGTTTGTACGTTTAAAATCATAAATATTCAATATATAAATTTACAATAATAAGCTCAAATTCTACATAACATACTCAATCTTAAATTTGACCAATATAAATGAAAAATTAAAATTTCAACATCAATCCAACACAAATTCTCAAATTTAAGTATAAAATATACAAATCCATTAAAAAAACCACAAACTAGTATTTAAAAATAACAATTACATTTCATATTATCATTCAACACATGCTGCAAGAGAAGATCTTTATTTTATTCACCGTCATTAGCACTTATCAAACATGATGCCTACAATAATGATTAAGATTAATATTTTTCAAAAAATAATATTTTTCAAATATTAATCCCAAAAAAATTATAATAATGAAATAATTCATGCATTGAGTTAAAGAAAAATAGTCCATACAAAAACACTTTGGTTATTTGGCACTTTGCATAATTGCATCATTTTCTTTATTTATTTTTTAAATTTAAATTTTTTTAATTAAAAATATTTTTTTAAAAATATTGCAAGTCTAGCGGATATCCATGCATGTATCCGCCGAATATTGGGCTAATGTCAAACTCACTCACATCCAAGTACGGATTTCAATTTGTAATACCAAACCCGCTCACAACCCGCAAAATTATCCGCAGCGGGCGGATTTGGGCGAATTTGCGGGCACAATTGTCATCCATAGCTAGAGGCGGATTCATTATAGGACCACTGGGGCCTCAAGCCCCCACTAAAAAAAAAAAAGGCCTCAAGCCCCACTAAAAAAAAAAAATTCTCTCTTTCATAAAGTAAAATTAACATATTTCTAAATAGTCTTATCAAATTATTAAATAGCTCCATCCTTTAAAATTTAAACTATTATTTTATTAATTATAAAAGTTATACTTTGACTTAAAAATCAAAGCCCACAGTCCAAAATATATATAGTTCCTAATTATTGAATTGTGGGTGCCACATTTTAATTAGAGATTGCATTAAATCAAAAAAAATTATATCCAAGTTTTCAGTTTTATGTTTTAATATCATTTAATTTAGCCCCCGATAAATTATTTTTCTACATCTGCCACTGTCCCTACCTGTATTGTTCTTTTATGATTATGATATCTTAAATATTAGCCGTGAGATTTTGTAATGTAACATTAAAGGTCGTGTTTCCAATTAAAAATTAAAAAATGATGTAAAAATTTCAAGAATTTATGTATTCTAAGTCATTGTAATAATTATTTTTTATGAAAACATAAATTTTTAATGAATTACTTAAAATTTAATTAAAAAAATATAATGCAGGATAAAATGTTGTATAACAAGAATATAAATATACAATACAATATCAATGCAATACAATACATTCGAATACAATATAATCCACATAAAATAACATAATGCATTGCAATATAATAATGTACCATACACATATGCTTGATAATTTGATATGCATTGTCATTGAGTAATCCTTTAAGTATGTATTTGACACATTGTATTGCGTTATAGTATATTGTATTAGTTAATGTAGGATACATTGTATTATTATAATAATATTTTGTATTAATATATATATAATTAATATCATATATATTATTAATGTTTTAATGTTTTATGTTGTTAATTATATTTAATTTATTGGCTAAATTTATTAAAAATAATAAAATAATTCACCAATGGTTGCCACAACTACTGTCGACCAACATGAACCGTCGCCGGTATAAGAATAAGGCTTTATTTGACATTATTTTTGGTACCTTTAAAATCCTTATTGGTAGATCTTCCCAACGGTATATTTACTGTCAAAAGTTTGAATTTTAAAACTCTTACCATAGATTCACGACGAACAACGGATGGTCCATTTCCGATAAAAGATGTACGTTGCAACGCTCTATTGATAAGGATTTCAATCCGAGGGCTGGAGGCGCGCGGTAATGGCGGTCGGTGGCGACAATGGTGATTTGGAGTAGCTGCTGGACTGCTGTTGAGCATTAATTTTCAAGATAATAATTTGTCTATACAAATAACAACACTAATTTAATAAAACTTAATGAAATAATAAATTAAAAGTTAGTGCATTGCTGTTGAAACCCGAGGGGAAGACGTGACTATATAACGCGGTAAAAATTGCATTAATTTGAATTTTAATGCAGTGTAATTTCTTCTACTTTTTTAGCCAAATTTGTGATAGTATTTCTTTAATGAGAACAGTGTTTTTAATGGTACCTACGCTGTATTCGAAAGACGCGCTAAATGCAAAAACGTGATACGTACATACAGTACGGCCATAATTTCCAACACAAAAGTGAAGCCATCTGTGCGGTCGGATTTACACTTTCGTTTATTCTTTTAGCTGTCATCCATTATTTGTTGACTTCAGCTGAAGAAACAAGTATGATGTAATTTACATCTGATCATCAAAATCTGAACTGTTATGGCTTCTTCTTCTTCTTCTTCCTCTCATCCACATGGTAGTTTGACTAATCCTGAAGTCAAGTATGATGTGTTTCTAAGTTTCAGAGGAGAGGACACCCGCGACAACTTTACTAGCCATCTTTATTCAGCTTTGTCTCGGGAAAGCATAGAAACTTTCATTGATGACGATCTTATCAGGGGAGATGAAATTTCGCAGTCTCTTTTGGATGCAATTGAGGCATCAAGCATTTCAATTATCGTTTTTTCGGAAAGATATGCTTCTTCCAGATGGTGCCTCGATGAACTCCTAAAGATCCTCGAATGTAAGAAAGAGTATGCACAGATTGTGATACCAGCTTTCTATCGGGTTGATCCATCACACGTGAGAAAGCAAACCGGTAATTTTGGGGATTCATTTTTGAAGCTTGGAGAACGATTCCCGGACAAGATGCAAAGTTGGAGGAATGCTTTGACGGAAGCAGCCGATCTCTCTGGCTTTGATTCTCGTGTCTATAGGTCTACAATAATTCTCTCTTAAATTTGCACGCATATCTAGTTTTCAATTTTTTTTTTTTAAGAAAATGATCTCAACTCTCTTGTTATTTATTAAATTTAATCGTTAATGAATGATTAATTTAATAAAAGAACTTTGTATTCTGATCATTTTCCCATACATTAAATTAGCTAAAAATGCACGCTCTGATCTCCCTCTCCTTTTCATACATGTGAATTTCTAAATATTGTTACTTTTTTGCTAGGACTGAATCTGCACTTATAGAGGAAATTGTCAATGCAATTTTGAAGAGGGTGGATGACACATTTCACAGTGAAAACGAAGACCTGGTCGGAGTTAGATTACCCATGAAAGAAATTGAATCATTGTTACGCACTGGGTCAACGAATGTTTACAAACTTGGCATTTGGGGCATCGGCGGTATAGGCAAAACAACCATTGCGGGTGCCATTTTTAGCAAAATCTCTAGACATTTTGCAGGTTCTTTCTTTGCTCGTAATGTTAGAGAGGCAGAAGAAACCGGCAGATTAGGTGACTTGCGACAACAACTTCTTTCTACATTGTTGAATGATGGAAATGTGATGAACTTTCCGAATATCGACCTCAATTTTAAGAGCAAGAAGCTTACTCGCAAGAAGGTTCTAATTGTTTTTGATGATGTGAATCATCCAAGACAAATAAAGATTTTAGTTGGATGTCTCGATTTGTTTGCTTCCGGGAGTCGAATAATAATAACAACGAGAGATAGACAAGTGCTTGCAAATTGTGGAGTTGATGAAGTATATCAGATGAAGGAATTGGTACATGATGACGCCCTTAGGCTCTTCAGTCGACACGCCTTTGGAGGAGATCATCCCCATGAAAGTCATACAGAGCTGGCATGCAAGATAATAAAATATGCTCGCGGAGTTCCATTAGCACTTGAAGTTTTGGGTCGCTATCTTTATGGAAAGAGAAGAGAGGTGTGGGAAAATGCAATAAGTAAATGGGAAACAGCTCCCCCCAAAGGAATTCAGGACGCCTTAAAAATAAGTTATGATGGTTTGGATGACAAAGAGCAAAATGTTTTTTTGGATATTGCGTGTTTCTTTATCGATGAGGACAGAGACACTGTGACAAAATTCCTTGATGATTGTGAATTCTTTGCTACATCGGGAATAGAAGTTCTTGTTGATAAGCATCTTATCACTATATCAGTCCGCAATAAAATAAAAATGCATGATTTATTGCGAGCTATGGGCAGAGAAATTGTCCGACAAGAATCTACCAATGATCCTGGAAAACGCAGTCGGCTGTGGCATCACAAAGAGGTTTATAAAATTTTATCAGAAAACAGGGTGCGCAACAATAATTTTTCATTTCTATTTTTTTTATATGTTTGATTGAGATTAATATTCTTATTGAACTTTACTTTTAATTTGAATAACAACAATTGGTGCAAAAAAATTCTAACCCCTGTACTTTATATTAATGCTTTAAAGTCCGCTTATCCTTGTTCATTAATTCTTTTTTACCATGTTGATCACAAATCCAACTTAAGTTTTTCACATTATTCATCACATTTGTTCTCTCCTAAACACTTCAATTTCCTCATTTTTAATAGCCTTTTCATCGGTAATTTTCTTTGCACTCTTAACACGACATTTCTTTCATCATTAATTCATTACGTAATGCTCTCTTGACTTTTCAGATTCTTTAATTACAATTAAAATTCTTAAAAAAAAAGTTCATTTGGGGTTATAAATACGTCTCACCCTGTAAATAGTAATATTTTTCTGGGAATATTGAAATTAATATTAGATTTTACATGTTAAACCTTTTCTTGAATTTTTCTATTTTATATTTGCCAAAATAATTAGCCCCATAGTTTAATAAGAAAAGAGAAAATGGATTCAATTGTATAAAACCTGACCTGGGGAAGTGTGCAGCAATATGTTATGTCCACTTGTATATAACAATTTGTATACATACATACACATATAGTTTAAATGTTTAGATTTTCTTGTATTAATTATGCTTCTTTGAACTTTTAGAAATATGAGTTTGACTGCCATAAAGTAACTATCAACTTGAATTATATATAAAAATTTGATATAATCTTTTTTTTTTTCCTATTATTGATAATTAGGGGACTGAAGCAATCGAGGGCATCTCGTTGGATATGTCTAAAGTGAAAGACATCAATCTGCATCCCAACGTTTTTGCGAAGATGCCTAACTTGAGAATTTTGAAATTTTATAGCTCAATGGATGAAGAGAATAAATGTAAGGTGTCCCATTTCCAAGGTTCTGGATTTACTGAAGTGAGGTACCTGCACTGGCATGGATATCCATTGAAATCATTGCCTTCAAATATTCATCCAGAGAAACTTGTTTTACTTGAAATGCCTTATAGCAATATTGAACAACTTTTCAATATTGTGCAGGTATATATACATATATCTTAATTACAATATAGTTTCGGTAACAATGTTTAATTATCATAAATGCTAATGATTTGTCTTGGTGGCCTTTTTTTTTTTTTCCTCTTTGGGTTTTTTCTCTTTTCATCCGAGCAGAATCATGGCAAGTTATACCAGATAATCACTGCTGCTTTCAATTTTTTTTCAAAACCTCCAACCCCCTCGTTGACTCAACATCTGAACAAGCTAGCTATCCTGAACCTCAGTGGCTGTAAAAACTTGCAAAGTCTTCCAGCTAGAATTCATTTGGGATTGCTTAAAGAACTCAATCTTTCAGGCTGCTCAAAACTGAAGAGGCTTCCAGAGATCTCATCTGGCAATATAGAAACGATGCGTTTAGATGGAACTGCACTAGAGGAACTACCCTCGTCCATCGAGTGTCTATCTAAGCTTTTGCACCTGGACCTTGTAGACTGTAAAACTCTCAAGAGTCTCCCAAGCGGCCTGGGTAAGTTGAAATCTCTGGGTATTCTCAGTATCGATGGTTGCTCAAATCTTCAGAGATTGCCTGAGGAACTTGGAAATTTAGAAGCTTTGGATAGTTTGCACGCTGTAGGAACTGCTATAACAGAAGTACCGCCATCCATCGTCCGTTTGAAAAGGGTTCGTGGAATATATTTGGGAAGAAACAGGGGTTTATCATTGCCAATCACATTCTCCGTAGATGGCTTGCAAAATCTATTGGATTTAAGTCTAAATGATTGCTGCATCATGGAATTACCTGAAAGTCTTGGCCTGTTATCCTCGCTAAGAGAACTGCATCTAAATGGAAACAATTTTGAGAGAATACCAGAAAGCATCATACAACTTTCTAATTTGAAAAGCCTCTTCATAAGGTATTGCGAGAGGCTTCAATCCTTACCAAAGCTTCCATGCAATCTGGTTTGGTTGGATGCACATCATTGCACGGCACTGGAATCATTACCAGGTTTATTCCCAAGTAGTAATGAATCCTATTTACGAACTTTGTACCTGAGTGATAATTTTAAATTAGATCCGAATGACCTCGGAGGAATTGTCAAAGGCGCCCTGCAGAAAATTCAGCTTTTGGCAACCGCACGTTTAAAAGAAGCACGGGAAAAGGTATGTCTTTAATTAACTCTCTCCCTTTTATTTAGAAGAAAAGCTAAAGAAAGCGATGACAGAATGAACTATAATGCAGTGTGTGGTGATATAATGTTAGTTGATTATTTTGTCCTCTTTCTTCAATGTCATATAATTTTACAGTTAATTCTATCTTTTTTCGACTAAATTTTTCTGTTCAAATATTAGTGATCTTTATTCTATTAAGTGTTATTATTATATTTTATTTTTAAAAAAAAATTATGATTCGTGTGTGTATATAGGTATCTTATCCATCGCTTCGAGGTCGCGGCTTTTTACCTTGGAATGAAATTCCAAAGTGGTTTAGCTTTCAAAGTGTGGGATCTTGGGTGACCTTGGAGATGCCACCAGGTTTCTTCAATAATGAGAGAGTATTTGGGTTGGCTTTTAGTGTTATTTTAAGATTTAGCAGAAAGTTTAGCTTTTTCTGCATTTCAAAAAAAAAGTTTAACATGTACTGTGAGTACATAGTGAGACCCAAAGATAACCATCAGCACTGCAGCACGAGCCGGAGGACTTTTCTTGGGGTAGTTTATTGTGTAGTGTATGATCACTTATTCTTTGGGTACTATTTCTTCGATAATAAGGAATTTAATGATTTTCGGAAATACAATTGCATTCCTGTGGCAGTCCGGTTCTATTTTAAAGAAGGTAATGAATTTCTGGATTGCCCAGTGAAAAAATGTGGGATCCGTTTGTTTCATGCCCCAGATTCGAGAGAAAGCTTCAGCTGTGACCGACTTTTCACCCCAATAGACTGAAAATATGTCTTGTTTTTATTGGTTTCTTTTTTCTTTTGTATGTTTTCGATTCTTTCAGTACGTTGTGTTCAGTTGGTACTTACTTAAGAATATGACCATTTTTCCTGTATATGTATTTAGCATTGTCAAATTGTTGGCCCCTTTTTTTTTCCCCTTTTGTCCCTGCACATTGAATCTCTGTAATTGGTGTGTTTCTTTTTTCTATTTGTTTAAATGCTATTGATTCTTTCATGAAAGTTTCTGAATCTCTATCCATTATTTTTTATTATTCATTGATTGAATGAAATTAATCTCCTTGATGAGTAGTCTTAAGCGGTGTCAAGTCAACAAAACCTGAATTAGTCTCAAGTTTAGGTTACATTCAAATCTTAATATTTCTTAATCTCTTACCAATTTATACTCAATGAATTGATAGATTCAATCCTAACATTATTAATATATTATATGTGTTTTTACTGCATCCCATAGTAAGTCATGTTACTCATCTAAAATATTATCAATAAAATGTCCATCCAAATATTTTGAGGAAATCGTCTTTAAGGACTTGATTGAATGGTTTTCGAGCAACATTTTTTTGGCTTGAGTAACGTGATTTGGATAATATGAAATAAAAGATTCAGATAACTAGTAAGTCCCTAACATTCTCGGCCTTGTATTTGTGATTTTCAGCAAGTACATTCTTAACTTGAGTATTTTATCATAATTTTCCACATATTGATAAATTATATGTTGATAGCTTCTAAACTCTAGTAATCATTGTTGGTTTGGCAATCCAATTGAAGCGCATGCGTGTCACATTAACTAAAAAACCAAAAATCATCATATCTCTATTTGAACAACTATGGGCTCTAACTGACCCAAGTATATTCATCTGGACATAATTGTCCAAAAAGAGATCTATATACTAATCTTTTAGTTAATCGTATAAATTAATTTTTTTTAATACCATTATTAATTTATTATTTAATAATAATAATAGCAACAACAACAATAGCATGAAATTTTTGTTGGAGTGATGAAAAAATAATAGTTATGAAAAAAAATTCATGATCATCAATGAAAATTTTTGTTGTGTGTTGTTATCTTTTCCTATAATATTTACAATATTAAGGGAATAAGAATTGTAATGATAACTAGCAATGTTATTTAGCCCTTAGAGATGATGTCTAGTTGTAAGAAACGAGAGAAAATCGAAATAAAAGAGAGGAGAGGAGATGATAGCAGAATGAAATTTAAATCTAATATTTAGTTTGCTATAGAATTCTATGAGGAAAGTTTGAAAGGAAATTACTTAATTTTTATTTGGACAATTTCGCTCTTTAGGGTTGTGCCTTCAATATTCATTATAAAGAAAAATTAGAAAAGCTAAGCTTTAATGTAATTTAATATCTTAAATATATAATTAATAAATTAACTACTGTAAATTATACTTAAATTTATTGAAACCGACAATTGTAAATATCATTTGGATGATACATCTTTTATCATTCTTTCGGTAAACGACGAGACATCCACATACCGAACATAAAGATGACATGTCAGAAAATTTAATTTTCCTAACTTACGAGCGTAAATAATATGCGCCCGTGCATCTACATATGATGACGCATCGTTTATATTTTACTTATAGCTGATAGGACATCCGTATAATTTAAATTAGGATGACATGTCAATAGTAACGCATCGATTAGATGACATATCGTTTATCAATTTATTATCAAACGACATGACATTCACATACTTGATGATTAAATCCGTGCTTTTGTTTGAAAATATGGATGGGCATAATAATAAATAATATATATAAAAAACTGACTTTATAATAAATAATATAAATATATTTTAAAAAAAACTGTCTAATATATTATAAAATTAAAAAAAAAAATCCGGTAAATGTTTTGTGAAGACACGCTGCTGGAAAGTGGAAACTTTGTCTGTGAGACTGTGACAATTGACAAAAACAAAATCCCTAAATCGCGAGCACCATTATTTGTGACTTTGTGAGCAGTGAGCACCCTGACAAAATCTCACTCACTGTCGCGGCGTCACCGTGCCGGCGTCTCACTGTTCTCGCCGCCGGCAGCCAACAGCAGCGAGCATCTCCAGATTCCAGCAACGTCCAGCCAGCATCAGCCATCAGCGACCCACCGTCCAACAGCAGCAGCAGCGAGCATCTCCCGCGTGTCGCAGGCTCGCAGCAGCGCCTCCCACCCACCAGCACAGCGTCTCAGGCAATCCACGTCAAATTGTCAATTAAGCTTCCTATCATTTTTTTCCTTCCTGTCATTTTTTTTTTATTGAGCCGTAGGAGATGTTGTTGATAAAAAAATTATTCCATGGAAATGATTGCGATTATTGTTGATAGGAAATGATCAAATGATTGCGATTTTTTATTAAAATATTTTAAGAAATTTATCGGTGAAGGCATTCTCTAATACATATATTATAGTGTTGGTTCTTTTGACAGATGGAAAATTGTACAAGTTTGCTTCATTGCTACTTTATTTTACAATATTCTGTTATTTGTGCAATATATATAATATTCTAATTTTCCTCCTTGATTCTTTTGACATGAACTCGCTAGACCACAGAAAAGAGTTTAACCAGGCAAAAATCAATTTAGTTTTATTGATTTTGAAAATTCATAAAGCCCAGGCCCGGCCCAGGCCCGTCAAGGCCCAGCCCGTTCAAAACCCGCCCAATTTGGATGGACTTTAAGAGGGACTTAATTAAATTGCCAACCCTAGACAGAATTATGAAGCCCGTAATTCGTTATCGCTTACAACAGCCTTAAAAGTGACCATAGTCTCGTGCATCCCTCCACCTTATATTTGTGATTTTCACCAGAGAAATTCTTAAGTTAAGTGTTTTATACGTAATTGTCCACTTATTAATAAATTCGTTATTAGAGACTATATTATTATTAATATGATAATTAGATGATATTAATTAAATAATGAACACATAAATTAGATCAGGTAAGATAGTAAGTTTATATCTTTGCAATTAATCATTTCACTAAAGGACTTGGGTTGCCTGAGTCGGTCACGGCATTTGTTTAATTTTATTAAAGACCCTAAGGTTGATCAGCATATTTATGGTTGGTAAGCAATCCGTAGTCATTTTTTTTTAAAATAAAAAATGGAAAATTATGTACAATTCAATCAAAATTAAATTCTATTAAAATCCCACTCAAATGTACAATTAATCGGATATATTAAAATTTAATACAATTGAAGTTCGACGGCCTAAGTGTACCATTACAGAGCTCTAGTCAAAACTCAAAACACATGAATTTGTTTACTCTTTAAGCTTCATCATTTTTGTTTTGTGGGAAACAAAGAAGTCACAACAAAACCCGATGCTGGCGCAAAATCGCCAACGATAATTCTTTTTATAAAAATTAAAAAAAAAAGAAAAAAAATCCAATTGTGGATACACTTAGGATCATTAGCTTTAGTAAATCCATGAATAAAAAGCACAATTTACATGTTTTTCTAACAAGATTCTTATCATTAAACATTAACTATTGTAACATTCATGCGACTCTCATATCATATAAATCACTATCTAGTGATAATGAAATGGAAAAATAAATAATAACTTGACATGTGATAATTTTGACTAACGTCATATTATATATTTTTTTGGTAGACACAATTAATTATATGTACTTACTAATGTCATGTTAAATTAATTCCTTAAATAAACAGATATGCAACAATGTCAAATCAATTTTTTTTTTTATAGATTTTTTAAAAGTAGACTAACACCAACGCATCTTGATATTAACTTGATAGAGCAAATCATCATTAATATTTCGCACTCATATTTTACATTTCCATCCAAATTGGACATCCGCTGAACGGTGCCGCCATGCTTGCCTGAGCTACTGCGGTGGTGGTGGTGCTGGTGGTAACACTTGCTGTTGAAATCATTTGGCATGCCATTTTTGTTTTCTTGTTTCTAGCTAGTACAAGATGTTCTTGTGAATGCTCCTCTTGTTATTTATATATGCTTGTTGGCTTTGGTGGAATTACATCCTACGGGTGGACTTTGATCTAGAGGAGGAGCTACGCGGCAGAAGATGATTTTGTGCGTAATAACCACAAAATTGAAATAATTCACACCCATGCAGCATTTATTTTTTTATTCCTGGAGGGATATGAATTATTGAATACTTTATCACTTCAAAAAAAAATTATATACGTAACTTTATCAAAGATATTTTGTGTAACGAATGAATGAATAGTAGAATTCTTATTTTTTGTTTTTAAAAAGTTGTGGATTCTTATTTGCAAGGAACAGAACAATGGAAGCATGAGGAACCATAACATGTTGCAGGTCGTGGGATGACACAGGATTAGGATCCCCACTTTTAAGGACGGGTCATACCATTACCAATTGCACTTCACATTTCTAGCTTCAAACCCCACTTTGCCAAACCTTGTAGCAGATGCAGACCAACTAAACATTCATAATCTAGTGGTCCCTTCCTGTTCCTCTCAGTCAAGTTCACTGTCCTTAATCAGAAGCACCAAATATATGGCTACAGTTATTTACGTTCACTGAAGACACTGCTGTTGGAAATAAATTAAATCAATAAAGAAAAGTGGTGAGAGGTAGGGTAGCCAAATTTTTCATCACGGATCATACTAGTGGTTTTGTTAAAGCAGGGGAACCTGCTTCGAGAAGGGGGTCCGGGGGAAGGCCCCCCGGTAGGTAGATATAAATATCTTTCTTCTCCGAGGAAGGCCGCAATTCCGATAGGAATTGAGTAAGGCCTTCACCTTAAAAGGGGGTGAGGGGATACCGAATTCCTCGATCCCCACATTCCAAACATTCCGAACCCTCCTGTGAGATACCTTTTTTTCCATGCTTAACACATAAATTTCCTAATTCCTATTTCTCCAATGGGGCCTGCTCTTGACTCTCGCGGTGTTTCTTGTTTTGTTATTACATGGTAGCAATTGAGGGGAGATCAATTAAGTGACCCATTTAAATTTTATCATTGAGCAATCAGAAAAGTGGTGAGAGGTAGGGCTGCCCACAAATTTTCATCACAGATCATACTAGTGGCTTTGTTAAAGCCATACTTACTCAAAATAAAACCAAAAGGGAGCAAATACCATTCCCCTGCATTACGATATAGGGACCAAAAGCAGTACGGCATTTGCTCTGCTCTGCTTGGGTTGGCAATAAAGGACATTCTCCATTTGCAGCTCTTACCTTCATAAGCCTTTCAAAGATATTAAGAACTCTGGCATTCTGGCTCTCCCATATTTCCTTTATCAATTAATAATATGCTACCCATCCCCCCGCCCACAAAGAAGCAAACTGAAACAACAAGACAAAGAATAGAATGCAGTAGAAATTGTATATCATCAACAACAATTTTCCACAAAAATTTCCTTGTCATCTGTGCACTGAAAACTTCGAAGGAAAAGTGTGCACTGATGTAGGAGCTTTTCTGCAACTCATGAAAATACAGTGACATTACAATATTTACACATGTACATACTCCGCAATATAATGACCTAAATTACAGTTTCTTACCAAAAGAAAGCACTAGTATTACAAGCATAAACCTGGTAACCACAAACATAATGGGTGAAGAACTTCTAGGCATAACCTAGTGGGAATTTAATTCGCAAACTATGTATGTTGCAGAAAACAGCTAACTAAATGAAGGAAATAAATAATTTATATGTAACATGTATGTAAGTAAATGTGGCCTAATTCACTGCAACCACTTGGGGGGTTTGAGCAACGTAGATCTCCCATGCACAGTCTTCTTTTACCTGAAAAAGGCGATTGTTTAGAATGTTAATGCTACATAAAATGATTACTTAGTGGAGATAAAGTCAGTTTATTCTATCCAATTGGATGGACAAACAATAAATTGGGAAGAATTATTGTTTTCACATACATGTTGACACCTGGAATGAGTCATTTGCCACTTGACTTTCCGTTTATGTATTCTATGAATTTTGCAGGTGTTGAGTAATTTTTTATGTTGGTTTGGGCCTGCATAAATTGGATCTAAAGTTATAAAAGTGGGAGTTCAAATATGTTCATTAAATGGCTATGATGCATATATTTATACTGGTATTCCAAATTCAAATGTCTTTTGAGCAGCCAAATGGATATTAATCACAAGCCGCAACTGGTGCTTTAGCACTCTCCCCAAACCTGATCTCAGCCCCACCTAGATCTCTCTTCTCCAATTTGAATTTTCAGATGAGCATGACCGTGCAATCGTGTCTATTTATTTTTTTATTTTTTTATTAGAAAAGAAACTGGAACTATATTAAAAAACCATGCATGCATGTTTATTGCTAAGTATTTTTTAGAATCACGATTTTGTTTCATGAACAGAAAGAAAGTACTGAGAATTCAATTTCGGAGGGATAGTTTTCTTCAAATTGTTTTCTTTTGAAAAAACACTGAATAGTGCGGTACATATAATCTAAAGGGATGCCTGAAAAACAAAAAAACAAAATAAAATAAAATAAAAAAGAAGTAAAACTCACATTTCCAAATTCTCCAACCATTCTGTTCCCTTTATGATGAAGATTATATTCTGCAGAGCCATCAGCTTCTGTTCACACAGAAAGACTTCGTCGTCAGTAATATAAAATACAAATTTATGTTAAATCATTCATGGACAGCTGTACATCAACTTTGGAATGCCTATATCTGAACAGCAATTTTGATAGGAAGCTGTTTTTCCGGAAAGTCCTAAGCCACACCTTCTTGATGGTTTTGGGCTTTGCTAAGAGGTGTCCCATCTATAGAACCTGTGTTTGGAAAGAGAGATCTATACCTCAATGTATTCAATCCACGCTTCTCACTATTGACACCAGGATACACGTTTTTAAGATCTTTAAGTAATTGTAATCGCTCAATCTCATCATCCTTTTTGGCAATTGTGTCTTTAAGAGATGCCACCTGCATAGCTAACAAAATTTAGAAAGGGAATGGTACAAGAAGCAAGCAGGATACTCCAAATATGCTCCTCAAAATTTTTTCCCCTTTATTTGGCTGTGCAACATTTACTAGGTCTCCTTAATACACAAATGGGGCCTTAGGACAACGGGAGAATACAGGGAAAATTTTCTAGGCCAATGCTATACCAAACAGAATGTAATGACCCATTTGGAATTGAAATATATGAGACAAACAATCAAAATTTACAACCTACAAAAATTATATGCAGAAGAAGACTATTAAACTGGAAATTCTTCACAATCTAATTCTATAAAATCACTCCAAAATCCCTTCTTTACCATTTTTGTTTCTCAATCAATATTAAAAGACCTTCAAGAAACTCATTATAATAACATTATTCTTTTCCTTTTTGTGCTAGGGAGGCCAAACTACAATTACTTGTTTCTGTGGGACAGAGAAATCTGACAATTGCAAGAAGTGATTAAAGTAGAAGACTGCATGTTGGGAGATCCCCTTCTAGATGCATTGAGACCAGAGTCGAACTATTCATAGTCACTATGATCCTCATTGAATTATTTTTCAAGAACGATTTCAGAGATCTGGAACTTAACAAAGTGTGGAATTGTTCATTATTATATTAAAGCGAGATAATATCAAACATAGAAATATATAGAAAAAAACGAACCTGCTCCATCAATTCCCTCACATCCCTGCCCTCTTTACTGCTCCGTGCAGCGCCTAGCTCAACTCCAGAGACCCTCTCAGCAAACTTCAAGGTACTCAAACTCTCAGAATATGAATTTACATCAGGATTGAGCTGCACAAGCATAAGAGTTTTTGCTTGACCTCCTATAATACAAGAAAGAAAACATATTTTAGATGAATTTTAGTAGTGAGTGCATATCTCAAGATATCAAGTCGTTTTCAGTGGCTCAAGGGTACCAGGAAGAAATTCACAATAATTTATGACTAAAGCAATATAAGTAATGAAAGAAATACCTAAAGAGCTTTGAAGGACTTGCGTTAGCTTGCTATTCCGGTATGGTACATGAGGACTCTTTTGTGCAAGAGCAAAAATAACATCTCCAAGGGCCGATAACGACTTATTTATATGTTGTGCTTCCTTAAGCCTATCTCCAGTTGCCTCAGACCGATCTACTCTTTCACTTCCTGCAAGATCTACCAGGTGGAGATTGCCATGCAAAGGAATTCCGGTCTTCAAGTCCTTACCGCGAACATGAACAGTAACAACACTGCACACAAAATCAAAATTAAGACTAGATTACACCTAAAAACATCTATTTATGGAGAAAAATATTTTTAAAGGTCATTTAAGAACCTGTGAGAGCGGCTACTTCTTTCATTCAGTGCCGTGGCCCCAATAGCTCTATTCTTGAGTCCAATATCCATTAGTTCCAATACATCTTCTGTCGATGTAACAGGATGCATAGAAGCATCAGGTACAGCTAACCCATTGGGTTGCGAGGTCGACATAATCCCAAGTGTGTGCAAATCAAGGAAACAAATAGCCAAAATCCAGAACAATAAATGCTTCATTCAGATAAATGATATCAGGAAGTGATGACAGGCCAAATTACAAGGGACACCATCAAGCATAAAATAATTTTTATGTTAAAAAACAGAAAATGTTTGCATAAAGCAAAAAGATTTTCTTAATAACCAAATCATAACTGAATTTCATGTTATATATTATATAATCGCTTTTATCCAAAGAAAAAAGGATATTTTCTTTGAGAACCATCATTTGTTAGTAAATCGCGAACTTGTTCATTGTATATTTCAACCATTTGAACTGCAACTTCATACATAATGGAGCTTCTTCTATTTTGAGAAAGATTGAAAAGGTCGTTTAGAGCTCGATAGTTAACTCCCCAATCTTCTTCATGTGGCCCACTAGGACCACTCTGAAAATGGAGGGCAAAATGCATCAATATCTCATGAACATCAACATATGTCTAGAGAAGTTACAGATATTGAGGTTGTTTTTACCATTGTGTAGGTTTTTCCCGAACCCGTTTGACCATAAGCAAATATGCAGACATTATATCCATCAAGTACAGATCGTATCAAAGGTTGGGTATCTGAAAAAACCTCCGCTGTGAATTTTCAAAAGAATATAGTTAGACATTACAATGTTTTGATCCAATAATAAAAGAATCCTATGAGTTCAAAGAACAGTTATAAAACCAATGTAAAAGAACTACAAATCAGTCAAAAGTTATTCACACAATGACCAATTTAAAAATCGAAGATAATAGATTAAAACCTTGAGTAGCATCTGGACCAAAGACCTTATTAAACTTGAACATTCGTTGTCCATCTTTTCCAGGTTTTGAGGGATTTCCAAAAATCAGCTCACCATTTTCACCAATATATTCTATGGTTGTCTGTTTTTTGGTCTGTCCAGGCAGAAATGGCCTTATCCGACAATACACTCTAATATTACCTGAAAAGATAAATAAAAATGATGTCAAAATCTGCACCATTATAAAAGGTATGGATCAAAGATATGTGTAGCACCTTTCAAATCCTGAACTTCATTAAATAACCTCCGGTTCTCAGCAAGAACTGCATGATAATTTTCAGCTGCACCTGCTAATGCTTTAAGCCTTACACCTGAACAAGATTATGGTTAATAAGGGAAAACCATCACATATTGCAAAATAAGGTAGAAAAATTCTGATAACCGACACTACCAAGGCAATATAAATCATCCGCATGGCTCTTTTGTGCTTTTGAAATTTCTTGCTTGATGGAATCTGAAGAGAATCTCAGTTCCTGAATATTTTCACTAATTTAGCAAAATAAAGAATATAAAACAAGAAAATGTAGAGTCAACAAAAAACTCAAAGCATACCCGCAGGGCACCATGTTGCAAATCCATGAAGCTTTGATAGATGCTCTCTTTCCTGCTCCATCTCTGGTACTTTGAGTCAGAATTTGCCTCAAGCTCTCTCACTTTATTCCTTGAAACCTGCAAGAGGTGCTCAAGCTCTTTTATTTTTTCCTCAAAACCTGACTTAGCACCTTTATATTCTGTTTCCCTTTGCAAGCAACGCAGTTCATATGTCTTTTTGGCCATCTCTAGTTCTTGCTTCAATGCCAAATTTTCAAGCATCTGCTGATCTTTCTCTTTCATCAATTTGGCCACATCATCATCTTCGAGCTTTTTTTTTTCTTCTAGCCTGGATTTCTCTGTCTGCAACATGGAAAAAGAACAATTAACAAAAAGGTCGAGTGAAATATGTCAACAGAAGAGTCTGAACATGAGATCGTTATCTAATTTCCTTTGTAAATTAACCCTATAATTATAACTAGGTAGAAAACTTAAAGGTTCTACATTGAGGGGGAAAAAAGGAAAAAAATAATTGTTTTTATAGTTATGAAACCAGCTTATTCAAGCACTGTCAATTAAAAAGAAGCAGACAACTCAAAGTAAGAAATTCTCCGCATTTGATCTCTTAATAGGCACTCAAACAACTAGAAATTTGGAAACTGTCTTCTCAATAACAAATGACTAGTGAATAAATATGGAGCTAAAGAAAAATGCCTCATAGAGAATCAGATACAGGTCAGTGAAAGGCAGACATGCTTGTCTTTGATCTTTACCTTTATCTGCTGAAGCTGGTTCAGGACAATCTGCACCAAATGAAGTCAATGCATGAGTAAAAGATAGATAAAAACATATCAACAAGAAAAATGACAGGCATTTACCATACCTCAGTTTCCTCTCCAGTACCAGAGGCTAGGGCTTCAAGCACTCTGATTCTGGATTGATATTTTTCCTCACGAGTCTTGAAAAGATTGTTTTGCTAAAGGCACAGAACCATAAAGAAATTGGTATAGAGCATCTGCGAAAAATATGTTGAAATAAACTAAGAAATTGAGAAAATATTTTACAGTTCTTAAGTGATCAGCTTGAGTTGATATACGCCGTTCAATCTCCTGCACGACTTTTCGCAGCAGGCATGCCACACGCTGAACAACAAAGGCAATATCAGAGGATATGTTTTCTTTTTCCCCCAAAACAAAAAATATATCCATATGTGGCAATAAGTGGGCGTAGGCTTCCATCGTGTACACTTGCAAAACTGTCAAAGTAGTAAGTGCTTTAAAACTAAACTCATATTTCCTTCTGTAACTTACATGAGGTATCTCCCCATTCTTTCTATCAACACTTTCATCCAGAATCCCATTCACAACACTCAAAAGCGACTGAGTTGGAGCATTCTGCAACAAGAGATGCTGAAATGCATTAAATAAGCATTAAGTTGAAAATAGGAAAGAAAGGAATTATAGACATTGTGTCTAAGGTCCATCGAAAAGACAAAGACCAAAAACTTACATCTAAACTGGTTGATTTCATCATTTCTGTGATCTTCGCAGCAGGAAGATCCGAGTAGCGCCCTTGTTTCAGTTGAAAAACCTCATGGAACTTGTGTCCAACATGATGTAATAATGCAGTTGACGGCTCTGTAAGAGAAGAAATAGCATGCATTTAAGATATTTATGATGAAAAGAAATGCATGTTTAACAAAGGCCAGTAAAATGAACAACAATTAATTAGCTATATTTGGAATATAAAAATGTCAACCATGTCTTAAATTTCTTTCAGTAGTAAATCACCTGAAAAACCTTACGAGGCTTTTAGAAAAATGTCCACTCCCCATAAGAACTTTGTAGCACAATTTTGAATATAAAATTTCAAGGTAGATCATTTTGAATACATGTTTGGTCATTATAAGCAAGTTAACATGTCATTGCTGTAGATTTGTGTGCTGAAGACTTCATGACGTCATTTATACCTGACATGACAGGACTGCGCAAACCACGTTGAAATTGGGAGTCTGAGGAAACCTTCCTCCTTTCTTCTCCAAATAATGGAGAAAGAGAAGCAGGAGACGAAACATCCCCTTGACGGCTTCCAGATTTTGTACTTATGCTAGTCAATGGACGAATATCTCCACCAGTAATATATTCTGCTCTAAGATTTAAAAGGCAGTTGATAACAGGCTTCATAGAACCCTGAAAGATACAGAACTGAAGTTTAACAGAAGAATAACAAAAGTCTCCATGACGCAGAAACCAACAGATGTTCTATAAGTAGTTGAAAGAGAAAAATTTCTTTGCAAAACCATATAAAAAGAATGCAAAACAATATTCCATGCAAGGACAATCAGAGTTGCAAACCTGTTTCTTCATATATTGTAGAGCATGTTCAAAATTTCAAGAATTATGTTTGCATATTGTTAAGCAGATGGATGTTCATATGCGTACAAATCTTTCAGATGAAATGCTGGTTCAATTTAAACATCAGTACCTTCTCTAGATCTGACATCTCAAACCTGGATATTCCAAGTTTACCCAGAGTAGTCAGAAACCTTGCTATTTTTCCCGAGCGGGACATTGAAGAGTTATAAGAATAATTGGCCTATGGAAACAAATTGCAGATTCAATCAGAAAATTAATCATATCAATATGGTAACCCACAGACAATAGGTATATTACCAACCTCATCAACAGAAGCAGGTTTAAGCCTCTTCAAAATTTGACATAGAACAGTGCCATCAATCAAACAGGCTCTCAACTCCTCATCTGAAGCCTTAATTGGAAAATTCAAATTAGGAAGAATGCTATTTAACCACTCTATCAACAGTGCCCGTTGCTTGGCTGGAATAGGAAAAAAGAAGGATTAATGAATAAAAAATGCATAAACAAAAAATTTAAGGATATGAGCTTCCTTTACCTTCAACCTCAGAATTAATGTTTACTGATGACTCAAAAGCTGAATTTGATCTTTTGAGCTCCTCAGGCCCATTCATTTGGGGAGCCGAAACTGAGCTCATGATGAGGTTCAAGAAAGGGTCATCAAGCTTCTGAGCTCAAATGGAACACTACCAAAAAAAAAAAGTAGAATAAACTGAAACTCTGGGCAGAGCTCATAAGGCAACTAACAAAAGAAGCTATTACTTCTTAGATTCCTCTGCTGCAATGACATGTCAAGCTATATAACTATCAGCTTATAATAAGCTATTAACCCGCCCAATCTTATAAGAACCTATAATAGGTACCGAACTGCATTATTATTGTAACACAAATGGGTAATAAATGATAACATAAGAATGTGACTGACTATCGAAAATGCTATTAATCTGTCCAATCTTTTAGCAACTTATAACAGGTGATGAACTGCATTATTATTGTAACACAAACCGGTAATAAATGACAACATAAGAACGTGACCGACTGTCAAGAATGCTACAGAGATGGTGTATAAAGAAACTGTTTGTGAAGTTACCTTGCAATACAAAATGAAGAAAAGGAAAGTTATGAACATGACATGCATAGAACAGAACAAAGATTTAAACAAAGTTCTGATTTTGAAAAACATCTATTAAAGTTTATAAGAGACAGTATACGACATCAATGTGGTTTTGGGTGATGCTAAGGGAAAATGTGGCAGTCTTTAAAGCTTCTCCATGTCCATCTCAGTGGCAGCATTATGCATCTCTGTAACTAATCATTAATGATAAAGGAAAAACACAATTTATTACCTCTAAAAGAAAAACTTTGGTCTAATTTTGTAAAAATTTCTATATTAACTTCTCAATTACTATTTGATTTAAGTAAATTTGAGTGTTCAAATTCACTAATCATGACAAACACCTGGGTGCTAATGGCAGACATCAATTCATGGAACCAGGAATAATTTCACTACAATCTATCAACATGAGAAGAAGCTGCAATGCAAATCATAGCAAAACAAATAGCAGAATTTCTTGCAGAAGCTTAGAGTTTATAACCTAAACCACAAAAAAAAAAAAAAAAAAATTCCTTCTTAACTGCAATTCCAGTTTTTTTTTTAAACCTTAGCTGTGAATTTACTTAAATCACCAATATGTACGCACAGAATGTGAATCCAGAGTAGAATTTCAAAATGCATGAGACATTTCAGCTTCAAAACACAAAATGCAATTTGAAAAATTGGGAACCTGCATTGCGAAAACTTGCAAAAGCTGACGGTTCATAAATTCACAGGCATCAAAATTTTCCATAATGAAGAAACAATCAGATCCCAAAATGTGTATCTCTAATTGTTGAAAACACAAGTAGGGAATGTGAGAAGACCAACCTGAGAGAGCACGTTGAGAGGTGAACGAACAGCCAATGCACGTTAATGAAACTTCCTCATGTCATTGTTGAAAGAGATAAAAAAAATATATTAAATAATGGAAAATGAGTTAGTTTTAATTATTAGATTATTAACTATAAATCATACTTTTTCTTTCATTAATTTATTATAATTATTGATTTGATTTGTTTGGTATTCCGTGTACCGTTGGTCTTCTTAACTACTAAGAGAGAGATTGAAACTTAAAAGAGGTAAAATTAAAAGACAGGACCATGAAAGTAGGAGTTTTAACTTTCTTTTTCTCTCCACATTCTCCTATAAATTGGGTGTTTGCCACGTGTCAGGGACCCGGTTGCGACGGTGCATCTTCTGTTACTGCCTTTGGTGCTCAGTGAAATGTGGAAGCTGGAAACTGGGCTGACTCTGAATGGCTATAATGTAAGTTATGAGGCCCATCAATCAGTGGTTCTGTCTCCATCCATGAGCATTTGTTGTTTTGGGTTTTGTTACCGGGTCGTCTATTGGACTATCCAACCCGTTTTACACCTTGAAGAGAACATTGTTAGGGTGCTATTGTGTCGATTGTATATCAATGATTATAGAAGTCTTCATCAAAATAAGAACCTATTTCTTGGAGCAATAATGATAAAGTTATAAATAAGTTAAAACAAATTAATGTGCACAAATTGATGTAGCGTAAAGAGATTTGTTGAAAAGTGAGTATAATTATTATTATTTTTTTAATTATGTGAATCTATGATGATTTTATACAACAATCTCCTCATGCCATATCAATTTATACATATTTATTTGCACAATGTGGTTTTGGTTCTGTCATTACTCTTGTTGAATTTTTTTGCTTTACCATCGTAAGCGGAACAATTCCAAATTGACTAAAAATTAATCTTAGAATATAAACAATTTAAATTTGAAGCAATTGTCGACCCTTGAATTAATTTTTAAATATAAATTAGTGTTACAAACTTCTTTAGCTACCACATGAATTGAGCACGGGTCCAACCCACGTACTTCATTAAAGATAATAGCTCAATTTCTCTATATAAAAAAAAGAAAATAAATGTCCATTGAATTTTATTATGTTAACACTCTCTAAATTCGGCGCATCTTCTTATAGTCATAGAAAGCTAATATTAAAGTCTAATTACTCCTAATAATTTTTTTCCAACCTAATGGATAACCAAATTCAAAACAAGAGACTTCAAGGATAAAAATACCTCTCTTTGTCCTAATGTTGACCTTGAATACTTGTAAATTATAAAAGAGATTAAAGATATTAAGACTTCAGTTAAATAAATTAATCTTAGAATATAAACAATCTAAATTTGAAGTAATTGTCGACTCTTGAATCAAGTTTTAAATATAAATTAGTTTTACAAACTTCTATAGCTACCACATGAATTAAGGGAAATTTACAAAAATAGCCAAAAAAATTAAGCATTTTTCAACTTTAACCCCCCAAAGTTTTTTCTATCATAACTAGCCAAACACTCTATTCTTGAACTACATTACCCCCATCACTTTCATCAAATTTACAAACGCATGCCACTTTTCCCTTTTCAATTCCAGCAATTCCAGCACTTCCACCACTTTTCTCTTTTCAACTTAACAAACTTCATCACTCAACAAACTCCATCACTCTCAATAAATTAACAAATTTCATCAAACAAGTATTACATAATTGAAGATATAATTATCAATTGGAGAGCTTCTTAAGGTTAGTTTATACTCTTACCATAACCTAAACTTTTAATCCATTGATTTTATCATTTGAGTTCGAAATTGAAGTGTGTTTTTATTGCAAACGTTGTTATTTTTCATTAACAAAATAATGTGACTTGTTAAAGTAGTTAGTTTGAGTTGCGAAATGAAAATCAATAATTGAAACCCCTGAAAAATCGAGCAAAATAGAAGCCCAGAACAAGTGAGAAAGGCGCCTGTCTCACATAAAACCAGCAGATTTATGTGAGACAAGCACCTATCCCACTTGTCTATCTCACCAAAATATGTGCGACAGGCAAGTGGGACAGGCACATGTCTCACTTGTTCCCACTGGTTTTATGTGAGATAGGCGCCTGTCTCACTTGATCCCACTGGTTTTATGTGAGACATGCACTTGTCCCACTGCCTGTCTCACTAAATTTGAGCTATTTTCCAAAAGTAATAACTTGGGCCACATGTGTCTGTTTTAGGCGTATAATATATCGTTTCGAAGCTTACGACGAGACGAAGCAAATCCAAAATTGTATACTTCATTTCATCCACATAAATGTAATGTATATTCACTTTACTAGGATTTTTAGTGTGGAATCTTATATCTTTTGTTTTTTTTATAATTTTTAGGTTTAATGGATTCCGGTGTACTTCAGTTATGTTATGACGGTTGGTGGGAGACGTTAGCAGATGGCTGTACGAAGTACGTGAATGCGAAGAATACAACATTTTTAGTTCGGAAAAATTGTACGTTTGAGCAATTTCTGGCAAATGTGTATGAAGTTTTACAGATAAATCCTAATGAATACAGTTTGACGATGAAGACAACTTTGAGGTCTAGTAACACAATGTATCGTGCATGTTCACTACCTATGGACATATTTAATGATGAAATGGTTAATGTTGTGCTGCACATGGCCTCTGATGTGGTCAATTATGGATGCCTCCATATATTTGTCACCACATATCCTCGAGTTCCAGCCGAAAATCCAGAGCCACTTGTGAAAAGTGAAATCTTGTTTAGAGCAAACGAGTCTGTCCCCGATATTAAGGAAGAGGTGTTACCACAATAAATGCCGTTCCAGCAACGTTACTCACCAGTCAACGAAAACAACGACACTATTGATGATAATGGCATTACGTTAGCGGATGTTTAAGAAAATGTGTTACCATAAGGGACATCGTTAGAGCAACATTACTCTCCATTTCACAATAATGAGTTCCGCGGTTATAATGATCCTGGTTATAACACCAACAACACAGAAGCTGATAATGCTTGTTTGGAACCGTTCAATAGTGTGCAAGGCATGAACTCCAATACTGAAGTTGATGATAGGGGCATTGGTAATTCCGATATTCCTATCAATGATGAAGATGAGCATCAGTATGATATTTGTTGAGTGTTAGAAAATGTATATTTATAAAGGAGAAAACTGTCATTTTACATTTCAAGTCTTACTAACAACCCTTACTTTTATGTATTTAACATTCTTTTGATTTAATTCTATGTGTTTTATTTTAATTAAGTATTTTATGTATTTTAGGGGCATTATAGTCATTTCACAATAAAGGAGAGATCAGACGGTAAAACGGACATCACTTTTGAACTCAGGACGGTCGAAAACCTTAGGAGGAGCATAAAAGAAAAAATGGCACTATTCACATGTACGGTACTATTCACGTATACGGAACTGTATACGTTACTGTTCACGGTACTGTTCGCATAGACGAATCGATGACATGGCATTGATCGATGATGTGGCATTGACTGATGAGATGTCACTATCCTGTTAGACTAAAATTCTTATGCACTGTTGATGGTGACGTGGCAAAGATATGGGACGACAAATCTCGCGACGGTGCGCATCACAGGATTATTTTCAACCAAACCGCGTTCGTTCATCCGGTCAACCAGCGTTCATCCGCGTGGTCAAACCGCTGATGACGTGGCGCAATCAGGCCCAAATTTTAATACGATTTACTCATGTATCTATAAAAAGGAGCCTCCCCTAATTTGATATCCCCTGAATCAATTTTTTGACTCCATTTTCTGTAATTCCTTCTCCATCTTTTATTTTCTTCGTATTTTAATAAATTCCCATTTTGCCCCTAGTTCAATTATGAGTGGCTAATTTTCTTTTAAGCTTGGGTTGAAGGTGAAGTCTCAACATGTGTCATGGACTTTATTTGGTAAATTTATTTTCTCTTCCCCTCTAGTTTTTGTGGATGTTTTTTTCGCCGACAAATAATACTAATCTTGTCGCCTTGGTTTCCACCCTCTAGTACAAGGTTATTATTATTTGGCACGATAAGTCCTTAGCACCATATTGATTAGAGAGTGGTTCATGAGGTGTGAATTCCCCCCTCATGATTTAATTGGTATTAATACGGATTATTTAGCCCATGATGCATGTTGATACGGATCCGAATACCCAAGTACGTCATTTCAATAGAATTATCTTCAATTTATTCTCGCCATTGCAATTCCAATTTTAGAATTTATTCTCGCCATTTTAATTTAAGTTTTAGCATATTCCAAATTATTTCCACCACAAAATCCAACCACCCATTTACAAAAATTAATTCTACACATAATTAAAATCCACCTACTCGTGGGATCGACACTCGTCACCATTAGTCTATACTACAATAGATTCGTGCGCTTGCGAGTACATTAAAATTTGCACAACAAGTTTTTGGCGCCGTTGCCGGGGAGGTAAGTAATTTTAATTCATAGAATTAATTTTTTTTTGAATAATTTCTTTTATTTGTTTTCTTCTATTTTTTTTAATTAAAGAAAAAAAGAAAAAAAAAGTAAATCCGCATTTAGAAGTTAGTATTTCTTTTCTTTTTCTCTTCTTTAAATTTCTGTAATTTAATTTTCAAGTTATTTTATTTTATTTTTTTTGTAATTTTTGTTTATCTTATGAATTCTTTTAAGTTAATTTATTTCACGTATTTGTTTTTGTGTATTTTTATAGAAACGTTGTAATAGCGCAATAAGGTTAGTATCGTAATTTCTCCCTCTTCTTTATTTTTATTTATTTTGTTCTCATCTTTATTTTTATTTTATTTGTTTTGCATGCATGGTCGTAGGTCATTATTACCTAATCTTGAACCTATAGACCTTGAAATAGAAAAAACACTTCGCACACACAAACAAGTTAAAAATAAAATGGATTTACAAGGAGAGGCCATTTAAGGACTATTTTTTAGCCTAATTTGAGCACATCATGTATAAGATACCCAAATGTAGCTGCTAGGAGCTTTGAGTTAAAACCTACTGTGCTAAATTGTCTCCCCACATTTTATGGCCTAGAAAATGAGGATCCATATAATCATCTGAATGATTTTCATGCTATTTGTCAAACTTTTAAATACGAAAATTTTTCAGACGATGATGTTAAACTCAGATTATTCCCATTTTCTTTAAAAGATAGAGCTCGTTCATGGCTTAATACATTTCCTGCCAATAGCATTTCATCATGTGAACAAATGGTAACAAAATTTTTGAATAAATATTTCCCAGTGCATAAAACAAATGCTATTCGCAGGGAAATCTCGGAGTTTACCCAGAGAGAGGACGAGCAATTTTTCGAAACGTGGGAGCGATTCAATGGACTACTCTTGAAGTGTCCACATCATGGGTACGAGAAATAGCACCAATGCCAATACTTTTTGGAGGGATTATTGCCGAATGTGCAAGAATGGCTAATGGCAACAAGTGGAGGAGAGCTAATGTCAAAAAGTGCATCAGAAATTTGGGAATTCTTCCAGCGACAAGCAGATAATTCCCAACAACGGAGTCGATCACTCAGGAATACTAGAAGAATTAAGGGAGTAAATGAGGTTCAAATTGGCGAGTCAACTTCAGGAATCAAAGAAGTCAAAGAGATGGTTGAAGGTCTTGCTCGACAAATAGCATCGTTATCGACTGCTAAATCAACAGAACCACATGACCATGACTCATACTCAGATCAAGCCAATGCCATAGGTGTAATGAGAAAGCCATCAAATTACAACCCATACTCCAACACATATAACCCTGGATGGAGAGACCACCCCAATTTTTCATGGTCTCAAGGACTCCAACAGAATGGACCAGTAGCTCCAGCTCCACCAATGCAACCAATTCCTCAAAATCCTCAAGCCTCTCAGCCCCCATTTAGACCATACAATCAGAACCATAACTACTCTCAATCCAGACCATGGGAGGATGCATTCCAGAATTTCAAGAATGTTACTCACTCCACGATTGAACAACAGAACCGCACCATTGATGGACTACGAAATGAGTTGAGAGCAGGCTTCAATTCACAAGCCCAATCAGTTTCAAGCCTCGAGAAGATGGTGGGACAACTTGCTTCTTTAGTTCAGACCTTGGCAATGACTGTTGAGAAAGGTAAGTTTCCAAGTCAACCAGTCCCTAATCCTAAAGGAGTACATGAAGCAAGTACCAGTTCACCACAGTAGCATGGAGAGGTCAAAGTAGTCATGACCTTGCGAAAAGGAAAAGAAGTAGACAACAAAGTGGAAATGCCGGTGACAAAAGAAAATCAAATTGTACCTGTGAATGTTGAGGACTCATCACCGGAGGAGAAAGAAGAAACCAACCCACGAGAATACGTTCCCAAAGCTCCATTTCCCCAGAGGTTAGCTAAAGGCAAGAAGGGAAAATCCACAGGTGAGATTCTCGAAATCTTCAAACAGGTAAGTGTTAACATCCCTTTACTTGATGCTATAAAACAAGTTCCATCTTATGCCAAGTTTCTTAAAGACTTTTGCACTAAAAAGAGAAATATGCATGTTCAAAAGAAGGCATTTTTAACAGAAAATGTTAGTTCTATACTCCAACATAAAATTCCTTTAAAATGCAAAGACCTAGGCTCCCCCACTATCTCATGTAGTATAGGGAACCACACAATTGAGAATGCTTTGTTGGATTTAGGAGCTAGTGTAAATTTGTTGCCTTATTCTGTATTTGTGAAACTTGGACTGGGAGAATTACACCCAACTCCAGTCGTGTTACAGCTTGAAGATCAGTCCACGAAAATACCTCGTGGTATTGTGGAGGACGTGCTTATCCAGGTAGATAAGTTTTATTTTCCTGTTGATTTCTTTGTAATTGACACTCAACCAATACAGGATTCAAGGAAGCATATCCCTATTATCCTAGGCCGACCTTTCTTGGCAACTGCGGATGTTCACATTCAATGTAGGACCGGAAATATGCAGTTGTCCTTCGGCAACATGACTATGGAGCTGAACATTTTCAACATTGCCAAACAACCGCACAATGCAGATGATGGAATTGTTGATGTGGATTTAATTGAAATATTAGTTGATGACACCTTTATTTCAAACCTTAGTGATGATCCTTTACAGACATGCTTAACTCACTTTGGTTTTGATTTTGATAGATCGATGAGGTCAACGCCCTGCTTGACTCAGCACCATCCATGGACATTAATAAATGGAAGTCAAGAGTTGAACAACTAGCACCATCAGAAAAGAAACTCACCCCATCATCAGAATCACCACCGAAACTCGAGCTCAAACCATTGCCCAACACATTGGAATATGCATTTTTGGGAGAAGAAAGTACTTTGTCGGTAATCATTTCATCATCCCTCAATGACGAACAAAAAGGTAAGTTGTTGGATGTTTTAAAAGAACATAAAGGAGCATTAGGATGGACCATGGACATAAAAGGTATAAACCCTGCAGATTGCATGCATTACATTCACCTTGATGAAAATGCTAAATCTAGGAAATGCAAGGTTAAATCCTAACATAAAAAAGAATCAAGTCCTTGCTATTAGACGCAGTATCATTTACCCATTTCGATAGTTCATGGGATCTGTGCAAGTTGTCCCAAAAAGTCGAGTCATGAGTTACCAATGCCGATAATGAATTGATACCAACTAGAGTGCAGGATGGCGTGTATGCATTGATTATAGAAAATTGAATTCTGTCACACGTAAAGACCATTTTCCTTTACAATTTATTGATCAGATGCTGGATAGATTAACAGGCCATGAAGTTAATTGCTTTCTAGATGGCTACTCAGATATAATCGATTACCAAAAGATCAAGAGAAAACTACTTTCACTTGCCCTTTTGGCACATTTGCATATAGGAGAATGCCATTTGGATTATGCAATGCACCTGCTACATTTCAACGATGCATGCTAAGTATTTTTTCTGATATGGTTGAACGATTTCTTGAAGTCTTTATGGATGACTTTTCTGTCTTTGGTGATTCGTTTGATCAATGTTTACATCATCTAACGCTAGTTCTGCAGAGATGTATCGAAAAGAACTTGGTCTTAAATTGGGAGAAGTGCCATTTTATGGTAAAACAAGGTATTGTTCTCGGTCACATCATTTCGAGCAAAGGTATTGAGGTTGACAAAGCCAAGGTGGATCTCATTTCTAATCTTCCTCCACCAAAATAGAAGTAAGATCTTTCCTTGGGCATGCTGGTTTTTATAGACGTTTCATTAAAGATTTTAGCAAAGTTTCTAGACCCTTATACAATCTAATTGCTAAGGATGTACCTTTTGTCTTTGATGATTCATGTCTTGTTGCGTTTGAAAAATTAAAGCATTTGTTGACATCATCACCCATCATTATTTGGAGCTTACCATTTGAGCTCATGTGTGATGCATCCGATTATGCGGTAGGAGCATTAGGACAAAGGGTTGATCGAATTCCTCATGTTATTTACTATGCTAGTATGACATTGAATGATGCACAGTTGAACTATTCAACTACTGAAAAAGAAATGCTAGCAGTAGTGTTTGCATTGGAAAAATTTCGATCTTATCTCATTGGTTGTAAAATAATTATATTCACAGATCATGCTGCTCTTAAATATCTTCTCACAAAGAAAGATGCAAAAGCTAGACTAATTCGTTGGGTGTTACTTTTGCAGGAATTTGACTTGGAATTCAAAAATAAAAAAGGGACAGAAAATGTTGTGGCGGACCATCTCTCTCGTCTTCATTTTGACACAATCACGGAGCCATTAATATTGAATGAGTCATTTCCAAATGAACAATTAATGAATGTGGAAGTATTACCTTGGTATGCTGATATAGTTAATTATCTTGTTACAGGTAAACTTCCAGAGCATTGGACCAAATAAGACAAGGCTAAATTTTTTACAGAAATAAAGAATTTCTTTTGGGATGACCCGTATTTGTTCAAGTATTGTGCAGACCAAATTGTTAGACGATGTGTCCCAGAAAGTGAAATTCAGAATATCCTTTCATTCTGCCATGAACAAACTTGTGGAGGCCATTTTAGTGTTAAGAAAACAACGACTAAAGTTTTACAATGTGGTTTCTATTGGCCAACTTTATTTCGAGATGCTTACACTTTCTGTTCTTCATGTGATAGGTGTCAACGAATGGGGAGCATTACACGAAAGAACATGATGCCACTAAATCCAATTTTGGTGGTTGAGATTTTTGACGTATGGGGTATCGACTTCATGGGACCTTTTCCCTCTTCTTTTGGCCATCAATACATATTGGTTGCTGTTGATTATGTATCAAAATGGGTAGAAGCAATTGCATGTCGAACCAATGATCACAAGGTGGTAATAGGATTTTTGAAAAGCAATATTGTTTCACGCTTTGGATTCCCTCGAGCAATAATCAGTGATGGTGGTGCCCACTTTTGTAACAAAGCATTCAAAGCTCTTTTGACAAAGTATTCAATCACACACAAAGTGGCGACTCCGTATCATCCGCAAACCAGTGGCCAAGTTGAGATCTCCAATCGAGAAATAAAGCACATATTAGAAAAGACGGTGAGGCCGGACAGAAAAGGTTGGTCATTAAGACTTGATGATGCATTATGGGCATATAGAACGGCTTTCAAGACTCCGATTGGGATGTCACCCTATAGGCTAGTGTATGGAAAAGCTTGCCACCTACCTGTGGAACTCGAGCATCGTGCGTATTGGGCCATCAAGAAATTCAACTGTGACATGTAGCAAGCCAGCTCAGAAAGAAGATTACAACTGGCAGAACTTGAAGAAATTCGCAATGACGCATACGAAAATGCCAAAATTTACAAGCAACGAATGAAAGTCTTCCATGATAAGCAAATTATGAGAAAATCGTTCACTCGAAAGTGCTTTTATTCAATTTTTTTTATTCCCGTAAGTTACGCTCTCGGTCCCTTTATTGTTCATACTGCTTTTTCCACAGGCAATTGAAATTAAGAACCCAAAGAACGGTGTCACGTTTAAAGTTAATGGTCAAAGATTAAAGCCATATCAACCACATGAAAAAGACACCTTAATAAATTTGTGTGACCCACTAAATTTGAATTGATTTTTTTTTTCTTTTCGTTGATTTGATTTTTCTTTCTTTCTTTATATTATTCTTTTGCTAATTGAAATTATTTTTGCATAAGTGTGTTTGTTTAACTATTAAGTTTTCTCTTATCATTATTAATCATGAGTCTCATACGTTCCTCCCGAACATTCTTAAACCACTTCAACGTGTCAAAACTCATCTCAAAAGGCAGATTCAATTTTGTAAAACACATCGTATTTGGGCTCTACAACCACCAGAGTTAGTAGCCTATGTTGAGGGTTTAGAAAGCCAACTCAGAGACATTGAGAGAAGTGTTTACGACATCCAGTTGGAGCTTGAGGTAAATTCAATAAGAGGACGATTTTAATTTTCTTTGTTTGTTTTAATTTGTTTTTGTTTGTGTGCTTTAGTTTGTTACTCCGGTGAAGTGGCGGATAACAGTACTCCGTGACAATCAAGTCGGTTACTTCAGTTTCCCATAATAACTGACATTCTGAGGCGAAAGTATGGATAGAAACGAGATTCTAGCGAAGCTTCACAAGCGATTCCCTTCACTTCCTCAGAATGCCGTCTTTACGATCTATAAAGCTCGGTCCGAACGAAAGCGATAGCTCAAGAGGAAAAACATACCTGCTTATATCCGTTGGTTAATCGAGGAGAAAGTACGATTGGCATGTGAGTTACATACAAAATATATTGCATTCATGCCTGGTTGTGGTAAAGGAAATTATGCAAGAAAACGCGAGCTCGAAGAATTTACATTGCTTGTCATAAGTGTGCCAGAATGAGTTGCGATAGAAACCCATGTTCTTTAGGAATGGTGTCTGATAACAGGGAAGATAAGATTCAATTCATTAGGGATGGCTTGAATAAGGAGTCATTGGATGATATTCTTCTGTCTCTTGAAACGCATCCCAGTGGATATGTGCAAGGAGCGATTCTCCAGTTATGGCCATTATTCCAGAAAGAGCATGCACGATATAGTCTCGGGAATCTGACTATAAACGACCCTATTTGCCAGTTTATAAGAAAACTGGATATGAAGCCTATCCTCGACCCATAGAGGGCGTTCAAGCCGTTTCTGGACGTAAAACCAAAGGAAGATGTGAGCCACAGTCGCAACTACCTGTAAATATCCTTTTACTTTACTGTTATTTTATTTCACTATTGTTTTATTGTGTGCATTATTGTCTTTAATAATTTTATTACTGTTTGCTTTTTCTTTTTTACTGTTTCCTTTTTGACTTGCGAGCCACGTGCTTTACGCGTTATTTGACACTGACATATTACTTCATACACAACATTGACCCATTATCACCAAGACTCTTAAATGTGATTTCCTTTGTCAAGCACTCACAAATCGTTTTTGAGAAATATCGCAATGACAGCTACTCCCAATAGACAATTCAATAACATTTGTGTGCTTTCTGGATTTACCTATGGCAAACATAAAGAGTTCGTTGAGGCAGCCATAGATCTTGGCCGAAGCATAGCAGTGAGAAAATTACACTTGGTGTATGGAGGAGGTAATCGAGGGTTATCGAAAATGGTCTCAGAAGCAGCTTTTATCATAGGCAGCCAAGTGTTAGGCATCATCCCAAGAGTTCTAAAACCATTGGGTCGACTCATCAACTGGAGAAGAGTTAGTCGTCTCAGGTATGCAAGAAAGAATAACTGAAATGCTTAATCATGCTGATGCTTTCATTTTCCTTCCAGGAGATCTTGCAACACTAGAGGCACTTATCACACTAGCATCTTGGGCCCATCTGCACATCTACCAGAAACCCATCGGTTTGTTAAATGTTAATAACTTTTATGATGGCTTTATCGCATTTCTTAACCATGCAATAAAAAACTACTTCATTCCTTCCCATGCGAAAAAACTTTTTATTTGTGCTCACACTGCTAATGAGCTACTTGATATGTTACAAGCTTATAGACCGGAGCCAAACCCCTGGACCTTTGTGTTGGAGCGTCCAAATAATGATGGTGACAGTAGCGGCAGTAAGAAGTACAAATTAGATTTAACTCTTCGCCTGTAAATATTTTCTTCTGTGTTACACCACCCAGGTGATGTCTTCTAAACTCTACTTCTTTCCTTTAAAACATTGAGGACAATGTTTCGTTAAGTTGGGGGAGAGAATAGTCGACAATTGTGGAATCTTGGTTAAGTTTTTACTGATTTTTTATTGTAGAAACTAACTGTTGCTAACGTTGTGTGTTGAAGATGGCTGAATATGGAGTGTAGTGACTCTAGAAACACATCTTCATCGTTTGAAAAAATAATAAAAAAAACAAAATAAAAAGTAAAAAAAAAAATTTTTGCAGACATTTTCTTTTTCTTTATTAAGTTTTTATGTTTCTTTTTAATTTCTCCTCTATAAATATACATTTTCAAACTTTTGAGCCTATAAAAAAAAAAAAAAACCATTTTCTTTTCCTATCATTTTAAGTGTAACTTTTCTAATTAGTTTTTCTGCATCATTTTCGCATTTCTGCATCCATATTTTCCTTTCATGCTTAGAATAGGTTTGGGGGTAGAATGTTGTTTTAAAAAAAAAATTGTGTGATTTTTTTTTAACATTGGATGACATGATTAATTTCAAATTTTAGTATTTGTATTATCTTTGGTCTTAAGTGATGTTACGTTATGTTTGCTACTCTACATGTTGATGTCGGAGACAAATGTGAGTTGCTTGAAGGAATGAACATGTCATAATAAGTACCAAGTGAGTTTTTGAGCCTATTATTTTCTTGGAGAATAACCCTTTTGCCCACTCTTTATACAGCTTAGCAGTTTATTATTTTACACACAATCTCTAAATTGCTTTTGAGTTAACCCTTAAAAAAAATGGTAAAATAAAAAAAAAAGAGAAGAAAAAAATGTGTGTTGCTACATTTCATCAAGTAGATATGGACGATTATTTAGAGCCCTAAAAGACGATGGAAAGGTCATCTTTGACCCGTTTGAGCCTTTCTAGCCATCCTTTTTATTAAATATCCATAGTTAACCCTTTTTGAGCCTTTAAAAAAAAAAAAAAACCCTTTTCTTTGTCAACTTATCATCTTGACCCACTCCGATTTGGAGTATTACCCAATGTCTTATAAGTTCCATCACCTATTTATGTTTGAGAAAAATATAAATAAGTATTTTTGTTCAGTGAAGTTATGCCAAATTAAAAAAAAGAAAAAAAACAACAAAACAAAAATTGTTGTTTCAAAAGAAAAATAATAATAATAATAGGTGAAATCCACCTGCAACTTCCAAAAAAAAAAATTTCTGCATTTTTCTCAAACATACACTTTGTTTTCCTTATTTCCTTTCTTTGTTAACCATGTCCCTAGCCTATGTTACATCCTAATAAAAGTCCTTGATTTTGGAACTATAATCAAGTAAAAAGTTATATTAAAAAGATGTAGTGGTGCAAATAAAAGAAAAAAAATAAATTGGGTTGACTAACAGTTTTTATTTGACTTGAGATCGTATTATTTCTAAGCTGAGGGCATATTTATTTCATCTTAGTGAGAGTATGTGATATCATTTCTTTATTATTTTCTCTCAATTACCATTCATTGGAGTGACTATTTTTATTTGGTTTAATTTCTTTGTGAGAGTGTCACTACTTCCAGTGAGATTTTGGAGTTTGACATGTCATTCTTGAAAATAACTATAACAAAGTCTACTGGGCTGATTCATGTGAATGGTTGATGTGGGTGTTGAGTGTTAGAAAATGTATATTTATAAAGGAGAAAACTGTCATTTTACATTTCAAGTCTTACTAACAACCCTTACTTTTATGTATTTAACATTCTTTTGATTAAATTCCATGTGTTTTATTTTAATTAAGTATTTTATGTATTTTAGGGGCATTATAGTCATTTCACAATAAAGGAGAGATCAGACGGCAAAACGGACATCACTTTTGAACTCAGGAAAAACCAGGAGCATAAAAGGAAAAATGACACTATTCACGTATATATATATTTATTCGCATAGCGGATCGATGACATGGCATTGACCGATGATGTGGCATTGTGATGAGGTGTCACGATTGGACTAAAATTCTTATGTATTGTTGACGTGGCGGCGTATATGGGCGACAAATCTCGCGACGTGCATGCACAGGATTATTTTCAACCAAACCGCATCGCTCATCCGTGTTAATGTTCATCCGCATGGCGTGATGACGTGGCGCCAAATTTTTAATGGCCATGATTTCCATGTATCTATAAAAAGGGGCCTCCCCTAATTTGATATCCTGAATCCAATTTTGGACTCCATTTTCTGTAATTCCTTCTCCATCTTTTATTTTCTTCGTATTTTAATAAATTCCCATTTTACCCCTAGTTCAATTATGAGTGGCTAATTTTCTTTCAAGCTTGGGTTGAAGGTGAAGTCTCAACATGTGTCATGGGCTTTATTTGGTAAATTTATTTTCTCTTCCTCTAGTTTTTGTGGATGTTTTGACTTCGACAAATAATACTAATCTGTCTTGGTTTGCCTCAGTACAAGGTTATTATTATTTGGCACGATAGCACCATATTGATTAGAGCGTGGTTCATGAGGTGTGGATTCCCCCCTCATGATTTAATTGGTATTAATACGGATTATTTAGCCCATGATGCATGTTGATACGGATCCGAATACCCAAGTACGTCATTTCAATAGAATTATCTTCAATTTATTCTCGCCATTGCAATTCCAATTTTAGAATTTATTCTCGTCATTTTAATTTAAGTTTTAGCATATTCCAAATTATTTCCACCACAAAATCCAACCACCCATTTACAAAAATTAATTCTACACATAATTAAAATCCACCTCCTCGTGGGATCGACACTCGTCACCATTAGTCTATACTACAATAGATTCGTGCGCTTGCGAGTACATTAAAATTTGCACAACAATATTCCTATTAACAATAGACAACCGACCTATTACTCCGATGGCCCGTTCGAGGAGGAGGACAACTGTTAATCCCCTGGTGAGTCTTGCTCCAATTTTTCCTTCAAACTTGGTTGCTCCAGACTTAGTTAGAAGTTGTAATTCTGCTGACATTGGTGTGGGAAAGTTGTTCGCTGAGAAGAATGAGTTAATACTGGAATTGCGCAAAGTGGCATTGCGGGAAAAGTTTGATTTCAAGATTGCACGGTCCACAACGACACGCTTTGAGGCTCATTGTTCTTCGGAATCATGTAATTGGCGTCTTCGCGCAACGAGAGGTTCAGATGAGTAGAATATTCTTTGGGTAGTGAGAAGAGTTGACAATGTTCATACCTGCTCTAATGAGGTTTTGCCTAGTGGCCTCCGTCAAGTTAGGAGTCGAGTTGTTGGCCATCTTATCGCAGATAAATTTATTCAGGATAAACGGATATACACGCTGAATGACATTGGAACAGACATGCAGCAAGAATACGGGGTCCAGTTAACATATCAGCAAGCATATCGGGCTAAAGAAGTCGGTCTTGAAATAGTACGAGGGAACCCTACTGAGTCATACAACTTACTTCCCAAATACTCTCACGTTTTAACCAAAGCAAATAAGGGCACAGTGACACACCTCCAGAAGGATGGAGATAATAATTTCTTATACTACTTTGTTGCGCTTGGATCTTCCATCAAAGGCTTCACGCAGTACATTAAGTCTGTGATCGTTGTAGATGGCACTCATTTAAAGGGGCTATACCGTGGAAGCATGTTTGTAGCAACATGTCTGGATGGTAATAATCAACTGTATCCGTTAGCTATTAGGGTCATGAATTCGGAAAATAATGATGCTTGGGAATGGTTTATGACGAAGTTACACGGAGTGATTGGCGATAGACCAGAGTTAGTATTTATCTCTAATCAATGCACTGCCATCAAGAGAGCCGTTTTAAAAGCATTTCACACTGCTGCTCATGGAGTTTGTTTTTACCATGTCAAAGGCAATATTAAGTCTAAATTCAGGATGTCCAAAGCTATTTGGGATCAATTCGAGCCAGCCTTTATTAATGCAGCAAAGGCATATGGACACGAAGAATTTAAAAGACAACTTAAAGGGTTGTGGATGCTCCACTCGGGCGCGGCTGATTACTTAGAGAATAATGTAGGTATGTGTAATTGGGCAAAGTCTGAATTTGAAGGTAGAAGATACAGCATACTTATTACCACCAACATTGCGAAAAACGTGAATTCTTTAATGAGGGAACCACAGAAATTTCCTGTAACTCATCTTGTTGATCACTTTAGAAAAATACTACAACAATGGTTTTATGATAGGAAAATTATGGCTGAATCAATGAGCACTCGGCTAACGACGTGGGCAGATGAGATAGTCGGCGAAAGGAGAATTTTGGCCGAAAGAATGACCGTTCGGCCTATGTCTCAGCATCGATTTCATGTTTTGGGTGGAGGTATGAAGGAAGGGATAGTTGACATTCATGAAAGAACTTGCTCCTGTAGAGTATTCCAATTCGATCAGCTTATTTGTGCGCATGCAATTGCTGCTTGTCTGACCGTCCGTGTGGATTACATAAGTCTTTGCTCTGATTATTACTCTAAAGATTCATTGGTCATGGCATATGCAAAACCAATGGAGCCGGTTGGTGACAGGACAAATTGGGACATTCCAGAAGAAATCCAGGAAATCAGAGTTAACCCACCGATCGAAGCACCGCCACCTGGTCGTCGTCCAGAGTTAAGAATTTCTTTTATCGGTGAGGATATTAACCGAAGAACTGTGAGATGCGGTCGATGCAACCAACCAGGTCATAACTGCAAGAGATGTAAAAATTCCATTGTGTCGAATCCAAACTGACTGTATCATTGTAACTAATTATGGATTCTGAACTCTTATTAAAATTTATTTTACAATCATATGTAATGAGGTATATTATTTTATGTTCATTTGCATAATGAGTACTAAAGTAGATCAACAATTACTTATAACTAAATATATGAATATATCAAAAGTTTATATCTATTAGAAAAATAATCTACATCCATACATCAAGTCTGAACACAATACAATGACTTACAAGGCAATATCGCTCGTGAATATATCTACAACAATTTTCTTCTTGAAGTAATGCCTGTGGCTACTATCAAAATCAAGTTTTTGCCCGAACATCAAATACATTGTAAACATCAACATAAATACACCGCAATCACCACTTCCAGGTTCTTGTTGGGGCACATCTTTAACGATTCTTACTTTCCAAGGGTTGGCACTCTGCAGCTCAGGTCGAATGTTGTAGAATCCAACATCTTGAAGCCATTGAGGGAAGACGACCTGAAGAGGTTTGAATTTACACAAATATGTTTTGTCATCGCGAAAAGTAACCAACGAGTCGTAAATCCACACCCTCTTCGCGCAAAGGTCCGCTCGAGCTAGTACCCAATGACCGCCGCCCAAATTCACAGGGATAAATATCTACATAAAAAAATGCTAAATTAGTATATTTAATACACAATTAGCATAAAAGATTGCGTAACAATTCTTACTATATCGACGTCCATAAACGGTTTGGACATGATATATTCCCGCCCATCGATATAGCAGTTCAAGTTACTGCTATATTGTAATGAATGGACATCACAACTACCGTTGTTCCATAATTGCTTTAGGAACACCTATTACAAGATGAGTAGAAAATTAATAACATTTCGAGATATTTAAAACATCGAAATTATAGTTAATGATTATAGAATTCGTAAACACGCCCAAAAGTATGTATCTGTATGTGTGACGTGCTGCAGTAGTGCATTTGGAAACCGTTGTTGCTTCTTGCTGATCAAGCGGTAATACGTGTGAATATTCTATAAAGGGATTAAACCAAGAAAATTTAAAACATAATCCATGCTAGCAGGAATATGAACAATATTGTAATGTACTGACCATTAAACACACTTACCTCGTCACCAAGCCACCCTCATCGAAGCATTGCCCATGAGTATTTCAAAGAAATTTCGGGACTGTTGGACTGGTCGATCCACGGAAAATTTACCGGCAAACCACTGATCAAACTCCTCACATAGCCTTGAATCTTCTAGTCCCCTAAGCGAATTCATATCCACACTCGATCTTTCATCAATTTTATAGTCCGTAATGTTGAGTGCGGGTAGAGGACTGACATTCCTAACTCTCTTGAAAGGAGGAATGAAGTAAGCACTGCCAAAGATATACGACGGTTGGTACGGATGGCCAAACTTACTAACGCTGGAAGGTGCCTCTGTGAATATTTGTACACTGTCACCACTTATATCCCCATATAAACTATACAATGACATGGGGTGTGCTCGTTGTCATTACCAGCATCAATATGTGTACCGTAGCCAACATCAACGTTCGGTCCAAAGCCATCTGGGGCCTGTTGTTTCGAGGAGATGAACATATTAAAATAATTTCGGGTTTGAAATCATAACAACATAACAAAAGCATATGAAACTTGCTCACCGTGTGCGAGGGGCCAAACGGAGAATCACCGTACGCGTCCTTTCAAGAACCCGCCCCAAACGAAGCCATAAACCCTATAACTGCTTCTATATATTGTTGTGCTTCTCTGCGCTTAAGTTCTAATAAGTTCCGACCTCAACTCGTGAATGGAAGACTCTATTTTGTCCAGTCATTGAACGAAATAATCATTGCGGAACTTAGTCCTTGCCTATTACAAAATAAGAAAATAATGACAAAGTGCTGAAATTAGGTATATGTGATTAAACAAAATATTCATGACGACAGAAGTTACCTCTGGCTCATTTCTGTCATCTGAATCATGTGCGGATTCATAATGATCGTCGGCAGCATAATCATCCTCAACAGGACTCTACTGCAGTCCTATTTGGCTCGTGGTGTCATGATCCACCTCGTTTGGCCCTGTAATGGATGGCGCATTGATTGAAGGTTGGTGCTGCACCAATTAAAACAGAAAACAGTAAATACGAAAAATAACAAACATATAAACGACTTTGCATTCGGTTTTCAATGATACTGTAAAGGATACCCACATTACGGACCCAACTTCGCAAATATGGCATGTAATCCTCGACACTCTTCCAATAATTTGTGGTTCTCTCCTTTACATCCGGTTTGAGGGTTTGGAAAATGGTGTCATCCTGTCGTAAAGAATACCAAATTTTCTATTAGTATAACCATCTATTATTTAACAGCGATATACAGATATACATATAAATTACTTACAAGACGCTCATTGAGGTATGAATAAACTTCGCTGAAGCTTATATTTGAAGAAGCCACGGGCTTCCATCACACGATCCGATGATCCTTCCTCCTAATTTTCACCACCCACTGTGATGGTAGTCCTCCAATCGCTTCAAAAATCTATGCCTTCAACAAGGAAAGATGCGAAGTAAAAAAACGTGTCATTTAAATAATTATTATAACAAAACTAAGTTATAAAAAAATTCTTCACTCACATGTACTGCAGACGTAAAGCCGTAAAAATTGTATTTCTCAATTCTATGCAAGGGATTTTCTGCGCTTGCCCTCTTAAATTTATTGGCTTTGCCATTCAATGCATTATCAATGCTTTTATATATTGTTTCCCATGACAAACGACCCCACGGACAACTTTAAAAGTGATTTATGTCATCTGCCTCATTAAGCAACTTGAAATTGATTTGACAATGATTTTTTCTTCTGTTTAGCACTCTATCAGCAAAGTAAAACATGACGATTTTTAGCGCATCAATGTCATCCATAGTCTTGAAGTCTAAGTTCATAAATATTTCCTCGAACTAGCCAATATTTATATCGCGATTCTTGCCTCCAAAGTACTTTTTAAGTAACCGATGACTTGTTTTATGCTTCGTCAAGAAGACATTTTTGCCATAGCAAAGTCCTGTTACTAGGCACCACTCTCCAATCGATAGTCGTATCAAATGGTCGCCAACTTGAAACCATAACTCATTCTTTTCATTTCCAGCGCCATGGGACACTTGTCGAAGCAATATATTATGTACAATTACGCCACTGAACGGATAGCTTCTGCAGTGTAGGAAATGCCCAAATATATTGTCTTTGAACAGTTGCAACTGTTGCGTTGTTAATTTTTCCCGGATGGCATTAACAACGACATCTAATTTGCACATACTCGTGATACGCCCGGGAAAGTGATCAGCATAAGTTATCTTCATCATTCCCGGTTCTTTCGTCGATCCGGGTGGGTTATGCAATGCTATTTTTTATTTTTCCATTTATATGGTATAAGTTAAAAGTATTATATGTTAATAAATTATGAACAAAAGCACAAAAAAAAGGCAGCACCAAACATCACGCTGTCTCTTGGTGTGACGAGGTGCCCGTCGCACCAAGACTTTGCCTCTTGGTGGGCACCAAGCGCGCGAGCTAACACGCATCTCACGCATGAGAGGATGCGGCTGTTGTACGGGAGATGCACGCGGCATGCGCATCTCGCGTGTGAGGCCGTGCCTGTCGCACGCGAGATGCGCGCGACACGCTCTTAATTTTTTTGACTATTTTTGTAAATTTCCCATGAATTAAGCATGGGTCATACCCAGGTACTTCATTAAAGATAATAGCTCAATTTGTTTTTTTTTAAAGGAAAATAAATGTCCATTGAATTTTAATGTGTTAAGGTAACACATTCAGTGCATCTTCCTATAGTCATGCAAAGGGAAAATTAAAGTCTAATTACTCCTTCCAATTAATTTTTTTTTCAACCTAATGGATAACCTTATTTAAAATAAGAGACTTCAAAGATAAAAATACCTCTTCTTGTCCTAATATTGACCTCAAATACATGTAAATTATAAAAGGGATTTAAGATATTAAGACTTCAGTCAAATTCAGATTTATTTATAGTTTAGACAAAAAAAAAAGTATCTAAATTTTAACAAATATATTGTAATAAAATATATAATTCAAATTTAAAAAGTCAATTATCGCCTATGTATCGAGAATACTAAATTTGAGCCTCTTTACAGAATTTCATCTAACAAACGTGGGTAGGCATATCTTTTTATGTATTCCCATAAATGGATATATCTCCTAAATATGCGGACTAATATCACGGTTATTAAATGCACATTTTCAATATTTACTCACAGGAGCCGGAAATAAATCGTAAACCCAGTAGCGTTCTTTCATTTTGGTTGATGTGTAGGTTAGACAGATGTAGTGGACCTATAATTTTTGACTATGACTAGGAATCATCGACACGAGACCTATTAATTGCTCGGGAACGTGATGTGCTTGATTTCTACAATACATTGTACCGCAAGCCATGCATCCGCCCGGCACACAAGAAGATAATGAAACACATCCCCTCGACATCTTCTGGTAGTAGACAATGACGTTGCACTGTTTTAATAGTGAGGAATGAGAGTCTCCTTTCAAACTTACTTTTTTTTTTTTTTTATACACCTAATAGCAATAACAATTAAATTATATTTTACTTTTACGACTAGGGTTTGAACTCTTTATTTTATCATATAAAAAAATTTATTAAATATGCCAAAAAAAGATACCGATTTGTCGAGATTTTACTTAGTCAAAGGTTAAATAAACAAGTCATAAAACTATAATACCTAATGACCTAATTCTCTCACTATAATTGCAAGTGGGATTTTTCTAAATATATTTATGCTAATATATCATTGTTGAGGTTGATATCTAATTCAAAATCAACTCCATTAAAAGGAAAAAAAAAAAAAAAGCCGCTCCTACGTCATAGAAATACTAAAATTCAATACTGCACTCAAAATTGTATGATCTATACTCTGTATACAATTTTTTTTTCTTTTTTTTACTATTTGAAGTGAGGATAAAATATCACCTTAGATTTTGGTTGGACCGTCCAAATCATGTCACACCCATTTGATAAGCTAAGTATATAATAGGGGGATAGAAATTTGGGAAGCCACAAAATCAAATCAAATATGAAGAAAAAGTCAAATGAAAAGAAAAGAAACAAACTGCTTTTATTCCACACTAATTGGATAGGCAAGCATGAGATTCATGAGATTCATGAATCAATCAATCAAACGGAGGCTCAAAAACCAGAGGCTGAGTTTAAAGGGGGCGCCCACGGTCCTGCTTCCAACCAAAACCAGCGTACGGATTCCACAAAACCGGGAGTCCAAACATTCGACGTGGCTGTGGTGGTAGGGGAAAAGACGTTTTTCGCAAGCCAAATTACTCACACCACCTCTCCCACGCGCTTTCTCAGTCAAGCCAGTAGTTTTTTTCACTGTTTTTGGCGCGTGAACTTCAAAGAGAGTGTGGGGAATAGGGGATCCGTTGTGAAATTTCACGGGTGTTGTGCCCACCATGTGGCGATTCGTCAGCATGGGAAGTAAAGAAAAGTCCCAACACGTGTTCCTTGATAGCTGTAATTGATTTTGGACGAGTTTGCCCCTCTCTTGTCGATGCGTAAATTCCTCTTTCGGTAGGTGTCTCGTAACCACCACAAAAGGTAATTTCCCTTTTAAGCTGGGGAAGTAAATAAATAATTAAATAACATTATTTGAAAATGATTTTTTTTAATCTTTTGAGTTTTGACATGCATGAAACTATCATGCTTTTTTAAGAAACTATCAAATATAAATATCAAATTATATTAATTAGGAGTGCTTATTTACTGTGTTCACTTATTTATTAATTTTTATTTTTATTAATTATTGATAGTCTTTCATTTTAGATAAATTCCCATTAAGGAGTTATTTTTTATGTATATTTATTAAAATTGTATTCTTATGATTAAAAAAAAATCTATGCCTTAATGCCATTGGTAACTATAAATATTCATGTGTCACTTATTTAAAACTTTTTTTTTCTTTTTAAATGACACCCAAAGTCTCAAATGAAATGACATTAACCAATAAAAAAAATACAATTTAGGGGATATGATTTTATAAAAAAACAATACTAAAAAAAGATCATAAACAAATCAAAAGACTCAAATATATAACGAGGGAACCCTATATAACTTTTATTGTTGAAAAAGAAAAACTAATTTTTTTTAATAAAAAGAGTGTTCTACCATTATAATGAAACCAAACCCATATATATTCACAAGTTTATGATTAGTAATCATATTACATACTCAAAAGACAAATAACATATAAGTCATTTTTTACTTTAATTTTAAAAAAACAAAACAAGCAAATATAATATCTCAATAAAGCTTATAAAAACAATTGTGAAGAAAAGATACAATAAAACTATTAGTACAATGAAAGATCAACCTTTTTCAAAGACAAATTTAATGACACCTACAATAATTTGAAATCCACACAAATAACTTGAGCAAAGGCTTAGAAATTTAAAATTTCTGAAAACACTAAAAATTCTTTGAAATGATCACAAAAACACCTACAACAACACCAAAGAAATCACAATCAAGTGAGGATGCTATTGTAATATTTATAATAGTATGTTATATTTGCAAAAGATTGGAAAGCATATAATTATATAAATCATTTCATAGCCCCAACAAAAAAAAAAGAAGCAAAAGAGAGTTGTTTGAAGGGCACAACAGGAATTTAATATTGAGAAAGAGGACAAACTTTGCCAAGAACTGATGAAAACCAGATTATCCCATACACCCTGTTTTCTTGGAAAACCACTGCGCTCCACTTTCAAACAAACCCACGTCCCCCCGCTTTTTCTTTTCTTGACCCCCTTAAATAAACGTCTCACGCTCCACCGGTCTCTCCCACTTTTATTCTTCACATTTTCTCTCAGTTTCCTCTCAACTTTCTTGCTTCCCAAACATAACCAACCATGCGTGTGAGCTGCAACGGATGCCGCGTCCTGCGCAAAGGCTGCGGCGAAAACTGCTCCATCAGACCTTGCCTTCAGTGGATTAAAAGCCCCCAGTGTCAGGCCAACGCCACTCTTTTTCTCGCCAAATTCTACGGCCGCGCCGGCCTCGTCAATCTCATCAATGCCGGTCCCCAAGACCTCCGTCCCGCTATTTTCAAATCGCTGCTCTACGAGGCCTGCGGCCGAATCGTGAACCCGATCTACGGTTCCGTCGGGCTAATGTGGTCCGGACGCTGGCACCTCTGCCAAGCCGCTGTTGAATCTGTTTTCAGAGGCGAGCCGGTCACTCCTCTTTCGTCTGAGTCCGCTCTTCAAGCCGGTGATATCCGCCATGTTTCCAAAGACGAGAGCTCCGCTGCGGCGGCTGCAGTTTCTGATAAGCTTCATAAGGTCAAGTCTAGGAGATTCAAGCGCTCGGCTCCTAAGCCGAGGTCGAAGCCGGAACCGGCCGCTGATACCAAGGTTGTTGAGCCTCTGTTGGATAACTCTGGTGGTGAATCAACGAGTTGCGACCCGGAGCTGACTCAGCGTGACAGCGGAGAAGGTGACAGCGTGTCAGTTGAGACCGTGGAGGCTACGCTAGCGAAGACTGATGGTGGGGCCGATGGGAGTGACGTGGATTTGGAGTTAACTTTGGGCTTCGGCATTTAAGCCCGGTAAAAATTTAAGTTGATCTGTTTCTGATGATGCCACGTGTGCGGTGATTGTTTAATAGCAATCTGGTGCGGCCTAGTCCATGTTATTAGCAGTTTTGACGGCTTGGATGAGAGGGTTTTAGTTCATTCGATCAATTTTCATTGTTCAGGGCTGGCCGCGGAAGTGTACATTGTAGGTAGCACATAGAAAGAGGTTATATACATACATACACTTATAGCATTCTTTGTTTTAAAGATGATTTGTTTTCCAAAATCATTTGTTATATGCAGGAGAAAATTAATTGATTTTCAACATTGAAGTGAACATATATATTTTTCTTTTTTTTTTAAATTTTGAAAAGAGTAATGATACAGTTATAAATTTTTGTACAAATTTATTTTGTACAAACTGACGTGTCATTAATTCATTAATTGAATGAAAATATAAATTAATAAAAATAAATCATGTAGGGTAAGTGATATTTAATTCAACCAATGAATTAATGTCACGTCATTTTGTACAAAATAAGTTTGTACAAAATAAATTTGTATAAGAATTTGTGACTGTATCATTACTCTTTTAAAAATTAAAATTCTGTGTGCTGACAACTCGATAAGTCAATTTATAAATAAATTGTTTAACCTAAATTTAGTTATTAATTATTAATTTTAAAGAATATGTTCAATATTAATTTTATCACCCCTGAAGCAACTGGTAATCAAGAAAGCAGAAGACGTCGTTCAACATTATATTGGTTTGCACTCCAAAAGCAACTTGCAATGCAATGGAGAAATATGAAGGAGAACGTGGTTTAAAAAACTTTTTAAGTTTTTTTTTTTTTTAAATGGAAAATTTAAGGGTTATTTAACGCTGCGCCCCAAAATGATTCAATTTCACCGCGTACCCATTCTGTTAGATTTTGCCCTAACGGTTCGAGCACGTATTCCTTTATCAAAAGGCAATTTTCCCCTCATTTCAATTTCAAAAATGCTTAATTTACCAGAAAACCCTTTAAAAATATAAAATTACCAGACAACCCCCACACCAACCAAATTTCTTCACAACTTTTAGCTTATTAGTTCTTGCGATAGAAAAAAAAAAAAATTCCAATTTCTAAGACTTAATTACTGCTCTCAGATCCCAGGTTCCAAACATTAATAGTTAAATTTACAAACACAAGCTAAACAAACAGCCGATAAAAAGAGACCAAACCCCCCAAAAACACTTAAGGGGCAGAGGATGCGGTGGTGCGATCTGAGAGCAGACTGCACAACGCGATGCTCCTGCCATCTGTTGTCACGCCGACGCTCGTGCAACCTGTTTCCGTGCTAACACTCCTGTTGTTGTTGCTGTCGGTTCAAGAACGATGAAAACGGTCGAAACAAGCGAACGTGCAATGTCATTTGTTGATATATTTGGGTGCGGGCATAAAATAACTCAAAAGTTAAAATATGCCCACCTTTACAGTTTTCTATTAAGGATATTTTTGTTACAACCTTTTAAGCATAGCTTATTTAAGTAAAATCTTTACTTAAAAAATTTAATTATTTAGTTGTCAATAAAAATTTTTATTAAAAATTTATAATATTATTTTAATAGGTAAATTTTTTAAAGTTATGTTATGAAAAAAATAAAATAAGATTATTGAATAAGTAGAGAATATTTTAGATATTTTAATATTTAAAAATAACTTTTTAACCTTTAACTTTTGCGAGTAGATACAAAATAACTTATTTAAATTTTAAAAATTATATTGAAAAAACAACCAAACAATAATAAAAATTATGATTAGAGCTTATGAGATTAAATAAACACTTATAAACATTAAATAAATCATACCAAACAAGCACTAAAAATAAAAATTAAAAGAGGTTTGATTTTGTTTTTGTTCTTGTTCAACATAGTATTAGAATTTTAGGGTTTAAAGTAGAAAAATTATGTTAAACTGGTTTATAACATAATCACTAAAAAATAAATAGTTATTTTATATTGGTTTATAGTAATAATTCACTTTATGAGTAGTTTTATATAATTAATTATTTTGTTAATATAATAATGTTCAGAGTAGTTTTTAAATTTTAGATAGGGGTAATTTTTGGATACCTCCCCTGAGGTTTGTCCTTTCTACACTTGGAGAGAATGTATGCATATATTGACATATAGCACCCCTGACGTTTATAAGGGTTGGGATACCGTTTGGTAATTAAGGACAATAACGTAATTACAAATTTTAAATTTTAAAATCATAAAAAAGGCCGTGAACTGATTAAAAAAACTATTGTACATCACAGTGACCGACTGAACCCTGCATATTTTCACTCTTTGATGTCCCTGTAAGGCACACATAATCAATATTAAATTTAAAAAAATTTAAAGAATCTTCACTTATGTTGAACTTCTCCCTTATTTTCTCACAATTTATTGTTTTTATTATATGGGATAAATTTTTTTGCTTCATGACCCAAATTACATGCTGCCAATAAAAGACAACTCTACACTGCATATTTCTTGTAAACCTTAAGAAAAATTTGGAATTAATAATTTTGGGTACTGTTTTATCATTGAAGTAAATTATTTCATCTTCTTAGGAATCACTCACTAGCACGATCATAAACACCTCCAATTTATTATGAATTTATATATTTGGGTTATGTTATTCCACAAGTGATTTAGGATGTTTCAATAAATTATATATATATATATATATTAATAATAATAATATAATTATTTTTAAGTACAAATGTTTGTATTTTTTAAAATATTTATTTCACTATATACGAGTGTATTAGTTAATTGAACAAAAAATAATAAAAATACTAATATACTATATAATATATATATAGATATATAGAGCAAATCTACATCTTAAAATTTATGAGCTTCTGCACTGCGGAATGTCCTATTATATTATCAATATATTTGAAGTATAATATTGAAAAGAAGTATCTTTTTCTTTAATAAGACAATGATTTAAATGATTTAATAATTGTTGAATTTTTTAAGACAAATTATTGGGTTGAAATAACAATAAAGGCATAAATACACTTTGATAAACTATAATCAAGATTTCATTAACTGAAAATAAGATTAAACTCACCCGCCCTTTTCTGTTTCTCCCATATCTCTTAATCTTTTTCAGCCTTGTTTTATTTTTTTTCAGCAGTTTCTTGCCCCGAACAAAATCAAATGCTTTCTGGGTTAAAGTGCCAAAAATAAAAATGATTGATAAAGTAACATTGGACTTCACGATGAGACAATGTGAAGGGAAAAAAAAAGAATTTTTTTTTTAATTTTATTTCTACAGTTTCTCTGATAATGGTGGCTGCCATTTCTGAAGAGAACCCAAGGACAAGGTCAGGGCATCCCCTTTTGCCTTCTGAAAAAACAATGCGCATAATGTTCCTATTGTTAATGGTACAAGGAAACCTAAAGGAAGATTTGTCTCTTCAAGATATTTGTCACCTTCTCCTTCTTCATCTTCATCTTCAACAACAGCAACAGCAACAGCAAAAAGTCAGAGTCAGAGCCTCAGATTTTCTTCTCTACTTGTGTCTCGTTCAATAAATTCATCGAATTTACCAACTTTGGGGACTAAAAGATCACAATCTGTTGATAGAAGGAGGCAGGTGATTGGTTCTAGTCCAAGGGCTATTACCCTAGTTCCAAGCTCTAAGCAAGCAATTCAAGTCAAGAGCTTTCAACAATAACAAGGATGCTTATTACTTCAACTAGGAGCCTATCCGTTTCGTTTCAAGGTGATGCCTTTTCACTTCCTATTAGTAAGACTAAAGCTAAGGCAACTCCTGAGACAATAAGAGGACTTGAGAGATTCTAGTGTTGAGGGTAAGAAGTTTGTTGGGTATGGATATGGGGCGGTGGCTAAGTCGTGGTACCAATATTTTATTGAAAATGAGAGTAGATTGAGCTTGGATTTAAATAATGCTAAGCAAAATAAAGATGGCAATTTGTTGATGAATGAGTATTGTGATCTTGTAACTTCTGATGATACTGATAGTGTTTCATCTGGTATCACCAACACTTCCGGTGATCTTTGTTGCTTTCGCGAATGAAAAAATACATATTTGTTATTATGTATTTGAGCAACTCTGCAGCATTTCTACAAGTATTGTCAAGTCTGCAACTCTGCATTGCTACAAGTATTGTCAGTTGTTGTGCAGTGGAATGAAGGGTATTATTGTACTTTCATCAACAGAGCAAACGGCATCCTAACGATTATATATGTCCAGGGGTGCTATATGTCAATATATGCATACATTCTCTCTAAGTGTAGCAAGGACAAACCTCAGGGGAGGTATCCAAAAATTACCCTTTTAGATAGTCTCCCCACAGTTACCACTGTTCTTTTGAAAATTAATGATGGTTCGGCTCAATGTGTAAAGCCCAAGCCCAATGAAGATCCAACAATAGCAGATACGGAAGCCAAGGGAAGAGCACACCCCACATAGAAAACTAGGCTACCGGACTGAACAAATCAATCGATCAATCAAATTGCGAAAAACCGACAATGGGAAGGAAGAAGGCAACTGTTGAGTTCGATGAAACGGCGCCGGACTTCGATCCGTCGGACCCGTACAAGGACCCGGTGGCGATGCTGGAGATGAGAGAGCACATAGTGAGGGAGAAGTGGATCGACATCGAGAAGGCGAAGATCATAAGAGAGAAGCTCAAGTGGTGCTATCGCATCGAAGGCGTTAATCACATGCAAAAGTGCCGTCACCTCGTTAACCAGTACCTCGAGTCCACTCGCGGAATCGGCTGGGGCAAGGACGGCCGGCATCCCTCGCTTCACGGTCAGTTACATTACTCTCTATTGTTGCTTTTTTTTTTCTTTTTCTTTTTGTTATTAATCTCGATAGAGACTGACTTTCATTTTCGAAATGCTTAGGTCCGAAGGTGGAGGCTGTGGAGTCTGAATAATGATGATCTTTTTAAGGAATGAATAAGGTATAATTTTATTTCGTTATGGTATGATGAAATTTTTTTAGTGTATTTTTTTAACTCCAAATTAAATTGCTGCAGTTGTAGGCCTTTTATATGATTATTTCTTGTTTAATAGGACAATAGGTTGTGCATATCTGAAAGGATTTCGTAGTAATTGTTGTTAGCATTGGTGTAGAAACTACAATTACTGCTAGTGAGGACCAAAACGAAACAAATTTTCTGGAAGTGAAATTATTTAAGTTTTGACGGAGGATATATGCTCAACGTGTCATCTTTGTTGCTTAACTATCTTAGAGCATCGTTAGGGCTAAGTCAAAGCTGGGTTATTGAGTCATTTACATCATTACTTAGTGAAAGCTTAACTGGTGAATATTGGTATGCGGTGAAATTTTTCATTAGGCAATGAGATCAGGTCAGTTTGTATGTTACTTGCCAAAATTCGTCCGCAAATCTGTTTGACTTAACACGCACTTGTACTTGAATGCTCATCAGGTCAGGTGAACTTGTATCTTATTGGAATTATATTTTAACAACAGTGAATGGATCTGAGCTGGTTTGTTAACAAGTCTATACAACCCAGTGTTGCGGTAGCTATATATACTTGTTACTAACGGTAATTGAGATGAAGTTGCACTGAATTATAGAGGTATTTTGGGAAAATAAGATGAGTGGTGATTTGTTGAGCACCAAACAAACTTCGTATCTGTGAATAATTTTATTCTGGAGGTTCAGATGATCTTGAAGTGGGGATTTTAGGATTAACTGTTTCTGGAGTGGATTTATGGCCCTTGAAATAGATACCAGTAACCATCAAACCTGAGGTTGTATGGAGCATAAATGATGGTATTTCAACCTTAAACCCTTGGGTCTTTTACCACTTCACATTTCATAGTTATTGTATTGATTCAGGAAACATTGTTTCTGTCTGCTTGAACTTGTACAATGGTGAAATAGAATGATTATCTAAACAAAAACCTGTTAGTTGTTACCATCCAAATATAATTTAACTAACCATTTTCTTTAGATTCAAAAAAGTTTTTTTTTAACTTTTTTTTTTTAATTTATTTGGCTACAAGGGAAAAGTCTAAAGTTGTCTGTATTTAGATGTTGTTAGGTACATGCTTCAAGCCATCAGGCATGATGTTTGCTCTGAAACTGAAGAGTAGTTATAAACATAAGAAGTAACAGTCAATCTATACCTGAGAATTCCTTTGAATACCTATACATGCTGCATATTGATTGGAAACTTATTGCAGTTTGGAGTATAGAACCTAACAGCATAAGGGGTTTTAACCTATTTCTTCTACAAAAATGAGATTGATCATTTTTTTTCCCCAAATACATCTAAGCAAATCATTGACTTCCTTAAGAGTTCGCTGAAGAGAAAATAGAAAGACAATGAACAGGAGGGACTGGGTAATATACAAATCTGTAAGGATACATGCTCTTAACATAAAACTTGAAATGGCATAAACAAAACTTGAAATGTGAATATAAAAGTTGAAATCTAACTTTAAAAATAAAATGAGTTGAAAACCTACACTCGAAACTCCTCAGAAAACTTGAAATATGTTCTGTATACTAGTTAGTAACTTAAATACATATTATTTGTTCCCAGGGATTTTATATTCGTAAGCGAAGATCATATCCATTGAACTTGTGATTAAATCATAAGTTCTTGTTTGGTGAAACCCAATCCAGACTCTCTCTTGCTTATTGATATAACCCTTTGAACTCTGTATGCCTGTTTATTGGGTAAAACAACAGACTGGGACCCTTGGATACTTGATGACTTTTGTAGTGGGTATCCAAAGTTCCGAACCATCATCCAGACCTTTTGTAGGCCTCACTTCAATGTAAATTAAGGTTGTGGCGCTGTACTTTCCCCAAGGGTATAGTCCAGTTGCTTTGATCCTTGTAGTGGAAACAATAGGTCAAGGGATTGATTTCCCCTCACACCAACCTTGGAAAGCAAAATGACTTAATTTGAGTTGTGCATGGGCTGGGATGGGTTTAGGGCGTGGGAAATGCAAAAGATAAATAAAAAATAAAAATTTATGGTTGTACTTTCGAGTCAAACTGTTGAAGTGTTGTGGGTTGAATGGAATTTCACTTGATGGCTTGAATAGATCACCATCTGAAAGCATTTGTAGCATGGCATGAATTAATAAATTAGTCAAATGATAAGATCACTGGATATACATGCATGATGTCTTCTGTGTCCAATATATTTATTCATTGTAATCCCGTATACAATATTAAATCCTGATGGGGATGTTATTATTATTTTGTTGTGTAATAGTGGAAGAAGTTGGCATCTGTTCTTGTGAGATATAATAAGTAGTAATTCCAATAATTCTTTTTGTTCATTTTGGCATCACTGATGTCTGATTGTGATGGCATTATTATTTAAACATTCTTTTTCCTCATTGGCATCACTGATTGTGAGGGGATTTAGTCATAATAAATTCCAATTATTCTTTTTGTTCATTTCATCATGAGTTTTGTCCACAATGCATGATATAACGGATTGGAGGAAATTAACTTTTTTCTTGCTTTCAGGTCATTGCACTTAGCCATGTGGAGGAATGCCTAAAGTGTAGCAGTGGCTGGGCCAGTTCATCTTCCAGTTTGCCTGTTGTTTTCTGTCTTGTGGTCTACTTATAACATTATTTATTTTCCTATCTTCTTATGTTAAAAATGGCAGCCAGATGATACTGGCATCTGTTTACATCTTAGATCTTTGCATTGGCATCTGAATATTGGTTGCAATTTGGACAGAGTAAAAAATGAAAAGTACATCAGATAATGTTAATAAGCTTCTTGTCGTCACTTGGTTTTGTTCTTCATCAACAGATTCTAAATTTTGTGCTCTGGTTGGTTATGCGCTAGGCTGATTTGACGGAGGAAAAAGACATCTTGGTATTCTTATACCCTCTGATTCCGGAAGGATGCTAGATTCCTATTTTTTTTTAATAGTTAATGACATTGTATTGAATGATTAGGTTATTAAATTGTATGGCCTTGTTGGATGAGAAGAGAACACCCGTCGCTGCACAGTGAAACCTATGGAATTTGTCAGGCTTGTTATGGATCTTTTGGTCATTTTTTCTACAAATTTTGACCATTCATAGTAGCATGTTGGGTTAGGACGTTGAAACCTTGCTTCTATCAGTTGCAAAATTTGGCTGTTTTTGGAGCCTATATCACCTGACTAATTTGGTCTTTTCAAAGGTTAACCTTGCTCTTTGAGGCTTGGTATTCTTGCCATGGAGGTCCGATGTAAGCTAGGTCTGATTTCTTAAAATTCTGGGGAAGTTAATGACTGCTTTTCAAATTTGCAGGAGCTACGTGAAGGTCGTCAATGTTTTATAGTATTCCAATATTATATTAGAGAGTTCATTTTGATTTTGAATATATTTGGCTTCAGTGGACAATGAAAGAGCGTTATTTTATTTTGTTGGTGAATTATTAAAATGTACTGATCTTTTTCATGCATGATCTGGACGCCTCCCTATGAATATGATTTGCTATCTTTACTGCGTAAACACCGTGTGAAGGTGGCTTGTTGGAACCTGGAGGTTGGAATTATTAAATTAAACAATTTAGTGTATTTTTAAAAGAATCGGAGATAAGAATACAAAGCTGAAGGCTTTGTGCAAGTTTTTTTTTTGGCACAAACATAAGTCAACCGATAATTTAATTCTCTTATATAAGCAGAGTGTGAAGTTTTACCAATCAAATTAGCTGGTGGTGACAAGATTCTAAGCAAGATTTTATTCTTTTTTAAATTCAATTCAAACATATTATCGTTGTTCGTGGTTAGTTAATTGAATGATGATCAGTATTTGTTTGGTATAATTTATCTAATAGAATGAAATTCTGTTTTTTTAGTATCAAATTTCTTTACAATTTTTTTCGGCTCAGAGATTTTTTTTAATTAAAAAAAAAAACTCTATTTTGAGGCTATAATTGATACAAAATCTGCTTAAAGAATCTCTCTTACACTCTGTTTGGTATCAAAGTTAATTACCGTGTTATAGTATTTAGTAAATATTTGGTGATGTGAGATTTATAAACTAATATAACTCACACTTATATATGATAAAAAAAATCGATAATTTATATATTATTTTTGTTAAAATTATTATTTAAAAAATTTAATGTGGCTTTCATAAGATAATCGATTCTGCGGCCGTTTTTATTGTACGTGACAACTTTTATTTTATTTTTTCTCGACAACAACGGTCATTTAAAAACCGTAGCAGGGATTTATAAAATCATAATGGATGTAACAACCAGATTAGTGTTAGGTTTTGCGCTTGTTGAATGGAAGTAGATTTTATTCAAATTAATGTGTGGATGCCACCCAACTGAGCTTGTAACTGGATCAATGCAGACACCGTTTTACTAAATATTGGTGATTGGGACATAAAATAAATAAAAATTGTAAGTGCGATTGGACATGATTCTTTTAAACAGCTCGGTTATGTCTTTTTGAAGTTTCATCCTCAAAACACCTGGCTAAAAATATTGAAAAGATAGCAAAAAGCTTTTGATTTAGCTCTACTAAAATCTCAACTGAACTCGTCATATAATGGAATCTTTACGAAATTTAAAATGAAAAAATGCAAAAAAAAAAAAAAAAGGGGCTCCGTCGTGAAGAACAATACAAAGACAGAAAGCAACCATAACAACGCGGCAGCTCCAACGAGGAAGCTGGATACGCTTCTTTTTTTTAATGGTAATAAAAAAGCAGAGAGAATTTAATTTAGAATTAAAGAAAAGAGACACAGGAGCAGCGGTGGCCTGCAGATGTGGGGGAGTTCTTGCTTCCAACTTGAGCTACTCCGCCTGCAAAACAAATGAACAGAAAAGCTAATTCTCTATTTCTGTAAATATATGTCTAAAGCCACAATGACCTGCCTGGACAGTTATGGAAATTAAAACATGAATATTCAGACAAGAAAGCGAAAAAAAAAAGGGGAAAAGATTGATGGTTTAACACAAACTAGAAGCAAAATGCTTTCAATTAAGCAGGAGCTCCCTTCAGTCCAATTGGTGGACAAAGCAAAGCGGAAGGAGTTGCTCCCACACCATGCACTCGGCTAAACTTAACACTTGTTACGTTGCCAAAGTATTAAGCGTAACCCCGTGCATGAGATGGCAGCTCTTGCCGCAACTCAGCCCTCGGTATTGGCCTGAAAGGAGCTCCTAATATTGTATTCATTCATTGCTTCGTCTGCTACATAAAATATATATTTGCTTCCCGTGTCTTCTCTCCCAAGTTATTAAGAGAGAATAGCTGTATATTTGGAATAGAAGACTTGAGGCATGTCATGTTCCCTTCACTTCTTGCTTCCTTAAATACAACTGCTTCTCACTCTTGTCCAAAAATAAAAAACAAATAAATAAATAATACATCTCTTTCTCTTTCACAAAACAGATTCGTTAATAGTTAAATGATATAGTCACAAACTCTTATTATAAATTACTTTCATAAAAATTTACATGACGTAACATGATTGATTGAACCAAAACACAACATGACCCACATATTAATTTTTATTATTTTATATATTTATTCAACAAGTCATATTATACTACATTAGTTTGTATAAAAATTTGTAATCGTCTGTCTCATTATTCAAAATAATCCAATGAGTAATAATCCATTGGGTGATGATGTATCGTTGTCCGATTAATTCAAAATTTCAACACCATTTATTAAAAATTGTAGAATTATATCCAGATACTCACCGTATAGTGGAAACCGGTACTCACTAGATCAGTTTCAACATCTCAATTATTACATGGAGATATAATTTAGAGGTGTAAAATAAATAAACAAGACGATTAAATCTTAAAAGTTATTTCCGCTTTTTGCAGTAGCCTTGCTGAAAACCTTGGAAAAGAACACGTTTTATGAAAAACTGAGAATCTTTTTTCATTTTTTGAGGTATTCAAAATGAGTTTTTCGAGGTCTTGTCCTCTTTCAAATTTGCAATTCAGTCCTGCGTCACCTGCTGGGCTTCCTAAATCATAAAATTTCATTTGCGTTTTGTAATTCACAAGATGCCACATATGTTTACAAACATGAAACACTTTTGCTTCTTCGAGAATACAGCTAAGTTTACACCATCCTGATGAAAGATACTTAGTTTTGTTTCTTTATTATTTTTGTTCTTTGGTTTGTGTATTTTGTGTCTTACCTTTTAGCTGGGGAAATGGTCAATGGTTAGCAAAACTATATTGTTTTCGGACAAATAATAATTCTAGGTTATTGCAAAGGCTTGGAACTCAGCTTTGTATGTGACAGTCCTAACAAAAATTGTTGGCATTTTCATGGAGCTGTCATTCATCTCTTTCTAATCGTCCTTGTGTAACATTTTTTTGAACTATTGTACCGTAATTAATCAGAACAATTCATGCAAACAGTGTTATTTTTATTTTTAAATTTTACTTAAACATAATTTAATTATAATTAAATTATCCATCTACCTCTGTTAGTGGGGTTCGAATCCTAAACCTTACGTATCAATACAACAATTTTACTAATTGACACAAGTAACATCCGCAAGTATGAACAGTGCATTTGTTAATATTTTCTTTTATCAACATGAGATATTAATGAACTAATTAGGGAAAAACTTCAGTCTCATCATATGGTAAGCAACTAAATATGTGACTGTGATTTTATAACTTGTAGATTAATCGAGCAACATCACCTGACAACCTTGCACGAGTTAGAATAATTACACCAACTTGATCATTACTGTATATATACCAAAAACATTTTCTTAATTTTGACCTGTTCATTACAAGACAAATTCAAGATGTTGCAAAACACAAAACACACAAGTTCTGAAATTTAACAGCTAGCTAGCCCTTAAATTTTTTCTTATATATTTTTAAAATCAATGGCATGTGAATTGTGAAAGAACAGCTAGCTAACCTTTAGGCTTTAGCTTTTATCGTATGTCTTTCTTTGGACTGGATTGTGAAATCTTTGGAGCAGATTCAGCCGTACAGAGTTATTCCCATAAGGTGATAACTTGGTCACGATACAAAACAAAGATCTTTTCAGAGCTATTTTTCTCTTCGATCATTCATTTCAATCATGTCAAAAGCTTCGAGACAAAGCCGAAACAGTTGAAAGTTGGAACCTGACCACTCCACTGTTTTGGTTGTGCCCTTCAACGCAGCCCCAACCGTCTGATTGCTTTACCCGCATGGACAAACGAACAGTCCTGATGAAAATTCCCAGAAAAGGAAAATTTTAGTTTTGTTGTGAGCAAATTTTAATGTGGCTTTTAGCCGTATAAAATGCCAAGCGTAGATGATGGTGTTTGATGAGTTACGAGGGGCCAGCCTAGGTACGGCTCGTGAATGTTGTATCATATGTATTTGTCATGCTCCAGAGTGGCAAGAGACTCTTATTCTCTCTTATGAAAAAATGCAATCAAGAATTGCTATTACGGTTTAGATGCTGTTTGGTATTTTGATTGGACGGCCGTAAGTTGTAAGTTTAAGTAATAAAGTATTTAATAAATATTAATTTTTGTGATTTAGAAGCTAAGGTGGGGTTTTTTGTTTCAATCTGAAATATAAATAAACCTGAATTAATTTGAATTTTAAATAAAAATGAATGTCTGAATTTGAATAATAATTTAAATTCTAAATAGAACTGAATGTCTGAATTTGAATAATATTTTTTTTTTGTCTAAATCACTGAAAATAAGTACTAAGTTATTTTTTTAACTTTAAAAAATTAAAAACCATTAATTTTAGATATGTACCCCTGCAAATTATAAATGTTAAACAATTAATAACATCTCCAAAAATATAAATAAGATAATATATTTTCATAAATTAATCATGCTCAATTGAATACAACCCTTTAGTATACCAAATTAGTATATGTTAATCAATTTTATTGTTGTTTATGATGTTTTATATGAAAAATATTCATAAAAAAATTATAAAGATAAATAATGCTAATTTAAAGAAAATAAAAAATAAAAACAATAATAGTCTACCACTATATTATCATAAGTTATAGAGATGGGTAACAATGTTAATTATTAAACTTGTTTAGGTATGGACAAAAATTAATTAATTAGATAGAAATATTTTTGAGGATATTTTTTTAATGAAGCCATTCAGACTTTTTAAATTAAGTAAAAAGTCTTTAAAAAAATTAGCTTAATGACTGAAAATTTTCATTAAGTTGAAAAACAAAAGGACTTAGGGCCAGTTTGGTAATGCTGCAGCTTTTAAAATAATTACTGTTAGCTGTGCTGTAGAAATAATCAGCTTTGAAGAGAATCAGTTAAGTGTTTGGTAAATTTTATTTTCAAAAGTACTGTGAATTTTGAAAGCAGTTATGAGTGTTTGGTAAATCTTATTGTTAAACTGCTGTAAGAAAATAAATGGCTAAAATGTACATAATGTAGGATGAAATTTACTTATACATATAAAAATGTACACATACAATATCTCGTTGAATCAAACAATTTTTTTTTTATAAAAATGTGGAATTAGCATATTAACTTTAAAAGATATAACATGTATCTTTAGTTACACAAACTATTCTTATGGAAAAAAGAAGTGCGATAGTTGAATGACATTTCTTAACTCTTTATAATATCTCTGAATTTTTTATTATTTTATTGAGAACCTGCAAAACTTGCTTGGTTCCCACATTATCTAAAAAATTATTAAAATTAATTATAATAAAAAATTATTAAAATATTAATTTTATTTCCAATTTAAATAAAGATAATTTCGGGTTTAAGTAATAATTGTAAGGATATTTATGAAATTATATTAAAGGATAAAATTGATTATCAAAATCAGAATCTAAAAGTTACTCATTCCCTGCTTTTCAAAATCAGCTGTAGGAGGAGCTGATTCTGGGAAAAGTGATTTTATTTTTTTTTACCAAACACCAAAATTAACTTTTAGATTTTTAAAATCACTTTTAACCTTCCCAAAAGCAATTCCAAACGGGGCCTTAATGACTTAACTGATTGCAATTAAGTCAATTAAGTCATTAAGTAAGGAAAAAAAAAACAAACAGCCCCTAAGTTAATTTTATCCTATATGGTTGTGATGAAAACCTATATTCTCTTTATTATTTTTTTTATCAAAAATATTATTTAAAAGTCATTTTACCATACATTACTAATATTTATTTCATGGTTACATTTTTTTCGCTAATATAATTATAACTTTTAAGCCACAATACCTCAATACCAAATAAATCCTTACATGTATAACCAATTTCACTCAAATACACACAAGTGGAACCATAATCTTTAATTTGAAGGCCATTGTATCTGTATTCTAAATATTGGGGCCATTAATGAATAAACAATCTTATTTTGAAGATTAAATTTGTAAAAATATAGGAGTCATTTTGTAATAAGTAATATACTGTACACACAAATGACTAATGGTCGGGTTATATAAACCCACTAATTTTTTCTGCACTTAAGAATTTTATTATCAAATAATTTTTGAAAAAATTACTTAATTATTCCTTTTTTTCTCTTTTCATTCTCAATTCTTACAAACATATTGCTGCAAATAACTGGTTTGGTTATGCGCTATCATAAACTTAGAGGAGCAAAATTCATCATTAAAAAAAGAACACAAGTTTTTAACAACTAAGAAAGTTTATGAATATTAAGAAATTAATCTTTTACTAATCATAAAAGGTAGTGAATATTAAGAAAAAAAATTCTTATATATAAAAGCATAAATAGAGGTTATGATTTACTAAGAGAGGTAAATCCGAAGGAGAGTGAAATTGAAAGTTTAATTTACAAAGTGTGATAGTAGAGACACTATACAATCATGAGTATAGAGAGAAAGAGATTAATGACGGATAATTTTGATATTCTTAAATTTTAAACTTTTTATAACGAATTTAATTTTTAAAATGAGTTTAAAGATGATTTTGATGGGTTTAAATAATCCCACACATAACTAATCTGAAGATCAAATTCAAAAATGATATATTTACTATATCATTTAAAAGACCGACTATTTTCCCATTGTTTGTGTAATCACACTGGGATGATTTACTTACATATCCATGTCCCTTTTTTTGCCCCCCTTTATAAGGCAATTCACTCTATACAAAATAATATTGACATTCATCAACAAGCCGTTATAAATCTATATTATACTTTTGTCATCAATATGAACCCAGGGTTGGTCCAGCGAATCGGGAATTGATCAGCCGTCCATTTCAAAATGTAAATAATGATTTTAACAAGACAGAGATAAATTTTTAAATATAAATTTTGCAACAATTAATTTGATTAAATGAGAACAAATTAATTCCTTACAGTATTGGTTTTCGAGGATTTGTCCAAGAAACATGCTGATTTTGACTATAATTTATGTTTGTATGTAGGTGGTTTGTACGTAGCTAACCTGACGCATTGCTTCTCCAACTTCTTAAACAATTAAAGCCTCAATTCGAGGATTTAAGGAAACATATTCCAATGATTTAGCCTATGTAAGTTAAGGATTTCTAAAACATTATCCCACAGCACTTGAGAATGGTTCCTAGGGTAAGTATTTAAGAACCTAAAAAATTCTCAAATTTAGAGTTTACTTTTGAGTATATGAATCAGATTATGGGCATCTATATGATTGGGGTCCATACTACTCTTTCACATGATAAGAACAAGGTTATTAGTGGCATTATTTCATATTGATTGATAATCAATTTTGGGTGAAGTATATCAAAATTAATCAACCCTCAACTCTGTTCTAGCATATAATACTTGAGTAATTATCAACTCTTGAACTAATTTTTTAATATATTTAGGTCCACGGGTTTCTATAGATCTCTCTCAAATTAACTTTGGAGCTAGGAAGAAAAGTAGTTATTTAATTTACTCTTGTATTTGCGCCTGGAGGTGATTTGAAAAAATTTAGATGCACAAAATTTTCTTTCCATTTAGGGAATGAATACTATATTATTTGAGATGATATTTTAGTATAAAATTTTAAGATATATAACACTGCTTTTATATATATATATATATATTGAGCCAATCAAACTTGCGATTAATACAAAATCCCTGGGCTCTAATTGTCTAGACACTCCAGCAGAATTGGTAGATTTGATTCTACGTTTGAATTAACGCACAACTGACAGATTCCAAGAGTTTCTCCTATTGCTCATCATCAGTTCATGCTTGCTGTATGCATATATAGCTTCACCTACTTGTATTTCAGGGCTTTCTTGCTTCACATTTCAAAATGAATATATCTTCAAGTTCAACCTTTTTTGTAATCACGGGTTGATTTTAATGCCCTCATAATGGGAATCAGTTGCTAATCTATTTAATGATGTTGGACATTCTCGGACAGACCTTAAGTCGGCATTATTTCGGATTCCAGTACCAAATTTGAATTAATAATAGACCGTTTCAATAATAATAATGTTGAGGATTCTAATGTTTAAGTTTCAGTTTAGAATCGTAATTGATGTGTCAATTTATTTATAACTGCCACATCATATTAATGATTAATAATTGATGGGACTCAATTTAGAACTCCGACGTTAGAATTTCTAACATTACTTACGGTTTTGAACTCTCATCTACACCAACAGTTAATAACAATCCTGTTGTATGATATCCCAGAGTTTCACTCAGAAATTGCTTCTCTTTTATCTCTTTCTGGCTTCCAATACTTAATTATTTAACTTCAGTGGCAGTTGTAGCTCCTCATTGATATTGCTCATGTTAAATTAGTTGGGTGAGTTTTAGTTTTACGTCGACTAATCCTCTGCTAAAATGAAACTTCACCTGAAATTTATTGAGGTTTGGTTCGGCAATTAAATATGAAGAATTATATTAAGAAAGAAACACATTAATTACTACCAAATGATCCAAATTCAATAACAACAAATGGAGGTACCACTGCTTAAAGAACAAATTAAAGATCTTCGCATTAAAAAGAACAACAGATCTGGATGTATATATAACAAGAAAATGCAAAAAGAAGATGCTAGCTTTTCACTTCATCTTTATGTTACACACTTGCTATGAACATGTATATTCTATCAAGTACAAACTTGTCAACAGCCATAAACTTAATGTACACAACAAGTATATACCAAAGCTGTTCATGGGCAAAATAAAATTTCATGCACATGTACAGAAGATTTTGGAACAAGAAATTAACTAATTAAAATTAGCGAAAGTTAATTAACTTCTTGACAAAGTGCTTGTCAAGCAAACCCTTAAGTGCTTCTGCCTTATTAATTACAAAGGGCTTTTTTGCTTCCTGTTAGAGGGATACCAAACAGCTTGTTTTTGTAAACTATGCAGCCAATTAAGCTAGCTACCGTTTACAGTAAAATCCAAACTTTGGCTGTTAATGGTACTGATGAAGAGCATCATTAGCACTCCCCATAAAAGAAGTCCTCTTAACGAACCGGCCTTTCATTCTAGGCCTCTTCTCAGCATTCAGTTTCCTCACTTCGTACCTTATCTTCTTCGAAAACAGCCTCGTTCTTCGCTTCTCTCTGTACCTCGATACTCTGGCTTCCCTTCCGCCGCCGGCTCCCAAGTGGCACCCTCTGAGCACTGCTCCTCCGCCGCAAGTGTGATGATGAACATCTTTGCAACACAAACCCTAAAAAATGTATTGCACAAAAGTGAGTGATTGTTGATTAAAAGTGTTTGATAAAATTCAGCTTCAATGGTTCAATAAGTTTTATGGAAAGTTACCGTGCAATGGGGCCAGCAGTGGTTGAGGTTAATCTCAGGGCGGCTTCCTGCTGTCCAAGGACAGCCCTGGCTAGCCCAAGCAGTTATAACAGCGTCATAATTTAGCTTCAAAGACACGTTCCTCATCAGCTTCGGCTTGCATTCAGTGCTCATTAGCCCCGCAGTATCGTCTCCGGTCACTGGTGATTGATAATCAAAGTTACAACCTATTGCTTCTCTTGTTGCTGCTGCAATTACAGCTTCTTCCACTTCTTCATCCTTAATCTTCAAATTCAATGCTATAGTTTCCTCTTCCTTACAATCCAACAACGTCCCAAATTCTTTGACATCACAAGAATCTTCATCAAGGGCGCCGCCTCCACCTCCAAGTAAGCTCTCAACATCAGCTGCAAACTCCGCAAGATCCAAGTCGGATGGCAAGAATCCATGTAGATCATTCAAATCACCCGTCCCATCTTGTCCATTATAACCATCAACAATCAAATTTTCATCTGGCTCAACGGCCTCAAATGGATCAAAAACCGGCACCTGATAAAGCAACTGCTCATCAATGACTTGATCATCAGCCTGCAGCGACCCGTCTTCACAGCCAATCTCAGGAACAAGAGGCTCATTCGCCTTTGCTTGTTGCACCAACATGGCCTTATTATTATTATGCCTAGGCGTCCGGGCTTTTCTTGTGAAACCCTGGTGCCAAACTGGCACCGTATCTTTATCAGTATGCTCATTGATCAGCTTATTGTTATTATTACATGATGATGCAGTCTCAAGACGGACCCTTTCATGTCTACTCGCCAGCTGGTTTGCCGAATGAACTGATGCATCACATCCTTGGCAAAGAAAAGCATCATCCGCCACACAATACCAACGTGCACGCTTGCGTAAACAGCCGTCGCAAGCTCTTGCCGTCTTGCCTCCCATGGCATTTGCAGTTCTCTTTTCACCAGTCATCATAAGAAAGCAGCTTCAAATTGAAAAACTTGTTAATTATGATATTAACTGTACTGCTGGCTAATGGCTTCAAGCATATACTTTGGGACACCAGTGATTAGAATTATTGAATTGAGAATTGAGAATCGTCGTTGTTAATGTAGTTTGACCCCACTACATGGCAGGATGATGCCCTTTCACTCGAGCACCACATAAGCTACCTTGCTACCCCATGCGCTTTTTGGTGGTATATGCTATACAGAATTTTGTTTGCCCTAATTGGGACCCAGAAATTGGTCTTATCTAAGTGTTGATTGGCTAACATTCTGAAATCCATCCTAATCTCTGAAATCTGATTGGTTACAAGTCTGCATTAGTGGATTCCTTGTGGCCCAGACTAGGGTATGGCAAAAGTCACTCTCCTATGAGTTAAGACCTTTTTGTTTTATTGTCTCTGTATTTCAATAATTCCTGTTAAAACTTTTATAAACCCTTGTTTTTGGTCCCCTATTGTTGTTTTCAATTCTCTCTTGTGGTAGCTTTCATCTCTCTTTCATGTAAGTCATTCTCCTCCAGTTGATTAGTTGCAAAATTTGAACTATTATATATGAACTTTTGCCTGGGCTATTCAGGGCAGTTTACTAGCTACAGATTTTTGTTGCCCTTTCAAGTTTCGAATAGGGTTTTTTTTTTTTTTTTAATGTACATTAACACAATACAATACAAGTATATAAGTATACATACAGATAGATGCATCAAAAAATCTATCCCTATTGTATCATATTGGAAGTCCGGCCTGAAAATATACTACTACTAAAAGTGAAAAATTATTTTCATAACGCTTAGAGAATACTCGAAACCTTCGACCTCAATCACATGGTTAAGTGCTGGTGGTTTTGCAGGTTTAGAGTAAATTTAAGCCGTGCATATATAAAAATTAAATTTAAGCCATGCATATATCAACTTATCAACACCACAAATAAGCTTTCCTGGAAATAAGCTAAATTTATTGTTTGCTGCGGTTAAATTTTAATAAAAGTGGGACGTGGCTCAAATCCAGTCAGAAAAGAGAATATAGGAGTCGCCGCGTAAATGGAGGAGAGAAAAGGGCCTTTGCTTTTAGTTCTCCTTTCATTTTCATACAATATGAACCAGAAAAACTTCATAAATGATTTTCTTTCACATGCTGCCATTCGTCGTAGTTTTTGTGACGGAGAGGTTTTCGTGTAATTTGGTATTTGACTTTGTGGGCAATTGCATGGATTGCATTAGATTGTCTAGCCAGTACTTGACATTTTAGCATACCCTTCAGATAATGTTTGTTAAACTCAGTTTAAAAGTGAGTAATAAGATGAAAAATCAAATTTTTATTAGCTTCTAAAAGCAGCCCCGTCCTTGTGTAGATTGTTAAAATCTAATTATTTGAAAATCATATTTCTAAATGTAGAGCACGAGAATTTCCCTCAATTCGACAAAATTATAAAAATAAAATAATGCTTTTAATTGAAAGTGACCTAACAACCATGCAACTAACAACAGCGAATTAGAAATTTCGTGATCTATGAAATAATAGTATCGTTTTCACAAAACAAAATTATTGTATCAGAGAGCATAGCGTCGCGCGCACCCCACATATGTGGCAGCTTTTGTGGTGGCCACTACTCATTCTCAGAAGGTGGCGTCGTCGTCGCAAAATAAAACTAAAGGCCATCTACAATTCACATTTGAATGTCAAAGTACATGTTGTTAGTGATATATATATATATATAGAGGATTAGGAACCATTTGGGATTATTATAAAGAGGTTTAAAAGTGATTTTGAAAAGTTAAAAATAAATTTAGGTATTTAATAAATTTTTATTAAAATCATTCTATAATGAATTTGGAAAGCAGAGAACAATGAAAGGATTAGAGGTTGCTTTGTATTGTATTTTTATTCTTCATTTTTCATTTAAAAAAAATTAAAAATAGAAAAATACGTTTGCTTATGGAAATTACTGCTTGCATGTTTGGTCATCAGAAAAAACAAGTTGAACTCGTTTTCTAAAACGAAAATTATCTCTGCACCACCTTTATTTTGTCATATGTACATCTAAGCATAACAAAATTTTGACATATTCTTTGCACAACTTTTGTTTCTAAATTTGTATCAATGAACGACTTTGACACTAAAAATAATCTTTTTACCCCGAAATGAACTAAACGACTATTTTATTCTACAATTTTTTTAAATTTTTTAGGTTTATTTTTTAATTAAATTTTCATGGGTATTCATGTAATTATATTTTTTATTTTTTAAAATTTTGTAAAATAGAATGACTTTTAGTTTATTTAGAAGTAAAATAATTATTTTTAATGTCAAAATGTTGATTTAAAAATAAAAATAGTACAGAGAATATGTCAAAATTTTATAATAATTAAATGTACATATAACAAAACAATAAAAGATAATTTTTCTTTCTAAAATTATTAAGGAAAGTTAAAAAAGATAACTTTATGTTCCGAACATATCTCGTCTCAGTTGGGTCTCACACAAAGGAGAAAGATTATAATTAGTCATAGGACAATGTAGATATTTGTAAATCCTTGCAGAGGTCAAATATATATCATCCCAAGCGAATAAAAAATATTATACACTCCATTTTGCATGCACGATTTGCTATAATAGTTAATTTTTTAATTATTTTATTAATATAATAATTTTATTTTCAGATAAACTATCACAAACATTTTTATTTTTCTTTTTCGGATTCTAATTTCAAGACATCTACTAAATGAATTTTTAAATTCAATAAAATTTATTCTATAAATCAAATTCAAAAAACATCATTTAAAAAACGATAGGAAAAGCATCTTTGCTTTCCTAAACCTGATTTATGAATTAGCTTTATCTACATAAATCTTCACATGCATTTCCACATATGTTAAATAAACCTAAAATTATCCTTGAGTTAGTAAATTAAATTAGTATATTTAAGGAGATCTTTATTATTTTGATCTTCTTAATGAAACAAAATTAATAAAAGTTTTATTTTAGTTATCAATTATTAAATGGACAGAACTATCATGAACATACCCTCTTTTGTTTTTTGTGACTGCACCCCTTATTTTCTTTTATATTTACAATTTCCTAGAGCACATTTTCATCTCCTCCTTCTTTTTCCCCTTACCTTCATAATCTAACCAGTTTTCTCATTTTCAAAATCACTAATCAACCATTTGCAAGGCTTTGTTTGTTTCCTTAACAGCTATAAGATTCATTTGCTCTATAGCACCATAACAATAACGAACTGAATTTATACACACACACGCATCAATATAAGCATATTCTTGTAACCACACGCTATTCATTATCTACAAAGATGCAAACTTAGATTTTGAATTATAATTAAAAATTATCTTAATTTGTCCATAATAATGACTCACAGATTAATACAACAAAAAATAAACCCATGAAACAAAGTATAGTTGTAGATGACCAAACAACATAATGTATTATAATGCAACTCTTCTTCAGCATTTTATCAACATCTGAGCTTAACTTCATGCTGCTGAAATTAATTTTGCATGTGCTGAGCTTCATTAAATCCATTTTGAATTCACATCAACAAATCACAACTTAATTTATTTGGTGGTTTCTATTTTTGTGAAAGATGTTACATTTCCTCACATTGGAAGAATCCGACCTAAAAATTGTTGCTCACTCTCGAATTATGATTTACCCATTTATTTGATGCATATTTGGTTATACAAACTTTTGGCCACGTTGACATATCTTTCCTTGAGGAGTAAGAAGTCATGTGGCCAACTCAAGGGCTCATGCGTGTTTTAGAGGCATGGTGAAAGCTCATGCAACAGCAATTCTGTAGTCAATGGAGGTCGTGACATTGGCTCTCAAAATTTTGCAACCTTTTAACTTTTCTGAATTTTCAGCAAAAAAATATGGATATTAATGTTAAAACCAAACAATCACGTGTGTACCATTCAAACTACTTCTCCCTGAGATCTAATGACCAAGGCGTAAAAAGACAAAATTAGGGGTACTCTACACCTAGTGTACTGTAGTGGGACTCTTATTATATGTACTTATTTGATTATGTACATGTATAGCTAAATTTCATTCAACACTATTTTTATTGTAGTCATTTTAATCTTGGCGGTAAAATTTACTAAACACATATATAAAAATTTTTAAAACTCTCAATATTTTTAAAAATAAAATTTACCATACTTAGCTAATTATTTTCACGACCGATACTAACAATAATTATTTTTAAAACTACAACATTACCAGACACCCTAAAACTGAATCTCAAGCTAAAATTTTAACAAGTTACTTCTTCTCAGTTTTTCATTATAAGCTGATTTAATTAAAATTTATCTTAAAATATTTTATCAAATATCAAAATTAATTTCTACCTTCTCAAATTTACTGTTGAATTATAAAATTTAGACCAAACACTAAAATTAATTTTTAACCTCTCAAAATTACTTTTAAACCTCCTAACAACAATCTCGAACGGATCATCATTATATACTAGTACAATATCTATTTCAGCTAATGTATGAGGTTATCTCCTTCACACATTTGTGACATGCAAGTTGATCTCGTTGATCTAAGCTTATATACTATAGACTAAGGATTATTTTTGGGCAATGTAAGATTATCTCCTTGACACAGCCCTTGCGTACAAGTTGGTATCATTGCTTAGCTGTAATATCATATAAAAAATTATTGGTCTCTTTCTTAACTCATAAATTGGGGTTATCCTCAACTTCTATTATTAGCCAATAACTATTACAAGCGGCTAGCGGACGTCAAATTGTCTCCTATTGATAGGTTTGAAATCATGTTGGTGACTTGGGATAATTAAGAAGATTTCTAGCAAAACCAGCCAGCAAAGCTGCGGAAGAAAACAAAATTCATTGATTTATTTACCGACAGAATCTTCAATCCAATTTCTTCCTTGCATTCCTTTACGAGTTATGGAGAGAGAGGCCGGCTGCTGTAAGATTGTCATAATTAGAAATTAACTAATGACGACAACGAGCTTACGTGTCTAAAAAATAAAGAATCTCAGTAATGTCTTATCAATTTGATGATGATGCATGGTATAATATCTGAACAGCACTGATGGAACGATGATAAGATTTTATGATTTTTCCAACACTTGTTGCATTTCCCTTGGCACAAACTCATAACCCCAAATTTTGAATCACTTCCAGTTGGTGCTATCACGATGTTGAAAAAAAAAAATCTACCTTACAAGAAGCGAGATCAAGATATAGGGCGAGATCTTTATATCAATAAGACAAATTTTCCAATATTTTGAGTTAATTTCGTGTTTTATCTGTGAAATGGATGACGCCTTAGTGTTGCTTGATTGATATGTGGAATGTCATTATTTATTGTATCTAATAAAAAAATAAATATCAAATTTTTTTTTTAATTGATACTACCATGCACTTCTTTTTTTTTCGGGGTCAAGATTTGGTATAGTCTTTACTTTACCACCAAGCACAAGTTGCGAATGCAACGTGATGTTTGATTCCATAATCATAAACTCATGAAAATCTACTGAGACTGATACAATAATTAGCCATGGATAAGCTCAAATTAGAAAGAGAAAGAATAATATGGGGTTATTTTATTTTTTGTCCGAAGTCTGAATTATACTTTTTATCAAATCTTTTAAAAGTTTTGTTTATTTTTCTTTTTAAAGCTTATATGTGGGACGCACCATGCTTTTTTTTTTCTGTTTAAAAATTTCACTTATTCTTATTTGAACTTTGCTTCACAAATATTAAGTTCATTTCTCCCAAACTCGTGAATCCTTCAACGGCCGATCAACGGCAAATTGGCTCCTCCGGTGGCTGTGGTTGGTCAGAAAAGACAGAGGGAATTGTGGAGAACAAAAATCAAGTGGTGGCGTCACCGGAAACTGGAGAAACAACGGCGAATTGAAGCGGGAATTCTGTGACTTTTCACGGCTTCGATCGGCAGCTTTCCGAATGCTTTACGGCGACAAAGATGGCATGGAGATGACCGGCGTCGCATGAGCTTTCGATCGGTACCAACCTTGGCCAGTGGAGTTGCCGAAAACGGAAACAAAATCCAGGTTGGGTTCGCGGGTCGGGTTGACCCGGCTATTTTTGTGACAAGGATGGTGTGGAGATGACCGGCGTCGCACGATCTTCCGATCAGTACCAACCTTGACCGGTGGCGTGGACGGAAATGGAAACGAAATTCGGGTCGGGTTCGCCGGTATTTGTGATAAAAAGAGGGGTATTGTGATAAATGTGTAATATAGAAGAAAAATGTATAAATAACAAATAGTATAAGGTGCTAATTATAATGTTTATATGGATGCAATAGAAATTAATTTAATATTTATGAGGTAAAGTTTAAATAAAAATGAATGAAAGGGGTTCAATGAAATTTTACAACACTGCTGGACAAAAGACAAAATCAGTGGTACGGGTACCACGGTGGTACCGTAGCTGGATCCTTATATGTGACTCTAATACATTTACATCTAAATATAAAATGTAGAAAACTCTGACTATTTAATTTATAAATTAATATTATATCTAAAAAATGTGCTTATTAATACTTACTCCCTTTTATATAAAACCCAATCTCTCCCAATCTCTCTCTCTTCCTCTTTGTAATTTTTGTTCTATTTTTTATTTTATACGTTGGATTTTTCTTTTAAATGAACTAAATACAATATTTTGAAGAAATAATAATAATAATAATAATAATAATAATAATAATAATAATAATAATAATAATAATAATAATAATAATAATAATATTTTGAAGAAGAAGAAGAAGAAGTTACTATAAAAATCAAAATAATTCCTCATGAATTTTTAATTCTTATTGAAATTATTAAATTAAATAATTATTTTGATCGAGGCTGTGAGAGAGAAAGAGCTTAAGAAGCATGAATAGAGTTTAAATTATTTTATTTTTACCAAATGCATTTTAATTAAAAATATAGTTTGGCAAGTCAAATAACTGAAATATTTTTATTTAATTTGTTTATTTCAATTTATTTACTATTAATAGTCATGTGACCTACAATTCTTTTATTAAATTTTGATTTACAAGTTACAACAAGTAAATATAATTCTTACTAGAGTATAGATATTGGCAAACCACTAGCTTTCTGACGTTCTTTGTTTATAAAAATCAGACAAATTATTCAAACATCTGCATCAAATCTATTCAAACTTCAAAAAAATTTTGATTTATTATATAAAAAAATACAAATGTTGCTTAAGTCACAAGATAAAATAAAGGGCAAACTCTAAAGGGAATATAAAGAAAGATATATATAATTTACTAAGCAATATTCTTCCTGCGCTAGACATGTTGTTATGTTGTTTGCTTGTAGGATTATAAGAGTTGTTGATTCCCATAGGTGAAGATGGCGATGGAGATGGGGATAATGTTATAAATGGGACTATGGGATTTGATGATGATGACGGAGATTCCCTTGGTGATATTGCATTATTACTTCGGTTATCTGCATTTGATATATATAATAAATATTAGGCAAGAATTTGTTAGTTAATTAATAAGGGTAGATGCTCCTTAGTCTCTATAATTTAAGTTAATTACTTATTTAGTTCCTATATTTTTAAAACTAAACTATTTAAAATATTTATGTCAGTCCTTTCATCTGTTGGATCTAATTATTCAAGAGTGAAATAGTATTTAAATCTGTTATAATTCAAAATTAAAACAAATCTGACATACTATAGGTGAAAATAAATGATAATTAAATGAATTTAACATAAACATATATACGATATTTACAAGCGAAGAAGTTATGTTTGACATGTACCATTGGGATAATTTTTAAAAATGTAAGCCACTTAGCTAGTTAACTGATCTATAGGAATTAATCGGATATTTACCCAATTAATAATAACATTCACAATAAGCAAAAGAACTTTGGCATCTATGGGAGACGTAACCTTACTAGGACATCGTACATCCCAAGAATTTGATAAACTGAAACAAAGAGTCCATAACAAAAGCACAAGCATATTGTAAAACAAAGTCGGTACGTACCAGCTTCATTGGACTTATATGGACAAAATTCTGCATGACCTTAATAAATAATCAAGTTGTCTCACCCACTGAAAACTTTACCACCATTATGGCCACGATAAACACAAGTAGTGATATTGCAACCAGTTGCCGATTGCTTCACATAAGCATCACCTATGAAAGGTTTGATCCTTTGCACTGTAAATCAGAGCACGAGACTGAGACTCCAATATTTCCCGAAATTACACATTGCAAGCTTGATACAATCATCAAACCACAGTATAATCAATGTACATAATCAAACGTATAATGCAAAAATTCCATTAAAAGGTTGATATATTATAACACATGTAATAAGCCGATAGATTTTATGGCTTACTTGAGATCACTTGGTCCACAGGTGCATTTGATGCAGTTGCTAGCAGTAAGAGCGTACGAACCATTAGGAACTATAAGACTCTCATTGTGCAAGTTCAGATTTGCCGATTGAAAGAAATTAAGAACAAGTTTGTTTGGCGAAAAAGAAAATCTCAGAGAAAAGTGACTTCATCAAATTCTAGAATCTTCATTAATTAACTGAATCAATACAGCATTGCTCATAACAATTCCATAATTAACTCTGATCACTAACCATTGAGCTAATTACAATTCGTTACACACACATACTATGTGACCAATAAGAAATTCAACAACTTATGCTGAGCTATTAGCTGAGTTGTCATTCTTATTAACCACCTTTGAAATGCAAGTTATGCAACCCAAGAGGGGGGGTGAATTGAGATTTTAAAATTTATGCAATACAATTCGCACAACAATTTAATCTATTGCCGTAATCAAATAAAAAACAATAAATTCAATCAAGCACAATATTAAAAGAGTAAGGGAAGAGAAAACAAACACAATGATTTTTATGTGGTTCGGCTATCCCCGCCTACGTCCACGCCTCCAAGCTCACCCGGCTTGAGGATTGCACTATCTAAATCTTTCAAGACTTCAAATGTTTACAAGTGACTTTCAAGGTGTCAATGGACCTTTACAACAAGAGATTATTTCTTCAATCTCTTCACCCCAAGTGTTTCTCACACTTGTACACTCATAAATTGATGAGAAATGAAAATCACAACAATGAAACTCTCTTTAAGAGTGGATAACAAATTATAACTCAATAATGATTCAATAAATGATTATTTACGAAATTGAAGCTCAATATATGTTATATGATCTCATTTATGCTTGCATTAGTTCTTAAAATGAAGTTGTAGTTGAGTTTTTATAGTTAGAGCCCAAAAACTAACCGTTATAGACAAATTTCAGCAACCAAGCGGTTAGCAGCTTGATTTATCCGGCTAGCCGCTTGTAACAGTGATATTACCGTTATTTTTTAATTTTGCTACAGTAATATTGTTCACTAAAATTATACTTTAGCCCAAAACTTTTTATAATTATACTATGACCTAAAATGTCATAAAACTTTACAAATAGGTCCAATTTCAGAATTTCCTAATAGTGATTGTCAACTCAAAACTGTTTAAAATTATGATATGGCCCCAAATATATTATTATTTCTCAAAAAAGTCCTTTTTCAACATAATACCTATATTTTTCAAAGTTCTCAAAACTTTTCACTTTAGCCCAAAATATTCATAAATTATAGTATGACCCAAAACATTTCAAATGTTTGTGAAAAGGTCCAACTCCGAAATTTAGTAATAATAATACTTATTAAAATCAAAGATTTCAAAACTTTGCATTTAAGTCCAAAATACTCAAATCAACAAAATACTTTATCTTATAAAAATCAAACCTTTTAGTTTATGAAAAGTAATTAATTAAATTAATCTCTTGAGCTTCTCAAATGCTAAATCATGCATCAATTAAATCATACCGGCTTTACAAGAATTTGTAGCAATAATTAGTTTGTTGAGCTCTAAACTTTATTCTTGATCGCACTGTTATCTGTTGAGTGTCTTGAGTTTGATTTCAGGTGATTCACCTCATCATAAATATTATCCTTCAAGAACTAGTGAAATGTGAAATACAATATTTATAAAATCACTTGAGACACATATTTGTTATCATCAAAATTACATAATGTGTAGCTCTTTAGGCTAACAACCTTTACTGACTTGTCAATATTAATTTGCTTCAGCTTGTTCTGCTTCTACTTAGTCTCTGCATATTCTCCACAATGAATGTACATTGAGTTTGACTCTTAAGTAATTGAAATGAACAAATAAAAGAGACTTAGTCATAATGTCAACAATTTGTTCTTCACTTGGGATATAATTGATGTTGAGTTCTCTTGCAATTACTTTGTTTCTAATGAAGTGCATGTCAAGCTTAATATGCTTGGTTCTTGAGTGATAGACAGGGTTTCAAGTTAACTCAGTGGCACTAATATTGTCACACCAAATGATAAGTGTCTATGTACAACATATACCTATTTTAGAGAGTAGAGATTGTAGCCAACTGATTTCTGCACTTACTGAGGCCAATGACCTAACTCACTTCTTTCTGTAGTGGACCTAGTAATAATTGATTGCTTCTTTGATGACCAAGATATCATACTATTACCTAAGTAAATACAATAGGCACTAATAGATTTTTTGTCATACAAGTCACAAGCTCAGTCTGCATCAGTAAATCCTATAAGCTTCAAATCTACATCTTGTACAAACTTGAGGCCATAATCTTGAGTGCTTTTCAAATATCTTAAGACTATTTTACAGGCCATAAGATCTTGCATTGTTGGTGCTGATACATATTGGCTTAGTTTATTCACAACAAAAGCAATTTCTGGTTTTATTAATATTAGATATTGCATTCCTCCAACTATGCTTTGTAATGAGTTTATCTTTAACAAAATGACCAAGATCACCCTGAGCTTGTTTCTGTAATTTTACTCTTGTACTCATAGGTATGTCAATACCTTTACCCTCAAGCAACTAACTTTAGACAACAAGTCTCTTATATATTTTCTCTGAGACAGATAAACACACCCTGCATCATATAAGACTTTTATGCCCATAAAATAAGAGAGAGTGCTAGGATCATTTAATGCAAAAATTGTACTGAATTTTGCAATGAAACTTTCTAACTAAATGATGTTTGGTCCTGTAATCATAATATTATCAAAATAGATTAATACCATAATCATGGATGAGTTGGCCATCTTAATGAACAGAGAAGAATCAACTCTGGAGTTCATAAAACCTCACTGCAACAGACACCCTTTTAGTTTCCCATACCATGCTCTTGGTGCTTTTTTAAAACCATAGAGTGACTTATGAAGTTTATTTACAGAATCTAGTCTTTGAACATTAATAAAGCCTGTTGGTTGCTCCACAAAAACTTCCTCCATTAAATCTCTATTCAGAAAAATATTAGTTACATCAACTTGCCTTATCTTCCATTGATTCATAACAGATTAGCTGAAGATCACTCTACCAGTGGTTGGTTTCACTACAAGACTGAATGTGTCAAAGTAATTTACCATTACAACTTGCTGGAATCCCTTAGCTACCAATTGAGCTTTATATTTAGCTACACTTCCATCTGTATTGTACTTCACTCTATACACCCATTTGTTCCTAACAGTCCAATTGTTCTTGAAACCAAAGACTATGTATTATTATGAATTAAGGCATTATACTTTTTCTTTCATGGCTTCAAACCATTTGGGATTTTGCAAAGGTTCAAATACATAATCTAATTCTTTATGGACAAGGATTGTAGTGTATAGTTTAGGTTTGAATATACTAGTTTTACTTTTGGTAACCATGGAATGAGTATTAGGTTGTATGTTTGAAGAAATATGTGTATGGGAAATAGGTTGATTAGATGATGGTTGTAATTGAGGAGATGATTCAGTGGATGGTATATTTGTTTGTGGCAATTGATGAATATATATTTCAATGTATGGTATAGTTATTTATGTTGATGGATGAGAAGTGTTGGCTTGATCAGGATCATCTGAGTGATGAGATGGTTGAGCTTACCAAATCAGGATTATTAGAGCTGTTATTATTGGAATGTAACGGTATAGATCATGTTGAGAAATGATGCACTTGCTGAGGAGTAACCAACTGACTTGAACAAGGATTAGGTTCTTTAGACATAAAAGCATAAGGGAAACAGACTGATAGACCCCCAACATTTAAACAAAGGGACAAAAACCTCCCTAACTTTTTAAAAAAGACATTTACACCATCATTCATTAACGGAAACTATTTCGTTAAATTATCAAAAGGTTAATATTGTAATTGCATGTTAATAATAAATGAATTGACAAACAAAACATACACACACACACACACACATTTAACACACAAACTCTTAAACACACTTTCAGATCTTGACAAAGCCTTACACACACACATACTATTTGCCGGAAGTTGCTGGAACTACTCGTGCCGTAGAAAGCTGGTGTTGATGCTCGTGCGTTGTGCGCGACGGCTGGAATTGCTCGCAATCAAAGACTTTATCTTTTGTCTGCATACGGTTAGTGACTTGAAAATAATGGTAGTGTTCATGAACTGAAGACAATGACAAAGAGCACCATGAATGGAGATGGAGGGATAACTACAGAGAGCACCATAAATTTGGCTTTGTTAAGGTTTTTAAGGTTTTTTTTTGGCTATTTATTTAATTGATTGTGGAAGCTAATGTCTTTGGTGATGGTGGAGATTTGGAGAAGCATGATGTGTTTGAGAATGTTTCAGGTGCATGTGAAGAAGATGCTATATTCTAGGAAATATAATTCATTTATTGTTTTGTTTGCAATTGGAAAAAAAAAAGGCTGAGCCACGGAGGGCCATTGAAGATTTTATCTTTTGTCTATTGCTCGTGCATCATGAACGCCGCCGGAAGTGGTTGGAATTGCTCGCAATCGAAGACTGCCACTGGTTATGAGAGGAAGCTCACATGCCAGTAGTCAAAGTTGTCATACAAATTTGTGAACATATTTGTTTTAAAAAATATTATAGTTATTGTTGTAATGTTTACCAGTATTAATTTGAGACAAATTTTGGTACTATTAAGATTTGGTGATTATTGTTGTAACCAACTTTTTTTTTTTGTTGATCATAAAAGTTGAAATGGTTGACATGTGGAGAATTATTATTTTTATGGCATTAATAACTAGTGTTATTTATTTTTATTTTTGAGTAATGATTAAATTTATTTAGTTTGAATAAAAAATTTGATAAAAATTTAAATTTATTTATTTTTATTCTTGAGCAATGATTAAATTTATTTGTTTTGAAGATAAAATTTGATAATTTAAATAGAGGAATTTGACAATAAAGATATATTTGTAATTTGATTAACAATATATGGATAAAATGGACAATCAATAATTATTTTTATATTGCCAGAAGGATATAACAGTAATTACACGTTAAAATTTTAATTTTTGTTAAAAGAAATTGTTTCCGTTAATAAATGGGGGTGTAAATGTCTTTTTCAAAATGTTAGGGGGTTTTTTGTCTCTTTATTTAAACGTTGGGGGTCTATCAATCCTTTTCCCAAAGCAGAATAAGAAATAAACATTCATAAAAAATAAGATGTCTGACTGTATAAACTTACCCTGAAGGATGTAGACATTTATAACATTTGTGAGAAGGACTATAGTGAATAAAAATGCATTTACTAGAGTGATAGTCAAACTTATGCTTGTTATAATCTCTTAAGTAGGGACAACATGTACAATTAAAGGATTTAAGCATATTATAGTTTGAGCTAGCAATGTGAGACCTAACTCAACAATGTGCTTATGCTTCCTTTCAACTAATCCATTATGATGATGTGTATAAAGACAAGAATAATTAAAGATGATCCCATTTTGATTTAAGAAATTAATATATGGTCTCTATTCTCCCTCCCAGTCAGATTGCAACATTTTAATGGTAGTATTGAATTGATTCTCAACCTGCAATTCAAATAATTTGAAGATTTGAAGGCCTGTGATTTTAGTTTTAAAGGGTAGATCCAATTGTATCTATTGACATCAATAACAAAGCTAATATAATAGGTATAACTAAGAGGCGTAAGTGCAAGATGCCACAGATCAATATAAATGAGTTCCAGAACTTGAGTTTTTATTTCTGTGATAGAAAAATGAAGCCTATGAATCTTGCTTATTTGGCAGGCTTCATATACATGATGATTGATGTGCTTAACTGAATGACTTAAGAGTTTAACAAAAGGAACATGCTTAAGCAAATGTATTAAAATCTTAGTGTGAAGATGACCAAAACATCTATGAAGAAAAGTAATTTCATTAAGTGGTTCAACACAATAATAAACAACAGTTTGATAACAAAACCATTATTTTGAACAACATTTAGAACATGAAAATTGAGACTGCATATAGAAAGCATTGACAAATGTTTATTAGAAGCAGTATGACCCAAGAGAGATGAAGAAAAGAATTGAGAAGCCTTTAAAAGCAGCTTATAATAATCTTTTTTCAGCATTTTAGTGTGCAATTTCTAATGCTATGGGTGTCAATGTACAAGTGTACACAACAATTAATATACTGATGAGTATTCAGATCGCCTCCATAGGGATTGATGTTATTAGATTTGCTATAGTAATCTAATCAACGCATTTTTGTTCTAAATTAAAATAAGACAATTTACGAAACTAATAGACTAATTAAAATAAAAATGCAATAAAGAAAATTTTCATGTCAACTACAAGGATGTAACTAATGGGAATAGAGTATTTGAGTGAATAAACCCACTTAATGACATTGATTATTTTTTCAATTATAGTACCGTTGCTACAACATCTACTACAGCACTAGGCAGAATCCATCATGCATCCTCAGTTGTCGCCTGTTGGATATCTTATATTTAATATAATATAATAGTGACCAATTGTTATGCCAACATTAAATATAGTATTAAACATTCTAGGTTCCATTTACCCTACAAGGTGAATCTCTATGTCTAGTTCATCACTAATTTTAGATCAAATATGACTCTATTCAAATTGAGATTTACTCAACTTGGGAAATCCAATCTAAAATCAAGTATTATTTTAATTTAATCCACTAATTCAGAAATTTTTTAGGCTCTTTCTTAACTAGTATCCACTAAATGGGTGGTTAGCCGAAATAGGGAATTGAAATAAATACAATTAAGACAAAATGCTAGAGCAAACATAGATCAACGTATATATGTCAGTCAAATATCCATTAAGATCATTTATCATTCAACTACAATCAAATTCAAATCATGATTTGTGATAGAATAGTAAATAAAATTATTTCAGCCATCAAATAGATCCCTATAAATAAATAGAAAATGAGAAAACAAAATAAAGAGTTAAAGTCCGCTTAATCTTGCGATTTCTCCTTCTTGTTCATAGTAATTCCTCTGTTGCAGCCCTTAAATCCCTTTTATTTTCTATTTTTCTATTTCTTTTCTCTGCGATTTTTCCGAGAGTGACGGATTTCCCTTTTTCTTTTCATGCGTGCTCCTTTTATAACTCAAAATTAAAGCAACTGAAAGTGTGTGGCGCGTATTCTCTATTGTTGGAAACTTTAGATTACAATTTTTTAGTTGTTGCGCACGAAATCTAGTTTGTCATTACTCTAGGATTGCTATAACAATAGTTACAACATTTGTACTGTTCCAAACTTGTTTCAATTCCTCTATAGCCAAGTTCTTTCATTGTCTCTACAAGTCATCATTCCTTTCTTAAAACTTGAGCTTTCGGTCATCTACAATTATGCATATAATTTAAGCACAAATTATTATAAAACAACTCAATTTATTAAGAATAAACTAAAATGGATGTTCATGCAAAATATAACTAAAATGAAATAAAAGCACATCATTTACTTTTTAAGTATCATTTATTTAAGTCTAAAAGTATCATGATAACTCTCATTTCATAGAGTTATCACAAGTCCTTGCATAAGCACTTGTCTCTTCAAAATATCCTTCATATAGCAAACATTACCAACAAATTCAATGGACAAGTTATTATCATTAGTTAATTGGGATATGCTCAACAAAGTTTTGGTAATAGAATGTCTTTGAATGCTATTTATGTGTAGAATTAGAATCTCTATAGCTAAAACAGGCATCACCAATATAAGTAATGGGCAAACCTTGTCCATTGCCAATGATGAGCTAATTTGAGCCTTTAAACTCTTCTCTAATATGCATATTGACCATGTTATTTGTCAGGTGATGAATGGCATCACTGTCAAGATACCACCCTTCATCAGTTAGACCTTTAAGATTTACAACATAAGCTTTTGGCATAATGAATGTTTCTGATGGACATGTAGAGACAGATGAGTAATGCATAGGTGAATGAGGGGGATAAATGGAGTAAAGAGTCCCATAATTATCTTTAAATGTAGGCTTGCAATCAGAAAGCGGCCCAAGATTAGCCATATATGTTGCTTTAGATCCTATCATTTACCTCTACCAAAATGTTTACGTGAAGGAAAATGTGCATCATTTTATCTATACCAGCAAGTATTAGCAGTGTGACCTTACTTATAACATATTTGATAAATAGAAATTGTTTCATCGTATTCAACAGAGTATGTAGTTTGAGGTTCAGTGGAAGGAAACATGTTTTTCACATGTGGTAGTCTATAGGATTGGATAGTTTGTCCTTTGCCAAATACACCCAGGTTACCACCTCTTCCAATTTCATTAAAATTACTACTACCAGTAGGAAAACCTTTAGGATGAAAAGCAAATGATATGTCTCTTCCAATGTTATAACATCTGCCTCCAAATTGACCATACTGTCTATGAAAATGAGAACTTCTTCTAAGATTGCCTCTCATGTGTGAGTAATTAGCATTGAACATATTACAATTAACATTGAACACAGCCTAAGGATTTTGATTTTGTTCTAATCTTGCTTCATGAGTTAACAATAATGTATATGCATCATCATCTCCCATTTTATTAGCTATAATGATTGAAGTCAGGTCTAGATAGCCAGGTCTTAAGCCATTTAGAATTCTCATCAATAGCTCTTTTTCAGTAATATTATCACCAACACAAGCAAGTTTATTAGCAAATAATTTCATTTTTTGCACAATACTCCTCAACAGACATTGATTCTTTTCTCAAAACATCTAGTTCATATCTCAGTTGCATTACTTTAGCTTCAGATTGAGCTCCAAATTGCTTTTCAACGGATTTCTACACATTAAAAGAGGTATCATGGCTAAGAGCTGAACTGAGCTAAGAATACCTTCACCAATGGTGGACAGTAACCAGTTAAGGAGAGTTTGATCTTGTGCTCACTAATTGATGTAAGCTAGATTCTCAATCTTTTCAACAGATCTATCAATTCTTAAAGCATAAATATACTAATCTAGATAGCTTGAGCTTCTGAGATAAAACGTTCAAGATGATTTCCTTTGATTAAGGTCAGAACTTGTTTACGCCAAAGTAAAAAATTAAATCAATCGAGTTTCATATTTGAAATAAAGGTAAATGAAGTTTGTGACGTTTGATTTGAGTTGATGATTGATTGATCTATATTTGTAGTTCTGGAGCTAGCCACTATTGGGTCTGATACTATGAAAGAAATTAAGAACGAGTTTATTTGGCTAGAAAAACAAATTTCAGAGAAAAATGATTTTATCAAATTTCAAAATCTTCATTAACTGACTGAATCAGTACAACATTACTTATTTACACACACACACACACACACACACAACTGTAATCACTAATCATTGAGCTAATCACAATTTGTTGCACATATATATTGTATGACCAATACAACTTCAACAGCTTATGCTGAGCTATCAGCTAAGTTGTCATTCTTATTAACCACCTTAGCTGACTTGTTAATATTAGCTTGATTCAACTGCTTCAGCTTGTTCTGCTTTTGCTTAGTCTCTGCGTATTCTCCACAATGAGCAATCTTAACACTGATGAACATGCTACATGCATAAAAATATTGTATCTATTAATTGAAGTATGTTATCAATTTTACTTATTGATTAGATATACATGACAAAACATGATGAGAATTTCAAGTCACTTTTCAATATAATAAAAGCTACTACAATCTTATTCCCAAATATACCTTTATATCGTATTATAATTTTATGGTTTATACTAAAATTTGTATATGATAGATCGGTGTGGATGTTAGAGTAGCACTATAAGTATGACCATGACCTTTTATAAATTCAATTATGTGGGTGGAAAAATAAAAAAAAAGGTGGACATCAATATCAAAGGACTATAAACATTTGTTAGTGACAACCAAACACATAATAATAGAAGAGATTTTTGGACACACTGAGATGAGAACACATAAAATTTGTTTGGTTGTATCACATATTGCCTATAAGTAGCTTGAGTTTAATTTAAAACACCATGGGAATTGAGCCTGCTAACTACTTTTATGTCAATTAACACGCTACAATGTCTCAATGAAGTTTAAATTTGTGGTACAATAAGGATAGGTGGATGGGCATTGTGTAATGGGGGCATTACTTGATAAACCCGGAACCCGAATTTTATTAAAAAAATATTATAAAATATATATTATTTTAAATATTTATATTTATTTGACTCATTTATTATACATATATAAAGTTTTAAACACTTAAAGTTTATTTTTTCATGTCAAATTTTATTGAAATAAATTTAAAACTTATAAAATTACCAAAAAATAAAAAATATATACACATAATATTAAAAAATATAAAATTCGGGTACCCAGATTAAAACTTGATCCGGACCCTGCATGGACCGGGGTTTTGCCATCCCTAAATAAAGACAAGAATCACAAGAACAAGTGAAGAAAACTTCTCATTTCTGTTGTTATATTTTATATTTTAATTCAATTATACGATGAAATTTTGAACACACATACACATACTGTAATGACGTAATTCAGAGTACTTAAATAAAAGGAGTCCAATTTGCTTCTAAATATTAAAAGAAAGCATACTATAAAATGCAATGTCTTAATAATGGCCTACTAACCTGGAATTAGAATTGCCAAAATATCTATAGGATCAACCACCGATTGGCTAAGCCCGGTAGTGGCCACCAATTCCGCCATCATTACCCAAAATTTCGAGCCCACACTACTCAGACTCTCCCCCCATTGCACAATATACAACTTATAAACCGATGTCACACCATTATTACCATTGTTAAAGCATGTGCATGGCAACAGAATCATCAAGCTTTGCCCAATTGTTAACGGGGTGTGATAACTCTATGAAATGAGAGTTATCATGTTATTTTTAAACTTAAATCATTATTACTTAGAGAGTAAATGATATGTTTTTATTGCATTTTAGTTTTATTTTGCATGAATAACCACTTCAGTTTATTTTTAATAAATTACATTATTTTAGAATAATTTTGTGTGCTTAGATTGTGTGCATAATTATAGGTGATTGGAAGCTCAAATTTTAAGGAAAGAGTGTAGTTGCAATAGGCTTACAAAATATGGAAAAGAACTTGGCTACAGAAGAATTGAAACAAATCTGGAATAGTGTAGTTGCTGTAGCAATCCCAGAACAACAACAGAGAAAATTTTGCCCGAGATACTTAAAATATTACTATCTGCAGTTTCCTAATCTGGAAGATTCGTGCCCTAAGCTTCTATTTATCTTAATTTTCAACTATAAAAGGAGCACACATCATAAGGAAAAAAAGAGAGTCGTTACCCAAGGAGAAAAACCACAAATAAATTAAAAAAATAGAATTCAAGAGAGAGATTGAGGGCTGCACAAGAGGAGAAAACGCAGAGATCCATTGAAAATCAGTCGTTCTTGTTCTTTTATTGTTATTTATTTATTTATGAAAATGTGTTTGATGGCTGAAACTTTGTTCTTTATTTTTCTTTTGCAAATCATGAACCAAATTTAGTTCTGGTTGAGTGATAAACAATCTTGATGGTTTATTAACTGAATATATGTATTGCTGCATGTTTGTTATAACATTTTGTTTTGATAATACTTATTTTTATTCATTATTTCAGCTGATCACCCATTTAATGATACTAGTTAAAAAAGAGCCACAAAAGGATCTGTCTTAGTGGAACATATCAGAACAATACTTGGTTTTAGATTGAGTTTCCTAGATTGAATTTAACTTGATTCCAAAAGAGTCATACTTAATTTAAAATTAGTGATGAACTAAACATAGAGATTCACCTTGTAGGGTAATTAGAACCTAAGCGTGTAATGTTATATCTTATGTTAGTATAACAACTAATCACTATTAGGTTACATATAGATATAAGATATCCAACATGCGACAGCTGATTATACATAAGGATTCTACCCAGTGTTGTAACAGATGTTGTAGAAACTGAGCCAAATATTAGAAAAATAGTCAAAATCATTAAGTGAGTTTAATCAATCAACTACTCATTTCTTATTGATTGCATTTTCGTGTTTGATTTAAGATTTCCTTTATTGTATTTTTAATTTAGTTAGTTTATTAATTTCTTTAATTATTTTATTTTAATTTAATATAAACTGCGCTATCAGAATTGCTGTAGCAAATCCAATAACATCAATCTCTGTGGAGAAGATCTTGAATACTCATTATTTTATTACTTGTTATATACACTTGCACATTGATACCATAGCAATTGAAGTAAAATCAACAACATGGTGGCACTGATACCGTTAGTACTATTTATCTGTTCAGCACTAACAAGCCCACCAAATACGTTCAATATGGAATCAATGGTGTCAGCCGGCCAGACATTGCAGGTGGTTGATTCGGACCGTTTGATACCGTCAATGCAGGGGCATGAAATGGGTACTTTGACTAATGATTTGGTTCCAAGTATTTGGTTACCAAGTGATGGTGACATCGGGCTTATGGAGTTAGTATCTAAAATTTCTTAAATGTTGACTTGGAAACAATAGACAATTTTTGAAAGTTTTGAGGCGTAAGGTAAGAGATAAAAGAGAAGGGAAGTGCAAGAATCTGAAGAGTTGCATGGCTCAATTGTGAATTTTGCATGTGTTTTGGAAGTGAAAATAGAGGTGAAGATAAGGAGAATAATTGAGATTAGTTAGGGGAGAAGAGGTTGCAATTGATGTCTCATTTTTTGTTGGTAGGAAAATTTTAGAGTGAAATTAATTATGGTGCTACCGTTGGTGCATGCTTTGTTTTTTTTAACTTTCAAGCGTTGTGATTGAGGTCACCTAGAAATGGTTGCTGAATTTATTTATTGGTAGCGTTCTAAAAGAGAAGAAAGATGATTCAATACAAAATGAAAATAAATAAAAATAAATGATGCTATTTGGACATTACATTACATATAATATTTCATATTAATACCAAGATAGAAATATTTTACTACAAAATAAATTCATTCATTTTATTAATTTTATCTTTGTATATAAGTGTCTTCATTCTACTAGTTATGTAAAATTTTAGTGTGTAAATATCATTTACAAATAATATTTTTCAAGAAGAATTTAGGTGGCACAATATTAAAAGTGTCTCATTTTCACACACGGCAACGTTCCATTAAATAATTTGATTGGATCAATAATATGAATGATGTACTTATTTACACGCTTCATAAGATTAAAATTAAAGATTCTTAGATAGATTAGATGAACCTCGTCATGCATAAGCTCGTCTAATAAAATTATGTTATGTAATTTTTTGTTCTTAAGTTAATAAATCATGAGTTTAATTGTAAAAAAAAAGTACCTTGTTGGGAATTGCTTTCAGGAAACTCAAAATAATTTTGAAATGTTAAAAGCTAATTTGAATAAAAATTCTTATAGTATCACAGGCGGGTGATTAAAAAAAGAAAGAAAGAAAGATGCTTTATAAAACCCTTCCACCTTGTTGAAAATCTAGTGGTGCTACCCGAAGACTTAAATGAATTGCGTATAGAACGAACCACTTATATTCTCGGAGCTGAGGTATATGAAGAATGGCTTTTTGGTCCCTTTCGTCCAGTGGTATTAATTTTAGCAAATTAGCTCATCTTATTAGCTCCATCTACCGTGCCCTTTGGGCACCGTACCCCTTTATTTTGTCATAAAGTGGAGTGGCTATTGGATGAAAAGAAGCAAGATCGTACGAGTGTGAAGTGGCCACATGGCAGTTGAAGGAAACCAGGAGTGCTGGTCATTAGACAGGAACTATTAATGTTGCAATTATTTGTCCAAGGAAACAAAAAAATGTTGGTGTATATAACAATAAAATAGTTAGATGGAACAATTATATGTAGAGGCAAGTAATATGTGAGGGACAAAAAAAAAATGTACGTGTCAAACATGTTATCTGTTGCAAGAGGCATATAATGGGTCTTATTGTAGCAATGAAAATACGGTGAGATTAACTTATGTTAATTAAAATAATAATGAACAAATAATGAAAAGCTTTGTTTAGTTTTTTTTTTTTTTTGGACATGATGTTGATTAGTGGTGTTCATAGCATAGTTGGAGTCAATAAATCCCGTAGATTGGAAGAAATTAGAGCAAAAAAAAAAAATCTTGCAGTGATGAAGCGGATGGATTGTTGAAGAGGTTGAAAGCATAGAAATAATGAAAGCCATAGCAGGTGGTTTAGATACACGTAAAGCGGCAATTCGGATTGGCACTTGTTATTAATAATGGAATAATATAGAAAGAATAGAACTTGTATAAGTGGCATTATTTGTATTGTATGCATGCATATGGTAATAATGCAAAGATGAGGTTAAAATAATAGCACAGCACGTATTATAAAAAGAAAGAGGAAAGAGAGAAAAAAAAAAGGGCAAAAAATTGTAATTAAGAAAACAGTGATGTAGAACAAGAAGACAACAAATTGTCGAGTGAAGAGAATGAGGAAATTTTTAATGGGAACAATGGTTGATTAGATTGTGTGAAATCTGTATCCAATTTGAAGACATCTAGATATTTGATTATTAAATAATTTGACTGATCTGTAGTTAAGATTAGAATAACAAATGGAAATCCAAAAGAAGATGGAGCAAATATAGAATGGAGTAGAATGGGGAAAATCAATTCGAGAAACAGGAGCTATGGAAGATGGAAGCTAGAACACCTATGCATGTGCTCTTATATGGCTATCACCAAGGCAGGGCTTCAAATAACAAATATGAATGAAATTGGGTGGTTGGTTAAGATGCAAACGACCAAATGCCCAACTTCTATGAAAGAGGTTTGTTGATTAAAGAATAACCATTGTTGGAATGAAAGCAATAGGGTCAGTGTGAGCCATCAATTTAACAGCATAGTTGAACTACGTTTCAATTAGAAGTGAACATACATGAGGTAAATTAAATGGTGGCGCAAACATAAATGGAAAGGAAAAATGAAGTAGGCAGGTTGAATATACTACAAACAAATATATAATATCAAAAAGATGTTGCAACTCTAGGTATTAAGAGGAATGTCGACATAAGAAATAGACAATATAAGTTGGAAATACATAATTGTGATACTTCCGCAATATTGTAGCATGTCAGGAATAATTATGAATGGTTAGCAAAACACAGTTTAGTAGATCATATTTTGCAATAATTGAATATACGGAGCACATAAAATGTGTATAAATTTGCTGGTTGGTGGAGTTCCTTTGATGGTGGTGATTATAATCGAACAAACGGATAAGCTTCGTCTCTAAGCAAGCAAGAATGATAAGATGTACAATTTTGGAGGACACAGCATATGGTAGGTTTGAAAAAGGCATGTTCCCCGAGAGTGACCACTACAGGCCTGCAATTTGAGTAAAGAAAAAGAGTTAAGTGAGAATTCAATTATGAATGTCAGTCTAACTTACTCACTCATATCAGTCCAAGCAGGAGGTCCTGCAAGTTTATCTAACAAATTGGATTGCGGAGGTGAATATAGATAAGCATAGGTTGAATGAAATATTCGCAGTGGAGGAACTACAAATAATCATTTCATAAGCATCTATCCAGTGGAACGTATTATCATGTCCCGAAGAGATTTCTCGTAAAAGTAAAAATATTTAGTTATTTTATTGTCAAATACTTATTATCTACATCATATTGTTGCGCCGAATGAAAAAAAATATGGCTCCTACGAGGTACCCAACCCCAAGAAAAGTAAATATTGTCAACTATGAAAAATCCATGTCATAATTACAATGCAAATGGGACTGTTATAGCTTAAAGTTTCAGTATGCATGCGTAGCCCATATCAATAGGGATACCAGAGACAAACACTGGAAGGAAAAGGTAACATGAAACAAGAATTGCTTAAGCGCTTGTGGAAGGCTTATGATGGAGAAAAGTGTGTGAATTACAATTGTGATAAGCACTGAAAGAGCATAAAAATAAGTATAAGAAATAGAGAAATGAAGAAAATATCCTAAATTGCAGTGATTTTTTTGTATGTAGTTACTAAATAGTGCACATATGTATGTTGGGTTAGGATAAGATAAACATAATGGCCAAGTTTAATACATGTTCAATTCCTTATTTAAACATTAACTGTTTAAACTGAAATTGTGTCAATGGCAGTCTCGATAACTTGTAAACTCAATTGATATCCATTCCCAGTTTGACTCTAAGTTGACCCAAAAAAAAAAAAAAAAGAAAGGCTTACTTATTGAATCTTCATCACTGCTTTGACGGTAGTCGTAAGAAGTCATGAGCAGCAGCAGGAGTTCTGGCCAAATATTGCCATCATCTGTATGGAATGTCATTTTCCACTAGCTATTTTATCAACAACAAATGTCATCACAAACCTCAAATTCAAATTACTCTAACTTTAAATTTTGTTAACGCGTCCCTTCTACTTCATTCAATACTACCACAACAAGCTGCAAGTCACTGTAAGCTACTTCAAAATTTCCACACGGCAGTGCTACGTCAACTACAATTACACCTTGCCCACTTCAATTTTCTTGCGTTCGAGAAATCGTAGACATCAGTCAAAATGTGTGTATATGTTTAAAAATGTGTAAATAAATATTATTTAATATCATGTATATTTGAATCATTACATTTTTATAACAATTTAACAATAAAATTTATCAACTACATATAACTATTTTTAAAACTCACATTATTTTTTAAAATAAATTTTACTAAATATTTAACTAATTACTACATTATAACCATACCGGCCTAAAGTAGGGAAAATATGACACTTCTTTATTGATGGTGCCGTTGACAGCCACATGTGCCCATTTTATTCCAAATTGATATTACAATTTTTTATAATAAAAAATAAAAAGAAAAAGGAAAATAATTGTAATACAAAATGGAGTCAACGTAACGAACTGGGGATATAGAGTGACAGTTTGTGAAGTATCATTCACGCGCCACCGCTTTTGAAAGATTACCCGGCAACAACATGAGTCCAGAAAACCGCCAATCGCCACCGTTGGAGCCTGTACGCGCCACCAAGCGGAGACGCACTCTGAAATTCGAGCAGCTTGATGAGAATGACAATCAAACAAAGAGTCAAACGGCAACGGTCACCGAAACCGAAACCCTAACCTGGAAACCCGACCAGTGTCGAAACCCACCCACTTCAAATCGGTTCGAACCAATTCGTTCTTCTAGAAATCGATACAAACGGCGGAAACGAAAGCATAAGAGCGTCACAGATGATCATCGCCAGTGGACCCTCTGTTCCCGAGATCTTTCTAAATTTAAAGGTACAATATTTGGCTGATTGATATCTCAAAAATGAAACCGTTATTATCATTTAATCAGAGAATTAATTTTAATTTTTTTTTTCAATACTCTGCTTGCAGATAAATTTGTGGTGGTTTCATATAACATACTTGGTGTTGAGAATGCATTGAAGCATCCAGACTTGTATGATAAAGTGCCACCAAAATTCTTGAAGTGGGAGAGGCGGAAAAAGCTTATACGAGAAGAGATGAGTAGTTACAATGCGGGTATATTGTGTTTGCAGGCAAGCTTAATCATTGCATTTATGTTAACATGGTGTAACAGGCCAATGCAACTTTATTTTCGTTAAATATGTAAATTTTTCTTGACTGAGGCTGAGGCAAATGCTGCAAATAGTTGTCTATTGAGTTAAACTTTACTAAAATTATAAATCGCTGTTGTGGGTGCAGGAGGTTGACCATTTTGATGATTTGGATGATCTTCTACAAATGGATGGGTTCAGAGGTGTTTACAAGGTATATGGAAATATCACACAGACTTGAAGTCCAGCAACTATATGTTAATTGATTTGATTAACAAAGATGATGATTTCTATGTACTTCAGGCTCGCACAGGTGATGCGAATGATGGGTGTGCTATATTCTGGAAAGAAAAACTGTGAGGATTCTCAGCCCCCTTTCCAGCTGTGAATTATTACTAACTGCTATGTATTACATTAGTAATTGATTTGATTAAGAATTTCACATCTAAATCACTGTAGCCAGAGATTTGCATGCTAAGTTCATTACAGAAGAATATAATTTACTTTTTTAGCATGCTTTTGGATTCTTATACCTGAAACTGAAAGAGATTTTTGGATAAAGCGAAACTATCACTTAGGAATCTGGATCTCTCCCTCTTTGATCCGAGAGTAGCTACAACCACTGCAAAATGTTTATAATTTCTTACCAGCATCTTGTCCACAGACTTTTTTAAAAATTTTTTTCTTTATCAATATGCTTGTGTAAGTCAGTCATACACTTGTCGCAGATTTACCCTTTTGCATCAAGAGAACATAGAGTTCCAGAACTTTGGCCTCCGTCACAATGTTGCACAACTTTGTGTTTTAAAGGTATGTAGGGTTACATATGTTGCCATGTTAATTTCTTGTGTTTCTTTCCTGGGCCTTTAACATGCTCTAGGAATGAGAACAGTTTCTTAAATGGTTATACTTCTAAAAGCTCTCATTCATGTTGGATAAGATGGCAGTCTAGGAGTCATTTTCTGTTTCTTCTCATCTCTGAAAATCTCAAGGATTCAATTGTTTAGTTATCATTGATCGGCTTTATCTGTTAAATTTAACCGTTTTAACCACTCCACGAGCCCCTGAGATGACGTGGATTCTCTCCTGGTAATGCAAAGACTGCCACAGGCCTGGTTTTTCATCATGACTGGATCTCTCTACTTACAACTCAATCCATAATATCTTATCCAACATCCATCCTAAACAGCTTCCTCTTTTTTTTTTTTTCAATCACTGAGCACTTCTAATGTTTAGTTTAAAAGTGTTGCAAATTGGAATTCTAGTAAGAATAATAATAATAACTCAAGGAAATTAAGTTTATGCGTGAAAGATATTTTTTCTTCTTTATTCACTTTGTTAACAGTTTTTGAATCTCATTCTTTGAGCATAGTTCCTGTTTACTGGTTTTATTCATTGCCATCCAGATACATAGAAGGAATCTTCAAGCTAAGCAAGACTCATTTCCTTTTAATTTTTTTATTTATTCACTGTGCGTTGCTAGATATTTATTCCTCACGTCTGTTTTCAGGAGAAAAACTGGTCAATGGTAGATTTTTTGGCAAAGATAATGTTTTAATGGTTTACTCATTAGTCTTTTTTTTTCTTAATAATTCAGATGAACCAAAGTTTACTGGAGTCTGCAGAAGAATCATCATTGTAAGCTCAAATCTGTTCTGTTATTTCTAAAAAAAGAAAAAAGAAAAACATTGTTCAGCGTATCCACAGTGTTTACTATTCAACCACCCACCACCCATTTATAGTTGAAAGCCCGTGGTTCCACTTCCCTGTAACTGTGGATTAAAATCCACAACACCTCAATCTCAAACATAACCTTATGGCTGGTGCATTTGGTATGCTAATTCTTGACATGAAAGGGGCTGTGTTTGAAAGTTAGCCTCTAAATTATTCAGTACTTCTTTTTTCTTGTTATTGCATCACTAACTTGATTACTGAGATGCATATGTTTATACAGGTCTATGGTCTCCCAAAGTCAAAGCTTAGTGATTGGAAATATACATGTGCTTTTCAACCCAAACCGTGGTGACATCAAGCTAGGACAGGTACTCACTGCCCTGTTCATTTTTCAGAACTGAAGTTCCTGCAGCATGAGGCTGTTCTCTTTCGTAACAACATGCAATTTATTTGAGGGACTAGGAGCTGGAAAAAAGTTTGGGTTCTTAAAGCCTCCATTAATTCATTGTAAAATGAAACTGAGAAATCAAACTTTAATGTAATGTTCAGATCATAATGACAATGCTGGTGCACAGCTCATTTTATAGAGAAACTACAAGTGGCAAAGATAACTTGCACCTTTTTCTTTCTTGCCTGACTGCTGCTGCTGTCTAGCAGGAAAATTAGTCAGCTACCTTAAACTGTTATCCCCCTTATCATGCAAATTTAAGGCTGTTGCTTTTTACTTTATTTTGATTGTTTGTCTAACCAATCAAGAAATAGAGTACGTTAATAAATTATGAATGAGACAACATTGTATATGCAAGTTCCAATACTTATTTTATGGGTAGAAAAGGTAAATATGGAACTCAAGTGAGAGAAGAAATATGTATTAAACTCAAACTGGTGAACTAATAGATAATCACTGTTACAGCCAAATACCTGAAAACTGTGGAAAATCTATAAAGCATTTTACTATAGAAAACATATTCTTCCGTTGTTTCTCTGACACATAGAAAAAATGCCATAATTTTCCTTTGCATGCTTGTATAAGCATGCTTCTTTTTTCCTTTGTGATGGTTGAGGCATAAAGGTTTGCATTTATTATAAACCATAGGGTTATGTTGCCAGTTTTTTGTCACCAAGGGATAGGAAAACAAACTCTCTATTTAAGTCTTTTTGTTTCTCATATCATTGAACTTGGTGAGGTTTTGACATCATATGCAATGGTGTAGATACGATTATTTCTAGAGAAGGCTTACAAGCTTTCACAAGAATGGGGTGGCATTCCTGTTCTACTTGCAGGTGACTTGAACAGCAGTCCAAATGTAAGATCCAGTGTTGTAATTTTTGGTTGACCAGCTTTAAATTACCTTTACTATGTGCTTTTTAACTTTTAAGATCTGTGACCATTTTATGACCTCAGTTTTATTTCATCTCATCTTCAGAGTGCACTTTATCATTTTCTGGCTTCCTCTGAGGTGAGAATGAATTCTTGGGCAGTTTCAGACCCATAGCTACTTAGGTGACTTGCATGGCACCAAGATCCTCTTCGCTGTACTTTTGTTTGGTTGGTTTTGTTAATTTTTTATATTTATGTAGTTGTTGCAATTTGCTACAGTTGGATGTTTGTCAGCATGATCGCAGACATATTTCTGGCCAGTTTGCAAAATGCAGGGACATTGAATTTCAGAAAAGGAATTCAACTAGGTAGATTTCAGCTTTCTAGTTCCCTTCCCTAAAATTAGCTTAATGTTTACAGAAATCTTTGACAAATATTTATTTGTCGTTATCAGTGATTGTAATGAGAGCAAAGTTTTGAAGTTTGGTAATGAAACTGTTGATGGGATGATGTAGTCTGCCGGTCTGGTATAGTCTTAGTTGATTAGATGTTGGAGCTGTCTGGCCTTTTTAACTTATTGATGCATGTTGGATACAGTGATTGGATTTCTATCTCAAGACCATTGTTATATCAATGGACTGACGTAGAATTAAGGCTTGCAACTGGCTGTGAGGGAGTCACCGAACTTCAGCACCAATTAAACCTCTGCAGTGCATACTTTGGAATTCCTGTGAGATGTCTATCATTTACCTTGCTCTTCTATGTTTCTTAAGCGTTAGATTCTACAACTTGTTTAGGGTTCTGCAATCTACTCAATTTAATGACAAAAGTTGGTTTTGCTGAATACCAATAAAGGCACGTCTCATGCAGACAGAAATAATAATGGGAATCTATGTTGAGGAGAATATCTATGATAAATTTGTATAAGTTTGTGGGTATTGACTGCAGAAAAACCAACAAATGTAATTCTTTACATGCTTTTCATCAGAGTAACTTTTGTACCTTCTTTTCTTTTTTATTTAACATGTACCATGGTTAAACCTTCAGGGTAGCCACAGAACAAGAGACAATCTTGGAGAACCCTTGGCGACATCATATCACAGCAAGTTCATGGGAACTGTGGATTATATTTGGTAGTTCAGTTAAATTTTATCTAAAATAAGAATTAATTGTTTGCACCTGAAAATTTTCACTGATTAGGGTGAATTATGTAGGCACACAGAGGAACTTATTCCTCTAAGAGTTCTTGAAACCTTGCCTGTCAACATTTTGAGAAGAAATGGAGGACTTCCTTCTGAGGTACTTATTCATGTTTATGAATATCAATTTCAAATAGTAACGCCTTATGTCCCTCATTTCATCATAAATTTTCAGAGACCTTAAATAAGAACATATTATAATGTTTAATAGATTTAAATATGATTTGTGCACATTCCCTGGCCCCTGCTGAGTCACCTGTCTTAAGAGATAGACTAAGTCAGAGAGACATCAAGCATGGGTGCAAGTTTTGCAACATGGGCCATACCTCATCTAATGGAATATTACTTAAATTTGATGAGGTGCAACTCAGGTTGCATTGGGGAACTTATGTAACCAGTTTCAATCAGGCTGATTCCCAAGTATAGGATGAAATTTGAGCTTACTTCTATTTTCAACTCTTTTTACTCATTGCCAGTTATTCGAAATTGGCAGTGCACTATTGTGGGATGAATTCATATCTAGTGAAGTGCTAGAAAAATTATATATATAATTACAAGTTAGCATCTTAAAACATATCTGTATTCCATCTATCCGGATATATGATCTTGTCAATGTAGTTTTTATTATATACGTCTGTGTAATATGTGGTCATGTAACTTGGTTCTAAACCAAGGACTGAATGCAGTTGGTTTGTAAGATTTTAACTATAATCTCTAGGCACCATTAAAATGGAATCAAACTGTTTCTAGTATGCCATATCGGTACTTGGCAAGCTTATTCTTCATTTCTTTTAGGAATCATGCTTATGGAAATGATAAGATTATGGTGTAATCTGTCTACTGTTATCAAGGTTTTATTTTACTTTGCAGAGGTGGGGCAGTGACCATCTTGCGCTTGTGTGTGAACTGGCCTTTGCAAACAATGGTGATGGTACCTGATTACAGGTCCAATTCAAATCCTTTAACAGCATGTTCACACGGTGAGTTGTGTGTGAACTGGCCTTTGCAAACAATGGTGATGGTACCTGATTACAGGTCCAATTCAAATCCTTTACCAGCATGTTCACATGGTGAGAAGCTTTGGTTCCGTAAAGAGTTCCGACTGCATGGGGGAACAGCTTCTTTGGCAAGTTGCATTACTGTAAGGTAACAAAGGCAATGTTTATGGAATGCATTTTAAGGTAAACTGTGCTTCAATCCACTTGGGAGATTTGAGTATCAAAGTCTTTTTATCTTCATAGTTCTAGAAAGTCGTATCCAATGTAATATATTGTACAAGTAGATACAATTAGGAGAAGTAAAATTTTGATGCTTCGTTCCTCATTGACATGTTCATAACGTTTAATGACTTAACAAAATTGGTTATGAAAAATAATCAAGTTATTCAAGTATTTAATTTTTAGTATGCAAATGCTTCCTATTGTTGATTTTTGAGGCATTTCTGAGTTGAATTTTCTCATGCACTTGGAATCCCCATTTGAGCATTCCTATATTTTGACTTTTGACATCTTCATGAAGGTTGTGGCATGGAGTCTGCTGATGATTTGAGCCGGTCGCAGACGTTGGCCACGCAGTTGCCCAGTTGTTGAAAAATCCTTATTTGTTTATGCGGCTGGTGATGGTCCTTGCACCTAACCCTATTAATTAGTAGGACATTTAGTCAAATAATTATGATTAACTTTTAGTAATTTAGTCTTTTCTTCGGGAAAAGTAGGAGAAAAGACCGCGAAATTCAATCTTGCTTTTTGTTCTAGAAAAGCAAAGGTAAATTAATTGAACAGAACAATGAGGATCTAAATCAGTTTAAAAATTGTCTTTTGGCTTGATCTAAAGATAGGACTAGAAGATACGGTAAAAAGTTAATGGGACAATTATGTATTAAAAGCCAAAAAAAAAAATATGATCTATTATATGTATTTCCAGCCGAAGATAAAGACTAGCACAAATTTCCCATGCTTCAAAGCTAATCCAAAATGATTTCCCCCTAAACATGTATTTGTGATTATGAGCTTAATGGTGCTTGTACAAGATTAGGGATGTTTCTACTTGAGAATCTTGAGGGACCATGATTTGACGGGGCAGCTCCAAGATTGGTATTTGGTTTTTGTCTGGCTTTTTCCACATGGAAGGTACCAAATTAAAAAGGGAAAAGAAAAAAACCACAAATAAAATATCTTTCATTTTCAATTGCCACGATTGATTTGCAATAACCCACTATTGAATATGATGTATTATTATTATTATTATTATTGCGCATACTTGGAAGTGCCTGTAATATTTTTAAATTGATCTTCCCATGGAAATCATCATTATTCATTATTTTTTAAACAATGAAAAGCACGTTTAACGACCACATTCAAGGCTCAAAGTCCACTCTTTACTTGCATAACAAGTGATCATTCTTTCCATTACTTTCTCCGCCCGCCGCCGCATCACTGTGTGTTTTTTATTTTTATTTTTTGGGCATATCTTTTTCCAAGCAACAGTGACTTACTACATACTTTTCTTTAGTCCTTGCACAAAAAGTTTCTATTGTATATTTGTTTAACACTTGCATGCCAAATTTACTCGAATGTTGTTAACTTTTCTTGCATAGCCGCTTTACTTTTGTAAATTTGAATCCATTGTTTCCAAGATCAACTCAGAAGGAATGTTTTTGTTAAGAGAATTCAGTGGGTCTTAATGTCTCATTGAAATCTCAAATGCTGAATAGAAAATGAATAATGGAATGGAGCAAAAACTAACCAAGCGCCTCTATATAATAAATTTCTCACATTTGTAAATAAATATATAATATGTCACTCGTATCTGTAGCAGCTTGTGCAGGGAGAGACAAAAACTTCATTCACTATAATCTCCCTGCCAAATATATGACAAAACCCCAAGAACTCTTCATCAAGTTCTTGAGTTTTATTAACCATATGTACTTAATAATTAATCCTCAACTGAAAACCTTAAAAGCATGTTAAGTCCAGAGTTGCATCAGCCCAAGCAAAGTCTTCTAGCATATGATCGAACTTAGACAAACCAGTAACCTTGCTGATTTCTGATTCACACACAGAAGGATCTTCAGAGAAACTGTAATCGAAACCATCATAATAATGTGCGAAATCAGCCTGGAATTGTGTATAAGGATCCAATAACCCCAGTTCTTTTGTGACCGATGGTGATAGATATGGCGCTTCCAGCAAATATGAAATAGGTTGCTCTTCTTTAAGATGTTGCTCCACATTGCAAATTTCCTCAATTTTCTCGATGTTGTGATCTTTTGCAACCTTCTCCACATTGCATTTGTCATGAAACTTCTCCTTGCATGCATCTTCTTTTTTTATTGGACTTTCAAGCTCATTACCAAGTCTGATAGAAGTACCGACATCGAGCACAGATGATGGGGACAGTGGAGACAATGAACCACTGGTGTTGTCTCCACCGGTCCGTTCATACACAACAACAGTAGGTGAAATGGACAAATTCTTATCCTTCTTTAGATCACCTTCACACATGCTCTCGAACTCGTGCTTCTTCTTCTGATAAGCACTGGAAGCCTCCTCAGCCGTATTAAAAGTACCTAGCCATAATCGAACCCGTCGGAATGGATCTCTAATCTCTGCCGAGTACTTGCCCCATGGTCTTCGCCTAACACCTTTGTAGATTGTTGATGACCTTTGAGTTTTCTTACTCTCATTTTTCTTATTCTCGTCAAACTTAATATCAACATCATGTTTGCTTTGATCATCATTAAGTTGCAAAGCAGTTTCTTCACTTGTTTCAGAAGGAAAATCTGAAAGTGAAATCTCTCGAATACAACGCTTAGCACCTGGAAATTGAGTTCTCTTTCGATCATAGCACTCATCCTCTTCACTCGAAGAATCTGTGGCCTCAGGATCGTGGTATATGATGCGAACTTTCCTCATCGATGACAAAATTTTTCCTTCTCTTTTTGGCATTTTTTTACTCTTGCTATCATTTAAATCTTCTTCACCCAAAATTTGCCTTTGAAGGCTAGGCATTTTGTAGGGAAACTAAAGTTTATAGACTCCAAAAAGAGAACCCTTTGAACACCAAAAAGCAAAAACTAATGCCAAAAAAAAATTTGAAAAATTTCAACAATTTTAAACAAACTTGAGCATCAAGAAAAATTCAAAACCCCAAAACCCTTTAAATCCAAAGGCAAAAGGGTACAATGTAATCTTAAGCAATCCTCAAGGCACTGTGAAAGAGAAGAATCCCTGCAATACAGAAATAAAAACAAAACAGAACATAATTAAAAATCCCAAAACCCATCTCATGAATCATTGAACCTAAAACCCATCAAAAACTCATCTCATGAATCATTGAACCTAAAACCCACCAAAAACCCATCTCATGGATCATGAATCCAACTCATACACAATTGCAAATCAACAGCATGCCAGCCAAAAACAAACATACCCTTTTGACCTTGATTGCATAGACAAAGTGAAGATCCTCTGTTTCTTTTGGCTCTGTTTTTCCAGAGACCAAGATTGCATGCAAAGGATGAAGCAGCAGCAGCAGCAAAGAGTGATGATAATTAGAGAGTTATTTGTAGAGAACCAGAGCTTCTTCAAAGCTCCAGTAGTTGACAGATGATGAATCCCAGAAGACATAAATCCTCTGTTTTCCTTTTATTTTTCCTCTGATTTCTCCGGAAACAAACTCCACCTTCCCGTCCAGGCCTCTTAAGGGAAAGGAACTGAAACAATCAATAGCCAAAATCAAACCAAAAATTCCAAAATAATCAAACGATACGTACCAATAAACCCAAAAGCTTCGGGATTTGACAAGATTTGTTTCCCAAAATAAAATATATCACAATATCAAATAGTAAACAGAATAAAAATAAAAAAGACCGTAAATTTATCACTTACTCCAAAGAAATCTTCGATCCCTTTAATGATTTAGCTGCGTGTTTACAATCTCTTCTCTCTCTCTCTCTCTATATTTTGTGAAGCAATGAGACTTTGATAGGAGTTGTGGCATGCAGTGAACTAGGTGTACTACGACTGCTTCAATCTCTGACTTTATACTTAGCACATGCTGATTGTACTCGCACGCTTTCAGTGTGATTTTACCACCTCTGGAGGGCATTTTCGGTAGAATGGCGGCGGTCTTGTTATGTGAAATGACATAAACAACCCTTTGGTCGGGTATCGTGTAGCAACTACTCCTTCAGTCTGAACTCTGTACTCAGCACATGCTGATTGTGCTTGTACATTTATGGTGTGAGTTTACCATCTTTGGAGGGTATTTGCGGTAGAATAATTAATTGCTGTCTCGTTTTGTGAAACGATAGGTTGGAGGTAGCGTGTCGTGTTGAGATACGCTTGAATCTTGATGATGTGTTCCATGTCGCTCGGCTCTGACCAAGCGGGAGGCTACTTGTTTTGTCGTATTTAAATTAAGACTAGTACTTCATTCAATAAAATAAAGAAAGGCTTCATTAATATAAATTTGGGGTATAAACTTTATATTTTTAGTTAATATAGAAAGAGTTAATTTTAGATTATTCTCGTGAATTAATTATTTTTAAATTACTCTATTACTTTTAAAAAATTTAATTTACTCTCCATTTTTATTAAGAAAATTAAAAAAATCATCGACGCGCATTTCTTTTTCTCTTTTAATTTTTTAGTTTCGATAAAAAAAGAATAATTTGAGATTTTTAGAATTTAAATATAGTTAATTCCTAAGAGAGCAATCCAAAATTTATCCATATAGAAAACCACACAGTCCAAGTAAAATGTAATACGATTGCATAAAAAATTATGTACGTCTAATTTTATGATGGATCTATTTGCGCTATGAAAATTACTTTGAATATTATATTACTTTGTGCAGTTGTCTATTGAGTTTAAAATTTTAAATTTTACTATGTACACTCATTAAAATGTCAAAAATGTGCTAACTTAAACCATTTAAATTAATTTATTGAAACAACATGAAAACTATTATAAACAACAAAGTTAGAAATAAAAATTAGTATATACTTACAACGAACGTAATCAAGTTCAGTTATAAACAAATTCTAACGCAATTTTAACACTTGCAATTCATTTTTACACTCATTTCTTTGCTTCCAATAACAATTGAAAAAAAAAAAATTGTCCAATTCACAAAAGAAGCTAGGAGATGCTGCTAGCCTGCTACTGGTTGCAGCAGTTGAATTTTCACTTCCTTTCCCCCTTCCGATCTTTCTTTTTTTCTTTTTTCTAATTTAAACCAAAACGCAGATATATGAACATCTTGATATAGATTGAATAATGAATGCTCAAAGTAATTATATTATATTAACTCATAATAAATTGTCCTCCATAGTAATTTTTATAATGAATATTTTTGTAATAAATTATTTTATCAAAAAATAAGTGTTCAAAGTAATTTTTAGAATACAAATAACCTCACATTTTTATAATCTATTGGGCTATTTTATTTGTACAGTCTTCTTATTTGTATTTTGTACCCAATCTTTTTCACTTTAAAATTCTAGTCAATTTAAACTATGATTAACGAAATTCCTCTTTTTCTCAAAAACTAAAATGTTATACTATTTATTCATATTTGTACTTTTTTTTTAAATTTCAAATCTATTTTTTTCATATATTGATATTTGTATATTATAGTTGGACTTAAAGAATAAACGTCACCAAATAATTGAAATTGATAAATCTCTCTGCAATATAGTACGTGATAACTAATTTTGTGATCGTACTTTATTGTAACTAAATGTAATGAGTAGGCTACTCTTGAACTTGTAGACAAACAAGACCTAAATCAAGAGAAAAGTCAGAAACATTCTTGCTACGCGAGTCATTAAGTTTTGACTTAGTCGGCAATTAATTAGCATTATTGCCGGGTTCTTAGCCGTTAATGATGCTACATCAACTTTAATATATCATTTTTCTTCCCAACTTTCCACCAAGTTTGATATGTTAAAAGTTAATGAACTATCACTTCATTTTAATTTATCTAGTCTAAAGTGGCATTTGTTTTTTAATTTAATGACTTAAAGTGACTTAACTTAATTAATTAAGTTAATTAGAAGTGTTTGTTTTTATAACTTAATAAGACTTTTTAGATAATTTTGACTTAATAAAATAAGCTAATTTTTTTGACTTTTTACTTAATGGAGAAATTTGAATTAAGTTAATTACTTACTAATGTAAAAAATATCCATGTTTTATAATTTATTTTTCATGTCTATCCCAAAACTCACCCATAGACATTTACCCCAGATAAAAATATCCTTATTTTTTCTTTCTTATATTATATATGAAAAAATTTGAAATTTATGATATTTTATATATTAAAATTTTAAAATAATTATGTATTCACTTGAATATAATTTTACTTATAAATGTTAAAATATTGTGGTATTTAATATATTATTTATTTGACATTCAAATTTAATAAGGATACAAATGTAAAAGTATAAATTTTCAGCTTTTTCAGTTGAAAAAAAAACAACTTAATACTTATTTTCTGATATTCAGACAAAAAAACAAACATATCATTGATTCGATCATTAATTTATTTAGATTTGAAAAACAAACGCCACCTAAGTTCCTATTTAGAATTGAAGTTAAAATATTATAAGCCAATTATTTTATAGGCTTAAATAAAAATAGTATTTGATAAATTTTTTAAAAGCTATTTATTTAATATATTTCTTCATTTTGACTACAACTTTAGTAATAAATTGGGAATTGCTTTTTATTTGTTAAATAAGATATCATACTTTTTTTAAGTTCTTGTTATAACCTTAATATTTTAACAAAAAGATAATTATATCTTTTTTTTCCATAAACCCTAATATTTTCATTAAAGATATTTTAAACCTATGTTTATTTTCCCCATTACATAATAAATTTTGGAATAAAATTTATCAAACACATTTACTTTACTTTTTAAACTCACAGTTACCATAACAATAGAGTTTATCAAACAGCAAGCTACTAAAAAGGTAAGAATTCAGTAATGAACTTTTTTTCTTTTTTGGGTTGAGTATTAAATAAGTGGTTATTTGATAAGTAAAATATAAAAATGAAATTAAAAATAAAACTTGATCAATGATTCAGTGCTCAACAAATACTCAACTCAGCACTGAATCATAATCCCTCTTTTAATCAAATATTTGTTTCATCCGCGTAATACAAGCAGCTTATTTCATCAACCACAACAATCACAAGCTGGCCCTAACTTTAATTGAATTAAATGAAAAATATATATACTAGGATCACAAACCAATTGCCATAAGCTTAACATAAAAAAAAAAAAAAAAATGATAATGTGAAGGTAAGGATATTTGCCTATTTGGTTTAATTTTATTCGTTTTTTTTTTAAATCAAACATTCTGCGAGCTTAATAGGTTTGTCAAGGGTATGCCTAGGTACACTGACGAGAAACCATAATTTTGTTTAATGGGAAGAAATGTAAGCTAGGGGTGGTCAAAATTAAAAACATGTAAACATAAGAGGTCAGAACATAATAATTTTTAGCTAGGAGGCTTAGCCTCTAGCCTATAAAATATATATGCCCATGGCCTAGGTAATTGCCCAATTAGGCAGGGGACACAGGATCCTCAACGTTTTTTTTTTCCTCTTATTACTTCTCTTTATTTAATGAGTGGTTAAGATTAAGTCTAATATTTAATTTATTCACTTTATTTACAATGTAAACCAGTCTTTTTAACTAAATTATAAAGGCAAGAAGAGAGAAAAAGAAAAAAAAAAAGAAAAAGAAGAACAAAGAGAAGATCCTAATCCTTAATCGGGTGGCAAAAGCTTCTCTTAGAAAAATGCATAGAAGGAACTATGTTGATTCATATCAGAACAAAATGAATCAATTTTTGACATTTAACATTGAATGCTGTTACCGAGAAGATGGCCTAGCAGGGGCTCCTTCGCTTTTGAAAATTTTAAAATCAATTTTGACATTTATCCAATTTTAAATTTAATTTACCACAAAAGGCTCAGATACATTTAAAAAAAAAAAGAGATATTATAGTTTAAAAACACACGTTTTGGTTATGACTTTCTTTTTTTAAATCTAAAACACCCTTCTTTTTCTGCAGCAACTCAACGCCATTATAGCCACTCACACTCCATTATTGTTTGTTTCATTTTTTATCAACTGAAATTTTCAGGGTACTTAAAATAAATTGGATAAGTAAAACACATTTTATTTCTGCAATTTTTATACTGGTATAATACAATTTGTATCTACTGCTTCAAAATTATTTTAATTGAATTTAGTGAATGAATTTATGTCCTACCCGGATGGGAGATCAATAGTTAAATGATAGTATAATTTTATACATAAAAAATAATATATTTATTATTAAAGGTTATCTTTCAATAGTTTCAACATATGAAAATACATCGGCCGTAATTTTAAATATAATAAATATTAATTTTGGTACTCGTTATTTATTAAAAAAAAAAAGATTGTATTACTATTTAAACTAAACCCCATACTACATTGAACTTCTAACACCGCCACCGCCACCGCCTAACAAAGTTAAGTAAAATTATCATCCTCAATTTTATTGATACAATATTACGACCTACTTTAGTCTATGTGTCCCCTTGGAATATAAATATTTAGCTATTTTATTATTTTATTAAAAGAAATTGTCATGTCATTTACCAATAAACAAAACATCTATAGCCTTTTTTTTTTCTCCCCCTTTTTTTCCTCTTCTTATGTATAAGCTTGATTTCAATAATTATTAATTTGCTGTCACGTACTTTGAATTGGAAAGAAATATGGCTTCTATATAATATTTATGTCCGACAAAAGTAATATTTGACTTTCTTGCTCTTTGTAATTATCCTTTTAAAACAGACTAATCATCATCGATTGTTTCAAGGAATTATAATTAGGATTATTCTCTCAATAACAGATTAGCCGAAATGATCTGAATTCTACAGTACAAGATTACAAAGTTCATATTAAAATCTAGCTTCCTTAAGATTAAAAAAAAGTATATGCTCGATGATCCGAATTTCACGAAATCAGATTGCAGATAAATTAGGGCTCGTTCGGTATCATTTTATAGGCCCTGTTTTCATTTTCTTTTTCTAAATTTAAGTTAGTACGTGTTTAGTGGCTGAATTTTAAAAAATAAATAATTTGGGATTCACTTTTATAACTATAGAAGTGAGAACATGTTTAACATGTTCTTCACATATTCTAAAACTAAACTCAAAAATAAATTAAAAACAAATTTAGAAACAATACCAAACATGCCCTTAATATTCAAAACCTTTTTACATCACAAAGAATATTATGTGTGTCTATCACAAGTCTGTTTTTTTTATAAAAAAAAAAATTACAATATATACAAATTAAGGAGACTTTGAATTCTCGACCTCAATAATGAAACGAGTTGAATTTGAAGTCTACAATAACTAATAAGTAAAACAAACAACGTTTATTATTATTATTTCTTTTTGGGAAGTAACAAATTTTCAAACCAAACGATTGAGCACCACATATCTATTTACGTGTTAGAAAAGCTCCAAATGTACACACTGCAAGTTTTGCGCCCACAGCAATTATCTTTGTAGGCTACAAGTGGGCCTCATTTATGATTTTGTCGGTCCAGCAAAATATAATTTATGGGTAAGCGGCCCATGGACCGACCCATGCGGATTATTCACTATAATTTTGTTTTTAAATATACGTAAGTGTCATTTCATACAATCATTTCAAAATATATTTTAATTAATGAGAATAGTGATTAAAATAAATAATAAAAAACAAACAACAGATTCATATACAAACCAATTTGGACACTCGATTTTGATTTTAGTAAATAACTTTTCTAAACTAATATTTTTTCACGACGTTACGCTTTTTGTCACATTTATTAAGATTTTAAAAAATCACTTTTTTTTTAAATATATTGTATTATAAGTGTGAAATATATTTATAGAAAGATTTTATCAAAATTCCTTGTCTATTTTCTTATTTATAATGCAAAATATCGGTATTCGTAGTTAGTATTTTTAAACCCCCCCCCCCCCCCCCAAACACTCCTCAAATAAATAGTGGTAGGGCAAAGCCTAAATTAGTTAGGTTATTTAGACTTTTTTTTTCCTTACAAAAGATAGTGGTAGGCAAAGTCTAAATTGGTTATCTCTCGTCTCTCTTAAATTTTGAATTCAGTGGCTAGTCAAAGAAAATTACTTCAAAACCAATCGGTCAAATTCTTGAAGTGTAAATAGATTATTTTATGTATATGTTGTTGTTACGTCACAATTATAGATCACAAAATTATTCAGTATCATAAATATTCAGAAGAAGTTCTTTTTTTCCTCCTCTCATTTCATTTTGCTTATGGCTTGTTTGGTTTGAAAAAATGAAAAAAGGGAAAAGGATAGGAGAGTAGAGGAAAAGCAATAAAGAAAAAAAAAAGATGAACTATATGTCCAACCAAATAATAAAATTGAAATTGACCCTATTTTTCTTCTATTTTTTCCTCCCTTCTCCCCTTTCGGTTCCTCGTCTCTCCTCTCATTTTTTTTCCAACCAAATATGGGCTTAGTCTTAATTGATGGTGTTGAGTCTATTGAATGAGTTGCACAAGTTATACTTTTGTTACTTAAAACAACTCAATCAAATTTAGACCAAGAAACTTTCAGAATTCAAAAATTAAACTAGAAATCTTGAACCATTTTTGAAAGCCTTTCAATCAATTCAATTAATCCAAATTTTCCATGCAACATTTCCTAGCTATATACAATTCACAATTCAAATTCAACAATTTCGTTGGCATAAGGTACCCCCGAAGGCCCAAAGTCACGTTTGTATTCTGAACACCTCGTAATAAAAATAATTAATAACTTCCAAATTAAACTTTTTATGTGGACTCAACAGGAGACTTCTTCTTCTTTCATAACATTTTAATTCAACTATTTGAATTTGATTTTGCCTTTGAAAACGAAATCTCTTGACTATAAAAGCTTTTTAAAACCTTGTCTCCTACCTCTTTGACACGAATTGCCAAGAGATTCAAAGGAAATTCTCAAATTTTTTAAAGAAAAGTTCTTAAGTTTAGAATTCAAGAAAAATACTTTGACCAGTAATTCGTTGAAAATTTATATTTATTTTTAATTAAAAAAAGGGCATGCGAAAATGCATGAAATTTACTCTTCAAGTTGGAGAGCAACTTCTTGTTGATTTCATTGGGCAGCATCCAAAGTATGCAAGTAAACAATTGAAATAATAAAGAAAATAATATAAATAATCAAAAACTTAAGGGCCGACTGAAAATAAGCTTGCAAATGTGAAACAAACGTTGCAAAGCTTCTATTCACGTGTCCGTCATCAACTTGTGAATTCTCTGAATGTTATGATCAATTTACAAAATGCATGTCCTCTATTGGTAGTTTATAAGTGAGCAAGTTTTGAGCGGTGGAAGCAATTTCAAATTTGCTTTTACACCTTAGTGGCCATGCTTTAGCAAAAATGGCCTTATCCAATTCGGCACTTCGGGTGTGGATCAAGGAGGTCCCGATAGAGATCGAAATTTTATTATAATTATTGTGTTTTTCTGAAAATAGAATCATTTACTATAAAAAAAAAAAAATACCTTACACCTTACAATTATCTTTCATGAAATAACAACACATTCTTTGAATCTCAGGGTGGAATACGGGGTGAATGTTCTTTAAGTTAATATATTTTAAATTAAGTATTCATTTAGTCCTTCTATTTTGAATTAAATATTTATTTAATTCTTATATTTTCAAAAATATTTCAAAATATTCATACAATTGAATATGTTACACTCATGTCCTTATTTTTTCTTTGTTTTTACAATAATACCCTTACAATAATTTTTACAACAATTTTTATGTACAAATACAAATTAATATCAAATTAACCATAAAAGTAAAATAATAGTAAGAAATTTAATTTTATTTTATTTACTTTTATGGTTAGTTTGATAAATTAACATGTTTTCCCTCTATTAATGTCCACAAGGTTATTGCAAGGATTTTTTTTTTAAATTGAGAAAAAATATAAGGACAAAAGTGTAACAAATTAAAAATATGGGTGTCTTGAGGCAAGTTTCAAAATAAAAGAACCAAATGGGCACTTAACTCAAAATATAGAGACTAAAAAGTATTTACCCGTTCAATATATAACACACTTTGTAAATTAATTTAGTGAGATACACATACACATCATAAATTATGTTACTACTTTTGCTATTCGCTTTCTAAAATCATTACTGTAAAGCATACATTACTTTAATCAAAAGATGAGTAGACGTATGTCATAAGACAACTCATTTTTCCTTTTTATGCATGAATTTATTTACTTCATTTATTTCCATTCTAAATATCAAAGTCAAAAATAAATTTGGTTTGTAGTCATAGGCCAAGGTAGCTTAGGGTATTACAAATTTTGACACCGTTAAATGGTTAGAAAATTAATAGAAACAAATAAAATCTAAGTTTTTTTATGGTGCCCAGGCTATGGGGTATATTACCCAATAGTTATTGAGTCAGAGACGTAGTTTTATGAGATTTAAAAATATATAAGTAATTTTTTTTTAATATTACATTACAATTTTATTGTTAATAGAAACATAAGTATGTTAGTATCTGTTTTGATTTAACATCCAGCATAAAAATTTATTAAAAAAATTACTACTAATAAAATTAGAAGTCTGGCAAAACTTACCTTTGATGTAATTCAATATCGTAGCACACTAAACGTCTAAAAATCTAAAATTTAATTAATTTCAAACTTCTTTTAAAAATTCTTTTGTTTGTAACTTATGTTTAATTTTCAAATATGTACATCTGAACATAAAAAGTAAACTTTTGTGGTTTTATCAAAATATAAAAAAGATTTGAACAAAAATATATATTATATAAAAAAAGATTTACTAAATTGTAAAACCTAATTCTTTTTTCCATTTTGACTTATAAGAATATAAATATCAAACAATTATGTTTAAAATATTTTTTCTTTGTGATGATATTTCCACCCTAATTTTAAATACGCATGCACCCCACAAAAACATTGAAAATCAAGTTATCTTATAAATAAACCCCCTCTTATTACCAAACTACCCTTACGTCAACATATTTTTTTTTCTCTCTTTTCTCTCCTGTCACCTCAAACATGCTTCCAAGCTTTAAAAGGAAGCAAGCGCACAAAACTTCAAATGGAAGCAACCGGCCACCATCATCGTGAAGAAATTTGCAACAATTATTTGAGTTTGGCACATATAAACATGAATTGTTGAACTCTCGTGCAGTGTTTCCCATAATTCTTTTTTTTTTTTTTGCCATATATTTTGTTGTCGAGTATTCCCAAACTAGTTGAACTTGTGGTGATTATCTCGGTTAAATTTTTTAATTAATTTTTCATTAGGTGACATGATTTTTATACACTCATTAGGCGATTTTATATTTCATTTATCAATTATAGCAACATGGATCACTAGGTTGCTAATGCTTCTGTGATCATCCTCTTATAGTTAAAGAAAATGAATGATTTTAAATAAAAATAAAAAGACAAACGTGAATATGTTATAGTAGATCAATTTTAATTTGTTAAGACTAGGAATAGTCCTAAATAGAACGAGATTGAAACTGTGAAGCACAATATATAGAGGATAAAATTATTACAATAAAAAAAATTAATAATTAAGGTGGAATTATACAAATATCGGAAAAAATTTACCCTCATCCTATTTTCTATGAAAAATTTAAATAGCATTTTTTTTTTTTTATGTAATATCCGAATGTGTGTATATTATCGTTTCACAGTCCGTCCCAGTCCCGTGAGGCGAGTCACGACGAAAATACAGTGTTGCGTGGGGTCAAAGCAAATTCGCAGTCCAAGCAAGCAATGCATTATGTAATTTACAGATGGACCCAAAACGTTTTGAAAAATTGTGTGTAGTGGGCCTTATGAATTTCTCAAATATATTTGTCATTTTGTTATTAGAATTTTTTAGATAATTTTTTTGTGATGCAAAATACTGTATAAAGAGAAAAAATCCGGCATCTTATAGATTTCAAACCGGCAATGTTGTATCATTGATCCTGTCAGCACTCCCCTTTTTTAGTATTTTTAATTTTGAATAATTATATCATAAATACATATATCATTGATTTTATACAAATTGATTGACGTGATAATACATGATTTATTAATAAATTATAAAAGTATGTATATCCTATCGTATGGTTAATTTAATCAGTAACATACCATCTTAGTTTATACACAAAGAGTGTGGTGGTGGTTGCATGATTACGATTACTCATCTTCGTGATATATTATTATTGAGCGCTGAATTATAAATTTAAGTCAAAAGAATAATAATAAACGTATCCGAAGGCCAACTGTTGCTCGATGGCATCATGGTAAGGCACACAATATTAACGCGCACCTGACTTGCACCGAATCGCTTATTATTTTATTGTCATAAAAATAATGTTGACACCGCGAGTCTACAGATTGGTCTTCACTGGGAATCATCGTGCCGGGGGACATTAAACTACCACTTTCACCGCCCCCATACCAGCATTTACCACGCGCTCAAAACTTCACTCGCTCGACAATCCCATTAAACACCCCCCCCCCCCACACACAACCACTAAGGTTGCCGGGTCGGCTTTAGAATTAATTTTAGAAGGTTGAAAAATAATTTTAGTATTTATTAATTTATTAACATTATTTTTAATAAAATCAACCCATCTTATAGTAATTTTTTTTAAAAAAATATGAAAAGAAAAACTTATTAATATGTGATTTTGAAAATCATTTTTATAATTATGTACTGTTTGATACTAAGATTAGAAAATTAAAACTTAAAAGTTATAATACTAAATTATTTTAGTAAATATTAACTGTTGTATTTTGAAAACTAAATTGATTCATCACTTGTATGATGAAAAATCTATAATATATTAATAATTTTTGTCAAAATTATTATTTAAAAATCATATTTACTACATACTATAAATTTTTGTTTCATACTTATAGTTTTCTTTCACAACAACTGTAGTTTAAAAGTTAAAGCACTTTAATATCAAATCGAACCTTAAAATTATATATTCCCGCATATATTATAAATATCCAAAATTATCCTCGCTAATTAGGATAAAAAAATTAAATATAAAAATATTATTATTTATCATCAAATTATATTAAGAAAATAAGATAAAAAATTAATAATATAAAATATTTATTTTAGTTATTAATTATTATATATACAATAAAATATTTTATATACACATATATATATAAATGTGTAAATAGATTTTAAAATGGTAAGATTTACTAAATAAATTTTAAGACGGTGAGATTTACTAAATACATATAATTATTTTCAAAACTCACAACATTTTTAAAAATAAATTTTATTAAATGTTTAGCTGATTATCTTCACAATTGATTATTTTTGTAGAACAGTTAATAAAAATTATTTTGAAACAATAAAAAATTATTTTAGTTCTTAATTATTATATATACAATAAAAATATTTTATACATATTTATAAATATGTAAATAAATTTTATTTAATATTATATCCATTTAAGTCATTTATATTTTTACAACGGAGATTTATTGTATATATACAATTGCTTTCAAAACCTACAACACTTTTAAAACTAAATATTTCATTGATTTTCTTCGCGACTGATTATGTTTATAACATAGTTAACAATAATTATTTTCAAAAGTTACAGCATGACCAAACTTGCCTCGAGCCTAAAAAGTTTCATATGACCCACTAGCATAATAGGATTATATGAACCTTCATGATAGAAATTGTTATTGAGTTGATCTTTATTGGGTTAGGGCATTAATGGGTGAATCTATTAAAAATTATTTTATAAGGGGTCAAATTTGCGTTTGAGCATCAAACAGTTAATATTAATTATTTAATAAATTTAATAACTTAAAGTATAATTTTTTTAAAAATGTAAATTATTTTTTTAATATCGAATAATAATTTTTCTTTAATTTAACTAATTATATAAAATTATCATGAATTTTGTGATTCTTAAGAATTCATTGTAAAATTTAGGGTCGTCATTCACCAATCATAATTTTTTTTTTAAGTAACACATATTTCTTTTTATGATTTGTTGTGTCTTAAAATTTTAGACAGTGCTATCGGTGCCTATAACTAAATTATAATTTATTTGTGGACCATATTATTAGATCATGTTAAACATGAAAAATATTGAGATTTTCTTAAGTTTGATATTATATTTTCAAGAAGTCTGTTTTGCAAATTATTATGCGTTTAGATTAAAAATAAATAATAATAACTTGGAATAACTATTTTAAATTTATTAAAAAGAGCATGTTAAATATGTCGGTTCGGGCAATAGCATAATGATAAAAAAAAAAAAAAAAGAGTTCAGAGTTTATATTCTTTTTACCCAAATAAGTTGATAAATAGATTTGGGTGCATGCAATTTAATGACACAGTAAGAACACGAAACGAAACCGCCAAAACACGACCCGCTGTGGGTCTAGGCTTACCACCCGACGCAGTACCCCGCGTAATCGGCGCGTAACGTAAACATATGAAAAACACGTTGGTTGATTACGTCATTAGAGCAGCTGACGATGACGTCAGGACATAGGCTCCATCATATCAACAGTCCATCAAAGCCACGGCCTCTCGTCGTATCCAATCACACCCCTCACCAAATGAACAATATATACGCTAAACATTCTTCCAAACGAATGAAAGAAAGAAAGTTAAGATCAATCCGATTTTCAGTTACCGTTTATTTATGTTTTGATTTGAAAAGAGAAAGAATGGAATCAGACAAGAGGAAAAGGAGCGAGAAAGAGAAAAACGAAGAGAGGAATAATAATAATAATAATAATAATAATAATAATAGTAAGAAGAAAAAGCAAAAGCAGCACGCGATTGAAAAAGTGACGAAGGAGGAGAAGGAGGCGACGGAGGAGGAAGTGGAGGAGTTCTTTGCGATACTGAGGAGGATCCAGGCGGCCGCCGAATACTTCGGCGGGGAGGGGTGGCGGGCGGCGGCGGAGGCGGCGGTTGTTGTCGACAAAGGTGGTGACGAAGATAAAGAGGAGGAGATAGTTAAGGTGAACGAAGATATTAACGATGGTGTTCTGGATTTGAACGCCGTACCGGAGGCAGATAGTCAAAGTCATTAAGCTAAGTAATTTTTATTTTTTGTATTTTTGGGGGGTTTTGCTTGATCTTTTGATTAACCAGTCATATTGTTTGATCAGTAGTTGCTTACTCCGAAATCTGAATTCGATAATCTACCTCTCTCTCTCTCTCTCTCTCTCTCTCTCTCTCTGTATATTATTAATTATTAATTAATATTACATGTAGCATTGTGAAAAGGATTTTTTTTTCTTTTTATATATTAAAAAGAAAAAGACTTATCAGAGAATAAATTAATTATAAGAAATGAATAAATAAATAAATACAAGAAAAGGATGTCCGCATAAAGGAAACGTGATAATTAGGCATGAATTCCGTCGGCAATCGGCATCCATATATAGTTGAGTCGTTGTGAGTGTGAATCTGAAGGCGGCATGTTGTATTTGATTTTGACGATCGCACTTTGATTTCTTTATGTATTGAAATTGAAGCATGGACACCTCTCTGGTCAGGATGTCAATAAAAGTCGGAATTTTTTTTAAATGTTGTTCGCGTTGTGGGATATGAATATGATGCCGCAGTCGTAATCTGTTTAGTTATGCATCTAACGAATTAAAGGGCGAGAAGGCGTGTATTTGAATAGTAAAGATATTTTAAAGCATCATGAATTTGGTTTGATATGAAAGATTAATTCTCAAACGAGTATACCCTCATTTTAATAAAGTGAAATAAATAAAAATATATATAATTTTTATTCATTAAAATATATAATTTTTTTTTTGTGTTTGAACGACATCCTTATTTTAACAAAATTAGAATGTTTTTATTAGATAATGATTCTGATATAAAAAAGGAACATCAAAGTTTATTTTTATTTCTAAATATTACGTTGAGATGATATTTCATAAATTTTATAATTGTCGATAAGATGAGTCATGTTCAATTCTATGTGTATCTCAACTTTAAAATTATAGTTGTCGTGTGTATTTGACATGTCGGAATGTCATCAAATTTTTTTAAAAAAATTGAATTGCATATAATCAAGATATGAATAATGATCGGGCACGTGTGACAAATTTTTATTCGAGGAGCTATGTTGTGGAACTTAAAGCCCCCTGATGATAATTTGACTCGTGTGCAATCAAGCATCAGATCATCACTCTTCAAGAGATAGAAAACCCAAGCATTGGAGGGGTGAATCATTATGGAATTGAGCGGCTGGGATTATATGCATGGGATTGCCTAAGGACATATTTGGTATTGCAGTTTAAAATACAGTACTAAATCAAACACTTACTATTGTGATTTAGAAATTAAGTTATTCTTATCTCACACTTATATGATGAAAATCGATCACATCTTTATTATTTTTGTAGAAATTATTATTTAAAAAATATATTGACCTCATGCTATCAACTATTATTTTACAACTACAATTCTTTATTTTTTTTTTTGGGGTTGGCGCAACACGTTAAGATCAAATAGAGTATAAAAATTTTGTGTTTACTAAACACTGCTCTTTGCACTACCATGCAGCAATATAATTTACTGGATTTTTTTTTTTTTGTAAAAGAATATAATTTACAAGTTGAACTAGAATAGATAGTCCTCAAATGCATAACGAAATTCTTCTATCGCTCTTAAAGACAATAGCACAATGTTAAAATTGATTTCCGACAAACACGGTACAGTCTTATGAATTATGACTGACAATTAACATAACATGCACACAAATACATTTGAACTCAAACGAGATCCCGCCTTCATTCTTTTACATCACAAAATTACAAAAATGGGATTTCTTAATTAAAAATAATAATAATAAAAGGAAACAAAAATAGACACAGCGTAGTCTTGGCATGGTGGAGACAAAATCGTAAAAGTCAAAAATTAAAGTGAGTCCTGAGTTTTTAAAAAAGAAAAAGAACAAAAAAAAAGTGAAAAAAGAATAAGATGTTGCGAAAATGAAAAAGAAAAAGCTAAAAGCGAGAGAGGGAGGGACAAGGAAAGGGAGTGAGTTCGTGGAAAGTTCCTAAACATTGTTGAGTAATTTATCTGTCAGCTAAGCAATTTAAACATTGACAAATCACAACAAATTCAATGGTTCTGTGTAAGAGCGATGATCTGGTACACCCAATTGTACCCGATGATAAATTATTATTTTAATGGAACTGTATTGTTAATTCCACCAATAATATTATAATAATCTGATACAGGCATAGTTATTTATCATAGGGTGTGTGACTGCATGCACGAGATCACTGTTCTCTATGCAAGGTCAAAATAATTGTAATCATAATGATCGCACACGTGAATCTTGACGGTAGTTGGACTGCAATCACATGCACCCGAGTCACACCGAAGCACTTTGATTTTTAACCATAAAATATGTGGGTAATTTTTAGGGACCTCCCTTGAGGTTTGGTGTATTAACACATAGATGGAATGTATTGTTGTAATTACAGATACCTCCCCTACCGTTAGTATAAAAATACATAGAACGTCAGTATAAAAAGATAATTATGTAAAAGCATATTAAAAAAAAATATTTTTATCCGATAGATAAAAAATTTGACCAACTTGCTTGCCCTTTGACCAATCGGTGGTGGTGCTTTGCCACTGCCGAAGTCCCCTCTTCGCGCTGGCAACCAACCCCATTCACTGCAGCCTCTGAATTAGCTCCGTCCACCGCCAAATATTAACCCAAGAGCACGGCTTGTCTCACAAAAACTAATACGCTGCCGTCGCCACTTTGGCCATCGCCGACGCCATCCAACTGCCGATGCCATCACCCTTGAGCCGCTGATGATGATTCCAACTCGGATTGACTGGCATGACACCCCGCCAATTATTATTTTGCTTTGAATCGTTTGTTTTGTTAGTCCATTCACTTGAAAAGAAACCAGCCCACAGTTCACAAAAGACCCAACCAATCACAATAGACAATACTCCTATAATAGTAAACCCACTTTCCCCATCGGTGGAACATAAGAAATTAAAAACTGCTTCGTTATTGTTATACAATATACGCTTACACATGGACACTGCAAACACAATTGGCTCAACGGGTCAACTCAGCTCAGCTCCAGCTCCAGCTCCAGTCTGCGACAGAGCCTCTTTATACCCAATACACACCATCAAAGCATCAATGACCATTTTATTGAAGTGGGTTTTCAAACATTTTGTTGATTCTGATGCCGCTCAGTTGGAGATGGAAGAGAATATTGAGATGAGGAGCTCGGGTCGCCCTGGCGTCAGATCCTGGGTAGTCAGAGGGATTGGGGGAACAAGAGATGGCATCAGATACTCAGAAGATGTTGAATTAGCTGCTTATCTCAGTGCTATGGGTCCAGATCCAGGTGGAGGTTCATAGTTGCCGTTGAGTTTTTCCCATGGGTTCTGGTTTATTATTTTTGCCAGAAGGTTATTTTAGTAATTTTAACAGTCCACTAACAGTCAAACTAACTGATAACTAACGGTAGGGGAAGTATCTGTAATTACAGTAATACATTCTATCTAAGTGTTAATACACAAAACCTCAGGGGAGGTCCCTAAAAATTACCCTAAAATACGTTGACCCATTTGTTGCCCCCACATTTTGGTCGTCTTCCAAGGAATGATCACAGCACCGAACAACCACCCACCTTTTCTCTGTGACTACCCTGCCACGCGCGAGTTCACTTATTTGTAGGTTAGCTTTTACTTAAAAAGTAAAATATAAGTAAAAATTCTAACTTATTTTTATGTTTAGATGACTATAGTAAAAAAATTTATTTTTAATGAAAAACTCTTTTTGAAATGTTTGGATGACCATTTAAAAAAGACATTTTAATCATTATAAAGTCATTAATACCCTTAAATATTTGAGTCTAACAAATTCTTATCAAATTTAAAAATCAATGACAAACGAAATAATTATTTAATCAATCTAGTTAAATTTTTACAAATTAAAGTATCGTTTTTCTTTATTAAAAAAAAGAAGAACAATAATAACTAGATTAAGTTTATCTAAGCATAAGTTCCCTATCAATATTTTCTCGAACCACTGCCATTTCACTTGTTTCATTTTCATCAACATTAATGTTAGTTGATGATTTTTCGTCATCTGGAATATAATCTTCTTTTCTCTTATAAGATTCTAACTCCAAATCTACAATAGTCTCTCTCCTTATAAAGTTGTGTAGAGCCATTGATGTGGCAAAAACAGCTACTTGCTTATCAAATTTGAAATTAGGCATATGTTGAAAAATTTTCCACCGTGCCTTCTATATTCCAAAGGTACGTTCAATAACACTACGCAATGATGAATGTGCAAAATTGAATGTCTCAATTATTCCTTAGTAGGCCACTACTGTGAAATTCAAGAATATGATATTTATCTCCTTTATAAAGAGCTAGAAAACCTTTCATATTTGGATACCCCCCATCAACCAAGTAATATTTACCAACAAATTATAACAAAATTAATTATTCTTATTTTAAAAGAAGTAAAAAAAAAGTAAAATAACACTTACAAAGTGAAGAACTTACTATCTGGTGGTTTAGGAAATTTTACATCATCGTTTTTCAATGCCTAAAAAAATATACGAATATCATGTGCAATTCCTTCCCATCCAGGCCACACAAATGTAAACAACATGTCAAAATCACATGCTGCCATTATATTTTGAGTAGGAATATCTTTTCTACCCATGTATGGAATTTGCTCAATCACATAAAGAGAGTCAAAAATATGAGTCCCATCAATAGCTCCGATATAATCTTAAAATGTAATATATTAATACAAGAAACTAAAATGATTTATAAATATATTAGTTATGAATTTAAAAAAAATGTATAAATTACCTTAAAGTATGGCCAATACTTTGGATTTCGTTGAATGTATTGTGGAGTTTCGTTAAAATTATCAGGCGCTCTAATTTCTTCACTAGCTAACTTCATCATTGCTTTTAAAATATGTTCAAATTGACATCTCACAATCTCACCTGAATGTTGAACTATTCGATTTCCAAGATTGTGCTCTAAGATCATAAAAATCATACTTACAGTTTCTTCCAAGTTCACACCTATAGTAGCTGTTAAATTGTAACTTCTTAATTATCACATAATTTACAAAATACATGTTTTTCCATTCGAAACATTTCATGGCAACGTTGATCATTGCCATTAAGTACCTCCATAATAAATTTTCATCCTATATGAGGAGAATTTCTACATGGCTCTTTAACTAAAAAATTATTGTGACAGCATACTGTTGTTCTTACAACAATTAGGATAATTTCATCAAACATCTTACAATTTCTAGCTGCTTGTTCCAAATATTGTTCATTGGTGTCATCATCTGAATCACTTGATAACATTTTGTAACAAATACAAAATAGAAAATGATAAATAGCCTTAATCAAGAGAGTTTTCAAAATGACTGATATCTAAAGAAAAAATATCAAACTTGATTTGCCTTTTTTTTCTTTAAAACATAAAAATGAAATCTAAAAAGAAAATGACAAATCTTACAACTTTACCTTTAAATTGGACAAAACAAGAGAGCCAACCAAAAAAAAAAATATTCATCCTCAAATGATAACATAATAGCAAAGATGAGTTTATAAAAATTGTTACAAATTTAAAAAATTCTGAAACAATACATTAATATGAAGTAACACAAAAACACTAGCACAAACTTAATTAAAAGGGAAATTATCAGTATCAAACGCGCTTACAACACTTTTTTCACTCGTATACCCTAAGTTGACAAAACACTTCTACCGTCCACCTTTTTCCGCGACATCATAAGGGTAATCTAGTCTTTTTAAAAAAAACGACATGTCATCTCATTTACATAGTAAAAAATGACATGTCATACGCTATATTTTGATAAAAATGACATGTCATCCCATTTATCAGATAATTGTTAATAATTGCTAAAAAAAATACTTTACAACCGAATCTACTCCTCCAAAATTTAACCTAAATTATTAAAGATCTACTCCTCCAAGCTCCAACTTGAATTTTTTATGATATAATATGTATAATTATAAATAATATGTTGTTAATGATTTTTTATGGTATAAGATGAATATTTTTTATAGATAATTATTAATAATATGTACCATTAATAATTTATTTTTTTTAATTAAAAAATGTATTGTTAATAACAAAATAAAAAAAATTGTGTATTGAAAATTTACATTAATTTTCAAGGTAAAATTATTTTTTTACCTCATTTTGAGTTTAAAGGGTAAAATAGTCATTTTGCTCAGATTCTGTTAAGTTCTTAACGGCTTAACGGAAAGGTGGACGGTAGAAGTGTTTTGTCAATACGAGTGATACACTGAAAAGTGGCACTTAAGCTGATAATTTCCCTAATTAAAAAAAGAACAAACATAGAAATACTAGCACAAAATAGTTTCTAAATTTTAGGTGTCATCTTGTTGATCCTTCAACCACTCAATTTAATACTCTGGCTCACTCAAAGCAACAAAAGTCTCTCTGTTTGCCTTTTATGTGAGCTTTCTTTAATTACTTGGTCAACTTAGATGAAATAGATATTTTCTTGTTAGCTTTCTTTAATTGCTTCCTTCTTGGTGGAATCTTTTCCAAATGGTCACTACATATTTCATCATGGTTGACTTCTTCAGAATTTGCACTATCCACTGGAGCAATGTCATCCTCAATAAAATTTTCAAAACTAGAATGATTGTATAAAAGAGGTGTTACACCAGAAGTTGGTGCCCAAGCTCTTGATCTTGTTGTTGTAACATCACGAAATAATTCATCTAACATAAAAGCATGGTCTAGGCCCTTAAGCCGAAATTTTGCAGCTTCTGTTATTATAATTTTAGAATTAGCAATATAAAAATTTAATATATGAATTAAACTTAAAATAACTTGAATTTAAATAACCTACTTGTAACTTTGCCTCCCACCATTCATTTGTAGCTTCTATTATTTGTCTCTCCACATTCCAACCTAGCCATGTTTCTCCCCTCACTAATGCATCCCATATCTACCACTCTTTCTTCACAATATCCCAACGGTTCTTATGTTGCTTTCGATCATAATCTTTTTGGTTGCCGCTATGAAATTTTCTATAAGATTTTTCCAACCTTGCTTACTTAAATGTGTTCCACTTCTATTACCAGCTCTCATTTACTCCACAGCCAAATTAATCCAAATTTCATGTGATTTTCGATCCCAAATAACTTTGGATTTACCTTGGGAGACACCATCAGTTGCCATCTAATTCTAGCTAAGGGTAATAGATATTTATCAATAGACATATCAACAACACCAAATCAGAGCAAGAATAATAAAAAATCAATAAACACAAAAGAATACAAAACAATTTCACAGTAACTGATGCCACAACTACCAATATCTTTAAAATATTAAATTGTTGTAACTTTAATTTCAGTTACTTATTACTGCACATACATGTTATATAATATGCAGCTCAAACAATATTCTTCATTATGAACAATTCGAATTAAATGCAATTTCTTACTTTACATTTTGAATGATAATACTTCTATATGCCCACATGAATAAAAACTCACGTGAAATAAACAAAAAATTTATAAATTAACAATACAAAATTAATTAAATTTAATTTGGCAACTTAACTTCTACTCTATATTCCACCAATTCGCAAAACATTATTCTTTGTTCCAAGTCAACTTTATAAATTTACTTCAAAAAATAATTAAATAAAGAATAACTAAATGGACAAAGAATCAAAGCATGAGATTTCCGTATATATATACACACACACACAAACTTTAAAAAATTAAAAATAAGATGCAAATCAAAGCATGAGATTACCAAAAAAAAAAAATTCTTACTTGAAAGAAGATTGGTGTGGTGATTATGCTCTTTCTGTTGTTGTTGTTTTTTTTTTTTGGTTGAATAATGAAGAGGTAAAACAAGAAAAATACCTGAGAAATAGGATTTAAAGGTTTGGATATGGATGTAATATTTTTTTGTTCCTTTGTTAATTTAAGATTAGTTTAGGAATTATGAAAAGTGTAATAAATGAGAAAATAACTTCTCAAAAGATCTTTTGGGAAAAATAAAAAATCTTGACTTCTCTCAAAAGACTTTTTGGATTAAAATAATGACTTTTGATTTAACACCCAAATAGTTTCAAAAGATTTTTTTTAATTATTATTTTTTTTAAAAAAAGCTTAATTAAGCTAACACAAACATGAACTATGATGTTGCAAAAATGAAAAAGAAAAAGCTAAAAGAGAGATATGGAGGGACAAGTAAATGGAGTGAATTCGAGGAAAGTTCCTAAACATTGTTGAGTAATTTATCTGTCAATTAATTCTAGCTAAGGGTAATAGACATTTATCAATAAACATATCAACAACACCAAATCAGAGTAAGAAAACACAAAAGAATATAAAACAATTCGGCAGTAACTGATGCCACAACTACCAATATCTTCAAAATATTAAACATCAATTGTTGTAACTTTAATTTTAGTTACTTGTTATTGCACATGCATGTCATATAATAAGCAGATCAAACAATATTTTTCATTCTGAACAATTCGAACTAAGTGCAATTTCTTACTTTACATTTTGAATAATAACACTTCTATATGTCCACATGAATAAAAACTCACGTGAAATAAACAAAAACTTTATAAATTAACAATACAAAATTAATTAAATTTAATTCGGCAACTTAAGTTCTACTCTATATTCTACCAATTTGCAAAACATTATTCTTTGTTCCAAGTGAACTTTATAAATTTACTTCAAAAAATAATTAAATAAAGCATAACTGAATGGACAAAGAATCAAAGCATGAGATTTCTGTATACACACACACACTTTAAAAAATTAAAAATAAGATGCAAATCAAAGTATGAGATTATAAAAAAAAAATTCTTACTTGAAAGAAGATTGGTATGGTGATTGTGCTATTTCTGTTGTTGTTTTTTTTTTTTTTTTGGTTGAACAATGAAGAGGTAAAATAAGAAAAATACTTGAGAAATAGGGTTTAAGGGTTTGGATATGGATGTAATATTTTTTTGCTCCTTTGTTAATTTAAGGTTGGTTTAGAAATTATGAAAAATTTAATAAATGAGAAAATAGCTTCTTAAAAGATCTTTTGAGAAAAATTAGAAATCCTGACTTCTCTCAAAAGATCTTTTGGATTAAAATAATGACTTTTGGTTTGACACCCAAATAGTCTCAAAAGATATTTTTTAATTTTTTTAAAAAAAAACTTAATTAAGCTAACCTAAACATGAACTATGATGTTGCGAAAATGAAAAAGAAAAATCTAAAAGAGAGAGATGGAGGGATAAGTAAAGGGAGTGAGTTCGAGGAAAGTTCCTAAACATTGTTGAGTAATTTATCTGTCAACTAATTCTAGCTAAGAGTAATAGATATTTATCAATAAATATATCAACAACACCAAATCAAAGTAAGAAAACACAAAAGAATATAAAACAATTCGGCAGTAATTGATGCCACAACTACCAACATCTTCAAACTATTAAATATCAATTGTTGTAACTTTAATTTCAGTTACTTGTTATTGCACATGCATGTCATATAATATGCAAATCAAACAGTATTCTTCATTGTGAACAATTTGAACTAAATGCAATTCCTTACTTTACATTTTGAATAATAACACTTCTATACGCCCAAATGAATAAAAACTCACGTGAAATAAACAAAAACTTTATAAATTAACAATACAAAATTAATTAAATTTAATTCGGCAACTTAACTTCTACTCTATATTCCACCAATTCGCAAAACATTATTCTTTGTTCCAAGTCAACTTTATAAATTTACTTCAAAAAATAATTAAATAAAGCATAACTGAATGGACAAAGAATTAAAGCATGAGATTTCCGTATATATATATATATATATATACACACACACTTTAAAAAATTAAAAATAAGATGCAAATCAAAGCATGAGATTACCAAAAAAAAAAATTCTTACTTGAAAGAAAATTGGTGTGGTGATTGTGCTCTTTCTGTTGTTTTTTTTTTTGGTTGAACAATGAAGAGGTAAAACAAGAAAAATACCTGAGAAATAGGATTTAAGGGTTTGGATATAGATGTAATATTTTTTTTGTTCCTTTGTTAATTTAAGGTTAGTTTAGGAATTATGAAAAGTGTAATAAATGAGAAAATATCTTCTCAAAAGATCTTTTGGAGAAAAATTAGAAATCCTGACTTCTCTCAAAAGACCTTTTTTATTTATTATTTTTAAAAAAAGCTTAATTAAGCTAACCCAAACATGAACTATGATGTTGCGAAAATGAAAAAGAAAAATCTAAAAGAGAGAGATGGAGGGACAAGTAAAGGGAGTGAGTTCGAAGAAAGTTCCTAAACATTGTTGAGTAATTTATCTGTCAACTAATTTTAGCTAAGGGTAATAGATATTTATCAATAGACATATCAACAACACCAAATCAGAGTAAGAAAACACAAAAGAATATAAAACAACTCGGCAGTAACTGATGCCACAAATACCAATATCAATTGTTGTAACTTTAATTTCAGTTACTTGTTACTGCACATGCAAGTCATATAATATGCAGATAAAACAATATTCTTCATTATGAACAATTCGAATGAAATGCAATTCCTCACTTTACATCCTAAACAATAACACTTTTATATGCCCACATGAATAAAAACTCATGCGAAATAAACAAAAACTTTATAAATTAACAATACAAAATTAATTAAATTTAATTTGGAAACTTAACTTCTACTCTATATTCCACCAGTTTGCAAAATATTATTCTTCGTTCTAAGTCAACTTTATAAATTTACCTCAAAAAATTATTAAATAAAGCATAACTGAATGGACAAAGAATCAAAGCATGAGATTTCCGTATATATATATATATATATACACACACACACTTTAAAAAATTAAAAATAAGTGCAAATCAAAGCATGAGATTACAAAAAAAAATTCTTACTTGAAAGAAGATTGGTGTGGTGAGTGTGCTCTTTCTGTTGTTTTTTTTTTTTTTTTGGGTTGAACAATGAAGAGGTAAAACAAGAAAAATATACAAGAAATAGGGTTTAAGGGTTTGGATATGGATGTAATATTTTTTTTGTTCCTTTTTTAATTTAAGGTTAGTTTATGAATTATAAAAAGTGTAATAAATGAGAAAATAACTTCTCAAAAGGTTTTTTAAGAAAATCTAAAAATCTTAACTTCTCCTAAAAGACTTTTTGAATAAAAAAAATAACTTTCGGTTTGACACTCAAATATTTCCAAAAGATCTTTTTTAATTTTAAAAATAAATTTAAATAAGTTAACCCAAACAGACACATGAAAATGAAAAAGAAAAAGCTAAAAGAGAGAGGGAGGGACAAGTAAAGGTAGTGAATTCGGGGAAAGTTACTAAACATTGTCGAGGAATTTGTCCGTCAGCTAAGCAATTTAAACATTGACAAATCACAAATTCAATGGTTCTATGTAAGAGCGATGATCTGGTACACCCAATCATACGCGATGATAAATTATTATTTAATGGAACTGCATTGTAAATTCCACCAATAATAATCTGATGCTCGTATAATTATTTATCATAAGGTGTGGAACTGCACGTGCTAGATCACCGCTCTCTATGCAAAGTCAAAATATTTGTAATCATATTGATCACACACGTGAATCTTGACGGTAGTTGGACTGCAGTGACATGCACCTGAGTCGCACCGAAGCACTTTGATTTTTAACCATAAAATATGTTGACCCATTTGTTGCCCCCACGTTTTGGTCTCGTCTTCCAGGAATGATCGCAGCTCCGAACAACCACCCACCTTTTGCCTGTGACTACCCGCCACGCGCGAGTTCACTTATTCGCCAAGCAAAACCACATCTTCTCCCCTGACCCACACCACCTCATCATAACCAGTCGGTTTGGCGAGTAGTGTTTTTGTCAAATTTAAACTAATTCCAACGCATCTCATTTTATTAATCACGAGAAAGAATTTTAATTTTTAAGTTAATTTATTTATTATCACATCACTTAATGAACAAAATTTAAATATTTATTTTTAAATATAAATAAATAATTTCTTCAAAAATATGACATGTCTATGAATAAAATATAACAGTATTATAAAGGAACTATTGTGTCAAAAATTTTTAACCTAAAATGAACACGATTATTAATTAAATTGATATAGACACCCATCATTTAATAGCGTATGTCTTGCTGACCGGCACCCAATGACGTCAGGACCATAGGACACCAACTCCAACACAAATCCAACGGCTGAAAATTACACAGCATTAAAAAAAATCAAAAGTCTCCCAATACTTGCCTAATACTTACCCACCAACCGGTCCCCCACACAAAACGACCAGTATATATACATATACACAGAGACATGCAGTGCAAGAACATCATTCGTTTAAGCGAGCTAGCATTAGCATTTAGCAAAGCGGAAGCATCGTCTCTGTGGAGTCAAAATTAAAAAAATTAAAAATAAATAAATAAATAGATAAATAGAAGTTGACGCCACTATCGTTTGTATGGAAGGAGAGAGGAGGAAAAGGAGCGGCGAGAAAGAGAAGAGGAACGAAGAGAGAGAGAAGAGGAATAAGGTGAGGCAGGAGGAGGCGACGGAGGAAGAGGTGGAGGAGTTCTTTACGATACTGAGGAGGATGCAGGAGGCCGTGAGGTACTTCGGCGAGGGGTGGAGGGAGGCGGTGGAGGCGACGACGGCGGTGATCGACAATGATGATGATATGAACGATGAAGAAGAAGAGGAGATTGGGATGATCCAGAAGAAAGAAGAAATTAATAATAATAATAACAATAACAATAACAATAACAATAATAATGGTGTTTTGGATTTGAACACAGAACCAGCTCCACCTTCAGCTGAGGAATGAGAGTGACAGCTGTGCCTGTTGCCGATTCTTAGCTTTGCTCTGGCCTCTGGTTCTCAATTATTTTTTTATAAATTTGATTTTTATTTTTGTTTTTGTTTTCAAAAAGCTGGCTACGTGGAAACTTTTTTGACCGGTTAAGATGCTCACTCTGTTATCGCAAGCGGGCGATCTGAGTTCTGATGCTGTAACTTGGAACTGACAGTGTTCCGGTCTGAGAAAGTTAATTAAAAGCTTTTTATTTTAATTATCATTATTATATCCTTAATTTACTCCTATTTTATCTGTTATAAAAAAATATTATAATATTTTTAGAGTGTATCAATCGTTAGTTTTAAATTGATAAAATATATATGTTGTCTATTAAATCGTTATTTACCGTTTAAATATGATGACATCAGAGAGATAATTTGATTTTTTTAAATAATACAAATGATAATTTAAGGGTATACAAGCGATAATAAAAAAATTTAAGGATATACAAGAGTATATAAGTGATAATAAAATAATGTAAAAATATACAAGTGATAATTTTTTTTACTTTAATTTAAGTTTTAACGGTAAAAATATTAATTCGTTATAATTTTGTTAACTTTCAAATAGTAGTTAACAGTTTAATAATCGGTAGATAATTTTTATCAATTTAACTATTTAAGGTGACTTTTAAAAAAAAAATTATTTAAGGTAGGTGATTAACACACCCTAAAAATATTATAGTATTTTTTATAATAAAATAAATATAGGATATACAAATGATAATTATTATTTTTAAATAATTTTCTTTTGATAAAATTACCTAAAATTAGGATTAATATTTAAATTTGATATTTTAGACATGAATTCCCCTAATAGTATGTGGAACCAAACATATAATCGATAATGGAGAAGGGCTCAATTGGCAATCATCGACTCAGGGGCATCTACTTTAAAATGCGTCTCCTTTAAAATGTCTGTTTCTGACAGCTGAATCAAGGAAAAGCAACAAGCGGACTTTTTTTATTAAAAAAAAAAAACCTTTAATTTGGGTTTTTTTTTAATCATAAATTTCTTTTGTAGTTTTTTTTACTATGTACCAGAAACCATAATTTCGGGATTTTATTTTCCTTATTTGTGATATTCTAATAGTCATGATACTTGTCATATCTAGATGAAATAATGGCAATAATTTTGGCTCATTATTGACCGAAGTGAGAAGTTTCAAGATCATGTTTTAAGGATCTAAACTCTAAAGTGAGCTTTGCTTATCAAGTGAGAATCGCAATCTTTATTTAATAAAAATTTTTGTGGGGAGAAGCTATTTCAACCCATCATTTTTTTTTTCTGTACACTCTCCTTTTAGTTGAGCATTTATTGTTAAAATAATTTTTCATAAAATTACTTAGTTAATTATTTCTTATCTTTTCTAATTCCTCAATTCTAATTAATTCCTTTATATTTTTTCTTTTAACTGCAAACTATAAATAATTGGTTTTGTTATAAGATATCATAAACTAAAAAAAAATCAAAATTCACCATTCAAATATGAATACCACTAAATTGTTTCAGCTATAAAAATTAATGAATATTAAGAAATTAATTTTTACAAACCACAAAAGTTAGTGAATATAAAAAAAGAATTCTTATATATAAAAAAATGTGAAATAGAGATTATGATTTACTAAAAAAGAAAAAGAAAATCTCAAAAGAGAGTAAAACTAAGAGTTTAGTTAGAGAATGTGAAAGTAGAGAGAGACTATGTAATTCTAAGGTGAGACAAAAAGAGAAAGAAATTAGTGAAGGATAACTTTGAGATTTTAAATTTTTGATAATGAATTTATTTTTTAAAATAGATGTAGAGATAAATTTATTGGATTCAAATAGCTCTATTTTTTCTATTATTGGCATATCGTTTAATCAAATTACTCGTAAGACCATAATAACTAAAATATAGATTTACGTATATTATATTTTATTCATGAATCGGGCTATTTGCACAATTGCGTCTTAAAAAATATTTTAAACAACTATATTTATGTAAATTTTATATTACAAAAATAGCCACAAACATAATTTTTTATTAAGTACATTTTAACATAAATGAATATAACAGACCCACGAAATGAAATTACTCCTCGGGTATTCACAAGACAAGTTTAACATTTAAAGAAATACTAAATCATAATAATCCAATTTTCTTTAAAAGTCAGTCAAAATTGCACATTGAAGGAGCCTTATGTAACATCGTGTATCAAACCCCATTTTTTTTAAAAAATTCAGTCAAAATTTCACTAAAGGCCAAAAATTGTTATAAAGGACCAAACAAAGGTCAAAACTTACTATTTTGAAATTGCTTAATTGTTTTTCGACTTTGAAAGGAAGAAAAAAAACTTATTTGTATTTTTTTTTCTCTCTCTCTATATGTATATAGTCCTTCTCTAGTGAAAACATCCTCATTTTGTTAATGTGAAGATACCAGTAAAATATTAAAAAAAACACATATTTTAATATGTTAGAGATAATATATTTTGTTTGTTAGTGTATTGAAATATGTTTTTTTTTTTAAATTTTACTGGCAATATCACTTTAGTAAAGTGAAAACGCCCTCACTAGAGAATGATTATATATATATATATAGTAGTTTTCTAGTCTAGGATTTTAAAATGTGGGAAAATTCGAGAAAGCTTTAAAATCGTGAAGTTTAAGAGACTTGAAAGTTAAAGCGTACAAACCGCACGGTTTATGCGTTTTTTAGGGCTAGAAAACTAGCATGTATGAATGTATCTATCTATCTATCTATTACACACACACATTAATGCTCTCGAATATTGACATCAAATTCAATGACTTAGACTAAGAGAGAAAATTTTATAAGAAAACTTGAGTTGTTGAAAGCCATATATAATAAATTTAGTGAGGGGTGTTCAAAGTAACATTTAGGATGTAAATAATCTCACCCTTTGCACACTTTGTTCGTAATTGTACAAGATACAAATAGCCTCACTCTTTACACACCAATCTATCTATATATATATAAAGATGGGACTACAAGAGGTGATGTGGCATTACTATTTCTCATCTTCTTATATTCTCTATTATCTAATATATTGGTTGAGATTAAAAAATAATTACATTACAAAATATTAAAAATAAAAAATAATTATTAGATTACATGTCTTTTCCTCTTTCTATTTAAATTCAACAATATGTAACCATTAAAAATAATTAATTATAAGTCTTAAAACATTCATTTATTTTATTATGCCAATAATTAAACTTTAGTGACTTAAACTATATCAATTAATTAATTAATATAGGAATGAAGGTTCTTTTATCTTCCCTCAACAATGTCATTAAGGTCTAATTTTAATGTCATAATCCCATATTTAATTATGCAACCTTTTGTTTAGTGTCTTTTGTCTTCTTCAAACTCTATAAACATTGAGTATTTAAGATTTGTGACATCATTATTTCTCATCTTTTTATATTCTTTATTATCTAATATATTGGTTGAGATTAAAAAATAATTACATTACAAAATATTAAAAATAGAAAATAATTATTAGATTACAAATATTACATGTCTCTTCCTCTTTTTGTTTAAATTTAACAATATGTAACCATCAGTAATAATTAATTATAAGTCCTGAAACATTCATTTATTTTATTAAGCCAACAACTAAACTTTAGTGGCTTAAAATACATCAACTAATTAATATAGGAAGGAAGGTTCCTTCATCTTCCCTCACCAATGCCATTAGGACCTAATTTTAATGTCATAATCTCATATTTAATTATACAACATTTTGTTTAGTGTCTTTTGGCTTCTTCAAACTCTATAAACATTAAGTAGGTTTATTATGTTTGGATTTTTTTTATTATTTAACCAACATCCTTTTTAGAAATATTATTGTGTTTTTATTTTTTAACTTATTTGGATTTTTAGTATTTTGTGCTTCATAAAATACTCTTTTCTTAATGAGTTGAACAATGATAAAGATAGTTGGATGATAAGGGTTAGGTTTTGTAGGATGTGGGAGTTTGTTAATACCAAGAAGAATGAAGAATTGATTAGTGTGAACATGATTTTTATTGATGAAAAGATTGTATAAAAAATTATTTCTCCCATTGTTTTCTCTAATTTCTTTCCCAATTTTTTTCACTTAATGTAGCATTTTTTTTTTTTTGGGTAGAAAAATCTAATGCATGCAACAATCAGGAAAAATTAGTGACAAGATTTAGGCACATGTTGAGTGAGGGTTCTTTGTATAGTGTCAAGAATTTGAAAGTTGTTTCAACTACAGGTGAGTACGTATCACTTTCAAATCAGTATAATATTATTTTCTTGGTTATAACTTCGCTTAAGATGTTAGAAGAAGGAACTGTTAAGATTCTGATCAATAGATTCCAATTCATATCTCCGACTTTGATTGATACACGTGTGAATGATAACACAGTCCTTTCAGTTTTTAATTATTAATGTTTGCTAATCTTTAAGTATATATTAGAAATTATTGATCCTTATGTTTTAACATGTTTATGTTATTTTTTCATAATATTACAGATATTGTTGGAAGTTTATATGGTGTGGGTGATATTGAGATCATTGGAGCTGGTTGGAAAAAAAATATAAAAAAAGTTCTAATATATTAGAAAGTTTAATATAATTTGTAACTTATTAACAACTACAAAAGGTATAAGGTCTGTACACTTACACTATACACATTAATATATATTTTTAAAGTTAACAAAAAAAATTAACTTTCATAAATAACATTAGTTTTATAAGACTACCCCATCTTTAAAAAAAATCAACTCATATTTTTTATTAGTTTCATCAAGTGCAAAGTAAAAAAAAAATATTATTATTAAATTCTTTTTTCAAAGACTCGCAAAGCGCGGTTTTATTTTCTAGTATCTATATAAAGCTGGGACTATAAGAGGTGATGTAGCATCACTATTTCTCATCTTCTTATATTCTCTATTATCTAATATATTGGTTGGGATTAAAAAATAATTACATTACAAAATATTAAAAATAGAAAATAATTATTAGATTACAAAAGATTACATGTCTCTTTCTCTTTCTATTTAAATTTAACAATATGTAACCATTAATAATAATTAATTATAAGTCTTGAAACATTTATTGATTTTATTAAGCCAACAATTAAATTTTAGTGGCTTAAAATACATCAACTAATTAATATAGGAAGGAATGTTCCTTCATCTTCCCTCACTAATGCCACTAGGCCTAATTTTAATGTCATAATCTCATATTTAATTATGCAACATTTTGTTTAGTGCCTTTTGACTTCTTCAAACTCTATAAACATTAAGTATTTAAGATTTGTTGCATCATTATCTCTCATATTTTTATATTATCTATTATCTAATATATTCGTTGAGATTAAAAAAATAATTAAATTACAAAATATTAAAAATATAAAATAAATAGAAAATAATTATTAGATTACAAAAGATTACATGTCTCTTCCTCTTTCTATTTAAATTCAACAATATGTAACCATTAATAATAATTAATTATAAGTCTTGAAATATTTATTTATTTTATTAAGCCAACAATTAAACTTTAGTGGATTAAAATTCATCAACTAATTAATATAGGAAGGAAGGTTCCTTCATCTTCCCTTAACAATGCCACTAGAGCCGAAGTTTAATGTCATAATCCCTTATTAAACATTAAGTATTTAAGATTTTTTATGTTTTTTTAATTATTTAATGAACATCCTGTTTAGAAATATTCTTGTATTTTATTTTTGACTTATTTAAATTTTTAGTATTGTGTGCTTCATGGAGTACTCTTTTTTTCATGAGTTGAATAATGATAAAGATAGTTGGATGATAAGAGTTAGGCTTTGTAGGATGTAGGAGTTTGTTAATACCAAGAAGAATGGAGAATTAATTAGTGTGGACATGATTTTTATTGATGAAAATGTTGTATAAAAAATTATTTCTCCCATTATTTTCTCTATTTTTTTCCCAATTGTTTTACACTTAATGTAGCAATTTGTTTTCGTAGGAAAATCTAATACATGCAACAATAAAAAAAAATTAGTGACAAGATTTTGGGACATGTTGAGTGAGGGTTCTTTGTATAGTATCAAGAATTTGAAAGTTGTTTCAACTACAGACGAGTACGGACCACTTTCAAATCAATATAAGATTTTTTCTTGGTTATAACTTCACTTAAGAGGTTAGAAGAAGGAACTGTTAAGATTCCGATCAATGGATTCTAATTCGTATCTCCAAATTGATTGATTTACGTGTGAATGATAACACAATCCTCTCAGGTATTTATTTTAATTATTAGTGTTTGTTAATCTTTAAGTGTATATTAGAAATTATAGATCCTCATGTTTTAATATGTTTATGATATTTTTCCATGATATTACAGATGTTGTCGGAAGTTTATGTGGTGTGGGTGATATTGAGATTGTTAGAGCTTGGTTGAAATAAAAGAGATATAAAAGTTCTAACAGATTAGTAAGTTAAATATAGTCAAGAAAGCTATGACTATATATATTTTTAGTTATTTTATAAACAATTGCTTACCACTCAGCTACAAACGATGCAAAGTAACTTACAAAAGCCTTTACATGTATTTTATTTATTTCTTTTATAATTCAACGCATTGCTAAGGATCCTCAATTATAAAATTTAATTTGGAACTTATCAACAACTACAAAATGTATAAGGTCTGTACACTCAGACTATACACATTAAAATATATTTTTAAAGTTAACAAAAAAAATAGTTAACTTTCATAAATTACATTAGTTTTATAAAGCTGCCTCATTTTCAAAAAAATCTAATTCATATTTTTTATCAGTTTCATCAAGTACAAAATAAAAAAAAGGATAATATTAAATTCTTTTTTCAAAGCCGCGCGAAGCGCGGTTCTATTTCCTATTTTATTTATAATTATGAACTCCCAAATGTTTTTCTTTCCCATTTCATTATTGGGGAATAATGGAAGATCCAAAGAGTGCACTGTAAATTTCGTTGATGGGAGCAAAGGTCAACTTTCTCATTGTGCTTTCACCTAAATGGACTTTTAAGGACATCTTACAAATCACATAATAAAAATACTAAATCTTTGTTAGTTATCGTCCAATGATTTATAAGTTGTACTCGTACTGAATTAAATGAGTGTCCATAACAAAAATATTTGTTATCGGTAACAAAAATTTGGTGATTGTTAATTGTTACGTACATCTATTATGAAGTAGTCCCCTCTCCTTGCATATGAAACCTACGCATGTCACGCTTATTTTTATTTTGCATTGATGAGAGAAAAAAAGGAAAAACAGAAAAAAAAAATCCAATCGGCCCTCGAGAGATTATTCTCACATACTATATAGTTCATCAAATTGAAATTTGGTGAATCAAACAACAAGGACATTCAGCGGGCGTTTGGAATTGAGGTTGGACAGTTATAATTTAAAAGTTACAATACTAAAGTGTTTGGTAAACAGTAGTTGTGGTCAGTGGCGGATTTAAAAAAATAATTTACCGGCGGCTAGATTACATATTAGTAAAATTTTAAAACTAAAACTTTGAATATATAAAATACTTGTTAATACATTTATAATTGTTCTCGACGTATTTTCAAGAATAAAAAAATGTTTGTGGTGATGACCTATCATTACTTTTAATTATAGTGTAGGCTTTTATAATTCTAAAAGTTAAAGTTTAAATTTTGTGAATTTATAAATTTTTAGGGTCAATTTTAATAGATTTAATGGGGCTAATTAGAAATCTTAAATTTTTTTCTTTTATTCTTAGAATTGTTTTTAGCCGCTTGGAAGATATGTTGATATGATTTTTCATTTGTATAATGAAAAATCTATTATATCCTTAAGAATCTTGTCAAAATTATTATTTAAAATTTATATTTACTGAATTATTATTTTTTATTTAATAATTACAGTTTTTTTTTCCACAACAGTTATAGCTTAAAAATTACAACACCTCAATCCCAAATATGATCTCACTGTGGAAAAAAAAATAAATCTGTATTCTTCAAAGGATTCCATAAGCTTAATAACTTCATTAATTAAAGAGTTCTTTTTTTCTCTTTTTCCATCTCCCGTTATCATGCCTCCATTCCTTTCAAAGATTCGTATCTATATCTTATTGTATTACAAATTGATAGTGGAATCAATGTCCACCATTTGTAGAGATAATTGTGTCATATATCGATATGGGTATAAACAATCATATTCCCAGACTATTCCTAAAACACTACATATATTATGCTTTTTAGTGACATGTGACGTTAAAAAGTTCGTAATGTGTGATAGATATCATATATTCAATTATATATTACTTTACTCGATGATAAAATATAATAAAATTGAAATCAAATATAATCATTCTATAATTATCCCATCTTTAAAGACATCAGTGTTGTATAAGTGATATGATTTTATTATTTGAATAATGAGGGAATATGTAGAATAAATGAATAATTATACACATGACATTAACTTATTGATGACATATAAGTGAGTGTCCCAAAATATATAAATGATAGGGTTCTCCAAACTAAATTTTTGTAATATAAAATTATAACTTAATTTTTCATCTACTTAATTCATTTAATTAATCTAATGGTATAAATGTAAAGTGAATAAGGAATATGAACATAATGGACATGCATTTTTTTCGATTGCTTTTTTCTTTAAACCAATTGGCCGAGTGAGCTGATGAGCTGCAGCTTTTTATGTCCAATATTTTGGTGGCAGGTAAAGCTGTGAAGCCATAAAAATGAATAGAACTATCATGCATATCAGCACATGCAAACCATGCATATAGCTGCACTAATGGTATCTCGAATATTAATGGACAACGAGTCATAATTACATGTACAAACTCCAATATCAGAGAATGAAGATAAAATATATACCAAATGATAAGAAAAATTCTGTGGCATTTGGAGCAGTACGATATTCTCATCACAGGATGAATCATCATGAGAATTGAGAAATGGTCATCAAATTCTTCATTATAAAAGACTCTGTTCGCATCGATTCAAGAGTCAAAAAGAAAATCAAGTATCAGCATAAGTCAATATTTCTTCTGTGGATTCACATCATTACATAACGAGTGAGAGGGGATTATTTCGATTCTCAATTAGTGGGATTAATTCGATTTGAGGAATTTCTGGCTCAAATTAATAAGTCTTAGGCCAATTATTCCCCCACTAAACCAACGATATGATTTCTTTTTGTAATTACTGAAGACTAATGGTTTTAACCAATAATTATTATATTCCCAGCTAGCTAGCCAGCTAGCTCACCGCATATTATATTTTCGAATCTCATTTAATCATGGACTCTCATAATTTGGGCTCATTTCAACTTTGAAAGGTCTATTGTGTGAGATATCATATCATTAGTAGTGAACAGCACTGATACAATGAAAACTTTAATGAATGCTGTCACTGCTGTATCGAGCTACATGTACAACTAAAAGTAAAAGAACACCATAATTAAAAGATACACACTCTTTGTGGTATGAATTTGGACCATATGAGATGTGCTTATCTTCTTAATTATAATCTTTTAGTTTAGGTCTAATATTTTTATTTAAAGTTACTTCTTTTACATTTACGTTCTAACTACTTTCTTCATACTGAATTCCGTCTTTTCCCAAGAGCTCCTTTGATCAAATTCATCAACACAGACGGCTTGTCGAAGGGGAATCTGGGTCTTGCAGCTTGAGGTTATTGATCAGCAAATTAAGCTCTTTTTATGTCACTTACTCTTACAAATGTGAGAGTAACAGTTCGAGTCCTTAGGGACTCACTCTCCCTCAATTAAATATGATTGAGTTTTTTTCTTTTGAGAAATGTTAGTTAGAATATTTGTGAAAGTGCTTCATAGAATTTAATATATAAAGTTATAGTCCTATTATGTAATTGTTTGTTAAAATAATAGTTGTAAATATATGATGTAATATCAATTGTTTGATTGGATTATCAGTATTAAAATAAAAAGGCTCTTTTTATGCTGAGATTTATGCGATTCGAAAAGCAGTTGAGCTTGCTATGCATCAAAGGGCTGCAGTTTTCTTTGATTGGAAACTGGAAAGCGACTCTTCTTTAACTTTGGCTTGTCTTATGAGCTCGAGTTTCAAGCCTCCATGGTCATTGCTCATAAAGTGGTTAAATTGTTTAAGTCTAATTCGTGGCATGCATTTTTATTGTCACATATTTATCGAGAACACAATTATGACAGTCTAGCTAATTTGGGTTTTGTTATTAATGATTTTCATTGGTAGGATGCTCCTCTATTTTAGCCATAAGGATCTTCTTAAGGATATTTAAGCTCTTTTCAAATATTAGTTCAGCTGACTGAGCATGTTGTTCATTCTCTTCTTTTTCCCATTAATAAAATTTCAGCATCATTCGTGTGTGTATGTATATACATGTGTATGTATGTAGGTGTATGTATGCATATACGTACGCACGTATGTATGTGTGTATATATATATATTAATGAAAGATTGGCTGATGATGGGATCCAAATTTCATTGGATGTATTGATGTAAGGTTTTAGATCTATTCACAAAGAGACACTTTTCATGAATTATTACTGTTGATTAATCCAATCACTCAAATTAATCCATTACTTCAGCTTTTCTCTCACATCGATTAGATTGTACTATTTTAGTATAAACACATCTACTAAACGTCAATTTCTTCTGATGATCACGTTTGCCATTCAAACAACAACTACAACAAAAAAAAAAAAATGCCATTATTCATCATCACATTCACATCCAATCTTATATTATTTCGAAATAGTATTATTTACACTTTGGACAAGTAACATTATTGATTTTTTCTATTTGGAATTCAATAATGCAAATGAACAATACAACAATGGGGTCCATAACATTATTGGATACCAATCAAGCTAAAATTTCAAATTGTGAAGATGTATGTGTAGTCTTTAAAAAAAGTCCGTGTGACAAAGACACGATGGATTTAAAGTACGGTCGAATTTTGAACATAATTTTAACGTCTGTGATGAAACAGAAATGTTCATAGTTAATAAAAGTACATTTAATATAAATTTTAAAGAGCAGGCAAACTAAAACAACACAAAATGATGGCATGATGGAGTTTTCTTCGACAAATTGTCCATATAATTTACAGAGCTGAAGCCACAGGTGAGAGGCAATCTATTAAAAGGAAAATGCCATTAGAATCCCTTAAAAATCCTTTAACAAAACCAATCATCTGTCTTTGTCAAGAAATAACTGAAATCATTAATAGAAATAAATTTAATTAATTAAAAGGTGGGAGCTGATAAAAGAAATGAGGCAGTTAAATATTGTCACTTCTAGAAATAATTGAAAGAATTTGCATGTAGGAAGCATTGAACTTGAATCTTCCGTATTAATACCATGTTAAAAAAAAATGCCGTTAGAATCCCTTAAAAATCCGTTAGCAAAATCAATCATTTGTCTTTGTCAAGAAATAATTGACATCATTAATAAAAATATATTAAATTAATTAAAGTAATTGAAAGAGTTTGTATGTAGAAAGAATTGAACTTCAGACCTCTGTATTAATACCATGTTAAAAAAATACTTGACTCAAAAGCTAAATCCAATTAGTAAGGGTCCAAAAATAATATTTAAACTGATTTTAACACAAATCATTGATTTCATTAATATAATCTAATCGTAAAGACGTGTTCGTTTGGGGACAATCCATCTATTTATCTTTAAAAAAAAATTTTAAAAATAACCAAAATTTTATAAGATGATTAGTTATTGATTTTAAATAAATAAATAAATTTTAACGTACACTAAGATTTGTGAAATATCATTAAAAATTGCTTTAGGACCCGGTGTATATAATAGGAGATGTATGGCAAGAAAAAAAAATTGAAAATATCTGATAGTGGGGACCTTTTAATTTTAAAAAGATTAATTTCAAGACATCTCTTATGAATCAGCTATCTTTAATTTATCTCCATATTTTTTAAAACTTCAACTTTTCATCTATTTTTGATTTAGAAGACAAAAATAAATTTATCAACACACCCCTATTTTTCTTTGTCTTTTGAACAAAAATAAAGGTAATTTGAGACTTTTAAAAGTAAGGAGTAATTTGAATATAGTTCATCTACGAGAGAGTAATTTAAAATTTACCCATAAAAACTCTAAACAATTATCTTATATATGTATGATTTTACCAAATTTAAGGACCTAATATTATAACCCTATTAATAAATGGATACATAAATAATCGTTTGAGCTTGTTGACCTTTCTCCAAACAATAATGATATTATTAGCTTGGATGCTTAGTAAGTATACTTATTTATGGTTTTACCAGATTTAAGGACCTCAATGTTATATAAACCCATTTATAGAACGATACATAAATAATGGTTGAACCTGTTGACTTTTCTCCAAATAATAATTATATTCTTAATTTGGATGTTTACTTAGAACGATGGATCACATATGAGCTGTCCCATCAATAAATATCTTGATTAAGTATTCAAAATGAGTAAATACATTAAAATTAACATTTTATTGAATCATATTATCTACCCCTACCGACTAACACAATTTATGGTAGGACTTGAATCTGCGTTACGTAACTGAACCTGTACGGCTCGACTTTCGGGACGCAAGTCCTTCTATTGGACTACAAAGTCCGTAAATAAAAAAAAATTGGCATAATTAATTAATTAATTAATTAATTATTTATTTATTTATTTATTTATTTAACATCTGTTATGTTGAAACCTGTATTAAGAACTAATATTAGAATGCATGCGCGCATGTTTCAAGATGATTGTTGAAACAACGCCTTTCGTTTTCGTGTCGGAAATTATATAATAGTGTATGTAAAATAAACAACTAAATTTGCGAGGCAAATGTCAATATTTTATAAAAAAATAAAATAAAATTGTTTGCTTTCAACTTTTAATTCTATGTATAATTACAAAATTACCCTTGCACGGTTAATTTTAACCAAAAGAGTAACGAAGATGGGCTTATATGTCACCTAGGGTACGATTGGTTTTGTGAGATAAACGTTGATAGTGTAGGATAAATTTTTAAACTTTAAATAATAATTTTGATAAAAATAATAAATATATTCGAGGTATATTTCATTATAAAAATGCGAGATAAAGTTTATGTAGCTTGTAAATCACAATGATAAGTATTTAACAAACACCTTATAATTGTGATTTTTAAGTTATATATGTCCGTTCACAATATCAAATAGACGATTATTTTGTTCATGAAGATCTGTTTGATAGATTCATAAAACTTCGGGGGTCCGAGTATAAATTACCCTAAAACTCGCCACTCCCAAAATATTTTGTATAAATAAATCTCTGTCGAAAAATTCTGAAGCACTGGTCACTCTCATCAAATTATTATTAATTTATTATTTCCAATTTTATCTTCTCATACGTCGCGTAGAAAAAAATATACTATAAGAGTTGCATAATTAGTGCACGTCTCACTCTTATCTCATCAATTTCTTAAATAGTTAGAAGAACATGAATAACGAGACAAAACACAAACGAATATCCACCCTATTTGATTGATGGCGATGCCGGCTGAGTTTTAAAAACGTCTAAATGAAGCAAAGTTAGTATATTGCATTGTTATCAATTAGGTCCCAGAAACTTCAATAATGGTGACATTCATTCACACACACACACACACACACAAACACCTACACTTACGTAAAATATCGTATGATGTGTCGGTTAAATAAAGTTTTAAATTATTAATTCTTGCTTAAAATATTTTTTGAAGAACAAGTCTTACCTACTTTGATTAATTCAACGACTTCAATTATGTGCTAGAAAAAAACTAAAGATGCATGTGAAAGGTTAATTAAATTCATAAAAAAACTCATTTCTTTCATGTCAAGTCTAAACCGATATCACTTTTGTTTTTAGTTGGTTTGGTTATTTGTTTATTTATTTAATAATTAAGGTCACTTTGAATATTTAATATCTCTAAAGAAGGCTTGATCTTCTAGACTTTGGATTTTGGATAGTTATTCTTGGTTGGATTAGATCTCCAGGAATCATATTGATTACGTATTTATCATTTTCCTTTTCTTTTTCCGGTTGTCATCAAAAGATAAAGGTAGGAGAGTCCAAATCAATCAAAATTCAAACATTATCATTGAAGTTGTCTTTAGAATTTTGAAGAAGCAGTTTCTAATTTTACGCAATCGGATGTTGGCGGATTGCGGTCGCTTCTTAAATAAGTTGCTCCTGTTATGTGGATGAAATAAGCCACTAATTTTAAAAAAAAAAAGCTTAGTGTTTGGTAAACTTTGTTGTCGCGGTTATTGTGAGTTTGAAAAATATAGTATATGAGTTTGGTAAATTTTATAATGAAAGTGTTGTTTTATTATATAATGACAAAAATAGATATAAGTTTAAATTGTCTTTTATTTTTTGAGTGTGTTTAATAAATTATTTAGACATGCTTTTTTTTTCTTTAAGTACGTAAAATTACATAATGTGAAAAACTTAATTAAATACAATTTAATGAGCTTCATAATCTGTTACATAAATATGATAAAAATCCATACTTATACATAATCCAAATAAAATAAATGTAATATTATTACATTCACATTAAATTAATAGTGTAAAGAACATACAGTAGTTGTAGTGGTAATTTAATTGTGACGGTAATATGATATCTAATGGTTATATATTAGGATTTATGAAAAAAAAAGATATAATTGTATTTTTGTAAAATAATAGGGTTATAATATGAACTTTAAAAAGGTGTGGCGATTTTTAAAAAAGTATCTCTCTACTTGTTTTTAAAAATTACTGTTAAAATAGAAAAAAATCATAAAATAAATTGTTTTTACAAAATTTACTAAACACTATTTTTATCAAAAATTATAAAATAAATAATTTATTGAGTTTCAACCTCAATCCTAAACGTGGCCGTTGTACATATAAATCTCTTGTAATTTTAACAAACTAACCTCAAATAATTGTGGGCTTTTCACATAGGTTGGAAGGGGTTTGATTTTCATTCTTGTAATGATTAAAAATAATTAGCAAAATATTAGATATGGTACGTAGTGAATGTAATGACAATTAATGCACCATAAAGACATATTTATACAAACAATAAGTTGTAAATTTGTGCACTCAAATGTTTCTTTCACAAACTTGAGGACCAATTTGATAATAACTCTTCAGAGAACGTTTCTACAATGTTGACATTACCATGATTCTATCAAGGGGCAGATGCCACTTAATTTACGTCAGTCCTTAGGGTTTGGACTAATTATCCAATTATTTCCTGTATTTTTAAAAACGTATTAATATCTTTATTATTACTTTTCAAGGTAAAATTAGTAATTCTATCTGATAGGAATTCAATTTGAATCAAATCTGACATGCAACAGGTGAAAATAAAGAATAAGTATGTTTGAATGAAACTAAATATACAACATATATGGTGTTTTAAGAATTTTTGAAATTAATTAAAACTTTGAGGACTAAGGAGTTGGTATCCAATCCACCATCCTATCAATTTTTGGTTATCGAAGATGGATGGCAAGAACTAATTTTAGTACAAGTGGCAAACTTAATTCGGCTAACTTCGTAGGAATATTAATTTGATAATAACCCTTACAAGAATTTGTTCGAATTCAAATCGGCTCAGTGCAAATCAAAAATTGTGATTGACAACTAATAAAGAAAAAAAATCATATTGTGATTGACAATCGATAAGAGTAGGAATGAAAATCAATTTAAAACTATCTACTCCAAGTTCAAATATTTTAAGTAATTTCATTTGATTGATTGCTTGAGTTCAATTTTTTTATAAAAAAATAGTAAGGGAATAAGAATTTAGTTCAGACCTTGTTCACCCTCCTATGTTGAAAGAAGATATAAAATTTATATTATAACATATTTTACCATACATTCTTTAATTTCTCTATGTAATTTATTGAGGAGATCTTACTGAAATTGATAAATACCACTTAACCCTTATTTTTTTTCACAATATCAAAAACCCTATTGGCATAAATTTTTTTTAAAGGAAATAGAGGTAAATAGATCATTTGCTTAACAATTTATCTTGGGAACATAAAATATATATTTAATATAAGAAAAATGTTTTAAAATAGTAAAAAGTATAAAAATATCTTATTATTAATTTTTTATTTATACTAATTTTTTTTATTTTAGTACTATTTTTTATTTTAAGTTTTATTATATGATTTATTTTAATTTATAATAATTATGAACTAAAGTGTATTTAAAAATAAGGGTAATACTTAACTAATATGGAAACAATAAAAAAGTAAGTGATATATAAATTAATTTTAGTGAACGAAAACTAACAATCTACCCAATTTATTGATTAGCTTGTTCTTTCTTTACATATGTCTTCATCACTTTTCACATGTTGTAACATGTTTGTTTTCACACTCAAATAATTCTTAAAAACTTTGACCCTTTTTTTCCATTTGATATCTTTTTTTAATCGAGTGGGAAGTTTTTCTTGATTGATACTGTTGGATTCACACCCACACTTTCCCTTCAATATATATGAAAGCCTATAATTATACATATATAGCCATTCTTTAGTGTAGGCACTCTCACTTTTTTTTTCATGCAGCCACGTTTTTAAGCTATATGGTTTAATAAAGTCAGATTTTAATATTATTAAATTGCATGGCTTAATAACATGTCTGCATTAAAAAAAAGGTGTCTAATATATATAATGCGGATACATTGATAAGCCATGCGGCTTAATAAAGTTAATTTTTAATGCACTATAAAACCGTGCAGTTTAATAATATTACAAATTGACTCTATTAAAACACATGGTTTAAAAGGAGGCACACATAAAAAAAATGAGTGCGCCACAATAGAAAATGACTATATATATATGAGAAACATGAAAAACTTGAGAGTTTGAGTATCATTCTCCCTAATATAAACGTTGATCAAATGGACACTAAACAATCACTAGGGTAGGGTTATGAAAAATTTGGGTGCTGATGCCTGATGCTCTCTCCCAGTAGTGAAATCTTTGGATATCCTGAAAGTGATATTTTTTTGCTTTGTGGGGTTTAAATTTTAATGTTCAAATGGACAATACATTGCTTAGCTAAGAGCAACCGACATGATGATTCAAATCGAGACAACTTTAAATTTAAACCACCATAATTATCTTTTGTTCATAGTGATTATACAATTATATATTATGATTAAATTCTGTCAAGCTGTCTTCAAATAATTGTAGTGGTTTAATTCTGGCATGATTCTCGAAAAGCTTAGAAGTAGATATAGATATATGCTCATTTGAAACTGGCTTGATTTAATTAGAGAACTCTGACTGTATTAAAATTAATAATAAGTTAAAAGAGAAAAAATAAAATATATTACATTTAAAATAATTTTTTTTATCTTTTAACTAATCACTGATTTTAATTAGAGATCCACGATAAGAAAATTATTCACACACTTAATTAACGTGCAAAAACACATTTACATTATATAAAGTGCGGGAAATCCCCCCAAACAAGCACTATATATGTAAATATCATTTAGAAGAAAAAGAAAGTGAAAATTCAAAAAGTTTTGAGACTCCCAATCTATATTTAACTCCATTCACATCGTCTTCAAAGTTTACTTAATTTAATAGTCTATTTGAGTAGATTTGTTTAATAAATACCACGTAGTTTAATCTTCTAGTTAATGATTTAGAATAGAATACACGTACCGGGTATTTGGTTTTACATTAATGGAAGCAATTAAAAGAGATAAAGAAAAGGGAAAAAAAACCATCAACCTCGTTATCGGCCGGCTTATCTTTGCTTTAAGACCTTTTCGTCTAGAATATTTAAAACTAACAAATAGAGCAAGATTGCTTATTTCAGTGGAAATTAGCTAGAAGCAACCTTAATCACAGAGGTTAGGTTTGAACAAACCTCACTTGTATAAAGACTTTTAGCTCTAACCTCTATCCATAATTAAGTCAACTTAATGGCCTTTTAATGCGGGTTAGCCGACGCGTATAATACAGCCTGCATAATTTGAGAAAGCGAGAGGAAGTAGAAAAATCGCCCATTATATTCACACACTATACTCTTTTGAGTTTTGGGATCTATACAATAACAATAGAAGCATCTTGCATTTGAGATAAAACTTAAGCCTCTACGGAAGTGACTTTTTATGTACATATAATTATTATATTTTATTTAGATATTAATAACTAATTTAATTTGATTAATATATAAAGTCTAGCTATGTTAAAATTGTTCTACATAAAAGCACGTCTTTATAACCACACAATTAAAATTATAACATATTTTTTATTAATTATCACTTTACGTGTGTGATTGTGATTCATATTCTATCTTAATGTAGTTGTAAAATAACCATTGCCTCACGTATAATATGATGCGACAGCAATAATAACTCGTCACATCAGTTAAATCTTAAATTGAGATTCCTTAATTTACTTTTTTGATCTTTTTGAGATGTCGTGTTATCAAAACAAACGAAGAAAAAGAAGGGTGTGTTGAAACATGTAAAAATCAAACGTATACGTGCCATGCATATGAAGCAACCAATGCTTGTGGCAAGAATTTTCCAAGAAAATAGGTGGTGGAAAAATGAAGTATGCTGATGAGGAATTGAATTAGGAAAGTTTTGAATTCAATGCATCCAATTCTGATGCAAGAATGACATTTTCTCCTGCGAAATCCACCGGCTGAAACACATGCCGCGTGGAACTTTATTGACCAGTTGATGATTCGGCAGATCTAGCATGCGTAACCACATCAATTAATTACAAGTAATTCTGAAGGTGCAGGTGAGGCAGCGAGGTGGTTGCCATGGCCATGTTTCGATACCAAAACAAGCTAACAAACATTAAAGGAGAGTAGATTTATAGAGGCAAGAATAAGGCGGTGGTCCTTATTCCTTAATTAAGCCTTAGTCATTAAGGGTAGGCTCAGGGCATGTGATCGACTGATACCTATTTTCAAGCACAACTCGTCTTTCAAATTCTCCATTAATTTACACAGAAAATGGTATAAAAACGAAACTGGTTTCTTTGGGCCACCCCTGAAATTGTTTTTGACCGTTCATTAAATCAGTTCAGCTACTTTTCAATGTGGTTTGTTTTTTGGTTTTAATTTTATTAACAAATTTGTTCAAAGAACGTCTGTTTCAATTGTTTGCCCTCTTAAATACATGTTTCTTTTTGTGAGAAGAGGCATGATATTTTATATTCAAATGGAAAGAGCAATAATACATATATAAATTCATAGTTTTTTTTCTTTTTCTTTTTTTTTGAAATTTGATTCGTCATTTTAGCTGAAATACAACATCATTATAAAAAATATTTCAGTTCCGTATTTAAGTCACGTTTGGAATTGAGGTGTTGTACATTTTAAGCTACATATGCTGTAGAAAAAATGATATAACTATAAAATAAAATTAATAATATGTAGTAAATATAAATTTTAAATAATAATTTTAACAAAATTATTAAAGACATAATATATTTTTTATTATACAAGTGAAAAATATATTAATTTATCTTTTAAGGTACAACAATTAGTGTTTACTAAATAATTTAATACTGTACCTTTTAAGTTACAGCTGTCTAACATCAATCTCAAATGCATCTTTAATAATTTAGTTACGAATTTATATTAACTAAATCCAGAAATGACTGAAAAAATGAAGATATTAATCCATACTTAAATTTTATGAGAGATATCGTAACATGATTGATTAATTTGTGTTCATAATATTTATTGTTTTCAATAGACTTGCACAATTAAAATGTATTTATTTTTTCAGGTCTTTAGGAGTAGTTTACTTATTTTTAAAAAAATTAATTTTGTCAACTCATTCTTTCTTTACACTAGTAAAACCAGGGAAATCCATATCCTGGGCCAGGGACGTGCTCTCGTATCCAACCAAACAAACAGAGGACCGGGTATAATCTGGTAGTTCCACCTACTCTTTGGGGACATTTATGTAAATCAGCACAAAAAATATCTAATAACTTTCATGATAATCTCACCAGCACCACTGCACCACCGTGAAACGCACGTCACAACAAGGCATTTGATACTTCACTTACCGCCCTGACACAATTATAAACGCATCGCATGTGCCTTGTTCTGTGGATCATCTCCTACACGTGTCACGCCAAAATTGAACTTACATGTTAACCGGAAGAGCCGGTGCCCAAAGCATCTGGACGGCGCGTTCTTATCTATTAAACAAACGGTAATTTACCGTGGGATGGCGACTAACTCTGACGGCAAAGCCACGTGGTGCCGAAGTTTCACGACGTGGCGCCGTGCATGTACTTGAGCCGCAGAGGCTGACTCACCGGCTTTCTTTTCTTGGGGACCGTAAAAGTTTACATAAAAACGTTTCTCAGTCGGCGCCGCTTTAGCGAGTGGCTCGGCTAGTTGTTGTACGATTATTCGTTGATGCTGGATAAAGTTCGTTTGATGTCAAAAACGTGGGGGGGCGGGACCCGCGTAGAGAGATAGGCTTTGGGTTTGATGACGTTGGTTTGACCTTTCTGGTTATCTTCATTTTTTATTTGAACGGCTGTGATGGCTTTATGGTACACGTGGGCCCCCCTTTTGTTGGAGAATCTAAAGCGGGACCCGCTAAAGAAGAGGACGAGGCGGTTAGCAAAATTGGGCGACACGTTGGTGTGTTCGTTAGTCAACCGAGATATTTTTTATTTTTTATTTTTGTTGAAAGAGGAAGTAGAATTTTTCACTTTGCTTCCAGTTGTCTAATTGTCGACGCTGAAATTGTATATAATTGTGGATCATGGATTCTATAATTTTTTTACAATATATTATTATTAAATAAAGGTTCATTATCACAAGAATTTCCTGGGAAAAGAAAACGTAATTTGGTAAAAATTATTGCTTGCTCCCGGCTGAAATTCCTTACTTGAAGGGATTAAAAGCTTAACCTCTATAATTTTTAACAATATATTATTATAAAATAAAGTTTCATTATCACAAGAATTTCCTGGTAAAAGAAAATGTAATTTGGTAAAAATTATTGCTTGCTCCTGTAAATCAGCTGAAATTCCTTACTTGAAGGGATTAAAAGCTTAACCATACTTTTACAATTTTAATTAAAATGAATAAACGAAAGTGGCCGTTAACTCTTCAATTGAATTTCGAGCTCTCTGGTTGGAGTCGGAGAGTAGCTCTACTTGATAGTTAGATTGCACTAAAGCTCTTTAAAATTCCTTAAATTTTATGATTTATATATGGAATTAGAATTTTTTCTCCATTATTTCATAAATCAATCTCCAGTGAAAATAACTTATATACCCTTTATAGTTTATTTACTCTGACATTAAAATTTAATATTAAACAAGTAAGTTATTATTTTAATTAGAGCGTCTTAATTCTATTATATATATATATATATGTGTGTGTGTGTTAAAATCCTTGATGTGGCAATATTTAATAATGTATTTCTTATTTTTTTATATATACACTAATAGCCAATTATATACATTAAACTCATAATTTAGCTTGACCTAATTAAATATCTAAATCCGTAGCTGTGCGAGTCATACCAAAAATATCAAGTCGGAAATATTATAAAACCATGTTGCCACGTATTACTCAATGGAATTCAACTTGTCACACCAATCTCGCATCCTCAAACCTCCAACAGAAATTAAATTAAACAAAAGATAAATCGTAATTAAGTTTGAATGGAAAGCTCCCACGGTCCCACCACAAAACTTTTTCTAGATTATTTTGGGAACGGAAAATTACAATAGAGCCCTCGCAACTAAAAGGGCAACGTGTCAAATCAATTCCGAAGAAAATTAAAAAACTGAAAAGACAGCAAAGCAAAATCACTTTAGACGACTGAAACAGAGAGTCAGTGAGCCCAAAACGCACGAAGCCCACCACATGATTCCGCCCCCCGACTCGGTGGGCCCCACCCCGGCAACGGATTTCAAAGTCCTCTCTTAAATTTAGTTAATTGACAGGGGAGCAAAATCCCATTCGGCCAAGGAAAAAAGAAAAAATCCGCACAAAAGAATAAGAATAGAAAAATTGGGAATAGAGACAGACGAGGAAAAAGAAAAGGCATGAGAAGTCCGTGAATGGAGCCTTTAAGCCTCCGCCCTACACGCGCCTGTCAGTATTTACCTGAAACTAATTAATTAATTAATTAATTAATTAATTAAAAAATTAAATTTAAAAAAAGGGCAAAATTCCAGGTCCTCCCTCTTTTCCCTCAACTATATATACCCGGTTCATTTCTACTCCCTCTCACCCAACACCTCATATTTTCTCTCTCTATACTCGGAACTTTTCTCTTTCTAAGGCTCTTCGTTTCAATTTCTTGTAGCAAATCTATTTTTCACATTAGTTGTATTTTCAACTTTAGTTAAGCCCCTCCTATTTTTGACTAATTGCCAAAATTACCCTGATCTCTTTTTAAGTCTTGAAAATCCTTGGAGCCCAACTTCAGCTTTCCCCGCCCACTATTTAAAAATAAAAATAAAACAAGAAAACTAATTCCATTTTATTAGACACAATTCCGGTACTAGGTTTGTGCCTATCTCCATTAAAACTGAAGAGGTTAAGTCACATTACGATTTTGCCCTACAGGAATATTTTTTATTACAATGGCGGAATTGAAAATAGAAGACAGCGGCAACGAGAACAGCAAGAAGAGAGTCCGGGATGAGTTGGACGGCCACTCGGAGACCAACTCGCCTATCTCGAAACTCGCCCGAGTTGATTCGGTTGCCTCTGACGGGAACTCGGACGGCTCCGGCGTGAGCTCGCCGGAGGCGAAGCGGATCCACGACGATTTGCTGAACTTCCTCGACGAGGCAGACTCTGTCCCGGCGATTCAGGACCTGGACTCTGTCATTAGAAGCTTCGAGGAGGAGATTCTCGTTCCAGAACAGGCGCCACCGGTGGTGACGTCGGATGCCGGCCAGGCCAGGCCGGAGCTCGGTTTCCTTCTGGAAGCTTCTGACGATGAGCTCGGCCTGCCGCCGAGTTTTTCGACGGGAGCGGAGCTGCAGAAGATCGAAGCCGTTGATTTGAAGACGAGCGGTTGCGACGCCGTTAAGCTGGATGACATGGCGTTAGGGTTTGAGAACGAGATGCCTAGTTACGAGGCCTACAATTTTGGCATCTGCGGCGACGCGGACGGCGGCGACGTTGATGTTTCTAATGACTTTATAACGTTAGGTGGCGGTTTGTTTGAAAGTTACGAACCGGCCGACATCTCAGATTTTGCATGGCGGCCCGAGTCGCTTTCAGCTTCGTAGAAATGGTTTTAAAAAAAAAAAAAAACGTTTGAAAGCGTTTTAGGTCACCGGAACTTGTTATTAGAAACGGACTGTTGATATATAAATACGTAGGAACGTACGTTATGTGTAGATTTTTAATGCAACCTGACGGCAGTTGTTTTGTTTTAGCTGCAATTAGAATATGAATTTGTTTTTTTTTTTTAATGCTCTTGTGAAAATAATTGAAAGATTAAAAATGGGAATCATATACTAACATAAAGAATTTAAATTATATTACCCCGAAACTGTGTACAAAAACTCAATAAATTTTATTATAAATGAATTTTAACCTTTTTATTTTTTATTTTTGTTCTTGTTCTTGTTCTTGTTTTCTTTAATTTCTTCAAATAAGAGGAAACGGGTTCAGATCTTTCCAATTGTGTATAAATATTTCTCTTCATTTATTCATTTATGGTAGTTCGAAGCCAAATTATGTTAATGAAAAATTATATGTTGAAAATAAAAAAAATCTTAAAATTTTTTATCTTAATGATATAGTCACAATTTTTTATATAAATTGTGGCGTTAATGTATTAGTTAAATTAAATATTTTTTGGACTACATAATTTATTTTTATTATTTTATATTTTAAATCAACAGATAAATTAATAATACGTCAATTTATATAAAATAAATTTATAACTATATCATCACTCAAAAATAAAATCCCCGAAGAGAAACCGTGGAAAGTTCATCCTCTTCAGTTTTTTGTTTTTGGAAGCTCAAAAGATAACATCTGAAAAGACATTAGGCATGAAATTGAGTGATTCGACATGAAAAGAAGGGGGAAAAAATAAGGGCAAGAATATCGGAGGTTGAGTTATTGAGCTTTTATGGGGCCGATATTAGATTAATCTCCATTCATCTGTCTTCCTAGAATCGTGTCATACGTGTGCAAGTCTTTTCTTAAAATGACACAATTTTAACCTGAAGCATCTAATTCGCCCTCATTTTGGTGAGATTATATTCTACTCCTACCTAGTAATCTTTTTCCTAAATGATCAACTTATTCTTGATAGAAAATGATCTAGGCAAATAAGTCATTATTTAGGAGAAATAATTCATTTACTCTCAGTGACCATCTCGTAGGGGTGTTCAGAATCTAATCCGATCTGCTTAATTCGTCTGATCCGTATAAATTCGATCCGTGGATTGATGGATTTGATATGAATTTACTTCTGTAAATCTACAAAAATTCATGAATTTGTAAAAAAAGATATTTATTTATTTAGTTAAAAAATTATAAATTTAATTAAAAAATATTATAAATGTGACATTACATAGTTGTATAAACACTATAACATATCTTAACCATTACCTAATAATAATATAAAATAAAAAATAATTAAATAATCAAACATATAAATATAACTTGTAAAATTATAAAACAAAATAAAAGCAAAGTCACACGCACTAGCAAAAATAACCGAATATAACGCCAAGTTACTAACAATATGCAAAGCCACCCAAAAGAAAAGTAACATAATGCAAGTCACCAATAATTTGCAAACAAAAAACCCTAAGCTTCCCCTCCATTACACGCACTAGCAACACCCAATACTAGTTCGATATACTCTCAACACTGATTTGAAGGATGTCGGCCGCGCGATTCCGGCTAGAGCAAGCCATTTTCTTCCCCGAGTCCATCGAGCCACTTCACAATTACTGGTTCCAGCCGAACAATTGCACTATCACAACCTTCAAGATCGCCACCCGTATGGCTTCTCCTGATTCCCATTGTTGACGGCTCCGTAATCACCACTTTTCGACAGGCGCAACAGCCTTGGTGAAGGATCAGACTGTGTTTGGTTTCAAAAACTTCGCCATTTCAATTAATTGTGACTTTATTTGAACAATTAATTTTGGTGTTATATTAATGTATAATTGTTACTTTATTTGAATAATTAATCTTAGTGTGTTATATTTTGAAACTTTGAAGGTATTATTGTAGTTTTATTTGAACAATTAATCTCGATGTAGTATATTTTAAAACAATGAATGTATTATTTTATCTTTATTTAAACAATTAATTTATTTAAATTTTATTCAATTTTTAATTTAATCAGTAGTAAATTTATTTTTATATTAGATTTTTTTTTTATTTCATTAGTTCATGGTAGGGATGACAATTTGGGGTGGGATTGAGACATATTTTTGTCCCATAAAAAAATTTAGGAACGGGACTTGGACCTTTTTTTATCCCACTTGCATACACGAGACGAGAGTGAGATTGGCAAATTCTGTTTCATCCGTCTCATTGCCGACTAAGAATGAGAATATTTTTAATTGGGATTGATCCCGCAGGATCCCATCTCTTTTGGAATGAGATCGGGACATATTTTTATCCAAAAAAAAAATATAGGGACAGGAGTGAGAAGTTTTTTCATTCCACTTGCATATACGGGACGGGACTGAGATTGGTAAATCTCATCCCATCTCGTCCCATTGCCAACCGTAGTTCATGAATTGAAGAGAACTAAAAATTTTTAATTCGGAAACTAATGCGCAAAATGGTGGATTGGATATGGATTAAGTTAAATCCGCATCTGATCCACAGATGTATGGATTAGATATGGATTGAGTTAAATCCGCAGATGTATGGATTGGATTTTGATTGAATTTATTCAATCCGTGGATTGGATTGGATTGGATTGAAAAATTATAATCTATAAAATCATGGATCAGATGTGGATTGATGTCTAATCCGTAAAATTTGATCTGTGAACATCTCGTTTGTTAATTGTTTTCGTTTATTAATTTTACTGATAATTGATAATTGAAATTAAACTGATGTTTAATTAAATGAGGAACATTTCAATAGACTTTTAGTCACATGTTTTTTTAATTTTTTGGACTTTTGATTGAATAGTGAAATTATTAAATTTTATTAGAATTTATGTGTTTTTTCCTTTAAAGTAAGGGTAAAATTGATAGTTTATAATTTTTTAATAATAAAAAATATGGTACAATAATCATTGTATCTAATTCTAATTATTATTTCACAATAACTTAAGTATTAAAAAGAAAAATAACATTATTTTTATTTGTGCAAAGATTTTGCTCAAGAGAAATTTTGATTGGGAAAGGATGACTCTTGGTATACTGCCCTTTTAATGCCTCTTAATTTATTGCATAGGAGTAATGTTATGCTTGCTTACTTAAGCTACTTAGTTTATATATTAACTAATGTGTTACCTATAGAAATTCACCCCTTAAATATGAAATGATAAGATTTAATAATTAACTATCACTTAAACCAATTAAATAATATCACATCATTTGTCAGGTAGTTGGCATACAAATTAAGTATCCTAACTAAGTGGACATAGCATTATTGATCTCACAATCCTCCATTTCTGAATAAACCCTATAAAAATTTTAAGACAATTTCTGTTTTAAAATATAACTAATAAAATCTCTTATTTACTCTGATCAAGTACAAAAAGAGGTGAAGTAGCAATGCGAATTATGGGACATTACAATACCATTTTTTCAATTGATGGTGACGGTGACAACCAACAAGTCAAGTATCGCGCGCCTTTTCTTATTGATGCGGCAATCTGCATTATGGCGCTGAATCCCCACTTAGCCAGCCACTCAACAACTCTAGCAAAGCAAGTGAAGCAATCAGTAAGACAAGCAATGGAGGTTCTTTCAAAAGACTAACTATAACAACCACAAAGAACAAAAAAGCAACAAAGATCAAATTAGCAAGAGCACACACAATTACTTTTTATAGAGGCCCCAGCCTTTAACTTTTTTATTTCGAAAATATGAAAAGATTATAAATATTTCAAGACTTTGTGTGCTTATAGGATTCTACTCATTCTACCAAAAACTAGATCCCAAAACACACACTCGCCCGCGCTATATATACATTTTGCAAATGACAACCCTATTTGCTAAGGCGAAATGACGTGTTGCCTTTGTGCCACCTCAATTCTTTTCCCCAAAACTAGACACCACTAAGCATGATGTGAGGAAGGACGTCTCCACTCTCCTCAGGATAAGGCAACCGCTGCCTATTAACATAGAAGAAAGGAAGTTATGGAGCATAATCGCCACTACCCACTTCCTTTGACTCCAATTTTTAGCACGAACTCTAAGGTCGTGTTTTCCACTAGTTGCACCAATAACTACCCACTCATATTTATTTCTACGATCCATTTCTGGAGAATATCCAACTCATGTTTCACGTTCATTACTGTTTGAACACAGCCCACGTGTTTAATCTGAATGCCACTCATATTCGCATAGTTTGGCCCCATGCATGCCCCAATGTGCTGCATGTTTACTCACAACTATGACACATGTTTGCGTTATCCCGCATTCTAGCCCAACTTAGCCTGTGCTCACACCCCATGCATCATTTGCTCATACGCCCATACACCTGCGAGATGTGGCGTGTGCTACCCTTGCTTGCTGTTTCACTCCAGCCCTTGCTCTAGTCTTGCCTTATTGCTATCGTCAACTTGGCATAAACCATCGTGACTTACAGCAGTGACAAAATTATTGATTCTTGGCTTCCCACAAGCCGTTGTATCCAAACAAGCCTTCCCTTTATTTCTTTGAAGACCGCACAACAAAGATTCGGCTTTGTTGCAATTTTGTCGAGAAAGTTTGAAGTTTCCACAGATTCAGCAACCACATATGCCTTCCTCTACTTCAATTCATCCTGTTTAACTTTCCCGCCAAATACTTGGTGTTCACTTCAACTAAATGCGCATCAATAAATAGAGAACGATGCCTCTACTCCCAATAGCACCAACAAAATCAAATAGCCATTAGTAAAAGTCTCGCCGAATTTTCACTTTTTGTTCTAGAGTGCTTGAAGCTCTGCACACCTTTGCCTTTACACCCTCGTTTTTTTCTCGAATAGCATAGGCTCGCTACGAGTTGACACCTTTTTTAATGGCTTTTGCATTTACATTATTGGCAGCCTTTCGGTAATTAGAATCATTTATTCTCTCTAATCGTGTGCAACTATTCTATGCCCCTGATTTAAATGCATGATAAGTGATGTAGAACATGCACTTTTGCATTATACATGAACTTTATTCTCAAAATTACATCAAATCTCATTATAGCCATAACCACAAAATTGGCTTCACATGCCTAAGTACCCACACTTAAGTTGGCTACTACTATGCCATTCGGAACAACTTGATGATGTGAAACAATACTCATGGTAAAGTTAGTTCTAGCAACCAACAGCGCAAGACGTGGTACTAAATTCACCTCCACAAAGTTCTTCGACTCACCTCCACAAAGTTTGTCGTCGCAGTCGTGCCTATTGTTGCCCTTACTTCAACCCTTAACCATCATCGCTACACACATCAGTCCCTTTCGATAGCATTTATCCTACAAGACACTCTTCAGCATCTCTTCATCAATGGGTTCCTCATTTACCTTGACATCTTTGTTGTTCAAAAGTAGTAACGAATACATGCGCACTACACTTATTTCAACCAGTAAAAGTTTTAAAGTCTTCTTTTTTGTTTTCTTCACTAAAGCATTTAGCTTCTCGCACTTCAAACAATCATTTACCCAATGTGGTCCATTGCCGATGAAGCACCCCAAACTCTTCTTTTCTTACAGATTTCCTTGTTTCGTTTTGTTCTAGATGTTATTCTTCTCCCCACCATCACGCTAGAAATTGTCTTTTTTTTGCCATCATTTAATTTCTTAGATTTGGAGGGAGAAGTATTCACGAATTTAAAATCCACCAAGCTATTAACAATTGTAATTACCGTTGGCAAGTCCCTCATAACATGCATGTGCAATTATGACATGAAATAGAAGGCTTGTCCTTATTTGACATGTTCATGATTTCCAACATCAATGAACAGAATTCTTTGACAGAACCCCTTATTAACCCGGTATACTTCGGCTTTTCCTAGCTCTCCCTCGTGAGCCAACTAGCACCTTCCAGTGGAAATTAGCCTTTAGTTCTCGTTTAAATGTGTTCGTATATTTCAATTACCGATTATTGTGCTTCAATGTCTATTTGAATCCCACCTGCCACCACAATTTAGTATCATCGTCCATGTACATGCTTGTGATAGTGACCCATTCCCTTCTGGGTACTCGAGCAACTAAAAAATACTGCTCCATATCTTACAGAAAATTCTCCAACTCTTTGGTGTTCCCAATCTCGTTATAAACCTTAGATTCGAGCACTTTGACCTTTAAAGGCCCATCAACCGATAGAGAAGTGTTGCCTACTGCCCGCTTCAGCAACCTAACTTTCTTTTCAAAATTCTCAAAGTTGTTTTTCAGCACTTTCGCTAATGCAATAACATCTTCTTTCACCTTGTTCAACGTTTTCAAGAACTCATTCACAAGCTCCATACATGTTTGTTTCAGACTCGCCATCTTAATCGAGTTGATTTTTGTGCTCTTAGCCAAACTTTTCAGGTCAAGCTATAAAGTACCCACTATAGGTTTTAAATAGGACTGGGCAAACGGTTCGGTTTTTACCGAACCGAACCGAAAAAACTTAATTCGGTTCGGTTCGGTTCTAAAGTAAAAAACCGAATGGTTTGAAATTTCAAGAACCGATTGGTTTACATTCGGTTCGGTTCAAAACCGAACCGAACCGAAGAACCGATCGGTTCAGTCCAATTATTTATAAATTAATTTAATCAAAATTCAAAATCAAAAATATAAAATGCTAAATCACAAATTCCCTTTCTAATTCCTAATTTCGTAACCCTAATTCCTAAACCTACAGTCCAAAATCCAGCTCTCTCCCTCGTCAGATCGGTGACTCGCGGCCTCTCCCTGGGTCCCTTGCATCACGGTCAGCGGTGGCGCATCTCTTCAAGCTTGGTTACGCCGTCAAAGCCGTCGGTCCCTCACGGTTTCAAGCGTTTAGTAGCTCGGTGCCTCGGTCCCTCACGCTCACCGTCGAAGGCTCAAAGCCCTCAGTCCTTACGCTCACGGTCTTCAAGCGTGGTGACGCCGTCAAAGCCCTCGTTCCCTCACGCTCACGCCGCTCACGCTCACGGTTTCACGCCACTCGTCTTCGGGCCTCACTGCTCTAACCGCCACTCATCACTCACTGCTGCAAGTTAATCTTCATTGCTGCAGGTTATTTTTTTTAATTTATGTTGTGGCAGTCTGAAATTGTGTTTGAATTTGTGGAGGTGTTTGTGGAACTGGAGGTGTTGGTTGCTGGCAGCCTGGCAGTTTGAAATTGTAAAGTCAAAGGAGTACATTGCTTTGTGTATTTGTGAAAATGTTTGTGAAATTGGTTGCTGGCAGTCTGGAGGTGTTGTTTGTGAAATTGTAAAGTCACTGAAAATGTTTGGTATGTCCTGAGAGTAATAAAGATTTATGTAAATTTACAGGACATTCTGAAAATTGTAAGTAATAAAGATTTTGTAAAGTCACTGAAAATTGTAAAGTTTGGCAATCTGGAGGTGTTGTATTTTTTTACATTGCTTTCGGAATTGTACATTGCTCATTAAAAGAAATCTGAAAATTGTGCATTGCTTTCGGAATTTTTGTGGAGGTGTTGGTGTATAGTTGTTGTAACCAAATGAAATCTGACCCTGCAGCAAGGAAAAATCAAAAGATGCATGATCTTAGTTTAATTGCCAGAGATATATTAATTATGGAGTAAAGATAGTCCAACTGATACATTATGCAGAATTGTTACGTAATGAAGAAAATGTAAGCAAACAAAACCTGACCTTGAAGCAAAGACAAATCAAAATAAGTGTGATCTTAGTGATATTGCGCATTAAAAGAGTATCCAGGAAACAACCAGAATTTGGAATTTTCGTGTTTCTATTTAATTATGTCTCAATTGAAAAGTAATTTATTTGCATGCATGATTGAGTTATTTAGCTGTGTTTTCTGGTATTGCGCATTAAAGTTGTTGTTTCAATTTTTTTCATTGTTTATTTCTTTTTATTTGATTTATTTTAGATGTCTAATTATTCAAGAGTTCAAGACAACCTTGATTGTGTAGCCGGTGATTTTGAGCATGAAGTTGAAGTTAATGATAATGAAAATGATTCGGCAACAATTGTCACCGGTGGAAACAAGCGGAAAAAGTCATCGTCATCCAAACCACCACTACCAAGGAAAAAAATGGCTCCAAGATCAAGAGTGTGGCAACATTTCACTAGAGTTCCAAATGATCATACAAAGTGTAAATGCAACTACTGTGGTCAAGAATTTGAATGTGGGACGGTCGGGTACGGGACTAGCACTTTGAGAACTCACAACCGTGAAAGATGTCAAAAGTTCAAGGACTTGCAAAAAAGCCAAACAACATTAACTCAAGATGTTGGTAGTGATGAAGTTGTAGCAAGAGGATTTAGCCAAGAAGCTTGTAGACGGGCAACCATGAAAATGATTGTTCTTGATGAGTTGCCTTTTTCTGTTGTGGAGAATCCGGGTTTTAGGCATTTTTGTAGTGTTGCAGCTCTGAGATATCTTCTCCCATCACGAAGAACCATTAGTAGAGATACTCTTGAGATGTATTTAGAGGAAAAGGCTAAGTTGAAGAGTTTATTGGTGGGGAATAAGCAAAGAGTATCTTTGACCACGGATATTTGGACTTCCATTACAACAGCTAGCTACATGGTCATCACCGCTCACTTTATTGATAGAGATTGGAACTTACATAGGAGGATTATCAGTTTTAACACTGTTAATGATCATTCATCGGAGACCATTGGTAAGCAGCTTGAAAAATGTTTAATTGACTGGGGTATCGAGCGAGTGTTTACTGTAACTGTTGACAATGCAAGTCCAAATGAGGGTGCTCTTAGGTACTTGATAGATAGAGTGAAGACTTGGAGGGATGATGGCTTAGTGTTGAATGGAGATTATTTGCATGTTCGTTGCTGTGCACACATATTGAATTTGATCGTTACTGAAGGGTTGAAGGAATTAGAGCAGAGTATAGTTAGTGTTTGAAATGCGGTGAAGTATGTGAGATCCTCCACTGCTAGAATGCAAGCATTTCAAATTCGTGTGCAACAAGAGAAGATTAATTGCCGAGGAAGTGTGATTTTAGATTGTCCCACTAGGTGGAATTCTACATATTCCATGTTGAATACAGCATTAAAATTTAAGCCGGCATTTGATCGAATGACACTTGAAGATAAGCTTTATGATGCTTATTTCAATGAAAAAGAGGGTGGGAAGAAGAAAAGGGAGGGGCCGCCATTGTACAGTGATTGGGAAAATACTCGACGCATAGTCAAGTTTTTAAAGACGTTTCATGATGCGACTTTGCAGTTTTCTTCATCTTTGAAGGTAACATCAAATCTTTATATTTTTTTTTAATTTTTGATATATAATAATATGATGAAATTTACTTTAGCTTTAATAACATTTTTTTTTAGGTGACATCAAATATTTGTTACAATTTGATATGTCAAATTGAACAATCTTTGGGATCATTGTCCTCTAGTAACGATAGTCTTTTGGGTTTCATGGCAATTAAAATGAAGGAAAAATTTAATAAGTATTGGGATGGTTGTTTCAAGATAAATAAATTGTTGATTGTTGCTTCCGTACTTGATCCAAGGGGAAAAATGAAATTCGCAACACATTGCTTTGAGAAATTATATGGCAAGGATAGTGCCAAATGTGTTGAGATGAAGGAAATGGTCAAGAATTTGTTGATTAAGCTTTATGAGTCTTATAATGCACAATACAAACCGGGTGGAAGTGGGAGTGCAAGTGGAAGTGCAAGCGGAAGCACAAGCGGGAGCCAAAATTTAGCTAGTGGAAGTGGTTCGAATTTTTGGGATTTGGGTGATGATGATGATGTTATGATTGAGGATCCTTTCTCCGAATTTAGTAAAGCGGTTGCGGTTGGTGAAGGTAGCCCGGAGTTATCAAATGAGTTGGATCTTTACTTGATGGAGAAGACTGAAAAAATTACAAAAAGTAATTTGAGCACTAAATTTGATATTTTATTATGGTGGAGGGTGAATAGTGCTAATTACCCAATCTTGTCAAGTATAGCAAGGGATGTTCTTGCTATTCTGGTGTCTACTGTTGCCTCTGAGTCTGCCTTTAGTACTGGAGGTCGTATACTATATCAGTATAGAAGCTCTTTGACTCCAGACATGGTGGAAGCATTGGTATTGTTACAGAATTGGTTGCGAACTTCTCTTTTCGTGGATACAACGGCGGACCTAAATAAATTAATTGAAGATAATGAGTTTATGGATCAACTTGCGGAAGGTATATTTTACTTTTTAAGTATTATCAACATTATATAATTTGTTTAATTTTAATCTAAGTTTATTTTTTTAGTATTACTAACCTTGTTCAATTTATCCAATTTTTGTATGTAGAACTTCGCAAATCAACAACGCCCGACCAACTTTGTAGGTCAACATGAAAATGGCAGTTGAACATAAACCATTTTAGGTAATTAAATTGATATATATATATATATATATATATATATATATATATATATATATATATATATATATATTAATTATTAAATTTAATTATTGAGTGCTTTGTCTCACTTTGAAAGTTTGAATTTTGATGTAGGTGATGTGGGTGGCGAATGAAATTGTTGCTTGTGTATTGAAGTTGAAGGCTTCTCTTATTTTGTTTTGTTTAGACTTTAGAGTATGGGTTTTCATGTAGATGATGTGGGTGGCGGATGATGTGGGTATTGAAGTTGGTGCTTGTGTATTACAACTTCTTGTGTTTTATTTTTCTTGTTATGAACTTATAATTTGTAATAGAATTTAGGTGTGTTTTTGAATTGTGATTATTTTGAATTGCAAACCGAACCGAACCGAACCGAACCGAACCGAACCAAACCGAACCGAATTGTAGAACCGAACCAAACCAAACCAAACTGAACCAAACCAAACCAAATTAACCAAACCAACCGAAATATTTCGGTTCGGTTCGGTTCGTGGTTTGAGGTTTTAAGAATTGGTTCGGTTGTTCGGTTGAACCGAACCGGAAAATGCCCACCCCTAGTTTTAAACATACCAACTTATCCTTTGTTAACTCTTCATTAGGTTGGTTTTCGTAGCTAGTCATATAACATGTGTGCTAATGTCAATTTCCCCTTAAATTGCACAATTTAGCCTTGTACTATAGCTTCCCTAAAACAACAAAATTAGTTATTCTTGTATCGATTTTAACCAAGCTTTAGAATCAATTGTCACCCATATCCTTGATACCATTTTGTTCCAACAAGTGATGCAACATTTGCTCTTATAACAATTTGTTCTGACAAGTGATGCAATTTTTGCTCTAATACTAGTTTGTTCTGACAAGTGATGTAACCTTGGCCCTAATACCAGTTTATTCTAATAATTAATGCAAACTTGGCTTTGATACCAATTGTCACACGACTTTTCTCTTTAATACAATAACACACGTGATGATGTTAAGTCCCCATTTAACTAACTACTCAAAAACACTAGCGGAAGTAAGTGAAGTAACTCGTAATACTTGCAATGAAGGTTCTTGTAAGAGACTAACTATACCAGCCACAAAAAAAAAGATCAAAATGAGAAGAACACGCATAGTTACTTTTTACAAGGGCCTCGATCTCTAACTTTTCTATTTCTGAAATTAAGAAAAAATTACAAATAGTTTTTGGCTTTGTGTGCTTAAAGGACTCTACTTTGCCAAAAACTGGATCCAAAACACACGTTCACCCTTATTATACATACATGTTATAAATAACACACCCATTTGCTAAAGCGAGGTGGCACGCTGCCCTTGCGTCTTCTTTTCCGCAAAACTAGGAACCACGAATATATGAGGAATCACATCTCCACTCCCCCAAAGACAAGGTAATTGCTGCCCATTAGCCTAGAAGCAAGGTTGTTATAGAGCATAACTGCCATTACCCACTTCGGGCCAGTTTGGGCATGCTGCAACTTTTAAAATAATTTCTATTAGTTGTGCTGTAAAAATAATCAACTGTGAAGAGAATCAGTTAAGTACTTGGTAAATTTTATTTTTAGAAGTACTGTGAGTTTTGAAAGTACTTATGAATATTTGGTAAATTTTAATGTTAAACTACTGAGAAAAAAGAAATGACTAAAATGTACATGATGTAAGATAAAATTTACTTATACTCATAAAAAAATATATACATATAATATTTTTAATTGTGTATTATAATAACATTTGCTAAAAAAATTATAATATATTGATTTTATTTTTTATCTAATTAAATTTATAATATAGTGAAACAAATTTAATAATAATTCGACCAACAAATTGATATTAATAAAATTATATTGATGAATTATAATAAAAATTTATTAAAACATTAATTTTGTTTCCAATTTGAATAAAGATAATTTTGGGTTTATGTAATAATTTTAAGGATATTTATGGAACTGTATTAAAGGATAAAATTGATTCTCAAAATCAAAATATAAAAGTTACTCCTTCTCTGCTTTTCAAAATTAGCTATAGGAGGAGCTGATTTTAACAAAAGTGATTTTTGATTTTTTTTTTTACCAAACACTAAAATTAACTTTTAAAATTTTAAAATCACTTTTAAACCTCTTTAAGACAATCCCAAATGGCCCTTCTTTTGACTCTTTTTTTCTAGGAATGAACTCTGAGACTGTGTTTTCCACTAGTTGCACCAATAACTATCCATTTATACTTGTTTCTAAGATCCATTTGGAGAATTTTTAGCGAACATACTCCACGTTTGACCGCCACTGTCCGAACGCAGCCCGCCTGTGTAATTTGAATGCCTCTTATATTCGTATTGTTTGGCTCTTATGCATTCCCCCATGTGCTGCATGTGTCCATATTACCGCTGCATACTTTCGTGCCATCTCGCATTCTAACCCAACTCAACCTGTGCGCGCACCACATGAGTCTCGTACTTGGGCACCCGCGCGCTTGTGAGATGTGCATGCCCTTTGCGTGCTTTCTCACGCTTTCCCGTGCTTGACCAATAGCATGCGCTTGCTGTTGCACCCCAACCTACATGCTAGTCTTGCGTTGCTTTTGTGCTCACCCACATTCCACAAGTATGCCCATGCTGCTGCCATCAACTTAGCAAAACGCCACAAGCGAAGCCTTGGCATTGGCCATTGTGACTTATGACAATTACAGCAGGCTCCATGAGCATGTTATTCAGTTTGTTGTCATTAAAGACTATGAGATTGAGATTACTTAAAACCTGAATTTAAAGAACATAAATAGGAAATAGTTGAACCCATAAGAGGTTAACCTCTAGTTATGATATTGGTGGTACCATGAGTGATTAGTTTATTTATTTTTTAATTATAATTGTTTGATAATTACAAGAAATAATGAATTGAGAAAAATGTAATAGTATAAAATTGCAGTGAACTTTACGGTTGGTTAATCAATCATATATGAGTATGCTTTTATGAAGTATAAGAATGATATAATTAATAAAAAAGATAAATTAGAGATTAAAAATTCATGATGGGTTAATTAAAAATTAGAGACTATGAGATATATAGAGTTCAAATATCACCAGTTGGATCTTGAGTCTTAAATTTGTCAGAAAAATAATTGAAGTAACGGGAGGGGTATTGGGCCAAGCCCAACCGGCGGGTCCGGCTAAACCGTATCGGATCAATTAACAAACATAAAATCTTTTTCCTCCATCTCATCCACAACTGGTCAGTCGCACACGCAGCTCTCATCCACTCATGTCCCTCACCATAGCGAACACTGCTGGCAGTGGCAGAGGCAGCAGAATCCTCTACACCAATCCCACTACGGACCCACAACACCGTCGCCACGGCATCACCTTCCCTACCTCAACATGCAGCAGCAGAATTACTCGAGCTCCATTCAGAACTCTCCACGTCGTCTCGGCTGCCAAGAAGCTCTCCTCCCGAACCGGACGCTTCGACAGCAAGAACCGGAGGGGCAACACCGGTGCCATCACCACCACCGAAGAAGATCAAAAAGATCAGCAGCAACGGATGGCTGAGATTGGACAAGACAGCACTAATATTAATAATAATAAGTTTGTGAATGCTGGCGTCATTGTTGGTGTGGACGGCTCCCCGATGCCGGAGCTTCCGGGCTTGGAGCCCGACTTCTGGGAGGGCCCACAGTGGGACGCTTTCGGGTTCTTTCTCCAATATCTCTGGGCTTTCGGCATCGTCTTTGCGGTATGTGTTACGGCGTAAATTTCATTAACGTTTTCGGGATTTGGGATAATTATATCTAAAGAAAGAGTTTGCGTAAGAATGGTAGCATTTGTTGATAATATTAGCTTGAGGCTTGATAGTTCTGCTGATATATATATATAGAACTATTTAATCAAGCGAATTTGTGATTTTTTTTAAAACCAAATTCGGTAATACAGTTAGGGTTGAAAATAAAAGTTAAAGATCATAGTAACCATGAATTCTAATAAAACTTAGCTTTCAAGTTACAGTAGTTAGCGTACCAAATAAGAACTGTAACTTTTAATTTATAGTTGACCAATCTTAACACCATATAGGGTTCAGTTGCTTGATGAAAAAGAGTGATAGCAATGCATGGAGGTTTCTGTATGCCCATAGTTTAAGCTATTGCACTTTGCAATCTCATGCTAAGGACACACAAGGGAATAACTCTTTAGAATTGGCGCATTATTGGACCATGGATCGTCCTGAGTAAGGAGACCTTGTGCCTGGCCTTCTAGAAATCCCTGGAAGAGAAATCTGATTTAGCTTTAGCACTCTATATGTGATTAAAGATCTTGGTTCAATTATCTGCTTGTGATCAACTTATTTGTTATCAAAAGGTTATCACAAAATTGAACTGAATAGATTGTGTTTCTCACATGATAATATTTCAAGGTGATGGTAGTAGTGGTAGTGAAATGCATCTTTCTGAAGGTTGAAATTGAGTGATGAAAGAGATGACCAAAAAAATACAACTACAGCATTCTATCCTGAGGATACATAATATTTGTATACATGTTATCTGTTTCTTATGCTTCATGATAATGTTCTATTTTACCTTAACAGCTAGTTGCCTGTGGGATCGCGGTGGCCACATATAATGAAGGAGCAACAGATTTTAAAGAGACACCTGCGTACAAAGAGTCAGTCCAATCTCAAGACCTTTTGGAAGGACCCGACGCATCTAATTCAGATGTCTTTGAGTCGAATCCAACTGAGGTAGCACCTAGTTTGGATTAGTTATTGTAAAGGATTGTATATCCCAGACATGATATAGTTCTAGCCAGAAGAATTCCCGACTGCACACACTGCCCTCAATTTATTAGGTAATGTTTGTAATTCTCTTCCCCAAATGTATCTCAATATTTTGTGAGATATTGGTTTATGATACATAAATCTGGTATAATGCACTTGCTGCAAATTGTCAAGATGTCTATTGATTTGGTCTCATGCGCTTTTACAAAAGTTATCAGATTTGGTTTCTGTCCAACGCTCTTTCTTTCATCTCTTACATTTTGGTGTATTCGCAGGCAGGGTTTCTCCCCTGCCGCTTAAATGAACAAGGAATTGTCAATACTTTCAGGGAAAATGTCAACAAATTTTGGGTGTCTAATTGAAATCATAACTGATCTGACTTGGTTGTTCAAGAATGCTTTTTGTATCGCTATGTTTCATGGTCTTAAGAAAGGAATGGAAGTTGCCTGTTAGTAGATTTTGGGAAATCTGCACGTTCCTTTCTTTCGGAGAAATTATCTGATTATTAATTTGTTATTATTTTTTCTATAGTAAACATGCTTCTGCTGCCCTGGTTGATAAATAAAACCATTATAATGACAAATCCAATAGAAGGATAACATCCAAAATCCAAATACATTAGAATATGGTAAATTACACCATAACTGATTAATAAATCCTAATACTGGTGAGTAGTAGATAAATTCACCGGACATTACATAATTACCTATCTAGAATTGATTAGATGTAAAAATTCAGGCGTAATACAGTGCAAACATAGAGAACCCAGCAGCCATTACCGCTAATTGACCTTCTGTGTGCAACTTTGCACCGGCATTCCAGGGACAGCCATGTACCGTGCTGCTAGCCAACGTCGATGCACCCGGGACCACCATAGGAGAAGCTGGAATTTGAAAGAGAACAAAAATGTGCATTACAGAGAAGCCTAAAAAAAAAAGAAGAGAGAGAGAGAGAGAGAAGACTCCTGGTGGAGAAACTAGTAAAAAAAGGAAAAGAATAGAGTATTACACAGAGGATGCAAGAGGTGAAGCAAATTTGCATACCAGCAACAGTAGCGTTTGTGTTTGATCCAAGAGAGACGTGAGGACCAGCATTACTAGGAGGCACTGGCACACCAACACCTTCATAAGAATCTTGGGTTATAATTAAGTACATAAATCCAAGGTAAGAAATTGAAACAGTAACGCTATTATGATTTTGCTCAAGAGGTTGATACCATACCTGAACATTGAGAGACGTCAACTTTAAGGTTACAAGCAGCAGGCAGCCGCGTGGCAAGTGTGGAGTTAATAGGCATATTACCCACAGAAGTGCCATTAACCAAGAGGCAAAGACAACGCGGCTTTTGGGTGTAGACCTGCTGGAGGTTGATACAGCAAGTCTGTGCCGGTGTCTGTGCCTTGCCTTGCACGAAAGGTACACATGGAGAGAGAGGCAGCAAGTGGGATATGCAGCTGGTTATGGTAGGGGCCTGAGAATTGGCAGGGTGAGGGAGGGCAATTGCAAGGAGTGTGATCAGGGAGGCGGCGGTGACAATGGCAGGAAGAGAGTGAAGAAGGGCCATGCTGTGGTGTGGTGTGTTGAGAGAAATTAGGAGAGGAGCAAAGGTGTTGGTGTGTGGTTTTCCTGGTTGTAGAAATTGGGGTTTTGAAGGTGAAATATAAATGGAAAGCGCATTTTTTCTAGTGTGGGTTGTGACATGCATTGTGCATGGTGCGTATTGTTGTTCTGCATGCACTTCTAATTCTCTGGTTCTCTCTGGCAAGTAACTGACCCACAGTACTTTCAAGCTCAAAAATTTTACAAATTGGTCTAAGTTCAAGAGCTAAATATGTAATTGCAAAACAATTTAATTCTGGTATCAACTGTAAGGTCACATTTTAGGAAATCGATTTATTAGGATTGAGAATTATTTTCTTTAGTTCTCTAGGAAGTTTCTTGATTGAAAAAAGTCTTAAGAGAAGTAACTACTTGTGCTCGACCCAAAAGTTTTAGAAGCATGTATCTATCCATTCCATAATCTTTGGTCCCTTGGTGGCCACACTTAAACTTTGTCGGTGACATTATCCATTAGGGCAAATGCCAAATAGTAGGGACTTGACATTTTGGCTGAGCATCTATTAGAAAATAATTTATATGAGCCAAATCCATAGAAATATTAGGCTACATATGGACCTTAAAGAACTCTTTCATAAAGCCATTGAAATGCAGCATATGGTCTTCAGTCATATACGTATTTGAAGAATAACAGAAGCATGTAAAGTGAAAAAAGAGGGTTAGTGTTGTATGTATCATTGTCAATATTTATCATGCAAATCACATGCTCTATCTCCATCGCTTTGCTCTTGTCTGAACTGAATTAGCTATAAAAAAAAAAAGGATGCCCTTTCTCAATCAAAAAATGGTCCAAATTTGCCTAAAGAAACTTAAGCACTATATATGCAATTGGTCCATAAAGTTAGCCTTAACTGGATGATTTGTTGGGATAAGAAGACTAGTCTGCACCTCCAATAATTCACTACTGTTTCTTCCTCAGACCGGCGTAGCTCTTTGTCTAATTCTTCAGCAATGGCTTCTCTGGTTGGTTCTCTTTCTCTTGGTTGATTCAAGATTGGATGTATATAACAATCGCTATTGTATGCTTTTGCAAGAGATCAATTGGGAATTTTCTTCTTTTTTTTTTTTTTGCCCTTTTATTTTAGTCTCAGGAAGTGATTTTAGCAGCTGATTTGAGATGTGACAAGTGCCAAGACAGAATAGCCAATGCTATTTCAAGAGTTAATGGTACGTTACAATGCCTGATGAAATTCTCAATCAGCATTTTCAGAAGAAGAATATGTATTAACTTCATTCTTCATGTAACTAAATCGTATTAATTACGACCGCAGATGTGGAGTCTATGGAGGTCCTTGTATCGGAGAAGAAAGTGATTCTTACTTATAAATCTGCAAGTGAAGAATCTTCAGGAAACGCTGCTGTTGGTGTCAAGAATAATCAATCGAACAAGGCTGTTAAGGGCACTGCATGGTTTCCATCCTATAGTTGAATCTTGCAAGTCAATGCAATTTACAGTTCTATATATCGCAGCTAAGAGTGTTGTGTGTAAAAGATATTAATTGAAGTGTATTTCATTTTCTTAATTAGCTTCCCGTTGTTCTTATGTACCTTGGAGACCAAAAATATATAAGATTTATATTCCATGAACATATTTGATTATTCTACATGAAATCAATGTTTCGTGATTATGAAATTTGTAATTATTGATGTGTGTGTGTACAGGCTGCCCTGCCTATATATAAAAGGATCATTTTGCGTTGGCATTTCATTGGTACCTGTGGACAGCTAGCTGCTAGCTAGCATTGAGAGATCCTTCTATTCCCAGAAAAACAAAGAACATTTGAAATCTTGAATCAAATTTAGGGTACTGTAAAGAATAAAACTTTGTGAACACCTTTAATCTTAGCTTTTGAGCAGCAAGCAAACTGTGCCACTTCAATTGGCTGATATGAAGGTTTCTTTTAGTTTAAACATAATTAATTGAATACATATTGTTCACAGAATCTCATGTGTCAAAATACACAACAAAGGATGCCTTTCCATAACTGCTAGCATTAGCCTATAGCTACAGAACAAAGGAAGGGATGCTCTTATCTTCAAGTTCACCTGCAATAAATTATACACGGAAGTCAAGAATAATGGGTAGGCAAGGCTACGCTACATACATATATTTGCATTAATTCTCACACTTAGAATTTATAGCAGAATCAGATTCCATAAATCATATTACCAGCACATACATTGATCCTTATTCTTAATATCCTGCCTTTTAATAAGCTCATTTTCTCTTGTACCCTTTTTTAAACATATTAGCTCTTTTTGCCTATTTCTAACTTCTCCGCATACCAACCAAACAATGCACTATTGCTGCATGGTGATGAGGATCAACATCGACTGTAATGGTTGTTACAGAAAAGTACGAAGGGCCCTTCTTGATATGCAAGGTAATGAGATAAATTTTTCACCATTGAAGCAGCCCTTAATTCTCTTATATATGCTTTTCATCTTATTAACTACTCGCATATTCTCTAAATATATACAGAGTTGGAGAGTCATCTGATAGAGAAGAAGATGTGCAGAGTTAGCGTGAGTGGCAATTTCATCCCACAGGACCTGGCAATCAAAATAAGAAAGAAGACCAATCGTAGAGTTGAAATACTGGAGATACATGACTTCTCAAGCAACAATAATAATATTATTGAGGGTCATCAAGAACAGTTATTACAAGATCAGAGACCCCAGAACCAGATGATGGGCTCTTGGAATCTCATTTCAAAACAAAACCGATGTGCAACTTACGTAACATGAACAGCCCAAGTGATGAGAAAGAAATATTTATCACTTATCAGGCAAAGATTACGCAACCCTTATTCTTTTTTTTCATGATTTGTTATTGTTACAAATATATGCATATGTATTTACATTTGTCTTACGGTAGGAGCTGTGTTGGATTGCCTGTTTGTTTGATTTTTCTTTTTTCTTTTTCCTTCTTTTTCCCCTTTGGGATAGTAATATGTAATCAATATCTATAGTCAACAGTTCATTTGTTTAAAAATGCGACTTCAAAGCGATTTTAATTTATTTTATTTTGTGTAGTACAAGAGATTTGAGGTTCGAACTTTGGACCTGTCTATGGTACAGATTCTGTAACAAACATCTCCCGTCATCCCACCATCCGATTTTCTATTGTTTAGTTTCTCACTCCACGTCCAACCACATCCAACGGCTGATGCTGCAGTCTGTAGCTTACAGAATCTGTAAGCTAGTCAAGTCCTCGAAGTTTACTCACATATTTAGAGCATATCATCGCAGTATGCTAAATAGAGTAGTTACGTGTCGATGATGGGACATGACTAAGTGACTGCTGATGTGGTACACCATCTTATGAAAGATTTCTCCATATTTATCAGATCTAGAATTACCGGCAAGCAACACTAGAAAGTAGAAACTTACCATTTAAAAAAGAACAAGTGATTCTCATAAATTATTCTAGCCATATAAATTGGTTGCATATTGTGACTGATCAACCAATCCAAAATGTACTCAGCTAGTTAATTCTATAACCATATAATTGACCTTTCTCCTACCTATCTTACCTAAACTCCAATCTATCTTTCCAAAGTATTAATCTTGTCAAGCCCGCTTAATGTAAAAATTATCCAACTAATAGTTTATTGACATATAAATTAGGACATGAAAAATTTTTACAATAATTTTTCAATCTTACCGTCATTAAGTATAAATTAGTTCCAATAATTATCTAATTAATAATTTTATTTAATATAAGTTGTAATCTAAATAATAGTCTTATATAATAATAAAAAAAACTTATCACCATTATACTTATATATATGAATTTTATCTAATACTCTGGTTCCAGATTTGTCCATTTCATTTTTTTTATTCAATTGTCGATGTGTATGTGTGATTTATTTTAGGCACATTTAGAGATCTAAATTTTTATTACTCCATTTGGGGAATTTACATTACAATTCCTATTGGAATATTTCTCGATATTCCAATAAATCACAATTTTCTTGATATTTCATCCACCAAATCTGATAAATGACCGGATCAAAATTATAAAATAAGAACAATGCTAAGTATTCCAATATTTAAGTCTCAATATGAGTCCTAACTCATCCACTAGATGCTAGTTAAGTAATTTTACAAGTCATAAAATTAATCATCCAATAGATGAATGACACGTACCATTAAAACTCAAATGGAGACTTAAATATAGGGATCGTTAACATTATTATTAAAATAATGGATGCCAAAACATACAATCTCAAATTCTCAATATTCAAACTAATTAAAATTAAAATAAGTAAACAAGATATACATACTTCAAGAACAACTCAAGGTGCCTTGAGTAGCTCCACCCACTAATTCAATTCAATGTGTTGAACAGAATGGGGGTGCTGCTCTAGAATAATACACAACAGAGTTTTCGCCAAAACATAACAATAGCTCCTTCAGTTATAAAAATGTCATCCAGCAAGGAGATAGATAATCAATCTTTATAAAGATGCTATCTTTCAAAGCAAACTCAAAACAGAAGAACAACTAATGAGCCTGTAAACTTTTGGTACCAAAAAGAAAAAAAAATAAAGTTTCTCCACCGGCTCGGATGAACATATATACAGAAGATAATAAATGCCGCAAGGCAGCTGTATTTATATATATGTCAAAGTCAAAGTGTCAAACAAAACACATCCTACAAAGTCTACTTCCAGACATCATAAAAATGTGCAGATTATTCAAGAAAAACATAAACCAGTATTTTGTAGAGTCAGAGCTCTGAACCCAGTTGATACACAAAACTCACTTCCATTTCCTGTTCTTTCCACCTCCGAACATTCCATGTCCGTGCTTCCCACGCTTGTATTTGCCTCCATGCTTCCCGTGCTTGAATTTCCCATGCTTGCCATGCTTGAACTTGCCTCCATGATGCATACCACCATACCCCATGTGGGGGGCACCATACCCCATGTTGTGGGCACCATGTGACACGTGGTGAGCACCAAGAGCTGCTGCAGCTGCAGCTGCACCTCCGGCTATCATTCCGGCAACGCCACCACCATGTCCTAAATTACAAGAAAGCAAGTTCATCATCTTCAAGAAAACTACAAGAATAGTTGAATGACAACCATGCTTCTCATGCGTACACAAAGGATAACACGGCACATATTGAAAATATGGGGATCCATAGTCAATGACCAATGGCATGTCAAAATCAGAATAAATTCTATGAACCCAAAAATCTATGCCGCAAGTTATATAAGGACTCACAATTTCGACACAAGACAAGTAATATAATGGAAATCCAGTAAACAATTATATACCTGAATGATGTGGAGCTGAGGGGCCAGGATGAGCACCATGTGGGTAACCGGATGGCGGGTATCCACCGGGTGGGGGATAGCCCCCCGGTGGCGGGTACCCAGCTGGCGGGTAGCCTTGTTGTGGAGGATAGCCCTGCGGAGGATATTGGCCGGGTGGAGGAGGATACTGTCCTGGAGGATATCCGTAGCCCGGAGCACCATGACCATGATGAAGATGTGAAAACAGCCCCTTATCAGACGTCTCATCATCCTTGCCACCTCCCATGTTTGTTTTCCTAAATTCAGCAAATAACTAATTCTGCACTAAAAGCACAAAAATAAATAAATAAAATTATCGCATTGACTAAAGAAACTAATCTCTTCCAAATCACAATAACCAAATACTGGATCCATAAATTGAAAGGCAATAAATAAATAATTAATAATTAATAATTATTTCCTACAATCATAAAAATCAACTTAAGTTACAAAATTATGGTGAAATTAAGGAATATGGAACAGATAAGACAATAACAATAAACGTTACCCAGATCAATTCAACAGCTAATGATCAAAACAAGAGACTTTAACAAACCAATGTCAAAGATCTGAAAATAAAACAACAAAGATTGCAGGGCTCAAATAAACAATCTAACCTTAAGAAAAGTGATGCTCAAATCTAAATAGAGCCCCAAAAAAAAAAAAGATGAGATAATGCAAACGCAACTCTCTTGACTTTATTATACTTATATAGAGAGAGTGGGATGCCTAGACGCGTATTTACCGCGTTTTAAGATCTTTTATATTTATTTATTTATTTGAATTCTTTTTATTAATTAATCTAATTTAGAAGAAATTTCTTTTGATATTTGCAAATTATTTTAATTTTTAAGTTGTTGGATCTTATCCATCCGTCCCGTGAATTTCTGTCTCGGTACTATAATTACAACCGTGGAAATTAATTATTGACCTTATCCGTCGCAAACGCGCGGATTAGCCATTAATGTCGGGACACGCGATATCTACGATGAGAGTATTATTGAATAAGCTACCACAATTTTTTAAATTTTTTATTATAATCCTATATTTTAATAAAAAGATAATTATATCTCACTTATCCATAAACTCTTATATATAAATCATCAGATATTATATTACCGTCATAATTATATACATTCTTTCTATTTTTGATCCAATAAGTTCATATTTTAATTTCATAACTATGACTTTTAAAGTTTAATCTATATTACATATTTAAGAAAAAAAGATATGTTTAAACAATTTATTAAATATACTCTAAAAATAAAAAAACAATTAAAATTTATATCTATTTTGGTCGTTATATAGTAAAACAATATTTTTGTAATAAAATTTATTAAACGCATATACTATACTTTTCAAACTCACGGCAACCGCAACAGCACAGTTTACCAAACACCAAACTATTTTTTTAATCAGCAGTTTATTTCATCTGCACAGTACAAGCAACTTATTTAATCAACTTCCGTAATTGGCCCTTAGTAGGGGTGGGTAAAATCAGGTTCGGATTAGATTCAAATCAATCCGATCGAATTTCAGATTAATTAAGTTAGAAAAAAAAAGTTATCCGAACTCAACCCAAACATGTAATCCAGTTCTGATCAGATCATATTGGATCAAGCATTAGGGTTAAGTTTATATTGGATCGGGTTAGGATTAACACATCAATAAACTTTGTTTCTTTTGTCACCGGCTCACTCTCAATGCTGTTTCTTCTTCCAACTAGAAATTGCAGGAAAAAAAATGGAGTCTTTGTCTAAAGAAATGCGTTGAAAAAATGGCAGATGTCTAGAACCTTTCAACGGGGTTGATACGCAGGTTCCCAAATAAATTGGCTTATTGAAATTCATAAACTTTGGTGATTGCAATTGCACAATGATTTAAGACATCAATATGTCAAACAACAAACCCCATTATAATTATTTAATACAATATAGTTATATACATGAAAAATTCGGGGTAGAGGAAATTGGTGATGGTGCTGTCGGTTGAGGTGGAGCAAGCAACAGAATTACAGAAGCGGTCGAGCTACAGCAGATCGCGTTGGCGTGTTGCGGACTAGCAATGGTTTGGCTTTGCACGGTTGCACCAGTGGGTCGGTGATTGCTAGCTGCAGTACATTCAGTGCTACTGTGCCTATTGTCATGTTCATCTGGCGTCTCTAATCTATGTGTGCATTTGTTTGTTTGGTGAATGGTACCGCTGCGTGTGTATGCTTGTGTGGTGTGAGTGTTGTGTTGATTGTTGTGTGTTTGAGGTAGTGAATCAAGATTTATTTTGTGTGCGCGCGCGTGTGAAAGAGACTATTGTATGTGTGAGAGAGTAAGGCAAGATTTGGCTTCTGAATTTTTTTTTTTTTCTGTGGTCAAGAAGAATTCAATTGGAGTTTCAGATCAGACAAGGTTCCAGTCAACTTAGATAAAAAGCATCCAATCGAATTGGGTAAGTAATATGATTCGATCCATACCTGATTTTTTTCAGATTCGATGGGATCGAATTATTTGCCCATTCCTAATTCTTAGGATTTCTTAATTGATTAATAAGAAATATTTATTTAAAAATCACTCATACGAACGTCTAATGCCCCATTTAGAATTGAGATTGAAACCTAATAAGTTATTTACTTTGTAACTTGTGACAAAAACCTCATTTAGAATTGAGATTGAAACCTAATAAGTTATTTATTTTGTAACTTGTGACAAAAATATTGTTTGGTAGATTTTGTTAAAACTGATTATTTCATAATTTTTCTCATTTTGACAACAATTTTTAAAAATAAGGGTCAGTTTAGGATTGTGGAAGCTGATGAAATAAGCTGCTGATTAAAAAAGTACATTGGCGTTTGGTAAACTGTGCTGTTGCAGTTGATGTGAGTTTGAAAAGTAGAGTGTATGTGTTTGATAAATTTTATTACGAAAGTGTTATTTTATTATATAATGACCAAAATAGACATACATTTTTATTACTTTTTATTTTTAGAGTATGTTTAATAAAAGAGCAGTGCTACACATCCCAAATTTTTTATCCTAAAAAGTTATCCCAAATGATATGTCATTAATTGAATGATTGATAATTCTTTACAAGATCCAAGTGAATTAATTGTATTATCTCACCAACGAATTGATAAATGACACATCATTTGGGATAACTTTTTGGGATAAAAAATTTGGGATGTGTAGCATTACTTTTAATAAAATTGTTTAGAGATATCTTTTTTCTTAAATATGTAAAATTACATTAAAAACTCAATTTAAAAAATCTAAAGAACTTTATAATCTGTTATATAAAATATGATAAAGATAAATGTATGATTTATATATTAAGGTTTATGGATAAATAAGATATAATTATTTTTTTATTAAAATCTAGGGTTATAATAGGAATTTTAAAAATGTATTATAGCTTATTAAATAAGCTGCTTATGAAAAGCAACCCCCTACATGCTTTTAAAAGCTGTTGACAAAATGAAGAAAATTATGAAATAAATTACTTTTACAAAATTTACCAAACACTATTTTTATCAAAAATTATTAAATAAGCAGCTTATTGAATTTCAAACCGCAATCCCAAACGGGCCCTAAGTACATGATTACTTTTCATAAACAATTTATTAAATAAATTACCACACATTTTTAAAGTTCTTATTATATCCTTAATATTTTAAAAAAATTATATTTTATTTTTCCATATGCCTTAATATACAAGCCATTAAATATCAAACGCATATATACTATTTTATGAACTCATAACAACCGTAACAAAACAATTTACTAAATACTAAGCTACTTTTAAACTCACAGCATCCGCACAGCAAAAGCAACTTATTTGATCAACCATTACAATCTTACATTGGCCGTAAGTTATTGAAAATTTGAAATATAGGTCCAACAACAATATCTCATAATATGGGAGGACATGACCGAAGTCAAGATTTTTTTAAGGTTGAGCTGAAATTATTTTTTGAGAAGGTACTAATTACGAGTTTTTTTTATATAAAAAAAATGAACCTCAACTTAAGTAAAATTTTGATAAATTAAAACCTTGATTATATAATATTTTTCTAATCCTAACTTGGGGCCAACATACTATATTATCATACAATTAATTAATATTTGTTTAGTTAATAGATTTTTTAAAGTCCTAATACTGTTAATTTATTGATGTAAAAATTGAGAGTGGATTAAATAGAGAAAAATAAATTGAGGTTGAGATTAATAATTAAAAAACATAAAGAAAATTTGAAAAAACATTGAATATAATGAAACATTAATAATAACATTGTAAATGGATTTATTTAACTAGGAGGACTTATTTGAATTTTTTTTTCAAAATTTTGGATGACTTGTATCTATTTTGCTGACACCAAATATACATACATACATACATACATACATACATACATAAATCAACCTTCTCAACCATATACCAAATATAACCTAAATATCCAATGCCAAAAATATATATATGAATACATTTGCTTATCTTTAATCGCCCAAAAATGACAAAATCATACAATCTAAAATATCTTAACAACAACACCAAAGACTCCTACGACCATCACGTGGTCAAAATCTAAAATAACTACATTTGCTGTGTATATTGGCGTACTTGTAACCTCTTATGGGATGGAAAATATAATAAAACGAGGTAAGTATGAAATTCAGTGAGATCAGAGTGGATAATAGTTTTTGAAAATAAATTTATTTTAAAATAGTCATATCTTTTCAATATACAATTTTCATCAAACTATAAGTACAAAGCTATTATATTATACAAACTTTAAATCTAACAACTGTCAGTAAAAAGAGACATGATACAATACATAATACTCACAAAATTCATATTAAAACATAACATAAAATAATAAATTTTGAAACTGTTACTAAACAAGTACGTAAGGGAATAATCTTGTCAAACTCGGAGCTCATACAAGCAATGCAATGACATACTATTTGGATAATGTCATGACCGGAGCTACCACGGGTAGATCAATGAAGTGTCATCTCATATATCTCATGTATCTCATCATATTTTTTGCATGTATGAACTAGTCCCCAAAGGACAAAGGCCCTCAAGCAAATGACCCAAAGCTTCTGAGTATACTCAGATGGGACCCAAATGCCTCTATTTTATCTGTGTCTTAGTAATATGTATCTTTATTATCAATGTACCGCATACATAAGTCCCGAAAAGGTAAAAACACCTAAACACACAACCCAAAGGCTCTATGTGTGTTCAGACAAGGCCCGAAGGCCTCTCATCTCATCTGTATCATTGTAACTGGAGGGGAAGGGTACTATTCAATGAGTTTAGAAAAAAGCCTTTTATATACATTTACATAAACATATAATCATGCTTTAAATCTACTTTCCTTTTCATTAAAATACTCTCATGCCTTTTCTCAATACATATAAACAAAAATAATCATTATACACTTTTAATAAATATATCCACCTGTAATAAAACTCATTTCTAGAAAATTATTAAATCGAAGCATTAAACACTTATTTCGTAAACATATTTTACTATATTTTAAAATGATAATAAGCTATAAAAATAGGTTTTATATGTGCCCTTTACAGTGACGATGTTCAAGCTCGGCTATCGTCCACATTCACGGGTTAGTTCTTACTTGCAATTCCTCTCAAATCAAGAAAAAGACATAATTACTTTCTGTAATTGTGAAATGAACTAAATTTACACAATAAAGCTCGAAACAAACACCATTCACAATATACAACTCATGTGTATATAAAATTACCAAAATACCTTGACATTCGTAAATTACTAAAAAATTGAGCAATCATTAATTATCGAATTACTCTCGGAATCTAAATTACCAACCTATCCTCAATTTTGGAATTATTAAAATATATATAAGTTAGAAATTACAAAATTACCCTTAAAATGGAAATTATCGAAATGCCCTAGTTGGTTAATAGTGACCAAAAATCAAGTGACGGTGGTCAGGGATGTCATATTAGACACTTCAAACCACGTTGCGTCCAATGGTGGTGACGACGAGCTCTGACGTGTCGCGGCGGTGTAAGATCAAACTTTATGGCCGTGAGAACTTCACGAGGTGATTAGTGGCAAATCTACTGCTTTGGTGGCCGTGGATGTTCGGAAATTGAAAAGGGCAACCTAAGGAATGAAACTCATTCGGTGGCATGGCCGGAAACCAACAAAATCACATTGAATCGAGGCAGTGATTCCGCTATTCTTCACTACTTCGATTAGCGGCTTTTAGGTTGTTTTCCGATGGTGACGATGGTAGAGAAATGACCAATAGCTCAAGAGCTTTCGATCGATACCTTCATTTGCTGGTGGGGTGGCTGGGTCGGGCTCTCAGGTTCAAGTCGACCCGGTTCGATTGGCAGCTCTCTTCCCTCATTCACCTTCTCTCTTTCTCAATTCTAGTAACAAGCACTTTTTTTTATAAGCTTAATACAAATTAAGCTAATGACGAACTTGAGTGTTGCAATAATAACTCCAACACAGGTCATCAAATCGTGTTTGTATTGTCTTGATTTCGTGCCATGGTAAGTTTAATATAATCCAAACACGATTTATTTATAAGCATGTCAAATTTGACAACCCACACTAATTTATTCGTATCGAATAATCTGGTCGCATCAAATTTTGCTAGTGAGAAATTGTAATAAGTCCAACGACTTTAAAAAAAATTTATGTTGAAGGAAAAAAAATAAAGTGCATATGTTACAATACAATAAATCAACAAAATTTGACCGGCATGGTACCTCACAATCATAAAATAGACAATACTTGTGTTTATTTTGTTAGTATTATACTCACCACCTCAGCACTAAACATCACTCAAGTAAAAATAAATTTTTAAAAAATTATTGTAAATCCATTAATAAATTAAGAGCTTTGGTCCCCCCAAAGTAAAAGATTTTTTGTACCAAGTGAAAGTGCGTACTTGAGTGAAGTGTACGTTCAATAAAAAACAACGCGAAAATTAATAATAAATATTATTGATTAATTAACATTTTCCAGTTTATACAAAAAAGAAATAAAGCAACATAAATATAAATACAATGTAAATAGAATTGACCAGAAGGGGTTGACTAATATTTACCATTGATAGACAAACACACTTTAGGCCTAATTAGATATTGAGATGTTATATCTTTTAAATTATGGTTACTATAGAAAAAGTAGTAAATATAAAATAAAAATTATTAATATATTGTAAACACAATTTAAATAATAATTTTAACAAAAGTAGTACTAGATATTATAAGTTTTTCAATATAAAAGTGGTTAATCAAATCATTAAAGCATTCAACAATAGTAGTTAATATTTATCAAAATACTTATGTTGTGTTTACTTGTAAAAGTGAGAGTGGGGAGCTTGAATTTCTCTCAATACAGTGTTGACGTGCTCATTTAAGGAGGAGAGTGGAAATTGATTTCACCCATTTTTTGAGTGGCAATTGGGATTCCATTCCCATGGGAGAGGTGGGAGTGTTGGAGTAGAATTCTTTTTTTACAATTCCCTAATTAAATATAATATAATTATATTTATTAAAATAAAATAATATTACATTTATTTCAAAATAATAATATCATTTATTTAAATAATATTATCAATATTATTTACTAATATTACATTTATTAAAAATATTATTAAAATTATTTAAACATAATATTATTATATTTAGTTGAAAATAATAATTTGATTCTAAGTTAAAATTACTTAAAAATAATATTATTATATTCATAGAGAATTAATAATATTACTATATACCATCTTTATTTGAAAATATAACATTATTATATTTATTTAATGTTAATACTTAATAATAATAATAAATAGTTTGTTCTAAGAAGATATTAATTTTGTACTATGTTATTAATAACAATGTTTCATTTGTGTTGCTCTTATCAATAATTTTTAATGTAATAATTAAAGTTAATAAAAATTATGATTTACATAATTAAGAATATTTATAATTATTGTTAATTTATATAATTAAAGTTACTAATAAATTATAAATTAAAGTTACTAATAAAATAAATAGTTTGTTTTACAAATATATTTTTTGTGCACTTTGTAATTAAAACTATAGTTCTTTAAAAAGAGTAAGATTGTAATTTTAAATAATTTACTTATATTATAGGACAAAGTAAATACATAAATGAGATTCTAATTCTTATTTTACACTATTATTACAGTGTAAGTAAACAACTTGCTTGCACTCCCACTCCACACTTCAAATTCCTAGATTTCTACTCTTCAAAATTTTCACTCTAATTCAAGAAGTAAACGTTACCTTAGTGCTATAGCTTTACAGCTGTCCAGTTTTAATACCAAATGCGTCTTACATGATTAATTCAAGAACAAGTGCGAAGGTCTATGCCAGACTCATGCACACCATGATTTTCAAAGGTCACCTATATAAATATTGCTATTACCTAAATACGTTTAACTACAAAATTATGATAAAGCTCAGAGAATTAATGTTGGTATGTCGCACTTAGAGCTGATTTTCGGATTGTAGTAGCTGATGAAATAAGTAGTTTTTATTGTGCGGATTAAATAAACTTGATTAGAAAGTACCTTGATGTTTAGTAAACTACTAAACTATGTTATTGCAATTACTGTACATAAGTTTAATAGATTTTATTATGAAAGTGTTGTTTTATTAGAAGATGATTAAAATAAATACAAGCCTAAATTATCTTTTACTTATATATTAGGATTTATGAGAAAATAATATATCATCATCTTTTTATTAAAATATTAAAATTATTATAATTTTTTTAAAAATATGTGATAATTTATTTAATAAAATACTTATAAAAATTTTTACTAAATCAGTTTATCAAATACAATATGTTTATTAAAACTTATAAAATAAATAACTTATAATATACCAACATCAACCCCGAGCCTTATTGTCTTGGGCAATTTCACAAAATTCTCATATTTATATAAAAGTCAATTGGCTAGAATCTCACGACTCCACTAATGAGGTCAAGCTTATACTCGATGTCCAAAAATTACTTTTTCATTTTTTTTCCAAAGTATTCTCGATTTGGTATTTTGGTTTGTAGGGTCACGATTCATTCTGATGTCGTACAAAGTACAATATTGAATTTGAGCGGCCCGTGATCTTAACAGGGAACACCAGTACGACATCGTTTTCAACTAACATTCTACACGTCGCTTGGCCTGCCCCACCAGTCCCGACCAGATCCTTGGCTATCCTGCGTCTTGATCTTGAAGTGTTTAAATAGGCTTCTCTGGAATTCAAGTATCTTATTATCTTCGAAATAAACCAACCAACTGAAAATTCAAAAAAAGAAAGAAATAAAGAAGTAATAATAACAAATTCATCTTCTGCATGTAAAAGAGAGGGGGAATAAAAAAAGCGATCACTTTTTTATTTTTTTGGTTTTCTTCTTGTTGTTGTTGTTTAATGGCAACGAGAATTGGGTCGCTGAGAGAGAAGCTGCTCTCAACGAAGGGCCACTCAGATATAGGCCCAGGCTTGAAGACGACAGTCTCAAGCGAAAGCGTAGAACAGCCGGTTCGTTGCTGGCCGTACAGATTCGTCTGCGACAGAGTCACAAGCTTTTTGAAAACACTGCAAGATGGTTTCGTTGGGGCAGTGCAAACGGGCAAGAATGATCCCAGAAAGATCGTGTTCGCGGCCAAAATGGCTCTCGCTTTGACGCTAATTTCGCTTCTGAGTTTCATGAAAGAGCCCTTTCCCGACCTCGGCCGCTACTCCGTTTGGGCTATTCTCACTGTCGTCGTCGTCTTTGAGTTCAGTATCGGTAACTCTCCTGGTTTTTTGCTTCATTTTTAGAACTCATTTTTTTTATTTTTCTATCTTTATCAAATTTTAGTTTTTTTTTTTCTTTTGTGGGTCCAGAAACTGTCTTATTATTTATTTGAGTAAATAATTTAATGTTTTTCTTATGACTTATGATAAGGCTCTTTTCATAGTCTTTTTTCTCTCTTAAGTCCTAACCTTTCTTAGTGAAATTAAACGGCCAAGATTGAATTTTTAAATTTTGATATTTACAATCAAGTCAGTTGGTTTATTTTATTTCTAATTAAACAAACTTTTTTCACTATATTTTGAATTAACTAGATTTAGAAGATTTAGAGATTAAGAGAGACTACTGGGTGAGAAAAACACTAGAAGAGAATCCTAATTCATGATTTATAATACCTCAATTATAGGGTTTTGTTTAGTGAATCTGGCCAAGTCGTGGTGCCATGCAGTCAAGTTATTAGAGATTGTACTGCATCACTTGGCTGAAGTGGCAGAATAGATCGCATATCACAAGGATTGATTGAAATGATATGACTGAACAGATTTATGCTGCAGCATTTTTAGTGATTATTACTTTGTCCATGCAGCTTTCTAATGAGTTCTCATCGGCTCTTAGTTATCAGGAAAGAAGTTACTAAATAACTGGATGTTTTTATATTTGTGACTGCTAGGCTGGCTAGTTCAAGTGGTAAAATCTGTTTTTGTTTACTCATTGATGTTGATTGCTCTTGACTAACATAATGTTTATTATTCGGCTACCTGATGCAAAAACGGTAAAAAAAGGGGAAAAAAAGCTTTCATTTTGTTGATGCTTGGCAGCTTCATTTTTGTGCAGGAGCAACCCTTAGCAAAGGATTTAACCGGGGATTGGGGACATTGTCAGCTGGAGGGCTTGCTCTTGCTATGGCAGAGTTATCAGAATTGGCTGGAGAATGGGAAGAAGTTGCTATTATCATTAGTATCTTCACCATAGGTTTTCTTTTTTCCTCAAATCTCTACTATGTTATAAGAGTTTCTTTGGATTTTCTGGCCAAATTTTTACTTTAGTTCTTTTTGCCATTTCTTGCATCTTATTTGATTGGCAGGATTTATTGCAACTTTTGCAAAACTGTACCCGACGATGAAGCCTTATGAATATGGTTTTCGAGTGTTCTTGTTGACATATTGTTACATTTTGGTATCTGGGTATAGGACAAGGGAATTCGTTGAAACAGCTGTAACACGATTCTTGCTCATTGCCCTTGGTGCTGGTGTTTGTTTGGTAGTAAATATATGCATTTATCCTATCTGGGCTGGTGAAGATCTACACGACTTGGTGGTGAAAAATTTCATGAGTGTGGCAACTTCTTTGGAAGGTTAATTTGCTGAACTTCTATTCATTGGTTGTTAATACTTAGATAACGGAAATGATTGAATTAGTGAAATTGCATTAAGTAATTTCTTTCTCTTTGGAATTTGCTTTTTAATGTTTGACTAATTCCTTTGAGCCTCTCTTTAGGTTGTGTTAAGGAGTATCTTAGCTGTGTCGAATATGAGAGAATACCTTCCAAAATTCTTACATACCAGGCTTCTGATAACGTAGTTTACAGTGGCTACAGATCGGCTGTAGAATCTACAAGCCAAGAAGATGCTCTGGTATTCTTAATTGCTATCAAACAATTCATAACGTGAGATGAACAAATTAATTGTTTTCTCACCTCTTTGTTCGCCTTCTTCTGATGTAAAGGTTGGATTTGCTATTTGGGAGCCACCTCATGGTCCTTACAGGAAGTTTAAATATCCGTGGAAGAATTATGTCAAAGTGAGTGGTGCACTGAGGCATTGTGCATTCATGGTTATGGCATTGCATGGATGTATACTATCAGAAATACAGGTAATGATGTATTGCTGTGATGATGTCTATAGAAGTACAATATTTTAAAGCTTTTTATTCTGTATGTTTGAGAATGCTTTAGTTTGATTTGCCAACAATGTTATAATAGCCTCACGGTATATTAATTTTATATTCTATTCTGGTGGAAGATTTCCCCATAAATTTCATTTTGTATTTCTGTATGAAAGAGTAATTTTTTTTTTCTTTGAACATGCATAAATAAATTCACTCATGGTTTTGGTCGCTTATCCAGAACCTCTAATCTTGACAAAGTGTAATGGTTTACTAATATTCTTTTGGTATTCCTTTCTTGCAATTCTTCTTCATGTGTGTCTCTGTCTTCTCAAACAACAAACGCTTTGAATTCCTCTTTTAAAAATTTCTCTAGTCATTATAAAGTGTGCGTGCTTCGAGGTAAAAGTTTGACCTTTGCACATGATTGTTTTGAATGCCTCTACTGATGCATTTGCCTATGTTGAGTCAGGATGCTCAGGGAGTCATTACTTTGACTAAGGAGTTGTAAGAGATCATTTGTAAAGCACTCCTTATAAAGTTGTTCCGGGACCAATGTAGCAGTTAGGGGATTGTGACATTCAACCATGCTAGAGCGGTCTCGACTTCTTTCATGCTTCCTTTGCTTATACATGAAGCATGTATATGATTTTTTAAAGAATTATGATTTAATTTTATAAAAATAAACCCTATATATAGCAAATAGGCAGAGTGTAGCAAGCCAAAATTAACCTAAAAAATGGTCCTCTTAGTGATTGGGTAATTCTCATCCTTCCATGCATCCAGACACCTTCCGTGCCATAGGATGTAAGGCACAGGGGCTGGGTTCAAATTTTCTATGATGACAGGCCTAGTAGTTTTGATGTTGTGCAGTCCTTGTTCCGTATAAATCAGTTCTCATCCTTTGCACCTAAGAGAAACAAAGAGGGTCATAGCTCTTGTTCATTGTAAGTTCTGGTGATCACTGGTTTCTTCTCTTTCACCGTGACCATCCCTTCAGATGATTATAATTTCATGAAGTTCATATATTTTCTGTTATATGCCTGTAAATAGTACATTTTGCATTTTCCAATTTAATGATACCGAACAAACATGTTATCACCTTGGGAACTATTGTATCTTGTACCATAAAAGAGTCAAGAAAGTACTTTGGATTTGTCAGACATTTGGATTCATGGCAAGTAATGCTGTGTATTATTTTGATTATTTATCTCCATTTCTGCACCCCTTTTATAAGATTAACCTCAAGGGTTGCTTTATACTTTTCCTTCAATGTTTCCATTTCTATATTTTCTGATCTTGTTATATTTGTGCATTTAGGCTCCAGCAGAGCGGAGACAGGTCTTTCGGCAGGAGCTGCAGAGGGTTGGTTATGCAGGTGCTAAAGTGTTACGTGAACTTGGGAACAAAGTTAAAAATATGGAGAAACTAGGTTCGGGGGACATACTCTTTGAAATTCATGAGGCTGCAGAAGAACTGCAAGACAAGATTGACCGCAAATCATACCTTCTTGTCAATGCAGAGAGCTGGGAAATTGGAAACCGAGAGAAAGGGCATGTAGAGCCCCAAGAATCTCTGACTTTGGATGATGACGAAAATAAGGTCCTAGAATATAAATCCCTTAGTGAAGCTGTTCTTGATCTCAGATCAGTTACGCTGCCAACAAATTGGACTGCTCCAAACCACAAGTCCACCTTGTGTCCCGATACTCCCACCAAAATGGAGAAACAGATATCATGGCCAGCTCGTTTATCATTTGATGCTGATTCAGTTCCCCATCTAGAAAAATCAAAGACATATGAAAGTGCAAGTGCCCTATCTTTGGCAACTTTTAGTTCCCTTTTGATCGAGTTTGTTGCCAGGCTGCATAATGTTGTTGATTCATTCGAAGAGTTGAGTGAGAAAGCAAATTTTAAAGAACCTGTTGAGCTACAAGATGCAGCTCAGCCAAATGGCTTTTGGGCCAGATTATCTAGATGTCTGAAGATCTAGAATCTACATAGAAACATCTTTGTGGTTGAAGGTCTGGAAAGACGAAATCTCAACTGGAGTGTTGCGAGTAGTCTCGTGAAGAAATAATAGCATATGACATTGACAAGGCAAAGTGGTAGGATAAAAATTGAACTATGGTTATGAACAGTATGTGATGTAGGGAAGAAATCTATTCATAGCTCAATGTATAATTTTCACTTTTATTTTAGTTAATATAATGCTGTTATGCTGGTTTGGTCACATTCTTTGCTGTGATATTCGTTTTCTTACTCTCCTATTTTGATTCTTTTTGCTGCCTCCTTGAATATCTTAGAAGTTGACATCCAGATCACGCATTCCAAATTGGGAATGAATTACGGGTTGCGAAGTTTGGCTTGAACCTCTCAGGTTAGTAAGTGAGGTTTAGCAGCCGCTTCGCTCTTAGCTTGCCACTCGAGTGAAATTTTGTTTCGTCTTGTGAATAATGTTGAAGTTATAGATCAATTATATCAGATCATTTTGTGCACATATCATGGTATTAATTAGATCAACATACACAAATTTCTTGCTTCTTGAATTTGTACGTGGGATGAGAGAAAGGAGAAAGATCTAGGGTTGAGGGGTGTAAAGAATAAAAATTCATGTTGGTTATATTGAAGTAGTAACTGTAGCTATGCTGCATGCGTACCACATAAAAATCAGTTGATCACTTCTTGTACATTGGCTTTGAAGCAGATGATGATTGGTATTTGTGAATTGTGATGGCCTATGTGCGATATTTTCTGTGAGGGTCGTATATAATATTATATTTAAGAGTAATGATACAACCACAAATTTTTGTACAAATTTATTTTGTACAAACTGACGTGACATTAATTCATTGGTTGAATGAAAATATAAATTAATAAAAACAAATCACGTGGGCCAAGTGATATTTAATTCAACCAATCTTATCATGCCACATCAGATTGTACAAAATAAATTTGTACAAGAGTTTGTGGGTATATCATTACTCTATATTTTAATGCCAGCCAAAAAAAAAAAGTGCAACAGGCCAATTGGGCTAATTCGGGCCGGGTCAAGATTTGAATTCCGAAGTTCCATTAATATATTGTGAAGTGGTGCTTTGGCCACCTCCCTAAAACTCACTTGAAATTATTCTTAGTTAAATTACTTAAAAGGACAAAAGAATTTAATTAAAATTTAATTTTAATTTCTTTTTGTTATTAATTCTTCAAACCCAATCAATTTCTTTTTTGGGATTCTTGTTATTTTACCTTTAATTTCTGATTATATTTTTTCGTAAAGAAAAATAATTACACACTTAGTGACGAAAATTTAATAGATTTATTTATTTTATTTTTTTTTCATAAAGATTTGATAAACCACTTACATTTCTCTTAATTACTTCAAAATCATTTTGGAACTGTAAAAAAAAAAAAAGAATCGAATGTACATTAGATACTGAAAATAAAGAGTTTATGATGCGTGGGTGTGAATTGTGAAGAGATTATATCAAAAAGAAACTATATGGAATATGGATTGGGTTTAATTAACTTTGTATTTGTAGTTTAATATAATTTTATCTTGTAAAAATGCTGTTAATGTTAAAATGGGGTTTCATAAAGATACTGAAGGGGTGCCAATAGTATCACCCTATTCTGTAATTTTTGGTCAAAAATAGAGCCCCGATATTGAGGTAAAATAAATTCCAGCAAAAAAAGAAATGAACATAATGAAAAAACAAAACAAAGCAAAATAAATCAAGTAGCTTTGGATCCCTCTCTACATTTTCACCACTCCGTCACCAGATCGAGCACTTCGCTGAAGCCTCTCAAGGTACAAAGTATTTTTCTTGTTTTTATTTTTATTTTTTTTGTTTTCTATGCAACATGTTCTCCATTTCGTGAAACTACGTACTATTGCATAGCTTCATCATTCTTCGATCCGATTCTGTGCTTTATTTTTCTTCTCTATGGAATCAGAAACCGTTAACTTGCGGAATTACGTTTAGATCTTGTCAATTTCGCGTCTTTTAATCCTTTCTTTGAGTTCGGTTCCCTGCTTAATTAATTTATTTTTCTTCCCCCTTTTTTAGGCATTCATGAAGTGTATAATTTTGATTTTTTTTTTTGTCTTTTTGAATCTCTGCAGTGAATGAATCATTAATAAATCTTTTTACCATTGCATTGAAAGAAAATGAATCTTGAGATGCTTGATAGTTGTGTCGGTCTTAGTTAACTGGGATTATTTATTTATTTATTATTATTTTTTTTTGGTGTTCCTAAATTGATGCGCAAATTTTATGGTTTTAAAATTTTTTACCAATAAAGAATCTCTTTTTTACATTTCTTTATTCATTTTATGTAAAGGTAAAAGGTATGTGATGTCTTGATTATGTTTCTGCAGCTGCGAGATCTTGTGAGCCAAGATGGCAATGATAGATGAACCACTATATCCGATTGCGGTTTTAATTGACGAGCTTAAGAATGATGACATACAGCTTCGTTTGAACTCGATTCGGCGACTCTCTACGATAGCTCGTGCATTGGGAGAGGAGAGGACGCGGAAGGAGTTGATACCATTTTTAAGTGAAAACAATGACGATGATGATGAAGTGCTTCTTGCAATGGCAGAAGAATTGGGGGTTTTCATTCCTTATGTTGGTGGTTTGGAGTATGCAAATGTGTTGCTTCCACCACTGGAGACTTTGTGCACAGTTGAAGAGACTTGTGTCAGGGACAAAGCAGTGGAGTCATTGTGTAGAATTGGTTCCCAGATGAGGGAACAAGATGTGGTTGAGCATTTTATCCCATTAGTGAAGGTCAGCTTTCCAAGCTCTATTTGCTATTTAGATTTGATGAGTTCCTATCATGGTTCTTTCTTTTGTGGTTTACCCATGTAGTATTATGTTTTTTAGCGGACAAGTTGATGGTTCCTTTATATCACCGGGGTGTTTGGTCTAGGCAACAGCTTTAATTTTTTTTTTTTTTGCGCATTGAGATGCTGGTAAAAGTCATAAAGATGATTTACGGTTTTCTTGAATGTTGATACAAGGAGAAACAAGTTGGAGAAATTTGGTATAGAATTCAATTTTGGGATTCACTGGAAAAATTATTCAGGATAACGCTTGTAAAATCTATAAACCAGATGACGCTACACGGGTTGCACATGTTTTCCTTTTCTACAACATTCTTGTTGTTAAGAGTATCGATTTGGTCTGTACTTCCAACGATTATGATTGTGATTAGTATCTTGTAAATGGTTTGTCAACCTTAACATAGTTAAGTAACTGTATTCACACATTTTGTTGTCTGACCATTTAGAGGCTGGCTGCTGGCGAGTGGTTTACAGCTCGGGTTTCATCATGTGGTTTGTTTCATGTTGCTTACCCAAGTGCTCCAGAAGCACTGAAAACTGAACTACGAACAATATACAGGCAGCTGTGTCAAGATGACATGCCCATGGTTAGGAGATCTGCAGCAACAAATCTTGGAAAATTTGCTGCTACTGTTGAAGCTGCCCATTTGAAGTCTGAAATCATGTCTATTTTTGAGGAACTTACACAGGATGGTATGTAGATTCAATAATGTATTTGTTCAATTCCATTTTTTGGATGTACTCATGCTGACAGGTTGTTATTGATAGACAATTTCAATTGAATAAATTCAAGTTTTTATTTTTTTTTTTTTAATTTCAAATGAAATATGCAATCGTTAATTAGATTATATCTAATCCTTAAGTTTCACATTATAACTACGATAAGATATGTAGATTAATGATTGCTGGTGATAAATTTGATATGTTTCTATTGCAACTCTTCCTTATTTATCCTTGTGACTGACATCCCTCAACAACTGTCACCAACACCCCCCCCCCCAACCCCACAAAAAAAAAAACACTTAAACACACACACCCCAAAAAAGAAAAATTGTAGCCCAATGAAGTTAGTGATTGCATTTTTCTATATCCTTTTCCAATTTTGTGTATCTTGCAAGGAAATCTACAAAATTTATACCAATGTTTCTTGTAAAACACAAATATGGGTCTACAAAAGTTTCTAGCTCCAGTTCTTTCATGGGAATGCAACTGGATCTCCCTAAGTTTCTATATTGCATTGTCAATTCTTAATTTGCAGGGTCAATTTATTTCGTTATTTTAATTGATATTCATTTCAGATCAAGATTCTGTGCGATTGTTGGCTGTTGAGGGTTGTGGAGCTCTAGGAAAGTTGTTGGAACCCCAGGATTGTGTGGCACATATTCTTCCTGTTATAGTTAATTTCTCTCAGGTAATCTTATTCATTGATGGTAACATATTTAGCTTAATCAGATTCCTGTTTTACATCTCATCTAAGCATGGCATTAATCAATTCCTTTTTGAGATGTATGATTTCTTGAAACGTAAACAATGGAAGAGGTTGCTAGAAGTCTTGTGCAAATTTAAGTTCAAAAGCATCACATAGTCTACAAGAAAATTCACCTGATGGTACTTGAATCTTATCGATAATTAGTTTTGGAGATATTGTGCTTGTTTTCTTTTCCAGTACTACTAAATGAAGTGCAAATCGAAGTTTTTTACTATTTATTTATGTGCGCTGTTTATCCTTATCCATTAATGGTTTTTCAAATAATGTATGCCGCTGGCCATCATGCATGACAAAATTATTTGCTAAGCAGGATAAGTCTTGGCGTGTTCGTTACATGGTTGCAAATCAATTATATGAGCTATGCGAAGCTGTTGGTCCTGAGCCTACCAGGTAATAATTTTGATGGGTAATTATGTTGCTTTTTTTTTGGGGGGGGGGGGTGTATAGAAGTCAAGAACTGGCCATGAATAGGAAGTTTTTTTTTCTCTTTTAATTTTTTAGTCTTTTGAATGTTCTCTTATGCAAGTAGATAATTTCCTCTCCTGCTTTGAAACTTTACGTGGATGTTGAGTCTGTGACTTGCTTTTCACGTTTCAGTCAGTTGAAGGGACTCCTTTTTCTTCCTGCCACTTTGTATGCTTATTGAGTTTATTGATCTTTTAGGAAATTATATTCAGCCCTCTGGAAGTATAACCTACTCTTAAATTGATGGCTGATATATTTAGGTCAGATGTGGTTCCTGCATATGTTCGGCTACTTCGTGATAATGAAGCTGAAGTGCGTATAGCTGCTGCAGGAAAAGTAACAAAGATTTGCCGAATCTTGAATCCAGAACTTGCAATCCAGCATATTCTTCCTTGTGTAAAGGTAAGTGTATGCTTGATATAACTGGTTTCCTGAATGTAACTGCCCTCAGTTCATCGTATTCTTACATTCCAGTTTTAATACTGTGTTGCCGCTGGCCATCTATATGATAATAGCCTAATTATCATGGCCATCTATATGATAATAGCCTAATTATCAGATACAATTGCCTGCTATAGGAATTGTCATCAGATTCGTCCCAGCATGTACGTTCTGCTTTGGCTACTGTTATAATGGGAATGGCTCCAATTTTAGGAAAGGTGAGAAAGTGTATTGATAATTACGTTGCTGCTTCCTAATTGAAAGTTTGAGTTATCCACTCATTGCATGCATGCAAAAGTTCATCATGGCATAGCGTATGTGATGCTATTCATTGTCAGCAGTAAACATGTGAACAATTTTCTAGATACCGTAATTAATTTTGAGGAGTCAACTAATGGTGTCTTTCTTGAGATCATTTTCTTTCTGGTTTTTCATTCTGTCATTGATTATGGATTGGCTTTCCTTATTACTAATGACTAATTTTGTATCAACTTATAGGGTTATGTTTATTCACATCAATGTTATAGCTTCTTCTATGGCCACATGTGTGGTCTCCAAATTTGTTTTTCTTTCCTCAAAAGATGTTTTAACTTCTTAAGCAAGAGAGTGTTGACGCACACCATTGCTTTAATAAGTAAACGAACTTGGAGGCTTTAATAACATTGCTCTCCAAATGCATAGCTCTTTCTCTTATTTTATTTTATTTTATTTTATAATTTGGTAAAAGACCATTATTTTAAGTCATGCATCATGAAATTTAAAATGTTTGGGTTCTTGGTGATGGGAAGTTTTGGTTATCATGTTGTTTTTGCAGCACAACCTTCCCTAGTTTCCTGTTGCTTCATAATTATGTGAATTAGTTTTACATATTTATTTGTTATTCATTTTGAATGCTGGTTTCTCTCTAGCCATTTAGCCTGCTTTCTGTTTATGGTTTCAGGATGCAACAATAGAGCAACTGCTCCCTATTTTCCTTTCTCTTCTAAAGGATGAATTTCCTGATGTCCGACTGAATATTATTAGCAAGCTTGATCAAGTCAACCAGGTTTGTCAACACTCTGTTCTCTTCATGTGAATTGGATTACAGATGTATTACTGTATTACTTTGGTTTCCTTAGTTATTAAATACAGGTTCTTGAAGGATGGTAGGGTTTATCATTGTGCAGTGTAAAATAATGCTTGATTGCACTTCTTACTTGAATGTTCTTATTTTATTTAAAGCTGATTGTTGTTTTGACTTCCAAAACTAGTATTCTATATTTCTGTCTTGCTGTGTATGCTTATATTGTATGGTTTGCATTTGCAATTTTTGTTGATGTAGGTGATTGGAATTGACCTGCTGTCCCAATCTTTATTGCCAGCAATTGTTGAGCTTGCAGAGGATAGACACTGGAGGGTTCGACTTGCAATAATAGAGTACATACCACTATTGGCAAGTCAGTTGGGTGTAGGGTTCTTTGATGATAAGCTTGGTGCTCTTTGCATGCAATGGTTAAAAGATAAGGTATGTGAATTACTGTGGTAGTCTTAGTTTGAGCAATAAGTGTCTGAATTCTGAAATTAGTTGTTCTTCCACTCTCTCTGTTATGTGATGGATGATTATGTCTCATAGTTTCCTTGTATAAAGGTCTGCTAATTAGTGCCCGTGAAAATATAGATGTACTTTTCAGGAAGAATGCTCTTTTAAAGTGTTTGTGTATAATTAGCAGACCTTTATACAAGGAAACTATGAGACATAATCATCCATCCCCGTGAAAATATAGATGTACTTTTCAGGAAGAATGCTCTTTTAAAGTGTTTGTGTATAATTTCAAATATTTGTCTGAGGTCCCTGGATTCTTTGATTATTGACCTTTTTTGGGGTGTAGGAAACTATAAGAAACTCATTTTGGTTAGATTATACTTTGATTCTGGCTTGACTCACATCTCACATTAAAATTATCTATTATCATTCTCTTTTGAGTCCAGGAAGAGATCACAAAGTTGCTGGTAACTCACAACTTAGCTGTGTTACTGTATGAGAAACATGAAAAATCAATAAAAGCATTTGGTTTAATCTCCAAAGGAAAGATCATAAGTAACTTTTCTCATTTCATTGCTCTAAAGTTCTATAGCCCATTAAATGTGCCATATAGCGCAAGAAGAATAACTATTTTGATGTAATTATCTTCTGCTGTTTCGATCTTGGCTTGTTAAATCATATCAAACTTTTCTATTAGCTTAATTAATATTATAATATTTATTTATAATTTGGTTTTGGTTGTAGGTTTATTCCATTCGTGATGCTGCTGCCAACAATGTGAAACGTCTTGCAGAAGAATTTGGCCCTGATTGGGCAATGCAGCATATAGTTCCACAGGTTGCTCTGATTAAAGTAGCAGAAATTTAGTCTTAAATTCAGTATTTTCCTTACTGAAGAATGCTGGCATTGATGCAGTGTTCTACATGGAAACAAGGCATTAGAAATCACAAATTTAATAAAAGCATACTTAAAGAAAAGTTGTTGATTCTTATAATGGTTCGTCGTGTGTCTCTCTGACCCAAATTAAAAAAAAAGAAAAGAAAATTGAATAGGTTTTTGAGGATTACTCTTCGAAGGCTATTTCTTTGATTTTTGTTCTGTGTATTCCTTTTTCTAACTTGTTCTTACTAATTTTGTTATCTGTCAACAGGTTTTGGAAATGATTAACAACCCACATTATTTGTATCGAATGACTATTCTTCAAGCAATTTCTCTTCTTGCCCCTGTTATGGGCTCTGAAATTACATGTTCACAACTTCTGCCTGTGGTCATTAATGCATCAAAAGATAGGTAAGTTGCCGGTTTATTCATTATATTATATGTTTGTTAACCTAAAACTTGGATTAAAAGCTGTGGTTGATGTCACAGGGTACCAAACATCAAATTCAATGTAGCGAAAGTGTTGCAGTCACTTATTCCCATAGTTGATCAGTCTGTAAGTAGTTTAACTGTTTTATGTAATTTGAGTTTTCTGCAGGGAAAATAATGTGGGGGTCATTACACATTGCTTTAATACAGCTCCCTATTTGTTGAACTATAGGGAACAATCTGAGATTATTTGCTTCCGATAGGGCTAGAGAGCATTGGGGACTAATAGATGTCATGTTTGCTATTCCAAATATGTCTTCTTGTCTGTTTCTCATTTTCTCTATAAAGAATCAATCTGGCAAATTGTTCAATGGAGAACCATGATCAATAGGTGACATTCTTAAAAAACTTCAACTGTGCATAGATATCATGACTGCAAGGGCATCCTCTTTTTGCCATGTGGATATACCTTCCTTCCAATATGGACAGACCCTCTCAATATAAATCTTCGGATAATGCTGTTAGAGGACAAGAGAAAGATTGGCATATTATTTCATAATTGGGAATGGTTCTTGAATGATGCAGGTGGTGGAGAAGTCAATTCGTCCATGTTTGGTTGAGCTGAGTGAGGATCCAGATGTTGATGTCAGATTTTTTGCCACCCAAGCACTGCAGTCAAAAGATCAGGTCATGATGTCCAGCTAGATTTATGTTGTAATTAGATATTTTTCATCATCATATTCCTCATTTTTCTCATCTGATTCAGAATGCAGATGTATTTGATGCCTTACTAAGTTGCTAGTGTTTTTTACTGTAATCAAACTTTGCCTTGTCTTTTGGTAACCTGAAATCTGAATGTATTTTTCATCCCTTCTCCAGAAAATATCTTGACATTCACATGCTTAACTTTTGAACACTAACACCCTCTCTCTCGCTCTCGTTCATTTTTTATGTTAGCAGAAGTATTCATACACATTATTTATTATTCTTTTTGTCATCTTTATTAGAAAGGAAAAGAATTAAAGGAAATTAGTGACAACCAATAATTATTAAGAATTTGAATCAGGACCAAGAGGTAGAAATCGAAAAAAATATATATTATAGAACCCAATCTTTACTTCCAACTGAAAAAAATTTAGGAAAAGGTTAAGGAAATTTGATCTCACTTTTGGTAAGCATATTAACTGATATTGTAAGTGGATTCTTTTTCCTTATAATTGTAAAAATTTACTGCCTCGAGGTTTGAAGAAAACAGAGCGGGGGTTATTATTATACATACAAAGATGCTGTTTTCTCCCATTCAATCGCAAGAATATATAAGGTTATATTCTGTACATACGTTCATACATGCGGGGGTGTCCACACTGAAGTATAATATTCGGAGACATAATACAAAACTGTTATTATGCTTATTCCAATACCAATCTATCCCTCCAAGAATGGCAGGCTCTTGAATCTTCCAGGGTTCATGCAATGTGATTTTGCCCACCCGATCCTCTTATTAACGTTATCATACACAACCAACTGTCCACGCAGTGAGATATCTGCAAGTATAAGATGAACTTAGATCCGATGCAGCAATTGCCACTAGGAAGAACCCCATATTTCTAGTTCTCCAAATACATCTGCTATGATCAGTGAGGAAGATGGACAATAGAATACTCAGTATTCTAAGAAGTGGCTGCTGAAGGATTTGAACTTGATCTAGGTTACGTGAAATTTATTTAGTTTGGAGGACTGAGGGTCCAGTCTTTCTAGTATAGATGAAACTTTTAACTAACTGAAAGACGGTTTTAGAATTCTCTGGAACTAACAAGCATACCTCCAAGTATAATTGTGGATCCATTATGTACTTCGCTTCCATCAAGAATGCCCAAGCATATGTTGCCTTTCTTCTGCAGAATAGAGAGGCTTGTTATGCAGCAACCTTTAGCATTGGACACTGAAACCAAACTTTGAAAAAGTAAAACAACCCCATTTAGTAAGAGTCGGGCAATCTTACACTAATGACCAAGTACCCCTCTGGAGAAATGCGAAACTTTGTGGAAACGATCTGCCATTTGCTCCCAAAATGAAGTGTCAGAGTCTTAAAGTACTGCTTCACATCCACAATGGACCTGCATGCATGTGGATAATCATTTCATAATACTACGATTCTTTCAAAATTAAGGTGCTGTGATGTAAACTCAGATTGATAAAGAACGTCACACTAATCACAAATCATTCATACAATGGAAAGGTAAATTTGAGGAGATAGTTCAGTATCTCAGTCAACCTGAAGACACTAGCATTTTTGCAACAGCTTACAGAAATTCACGTCAAATTCAAGCGATGCATTGGTGCTATTAATAATTTCAAACACCCAATTCCATGATTGGTCATCATGCTCATCACTTAAAAATACATTTAAGAAGCAATACAAGACGATGATGGCACCTCTTTCCGCATAGCAAAAGGAAGATTGCATTAGTAGATTACATGAACATTATTGATTCACCAAGAATCCACAATTATAAGTTGATTGATGGCTTTATGAAAGAACAAATTTGGGCTCATTTTTATGGCATGCCGGCCACAACAGACTTCCTAGAAGATTCTAAAAAACACTACATCAAACAGCAATATCTGAATTGAAAGGACTGATTTAAGGGTAAAATGCTACCATACCAGATGGGAAATTTAGCCCGCCAACAGACGGGCAATGTTGGATCAGATGCATCTAGGACAAGTCCATCGCTAGAAACTTCTTTAAGCTGCATCAATGGGCAAAGTGAAAAATGTTGATCTTTCTATAATTTTTTTCATAGGACATGGATTAAAGTACTTACAGAAGCAATCAATTCAGAATACGCTTGTTTTGTGAAGTAGGTATAAGAACTGCCGGTATCAAACAGTGCCCATCCTACTTGACTGTTTCGCGCACCTAAATTCAGTGGGCTACTTCCATAATTTATTTTCAAGATCTCTGTGTGGTAAAGCTCCCTTAACCAGGAAAAATGAATAAGTCAGAAATATGTTAGAGGGAAAGCTGAATAAGAATATAGAATAACACGTTCAAACTGTTTAATTAAAAAACCTCAAACAAATCCATCGAAAGTAGAGCAAACAAAAGCAGACGTCAAGATGTGCATACTCGGAACTAGCATCATAAAAAATTATAATATAATAAAGTTGCATTTCTCCCGCAGAAAACATGACCCTATGGTGATTCTTTGTTAATGAAGGCAGTGGCGGCCACCTGGTGGTGGTGAGTACAGAAACAGAAAATCATATTCCATCAAATGCTGTTCAATTACAGTAAAAACATAAGCAATACCTAGTAACCGGGTCACAATAGGGATCAACGTTTTTTCTTTTTTTGCATTTTTTTCCATAAAATTCAGTTTGCAAAAGTAAAAGGCAAACTAATTCTTGAAGTACAAAAAGATTTTGCAGAATTGTTTCAAAATCTGTACTCACATGAAAGGACTGTCAAGCATGGGAACCCATGCCATACCCCAACTGGGTACCAGATCATGACCCAAGAACATATATCCACCACCTCCTGCATTGGTGGTAAGGCAGTGGCCAACAACATTCTTAATGATCCCCTGGCTTGCCAATTGGGAAGGCAAACTCACTTTAGCTCTGCTTAGTCCAAGGATACCATCGGTCTTTACCAGAGTGTTTAACAACAAACCTTGCTGATCATATGCACACCTTACAAACAAAATTGAATGCACAAATTAGCACTTTGATTTTGCTAGGCACATTAAAACAACCAAGTATGAAGCAACAGGGAAGTTAAAGTTGATACCCAAAAACAACATTTGGCTTAGTCAGTGATCCATTTTCAATCGTTAGATGAAGCTCATCTCTTGCAAGTACCCCCATAGAGGAGCTATGATCTGCATATTCAATCTCATAGTCGCATTGTTGGCAAGTTTCACAATATCCTGGCTTATGATTTCTTTGAATTTCCATGCACAATGAGTCCTTGTAAGGTAGTATATTCCCCATTCTTGGTTTGTACAAAGGATTTGCTCCCTACATCAATTGTTTCCATTAGAGAGAAGATCAAATCCACCAAAACAATTGTGATAAAGGTTTGGATTTCATCATCTAAAAGATCAGTTGCTTTCTATGATGTCACTCTGTTTCCATGTTTCCATTAGAGAGAAGATCAAATCTACCAAAACAATTGTGATAAAGGTTTGGATTTCATCATCTAAAAGATCAGTTGCTTTCTATGATGTCACTTTTGTGTCAATAAAGTTTCTTTTCCCTCCCCACCATAGCTTTCTATCTTTACCCTATGTGGGGTCAGGGTTAGCTTCAGAAAGATAAATCACTTGTTCAGGAAAAGAAAAATAAATGGGCGGCTCACTGGACCTGTGATTTTATTTATACATAAACATTGTATTGACACAAAATGGAGAGCAATAATTGGTTTGATGTGTAGGCTTCCTGACTATATAATTCCCATTAATAAAATCCATTTTTTTCAAGAAATAATTAATTCCATAACAGGTTGGGTTTGATGGTACGATAGGTCACTATTCAATATTCATCGCAGTCGGGGAACAATTAGTTTCTTGACTTTGGACTTATTGTTTAGTCCATAATCAGATAAAACTCAAACAAATGAAGGCTTTTGTACTAATTCAGATTCTTTGCAATACGTTGGTTGAAAGGAAAAACCCCAAAACAACGAGGGAACTAGTCACTTGACAGAGCAAAAGACAAACAGAAGAGAGTTGTGAAAATTCTTTCAAATGGTCAGTTGAGCATTTGCAGTACACAAATGCCGATTAGCAGATGTGTGAAACCACAAAGAACTGTTACCAAGTAATTGGCACCAGTTACAAAAGAAGCTTACCTTGGCACAACTGCTGCAAGGAGCATCGCATTGAATCCATGTTAAGTCACTCCCAGTATCCATATCAAGATAATAAGGTCTTGGTGGATTTCCGACAATCATATATGTGAAATACAATCTGTAAAAGAGTTAAAATCTTTAGTTAGAATCAGTATTCACACATCAAATACTGTTGAGCACTCATAGTTCTTGGCATCAATTATGATAAAGATCCCATATATAGATCCATTCTGACATTCTTCCACAACCTATCCCATGTGAACAACATCAGCTTCAATGAATACAAATTCTTATTTCTGCATCATACTACAATATCGCACCACAACACCTCTAGCATAATTACTATAATTGTCAACCCCGTGATTTTACCTTGCATCTGTACACATTCTGCGCTCAATGACACCATCCCCAAACACAGCTGTCAAGACATTAAGTTTTTAAAGGGTGTATCGGTTTTATTGCTGTCAAGTTTATCGTCTATTAAAAACAACATCATTGCCATCGCTCAGAACGAAAGTTTGCTTAAGGAAGCAGTACCAATGTGAAAATACATTCTCACGTCAGGTGTCAAAAAATTCTATAATCTGTTATAAAGTAACCTCAATCAACCAATAACAATCTAAAGCATCAACTAAAAAGAACAGCAATCAAACAAAGCAATAAATTTATGCATACCCATCTGGATAAACATTGCCCCTAAGAGGAAAAGTGGAGGAAGAATCAACAGCAACAGCATTAGAAGGAACCAACTTTTTGTTGATCTTACTCTTGTGGGGTCTAATTATCCCATCATTTACTGATGCTACAACACTCTCTCCATCCAAATCCACAAACCTCCCCAACTTAAACTCAGCATCCCTTTGCAAAACCTCACGAATGCCAAACTTATGATACAAAGGGAAGACAAAAGATTCCTTATTTTCATCATCATTGTTGGACTTGTACCGGTCTTGAAGAGTATATGAAAAGACAGAGCCATAGAGAATGAGAGCAAAAATAGAAATAGCCAGAAACAAAAAAAGCTTTCTCGGCAAGACAGGAAAGAGCATTGGCAACGAGAAGTTAAATTGAGAGTCTTGTGGCGGGTGTAATTGGGCTGGAAGTGGGTGTTCCTGTTGTTGCTGATGATGGGTTTGTTGGGATTGTGGGGAATTGTCAGTAAGAGTATAAGCAGTGATGGTTTTGCCTAAAGAAGGGTTATTTGGTGGAGGAAGAGTGATTATAACAACACCCGTTAACTGGGGTGGTGGTGATGGTGACTCATCAGAATCCATCTCTCTGTTACTCTCTGATATGAAAAAGATTGAATTTTGATTGAAGATCAGAAGAGTGGTTGAGAGATGGATGATGATGATGATGATGTACAAGAAGAAGAAAAAGCAAGGGTGATGATCTTCTTCTCACAGGAAGTATAAACACAAACAATGGGATTGGATTCAACTGAAAGACTTGGTTTTGTCCTTAACAGAGAGTCAACGTAATAAGATGAGACGTAATTTTCAAAGCGTCGTAAAACGGTTTTAGAAAGAAAAGAGTGTAAGCGGGAAGATTCGGGGAACTACATTAACACGTCGGCCTCAGCTGACCGTTGCACAACACTCGGACAGGTACGCGCTAGGCAGGACAGGGGACTGTTAACCTGTCACATGCAGCCGTTGATTGAGAAAAAATAATCAACTATTTGCGCGTTTTACTTAGGTTTGACACGTGTTAGAAATTATCGTCATTGAATGGTAAAAATTAAAATGAAAATAGTAATTTGTGAAATGTAGCATTAGATTTTGCAAAGTTTTTAAGAAAAAGAAAAAGAAACTTATAGATATTAGCGTAATTGAAAGGACAAAATAAAAAGGCAATAATATGTTTTTAGCCTTTTAGTTAGGTTTTTATTTTAATTATTTGGGGTGATGGTATAGAAATCTCAATTATAATTCGAACTAATTTAAATCCTAATTGATGTGACAATAAAAATAAGGAAAGTGTAATATAATTATAATAAAATTTTAGATTTCATCGTTTGATTGGTTTAACAAATTATGTCTTTAATAGAAAGAAGTACCTAAAAAATTTTACGGTTATTATCATTTTACTACTTTACGAATTGTCAAATATCAAATGACTACAATAATTATTATCTCCTATCATTTTACTACTATATCTTTATAAAAATATCATTTTACTACTTTTCCGTTACAATTGTTAGTTGACTAACAAAATATCAATTTTACCCTTCATGATTAAAAAAATAATAAGATAAATTTTGTAATTCATATATCATAATTCTAGCAAAAAAAATTATGTTGGTATTTTATATCCATTTTAATAAATATATTAAAAATTTATTTTGTAAATAAGCTTCAATTTTTTTTAATCATGAAGGGTGAAATTGGTATTTTGTTAGTCAACTAATGGAAAAAAATAAGAAATGATATTTTTATATATAGTAAAATGATAATAATGTTGTATTTGATATTCTAAAAGTAAAATGATAATAACCCAAAATTTTAAGTGAGAACTAAAAGATGATAATAATATGTTTTGAGTCTTTTGGTTAGGTCTTTATTTTAATTATTTAAGTTCTAATTGATGTGTGAATAGAAATTAGAAAGGAGGAGAGGTGTATTGTAACATATTTTCCTGCTTTTTTTTATAGATGAAACTGAATTTTCCATTCATCAAAATTAGAGAATAAGTACAAAAGATTGTCTGAAATATTATCCAGCCATGAGACAATATTCTACTGTTCCAAAGCTTTTTTAGCTAACAAATGTGCTATTTCATTACAGTTTCTTGAGCTATGTTGGATTTTAATCTGCTGCAACCTCTTTAGATTAGCTTGTCTATCGAAAATTATCCAAAACATCTACGTCCTTGTGCCTTTCTTGCTTAGCACCAGATCGACTACCTCTTAAGAATCTGTTTCAATAATCAGAGGTAGACATCCTGCATTTTCTGCAATTTCGAACCCAAATTTTGTAGCTTCAGCCAAAGCTACACTTCCATAAAAGATTGATGGCTTCATGGCAGCTGCTGCACACTTTTCGTCTGAATTTATGATTACCAACCATAATCCCACTTTGCCTTGTTCTTCTCTTACTGCAGCATCCACATTAACTTTGAACCACCTTGACAATGGAGGTCTCCAATGTAGACATCTACTGACTTTCCTCTCCAAGGTTGATTGTAATTGTGGTTGTTTGATTTTTTTAAAGGATTGAACCACAGCTTCTGCTCTTGCAACTGATATTTGAGCATCTTTCATTTTGTTACTTAAAACATGAAGATTCCTTGAATGCCAAGCCACCCAACATAAAGCAAATATCATTTCCAGATCATATTTTCCCTTCTTACTTGCTATTTCTATGATCAAGCTTAAAGCATCTTCCTTTCTTGACTGCTTTATTTCTTCCCCATGTCTGTAAGTCTTTTTATCTTTTGAGCATTTTTATAATAAAAAATAGCATGAAATGTCGTCTCCTCAGCTCTTCTACATCTCTGGCACCAGGGACTTTGTAGCACATTTCTTCTCCATAAGTTAGCTGTTGTTGGCAAAATATTTCTTGCAGCTCTCCACATGAAAATCTTTAATTTTGCTGGTAGCTCTGCAGCCCAAATTAAGCTCCGTGGAACTAGTTTTCTGCTTGAAATGTTTGAGTTGTTTGGTTAGTTTGGGAATTTCTGATTTAAGGCCACTTAGTACCCACTCTTGACTTTGTAATCCCGTCATTTGTCAAAATGCCATAATGGCTTATCAAGGTTGGATATTCTTGGTAGTGGGATTCTTAAGATCTACTGCGCATCCTCCTCCATAAAGTTCTATTGAACCAGCAACCCTTTCCATTTATTTTCAGCGTCTATCAATTTTGACACTGTAGAGTCCAGAGGTAGTTTTGGAGGAGAGAAAGGTTTAAATGTTGAAGGTCTTGGGATCCAGCAACTCTGATAAATTTGAGCCCTCTTTCCATCTTCAATTCTCCACCTCAGACCCTTGTTAAGGATTTGCCTTCCCCGTAATATGCTTTTCCATAAGAAAGATGGATTTAATCTCATTTTAGCCTTAATGAAATCAGTATCTTTAAAGTACTGAGCCTTTAGCACCTTTGCCACCATTGAGTTGGGGTTCTGAATAATTCTCCACCCCTGTTTGGCCACTAATGCTTGGTTGAAGCATGTCACCCCCACTCCACCTTTACATTTTGCTTGGCATATATTTTCTCATTTGGCCCAATGAATATGCCTCTGGTTTTGTTTTCAGTTCTACCAGAACCTTATAATAGCCTTCTAGATACCATCACACAACCCCATCGGTAGTTTGAAAACACTCATGGCATAAACAAGAACTGCATGAGCTACATATTTAATTAATGTTTCTTTTCCACCTTTTGAGAACATCTTTGATTGTCAATTGGATAGCTTACTTAGGACTCTAAGCTTTATTTTGTTGAAAAAACTTAGCTTTTTCTTTCCCACCATAGAAGGCAATCCTAAGTACATTTCATGCTCTAACACCACATGAAGTTGGAACAAATTCTTAATTGAAGTTATTTGTGCTGGTTGAGTCTTTCCACTGAAAAAAAATAGAGGATTTCTTATAATTGAAGATCTAGCTTGATGCAGCAGCATAACAATAAAAAAATATTCTTTAAATTTGAGTAGTCTTTAACAGTGGCTCTTGTGAAAATAAAACTATCATCTACAAAGAGCAAGTAATTAATTGATAAATGTTTGCTGAACTTAAGCCTCTTGATCAAATTTCTCCACTCAACTTGAGTCATGAGTGAAATGCAAGTTATGCAACCCAAGAGGGGGGATGAATTGGGATTTAAAAATTTATTCAATACAATACGCACAATAATTTAATCTATAGCCTTAATCAAATCAAAACAATAAATTCAATCAAGCACAATATTAAAAGAGTAAGGGAAGAGAAAACGAACACAAGGATTTTTACGTGGTTCAGCTATCCCCGCCTACGTCCACGCCTCCAAGCACACCGGGCTTGAGGATTTCACTATCCAAACCTTTCCAAGGCTTCAAACGATTACAATTGACTTCAAGGTGTCAATGAACCTTTACAACAAGAGATTATCCCCAATCTCTTAACCCAAGTGTATCTCAACATTTACAACCTCTCAAGGATAAATATTACAAATGAATTTTCTCTCACACAATGTGTTTGATTACAAATGAATGCTCAATGTGTGAATAGATGAAGAGAGAATGTGTTTAAAGCTCTATGAAGATTGTATTCTCGGATATAAGCTCAGTGGTAGTGTTGTGATCAACCTTTGTTTGGATTTGAATGAGCTTATTTATAATCGGATCGCCGTTATCTAGATGTCGGATCGCCGTTTGACTGCTCAATATGACCGTAGGGGCTGATTTTAAAATTCTCGGATCGGAGATATCTAGATGTCGGATCGCCGTTTAAGACCATAGGCTAATCTTTCATAGATATCGGCGAGCCGTTTATCAAAATTGTCGGATCGCCGTTAGTGTCCAGAGACTAATCTTCAATTCTGTTTGAAGTCGGCGAGCCGTTAACAAAATGTCGGATCGCCGTTTTCTACAGTGACTGCTACAGTGAACTATTTTCTGAAATTTACAGTTTAACCCCAAAACTTTATAAAACTGTGTTACGGCCCAAAACGTTATAAAACTTTGCAAATAGGTCCAATTTCAGAATTTCTAAATAATGCTTTGTTAATCTCAAAACTTTCTGAAATTATGGTATAGCCAAAAATGCTATGTCACTTTTCAAATAAGTCCTTTACCAAAATTTCAAGCAATACTTGTTTATTTCAAAGTTTTCAAAATTCTTTCAATTAAACCATAAACTTTGAAAAACAACCAATTTCATAAAATTATTTTTTCATTAAATATAAAATATTTATAATGTGAAAATAATGATTTATTTAAAAAGAATAAAAACAATCAATTTCATAAAATCATTTTTCATTAAATATAAAACCTTTAAAATGTGAAAATAATGATTTATTTAAGATGCATAAAAAATAATTTGATCTTAAAAGATTAATCATTCTTAATCTTGTTTGTTATCATCAAAATCAATATTATGGAAACATATATGTTAACAATCTCCCCCTTTTTGATGATGACAAACATTACATGTATTTAAAGAATGATTCCAAAAATTACTCCCCCTAAATATAATCTTCTTTTACAATTTGCCAATTAGCTAAAATAACATATATTAAATACATGAATTTTTCTCCTCCTCATCATCAAAAAGAAAAAACTTAATTGGCAAAAAAAAGTAATTTTTTTTTTATAAATTCGAAAACATGTATTCTTCTCCCCCTTCATCATAAAAAAGAAAACGTAAAGGAAAATAATAAGAGTAGGAAATTTGTTACCCATGTTGTCCGAATAGAAATTTCGACAAAATCTCCCCCTAACAAGCATCACCTCAAATACAAATTTAGTAATATTACTCATAAATTATCATCATATCTCAAAATCATCAAGTACTCACCATAATCACATATCATCAAAATCATCAAAAGAATATTCAAAGTGCATATTATTCTAAAACATATTATATGCTCCCCCTAAATATATGACCAATTTAAAAATTTAACCAAAATGATTTTATCCAAAAACAAATCATATTTATCTCCCCTTAAAAAAGAACAAATCCTCAAATAAACAACATGATTAAAAACACTTCCATATAAGCTTAAACAATAATAATAAACCAACAACTCCATCAATTTATCAAGCAACACACATATAATCATCAATTACCAAAATCATCAAGAAATCAAATCATTCCAAGTTTATGCCGAATTTTTGAAAATTCTTCTTCGCAAAGAGGTTTTGATTTCTTTACCAAATTGGCATGCATATTATCAAATATTCAAGCTCCATAATTATCAATCACATTTTATAAATAAAGACAACTAAACTCATCAAACATCTAATGTGACATTTCAATATAACAAAAAAAATCTCATATGCTTAAAAATCTCGAAGTATATGTATTTCTCCATTTCTCAATATCATTTAAAACAAGTAAGACATATTCAACAATACATCGATAAAGTACAAAAAATGCATTCATTCATTAATCATAGATTGCATAAGATCAAAGCTTCATCAAATACAATGTAATCATCAATGCACATTCTTTATCTCAAATCTTAAGCAAAACATAAGAGTATGATTGCAATATAAGATCATCAAAACCAACATAGCTATTAAGAAAAGCCATCATAATAAGTTAAAGAACAAGTGATCAAATCCATTATTAAAAATGCTCACATATATTTTTAAGTGATGATCTAGTAGTTACACTTTGTAATGGATCTTCCAAAATTAAGTTCTTAAGGTGAGAAGAAACATACCTCCACTCTTTAGGGAGTGTTTGAAAAGTACCTTCATTTTACTCCGCATTTGTTTCTTCATGTTGCTCCTCTTGATTTTCAAGTGGTGCATTCTTTTGGCTATCCTTTGATAATCTTCTTGTAGCTTTTCATCTACATTATCATCAACAACAACTTTCTCCGTAGAGGAAGAATTAGACTCATCTATCATGCATATACACTACACAATTATGAGATACGATAACACTTTATGGTTCGAATTATAAACATTTAAGACATGATTAATTCAAAAATAATTCATTCATTATGCATATATTTTTCACAATAATTAAACATATAATCATTCAAAAATTAATAATTCAAGCATATTATTCATTTATCAAGCTTAGGCATTACATAATCATCAAAATCAAACAAAGCTATCATGATGAGTTGACAAGCTATCATCATAAATATATAACCATGCATCATGATAAATCACTCAATGTTATACACAATGTCCAAATATAAAACATCCAAATATCAACCAATAATCATCATCAATCCACAATGAAAGCAACAATGCATATGAAAATGTAAGTGCATAATATAATAAAAAAACTATGGTAAAATCCATAAGGAGAGCTCATTATGGAAGTGGTAATTTGAAATACTCAAAATGCACAAATTCGGATTTTCAAAATATTGAGTAAAAAGAGTAAGTTTGAATCAATTAAAATGATTTTAGAAATGAAGAGAAATTGAATGAAAATAGAGGTGAGCATCTCACAGTTTTGGAGAGAGAAAGAACATGTGAAGACCGAATGAAGAAGGATGAATAGTGCTAATAAACCTCCGAATTTGGCTTGTCGGTTTGCTTAAACGGCTGGCCGGTTTCGAGAGACTCCATAAATTCGGCTTTCCGGATTGACTTGAACCGGAAATCCAATTTTGTTCTAGCAAGCTTCCATGCGAATCCCGCTTTTCGATTTTGCTAACCGGTTGTGAGCCAATGAGTTGCCTTCCAAATTCGATTTGCCGGATTGAAGAACTCATCTTTTTCTCCTAGCTCATACTCAAGTGATTATCCTTACAAGCTTCCATCAAGGAACTTCTCCACCATTCCTTGATTGTGGTACCTACAAAACAAATTCAAGTTGTGTGTTTTGGTACCCAAATACTCTTGGGTCCTTGAGTGTTAGCAATGGTTCCTTTTGGAACCCAAATACACTTGACTCCATAATATACATTTCTCTTAATTGGACATCTATAACTCATATGACCATTTTGATTGCAATAATGACAAATAATTTTATGATCACTTGTGGAGGTAGCCTTAACAAAATAATTCTTATAATATTTTTGTTTCAAGTGAGGCTTATACCCAAGTCCTCCTTTATCAAACACACATTTTTGAGTGCTTAGTAATTTTTCTAAGTTCTTTTGACCATTTGTGAATTTTAACACAATTTCATTGAGCTCATTACTCTTTTTCTTAAGCACATCATTTTCTTTCATCAATTTATCAACATGTGATTTTTCATGCTCATATGAAGTACTTTGTTTACATTTAAATGATGCAATCTTATCATGTAACATTTCATTATCTAATTTCAATTCTTTGATCTTTTCATTTAATGAATCATTGCATTTTTGTAAAGCATCATTTTCATTTTTCAAGTCATCTACATATGATTCTAGATGCTCATGTGAAGTGCTAGGTTTCTCATTTGATAATGCAACTCTATCATGCAATGTTTTATTCTCTAATTCTAGTCCTTTAATCTTCTCATTCAATGACTCATTGCATTTTTGCATGGCATCCTTTTCATTTGTAGATTCTAGCAATTTCTTTTTAAGGCATGCATTCTTTTTACCAATTTTCATCAACTCATCATGCATTTCTTTAAAAGCATCAAACAATTCATCATAGGTTGGATCACTTACCTCATCAAGTTCATCATCCGATTCATCTCCATTTGCCATAAGTGCCAAATTTGACATTTCATGAAATTCCTCCTCGCTCGTAGTCTCCTCATACACAATTTTAAGTTTTCTCCAAATTTCATAAGCATTAGAACAATTTGAAACTCTATGAAATTCATTTTTATCTAAGGCACAAAATAAAGCATTCATAGCCTTGGAATTTAAAGACATCTTTTTCTTATCCAATTCACTTAAAACATTCTTTCTAGGAATGAGTAAATCATCACAAACAACTTCCCAAATTTCATAATTTAAGGCTTGTAAAAACACTCTCATCCTAGTTTTCCAATAAGGATAGTCATTACCATCAAAGAATGGAGGTCTAGTGGTGGATTGACCTTCCATGAAAGTTGAACTAATTTGGGTTGCTATTGATCTTTAACTCTAGACGGTTAAGTCTACACAAGAGCACCTCGCTCTGATACCAAATGAAATGCAAGTTATGCAACCCAAGAGGGGGGGTGAATTGGGATTTAAAAATTTATTCAATACAATACGCACAACAATTTAATCTATAGCCTTAATCAAATCAAAACAATAAATTCAATCAAGCACAATATTAAAAGAGTAAGGGAAGAGAAAACGAACACAAGGATTTTTACGTGGTTCAGCTATCCCCGCCTACGTCCACGCCTCCAAGCACACCGGGCTTGAGGATTTCACTATCCAATCCTTTCCAAGGCTTCAAACGATTACAATTGACTTCAAGGTGTCAATGAACCTTTACAATAAGAGATTATCCCCAATCTCTTAACCCAAGTGTATCTCAACACTTACAACCTCTCAAGGATAAATATTACAAATGAATTTTCTCTCACACAATGTGTTTGATTACAAATGAATGCTCAATGTGTGAATAGATGAAGAGAGAATGTGTTTAAAGCTCTATGAAGATTGTATTCTCGGATATAAGCTCAGTGGTAGTGTTGTGATCAACCTTTGTTTGGATTTGAATGAGCTTATTTATATAAAAAGCTATCGGATCGCCGTTATCTAGATGTCGGATCGCCATTTGACTGGTCAATATGACCGTTGGGGCTGATTTTCAAATTGTCGGATCGCCGTTATCTAGATGTCGGATCGCCGTTTATGTCCAGAGGCTAATCTTCAGTTCTGTTAGATATCGGCGAGCCGTTTATCAAAATTGTCGGATCGCCGTTAGTGTCCAGAGACTAATCTTCAATTCTGTTTGAAGTCGGCGAGCCGTTAACAAAATTTCGGATCGCCGTATTCTACAGTGAACTATTTTCTAAAATTTACAGTTTAACCCCAAAACTTTATAAAACTGTGTTACGGCCCAAAACATTATAAAACTTTACAAATAGGTCCAATTTCAGAATTTCTAAATAATGCTTTGTTAATCTCAAAACTTTCTGAAATTATGGTATAGCCAAAAATGCTATGTCACTTTTCAAATAAGTCCTTTACCAAAATTTCAAGCAATACTTGTTTATTTCAAAGTTTTCAAAATTCTTTCAATTAAACCATAAACTTTGAAAAACAACCAATTTCATAAAATTATTTTTCCATTAAATATAAAATATTTATAATGTGAAAATAATGATTTATTTAAAAAGAATAAAAACAATCAATTTCATAAAATCATTTTTCATTAAATATAAAACCTTTAAAATGTGAAAATAATGATTTATTTAAGATGCATAAAAAATAATTTGATCTTAAAAGATTAATCATTCTTAATCTTGTTTGTTATCATCAAAATCAATATTATGGAAACATATATGTTAACAATGAGATTTGAAAAAACCTCTGCACACAAAATAAATAAGTATAGGGATAATGGGCAGCCTTGTCTGAGCCCTCTTTGAGGTTGAATTAGCCCTTTTGGTACCTCATTTATCAAGACAAAGAAATAAGGAGTGGTGATACATCTCATAATCAAGTTTACCCAGTTCAGTGAGAACCCTATCACTTCTATTGTATGCTTTAGAAAGCTTCACTCCACTCTATCATAAGCCTTATTGACATCCAATTTAATAGCCACTAGGCCACCATTTTGCTTTTACTAAAGCCTAATTTTGTGCAAGCACTCACAACCAATGATTATATTATATGTAATGAGTCTACCTGGTATGAATGTACTTTGAATGTGTGATATTATAAGATATAGAATTTCTTTTAACCTATTAGCTATGGTTTTTGTTATTATTCTGTATATAACATTGCATAAGCTAATAGGTCTATAATCAACCACTCTTTTACGCTTTTCACTCTTTGGAATTAAGGCAATATAAGTCTGGTTCAAGGGGGCAATGTTACCTCTACTATTAAGAATGTGCATTGTTGAGTGTTAAAAAATGTATATTTATAAAGGAGAAAACTGTCATTTTACATTTCAAGTCTTACTAACAACCCTTACTTTTATGTATTTAACCTTCTTTTGATTTAATTCCATGTGTTTTATTTTAATTAAGTATTTTATGTATTTTAGGGGCATTATAGTCATTTCACAATAAAGGAGAGATCAGACGGTAAAACGGACATCACTTTTGAAAACCTTGGGAGGAGCATAAAAGGAAAAATGGCACTATTCACATGTACTATTCACGATATCATGCGTATCGCTTTGTTCACATAAAGCGGATCGATGCGTGTCATTGACCGATGATGTGGCATTGATGATGAGGTGTTACGATCTGTTGGACTAAAATTATGTCTTTGTTGATGGTGGCGTGGCGATATCGGACGACAAATCTCGCGACGGTGCATCACAGGATTATTTTTTGTTTCAGTCAAACCGTATTGTTCATCCGCGTGGTGTATCGTTCATTGGTGATGACGTGGCGCAATCCTGAGCGTCCAAACTATTTTTAATCCGATAACCATGATTTACTCCATGTATCTATAAAAAGGGGGCCTTCCCCCCCTAATTTGATATCTCTGAATCCATTTTTGGAATCCATTTTCTGTAATTCCTTCTCCATCTTGTATTTTCTTCGTATTTTAATAAATTCTCATTTTGCCCTAGTTTAATTATGAGTGGCTAATTTCCTTTCAAGCTTAGGTTGAAGGTGAAGTCTCAACATGTGTCATGGGCTTTATTTGGTAAATTTATTTTCTCTTCCCCTCTAATTTTTGTGGATGTTTTGACTTCTCGTCGACAAATAATACTAATCTTGTCTTACAAGAGTTATTATTATTGTACGATTAGCACCATATTGATTAGGCGTGGTTCATGAGGTGTGGATTCCCCTCATGATTTAATTGGTATTAATACGGATTATTTAGCCCATGATGCATGTTGATACGGATCCGAATACCCAAGTACGTCATTTCAATAGAATTATCTTCAATTTATTCTCGCCATTGCAATTCCAATTTTAGAATTTATTCTCGCCATTTTAATTTAAGTTTTAGCATATTCCAAATTATTTCCACCACAAATCCAATCACCCATTTACAAAATTAATTCTACACACAATTAAAATCCACCTCCTCGTGGGATCGACACTCGTCACCATTGATCTATACTACAATAGATTCGTGCGCTTGCGAGTACATTAAAATTTGCACAACATGCATGCATGTAGATATGACTCCTTCACGAACCGCTTTCTAATGTTTCTGAAAAAATGCTAATGGTAGACCATCGGGGCCAGGTGCTTTTGTTGGATGCATCTGCTTCAAGGCTATCACAATCTCCTCTTCTGTAAACGTTTGATTCAGTTGCTCATTCATATCTTCCGTTACTCTTTAAGGCATCTCCTTGAGTGTTTTTTTTTCATCTGACACCTTGTAGGATGTGTTGAAGTGAAGAGACTTGCAAAATGCTCACAAAAAAAGTATTTTCACCTTGTCTGCTTCTTCTGTCCATCTGTTGTTTTCATTAAAAATTCCTTCAATTGTATTCTTTCTCTTTCAACTTGAAGCTTTGGAATGGAAGAATTTTGTGTTCTTATCTTATTCTTGAAGCCAAACTGCTTTGGACCATTGCCTTCAATAAATCTCTTCCTCTAATAAAATTTCTTCTATTTGTGTTTCAACATTCTTAATTTCTTCCCCACAAACATACTACTCGCCACTTTCTTTGATGTTCTATAATTACCGAAGCAACTTATCCAACTTCTTTTTTCTACCTTCAAATTCAATCTTGCTCCATATCTTAAGCTCGATCATCAATCTATTTGCTTTTTTTTTAACAAGAGCACAAGATTTTCACAATTCCATCTACAACTATCTTTCTACTCATTCTTCACAGTCTCTTTGCACCTCTCATATGGACTCCACATGTCTTTATAACGGATTTTTGTAAAATATCTTCTGCTATACTTACTTTATCTAGCCTTTTTCACTACTTCCATTTTTACTGGGCTGCAATCAGATGTCCAAGTTATCATATTTGTAGCTGCATTATCCTGAAATACCATTCTCCAGTTCTTGCAACCTAAAAATCTATCTAGTCTTTCATTCAGTAATGGGGATCCAAACAGCTTATTCGACCATGTAAATGGATATCCTTTGTAACCCAAGTCACTCAAGCCGCAAAATCTAATAGCTTCTCTGAAGTCATTTACTGCTAAAACGCACATTTCATTCCCAATCTTTTCATTAAAATCCAATCATTAAAGTCTCCAAAGCAAAGCTAGGGTAGAGATGAAAGTCCTACTAATTTTTGCAACAATGTCCATGTATGATGCTTTTGATCCTTTTCAGGGTGTCCATATATACCCGTACACCTCAGATAACATCCATTATTAGCTTGAACAATAGCATCAATCCACTATATGATTTGATATCCACAACAATTTCAACACTCCACAGTAAAACCAAACCACTTCCCAAACCACTTCTATCGACAATAAAGTAGTTGTGAAAATTTAACTTCTTACTTTTTTCCACCATTTCTTTAGACCTCAGCTTCGTCTCATAAAGAAACATCATCTGTGGTCTATATATGCAGAGAAATTTTTGGCCTTCTCAAAACGATCGGTCATTCCCCAAATCTCGAACATTCCAACTGATGATCCTCATTATTGTTGGCGGGGCTGGTAACCAACCTCAACCGTTGATTCTTTCATAAGCATTGCTTCAACTTCATTCTTTCCATTACTCTGCATTTCCAGCTTCAATTTGCACTTAGTCTTTGAAGATGATAATGTTTTTCCTTGGTTTGGGCTTTACTATATTTTTCCTTTTCATTACTGGGCTATCCCAAAAAATTTCATCCCTGGACCTTTTCATTACTTTTGGTCCATCTTTGTGCTTAATGGACTTATCAACATTTCTGGCTTGCAGTTTCCACCTACATCTCTTGGGCTTTTCTTTGGTTGCTTCTCACTTCCCGCCTCAAATTGATTCCCTCCTTGCGCCAATTCACCTTCTTTGTCACTAACAGCTTCTTACTATTCTGATTTGACATTTATAGGGAATCCCCACCTCGTGATGGTTCTTGACCTGTATCCGTTTTTCCTAACTTTCGGGTTATTCCATCATTTGTCTCCAAGTTCCCCTTTTTACATTGGACCTCTATTGTTGAGTAGCTCTGACTTTCTTTCCCTATTCTGGTTTAATATTTTCCTTCCTTTTGTTTTGCTTCAGTTCTTTTGTCATTGTAGGGGCCTTCATCCATGGCTCGTATGCCATCTCCTCCCTCAACTAATTTTTATAGTTGACGCATTCTCTAAATTGATGGCCAATCTGACTGAAAATATAACAAAAGTCCGGTAGTCTTTCATATCTTACTGGCATAAGAATTTCCTTTGTTTTTTCTTCCCCATTTGCTTTATTCTCCCTTCCTTCTTGCTCCACACTATCCATCTCATTTTCATCTTCCTCCTGCTTCAAATACATAAATTTTATCAATGGTTTAATGATATCTACCGAAATGCGGATTCTGATATATTTGCCAAAGCATGCCCCTGTAATATTTGTGGCAACTTCTTTCACTCTTCTAATGGCTTCACCAAGCTCCTTTATTGTTTCCGTGTTCATGCACATAATGGTTACATTGAGTATTTGTACCCAAAATGAGACATGAGTGAAAACCTAGTTTGTTATCTCCTCTATTCCTACTGGTTTTGTCAACACAATTAATGCTCTGTCAAAATGCCACGGCACTTCAACAAAAACTTTCTTCTTATCAGCTTTATTCTCAAATTGGAAGATAAAAATGTTCTCCCTTAACTCTTCAATTTTAACTTCCTTAATTGTTTTCCACACTGAAAGCAAAGATGCTTTAAAACCTTCCTTTTTCACTTCTCTATTCAGTAACCTTTTCCCCACTAGGCATCCTGCAAGTATCTTCTCCCCCATTTCCTTCATTTTGCTTTTGATGGTTACTTTCCCTCTTGTTTCTCCATTCAGTGAAATTGCTTTGCATGTTTTGATTAGCTCCTCTGTGTCCATCCTTTTGTTCAATACTGAATACACGACTGACAGGGTGCTTACTCACTATCTTTTCCCCAACGAAACTTACCATTTCTTTACTGACCACTTCAATAAAGGATAGACTGAAAAAATAGAGCAAACCCTAAGATTTAACCCTAAAACCCCTACAAGCACCCAACACTTAGTGGGTGAATTGAAGAGTCATCGCAACCCACTCCCAAGCTCCAATTCTGTTTTTAGAGAAAACGAGAAGAGAGACTCGTGCTTTGCTTACACATTTTCCTACTTTAAGAAATGATAAATGCTAGAGTAATAGGAAAAAAAAATTAAAGTTTTAATGCAAATTTTTAGTTGTTCAATTTAATAATAAATATATAAAAATTGGTGTCAAAATTTACAGTAAAAATTTGGATTATCATTGATTCAATATTTAAAAAATTGTGAAATAGTAAATAAGCCAATGGGTGCAAGAAAGTATTAAGGTGTAAATCTTAAGTTCAGTTACATTTTTGTTACCATGGCTAGTTTGGATGCTAACGTCCTTTGTTGACGTGGAAGGGGAAACATAATTTTACACCAAAAAAAAGAAGATAAAATTATATATATTTTAAAATTTGAATAGCCAAATCAAACTATGTGTAATTTTCTTGATATTTTATTATTTTAACAAAATTAATATTTTATCGCTCAAAGAAATGGTTGAAACAAAAATGAAATAAGATGCAAAGTTTTTAAAAGATAAAATGTAAAAAACTAATAATTATTACATGTATTTGTTGTCTTGTAAATTCTAAAATAGTCCAATTCCAATATAATCATCCTAAAAAACTTCTAAATTAAAAAAAACAATTATCGTATAACTCATCAGATTTGGCCGTCAAAAATAATAATACTAATTATCTGCAATCATAGTACAAAGCCAAATGAAAGAGATTTTTCTTTTTTTGTTCTTTTTCTAATTTAGAAAAAGAGAAAACTTGTCAGTAATTCATTTTGAATTTTTGATCTCCTGCTCGTCGTTGCCACTTACAGGAGACAAAGCAAGTGACTCCCTTGGATTCCCAAAATAGAGGCACAATGCAAATCAGATCGCAGCACTTCATTTTCTGAAACCCAAAAAAAAAAAAAAAGCAGATCTGAAAAAGTAAAAATGGCACCAGTCTTCGAATACTTCGTCGTCTGCGGAATTGGCCCCGAAATTCGAACGTTAGATGGAAGCAAAGGCTATCACGGCCCCGAATATTACTACTTGTCTTCTGTCCTCGACCAATTCCCTCCCCTTAATCACTCCCTTTACCCGTCTCCGCCACCTCAGCTCTCCACGGTAAGTGTTTCTCTTTTTTTTTTTTTTCTGTTTTTCACAAAACATCAAAAACGTTTTTGAAAAACTCTTTCTTGTTTTTCTCCGTTCCCCACAGTGTGTTCTTCCCGCTGGCGTCCAGTTCTATTCTTCAGGTTTCGATTCCGACGACCCCAGTACATTCCCCCGGACCTATCCGATCGTTTTAACTGGTATTTTGACATTTATTGGATGTTTGTGCAAATTTTGTGATTTTCAGGGGGTGCTCATGAGATTTTATTTATTCTGTGCAGAGGGTGATGGTTCGAAGATTTATGTTAGTTGCATATCGTTTAGAGATCCTGTGAGTGAAGATATTGCTGAAGCTTATCGTATACCTGCGAATTCGTTTGCTGACAAATGTATCTGCCTTGTTTCTCGCTCGCCTAGTTTTCGTGTTCTTAGGAATGTACTCGAAGAGATTTATTCCCTTTGTTTTTTGTCTGATGGAAGTAGGTGAGTTTTGGGTTTTGGTAAAATTTGTATGTGTGTTTGATTGATTGATGAAATGTGGGAATCGAATGAATAGTGTTGTTTTTATTTTAGTTATGTTGTAATATTTCTCAGCTTTGGAACAATTTCAGCAAGCCGTTGTGGGATGTTATTTCGCATTTGGTGTCAAATGTACCTTTGCCGACTCCTGGAAAGAATCGAGTGCTGTTTGCTATCGAGAATTGCTTACTATCCGTGGAGGCTCCACCAAAGGAGGGGCTGCCTCATGCTGATGTATTGCCTTTTGCCTTTTGCCTTTTGCTCCTTGTTGATAGATAATTGGTTTACTGTAGAACATGTTGTATGATGGTTTTATTTTGTTGAATGCAGATATCATTTCAGCCACTTGTGCAGTTGTTGGATGTTGACAATTTGATTACACTTTTTACCGCTGTTTTGCTTGAAAGGAGGATTTTGCTTCGATCAAACAAGTATGTCTCTGTCCGGCTATTGCATTTTCCTTTTCTTGTACTAAGTAATGATTATCAATCTGACGTGGTTTTCACATGTTTGCATCTGTAATCTTTTTCATTGATTGTCACACAATGATTATGAGTTTAGATCTTTTGTGTATGGTCTTGCTCATTTCATCATTTTCTCTCATTTTAAAAGTGGTATGCGCTGACTTAGTTGCGTGTTCAGCTATTTACAAACTATTAACTATCAATATACAGGCCTCTCTTCTTCATGAGAGCTTTATGGGTCTAACATCTATATGAGAAAAAAGAGGAACTCCTTGGATTACTCTACTAGGGGTGGGACACAGTACATTGGTGTGTATGAATCTTTAAATGACTCATTTTGGGCATATTTTATCATGATGAAAATGCCTTCCAAAAAATACAGAGAAAGTGTTTATTAACTCGATAGTTTTGAACCCTGGTACTAAATGTTTGCCCCTCATGTTCTAACTAGGTTGTCATTCCTTTATTTGATTTTCTTTTTTCCTTTTTATTTTTAGCAGGATGATAGTTTGATGACTGCATGGTAAGTTAATTGGTTCTTAGGTCTTGATGGAGGTCACTGCTTGAGTGAATTACTATTGTTTGGCTTATATCACTATGTGCAACCATTTTTGAATTAGTGCTTCTCTATAAAGCAGTTGTGTCCTCATGTAGAGTTTGATTGTAGGTTTGGAGAAAATGGTTGTGTGAAGTTTTGGTGATCAGTGATGTGATTTGTAATAATTTTTAATATCAACATAGTTTAGTGACTCTGAAAAAGAGATATTTTTCTAGGATTTTAGAAATTATTTTTTTATTTATTTGAGTCAAGGTTTTATTAGGAGCATAAGCAATATCTAATCTTCCTTAAATAGTTTTCTTATTTATTTGATTAGCATTCTTTTTAGCAGGTAAATTTCTTTTGATTTTGTTTTCCAGTTTATTTAGGGTTCAGCCACTATACATCGGCCTTGTTTTTCAATTTTTAGGCTGGCTAGATGGTAGTGATGATTATGGAATAAAGTTTGCAATGTTTTCACTTTATTTCTTTTGAATTTTTTAGGAGACTTGATTTTATTGATGATTATTTGAATAAAGTTTATGATGCTTCCTCCCTATTTCTTCTGAATTTCTCCACTTTCTTCTGGTTTCTCCCCCTTATTTCTTCAATTATGTCATCCCCTTTCTTACTCAGTTATTTTACTGGATGCATCCTACATCAGTTAGATCCTTTGTTGACTTGTTATACACCATTGGGCACATTTATTGTCAAAAGATCATAATCTTTTCTGTAAATATGAAAAAAGGCAAAGCTTGATGTATCTTTTTAATCGGCCAACTTAATATCTGCTGCATATGTGATTTTAAACTCAAATCAACTTGTTTAGAGGATGCATATGTCAGTGGTTTATATTTCACCTTGTGCAAAGTCCCAGTTATGTTCCTACCCAGATTTGCAGCACATTGATAATATCTGTTATATGAATTTATCCAATAACCCTTTATGCACGACTCATGAGGGCAATGTTCTTGGAGCCGTTGAACATTGATCAATAACTTTTGACTTTCTTTTGCACCAATTATTTTGTCTAAGTTGTATGTTGCTTTTGCATTTAGGTTGACCATTTATATTATGATCAATTAGATTTTTATCTTCCTATCAATGTGAGGTCCTTTGTATTTATTGCACTTGTTTTGTCTTTACTAGGTATTCCCTTCTTACTCTAGTGTCAGAGGCAATATGCCATTTAATTTATCCATTCCGGTGGCAGGTTAGTATTTAATATTTGAAATCACTGCCTTTATATTTGATGAGGATTATGTTTTCATGCTGCACGTCTTCGTATTATTATGCTAGGCCTAGCATTGTTTATTGATGCCTATGTATGACTTATCCCGTAGACTCACATCTAATCTTTGTATGTTTTTCTGTGCTGAAGCATGTCTACATTCCATTACTATTTTTCAGTGGAGTAGATTATATTGATGCTCCTACGCCATATATGATGGGTCTCCATTCCGGTGTTGATACATCTAACCTTGCCATGGATGGTGTAAGTAATTTGTATGAATTTTAGTGTTTAATTCGCATTTTCATCGCCATACTACCCTTCTCTTTGTAATTGCAAAGTGCTTCCTTAGTCTTCTGTTATTTCTATTGCTAATTGTCACTGCAGATCGGCAGTATTTCCTCTTTCACCCTTTGAATCTTGGACAATTACACAGGATACATTGTATGACTTTGGTTCTACTTCTGCTTGCATTGATGGCTCAGAATTATCAGTCTAAGCTGTTTAATCTATCTGGAATTAGTTATATACATGTTATTGTTAGATCATGTTCATTGTCGTTGTTTCTTTCTTATTTTTATTATTCTAGAATCGTGGAATTCAGATAGAATTTTCTTTAAGATATTTATCTGGCTGTACTACTGTGGAGGCAGATGAGGGATGAGGACTGTGATGTTTATTTATCTTTGACATGTTATACCCATTATAGGCCCTAACTGATGCTTTCATGTGTAAAAAATCGTGGTTTCGCTACTTGATTTTTGATAATAAAGTTTTAACTGTCCAAGTTTTTGAAGCAAAGAGCTATTCCAGTTGCCAGCATTTCATCTATATCACTTTATCAGTTATTTAAAAATAACTCAACTGATTGATGGGTGGAGCTATCTATATACCATAATAAGTGATCAATGGTCAAATCAAAATGGCAAACTTAATCTACCTAGACATAATCTGCTCCTTCAGATGTACACTTGTGCCCAAGAATTAATGTAGCCAAACTTCAGACTCTTGGAAATGCTGGAAAATCTAGAGGCACTTATACATTTTAGATAGTCTCATCTTTGTCTTTAGATTCCTCATTATTTTTCATTCAGCTCTATTGAGATGCAGTTTTGAGTTAATTTTGTTGGTACTTCGCAACCCCCCCCCCCCCCCAAAAAAAGGCCGAAGTTTTTAGTTTGTGGACCTATGGTTCACTTTTGTAATATTTATTCCCTTCTAATTTTCTATAAAAGTTTCTGTTTCCTATAAAAAAAAAGAAAATTACCTTTAAATTACCCGATCTTCACATTAACATAAAATGTATATTTGGTCGAACTGATTTGTTGGACACTGTCTTTGCTTCTTGTTAGGCTAATTTTGTGCCTCTCCCATCAATTAATAATACTGACTCACTTATTCCTCCTATTTTTCTGTTATAGGTAGTTGTTGTGGACCTTGAGTATAATCGAATTTGTACTACGGAGGAGATACCTCCAATTCCAGAGCCAGAATTAAGTTCTTTGCGTGGTGACATTTTAAAGTTATTGTACCCCAATGTTGTGGGGATTGATCGGATGAATGCAGGTGGCTCATCTGAGCATTATTCTAAAGTTTGCAGTAAGCCATGGGGAGAGGAGCATGACCTTCAACTCAGGTGATTATTAGGTGCAAAGTAAAATGTTTCTGGAGCAGACATTGCTTTGTTATATCCAATTTTATTAATTTATTTTTTAGAGAAAGATAGGGTTCTGCAAAATCCAAATTGATTTTTTAGTGCCCTAGCTTCCCTGTAATTTGAATCTGGTCAGCCAAATGAAGTTGCTTGAAATGACAGGCTCCTGGGGAGTAGTGGCGCTTTCTTAGATCTAATTGTTTTAAAATTAAATGCATTAGAATAAACTGTTTAAAATGTTTCTCATATTCTTTTCTGTTTTTGCTCTTTAAATTTATGTTGTCTATGCAGTATTTTCTTTTTTTTATTATGTCATGGCAGATAATTCGGTTATGTGAAGAATTATAGTCAATTGAATGAAGTGTATTTTAAATTGTTTTTAATGTTTGTATGCAGGTTTATTTTTCTCAAGTTTTTAGCATCACTTTTAGGTGGCTACCGCAACTTCATAGTATGAAACTTTTATCTTATGTCTTCCTTGTATAAATTTGGCTTTTATGTCTTGTTTATATAATCTTCCTGGTATTATTTTGGTCTAAAATATTATTTTGTCAGGAAAAGTACTGCCTTTTTGTATTCAACAGAAGTGCTCTTACACAAGTTTTTGTACGTTAATCTTCTTAGCAATACTTGGTCACAATAATGTTTGTTAGGAAAACACCGGCACTCAGGTTTTCAACGCTCAAGCATTTTTGAAGAAGCGTTCTCGGTCAACCAACCAGCCACCTGATCCTATGGTAACGTATCTCATCACAATCAGTTATTATGTTTTTATTATCCATCAACCTTAAACCCACTTTTCTTTTTTGGGATTGGCGATACCTTTTTGGTTTTGGTAAATTTCTGGGCATCTATCACTCCTTTTTACCTCATTTCTTTCACTTTTTTGTTATGAGTACTTGCATTTTGTATGGCTGAGTCCAATACTCACTTTTCTGATTAAAAATATTTTTTCCTTCTTTTTTCTTTTTCATTATTCTCCAGTGAAATTTAATATCTCTGTACAATGATTGATTGCTCATTTATTTCTTGTTTGCAGATAACACAGTTTTTGGATTCTCAAGGATTCTTGGATTATCTGGAGAGAGGCCTTGGTTCTGACGAAAATAATAGTAATCTGCTTGATAAATTGCAAGATGCTATTGGAAGGGGTCAAAATCCTACGTCAATTCTTCCGTCATCTTCAGCAGAGCCTGAGGTTATAACCATATCAGATCCTGATATTGGAACATCAGGTAAAAATTAGGCCCTCTTTTGGTTGGATTTCAATTTCATCCGTTCAAAGCCAACGTGTACAATAATCACACATTTTTTTTTTTTTGTGGCTTCTCCAGGATCGGGGGCCAAATATACTTATGATAGATTTCCTTCCAATGTAAGAACGGAAGAGCAGGAAGAAAAGAGGAGGCAAATTCTTGCCTCAGCAAGTGGATCTTTTGAATACTCAGGAAAGCTTAATAGGTATATTTTTATGCTTGAACAGTACAGATATATATGTCCCTTTTCATTCCATTGCTATGTCCTTAACTATTTTCCTCTTAATTTTTTCTAAATTTCTTTGCCAGTCCGCCTTCTATGCTTGTGAGTAAGGACTCCAAAGATAGTCTTAGTCCAATTGAGAGAGCTGTAAGTTTTTTACTCCATCATTGCAAGTGCTGTGATTAAAGGTTAAAATTGCCCTGAATTGATATTTATCACTGTCTTACAGGCTGAAAGGGACCGCATGGTTTTGGACATCAAAGTTAAGCTTCAGGTAAACTTTTTTGTTTCCATTTTTGAAATAAATTCTCTCCTTTTTGCTTTATGTGGTAACATTCAGCATCACCATATCACATGGTGATGCTGGAGTCTACTTCTATATATAATTTGAGTTAGGCAACTGCATGGTAGTGCTGAAATTATTATATGTGGATCATTGTCATTATCAGTCATACTTTGTGTTTTTAAGTATTGTTGGTCACTTTGTTAAACAGGGTTTGTGGCTTCGCCTTCTGAAACTAGGAGCTACTGATGATCCACTTTCATCATTTGAATATGGCACAATTCTTGGTATGCTTTGTAAAAACTCAATTTCTTTGCTGTTTCTGAGGGGAACTTCTTATGATTTAGATATCTTTATAAATTAACAAATACTATTGATTCCCTTTACAGCTTTGATTGAGTCTGATGCGGAAGGGATTGGTGGAAGTGGGTTTGTTGAATGTATCAGAGAACACATACATTCAGTATGTTTAGAAATTAATATTATTTCACTGATTTAAATTGATTTAAAGTTTTTAGTGAACAGTATGAAGCCACTAACCGTATATATCCCCTGTCAGGGATGGCACTGTCAGTTGACTGAGGAACAGTTTATTGCTGTGAAAGAATTGGTAATCTAATTCCCTTGTGATGTTTATGCATGATATTTCTCATTGGCTTGTTTTCTCTTGCCCTTTGACACTTCTTTTGGAATGCCATGGTTCATGTTGTGTTGATTATTTGTCCTCTCTTTCCCCTTGTCAATGTTACTCATTCAGCTCAAAACGGCAATCAGTCGTGCAACTTCTCGAAATGATGTGTCAACTATTAGAGATGCCCTTGAAGTTTCTGCTGAGATGTTTAAGAAAGATGCTAATAATGTTTCAGACTACGTACAGCGCCATTTAATTTCCCTCTCTATCTGGGAGGAGCTACGGTATGTGTCACTAATCGTTATCTAAGGAATTTCATGAACTATTGCGATTTCATTTTCATCCTTTTCATGCTACCTATCACTGGACACTTGGATATTTTGGCTCTGTTATAATTGAAATGCTATGTGACAGTTCCCTTCTCATAAAATTGTTGCTTTCAAGTTCTCTTGGTTTTGTTGCAAAAAAGAAGGGGGTGGGGGTTGGGGAAAAGTTCTGTTGGTTGAGGATTGTTTTCACTTCTATTAAGAAGAAGAGAAATTTTCATGTATCTTGTTCCAATGAATTTGCCTTGGACAGAAGTTCAGTATGTAGCTTTATTTTAACAACTCTTATTTTATTTCTAAATAAGAGTTGGTGGGTGTAATGAATGATTGTTGATGTAGTTCTGAATAATTGAAGGTTATTTTTGATTCAAGAACGGGTAATTCCATTGGTGACCCATTAATGGTACAAAGTTGGATTTTCTTTAACATCTACTATGATTTGTTGCAGGTTTTGGGAAGGGTACTTTGACTATTTAATGGATCGGTTTTCAAGCAAGTAAGAAGCATACTTTTTAAGTCCTATCATGCGTATGTTAAATTCAAGTTACAGTTATTCACATAATAGTCTATTGAGCATATCAAGGGGTGATTTAGATATGGTCACAAGCTTGAGCATTTTTCATGAAGTTGCCATGCTGTTACCTTGGCCATGCGATGTTATATTGGAAAGATTTAATGCCAACCAGAGCAGAATTCCAGAAACCATGTGTAAAATTCTGTTGAATGAAATGTCAGTCTCACTGATCATCTTCTGTCCTGGTCATATTCTGTGAAATCTTGCTAGTACCATCCTTATAATAACCAAAGCTGAGTGCTGGTGCAAAAATATTTTGCTGATAATTTAGGGTGCATAAAGATGATAAATTTTGGAAAAGAAATACTTTATAAAGTTTTGGTATTGATTGTGGGTGCCAACTAATTGAGTTTGGGATTTGAACCTGTTTACATGGGTTGGGAGGAGATTGAGTTGCCGTTAGGCTAAATTAAAAGAAAAAAAATGTTATTGATTCATCCCTGGCTCTGTCATTTTGTAACTAATACCTTTTTCTCATGAAACCAGTCTAAAAAACACCTGTCAATTGGATATCTTTGATTTGTCCAAAAGTTTGACTTGGGGAGCAAACTCATCTATTCTGCCTCGTGTTGTTCTGACAGGTCAGCTAATTACGCCTCTCTGGTTTCAGCACAGTTAATCACAGTGGCATCACATATGGTAGTATTTTTTTCCCCTTTGTATTAAGGTTTCAATTTTACATCATTTTAACCTCCAATCTTCACATGTATGTTCATCTTTACTCTTGAACTTGTTGTTTTCTTATTCTCTGTCATCATGAAGGCTGGGCTGGGACTTCCAGATACTGATGCTTGGTACATGATAGAAACAATAGCAGAGAAAAACAATATTGGATACAAGCAGTTTGTAAGTTATTCTGCTGTCATTTAGTGTTCCATTGCGATTTATAATAAACTTATAATGCACAGAGTTTTTCCTTTTTTTTTTTTTTTGCTTGGATCTATGAGTATATGTATTTGGAATTTCCAATGTGATCAGACCCTTAAATTGCTTTGTGCTTTACCATCCGCGTGATGTCATTCATTTAGTTTTTTCCATATCTCTTATTACTTTAATGGTGTGTTTACTTCATAGGAATGAGAATGGGCTGGGGATGGGAATAAGCTGGAATGGGAATGAGATTTCAATGTTTACTTGGCAAAAATAAATGAGAATGGGAATGTGCTGGAATGCCATTCATGTGTTTATTTGGCAAAATAAATGGGAATGAAGAATGAGAATGAGAATCAATTTACCAAAATACCCATAGTATTAATAATTAATAAAAATAATTAATTTATCATTATTGTTTTTTTTGTTGTTATTATTATTATTATTAAATTTTATTAACTTTATTATTTTAGTAATTATTAATTACTGTTAATATTATTTTTATTAATATTTATTATTATTAAAATTAAATTTTATTAACTTTATTATTTTAGTTATCATTTATTATTAATAATAACTAAAATAATAAAGTTAATAAAATTTAATTTTAATAATAATAAATGTTAATAATGATAATATTAATAAAAAAAGTAATAACAATAATTAATAATAACTAAAATAATAAAGTTAATAAAATTTAATAATAATAACAACAATAAGGATAATATTGTTAATAATGATAAATTAATTATTTTTAATAATTATTATTTTTATCATTATTTTTAATAATTATTATTTTTATCATTATTTTATTGATAATATTAATGAAAATAATAATAATTAATAATAACTAAAATAATAAAGTTAAGAAAATTAATAATAATAATAATTATTATTATTATTAATGACATTTAAAATAATAAAATTATTTGTGATTTGAACAAGGGTAATTTAGGAAATATGAAAAAATTATAAGGATAGAAAAGTAAATTTATGTTTCATTCCCATTCCCACATTTTCATTCCCAACCCCCCCCCAATGGGAATGAGATTCCCATTCCTTATTCCCACATTTTCATTCTCATTCCCAAATTACATTTTGTCAAGTAAATATAGGTTTCATTTCCATTCCTCCATTCTCATTCCCCAAACCCACAAGTAAACACACCATAAATGACCACCGCTGGAGGATATCTGCAGACACCTGAAGTTTGCTAGAAGATGTAGTAGTTTGTTGGAAAAGTTAGAAAAAGAACTAGATCTGTTGTAACTTGCGGAACTGCAATATAACTTAATTGACGTGCAAAAGGAAATAGATTATTATTGTACCAACACTGATATGTTTGCCTATGATGGGAACGAAGAGAAACTTCTTGGTAGAAACTTAATTTCTGCCTCGTATGAATGTAGTTTCTAGTGCTTTCATACATTGTTGAAAATTATCCTCAGGAATTTCTCATAAGCGTTTCTATCTTCTAAAACACTTTGTTATTATGCAAGTCTAAGAATAAAGTCTGTGACTGGTGAGAGCAACTTTTTTGTTATGCATTGTGATTCTGTTAGCTGCATTTATAATGTTTTCAGACTCCTTCACCTTGGAAAGGTTGGATTTCATCAGTCTACATGGAAACAGACTTTTCCTTTCTCTTTTAATTTTTTTCCCCTTTATGTTTGTGCTTGTTCACTCTGCAGGAAAGATATAAAATGCTTTTTCTATAGATTTTGTGCATTTGAGGATGTGTTTGAAAGATTCTTCTAGTGTTTGAATGCAGAATTACTTACAACTTCAGCCTCACATTCAAAAAAATTTATGTAACTGAAGATCTGCTCTGGTTGTTATATATTTTATTGCTAAAAAGCTTCTTGTGCTCTGATTTGTTTCAGATTCAACTCAGAGGATTTTTGTCACATATCCAACAACTTCGTATTGGTTATTGGGGATTGTCATCTATAAAGGGCCAGTCAAGTTTGTCTAATGGAATGCCATCTCCGCTTTCAAAAGATGCCACAAATGACGATCAGCAACCTGCTGAGGCTTCTGGTATTGGGAGGAGCTGGGTACAGAGCATGTTTAGCAGGGAAGCAAGCTCAAGATCACACTCTTTTAGTCGTGTCCGTAAATGGACTTCTGATGGTGGGGCTTCTGCTATGTCTTTTATTAATTTTGGATTCCTTCAAACTGTTTTATTTAACTCATCACCTTTCTTGTTGTCTCCTGAGTTTAGCTGCAAATGAGAATGGCACTCCTCGAAAACAAGATTCAACTGCTGGTGGGAAGAAAATTCAATCCAATATTCGCATAATTAGAGGTCATGCCGGTGCCATTACAGCTTTACATTGTGTTACAAAAAGAGAGGTCTGGGATCTAGTGGGTGACCGTGAAGATGCAGGTTTCTTTATCAGTGGGAGCACTGACTGTTTGGTGAGTTACATATCTGGTTGTTTTCTTTTAACAACTTTTTAGCACAAGTGACATGCATTACTTGGAAACCTGACTGTAATTTCATGCTTAATGGAGCCATTAATGGTAATGTACAGTGGTTGTGACCGCCTTCTCAAGCAAAACTGGAGATCAGTGACTGCGATTATATACAATCTATCTGACTGCTGCATCTCAAGAGTAGCATGAATCTTGCAGAAGTTTTGTATTTGATTTGGTTGCTAAATTGAAACTTCTAACCTTGCATGGGTAAATTTTTTAAGATCATTGTATAATTGGTGCATGTTCAAAGTGTCTGATGTTTGATTTTCAAAATTTGCTTTGCAGGTTAAGATCTGGGATCCCAGTCTTCGTGGTTCGGAACTTCGAGCAACCTTGAAAGGACATACAAGGTTTTTACTCATACATTAATTTTCCTTTTTCTTTTTCTATAGTTTTGTGGAAGTAAATGAATGTAAATCACTTTCTTGTAAGTGGCAGTTCTGGTTATATCCACTTTCATCCTTCTATGCAGAACTGTCCGAGCTATAAATTCTGATCGAGGAAAGGTGGTTTCAGGATCAGATGATCAGTCCGTTCTTGTATGGGATAAGCAAACATCTCAGCTTCTAGAAGAGCTGAAGGGCCATGATGCACAGGTTTGCTTAATCGAGCATCATTACTTAAATTATACACTTGCATTATACCACTAAGGTGTTTGCAGAATTAATAAAATGGAGTATGGAAATGGAATTATGTAATGCACGTTTTGTTAACTGAATTCACACCCCTACATATATTTAGCTACCAAAATACTTGTGTGTTTCTTCTCGGCGTGCTTCAAAACCCTGAATTGCTGATAATATGAACTGGTTATAGAGTGGGATCAGCAAAGATTGTGACCACAGATGCTTATACCCGTCTGTTTTTAAACTACGATTTCACCTCCTCCCCCCCCCCCCCCCCCTCCCCCCCAACCAAAAAAAAAAAGGAACATTACTTTTGTTAGCCAGTGTTCTTATTCTTTATGAATTACGTCCAGTATGCAGTGGTCTAAGACGTAAGAATATATTTGACCAATTATTCATCTGATGATGTAAGTTTTATAGGATAACCAATTTACAAATTGCATAGTAAGGATACCTGGAAGTATTTCTGATGTGTGGATCGGGTCCTGAAGTTTTCAATGAGTAATTGAGTATCTTATTTAAGCTCTGAAAAGGCCCCCTTTCAAAAAAATACAGCTCAGTAAAGGCCAAAAACACACACACACAAAAACACATGTATGAGGGGAAGGTCATTGACAGAGTTGCTAAGGGTGCAGTGGGTCACTGATTGTTTTTCTACTTTCTGAGCAAAAAGATATGTTTAAGATAAATGTCGAGGTTCTATCAGATCATCAGTTAGTACATTTTGTCTCTTTCATTGCCCTTGAATGATTATTAAGTTTTTGCATGCAATCTTTGGATAAGATAAGCTACATGGCAGATTTTTAATATGCTCTCTTTTCCCACATCAGCCTAGTGAACTTTTTCTTTCAGTTTTCATGTAGATTTGTTTTAGAACTTGTGTACTTTTTCTTTAATAATTGCTTGTGTTTGCCCTATTAAAAGTTCTTGTTTGTTACATTTTCAAATTATTGAAATTTAAATTTTGGTCTATAAATGAAAATATGAGATAATTCCTATCACTTATCACTGTAGGTCAGCTGTGTGCGGATGCTGTCAGGTGAACGTGTCCTTACGGCATCCCATGATGGAACTGTGAAGATGTGGGATGTTCGAACTGACACTTGTGTAGCAACAGTTGGTCGTTGCTCAAGTGCAGTTCTGTGCATGGAGTATGATGACTCCACTGGGATCTTGGCTGCTGGTGGTAGAGATGCGTATGTGTATTGAAACTTACATCTACATAGCTGGGACAAATTTTAAATTAGTATTCCTCAACCTCGGTGAATACTTGTGTTTATCAGGGTTGCAAATATCTGGGACATTCGTGCTGGTCGGCAAATGCACAAGTTTCTAGGGCACACAAAATGGATTCGGTGAGCCAAGGAGGCATCCAATTTTTTTATTTTGTTTCTTTGGTAATTCTATAATCATAGCTCTGAAGCTGCCTTGGTGTTTACATGTCCCATATCAGGTCAATTAGAATGGACAGAGACACTGTGATTACTGGTAGTGATGATTGGACAGCAAGAATGTGGTCTATTTCCAGAGGAACATGTGATGCTGTTCTAGCTTGTCATGCTGGCCCAGTACAATGTGTTGAATATTCCTCATCAGATAGAGGAATAATTACAGGTTGGCACTTAAAAAACTCGTTCCTTTTGCCAGAATGTAACATGTTCTCATTGGGTTCTTTAGTCTTTTTACAGATAGAAATCATCTGTAGTGCCAAATGAACATTTATCCAAATAACTCCTTAACTTGATGCCTTTCTTTCAGGTTCGAGTGATGGGCTACTCCGGTTTTGGGAAAATGATGATGGTAAGAGCATCAATTCTTATGAGCACTGGCACTTTGTTATTTTTGTTTCCTGCTCATTTTGTTCAAATTGTTGATGACAATGGGGTTGGGGCATATAAAACATCAGGAAACATCAGGACTCCACCATAATCATTGAGCAACATTAGCTCAGTTAATATAATACCTCAAAAGCAATTGATATCTGCAATTGTTCTGTGTGTGAGCTTCTTTTCAAGACCATCCTTTCTAAAATACCCATCTGTCTGTAATGCTGCACAGGACAAACCTTGTTGAAAATATTAAAAAAGAAAAAGAATTCAACCATCTTGAAGTTGAATCTATACAGTGCACATGATGACATTGTTAATCTGTTAGCTTTCAATGCTCTATTGCCCAATCAAGTAATTTTATAGATTGTTCTAAAATCATTTATCTGCCATGCAAGCAGGAGGCATAAAGTGTGTGAAGAATGTTACCATTCATTCATCTGCTATATTGTCAATCAACGCTGGGGATCACTGGTTAGGAATTGGAGCAGCTGACAATTCAATGTCTCTATTCCATCGACCTCAAGAGAGACTTGGTGGATTCTCTGGCACTGGATCCAAAATGTCGGGGTGGCAACTCTACAGAACCCCTCAAAAGACAGTTGCTGTGGTATGCATATAATTGATAATTCCTTTGTGCTTGTATAATTCCTGCTCTTCCCCTACATTTTTCCTCCTGATATGTAGAAAAATTTAATCAGTCTGTTAATTGTAACAATATTTGAGATAGCATCATGTTGTGTTGTTAAAGTAGATGGAAAACTGTATAAAAGGCAGTTGTCTCTTTAACTTTTTGCTTTTTTTCTGGGGTATGCAGGTAAGGTGCATAGCTTCTGATCTCGAAAGAAAAAGGATATGCAGCGGTGGTCGTAATGGACTTCTTCGGCTCTGGGAAGCCACCATCAACATTTAAGTTTTTGTTGCCTTCGTATGTTTGTAGTTAAGAGCTTTTGAATACCATGCGGAACACACTTAGGCAGTGGTGGTAAGCAATTTTTGTATGGTTTTGATATCTTGATGCTCCGGCATGTATGAGTGTAATTTGTATATTTTTCACGCAACCTTAGTGTTTAGTCAATTTCTTGATTCTTTTTAGGAGCTGCCACAATGTACGCAAAGGGTGCTTGTATATTTCAACAGAACTTAAAAGAAACTTGAGAAATGAGAGGATGTTATTTGATGAGGATCCATCCTGTTTGCTTCATTTAGTTAACTTTCACAGCACTGAATTACATCCTTAATTTGATGCAGGCATGCTTTATCCAAAGTGCCTGAATAAATTCAATGGCAAACATTACAGGTTTTTGATTCAATGACATTTTATCTTTAAAGCGCATGTACTTTCTCGGTCACTGGGGGCGTCATGGTTGTTGCTGCTGGTTCCTGTTCCTCGTTCTGTTTCCCTGCCAACCTGTATATGCAAAGAGAGAACAAGCGCGGAGAATTTTATTCATTATTTTAAAACTTTCAAGGGTGTCGCTCACAACTTTAGAATGAAATAATAATACAAATCACTTACCAACAGAAGGATCCCAGCCTCTAGATTTAAGCTCCCTGTATTCTTGACATAGAGCACATTATTCACAAAAGAAGTGAGGGAGCAGTTGGGTTTCGGAGGCTGAGGAAGATCAAACATGTTCCGCTGCCTTGTTCTGCATGTGCATGACATTATCAGTGGCATCCAATGAAGCAGTTTATTCCATGTAGGTTCATAGAATACCACGAGTCCCACAGGCTACGTATGTATTATGTATTGTAGTTGATGAAAGGGTAAAGGTTCATTTAATCCCTATATTTTAAAATTAGTGTCCGTTTAGTCTCTATATTTTTTAAAATGTCTCGAAACATCCATATCGTTAAAGTATTGACGGCATGTTTGATCTTAATTATATTAATTTTTTTGCAAGCACTATTTGCACATTTGGTAGTTTGCATACAATTTTTGACAATTAAAAATTAATATAATTTTTTTTTATTTTTTAGGGTTAAATTGGTAAAATTATTTTCTTTTTATTAATGTCCAAACAAAAAAATTATTATAAAAGGGTAATATTGTAAAAGTAAGCCAAAAGAAATAAAAAGTAATAATTCAGTTTTTGACAATTAAAAATTAATATAATTTTTTTATTTTTAGGGTTAAATTGGTAATTTAATTATTTTCTTTTTATTAATGTCCAAACAAAAAAATTATTATAAAAGGGTAATATTGTAAAAGTAAGCCAAAAGAAATAAAAAGTAACAATTTAATTTTTGACAATTAAAAATTAATATAATTTTTATATTTTTAGGGTTAAATTGGTAATTTAATTATTTTCTTTTTATTAATATCCAAACAAAAAAATTATTATAAAGGGGTAATATTGTAAAAGTAAGCCAAAAGAAATAAAAAGTAACGGTAGGAGTATCAATATTTTAACGGCATGGATGTTTTGAGGCATTTTTAAAAATATAGGGACTAAATGAATATTAATCTTAAAATACATGGAGTAAATAGGCTTTTACGCTTGATGAAATCATAAAGGTGATTGTGTATGCAAGTGATGACCAAAGCACTTACAGGGATAGCCATGATTGACAAGCTCAGCAATTTGTCCGAATGTCAAGCCTGGGAAGACAGCAGTTACTAGAGCTGCAACATGAAAATGCATCCAATAATATAAGCTCATCATCATCTGCTCATGTACTTCGGTTAACTTAAGCATTCAAAAAATTAGTATCAGTCGATAAAGCGTTGGAATACATGCAATTTCTTACACACCAAAACTAATTAATTGTTGAAAAATTGGCTTCAATTTTGAAATTGGAATGCATTTATATTTCTAAGCTCGCAGAGTTGACTTTTTCTTCATGCATGGCAAATGCCAAATGAATGCATGCAGGTGAAATCCTCTTTGAGTAGAAAGTGATGCTGCCTTGCACGGTCTCATATTTTACTTTATTCTATTTAATAGGTTTGTATTATTATTTTTTTGTAAGATTTAAATGGAAATACCATAAGTTATGAAAAATAATTGGAGAAATAAACGCTGACAAAGTTCTGATAAAAATTCACTCAAATCTTGGTAATTTTGGAGTGAATTTTTATCCTGGTTTAGTCAATATTTTGTACATATATCAGACTATCAGCGTATTGACATAAACCGACAGATATTCTGTCAAGGGCGGGCTTAAAAAAAAAAATCTACTAATAAAGCCATTTTTTATCCAACATTAGCAATCATTACAAATTCATTGTTGCATGAAAGTAATAATTTAGTACGCATAACTTTCAATTTAAATCGTTCTATTCTCGTTGGTAACTTTGGGAAGTCAAGGTCAGACAAATGAAGAGGATTGTCCGAGCTATAAAAAGAAGAGTATAGATATCATTTGAACAATGAAGTAAATGCATGTAGATAGAGAATAATTATATTAGAAAGTGTTAATATAGAATTAATTAGAGAGATCACGCTTCAAAACAAAAGTCATACTTTAGATACTTAGCATCATAATAGACGGAATAAACAAACAATAATAAAAAAGAAATGGGACGAACTTGAGAAATGAAAATTTTCTCTTTTTCTAAAGAGAGAATATCTACTTCCAACGCATCTAATTCAAAAAATTAGACAAGAAGCAACAAAAATAGATACAAATAAGTAAATATATATTATAAAATTCTTAATTGATCTAGTTATATCAGAAGTAAATATTAATGGTTTAATTATCATATGGAAAACTCAGTATAAAACTGAGAATGTAAATTGCCCTAAAGAAGATCCCTTGTGTATATTAGTTCCTTTAGAAAGATTTGCCTGCCAATGCCACCTTGTTTATAGTATATCATCAGTTTGTATAAATTTAGCCAAATATGAACCCCTAGAAAATCAATACAAAAATGAAAAAATAATTTTAAAACCAACCTTATCATTAGACTATGGTTTATTAGGTCAAGTAGTATTTTCAAACCCAGACCAAATAGATCCATTTGGTAGAAAAGTAGCCACCATTGTCTTAAACACTTTTACCAATACAAATAACTCATTTGTAGAATTAATCATAGACAGTAAACCACCAGAGTGGAATGAGTCAGGAATTATACTAGCTCAGCATAAAATAGTAGTTATGTTTCATAAATTTAGACCTTCACTTTATGGAACAAAATTTCCTTGGCTCTGTAAACAATTCAGTATAGAAGAATAGCTTAAACATTGGACTAGTAAAGTAATAGGTAGACAGTTCCAATGGAGTCATTTTGAGTTTTAAGAATATATCTTGATCACTGAAGATGCATCCAAAAAAATCTATTCAAAGCATCCACTCTCAAAAGTACCATTCTTCACCAAAACCAAATATATAAATTTGGTTGAGCACTACTCTAAAGAAGTCAAAGCAAAAATCCGAGCTCAGAAACAACATGAATTGGCTCAATGAGAAGCTGAATGGTGAAATGATTTCAGAAATGAAGAAGCAGACAACATGAAAAATGTCATGGACAATTAGTCAGCAATAGACAATTAGTATTAGTAAGAAGCTAAAATAGTTAGAGTCACGTGTTTTTATAGATGACCTTCCTTTACTCACTACTTGATAAGAAAAAAACTGTGAAGGTATCTTTTTTATTTTGTTTTTTGTTACCAACAGTGAGTCAACATAGAAAACAATAGCCAATAACTATTTATCGATAGTGAGTCACTACAAAATAACAGTAGTCAGTCAATCTTTAACTTTTTATCTTTTTAATTAATCGTTGGCTTTCCGCCAAATAAATTTAAATTTTTGTCTTTTGTACACAAAGTCATAAATTATGTCAATAATTGTCACAAGTCCTTAGTTTTATATATAAGACTCTCAAGTCAAGTCAAGAGCATGACGAGAAAAGAGTGAAGTGTGTGCAAGGTGTAGCTGAAGTCAATACTTTGTACTAAAAAACAAAAGTAATAAAAAGTTCTTAATTCATAAATACTTAGTAATTCTTTAGACAACGACTAGCCCGCCTTTATCAAGTAAGTAATTTAACTTCTTTACTTTTATTTAGTTTTTGGGTTCAGAAGTCTAGCCTAATTAATGAAAGTATAAATTATATTTAAAATATTAACAAAAAACGGTCCTTACTATCATTCAGGACAAAAGAGTTTGGAGGAAATTTTTTTGAAAATTAAGGTTTTTGTTTTTGACAAAAATAATAAGAACTTAGTCAAAATTTCTGCTGATTTTCTGAAAACTTTTTTTAAAACACAGTTTCAATTGGCCTGTTTAGTTGTTAATATGTTGAAAATGTGTTTTGGGCGTGAGTTAAAAGTATTTTTAATTGGCATGTTTTTAGAAGGAGTTAAATATAAATTTTGAAAGGTCAATTTTTGCCAAAGTAGGTTCCGCAGTTTTTATAAAGCTTTTTGGAAATTCTCTTTATATAGGTGAAAAACCAGTGACATATATTTTAATGGTCAACCCAAATAAAGATTAGATCAGTTTGCACTACTGGTATAATAAAGCACGTACAAGTCTTCTCCTAGACTAACCTAATGGGGATCACGTTTACGAATCCGCAAGAATATAATGTTTTTGAGTGTTGACTTCTTTATAAGTTCATCGTTGTTCTTCAATAAATGATTATTAATGAAAGGCATCTTAGAGGTTAAAAGAACAAATTTATCTAATCATCCATTTCAAATTTAATTTAAAAGGTAAAAAAAAAAATATTGATCTATGAAGAAAACAAGTCCAGTTTACCCTCATTATTGAATCCAATCATCCATACAACAATTTAATTTTTTTTCTTCATTTCTATGTGTAAATTGGCTCTGAAAACAAGTCTGGATCTTGGCCGCGGCGAAGCACTTTTTGGTCCGGAATCGTTGAGAGAAACAAGTCTGGGTCCGTTTCCGCTGCTGAGCTACTGGTGGTGGTTTGGCTGGTTTTTGTGATTGAGATAGTTGCAACTGTTGTTGTTGAGCTTTGATTTGAGGCTTGTTATTTGGCTGGTCATTTACAAAAGCTGGTTTGATGAGGACGTACCATTATTATATGCTTTTCAGTCTTCACTTTATATCCTTGCTAATTTGCTATTGTTAAAAACAAGTTGCAGAAAGAAATGAAGGGAGCAAAATATTTATTCGTAGAACTTGGAAACGAAACTATAAAATCGGATTAGCATATGAATTATAGGAAGATCAACACGTGAGCATTATAATACTTGTACAACCGGTACAGCGACATATAATTCCAACGGGTTTACTTTGACTTTGTCAAAATTATTGATTCTAAGCAAGCTAAATGCTGCCACTACCATTGGTCTAGAAATATTCTTGAGCCATAAAGGAAGGTATCAGAAATTAAGGATACATTATAATTCAAGAATTTCACATTTTTTTTTATAATATTCATGAGAGCATGGTTTGTTATAATCTAAATAATATTGTGAATTTGCAACATCAAATACATATAACTCATGTTTTATTTTTGAATCAGGATCCTCTCCTTGTTTTCACTCTCATATCTTCGATCAATTGTTGGTTTTCAAATATTTGACAACATGTTTGCATATGTCATCATTAGATCTTTAATAATCAAAGATGGACATAATTAAGGAGAGGATACAGATTCTTTTATTAGTTAGACATACAAATAAAAATGTTTAATTTAATTTTTTTTGCAAAGGCCTAAAAACTTCTGAAGGTTCGGAATAGTGTTTGAGCCTTGGGTCGTCGGCTCTGAACTAGTTGGTATAGACAGTGATGAAACTGTTGGCGGGAGTTGTTGTGGGTTTGATTCCGCTGGCTGATAACTTAGATCGTTAATAACAGATATTTGATTGTTTCGCTTATTAATTTATGATGGGGACTGTACTGACTGGATGCTATGATCAAAGGTTTGGGAGATATTACTCTTATCATGGGAAGGTACGACACTAGTAGTCATAGCCTTCATGCGCTATGAACCTAGTCTGAAGGACAAAGCTAACCCTTTTTCTCGGACTTTGGCCATTGGCACATCTAGCAACCTGTACAACTTTGTCACTTCTGTGGCATATGAATCTGTTTCTTGTAGCTGGGATAATACAGAAGTGGTCAGGTTAGTTTCTTGTGGAAATTGAGTTGGCCGCTGCTGAGCTGCTGATGCTGGTTGTGCCTCATCTTGTTGCGACTGCTCATGTGCTTCATCTTTTCGCTCATCTGTCCCAGGTTCGCACTGGTTTTTTTCGACATAGACAGTAGATTCAGGATAAGTTGGTGAAGAGAGCTCATTAATACTATGAGCGGCTGTGCGTGGTTTCTTGCGTTGCTTGATGTTAGTATATTCTTGAGGTTTTACGTCATCTTCTGTAAGCTGGTTAGGCTTTCGAGCGCTTGTTATATTTGGCTCCTCTTTTATCTATGAGAAAATTATTGCTCATCGACATTAAGGAGCTAGGCATATTCCATAATTATGCACGCAAAGAAGGTAACTTGCACACCGAAAAATTATAAAAAGTAGCAGAAGACTTTTTATTAGTCGATGCTAGTTATTTTAACTGATAAAGTTTCCTGAGAGTGGTATAAGAGATTTGGTGTTCCAATCCTGCTTCACACTGGATCCAAATTCAGTTAGATTACCATATGTACATATATATATATATATATTTTCCTTTTCTCTAAAGAGAATTTATATTCGCATTCGGAGATCATTTGGCAACTAAAACTATTCAGTAAAAAGATATTTTTTCTTGGTCGTTCAAAAACATCTAATTGTATTTAAAGTTACTTTTCAAAAACACCAAAATGAATAGCTCTTCTATAACTATTTGCCTTTAATCACAAAATTATTATTTTAGTCACTAATAACATTTGATTAATTAGATTTTCTACGCGTAGGTGCATTTTCAAGGATTATTTAATATTGAACAACTTATGAAGAGCTGTGTTTTAGCAGTTCAACTAGTGAAACAAAAAAAAAAAAAATCTAAGCAACAAAAGTAAAGAATTTACACATTTTAATTATCAACTCAACACCAATGAAGTTTTAGAAGGGAAGACGAGCTGTTATTACCTAGTATTCAGGTTCATAATTGGGAAAAGTTGATTGTTTTTGGTAGTCAGGTTCCAAATTGTACAGCCTGGAGAGCCCCCGTTTACGCTCGGGCTTGTCCACATCAAGCCTGGTCAAATTCCGTGTTGGTTGCTGCTGAGCTTCTAGTGGTGGCGGTGATTGTGCCTCTTGTTGTGACTCTGGTGACAGGATCTGTTGTAGTTGATCTTGTTGATCATGTAGTAATTGTTCTTTTTCATGTTGGTATTCACGAGATTGTATGTCATATTCTGTTTTGATTTCAGGCTCGGAAACAGCTGCTTCAGAATTTGTCATAATTGGCTGTTTCTGTGTCTTTGCTTCTGAGAAAACACATTTTAAAGAAGATATATATTATTGTATAGGCTACAGATCCTTGAGAGAATGTATTAGGTCCACGAACAGAGGCAATTTCCAGGAAGAAATGCATAAAATCTAGCAGCGAAATATTATATATGCATACACTACAAGTAGCCATTTAAAATCTGTCCAGATAAAATGAAGACCGAGACAAACACGCGTTCTTGTGCAAGCAATGATCTCTTGCAGAGTCAGCAAGAGTGAGCGTGTATAATCAATTGTTTGACTAATAGGAATTACCAGTACAACAAAATCTTTATTGGAAGTTACATTGAAGGCTGATTTGTATTTGGAGGAATTTGCTTTTCACTTTGAGAGGAGTAGCTCTAGGCTAGAGTGAAACAGATCCTCTCCCAGTTTTTTTTGTAAAATAAGTAGTCAAGATTGAATTTTAAATTTCTTATGTTGAAAATGACCATCCATTTGTGTGGTACAATTAAAGAAGCTCAATCATGTATGGAGAATGGGTATGATCTCCACCAAAAGGATCGTGAATTTGAAGAAAGGGATTGGGTTTATTCAAGGGTTCAACCATATGGGCAAGCATCAATTTCAATGGGAGAGAACTTGAAGTTAGCCAATCTTTTTCATTTATTTGGAATTAAACTAGGTTTTTGTTTTTTACTAGATTTAGAAGAATAGGAGAGGCTAAGAGAGACAAAACCTAGCAAATGATCCTAATCCACAGATCAAATGTAAATGGATTGGTTCAATGGAGATGCTAAATTTGATTTCTATTTCAATTTCTTAGCTCACTTTAGAAACCTTCTCTCTCAAATTGAATGTATCCCTTAAAATTGAACACTAAATATTATTTCTATGGCAAAAGCTAAATCAATTACTGGGCTATCATTTGAAGGTTACACTCACAGTAATTATTGAAGTAACAATTAAAAGCTCAAATTATATACTTGTTATACACACATAATTGCCAAAAACAGAGAGGGCTTGGAAAGCTTAAGATAATGTAAATAGAAATATTCAACAGTTCTGATTTTTTTTTTAATTCATACAGAATTAATCTAATACCTGTGCACATTGGATAGTGAACAGGGGATACTTAAAACCAAACTGTTGGTTTAAAATTGTTGGCTGAGGACAAAATTTCCTTGAGTGCATGGCTTTCACTGAAAGCCTTGCTCTGAATTAGTTTAGGTCAGGAAATGATTCAAAATTCAGCAAACGTATTCCCTATGCGCTGTGAACAACCAGCTCCCTTAACAAACCCATCCAATTCTTGTTCCAGAAACTGATGTGTTTGCCCATAGTCATAACTGGATAAGTATTTACAATTGCTCGATGCGTTCATCAATATGAGTGTTTACGGTAGATATTCTTGCTGAGATTGAATTTCAGAATGTTTCTGTCTCGTATACGGGGACAAGGGTCTGATTCAGGACTTCTCATAATTGGCTCTTCATCATTCTTTCCCTCTACGAGACAGCTTAGCTTAAAAGGACTAACAATATAAGCAACTTGCAGGAACGAAAAAAATATAAACTCTTAAGAACTATGAATGTACTCATTTGTTTTTTTTTTTTTTAACGAGTCAAAGCTAAGTCTTTCATATAAAAATGATCTATCCACGGTCTTCCTGCTCCGTCGGTGGAAAATAGAAATGAAAATGCAAGTGCAACTAGTAGCATCATGGAACATTGGTACTAATTAAATACACCTTGTCATTGTCTTTATAAGCTTATAATATTCAATATATCCCATTAATAAGTTGTTAAAAAAGTCTGAACTTTAAAATAATTTTAAATCCCTGACAGCCAACACCTGCTGCCTGCTCAACAACTTAGAATAATTCAATGCACGTCGAAGCATTTTCACAATTGTTTGCCAGCACCAACTGCTTTAAATTAAAAGGTTATTTTTGGAGAAACAGTAATAACTGATACAAATAAACAAAATTTAAATTAAGGCCCTTATTTTTTCTTCTTTTAAATTGACATTTGAGTTGAACTTTTTCAAAGCTCAATGTTTTCGGCTGAGGCCTAAAAATTTCTTGAGTCGCTGCCACCGGGAGCCGGCTTTACCTTGTATCGGATTTGAGCCTTGGCTTGATACTGAAGTGCTTGGTACAGGCAGCGGCATCGGTAGTGTCGGAGGGATTTCATTTGGGTTTGATCCCGGTTGAGTTGGCGCATTACTGGGAAAAGTTAGAATATCATTTTGCTGAATTTGAGCTGGGGAACGTACTGGCTGGAAACATAAATGTAATAATAATTCAATTGAATTGTGTATAATTTTCAATTGAAACATAAACCATTTTCTGTAATGCTCTTCTGCTAATGGAATTGTGTATAATTTTGAATTTTGAGGTGCCATCTGCAATAATAATTCAATTGACCATATAAATGGCGTACATTATTCTAAGGTTTTTATTATTTCCCTCTCGGTGTTGGGGGATCAATATTATTGGGGTCATATAAGAACAAACATTTCTTTCGATCGTTACGCACTGCCTCCCTATATTTCTTGGGCCACATTTATGTTTATTGATTTCAGGATGCTGGTGAGGCTCGCAAACTTCTGTTTTAGGACTTGTCATAGTTGGCTCTTTCTGTGCCTTGACATGTAAGAAAACTCAATAGAAAGGACCCTCAATAGAAAGGACCCGGTATTATTGTATAACACTACACGTCCGATGCAAGAATGTAGTAGCTAGCTGATAGAAATGAATATGGCGTAACAGCAATATATATGCATACATTGCAAGTAGCCATGATTTCTAACCAGGGTTCATGGACAAGCATCTTAGACAGAGTGGGCGTGCATAAACAATTGCTTGACTAGGCTTTATCAATAGTACAAAAGTCCTTATTGTCAGCGATGGATAAGTCCGATTTAACATTACAAAACAAGCTAATTATTAAATATTAATGGCATGTCTGTTACATATATTGTCAATTGAAATTCCAAGTCACTCACCTCTTTCCTAATGTTTGCCATTCCATCATTTTCCTTGATCTCAGCTACAACTTCACCACTGCCATTTCAGCATTGGACTACATAAGTTAATAAAATTGACAAATTGGGAAAAAAAAAAAGCACGTTTACAGCATTGTAAATATTATTTGTAGTATTTTAAAATGTTGTTTACAATGTTGTAAATGTATGTCCGCATGAAGTTTTACGAGGACATCCCTGCCTCAGCGTTCTTTAACAAAAAAATAAGACATCCAGTCCCTTAACTTACAAAAAAAGCTTATGAATCCATAGTTGCGTTTACTTCCTCTCTCGTTCCATGGACACCAGTAACATCATCAATGGCTTCAGTGCAACTCTCGCCATCGCATGCCTTTCAGCTCATTCCTGCAATGAAGTTACACATCTATTTATCAGAATTGATCTCACATATTTTAAAACTGAATAATTATATAGCTAGGGCAGTCCTTCCAACCTTGCATTGCCTCAAACTGCTGTAGTCCAAAAGCTTGACCGACTTTAGTTTGGGGATTGTCGAAATATATCACAAGTTGGGGGTTTCCTTGAAAATGTTTTAGTTTTACCTTACATTTCATAATTTTCAAAAGGTTGGGCGTTGCCTTGTGTGTGGTTCCGCTCTTTAAAAATTGAAAACTTTTTAAGACTATAAGATAAAACAGAGTTGAAAACTTCCAAATTAGGATGGTTTAGCAAAAAAAAAGACTAATTAGGATGAAATCTGCTGCTAAAATAATAATAATAGGCTAAAATACTCTCTTGGTTTATTCATTCAATAGGTGTTAAATAAAAAGCTTAATTACGTTTTCCAACAAAGACAAAGATACTTCTTGATTCGCCGCCACCAGGAACGAGCATTCCCTTGGACTGGGTTTGATTCGGGCTGACTTGGCCAAATTGGGGTAGTTTGATTGTTTTGCCGAATTTGTGAAGAGTTAAAAATATCTACCATATTGCTCTGTGAACTTTCTGCAAAGGACCAACCTGAATCCTCTACCTCATAATAATATTCTGTCGGCTGCTGTTGCGGAGCTTCTGATGATGGAGGTTCTGCTTATGGCCTAATAAGTTGATGAGTGTGTTGATCTACAGTAGATGTAGATTCATCATTCGGTGCAAGAAGAAGTTCATCAGTATGAGTGGCAGAGGCTTCATATTGATGAACTTGAGATTTTAGGCCATATTCTTCATGAATTTCAGGCTTCTGTTTAGATTCGTACGGGGAAGGGTCTCTCTCATGGCTTGCAGTACTCATGATTATTTGATCTTCAGTGCTTTATTTTTATGTCTCTGCCTCCAAGGATGCTTAATATTTGCGACATATATAAGCTACAAAAACTACAAATAATAATAACAATAATAACAGCAACATACAACATACAACATACCATACCTTCACGTCTTCCTCAAAATCAGATTGATGAAGTTGGTGTGAAACTTCTTTTAAATTTCCACCAAGACCAAGTGAGCAAGAATTCTGACTTTTGAATCGATTGAGTCATTAATTATATTATTTTTTAAACCAATCCATCGTGCTTGGCAGGCTGAAACGTAAGTTGGACAGTTCTTAAGCTTTTTTTTTTGGATAAGTGTTCTTAAGTTATTTTTGGTATTGAAATACGATAATTTTTAAATATTATTGTGAAAAATTATAATTATAAAAATAAAAATTAATAGTAAGTAGTAAATATAATTTTGACAAAAATAATAAAAATATACTAAGTTTTACATCATACAAATTTTATCATCTAAGTTACAAAATTTAATATTTATCAAATATTTTAATACTATAAATTAGTTAATCGGCCGTAATACCAAATAAAGCCTTAGTTTTAAACTTATAAAACTCATGTTCAGCTTAAATAAGGTTTATTAGGCGAAAATTTTGGGCAATTGGACTCGGCTGCCTCTCGGATTGTCACAGTTAGTCGGCAATAGGTGCTAGTGATATTTTTACTTTTAGATTAATTAATACACCTAATACTATATATATCATATATAGTATACCCCACTCCATTCGGTTTTATAAAATCTAGTGCAACACCTCGAATGCATCCTAACGGTTTTCTTTGATAAAACTACTTTTAGTTTTATTCGAAATTTCATCTCCATTATGTGTGAAAACACCACCTTTTAATTGAGATAATTGGATTTATTTCTCATATTTTATGAATTGACATAAATTATTCTAATTATTTTATATTTCTTCAAATTAATACATTACTAATATTAAATATTAAAATGTAATTTTAACAGACTCATTTATTAAATGATTAAATATTATATTAATAAATCTATTTTTATCACACACGACATAATATATTATGGATAAATATAATATTTAATTATATTATTTTAGCTCATAATTAAATGAGTAATTTTGTATTAACATGCGAGAGTTTCTGCACTCAATTACAATATTTAAGTGATTGGAACCTGTTTGAAATTTACTGTTCATAGATATGGGCCATGACGCAATGCAACGGGTGTGGAGAACCTCGCGAGAAGTCAAAATAGAGAAACTGGGAGATAACATCTTCATGTTCAAATTCGGGTCAGAGGTGGACAAGAGGAGTATCATGGTGGGAGGTCCTTGGCATTTCGATAGAGCGCTCATTGTGCTAACTGAACCAGCAGGAATCGGAGATATAAAAAAGCAAGATTTTAGTCACGTTTCATTTTGGGTTCAAATCCACGATGTGCCTATCATGTGTATGTCTAAAGAAATGGCGGCAGAACTGGGTAAAGTGATTGGGAAAGTAGAGGAAGTAGAAACTGATGCAGCAGGAGAGTGCTTTGGTCAATTTCTGAGAATGAGAATATCCGTAGATATCACAAAGCCATTGAAGAAAATCATCGAATTAGATCAAGAAGAGGAAGATGCAGATGATATTCCAATGCGTGTAATGTATGAAAGACTGCCTGATTTTTGTTTTTGCTGTGGGCGAATAGGACATCAGTATCGAGAGTGTATTCACTACAAATCCCAGTCAAAAGATGAGTTAGCTTATGGCCCATGGCTCAAAGCAAATACCGTAGCTGAGAAACTAAAGCAAGGCAGGGGGAGAGATAGATGGACGGCAGAATCCAGCAGGTTTCGCGCAGAGGAACCAGCTTCTACAAAACCTGATATGGGGACAAATAAAGAGAAAGGAGTGCACCAACAAGCAGCTGAACCAGGCAGTGGAGATGCTCTGAATCAGCCTATTTTGGATCCGGGTCCGGATAGTTTGGGAATCGAAAAGGGTGGGGATCAGATGGTAGTGGAAACGCATTTAATGGAGAATGGTATAAGACATGGTGAGCTAGTGAGTAACTGCAAGGAGCAGAAAAGTGCAGCAGAGGGGGTTGCAGTGCATCGGGAGGTGGATGTAGAAGCGGGAAATAAGGGGGGGAACAAAAAAGAGAGGGAAGAATCAACACAAAAAGAAAAATCAGAAATGGTGTTATGTCATGGGCTGGAAAAAGCGGGAGTTTTCGAGCTGGAAAAGAATGAAATTAAAGGGGCTTTGGAAGATAGAGAGGGCCAACAAAAAACAAACATGAGCCTAGCCCAAATGGAATTGGAAATTGAGAATGCAGAAAATGAGCCAAAAGTAGAGAAACAAAAACTTAGAAGAAAAAAGTGGAAGCTCCAAGCTCGAAACGTGGAAGGAATTGGAGATAAAATGGAGGGGTCCACAAACCTAAAAAGGCCTATGAGCTCAATGAACTGGGAAAGCCCAAGGGGAAAAAAGAGCAAAATAGACAGCCCACAAACTTTGGAAACTTCACAACGGATTCAAAGAAATGGGGTAGCATCTACGAAGCTAACCTTCGAAAATGAGCATGGTGAGCTACGAGGGGAACCTCAGAATGCAGCAAAGGAAACATCGGCAGTGACTGGAGGACAGCCCCGCCGACAGCCATGAAACTCATCAGTTGGAACGTTCGAGGGCTGGGGAAAGATCGAACGTTCCGAGAAACCCAGCGGATGGTGCAGGAGCAGAGGCCTCAAATCTTGTTTCTTTGTGAAACAAAACTGATGTCAAAGCAAATGCAAGCGAAAGCTAATAAGCTTCAGTTCCAGAACTGTTTTGCAGTCAATAGGGAAGGATTGGGGGGTGGATTAGCTTTGTTGTGGAACTCAGAGGTTACAGTGGAGATAAAATCATTCAGCCAACACCATGTAGATTCAGTAGTTCAAAATGAAAACGGGAGTTACTGGAGATGTACCGGAGTATATGGTCACCCGGAATCAGCCCAAAAAAAGCACACGTGGACTCTCTTGAGAAGGTTAGCTACTTTATCATCTTTACCATGGTTATGTTTTGGAGACTTCAATGAAGTGTTGAATTTAAATGAGAAAATAGGAGGGAGAGAGAAGAGAGCTATCATGGTGAACGATTTTAGAGAAACTTTGAGGGATTGTGATTTAAAGGATTTAGGGAACACGGGGTATCCGTTTACATGGTCAAATCGGAGATTCGGGTCAAACATTATTGAAGAAAGGTTGGATCGCTTTTTATGTAATGGTAGTTGGGGCTATAGTTATGAAGAAAATGCGGCTGTGAATCTAACTTCCTGGAGTTCAGACCACAGCCCTATCTTGATGAAGATCATAGAAATCGGGAAGGGGCAAAGGTATTAAAAAAAAACCTACCCTAGACCTCATTACGAGGACATGTGGAGCCATTACGAGAAATGTAGGGACATCGTGAAGCATGAATGGAATGAAGTAAGCTGCTGGAACAGAGGAAACCCGATTGAAAGTTTTAAGCGAAAATCAAAAGAGTCTCTGGCAGAGCTGAAACTATAGAGCAACATGGAATTTAAGGGCAGGGAAAAAAAGCTAAAGCAGCTTATTGAGAAGCTTAGAATTTTAAAAGAGGGGTTCAGCCACTATGAGCAGGGCGATGAGATCAAGAGGGTAGAACATCAGATTGACAGCATGCTACTGGATGAAGAAATTTTCTGGAAGTAACGATCAAGGGCAGATTGGCTAAAGGAGGGAGACAAGAACACGAAATTTTTTCACTCAAAAGCTTCTACAAGGAAGAAGAAGAACAAAATTTGTGGCCTAGAAGATGGAAATGGAAGGTGGATTGAGGAAGCTGATGAGGTGGAAAAAATGTTCAGTGAATACTTCACAAATATTTTCACCACGACAAGTCCTACATCTGATCAGTTAGCTGCAGCAGTAGCGGATTTGCCTACTAAAATCACAGGGGATATGGAAAGTCACCTAGATCAGCCTTTTACGGAAGAAGAAGTAGCAGCTGCTCTTTCTCAGATGTGTCCCACCAAAGCTCCAGGTCCTGATGGGCTCCCGGCAGCCTTTTTTCAGAAGCATTGGAGTTCAGTCAAGGATGGAGTCATTACAACCAGCCTACACATATTAAACGAGGGAGGTAATCTCACACCACTCAACCATACGTTTATTGCTTTGATTCCTAAAGCTAAAAAGCCTAGGAAAGTGTCTGAATACAGGCCAATTAGCCTCTGTAATGTAATATACAGAATAGTCGCTAAAACAATAGCCAACAGGCTTAAGCAAGTGTTAAATGACCTCATATCCCTTACTCAATGTGCTTTTGTTCCAAATAGGCTTATTACCGACAATGTAATCATAGCTACCTAAACAAGATTAGACTAAGTAGGGGAAAAAAGGAAGGCCTAGTAGCCCTCAAACTTGATATAAGCAAGGCCTATGATAGAATTGAGTGGAGTTTTGTCAAATGTGTAATGCATAAAATGGGGTTTTCTGAAAAATGGGTGAACTTAATCATGAATTGTATCTCTACGGCTAGCTTTTCAGTGTTAATCAATGGAGTGCCTAAAGGTCTCATCCATCCTCAAAGAGGCTTGAGACAAGGATGCCCGCTTTCCCCATATTTGTTTATTTTATGTGCGGAAGTGTTTTCAAACTTAATGGTGCAGGCAGAAAACAGAAACCTCATCCATGGACTGAAGTTCAGTAGCAACATCTCAGTATCGCATCTTCTCTTTGCGGATGATAGCTTAGTTTTCTCAAGAGCCAATAGCGCTGATTGTAGAAACTTGAAGAACATTTTTTATTGTTATGCAGCAGCTTCGGGACAAGTCTTCAACTATGACAAGTCTTCGATGTTTTTCAGCACTAATACAAAACAAGGCCAATTAGAGGAAGTAAAAAGCATTTTTGAGTTGAATGTTGTATCCAAGCATGAAAAATACCTTGGTTTACCAGCTATGGTGGGGAGGAAGAAGACTTGCTTCTTCAACGATGTAAAATTGAGAGTCTGGAGTAAGCTGTCAAGCTGGCAGAGCAAGTGTTTTTCCAGTGGAGGGAGAGAAGTTTTGATTAAAGCTGTTGCTCAAGCAATCCCGGCTTATGCTATGAGCGTTTTCAAAATCCCCCAAGGCCTGTGTGATGATATTGAAAAGGCTATAGCGAGATTTTGGTAGGGTTCATCCGATACTCATAAGAGCATCCATTGGACAAGATGGGAGAAGTTATGCCATGCCAAGATCAGGGGAGGGCTGGGTTTTAGGGAATTCTCTAGCTTTAACCAGGCCTTAGTTGCTAAGCAAGGGTGGAGAATTCTTCAAAATCCGGAATCTTTAATGGCAAGAATTTTAAAGGCAAAATATTTCAAGCATACAAGCTTTATGGATGCAAAATTAGGGTCACAACCTAGCTTTGTTTGGAGAAGGATTCTATGGGGTAGACAAGTGCTCCATAAGGGCTTGAGGTGGAGGATAGGCAACGGGAGTCAAATCTCAATCTACAACAGAAACTGGATTAAAAAACATGAATTAAAGAGCCATGGCATGCATATGGAGCTCCCCAATGACACTGTAGTTGCTGACCTTATAGATGAGAGACATCACTGGAAGGAGGAGATAATTTGCCAGCACTTCTCGAAGGAAGCCTCAGAAAGGATTTTGCAGACCCTTCTGCCGAGAACCCCTCAGCCAGATACTCTCATTTGGAAATTTGACAAGCATGGAAGTTACTCTGTCAAAAGTGGCTACCAGCTAGCTTTGAAGCAAAAATTCTCAGACAATCCAGGTTGCTCAGACATTACCAGAACTCACTGGGAGGTTGTTTGGGCAAATGAGATCCCTGAAAAAGTTAAAGTTTTCATGTGGAGAGCAGCAAAAAATCTGTTACCAACAGCAACAAATCTGTGGAAGAGGAAAGTGATAATGGACCCAATTTGCAAAAGATGTAGCTGTAGGAGTGAAGATGTTTTCCATACTTTATTGGAATGCAGGGCTGCGAGAAAGGTGTGGAAAGTGACAGAGTTTTATAAGGAGGTTAAGCAGATGCCCCATCAAGACATGTTGAGTTTTCTCCAAGAAATGGCTTCAAAGAGAACGAAGAAAGATGTAGAATTGATTATTGTTGTATGTTGGGCGATTTGGTACTCCAGAAACTGTTTTATTTTTTATGGCAAAGAAGAGAATCCTTTTATTTCAGTGGCACGAGCAACAGCTATTGTAGAGTCTTTCAAGGGGGTTAAAACCTCAAAAGATCAAGCAATCTTAAGGCATGGGCAAATCAGTCAGCAAACATGGACAGCTCCCCCAAATGGCTGTTTTAAGGTGAATGTGGACGCTGCAGTAAAAGTTTCAGAGCAAAAGGCAGGCTTGGGAGTAGTTATAAGAAATTCCAGGGGAAGGGTTGTGGCAGTAGCAGTTCAAAATGTCCCATTTCGAGGCACTGTAGCTAGTATTGAAGCTGAAGCTGTTTTGTTTGGAATTGAAACTGCTCATCAGGTGGCTTGTGTGCCAATGGTCATTGAGTCAGATTCAAAGGAGGTGGTGGATCTTTCATTAAACAGAATGGAAAGCAAGACAGAAATAGAATGGATTATTGCAGAAATCCAGACAAAGCTTAGGATCCAGAGCCAAGCATCAATCCAATTTGCTCCAAGGGGCTGTAATATAGCTGCTCATTATGTAGCAAAGAAAGCTTTAGACGTTGAAAATCAGTGTATTTGGCTAGAAAATTTCCCAGTTCATATTTCGTTGTTACTGTCAAAGTTCTATTAATGGAAAGCTTTACTTCCTTATCAAAAAGATATGGGCCATGACTATGAGTGTCTCCCTTTCTCCGCCGTTTGTGTGTGTGTGCAGTGGTTGTGCAAATCATTCATGTCATGGGTCGAGGAAAGGCAACAAGTTGCAATGGTTTGGATTCAGTTAGTGGCAACCTGTAGAATCTTCTTAACAAGTCCACAAGCTGAGATTCATGGTTAATCAAGGTAAATTTTGAATTTTTACTCAATGCATGTGTTTAATTAAAAATACAAGATTAAGGACATAAAGCTCAAATTTATTACAGTAATTGGTATAAGAGTTTATGGTTATACATTTCTTTGTAAACCATGGCGAATTTTGTTGATGAATTAAACTTTGGCTCACCCATGGCATTTTTCTTTATTTTCGGATTTTTTTTATTTTGGGCATATTTGAGTAAATGGTTGTTAAATAATAAGTGGGTGATGTTTGTGGAGTAAACATATGATTTTTTCAAAATTGTGGATCGGATATGGACTGATGTCCAATCCGTAAAATCCGATTCGCGAACACCCCTAGATCTAAGTACAACAAATAATCACTATTTGTATAAGTATAATCTCTACTTGCACTATGAGTGGACTTAGGGCAACAATAATGGTAAAAAAAAGTGATGGTAAAGTTCAAAATAAAAATTGGTTGAAGATTAAGAAGATATTAAAGACATGCAAGCATATAAAAATTGGTTGTATTTTTTAGTTTTTCTTCCAATGATTTAAAGATATTATGTTAATTATGGTTTGTTGCTTATGATGATTATTTAGTGGTTATATCAAACTATTTCATTATTGATTTCATTTAAGAAAAAAATAATGAATTTTGCATATTTTGTAGTGTTATTTAATTGTGTAAAAATTTTATTTTAATATAGTTTGTATCACTTTATTAAAAAATTATATTTTGCCCTCAATGAATTGCTAGTTAATGGCATTAAACTAACAGTGAGTTAGCGAAAGTATGTTTTGGACTATTATTTAAAATGTAGGATGAAAATGACTACTGCATGAAAGATGAAACTCTAACTTTTTCCTTTTTTTTTTGGTCTAAGTGAGTCATACATATAGAATGGTCAATTTGATTGATTAGTGAAGATTGAAACAAATTATCTTTTCAACGGAAACAAATACTCTTCACATTTTCCTCCGAAATCAGAGTGATGGAGGTGTTGTGAAGCTTCTTCTAAATTTCCACCCATCTTCGATCTTCAGAATTAATAATGCCGACGAAGTTGGTGTAAAAGTTCTATCCAATTTCCACCAAGAGAGAGAGAGAGAATTTTGACAATGAAATCGAATGAGTGCTTAATTAATTTGATTAAAACAAAAATTCTGCTTCTTTGGTAAACCCGTTTCACATGGTTCAAACCATCAGCCATGTGATGTGAGCATTACTATACCTTTGTTGTCGGCATAATTACGGGCTACAGCATGGGCATTTGCAAATTAGTTTAAGAAATTTTTAGTTCATCATATTTTAGAATGTTCTGAATAATATAACTCCGTTTTTCTTTACAATTCCAAATAAGATTGGAAAATAAAAATGTGTTTAAATTTATATATTTAACATGTCTCTTCTCACTAAACACGAACTTTTGGTCCATCTAAATTTTTCAAAAAATATAAATATGTTGGGCTAAAATTATTTTTAAAATAACCCAAAAAAGGCCAACAGCGGGCGCTAGTGATATTTTTATTTTAAAAAATAAATTAATAATTTATAACAATAGAAACTATTAAAGTATATATATTACATTCCATATGAATTGCACCAAGCATGGTACAATATTAAAATTTAGTACATTCAATGCAACACACCGTAGCTCATTCTATTACATTCCAATATTTTACAGTCCAGTGCGATGCACCGAAAGAATTCTAACGATTTTCTCTAACATTGTTGTAGTTTTATTTGCGATACCGTAACAATTATTTGTGATAAACACCATCTAGAAATTTGACTAAACTCATTTTCATTTGTTAGATACCAAATTTTATAAACAATTGAGCTTAGATATATACACCGATTATGAAGTCAGAAAAGTGTTGAGATCATCAGTCTTAAGGTACGTTTAGAATTGAAGTTGGGCAGGTATAACTTAAAAGTTACAGCATTAAAGTATTTGGTAAGCACTATCTGTTGTAGTTTGGAAGTTATGTTGATATAATTTTTACTTGTTTAATGGAAAATCTATTATATATTTAATAATTTTGTTAAAATTTATATTTACTATATATTATTAACTTTTGTTTTATACTTATAATTTTTTTTTACAGCAGCTATAGTTTAAAAGATATAGTACCTTAATCCCAAACATGACCTTAAATGAGTAACGATAGACATTCCAATATTATATCCTACATTATATCTCAAATGATGTGGCATGTGATGTGCCATTTGTTGAGTGGTTAATGATTTTTGACAATTTTTAAGTGATTTAATTGTATTATTCTACAATCTAATTGATGAATTCTATATCATTTGTAATAAAATTTTGGAATATATGGCACTATTCATCTTATATTTAGAGCCCATTTGGGATTATTTTTGGGAGGCTCAAAAGTGATTTTAAATTATTAAAGTTAATTTTGGTAATTAGCAAAAAAATTTTTTCAGAAATCACTTACAGTAGATTTTAAAAATCAAGGAGTAGTTTTTCAAAATCTGATTTTTTTTAAAAAAAATTATACTTCATAAAATTCTATATATACCCTCATATATATTATTAAAGTAAAAAAATTTTCTCATTAATTAAGAAATAAAATTATTATATTTAAAGAGATTATTATCATTACCGAGATAACAAAATAAAAAATATAATTGATAGTATAAGTTTTTTTAGTTATCTATTATTATATAAACAAAATAAAAAATATTTTATATACGTGTTTGTGAATGTTTTATTTAATATTATATTCAATTCAACCATTTATATTTTTATAACAATTTAATAATAAGATTTATTAAACACATGTAACTACTTGTAATTTTCTCGCAAGTATTTCCCGACATGAAATCGTGAATACGCCAAGTAAGGTTGGAAAATTGGCTGGGCCGAATATGGCCAAGCCTAGGCCAACGTATATGGTGGTTGAGCTAGGCCCAACCTGTCCACACTCGTGCTGGACCAAACTTTTTTGAGCCCAGTCTTTAAAAAAAATCATAAATTCTTTTTTTTTAATTAAATTTTAGCTATTGGAAATTGTATTTATATATCCTTTTCCAAGGAATAATATTCTTCATACAAATAATGGAAACAAATCTGTGGGGTTATATACATACATATACAAACATACATACATAAATACAAATATATTCAATATAAATCCTGATGGAACAAATTGTATTTTGAGAGCGCAAGGGGTATAGTTATCCAACTCAACTAATTTTTAATAAAGTCTAATTCTTTCTTTTGTGAGAAGACGAATGCAAAACAGTGCTAAATTATCTTCCAAGTTCCATCTTTCATTATTTACTCAAAAAGTCATGGCTGATGAAAATCTAATATAAAACCACTAGAATGATATGTAATTGATCATCATCACATTCTTTTGATCTGTCAGAGATTGTATCTTAAGAAATTAAAATTCTTGTCCAAAAAAAAAAGATTAAAAAAATTAAAGTTGACACGTAGACCACATCTGCTGCGAATGAAAATCATGTACGTAACTGGAACGAAAAGATAATAAAAGAAAATCAGCTGATATATTAGCAAATATATAGCAGCCGCTCACAACGAAAAATGCAGTGAATACAAACTGAAATCAAGAATACAAATTGGGCAATGTTGGACAATTGCTGCAGTAGTATATTACAATCATCGACAATTAAGAAGAAGGGGAAAAAAAGAAGAAAAGAAAGTTAAAAACCCACAAACTTAAATAACAATTAAATACTTTTCTTTCAACCCATCATTCTTTGATTCATTGGAGCCATCATAGTGGCTTGCTGGAGATGCATGTTCTGATTCCGTGCTAGGTTTCCTTGATATCCTGCATGCCACAATCGAATAAAATCCGAGATTTACTTTGCGGTTCTTAAGCAAATTTATGGATCATAAAAAAACTGGGCATATATAAAATGATAGCGAAAGAAAAAGGCTTCAGATTTTTCTTTCTTCTTTTTCTTAAAGGAATTTTACCAATAGAAGGATCCCAGCCTCTGGATTGAAGCTCTCTGTATTCTTGACAAAGAGCACACCATTCGCAGAGACAGTGAGTGATCCAATCCGGTGCCGGAGCTTCAGGGAGGTTGAACTTGCTCCTAAGCTTGGTCCTGTACGTGCATGACATTATGCATGGTATCGCTATGCAGAAGGCAATCCCGGCGTACAGTAACCCACTTGTCCCACAAGCTAATTCAAACAACAACCAAATTATAATTAATTACGTTAAATTCATTGTGGGGGGAAAAAAGTGTATGATTAAGAAAAAGAAAGTAGAATCCATGTAGAAATACGATTAACTTACAGGTGTGGCCATCGTCGACTATCTCCGCAAGCTGGCCGAACGTCAAGCATGGGAAGCAAGCCGTAACAAGAGCTGAACGGTTTTCAAAAAATTCATCAATTAATATTTGGGTTCTCATTTTGTTTGACAAATTATTCAAAAGAGACGAACACTCTTGATCTGCTTCTACGAGAATTGCTTAAATGTTTATGTGAGAAAATGGTCAAAATCCCATAGATTCAAACATTTTTTTTTTTTTAGTGTCTTATACTATTTTATACCATGTTTCAAAACCCACTAAACAGTAAAAGTTTTTAATGAGTAAAATATTGAAAGACACAAAAAAAAATCGAAAGTTAACAGCAAGATATTTGTGATGAGCTTTGAAACATGGTAGAGAAATAATTAATTTGGAGGATTTTAAGAGTAATGATACGTTTACAAATTATTGCACAAACCTTTTTGTATATTGTGATGTGGCAGCTTACATGGCATGAAGGGGTTGGTTGATTGAAAGGATTACAAGCCTCACATAATTTTTTTCGATTCTCTCATAATTTGAATTTTTCTCAATCAATTCTCTTAAATTAAGAGAGAATTTTAATTCTGTTCATCAACCGCTTTCGCTTTTTAATCAATCCTTTCATGTCCGTAAGCTGCCACCTCATATTATATAAAAAGATTTGTATTCATTAAAAAATTTGAGAGAAGAAATTTGGGATGTATATTATTATTCAATTAAAAAACTTATCAGGTATTAAACTCGGAACAAGGGAGGAGAGTATCACCATTCATTGGGTCATTCATGCAGTCAAACAGGCCACTACTCCAAGCGTTTTCCTGAATTGACTTTGGGCATGGGCTTGGCACTGGAATTCCGTATTGGGCCTGTGGTCCATTATTATTCTGATACTGCATCACCGGAGGAGCTTGGTATCCGACTGTAGGAGGCATTTGTGCTGTGGCCTGAGGATACATCATAGGGGTTGTTTGTACGGTAACCTGAGGGTGCACAGGACTCCTTTGCCGGCTTGGTGGTGGAAACGGCACGGCCGCCTGAGGACCCGGTGGTGGGAACTTCACAGGGTGGGCTGGAATTGTTTGTGGGCCTTGTGGTGGGTATGCAGCTACAGGCTGATTAGGGCCATTTGGAAACGTTCGGTTGTTTTGCTGCATTGTGTGTGGTACAATTGCTGGCCCAGGTGTTTGAGCCCTATAGCCCTGGTTAGCAGGTAGTGGTGGTTGTGCTTCTTCTTGTTCATAAGTTGGTGCAGCAGTGTTTTCGTATTGATATTCTTGAGGTTGTAGCTCATATTCTTGAGCTTGCTGATGAGCTGAAGAGCCTGCCGCTTCGGGATTTCCCATGATTTGCTGCTTGAGAGAGCTCAATATTTGGTATCTGGGTGCTAATATGCTACTAGGTGTACTTTGATTTTATATATAAGCTAGGTGCAAAGTATGAAAGAATAAGCAACTTGCACCAAGAATTCACTAAAATTTAGGTAAAAAATTACAAAGACAGACTTTGATGAAGTGACAACTAATGGTGACAATTGTATTTGAATGGGTTTACTTTGACTTAAACAAAAATTTCGATTCTTTGCTGAAGGGCTGATGTATTGCTTAGCTTCGCCATGTGAGCACGATTGAGCCTGTAGTTATAACAGCATGGGCATGGCAAGTTGACCTCAACTCTGTTGGCTAAAGAATTCAGCTTATTAAGTTTAGAAAACTTCACATATTTTCATGCAAACATTGACTTAAATTGGTTGCCAATAATAATTTAGTTTGGCAGCAACTTTTTTTTTTTTTTTTTCATTTAGCTCAATCTTGATGTAGGGTGGTTTCGTACAATGAATAGGGTAGCTTTCAAAGATTATAACTTGGTTATCGGTGTTTATTTTGATCGTATAATATATTATTTTGAAACTTGTGATGAGATACACCAAACCCAAATAGCATAGGTTTTTTTGTTGCATGATCGAGCCATAAATTTTGTTTTTCTTATCGTTTTAAATTATTTTTCATGTTACTTCCAAGATTTTTTTTTTCAGATATTGAATTCTTGTGTTATTTGTTTTGTTTTTTATTTGGATTAGGAGAGAATTTCATTATAAAATAATATTTTGGAATTACCTACTTTTGTGAATTTGTGATATTTAAAGTTAGTATAAAAGGGACTCAAAATTCTAATTTTGTTCATTCATACTTTTCAACGATATTGTCATCATTTATAGACTTAGTTTCTCTTAATTATCAATCTTGTTTATATTTCCACATTGTCAAATCTCCTCTTCTCCTATGTGAGTGGAGTTTGAAACGTAGAACTCTTATTTTTCAAGATAAGAAATTTTACAGTCTCAATTAAATGACACCCACAACTAGTAGAAACACGACATTTTATATTTCTTAACACTGTTGAGAAACTTTCAAACTCCTATGTATGTAAAATTGAAAGGGAACGCAAAAGAACAGCAAAAATACATATAAATTCCTATTCTATCTCAAATTGTATTTTTTTTCACTGATCAATCTCATCTTCAACCTGCCTCTTCCACTTGCATATAAAATAAAAATTCAAATAGATAAACATAAAGAGTGTTACAATTTCATGTATATAACAAATTTTAATTAAACTTATAGTGATGTATAGTGTTGAATAAGCTGATAATAAATTTGTACTTCTACCTTCAATTCTTAATCAATTTAAGTGTTCATCATCATATGCAGTTAATTTCCTTAAATTATTATTTTTCATTATCAAGAATATTTCTTACTGGTTGGAGTTGTTTTACCCAGTTTTTAATAGGAATTTAGAAAATGCTTAGTCCAAATTTTACTTTTCTCTTGCTAATGACCGAGGAGATGGACATCATGTAGCGATTTATTGATAGAGATGGAAAATATACATAAATATGGCACATTTAACTATCATTTTTTTCTCTTTTTTTTTCCCCTTTTTAATTTGTGGAGATTGCGCCATGCAATAGCATTTTTTTTAGATTTAATTATAAGCTTGAAAAAACAACCGCACGTTTGCTATCCTTTGTCTCACTTCAATATGCATGTATCTAATTATTGTGGATTATACAATTCTCTCTCTTTTTTTTTTTTTGGTTAATTTTCTTTCTACTTGAGAGACCATGATTAACGGGCGGGAATGACTTGACTTAATCGTCGAGCGTTGACTAATAGAGCCTAATCATCTCTTACCAAACACGTAAAGACCCCAGCCAACTGGCTGACATTGCACGAGTCAATGCTGTGAATTATTAGGTTGGAGTCTTTAAACAGTTCCTCAGCCAATTGCTATTATTTAACTATAGCCAAATATAAATAAATAATTCTATGATTTTGCCTGATACGGAGTTGCGTGGAATACTAGGACATATTACCAATATAAATGGATTTCGATTGATCATTTGCTATGGGTTTTTCAAATACAATCTTATTGTTAGTGAAAAAAAAAAAGTACACTGCCATGCTGGTGCTATTTACTTACCAAAAACTTCTATTTCATAACAGATCCTTCATTTTTATAGTATATAATATTGAAAAAAAGAATCCTTTTTATTTCAAAGTAGTTGTGACTTAAAAACATTATATAACTATCATAGCAAATAGAACCTACATCCTTTGCTCTTTTTTACGAATGAAAATTTGTGACATGACCTGATAATCTAACATGAAAGTTCGAATTAACCTAAAATTACATGATTGTCTAAGGACTAAGGGACCAAACTCATGTGAGATATTTTCTAATCATGTCAGTTCAAGTTAAGAGTTTCGGACATGTAAACTAATTTCTTACACGGTTTTTAATTATATATGACAATGTTTCGACTTAAATTTTTTAATTACAATGTTGACACGAAGTTTGAACAATTAATTTCATCTAATCTAATGTTTGATATTGAAAGAGTATCCCCTCGTACCTAAAATCATAGATCTAATGTTTTATCCTTCTCAAACAGTTCTACGAATTCAAATTGAAATGTAAAAAGTGAGAATGTTTTCATACATGATTGATACCGCTAACCATCAGAACCACTAGTATTTATTTGTTTTCATAAAAAGCAAAAGTACTACCATTTCTTTTACCATCTATATATATATTAGAAATTGTTAACAGGCATCTTAATTTTTTTCTTCATGTGAAAAAATTATTAAGTCATATGTTTTAATAGAGAGAGAGTCAACCTCAGATTCAAAATTAAAATCCGGACAAAATTACAGTGTCATAAATGAGTTTACAACATTATAAAAGTTCATTTCCTATTTCGTAAGTCTGTCCTGAACTTTAAATTCATTGTTTTACAACAACGTTGTAAACTCATCTCAGATTTTAATCCAAGATAAAAAAATTTCGTATGCACATACACAAATCAGATGCAGGCATTCTCTTTTTTTTTTTTTATGCGGATATGCTGTTAAATTGTGCGATTTAACAGAGTAATTTTTTACTGTGCTATAAAACCGTGCAGTTTAACAGCGTCTGCACTAACTCTATTAACCGTAAAGTTGAATAGCGAGGGCGACCGCACTAAAGAAGGGCTATATATATATATATATATATATAGCAAAATGGTATTAATATTTAGAACTTAGAACTCAAGCAGCTAAATAAAGAGAACTTAAAATTTACGTACGTTTTTTAAGAGACAATGTCACTCTGTATAAACATCTATTGAGCAACTTGTTGCCTTGTTGGTGGGGGCAAAACAGCTTGCAAGTTCTTGATCATCCTGTCAAGATCCTCCAACTTTTCATTTGCATTAGCCTGCACTAAATATCTCTGCAGCATCCTATACGATGCTTCACTCACTTGCCTTCTCCTCACCAACATTTGTTTAGAGCATTCAAAAGCTTCTTCCCACCTTCCCCTTGAACACAATCCCGTTACCAAAAGATCAAGTGCATGACCATGAGGACAAAACCCTCTATCAATCAAGTATCCCCAAAGATTCAAACCCAAATCAACCCGGCAATTTACGCAAAAGAATTTCATCAGCATCACAACTGTTCTTGTTTTGGGCACAAATTTACCCTCAATCATCCGGTCATAAAGCTTGCAAACACCCTCCAAGCCACTCGACTTCATCAGTCCGAAGAACATTGTATGATACGTCACATTGTCGTGCCCAATACGCTTCTCCTCTATCTCATCCATCAATTCCATCGCAGCATTCAGATCTCTACATCTTATGAGCGAACTAATCATAGCATTATAAGCCCCGATATCAGGCTTTAAATTCCTCTTAGGCATTTCATCAAACAGCTGCCTCGCCTGGTGTATGTTCCGAACAAGGCCGGCACCATGAATCAAAGTAGTGATTGTTTGCAACGAAGGCAAGCAAGCAACCCGTTCCATTTCTTCAAAAAGTCTCATAGCATCACCAAAGCATCCCTTTTTACAATAACCATCAATTCTGATATTATAAGTAACAACGCTCGGCCTAAACCCTCTTAGTACCATTTCATGATAAAACATCTCCATTGCTGTAACATCCCCAGATTCCTTAAACCCCAGAAGCAAAATGTTCATAGTTTTGTTGTTGGGAGCAAACCGCGAAAGCAATTTTACAAACACTGACCTCGCCTCTTTCATTTCCTTTTGAGTGCAAAATGCTTGAAGAAGTACATTAAACTCTTCGCTACCGAACTTCCTTATCCCAACAAAAATTTCCCTCTCCATTCTGTCAAATGCTTCGAGGATTTCTTCATAAGATTGAAATTTGGAAATTCTTGACAGCATGATGCTCATGGACTTAAGTGTGAGCAGCGAAGGGTGAGTGCGTTGCACGTGTGACATCAGCTCCCAAGCTTGATCGAAATAGCGCATACGTGCGAGGATGTGGAGGGTCTTTTCGAAAGCGTCGGGGGTTGGAGTGAAGTGGGGATGTTGAAGGGTGAATTTGAAGAATTCGAGGGCTTTAAGGCCATTCGAGTGAGCGGCGAAGAGGCGGCCGAGAACGTTCTCGACGAGAGTTGAGGAGAGGGGAGTTGTTTGCGGGAGGTGTTGGAGGAGTGTTGGGTGCAGTGGTTGATCGGGAAATGGATGGTCGTTGATGATTCTGGTGATCCGCTCGATTTCGGAAGATTGAGTTGTAGTAGAAAATAATAAGGCAAGCCTGTCGGAGATTCCAGGAAATTTATCGCATCTCTTCAATTTCTTCGCCAGGAGCATCCTTTGGTATTGAATTTTTAATAGCGATGGTGGTCGAGGGCAAGCGCGGGGGCACGCAACATATTTGAACTTCTTGGGCCCATGAAATTTGGGTCCATCTACATTTGCAAGGAGCAGTTCAAATATTCGAGCTCTAACATAACAGAGGTATGGACTGATAAGGTCATGGTTCCAATAAATTTATGATAGCAAGTATCGGTAAATTATAAAATTATATTAAAAAAATTATTTTCATAAAAAAGAATTAAATTCTTTTGTGACACGATGGACCATGGTACATATTAATTGCTTATGTTCCCGCTAATTTTGGTCTTAAAAATTATGTTTAACAAATTCTACCAAGCACAGTTTTTTTTAATTTTTAATTTTTATCTTTCAACTCTGCTATTGTAACAAAGTCAACACATTTTTCATGCTATTGAGAGAATAACAATAGATTTTTCTGTCTCAAAATATCTATTTTTATTATTAGACCGAACGCACTCATGTCAATGTAGTCATCAGCGAGGCCCAACACAGAAATTTAATGTCTGCGTCACCATCATAAGCCCAAAAAGAACTAAGCCCCATGAAACACACGCTTAATACAAAACTATTTAGAAGGAAATAACCACCGTATTAGCAACCGACTGTCGCCTGAGATCTGTGAAAGCAAATGAATCTTACCTCTTGATCCTCTCATTGGCGCGCTGATTTACACAGAAACCAAATATAAAAGCATAGCAATTGGTCCCAAGATCCGAAATTCTAAAAAATGGAGGCTCCGCTAGGTGGATCCGACAGAGACAAACCTAACACTTCCTCCTCTTCTCCTGTCTCCGTCATCTCCAGCTTCTGGAAAGGTAACGCTTCATTTTTTTTAAAATTCCGTAGCCAATGTTATTGATGAGACCATGATTCTATCATTTAGTCGGAGAAAAGCGTTTGGCATCACTGTGACCATAATTTGTCTCAAACATTTAGCACAGTTAGTGCGGCCAAATGAGGCATTAGTTCAACATTTTTAGTCAATTTTTAGCTACAGGCGTTATGGATTCGTATTACGAAAGCTGTGAAATTATAATTAAGTTGATGAGGAGCTATTATGATACAGTGTGTTATCTGAGATTACTGTTTTTCGTCATATTTAATCTTCGTGTATTTTAATGTCTTTGGTTGAATTTATTTGGATTCAGCTGGAACTAGTGTATCAAGGTGGACTGAACTGTGAAATATATGTTAGTTCATGTTAGTGATTTATAGGAACATATCACGTCTCATGCTCTGTTATATTAGCTTTCTTTTTTATTAATTTTATAGCCTTGGATCAATTTTATTTGCAAACAATATGAGATAGTATAATTGCTAGGTGATTTTAGTTTTTACTATGACAGTGTTTGCTACGGCTTCTCAGTTGTGCTTTTGTTTATAGAATTTTTCTTCCCTAGTATGCTTGATCAACCCATTGAAAAGGCTCTATATGACATTAATTTGTACCTTTAGTTTGTCATTTTCATCATATGATGATAATGTACTTATATCTTTGTTGGAATGGCTTGCTGATTTCTTCTTCTTTGCTCTCTCTCTTTTTTTTCCCTTCTTTTTTCCCCTTCCTAGACTTTGATTTGGAGAAAGAAAAAAGTTTGCTTGATGAACTAGGACTTAAGATAGCTGAAAATCAAGAGAACAGTCAAAAAAACCGACGGAAGCTTGCAGAGAGCACCAGAGGTACGTAATTGAAATTGTATGCGAATAACCTAGAGAATATCAAATACTCGTTATGGGTTGAATTTATTTGTGTAGTTATGGAGAGAGGTTTCAGCTAGATCTCCCTTTTATATCCTCCTTTTTCTGTATTTTTTTGGATAAGTTTGTCAGTATTGATGTTTCTAGTTTTGTCTAACAGATTTTAAGAAAGCTTCACCAGAGGAAAAATTAAGCCTTTTCAATTCTTTACTTAAGGGTTATCAAGAAGAAGTTGATAATCTTACGAAAAGAGCAAAATTTGGAGAAAATGCATTTCTTAATATCTATCAAAAACTTTATGAGGCTCCAGATCCTTATCCTGCTCTTGCTTCAATTGCTGTGAGTATTAGATTGTTCATGTTCTTGTTTTAGGTTTATCAGTTTCACGCATAATTAAATTCGCTTTTGTTATATGAATGAATTCTATTGGTCTTGTTGAGAGATGTTCTCTATATTAAGATAGAAGTTAGAGGATTCTTAAGTGTCAATTCATGATTTACTTATGGATAATAAGATCTATATCTTGTGCCCAAACAGATTTTTTTATGGGTGAGACTATTTGCACTCTTAAAATTACTTTGAACACTCTTATTTTATAACAAAATACCCGTCATATGAATTACTAATAAGGGCTCTCTCTTATAAACTAATATAATATAATTACTTTGAACACTCATATAGCACACTCACTATTTATTATTTAATTCTCTTGACATAAACCCTAAAAATTTTATTTCCAATCTTTGAAATAATATGTAGTTAAACAAGGAGCAAATCGATACTTTTAATATATTTTGAACACATTTTTCTTTTTTTATTCCAAAAAAAATTATTTTTTGTAGTCTTCTCCTTTTTCTCCTTTGTCTTATTCTTCTTCTTCCTTTTTTTATTCTTCTTCTTCTTCTTCTTCTTCATTTTCTTTTTTTTCTCTTTGTGGCCAAATGACCAACTTTCTTCTCAATTGTTAGGTTAAAAAATTGGGATGTAAAAGCCAATATTGACCATATTCTTCAATAGATAAAAACCAATAACTAAAACTTGTGTTAAAGAATTGTTTAGAACATAATTTGATTCCATTGTTGTATGTACTAAGTTGTTATTAATTCATTTTGGATGTGCTAAATAGTTTGATTGGTGTTTTGAGTAAATTAATTTAACTAGCTAAAGTAAAGTCTATTTTTGAATTCTAGAGAGTGTAGAAAGTAAAACTTAATTTTTTAAATTTAGCACATGAGTATAAAGAGTAATATAGTGTTCAGAGTAACTTTTAAAGTGCAAATAGTCCCATTCTTTTTTTTTTTTAATCTATATCCTTAATTTAGAGAAGGACCCGTATGACGTGAAAGGACTTTTTGTTCTTATAAACATCTGATACGAAATTAGCAATTATATGTAAAGAATCCAAACTGTTATATCTGCCAAGATTTTCTTTCCATGACCCAATTTAATGGTACCAGGATTCTCTCCTTGGCAAATAAATACTGGTAGATGATTGGTTGTTTTTACAATAAAAAAATTATGAAGGGGTAAATTTTAACCATGCATGGCCAATAATGCACACGTGGTACTAGATCTTTAAAAGCTCAAGAGAGGATCCTTATCCAATTGAGTTTGTTGGTATAGTTTTGAACAGATTGTGGCAGAAAGTTTTATTTGTGGTAGAAAGTTTTTTTGTGACATGTTCAATTATATTCTAAAGGTCATGTACTATCTTCTTGTAGCTAAGACGTCAATTGTTTTGCTTAAATTGAACCTTCTTTTCTGTTCAGTATAGTCCTTGCCTTCATCACTGTTTCAGTTATCCTCTATGAGCCATAACTATCTCAAAGCTTGGTAGTTCATGCTTATTTTAGAAATCACTGCATTTTTTATGTACTCATTTTTAAAAATATTCCTATAAAGACTACAGTTTTCCATTGTGTTGTATTTGTATAAAGAATATGTTTCTGCACAGTTGGCATGTCAGTCACACTTGTCTCTATACAGGAGCAAGATCTAAAATTGTCTGAACTAGAATCTGAAAATCGAAAAATGAAAATTGAGTTGGAGGAATACAGAACAGAAGCAACTCACTTAAAGAATCAGCAGTCAACAATAAGAAGACTTGAAGAGCGCAACCGCCAGTTGGAGCAACAGGTTAGCATCTTATTGCACCCTAGTCATTATGATACCACCAATGTGACAATTTTGTTATTTCCCTGACATGCCTGTGCCCATGACTAGTGTGTGAACAACATGCCAATTGTATTTTATGTGTTAAGATATGTCATTAAAAGCTCTTCTCATGGCCAGATATAACAGTCAGTGATTAAGATCACAGTTTGGAAATTGTTAATGGCATTTTGGTATTGCAGTTTGAACATTTTCAATGGGTTAAAAAAAAATTCCTATATAACTACATGCCTTCTATTAACTTGAGACGCAGTTATTTGTAAAGATGTGAATGATGATTACCTGGTTTCCTATTTTCTTTTAGATGGAGGAAAAAGTGAAAGAAATTGTGGAGATCAAGCAACGTGGTCTGGCTGAAGAGAATCAGAAGACACTGGAGATTTTACAAGAACGGTATTTTGGTTTTTGTTGAAGTTCATGTTTTACTGGTCAGAATGTTTTGGGGTGTTAGGTTTCATCAGGCACTTACCCCTGCTGATAAATGTGAATCTTACTGTGTTAGAAATTCTTTTAATGGTTCTTGTTGAAATTTTACTCTATATCCGGATTCGTGGTTTATTTATTTTGTGCAGGGAGCAGGCTTTGCAGGATCAATTGCGACAAGCTAAAGATAGTGTTGCCACTATGCAGAAATTACATGAACTTGCTCAAAGCCAATTGTTTGAAGTCCGTGCCCAATCAGGTGAGACAATGGATCAGAACTTTTGTATGTTGTTATCTATTTTGACTTTTTTTTTTAATCAAATAGAAAAAAAATTGTTATATTGTCACTTGAATTTGTGAAATCATTAATTCTAATTCTCAATAGAAACTCTGATTTTGGCTGTTATGCTTTTCTTGTCCTCTATGTGAATTTGTGAAATCATTTCCCCTCTACATTTGTATCTTATTTGTTGGTGAATAATATCAGATGAAGAAAGGGTGGCAAAACAATCAGAGGTCAACCTTCTGATGGATGAAGTTGAACGGGCTCAAACACGACTTCTTAGTCTTCAGAGAGAGAAGGTGAAGTCAAATATTCTGTGTTTAGAAATTATTCAACTTGCCTCTCAATTCATTTTAGTGCTGTATTTATGTAGCTGCTTTCTCTTCTTTTTTTTTGGGGGGGGGGGGGGGATTCATTGTTCAATATCAGTTCTATGTTGTTGTCAATTCATGTATTCATTGTGACATAATTGTTTGAACTTTGAGTTATTTCAACTAATGAAACCAACAAAAAAGGATCACAATTTAGGCAGTATCTGTTGATCTTGCAATTGAAGGTTGAAATTACTTGTGTCCTGTTTTGTAGGATCTCCTGCGTTCTCAATTACAATCTGCAAATGATGAGGCTGGAAGTAGGAACAGGTAACACCCTCTAGTTCTATTATTTGTAACATTAATACCATAAAAAGAATTGGAATTTCTGTCATCTTCTGGTGACAATTTTTCCTCAATTATCAGTAGCAAGGTCCTGTGTTTTTGAAGGTGCTTAAACTATTTAAAAAATTATGAAGTTTTATAAATTTTTTATTTTGATGTAGTGGGTTGTAAAGTAATGTTTTAAATAAATTGCCTGTGTCATAGTAATATGGAATAATGTGTTTGTTGGAAATTAAGTCTCATGGGTATACTTCAATTAATATCAACATGTTTTACTGCTTGAAATCAGAAATGTCCCCAGAAAAGTAGCATGCCTGTCCGGTAGCAATAGACGAGGCCTGTAGTTTCTTAGGAGTTTAAAACTTGGCTGACATGCCCTAGAGTGTTAGATCCTTACACAACATGAGTGACCTTTCTTTTTGGGGAAAAAAAAAAAGGTGTGGTGGAACGAGCAGCTCTTCTGAAGTAATATACAAAAATATGTATCGGTCATTTGAGTTTTTTATTATTATTGATTATATTACAGAACAGAAATTTACAAAAGGAAACAAGTTTCTTGCAGAAATACCTGTTACAATTGAAATTTGGGTTTCTTTTTTTTCCCTCCCAACCAAACACTCGCATATTTCTATTGTTTATAATATTTAGAGTTCCATTTCTTTTAGAGCTCACCATTGTCTCCTGTGGTCACAGTGATACTTTGGATTCAAATAGCTACCTTGAAAATTCTTTGAGTGCTAAAGAGAAGATTATCTCTGAGCTGAATTCGGAACTTCACAATATTGAAACCGCCCTATCAAATGAGCGGGAGCAACACATGAACGAGATCAAGAAATTGAATGCATTGCTTATTGAAAAGGTAATCAGCTACGTGTTTATCAAGTTCTGTTGATTTATTTTAAAGTTTTCTTTCTCTGTATTTAGTGATTTTTCTACTATCTTAACAGTATATGTAGTCTCACACACACACAAACAAACATGTATGGAGAGAGAGAGAGAAATTGATGTTGACTTGCTTTTGGAGGTCGTACTGCATTATATTTCTATCAACTACATCCTGCATAATCACAATATTGAAACCAACCTGCCTTTCACATATGACAATTATTGTTGCTATTATTATTGTTATTATTTTCCTCACTTATCTATGTTTGCTTGTCTGTTAATCCAGGAAGCTGCTCTTGAGGACATGAAGAAAGAGCTCCAAGCTAGGCCTACATCTAAAATGGTTGATGATTTGCGTAAAAAAGTGAAAATTTTACAGGTAATATCATTTTCTCTCTATATTGTGGTTAGTCATTGGGGATTCTTCCTCAATAGATTTTGTTTTAGCTTGTATGAATATGTTGAAATTTCACATAATTTCTCTAGTTTCATTTGGCCTATGTTTAGGTGCCGATGCTTGGACTGCTTTAAACTACATTATATTAGTTGTGTTGCTAGTTATGTGATCTTATTATCCCAATCAATTTAAATGTGCTGAAGTACTTAATTTCCTACAAGCTTAAAATCATTGAGAATTTAAGAAGGAAACCAAATAATTGTTGAAGGATAAAATGGAGTCTTAAATTTTCTAAAGACATATAATAAAGTCCTCATGTTGGGATATATGATTTTGTCCCACTTCAGCCGTTATTGTTGCTTGATGTTTGGGTGCCATTGTGATTTTCTTTTTCTCTCTCTTGAAGTAGTTGGCCATGAATTGTAACTGAGATATATGATTTTCTGCCAAATATGTTTAAATGGACTGGTTAGAACTTGAATTCTATCATTATTTAACATGCACAGCTTTTTTTATTTTGCACTCTATTCATTATGCATCTTGCCATGGTGCTTATATTTTGTGATCCCTACTTTCACATTTCTGTGCATCCTATTAGCATTTGGTACCTCTATCTGTGTAGTTTGATTGTTGTAGGCAGTGTGTAATAATTCAATTCAGTTGGAAGATTAACAATGCTTTGTTATTCTACTGTTTTATATATTTGACCACCATAGGCAGTGGGTTATAATTCAATTGAGGCTGAAGATTGGGAAGTAGCTACAAATGATGAAGAGATGAGCAAAATGGAATCTCTTCTTCTTGATAAAAATCGAAAAATGGAACACGAGCTGACACAATTGAAGGTATGTTGCCTATTTGTTTCCTTGTTAGTTTTGCTTTCCTGGTTTTCGTCAAGAACAAGAGCATTATATTATATCCAGATAATGAAAAAGCTTTGGAGGAAATTAATGTCTCATGAATTCATTAGGGTGCCTTATTTCCAGAACATTCCAGTATAAAACGGTACTCCTAGCTGCTTTTACTCATTATTTACCAGTTACCTTTGGTCATTGCTAATCTTACTAATTTTAGGTCAAGCTTTCTGAGAAAACGTCTTTGCTGGAGACAGCAGAAGGCAAGATAGCAGAACTTACAGCAAAGATCAATGAGCAACAAAAATTGATACAGAAGTTGGAAGATGATATTTTGAAGGTTGGGATTCTTGACTTCCCAAAGTCTCAAAAATGCCATTGTACTTTCAAGTTGTATATTTTGTGCGTTACCTTATTACTGATTAATGAGCTGTACGTTTATGTACACCTTATTTGGTGTCCAGTATATTCATTTAAAGTTGCATAATATGGTCTTTTTGAACATGTTCTTTGGAGTCTACCCTTGTGAAATATTAAGTATTAATTCTTGAACATGTATTAGATAATGTGTGTGTGTGTATATATATATATATATATATATGAATTCTACTTCAGATGCACACACATACCAAGTGCGCATCATACACGCATTCATTCATAACTACTTGTTAGCCTATAAGTTCATAAGTCAGTAACCATTTACATTTTTGTTAAAGGTCAAGTGTTTTCTTCCATTCAACCCAGCACCCCTCTTCTCAGCCCTTCTATATCTCCTGATCCCTTTGCTCTTTCGATTTTAATATATTTTTGTTGCAGGGTTATGGTTCCAAAGACCGAAAAGGAAATGTATTTGATGATTGGGATCTATCGGAGGCTGGGGGAACCGAGTTATCTGAGGTCTCTCTCTTCTTTTTTTTTTTTTTTAAAGTGAGTGTGTGTGTCTGTTATTTGTTTTGTAGTTGTAAATGCACGTTGATTGCATTATTATTATATTTATGTTTTGAAGTATTTCCTATAAAATTAATAATGGGACCAGGGCTTTCTATGATGTTCTGGCGATAATTTCTGTGACCAGAAGTAATCCATTTTCTCCATGTGGATTATTTTTTTGTTCATATGTTGTGTTTTCTGGATCAGAAAGCAGATAAAAAACATACGTACCCAGATCAAGATCAGAGCTCAATGCTTAAGGTGATCTGCAATCAGCGAGATCGATTTAGGGCACGGTTGCAAGAGACAGAAGAGGTATACTGTTCAAGATTTTGCAATTACTCATCATTCACTTCTTTTTCTAGTATAATTGCTATTGAATGTATCCAATATTGAGATTATGGATTTGTTGGCGGGACTAATGAATTTTCCAAATTTTTAGGAAGTAAGGCAGTTGAAAGAAAAGATAGGCGTCCTAACAGCAGAATTGGAAAAAACAAAAGCTGATAATGTCCAGCTCTATGGAAAAATTCGTTTTGTCCAAGATTACAATAATGAGAAAGTCATTTCTAGAGGTTCAAAGAAGGTAGCTTGTGTTAGTATTTCCCTAATATGCTTTTAAGTTTCTTGAGCTTATAGTTTCTGTTGTTTGAAACTCAGTATGTGGAGGATCTTGAAAGTGGTTTTACATCAGATATCGAATCCAAGTACAAGAAGATGTATGAAGATGATATCAATCCTTTTGCAGCTTTCTCAAAGAAGGTTGTTGAACTTGCACAGTGTCTTGGTGAACTTGTAATTCTTGTTGCATTTACAAGTGCCTTCTGTAACCAAAATGTGAAGTTGTCATGTTCATGCTTTACTTCCAGCGAATGCTGATTGTTGAGCTAGATGCAATTTTGCATACATTTTCATTATGGTATTGTTGCATTGGACTCTTCTTGCTTCTTTCTTCATAACATTAAAAATAAACAAATAAATAAAATTGTCCTCATCATAGGGAATGAGTGTGGCAGATATTCGTTTTTGTTTGATTGAAGACTCAGATGACACTAACTCTAAAAACAGATGACACACTCTGTTCTTCTCTGGAAGTGATGCAAGATTGGCCCAAGACAGAACTAAAATTTATCTTGCCCTTGCATGTTGAAGAGATTTTTTTTTGTGTTGGGGGGGATTGTTGGATTAACAACCAAATTTTGTTTTGTGGGATTAAGTGCAGTCTTTCCATGATTTTTCTTGTCATTCAAATATGAAGGCACTAAAGGATTGTGCTTAATTAGCTTCATGAAGTATTTTAAGAACCTGATCCATGGAGCTGAGAACCTTACTCGTTCTGATTTAATAGCAGTTACTAATGATTTTAGGATACTTGTAGTAACCTTGTTTCTACACTGCCTAAATATCTATTTCAAATGCATGTGCATGTGGACTTGTTATTTGTTATATGTTATAGACTCACCTTCATTTTTCACTTCTGTTAGGAAAGGGACCAACGATACAAGGAGTTGGGTATCCGAGATAGAATCACTCTTAGCAGTGGACGATTCCTTCTTGGCAACAAGTATAACCTGCTTTACTTATTTCTGTTTTCTTAGAATTTTCCCACTATTTTGGTGTCTGTGTGTTGTATAAACATCCCTAGATCATATTCGGCCCAACATTTATAATTATGCATCATTAGCAGTACCTCACCTCTGCTCATCAAGGGTTAAAAGCTCAATTTACTCCATTGCCAGTCATGCTTTTTGGAAATATTATTCTTGCTAATCTGTATTTCGCACAGAAATTTCTACTGCTCGGTCCATCTACTGTCTTTCCTTCCCCAGCTTCATTAACTTACAATCATTTTCCTTCTATTCATATCAATGCTTTTCATGGTGTATTCTGAATGTACCCAAGGCATTTGATCAATTCATAGACTAATATATGCCAATGCATATGTTAGGCACCATATGTGAGGTTGACAGGTTCAATGCTTGTTTTCTTCTGACACGTCGAATGAAGTCATTTGTACCCAGCAGAAAAGGCCTTCTTGATAAAACTGGATCCTCAACATTCAAAGTCTTTGGGGGAAGACAAACTTGTTTTTACCACTTGGCTTCGCTTATATCTTAAATGTTTTCGACTGTGTTTCTCACCTAAAATTGTACTGACAATTTTCCATCACACTCTTTGGTTTCATTTCCAGAGGATCTATGTTAAAGCATTTGATTAATTTTGCAGATATGCTCGGACTTTTGCATTTTTCTATACAATTTTGTTGCATGTCCTGGTATTTACCTGTCTCTACCGAATGTCGGCTCTGAGCTACCTGAGGTAACTATTTCTCAATCTTCTGATTGAAAGACCTATCTATTTTGTTTCCTGACAACATCTTCGGTTTTGCAGCAATGGTCCCGAGGAATTTGTTGAGAAAACAGTCGACCTCCCTCATGCACTGTGATTTAAGGCCTTGCCTGTTTTTACTGGTTTTTAGTTCACAGAGATGGACCACAGGATCAAAATTATGAATCAAACTGTCATACATTGTACATATAACAAAGATGATGTTATTTTTACTCGTCACCAACTTTAGTTGGTGAATGTAAGCAGCACTATTTTCACATTAATTTTGTTACTCGTAAATAGGCTCTAAACATCCGAACACAATGGACACTGGATTTTCTAAGCATTTTTTACGGTGTTAAATATTTTAAATTTTTTATTTTACAAAATTTATTTCAAATGACGTATTTATCAATTGGTTAGTAAGATAATATAATTAATTTATTTGAATTTTATAAAGGATTATTAACTATTTAATAAATGTCATTTGGAGTAAAAAATTTGGTGTGTGTATTATTACTCTCTGAACTTTTTGTGTCAAGTATTTTGGAAATTCATGAAGGCACTTGCTTGTACCGTTCACATTGCTGAGTTCGAAAAAGATTTATGGTTTTAGTCATTGAAGCACTGTGTATCAAAATTATTGGATGGTTAATACATAATTGAACACATGAAAAGAATATGAACTCTTAAAATTTTATTATTGCTTCTTATTCATAGATTACTATTTTGTCTTTAACAACAAAGAAAAATAGAATGTTTATTTATTTATTTATTGTCATTTGATTGAGCTATTTTTATTTGACTGGCCACTTAAATTTAAATCTTAGAAAAGATAGGATAAAAAAAAAATTATACGAGTTTTGTCCACTTCTTATACCTTTTAAAATAAAAATAATTAAAAAAATTATCTTATCAAGCATTAAGTTTTATGTAGGATATTACTCATAAAAATGGTATTTCATTCAATATTTTCAACATGAAATGTATGATAGAAACAAATAAGAACTTTATGTGCATTCATGAGTTTTATCTATTCTTATATCTTCCCTTTTCTCTCAAAACTAGACGATGGAGTTATTAAATTTTTTTTTATTAAAAAATTACAATGAATGATAGAAGTGTAATATTGAAATATTGAAGAAAATTAAATAAAAAAATTAGCCATAAAATTTCATCATTTTTTTTTATCTCTCTGCCTTGTGTGACCTAGTAATAATCTAGACTAGCAGTCTGCTAACAAGTTAGATTGAGCAATGACACTTTGCTGAGTGAAGACATAATGCTATACGAGGGAAATAAATGTAAAATGGGAAATTGTGGTTGCTGTCTTAGCGGTGAACCACAGAGATAATACATGAGAAGATACATGGGAGTTTTCTTTTTTCTTTCTTTCTTTTTTTTTTGAAAGAGAAATGGAAATTGTCTTAAGAGGATATGGAAGATAAAACATATAATCGAATATTGGAGACAACTTGCTAAAATCAAAACTAAAATTAATGTGAAAGCATTGATTCGGTCTCTAATCAAATCATGTATGTATAGGTTTATTGTTCTTAAAAATTTTGTTATATTACTATGAGAAATTTCCTGATATTCAATGTCAATCTAGTGTTAAAAAAAACCTAAATTAAAAAAAATTATTTATGGAATTAAAAAATAAAATATTTGAACTAGGATTATTATTATTCATATAATTACAATTTTTTTGAGGAGCAAATAATTACATTTTAATAAAAATTTTATATTTCATTTAATTTTTTAATAGAAAACAATTTCAATTATATTTTACTTTATGTTGAGCTCTATTACTATTACATTATAATTTTGATAAATTAATACTTGATAAATTGATAATTTCAATTAAATAATAGTTGTGATCTCAACTTAGAGCAAATGTATTAAATTAATTATTCGATAAATTTATAAGATAATAATTTTTTTTAAATCCTATTTTTCTATCGCACCAACTTACTACATAAATTAATAATTACTAAATTTAAAACTAAACCTACACGATATGTTATGTGGCTTTGATACTGCTTCTTGAATCTCATTGCCTTTTTTTTCTTTTTTTTTTAATATGAAATTTTAATTTGCATTCTCATTTTATAAAAAGTGCCACGGACTCTATATATCGTCTTTAATATAGAAAAAATAAAAACTCTACAATAATCTAATTACTACCATTATAAGATAAACTATTATTTAAGTAAAATATAATAAATACTAAATCAAGATAAATAAATACTATAAATGTGATCGTAATTTTGAAAAATAAAAATTTTAATTTATCAATTATTACTATATATTATATTAATAAATTTTCCATGTGTCCAGTACTAATAATTTTAATTTTACTGTAATTTGATTCTTTAACCCTAATTTCATTCCACCATCATCTTCCATCATCAATAGGAATCTGTCTCCTTATTTCCTCTATTTCCTCCAGACCCTAACTCGAAACATACATAACCGACTTCTTAATATTTTTATTTTAATTCACTAATACTATAAAAATACAAAAAAGAAAATGAAATTTGCCAATACATTAACGGCTTCAATATCCGCCGTTCGGTTCCCAAACATTCACCATTCAATTCGCTTCCCACTGAAGCATTCTCCTTTGTGCTGTTGGGGAAGACGAACAAGGATGTCTCGGTCGCCATCGAATTCCACAATTAGGAATTTTTCATCATCAATAAGCAACGAAGAATCTTTGGTTTCACCTAAGCCAAAGCAGCAGCAACAGCACCCGTGGCTCATTGTTGGGCTCGGTAACCCCGGCAAGCAGTACAATGGCACTCGACACAATGTATGAATGTGTGTCTGCGCGTGCGTGTGTATACATATTGTTTTTTCAAACTTTGGATTTATAATTTAATTTAATTGAATTTAGAGGGTCTATTTTATTTTATTTTGTTATTGTTATTTTCAGGTGGGATTTGAAATGGTGGATGCAATTGCTGAAGCTGAAGGAATATCTGTGAGCTCTGTTAATTTTAAAGCCCATTTTGGCAAAGGTTTATTTCACTTTCTTAACGATTCTATAAACTATTTTAAATTGGCTTTAATGTTTCACTCACAAAGTTAATAGTTATTGTTGAGAATTTTAAAACAATATCTACGAAAGGTTTGTTATTTGGTTGATTTTGTGCATCATAGTGGGGTTCTATTATGTGGGTTGATAATGAAATATAAGTTACTTAGCATCCTGTTAGAAGGTTATACACATTGGCATTCATAGATATCAAATCAACATACTTTATCTCTGGAGTTATCATGGCGGGGAGGAATTGTGTATGTAGTTTATTTTATTTCTTAGTTCCGACTTCTTATCGTTTTCAATATAATATCTCAACATTTTATTGTTCTATTTTTAAGGTTTTATCGGAAATGTTCCAGTAATGCTTGCGAAACCACAAACTTTTATGAACGCAAGTGGTCAGTCTGTAAGTATGTTCATCTCGAAACACCTCATTTGTATTGGCTTTCAGGACTTATCTTTTGGTTTACGTATTAGTGATTTTTCATGTGACTGGTTGATTTGGACTCGTTTTGAAGGTTGGGTCCATTGTATCCTATTACAAGATTCCATTGAAGCAAGTACTCGTGGTAAGATTTCTTTATCCATTGTTCCGATATCTGCTTTTCTCTAAAGTTAGATACTTCACATTGACCTAATTACAGCTTTTCTGAACAGCGCCAGAACATTTTTATTTTGTTTTATAGATATTCGATGACTTAGATTTGCCTTTTTCCAAAATGCGTCTGCTGCCAAAAGGTGGACATGGAGGACACAATGGGTATAAATTTTGACACTGTTTTTCTGCTAATGTATCAGTTTTATCTTTTGCAATTCATTATTGTATGGAAGATATAAACCAACATTAATATTGCAAAACATGGTTAACAACTCCCTGTTATTTCCCTTGGGGAGTGCTAGGAGCAGCTATAGAAACTAGAATTGTCTCACATTACTTTATTATTTTGATTTGAACTTTTTTATCCAATTATGAGGAAGAGTCATGGTTAAGTCAGTGATGGGCATAGGCAAATAGGAGAGAGCAGTATAAATCTGTGGCTCTGAAATCAACTGTAGGTACCCAAGAGGCAGCCTTGTTCATAATTTTTCATGGCATCATAATGCAGATTCTGTGCTTTGATAGGTTTTTGTGGGAGTCATTTGACTCACCCATCATACTTGTCAGATCCCGCCTCAATTGCATAGTGACACTGAGATACAAATCTTTTAATTTCCCAACTCTTTTTTGCACTAAATTCTGTGTTCTTTCAAAAAATGAACACTAGATCTTTATGAGAACAAGTTAATACACAGCCACCTTTGCTGTTTTTGTCCTTTTCCCTCTCTTTGGACCAGTAGGTTATAAAATTTATCACACTATAGGGAAAAGATATTGAAAGCTAAATCTCAATTTTATCCTTTGGAAAGCACATGGTGTCATGGTGACATGGTATATGATATTTAAATTTCCTTCCCTGCATCAGATGTTTGGGTATAGTTGATAGATATTTATGCTGCTCCACTTATCTAAAGTTTTGAAGTTTTCTATATTAAATTCTATTAGACCGATTCATTTTGGATATTTGGAACCATCCGGGCATGTGGTATCATTTCGTTTAGTGATCTTTATAATCAGTTAAGATTTGAATAAGAATAGATATCTATTTGAGTTGGCACCTTTCCGCTTCAAAAGTTATCACATTTATTGCCGTTTATATAAAAGCTGGAGATTATGTGCAGATTTCTAGCAGTTTTTGCTTTTGACTGAAAAAAAATTCCTGATACTAAGTCTGCTAACTTGTTTGATTGGTTATTTTTTGCTTTTCCTTGCAGCATGAGGAGTATCATTGACCACTTTAAAGGGAGTCGTGAATTTCCTCGTTTAAGAATTGGTATGTTTCAGAAGCGCTGTAGTTATATTTAAAACTAGAAAATAGAACCGCGCTTCACGCGGCTTTGAAAAAAGAATTTAGTATTATCTTTTTTTCTTACTTTACACTTGATGAAACTGATAAAAAATATGAATTGATTTTTTTTAAGATGAGGCAGCCTTATAAAAAACAAAAAAAACTATTAGCCAGCAATACAAATAAAGAAGTAACGCAAGATAAAGAATAAAATGAGATAATATATTATAGAGTGATTTTATTCATTCCAATTGTGTGTGTACAAAACAAAAAGATGAGCTCTCCTTTTATAGTTACATAATCACTTCATGAAATTAATGAAAAATTATGGATCATAATTCCTTGTGAGATAGTGGGAGTTATAGGGAAGCTAAATGTTACTAATAGGAGATAGTGGAGAGACTAAGAGATATATGTTATGAACATCTACATTTATTTTAATAAATTCATAACACTCCCCCTTGGATGTACATTACAAAGAATATGCCTCATTAAAATCTTTACATAATTGTTATTGTGTAATAACAATCAAATTAATTATGAGAAGATGAAAAAGCAAATCTAAAAAAAAAAAAATCTATTTATTAGATAATAGAGAATATACAAAGATGAGAAATGGTGATGCCACATCACCTCCTCAAGTCTCAACTTTATATATATATATAGATAGATAGATAGATATAGATATAGATATAGATTATTTTAATAAATTCATAACACTCCCCCTTGGATGTTCATTACAAAGAATATGCCTCATTAAAATCTTTACATAATTGTTATTGTGTAATAACAATCAAATTAATTATGAGAAGATGAAAAGTCAAATCTAAAAAAAAATTCTCTATTTATTAGATAATAGAGAATATACAAAGATGAGAAATGGTGATGTCACATCACTTCCTCAAGTTTCAGCTTTATATATATATATATATATATATATATATATATATGCTTTTTGCTATATTTAGTGTATTCACCAGATTTGCAATAATGTTCCTAGGGATTGGACGGCCACCTGGGAAAATGGATAGTGTAAATTTTGTGCTTCGCCCTTTCAGTAAACAAGAGCGTCAAGAGGTTTGCAAAGCTTTTTTCTTGCGAACATAAATGATAATTTTCTATATGGGTACTGGATTCTAACATCTTTGTATAAACATCTTTCAGTTGGATTTTACATTTCAACAAGGTGTTGAAGCAGTGCGGATTCTTTTGCTTGAAGGTTTTAATAAAGCCGCTACATTTGTTAACACAGCAAAACCAATGGAACAACTTAGTTAACTTACTGGTAAGTTATCATTATTTTTGTAATTACAAAGTGGATGTGCTCGGGGAAAAGTGATTATGCATTGTATCAATCCTTGTTCCCCTTGTGAGACAAACTGGGTAATCGATGTTTCATGCCTCCATTTTTTTTTTTTATTGAAGTAGCAGCAACATGTCATTAGTTATTCATTTTAGGACTTTATTTAGTTCAATTCCATCTTTTTTATTGGAGCACTTCTTGCTTAAAAGAGGGAGTGCTGTCCCTGTTATGGCTGTAAGATTCTGGTGCATATATAAATTTTATTGTTCAAAATCAATTACGATAGTAGTTATGACCCCAAAAAAAAAATTGTTAAATGAGATTAGTAGTTGAAGCATGGTTTACTAAGATTTTAAGGTTTTTTTTTTACCCCTCCAACTAATTGCATTTAAAGTTTTGGAACTTTAGAATCTGAAGATTGGATAGCAATATTTATTATTATCATTAAACTTTGGATTTTAAGAATATGAAGATGAGATATCAGTCTTCATAATCATTACTTCTTGAAACAAAAAATCTACATTATCATTAAAGACGTTGCATTATTATGCAATAATCCTATACAAGAACATATTTTGGTGAGATCAAAGCCAAATAGAGTAATGCATTTGGGTAAATGTTTGTTTTAATTCCTATATATATATATATATATTTTAAAAAAAAGTCTTAAGATACTCATGTTGTTAAATATGTTACATTTTTGCTCTTGTTTCTTTTTTACAATAATACCCTTGTAATAATATTTTTGTTTTCTTGAGGATACAAATGAAAATAGAAAAATTTTGATTTATTAAGTTAGCCTTGAAAATAATATAATAATTTTCACAAATTTTTATGTTACTATTGTACCTTTAGGATTAATTCGGTAAATTAATTTCTTATAAGAATAACTATTAGTTAAATTTTTGTAAGGATATTAAACATTATTTTTAAGTTATGTGGTATTAATTAATTTATAAATAAATTATTAGTAAAATTATTGCACGGGTATAAAAAATACTAATTCTTTTATAGTGATATTCGTTGGTTAATTTGTTAATTAATTTTTTACAAATAAATAATTAATGTCTAGAATATTATTAGAAGGGTATTATTGTAAAAATAAAAAAAGTAAGAATGTAACATAAAAATTTTTTTAAAAAAAAGTACGAGTAAGATTGTAACATTTTAAATTACAATAACATTTTGAGACAATTTTTAAAATGTTTGAATAGTACAATGCATCACAAAGGTCAGAATATCTCTCCTCAAGTTCTATAATATACTTTTTAGAAGTTTACTTTAAGGAAAATAGTGATTTAATAAAATTTGACAAATCTTTTGAGTTTTTATTAGTTAAAATATGCTCTCTTTATGCACATTAACAAAATGACCCGGAACCAACAAAGTGTTTCTTGAGTCTCCTTAAGTGGCATTGGGCTTTCCTCGCGGGAAAGTCGCTTTGGGAGAACTCTTTGGCCTGGCAGACGGCTCCCACACCGCCCTGTGATACCTCATTAAAAAAAAAAAAAAACAAATGACCCGGACCGTAACAGATGCATGGGTACAACTAATTTTTTTATTAACGGAAACTCTTATTAACTCACTTATTAGAATTAGAGAAAACTAATTTTTTTTTATGTAATAGTCTAATAAAAAAACCAATTGTGCCCGAGAATAACAAATTACTAAATCGATCAACAAGTTGAACAATATTTGATTGGTTTGATTTGAATGAGATTTTTCACTTACAATATTACAATAGCTGAGGTTGATAGATTAGGTTGGTGTGTGTGTATAAAATAGATCACCTCATAAAATTCTTTTTTAGTTATATTTATTTTACTTTCGAAACTATCTTTTTTTTTAATACATTCTTTGAATTTTTTAATTAATTTTTTTGTCATTAAAACTCAAAGTAGTGTTTGCTATTTTTCTTTTCTTTTGCAATCTTATAATAAATTTGTGTAATTTATTTTTGTTTGATAGGAAGTGATAGGTAGAAAAAAAATTGACTATGAATATAAGTAATTTGTTGAAAAAAGATTTATATGTATTTGACTTTTATTGATTCTTAGTTGTAAGGTTTTTAAGGATAATGAAGGGTACTAGTAGCTTTATTTATTTATTTATTTTTACATTTTTTCTCAAATAAAAAAGACTGAACAAAATTTAAATCATTTTTTTAGCTTCTAAAATGCACTTTCTTAAATTTTGAACTCAGATGATATTTCATCGTACCTTGTGAGAAACTATCACCGCCAAATCTTTCCCAAAAACTAAAATTTAAACGAAGAAAATCCGAGAAGATTAGCTAGTTATAGTGACGTATTCATGACACTGGGCTTATAAATTCTTGTTTCGTGTCACCTATACCTTCAGACCAAAATTTGTTCACTTTTGAGTCGTTAACTTCATCTTTCCTCTTTAACTTTTCTCAAGTTTGAGAGAATTTTCTCTATCTTTTCTATAATACACAAAAGTATATTAAACACTTGCACATATGGATATATGGTATCAGAACTATTCCCATGTACAATGCAAAGAGTTAAAAAACCCATCAATCTCAAGAAATATTCCAAAATTGAGAGAAAGCAACAATATATTTTACTAATGCAATAATCGAATTAGCGATTGACCCGGATTCTGATCCCATCGGTGTCATGCATCATGCCCAAGTATGTTCTATCGGCTCTTGTAGCTCTTTCAGTTGTTTTAATTTGTGGTAGTATTCCTGACTAATTTTCGTCTTAATTATAACCATATTCTCAACTTGTTTCTAATTTCCTTTTTAAAACAGCTACATAAACAGGCGTTTGGCTGGTAAAGATTGAACAATGGATAGTTTAATCAGCGCGCTGGCAGGACAAAGAGGCCCATAAGAGCTGCTCTTAATAGAGACCCTGTGATAATCTTCGAATTCAGCTTCTGCATATTATCTCGAGCTATCTCACCACTGCAGACTTTCTCGCCTTCGGTTATGTTTGCTAAGACTGGAGGGGGAAAAAAAAAAAAAGTTTCCAAGAAACCAAACAGAAGTTGATGTCATCACAACAACCACCTCTTATGAGTTACATGTCATTAAGAGCAAAGCAATTGCTTGCTTGGTGTTTCAAGTGAGCACTTGATCATTGCAGATTTTCTCAGGAATATTTGGCTCATTAATCCTGTTACAGGAGGCCAAATATATTATGAGCAGAAATGATCAAGCTGTCATTGTAGCTCTATCCCCAGATCTTTTCCTAAAAGATTTATTTGACCCGATTAATGTCTTGGCGTGTGCTACGTCATCCCTTATTGGGAAATTTACAAAAATAACCTAAAAAATTATTATTTTCACAACTAGCCCTCTAAACTCTTTTCTATCAACACTAGTCAAAAATCCTCCCAAGTGCCAAAAATACCCCTCCCATAACTCCTCCTCCCTCTCCTTCCTCTCCTTCCTCTCTCTCTCTCTCTCTCTCTCTCTCTCTCCGCCGAATTCTCTCCCAACGTGTTCACTCGTCGCCGGCGGCTTCTCGGAGTCCATTCTCGACAACAAACATCACCAAAATTTTGGTTAAGAGTTGAAATTAAAGATTAGGTAAAAAATCCTAGATTTCTATTTTCTATTTTTCTTCTATGTTGTGGTTTTTGTGTTGTATTGGTGATGGTGAGTGAAGATTGAAGGGTTTGTGATGTTGATTGCATGGGTGAAATTGTTGGCATGGTGCATGTGTAAAGAAGTTCTCGTGGGCGTGGATTAGATTGAGTGATAGTGCATGATCTGCGATCAGGTACGACAGGTGCGGTGTAGTGCGTACTCGACAGGCAGCCTGTCACACCAAATTATAGTTTTTTTTTCGTTAAGTTAATTTTCCTTTTATTTTGTTATAAATGCAATGTAATAATGTTATAAATATTACATATACATGGCGAAATCAGAAGTATCGAGAAACAAATTGGGCAGGATGAAGTTAGCTTATACCGATCACTTTCCGGGACGAATATTGAGCATGTGTAACTTTTCTACAGTCGTAAAAGCCATTGAGCAGAAATTAACAAAACGACAGTTGCGTCTGTTCAAGGACCACATATTTGGGTATTTCTTAGAGTGTTGAAATTTTCCGTTCAGTGGTGTAATTTTGTACAATGTTTTGCTTAGGCAAGTGGCCCATGGAGAATACAAGGGGGAGGATCAGTTATGGTTTCAAATTGTTAAGCATTTGATACACTTGTCAATTGGAGAATGGTGCTTGTTACTGGACTTTCCTATGGTGTAGATACCACACTAACAAATAAGAAAACGGTCCATAGGCTACTGAATACGTATTTTGATGGTTTGTTTCACAACATCAATCTTAAGCAATTCGATGCATTATTTGAGGAGTTGGACTTCGAGGCTATGGATGACATTGAAGCATTAAAGATCGCGCCCTTTTATTTTGCGGACAGAGTTCTAAATGGAAGAAAAGGCCACTGTCAAATAATTTCTCATGACTTAAACGAAGTTGATGATATAAATCACTTTCGAAATCGTCAATGGGGTCGTTTTTCATGGGAAATGATATACGAGAGTTTTGACAATGCACTGAACGTGAAAGACGAGAAATTTAAGACGACTCAGTTGGAAAAACCAAATCATAAAATTGAAAAGTACAATATTTACGACTTTATGTTCGGGATTCAGGTCCATTGTTTTTTTTATTAATAAGTTTTGTAACATTAAATATTTAATGGTAGTTTTAATTGCTTTCTCACTTTGGTTGTTGCATGCTTGGATTTATAAAGCGATCGGAGGTCTGCCGTCAGTATGGGTCGTGAAAACGAAGAAGAAGATTTCCCGCATCGTGCAATGGAAGCCCATGGCTTCTTTTAAAATAAACTTTGCTGAGATTTATTCGTTCTTGAATGACGAATCTCGTCTTGTAATTAATATGTATTGGTAGATGCATATTATTATTTTTTATATTACTAAATTCGAGTTTTTGTACACTTAATTAAAATTTTGGGTTAAATTCATGGCAGGGATATGTTTTACAAACCCTTGAGCCGGATACAAAGGAGAGTCGCAAAAAATATTAGCTGACTGTGAATGATTACATGCCACGTTGTTGGTTATTTTAACTCAATTGCTATTGATGTCAATGTGCAAGTGTACACAATAAGTAATAAAGTGATGAATATTCAAGATCGATAGAAAGTGATGCAAACTTCCTTCTATCTAAAAAAATATAAACAAAGTTGATTGACTAATAAGATTAACAACTTAACAAAGTAAATGCAATGATGAATGTAAATTGGACGATTTGCACAAAAAGAATTCAATAAGAATAAGGTAGTTAAATGACCAAACTCTCTTGATGTGATGACTGTTTTGTTTAAACTAACACCAGTTGCTGCAACAACTCTTATAGCACTGGGCAAAATTACCTTGCATCTTCAACTGTTGCTTGTTGGACTTCTCATACCCTTATGCAACCTAACAATGACTAGTTGTTATATCACATAAGATATGGTGTTACAAATATATACTCTCTCTACTCTACAAGATGAATCTCTATATGCAATTCATCACAAATTTTAACTCAAGTGTGGCCCTTTTGGGACTCAAGTTAAATTTAATCCAGGAAACTTAACTTAAGATTAAGTATTATTTTAATAAAAAAATAATCATTGCACCACTTTTATTTTGCCTTATTTTCATTCAACCACTAAAAATTTTAATTTTGTAATTTATTTTTTATTAAATTTAGGGATATTTTTATCATTATATATTTTTTATTTTTTTAAGTTTTTATAAAATAATATGGTCTTTTAATTTATTTGGGGGTAAAATTATTATTTTATTAAAATTATTAAATAGTGTTAATGTAAAAGTGGCTAGTTGATACAAATATGAAAAGAAAGGTGGTGCAAAGTACATGCTAAAATTTTGTAGTGATTGGATGAACATAAGGTAAAATAAAAGTGGTGCAATGATAATTTATCTTTTAATAATTTCCACTAAGACATGCCCTTTTGTGACTCTCTCTTAACTTGAATCATTAAATGAGAGGTCAACCGAAATAATGATTGTAATAAAAGTTATTAAAGCAAAATGCTACAACAATCTTGCAGCAACTCATAAGAACAGTCAAGAACTCATCTCGATTGTTTGTCACTCAACTACAATCAAATTTAGTTTATAACTTGTAAAAGAAAAACCAACAGCAAAGTATCAACCATGAAATACATCGTTTCAATCAAAGAATAAGTAAGGAGACAAGTAAAGAATGATGAAATCCAAATAGCTCTGTAGATTTTTTCCTTTAATGGTGCATATGTGTTCTCTATTGAATTCTGCTTCTTCCTTCTTTTTCTCTTGATTTTTTCAATGTTGATTCCTGACCGCTCTTCCATATGATGCGTGTTCCTTTTATAATTGAAAATTAAGGTAAATGAAAACCTAGGGTACACATAAGTCAGATTAGGAAACTGCAGATTGCAATTCTGCAAGTATCCCGTGCGAAATTTTCTCTGTCGTTGTTTCAGGATTGTTACAGCAATGGTTGCTATAGCAACGGCCACAGTAACTACACTATTCCAGATTTGTTTCAATTCTTTTGTAGCCATGTTCTTTCCTTACTTTTGCAAGCCTATTGCATCGGCATTCCTTCTTTAGAATTTGAGCTTATGGACACCTACAATTATGCACTCAATCTAAGCACGAATTATTCTAAATCAAACAAAATTTATTAAGAATAAACTAAAATGAATGTTTATGTAAAATATAACAAAAATGCAATAAAAACTATCATTTCATAGAGTTATCACATGTATTTCAGGCTGGGTTCATAAGGTCGGTATCCTATAAGTACTATTATTTATTTAATTGAAATTATTGATTTTTCATTTACTAATTTTAAATGTTATTTTCTACAGCACCAACCTTCAATAAACACCTTGCCGCCCATTACAAGGCAATCAGACAAGTATGATGACATACCGAGCCCAACACCAGAGCAATGTCACGACACATCCGAGGGTGAGGTGCTTGTAGATGACCATCAGGAGCAGACAGACAAGTCTGATAACGTACATGATTTCGATGTTATAAATAATTTATTTTCCTCATAAATAAATCATTATAACAATATGTTATTATAAAGATTTTTTTTGTAATAGTCGAGGACAAAACAGTTTAATGATTATATGAGGCGACGAATGGACAAGATTGATCGTAACATTTATGAACTTAAGTCAGAATTTAAAGAATTTAAAGAAACTGTGGTGGGATTTATTGATTTACTGTCTAAACATCCAAACAATGATTCTCCGACTGGACACTCGTATGCGGTGAGTAAATTTAAATTTAACAATTATGTTCATTTAGCTTTTAATTTGATAGTTGTTTAATATATTCATCTTGCCGAATGGATAGGCCCCAGATGATTATAACGTGTATACTGATGTGAACAATCAAAATTTTTCTACTCCCATGTCATTGTATAGTTTCTACGGGGATGTTAATGGGGAGAGCGTGTAGGTCTTCACTGAGGTGTCTCTAGGCATAGTAAGTTCGGTCGAGCGTACAGACCGTCGTATGTTTTTAATAGTCCTTACATGATTCCTCCATTCAGGCGAGGAAAGAACGTATAACCTCTACCTCCATCCCAAATCATAGACCGTGCGATTGATATAAGTATGAGTATGGATATAAATACACTTACAGAATTGGATATAAATACACTTAGAGAATTGGAGGATCCAAGTCTGTATGATGAGTTTGATCGATGGTTCGCTAGCGATATGACAATGGATCAGAGAGTCCAACACACGCGATCGTTACTTCAAGTAATTTTGGGTCATACTTCGATGGGATGGCTAGGTGATGAAATTTTTTTTTCTAATTTCTTTGAGTATTGTGGATTCGTGTATTATTTTTTCCTTTTAAATCGACATGTTTTTGTTCCTCTACAATATATTCACGAGTATTTTCGCTTGATTAGCGAAAAACAACTACAGTATCTGAATACCTTAGTTCAATGTGTCGCACATACAGACACATTTTTTTGGGTAACGTGCAGACATAACTTATAATTACTTATTTATTTATTTATTATCTCCTAACGCCTTAAAGTTTTGTTAATTTATACATTTTTTGGATATATATGTATTAGGTGTTCTTGAATTAGATTTTAACGGTGGTCATGAGAAGTACTTTAGAAAAAAGATTGCAATTGACATATTTAATGACGATATTATATTGTAAACCGTTGAGTAATTCGAATGTTGAAACGTGAATTTTTTTTTCTAATTTGTGTACTTAAGTTTATATGATTTTAATATAAATAAAAAAATAAAATAAAATTTCATGATATATAAGTGTATAATACACAAAAAAATAACAACTGTTTTAACATAATTACTTGAAACAATACAACTAACTTCGACTCGATGCAATAAGATTCTTATATTGCTTACGGTTATGTCCCGATTCATTACACCACCCGCATCTAACAGTCCTCCAGTTAACGTCCTCGCTAGTCGAGGGTATTCTGAACTCTTTACGACGACCAAGTGGTGGTGCCTCAACAGGTGGATAAACGTGCATCTCTTGAATTTTATCTGGAACTTCCCAATCAGCCACGTCGCCAACCAGCTCCATTGGTTGTGCATAAGCTATTGCCAACGATTCCTTAGTGTAAAAGTCCAAACAAAGGTTTATGTAATCCACTCGGACAGTCAGACAAGCCGCAATTGCATGAGCACAGACAAGCTGATTAAGTTGAAATACTCTACAAAAGTAAGTTTTTCTTTTGTATGTCAACTAAGCCTTCTTTAATCCCACCACCTACAACTTGAAATCGATGTAGAGACACTAAGCAAACGATCATTCTTTCAGTCATAGTTCTTCTCTCAGTGATTATTTCATCTGTCCATGTTGTTAGCCGAGTACTCATTGATTCAGCCACAATTTTTCTATCATAAAACAATTGCTGCAATATTTTTCTAAAGTGATTAACAAGATGAGTAATAAGAAATTTTCGCAGTTCCCTCATGAAAGAATTAACACTCTCCGCGATGTTGGTGGTAAGTATAATGTACCTCATACCTTCAAATTGAGACCTTGCCCAATTACACGTACCCACATTATTCTCTAAGTAATCAGCCGCACCTGAGTGGAGCATTCACAACCCTTTAAGTTGTTTTTTAAATTCTTCGTGTTCATATGTTTTTGTTGTATTAATAAAGGCAGGCTCAAATTCATCCTAAAGAGCTTTGGACATCCTGAACTTTGACTTAATGTTACATTTCACATAATAAAAACAAACGTCATGAGCTGTATTGTGACATATTTTCAGAACGGCTCTCCTTATGACAGTGTATCAATCAGGGATAATTACCAACTCCGGTCTATCGCTAATCACTCCGTGTAACTTCATCATAAACCATTCCCAAGCATTATTGTTTTCTGAATCCATGACTCTAATGGCTAACGGATACAGTTGATTGTTACCATCCAAACATGTTACCACGAACATGCTTCCACGATATAGTCTATTTAGATGAGTATTATTTACAGCAATGGCAGGTCGAATGTACTACATAAAACCATTGATGGAAGATTCAAGTACTAGAAAGTAGTACAAGCAATTACCATTTTCATTCCGCTCGAGGTGAGTGACTGTACCCTCATTCGGTTTACTCAATATGTGAGAGTACTTAGGGAGCAAGTTGTATGACTCTGCAGGGTTCCCTCGAACTATTTCAAAACCAACTTCTCTAGCCCAATATGCCTACTGGTATGTTAACTGCACACCGTATTCCTACTGCATATCTGCTATGATGTCATTCAGAGTGTATATCCATTTTTTTTAAATATATTTATCTATGATAATATGACCGACAACTCGGCTCCTTACTTGACGATGACTAGCAATCAATACATCATTATGACAAGTGTGTACATTGTCAATTCTCCTCACCACCTAAAGACCATTATGCTCGTCGAACTTCTAATTGCTCGAATACGCCATTTAGATGATTCCGAACAATAGTGAGCTTTGAAACTTGTCGTTGTAGATCGTGCAATCTTGAAAATTAAACCTATCCCTAGACGCAACCTTGCGCAGTTGTAATGTTAACTCATTCTTCTCAGCAAATAGCTTACCCACACTGATATCATTTGAGTCAGAACTGCTAAGAAAGCTTAGAGCAACCATGTTCGAAGGTAAAATTTGAGTAAGACTTGTGAAGGGGTCAATACTTCTTCTCGAACCGGCTATTGGAAGAATAAATTGATTGTCTCTGTTATTCACAGGAATATCATCTTTACACTCATCCTTATGCTGAAACGATAGAATATTAGAAGGACCAACACCTCTATCATCACCTGCATTATTGAAATAAGTGGCTCTTATACTATTAGAATGTTCTGCATAGACATTATCCGCCTCCATGTTGCTAATTTCACCAACAAGATCATCATTTTTTGTAGAAATCATTGTTGTGATACAGAAAATACCGTTACTCCAACGACATCGTTAGTGGTGATACCTATTCTCCAACATCCACTAACGTAATGTCGTTGTCATTAATGTTGTCATTATTGTCGTGGAGTGGAGAGTAATATTGCTGCAACAACATCGTCATTGGCAGCACATTCTCTTCAATACCGGGGCCAGACATATTTGCTCTCAAGGAAGTTTATGTTTCAACGGGTGGCTCAAGATTTTTGCTCGAAACTCGAGAAGATGTGGTAACGAATATACGAATGCATCCATAGTTGGCCACATCGGATGTCATATGTAATACAACCCTCATCATTTTATCATTAAATATGTCCATGGACAGTGCACATGTACGATAAAATGTGTTACTAGATTTCAAAGTTGTCTTCATTGTGATACTATAGTCATTAGAATTTATTTGTAAGACCTCGTATACTTTTGCTAAAAACTTTTCGAACAGACAATTTTTCCCAACAAAAAAGCTGTATTTTTGCCATTCACATACTCCATATAGCCATCCCCTAACTGAATGTGTTACTAGACCTCAATTGTATATCGCACTAAAACTCTCGCAAGTTGAGAAAATACCTCTTACCACTTGGTGATGCGGATTGGTGTTGAATTAGTGTTGGATCTGGATGGATTATGCTGTATTTGATCGGAGTTAACTGTTACCATTCGCCATTGGCATTTGTCATTGCCGTTTGTCGTTGCCGGTGATGATTCAAGAGTGCAAGGCTGCGTTTGGTTTGATAAAGAAGGTGAAGGAAAGTAGGTTTTGGTTTGTAAGTAAGGGTAATTTTGAGAGAAAACCTTGTGTTTGGCTAATGTTGATAGGAAACAATTTGGAGGGCTAATTGTGAAAATTGTTAAAGTTTTTGAGTTATTATCGTAAATTTTTCTCCCTTATTTCAGTCACTAAAGTGCACCTGATGAAATTATTAGTTATTAATTTTTATTTTTTTCAAGATCATTAGTTATCTATATATATATATATATATATGAATGAAAGTGTATTGAATTTCGCAATAAGAAATTTTGTTATTTTAGAAAAATTTTAAAGGTCTATGTGTATATATTTCTTTTTGTTAAAATATACTTAATTATCTTCTATTTTCATTAGTAGCATGTTAAATTTATTTCAATTTTATGTTAGATCAGACAGAATTATTATTTTACCTTAAAAAATTAAGTACAACAACTATGAAAGTAACAAAATGTGTATTTCATGTAATTTTTAAAATTATAAGGACAAATTGAATAACTCACTCAAATTATTATAAGACTAAAAGAACATTTATTCAAAAATTGAAATACATACAAAGTTGGACATACAGGTACTGCTTTTTATTTCGTATCTTCGGAGCTAATGCCATGCATAAATAGAAATCGCTCTCTAGTATCAGGTCCCCTTATTGAAATTTTTAATTTTTAAAAAAGAAAAAATTTAAAGAAACCATTCGTTAATGAATTAGTGGTTTAAGCATGTACCCTGAGATTTTAAGTTAAAAGATCCCAAGTCATGAGTGGTACTTTTTTTTTTGAATGGAAAGTACCTTCATTTCAACTCAAAGAAGAAAATAAGTACAACAAGTGGGGAGGGTATAAACCCATCCAAACAATAGTTTCGAGCATCTCTAGAGCTAGCTTAGTTAAAGAGTAGGCTATCGCATTACAAGATCTATAAGCATATTGGACACAAACTGAGCTAAAGCTCTTCGAAATTCTTTGCACATCTGAAATGGTCCAGAAGATCTCAGATCTGCAGCCCCGATTATTGTTAACTAACTTAACAACCTCTTGAGCATCTGATTCCACAATCAAAGACTCTATACAAGCATTCCTTGCAACTTGGAAACTTTGACTGCAGCTGCAATCACATTCCCAGCTTCATCTCGAATTACAGCCCCTAGACCTGCAATTTGCTTCTCCGAATTGGTGGCAGCATCTACATTAACCTTAAAGAATCCTTTTTGGGGAGGATTCCAGGCCTTTAGTATCGGAGATCTTTGGTTGGCTATATGAGTAGCTGCTGGAAGCTGGGTTCTTCGGTAGGCTTCCAGCATAGCTTCAGCCTTAGAGACTGTCACTTAGAGTCTTTCTTTTACTCTTTTGAAAATCCATTTGTTTCGAGCATTCCATATCATCCATAAGATTGAAACCAATAGCTTAATATCATCATTACTCCTTCTCAGCTTCAGACCAATCAATAAGCTTAGAATGTCTTGATCAACACAATCCTTCAAATCATTCTCAAATCTGGTTAATTTCCAGATTTTCTTCACCACCTTAAAGCCCACTAAAGCATGAAAAATTGTTTCCAACTTGTTGTTACAAATCTGACACACAAGCTCTTGAATTACCTTCATTTTCCATAGATTTTCGGCTAAAGGAAGAAGATTTTTTGCAGCCCTCCAAGCAAAAATCCTGATCTTCTCCAGTAAGGTGAGCAGCCATACTGTATTCCATTGGTTCTACTCAACTGCTGAACTTGTCGGCCTGGTTGGAAATTTCAGATTTAAAGCAATCTAATAGCCACTCTTAACCGAGTACTGGCCTTTTCTATCGTAGTGCCACATTACTTCATCCTTCATTGGTCTCCTTGGCAAGGGAATTTTAACTATTGCTTCCGCATCTATTTTGGCAAAGTGCCTGTGAATAAGCCCTTCATTCCACCCATGCTCTGCATTTATTAACTCAGCAACTAAAGCATCATCTGGTAAGCTTGGTTTGGAAATCGGTTTGAAGGTCAGGGGCCTGGGCAGCCAATTCTCTTTATGTAGCAGGATGCTTTGGCCATTTCCAATCCTCCATCTTGAACCCTTGGATATGACTTGCCGTCCCTATAAAATGCTTCTCCAAATAAAAGAGGGTTCGAGCCAAGTCTTGCCTTCATAAAATCTTTGTGCTGGAAATATCTCGCCTGCAGTGTTCTTGCCACAAAGGATTCTGGAAATTGCAGGATCCTCCAACCTTGTTTGGCTACTAACGCTTGGTTGAAACTTGAAAATAATCTGAACCCCATTCCTCCTCTCCACTGAGCCAGACTTAGTTTGTTCCATCTCGACCAGTGGATGGCCTTCTTATCGTTCTCTGATCCCCACCAGAATTTTGCTATCATTCGCTGAATGTCATCACATATGCCCATGGGAATCTTGAAGACGCTCATTGCATATGCGGGAATAGAGATTTTCACATGAGAAAGAACAACGTAGTGATTCATTTTGCGACAAGGAAGAGGATAAGATGTGTTTGGTAGGGAAATGTACTTATACTTGGTAAAAAGCATATTGCCACTTGGCCAAAGCCAAACTCTTCAAATTTATCATCAATCTATTTTCTTGATTTTTTTTCAGTTTATAGCTCTCATCAATTCAATTGGTTTACAAAAATTTAAAATAACTCATTTCCCTTTTTCTTTATCTTTATAGATTAATTATATTTATTTTTAGAAGTTGCTGTTTTTTAGGGATGTAGAGAGAGAAAGTTTGAAGAGAAGAATAGGGATAATAGTACTTTAAAAATTTATCACCCATAACATTATTTATATGAATGGTGAGGTGTATAAAATTAAAGATAAATTAAAAAAAAAATAGTTTGTCTAGAAAGAAAGAGTGTCTTTTGTATTAAAAGACATCTAATTGAAAAAGAGATTTTAAAAGGATAACTGATGGGTGTTAAAAGGCTGTCTCTAAGCTTAATTGTGCGCCTAAAATTGTTTTGGACTTGAATCCATAATTAACCTTAGTAAAAGGAAGACAAGGCCCAACCTAGTTTAGTTATGGGCTTCTGATAGATGTAGCCTCAATCAATTATGGCAAAGACCAATAAAAGGAGTTTTAATTAAAGAATTATATATGAAATTACTTTTAAGTATTATTATATTATATTATATTATATTATATATATATATATATAATTGCAAACTACAAAAAGATAAATTATCAAAACAAGAAGACTATAAGACTGTTATTATACATTTGACAAAAATAAAAGGAAATATTGTGAAAAGAATTAAGGTCTACTATTTGAAAAATAATAATATGTTCATAAAATTTGGAATATAAATTGATTGACGAAATGGAAACAATGAAAGTTGATTGATAGAAGAAATATAGGTTTCTGAATAATAAAATTTATTGAATAAATCTAAATGAACAAAGCTGTAGTTTTGGGCCCCTTTATATAGTAATCTTAAATATCACAAGTTTAGTAAACTAGGAAAATCTGAAATATTATTTTATAATAAAAATTTCCTAATCCTAATAAGAAAAGAAAAACAAACAGCGCACAACTATGATATTTAGAAAAAAAAGATAAAAATCTTTAAAAAAAGGAAAAATAGGAAAATATTTTAAAATTGAAAAATGACCAAGAAAAAAGGAATTTTATACTCGACCATGGAAACTGTTCTGGGTTTGATTAATCTCATCTCAAACTTCTAAACAATATATTATACACAAAAAATGGACACATGTAGTTCAAGTTATACTCTTCGGAAAATAGCCTACTCGTCGCACACAACCATGCTACATCAGTCCCCTTCATTTGGAAAGGAACCCATCCTTGAGCTTGGCTCATATAACTTCTCATCATCGGGATTATATGCAAACAAATCAACCACATTGAGCGTGTAAGAGATATTTTAATCGTTCGGCAACTGAAGCACATAAGCATTATCATTAATCTTCTGTGACACTTGAAATGGACTGTGTTTCCACTTCTCCAACTTGGCATGAATACCACGGAAAAGTCTACGCCACAAACGCACCATCATCAAATCACCCTCTTGAAACATGTTCGTGTGTCGATCCTTGTCTGTTTCAGCCTTGTACTTAGCATTATCAACCTCCAAATGAGCTCAAACCTCATCATGATGTGATACAAATTCTTTAGTGTTATGCAATTGACCAGTTAATAATCATATAAAAAGTTAATTATTAGTAAACACTTGTTGAAATTAAATTAACCACTACTATTGCTGGCATAACAATTAGGTTTCTATAATGCCGTAATAAAAATTACAGCATTAATTCCATGATAGATATAAATATTGTAGGTTACATATAGAACGAGTAAATATAAAGTAAATTCATACAAGATTATTAATTATTTAAAAAATTAACATTGTTTCTACAAAGTTTTAGTGAAAAATATTTTAATTCATTCACAAAAAATATTTTCATTAATTAAACAAAAAAATTACTCATTAATTAAACCAAAAAATTATACAAAAAAAGTAGAATAAGTTTTATTGAATTCATTTAAACATAAATTTATATTTATTCTAGGACATTTGTATTTTTTTCCCTCATTTTCTATAATAATATCTATTTATTACACAAGTTAATTAAGCACAATTATTTATCTTGATATGGTTCACACAAAAACAAAATAAAAAAAATATTCTTATATTTCTAGACACATATATGATATATCAATAAAATTAGATCTTATTTTGAGTCTTACAAAGTTTTAAACTTTTTACTTGTACTTAGAGACCATTTAGGGTTGTTGTTGAGGAAGTGTAGAAAGGCACAAAATAACTTCATCTTACAACAACTATGAAAAATATTAAAATAATATTTTTTTTCAAAATATGATTTTGAGAGTAAATTTCATTCTTAATAAAATATCACATGTATTACATAAATGCAAAATTAGCATTATTCAATTTAAATAAAAAAAATCAATAAATATAGAAGGTATAAACATTATAATGAGTTTTTATTTTACAATTGTGAATTTTTTTTGGCAGTAACCCTTATATTAACTTACTTATTTTATCTTTTATTCATAAGATTCAGGCATAATCTATAAAATTTATATTTTATTTTGCACTTAATGTTGTTTTATTTGTTTTATATTATATTTGTGAGTTTTCATTTTATTTACTAGTAATACATCAATTTATCAACTTTATAGTAATTTACATGTTTTACCTTCCTTTTACAAGTCTTATGTTCTATTTTCAAAATTTATTTTTTATTTTACAGTTAGTGTTGATTTACTAGTTTTATATTATATTTGCGAGCTTTTGTTTTGTTTATCATTAATACATTAATTACTAGTTTTATATTAATTTATTTGTTTGACCTATTTACTTGTTTTACTTTCCATTTACAAGTCTTATGTTCTATTTCCAAAATTTATGTTTAATTTTGCGCTTAATGTTGATTTACTAGTTTTATATTATATTTATAATTTTTTTGTTTTATTTATTAGTAATACATCAAATTACTAGTTTTATAGTAATTTACTTGTTTTACATTTTCTTTACAAGTCTTTTGTTCATTTATAAAATTTATGTTTTATTTTACAGTTAATGTTGATTTACTAGTTTTAAGTTATACCTGTAAATTTTTGTTTTGTTTACTAGTAATACATCAATTTACTAGTTTTATACTAATTTACTTATTTTATCTTCTATTTACAAATCTTATGTGTACTTTTTAAAAATTATGTTTTATTTTGCACTTAATGTTGAATTACGAGTTTCATGTTACATTTGCAAGTTTTTGTTTTATTTACTAATAACACATAATTTTATCAGTTTTATATTAATTTACTCGTTTTATCTTTCATTTATAATTCTTATATTTAATTTCTAAAATTTATGTTTTATTTTACAGTTAATATTCATTTATAAGTTTTATATTAAATTTATAATTTTTATATTTTATTTATATAATTCATGTTTAATTACAGTATTGACACTGTAACTTTAATCACGACATCACAAAATGACCCAATTAACAATTATAAAATGTTAGGCAAAAGACGTGCATCACCATTTATGAAGGAATTTTCTGTTCCAGCAATATAATTACCAGGAACTTTTATAATGGTGGCAATTAATTGCATTATTTAAAGTTTGGATTTTAAGATTCTGAAGATGGGATATTATTAGTTATCATTAAACTTTGGATTTTAAGTATTTGAAGATGAGATTTCAATCTTCATTATCATTAAAGACATTCGTTACTAAGTAATAATCTTGTGAAACCAAGAACATCATAGGAGCGGTGGACAATTTCTCCTTTAATAAAATAAAGCTTTGTTCAAATAATCGTATAAAAAGGTAATTATTAGTAAACACTTGTTGAAATTAAACTAACTACTACTTTTGTTGGCATAACAATTATAAAACGTCGGGTAGAAGACATGTGGCACCATTTATAAAGGAATTTTCTGTTCTAGCAATAAAATTACTAGGAACTTTTGTAAAGGTGGCTATTTATTGCAATTAAAGTTTGGATTTTAAGAATTTGAAGATGGGATATTGTTCATTAATTTTAAACTTTGGATTTTAAGAAACTGAAGATGAGATTTCAATCTTCATTATCATTAAAGACATTCATTACTAAGCAATAATCTTGCGAAATCAAGAACATCATTTTCTTTTTTCGAGGAGATGCCGAATAGGATAATGCGTTTCATCGAAATAAAAGCAGTGCATTTTGAACATCGCTTTATCCAAATTATTTATAATATTATAAAATAGAGTAATTTTATAATAAGAAAATTTTTTATTTTAATAAAATAAGAGACGAGCTAAACAACAAAAGAATACATACTCCTATCCATTAAATATATACTTTATGTCTTCTAATTTATCCTTCACTTTATTAAAATAAGAAATTTCCTTATTTTAAAATTACTTTTATACAATAATTTAAAAAAAAATGAATGATGCCATAGACTAATAAATTACTAAACTGATCATCTTGTTGAACAAATTGATTGGTTTGATTTAATTCTATTTGGGGTTCCTTTTTTTAATAAAAATAATAATTCCGCTCAATGGATTCACAAATGCCATCCGCATTTAATGTTAGAAAAATGCTAAAGACACTAAAGGCTGATAGAACACTGACAAAAATAATTGAACGTCAAGCTGATGTCACCGTGTTAATTGATTAATTTTCAATGAATACAATTTTCTTGATTATGTGTACTTTTGTTTCTGTTGATATCCAGTTAATTTCTTTTTTGGTTTAAATATTATTGTTCTTAACGTTATGACGTTTGCAAATATCACATAATGAAGTATCACTGTCGAGTAATTTTTAAAATTAATTTAACTCAATATTGTAAAGTTGAAAAAGATGTGACATATTATATAAATGTTCTATGTCGTGTGTTATGTTACTGTTTTATTCTAGTCACTGAAGTCTCCTTATGAAACTCACATCCAAGCCATAAACACCAAAATCCTGATGCGCAGCTAAAAAACTCAACACTAAATCAAACGCATGTGTGCCATGCCTTTCTTCCTAAAACAAAGAGATTCGCCGCGGCGTCTTCGATACACCATAGTGTATTGAGAATTGCTTCTGTATTTAGATCTCGCAATCTGTTGGGAAATAGACTACTATAAACAGCTACAAATTATGGAGAAATAATTTTTTTTTCTTTTTGTGTGATTAAAATAATATGTGTACCACAAATAAATATGCAGAATAATTAACCAACAAAATCTAAAGTAAAAACCAACCACAAGAGATACAGATTTTTACGTGAAAAATCTAAAACGGGAAAAATCACGGGATCGTAATCCAATATAATCTTCTACTATATTAATGAGATTACATCATTAATTCTTCTCTAAATAATATTAGAGGCTACCAACATCAAGAATCTCAATATTTTTGACTTACAGTAACAACCTAATAACTCTCTCTAACAAGTGAGTGTCTCAAATAATAGCAAAAAAGAATATAAAATAAAAATCAAGACTAACAAAATTATAAAGGATGATACCAAAAACTTAACCTCAAAATTTAAAAGAAAACGAAATTAATTTCGCCTTCCAATCACCTAATTAAAGATAAAAAATCTTACCCTTAAATAATCTCAACTCCACAGTCCCTTCCTTTCTCTCCCGTCTTTTTCTTCTCTCGAAAGGTTACTGCCGCCTCCACTTATGCTGGTTTATATAGCCAAATTTCATGGCAAATGTCATTTGTCCCTTTTAAGTTTCCTTTAATTATTTAATTGTCTAAACTTATTAAATTTTAAGTTTGGGCCACCTAAATGAGGTGGACCAAATTACAATCAACGGCTCCTTTATTGATCCCACCGTCGACAACTAAAACAGTAGCCAAATCAAAACTTTTTTTTATCTTTGCCATCCCAAGCGCTTGCACCAGTGTCCCGTCGATCACTCACTGCGATATAGGTGAGGTTGGTAGAGTACTCGGTTATATTGTATTGACTCTTTTGACCTTTTAATGAAATTTGCTACTTTTAAAAAGAAAACGTTACCTTATGATACAAGTTACTAGTTATTATTTATTTTTAATTATATCTTATAGTGTTCTTTCATGTCATACGACGGACCAACACCCAGTTCACCCTTAATTTTTCCTAAAATTAAAATTTAAGGAAACAAAATCTGAGAAAATTATCTGGTTGTAGTAACTTATTTATGACATGAGCCGAAAATATTCACTATAAATTCGTGCTTACTGTCACCTAAACTCTCATAAGGCAAAATTTCATTTTTTTTTTAGCCATTAGTTAAGCTTCCACCATCTTTCTTCTAAACTTTTCTCATGTTTTAGAGAGCTTTCTTTTCTTGTCCCGCTCAGTACCCAAAATACTAGCAAATCATACAAAATGGACATAATTATATCAAAACAATTACTATATACTCTGTCAAATTTCGCATTTATAAGCAAAGATAAGTGTGCCATACTAATAAGAGCGAAAAACCCATCAATCTCTAGACATATTCTAACATTGAGAGAAGCAATCATTTATCTTGCTACTGTTATAACTATCGAATCAGCGATATACCAGAACTTTAATCCGCCGATGTCATGTCCTAGTATGTTCGACCTCTCTCTTGTATTTTATTTTATTTTGAAAAAAAAACAATTAGTTCCTTTTCATCATTTTAAAATTACAAACATATATGTAAATGCAGGCGCGTCCGGGAAAAGAAGGCGCTATGAGGAATCCAATCAGGATGCAAGCAGGACAATGAAAGAGGCTGCTCTTAATGGAGAGCGTGGGGTGTTCTTCCCCAGCAACTTCTGAATACAATCTCCAGTAATCACACCATTGTAGACTTTTTGGCAGGGACTGGAGAAACAGACATGGAATCACAGCCCCCACGACGTAGAGTAATTAACATAACATTAGGAGCAGAGCAATTAACTAATGCAGCTGGTATAAGCAACATCAAATAGAGAAAGCATCAGAACAATCGAATGGTTCAGCAAGCAGAAAGAGAAAAATCAATGGCAGCTCCGAATGGGCTGATCTTTATCAGTTTAGCAACCAATGGCTGTTTGCTAAATAATTTGATTTTCTTATGTTTTCTGTACTTGATCATCACCAGATCTTTTTTTTAAATTGACATCTGACATGATTAATGTCATTGACCTGTGCTATATCTTCCTTAAGGGAATTGATCACATCATTAATTTCGATTTGATAAGATCACTAGCTATCAATATGAAATTAAGGGAATTGATCACATCATTAGTTCGTGCCGGTAGAGGCATAAAATATTGTAATTCTTTCACGTATTAATAAGGAACTGACGAACAAGGCCACAAAGGCTGCTCTTAATGGAGACCCCGTGATGATCTTCCATAACAACTTGTGAATATTATCTCTGGTAATATCACAATTGCAGACTTCCTTATTTCATGTATGCTCGTAAAAACTAGAGAAAAAATGATCCATTACTAATTTTATGTATGATTTACAAAATTAATGTATTATTTGACACTAACTATTGATTTACAAATTTTATATTACATTTCAAGTTTTAATTTTGTTTATAGTTCTAACACAAATTTATCAGTACTGTATAAATAGAATTCGCAAGAACATTACTCTTGTGTGGCTTAAGAATTGGCTCAAGAATATTAAATTTCGCAAGAAAATCTGATTTTGATGAGCTCCGAATAGAACAATACATTTTGTTCAAAGATTAGTGCTAGAGTCGCTAGGTAGTTTTAAATTTTCATCTGGTTCAATTTGACTTTACGAAATATTCTATTATTAACACTATGATGTTTGCTCACATATATATCATAACGTTGTATCACCACAGTATATTTTTCTAAACTTAAACTCAATATTGTAAAATCGAAAAAGATCGGACATCTGATATAGAAGTGTCATGTCGTGTGCTATATTATCCTTTTATTCATTGATTATAGTCACAATATTAGATTAATTATCAATGATAACTATTATTTTTTGTCATTTTATGTGGTGTTCCATCATACTTTATGGCAAATCATTTCCAAAAATTTCAATTTAGAAAAAGAAAATCTGTGAATATGGATTCTTCATAACACATATTTATGAAATTAGATTTTATCTTCAATATAAATTAATCCAAGATCACCTACTAGATAAAAAATAAAAATCTCTCTTTTACTTACATCCTTCATTTCCTCTTTATTTCTCCTCTTATTCTCCTCGTACGCGGTTTGAGTTTGAACTAGATTTTGTTTCTCTTCACCAAAATACACACAAGTCAAAGGAAAGGTTTACAGAAGGACAATGTACTAATGTAGTGTTTACTTTCTGGAGTGGGAGTGTGGAGTGTGGATTCTTCCCACTTCAGTGTTTACTTACCTTAAAAAGTGGGAGTTAGAATCCGAAGTGGGTGCCACCAACTTTTTTGGAGTGGGGAGTGGGATTCCCACTCCCATGGGGGGAGGTGGGAGTGGGAATCCACTCCCCCCTCTTCCCATTTTATCCCCATAATAAAATAAATAATGTCATATTTAATAAAATAAATAATGTCATATTTAATAAAATAAATAATATCATATTTATTAAAAATAATAATTATATCATATTTATTTTATTAAATTTAATAAAATAAAAATAAATAAATATTATACTTAAATTAATAATATTAAACATTAATTTTAATAAATATTAATTAATTATTTATTTAATAATAATAAATATTTTATTCTAAAAAAATATTAATTTTGTACTATATTATCAATAATAATATTTCATTTGTGTTGTTATTATTAATAATTTTTATTCACATAATTTAAATTAAAATTAATAAAAAATTATGATTTATATAATTAAGAATATTAGTAATTATTATTAATTTAGAAATATAATAAAATATTTATTTTATTTTCCAAATATTTTTATTAATTTTTTAATTATAAATTATAATTCTGTACATAAGGATAAAATTGTAATTTAAAATAATTTACTCCCAATCCAAGACAAAGTAAACAAATAATTAGGATTCTGATTGACAATCCATACTTTCATTTAGTCTAAGTAAACAGCCTACTCCCACTCCCACTCCCAACTCCTAATCCAAGGATTCCCACTCCTCAGGATTTCCACTCCAATCCAAAAAGTAAACGCAGTATAAAAGTATTGTCACGTTCTCCACCAACTTTCATATTTATGAATGAAGATAAGGGTGCACTATTTAGAGCAAAAAGTCCGTTTATTTCAAGAAGAATTCTTACGTTTGAGAGAAGCAATAATTTACCTGACCAATATTGTAATAATCTGATTAGCGAGGAATTACCAGATTTTGGATCCCATAAAAAGATGTATTTTAGAAGGAAAAAAAAAATGTGTCCTTATGATGTTTGATGTATTTTTTCATATATATATCTATACACTAAAATTAGATTATTTATGAAAACTCTCTCAACAACAAGAGTTGATCTTTGTAAAAATTAAATTTATTCGATGTAAAATTATTTATATCACATATTAATTTTATTTATTTGCACTTTAGAAATAATTTTGAACATTCTAAATTTAATAAAATTATTTATTATAAGAGTACCTCTAATATAATTTACTATTAAGGAGAATATATTATGAGTAAATATAAACAACTACTTCGTACACACATTGCACATTCATTCAACTTGTGATTCTCCTACAGCAAATTTTATTTCCAACTTGTGATTCAACTTGTAGTTAAATTTTATCTCCTACAGCAAATTTTATTTCTCCTACAGCAAACTTTATTTCCAACGCCCTAATAATAAGTTGAATAAATATTTATAAATGCACAAATCAATATTTTGAGAGATTTTAGCTACAACTTTTTTTTTTTATAATTTTTCAGTATAAAAAGAAGGAAATGTACTTGAACACTTTTTGGGGAAAAAAATGCAAAAGTTTTATTCTTATTTTTTATTTTCTTTTTTTTTTAGTTTTGGTGAATTAAGTATTTTTCTAATTATAAGTGTGCAGAGTAAATAAAGATAATTCATTTAAATAGTTATTTCTGGTGAGCGAGGATTTTACTAAATATAGATAGGGTAAGGAATTTTTTTGATATTTGAAGGAACTTACAAAGTAAAGTATAATTTTTAAAAAAATTTAATTGACGGGTGTTTAGAGTAATAGAATATCGAAAATATTTTTTAGATTACAAATAATCTCACCCTTATGAAATTAATTATGGAAGGAAAATATGAGCACATATAGTCTTATATGGTCAAAAAATTCACAAAATTATGATATTAATTATGGAAGAAAAATCTTAGACTATGTAATTTTATATATGGTTAGATATTTATGATATTAATTTTGAAAGGAAAATCTGAGAATTGTATTCTGTATGGTCACATATTCACTACGTTAAAAAATTAGAATATTTAATTCTATATGGTCACGCATTTATGATATTAATAACGGAAGGAAAATTTGGGAATATGTAATCTAATAAGGTCACACATTAATGGTATTAATTATGAAAGGAAAATTTGAGAAGATGTAATTTAATATGATCACGTATTTAATTATGATATTAATTACGGAAGTAAAATCTAAGAATATGAAACCTTATATGGTCACAAATTTATGGCATTAATTATGGAAAGAAAATATGAGAATATGTATTTTACTAATTATGGAAGGAAAATATGAGAATAATAGAAGGATAATACAAAAATATGTAATTTTATATGGTCACGTACTTATGATATTAGAAAACATTGTTGATCCACAATATTTCTTTAAAAGCAAACATCATTCGATTGCCCTTTAGGGCATATCACTAACAATTTGATGGATGAACAATGTTTTCAGGCTCTTGACCATCCATCGTCCAAGGGATATATGGTATTAATGGAATTTCCATTTAGTCTAAGATAATGTTGGGGATCCAACAAAGAGAATTAATGATGAATATAAGTAAAGTCAAAAATCGGTTATGGCGCAAGGTTTTTGGTTTGCTTTTCCACAACCATATGCAAATGGAACTTAAAATAGTACTACCAATGCAATAGATCCAACGGACGATCGAACTGAAAGTTGTACAATAACGAAAAAGGAGAATAAGAGGAATGAAATTGTCACAGTTGAAAAGTATTTTTTTGAGAAATTATGGGAATTGAGTTGTAGAAATAAAAAACTGTTGATTTTCGAGCAAGAATTAAAATAAAAACTTGTAAATTCGAAATTAAACATATACTTGGATTATATGCGGAAAATCAATAAATTAAGGTTGTGCTACTGATTTATGGTCAAAAGATGGTCACAAAGTAAGAAAATTCTCTCAATTTATATTGCAAGAACCCTCTAAACTTCTTTTAACTTGAATTTTCTCTAAATTGCACTTTGTTTGTTTTTTGCTTAACTTCTTTCCTCTATTTATAACATTCCAAGACTAGTGAACATCTTCTCAATGATCACTAAATAAGATGTTCACTAAATAAGCTTAAACAATTGTTATAGTAATCATGTTCTTAATGATCAGTTAACATCTTTCAATATAATATTTAAAATATTATAGAGTTGTAACTCAAAATGATCACTTGCTCTTGATCATGCTTCCCTCATGGGTGATCTCAAAGTGATAAAACTCTATATATAAATATATATTCACATATATATTTCTAACAGAAACTATATAAGAAAAATAAAATGATAGAAATTATATAATATTTTAGTTCGTAATTTCATTTTAAAACAATAAATTTAATATTCAAACACTGGTGGATTTGATATATTAGCAGTACCTTCCCACTAGAGAATTGTATCATTCGTATATGAGTAAAATCAGTGCAGTTTGTTTACTCTCTTCTGGCCTCAATCAAGGGTGAGCAAAACCGGAACGCTCCAGCACTTGAGCTGCACTGCAGTTGACATGGGAGCTGTCAATTCCGCATTAAGTGCAGTGGTTTAGAACATAAAAGTTTGCGGCCGTTCTCTTTGGACATGCTGCCGCGCTTTCTTGGTCTATTGTAGGTGGGCGATCGTTGTGGAGTGACGACAATGGGATTAGGGGGATCCACAGAAGGACAATCAGGGGGATGAACGAGGGGATTTGTGAAGGACAACATTTCCCCATAAGATTCCTGAAAATTCAACTTTTGTGCAGTAAAATTAAAATCGATGGCGAAAACTCTAGAAATCTCGAATCGACTTCATTCAAAAACAAAAATCAAGAGGAAATATTCATGAAAGCCTTGGACTATATTCATTAAATTAATTTATTAATGTAGATAACTTTGTCATTTTATAAATATCAAGATGCTAATCAAATACAATATTTCCTTAAAAGCAAACATCATTCGATTGCCCTTTAGGGCATATCACTAACAATTTGGTGGATGAACAATGTTTTCAGGCTCTTGACCATCCATCGTACAAGGGACATATTGTATTAATGGAATTTCCATTTAGTCTAAGATAATGTTGGGGATCCATAAAAGAGAATTAATGATGACTATAAGCAAAGTCACAAATCGATTATGACGCAAGGTTTTTGGTTTGCTTTTCCACAACCATATGCAAATGGAACTTAAAATAGTACTACCAATGCAATAGATCCAACGGACGATCTCTCTGAAAGTTGTACAATAAAAAAAGGAGAATAAGAGGAACGAAATTTTCACAGTTGAAAAGTATTTGTTTGAGAAATTATGGGAGTTGAGTTGTAGAAATAGAAAACTGTTGATTTTCGAGCAAGAATTAAAATAAAAACTTGTAAATTCGAATTTAAACATATACCTGGATTATATGCGGAAAATCAATAAATCAAGGTTGTGCTACTAATTTATGATCAAAAGATAATCACAAAGTTAGAAAATTTTCTCAATTCATATTGCAAGAACCCTCTAAACTTCTTTTAACTTGAATTTTCTCTAAATTGCACTTTGTTTGTTTTTTTGCTTAACTTCTTTCCTCTATTTATAACATTCCAAGACTAGTGAACATCTTCTCAATGATCACTTAATAAGATGTTAACTAAATAAGATTCAACAATTGTTATAGTGATCATCTTCTTAATGATCACTTAACATCTTTCAATATAATATTTAAAATATTATAGAGTTGTAACTCAAAATGATCACTTGATCTTGGTCATGCTTCCCTCATGGGTGATCTCAAAGTGATAAAACCTTATATATAAATATATATATTCACATATATATTTCTAACAAAAACTATATAAGAAAAATAAAATGATAGAAATTATATAATATTTTAATTCTTAATTTCATTTTAAAACAAGAAATTTAATATTCAAACACCGGTGGATTTGATATATTAACAGTACCTTCCAACTAGAGAATTGTATCACTCTTATATGAGTAAAATCAGTGCAGTTTGTTTCCTCTCTTTCAGCTTCAATCGGGTGTGAGCAAAACCGGAACGCTCCAGCACTTGAGCTGCACTGCAGTTGACACGGGAGCTGTCAATTCCGCATTAAGTGCAGTGGTTTAGAACATAAAAGTTTGCGGCCGTTCTCTTACAGGCTGGACACGCCGCTGCCTTTCTTGACAGTCTCAGCCAATCGTAGGTAGGCGATCGCTATGGAGTGACGAAAATGGGATTAGGGAGATCCACAGAAGGACAATCAGAGGGATGAACGGGTGGATTTGTGTAGGACAACATTTGCCCATAAGATTCCTGAAAATTCAACTTTTGTGCAGTAAAATTAAAATCGATGGCGAAAACTCTAGAAACCTCGAATCGACTCCATTCAAAAAAAAAATCAAGAGGAAAGATTCTTGAAAACCTTGGACTATATTCATTAAATTAATTTATGAATGTAGATAACTTTGTCATTTTATAAATATCAAAATGCTAATGAAATACAATATTTCCTTAAAAGCAAACATCATTCGATTGCCCTTTAGGGCATATCACTAACAATTTGGTGGATGAACAATGTTTTCAGGCTCTTGACCATCCATCGTCCAAGGGATATATGGTATTAATGGAATTTCCATTTAGTCTAAGATAATGTTGGGGATCCAACAAAGAGAATTAAAGATGAATATAAGTAAAGTCAAAAATTGGTTATGACGCAAGGTTTTTGGTTTGCTTTTCCACAACCGTATGCAAATGGAACTTAAAATAGTACTGCTAATGCAATAGATCCAACGGACGATCGCTCTGAAAATTGTACAATAAAGAAAAAGGAGAATAAGAGGAATGAAATTGTCACAGTTGAAAAGTATTTTTTTGAGAAATTATGGGAATTGAGTTATAGAAATAGAAAACTGTTGGTTTTCGAGCAAGAATTAAAATAAAAACTTGTAAATTCGAATTTAAAAATATACATGGATTATATGCAGAAAATCAATAAATCAAGGTTGTGCTACTGATTTATGGTCAAAAGATGATCACAAAGTTAGAAAATTCTCTCAATTCATATTGCAAGAACCCTCTTAACTTCTTTTAACTTGAATTTTCTCTAAATTGCACTGATTTGTTTTTTGCTTAGCTTCTTTCCTCTATTTATAACATTTCAAGAGTAGTGAACATCTTCTCAGTGATCACTAAATAAGATGTTCACTAAATAAGCTTAAACAATTGTTATAGTGATCATCTTCTTAATGATCACTTAACATCTTTCAATATAATATTTAAAATATTATAGAGTTCTAACTCAAAATGATCGCTTGCTCTTGGTCATGTTTCCCTCATGGGTGACTTCAAAGTGATAAAATCCTATATATAAATATATATTACATATATATTTCTAACAGAAACTATATAAGAAAATAAAATTATAGAAATTATATAATATTTTAATTCGTAATTTCATTTTAAAACAAGAAATTTAATATTCAAACACTGGTGGATTTGATATATTAACAGTGCCTTCCAACAAGAGAGCGTAAGGTAAAGTAATCGACAATCGACCCAAGACAATGTTAAAAACCATCCATAATAAACTCAGTAACTATTGACAAAGTGAACCAATGATGAATCACAAATTTTTGAGGATTTTACAGAAGCATGAGAAACAAAAACAGAGAGAAGCCACACAACCCACTCGATTTGCCTATTCCATCATTATTCTCCCGCTCTTCTACCTCCAACATTGCCAGCGGCGGTGGTGCGAAATCATCTTCCTTCACACCAGCGGGGACAGCAACTGCCTTGGTCAAGGCGAAGGCTAGCACGCAGACAACCCCGAACAGAGCAAGTTTCAAATTCATTTTAGTTTTGAATTATAATTTTACCGCGCAAGGACATCCGGATCCGCTATATATAATGGATCCCCCTAAGTTTCATTTAGCCTCTTATACTCTACATTATTTACAATTTATTCATAAGTATTTAAACTTTTTGTATTGTAAAATTACGTTTAGCCCCTTACACTCTATTTTATTGCATTAAAACTTTTAGAATATCAATTCGCCCTATAAATTTAAATTTCCAAAATGCCCTCCATTTAATTACAAAATATAATAATTATTAAATGAATTATAATTATAATTATAATAATTATGTTTATTATAACTATAAATATAATTACAATTTTTAAATAGTTTTATTATTATTATTATTAACAAGAATAAAAAGTATTATAATTATTTAACCTATTAATAATTATTAATAATAACTTTTTCGTTAAATTGTTAAATAAAAAGTTTTAAAACTTACGTGGCTCTTTATGTAATTTTAAATAAGGTTAAAATAAAAATAGAAAAGAATGGTTTTAACTTTTAAATCTTCGATGCGAGCCCGAAACAATTTTCGGCTCAAAATTAATTAAAGCAAAGGTGGTGATATTTCTCCTTAAATAAATAATGTGGTACTATTGGCACCCCTAAAAAGTCCTTATCAAACCCCTCTCATAATTATAAGTTTATCCTTATTTAAATTTACAATAACAGACACAAGAAAATTAAATTTTATTAAAATCACTTATCCTCATAAATGTGATTATGTGAAACAAAAACTCAACAATTTACTGTTTTGTTTTGATGATGTTTGGTTGATATTCCTCATTTATTGAATTACAACATGTCATTGCAAATTTTTACTCAACACGTAATAACTAACTTTTTGCTTCAATTCTTCTTCAATTCTAGCCACCTCATCGGCCAACTGGACCTTTTAGACTCGTAATAGACCCGGTCCGATAACTCTGACCTAGACGAATCTCTCTTCTCCGACCACCTCATCAGCCAAGGCAAGTACCAATCGGAAGCTGGAGCTACGCCTATCGTGTCCCTGCCACAAACTCCGCCATAAAACAACCGGAAGACCGCGGATCGAGCTTACGAAACCTCGGCAAAAGCCACCTCTTTTTCGCCTGATTTCGCTAAGTTTCGACCAGTCACCACCTGGGTTTGGTTTTTCATGATTCATTTTCAGTCAACCTTAGGCATTGAATTGACAATTCCCGCTGCCAATTAGCTATTGGAGACTTCGAGCTCATCAGCTTGATCCGAAGCCACAGCTGCATGTGAAAGCACACCGCCATCATCATCAGACTTAACTACCGGCCATCTTTGACCGACAACGGTAAATTCAAAATTTTGGTTTAAAGCGCTACAAATCACCTATGGCTGCAATAGCCACGGGCGGTAATGATCCTCTCGATGTTGCTGGCGTTCAATCTCCTGATCAACTACACCCATCACAACAACACCCACATCAAAACAACAAACTTCAGCTATTACCACCTTCAAACCTCTCAAACAAATCATTACCCATACTGACATTTCAGTAACCTCCACCGGCTACTCACAATGATCAAACTCGTGTGGCTACCAAAACCAATTCCACCAACCCAACTCCCCCAAATCGTAACACCAATATCAACCCCAAACCTTCATATGCTGCTACTCTCAACCCGGTCACCGTCCTTAATCCTAATGCCACTTTTAACTTTTGTAGATGTTGTGACTGGTTCTGCTGCTTCTCCAATTCCTGTGAAACAAGTTCAGCTGCACAGAGGTGAACCTGCTGTCCATTTCTCTACAGCAGAAATCCAAGAGATGGTTGAGCCTTTTAAATTGGCTCTCATTGGTAAGTTCTCTTTTGGTCGTCCTCCCATGGATGTTATTAGGAAATTTTTTATTTCTATGAAGATATGTGTATGTGGACTTAAATGAAGAAACTGGAAAAGTAGAGAGCTGTTGTGCAGATTGACTTCAGTTGATGGGGTCTATTTGATATCTTCCGCTGACGTGGCATGAATTCGTTATAATCTGTTATAACAAGCCCAGCACACTGATATAAAACAGAGGCTGATGAGTGGTGCCTGATATAGAGTTAATATCATCTTCATTTGTTCATCATTTTGCATAGAATCTGTTCCATTGTGATCTGTGCATAATCTTCTGTAAATCACTTGTGATTGGGTTAGTTCTTGATCAATAATAATGAGTAAATTTTCCTTCTAGGTTGGCTGGTCTGTGTCTTTGTTTTGTTTCTGGTACAACTTCTTTGTTCTGGCTTTCTTGATTCGATTGTGTTCTTGGTGTTTCTACTCACCAAGATTCGTGAGTCTTGCTATGATTTAGGCTTAAAAGCCTTAACAATTTCCTTAGAGCTGAAAGAAAATTCTCAGATTTCTTTACTTGATAATAGACATATCTGGATTAAATTGGAAATGGAGGAAGATTTTTCTCGAATATGGGTTAGCCAGAGTTGGTATGTTAATGGTAGAGGGATAAGAATTTTTAAATGGTCTATCGAATTCCGTTGCTCAGTGGAATCTCCTATTGTTCATGTTTGGGTATCTTTCCCTTATTTGCCCGTTCATTTTGTGCATTGTAAGCTTACCTTATTTTCAATTGCTTCTGTTGTTGGTACTCATTCACGTGTGGATCATGCTATGACCTCGATTAATAGGCCATCTGTTGCCAAGCTATTGGTAGAGTATGACATTTCACGGCTGTTGTTGCCTCGTATTTAGATTGGTAAAGGCGATTCAGGATTTTGCGAAGATGTTGATTTTGGCAAGAAGTTGTTTTTTAGCGAGTTCCAACCTATTGTAATTCATGTAAGCATTTGGGCCATTCGGCGGATGGTTGTTACGTTACTAATCCTGGACTTCATAAACACCAAGCTCAGGGTACAAATACTAAGGATAATAACAAACAACATACACCTGCTACAAATGTGCAGCCTAAGGTGGTTCCTACTGCCCAGTATATAATAGTTAGTGATGAAGTCTAACGATCCACAACAACATGTGTAAGTTCACCAAGGATGATGTATCCACGGATGTCTGGATCTCGGTGTCCGATGCTTGGACTAATGAGATTGATTTGGATGAACAATATCAGCCTAATGTTATTGGTATTGACCTGATGATACAAATAATATACAGGTGGATTCTCATGGTTATGATATTCCAGAGGCAAATATGGTTAAGAAGAGTGGTCGCTATGGCTTATTTCATGAGGATGAGGTCGATTTTTGATCCGATGATATAGTGATGATAATTAATGGCCAAGTTGCTAGATATTCGCTTAACGCTTTCGGGGATAACTAATTTCAACCAGAGGATTTTAGGTTTATCCATTCTTTGATTGCAGAGGAAGATGATGTAGACCTTTGCAGGATTCCTGATGTGGAGGAGGTTCGTTAAGCGATTTTTTCTATTGACCCTGATAGTGCTCCAGGTCCTAATGGTTTCTGTAGTAGATTTTATTAATCATGTTGGGATATAGTTGGGGCTGACTTACATGCTGTTGTTTTGGATTATTTCAGTGGATCTGTTATGCCTCAAGGATTTCAAAGTACTTTACTGATTCTTTTACCCAAGAATGACTCCCCCGGTACTTAGGTAGAATTTCGACCTATCAGTCATTGTAATGTTAGCAATAAGGTGTTAACTAAGTTGTTGGTCCTACGATTATCCACTCTTCTTCCTCGTATTATTTCTCTATCACATTGTGGTTTCATTTCGGGTTGGGTGTTACATGATAATGTATTGTTGGTTCACGAGCTCGTTCATAATATCAATTGACGTACTCGAGGTGGTAATTTGGTTCTTAAATTTGATATGGCAAAGGCTTATAATAGAATGTCCTGGTCCTTTATTCTTCAAATGGTTCGATGTTTTGGGTTCTCTGATCGTTGGATATCCTTAATCAAACTGGCAATTCATAGGCCATGGTTTTCATTACTGGTTAATGAAGTCAGCCATGGGTTCATTCAGTCACAGAATGGTCTTCGACAAGGTGATCATTTGTCGCCCTACCTATTTATTATTGCCGCTAAATTTTTGTCTCGAGGCTTTGGATTAATTATATTCTCAATACCTTTCATTGAGATACAATACGGCTGCTCCTCTGTGTGTTTCCCATTTGAGCTTCGCCGATGATATCATTATCTTTGTGAATGGGTGCCGATCTAGTCTTCATCGTCTTATAAATTTTTTGCATCATTATGAGATTGTTTCTGGCCAACTGATCAATTAGGCGAATAGCAATTTTTATGTCAGGGGACAAACTTCAGTTTCACTTAAGACTATAGTTCAATCTATTACTGGTTTCCAGCCAAGGCAATTTCCATTTACTTATCTGGGTTGTCTAGTGTATGTGGGAGGTGTGCAGATTCGGCACTTTGATGATATGATACGTAAGATCAGGGGAAGGATTTCTGGGTGGGCAAATCGGCTACTCTCTTTTGGAGGTAAGCTAGTACTCATTCGACATGTGCTTTCATCTATGCCGCTTCATTTGTTTCATGTCTTGCAGCCCCCTGCTACAGTCATTCATATACTTGAGAGGTTATTCACCAGATTCTTATGGAGTGATACGGATTCTTGGTGGCGCATTAATTGGTATAGATGGTCATCTGTCTGTTTTCCAATGGCGGAGGGCGGTCTTGGAGTTTGTTCTTTCTCTAGTTTGGCTGATGCTTTCGAGATGAAGCTATGGTGGCGATTTCAGGACCAGTACTCAATTTGGGCTTCTTTCATAAAATCTAAATATTGTAGAACTGACCATCCAAGTATAGTTCAATTTTGCTATCTTGCCTCTCCTCTATGGAGAAGATTATGCTCTATCCGTTGTATTGCCGAGCCTCATATTCGCTGACTGGTTAGGTCAGGTGTTAGTAGTTTCTAGTATGATTGCTGGTTTGAATCTACACATCTCTTTCATTTTAATCTTTCAGCAGCTTCTATGGCCCCAATATCTTCTTTTTGGTGTGGTGTGGTGTGGATTGGGATAAAGGGAAGCTTTTATCAGTACTGCCATCATCATTTGTTGAACAAATTGTGCTAGTACGTATTTCTGATAGTGGGCCAGATATTCTCCGTTGGGCCATATCTAGGGATGAGATTTTTTTCTCTAAGGAGTAATTGGGAATTTGTATATGGGCCGCGTAGCCAGAATGAGGCTTTTTCTCTAATTTGGCAACGACATATTCCTTCGCGGGTTTCTTTTTTCTTGTGGCGTTTATTGAATGGTTTCTTGGCCACAGATGATGCTTTATGCTTTAAGGGTTTTCACATAGTTTCTCGGTGTCTTTGTAATCGGGATGTTGAGACTATCAGACACTTATTTTTTAATTACCCAGTGGTTCAACAGGTTTGGCGGCGATTTTACTAAATGATTGGTCATCCGTATCTCCCTTTTTTATCTCCTCATGCTTTGCTTAGTCACTGGCGACAGTGTTGCCATTCTTCAAAACACATTCGAGTCATTCTCCCATGTTTCATTCTATGGCATGTTTGGAAGGCTCGAAACACTTTCAGGTACGATTCAGTTGCCTTTAATGTCAACGCTGTTATATTTAAAGTGCTCCTGGATATTAGGCTAGCCAGTGACGCATTTGGTTTCAAGACATCTCAATTGAGGGGCATTTTGGACACTCAGATTGGGGAGGGATTGAAGATTATCATGCCTTCCCATAGACCACCTCAATAGGTTTCTTGGAAGAAACCGCCACCGGGGGTGGTGAAGTTGGGTGTGGATGGTTGTTCTAAGGGAAACCCAGGCATGGCTGCTACTGGTGGTGTTTTGCGAGATCATCAAGGCGTGATATTAGTTGCTTTTGGTTCCTTTTTGGGGCACCTATTTATTCTTTTTGCTGAATTAATGGCTTTGTTAGAAGGTTTAGATCTTGGTTTTTCGATCTTTCTATAGTTTCTTGAGCCATTTCAAGTAACTTGGTGCGATGGGATTTTACTTACATCCTTGGGCGTGGTCGGGCATTGGCTTCTAGGTCATCCATTAGAATCAGGCATGCTTTTCAGGAAGCTACATCTGCTGCTGACTTTATGGCCAATTGGGCTTGTTCTCGTCATACGTGTCAACGATTTTTCAATCCTAGTGATCTTCCAACTGGTTTATCAAGCATTCTTCATTTGGATATTCTTGGAATTCCATACATTCGGCATTAATCACCTTGATTTGTATTTGTTTTATTTGATTACTAAATTTTTCTTTTCCTAGGAGGTTTGGTTTATGTCCCCCTCCTTATGTTATATCATTGATTGATTTATTTACAGGTAGGGGTCCGGCCTAACCCCCCTCCTTCTTGGTGGATTAACAAAAAAAAAACTAACTTTTTGCTTCGGATTCCTTTCTATATTAATTTTTTCGAAGAATCTCTCTTTGATATGCGGATTTCTATTGTCAAGGGTCTACATAATAAATGAAATTGTCAAAGGGTGTCGGGGTTTTCGCCGATGACCCTTCGACGCTCAAGTCAGCATTTTAAATTCAATTATAGAGAGAGAATCTAAAAAGAGAAGGACATCATTTCTTTACCTTTTTTTTTCTCTTAGCCTCAAGTGTGGGAAGTTTTGACTATTATAAAGTCAATTTGATTCATGAGGTGGAGGTGTCATCATGGCACGTGGCATTGTCTTAATAACAAGTGTTCGCAAAACTCATGCATAAATACACTTGTCATTACGTGTCAAGCTTGTTCATGACAAATCATCTTTGAACGCTTGTCATGATTTCGAGCTCTTGACCTTCATTGGGCTCGAGCACTTCGGCTCTTATATTGATTCCTCATAAAGAGGATTGGTTTTGTGGCATTTTGCATGTATGTAACCTTCGTAGAATGTTGCTTTCAAGTAATTACTGAACATTTAGGTCATTATTCGTAGAAAATGGATTCAAGTCATTCTTTATAATGAATGGACCTAGGTCGCTCTTTGTAAACACATGTTTTTGGCGCTTTTTCGAAGGGTGTTTTACTTAGAATGGACATAAGTCTTTTTTTATAAAGAGTGGACCTAGACTAATTAATGGGCAATTATTCATCGTGTGGGAAGTTTTGACTATTATATAGTCAATTTGATTCATGAGGTGGAGGTGTCATCATGGCACATGGCATTGTCTTAATGACAAGTGTTTGCAAAACTCATGCATAAATACACTTGTCATTACGTGTCAAGCTTGTTCATGACAAATCATCTTTGAACACTTGTCATGATTTCGAGCTCTTGACCTTTATTGGGCTCGAGCACTTCGGCTCTTATGTTGATTCCTCATAAAGAGGATTGGTTTTGTGGCATTTTGCATGTATGTAACCTTCGTAGAATGTTACTTTTAAGTAATTACTGAACATTTAGGTCATAATTCGTAGAAAATGAATTCAAGTCATTCTTTATAATGAATGGACCTAGGTCGCTCTTTGTAAACACATGTTTTTGGCCCTTTTTCGAAGGGTGTTTTACTTAGAATGGACATAAGTCCTTTTTTATAAAGAGTGGACCTAGACTAATTAATGGGCAATTATTCATCGATCGCATGTTTTATTGTGCTTTTTCAAAAATACACAATTCTTTTTTTTTTTTGCGAATTTCACTTGAAGTTACATTTTCTTACACCCGTCCACTCCTATCTTTATGCCGTTATAACTTTGCTTATGTAATTGTCATTTCATCACGTACAACAAAAAACGACGTTATTTAACTTGGTCATCAATTCTTCTTCTTCGGGTTTGAAAGCTGCAAACAGAAACTAAAGAATAACATCACAAAAATCTCAAAGCAAAGTATAAAAGCTCTCTCACTAGCTCTCTCTCTACAAAGACAAAACGCATCGTACCGCAATGCTGTTCATTTTCGGCCCTAAATCACATGTTTCAAAATTATTTTATTTTTCTAACTTTCCTTTTTAGTTGAGATTCGATTTTTAGATAGTAATGAAATCGAATTAAACATAGAAAGTTGGGTTCTTTTATATTTAATTTTTTGTTACCTTAATTGAATGAATTATGGTTTGGGGTTTTGTGTTATTTTGGATTTTTTTATTTTTTTTTTACTTAATTTTCTTTTGGGTAAGATTCATAGTTTATGGGTTTTGTTTTATTGATCCTATGATTCAAAACATACACTACATTATTTGTGCACGATTTATTATTGACTATTGGTTTCATCACTCTCAGTGCAGTAAATTACATCATTCTATATTCAATACAAATATTTTTTTTTGAAAAGTCGATGTGATCGCATTTGACATGTGTTATTTCTAATCTGCATTAGTACTCTTTGATGCAATCTTAGCCTATGTAATTGAGTTGATATAATGGTGTTAAAATTTGTGTAAAAAGAAAGAATTGCTTATCTGCTATTGTGCGTGTTTTTTGATGCGGTTTTTTGAAGTTTCATGATATGGCAACAGAAAGTGGGCAAAGCTTTGTGAGGGGAGACTGTCTCTAGAGATTGAGTTGGTGCTGCGTTTGTTTGAATGAATGAATGGTTGGGTTGTTGGATGTTTGAATGTATAGATGTTGTGAATGGTATGGTTGTAAGTTTTAATGTGTAAAACTATAATTATATATTTGAAGGTAAGGAAGTCATTATATAAGGTAAAATTATAATTTTATAGTTAGGGGCAAAGAAGTTATTTGACTACTATTTCGTTAGTTCTCTTAACAATATGGAAACGGAGGTTGACGAGTGTAAAAAAATGTAATTTCAGGTGAAATTCAATAAAAAAAAATTGTGCATTTTAAAAAAAAGCACAAAATAAGAAATATGATCAGTGAATAATTGCCCTTTATTAATTCAGCAACTTGAACTGAGGCAATAACTAATTGTTCGATTTCTCAGAATAGTTTCGTACACCCCTAAATGGCATCTCGGCCATCTTTGTCCCATGTACCTTTACTCTTACAATAGAATATATTAACTAGGGATAAAAACAGTAAATGAAACGTAAAACAAGTAAATTGATATAAGACTGGTAAATCGGTATTTTAAAATTGCAAACAAAATAAACATTTGAAAAAATAACATAAAACTTATAAATGAACATTAAACTTTAATTTAAAAATAGTTTATTTATTTAAGCAAAGAAAAAAATTTACTCATCAATTGAAAACAAAAAAAATTGTATTGAAAACAATTAGAATAAATTTTATTAAATTGGTTTAACCGTAAGTTCTATATTCAAATTAGGACATTTATAAAAAAAATTCATTTTCAATTATAGTATTTGTTTATTATATAAGTTAATTAATCAAAATTATTTGTCCTAATGTGGATCAAGCCAAAACTAAATTAAAAGACATTCTTATATTACTAAACATATATGAAATATTAATAAAATTGCATCTAATTTTTAATTTTACACATATTTCATATATTTAACTTTACTTCTTACTTATACTAAAAGATCATTTGAGTTGCTGTCGAGGAGGTTTAGAAGGATGCAAAATCACTTATATTACAAAACTTATCTTACAAACAATTTTGAAAAATATGAAAAAAAGTTTTCAAAATTTAATTTTGAGAATAAATTATATCCTTAATAAAATTTCACATATATCATCACATGTATTAAAAGCCTGTTTGAGATTGAGTTACTGCAACTTAACAGGCTTTGAGGTATTGTACATTTTAAACTACAGCTGCTGAAGAAAAAAAGTTGTAATTATGAAATATAAATTAATAGTGTCTAGTAAATATACTTTTTAATAATTATTTTGACAAAATTATTAAAGATGTAATAGATTTTTCATCATACAAGTGAAAAATCATATTAAGATAGCTTTCAAGTTATAGCAGTTAGTATTTATCAAACATTTTAGTGCTAGAGGTTTTAAGCTATAGCTATCCAAGCTCAATCCCAAACACACAATAAATAATCTCATAAGTATCATTACTCAATTTAGAAACAAAAACAGTAAATATATAAAGGTAACCATTATTATAATAGGTTTTTATTTTGCATTTGTAAGTTTTTATTTTTTTCAATAACTTTTATAATATTTACTTATTTTACATTTTATCTACAAGCTTCTATTTTATTTACATAATTTGTATGTTATTTTACATTTAATGTTGATTTATAATATTTATGTTACAGCTGTAAGTTTATATTTTGTTTACCAATAATACATTATTTTACCACTCCTAGTTAATTTACTTGTTTTATGTTGTATTTATAGCTCTATGTTTTATTTACTTAATTTATAATTTTATTTTACACTTAATGTTGCTTTGCAAGTTTTATGCTAAATCTGGAAGTTTATATTTTGTTTACTGATAATGCATCATTCTACCACTTTTATGTTAATTTACTTGTTTTATATTCTATTTACTGGTCTTATGTTTTATTTACTTGATTTTTATTTTATTTTGCAGTTAATATTGATTTACAAGTTTTGTATTATATTGATAAGCTTTTGTTTTATTACCACTGATACATCAATTTACTGTTCCTATATCAATTTAATTATTTTACCTTTCATTTATAATTCTTATATTCTATTTACTTCATTTTATGTTTTGTTTTAGGCTAAATATTGATTTATAAGTTTTATATTGTATCTATAAGTTTTTGTTTTGTTTACTAGTAATAAACCAATTTACCATTCCTATGTTAATTTACTTGTTTTATCTTCCATCTACAAGTCTTATGTTCCATTTATATAATTTATATTTTGTTTTACATTAAATACTGATATACAAATTTTATTTTAAATTTATAATTTTATATTTCATTTGTACAATTTATATTTAATTAGGATAAAATCACAGCATTATATAATCACCCATATAGTAGTGGACATACACATACTACTTTTTATTCCATATCTTCGGAGCTAATTAATGCCATGCATAAATAGAAATCGCTCTCTAGTAGTAGGTTCCTTATTGAAATTATTAATTTTTTTTTAAAAAAAGAAAAAACTAAAGAAACCATTCGTTAATGAATTAGTGAGTTAGGCATGTACCCTAAGATTTTAAGTTAAAAGATCCGTCAGAAGTAGTATTTAGTTGTTAAGGTTTCGCTCGAAAACCGATATCCTCCATCAAATCTGGTATGTTGGTTTCCTTTATTTATGAAGAATAAAATAATAAAAAATACAACTTCAATATTTCATGAAAAGAATAACCAGAATTAATTAAGAAAGATAATTATTGTTATTTTATTTAGGAAAATTATCAGTCATATATTCTTAAACGCGATACAACACTTTTGTGTGTATACCCTAATAAAAACAAACATCATAAGGGTAATCTAGTCTTTTTTTAAAAACGACATGTCATCCCATTTACCTAGTCAAAAACGACATGTCATATGATATATTTTGATAAAAATGACATGTCATCCTATTTATCGGATAATTATTAATAATTGCTAAAAAAACTACTTTACAACCAAACTTACTCTTCCAAAATTTAACCTAAATTATTGAAGATCTACTCTTCCAAGCTCAAACTTGATTTTTTATGGTATAATATGTATAATTGTAAATAATATGTTGTTAATAATTTTTTATGGTATAAGATGAATATTTTTTATGGATAATTGTTAATAATATGTACCATTAATAATTCATATTTTTTTAATTAAGAAAAAATTGTATTGTTAATAACAAAATAAAAAAAATTGTGTATTGAAAATTTACATTAATTTTCAATGTAAATTTATTTTTTTATCTTATTTTGAGTTTAAATGGTAAAATAGTCATTTTGCTCAAATTCTATTAAGTAACGGTAACTCTTTTTGTCAACTTAGGGTATACGTGTGATATATGATTGATGTTATTTAAAGGTATATGACTGATAATTTTCTTTTTATTTATCAGCAAAGAATGACAACTCATGATGCAATTTACTAAAGTTAATAGCTCAATAGAAATGATATAGGTTGAGTAGGTCCTATTTAGATCATTCTTTGTGAAAATTAAATTTAAGTTTATTCAATTTGATGTGGTGCTCGTGCGGGGAGTTGTGGCTTAAAAAAAGTTATAGTTTTAAAGTGTTTAATAAATAAAGATTCATATTTCCTCTATAATGTTGTAATTCTTTTACAATATCAATAATGTAAAAAATATATATAATTAGATTTACTCAATGGTGCACATTATTTTCATTAATTAAAATTTTAATTATTTTTAAAATAATGTAACCAATTAACAAGACCGCTTGACATTATATGCACAATTTTCCTATGTTTGTGCAGGTTCTCTCTCCTGTTTTTTTTTTTTTTTTGGAAAAATAATCAAACAAGTATGTGACTGTAAAGAATCGTTCATTATATGATTATATAGCCCGAATCTCCACACAACCCTCTCTCTAGTCTCTACTTAACAACAAAATAAACATAACAATTATAAATATTAAATTACAAATATTGTATACAGTACTAACCTTGATTATCAATATTCATACTTTTCTTATAATGATAGCTCAAAGATTTCCCCTGAACAAAAATTGTTTCAAAACTAAAAAAATTAATTGATTGATGAAAAGCTCCAATCAAATTTCATCTTTCATGAGGTATTGTTTGCTTGTTCTCAATACTCTGTAGAAAAATGAGTCTAAGTTCTGTTTCAGTGCTGATGAAATTTAAATTTACAACGTTTTTATTGGGTAAAATATTCAAAATTTTTATGATAGCTGTCTTCGATAATGGAGTTGGCTTAAGTCTGGGCAATTTCACTAGCCGCCCCCATACCTTGAAGTATTTTCAGATTTTAACTTGAATAATATATTCTATTTAATAACTCGAAATTAGCTAAAGTATATGCAACGCATATATACAAAATTGATATTCACAAGAATTTTTAATTAGACTTTATAGTTTATTTGATCCTCTGTGTCCTATAGCATTCATTATTGGTGTTTCGTAGCTTTAATAAGTGGTAATTTCAAGCCAATCACAAAAGAATGGCAAGATATGATGAAGAGTTAATACTAAACTCAAAATTGCTAAAGTAGTACTTAGATCAAATCCTTAATTCTATACGATAATTTGATTGTCATATAATCAACCAATTTTATAATCTGTTGTGAAAGAATGTGAATAGATATAATCTCTGCTGTGAGATTTTTTATTCTAAACATCTAGTTGTTGAAGACTAGAAGATACATACATGCATACATACCTATATATATATATATATATATATATTTGCCAAGATTCAAAACTTCAGAAACGTCTAAAATGGGAACTCAGAAAGTCTAAGCAAGAATTAGGCAGTTTTTGCAAACAGTTTAATTATGATCCTTTTAAAGTATCTCCTTCTAAAGACTGTAATGGTAAGTGCTCTTCTAAACTTTATAAGAAACATTACAAATCAAAAAGCCATAGGAAACCCTTCCATGAGGTTAGGGAACCTTCCTATAAGAAACCATCAAAGCCTTATAGAAAACCCCATTTCTCTAAAAAGAAAAATTTTAAAGCTACAACAAAAACCCCTTTTAGCTATAAACAAGCTACGTGTTTTAAATGTGGAAAGAAAGGCCACACTACAAAATTTTGTAGAATGAATAAAAAACTTCATGAGCTTGGCCTCGATGAAGAAACACTTTCTAAAGTTGCCTCTTTACTTATAGAGTCTTCTGACTTTGAGTCCTCCATGACGGAAGACAGTGAGCCCTTACAAATCGATGAGTTAAATGACTCTGACTCTGTATCTTCCAGTGATTTTGGATTTTACTAGATGAAGAAGAAGAGGGATTTTACTATATATACATTAATTTTCTTTAAATATATATATATATATATATATATTCATTTAAATAATAAGCCTTCAATTTTAGGACGTAGTATGTGTCATTAGCTTATAAAAATTATATGCAATTGTTGGAATTGGACTACTGTGTAAAATATCATACGATGTATTTCATCTAACCTTAGACTAGGGTATCAAATATCCATAAAATACAGTTTACTTCGTTACTCTCTACTCTATAGGATTGATTTTTATCAATATCTATATTTCATATATCAATTCATTATTGACTATCGTATTAATTTCTCTCTTTTTAATAGGTAGGGATATATATAAGTTCTAACTACAAGAAAAATCAATTAGCATTTTTTTATAAATGTTGCCACTTGTTATTCTATAATAGCATTTTGTAAAACAAAGCTATCATTAACTATTAAAAAAGGTTATTCTATTTTTTGTTATATTTGACATTAAAGTTGTAGCACATTATAAAAGTAACGTTTAAAGTTTTAATAACGTAATACTAGAAAAGCTACTTAGTACTACATTTAATTACATTTACATAGTACCATTTTCTTAAGTGCTATGTATGATATAGAGTAGCATCGTACTTTTTTTTTAATTTTTAATGTTATTAATTCAATAGTTGTTATCTCTTGCTCCCTTTTTTATTCTTCAACAACCAATTGAAATAGAAATAAGAGTATCTCCATTTTTTTAAGATAGGAATACTCTTATTATATGCTAGCAACCGTAAAAAAGCCCTTATTTTAGAACCCTTCAAGAATATGAAATTTGGGAAGAAATTGGCTTGAATGGAAACCAAGTCTCCCAAGCATAATTGAAGTTCAGTATTGTAAATCCATGGAAGGATCTAATTTGAAATTAAAAACGAATATTTACCTGCAACTTGTAAGTTACCTACTATCTTTTAGTTAATTATCTATTTATCTATTATATTAAATCAATGACTAAGATTAAAATACACAAATCTAAGGGTCTATAATAACCCCACTATCAATGCTATAAAAACACATACAACATTATAAAGAAATCCAATAAACACTTGCAGCTGTGGTTATTAGAAATTGAAGTAATTTTATTACATAGTTATTTGATAAAAAATTATAATATCATTATTAGTTTTGTCAAAAGAATTATTATTTAAAAATTATATTTATTAAATATTATCAATTTTTATTTTATAATTAAAATTTTTATTTCACAATAATCAACTACCACTTAATAGTACATGCCACAACACTAATGTAGTCTACAACATACTGTTGTAGAGAATAAAATGATAACGATGCCAACGATGATGAGATGATAACGATGGAACAAAGATTAAAAATGTAAAACCAAATGCAGTAAATAATTCCTTAAACCATTAATTATTAAGCATACCAACGTTAGTAATAAATTTTGCGCATTGGTATGATTATATCAATTAGAAAAATCAACAATGATGGTGGGAATATTATGTTGGGCATAAAAATAATCCACCTTTATCTTATTCTCTAGATGTAAAGTACAAAAATTTCAGATGTAGAATACACACAACCAATGACCTACAAACCAAAATAAACTCTAAGATTTAAGATGTAAAAGTTTCAGATCTAGCAATAATCACCACAAAAATATGTAACAAGTGATAAATTCTCATGGATCAAAACTGGGGAGAAGAAAATTCAATAGACTAAAATCTATGGGCCAATTTATACCTTCATAAGGATTTTAGAACCAATGGATAAGAAAATGAAATATAACATAAAATAGAGATTTTCACATGAGAAAAAACAATGGAGTAATTTATTTTTCGATAAGGAAGATGATAAGATGTGTTCAGTAGGGAAATGCACTTATAATTGGTAAAAAGATATTGCCATTTGGCCAAACGCAAACTCTTCAAATTTAAAATAACTCATTTCTCTTTTTCTTTATTTTTAATAGATTAATTATATTTATTTTTGGGAAGCTACTGCTTTTTAGGATTGTAGAGAGAGAAAGTTTGAAGAGAAGAATGGGGATAATAATACTTTAAAAATTTATCACCCATAAAATTATTAAGGGTGAGGTAAAAGGACGGAGTGAGAAAACGTCCAAAATTAAAGATAAATAAAAAAGAATAGTTAGTTTAGAAAGAAAGAGTGTTTTTTGTATTAAAAGACATCTAACTGAAAAACGAGGTTTTACAAGGGTAATTGACGGGTGTTACCCTGTTAGAAGCCTGTCTCTAACCTTAATTGTGTGCCCAAAATTATTTTGGGCTTGAATCCATGATTAACCTTGCCCACTCTAATTTAGTTGTGGGCTTCTGATAGACATAGCCTCGATCAATTGTGGTAAGACAAATAAATGGAATTTTAATTAAAGAATTATTTTTTAAATTACTTTTAAATATATTATTTTATTATTATTATTATTATTATTATTATTATTATTAGTATACATGTATGTATTAAAAATAATAAAGTACAAAAAGATAAAATAACAAAACAAGAAAATTGTGGTCATAAATAGACTATTTCTATAGTGCTTCATTCAACTTCTTAATTGTATACTCAATTGGTCGTCCCTCTTGAAAAAGAACAGCCCCAATACCCTTTATCGAAGCATCGCACTCGACTTTAACAACTTGTTGAAGTTTGGCAAGGCTAACATAGGAGTGGTGGACAACTTCTCCTCTAATAAAGCAAAGCTTGCCTCTTACTTTTCTCCCTATTTAAACTTCTCTTTCTTCAAATACTCTGTAATAGGTACATTTATAGTACTAAAACCATGTATAAATCTTCTATAAAACATTGCAAACTTCTGAAAACGCTTAACTTCACCCACTGTCTTGGATATAAGTCATTCTCTAATGTCTGGTATCTTCGACTCAATTGCTCGAATTCTATCTACACCAACTATAAAACTCAAAAATTCCACATTACTCTACAAAAAGCTACACTTCTTCAGATTACTATAAAGACTATACAATTAGGTTATGCTCTAATTGAAACTTGATTAGATCTCGTTTTAATCCAAACGATTTAATGAGATTGTTAATAATACATAAAGTAAAATTAGATGACGCTCTAGTCCAAACGACTTTATATGAGAGATTTTGATAAATAATCCCAATAAAAATTATAAAGGTGGTTTTATTTAATAATTAAACTGAAATTATGAAAACAATAAGAAGACTTTTCTATTTATAATAGAAAAATCTACTTCCATAAGTTAAATTTAAAAAGAGAAATTCAGTCATAATTATAAGAGAAATAAAAAATTAATACACATACCATAAATGACTTTAATTAAAATAAAAAAATTTAAAATAATAAAAATTATATAATTCTAAAATAATGTCCTGCATTACTAATAGTATGACACATTCATTGGTATTATGTAATTGTCTGGTTAATAATCGTATAAAAAGGTAATCATTAGTAAACAGTAGTTGAAATTAAATTGACTACTATTCTTGGCATAACAATTATAAAATGTTGGGCAGAAGACATGTGGCACCATTTTGCAAAGGAATTTTCTGTTCCAACAAAATAATTACTAGGAACTTTTATAAAGGTAGCAATTAATCGCATTTAAAGTTTGGATTTTTTTAAGCTATTTAAAGTTTGGATTTTAAGAATCTGAAGATGAGATTTCAATATTCATTATCATTATAGACATTCATTACTAAGCAATAATCTGGTGAAAATAAAAACATCATTTTGTTCGAGGAGATGTCGAATACAGCAATGCGTTTCGTTGAAATAAAGCAATGCATTTTGAACATCACTTTATCCAAATTATTTATAATATTATAAAATAAAGTAATTTTACAATAATAGAATTTTTTACTTTAATAAAATAAGAGACAAGCTAACAACAAAAGAATACACACTTTTATCCATTAACTATATACATTATGTCTTTAACTTATCCCTTAATTTATTATAATAAAATTTCATTATTATAAAATTACTCTTATACAATAATCTTAAAAAAATTAATAATGTCACTAAATTGATCATCTTGTTGAACAAATTGATTGGTTTGATTCAATTCTATTTGGTGTTTCTTTTTTTAATAAAAAAAAATTATTCCGCTGAATGGATCCACAAATGCTATCCTCATTTATCATTAGAATAATGTTAAAGACAGCAGAGGCTAGGGGTGTTCAGAATTCAATCCGATCTGCTCAATCCGTCCGATCCGCTGAATTCGATCCGTATAAATTTGATCCGTGGATTGGTAGATTGAATATGGATTAAAAATTTAAAAATCCGCAGTCGATGGATTGAATATGGATTTACTTCTGTAAATCCGCATAAATCCATGAATCCACAAAAAAAAAAATATATATATATATATATATATAATTAAAAAATTATTATAAATTTAATTAAAAAAATTATAAATGTGACATTGCATAGTTACTAAGCACTATAATATATCTTAGCCATTACCCAATAATAATATAAAATAAAAAATAATTAAATAATCAAATATACAAATATAACTTGTAAAACAAAATAAAAGCAAAGTCACACGCACTTGCAAAAGCAAAAGCAAAAGCAAAGTAACATAACGCCAAATCACCAACAATTTGCAAATAAAAAACCCTAAACTTCCCCGCCATCACACACACTAGCAACACTCAATACTGGTTGGATACACTTTCGACACGGATTTAAAGGACATCGGCCACGCGATTCCGGCAAGAGCAAATCATCTTCTTTCACAAGTCCATCGAGCCACTTCACATTCACATGTTCCAGCTGAACAATTTCACTATCACAACCTTCAAGATCGCCACCCGTACGGCTTCTCCTGGTTTCCATCGTGGATGGCTCCGTAATCACCACTTTTCGACAGGCGCAACAGCCCTGGTGAAGGATTAGACTGTGTTTGGTTTCCGAAACTTCGTCATTTCAATTAATTGTGGTTTTGTTTGAACAATTAATTTCGGTATTATATTAACGTATTATTGTAACTTTATTTGAACAATTAAGTTTGGTGTGTTATATTTTAAAACTTTGAACGTATTATTGTAACTTTATTTGAATAATTAGTCTCGATGTGTTATATTTGGAAATTTTAAATGTATTATTTTAACTTTATTTAAACAATTAATTTATTTAAATTTTATTCAATTTTCAATTTAATTGGTAGCAAAATTATTTTTATATTAGATTTTTTAATTTCATTAGTTGGAGAGACCTAAAAATTTTTAATTCGAAAACTAATGTGCAAAATGGTAGATTTCATATGGATTGAGTCAAATCCGCATCTGATCCGCAGATGTATGGATTGAATATGGATTTAGTCAAATCCGCATCCGATCCGCAGATGTATGGATTGGATTTGGATTGAATTTTATCAATCCATGGATTTGATTGGATTGAAAAATTATAATCCGTAAAATCATAGATCGGATGTGGATTGATGTCCAATCCGTAAAATCCGATCCGCGAACACCCCTAGAAGAGGCTGACAGAGCACTGATAGAAATAGTTGTACGTTAAGTTGATGTTGTTAACATATATGTTTTCATAATGTTAATTTTGATGATAACAAACAAGATTAAGAATGATTAATCTTTTAAGCTCAAATTATTTTTTATATATTTTAAATAAATCATTATTTTCACATTATAAATGTTTTATATTTAATGGAAAAATAATTTTATGAAAAATGATTGTTTAAATACATGAAATGTTTGTCATCATCAAAAAGGGGGAGATTGTTAACATATATGTTTCCATAATATTGATTTTGATGATAACAAACAAGATTAAGAATGATTAATCTTTTAAGCCCAAATTATTTTTTATTCTTTTTAAATAAATCATTATTTTCACATTATAAATGTTTCATATTTAATGGAAAAATGATTTTATGAAATTGGTTGTTTTTCAAAGTTTATGGTTTCATTAAAAGAATTTTGAAAACTTTGAAATAAACAAGTATTGCTTGAAATTTTGGTAAAGGACTTATTTAAAAAGTTTCATAGCATTTTTGGTTATATCATAATTTCAAAACGTTTTGGGATTAACAAAGAATTATTTAGAAATTCTGAAATTGGACTTATTTGAAAAGTTTCATAACATTTTAGGTCATACTATAGTTTTATAAAGTTTTGGGGTCAAACTGTAAATTTTAGGAAATGTTTTCTGTGTGAGTATCGGATCGATAAACAAACCGGTTTGGACAAGCACCCGAAACGGCACCGGATTCAATCCCAAAATTTTGAATTTTGCCTTAACGGTAACATAAATCCGGCTTACCGGATTCCATTAAACGGCAAATCGAATACGCGAAAGCGGCTAACCGATGTCCATAAAGCCAAAAAATGTGCATAACGGCTAATAGTTTTTGAGTTCAAACTATATAAACTCAAAACCAATTCATTTTTGGTAACTCAAGCAAGCATAAACAAGTGCACACAACATATATTGAGCTTTCATTTCGTAAATCATCATTTGTTGAATCATCATTGAGCTATAATTTGTATATCCACTCTTAAAGAGAGATTCATTATTGTATTTATCATTTCTCATCAAATTGTGAGAGTACAAGTGTGAGAGACACTTGGGGTGAAGAGATTGGAGAGATAATCTCTTGTTGTAAAGGTTGACACCAAGTCAATCGTTTGAAGCCTTGGAAAGGCTTGGATAGTGAAATCCTCAAGCCCGGTGTGCTTGGAGGCGTGGATTGAACCACGTAAAAATCCTTGAGTTAGCTTTCTCTTCCCTTACTCATTTATTATTGTGCTTTTATTGAATTTATTGTTTTCGAATTTATTAAGGCATTAGATTGAATTGTTGTGTGGTTTACCTAGGATAATTTTAAAATCCCAATTCACCCCCCCCCCCTCTTGGTTTCCTAGCTAGTATTTCAGATGTTTCTGTGTTAATTGATTAATTTTCAATTAATACATCTTTCTCGATCGGGTGTACTTTTGTTTCTGTGTTGGTTAGTTAATTTTTTTTTTTTGTTTAAATAGGGAGCCCTTAAATTACAATTCATGTAACTTACATTCATACACATAAATAGTGTGTGGTGTGGGACCCATATATTGTTCATTTGTGTGGGTGTAAGTTACATAAATGTAACTTAGTATTTGCCGTTTAAATATTATTGTTCCTAATGTTATGACGTTTGCAGATATCACATCATAAAGTATCACCGATTGAGTAATTTTTAAAATTAATTTAACTCAATATTTTACACTTGAAAAAGATGTGACATCTTATATAAATATTCCATGTCGTGTGTTAGATTATTGATTTATTCTAGTCACTCATGTCTCCTTATTAAACTCGCAACCAAGCCATAACACACTATAATCTTGTTGCGCACCTAAAAAACTCACCACAAAACCAAATGCATGTGTGCCATGCCTTTTCTTCCTAAAACAACGAGATTCGCCGCGTCTTTGGTACACCATCGTGTATTTAGCATTGCTTCAGCATCCAAATCCAGTAATCAACACTCAACGGCTCCTTTGTTGGTCCTACCGTTGGCGCCTAAAACAGTAGCCCAAATTAAAAAAATTTCATCTTCGCCGTCACCAAAGCCAACCGCTTGCACCAATGTCCCGTCGATCGCTCACCACGGTGTAGGTGAGATTGGTAGAGTGCTCGGTTATGCATTATTGACTCTTTTGACCATTTAATGAAATTTGTTATTTTTAAAAAGAAATATCACCTTATAATACTAATTAGTAGTTATTATTTATGTTGATACGAGATTCTAGTTTTCTACTGGTCCACGACCAGGGTCTCTCCTCGTAAAACTTTCTCTCCTTAGACTGCTGCGTACACAGAGGCAGGTCAGAGCATGCTAGGTGTTTTCTCGGCGTAAACCCTCCGACGCTCAAGTCAGAAACGTAGGTTTTGTTTTCCTAGAAAACACGGCCACTAATATTATGGTTCTTTTATAATCTCTCAATCGAAAACTCTTTTTATTTAGTTCTAATATCAAAAAGTCTAACCCGTTTATCTTCGTTAGTTACCTTTTTATAACCTTCAATTGAATCCGGGCCTTCCTACAATCCACGTCTATCACCTCCCTCAACTCTCAAAAGTTGATGCTTCATTATCGTAGTTGTGGCTGAATGGATTTCATGCCTTGATTCTCGGGCAGGGGTGCACGTCTTAACAACCGTCATTGACCGGGTCTCTCCACCTCAACCTCTAGCAGGAATGGCCTCATGCTCCTAGCAGGAGGCCGGCTCCCGTTGTGGCCCTGTGGAGGGTGCATTCGTGAACGAGCAGAATATTCATGTTCGTGTTCACCTACTACCAGACTTCTGCAGAATATTCTTGTTCGTGGAATCCTACTACCAGATATCTACTCATCATGGCTGGTATTGTCGAAGTATATCCCCAAACAATTTATTTTTAATAATATCATATGGTGCCCTATCATATCATACGATGGACCACCACCCTTTAATTTGTACTATTATTAAATTTTAAGGAAACAAAATCTGAGAATATTATCCAGTTATTAAATTTTAAGGGAACAAAATCTGAGAATATTATCTAGTTATAGTAACTTATTTATGACAGAAGCCGAAAATATTCTCTATAAATTCGTGCTTACCGTCACCTAAACTCTCATAAGGCAATTTCTTTTTTTGAGCCATTAATTAAGCTTTCTCCATCTTTCTTCTAACTTTTCTCATTTTTTAGAGTCTTCTTTCTCTTGTCCCGATCAGTACTCAAAAGACCAGCCAATACATACAAAATGGGCATAATTATATCAAAACAATTACTATATACCCTGTCTAATTTCACATTTGTAAGCAAGGATAAGTGTGCCATACTGATAAGAGCAAAAAATCCATCAATCTCTAGACATATTCTAACATTGAGAAAAGCAATCATTTATCTTACTACTGCTGCAATTATCGAATCAGCGATATACCAGAATTTTTAATCCGCCGATGTCATGTCCCAGTAAGTTCGACCCCTCTCTTGTATTTTATTTTATTTTATTTTTAAAAAAAACAATTAGTTCCTTTTCATTATTTTAAAATTATAAATATATATGTAAATGCAGGGCATCCGGGAAAAGAGGGCGCTACGAGGAATCCAATCCGGATGTAAGCAGGACAAAGAAAAAGGCTGCTCTTAATGGAGAGAGTGGGGTGTTCTTCCTCAGCAACTTCTGAATACAATCTCCAGTAATCACACCATTGCAAACTTCTTTGCAGGGTTGCAGGGACTGGAGAAACAGAAGTTCATGGAATCTCAGCCACCACGACGTAGAGTAACATAACATTAGGAGCAGAGCAATTAATTAATGCAGCTGAGAAGAGAACCATTGACTGCTTCAAATGGGATGATCTTTATCAGTTTAGCAACCAATGGCTGTTTGCTAAATGATTTGATTTTCTTATGTTTTCTCTACTTGATCATCACCGGATCTTTTTCTAGATTGACATCTGATACGATTAATGTCATTAGCCTGTGCTATGTCTTCCTTAAGGGAATTGATCACATCATTAATTTCTATTTGCTAAGATCACTAGCTATCAATATGAAATTAAGAGAATTGATCACATCATTAGTTCGTGCGGCCGGTAGAGGCATAAAATATTGTAATTCTTTCACATATTAATAAGGAACTGACGAACAAGGCCATAAAGGCTGCTCTTAATGGAGACGCCGTGATGATCTTCCACAACAACTTCTGAATATTATCTCTGGTAATCTCACAATTGCAGACTTACTCATTTGATGCATGCTCGTAGAGACGAGAGAAAAAATGTTCCACTACAAGTTTTAGTTTTGTTTGTAATTCTATCCCAAATTTACCAATACTATAAATAGAATTCGCAAGGATACTACTCTTGTTTGGCTTAAGAATTGAGAACACGTTCCACACTGGCACTATGCATGAAGGAACTTTCTGTTCCAGTAATATTATTTATAAGGAAGTTAAAAGTAATGGTTGCATATTGAATGCATTTTAAGTTTTAGATTTTAAAAATCTGAAGATTAGATATCAATCTTCATTATCATTAAAATTTGGATTTTAAGAATATGAGGATAATATATTAATTTTCAGTACCAATAATGACCTACGTACAATTCTTAGCAATAATCTTGTGCAATCACGAAAATCTTATTTTGATGAGCTCCGAATAGAGCAATACCTTTTGGGGTCCAGCTACCTTGTAACGGGGATAAGTAATCCCTTTATTTTGTCTTTTTAGAGAAGCTATCGTTGGATTGAAACTCATGTAATCTAACGGCTAAAATACAATAGGTTAGATAGAAGAGGTTAAATGCAACCGGCTTTTCCGGTGGCAATACCTTTTGTTCTCCAATCCACCAACGTCCAATTAAAAAAAAAGGTATTTTGCTCAGGTGTAACTGAGAATTTCTGTGTCTAGCTCCCAATTACCAGCAACCATGTTCTTGAAATCGTGTGCTTGAATATCTCACGTCATTTTAAAATTCCTTCAAATTGAGTTATCTAATAATTTTGGTTTCAAATAAATTAGGTTTGTATTTGGGAATATCAAGTGTAAGAGGATTGTCGTCTATAATAAAAAATGAAGACGAATGTGAATCGAGCCTTTTTTGTATCATGGTAGCCAGATTATACAAGACAAATAACGATCCTGCATCATTCAACTTAGAAGACATGTGGTAGGCGAGCCATAAAGAAGAGGATTTCAAACGATCCTAGCATAGGTGTGGAGAATCAAATGCGGATGGGTGAGCATGAAACTTGAAACTGAGGTACATTTTTCTAAAGAATTGCAAAACTAGGGGTTCATTATCGTGATTGCAGGGAAATTTTTTTTTAAGTTTACTGGGATTGAAAAATGGTATTGTGTTCCTTACTTGAAATGATGCAATCAAGTACCCACATTATATGAGTCGTGAGTAGTATATTTGATTGGCTCATGACGATGAATTTCATATTAATGTAATTTGGTTGGATCCATTTCAGAATGTAAGCACTTGATTTTATTTATACCATATAAACAGGTTATGTTGTCTTTGTCCTCGAAGGTAGACTGCTTATGTGAAAATAGCCTGTAGAATGTAAATGATATAGCAATTATTAGTAAATAGATGAAATATTAATTTGTAATGGTTATATGATATATGGATAATTAAGGCCGAAGTCACTGGTTTGAAGGCAGGAAAGAAGAGAAGAATGTTAAAGCGATATTTATGAATGATTTTACAGTATTCGGTTGCAGGAATGGAACTAGGGAGAATTCGTAAGCGGAAGGCATGCAATCCTAATAAAGATATCATCAGCTTCAACAGTCAAATCCCATGGACAAATATGAAACAACACAAGTGCAAATCTTCAATTAAAACTTTTTATGTTGCCTAGTCATTTAACTCCCTGTTCCAAGGGCAATCACTTCCCCAACTGCATCAATCATCTTATTTTGGTTAGTTAATAAACCTCGTAAACCCCCTAAAAGATGGAGAATGCCATAGATGCAGAGATTTTCCTCTAATAACATTTCAACAGGTGACTCTAGCAAAACTTTAAGCATTGTATTTTATAAATATTGTCCTTAAGCTAAGATGTTGGAATATCCTCCCTGGCAAATAAACGGTATCCAACAATGGAATTGCAGCTGACATCATATTACATTGTTACAAGAACCAGAAAACTAAGTAATTATCATAAACTTTGTCTCCTAACAAATCACATTATCAAAGTAAAATCAACTGCGAAATATTACAATATCAGAAAAGTTTTGGCTGTAATCAGATCAACTATTTCAATTTTCTTCAGTTAAATCAAATGAAATTGAATTTATACCCCCGATATGATCACATGTAGTTTGCTTCATGTGCTCTCCCTTCTACTTCTGGCATTGCTTTTACCCTTATTGTTTCACGTTCAATCATAGCCTTTTCCCTCTCTGTTTGTTGCTTTTTCGCTTGGATATGTTCTTCAGAAGCTTGTCGAGCTTGCCTCACAAATGCCTTATTGATGACTCTTCTACGATTTTTTCAAGCTCTTCGTTTTTTGCTCTGTGATATTCATTTTCAGCCTGTTTCAACTTCCAGCCATTTTCCAAACATGTTTGTACCAAATATAATTAAGTGACCCCCAAAACATAAAATGCTACATGGTTGCATCCTCTTTCTTGCCAATTCATCCTCGTAACAAGCCAGCTTCATTTTGTTTGTCTGTTATACTGACCTGAACTTATCTACTCATCATAAATTAAAATTTCCCTCTCCTTACCATAAAAAAGAAAAAGTTTCGTTAGCCAAAATGTTTCAACTTTGTTCCATAAGGGCCATAATCAGTAATTATAGGCGTAAACCAATTATCTTATGTAAAGATCAGGTAAGCAAGAATGTTAAATATATCAAACTCCTCTTTGTTTCCTCGATTATTTTAACCTCTAAATTAAAAGACTAATTTACAAAAGGTTATCGAAACCAGTTAATACACCAAGGAAATTGTTCCAGAAATTAAATGTGAATACTACTTCAAAAAGTATAAAAAAAGGCCATTAAATTTTTTTTCTTCAAATTCACACAACCTTTATGCCCGAAAGGACATCTATAATGCAATCAAGCCACAACAGGAAATCAAATGTTAATCCTAAACTTGCCCAACTCTAACGTGTTAAACAACTACAATGCAAGAAGTATAATTTTCATCCTAATCGATAAACAATCTCACTTTTACAACCAAGACATGTTAAACACTACCTATATAAAAAAAAAATATCCAATAGGCATACAATTAAAATGAAAAATTTGCCTAAGCTTCCGTAAAGAAACAAACAGGTTTCTGCATCTCCAACGTTATATTCTTCTAACACCACTGGAACAAGCAAATTATTCTTTAAGAACCCTAAAGACGAATAACAGAGTTTGTACTCATGAGTTTGTTATTTTTTTGTAATCTTGAGAAGGTTCTACACACTACTATAAATAGTGATGTATTGTAATCATTGAGACTTTACGTTGACAGTTTCATTTGATTAATAAACTTTCTCTCTGATTTTCTGAGTAAACAAACAGAATCTACAGAGCATTTCATTCTTTAACTTGGTATCAGAGCTTGAATCCAATGGCCTTAATAGGTTCGAGTCAACAGTCCAGTAACTCTGTCATACCTTCCTTTACCTTTACAACTCCAATTAAACTTGATCGATCAAATTACACAATCTGGAAACAGCAAGTACTTTCTTCAATTCGTGGCAATGGTCTTGAAGGCTATATCGATGGATCAAGGATTTGTCCTGATCAATTTCTTCCACCAGAGATCAGATCTGAAGGTTCTTCTTCCAGCATCGTAGGTCCAGAGAATCCAGAGTATCCAGAGTAGCTGGATTATGTCTTCTGTGAGTATTGATATTCTCAGTCTTGTGGTAAGCTCTAAGACTTCTTTTGAGCTATGGAAAAATCTTGAAAAACAATTCGGATCTAAATCTATGGCTAAGAAAGTTCACCTGAAAATGCTTCTAAGTAATCTACGAAAATGATCCTTAACTATGTCAGAATACTTTACAAAGCCTAGAACAGTCACAGATGGCCTTGCTCTAGCTGATAGTCCTGTGAATGAGTTGGATCTAATTACACATCTTATCACTGGTCTAGATCAGTCATATTATCCTGTAGTTGTTCATATTGAGGCAAATATGTTGAAAATGGATCTTAGTAAAGCATATGCTATGCTTCTCACACATGAGGCTAGACTTGAAAACAATAAGCTTCATGATAGTAAGGAAACTAAGAGTAACTATGCTGTTAATGTAGCTCAAGCTAGAAATTATCAGAAGAAAGGTAATAACAATAATAAAAACAACTGGAATAACAATAATCAAAACAACTGGAATAACAATAATCAAAACAACTGGAATAAGGCTGGAGGAAATAACTGGAACAATAATTTTGGTGGAAGAGGTGGTTCTAGAGGTAATGGAAGAGGTAGATATCAAGGATTTAATCCAGGAAGAGGAAACTGGAATAATAACTTCAAAGGTTTTGCTGGTGGTTTTAACAATGGATTTCCTAGATCTGCTGGATTCAATAACAGCTATGGCAGAGGTGGTTTTAACTCAGGAGGTGCTGGAAAGAATTTTGCTCAGGGCACTGGTGTTGCATGCCAAATCTGCTTCATGTTTAATCACACAGCAACTGAGTGTAGAGACAGGTTCAACAGGAATTTTATTCCAAATTTTCCAGCTCCAGCTCCAGCTCCAAATCACTTCTCCAATCAGAACCAAGGACCAAGAGCAGCCTTCATGACAACATCAGAGGGGGTTGCTGATCAAGGGTGGTTTCTAGACAGTGGAGCAACTCATCACTTAACAAACACAGTTCAGAATTTGAGTGATGGTAAGATCTATTTTGGCTCAAATTTACTAACTGTTGGTAATGGTCAAGGCCTTCAAATCACTCACATAGGTTATACTCAACTTTATACTTCTTTTGGCACTTGTTTACAACTACAGAATATCTTGTGTGTTCCTCAAATTACCAAGAACCTCATTAGCATTTCCAAACTCCTCACTAACAATAATATAACCATTGGATTTTTCTCTGATGTTTGCTTTCTAAAGGACAAGGTGAGGGGCACTCTGCTGGCTCAGGGGATTGCTGAAGATGGTCTGTACAAGCTACTGTCACAAGAGGAACCTATCTCCCCTTCCTCTTCTTTTCTGCAAGTGTCTCATCCTAATTCTATGATGTCAACACTTTCTTTCAATAATGAAGTTACCTCTGTTCAAGGTTCAGATAATAATTTTTGTTTGAAGTCTCCATCTCCTGTAAGCTTTCAAACTTCAGGTTCTATGTCAGCAAATGTATTGCATAACAGACTTGGTCATCCAAGCAAGCATGTTATATAAATTATCCTTAAGAACAATTGCTTATCGTCAGCTCATGTTAATAATAATTCAACTTTTCATTTTTGTGATGCCTATCAACTTGGAAAGTTACACCAACTTCATTTTTCAGCCACTGAAATCAAAACAAAATACCCTTTAAAATTGGTGCACACAGATTTATGGGGACCAGCACCTATTTTATCATTGAATGGTTATAGGTATTATATCTCCTTTGTTGATAATTTCACTAGATATTGTTGGATCTTTCCCTTAGTACTGAAATCAGATGCTCTTACAAATTTCAAAAATTTTAAGTGCTTGGTTGAAAAACAGTTCAATCTATCTATTAGAGCCTTGAAATCTGATATGGGAGGTGAATTTCAAATTTTTCAGTCTTTTCTTCAACAAAAGGTCATCCAAGCTAGATTTAGTTGTCCTTATACACATCACCAAAATGGTGTTGTTGAGAGGAAGCATAGACACCTAGTTGAAACCGGGTTAACACTCATATCTCAAGAAAAAATGCCAATTTCTTTCTGGTGGGAGGCCTTTCATACAGCTTCTTATCTCATCAATAGAATGCCTACTCCTACACTCAACAACTTATCTCCTTATCAAAAACTTCATAATCAGCCACCAAATTACCAATTTCTCAGGGTTTTTGGCTCTGCTTGTTATCCTTTTTCTCAGACCCTACAACAAACACAAGCTTGATTTTCACTCCCAAAAGTGCTTGTTCTTAAGATACAGTTCTCTTCATAAAGGGTATCAATGTCTAACACAGTCTGGAAAAGTTTATGTTGCAGCACATGTAATTTTCAATGAGTCTAACTTTCCCTATTCAGCATTGTTCTCATCATCTGTATCTTCCTCTGAGTCTCTCTCAACCTATCCTCCATCAGTTTGTATCCTCAATGACAGTGGTTTGCTTCAATCATCTGCTATGTCCCCTACTGCAGCAGTGTCACCAGTTTCACCTCAGCAAACTCAACAAGCTGAATATTCCTCATCATCAAATTCCTCATCTACCAATTCCTCATATCCAAATTCTCTGTCTCAAAATTTCATATCCAATTCTCATGTTACATCAACACCATCTTCACATCCTGTAACTTCCACTCATTCAATGGTTACTCGAGCCAAATCTGGTATTTTTAAACCAAAGACCTATCTTACAGCTACCCAAGACCTTGAACCTGTGAGTGTTAAGGCTGCATTGACTGACACAAAATGGAGGATGGCTATGCAAAGTGAATATGATGCTTTGCAGACCAATGGTACCTGGACTTTAGTTCCAGCTGAGAAGGCTACTAAACTTGTTGGAAATAAGTGGGTTTTTCGAGTTAAGTATAACCCAGATGGCAGCATTTCCAAGTATAAAGGTCGGCTGGTTGCAAAAGGGTTTCATCAAACTTATGGAGTGGATTTCTTTGAAACCTTCAGTCCTGTTGTTAAACCATGCACTGTTCGAATTGTTCTCAGCTTGGCAGTCATGAATTGTTGGCCTATCAGACAATTAGATGTTAATAATGCCTTTCTTAATGGCATGCTTACTAAAGATGTGTTTATGCCTCAGCCACAAGGCTTCATTAATTCTCAGTTTTCCAATCATGTCTGCAAATTACAAAAAGCTCTTTATGGCCTTAAACAGGCCCCCAGGACTTGGTATGATAGGCTGAAAGGATCTTTAGTTCAGTGGGCATTCAGGTCTTCCAAGTCAGATACTTCATTGTTCCTCAAACATGTTGGCTGTGATGTTCTGGTTATTCTTGTTTATGTAGATGATATTTTGATCACAGGCTCCAGCAATGCTAAAGTCACAGAGGTTATTAGTCAACTTAGCTCAGAGTTTGCACTTAAAGATTTAGGGGATTTCAATTATTTCCTTGGGGTGGAAGTGACTTCATCTGCTGAAGGCTTACATCTATCTCAGACTAAGTATATTGGTGATATCTTGAGCAAAGCTCATATGCTTGGCAGTAAAGGTTGTAATACACCCATCAGTGTTTCTAATAAGTTACAGTAGGATAAAGGTTGCATCTTTGAGAATCCTTCTCTTTACAGAAGCATCATTGGTTCTCTGCAATACTTGACACTGACCAGACCAGACATTGCATTTACAGTCAACAAATTGAGTCAATTTTTGGCTGCTCCAACTACTCTACATTGGCAGGCCTGTAAAAGAGTGTTACGATATCTGCAAAGTACAGCACATTTTGGACTTCAGTTCTTCAAGTCAGGATCTCCAACTCTCACAGCCTATTCTGATGCAGATTGGGGGGCTGATCCAGATGAAAGGAGGTCTGTTGGAGAGTATTGTGTCTATCTTGGATCAAATCTTATATCCTGGTCATCTAAGAAACAAAACATTGTTTCTAGATCATCTGCTGAATCCGAATACAGAGCCTTAGCTTTGGCCACATCTGAAATATTGTGGATTACATATTTGCTGAAAGAGCTTAAAGTGTCACTCACCAAGTCTCCTGTTCTTTATTGCGATAACAAAAGTGCAAAAGTTTTGCCAAGCAATCCTAAGTATCATTCCAGAACTAAGCACATAGAATTAGATTTACATTTTGTCAGGGAACACATTGCTAACAAGGAGCCACTCATTGAGCATGTGTCCAGTTCTGATCAGCTAGCTGATGTGCTTACAAAACCTCTCGGTTCTGATCATTTTGCTTATATGAGAACTAAGCTCAATGTCTGCTCAAGACCTTGAGCTTACGGGTGCATGTTAAGAATAAAATGCTGAGTCATCAAGCTGAGCTGTCAATATATCGTTGCTGGTTAAAACCGTGCTCAGCTTCCCTCCAAAGTTGGTTATTTATAACAGAGTTTGTACTCACGAGTTTGTTATTTTTTTGTAATCTTGAGAAGGTTCTACACACTACTATAAATAGTGATGTATTGTAATCATTGAGACGTTACGTTGACAGTTTCATTTGATTAATAAACTTTCTCTCTGATTTTCTGAGTAAACAAACAGAATCTACAGAGCATTTCATTCTTTAACTCTCCAGTCGAAGCTGGCAGAGGTCGTCCTGGGATTGTCATTCCTTAGCCTTGGCATGGGTAGGAGCAGAAGCAAACTCATCTCGATCCACTGCTGCAAATCACTTACGCTATTTCGACGGTTGAGATTGGCCAGATTGAGAAGAAGTACCAAAAGAGAATGGGAGATGTTCAAAGGGCCACAACAAAAGCAGTGTTGGATTGGCACCAAGTAGAAGCAGAGGCTGCTGCTGGGGTGATGATGTTAACTATTTTTTTTTTCTTTTTCTTTTCGCCAAGACTTGGAGTTCTTTACCTTTTAGCAGTAAATAAATTGATCTTCTTCAAGACATTATTTGATAATATTAAAGGTGAGTTTTTGTCCTACGAAAATTGGAATGGATCCAAATAGTTGTTTGCAACTTACAATTGCATGTAGCGAGTTATTGCATTAAAGAACGTCTTTTTTGTTTCTAACCAGTTACTTGTAATTGTGTACCACACAATTGTTATATATTTGGTCACTGGCTTCTAACTCGTCTCTCCGTTTTCTAAATGTATCTTTTCCAACCGTTAGATAATATCCAACAGTTGGTTCGTTAAAGACAAAATTGGGGAATAACGTATCACAGATGCAAAGTAGCCGGCTCCTACCTTTTGTTCAAAGATTAGTGCTAGTTTTAAATTTATTAGTTTTCATCTGGTTCAATTTGACTTTCCAAAGCTATCCACATTTAATATTATGATGTTTGCTCACGTATATATATCATAACGTTGTATCATCGCTGTATATTTTTCTAAAATTAAACTCAATATTACAAAATCGAAAAAGATGAGACATCTGATACAGAAGTGTCATGTCGTGAGCTATATTATCCTTTTATTCATTGATTATTGTCACAATATGAAATTAATTATTATTTTTTGTCATTTTATGCCGTGTTCCATCATACTTTATGGCAAATCATTTCCAAAAATTTCAATTTAAAGAAAGAAATCTGTGAATATGGATTCTTTATATCACATATTTATGACATCAGAGTTTATCTTCAATATAAATTCATCCAAGATCACCTACCATAACAAATAAAAATCTTGTCCTTTACTTACATCCTTCAACTCCTTTTCCTCTCATTCTTCTCGTTCGTGGTTTGAGTTTTGAACTAGATTTTGTTTCCCTTTTCCAAAATACACACAAGAATCAAAGAAAATGTTTACACATGGACAGTGTACTAAAAGTATTGTCATGTTCTCCACCAAATTTCACATTTATCAGTAAAGATAAGTGTGCACTAATTAGAGCAAAAAATCCTTTTATTTCAAAAAGTATTCTTACATTGAGAGAAGCAATTATTTATCTGAGCACTATTGTAACCATCGGATCAGCGAGGAATTACCAGATTTTGGATCCCATAAAAAGATGTATTTTAGAAGAAAAATATGTGTATTTATGATGTGTGATGTATTCTTTCATATATATCTATATACTAAAATTAGATTATTTATGAAGACTCTCACCAACGAGAATTGATCTTTGTAAAAATTAAATTTATTCTATGTAAAAACTAAATTTATCCAGTTTGTTTTAGGTTCAATTTGGTGCTAGTGTTAGGGGTTTACATGGCGTAAAAAGTTATAGTTCTAAAACAACTGGTAAACATTTACTGATGTAATTAGTCAAAGTTGAAGTAATTTTATTACATGGTTGTTTGATGAATAAAATCTAAAACATCAGTATTGTTTTAATCAAAACTATTATTTAAAAGTCATATGTATCTAATACTATCAACTTTTATTTTAAAGTTAAAATATTTATTTCACAACAACCAACTACGATTTAAAAGCCACAACTTCACGAAATCAAATAAAGTCCGCTTAATGCAACTGACATAGTACGTACTTAATCATACATTTTAACCGTGAATCCTTAAGAGTGATCTTCTTCTAAAAATGAAAAATTAAAAGTCCAAAAAATTTGAGAAGATGTAACATCTTGAAATGATAGAGCCAAATATGGTCATATATCTATGACACTAGTGGAGGAAAATGTGATGGTAGCAAAATCCGATGATATATTCATTCTCATAGGTCACTTATTTATGACACTAAAGAAAGAAACTCTGAGAATAAGTAATTTAATATGGTCACATATTAATGATAACCATTTGCACTTTAAAAATAATTTTACATATCTAAGTTTTAATAAAATTATTTATTACAAAAATATCTTTAAAATATTTTATTATTAAAGACAATGTATTATAAGTCGATATAAACAACTACTTCACACACAAATATCGCAGAGTCATTCAACTTGTGATTCTCCTAGAACAAATTTTATTTCCAACATCTTAATAATAAGAAGTTGAATAAATATTTATAAAGGTCCAAATCAATATTTTAACTACAATTTTTTTAATTTTTCAGCATAAAAAGAAGGAAATGTACTTGTACACATTTTAGGGAAAAAATGAAAATGTTTTATTCTTATTTGTATTTTCTTTTCTCTTTTTATTTTGGTAAGTTAAGTATTTGTAAAATTATAAGTGTGTAGAGTAAATAAAGATAATTCATTTAAATAATTATTTTTGGGGAGTTGGGGATCTTACTAAATATAGATAGGGTTAAGGCTGTTTTGACATTTAAAGGAGTATATAAAGTAGAGTATATTTTTAAATTTTAATTTATAAGTGTTTAGAGTAATAGAGTGTCCAAAATAATTTTTAGAGTACAAATAATCACACCCTTATGATTTTAATTATGAAAGAAAATCTGAGCATATGTAATCTTATATAGTCACAAATTGATGATATTACTTATGGAATGAAAATCTTAGAATATGTAATTTTATATATGGTTAGGTATTTATGATATTAACTTTGAAAGGAAAATCTGAGAATGGTATTCTATACGGTCACATATTCACTACATTAAAAAATGAGAATATGCAATTCTATATGGTCACGTATTTATGATATTAATAATAGAAGGAAAATTTGAGAATATGTAATCTAATATGGTCACGTATCTATGATATTAATTATGGAAGGAAAATCTGAGAAAATATATTTTATTAATTATGGAAGGAAAATCTGAAATAATGGAAGGAAAATATGAGAATATGTAATTTTATATGGTCACATATTTATGATATTAATAATGGAAGAAAAATATGAGAATATGTAATTTAATATGATCACGTATTTATGATATTAATTATTAAAGGAAAATCTGAAAATATGCAATTTAATATGGTCACGTATTTATGATAGTTATTATGGAAGAAAAATCCGAGAATATGAAATCTTATACGGTCACAAATTTATATTATTAATTATGGAAGGAAAATCTGAGAATACATACTTTATATGGTTACATATTTATGGTATTAATTATGGAAGGAAAATACGAGAACATGTAATTTAATATGGTCACTTATTTATGTTATTAATTATGGAAGGAAAATCTGAAATTATGTAGTTTAAATTGGCCACGTATTTATAATAATTATGGAAGAAAAATCTGAGAATATGAAATCTTATATGGCTACAAATTTATGATATTAATTATGGAAGGAGAATTTGAGAATATGTATTTTATATAGTCGCGTATTTTTGGTAATAATTATGAAAGGAAACTCTGAGAATGTGGAAGGAAAATATGACAATATGTAATTTTATATGGTCACGTATTTATGATATTAATTATGCAAGAAAATTTTGAGAATATGTATTATATGGTCGCATATTTAATTATCACATTAACGGAAGGAAAATCTAACGATAAGCATTCTTTTATGGTCACATATTTATGACATTAAAGAAAGAAAATCTGAGGATAAGCATTTTTATATGGCCTCATATTTATGATATTAAACATTAACTACATTATAAATTTCAGTTCATTGTCCACATACTCTCATAAAACAAAAATAACATCTCTTTAAGTGCTATGTATTCTTTCTCTCCTTCAAAGTATACCCAAAAGTCTGCAAAAAAATTTACAGAATTAATGGATATAGTATTACAAATATTGGCATGTGATTCACCAAATTTCACATTTATTAGCAAAGATAAATGTGCACTGCTAAGAACAAATAACCCATCAATCTCACGAAATATTATAATATCGAGAAAAATATTAATAATAAAAGTAAATTTATAAATATCGAATTAGTGATTTACCAGATATTTGATCCTGCTGTTGACAAGTCCCAGTAAGTGTGTTCATATATTTATTTTATCTTTTTAAATTGTTTTAATTAAGCATCTTTGTTAACACATTTTTATTTTTTCCCTTTTTTACAGGGTAAGGATACATGGGACAAAGATGGCCCGAGATGCCATTTACGGGCGCAGGAAACTATTCCCCCAAATCGAACAATCAATTATTGCCTCAGTTCAAGGTATTGAACTGATAAACCTACTATTTAATTATACGTTTGATTTGGCATCTAGTTACCTTAAACTGCGCACATTCTAATGCTAATCCATATATTACTCAGGCTCCACATCATGGTCAGTGGAAGATCTTGTTGTTGGGAATGATTTGGTGAAGGAAAGAAATTAGTCAACTGGAAGACACTGATGTTTCCAAGCGCCGTCGATACTACTCTTGTCAGATTGCAATTGACCGTGCTTTGACAGGACAAGTATTAAGAGGAGTGGTGACTAACAAAAAATAACCTATACATATCATACAAATCTTTCAATGACTAGAAATTTCTGTGTATAGGGATATTACTAAACCATATCACAGCTTTTAGGGATTCAATTACAAATATGTGTATGTTCTATTTGAATTATCTTTTCTATCATTGACATGAATGTAAAGTTTTACTTATTGAACAAAGAGATTTTTGTATAATAAATTTCTCTTTTTTTTTCCCACTAAATAAATATTTACCATTAATTATGGTAGGAATTGTTGGGGACTTGGCCTTATATTTTTAGGTACCCAACCAAAAAAACTAACTTATTTGATGAAGTGTCATATCATACTTATTAACTTATATATTTTCTATTTACTAGTCAATGTGGGACATAATTTAACAATCTCCCCCCGGATGAAACCATTACTGGACTCTAGTCTTTTTGTCTGACAAATTTAAGTTGTTTCACCATCACAAATTTAAGTTGTTCTACCATCACATTTTAGCTATTAGGGTCCAGCTTGATACTAAATTTTTTAAATTTGATAAATCCCGATCTTTCGCCCTAAAACGATTGCTAATTAATGAATCAAAGAACAATAATAAGACAAACAAGAAATAATCTAACGTCAAACAAGCTTAAAAGAAAAGATGAAAATCAAAACAATAGATTTATAGAGGTTCAGCTAAGGTGGCTTACGTCCTCTTTGAGAAACATATCATGGCTTTTTTCGTCAATTCACTCAAACCAGGTTACAAGTTTGTAGAGAGAGTTACAAGGAATACCCTCACCGAGATTAGAGCCACTATGGCTTTATATACAGGTCTAGGAAGCTCCTAGAAGTTGGTTCAGTAGCTAGCTAAGTTTCTGGGTTTGTTGAAACAAACCTAGAATCTTCCCGCCTCTTTTAACTAACTTTAACAGCATTTGTCACGTGCAAAGCATGTGATACAAATAAGTTATTCAAACGGCACCCTGAGCTTACTGTTTTGTGCTTCAAAGATACCATGAGGTCATGTGAAAAACGCATGCTTCACTTATATAACTTTTTCGTATGACATTAGATTGATGTCATTCATGAAATTGGAGCTTCCAACCGACATGTCGTGTTCTATCTAACCCCGATGTCATACACCAAGTTTTATAATAACTGACACTGCCGTTCGTACTTGTATATTCATTCTGGTTTAACCTTTAAGAGGAACTAGTGAATAAGCTTTTAAACTACCGCATAATAAAAGTTTGAGGGAAGAACAATCCAATTTCTATAACATAATAACAGAGATTATCAAAACAACGTTTGTTGTTAGAATAAGAATTTGAACCTTTACTGATCGTAGAAAAATCAAAATTTATTTTCAATCAGAAAATAAAATTGAGCCTGCAATGACATCAATATCCTTTGAAAGCATTTTTTTTTTAAATTGATTTATGGCAAAGTTGGGGTAATATTAGCAATGATGTTCACAAAATTTATTAACTTTAGAAAAAGCCAGCTGTTTTCTTAAACTTATTTTTTTATTTAAATTTACACGAAACTCTAAAATAAAAAGTAAACAAACTAAAATATTGAAAATAAATAAACTTGGACAGAAGAAATTACTCTGATTCAATTCTATTTAATTAATTATATTATCCGAGGATAATGCATTCTTTATGTCATATATTTATGACATTAGGCTTAAACTTCAATACAAATTCATTCGGTGCACCTTCTCTAAAAAAAAATAAAAATAGAAGAAGAATTAGAAAAATAAAAAAATCTCTTTGAGCAGTTTACTTGGTCCTTCTGTGCTATTATGAAGTTTTTTTTGCTTAGAATAGGTAACACTTGATGAATTTATATTGAAGTTTAAGCCTAATGTCATAAACATGTGATATAAAAAATGCATTTTTTTGTAATTCTGTATCTAGCATGTCAAATAAGGTGTCCTTGTTTGTAGTGCTACTTTTAATCGTTGCATGATTATTCATAGACTAGTCAATTTCAATTTAAAATAGAATTGAATACATTTACGATTGAGAATTTAAAATTTTGAAGATGAGATGTAATAGATCAAAGTTTTAAAATCTCAATGTTAAATACTGTTCAATCCTAATCCAATTAAATACTACTGATCTTTCAACTTAATAAATCTCCTCGGTTCGTTGAGTGTTTACTTAAAAAAAAAAAAAATTGAAATTTCTAGATAATAACCCCAGTAAAATACGAAGTCACACAAATACCTAGTATTTCACTAATCCTACAAAGGTAAGATTTCTTAATCACTGCGTTCCTACTTCTCTCAATATTATAATATTTCTTGAGGTTGATGCATTTTTTTTATCTTAATCAATTGGTTACACTTATACTGATAAATGTGAAATTAATTGGTTACACAAATATATTTATTTTGAGCATTGATTCCAAAGTGATTTTCCTAAGAAGGAGAAAGAAAATCTACTTCAGTCAATATACTCTTTCTAAACATAAGAAAAATCAACTATATATATATATATGGACGAAACTATCTTGCCTCCGTTATACCAAACACCCAATTTTGACATTTTCTTTAACAGTCCTCATTGTTTTTGGTAAATAATAAAAACTATAAATTTTTAAAACTTTACACAATAAGTCCTAATTAAAATATAATAATTTTAGCATTCTAAAAAATTTATTTGACATTTTCTTTAGCAATCTCTACTGTTTTTGGTAATATTAAAAACTATAAATTTCAATAATTTTACAAAATAAATCCCAATAAAAATATGAAAATTTTAAAATTCTAAAAAATTATTCTCTCTCGGTTTTCTTCTCAATCATTTTTGTTCTGTTTTGATCTTAATTTATTCATTTATCCAACATATAATTCTTCTAAAATATCAAAAAATAGAGAGTCTTCTAACCACATAATTAGATTAATTTCTTGAACACAAAATCTCATAAAAATAATGCTTGCATTCTCTTAAAAGAAATCTATTGTGTTTATTTTTATTTATTTTTACTACTATAATAAGAAAAGAACTATATCTTGCTCTCTATAACAAAATCTAAACAATTAGGGTCTGTTGAATGCGGTTAAAGATGGGGACATATGTTTATTTTACTAAAATTTAATTTCAATATAGTGTTTAGCATGGATAAGTAAATTAAGAATAATAGAGTTTGTGCCAACCAAATTATCATATGATAATTAATTTTTTGCCCTAAGGGGACCCTTTGAATAATTTTTTTAGACTAAATTTATATCTTATGCTAACAATTATAAGGTTATATGATGTTGAGCAAATTTATAGAAATAAAAGTTAAGTTTCATTTATTTAGTTAAAATAATTATTTATCCTTATAAGTAACACTATCTTAAATGGTAAAACATTAAATGGGTTTTTTATTTTTAAAAAAAATTATACTAAAATTGGGATTTTCTGTAATTGATATTTTAAATAAATGGATGTGGGGAGTATTTTAGCAAGTTAAAATAATCCATCCATATTTTTGTATATCTAAATATATTCATTTATTAAATTACCTGGACTCATATAAAAATCATAAAATATTTTGATGGACTTATGTGTCAAAATCTTGAAATTTAACCTTTTCTTTTTTTTTTTATGAAACAAGAGGGGCTGCAGCGTTAATAACCAAGTAATTGCATCCTTACCGTTGGAATAGCTTTTACAACTCTCGGGTTGGATCTAATGGTTGGATCACAAAAAGACAAAAAATAGGGTACCAAAATCACGGTTGCAAGCTAGCTGGACCCTATATATATATAGCCCTTAAGCCTTTAAAGAGAATTTTTTTTTTTTTTGGATCTTGTGAGAATAGATGAAAATAAACTCGAATCTATATTGCAATTAAAGTCCAATCCCATAAATATGTGGTAATATAAGAATGCATCTTCTCAGATTTTCTCCATCATTAAGGAAAAAAATTCGTACTATAACCTAAAAAAAATTGTGACAAACTGACAATAACGAATTTTAGAGAGTAACATAGTCATTACTAAAAAGTGGATGATATAACAAATGACATAACACTACTGTTTTAAGATGCTGCATTTCTTAGATTCTGTGGAGAACTACTACCGAATCTTTTTCAAATTAAAAATAAAGTTGAATAGTACAGAATCGTAGAAAAATGTAACATCTATTCAATCACTTACTTAAGCAATCATTTTCTAAAATTAGTTATTAATTATTTTGTTTTAATGATTAGTTTTGCATAATGTTCTACATCATACCTGCGATGAAACTTGTTTTTTTTTTTTGGGATCTTGTCTTAATATTTGAAATCTAGGGAAGAACCGAAGAAAATAGGATAAAATGCATTAAATATCTTATATTAATGATGAAAATATGAGAAAATGCATTCTTATATCACATATTGATGAAATTCGACTTTAATTACAACATAAATTTAAGTTCATATCACCTATTATCACAGGGTAATTTTTTTTTAATTCTCTTTGAGATATACTTTCTCCATCTTTCCTCCTAAAAATTTGCTTTGAATAGATATTTTCTTTATTTATCTTTCCCAAAATACACTAAAGTTTAGAAAGAAAAATAATCTATAAAATAAAATGAATATAGTATTAGAAGTATTGCCATGTGCTCCATCAAATTTCAAATTTATCAATAAAGATTAGTGTGTCCTGTTATGTGAATAAAAACATCAATCTAAAAAAAAATTCCAATATTTAGAGAAGCAATAATTTATCCAAGTAATTCTAAGAGTCATGAGAAATTTGCAATTTACTAGGTATTGGAACAGCGAAGTATTTTCATGTATATATGTACGCGCTCCTTCTCTCCTGTGTCTAGCTCAACTATTTTTGTCATGTTCTTCTTTGATATCTTACAACCTGCTGAGTGCTTAATGTCAAATTTATGCTTCAATTTATACGCAATTTACTAGAGATTAGCAATTAATATGCTTAATGACATATTTATGATTTTTTCTAATTTTGTTACACAGTTTTTTATAGGGTTATTATCATTTTATTACTTCAAAAATTGATAAATATCAAATGACTACAATAAGTATTGTCTCCTATCATTTTTCTACTATATCTTTATAAAAATATCATTTTACTACTTTTCCGTTACAACAAATATTATTTTACTACTTTTCCATTACAACCGTTAGTTGACCCGTTAGTTAACTAATAAAATATCAATTTTACCCTTCATAATTAAAAATAATAATAAGACAAATTTATAATCCATATATCATAATTCCAGCAAAAAGAATTATAATCTTTCAGCCAATCCTGCATCATGCATTAATTTACATTGATGATATTTTGCTTTTTTCAGGATCACATGATGAGCATCGTCAGCTGTTAAGCCAGTTCTATGATATTGTTCAAAGTCATGGAATTATGTTATCAGCTAAGAAAAGTACCATTGCCACAGACAACATCGAGTTTCTTGGTATGATCATAAAAGATGGTCATTACCAGCCAGGAAAGCACATTGCTCAAGAATTGCTCCATTTTCCAGATCAGCAGCTTTCCAAAAAGCAAGTTCAACAGTTTCTCGGCATCATCAATTACATCCGAGACTTTATCCCACATGTGGACCACTACACTCATCATCTCTCGACTTTGTTGAAAAAGAAGCCTCCAGAGTGGAATGATGACCATACACGTGCTGTCACTACTCTCAAACAGATCGCGCAAACTCCGCCTCCTTTAAAGCTGATTGCAGATGGAAAGCGCATATTACAGACAGACGCTAGTGACGAATCTTGGGGTGCCATCCTCCTTGAAGCACTCGATGGACAAGAACACTTTATCGCTTACGCTAGTGGACATTTCTCTGACACACAAAAGCACTACCATAGCGTATTCAAGGAAATCTTAGCGGTAAAGAATGGCATCAAAAAATTTGAGTACCATCTGATTGGACACCATTTTCTAATCCGAATGGACAGTTCAGCCTTCCCCAACATCTTCAATTTCAAAGGTAAAACTGTTCCCGAAAAAATGTTACTCCGGTTAAAAGATTGGTTTTCTAAATATGACTTCTCTGTCAAGCATATAAAGGGATCCCAGAACCTCATCCCTGATATGCTCTCCAGACTCTCCAAGCCAGAACACTCTCTAGCCTTAATTTCCTCTACATATCACTTTCCGATAATCTCCATGGCTACATCCCTTCCCCCAGAAGCTCTCACCAAGAAAACTTTTCCCTTCAACAAAACCTTCTCTTCTGTTTTTGACATCCAAGAATTTGCAAGAAAAGCTCTCTTTCGGTTCTTCATGAAAGCCTATCTTGTCACAGACCCTTTCCCTTTCTCCTCTTTCCACCCAGAGAATATGTTTTCTACAGGTTTAACCCTTGATCCATCCAGAGACACCACTGAAGACGTGTTATGGTACATCTGGTGCCTAACAGTCCTTTATGCAACCAAGTTAATCCTCCCAGTTACTCCCACATTGGAACATCTCCTTCATCCCGACAATGCTACCTCCCTTACCTGGACACTCCTTGAATGGTTCTCCCCAATACCATGGTGGAGAAAGAAGCTCCAACAACTCTCAGAAATTCACAACCTTGATCGTATGCCTGCCTCTGAAGCAAAATTATGGACAACAGTTTTCATCATTCACAGGCCCTACTTTCAACATCCAGCCACCAACCTCTTTTGGACTCAAGATCAAGCATATGAATGGTTCACTGCACCACATATAGCTATCATTGACAATGACCTCCAAGATGTTCTGCACAATTACCTTTGTCAACTAAACCACAAACCTCCCCCACTGAAAAATATCTCACACACCTCCTTAGGACCTCAACATGAAATCCTTATGATCCCGACTCCTTCAGCCACATCTAAACCTAAGTCCACAGGAATCGTCATTAAAGAAGAACGTCCAGACTACACTGACTTCCTCTACCAAGATTCCCAAGACCCATGGGATGCATTTCTTCCTCTAAGCCAACACCTTAACCAGTTTCCCCAACCAACAATGAATGAACCTGGCCCTTCTGAACCAGGCCCGTCAACCCAACCTTCCAAGACCCCGGTCCGACCCTCCAAAGTCGACAAAGCCACCCAGACCTCCCCACAGTATACTCCCAAGAATACCCCCAGGGATTATCATTGCCCTCGACCTCCATGCCGTGGTCCCACCTGCAAGCATCCAAAGCTCTCCAAACTTTTTTTTCCAAAAGCACTCTGGTAACACGGACCCAGACGCAACGGAAAGTTCCTCTGAAGATGACTACATGAATCTCTACTCTCCATAAAGTAGTTTGTCTTCTTGTAATAATTGTGTTTTGCTTTATGCTTTTGTCTTGTATAATTATTGCAGTTTGCTTTTACTTTAAGCTTTTGCTTTTGCTTTTGTCAAAGTCATGCTTTAATTATTAAAGCATCTTTTGTCCTTTTGTAATAATTAAAGGTGTGTCATGATGTAACTTTTACTTTTGCTTTTGTAAAAGATAGGGGTCCTGTCCTATCTTCCTGAGATTCCTATATAAGGAATTCACTCATCTCCTGTAAGATATAGAAGTTTGCGGAAATAAACTAGTGTGCTTCCAAAAACCATGAAATTCTAAACTCTCTTCTCTCTCTGCAAATGAAGTTCTAAACGACAGAAAAGAATAAAGATTAAATTTGTTCATTTTGAAACCTAAGGAAGTATGCTCTGCACTTGCCTTCCAGTAAGGATCCTGTGCATCAGAAAACTTTTGAAACAACTTCTTATCTGGTTTGGTACCCTGTTTTAGACAAAAGGAAAGTCTGTTTTGGGTTATATAGCCCGAGAAAGAAAATGTTTTGAATGTTTTCACCTCAATTGGTATCAGAGCCTAACCCTTTCATTTTCCCAAAGTGGTATAATTTAATTCTTTATTTCTGCTTTGCTCTTTAGACTTCAGGCGCAGAGAGAATTTCTCATTCATGGCTTCTACTTCATCTTCAACCCCTGTTACTCTTTCTTCTACTCTTTCTTTGCCTAAATCCTGCACTTCTCATCTACTAATAAAATCGAAAACCTTGTTGAATATTCCTACATCCCTGAATCAGCTCAAATCAGTGAATCTACCTACCCCCTTATAAGCCCTTATCAGTTGTACAAACGCCCTGGTTCCTTTACCCGAAGTATTCGTACCCTCATCTCTGCCAAACGGCCTCACCCTAAAGAATATATCCAGTCTTCTCGTCTGGATCAGTGTGCTCTTCAAGCCACCTCTGCCGAGCAATATGTTACTCTTGAAATCCCTTCCGAGCTCATCTCAAATTGGAAGCGTGAAGGATACACTCACCTCCATCTTGGCGGCATCAGACTAATCCTTACCCTTCATGGGCGAAAAGGATTGCCAGTTACTGCTCGCATAGCCTTGCTTGATACCCGGTTCAAACAGTACCAAGATGCTGTTATTGGTACTGTCCTCACAACCCTCCATGCTGGAAGTGTTCTACTCACCTTTTATCCAAATTTCAACCTTTCACTTCAAGACACCAATCTACCCACAACCTTGAAAGTTCAAGTCCAAATCCAAGGTGCTGAGCAAATCTCCTCTGCCAAAATTGCCACCCTGCACCATCAACTGGTCTATAGGCTTCAAAACCATGCCTTAGATCTACCCACTCCAGAACACTATTCAGACACTCTTATGGTGTTAGCCGAATCTGACCAGATCCCAACCATCATCCAGATCCCAAGACAAATTCCTCGCCAAGAGCTTATCAAGCTTATGCCTCTTGAATGGATCTCCAACTATGAACAGTTCCATAACAATATTCGGACATCCGAAAGCTTTGTTTGATGGAGCAGTCGAATGACCTTCAAACCACCTCCCAGTGCTCCACAAGAGCCCCCTCGGCTCTCCTTTACTTATTCTTCCATGATCACTGCTGTTCAAACCGCTCAAGAAGATCTGCCTATTACAGGATTCAATTCTGAAGGCTACCCTGTTTATCCAGCCAAACACAATGGACATTTCTTATGGGATGTCCCCGGATCAGGCAACTGTGACCCAGATTGTCCCTGCTGGGATGATTGGGAAGAAGATGATGATTATCTCAAGAAAAAGAGATCCAAAAAGAAAAAACCCCTTGTTTCTTGTCATCACAGTCACCCTAAACAACCAAAAGATCCTCCACCTCCACCAGCTCCTTTACCTATCTACAAAAAGGAACTTAAATGGATTGCAAAGTATTGCAAATCTGAGACTCCTCCACCTGTCCCAGACCCAATTCCTCCACTGAGTTGTATGATGTTTTCATCTACTTCTTCAGATTATTCTTCCACTTTCCCTCCTTTAGACACCCACACCGATTCCCAACGAAATGTTGTGTCCAAACCTTTTGTCCCTTCTCCAATAACCTCAACTGGCCATCTTGAACCACCTAAACCTTTTGAATCAGTCCTCAACTGGCAAACTCAAAATGCCAGAGCCCAGAATGATACTCTGTTGAATATTAATTCAAAAGTTGAGAACATCAGTTTACGAACTGAAAAACTTGAGACGAAAGTTGACTCCATTTCTACCCAACTACAGCAGATCCACCAAAACCTTCAGTCCAGAATTGCTCAACTTGATTCTGAGTTGCGAACCATGCTCACCCAGAGATACTATGGCCCAGAATTTGACCAAAAAGAACGGGAAATCAGACGCTTAAAAGCTGAGCTTGCTCAAATTGAATCTGATAAACAACGCCCTTCTCTTTTTACCTCTTCACCTCCCATTCCTTCCATTGGCCCTACTTATCATCCTTTTGCCTCTATGCTTTCCCCTATTCGACAATATGAGCCTTCCAAGTTATTTGGTATGACCCATACACTCTTTCGAGACCATCCATTGCCTCCATCTTCAAAGCCAAAACCAAAGCCTAAGCCTCACCCACGACCTGTTACAATCCATCCACCCACTACTACCTCTGGCCAGCAATCACCAGGCTATACCCCAGCCTCACCATCACCACCGGATCCATCCTTATCCCAACCTCCTACTAAATCCAAGGATAAAGAACCTATGCACCAGTTTAGTGCCCACACAGTTGACCATTCCTCCAGTTCGGAAGACCAAACTTCTGATTCAAATTTAGCCGTCTCTGACAATCAAATCGAGATCGACATGAATCTTCAACCACCGGTGACTAAAATCTTATCGATATCACCAGGATTCTGATGGCTCAACCTGATCAACAAACCCAAGGCCAAACATCCCGAAATGAACCATATGTTGACATTCCTTCTGATGTCGAGGAAGAGATGCCTGAATCTTCTGCTACCAACCAGCCTCCTCCAACCCAGACTGGTTCATCTAGCCAAAAATCATCAAATGGTCCATGGTTCACCTTTGATGACATTCCGTCTTATAAATGGCGTGATCGCCTAAACGAAATGTCTGCCTGGATTGACCTCCAAATGCTCAGACCTGGAGCCACCACTGAAACAGTCCTTAGAGAATTTGCTACTCGTTTTACGGGTGCTCTAAGAGATTGGTTTGACTCTCTTGGTCAATACAGACAATTGCAATTTGTCCAATTACCAGACATCTCCAGTGCTCTAGTAATTCTTCATGATCAATTTCTCGGAGACCCAGCTGCACTCTTTGAAGCTGCACGACGAGATTATCTCAGTATGAAATGCTGCTCACTCAATGCTAAGGATCTTGATTTCCATTACAAGCGCATGTCTCTGCTTTTCTATAAGCTTAATGGATTCAATGAGCCTACACTAAAGCATGTTTTCTTAGCCTCTCTTCCAGAAGAACTCCAACCAGACATCCAGCGGCAGCTCACTGCCTCTAATCTTGTCATTGACAACATCTCTCTTGGCAAAATCTTTCAGCTTGCCAAAACATGTCTTGACAAACTCTGTGAACAGAAGCAGTTCTTCAAAGAATTGTTAAAAGACAAAGAACCATTCAAAAGTGCCTGCAAAAAACCTTATCTGCAGATCAAATGCAAACCAAAGAAGGATTGTGATTGCAGTTCCAAAAAGAAAAGGCATTTTCGGAAATTCAAAACCCCAGAATTCTCCTCCAAACCCCGCAGGTCCAGAAAACCCTACAGATTCTTCAGAAAGAAGTCTTCTTCTTCCCGAGACTCCCAACGAAGGAAGTCCAGCAGATGTTTTATCTGCAAGAAAAAAGGTCATTTTGCCAAAGATTGTCCCAACAAAAGAGAAAAGTCTATTCGCCTTGTTGAACATCTTCAAGCTACTACAGATTACGCTCCAGACAAGGATGAACTGGAATTCTATTTCTCTGAACAAAATGAACCCAATGATGAAACAGTGTTTGCACTCCAACAATCCTCTGGTGACTCAGACAGTGATCAGTCCCAAATAATATTCCATCAACAGCTACTGTCCCTTGACACTTCAGTTCCTATACCCTCCATTAAACTCCAGATCTTACCCTCCAAATTCCAAAGGCCCATTCCAGCAATTGGTCTTATTGATACTGGCGCTCAACGCAGTATGCTTAACCCCCATATCCTTCCATCAGACTACTGGATACAATCTGAAGAACATTTCAAAGCTGTCAATGGAAAACTCTTTACCACCTCTTTGATTACCAAAAAACCCATTGGTATCCAAATCTTTCCAAATTGTGTCATTTGGACCAAAGTTATTGGTTCAACCCTTCCTAATAAGGATATCTTGTTAGGTTTTGACATTCTTCACCAGATCAAACACCTCCAAATCATTCCCCATGGCATCCGAGTCAAGTCCATGTTCAAACCTTTCACAACCATTCTCAAACTTTACAATCTGTCTGAAACTCCTCAGTCCTACCAGGATATTTCCACCAAGCTTTTGAGCTTCTGTCCTGAAACCCATTCTGAGTTCACCCATCCGAACCCTTTATGGAAAAATAAGTCTTTCTTCATTCAGTTGCCCTTCAAACTCAATGAAGACATTAATCCCACCAAGGCTACCCATCCAGGAATGAGTCCATCTGACTTACTCCTAGCCCAACAAGAATGTTCACAATTGTTAGCCCAAGGTCTCATCGAGCCCACAAATTCTCAATGGGCTTGCCAAGCCTTTTATGTTGAAAAGCATTCTGAAATTGTTCGAGGAAAGAAACGCCTAGTCATAGATTATCAGCCACTAAACATGTTTTTGCAAGACGACAAATTTCCTTTACCCCGCCGACAAAGCATGTTTACTTTTCTAAAAAATGCCCAGATCTTTTCCAAATTTGATTTAAAATCAGGTTTTTGGCAATTAGGCATTGAACCCTCGGAACGATACAAAACGGCCTTTTGCATTCCCAATGCCCATTTCCAATGGACTGTTCTTCCCTTCGGCCTCAAAACTGCCCCATCCATTTTCCAAAAATCCATGATCAAAATCTTTCAGCCAATCCTGCATCATGCATTAATTTACATTGATGATATTTTGCTTTTTTCAGGATCACATGATGAGCATCGTCAGCTGTTAAGCCAGTTCTATGATATTGTTCAAAGTCATGGAATTATGTTATCAGCTAAGAAAAGTACCATTGCCACAGACAACATCGAGTTTCTTGGTATGCTCATAAAAGATGGTCATTACCAGCCAGGAAAGCACATTGCTCAAGAATTGCTCCATTTTCCGGATCGCTTTCCAAAAGCAAGTTCAACAGCTTTCGGCATCATCAACTACATCCGAGACTTTATCCCACACGTGGACCACTACACTCATCATCTCTCGACTTTGTTGAAAAAGAAGCCTCCAGAGTGGAATGATGACCATACACGTGCTGTCACTACTCTCAAACAGATCGCGCAAACTCCGCCTCCTTTAAAGCTGATTGCAGATGGAAAGCGCATATTACAGACAGACGCTAGTGACGAATCTTGGGGTGCCATCCTCCTTGAAGCACTCGATGGACAAGAACACTTTATCGCTTACGCTAGTGGACATTTCACTGACACACAAACGCACTACCATAGCGTATTCAAAGAAATCTTAGCGGTAAAGAATGGCATCAAGAAATTTGAGTACCATCTGATTGGACACCATTTTCTAATCCGAATGGACAGTTCAGCCTTCCCCAATATCTTCAATTTCAAAGGTAAAACTGTTCCCGAAAAAATGTTACTCCGGTTAAAAGATTGGTTTTCTAAATATGACTTCTCTGTCAAGCATATAAAGGGATCCCAGAACCTCATCCCTGATATGCTCTCCAGACTCTCCAAGCCAGAACACTCTCTAGCCTTAATTTCCTCTACATATCACTTTCCGATAATCTCCATGGCTACATCCCTTCCCCCAGAAGCTCTCACCAAGAAAACTTTTCCCTTCAACAAAACCTTCTCTTCTGTTTTTGACATCCAAGAATTTGCAAGAAAAGCTCTCTTTCGGTTCTTCATGAAAGCCTATCTTGTCACAGACCCTTTCCCTTTCTCCTCTTTCCACCCAGAGAATATGTTTTCTACGAGTTTAACCTTGATCCATCCGAGACACCATCGAAGACGTGTTATGGTACATCCTGATCCTTTATGCAACCAAGTTAATCCTCCCATTACTCCCACATTGGAACATCTCCTTCATCCCGACAATGCTACCTTCCCGGACACTCCTTGAATGGTTCTCCCCAATACCATGGTGGAGAAAGAAGCTCCAACAACTCTCAGAAATTCACAACCTTGATCGTATGCCTGCCTCTGAAGCAAAATTATGGACAACAGTTTTCATCATTCACAGGCCCTACTTTCAACATCCACCAACCTCTTTTGGACTCAAGATCAAGCATATGAATGGCACCACATATAGCTATCATTGACAATGACCTCCAAGATGACAATTACCTTTGTCAACTAAACCACAAACCTGAAAAATATCTCACACACCTCCAGACCTCAACATGAAATCCTTATGATCCCGACCACATCTAAACCTAAGTCCACAGGAATCGTCATTAAAGAAGAACGTCCAGGACTACACCGACTTCCTCTACCAAGATTCCCAAGACCCATGGATGCATTTCTTCCTCTAAGCCAACACCTTAACCAGTTTCCCCAAAATGAATAACCTTCCAAGACCCCGGTCCGACCCTCCAAAGTCGACAAAGCCACCTGACCTCCCACATACTCCCAAGAATACCCCGGGGATTATCATTGCCCTCGACCTCCATGCCGTGGTCCCACCTGCAAGCATCCAAAGCTCTCCAAACTTTTTTTCTCCACGGAAAGTTCCTCTGAAGATGACTACATGAATCTCTACTCTCCATAAAGTAGTTTGTCTTCTTGTAATAATTGTGTTTTGCTTTATGCTTTTGTCTTGTATAATTATTGCAGTTTGCTTTTACTTTAAGCTTTTGCTTTTGCTTTTGTCATGCTTTAATTATTAAAGCATCTTTTGTCCTTTTGTAATAATTAAAGGTGTGTCATGATGTAACTTTTACTTTTGCTTTTGTAAAAGATTCTGTCTATCTTCCCGAGATTCCTATATAAGGAATTCACTCATCTCCGTAAGATATAGAAGTTTGGAAATAAACTAGTGTGCTTCCAAAACCATGAAATTCTAAACTCTCTTCTCTCTGCAAATGAAGTTCTAAACTTAAAAGAATAAAGATTAAATTTGTTCATTTTGAAACCTAAGGAAGTATGCTCTGCACTTGCCTAAGGATCCTGCATCGAAAACTTTTGAAACAACTTATCTGCTTTTAAAAGGAAAGTCTGTTTTGGGTTATATAGCCCGAGAAAGAAAATGTTTTGAATGTTTTCACCTCAATTGGTATAAGTTTCAAGTTTTTTTTTTAATCATGAAGGATGAAATTGGTATTTTGTTAGTCAACTAACTGGTCAACTAATGGTTATAATGAAAAAGTAGTAAAATGATATTTTTATAAAGATATAGTAAGAAAATGATAGGAGACAATACTTGTTGTAGTCATTTGATATTTGGTAATTTTTTAAGTAGTGAAATGATAATAACTTTTTTTTAATATACTGATATATTACAATTATAACTCTACTGATATTTTTACAACCAAACATCAATCAGAACTCTCCTTTATAATTCTAAGATATCGCAGCCCGAACAACAACTCTCACTTTAACATAAAAGAAAAATATATTCTACTCCTAAAATAGGGAGTCAAATAAACTCTTATGAAAAGAGAGTCGAGTTATAAGATTCAAACTCATGCGCCCAAGGTTATTAGACGCATGAATTACCAAGCCCAATTTTATTTCACAGCTAAATATAAAAACAATAGTAAAAATAATGATAATAACGATGATGAGGATGGCGATAATGACAGTCAAAGAAAGATTTTTAATAATATCTAATTAAATGCAAAAAAAAAATTAATTGTAAGCTTACCGTCATCCGGTTAAAGATTTTTTGCATTGGGATTAGAATTTAAAGGATCCACCCAAGATGTGCACATAACAACTTGCGCACGGCCAGAGATGTCTCTTGTGCTCATCAAAATATTTCCGACCATTATTATTGATCATTCTGATTGCTAGTCGCATCATTTAAGTAGATCAACCCCGTGATTTTCTAGATCTGGAATCTAATAACTTAAGATGTAGTAAAAGTGCACCACCAAGACATACAAACCGCAAAAAAAAGGACAAGTTCTTAGATCTGAGATGTAAAAGCTTCAGATCTTGAAATAATCACCAAAAATATATTTAACAAGCTATAAACTCCCAACCACCAAATTAGGGGAGAAGAAAATTTCAATAAAAGAAAATTTACGGCCAGTTTATATCTTTATAAAGATTTAGAACTAATGGATAAGAAAATAGAATAAAACATAAAATAGAGATTTTGACAAGAGAATGAATCACGAAGTGACTCACTTTTCGACGAAAAGATAATAAGATGTTCGTTTGGTAAGGAAATGTACTTATAATGTGTAAAAAAAACATATTGCAACTTGGCTAAATGTTGAGTTGTGAGATGTTCCCCCCACATTAGTGAGGGCAATGGTTCGAGTCCCTCTAAGAGGACTCAATAATTTCCTTTCTCAATTATAATTAGTAGAGGTAGACATCTCTCTCGTTATTAATATAGTTGAACAATATATCCATCCTATATTAGTCCAATTAAATTTTTATTGTAAATATCAATAGTGTTTTAATCATAATATCCATATTAGAGTATGTATGGGTCATTCTATGATGTCGTAATTAAATTTACAGTATTAATACCATAATTAAATATAAATTATGTAAACAAAACATAAATTTTAGAAATTAAACATAAGACTTGTAAATGGAAGGTAAAACGAGTAAATTAATATAAAACTGATAAATTGATATATTATTAGTAAATAAAACAAAAACTTGCAAATATAACATAAAACTTATAAATTAACATTAAGTGTAAAATAAAACATAATTTTTAGAAATTAAACATAAGATTTGTAAATGAAAGATAAAATAAGTAAATTAATAGAAAACTAGTAAATTGATGTATTATTAGTAAACAAAACACAAACTTGCAACTATAACTTAAAACTAGTAAATCAACATTAACTGTAAAATAAAACATAAATTTTGGAAATAAAAAAAAAGACTTGTAAAGAAAAGGTAAAACAAGTAAATTTCTATAAAGTTAGTAAATTGATGTATTATTAGTAGATAAAACAAAAACTTAGAAATATAACATAAAACTAGTAGATCAACATTAAATACAAAATAAAACATAAATTTTAGAAATGGAACATGAGACTTGTAAATGAAAGGTAAAAAAAGTAAATTAATGTATTAATGGTAAACAAAACAAAAATTTGTAAATATAATATAAACTAGTAAATCAACACTAACAGTAAAATAAAATATAAATTTTAGAAATAGAATATAAGACTTACAAAAAGGAAAGATAAAATAAGTACATTACCATAAAGCTGGTAACTTGATGTATTAATGATAAATAAAACGAAAACTTATAAATATAATATAAAACGAGTAAATCAACACTAGATGAAAAATAAAACATAAATTTTGTAGATTGTTAAAGGTGTTGATGCCAAAAAAAGACCTCAACAGCTGAATTTATTTTCTGGGGAACAACAACATGAATCCAAGCTCAAAGTACAGCACAACCGCAACTTCATATACCTGCCAACTACATAACACGGTTAGTACACGCCGGTAGGGGTTCCGGTGAAAATCCTCCTATGCTTAAGTAAGATGTTTTGTATATAAGAAAAAGGAAAATGAAAAGGAGGAACTGAAGGTGAGTTAAAATCAAGGAATTCTTGAGTAGTGGTGTTGTGAATCTCATAGAAAATAAGAAGGTTTAAAGATTAGCCACTGGTAGAGTTTTTAGTTAATTTTACTAACCCTCCCCCCCCCCCCTGTTATGCTCTTTTCAGCTTAAATAAACTCTCAGTTGTGGGTGGTTACCTCATTAGTTCTATCACACTCTCTTGAGTAGTTGCAGCTAATTGTCAATTGAAAGCGGTTTAACAAGTTGTGGTATGTAACTTCCCTAAAATATAGACCACATGATCCTAAAAAATAATTACCCGTGTCAAGCTAGCACATCCTCAGGTCGGACAAACGAGTTTTCAGGTTGAACTATTTCATTTCCAGATCAGATTGATGAATTTTCATGTTGCTCATATAGACTTAGGGTTGCATTTGTAAACCAAATCATCCACATAAGCTTCAAGTTATAAACTAGGTCGTTCATGTAGGCTCCAGGTTGTACTTATAGAATTGGTCACCAACATAGGCTCCCAATTATACTCACGAATTAGTTCACCAACAAAGGCCCCTGGTTGTACTTATGAGGTCAGCTCAACGACAGTCGGTTTCGAGCGGATTAGGGTAAACTATATTTCTTTAAAAAAATTCAACCCAAACACTAGTCCCCTAGTTTTCAACATTGGAAAGCCATTACTGGTATTGTAAATTAATTATTGAAAAATGGAAAAATTTTCGCAAACCCAACAAAAGGTAAAATAAATAAATTAATATAAGAGTTACTACCACAAAAAAAATCACAATTGTAAAATAAAAACTCATTATAATGTTTATTACCTTTGATTTTTTAATAAATTGAATAATGCTGGTTTTGTATTTATGTAATACATGTGATGTTTCGTTAAGGATGAAATTTATTTTCAAAATCGAATTTTGAAAAAAAATATTATTTTAATATTTTTTATAGTTGTTGTAAGATGAGGTTATTTTGCATCTTTCTATCCTTCCTTAACAATAAGTCTAAATGGTCTATAAGTACATGTAAAAAATTTGAAAGTACGTGAACTATGCATAAGACTCAAAATTATATATAATTTTATTGATATATCATATATATGTGTAGTAAAATAAAAATATTTTTTTATTTTTGCTTGATCCATATCAAGATAAATAATTGTGCTTAATTAACTTGTGCAATAAATAGATAATATTATAGAAAATATGAAAAAAAAGGTATATAAATGTCCTAAAATAAATATAGAATTTATAGTTAAACCAATTCAATAAAACTTATTTCACCTTTTTAGTAGATTTTTTTTGTTTAATTAATGAGTAATTCTTGCTCTATTTAATTAAAGAAAATATTTTTTTGTAAATGAATAAAATATTTTTCACTAAAATTCTTAGAAACAATGTTAATTTTTAAATAATTAATAATTTTGTATGAATTTACTAGTTATATGTAATTTACAATATTTATACCTATCACGGTATTGATGCCGTAATTTTCATTACGACATTATAGAATTTTACTTCAAATAAAAACAAATTTATGTCTTTTAAACAAATTATTCTCTCACCAAATTTAACTGCCCTCTATTTTTACAATAATGTAGTTATAGTACTTCTCCCTCCTCAATAATGATGCTATAAAAAATAGTATAATATTATTTAAAGAAGAAAAAAGTCACTTTTCAATATTAAAGAGAGAGAAGGGCAATCTCATTTGAAAAATCTAATTTAAAAAATCTTTTGGTGATACTCTTATAGTAACATAAGAGATTTTGTCAATTAACTCACTAAAATCAAAATCAACAAAAAATAGTATACATTTATATGATATTCTTAAAACAAAAAAAAATCAAATAAGCCCGAGACTCATAAATTATTAAAATTGAACATTGAGATAAACAAAATGGATTTGTTTAATTTGATTCGATTTGGAATTTTTTTTTTTTTGGTAAAGAAACAAAATTTATTCCGTTAAATAGATTTGTCAAAGCTATCCATATCTCACAAAGAAAATGTTAATTTGCTTAAAAAAGTGCCCGAATTGGATTCCCGAATATCTAAAATCAAAACGACAGCATTTTGATTTTGCCTATTTGGACACCTATGAGGACACTTCATCGCTGAGTAATATTTAAAAATTAAACTGAATATTGCAAAATCAGTAGACGATGCTGACATCTTGTACATTTGTTCAATGTCGCATGCTGCATTATCCTGTTAATCAGTTACTCAAGTCACTTTATAAAACTAATGTACCCCAAGCCGCAAACATTTCTATCCTACCTGTATGAAACTCGCCATGAAACCAGACCATGCGTATCACATTTTACCATCTCAACTAGATTGCACCCACTATGTCCACTAGATTGCACACCTCACTGACATCGGAGGGGAGGGGGATTGTGATGCCATTGCCAGGGGAAAAATCCCACATTGACTAAGTATTAAATTTGCAATAACTATATCGATTTCTAAACTTCGAGTTAAAATTTAGGTTGAGCCATAAAAACTGATATTATAAAGTGCATACTATCTTATCATCAGAGGTGTTAAGAAAAATATCTCACATTAATTGATTATTGAACTTAATTTAAATATATAAGATTTGGACAACCCTCAACTCTTAAGCTAGTTCTTGTGTTAAGTTAGTCTCATAGACTTCTATATGTTATAAGAGATAAAACTGATGCACGAGTGAGCCCACACTGACCTGTACGTGATGGGATGTTAAGAAAATATCTCTCATTAACTAGGTATTGAGTTTGAGTTAAGTGTATAAGTTTTAAACAACCATCAACTCTTGAGTAACTTTTGAGTTAATTCAGGCTGTAGGCTTCTATAGCCATTAGGCTAAATAATAAAGTTATAAATATGTTACCATAACATGTTCATCTTCTCAAATTTTCTTTTTATAAAATTAAATTTTAAGTAAAGATTCCTTTTAAAGAAGAAAATCTGAGAAGATGAACTTATTATAGTAATGTATTGATGACATTAGCCTTAAAATTCAATATAAATTCATGTTTGGTGTCACTTCTACTCCGATAATCCTTTAGGAAAAATTTCTTCTCTTTGAACCGTTTACTTTCCTCCATTTTTCCTCTTAATTTTTCTTATTTTTCAGTGAATTTTCTTACTCTTGTGGATAATAAATACACAAAAGTCTAGCAAAGCCCTACTCATGTGGACACGGTCTCAAAATTATTACCATGTACTCTGCCAAATTTCACATTTATCAGTAAAGATAAGTGTATCATACTATGAGCAAAACATCCATCAATCTCAAGAAATATTCTAACAATGAGAGAAAGCAACAATTTATCTTACAACTCTTGCGATAATCGAATCAGCAATTTACCAGATTTTTTATCCCATCCACCTCATGCTCATGTATGTTCGAACCTCCTTTTAAATCTTTTTCATTTGTATTTTGAACTAGTATTATTTCTCACTAATTTTCGTCTTATAACCATATATATATATATATATATATATATATATATATTTTAAATACAAAATGCAGGCGTTAGCTGGTAAAGATTGAACAATGATGAATCTAATCAGCGCGCTGGCAGGACGAGGAAGAAGCACATAAAGGCCGCTCTTAATGGAGACCCTCTGATGATCTTCCAATACAACTTCTGAAGATTATCTCCAGTTATCTCCCCTTTGCAGACTTTCTCTCCTGTGGTCATATTTGCAGAGAATGGAGGAAAAATTGGAAACCAAACAGAAGTCGAGGGGGATGCAAATGTCACGTTAAGAGCAAATTAGCAATTCTCGGATTTGGAGTTCTGGGTTGGTTGCGCTTGATCATTGGGGATTTTATCAGGAACATTGGCTCATATATAAATCCTGTTACAGGAGGCCAAATATACTGTGAGCAGAAATGATCAAGCAATATATCGCTCCCATAGTTGCAGCTTCATCACTAGATCTTTGGCCTGTGCTACATCATCGCTTTTTCAATCACTGAAGTTACCTTGTGAAATTTTTAGTTATTAAACTCTGCTTTTAGGATCATTACATTTCAAAATATGAAAGGACATTGGATCACAACAATGCATGCATTGTAAAATCTCTAAGGAACAACACTCTCGGAATAAGAAAATTTTTTATTTTAATTTAGAGGGTTGTTTATTTATTGATAAATGATATGTTCAGTAACCGAAAAGTGATTTTTTTTTTTTTAAATTTATAATCAGCCACATGATTTGGTGAATACTGTGGCTATAAAGGCAGTGATCAAGGGGCCGAATATATTGACCTGTATTAGCTAAAAACCATGTCATTTTGGCATGTAATATTTTCTTGTATTATAGTTTATGTAGGAGGACTATATGAATTTATAATCCACTTTTTTTTCCTAATCTTTAGCGTTCAGCCTTTCACCTTCTTTTTTTTAATCTTTTATTGCACAATTGTTTTACATCTCAAGTACCATTTTCTCATAATATGGTTATGCAATCGGCATAAAAAACAATCATAATTTCAAAAAATAACTCTCATATACTTATTTGATGGTCTTGATGATACCCATTTACTTTAAATCTAAAATTTAAAAAATGAAAAATCATTTTCTTATAGCATGCTGCTGCTGCCGCCCAAAAATCATGTTTTGACCCAAGTCAAGCCCAATGGCCTATTGGGCCCCAAGATATGTATGTCTAAGTTTATCCAATCCCGTAATTGTTTGTTGAAAGCCTCACACTATGGTGCCAAATGGCAAATAGAGTCTTAAGTTTAGTTGCCAGTATTTACTGCAAATGATAAGGTACTTATCAAGCATACATTTTCTAAAATTGACACTTAATAGTGCAAATTTTGAGAAGATGTGGTGGTATTTTAAAACAATACTGTCGTATATGGTCACATATTTATGATGTTAACAGAGGAAAATCTGGGGATATCCTCATTTCTTGTATCGTATGGCCACATATTTATGATATTAAAGGAAGAAAACCTGAGAATATACATTCTTATATGGTGACATATTTATGGCATCAATCTTTAAATTCCAATTCACATATTTTTTACATTAAAGAAAGAAAATCCGGGATTCTATGTTTTATATGGTCACATATCCACGGCATTAATACAAGAAAATCTAAGGATATATATATTTCAGTTCACATATTTATGACATTAAAAGAAGAAAATATGAGTATATGTTACTGAAATTATTCATATAAGGGGAATGTCAACACCGTGGCATCAACTGTGAGCCCAAAAATTACTCTCCATAGAAATTTAGTCTAATTTACTTATGGGCTCCTCATTAACGCCTCAATCACTGTGGCAAATACATGCAAATGAAAGGAATATGACAAAATTTAGTTTTTTTTTTTTAATTAGGTAAAATGATTGAGGCGTTAATGAAAAGCCCAATTGTGAAATATGTTTTTCTTTCGTTTTTAATTATAAAAAATAAAAAAATAATGGGTCCATCAATTGAAATTAATAATTAAAACGTTGATCAGAAAGATGTGTGGCACTGTTTATGAAGGAATTTTCTGGTCTAGCTATACAATTGCCTGGAATTTATTAGAGCGTCAATATTTTTTTTCTGACAACTATAAAAGTGTCGAGTAATTGCATTTATAGTTTGGATTTCAAGAATAAGAAGGTGAGATTTCGATATTTATTATCATTAAATACATATATTACTGAGCAATATTTCTGTGCAAGCAAGAACATTATATTTTGGTGAGATGCCTAATAGAGTAATGCTATTTCTAAGAATAGCGCAATGTATCAGAAATTATCTAACCTCAAGAAGTTGTATACATTTTGAAGTTTCTTTCATGAGGAAAAGAATAATCCAATAAAAAATTACAAATCTTTTAATTTTATATATGAGGAAATGATCTCTTTATGCAGATTTTCATGTCATGTATGGTTGTAAAACAAAGAATTTTTTTAACGTGACGACTTTAACCGATATGAGAGGCCAAGGGTATAATCTAGTTTTCAATTAATCGAAACTCTTGGGACATCAACAAAAGATTATCTAATTTTTACTCTTGAAATGTTTATTTATAAAAAAAAATAACTTTCTCTAAATAACTTTACAAATAGAGACAAGTTTATATTATTTTAATTAAATTATCCTCTTACCAAATTTGACTGCCCTCTATTTTTCCAATCACGTAGTCACATTACTTCTCTCTTTTCAATAATAATGTTATCAAAATTAGTATAATATTATTTGAAGAGGTAGAAGCCACTCTTCAATATCCATCGTGACAAATTAACAGAATAGTCATCCGGGACTTTTATATCAGACAGCCACTGCAAGACATTTTTCTTCTCATCAGTTGTCAAAGTATAACAAGCAGGGGGTAACACAATTTTTTCATCCACCTCAATTGGGTAAAGTTCCTGCCTTATCCTCATTTCTTTCAAATCCAACTGAGGATTTAAAAAGTTCTTACTTTTTCCTTCAATGTTCATGATAGTGCCAAGCACAATATCACACACATTTTTCTCAATGTGCATAGTATCTAAACAATGATGCAACAACAATGTTTTCCAAAGTGGCAATTGGAAAAAAAATGCTATGTTTCTTCCCAAAACCAACAATTACTTGCTTTTTTTCCAGCCTTTCCAAATGTTATAGGTTTCAAATCTTCAAGTTCATTTAAAACTTCATCACTTTCTTGACGCTTTGGTGCAGTTCTTTTATCTATTTTTCGATCAAATTGCATCTTTTGATCCTACCACAAGTGATCTTCAGGCAAAAATCGTCTATGACTCAGATAACACCGTTTGGAACCACTTTTTAACCTACGAGATAAGGTCTCTTTAGTGCAACATGGACATGCTAACTTTCCATTTATACTCCAACCGAACAGATTAGCGTATGCAAGAAAGTCATTAACAGTCCGCATAATGGCTGCTTTCATTTGGAAATTTTAGCTTTTTGAGACATCATATTTATCTACACCACTTTGCCATAATATTTTCAACTCATCAATTAAATGCCTCAAATATACATCTGGGATAAGTAATGACATAAATATATATGGTTCTTTCATACACATCCAAGGAGGAAAATTGTATGAAAATAAAAGAACCGGCCAAGTACTGTGCCCGATATTCATGTTTCCAAAAGGATTAAACCCATCAATGGCCAACCCCAACCTTACATTCCGCGGATCAGATGCAAAGGACTCGTGTTTTATCAAAAGCCTTTCAAGCCTCACAATCTGTTGGATGCCTTAACAACCCATCTTTCACACGATTTTCAAAGTGCAGCTCATGTCTGCAGTAGTTTTGGATGACATGAATAACCTTTGAAGTCTTGGCATTATAGGAAAGTAGCGCAAGATTTTCCATGGAACCCTTTTGGTAGATCCTTTAGCACCCTTTCCTTTAGGCTTCCATCTAGAAACTCCACAAACCAGACATTAAGATAGTTGTGTATTTTCCTTGTAATAAATGACACAATCATTTTTACATGCAGATTTTCTCATAATGGAGACTAAGGTCTTTTACAATTTTCTTTGCTTTATAGTTGGAAGTAGGCATCTTTTCACACATTGGAAGCACATCTTCCAATATCTCCAACAACATGCTCAAAGATTTATTGCTCTAACCATTGATACATTTAATGTGCATCAATTTGACCACAAAGGATAAGTTGGAGTACTTCTCACAATTTGGATATAAAAGTTGTTCAACCTCTTTCACCAAATTAAAGAACTTTTGTGCCTCCTCATTAGGATCTTGGGAAAAACCTTCTTGGATCAATTTATACATCTCGTTTTACTGAATATTCTCATAATTTTCATTCTCATCATCAACATCCCCATCAGTGTCACTATCACTATCACCATTCTCTCCATGGAAATACTAAGTAGTATAATCACGCCTTATCTCTTCCTCTAAAAGATGTTTGTGTACTTCCCTTCGAGTCCTTCTATACCTATTACTACATTTGACACACGGACATAATATTTTCATATCCTCTTCTTGAATATAACGATACGCATAATCAAGAAAATATTGTACTCGTTGTAATAAGCCATTGTTGACCTTGGCAATTGCATCCAAGATTTATTTGGCGACATCTTACTAACAATCTTGACAAAGAAATTAAGATAAACATTTCATAAACTGCAGAAATAGTTGACAAAGAAATCAAGTAGGGCAAATGTGTTTTTTGTTATAAGATAAACATTTCATAGAAAACATTTAATAAATAAAGAACTTAAGATAAATATTTCATAAACATTTCAACCTTGACAAAGAAATCAAGTAGGGCAAATGTGCTTACCGTTCTAAAGTTACAAAATTGCTGAAACAATTGTCGGTTCTTGCATTTTTATGCTCTAAACTGCATAAACAATAGCATGAATATGCTTGCTATTTTTCTACTACAAAACTACCAAAAGTGCAAAAATAGCAAGCACATTTGTGTAGTTGTTTTTGCTATGCAAAAGCACAGAAACAGCAATTGTTTCCGTTGGGCAAAAGTGCAAAAATCGCAATTGTTTTTGTTGTGCAAAAGTGCAGAAACAACAATTGTTTTTGCTGTGCAAAAGTGTAGAAACAATAGTTGTTCCTGCCATTCTGAAATGCAGATACATCAACTTTCTGTCGTTCTAAACTATAGAAACAGCAATTGTTTTTGCTGTGCAAAAGTACAGAAATAGCAATTGTTTTTAATGCTCAAAACTGTAGATACAGCAACTGTTTCTACAGTTTGAGCATGCTTGTGCAGTTTTGACTAGTCCAAATGACCGTTAGGCTGAATTTCAAATAAACAGTTAGCCGTTAATTTTCAGAAACCTACAAAACAAATTAATGTCTCTCTGAAAATTATCGGTTAGTCGTTTTCAGTAAATGATTAGCCGTCTGTTACAGTCAAACTATTTTTTAAAATTATAATTTTACCCGCAACTTTATATAATTATACTATAACTTAAATCTTCGTAAAACTTTATAAATAAGTTCATTTCCAGAGTTTCAAAACTTTTTCAATTTAGACCATTAACTTGAAAATAACCAATTTCATAAAATCGTTTTTCGATTAAATATAAAACCTTTATATTATGAAAATAATGATTTATTTAAAATGTATGAAAAATAATTTGATCTTTTAAAAATTTAACCATTCTTAATCTTGTTTGTTATCATCAAAATCAATATTATGGATACATATATATTAACAAATTTTGCTTTCAAGAAAGAGAAGTAAGTGTTTACCAAATATTTTAATACTGTAGTGTAAAAATTTACAGTGTGTAACTACTGTACTAAATAGGCCCTAAGGCCGTACAATTTGAGTTTAGTCAATAATAGAGTCTTATCTTGTGGGGTTTGAATGTCAATCATTGATTAAACCAAATATACTTGAATTGGTTAGAATTGAAAAATAGAAAAAATAGCTAATCTCTAATCAAATGAAAAGAAAGGGAGAAAATAATATATTTAATGTTCAAGACAATGACTCTCTCTCTCTCTTACTCTCATTATTCTCTCCGATCTAGGAGATTTGACAAAGCAAAAACTTTAAAATAAATACATTATTAGAATTGGATTGATGAGAATGCAGGTGTTTGAGAGGAAAACAAATGTGTAATTCGTTGTTGTGGCAATGTGGTGTGGGTGCAAAGAGCTTGTATAGATAGAAATCAAAGTCGGTTTAATCAGATTTATTTTTTTCCTTGATGTTTATTTTTTAATGGGGTTTATTTAGAATCGTTTGTTACTATTTTTCTAATGGGGCTTAATTAGAGTAATAATCGGGATGTTAATAACACCGCAAATGAAAAATAAAGAGGAAAAAGGTTGGGCTAATCGAAAACAAAGCTCAAATAGGCTTAGGAAGCCATAAGGGCCTAAGCTAAACTTAGTCAATAGAGATATATTTTAAAGTCCTTGGTTTTAATTTTTTTTTATCAAAACTCTTATTTATCTCCTTTAGAAAAAAAAAAACACATTTTAGCACTTACTACTAAGTAAATAAAACTCTATTTAAATACAAAAATCTCATTTGCTCTCATAATAAAGTAATAGTCATCACGTAAAAAAAGTAAATAAATAAATTGTAGTTTTAAGGTGTAAATAAAAGATTTTAATCAAAACTCGTACGTAATTAGTAAATTACCACGTGAATATTTAACAGTTGGATGTGATTACAGAAAATATCACCACCGAATTTTTCACTTTTCGGCGGGTGAGGCTATAATGACCCAACAACTTGGTCAACCCAATTAAATTTTGAGGCCCAAAACCCTTACCAAAAAAAAGGTGCTATTTAATACCCTTCATTAACTTTTTGCAACCCACTTTCATATTTACAATTATATCCTTGATTTAAATTACAATAACGGACAATCTAAACGGGTTAATTCACATTTATTTATATATAAAAAAAAAAAAGAACAATATATATATAGTTCAGCAAAGAGGTTGTTTTTTTCCCCTCTTCAATGATACTTGAGAATTTATTTATACAAAAAAGAATAAAAAAAGGTTAATCTCCAACTTTCGTCTTCAAATAAAAAATTAATTGATCTCCAACTTTTGACCAAGGAATGGCTTCTTTTTTTTTTTCTTTTTTTCAAATTTTTATCTTATAGTTTCCATTATAACTTCTTGTTGAGTAACAGTTAAGCTAAAATATCATCAAGTGTGCAAGAAGTGCATTTTTATTATTGTCAATGAGAATCACATTTCAAGTTCAATTCTCATCCGATCCCAAAATCAATTTTAGTATGCATGCTTCAGTCAAACATTTTAAAAAGAAAAAATTCCAATCACTCTAGAATCCCTTTTGGGCAGTGTAAAAACAGTACCTCAAGTCAATGAAATTAATAGACCAAAAATCAATCATCTTCTGAAAATGATTTAAGAAGAGTACAAACTCTTTGACTTATACAGCAAAATGCAAAATGATTCAACTTATTTAAACTGTGTGTGTGTGTATATATATATATATATATTCTGTCCATGAAAAGTAGGGTATTGTGATGTTCTCCATAACTGAATTCCACATACTTTTAAGAGACTTCATGTGTTTTGACTACTTGATTGTTGGTTTAAGCAATAAGCAATTTGTTTTGCTGGACAAAAGGTGTGTAACAAAACTATGACAAGTTAAAGCAAAACATTCTAATATTAGGGCTTGATTGAAGGCATAACATGTGGTGTGGACCATTTGCTTTCAAGTGTGGCTAAAGTCATAATAAACAGTCTTCAAGAAGCTCACCTACTTTTAATTTTTTTTCATATTACTTCACCGTTGACTTAACATTTTCAGTGGCACGAATGTGGAAGATCTGTAGAAAATGACACTCACCATTAAATCTCATCTCAACCCCACTCAGGTCAAAATAAATTTAAAAAAAAAAAAAAACTTGATTCAATGTTATAGAGTTCATGTAGGACTTAAATTTAATGGTGGGGTGAATATTATTGACATTAATCATATAGGCAGACATTTCTTTTGCACTCTATCAACTTCTAGATTCATGTTTAAGAAATTCAAGTTTCTCAATGGTTGTTCCAAGGATGAGTAACATACAATGTTGTTAAAATTATAATTTAAATTATTTCATTTTAAGTAATGAAAAATTCATCAATTGAATGGGATAGTAATTACTAGTCATGTAATTAACAAACGTTACATTCTTAAAAAATTGAGATGAAAATTTTGTTTGGAGATTATGGTTACACAAGATTTGAATAATCATAGACGATACTTTATTTTTTCTTTTCTTAAATATAAACAAAGCCCTTCTACAATCTTAACGTGAGATATTTGAACAATATATCTCGTGAATTGTCCTAAAAGACTATACAAATTAAACCAATGGAACCCATAAATTCATTTAGTTGTTGGAATAGACCTAACTAGATTTTTTTTTTTAATGGGAGAGAGATTACTTGCAATTTTATGAGAATCTATATTACACAGATTATGGCTACACAAGACAAGAATAATCATAAATGATACTTTAATTCTTTTTTATTTTCTTAAATATAAATTAAGCTCTTCTACAACCTTAATGTGCGAGATTTGAACGGCATGAATTATCCTAAAAGACTTTAAAAGTTAAACCAATGGCACCCACAAATCCATTTGGTTGTTGGAAGATTAGACCTAACTAGAATTATGACGAAAACTCATCATAAATTTTCATTAGATTTTTTTACTGTGGAGAGATCACTTGCGATTTTTATAAGAATCTATACTGCATAAACCTGTAAAGAGATAAGCTTAATAACTTTAACTAGTTGACAATTATTCCATTTTCTTTAGAATGTTAAAATAAATAATCACATGATAAATTAATGTGTACTTACATGATTCGTAATAGATTCCTCACTACATGCTATGGTCACTTAACCACAAACATTACAACCCAACAAGTATAATAATATCTTTTGAACAAGATAATGTCAATTGCAGCACAATAATGAAAATCTTAGAAAAGATCCATAAATTATATTTTAACCTCAAATCTTACTACCATGATAAATTTTATAATATAAGGAGTCATATTGGGGCGACATAAATGTGTACCCATTTAAAAATATTAACCTTTGGACTTTGGATGAAATAGATAAAATCATTATAAATATAAGAAGCATCGAAAATAATTTGTAAAACTATTTAATTGCAACCCCAAATTTGCCAAATGATGTGCTATGCCATTTCTCTCACGAAAAATATGATCTCATTAAAAACAACAAAAATAACAAATTAATTAAATTATTTATGATTCACTTATAAACCTCATTTGTTAAGGCAAACGATGATTGGTCGAACCATCGTATTCACATATCACTCTCCAACAATATAACCTTTTTTTTTTATATATCTCTCTGATCGTAATTGGTAGTTAATAAAATAAAGAAAATAAAGAAGTTAAATTATATCCATACACTATCACTTAAAAACATATATTACAAGATTTTTAAAAGTTCATGAGAGTTTAGTTAAAAAAAAAGATTTTTTTCTTTTTTTTTCATAAAATTTTCAACATCCCAATAGAATGTCTTAAATGCTACATAAAAATAATAATCTTACATCAATAATTATGTTGGAATTGAACATCTTCCATTAACGTGCTATAGGCCTTTCTTACCCACTAGTTTATCTCTCTCACTCTTTTTGATTTTGGAAATGCATAATTTATTAGACAGTTAAAAGAATCACAATTCACAAAGATAAGAAAACAAATTGACCTTTTGTCCCCAATGAATCAAAGGCATCATATGGTCCCATTTATGATTTGGCCTAACACGATCATTAGAACCTTTGCCAATCCAGCTAACAAGATGCCCTTAACTTTTTAGTGATATTTTGAGCAAATATTTTTTTAATTTTGGTGTGTTGGCACTAAATAAATGGCGTTTCCTTTCCGTATCCATTCCCCCTTTCCCCATCAACGTTTTCAAGATACGTTTGTCCCTTGGAAGCAACAGTTTTAGGCCCCGTGAATTATTTGCCAGTTGACATGACGAAATTAAAAAAACTTTCGTGTCTTGTCACATGCTCTTATTCGGCCAAATCGTATACTTTAAGTAATTTTCTCTTTATTTTCTTAGGGATTAGGTTAATTATTGAAATAATTTTAATATTTTTAAATATCATATAAAATATTTTTTTTCAAAGGTATAATAGTTTTGTTTTTGTCATATAACTTGTAAATCATTTAGATTTGACATGTAATTAATTAATGAATACAAAGGTAAATAGTAATTAATTAGACAATGGTTGAAAATAAAATATTTATAAACTCTTCTTTCTTGAGAAATATAAATAGAGTAGGACATCTTTCCTTTGTGAGAGTTATTTCGTCTGGACATGTATTTCATAAAAATTAATGTAATAATATAAGTTCCAATAATATATATTTAATTGTAAATATCAGTGTAATATCTGTTATAATAACAATTATAAATATCTGTGCAATGCAGTAATTTGGTGCTGCATAACCAATATTAAAAAAAAATTAATAAATAGTTAGGTCATATTCTCGAGATTGAAGGGACATTTATCTTCTACAATTAAGTAGATGGTTATTAAAAGAGTATTCTTACCATCTACTTCATCGTTAACTTTGTATAATAGTGACTTTTACTGCATGATATTTTATACTATTTATTAAATAGAGTAAAAAAAGTTAGATATTTATTAATATTCAAATCCACCAACTAATAAATAATACCAAAAAAATATAACATATAACATCATTTTCATCATTCCTTATACACATATAACATTTACTAACATTATCTCAATTTATCAAACATAAATTATTTCGATCTATACCATATAAAAAAATTGTGACTACGATATTTTATGAGAAAGATATTTCACAGTGAGCACTCAAATTTTATTAAAAGATATTTCACACGGAGCACTCAAATTTTATTAACTTTTATTAATTGTTAACCGTATGATAATGTTCACGCTTCAGACTTTATGACATGATAACCTTGACCAACCGTAATCGGACAAGAATCCTAATTCCAAAATGTAAAAACCTTTTTACAACATAATAAATATAAAAATAATAATTAAATTCAGAAAGCCACATAAAATTGGGGCCATGCACGGCAGTATTTTTATTTTGTTCGGCAATAAAAATAAAATACATTAACAAACCGATAAAAAATTGACCAAGAAGTGCGGAGATAAATTAATATAGAATTGTTCTAATTTAACTAAAATCTTCGATTTAACACTTAAAAATATAATTACGTTAAATATTTATTAAAAAAATTTTACTATCTTAATAACTCTACCCGATTTAAATCTAAATTAATCAAGACCAATATAATTTTTAAATAATAAATAATTTAATACACGGATAAAAAATTTAAGCCTGCCGACAATCACGGTACTTGTGGGGGACAATCGACACAGTGCTTGTACGTTTCCACTTTCCGGCATCAAGATTTTTCAATTCATCGAAGTTGTCTTAAACGACCAATCCACTCTTGGTGCGGGCCCCCCCACATGTGATCTATTCCCATTTCCTCTATTATAAACCAACCCAGCTCCTTCACATGTGGATCCCACAATACCATTTAATCTGAAAAAAGTTATGTCGAGCTGTCTCATCAACCCAGCAACGCCATACGACAAAACAATAGATATCTTGTGAAGCCCGTTAATATGTTAATATAAATTTTAATAAGGGAAATTATATCCACCGGTCTTTTTTTTGTTTTTTTAAATACACGTAATTGTTTTTTTGGGCTGATTTTCACTTTAAATTATATTTTCTTGTATTTTTCTACTCACGTTTAAATGTTATTATAACTTTATTGATGTCATAGGAATAAAATTATTATTTTACCTATATAATAAAAATCAACATCGTTTAAACACGATAGAAAAATAAAAAAAAAACAAAAATATTCTAAATTATTTTGTTTACCTTATTATCTAATGTCTAAATTGTAAAGAAAAATTTAAGTAATTTATTTTTTATTTAATTAGAGTGAAATAGTAATTTTACATTAAAGAGGGTAAAATAAATTATTTTATTAATGTTCTGTTAATTTCTCTCACGAAATTAAAATGGTAATGAAAAAATAATACGTTTTGTAACTTCAAGTGAAAATGAGAATAAAATAATCATTTTATTAATATTCTGTTAACTTCTCTCACGAAATTTAAATGATAGTGAAAAAATGATATGTTTTGTAACTTCAAGTAAAAATCAATTAAAAAAATGTATATTTTAAAAAAAATTCAAAAAAAAAGATAATCGATAGATAATTGCCCTTTTTAATAAATTTCGCTGTATGAACTGTGACATGTTGTGATAATAAGACATTTTCACACAAGACCTCATTCAATCTACTAAAACCCACAAACATTAAAACATACATAACGCAGTACCACACAAATACCACAATTCCCAAGCTCCCAAAAAAACAGTGTTTTTTTTTTTAAACACTATTATAAATCGTAATGAATCATCCAACCAATACCCCGTGAATGAAGGCAGAATATCATACGATCCCACCAGTCACAAAATCCAAATCACCGTCGCGATTTTGCGTGCCACGTGTCTTACATGCAAACCTTTAACAACGTAGACGTATTTCATCATCTCAATTAAAACATACAGAAGTGCCACAGCACAACAGAGTAATAATAGTGCAAAATAACGCAACCACTATAGACTACACTTGCCCTTCAGCTTAGATATAATTTACTATACATGCCACTCAACCGTCGGAGGACACGGATCTAATTTATGATTTGATTAATGACACGACCCACTCCAGCCAAAAGCTTAATGCAATTTATTGAGGTGGATCCCACTTTCATCCACCACCAGTCAACAACGCTACTTTAACGCAACATCTTTCAGTTCATTCTCCTTACAATTAAAACCGGTATAAAAGTTTCTCCTGACAAATAGACCGCTAACAGTTTCCTTTTTCTACCAATTACCAGGGGTAACAAGGTAATTATGGGTTCCGAAAATGCCTAACACTTATTGGGAGTGAACCCGACGCGATTGCTAGCCAAATCAAAACTGACACGTGTTCCCTGTTGCTGCACGTTGCCAATAATTGACATAGCCGACGTCGTTGGAGCGAATGCGAAACAGAAAGTCCCAGCTGAGTCTACTGGAATCAAGTAATTTTTGGCGGGTAAATCAAGAGCTCTTCCAGCACCGAAGTGAAGCGACACCGTTGGGACCTTAACACTCCTTAATCCGGAGAAATCGTAGCACGTGTCAAATAAAGCGACCCCGCTGGTGGGTTTCAAGTTACCCGCCAGCCTGACGAAAGAGTCGCGGAGCGAGTTGTAGGCCTGAGTCTGCAGGCGAGTTATGGCGGTTCCACAATCAACAATAATCCCGCCGTCGCCTGCTTCGTCCATTTCAAAAAGCGATGGTGGGATTTGGACCGCCTGACCACCGACGCTGAATCCAGTGAGCCCCACGTAATAGAACGTGTCAACTTTTTTGTTCCTAATCAACGGAGCCGTGACCGCGTCACCGCCTCGTGCCGAGTTGAACTCGAGAACACCAGAGGCGGGAGAGTCACGGTCCACCAAGCAGTAAGCCAATGACGTCGCTTTAATTTGCTTAGTAAGAGAGAGCATGCCACCCCCAAGTCCGAGCAAGCCGGCAGATCCAACAAAGAGCCCTTCATTATCATGACCGCAACCCAAAGCGATACCCTTCACGCTCCCGCTGTTTCCAAACGACACCGTTTCAGTCACCAAATCACCCACGGTAAAAGACCCATCACCGTACGCCACTTGGTAGAGGCACCTGTTCGCACGACAAGCGGACACGTCGAGGGATTTACACTGAGGAGCGGCACACGGGAGAGGACTGTAAGACGATGACGTTTTTGGGTCAAAAATCGGATCGGATTGTTGATAACACTCGGCACAAGGCCGGCACTGAAGCCAGTTAATGTCACTGCCGGTGTCGAGCACCATAGAGAACTGTCTCGGCGGCGTACCGACGCCAATTCGGGAGAAGTATTCGCCGCTGCCCTGGCTGGCACCGGACACGACCGGAGTGGAGAAATCCTCCGGCAAGATCTGTGCCTCGGCGGGCTTGAGCTCGTGCCGGTCTACGTTGTAGATAGCCAGCTGGAGTTTCGTGATAAGAGTGTTGACTCGGGCGGAGTCGCGCTCGAGTCGAGATAAAACAAGTGATCTGTAATCATTGTGTCTCGTCTTATGGAGGATTTCACGCGAGTGAAGCGGCAGTGAGAACGAAGAAGAAGAGTTGAGAGGAAAAGACTCTGCTGCTGTCTCTGACTCCTCAGCGAATGGTTTAAGCGTCTCGGGGTCGAAGGAGAGGATGTGTTCGGTCTGCTGAAGTGCGGACGACACGTCGAGAACCGTCGTGGCGGTTTCTGACAGGCAGCGGGATGAGGCGGAAGTGAAAAGACAGAAAGAGAAGAGGATGGTTGTGATTGTGAAGAGAACAAATGGCTTAATCGGAGCCATTTTTTCCCTTTTTTTCTTATTTATTTTTTCTTTTGTGTTGCAGAGAAATGGAAAGAAGAGTGAACGAGGATGAGTGTGTTTAGTGTTAGCGAGTGAGTGGGGGAGTTTTTGGCTTTATTTAAAAAGAAGAATATGAGAGAAAGAGAAAGTGGGGGGAGAGAGCAGTAAGGAGGGTGACGTAACATGTCAGAAGGGGCCAGGCGGCGTATTGTTGGCAGATAAGAAAGAAGTTTGTAAAGCATTGAAGTGGGAGATGGATGTGTGTGGACCTAACATTGAGGCGCCGTAGCCAAGGCGACGAAGGTGATATTTTTCAGGAATTAGCGGCAGCGGCCTCTACCAATTCCACGTAAGACTTAAATTTATATTAATGATATGGTTACTTACCCGTAATCGAAATGTAAATGTTGGAATAGAAATCATTAACATTTTTAATTGTAAATTTAAAGATTGGAATTTGAATGACATTCATGCGAAGCCCACAATTTAAGGATTCATTGCTAAGGTTTTTATTCCTAAAGAGGGTTGGGAATCAGAATCTCATTTTTATGATTGACAAAAAAATTATAAATTTTAAAATCTTACTTTGCCCTTATTAATTAATAAAAATATAAAAAATTAAATTAAAATCAATAAAATAGAACTTGATTAAATATTTCTTGATTACAAGTGCCCCAGCTCCTTCCTAAATCGCAATAGCAATACCTAACGTCACTGAAAATAGCGGACTCATCGCCGGTCAATCTCGCATGGAATCAGCAACCAATCTTACCTACGTTAGATCGTAAAAATAATGATGATGATGATTTTTTTTTTTAATTTTGGAAATGACGATGGCGATGATTTTTTTTTTGGGCAAAAATGATGATGATTATTATTCTTAGTATTAATTTTTTTGGCATAATATATTGTTATTGTTGTTGTCACGTTTGTTATTATTAATTTTATCATCATTATTATTATTGAAATAAAATTATTATTATTTCTTATTGTTATTCACAATAAATTTTTGAATAATAATAATAATAATATAACAAAAAATAATGAATTAATGATAATATTATCATTATCGTTATTGCTTGTTAATAATATGACAAATATTATAATAAATAATGAATAATACGACAAAGTAAATACGTTAACGGTAATACAATTTATTCTTATTTCAATTCTTATAATTATAGTAAATAATTTATTCTGATTCTCATTTCTCATTCTAATTCTAGCTTATTTCGATTTTAATTCATACCGATTCTAACCCCAATTCAATTATAAATTAGTAATCACACCATAAATGAATCCCCACAATTATTATTAGAAAATTATTATCACTATCACGAAAATTTGGTAATAAAAGTGATGATTGTTGAAAATAAGATAATTCAATTGATATTATGTTAGCTTTGAATTTTTCTAATGGGAAATTATCAACCATGGACCATAACTTTATCTTATTACTAAAAATATTATAAAAACTCGAATTTGTTTAACTTTATACTCAATTGTATGTAATTTTTATCAAGCATTGACCAACGACCAAAAAGATATAATTTCTCTTATAAAATGACAAAATAAAAGTAAATAAAAATTAAAATGGTAGTTATTTTTGTGCGGTTATTTTAATTTTTTTAGTGGATAATTTATAAACATTGTAAATAATAGATAGAAAATTGAATAAATTTAAATATTTGTAATATTTTAAATAATAGAATAAATTTAGAATGGACAGCAGACGGCTGATAATTTTTCTTTTTTTTTTTCTAATTAATGAACAGCAATATGCTAACAAAATTTGTACGCATTTAGGGGTAATTTTCGACAAGGCTTATGAATCTAGTGCGATTATGAAACCCAAAAAAAAAAAAAATTAGTTTATAGTTGCCAAAATTGACACAATTCGTAAATGTATTTTATTCGTGTCATTTATTTAATATCGTGTCATGATCTGATGCTCAGGCTTCGTTCCCGAACTTGCTAACCTGTTAAAAGTCGAATAACTTTTTTGACATTTATCATATATATATATATATATATAGGAGCTGGCTACGGTACAGATTCTGTAACATACAGACCAGGTTAGCCAGCCCCCAAGGGTGCCATTTGCTTGCTTTGTTTCCACATGCAGAGACACGTGGAGTGCATGGAGTGGGGGATGTATGTTACAGAATCTGTAACATAGACTTCTCCGTATATATATATATATGGATGTTTTTATAATTTAATCAAAATGTGACCGCCAACTACAAGCCCCATTGATTTGATGTGATTAGTTATTTAATTATGTATTATTTTATTCTTGTTAGAAAGCGTGTAATGTTGTAGAATGTTCAATAATATAAATGGCAATGATTTTTATTAAGCGGGTTAAGGAGGTAATGTTGTATTAAAGACGTTAAATGGTTATAAAACAGTTAGCAAATTGTGTTTGTGTAAGGTGACACATTTACTCCATTTATAAATTTTGTAATGTCCCTTAATGTGTTCGTATTATAAGTTTCTTCATCCAATTATTTATTATAGGGGTCTTGTTTGTTTTAATTTAAATTTAACATGATCGGCCAACCTATCCTTCATCCTAAAATTGACATTATAAAAATTTTTTATATTTTTTATTTTGTGCATCAATATATAAGAATGTCACATATATGTTAATCTTCACCTCAATCTTGTAAGTTTAGCATGATTTTTGGATTGTATAAGTAAATGTCTTGAAGCTTGAATATTAAAAATTGAGACATGTCTATGACTCTAAGCTGTGCTTCTTGGTGAATTTTAATAATTTTCTTTTGGCGTTTTAAAATGAACATCTTGCATTTTTTTTTTATATCTTAAAATATTTATTGAAAACTTCCCGTATGAAGAATATTTTTGTAAACTCTTTACAAGCACGCATGCTTATTCACGGTTAAGTTACAGCTAAATGAATGGGTGACCTACATTTTTCCTTGAGAATTAATGTTAGGCATGTGAAATTATGAACTATTTAATTTTATGAACAACAATGTTGACTGTATAAATGAATGCGATGGTTTTTAGTTGCAACTAAATGAATTATTTTGAAAGCATATGTTTAACTAACTTTACTACAATTAATTTCAAAAAATAAAAAACTTGATTTTTTTTTAGACTTAAGCTTGACTAAAATTTAATCAGTCATCTAGGACATGAATAAGATAACGGACTCTATTTTTATTATAAATTATGTTGAAAGAATGTGTAGCATGTGTTAAGAAACCAACCACATAAATTATTAAGTCATTAATGATATGATTTAGCGTTACTAGTCATATCATGGTAAATGAAATTATAACCCAAATTAAAGTTTTGAATTCTTCTAAATAAAAAAAAATGAATTGGCAGGCATGACTTTTCTTTTCAAATAACATTACATGAATTAGCATTACTAATCATATCATAAATTCAAATAAATTTCTTTTTATTCTGTATAATTTTTGCTTGTTCACGTGATAAGCCACACATTTACATTGAAGACCCAAATGGCCTCTGGTGTGGGCTTGGCTACAGCCCACACCAGATTTTGGATAGAAAATCATCAAAGGCTAGAAATGGATTATTTCATCTGTCATTTCCACCAGTTTCTTGAGTAAATATACAATATTAGTAAGGGTGAACCTATTTAAACCCACAAAATAACTCTTTACACCCATAATTTCACAATAATTTTTATTACCAAATTACCCATTATGACAATTACTATTAAGGATAGACAAAAAAAAAAAAAAACTTAGTTACTGGGAAGTGAATGAAAGTTCTGCATAAACTAAAAATAATTTTCTGCGTCTTATGAAAATACACAATCAAATACAGAAATCAAACAATAGAGATAATTGAATGTGATGATTCAAGACTTACAGGAAAAATAGAGTCCTTGATATGTATAACTAATAGTTAATTAAGCCAATTTGAACTCTATGGCAATTATGCCAATAGATGAAAAAACATGAAGAATTTTTTGTATCTTGCAGTTATGATATGAAATTATAAAGATTTTCGCGAAAGCCAATTGATGAAAAAGAAATAGACAATTTCAATGTAAACCCATCCGTAATATATTCAGTAGTTTGTTGTTGGCTCAAATTTTTTAATTTATTGGTGCACATTATCAAAGTTTATTTCTTCATGGATTTGACAATTAGGATAGTTTTTAATATTAGCAAGGTGCATCAGAGTTGTTGTCACCATTTAATACTGTATAAGAAGAGGGAGGGAAGAAAAAGTGAACGAAGAAAGAAGAAGAAGATTTATACGTCAAATTAATATAGGGTTATTTTTGGATTTTCGATGGGTTCATAAAATATAATTTTATTTTTCAAATTTACATTGTGGGTGTGTTGAGAAAATGGGTGTAGAAAGTAAAATTTTGGATTCAAATAGCCCCACCCTATTAGTAATGTGTCATTAGTAATTAATTAGCATATCGAAGGCGCCAATTGACTTTAGTTTTCATTATTGATAAGATAATATTGCATCACTAATTAAATGTTGACACATCATATCTCATATTATTTGGGGCGTAAATTATAAATTCCAACCATGTATGTGAGCATAACTCTTTCTTAAATATGCCTATTTAAAAATTCTTTAATCCATTTTTTTTTAAAGAATATTACAAAAATCCGATGCATTAAAAAGCATTGTTGAGACTTAAAGTGCAATCCAATATCCGTCGCAACTTATTATGGCTAATGTATGAAAAATTAAAGTTCGGTATGAACAATTACTCGCACGGTGTTAAAACTTGTCCCAAACATTGTTACTGGGCCTTACAAATCCGTATCAACTATTAAATGGTTTCTCAAACATTATATCAAAGCCAATATGTCAAATTCAATATACGAATCTTCAAAAACAATTCATATATATTATTAGATAAATCTCATATTATCCCCCATAGAAAATGATAATATTTAAAATACTTTAAATAATTATAAGGGTGGTGATATTTCTACGCAATAAATTTTATAAATCCATTCCACTTTTAGAAAATTATTGCAGCAAGTTCACATTAGTTTTTAAAAATTCAAATTAAGAAGAAATTTAAAAAAATTAATCAATTAAATCCATATTCATTTGCTCTTTATGAGACAATTTTTTTATTATATTTGATCAATAAGGTTGCTTTACTATAAATTAATATGACTATTTTACCCTTATGCTAAAAGTACTAAAATATCTAAAAATTTACTTTAATAATTTTTTATACAAATGTTTTTTTTTAAATTTTTTTAATGATGTGTATGTAGTAATTTATTTGATATTCATTTTTTGACTATTTTTTAATTATATTTGACCAATAAGGTTGTTTTAACATAAATTAATATGACTATTTTTACCCTCATAAGGTAAAAGTACCAGAATATCTAAAAATTTACTTTGACTTTAATTATTTTTTATACAATTTTTTATATATATTTTACTGATGTATAAGTAGTAATTCATTAGTATGATTATTAATATTCCACTAAAATAACAAGATCTAATTAGGACACGAGGAACATTGAAAATTATTAAATTTTATATAAACATGTTAGATTATAAAAACATAAAAGTAAATGGCTAAACAATTAGTTGCAATAATATATTTCTTAAAGTAATTTGGTTATTTTATATAACAAGGGGAAAATAGTCAAACTAAAATTATCTTAAAGCAACTTTAAATAATTAAAAATTGTCAGAAGACTAAGGTGCCATTTATTTTTTTGTCTCAAAATTGAATAGGCTTAAATGTCTGAATATGAATAATACGTTTATTTTTTTTGTATGAATCTCTGAAAATAAATATTAAGTTGTTTGTTTTTTCAACTTTAAAAACTAAAATTTTTTACTTTTATATATGTATCCTTGTTAAATTATATATATATATATATACACACGCGCGCGCGCGTGTTAAAGAACATAAATATCATAAATATTAAGTTGTTTGTTTTTTCAACTTTAAAAACTAAAAAAATTTACTTTTATATATGTATCCTTGTTAAACTATATATATATACACACACGCGCGCGTGTTAAAGAACATAAATATCATAATTTTTTTAAAGAACATAAATATTAAGTTGTTTGTTTTTTCAACTTTAAAAACTAAAAAATTTTACTTTTATATATGTATCCTTGTTAAATTATATATATATATACACACACACGCGCGTGTTAAAGAACATAAATATCATAATTTTCTTTTTATCATATATAAGCAAAACCATGTTTAGGTAAACACAATGATTTTGGCATTATAATATATAATTTAAAAAAAAGATTATGTAAATATATAGAAAAGCTTAAGTATAATACTTTTGATTATTGATAATGAGAGATTCAAGAACTTGAGATGAGAAGCAAAGTGAGGAAGGATTTTATGATGGATAAAAAATAATAATAAAAAAATGAGATTATTAGTGGGCAAATGTGTTGGGTTTCGGGATAGACATGAAAAATAAATAATAAAATTGGGATATTTTTAACATTGGAAATAAGTTAACTGATTACGATTTCTCCAATAAGTGAAAAGCTAAAAAAAATAGCTTATTTTATTAAATCAAAATCATCTGAAACATTAAGTTACAAAAATAAAAACCTCTAATTAATTTAATTCATTAAATTAAGTCGCTTTAAGTCATTAGATTAACAAAACACCCTCTAAGTCAGAAAAGAAAATATTATAAGTGCTTGTTTGGTATGGCTTATTTAAGAGCCATAAGTGCTTATTTAATCGTATAAGCACTTTTTAAAAATTTTTATGGTGTTTGGTTATTTTTTTAGTAGAGTTTTTTTAGCTTAAATAAGCTAATTTACCTCTACTAGTAAAAGCCCAAAATTTGAGCTTTTGGGAGTAGAGGTTAGACAGTTTTTCTAAAAATATATAATATAAAAAATATCACAGTTTAAAAAATTTTTTTATCGACAACCAAAAACACACAAATTTCTACTATAAATTTCTATTTAATAATAAATAAAATGCTTTAATTAATTAATTTTTTAAATTATTATTGATTTGTAACTTCATAAAGTAATGTGAATTTATTGTAATTATTTTATGGAGGTGGGATGGGTTTATAAAAATAATAGGGTAGAAATATCCACGCCCTAATTATAAATTTTTAACTTATTTTCATTTTTGTTGAAAATATTTCTTTCTTCTTAATAAGAGTAGAGATAAGCTGGGATTTGAAAACATTAATGGTGCGCATATTGAACTAGAATTGGAATGGACACAAATGAGTTAGAATGAGAATGAGAAATGAAAATTAGAATAAGTTGTTTATTTGAATTGTAGGAATCGAAAACAAAATGAGCTGAATTGTCATTAATATATTTACTTTGTTTTGGAATCAAAATTGAAATGAGTTAGATTGTAACAAATTATTAAAAAGTACTAATAAACTAATATCATAACTATTATTTTATATTCATTATAGTGATTATTTATTCAATAATAATAATTATTGTAATATATTAATTAATGGAAAAAATTATTAATTAATTAATCACTAATAATATATTAATATATCAAATAATAATGATATTATTATTAATTAATAACAACAATATATCAATTAATTATAATTGGGATAAAATAAATATTTTAGATTTTATAGAGGACAAAATAGTTATTCTTAGAAATAAAAAAACTTATTTCCACCTCTTAAAATTAATCATTCATTCTCCATTTTTAAATTGAGGTGGGCTCACCATTCGAATTTCGATTTCTGTCTCTATTTTATTAAATAAATCTATCAATAGTTTTGATCCTGTACTCGAATTCTTCAATCCGGAAATAAACACACTTTGAAGATGGTAACGAGGCAGTGATCCGAAATTAACCTTATAAAATTTGAAATGGTTATTGCCGGGAAAAGGACAAAAAAGGGAGAAAAGGAAAATAAAAGCAAAACAAACAAACAAACGGGTTCGAGGAGAAACTGCCCCGTCCCTCTTCCTCGACGGGTCAAGCCAATTCTAAAACCCTAAACCCAAACTCAACAAAATCCTCTGCGAAATTTAAACTTCTCTGTTGCTTTCTCTGAAGCTGCAATCATGTACGGCGGCGGTGAGTACCCATACAATCTTCAACTCGTTCTCCTATTAGAATTCGAACTGTTTTCCCTCAGCAAAAATGTTATTCTTTTTCTTCGATTTTATTTTTTATTTTTTATTTTATTTGTGCGTTGCAGACGAAGTATCAGCCATAGTGATCGACTTGGGCTCTCACACTTGCAAAGCTGGTTACGCCGGTGAGGATGCACCCAAGGCCGTTTTTCCTTCGGTGAGTTTAGTGTCACTTCTTTCTCTCACTTTTGACCGCAACGTACTTCTTTGACTTACTTCTTTTTCCCTCTCTCTTGACTCCATTGCACCTCATTTTGACTTAAATTTCGAAGTTTTGCTCACTGTTGTATGGATTTTTGCCGAATTGGTTAGTTTCCTGTTATCTGCTATCGTCTGTCTGTATTGTTAAAATTTATTTATATTGAAATGCTTTTTTTTTTCCTGGAAAAAAAGCACTTGGATATTTTTTTCATTTCAAGTGCTTTGCTTCTGCAAAGTACTTCTGGCACTCTGAAGCATTTTGAATCTCAAGAATCATTTTTTTATGTAATTTATATAACTGAATGAATATTGAATATAAAAGGGATATTCGATGCTTAAAATCAGTTTTGGTAACATCCAATAGCATCTGTAAACATAACAGTGATAAGCATGAAAATGAAAGCTTCTATAAGTACGGGTACCACCATTACATGAAAACTCATTGCCCATGGATAAATAAAAACGGTTTCAACATCAAAAACAACAAAAATTAGAGCAAACTTATGATACCGGATTCGAAATTGTAACCAAGCATCGGCCAAGGTTCACAAAGTGTGATACTTTAGCATTCTGGTTCTTTAGGAAGATTTAGGAGAATTTTATGATATTTGTTGTATAGCAGGAGCTACTTGCTCAAGTTCTTCCTATTTGTTATATTATGTTTTTGAAAGCTATTGAATTGTAATTTGAATTTTATCTTAATTTTTCTTAAGGTTGTTGGGGCTATTGACCAAATGGATATTGATGATTCTGCAAATGCTGAAAGGAATTCCGGTTCTGCTATAGATTCTAAGAACAATGTTGATTCTAACAAAGGCAAAGGAAAACGCAAGTTGTATGTTGGAACTCAATCTTTAGGGTTTCGCCGTGATCATATGGAGGTTAGTGTGTTGATTTATCAGCTATTATTTAGCTGGACATTTGAATTACGTATGTCCCTGTGTTATTAGGTGCTATCACCCTTAAAAGATGGAGTAGTGGTTGACTGGGATATTGTGGATAGCATATGGGACCATGCTTTCAGGTATTATCAATTATTAAATTTTGTTTTGATTAATTTTTCTAGTCAATTATTGTAACCATTGGGGAAAAATTGTTGTTCCTATTTTAGGGAATGTTTATTGATTGATCCCAAAGAGCATCCAATGCTACTTGCTGAACCATCTTCAAACACCCAGCAGCAGAGAGAAAGGTGAATTGCCCCTTGAAATTTTGTGTAGTTGATGAATCTATGATAAAAGCTTATGTAATTCCTTTCACTTTTGCCCTCCTTACAGTGTTTGCCATTTTTGTCTATATGACTCACATGTAGCTTGTGATATTGTCATGGAGATTTGATGTATTGGCATTCTGACCAATTTTGTGGATATGGATTATACTTATAGTTTTTTCTTTATATTATTCCGTTAAATGTTAATATTCATCTTTTTGTTACAGGTTATGATTAGCTTAGACTACACACTGTCAAAAAAAGAATTATAAACATATTTCCTTGTATATTGTGTTTTAAAATTCTTGATAAGAAATAAATTCATATTTTAGGTCCGCTTTTTCTTTTTGGGTGTGTGTTTGTGGCATACTGGTTTTTTGTCCCGTGATAGAATTTGACGCACTCGTATTTGACAGGACGGCAGAACTTATATTTGAAAAGTACAACGTTCCAGCCTTATTCTTGGCGAAAAATGCTGTATGTCTCTAGATCACGTATCCCCAAAACCTTGTGGGAAATCTTCTTTCCCGACCACTGAATTTCAATTTAAATTATTTCTGTTTCCTTCTTGTTTTGCTAAGATTTTTGGCTACTATTGGCTGGTGATGTTGATATTTTTATGTTGCAGGTTCTCACTTCTTTTGCATTAGGGCGTGCTACCTCACTGGTTGTTGATTGGTAGGATTTATATACTTGTCAACTATTAAGTCAGCTGTTTGGGCATTACTTTTGGCCTTGTGCTTCTTTCATTCTTCATATAGTTTCCTTTTGGTTTCAATTAACTACTTTGTACATTGTGTCTGTTGCACATATTTTATAGGAGAAACTTTTGTAGAGAAAATTTTCAGCTGGGTATTCGATAAAAAGAAATCAAGAATTTTTCTTTAGTACTTAGTTATATTGATTGGATCCACCTAACCCTTGTGTCACTAGGCTTGGTTGTTCATTGTTTGAAAGCGTGCTCAAACACAAAAATAAGCATAATTTTGAACTTTTAGTTAAGTTTTGGTATGCCATCAACAAATATATAGGGATCATAACCCAGTGGCAAGTCAAAATGTTAATATTTATGTCGAAAGCCCCATATCCTTGCCCTAATCTCCACATTTTTAATAGGTGAGCCAAAATTTTGATGTTGTATCTGTCCAGTTTTTTTGTCCATTTGTTGAGTAACCTGTCATTTTCGTCTTGGAGTATTTTCTTGATCAATTTTTTCATCCATGTAGAGTGTAATTGTCAGTTTGTGATTTCTCATCAATTTCTTAGTTTATTGACTATAACTTTGAACCTTTCTTTTAAAATAGTAAGACACAGCTGCAATGTATATTAAATCTAGTTTTGTGGGGCTACTAATAATGATGAATAGTATTATTCACAATTATGAACTTTTTCAGTGGTGGAGGATCGACTACAGTAGCCCCAGTACACGATGGCTATGTTCTCCAAAAGGTATTTTTCTTCATAATTGCTCTCCAACAATTAGCTAAGCTTACTGTTGTATTATAGCAGATGTCTGTTTTCTTTCTCTATGTATGCTAATGTGTATCCTCATGCTACAGATTTGACGGCATAATTTGAAAGAAAGAAAATTGGTCAAACCACCTCCTCCCCCCCCCACCACCACCCACAACACAAAAATCTCTTTTGAGTTGTAAATGAGCTAAACCTGTAATTTCATATTTTGAGTTGAGCTTTATTGAGCTTATCTAAATATTTTTCTTGCTCTCAATAAATTGCTTTTTGATGATGTACATGGCTTAAAAACTACAACACATGATATGTTGAGCCAAATAATTTTAATGGTTTGATAACTCCTATTATTATCTTTTGATTTAGTAAGCCGACACCTAGGGCACAAATGTACTCAAATGAGTTTAAGATATATAACTCTACTTCTAATTATCTATTGAAAATTATAGGTTTGATTTAAGTGTTTAAGTTTTGCTGACTACTAGAACCTTTTTCTCTCTTCTTCTTTGTTTCTTATTGGAAAAGGGGTTTACAGATGGTCATGCATATACAACTAATCAGCCTTGTAATAACTGATCAGCCTTCACTTTTCCCTCTTATTGTTTTTTGCCATGTAAGGGTGTTACAACTTCTCCTATTGGAGGAGAATTTCTTACTAATTGCTTGATGAAAAGCCTGGAGAGCAAAGGTATCACAGTAAGTGACTTGATCTCTGAGTTTTCTTATTTTAGAGGCAAATTTGTTGTTTAGAGATGTGAATTATTATTTGTTGTTTTATTCCAATATGTTATTCTTATGGTTCTTGTAGATAAAACCCAGATATTCTTTCAAGAGGAAGGAGAATAGGCCGGGCGAGTTTCAGGTATATTCTGATGTAATTGATTTTTTCTTTTTCCTTATTTGTTAATGTGCCTAATTGCTTGCTTTTTCGTAATATCTTGCATTGAGATGACATGGTAGTAGTTCAGTCCAATTTAAATGGAAATCAGGAACAGTATTTGATCATGATTGTTTTGCGGTGCTTTCCTGTTATAAATAAATTCTCAATTGAAGTAACTGATTTATTATGATCAGGACTACTATATTTAAGGGCGCGTAGAAGCATATGAGTCTGCTGTGTCCCACTGGAAATTTTTAGTTTTAGAACAAAAAGAATAGAAAATGCATTACATTCCTATTTAGTTAATAAGGAAGATGAAATGGGAGTTTGATATCAGTAATTGTCTCCTTTTACTGGGAGAAGTGACGCTTCCATCCTATTCACCAGCTAATTTCGTTCCCTATTCCTTTTTTTTTTTTTTTAATCTCCCCTTTTAACATAGAAAGTGAGTTGAATGACTTTGTTCTTGAGTCTTATTCATTTGTCCTTGTTGCTTTAAGAAACTTCCATTTACTTGTTTCCTTTTACGTGGTGTGTACTTAATTGAATACTGTCCTTTGTTATAGTAATTATATTCATTGTTCATTTGTTCTTACGTAATCTGCATTTTGTTTGACATCTTTTCTTTGATTTTTCCAAATCTCATAGATAGTAGATCTTGATTTTCCAAATACTACGGAAAGCTACAAACTATACTGTCAGGTTTGTTATCGATCATGATGTTACTTGGGGAGGGTACATCTGTTTTACAGAGCTGATTGTTCTTTTGCAACAGAGAGTAATTGCAAGTGATATCAAGGAATGCGTATGTCGTGCTCCAGATACTCCATATGATGGTCTGTGATCCTCCCATCTGTTCTATCTTCAACTGGCTTTTTTTTTTTTCGGGGTTCTGGCTTTCCTGATTAATTATCTATACCATCTCTTGACATATTGAACTGTCAATCTGCTTTCTACCTTCTTCCACAATAAGCTGCTGTTTGATAAAATGAAGATATAGACCTAAAAAAAACATACTAGTGAAAACTTTGATGGCTAAATTATTACTGATTTCCAGAGTTTAAAAAAGTTGAATCTGAACTGCTCAAAATCCAAATAGGCACATGATTAATTAAAAAGAATGAAAATTATATCAATTTACAAATTCGTATTTAAAATTAGAAGTGATAAGCTGCATGCAGAAGCATGGAAAGTTGTGCATGGTGGTGATGGTGCTTAGTGTGGTTGTATGCGATAATGATAGTACTGATGCCGATTGTGGTTCTTTTGTGGCGGTAATAATGTAGTAGTTATGTGGAGATAGTGGTTGGTGGTAACGATATTTTTCTAGTAGTAGATGATCATGATTATGGCATGGCGGTAGAGGTGCTGATGGTTTTTAATGCATGGCCATTGTTATATATTAGCTGTGATTGTGGTGGTAGTAGCAACACTGGTTTTGCGGTGGATGTTGGTGATGTGGGTAGGTGCTATTATTGATTGGTACTGGTAGTGATGTGAACGACTGTTCAGAGAAAGAACGAATCTCAACACTCAGTGTCTGATATTAAGAAATGAATTAGTTAAATGATTGTTCACCCCTTTTTTTAAATTTTTATTTATAAGTTTAATTATGATTTATTAGCAAGCACATTTAGATTATTAAAAGCTGGAAATAAATGCATTATCAAGTTCGTGTAAAATGATGGAGTATTGAAGTCAGTTTAAGTGCTGCATTTTGGTTCACAAACACTATGATCTTTTATTGAGCTGTATCTGTTGCTTCTGGGAAATTATTTCATCAACAAGTTTATTGAATGTTCCCACACCTCTCTCTGTTCTTTGAAGTTTTAAAAGTTCTTTGAAAGTTCTACTGATACTTGCATTTTGACATGGGGACTTTTTGCTCACAGAAAGTGCATATTCAAACATTCCAATGACCCCCTATGAGCTTCCTGATGGCCAGTAAGTACCTCGCAATTTTATTGGCTAAGACTAAATTTGCATGTTATAAACAGGTTATGGTGTACATTCATGTATATGCTAGACTGCAAAGCAACCACATTGTATCACAATGATTGAATAATGCTTGGGTTGCTTTGGTTCTCATTTCTTACATGAATTAGTCTCAGTTTTCTTGATACCTTTTTTCCCTGTTCAATGCAGAGTAATTGAAATTGGAGCTGATAGATTTAAGACTCCTGATGTTCTGTTCAATCCATCTTTAGTTCAGGTGGGTGGCTCGGAACTTGTGACATGCAATTTCTTTTTCCTTTTTGTATCTGAGTTGTCTGGTAAAATCTAATGCAATCACTTTCTTTCTATTCTTCCTATTCACTTTTCATTCTGAAATGGGCATCATCTGAAATTATGTGCTTCTGTTTCTTGGTGACTCAGTGCCTCGAATCTCATAACTTCCCATCTTCTTAAGGTGTTTGTAAAAGAAGCATGTAAACTTAGCACATTGAAAAGTGGCCTTGGGATATTTTCTTGGTTGTGCTCGAACTCACATTTTATTTTGGTAGAATGCTTTTTGATGTTCTATGGTGTGACTCCCTATTCTCTTTACTTCCTTTAAATTCTTAACTCTGTTGTATTTTATATGACAAATCATATCACTTCAAGAGAACATTAATCATACAATTGTATTATAAGTCGCAGTTTGCATAATGCTTCATTTGGTCAGTGGAGTTGTAGAGTGTTTTTATTTTTTATGACTTTTGATGTTCCTAGAGCTACAACTCCGGTTTTAAACAAAAAAAGGATGCAGACAGAAGCAGGCACTGAACATAATTTGATTTATTAGTGTTACTCCATCATTCTCCATTATTTTGTTACCACCCCATGATCAGTTGCTTCTGGGTAATTTAGTGTTGGGATTTATGGATGTAGTGTGCACTTTTTCATAAGTACTTATTTGTTATTTCTTTTAACATCAATATTTTGAGGGCACTTTCATGTAGTTTTTATTTTCTTTTTCTGTCATCAGACAATTCCTGGTATGGAGAATTTTGCAGAAAACATTCCTTTTCGTGGGTTGCCACAAATGGTAAATTTGTGAATATTTATTCTACATTCGGTCCTTAATGATTGATGATAATTCTTATGCTAACATTATTTTGTCCACTTTTGCAGGTTATAGACAGCATTAATAAGTGTGATGTGGATATCCGGAGAGAATTATTTAGTAGTATACTGGTACTCTTTTCTTTTAAATATCCTAGTAATGTGATCTTTTCTTTTAAATATGTTAGTAATGTGATTTCCTACATTTTCCCAAAAGAGCTAGGATGTCAAAGCTTATAGCATAAATAGATCTGATATGGGTGGTTTGATAGATTCTTTTTTGGATAATCTCTATGTTAAAATCTGCCCCCATCTGCCTAATAATCACAACTTCACGAGTAACCTGGATATTGTCGATATTTATCGTCAAGTCATTAAAAGCAACTGCAATCAGCTTAGCAGCCCTCTTGGCATGCCTTCCTTAGTCTAACTTGTACGATATTATTGCATAGGCAATTCGTTATTGACTTGTACCATTGTCTATGTCAATGCTGAAATCTAAATACGCCTGTGTCTTAGATATCATGAGACAATACATGCCATCATCAGTTCTATATATTTTTTGAGTTGACGTTATACCTTCTTGGAACTTATTCAGTTCCTTTTTGTGTTTCCTCTCAATACAGCTTGCTGGTGGCACGGCATCAATGCAGCAATTGAAGGAACGCCTTGAGAAAGACTTGCTAGAGGTAATGTTCACCGTATTCACTTCCATTTTCCAAATTTTAAGGGATAAAAATTATGAGATCTTTGCTTAATAACAAGTCTTGTACTATTTTCAAAGACATTAAATGGTGGTTTTACAATCTATCCATGTCTTTAAAGAGAAGATCATCTATCCTCATGGGCTTTTTTGGTGAAATGAGTTTATTAGCATCTGAATGTTTAACATCATATCAGCAAACCTTTAGTAGTGTGTTTTAACTTCAGCTTGTTATCTATTCTTTTATGTGGCATCCTCACTTTCATCCTCATTAACATGCCATTATTAGGGAGCCTGAAATATAAACAATGTGAGAACTCTGTTAAAACTTTTGCACAAAACCATTCTGGCTGGCATTCATGCAAATGCCACTTGCAATTAATTTCAGAAAAGCCTATTCAATTTTGAAAAAGTGGATAATAAATTTTGCTTTAGTTACAACATGACTTAAAGTATTATGCATCAACTTGTAGGAGTCTCCTCAAGCTGCTAGAGTCAAAGTAGTGTCAAGTGGAAATGCAACAGAAAGGAGATTCAGGTTGGACCTCTCTCTTTCTTCCTTCCCTATCCTTGCCTGTGCCTATAATGCCTGTTGTTTGGCTGCATTCTTTCTGTTATTTCATCTTAACTATGTTCTTTGGTTTTTACATTTACTCTGAACGTTGGGTTTGTTTTCCATTTTGATTTTGCTAATTAATATAAAATTTGAAGGGTGATCACAAACTGCCTTTATTAAGGACAAATGTACATATTTTCCAAATATCCTGATGCATTATGTGAACTATATTATATGCTAAATTTTTATTAAGGTGGCTAAATGAATTGTGATGCCTGGTACTGTGTTGGTCTATATGATGGGACTTGGTGATCAGAGGATTTTTGTTGTCTTTTTTCATTCTGGTCGTTGAGAATTTGTCAAATGAATTTGAGCATGCTTGTGGATATCTCTTGAATCATAAATCATTCTGCCAGTTACATAGCTGAGTATGAATTGTTGTGTGATTTCCTGTGGAAAAATATGGTAAAATAACCTAGAAAGTTGCCTATGCCCAGAAGAAAGGGTTTAGAAAGTCAAGCTAATTTAATTAGAATGAAAACTGTGGGGATTGATAAATGATACTGCGTTAAATTTAGAAGAAATGTGATAGGCCACTCGTCCATATCACATACCAGAGAAGGAAAACGGTTTCCAGGAGCAGTTAATAGGAGTTTGGGTTGTGTTTGTGGTTTGTAATAAACTGTCAAGCAGTTGTATTAGTATTTTAGGCAGTCCGTTATTTGTCAGTTATGGGAGTGTAGGGTTGGTTTATACAATGGGTTTTAATGGGAGTCAGATTTTGTGAAAATAATTCTGTGAATGTAGGAGAGTTCCAGGTATCTTGAATATCCTGGTTGTGTAGGAGTTATGTTGTGTGTGAAAGAGTTTTTGTGAGTGAAATCTGTGTAATTATTCTGCAAAAAAATCAGTAGAGCAGTTTGAGTCTATCAAAATGATTTTGTTTCCTGATAAACAATCCTACGGTCTAAGTAAAGTCAGCACTTATCAAGCTTTGCAGCACTTGATTGAATCATAAGCAATTTCAAAACCTGCTTGAAATATTAAGAATTTAACTTCCATGAAGAGGGGTAAGATCCCAAGTATCTCTATGATGTTGTCTTATTGATTGCATTCTATGTACTCTAAACTTCAAGAGAACTAAAATCCTTAGTATGTCTGTCATTGTATTGATCCCAGCCAATGAAGGCAATCGCTATGGTAACAGTTTGCTTTCCCCCGAGGTGTAGGCATTACAGCTATTGTCTTATTTTTCGTAAATAACTCCTCTGCAGTAAATAATAAAAGGGAGAATTCTTGTTAGTAAACAACAATATTGCTTTAATTCATATTACTGATGCTGTGTGAAACAGTGTTTGGATTGGAGGGAGTATATTGGCATCACTTGGTTCATTCCAGCAAATGTGGTTTTCCAAATCCGAGTATGTTTCATCGATCCGGCTCTTTCTTTACAGTTGCACTTCATCATACTGAAGTTTAAAAGCATACCGTCAAGCTATACAATTTCCTTTTTCTCCATTTTTAAGTTGTAACTTATATGAAACCAATTAATAAGAGTATGCAATTGGCAGGTATGAAGAGCATGGAGCTTCATATATTCAACGGAAATGCCCTTGAGATATGTCCTTATTGGAATCAAGTTTGTGTACCTGTCTATGTTATAAATGAGTCTGTGGACCTGTAATTCCCTTCTGTAGTTCTGTTCCTAATGAGTCCTCTGTATTTTCTTAGAATTAAATTAACTTCCTAATCCTATAGGTATGATTTGCTGACTTTCTCAGGCTCATTTAGGTTTTAGGCCAATGTCTAAACTTATTTGAGACGAGCATTAACTTAGAGCTTATCCCGTGCCAAACTGTTTCGACTCTGCAGCATAATGGGTTAATAATATATTAGGATGTCCATCAAGGCCGGTAATTAATAGTCACAACATTTACCACCATATTTAGGCAATGACGCATGTTATGTATATTCGATATTAACCAAAGTGAGTTAGGGATATTTTCTCAACATATCCAATATTGAAGTGAAGCTCATGGTTTGTTGAACTTGACGGTAATAAAGTTCATGTTTTGCATAGTCGCGTCTTCAGTGGCTAAAGCAGTTGACAAGATTGAGATTATAGTGACGCCGTCAGACAAATTTGTCCCAAAGCAATCAAGTTCATATGCTTTCTGGTGGCTCACTCGTGGAATTGTGAAAGCTTTACAGGCCATATATGGGATAAGGTAGGTGTATGACCGTAACATGCGGTTTAGCCATTTTAGCTATTTTTGCGCAATGCTTATGTAATTAGGGGGAATTTTACTTAAGAGATCTACTCCTTTCGGGCTGTTTGCGAAAGAGGTGATGTGATTTTTAAGTTAAGCGATTGTACGGTAAAAAAAATGATTCTTATTTTGTTAGTTTATATATTTATCAACTATTTTTTTTTTTAAAAAAAAAACGTTGTAAGTTAAAAAATGATGTCCTGCTTGGTTGTGCGGCATTTCTGTTTTCTGGCAGCCCATCCAAAGGGAACATTGAATACATGAAAGTTAAAATAAAAATTGACTTAATATAATGCTATTACCGCGTCATATGATAGGATAGCTTCAAATAAGATCAAAACCTTAGGGAAAAGTAAATATTACTACTTAAAGAGAGACAAGAATGCGTTTTCTCTACTGATTCAAGACGAACAACTCTTTGGTGGGAAATTCGTCACCGACGAAAGTCTTATAACAATTAGGAAAGTGAAAAAACGTTAACCTACTTCATTAACCCCTAATCAACCAGGAATTGTTCAACAACAGAAATGGCAAAATCGTTGACCCCACAATCTCAAAGTCCGTTGCAGTGCTGCTAAGTTTCTTGACATCCTCCTCCTCAGCAAACCAATTAGGTATCAACCTTGTAGCATATGGATAATGAGCCTTATAAGCTTTCTTGATTGTGTTTTCTGCAACGTCAGCAGCCACTGACGCATTCTTCAGAGATTTTTTTTCTCATCCGAAAGCCGAGCTATCATGTAAATAATTGTTCCTCAAACAGACATGGGGCTCCTCCTAATATCAAACACCTGTTTTTGCCACAGCTTCTTGCACAGCCATCATGCAAGTGTTATTCATCACAAGATTTGAACAAAATCTTCTCACAAGCTGAGCTATCATGCAAAGATTCAGTTGAGCGATCACTGTTCTTCAGCTTAGAGACTACAGTGTAATAAGAAGCCGGATGATATTTTGGTGAAAGGGTTTGATGACATTGCTTCGATGGCTGATAGGCTTGGTCTGGTTACAATAATCAAGAATAGTGCTTATGAGATTTACAAGAACGTTGGGGGTGCACAAATCTTGCAGGAGAAGAAAGCTGGATTTCATCTTTACTGCTTGCCTGCTCATTGCTTGCAGAGAAAGAAAGCTGCCCCCCCCCCCCCCCCCCAACTGAATCACTTCGCTAATGCTGCAAATGGGGCTAAACGGAAGGTTACGAGGTTCCCATTAGTTAAGAATGGATTCATGAGGCTTCCAACACAATTAGGATCTTCTTTATCTTTGATATCATCAAGCAAAGGTTCTCCATTCAGCATTTTCGTCGATGTATTTAATGTCAAGAACCAAGCCACACTCGGTGCAGATTCTGTCACCAGAGGTGAGATCTAACAACACAACGTCGGGGTTTATCTTGCACGCAAAGCAATAATCTATTTCCTCCATTGCTAACGAAAACTCAAGCTTTCCGGGATGGGATTCTTTGGATTTTCCTTTTGTTTTCTGGCTTTCTGAGGGCCCTGCGGTTCAATATTTTTGCTGCTACGAATCATTGATTTGCTTCATGGGAGCTAGGCCATATTTATGGGGAACGAACCCTTATTCTGAGAGGACAAGGAGTTATTATGAGCATAGGATTTGTAAAACAGAATATACATTATATTATCAAACTTTCTAATGAACAAATATTTGTGTCCCAATTTTTGATTAGTAAGTAGAAGTTATTTATTTATTTTTTCTTTTTAGGTTATATTTATAAAATTAGTGGTTTTTTTTTTTAAATTAAAGACATCCGCTTACTTGTAGATTAAAAAGAAAAGTGGGGGGTAAAACATAAATTAATTTTTAACTTCTATTTTCTGAGATTCAAATTTACAATTAAAGAAAACTGCTTGATTCTACAATAATTTTGTCTCATAGTATCAATTTTTAAACGACAATATTCTTTTGTGTAAAACATATATGTCTTAGACGAATTACAGCATAATAAATTGTAAAAAATGAATAAATATACACTAAATCTAACCATCTGGCAATGTCTAAGCGATAACTCATAGGATATATTATCCTCTCGCACCCTAGTCCCAACTCATGAATGTTATTAAAAAAAAAAAAGAGAGAAAAAATCGTTATAGTTCTGGTGGCATTTATCGTAATTTTCTCGACATAAACTAAATCTTCGTACATCGGTCATTTGACATTTTGACCAGAGATAAAGTGATAATAAACTGTGCCGAAAAGAAAGTGTGGCGCCAAACATTCGGGAGAGAGAGTGGTTACTTGTGGATCAATCAATGAGGTCCGAAGCCACTTCCTCCTCTTCTTGGCTCGGCCGGATCCCACCAACGGCCACCTCCGCGCCGAGCGGCGGCTCCGGCGAGTTCCGGCACTTCATCTTCTTCTCCTCCTCCTGCTGCAAGACTACAAACACCATTTCCTGTGGCTCCAATGGTCCCACCACACATTCCTCATCATCATCGCCGTCAACTCGTTCGTACAGCCGTCGATGGTACAACCCTCTCCGACGTAAGTCGTTCGATGTGCCTTCTCCTGACGTCCTCCGCCACTGGATCGACGCTGATCCTAATCCAATTTCATCTCAAGGTATCCATTAAAAAAACAAAGAAATATTAATCTGGTATCTTTTAATAAATATATATTTTTTAAAAATTTTTCATTATTTATATGTTATTAATTCATGATGTAGAGAGATTCTCGGTCGTGTCATATAACATATTGGGAGATAAAAATGCTTTCAAACATAGAGATTTATATCAAAATGTTCGGTATGAATACATGAAATGGAACCGTCGCAAAAGGTTAATATGCCAAGAGTTGATCGGATTGAACCCGGATATTATCTGTATGCAAGTAAGCTTTTTCTTTTTTAATTTATTTTATTTTATTGGGACTGGGATTTATGGAATTTCGATATGATTTTGAACTTTTGGGTGGTAATTATGTAATCTTGTTAGGAGGTGGACAGGTATTTTGATATTCTGAATGTTATGGAGAAAGCGGGATATGCTGGTTGTTACAAGGTTATAATTTTTCTCTTTGATGTCTATGTGTCCGAGTTCTTTTTGGCAAAATTCTAAATCAAATGTCTGCAAATGGCAGCGGCGCACTGGGGATAACGTCGATGGTTGTGCGATGTTTTGGAAAGCTGATAAGTGAGAGAGTTGTAATTCGTTAATTTTTGGTACTTGTAAATTGGATTGGTTATTCATATTTTATTGTTTCTTGGTATTTTCTAGGTTTCGGTTATTAGAGCAAACAAGCATTGAATTTAAAGAGTTTGGCCTTCGTGAAAATGTGGCACAACTTTCCGCTTTTGAGGTAGCAATTCATGTTATTTGCTTGTGTACTTGGTTTGCGAGCAATTATCAGTTAAGACTCATATTGCTAGAATGGCTAAAAGCCCAAGTATCTGAGCGATAGAAGAACGTTATATATTACAGTCTACAGAGTTCCGTTGACAACCCTGCTGATCATCAAGATACTGCCTCAATATTCAACTTAAGCAAACTATAGCTGCATTGCACCATAATTGTTGTAATCATAATTGAATGCCAACATGTTTTGATATATTCTTGTGAGTGGTTTACTGGAAAAGTTTTGTCCTTCAAATCTAACTTCACCTTTTACAGGCAGATGCGCAACACAAAATCAAGAAGGGTACTGGTTGGTAACATACACGTTCTTTATAATCCAAACCGAGGGGAAGTGAAATTAGGTCAAGTAAGCATATCTACACTTGAATGTATTTCTTATAACTGAAGTGCTTACAATTATCAATTGTTGATTCAAGCTCTAGTAGGGGTTACTGAAGTTATGTGTTTTGCTTTGACATCATAGTGCCCTTACTGTAAAACTCATAAAATGTTCCAAGGATCCCACGTTATATCCTGAAACGATCACATTAAGATTTCGACAGACTTAAAGGTTTTTTTCTAATTATATTTTTATGGGTAATGAAGTTAAATTATTTTTTGGGAGAGTAATATTATTTCAGATTGAGCAACAAATCCTACAGTATAAACTCACGTGTCATTTTCTTCGTCATGAATGCATGTTTCTTCTGTCCTCACTCTGTTTATCAGCTGCTTTACAAATGATTTTATCCAAAGGTCCAAAGGTCCGTTAGATTTACTTCCGGTTGCATTATTTGGTCCCATTTAACATTGAGCTATTTGGCTTGTTAGATTTGTTTTCTTTCCTCAAGGGCACGAATCGTTGCAGAGAAATGGGGTAATATCCCTGTTGTGCTTGCCGGTGACTTCAATATCACTCCTCAAGTATGGTACCTAAAGTCATTTCTCTAACTAGATTACTTTGCTGTGGTGGAACAATGTTTCTTAAAATAATAAATTTGACAGCTTTTCTTGTTCTTTGACAGAGTGCAATTTACAAGTTCTTATCATCATCAGAGGTGAAATGCGTTAATTTATCTACTATGTGAAAGAATTGCATTATCTGCACCAACAGACTAATGAGCTGTATCACATATATATTTACCCTTTCACTCCATCTTGTTCTTTGAGATTACAATTTGTTTCTTTGCGCAGCTTAATATCAAGTCATATGACAGAAGAGACTTATCCGGTCAGAGAAGTTGTCATCTTGCTCAAGTTTTCGAGGTCAAAAAAGAAATTATCAATCCATTTGCTGTGATGGACAGGTATCTTTTAACTTTTCTGAGGATAACACATATACAATAGAAACTTATTAAATTAATACTCGATAGGACTTGGGGCAAATGTGATAAATTAATAATTCGATAAATTTATTAAAAATAATTAAAAAAAGAACTTATTTTTCTATAGAACCCAACTAATTTATAATTAACTAATTTGAAACTAGATAAAAATGATGTCTTGATTTTCTTTGTTATACTAGCCTAATGCTTTATACATTTCATTGATCATTGTTGCTTTCTTTACACTTTTCGAATGAAAAGCCATTGGTTCATTCTATGTGCTATGTTAAAAGAAATAAGAGAGAGATCGACTTAATATATTGCCTCAAAAAATCATCTCTGATGAGTTACCACGTAATTGTGATCCAACCATGCAATCTAGCAAAAGGGTTATCAAGTATTTGATTTACTCAATCAAGATCAAATCTGAATCATATTATATAGTTTGACAGAATCGCTACATTCTTTAATTTGACTACCATACTTCATAAAAATTCCTATTATGAATGCGATATTATCTTTATAAATTAATAAACTATTAATTAATCAAAAAATTAATAATTTCCAAAGTTATTAATTTATCGATGTTCTAATGTACCTTTCTTTTCCCCATCAATTCCTGCATGCTCTAGTAGCTTGCATAATTAATATTTTGAAAAGTAGCCTGACTATAATTTCAATTAAGTTCGATTTAGTTGGGGTTTGGACTTGGACTAACTACATTTTTTTGGAAGGATGTTTCATGTTTCTTTTGATTTACTATATCTTCAATTTAGAATTTAGAAACTAAAACTGCTGTCACAAATTATCTTTTAACTTTGTCGCAGAGAGGACGTTATGACATTCTTTGATTTCATAGCTGTATGAAAAAACACTGAAAGTATATATCTATGTCATTTCATGTGCCATGAATTCAAATTCCACCATATTATAAATTTCTAGATTTGTTAAATTAGAATCATATATCTTAAACGTGTGAATTCTATGTATTGATGATGTTCCTAAACTTATAACTAGTACTAGTTGTCTTAAAAAATATTTCTTTTAATGATTTTATGATTTAATCTTTCTTTATTTTGTTTATTAGAATGCTCATATCTGATGAGTAGTCGTCATTCACACCTCAAGCTCTCTTAAGTATTTTGTTTCTTTTCATTGCAATCGCATCTCTAGTTCTCTTCTGATTTCAGACTCCTGCCCAATGGCTGGACAGATGAAGAGGTTAAAGTTGCAATTGGAAATGCTCAGTGTTATCTAGCCGTGCATCCACTGAAGCTTAACAGCTCCTATGCCTCGGTGAAGGTAAAGTAGATTTCCTGTCCTCTTTTGTGCCAATTCATTATCGCACCTTGGGATATTTCACGATTGAAATTCTTGTTTTCAGGGTTCCCCAAGAACAAGGGGCATCAATGGTGAACCATTGGCTACTTCATACCACTCAAAATTTTTTGGAACTGTTGACTACTTATGGTAAATGAATTCTGTGACAAGTTGTAACAATGATCATAACGGTTGTGATAGTTATAATGGTTTGTTCTGAATACAGGTACACAAAAGGCCTTGTACCTACCAGAGTTTTGGATACCCTTCCAGTTGATATTCTGAGAAGGACAGGTGGCCTTCCATGCAAGGTAAGAACAATGGAGCGTGTTGGATTTGCTATATCATGCTGCATGACTCAGAAACTTCATGAAAGTGTTTCTGCATGGGATGACATCGTGCACTTCCAGGGGTTTCTAAAGGTTTTTGCTTCTACATTTCTTGCTAGATACTAGGCCAACCATGCAAATCAAGACTCAAAACCTAGAAAGAAGATTTATTTTACTCTTTCATTAGGAAATCTCATAGCAATTTCGTCATCAAACTTTTTTTCCATTTATAACATAGTCTTTTTTAATATAAATTTGTTTTAAAAATAAGAATTTATCTTTGTACCATTTTTATTTTGTTATATGTACATCTACCCATCACAAAATTTAGACATATTTTTTGCACCACCTTTGTTTTTAAGCTTGTATCAATCAATTACTTTGACACTAACAAACGACCATTTCATCTGTTAATGAATTAAAATACTATTTTATTCTACAAAATTTTGAAAAATAATAAAATTACAATTGCAAAAATACCTCTAACTTTAATAAAATAAATAAATCTCAAATCCGATATATTAATTTTTTATAATTATAATTTTATTTAAAATTATCATGTTAATTTTTTATAATTATAATTATAATTTCATTTAATTAGTATAGGAAAGTTTCTTAGCATTAAATATGGGGAAGTTTACAATAATTATAGGGAGCTTTCTCTTCATGTTAATTTAATTACAAAAATTAAATGAAATTATAACCACAAGATGTTAATTTTTATAATTATAATTTCATTATAATAAAAATTATCATTTTAGATTTTGAGATTTATTTGTTTTATTGAATTTAGGGGTATTTTTATAATTATAATTTTTTATTTTTAAAAATTATGGAATAAAATAATTTTTTTAATTTATTTAACAGTAAAATAGTTATTTTCAGTGTCAAAATAGTTGATTGATTCAAGTTGAGAAATAAAAGTGGTGTAAAAAATATGTTAAAATTTTATAATGATTAGATGTACATATTATAAAATAAAGATAGTGTAGAGGTAATTTTCCTTCAAAGATTAACATGCTGTAAATGGGTTTTTGATAATTTAGAACATATTTGAGTCTGTGTATGCAGATTGGACGGTGATCACGTGAACAATCTTGTATGTCCTAAACTGTTATAATAACTCAATCTCACACCCGGCTTCTCCTTTTTTCATGCAGAAACTGGGCAGTGATCACTTGGCCTTGGTTTCTGAGTTTGTATTTGCCGAAGCTATCAATGAATGCAATGACTATATGTCGACAAGCACTGCACTGATGTAAAAATGTGCACGATGACACCGGCCTGGCCGCCTGGCAGTTGATGTAGCAAACGTGGGCGTTTAAACTTATGAGTGGAAGTTGAATAAACTTTTTCTTCCCAATAGTGGGATTTTTTCGGTCATCCTTTTGTGAAAAAATACACGTCTCCGCCTCTATTAGTCAGATCCACTACAAAATGTCAAATTTGGTAGGGACTGCTACGTGACGTTTTTATTTTTTATTTTAAGTCGAAACAGAAACTTGAAAGGGACAATTACCTAACTTTTCCGTCTGAGCAAGTTCGTTAATAAAGATACTATGATGCGTTGTTTTAACTTTTACGTAAGTAAATTAAAAGATAAAAAATTATAATTTTTAAATATTACGGCATAAAATATATTGTATTATTATTTTTTATTATCTTATCTCTAATTTTAATATGATTAAGATCCCTGATTGAAATATTTTTAATATATATAGATACCCACCCACCCCCTAAATCTTATTGACAATTGATTGGGTTCTAATTGAAAAAAAAAATTGATTTAACCAAAAAAAATTGGTTTATTAATTTGCACAATATATGTGACATTCACATAAAATATAGCTTTTGAATAGCAATACAGATGTCGGTAACAATCAAATGATTGGTTTTTATTTATTTAATATGTGATTGATTTTTATTTATTTAATATATAATCTTGGGCCCATTGTAAATTAAAAAAAATTAATCAAAAATTAATTTGATGTATTAACATCATATTTATTGTTAGGCTGAGAATTGATAAATAGTCGAATCAACATTTAATATTAAATAGTAAAAAGTTACACCCGCAAAGTGGTAAATAATAAAAAACTCATTATAACTCATTATTTATTATTTATTATTTATCACTTTGCATGTGTGACTGAGATTCGTACTCTACAGTAGATAAACTCCAACATAATCGATAGGGAGTAGGCATGGTTCGGTTCGGATCAAAATTAAGCAGAACCGATTTAAATCGATTATTTTATAAAAAGAACCGAACTCAAACATATCTTTTTAAATCGGTTCGGTTCAGTTCGATTTTTTCGGTTCTGGGCTTATTTTGAATTTTTAATTTTTTAGCTCATTGGGGCTCATGAATGTCATAATTTTTTTCAATAATTAATTCATCCTAATTTCATTACAAATATTAACAATAAATACAAAGTATTCAAAACACATTTTATCACTAATATCTTACTAACTACTAATAAGAGACTCACTACTCACAAAATATGAAATATTAAGATTTCAAAATACATAACCAAACTCCAATACTCAATCTACATAAACATAATGTTGTAAAGACAAATAAAAATAACAACATAGATTCGGTCCTTCGGTTCGGTTTTTTTATAAGTAATATATTTCGGTTTTTTTGCCCAGTCCTAATAGTCGAACCCTTATTGTTATGATATTATTTACGTGTTTTATATTATTAACGAGATAAATTTTTGTATAAGCTTCATTTAAATAAATTGATGTAACATATTATATAATTATTAATTAATTTATTATTTTTGTGTTTGGTTAAATTTGAGAGACATGTGATGATGTCAATTGTTAAGTACATAATTATCTTAAGTAAACATCATGTAACCGTAATATAAAAAATAAAACTAGTTTGGGATTACATGATTTGGGATTCTTAGTTACACATGATTTGGGTTGCTACCTTGGAATGCCTTTATTACATTCGCGTGTGACTAAAGCGACTTACCAATCGATTTTAAACAAGGTGGACATGCGGCTCACTGGATGGAATGCGGCTCATTTATCCTTTGTTGGTCGAGTCACTTTGGCTCAATCGGTTATTCAAGCAATGCCTATTTATGCTATGCAAACAACCTTGCATCCTTCCTCGGTGCGGAATAGAATTGATAAACCTTGTCAACGCTTTATTTGGGATGGCAATTCGAAGACTCCTAAAATGAGCATGGTGGGTTGGGACAAAGTATGCTTTCCAAAGAATCACGGTGGCCTGGGTTTTAAAAAATTAGAGGTGATGAACCAGGCTCTATTAATGAAGATTAGTTGGTGAGTTATTTTTAACTTGGATAAATGGTGGGTGAAGGTTATTTGCTCTAAATATCGCTCGGATATTGGTAAATTACCGCTTTCCCTTCCTAACAGACCAGGGTCAAGAATATGGATGGCTATAAGGAAAACATGGGCAACAACGGTGCATGGGGCTCGCTGGTCCGTGTGTAATGGTGCTCGAGTTCGGTTCTGGTTGGATTGCTGGGTGACGAAGCATGAACCTTTGATAAGTTTAGCCATTCCTTATGATCTTGTTAATGCAACTGTGAGTACGTTTGTTAATGATCATGGTGGCTGGAGATGGTCTAATTTTGAACACTTGCTGCCAAGCTTTATTCTCATGCAAATTGCGTCGGTCATACCTCCTACTCCTGATCTTGGCCCTGATCGAATATACTGGTGTTTTGACCCAAGAGGCTTGTTCACCGTCCGCTTATCATATGCTTATATTTGTCATCAAAATAGCCACACTCAATATCAAGTTTGGAAATTTCCATGGTCTTGGAAGAGACCTCAATTTGTCCGCCTATTTATATGGCAGCTTTTGCATGGGAAATTGAAAACTCGCAGTGAGCTAGCAAAGCGTCACATTCTAGTTTCTAATGTCTATGATAGATGTGGAGTTTCGACTGAGGATATTCTTCATGTTTTACTGGATTGTTGCTGTATCAAGAGGATTTGGATTCGGCTTGTACTAGTTTGTAATCACTACACTTTCTTTCACTCTTGCTTACGAGACTGGCTTGTTGCGAATCTCCATAACAAGTGGAAGATTGTGTCTAATGTCCCTTGGGAGTGTATTTTTGGTGTGGCTGTTTAGAGGTTATAGTTATGGAGGAACCACTTCATCTTTGGTGGGGAGCTTGTGGACAACACAACAATTTATTTGGATATTATGGCTAGAGCTAATGAAATTCAAAGAGGGAATAACTTCCATATCAGTCAGCAACCGAGGCGTAAGGAGATGTTTATTGGCTGGTCGCCTCCTCCATGGCCATGGTGCAAATTGAACACGGATGGCTCCTGTAAAAACACAAGGGATGTAGGAGCTGGTGGTGTCCTTTGGGATTCGTTTGGCTATTGGATCTCAGGTTTTTGTATGAAAATTAGGGAAAGTTCAGTGACTATGGCTGAACTTTAGGGGCTTTATCAAGACTTAATTCTTGCTTGGAACGCTGGCATCAGATGTGTCTTGGTGGAAGTGGATAGCAGTTGTGTTGCTCAGATAATCTCTAAGCAGGCGGTTGTGCCTAATGCTTTCTATGCTTTAGTTGTTGCTATCCGAGAATTATTAAGCAAAAATTGGCAGGTTTCTATCACTCACATCTATCGCGAAGCTAATTATGCTGCGGATTTCATGGCTAATATGTGCCATTCAGTTCCTTTTGGTTTACACTTGTTCCCTAACCCGCCTGTGGGTATTTATTCTATTATTTCGCAAGGCATATTTGGGGTTACTCAACCCCGTCTGATTCCTATCTAGCTCTCTCTGAATAGCCCCCTTTAATAAAAAAAAATAAAACTAGTTTATGTTTATTGACTTTGAACAAAAATAGTTGAAGTGTTAATAAACACGTTAACTAAAATCATTAACATATATATTTTTTTGGGAATATTGTAAAATAGGTAAAATTACTAATCAATGTAAGCCATCCAAATAAAAACAAAGAGAAAATAATTAAAGGAAAAAAAAAACTACTTTTAAAAGAATACCACAAGAGTGGAGCATTCTCCTTTCGGGTGGATGCAACCGACCACTTTGTCCCTACCGAAAGTTACCATACATAGTCAATTCCATTGCCATATCATCTACTATTAATCAAACGTCGGACCGCCAACAGCATCACAACCGTCCAATTATATGCCCGCCACTCACCGGCGCTCGCTCATCTTCAACCACGTGGAAACACAAACTTCTAACGTGTACCCGCAATCCACACACCGTGGCTAACAAAATGACACATATAAGTCCTCCCAATAATCGATTTCCACGTGCAAATACCTTCTCATGAGCAAAAAAACAACTGCAAATTGATTCTCCAAACTTTCAACGTACGCAAAGAACCGGCGTCGCCTTTTCCTCCTCGTCTTTAAATTCGTTCTTTTGTTTTATTTTTAACTTTTATCCAATTCCTAATATCTCTGTCTACAAAATTTTCGCTTCCATTTTGGCGATTCACTTACTATCTCATTTTTCATTTTCCATTTTCCATTTTCTCACAACAATTTCTAAAATCAGATTGAAACTAAACATTTTTTTCCCCAAAAACGAAAATGATGATGCAGCGATTCGTCGACGGCGTCCTCGCTGTCGCCAAAGAGTAAGTTCTATCAATTTTCTTCATATTGCATGTTCGTTTAATAATTGCTGGGTTCATTCATCTGATTCAAACTGATTCTATAACATAATAATAACAGTAATAATTGAATCTTTTTAGTTAATTTTACGTTACAAAATGAATAATTTCTGTTACAAAATGATCATATTTTGTTGTTGGTTTTTAGTGCAGGTCAGTGAAGACGTTCACTTACGAGTCATTAAACAACATTGTGAGGCTAATCAATGGAATTTCGGCGCTTTTACTGGCTATTTTACCGGGGAAGGCTATTATTCTTGAAGGCATTCATGGCTGGGAGCTCCGGCCGACTTTCGGCGGCCCTCGATTCCCCCGATGGATGGAGCAGTAAGTTGATCCTTGTATATAATATGTCATGATTTATGCATTTTTTAGTGAAGCTTTATTTTGGATTCGTGTAATCAATTTGTAAATGCTCGGAAATGATTTTTTGAATGATTGGCATGTTATAGATTATGGTTTTTATATGGGAGATTTAGGACTATCATCTTGAATTGCTAAATAAAATTGAAGTTGTTGCATGGTGATCTATTATGATGGAGAATATAATTAGTCTTAGAGCCAACTGAGGCACAAACCTCTGAATCTTTAGAATCGTTGAAGGGTATGTTTCGGGTTTGGAGTTCTTGGCTTCTTATCTGCAATCGTTGTTGAACAGAGTATTGGCTGTTGGATATTAGATGCCTTGAGTAAGTGGTATGTTAACAAAACTAAGCAGACCCCAACTAGAAGTTTACTTGCATGGAAGTGGGTAGCAATTTTGGCATTTATACACCATTGCGGATTCAAGTGTTTTTTTTTTTTTTTTGGGCAAAGGATGGTTTTACGTCCCATCTTATTAGATACTCCTACATGGTTAATTACTATAGTTTTGAGTACATCCTAATAATTCTATTAGCCTTTTGTTCTTTATAGATTTAATTTTTCAATCCCATTCTGACATTTTTTTCAGACATTAACATCTTGGAAGTGATAATCGTTGGAATGACGACATAACAATTTGTCTCCTATAGCTGTTTAGCTGAAATTTGTTCTATCGCTGTTTGTATTTGTATAAAATGCCTACTTAAACATCCATCTTCTTACTTGAATTTCTCTTTGAAGCTCAGTCATCAATGAATTATTGCTGTAATGTTCATTAGGTTTCATTTCAATGGAATCTTTTTTTTAATGCTTTTACGAAGAAATACCTTTGACATGTCACCATTGTGTTCTTTCCCTTGGATTGTTCATAGTGAATAAAAATTTTTTGCCAGTTTTATGATAATCTCAAGCTCTTTAGTGATTTCTACTTCAAAATACCATGTATTGATTTATTTCTGGATAACCTCGACAGTAGACACTATGGCTATTTTCTCTGTGAGAGAGTGAGTTGAGCATGATAAACTTGTCTGTCTAGTATTGTTTCACGTTGTTTTTCTTCCTTTTTTTTTTTTTTTTTGGCACACTTCCTTTCTAGAATTATAGTTTAGGCAAACCAATCATGATCTCCCGCCTTTCTTCAATTTCCATTTTGTTGGTGCTTAATGAATCCATTTTGATTCAATTTTTTTGTGGTTTTTGATATTTCCACTGCTTGATGATGATAGTGGTGTGTCCTCGTTCAACCGGTTCGTTCATGAGCTTTCTGTGGATTCTGAACCTTCAAGTATGGATTACTCTTCTGGAGAAGAAGAAGATATTGATGGAATAACTCCTGCATCACCATCATCGAACTGTTCACGAGTCTCCAGGGCAAGTAGTTTCACCAAGTATGAAAGGCATCGGACCGGGTGGATCATAAGCATACTTTCATGGATTTTGTTTCCCGCAAAATTTCTGCTTGGAATACCATTTTATATTGGCCGTTTGTCCTGTACTAGGGGATCAAAAGCTCCTTCTACATGCCACAGGCCTTTGCAGTTACATTCCTCTATTAGGAGAGTCCATACCACCAAGGATCATGTTGTTCACTGCACTACTGACAGGAGACGTGGAGTGATCGAGGTTTGTTTAGTAACTTACGTAAATATCTCTTCTTCCACCACTGCATCTGGTTGTGTGTGCACAATCATTACTTCTCTAACATCTTTCTTTCCTTGCTCATTTGTGTTGTCATGTCGACCAGGACCTTCATCTAGCGATTGAGATCTTCATAGAAACTATATTTGATTTTTTTCACAAGGCTGCACATTTTCTTCTTTCCCCATCTGAAGCTTTGAGAATGTCATGGAGATGGTTTTCATCTGACAAAAATGACACTGAAGTTATTCGTTGCGATGTTTATGATGCCTCAGTGCACACAGATACCCTTGGTGAGAATGATCCGTCTGTTTCAGAAAGGGAATCTACTTTTCATCATGTTATGAATACAGATGCTCGTACATGCCAAGATGTTATTACAGAGCTTGGGTAGGGACAATGCTTCTGTTGGCTGCTAATTCATGTTTGTTCAAGGAATTTTGATCATGACAAATACATTTCTAACTCTTTTACCTCTTTTAGTTATCCATATGAGGCTATTCGTGTGGAAACTTCTGATGGATATGTTCTTCTGTTGGAAAGAATTCCCAGGTATGGTTGGTTTTCTTTTCTGTCAAATTATAAACTTTTCTGGACTCATGATGTCTGATGCTTTGTGGCACCATTTTACAGACGCGACGCACGGAAGGCTGTTTATCTTCAGCACGGAATTTTGGATTCATCTATGGGGTGGGTTATACCTCTCTTTTTTTTAAAAAAAAAATCTTTTTCTCTTAATTATGATGCGTACATGAGATGGATCTAGTCTCTTGAAATTGTGGAATAAAAAAGCTTTACATGTATCTAAAGGCAGACTGAACAAATTACCCATATTCCATTGTCTTTCTAACTCACTGAATTTAGACCATAATAGTCATACTATGTCGATTTGGTGCTCATCCAGATGTCCAATGCCTGTTTTCTTATGAGTTAATTTGATGCTTTACTTCTGATATTTTACTTTTGGCTTCTTATGAGTGGATTCCATTTTCAGGTGGGTGTCTAATGGGGTTGTTGGATCCCCAGCATTTGCAGCCTATGATCAAGGTTTGCTATGAATCTTTTTAGAATATTTACTCCAATTCTACGCGAATCACTTTTCATCTGCTTATTATTATTTATTTTTTTCCTTCTTCTTTTCCTGCAGGGTATGATGTTTTCCTTGGGAATTTTCGTGGTTTGGTTTCTAGGGAGCATGTTAACAAAGACATTTCCTCAAGACGGTTAGTGCTTTCCAGAAACTCTAGTTTAATAACTTCCAATTCAGACACACACCCATAAAAAAATGATAGTTAGGTAATATAATGGTCTTTAACTGAAGTAATAATGCAGATATTGGAAGTACTCCATCAATGAGCATGGGACTGAGGATATTCCAGCCATGATAGAAAAGATTCATGAGATTAAAACTTCAGAACTGAAGATAAGTCAACCTGATGTCAAGGAAGAAATAAATGAGGCTCAGCCTTACAAACTTTGTGCAATCTGTCACAGCTTGGGGGGAGCTGCTATATTGATGTACGTTATAACGTGCCGGATTGAAGAGAAGCCCCATAGACTATCACGGTTAATTTTATTATCTCCAGCTGGTTTTCATGATGATTCCACGCTAGTTTTTACGGTGGCAGAGTATTTGTTCCTTGTTTCTGCTCCAATTCTGGCTTACATAGTGCCAGCCTTCTACATACCGACCAAATTCTTCCGTATGCTGCTGAACAAGTTGGCTCGAGACTTCCATAACTACCCGGCAGTTGGAGGACTGGTTCAAACTCTAATGAGTTATGTTGTTGGTGGCGACAGCTCAAATTGGGTTGGCGTGCTGGGGTTGCCACACTACAACATGAATGACATGCCAGGAGTTTCATTCCGTGTGGCTCACCACCTTGCACAAATGAAGCATACTGGAAAGTTTAGAATGTTTGATTATGGCAGTGTACGCGAAAACATGGAGGTGTATGGTTCTCCTGAGCCAGTGGATTTGGGTGAATACTACAGATTTATTGATATTCCAGTTGATCTGGTTGCTGGCCGTAAGGACAAGGTAATTCGGCCTTCAATGGTAAGGAAGCACTACAGGTTGATGAAGGATTCGGGTTTCGATGTATCATACAACGAGTTTGAGTATGCCCACCTGGACTTCACATTTTCTCACCGGGAGGAACTCCTAGCTTATGTAATGTCACGTTTGCTTCTTGTGGAGCCTGATCCAAAGAGGCAAGTCAGTCAGAAGGCCTTGAAGTTGAAAAAGAAAGAACAGATTGAATCTTCTTGACTGTGCAATCCTTTTGCTTCTAAGATTTGGCATGCATTTTGTATTTCCAGATTCACCTGATTGCTGTTGTACATGATTTAGTAGAGCAGATGTCGTTCACTAGTATGTAATTAATGATAGAGCCGGGGTACATTCCCGTTGTTTTTCTTCCGGGATAGGCAGTGTATCTCCCATATAGAGTGCTGTACTTGAAAATTGTATACTAGATATGAGAGCGCAAGGTATATTGATTGTGTTGTCTGTAATTTTAAATACAAAAAGATGTTCTTGCATTGCTAATGCCGAGTACCGATGCATTCAAAAGTGAACTTTTCCTTATAATTTGATTGAAGTAGCTGTAAGCAGACTAGTTAATTTTCTAGCATTCAGATCTGATGTAGTTTTTATCACTTGATGGACTACGATCGGTTCTTCGTTTACTATGCTTTTTAACCTTTTTTTATCATGGTGATTCTTCAATACATGCTCGATCATTATTCAGAATCATTAAAAAAAAAAAATTTGATCATTTGATAAATGAAAAGGAACATATTTGCAATTTTATTCCTAAAGCTAACTGAACACAAAAAATCAATCAATCATAGAGATCGCCGTATCCATCTCCGTTGGCAAAGGATGACACTGGAATCAAATTATTGGCAGCTGCTGATGATCCGAAGCCCCTGGACTGTTGCAATGTATTAGCAAAAGCCTGGTACTTGCGTACATCAGAGTCGCTTACACTTCTACGAGCATACTTCATTGATTCCTCAAAGTGCTCCTTTTTAATTTCGGCCACTTCACCTGCAGCAGCGTCAGGATTTTCCCTTTGCCCTTTCTTGATATCCTTCTCAATCTCTTCTCTGATTGCACACTTGCAAGCCCTTTGACATATTTCAGTGATGTCAGCTCCACTGAATCCATGTGTATACTTTGCAATAGCTTTCAGGTCGACGTCTTTTGAGACGGGAGACTTTCTTAGACATGACTTGAAAATTTGCAGCCTTGAATGCTCATCTGGCAGTGGTATGTATATCAATTGATCGAGGCGCCCCGGCCTTAGAAGTGCAGGGTCTATCATATCAGGCCTGTTGGTTGCCCCTATCACAAAGACTGTTTTCTTGGCTGACAAGCCATCCATTTCAGTCAGAAGCTGATTCACTATTCTATCCACGCCGCCACCATCTCCAACACTGCTTCCTCTTTGGATGGCAATGGAATCCAGCTCGTCAAAGAAGAGAACACATGGGGCAGACTGACGAGCTTTGTCAAAAACATCCCTAACATTGGCTTCACTCTCACCAAACCACATTGTGAGGAGCTCAGGACCCTTGATGCTGATGAAATTGGCTTGACATTCGTTAGCAATGGCCTTTGCCAGCAAAGTTTTGCCGCAACCAGGAGGGCCATAAAAGAGAACACCTCTTGAAGGTGACATGCCAAATTTTTCGAACATTTCAGGATGCTCCACCGGATACTGAACAGTCTCTTGAAGCTCCCTCTTGACTGTATCAAGACCACCGATGTCTGCCCATCTAACATTCGGTACTTCAACAGCAATTTCGCGCAGAGCTGAAGGGCTGGTGATTGCAACAGCAGCGTTCAAGTTCTCATTTGTTACATACATGGAGCTGAGAACCTCAGCATCGATAGTGTCTTCGTCTAAATCTATCAGATCCATCTTCTCTCGGATGCATTGCATTGCACCTTCAGTGCAGAGAGCTGCAAGATCTGCACCCACAAAACCATGTGTCTCCTTGGCCACCGTTTCCAAATTAACATCCTCTGCAAGCTTCATGTTCTTAGTATGAATTCGAAGAACCTCAAGGCGACCAACTTCATCTGGAACACCAATATCTATTTCCTTGTCAAACCTGCCAGATCTTCTCAAAGCAGGGTCAATGCTGTTAGGCCGATTTGTTGCTCCAATAACCATCACATGTGCTCGAGATTTCATCCCATCCATAAGTGTCAATAGCTGAGAAACAATCCTTTTCTCAACTTCACCATGTGTCTTCTCACGTTTAGGAGCAATAGAGTCAATCTCATCAATAAATATAATCGAAGGAGCATTCTTTTCGGCTACATTGAATGCTTCCCTCAGATTACTCTCACTCTCACCAGCCATCTTAGACATAATCTCTGGCCCGTTGATACAGAGGAAATAGCATCCTGTTTCATTAGCAATAGCTCTTGCTAACAAAGTCTTTCCGGTACCAGGTGGTCCATGGAGCAAAATCCCTTTAGGTGGCTTAACACCAAGAGCCTTAAAAATCTGAGGATGCCTTAATGGTAACTCCACCACCTCTCTAATTTGTCCCAATTGTTTCCTCACACCGCCCACATCTTCATAACCAACGTCATCAAGCCTATCTTCATCTTCTCTTTTCAGAGGCTCCCCCTCGCAAAAGATTTCAGTCTTTGGGGTAATATGACAGTACTCCCCAGGTTCAGTGTCAACAACCTTAAACTCAACACTCCTCATTCCTCCCCTTACAAGGAAAAGATCCCCTTTCCTCACAGGACGATAATGTCCAAGAAAATAAGGCTTCAAATAAACATCGAAAAGATTCCCAGTAATGCCTTCAATGGTATCATGAAGAGGCAGGACATGCATCTTCGTTGCATTCACAACATCATTGCAAATTTTCACAGAAACTAAGTCTCCGAGCCTCAGTCTCAGATTTGATCTCACCACCTTATTCATTCTGATTTTACTTGCGTCGCAAGTATCATCATCAACTGCCGTACATATTGTATTCCTTCTTCTCTTTCCTTTGATTAAGATGGTGTCGTATTTGAATATATCAAGCTTCTCCATTGTTAAAGGATGCAGGCCAACCACAGAATTGTCATCTTGAAGAGCTTCCCCAACAATCAACCTATTCGGTGATTTTGCTTTTCTGAATTCCAATCTATCATCATCAGCAGAGACTTTAGTACTCATCATTGAATTGAAAGCCAGAGATATATAATTTTTTTTTTTTCATGTATTGTGATTACGTTACGTTGTGCTGAATTTATAGTAGTTGCATGTTAAATTTTTCCGAATTGTAGTGGAAATCCTTTCTAATATCCTTCAGGATTTAGGAAGTTACTTATACTTAAACTTTACAGTAGTTTCCTAATTATTTTAGAAATTAATAAAGAATTTAGGAAGTTATGTATATTTAAACTTTACAGTGGTTTCCTAATTATTTTAGAAATTAATAATGCTCATAAATTTGATATGTTTTAACGACTTAAACTGAATTTCTAAAGCCAGGCCGAGTTACATAAGATAAAGAAGATAAAATAAGCTTTTATGGTGTGTAACGGTGTAAGCGAAATCTTTAGATTTGGAAGTTATTATCAAGAGGCAAGAACGTGATGCTCTTTCCTTTGAAAGATACTAAATAAACCATTAGAAACAATCTCTTGTTTGTTAATATTATGAGTAATACTAGAGCCACAATGTAATGAGCCTGTCTAATAATGATATGTGGTAGAGCTCTGAGTCCCTATAATGAGACTATTGGTGGATCACATTATTTAAAAAACCAGTGTATCACATCATTATTCATTAGACAAACTTACCACCTTAGCATAAATTCGAGAATTTAGCCAATCTAAGATAATTTGAAAATTCTTCCACATCGGCATTGTTACTTGCCCTAATTATGACCATGATATTAATTACTTGTCCTATCATATTTACATATTATAATACTGGCAATAATTCTTGCCATATATTTGATTTTATCTCATAATCTTCTTGACTCTGGATGAGAATGATCTTTTAAGAATTGGTACATTCTTTTCTTTTTCTTGATTTTGCCTTACAATATCATCCACCGTAACAATGTACATGCAAGAAGTGGAGGATCAATCAAAACTTGTTACACAAACGATGATCATCAGAACACGTACGGCGTTGGCGACAATGTTTGTATAATCATCCGCATAAAGTTTTTCCTGTCAAACAAATCCAAACCCAAAAATGAAAAATGATTCCAAAATCATGCAACATTCCTGTAAAAAGATTTATGCTTTTTTTTTTCCCTTTTCCTCTGACATTCTACAGAAATTAAAAGATGATTAATTACCTGCTACGCTTAGCCGTTGATCTACTTTTATACGACACAACATCTTCATTTTTATCATCATACCGATCAGCATTTTCTTTTTCTTGATCTTGATGATGATCACTCTCCAAGAATGAAACAACCCTATCTTCTAATATCACGGACAGCTCCGGTCTCCAAAATTTGGATCCATTCATCCTCTTTCGCATCGAACATGAACTCCGGTCCCCACTACCCACTAGCACAACCTGGACACAGTTCTTCGGCGATTCCTCCGGTTCAAGCCGCCGCCCCGTCGGCCGGCAACAGCAACCTAATTCAGAAAAAAGCTTCATTAACTAATTGATTAATGGGTTTGTTTGTATGTGTTAATTGAAAAAGATATGAGGTTTTGTAATTGTCGTGTGTGTGTGTGTGTGTGTAAAATGAGAGCGTATGGATATTTTAAATTTACTTGTCATAATAGTAACGGAGTAACCATTAACTAAGTAAGGGGGGGGTTTTGTTTTGTACTGTAATAGCTTATCTCTTACGTTAGTTACAGGCGCAGTGTAATTAAGAAGGTTCACTGTTCTCTTACGTTCATTTTACTGTCACCGTTACTCTCCAACCTTAACTCACAAGGGAGATTGGATTAATTGAACACGAATGAAACTGTTTAGGTGAAAGCCCAAAACCCTATTGAGGCACAAACTGACGTTGAAGTTAGGGATCAGGTATAAAATCCTAATTTTTTTATTAAAAAAAAAAAAAATCTTAAGGGTGGTGGGTAAGTTTTAAATTTATTTTTTAGCATTTTATCTTCTAAGATTCAAACTCTCCTGCCGAGCTACTAAAGTTATATTGAAAACTACTTGATCGCGCCCTTAAGGGTAATTATTTTGTTTACACTTGTCCTTATAAATTAGAAAACATGGTGGCCAAATAAGATATTTCAACCATAAAACAAGTAATAATCTCATGTAACAGAGGAAGGCAATATTTTCTCATAATGTAGAAAATAATCATATCACGATCACAATTTCTAACTTGTCTTGTATTAATAAAGGTGAGTATGGGTTGGTTCGGGTTTGTGGAAAGCCAATCCAACTCATTATTAATTGGGTTGAGAAAGAATTAACACAACACAAATTAAAAAAAAAGTGTCTAATCCAACCCTAAATCATCGGTTTGGGTTGATTAAAATTCAAAATTCAAAAAATTTAAATATAAAAGTTAAAACTTTGGTATTTAAAATTAAATTCAAATAGTAAAAAAAAACACATTAATTCTCCATCATAACATCAAATGTTATCTATTATACCCAACATCTATCAATAAACAACATGTCATTATATTTATTTAAATATCTATCAACTTACTTTTATTGAAAATTCAAATTTGATATCTGAATTTTGTATATGAAAAATTTATTCAATATCAAGTTTAGCAGAGATAAATTGACAAGAGTCTCTTTTATAAAAGAATAAAAATGGTTCAAAATTCGATTTAGTCATTTAGGGTTTAATAGTTGACAGTTGATATTATTTTTCTTTGATTTTTATTACTCTCGAATTGATTGGACTATATGGGTTCACTTAATCATTAATCAGATTGAGAACTATTGACCCAATCAACTGGTCTAAATTTAATTGGATTTATTTGAATTGAATTGGGTTTGTTGGGTTAGATTGAGTTTGTCCAACTCCACCACTACCTCTAATTGGATTTGCCAACCAAGAAATTTTAGTTGTAAAAGAAGTAATAATCTCATCCAATAAAGGATAGCAATATTTTCTCATAATGTGGAGAAGAATAATATCATGATCAGTCTCGAACTTACCCTATAACACTAGGATTTAAACTATCTTATAGGAATTTAGTTCTTTAACCTAATAGAACTATGGTTTAATTCACAAAGCCTATAAATGGAGCTCAGTATTCATTATTCACTATTCACAACAACTCTTCAACCTCAGTCACGTACCTTTGGAATTCTTTGCAATTAGCATTTGTGTCAACCCGATCGAATCATGATTGGATTGGGTGACCCGATATTATCCGAAAACCCAACCAGGTTGACATAAAAATTAAAAAAAATCAAAAATAACAAAATTGAAACTGCTAATCCTAAACACACACACCACACGGTCCATACACACAAACCATTACAAACAAACACAATAACACATTAAGCCATTAACAACAGCACAAGGCACAAGCGGCCAGTCACACAGCAATAAGCAGCCCACTGCCGACAGGCAACGTAAATGGCTACACCCACCTATAGCCTCACACAGCCCACACTGACAGCCTCCCTCAAACAAACGAAACACAAACACACATACAAAGTTCACGGAGCAAGCTGCAACCGACCACCAGAGGTAGAAATTGTTGAAAGCTGACGCCAACTGAAGCTGCTCCGCAAGGACCGTGACCCGATCTACCAATCTACTACTATCAAGAATCGGATCTGCTACGCCACCTCCACACCTCTAATCCTCCACCATTACCCAATCTGATTCAAGCTCCATTCGAACCCGGCAACCGGCAACCCAAATTTTGGCTATTGACTTTGAGTTTCGGAAGCTTTGAGCCTTTGATACTTGATAGTGATGGTATATATACATTATATATTATATGTGAATTGAAAATGAAATGTTAATTGGTATTTGGTAATTGTTAATAATATGTAATTATATATAGTTAAATTTGAACAATAAAATGAAGAAAATTCGGGCATTGATTTTTTGGTTTATTATTAATTGATTTTTTTAATGAATAGATTAGGTAGATTAAAAATTTAAATTAAATATTTTGCTATAATATATATGCCATATGATATGTGCAATAGCTTCAACTTCAACAAAAAAATTAACCAATTTAATTAATTGTATTATGAGCAATAATCATATATTAAGTCGTTAAGTAGTAAATACATGTAATGTGGGCATGAAATTTAGGGGTTTATAATAAGAACGAAGTTATGGATATGTAAATAATATTCTATTATTTTGGCCAATGGATAATTGGATATTATAAATTAATTAATTACATTAATTTCTTGCTTTTCCTTTATGGAATATGCATAGTTTTGAATTTTTATATATATAGTTATACTCTTAGATCCTAATCATATAGTAATATTATAATAGAAAATTGGAAATATCGAATTCAAAAAGTTTCATAAGATTAAATTAATAAATATTTGAATTGATTTGTAATATTAATTAGATTATGTTAATAATATTTTTGTGTTTTGATTTTTGAATTAATGATTAATAATTATTTGTTTGTATGTTCATATGACTGGACACTCAAAATCAAATTCAATAAATGATGATGATAATCAAAGTGTTCAAATGGAAGGAACTTAAAAGTGAAATGGAAAAGGCAAAGCAAAAAAGTCCACCGATGAAGAAAAGATCTGATACATGGAATCATTTCACTTTACTTGAGGACAATTAAAACAAATGAAAGTGCAACTATTGTGGTAGACAATATCAATGTCATGAAGGCATGATGGGATTCCAAATATGAAAAATCATATAAAGGTTTGTAGTGCATACAAGACATTCCGGGAACAACAAGATAAAAGTCAACAAAACTAGACAGTTGAGGGCGGCGAAGGAAATGTAAATAATATATTTTTGACTAAAGGGTAGAGTCAAGATGCTTGTAAAAAGGTAGTCACCAAAATGATCATTATGGGTGAGTTGCTACTTAGTTTTGTGGATAACAAAGGGTTCAAGCATTTTTGCAATGTAGTTGTTCCGCAGTTCGTTATGTCATCTCAAAGAACCATTGATATTATGGATTTATTTTTGGAGGAAAAGACAATGTTGAAGCGTTTGATTATAACAACAAACGATGAGTGTCTCTTACAACTGATGTATGGGCTTCCGTTCAAAATATGAGTTACATGGTTATTGACCGGTGTTTGAATATGAGGATTATTAGTTTCAGCGTGATTGAAGATCATAGAGGGAATACGATCCACAAAAAGACTGTAACTTTTTTACAGGATTGGAGGATAGAGATGTTATTTGCAATAACCGCTAATAATGCCACTACAAATGATGTTGTTTGCAAAATATGCATGTGCGTTGTTGTGCACATATTTTGAATTTGATTTATGTTTCAGGGTTGAATGAGTTGCATGCTAGTGTTGTCACTATCCAGAATGCTGTGAAATATGTGAGATCCTCTACCACGAGGCTACAGACCTTTAAACAATGTGTTGAACAGGTGAAAAGTCCAAACAAAACTGTCATTTTGGATTGTCCTACTAGGTATAATTCCACTTATTTAATGTTAATGATTGCGTTGAAGTTTCAAGCGGTATTTGATAAAATGGCAGAAGTGGATAAACCGTATGAGGCATACTTTCTTAAGAAAGAAAATAATTATGAAAAGGTGGGCCCACCTGAACATGAGGATTGGGAGAGTGTTGAACAAATTGTGAAGTTTTTAAAAATATTTTATAATGTCACATTGCTATTTTCTACCTCTTTGAGTGTGACTTTTAATCTTTGTTATGATACTATTGGCTTAATTAAGAGTTCGTTGACCGCATTAGAAGCAAATAAAGATCATGGGGTGGTGTTTTTGGCTTATAATATAAGGAAAAAAATTTGATAAATGTTGGGAGTTTGCGAGGAAGATAAACAAAATATTGATTGTTGCCTCTATTTTTGATCCACAAGCTAAAATGAACTTTGTCAAACATATTATTGAGATTACTTTTGACAATGATGGTTCGAAGGTTGAAGAAATGACCAAAGTAGTGAAAAATTTATTGTATGAGCTTTATAATGCATATAGTGCATTATGCTCTAGTTTCACACCATCAATGTGTAGCGAGAGTGTTCCTAGTGGTAGTTATAATGGTACAAGTTTTTCATCATTATTCTTTGAGTCTTCTAACACAAAATTTTTTGGATGCATCATATATATCGTCTCATCAATGTCATCATTGAGAAGCGGTGTCTTTTCATCCATCTAATGTAACTTAAGATTTAAATGCGTCACCAATGCCATTATGATTCTAAAAGAGTCTTTAGAAGAAACGAGAGAGTTTTCTCATCAATTATGATTCTAAAAAAATATATTTTTAGTCGATGCATTCTTTCTGCATAAAGCTCTTTGCGACAAGACATGCTTTGTATCTCTCCACATTGCATTTCGAATTCCTTTTGGTCTTAAATATTTATTTACAACTAATAGGTTTCGCGCATTCTGGCAATGGGCTAATGAGCTACTTGATCTGTTATAAGCTTATCGACCAGAGACAGATCCAGGACCTTGGTGTTGAAGTCTCCAAATAATGATGGTAACAGTAGCCGCAGTAAGAAGTACAAATTAGATTTAACTCTCCGCCTGTAAATATTTTCTTCTGTGTTGCACCACCCAGGTGATGTCTTCTAAACTCTACTTCTTTCCTTTAAAACATTAAGGACAATGTTTCATTCTGGTTGGGGAGAAGGAATAGTCGACAATTGTGGAATATTGGTTAAGTTTGTACTAATTTTTTATTGTAAAAACTAACTGTTGCTAACTTTTTGTGTTGAAGATGGCTGAATATGGAGTGTAGTTACTCTAGAAACGCATCTTCTTCATTAAAAAAAAATTCCAGACATTTTCTTTTTCTTTATTAAGCTTTGATATTCATTTTTTTGAATTCTTCTTTTTAATTTCTCCTTTATAAATATACATTTTCAAATTTTTGAGTCGAAGATGGCTGAATATGGAGTGTAGTGCCTCTAGAAACGCATCTTTTTAGTTTTAAAAATAATCATTTTTTTCTATCATTTTAAGTGTAACTTTTCTAATTAGTTTTTCTGCATCATTTTCACATTTCTGCATGCAATGTTTGAGCCTTTAAAAAAAATATATTTTCTTTGTCAAACTTATTATCTTGACCCACTCTAATTTGGAGTATTACCCAATATCTTACAAGTTCCATCACCTATTTATGTTTGAGAAAAATGTAAATAATTATTTTGTTTAGTGAAGTTATGCCAAACAAAAGCAAAAAAAAAAATATTGTTGTTTAAAAAAAATAATAATAGGTGAAATTCACCTTGCAACTTCAAAAAAAAAAATCTTTACATTTTTCTCAAACATACACTTTGTTTTCCTTATTTCTCCTCCTTTGTTAGCCATGTCCCTAACCTACGTTACGTCCTAATAAAAGTCCTTCTTGATTTTAGGGAACTATAGTCTAAAGTAGAAGCTAGTTATATGGGCTAAAAAGATGTAGTGGTGCATTAAAATAAATAAATAAATAAATTGGGTTGACTAACATTTTTATTTAACTTGAGATCGTATTATTTCTAAGCTGATGGCATATTTCTTTCATCTTGGTGAGAGCATGTGATATCACTTCTTTATTATTTTCTCTCAATTACCATTCATTGGAGTGACTATTTTTATTGGGTTTAATTTCCTTGTGAGAGTGTCACTACTTCCAGTGAGATTTTGGGATTTAACCTGTCGTTTTTGAAAGTAGCTATGACAAAGTCTACTGGACTGATTCATGTGGATGGTTGATGTGGGTGTGATGTTTCTTTAAACTGGAGATAATGTTTATACTTTTATTTGATTGCTATCATTAGTCTAATTGAATAAACAAGATTGTTTTAAAAAAAAATTATTTTGGGTTTGAATTTTGTTTTCGCTTTATTTGCTAGGGACTAGCAATAAGCTGGTTGGGGGGTGTGTTGAGTGTTAGAAAATGTATATTTATAAATGAGAAAATCGTCATTTTACACTTCAAGTTCCACTAACATTCCTACTTTTATGTATTTAAGTCTCTTGTTATTTAATTATGTGTGTTGTATTATAATTATGTATTTTATGTATTTTAGGGGCATCATAGTCATTTCACAATGAACGAGAGATCAGACGGCAAAATGGACATCACTTTTGAACTCAGGACGGTCGAAAACCTTTGGAGGAGGATAAAAGAAAAATGACACTGTTCACATGTACGATACTATCTACGTTACTGTTCACGACACTGTTCACATAGACGGATCGATGATGTGGTATTGACCGATGATGTGGCATTGACCGATGATGTGGTATTTACTGATGAGGTGTCACGATCCTGTTGGATAAAATTATATACATTATTGATTGGTGACGTGGCAGAATGTTAGTGGACCAAAAATCGTGGTACAGTACATGCATATACACAGGATTATTTTCAACCAAACCGCGTCACTGTTCAAGCCGGTTGAATGTTCAAACCGCGTGGTCAAACCATGTCACTGTTCAAACCGTGTAGTCAAACCGCGTACTGTTGACTGATGACGTGGCGCAATCTTGAGCGTCCAACCTGTTTTTAATCCGATGGCTATGATTTACTCAATATATCAATAAAAGGGGGCCTCCCCACTTAATTTGATATCTCTGAATCCATTTTTGGGCTCCATTTTCTGTAATTCCTTCTTCATCATGTATTTTCTACGTATTTTAATAAATTTTCATTTTGCCCCTAGTTCAATTATGAGTAGCTAATTTTCTTTCAAGTTTGAGTTGAAGGTGAAGTCTCAACATGTGTCATGGGCTTTATTTAGTAAATTTATTTTCTCTTCCCCTCTAGTTTTTGTGGATATTTTGACTTCTCGTCAATAAATAATAATAATATTGTCTAGATACCGCTCTGATTTCACCGGCTCCCTAATACAAGGTTATTATTATTTGGCATGATAAGCCCTTAGCCCCATATTGATTAGAGTGTGGTTCATGAGGTGTGGAATCCCCCCTCACGATTTAATTGGCATTAATAAGAAATATTTAGCCCATGGTGCATGTTGATGCGGATCCAGATACCCAAGTGTTTCCATTATAATAATTTCCACTTTAATTTAATTCCGCTATTCCAATTTAAATTTTAAGATATTCCAAATCATTTTCACCACAAATCCATCCACCAATTTAGAAAATTAATTCTACATACAATTAAAATTCACCTCCTTGTGGGATCGACACTCGTCACCATTAATCTATTCTACAATAGATTCGTGCACTTGCGAGTTCAATAAAATTTGCACAACAGATACCAAAGTTAAATTAACCTTAAAACAAATCAAATTAAGAATCATATCTTTCTTGGCACACCATGCTTGATAATTGGTGCAATGCTTCTTCTTATACTCTTTAGCTCCACAAAAGAAATAACTAGTACCTTTATCATCCGATTTCTTTTGCTGTTTTTTTTTTAGGTATTGTATCTACAGCTTCCTTATCCTTGTTCTTTTTTTTGCCTTTATCCCTGCCTTAGAGGTTGAGGCCAACTAAGCACTTTCTGTCTTATCTTTCTTCAGCCCATCTTCTTCCTAAACACAGTGTGATATGAGCTCATTCAGAGACCATGTCTCTTTCTAATAGTTATAGCTCACCTTAAACTGGTTAAACTGTGTTGGTAAGGATATTAAAACCAGATGCACTAATAAGTCCTCAGAGAGTTCAATCTTAAGTGCTTTCTAGTTTAGAAGCAAGATGGGACATCTTTATGATATATTCCCTCATATTACCTTGGCCCGTAAACTTCATTGAAATTATGCTTATCAAGAGCGTATTAAATTCAGTCTTTTTGTTCATAACAAACCTTTGTTCAATTTCTGAAAGAAACTCCTTGGTTGTAATTGCCTTTTTAGACATTGATCCTTTTGAATGCTTCTGGAATGGTCTTCTTTATAATTATGATACACATGTGATTTGATCTCTCCCACCTTTTTTATTTCATTTTTATCATCAAGGGTATTCTCTTCTGTAAGAGGTGGGGGAGAATTAACCATTAACATAAGGTCATGATCCATGATTGTGAGAACTATTAAGAGGTTCTCTTGCCATGACTTGAAGTTAGAGCCGTTTAGCATAGTAATAGAATTGATGTTGGCAGTAATATTAGCAGCAAACATAACTAAATAAAGAACAACAAACAAAACAAGCCCATATTAATCTTAGAATAACGATAAATTCAAATAAAAGTAAACTTCATCTCAAGATATCAGACATTCCATTAATATCTTATCTTTGGACAAAAATATTAAGAACATGTCAAAAAATATATCTTTCTTTTGGCTGATTTATTTTTCACATGTAAAACCGAATAATTATTACGTGTTTATTACCACAGGTGTACATACAATTCTATCAAATATAAACTTTATTTTTAGGCGATCGATATTCATAGAAATTACATTGATATTCATAGAAATTACATACACACAATTGTTTTATATTCCAAAACAAATTAATTTCCACAAGAGAAGTCATTTTGGAGACATGTTGCTTCAATTAATTCATCTCAAAATATATGTAAACATATCAATATTTGAATTTAAAATTGCACTAAAAATTACCAACAAATAAAAAATTATGTTAAAACCTAGTTAATAGTCAACGGTCAACAGTTGATCGGTCAAACTATTGACTAATTCAGGGCTGAATCGACGCGAGTTGACTTGAACTAGATCCTAAACCATCCTTTGAAAACCCCAATATCTTCCTCTTTTTTTTTTCTTTCTTCATGGATGTTGTTTCTTCCTTCCTCATGTTTACTTCTCACCAGGCCATAGCTTCCTGCTAGCACGACTGTTCCTCAATCTTTTTTTTTTAAATTTCTTTATGGCTGCTGTTTTAACTCGATAGCTTACTTGTTCAGCCACCCCTTTCCTGAACACCGACGGTGACTATTACTACTTCTGCTGGAATTCTTAAAATAATAAAGAAAGAATTTTCCAAATTTATTTTCTTAATTCTAAATTTTCTAAATATTTATTTTGCTTAATACCAGAAGTGAACCACAATTTTGTTCTCAAATTCTATAATATCGAATTCGAGAAACCAAAACTTAATTTATTGATCGAAAATCAATTTGATTCTTAATGATTCAACATGAAGAGTCTCTAATACCACTTGTTAAAACATCAAATCCTTTAGTAAAAACCATCACTTATAATCCAAAAACATTTATGTTGTATCATGAAGAATCAATAACAAAATATGCGGAAGTGTATCTAAATCCATAGTGCTTAATTGCTCTCTGGAGTAGTGTGGTTGACCTTCCAGATCACACGTTCTCTTGAAGAATCCTTTAATTTTCTTTGTGTTTTCTCTCCGATGATAAGATGTCAGAAGGAATAGAATGATACATGTGACCTATGGCCCATGACCACTTATTTAGACAATTTTTCTTATTGCCTTTAGGTATTCCTATTTCAGCCCATAATATAAAAAAAAATTACTTTAAGTATCTACACATTAAAGGCTCGCACCCTATCATATCCATTACAATCATATTATCGAAAAACTTAATAAATTACTTTTAATTGGGTTTAACCCTATGTAATAGTCTGCAATATATAATTATCCACATATAAATCCAATGTTAGATTAAAAATTCAACAATGCTAGATTAAAAATCCAACACATGGAAATGGAAAAATCATCTAATAAGAAAAGAGGTTTTTGGATGCTTACTTTTGTTGTGAGGTCCCTCATAAAAGCAGGCGGCGGCTGGTTCGACAACAAGACAAATGAGTCAGATTTTATTCATGAAGATATTTGCGCGAAAGCTTCAGCTTGGTACCATGTTACTTACCATCCAAGTCACTGGGTTCACTATAAGGAAGAAGGAATCAACCGAGACCATTTTCTCAGCTTCCCGTGGTGCATATATGACAAGTTGATTGAGATCAAAAGAGAAAACCAAAGCATCTGAAGGCCATGCCTTGAATTTTTTTAACTGCGTGCATGTATTTTTTAACTAGAACATATTGTTAACACTGCTAATGAATGTCGAGCCAATTTCATTAAGCATCAAGGGTCCTCAGACTTTTCTCCCATACAGTTTGTACAATTACTTCAACCTTACAATATTAATATTATTTGGTTTTGGTTTGGTTTGTAAATTGTCTGTATAAATATTTTATAGCTGTCTACAAGTAGGAATGGCAATTTGACCCAGCTCGAATTTTTGCACAATTGACCTAACCCAAATTTTTCGGGTTTTTGCTCGAATTTTTTAGTTTCGAGTTAGGCTCGGGCCAAAAAATTAAGGCCTGATCAAATTTGGGTCAGGGTTGAATTGATTCGAAATTGGAAAAAAGATTATGAAAAATTATGACTTTTTAGTTTTATAGAGGATATATTTACATGTGTGCGTATATAAAAGAGTAATTTTGGGTGCAATACATATGAGAAAAATTATTTATTTTTTTTTTATGTCGAGTTGTGAAATTGAATTATGAAATTGTGTGCTTTTATTTGTATAAGACATTAGTGTTTTTTTTTTCTTTTTTATGAAAAATTATGGACATCTAAATATATAATAGCTCTAGAGCAATTTTGTTTTACTTCATTAACAAACAAAGCAAAATCAGACAAAGCAAAGTAAAATCAGACAAAACAAAGCAAAATATTTAAGGTGAGAGAGAAAATACTATGAAGACTTGAAAAAATCTAGCCCAACCCTTACTCAAATAGGATCGAACCCATCCCAATTCGAAGAATAAATAATCAAATTTTTTCTGAGTCGAACATTTAATTTCAGTAATCAGGTCGGGTAGGGTTGGCAGAAGCTCGGGTCGGATCCGGGTTTGGGGGTGCCCGAGACCTCCCCGCATGCCACACATAGCTGCCCGAACCCGGACCGTGCCCGAATTTTTTCTATACGGGCCGGGCATATGCCCGACACTATCCGAGCACGAGCTTTTATTCGGGTTTTCTTTTCCTGCATTTTGAACTAAAAGGTTGGTGGCTGCGACGGCGAAGTTGAGGCTGATAACTAATGTCGGTGATTGAGAAGATGACCAAACGGTGGCTAGATAGCTGACACTGTCGCGCGGTGGCTGTAGTTGACAAGATGACCAAACGCGCAAGACGATGGCTCAGAAGAGGAGTGGTGGCTGCAGGCTGCAGCTGAGAAGATGACCAAACGTCGCGAGGTGCTGACTGCTGGAGAGACAGAGGGAGGTGGCAGCCCACAACAGCAAATTGTTTCAGTGTGTGTGTTTTGTGCCGGGTCCGGGTAATGTGCCGGGTCCGGACCAGATCCAGTCCAAACAGACTTTTTTGCCACCTCTAGGGTCGGGCTCTGGCTTGGCTTGCCATCCGTTAATCCGTATCTACCAGCCATGTGAAGCGGTGCGTTTTCAGTGATGGAAAATAGATTTATTAAAAAAAATTAATAATAGAAAAAGGTGTTAAGCGGTGCGTTTAAGTCCATAGTAAATGAGAAACATAAACGTGCAATAGCATAAGCTGTGAGAATCTGAATACGGTGCGTTTTGTTTCGAAAAGCAACACACAGTGGAGAACAAACGGGGAGAAGCAGAGAGAGAAAATGGCAGTGGCGTCACCGTATTGGGCGTCCGTACGGATCATAACGGGCACAATCCTCGGCGGCATGCTAGGTTTCTACGTTATGCATCGTATGGAAATCAGCTACAAGGTCCAATTTTATTTTTATTTTATTATTATTATTATTGGCTCTCTCTATCTTAGTTTTGATTTTATTTACTTTCATTTTTGCTTATTTGCCTTGTTTGGTTCTCGAGAAAATGCTTGAAATTTAGGAAGATTCAGAATCTCTATTAGTTCTTTTTTATAATTTTTGGGGCATTCAAGGAGTAGTCAATTTGTTTCTCCGGTTCAAGTCAAACAACGCATACTACAGCTCATTCATTTTAAGTAAATTTTATTTTATTTTTGTTAATATGCAGGAGAAGATGAATGAGAGATTGAGAAAGTATGAGAGTGAAATGAAGAAGAAGCAAGAGAAGTTGAAGGAACTTGATGATTCCATGTAGCTTTTTAGTTTTTTTTTCCTTCTGTTTTTCTTTTTCAAACTGCTCTGTTCTTGTGAAATGACAGGGAAGCTTAGGTATGAAATGAAATTTTTGAGGCTTGTGTGTATTATGTTGTTTGAATTACCAAAAGAAATAAGAAATATCAAGTAAGCTATTATATTTCTTATTTTTCTTTCATTTTCCCACTTACCAAGCAAACCCAATTTGTTTCTCTCCAAGATTTTAAAATTAATGCGAAAGAAAGAGGTTTTATAATCTTGCTTGTTGAGCATAGGTGATTAATTGGAGCAATCCGACCAGAAGAAAATGGAAGTAGGTGAGAGTTTCTCTCTTTTGGATAGTTTATTTACTTAATATCAAAACAGCTTGAAATGAGTTCTGATTGTGTTATTTAATGCGGTGTTGAAGGTTTTTGCACTGTAGTTGGTCATTTTGTTTTTCCCTATAGCATTTTGAAGTGCACTTGTGGTACATGGGTTTGTCAGAAGTTATTATATTCTGAGGACTGTGCTTGAATAATTATGGGCAGAAAACCTTTGGGTCTTTTAGGACTTTTTGGTTTGATGGATGTACCTGCTGTGCAACTTACATTGTGTCGCTTCCCCATCCTCTGTGATTTATTTGACCCCATCCTCTGTGATTTATTTGATAAAAAATTTCGGTGTCTCAGCAATGTTAGTATTAGAAATTGCAAGGTAATGTGCTTTGACTACATTCTCGACAATAAGGTTGAGGTTCTCTGAAAGCTGCAGCACTTGGAGTGATTTGAGTTTTCATGGGATGCTCTTGCACCCCATTTGTGCTTCAGGTCTGTTTTCTTTCTGAAAGTTTAAAAAAGAAAAAAAAAGAATTTGAGTAGGAGCATTAATCTGGGAAGAAGCAACAAGGAGGAAAGAATACTTTACTAGGGATTCCAGCCTGGTCCTCCGGTGAAAATTTGGAAATGCTATCGTCCATGCATGGCTAGACATCTTAAAGAGTTTTCAATGATCAATTAGTGCTCTCGTAAGCTAAGAAAAAGCGATAAAAAGCAAACGAAGGTATGTTATTCTTTCATAGTCCATATTTTAGTGTTGCTGATCATTGGAACCTTCTGAACTGATTTTTCAAATGACATCAGCCATGCTTCATTTTTATAGCTAAATGACTACCAGTGACATAATGTGGTTGCACAATCTTTCGTTCCTTGCTTATCCATATCATATTTGTAGTCTGATTGTCTATTATCATGATGATTCCCAAAGCTATTTCTTCTTGTTCTGTCATGTTCATTCACTCTTCGGTAGGCAGCTTCCATTTTATTATCTGTATTTGACGCATGTATATCATCCTGGCTGATGCAGGAATTTGTTTCATCATGAAAAGATCAGTATCATTTCAGCCTTGAAATACCAAATGACTGCATTGCGTTGCATTCCTCAAAACAACAGTGGAAAGGACTGGCAAAGTAGTCATTGCTCCTGGTTTCTGTGAAGGAAAACGCGACGTGAGAGTGCCGAAATTTTGATTTTGACTTCTCAACATTGAAGGACAGAGTGATTGTAGTTACATTTTATCTAATCAACTGACCAATGATTCCTCACTTTTGATCAATTTTACAACTATAGGGTTCAGTTTAAGTTAGCTCATGAATTGATGAAGAAAGGCAAGTACTACAGCGGTGCATGATTCTTACAAATTACAATAAGACTACTAAATTGGTTTGTAGATCATCTTGTAGCAAATCAAACTTGTTTTTTACTTTTGAGAGACCAGGCTGATCATCCTTGGTCCTTACAGATTTGTGATACTGTGCTTCCAAGTGAGTGGCCGTAAAATGGGCCGGACGAAGAAAAGACGGCCCAAGTATATCATATTATAAATGAGGGCAAGATTTAGTTATTTTCCCTCTTCATTGTCTAGAATGTATAATTGTTATTATTTTTAGAAAATCTCATTTTTTTTTAGTCAATATATTGAAAAGAAAATTTAAAAAAAATGAGGTGAGAACCGATCAAACAGAGGAATTGAAGTCCCATTTGTACATTTAGAGAAGCTACACCAATGAATTTATCATTAATTTGGTCATAAAGTTACTAGAAAAAAAAAAAGTAAAGTTATTAATTGAAAAAAGAAAAACTTTGTGGAGGTAAGGGAATTCATGAATAAGGTAGCGTTTATTTTTTGGATTGAAATGAGAATCCTGAGGAGTAGGGTTGGCAATGAGACGGGATGGGATATGATTTATCAATCCTAGTCCCATCCCGTATATGCAAATGGGATGAAAAAACATCTCAGTCCCATCTCTATATTTTTTTTTGGGACAAAAATATGTCCCAATCTCGTACCAAAAAAGATGGGATCCTGTGGGATCTCATCCCAATTGAAAAAATTTTCATTTTTAATCGATAATGAGACGGGATGGGACTGAATTTGTCAATCCCACTCCCGACCCGCATATGTAATGGGAAAAAAATGTCCCACTCTCGTCCCTAAATTTTTTAATGGGATAAAAATATGTCTCAATCCCGTCCCAAATGGCATGAGATCCCGCATGATCTCATCCCATCGGAAAAAATTGTCATCCCTACTGAGGAGTGGGAATCCTAGGATTGGAAGTGGGAGTGGGAGTAGGAGTAGGAGTAGGTTGTTTACTTACATTGAAATGGAATCATGGAATGAAGATCAGAATTCAATTTTTGTTTCTTTTGTCTTGGATTGGGAGTAAATAGTTTCAAATTACAATTTTATCCTTATTTAAAGAATTATAGTTTTTAATTACAAAGTTAATAAAAAATATATTTAATGAATAAACATTTATTTTATTATATTTGTAAATTTATAATAAATTATTAATATTCTTAATTATGAACATCACAATTTTTTTTAATAATTTTAATTATATAAATTAAAAATTATTGATAAGGCAATATAAATGAAATATTTTTACTATTAACATAGTATGAAATTAATATTTTCTTAGAATAAACTATTTATTAGTATTAATTATTAATATTAAAAAAATATAATACTAATATTTTTAAATAAATATAATAATATTATATTTTCAAATAAAGATGGTATATAGTAATATTATTAATTCTCTATTAATATGATATTATTATTTTTAAGTAATTTAGACTTAGAATCAAACCAAATTATTATTTAGTTAAATATAATAATATTATTTAAATATAATTATAGTAAATTTAATAAAAAGAGGGTAAAAAAGAAGGATAAATATAAAATGAAACATTATTTTATTTTATTTAATATAATTATATTAAATTTATTATTATATAAAATAATAATATAATATTATTTAGTACAAAATTAATATTTTCTTAGAATAAACTATTTATTATTAATATTAAATAAATATAGTACTATTTAATAGAGATAATCAGTTATTTGACTTAGTCTTTCTCATCAGTTTGTATTATTCAAATATATTCAAATGTATTTAGCTGTTATTAGTAGATATAGTTTTAAGCTGTAATCTTCCTAGTTTGTAGGATCTTCAATCACTCATGGTTTTGTATTTATACGGTTGTTTATTCAATGAGAATCAATTAAGTTTTGCACTCTGTTATGGTATCAGAGCAAAATCAGAGGTAACATATTCCATTCTTCTCCCAAATCTCTCTTCTCTTTAATCACAAACCATGGCTATCCCTTCCCCCTCCATTCTCAACACAAATGACTCCCACAACACCCTTATCAGCATTAATGTTGCTGCCAAACCCCTCTAAAACTCACCTCCACCAACTACCTCTCATGGAAATTACAATTCCATACTCTCTTCATCGGATATGACCTCTTAGGATATATAGATGGCTCCAAGCCATGTCCCTCAGCCACTCTCACACTAAATGATACAACCAGATCCAACCCTGCTCACATCCTCTGGATCCGACAGGACCAATTGATCTTGAATGCAATCATTGGTTCCATCTCCCACACCATCATACCATTTCTTGCACAAGCCAAGACAGCCCGTGAAGCATGGACTATCCTAGCCACCACCTATGCCAAGCCTTCTTGTGGCCGCATCAAACAAGTCAAAAACCAACTAAAAATGATCACCAAAGGCTCTGACAGTGTCACAATATTTCTGCAAACCATCAAGGCAAAAGCCGATGAGCTTGCCATTCTTGGGGCACCACTAGATGCAGAAGATCTCACTGACAAGATACTTGATGGTCTTGGTGATGAATACAAAGAACTCACACGTGCTGTTCAAGCCAGAGACATGCCTATAACCTTTTAGGAACTACATGAGAAGTTGCTCAATTTTGAAGCCTCGGCGATCACCTCAAAACCAGACCTCCTTCAATTTCCTATCACTGCTAATCCCACGAGCAGGAACCCAGCACCTTGGCGCTCCCCTGCCCCATCAGGCACCAACACTCAAACACAGCGCCCCTCCAACAGCCCCCAAAACAGGTATACTTCTACCCAAACCAGCGGCCAACCCACACCTCAAGGTAATCGCCCATCTCGGCCATACTTGGGTTATTGCCAAATTTGCAGGATACAAGGACATACAGCAAAAAGGTGCCCCTCCTTTCGGCTAGTCCCAGTCAACACATCCAACAGCTCTTCTCCTGCTTCAACCACTCACTCTGCCACCCCATGGCAACCAAGGGCCCATTATGCATCCAATAACCCCAGCCACACATCTTGGCTCCTGGACAGTGGAGCGTCTCACCATGTTACAGCTGACCTACACAATCTCTCCATGCATGCTCCATACAATGGCTCCGATGACATTATGATTGGTGATGGCTCGGGTCTCGCCATTACTCATACCGGTTCTTCCTCTCTCCACACAACTCATAAAACTTTTAAATTGAACAATGTCCTCTGTGTTCCTGCTATGAAAAAGAATCTCATTTCCATCTCTCAATTCTGCACCTCAAATAATGTCTCCATTGAATTCTTACCAACTGCTTTTCTTGTAAAGGACATTCGCACGGGGGCAACACTTCTGAAGGGCAGCACTAAAGATGGCGTTTATGAGTGGCCGGTATCTCCACCCTTGCTTGCTTTTTCCTGCATCAAAACAACTCTATCCGAGTGGCATCACAGATTAGGACACCCAGCTTTCCATATTCTGAAACAGATTGTTTCCAGAAATAAACTTGATTTTTCTTCTTCATTTTCCAATAATTTTTCATGTAATGCTTGTTTGAGTAATAAAAGTCACAAATTGTCATTCTCCCAGTCCACCATTATATCTTCTCAACCTCTTGAAACTATCTTCTCTGATGTTTGGACATCTCCAATTATATCAAATAATGGATTTAAATATTATGTCATTTTTGTGGATCATTTCACCCGATATGTTTGGTTCTACCCTCTTAAACAAAAGTCAGAAGTCAAGGATATTTTTATTAGATTTAAAGCCATTGTTGAAAAACACTTTGATAAACCCATCAAAACACTCTATTCCGACAATGGTGGTGAATACATTGCCCTTGCCAATTTTCTTTCAACAAATGGTATCTCTCATCTCACTACACCACCTCATACCCCTGAACACAATGGATTTTCTGAACGTAGACATCTTCATATTGTAGAAACTGGTCTAGCATTACTCTCTCATGCATCTCTTCCTTTAAGTTATTGGACTTATGCATTAGCCACAGCGGTTTATCTCATAAATCGTATGCCAACACCCACCTTGAACCTTTCTTCTCCTTATGAAAAAATTTTTACAACAGCTCCCAATTACTCAAAACTCAAAATTTTTTGCTGTTTATGCTATCCGTGGCTGAGACCATACACTACCAACAAACTGGACACCCGATCCAAACCATGTGTCTTCCTCAGCTACTCTTTAGCTCAGAGTGCCTATTACTGCCTTGATCCATCCACTTCCAAAATATATATCTCTAGGCATGTCAGATTTGTTGAAACTGTCTTTCCCTTCACTAATCTCTCTGCTCCTGCCTCTTGTTCTCCATTACATTCCATTGCTACTTGGATTCCATCACCACTTCGAGTTCCCATCTTGCCTGTGATACAACCACTTAATTCGTCATCTGCTGTTGATGCCCAACAACAATCCTCATGTGCAGCTTCACTACCACTAGACCTGCCCGCTACATTTTCTCTGCCACAAACACATGAACCTTCAAATGCCAGTAATTCTCCACAACAAGCACCACTTATAAGCCCACCCGAGCCTCAGCCACAACCCACCCACACCATGACTACTAGAGCCAAAAACAATATTCGCAAACCTATCACCAAAATGAATCTTCACACTCAATTAACCAAAGGTGATGATCATGAACCAACAACTTTAACCCAAGCCCTCAAAGACCATAAATGGCGTCGGGCCATGTCTCGAAGAATATGATGCATTAGTGAGGAATGGCACTTGGGCCTCCCACAAGATAGTCAAAAAAGTTGTAAGTGGGTGTTTAGAACTAAACGAAAATCTGATGGCTCTGTTGACAGGTTTAAGGCCCGATTGGTTGCCAAAGGATTCCACCAACGTCCTGGAATAGACTACCAAGACACGTTTAGTCTCGTTATAAAACCGACTACTGTCCGAATCATTCTAAGTGTAGCAGTCAGCCGTGGCTGGTCCTTAAGGCATCTTGATGTAAACAATGCATTTCTTCAAGGACATCTATCAGAGAATGTATACATGTCACAACCACCGGGATTTGTTGATAAAGACAACCCCTCTTATGTCTGCAAACTCAACAAAGCAATTTATGGCCTGAAACAAGCCCCTCGGGCGTGGTATCATGAACTCAGAACCTTCCTTCTCCAGTTTGGTTTTCAAAATTCATATGCTGATACATCACTCTTTATCTTTCATGCTGATGGCCACACCATGTATCTTCTTGTTTATGTTGATGATTTAATTCTCACAGGAGACAATGATACCACGGTTAATCGCTTCATTTCCATTCTTGCTCAGTGATTTTCCATCAAAGATCTTGGTTTCCTCACTTACTTTCTGGGTGTGGAAGTTATCCCAAACAAACATGGCTTGTTACTCTCACAAAGGAGATATATCATGGATCTTCTCACTCAAGCCAAGATGGAAGAAGCAAAGACTGTTCTCACTCCCATACCAACAAGCCCCACTCTCACGCTCACCTCGGGTTCTTCTCTTTCTGATCCCACTGAGTATCGCCAGGTAGTGGGGAGCCTTCAATATTTGCTAATAACAAGACCTGACATTGCCTTTGCTGTCAACAAATTGTCTCAATATATGCACTGCCCCACAACTGAACATTGGTCCTTTGTCAAACGACTACTATGTTATCTTGTTGGTACTGTTGATGATGGTTTGCAACTTTACAAAGACTCTAATCTCAGTTTACATGCATTCTCAGACACTTCTCTAAGTTTACAAGCCTTTTCTGACGCTGATTGGGCAGGAAACAAAGACACTTTTTGCTCCACCAGTGCTTATGTTGTTTATCTTGGTAAAAATCCTATCTCCTGGAGCTCTAAAAAGCAACGGACAGTTGCTAGATCCTCCACTGAGGCAGAGTATCGCTCTGTTGCAAATACAGCTGCTGAACTTAATTTCATTTGTTATCTCTTGACTGATCTTGGTATTTCGCTTCCCTCATGCCCTGTCATTTACTGTGATAATATAGGGGCAACTCAACTCTGTTCAAATCCAATTTTTCATTCCCGCATGAAGCATGTTGCCATAGATTTTCATTTTATCAGGGATCAAGTTCAAAATGGAGCTCTTCGTGTAGCTCATGTCTCTTCTGAAGATCAACTAGCGGATGCTCTTACCAAGCCACTTCCACGCCAACGTTTTCTTCACCTTAAACACAAGATTGGACTTCTCTCCCGAGCTCCATCTTGAGGGGGCATAATAGAGATAATCAGTTACTTGACTTAGTCTTTCTCATCAGTTTGTATTATTCAAATATATTCAAATGTATTTAGCTGTCATTAGTAGATATAGGTTTAAGCCGTAATCTTCCTAGTTTGTAGGATCTTCAATCACTCATGGTTTTGTATTTATACGGTTGTTTATTCAATGAGAATCAATTAAGTTTTGCACTCTGTTACTATTATTTTTAAAATAAATATAATAATATTAATCAAATAAATATAATATTATTTATTTTATTTTATTAAATATAAAATATTAAATTAAAAAGGGTAGAAAATGGAGAAGTCAGAGTGGGAATTTGGGAGTCCCACACCCACTCCCACTCCCCACTCCAAAAATGGGTGGGGCCCACGGAGTGGGATTCCCAATCCGGAGCCAATTTGTTGAAGTAAATATTAGAGTGGAGGAATCCACACTCCTCACTCTCACTCCAGAAAATAAACACAGCATAACTCTTCTATTCCAAAAAAGATAATTCAAAAGATTATGTTTCCTATTTAATTTTCAATATTAATAACACAATATTTCAAAACATTATCTCTTTAATGTAATGAAATAAAAAAAAGTTATATTTATTAATTTATCGACCAGAAAATTAATTTTAAATACTTTATAATAATAAATTAATGTTACTGTACTTTATCTTCTTCTAAATTAATTCAATTAGCTCCCAAAGTTGTGCTCAAGTGCTTTTAAATAGCTTTATTTAACTGGTCCACAGATTCAAATCTTAAGGAGGTAAAAGGTTAAAAAAGTTTATTTTAAATTTTGCCACCTGTATCTCTTTTTTATGAAAAAAAAAATAGATTCAATTAGTGAGTACTTCACATAATAAATATACAATCTAATATAATTTTATTCAACCTACTTCAATGTATGAAGATCCCTTAAATTTTAATCCATTATATAACTCTACCCTTCTAAATTCTAGTGTGTGTGTAAGTATTTATAAGTAGAGGGATTGTTGAAACTTCCCAAAAAACCTCTCAATTCTATATCCACTAAAAACTATTTTGCCATGCACTAAGAAAATACATTACTATCATTATATTTTATAGTATCGTCGAATTTGATAATTTATAGTCCGTTTTCAGACTTAAAAAATAGTAAAAATAAAACTTTAAGATTTCTTGGAGAATTATTGTTAATTTTTAATAATATCATATATAATTTTTTTGATTGTGATTAACTAATAATTAAACGGTCCAATGTCTATAGAAGCTTCTGATGGGTGAAATTAAGAATTAATAAAAAAAAACCTTTGAAATCGTACTCCTCCGGTCTAAATAACCAAATCGGTTATTAAGAAGCCGCGATAAGCATTTGCACCACCACCATCACCATCACTTCCCAGAAACCATTCGAAAAGTTTCAACATACCCCCGACTCAGTAATTTTAATTCATCATTTGTGCCGTGTTCCAGCCTCAGGCGCCTTCTCCTTACCCCTTAACTCGGTGAGTCGACTCAGATTTCTCCTCTTTCAGTTTCTCAGTCGTAGATCTTGTCGAAACGTTGTGCTTTATGGATTTTGTTGCTCGTTTTTCCGTTTAATTCATCTGGGTATTTTCCTGTTTGTTCATATGATGTATTTTTTTTCTTTTTTAAGTTTTTATTTTTTTTATTACGTAACAGGGCATTAGGTCATGAACTTATATTTTTACATACTGAATTTTTTATTTTTTGGAAAATTTTGGAAGAAGTTTAGGTTCAAGAATACTGAACTGGCAAGGTTCCGATTCCTTACAGATTGTTCCATGTTAATATTACTTGACCTCCATCTCAAACTAAGATTGCAAACAATTAATTACTTGATAATCAAACAAGGGGGAAAAAGAAATCACTGTAAAGAAAAATGGAAGAAACCTTTCTAGCCGTGGATGGACACCAAGTTGTGGTTTTATTTGTTCAACGCCTACGTGGGGCTCAGATTTTGGTGAGAGTGTTTGTTGTTGTTGTTGAAAATGAAAGTCTCAGTAAAAGTTTTTTAAAAAAAAAGTTAAGGAGAAAAACTATAATTTGTGTTTGCTTCGGTCGGTAACAGAAGAGAGAAATTAGACTGGACTGTGTCCAAGCCTAGCTTACATTTTCTTGAACGTTTTGATTTTTCTTGTCTTTTGTGAGTTTGTACTTGCAGAATAGTTTAGGATTTTGTTGCATCATTTACAATTAAATCAGATTGTGCTGTTTTTGTGAGCTTTTGTTTTAACTTAATAATTACCTCCATTATTTCCCCCTGAATGGTAATAACTATCTATAATTTGCATATGTGTGCACGTATATTCTAAATGGTCGGTTGTATTGCTATATTATTGTGGATCGGATTGTTTAGTTTGAGCTGTTTTTGGTAATAGTGTAAAGAAGGTACAAGAATCTCATATCGCCTTTTTTTTTTGGCCTATTATTAATGTTTTGGCATTGAGTCTCTCAAATTGTTTTTGTATAGGTTAGCGAATATCATTAGAAAGATGGATCACCATGAGGATGAATACCGTGTCAGTGGTGAACATAATGACAAGCAAGGTGATGAGGTGAGAGTTATTACATTGTAACTTGATATGCACATTGCTTGATTTAGAGTGCTTTGATTGTAGGTTAAAAAAAAAAAGGGTCATATTATGAAGCAATTTTAGCTGACTTGCAACAAACACACATAACTGAAAGTTTTATAGCATTCAGATATTAGGAAACTATGTCATACCTAGCAAAAATTGGAACTAAGTTCTATGTCCTAGACTATGCTCTTCCTTATGTTTCTTTTTTTTTTTTTCCTGCTCATATCGTTAATAAAATCATTAATGGTGTCTCTATGTTGGGCTGTGGTTGAAATTTTCCTAAACTGATTTTTTTAAAAAGTAATCTAAGAAAAGGTTTCTTCATATCTTGCTTTTATTTTTTTGGTGGGGTCTCTCCGCAAAGTTATGAAGTTGTTTGTAATTCTTTTCTTTCTATTGCAGGAAGCTGTTGCTCGCCTTGAGGAAATTAAGAAATCAATTGAGGCAAAGATGGCGCTCCGTCAAAGCAATTTGAATCCTGAAAGGCCTGGTTAGTAATAGTTAATAGAATTTGAGGGTTGTGCGTTAACATTTGATTTTTGGTCCATAAAATGGATACGTTTGAAGTTTCTGGTTTGTCTTACATTTCAATCTCTAAACCTCGTATGAAAATGAGTGCTGATAGTTATTTATTGTTCATACTTGTTGCCATAATGATATAAAACAGCAATGAGGTATTTCAGATAATGTTTTTAGTAAGCCGTGACATTTAAAATGTTATTCTTTAGGCTTGTAGGCTTTGGAGATGCACTATATTTTGCATTTCAGTCCAATTTGTCTTACATTTGAGGCCTCGGGCTTTGCTTTGCAAGCTTGCATTTAGAAATTGCAAATAGGGTTGATCATAGAGATGTTTTAAGAGAATGATTGTTTTCATTTGGCGTATCCATGATAGCAAGGTTCAGTAATTTTCTGATTATATTTGTGAATTGAAATAAGAAATACAGTTTTTCTTAGTTTCTTTGAGAACTTTAAGGCATTGGATCTAATTCAGGACCTCTATGGGAAGTACTGCACCATATATTTTGATAAAGTTCCATGTTGGTTCCAGATTCCGGATTCCTCAGAACATTGGATTCCAGCATTAAGCGCAACACAGCAACTATCAAAAAGTTAAAGCAGATAAATGAAGAGCAGCGAGAAGGACTGATGGATGAGTTGAGAAGTGTCAATCTTAGCAAATTTGTCAGTGAGGCTGTGACAGCTATTTGTGATGCCAAGCTTAGAAGTTCGGACATACAAGCAGCAGCTCAGGTACTCTTTGTAAATATTTGACTTTGAAAATTTTTGGGGTTCCCACTTTACATCTTCCATTATAATTTTTTTTTTAAAAAAATGTTTTATTATACTTTTATCATAATAATCTCTTTAATCTTATCTTTTGTCCCTTGGTTGAATGTCTTTTGATATTTGGCTTAAAAAAAATTGCTTTATTATACTTTTATCGTAATAATCTCTTTAATCTTATCTTTTGTCCCTTGGTTGAATGTCTTTTGATATTTGGCTTATTGTTGTTGATCTCCTTGTATAAAGAAGCTCAGCATTATCTATTGTAGCTAATGTTAGCACTTTGAAATTACTTAAGAAACAATTCGACATTCGTTTTTGGTAATTATAGTATACATTATGGCCTCCAAGATAATTCTGTGTGAATTAGAGGTTCTTTAATCCATATTAGGTTTCAAGTTAATTTTTTTAATTATTTATTTTACTTTTAATTCTCTTTAATCTGAGACTTGAACTTGAAATGAACCCTAAGGGCATGACAAGCATGCTTGTCTATTGCTTTTTGTGATTTGCCTGCTCTTTTTTAGTATTTTGGCAAAATTGTAGATTTGACCTCCAAAACTTGTGTACGAAGCTGAGTATTCTTAAGGTCCGTTACCAATTGATCATGTACATATTGGTGAGTGATGATTGTACTAAGTTTCCATTCTGTATCAAGAACAAGAGCAACTGTATTTGTAAGTATATTGCCAATATTTATATATACACATATACATTGTTACTGGGCTTATGGCTGACACTTGTCTACTTTCTAAAGATATGCTCTTTGCTTCATCAACGGTACAAAGACTTCTCACCATGCCTCGTTGATGGACTCTTGAAAGTATTCTTTCCGGGAAAATCTGGAGAGGACTTGGATGCTGACAGGAACTTGAAGGCCATGAAGAAGCGCAGCACCCTGAAACTCCTCCTGGAACTTTATTTTATCGGGATTATAGAAGATAGCAGCATATTCATTAATATCATCAAGGATCTTACTAGCATAGAACACTTAAAGGACCGAGATACTACGCAGACAAATTTGACGCTTCTTGCTAGTTTTGCTCGACAAGGAAGAATCTTTTTAGGACTCCCACTCTCTGGACCTGGACAAGAAATTTATGAAGAGGTTCAAACTTTTCTTTTTTGTTTATAAATGATCGTTACTTGTCTAATATCTCTTTTCTGTTCTCTATACTTTGTACATTTTCCTATTGAGATCTCTAATTCACATTAGATGTATTTTCTGTAGTTGTAGTTGTCTTTTGATTCTTCCCCTAGTTGCTTCTCTTTGATGTTATTTCTTGTGTGTAATTTATCCGTTGACATTTTGCTACAGTTTTTTAAGGGCCTTAATATCACGGCAGATCAAAAGAAAATTTTCAAGAAGGCATTTCATACATATTACAATGCTGTCCAAGAACTTCTTCAGGCAGAGCATACTGTAAGAGTTTATAGCCTTGTTTAAAAGCTAATGTATTAGTTGTTTTAGTGGTTCTTGTATCTAGATTTCTATGGTTGGAAATTTTTGGATTCTGCTAATCAACAGTATCAGATTCAGGATCTCATCCTTTTTCATGCTTGATTATTGTTCTTTACTTCTTTCTGAAGGCCTTATTTGATGTTCAACCTGTTGCAGTCACTCCGGCAAATGGAAAATGAAAATGCAAAGATTTTAAATGCTAAAGGAGAGCTCAGTGAAGAAAATTCATCCTCATATGAAAAGCTACGAAAATCTTATGACCATTTGTACCGTAATGTCTCCTCGTAAGTTGATGATTTTATTTCATCTTTTGTTTGTCTACGACAACTTTTTCAGTCACTACAGTATCATACTCATTTCTGGTTGTATAAAAGCTGAACCAGGAGGCATAAGCTGAGAGAATAGTTCTCGACGTAAAGCTATCTGGTTTAGAAATGTTGTTATGGTTGAGGCTTTTGTCGCTGGTCCTAGAGTTATTATACCTACTAAATTTATTATTTTGTGGGTGATATGAGTTGTACTGACAAGCGACAGCAAGATTCTGGTCAGTGGTATTGTCATTTTCTTGTTAGAATTCATGTTATACTTAAATTGGAAAATTTGAGATCTTATGAGTTGTGGGCACTCAGTAGTTGAAGCTTTAGATTAATCTCTTAATTAGACAACCATTGTTGAAGATGATAATGCTACTGCTTGAAGTCAGAATGTGGACTGAGTTAATTGATTGCTGTAGATGTTTACTTAGATTCAGTTATTCAGATGAATATTTATGTTCTGGATTTTTAATTCCTTGTCTCTAGTTGGTGCTTTGGTTCTTGATCTTGTCCTTCACATACCAATTCTGAAGGTTTTTCAGTAATTGCAGTAGGTCAAAAGACAGCCATTGCAGCTGATGGAATAGTTCGATTTACCTTAGTAATGTGTGATGGGTTATGCTGCATTATGGAAACATAGTCCTAGTCTTCTGTCCAGAGGATATTTGGTTCTGGTGTTGTACATTCTTAGTTGAGGACTTGTCATTATGTGTGTTAGCTCTCTCCTGTGTCAACTTGAGTGGTGTTTTCTGGCCATAGTGTTTATTGGGAGGCTTAGAATGAGATCATTATCCAGTTTGCTGCCTGATACTGGATGTAGTCGATGATTATCCATTTATTGCTTGGTTTTCGTGGCCGCTCACCTTGGAGGTTTTGTGTTTCCCAGTTTAGCAGAGGCACTTGATATGCAGCCTCCAGTCATGCCAGAGGATGTTCACACTACTAGGGTTACCTCTGGAGAAGATGCTTCTCCTGCATCTGGCAAAGATTCTTCTGTGCCAGAACCTGTGTGGGATGATGAAGAGACTAGGGCTTTCTATGAATGCTTACCTGATCTCAGGTTAGATTTTTCTTTTTCTTCATAACAACTATTTGAAGCTTTCTGTTGATTGGAATATCACTTAGATGGTGGTTTGTTTAATACTGAAATTTAACTTCAACAATCTATGTACTGTTTAGAGCATTTGTGCCAGCAGTATTACTGGGAGAAGCAGAGCATAAAGCGAATGAGCCATCTGTGAAGCCATTGGAGCAACCAACTGTATGAAGTCTGAATTTTTAAGTCCTTTTAACTGGAATTCTTCTTCATTTCCCCACACAGTTATAGCATGCTGACAGATTTTGCATTTTTTAGTGTTAAAAGTTGTAAAATTTTCAAACTCTACTTCTAATTGTAAGAGTCAGATGTTTTATACTACTGTGCAAATTGTTGCTGACAATTTAGATTACTTATAGGTATTCACTAGTAAGGGTCAGATTTTGCATTTTTTAGTGTTAAAAGTTGTAAAATTTTCAAATTCTACTTCTAATTGTAAGAGTCAGATGTTTTATACTACTGTGCAAATTGTTGCTGACAATTTAGATTACTTATAGGTATTGAATAGGTTACTATATCTGCTTTGATTTTCTATGCTTTTATATACTTATTTGCGTTTTGACAGAACCTTTGAAATATCGCTTATTTCTGATGTTTAAAGTTCAAAACTGGGAAAAAAAAAAATCAAATACCTAATGCAAAGAAACTTAAGATTAGTAGGACCATGGATAACGTAAGAGCAAAATGGTGGATTTTTTAGGTTTCTTGGCCAGTGTTATTTGATTCTCTTCTAGTTTCCATTGATTATCACAGAACTGTGGTTGATTGGGCTTTTCATTGCTCCTTGTGCTTTAGTAACATAAATACATATGTGTTTAATCTTTTCTATACAAATATTAATAGCTAATTTGCAGTTGCTTATAGAACATTTTATTTTCTTGTAAGGACCCTGCTTCTGAACCCGACCAAGGTCAGTTGGCTGCCCAAGATACTGCAGAGGTTTCTGCAGATTTGGGTGCTTCGCCAGAGGGAAAATCAGTTGAGAAAGGAAAAGATAAAGAAGAAAAAGAGAAAGAAAAGGCCAAAGATCCAGATAAGGAGAAAGGAAAAGGAAAGGATAAAGAAGAAAAAGATAAAGAAAAGGCTAAAGATCCAGACAAGGAAAAGGGAAAAGAAAAGGATACAGAAAGAAAGGTGGAAACTGAAAAGGAGAAACTTAAAGGTGTTGAGGGGACAAATTTGGATGCTCTATTGCAGAGACTCCCAGGCTGTGTCAGCCGCGACCTTATAGATCAATTGACTGTAATAATACCTCTTTCGGACTTTTACTGTTCAATACTCCTGTTTTCTGGTTGTAGAGTGCATCTGTATTGAAGATTATAATTATTTATTACATATCTTCAGGTGGAGTTTTGTTATTTAAATTCAAAGTCAAATAGGAAAAGGCTAGTAAGGGCATTGTTTAATGTCCCACGAACATCTTTGGAACTGCTGCCATACTACTCACGCATGGTTGCCACACTTTCAACTTGTATGAAGGATGTCTCTTCCATGCTGATACAGATGTTGGAAGAAGAATTCAACTTCTTGATAAATAAAAAGGTCTTCGGCTCTGTATTTATTCTCTTCTTTTTTTTCATTAATTTATATTGTTTGCATACTGAGTCATAATTTGCCACTGCAGGATCAAATGAACATTGAAACAAAGATCAGGAATATTAGGTTTATTGGAGAACTATGCAAGTTCAAAATTGCTCCAGCTGGTCTTGTTTTTAGTTGTCTAAAGGTATATGCTTAGTTGGTGATTGAGTGAAAGATCTCTAGTTCATGTTTGTGTGTGTAGAGATGGTATGCATTTGTGCGTGTTTATGTGTGCCGTATACATAGTTTGTTACGGTATGTGGAGATACAAATCAATATTTAAATGTTTTGCCTAGAAAGCTTCTTTTTTATTCCTTCTCTTTTCTTGTCTTTGATGGTGCTTTAAATACCATCTTTCCAAAAGAGTTAAAGTGAAACTACATTGATATTGTACCTTGCAGCTATCTTAGTTGCTCTTCTTTTATCACTCTTGTTATTACTCTGAGCTGCACTATTTTAGTGGATGTCTGCTAACTGCTTTCATGCTTCCTCCTATTCCCAGGCTTGTTTGGATGATTTCACTCATCATAACATTGATGTTGCATGCAATCTTCTTGAGACATGTGGCCGCTTTCTGTATCGTTCCCCTGAAACTAGTATACGGATGGCCAACATGTTGGAGATTTTAATGCGTTTGAAGAATGTCAAAAATTTGGACCCCCGGCATGCAACTCTTGTGGAAAATGCTTACTACCTGTGCAAACCTCCTGAAAGATCTGCACGAGTATCTAAAGTTCGTCCTCCATTACATCAGGTATAGATCATTATCTTATGTGTGGTTAAATATCTTTCATAATTTTTTTTTTTATCTATACCACAAAATAACCTTCCGCATAATGATTTTGCAGTATATCAGGAAGTTACTATTCTCTGATCTTGATAAGTCTTCCATTGAGCATGTGCTGAGGCAACTCCGTAAATTACCTTGGAGTGATTGTGAGTCATACCTTTTGAAGTGCTTTATGAAGGTTCATAAAGGGAAGTATGGTCAGATTCACTTGATTGCTTCTCTCACTGCTGGTTTAAGTCGCTATCATGATGAGTTTGCTGTAGCTGTTGTTGATGAGGTTTGCTTCTGTTACTAAATGTATTTCTGGTATACTCTCATAGTGATGTAGATTTCAAAATGCACACTAATGTTCTCTAATGATCTGCCTGATAATCATTTTTCTTTTTGTGGGTTAGCTTGGTTGTTATGTTAGTTTAACCAACCATTGGTTAAGCATATGATGGTATAAGACCCCGAATACTGGCTCAGGGCATTCATGGTTTCTCCTGAATGCACTCTATAACAATTTTTCTGTTTCTGAAAGTAGAAACGGAGATTATAATGTCACATTTGGTGTGTTTAATTGCTTGAGTACACTGACATACTGAAGGTAGATCCTTGAAACGTCCAAAAATTGTGACGAAGTTGTTGTTTTACTGCGAAGATTGATGCCAGGTAGGCTCTTTGTAATCAGGAATCTGTTCCATGTAAGCGTTTGCAGAATGGTGGTTATCCCTGCTAACTTGGAATTTTTGGTACTGGATCCGGATCAAGTGAGTTACCTGGCAGAGTAGTTTTTGAGATAGTTCTGGTCACACCTAAGAGCTGCTTTTATCCCTGTCTTGTCTTGGGGAGAAAGTGAAGTAGTACTATAAGCTTCTTTTCCCTCCTTCCCACTGATCTTGAAGCTGTCTGATGTCTACTTTATTGATACTGATTCTGTTTTTTAGCGACGATTAACATAATAAATTTTCCCTGCTTCTGTGAGTTCACTTCCTTGGATAGAAAACAAGTGAGCATATGGAAAGGAAAACGAATTTGAAAGGATACTCATATATCATAAACTTTTAGGCATGTATTGCTTCTGTATAAATGTTCAGTTGAACTCTTATCATTGCTACGGAAAAGGTAATTTGTATAAGTAGCATAACCACAGCAGAATCTCAAAGTTAGAAATACATATCTGGAATGGAGTTCTAAAGTACTTTCCTAAAGGTGAAAAAGGTGGTGTAGCTGAGTTGACACTATTTCTTTCCCATCACTCACTAAAGGGACTTTTAAGTGATGAAATTCAGGCAAACTAATTTTTGCTATTATTGATGACATTTTCGGTGAAGATATGTAGCTATCCTGGGATAGCAAATTAAACCTTTCCTAGCCAGTCCCAAATTGTAACAACTAATGATGAAAAAAATAATACAAAAATTTACCCAGAAACTCTTGTAGATAGAGTAAGCTTTTGCATGCAAATTGCTGTGTTTATAACCTTTGTTGAAATTGTAACAGTTGCATCGTTTACTTTCAGGTTTTGGAGGAGATTAGGCTTGGTCTGGAATTGAATGACTATGGGATGCAGCAGAGACGCCTTGCTCATATGCGGTTTCTCGGGGAGCTATACAACTATGAACATGTGGACTCATCTGTTATCTTTGATACACTTTATTTGATTCTTGTCTTCGGCCATGGGACAGCAGAGGTATGGATTTTCTTTTCATGTCCTGGAAATTTTGATATAGCCATGAAAGTGGAGAAAGTTATACGTGTATTTTCGCAAGTGCTTTTGTCAACAAGATAGTTTTCCTCGAGATAAATCTTGATGTAAGACAATAGCATAACTTGAAAAAATCTAGGTAGATTTTCATTTTACTTTTATTGTTATTATTGCAGTTTAATTTTGGTCACGAATTCTTAATTAACCTTCTCTTAAATGGTGACTAATATCTGGTTATTCATGCTGTTAGCAAGACGTACTGGACCCACCAGAAGATTGTTTCCGGATCAGGATGGTTATTACTCTTCTTGAGACTTGTGGTCACTACTTTGACCGAGGCTCTTCCAAGAGGAAACTTGATCGATTTTTGATACACTTCCAGAGGTATATTCTCAGCAAAGGTGGACTCCCACTGGATATTGAATTCGACTTACAGGTCTGCGACTTAGCTCTTCCTCCCCCCCCCCCCCAACAGGGGGTTTCTTTTTCCATTTGAAAAAGAAAATCTTTGGTATATGGCATTGCCAAATGTATGATGACCTGCGCTTCATAAATAAATTATCCTAGGATTTTAGATATTATATTAACCCCACCCTTTTCTCCTTTTCTTTTGGTTTCATCATTTATCTCAAAAATGAGTTATATTAAATTGGCTGGGCAACCTTGCTAAATCATAGTATCAAGAGTATATATCTAGGCTAAGCTGGATTAATGGTTGAAAATGTAGTGAATGGCAGATATAACCCCTGTCACCTGAAGTTCAGTTTCAGGATGGATAAGCTGTAAGCTGCATCTATATGATCTATTGCCTTAGGGTTAACTCAGGATTATACTGTTGGTGCCAAAAGAGAGCAGCTATGTAAGATGCAGAGTTTGTTGATTAACTTATGGAACACTTTTTATGGTGAATAATCATGTAAAGCATAGAACTAAGTTTAACAGATACACACTGAGCTTTTGTATTGAAAACAATAATGCTATTGTCGTGCATAATATTTTTTTAAGAGAGGACCTAGGATGGGGAATTTTTGCAGTTTCTCCTTGATTTTCATCCCTTCATAGGCTACCTTGAGAAAAGTTCACAAATTTCAAAAAGTATCTTGTAGGCTACAAGTTGATTAAAGATATATATCAATATTTAATAAACAGAATTGTACTCGGTTTGATATCGATCTTGAGCTGTGTTTCGGAAATCATTTCACCTAGGGAATATGAATCTTTATTGGACAGGGTTGTTGCTGAGAAAACTTGAGCTAGGATCTTGCATATAGTAAAGATCCTTGGGTTATTATGGCCATATCTTCCCTTGGCATTGTTTAGTTGCTTTTATATCTTATTCGAACATTTAACCTTATTTGGAATTTGTTTGAGATAATATTATCCCATGCACGTATCGTGTGTGAGCTCATAAATTGAAGCCTTTGCAGGATTTATTTGCGGACTTACGCCCAAACATGACTCGATATTCTTCCATTGAGGAAGTTAATGCAGCTCTGACAGAGCTTGAAGAGCATGAACGAAATGTCTCAACAGATAAAGCTAATACCGAGAAGCACTCTGACACTGAAAAGCCTTCTAGGCGACCTACTTCCAACACCGTTTCAGCTAATGGACAAAGTGCAGTACGTGGTACTGAGGAAAATGGTAGACTGCATGAAGACATTGGGGACAGTGACAGCGATTCAGGAAGTGGCACAATTGACCCAGACGGGCATGATGAAGAAGACTTGGATGAAGGGAATCATGATGAAGAATGCGACAATGAGGACGAGGATGATGATGAGGGCGGCGGACCTGCTTCTGATGAGGACGATGAAGTTCATTTCAGACAGAAGGCTGCAGAGGTTGACCCTGAGGAACTAGCAAATTTTGAGCAGGAGCTTCGGGCTGTAGTTCAGGAGAGCATGGAGCAGCGCAAACAAGAGCTAAGAGGCCGGCCTACTTTAAATATGATGATACCAATGAATGTGTTTGAAGGATCTTCGAAGGATCATCATGGGAGGACGGTTGGAGGGGAAAGTGGTGATGAGGCATTAGAGGAGGACATTGGAGAAGTCAAGGAAGTTCAGGTGAAAGTCCTTGTGAAGCGTGGAAACAAGCAACAGACAAAGCAAATGTACATTCCTCGAGATTGCACCCTTGTGCAAAGCACAAAACAGAAAGAAGCAGCTGAGTTGGAGGAGAAACAAGATATAAAGAGGCTGGTATTGGAGTATAATGATAGAGAAGAGGATAATAATGGGTTGGGAACACAGATATTGAATAATTGGATGCCAAGTGGCAGCAGCAGAGTTGCAAGCCGAGGTAGCTCATGGGAAGGAACCAGCAGGAGAACTGGTGGATCACGCCATGGGCATCATTATTATTCAGGTGGAGGAACCTACCACAGCAGGAGAAAATGAGCCTTTTACAGCCCAAAAAACGTGAATATTTTGACTTATAGGGAAAAATTTGTGTTGGTCTGTGGCTATAACAGTGGAAAGAAGTAAGAATACTCTGATTTGAAAAGAAATTAGAATTGCTGCACCCCTACCAAGAGCTTGCCCTCTTTAGTTAGAATTTTGTGTCATCCCATGAGTTCAAAGCAGGTGAATTCCGGTGATCTACAGAGGATTGGATTCGGGCTTGGAATTTCACTCTCTGATCTTTACAGCTGAAAGCCACAACTTCTAGCACAAGGTCTACTGATCACAATTCCTTCTGAATACTGGATGGAAAATATATCTGATTCTTCGGTGCTTTTATGAGCTTTTGGAATACAAGAGCAAAAATTTCTTGTTGGACTTATGGCGGTTGTGATTTGTAAACGTCGCTATGGATATGTCCTGTAATTAGATTCTAAAATTCTAACTTACCAGTGTTTCCATGCATTCTGATGTTAATATATATGTTAATACAAAGAAATGGGCTTGATGAAGGAGTACTAGTAGCTGCAGTTGATTTAGGTTTTATGGCTTAGTGGAAGTGGTGTCGACTATATAACCTTCATGGATGGAATTATGTTTAGGTTAGCAAATATTTTGTTAACAATCGTTTTACAGTTGGTGTAAGATTAGAATATATATATATATATATATATATATGTTTAAAAATTAGAACATATATGGTGTAAAAGCCAATCTTTTAATAGAAGCTTGTCATTGTTGTAAAACTCTACACAAAATGTTGTAGGGTTTAATTATGTTGGAGTTGCTCTAAGGTAGAACACTCTTTCGTAATCATATAATTAAAATTATGATGAGTTTTTTATTATTTATTATTTTACGTGTGTAGTTAAGATTTGTGCTCTATCATAGATCTGTTCTAACTTAGCCATAATTAATATTGTATTATATATGTTTAAAAATTTAATATATATTTGCAATAAAAAATTATAAAACCCATATGATATATAAAATTGTACAAACAAAAATATTACACGTCACTAATTATTTATGGTTGCGTGTAATATCAACTGATTTCATTAACTATTAATCTGTGATCCTAGCTTAATCAATGGGTGATGTATAAGTTTTATTCCAATTGAGTAATCATGTGTAAAGCTAAATGAATATATTTTATGAAAATAACATATTAAAAAATAAAAATAAACTAACAGTGAGATAAGATTATTCTTCAGATTAGAACGACTAGTCAAAATCAGTATTATCATTGTCATTATTAAACAAAAACAATTAAAATGCATATGTTCTATGGATAATTATTATTTAAAAAACTAAAACACCAGTGAGTCACAAACGCTTTTTAAAGTCTAAATTGTAGTGAAACGCGGGAAATCAGAACTATTTAAAACGCGAAACAGAAGCCACTGAAGAAGCGGGAGATCGGAGGGAGAGGGACACAGTGAAAGAAGAGAATAATGGACGATTCAGGAGCGATTCTCAGCCATATTTCTTCACTCAAGGACATGCTTGATCAGGTAGATACTCATCGAATAATTTTTTTCGTCTCTTGCTCCAAAATCTATGGCTTAATAGTAATTTATGATTTCAGATCGATGAAGAAATCGAATCGAATTTCCAGATAACACGAGAGATCGAATCTGAGATCGTCAGATGTACGGAGATCGAGACTAATTTGGCGGTCAAAGAAGCGGAGTTAACTAAGATCCTTTTCATGTCTCAATTTGAGATCATAGGATTACTCTCTGTTACTGGTATGTCACATTTTCTTTAAATTCTTATTATCTCTATTTTCATTTTCATTTTATTCATTGTGTTATGTATAGTGTTTTGGCCATTACAGGCGATTTGAGAAAATCGGTTGAGTTTTTGGAGGGGCAATTAGATAATTTGAGAAGGGAGAGAGATGAGATGCTGAAAAGAATGAGTGATAGGCGGTATTTTCTTCTAACTATCTTTTTCAAGGCAAAATAAGAGTGTCTAAATTTTGATTCATGTATCATGTTAAATTTTCAACTGCATGCTGTTGAATTGTTGTGCTTTTATATCTTGCCTTTTAGTGTTTTGTTGAAATGGAGGAGGACTAGGAAATATGTTTGTAGTTATTTTTCAAAGAAGCACTTGATGGGTTTTTCTAGAGAACTTAAAAGCACTAGACATATGCTTTTCTTATAAATTAAAAATTAAAAAGAAGAAGAAGATTCTTAATCAATGCATTTCAAAGCAGATTTGCTTGCCAGACACAAGGACTGTCTTTAGCTACATGTTGATTGTGATTTGCAGTTCCTTTTATCTTTTTTTTTTTTTTTTTCATTGGGTTCAATTTTTGGTGCCTCTTAAGTGAAATGAATAGCTGGAGGAATGGGTAAGTTATCATTTGATTACGTATATGAAACTCCAATATAGAGTAATAACAGGTTCAGTCCATACACAAATTAATTGTTAAGCATGCGAGAAACATATGTTTTGTATGTTAAGATTAATCAATGCTGGTCATTAGACGATTTCATACAATGTAACTTCAAGCATTAAGCATGCACAGTCTCGTGCAGAGAATTTATCTTCAAAAGACAATATTTGGAAGTTTGTTGATGATATTCTTATTCTTCTAACACAGTATTTCACAAGTAGGGTTGCATATGAACTAAGGTTGGTTTATATAACATCTAAATTAGATACTGTTGACTAAATGTGGCATTCCTTTACAGGGAACAGTTTACCACACTATGCTTAGAATTTCAGAGAGACATTGATAAGGACAAAAATAATGAACTGGTCAATTTGTTGTCAGAGAAGGAAATTCTTGAAAATGAAGTTCATCTCTTGGATGACAAAATTAACTCTCTGAAGCATTCGATGCTCGCATTTGAGGAACAAATCCTTGAGGATCTTCACACCTCCAACTCTGGTGATTTTATAAACCTAATATTTTATCTGCTAGTTCGAAAAAGACCCTAATTCACCTGTTTAATTTCAATTGCATATTTAGCAGTAGATGTGTGTTCTCTTCATCTATTTGTGTCCTTATATATCGCAATTGTCAATTTGCAATAATGTTAGTCACCATTGATTTATATATATCTGGTTCTTGGAACCTTTTGTTTATTTACTTTTTATAAATGATGTTAACTGCGCAATTCACATATTCTGCGTTGAATATTTCTTGAATATTTATTCAATCTTAATTTCACTATATTCAAAATATTTATGTCTAGAGGAAATAAAGACAGAGTTAAAGCATGATAAAAATTTAATGACCAGCATTGAAGATCCATCTAAAGGTAGTTTTAAGAGATTGCTTAACATTTGGGATCTATTTTGCACAAAATTTCATCACTTACAACTTGCTTTATAAAATCCGCTCTTTGGTGAGGTTTAGATCCATGGCATTAGAACAAGAAGCTAATACTATATCCAGGCATATAATGAAGTGGAGCAATAGATTCTTAGTAGAGGGACAGATATTTCTGCAAATCAGTTGACATCATTAGTGTCGATCTTGCTAGAAATTTTATTATTTTTTAATATTTCTTTAGGCACTTTTACTGTCAGATAGCAAAGCTATCAAATATGGGAATTCAAACTTTTAACCTAGTCATTTTACCAGAAATTCTATGCTGAATCTGTTTTATTTCACCTTCTTGCTGTTTGCAGCATTACATGTTGAGATAGAGAGTGGGAATCAAGAGAATGAGAAATTACTCAAGAATATTGGTAATTTGAGAAGTACGTTGCACAACTACTATAACTGACTATGATGGACAAGTTCTTTGCCTTTGGAGTGAAAGACTACACACTCACTGTTAGTATCTTTCCTGTTGTATTGCCTCCACCATTGAAGAATATTAGGATTCATATTTATTCTTTAATCTAATGCATGATCTCATAATCTTGCTTCATTCTCAGCTGTGGTTAGAAATTATTTACCCTGTTAAAGAGTTTGCTATCTATTTTTTAATAAAATTTACTTTCACAAGGAAAATGGTAGCGAATAGTGATGGACTTATGGTTGTTCACTTAATATCAATTACATTTTTAGATTGTAAATAGTATATTGAAAAAAAAATTCGGAAACAATTCAGATTTTTCAATTGTACATTTGATTCTACAATCTCTTTTTCAAATTGTACATTGGATCCTCAACATCTTGTCTTGGTCGGTAGAGGGAGTAGTGGGCCCGAGGCAGCCTTAGGCATGGTGCCTGTGCTGTGTTTCTCATCTGCTAAATTAATTGCAGAAGCAAATTTTTTAAACTTGTATTCTACAAGCTGTCATTTGCTATTATTTCTTCTTAAGATTTTGACTAGTAATCAATATCTGTGCAGAGGTGGCTTATTACAAACTTACACTCGTACGGCATATCAACAGCTGAGAAAAAAATCTACGGTAACAGTATGTACCAAGGTCATGATGAACATTATCACTGTTTTTGACTAATAATGAACTCATCTTGTACAATGCTGAGTCAATTTTCAGAAATTTATTGACCTAAACTATTGTAATAACCTATAATAAATCCATTTTCTGTACCAAAAGTTTAAAGGTGCAGTGCTTTGGATTAAAGCTGAACTGCTTCTGCTTCAGCTTCTGTTCCAAATTCAAATACATATAACCTCACAGAAGAGGAGCTATCAAGGTTATAAGCTTTTGCAGTGTTCCAGAAACTGTTAATAGAAATAGTTGGCCTTTTGGTATTGCATCACATGTGCAGAGAGGGACTAGTCATTGGTCAAACTTTGGACTCCAATTAATTATTGCATTAACGATCATGAATTTCGTACTAGAGTAGAGTTTTTCTCACTTTTGATCTCTTTTTTTCACTGCTACTTGAAACTTTTCCTCAGCTGCGTCAGCCTGTCAGTTTATGTTGAGGCCCTCACTGAAAGTTTTGGTACTTTCTCGAGTGAGTCTTGCTTCTGTCATTTTCAGGTAGGGTTCTCCCCTGTTGAAAGTTTTGTTGCGCACTTTTGGATAGCTGGATGGACTACGATTCTTTGTCTTTCTTCCACACAAGGAATATGAATGATTGATCATAGTAGGTGAGTAAGAAAAATTGTATTCTATCTTTGAAAAGCAAAAAAGAATTTAACTAGGGCATGTAGGGAAAACTGGAAAAGTAAAAAAAAGAATTTTTTTTTTAAGGTGCATTCTGACTAGGGCAATGTAAGTAACCGTTGCTATAGTTTTTTTTTTTATTGGTAACAATTTTATTTTCATTATTATTTGTAACTACGTTTTCCTTGCACGTCTTAAATATACACACATTGCGTGAATAAATATATTTTGCATACCCATACACATGCATATATAATCATACACACACACACATATATATATATATTATTATTCTCAGAACAGGGTCAGTATTTTTTTTAATACAGACACATTTATAATTCTCTTAAACTACACGATTTAAAAGTGTGTCCACATTAAAAAAAAAAGAGAGTACACACGTTAGGAGGATGAATATATATATATAATAATAATTGAAACACTGTACAATAACCCAAAAAAAGAAAAAGACAATTCTACTTCAAATACTGCAGCATGCTCACACCCTACGATTAGAACTCTTGTTTTTGTTTTTCCGTTCCAAAGTACTTTGATATCTGAGTTGCGTTGGTAAAAAAATAAGACATCTGTCCTCATTATAATCAAATGGAAATTATCAATACACTACATTTCTTTTGTTTTATATTTATTCAATCATCAAAAATTTTAACATGTTCTTTGTACCACTTTTTTTTTTTAAATTTGTATTAATTAACTACTTTTGCACTAACATAGTTAAATAATTTAAATGAAATAATAATTTTATCCCTAAATAAATTAAAACACTATTTTTATTTTATAAAAAACTTTGAAAATAAAAAATTAGTTAAAAGTAATGTAAAGAACATGTTAAAATTTTGTAGTAGTTGGATGAACTTAAAATAAAAGAGAGGTGGTGCAGTGATAATTTCTCTAATAAAATCATTAATTAGTTTGGTAAGTTTCCTTATTCATTTCCATTCACTGTTTCATTACGAATCTCAGCTAGTTTTTTTTTTTTTTTTCCGCAAAGAGCACCGTGATAGTGGAGGATTAATCTGAGCCGCTAATTGTATTACAGATGATCATATGGCAAAGAAATATAGAGGGAGAAATAAATCAAAACTTTTAAGAGTAATACAAGAACAATTCATCAAAGAATTAAGAGTCAACAACAAGCTAGCAAAAAGTTAAAAGAAAAGAGATGGGAAGCTTAGCTAGTTAGCTTAGCTCGCCTGTCCTTGTTAGTGCATAGAATAAGAAAGAGATGGGAAGCTCAAGCTCCCATCACAGAAACAAAAGGCAAAATAAGAGAACCCCAACAGAAGTAGCGGCGATGGCTAGAACAAATATAAGAAATGTGGTCGAAAATTACATCTGCAAAACTAGGTACGTCACAGACAGAGACCACGTTTGTCTCGTGAATTTCACGTGCACCCGTGACCATGTCCGTCCGTACCACACACACAGCTATGTCTATTCTGCTGTCTTGTCCATTGTATAAACATTAGGCTAGTGATCTTTTTCTTATGACCAGGAAAAAAATGCAAACTTTGAAATGAATACTCACTTGGCTTGGGGGCCTTTGAATTATCTCATGATAGTCTTCTTTAATTGATGTGATACCCCATATTGCGTCTCTCACGCGAAAAGGAATATGTGAAGCCCCACAATGGGGCTTTTGCTTTCAATTAACCATCTTAGATTATTAGTTTTTGAGCGATTTTTCCGTGGTTCGGAAAACTGATTGAGTTGGGATAAGGATTAGGCTAATTGAATAAATTAAGGCAGTAAACTGTCAAGCTAATTGAGTCTGAGGAGATTCATGATCCGTGAATGGGAGATTAGTTTTGAAGATTTTTGAGGATCCCATTGAAAGGAATCTTGACTTGTACATATAATTAACGAAATATCCTGTAATGATTTAGTTGTTGAGGATAGATTTTTTCTGTCACGGAGACAGGCCCTCTTTTGGAGTGGCACCTTGTTTTGGTCTTAGATAATGCTAATTTTGGTATTAGATTAATAGATTGTGCAGTTTATTTGAAAATTTGCATCAATTTGTTGAATTTTTTCCTCTTTGTTTCTGTGGTTACTGTGTATTCTTTGTTTTTCTTTTTACCGAAAAAACGAAGATGATGAAAAGGGGAAAAATTAAAACACCCCATATGCCATAGTAGATAACAAACACGGCCAAATTTTTTTCTTTTATCATACATGTCTGAGTGAGATAATTTGTTTAGGTTTCAAATACATTCCACTTCCATATCATGTTAGATGAGTATATTGCATGCCAGTGAACTGGGGCCGAAAGTGCAGTGCGGGAGAGCATAGAGGCATTTTATATCCCATCAGCAAACCATTTTTTGTCCTTTTTAATGAGTTGTTGGGCCCAGGGGAGCCTGGACCACTCACTATCATTCCAAGTTTCCCTATAAGAACCCCCTTTCTTGCTCTTTTCATGCAAAATTTCAATCATTATCCCCAAGCTGTACCTCTCCTCACACCCCAGAACCCAAAAATGATCCATTCACAAGAAATCATAGAAAGAAAGGACTAAAGTTCGTTGAAGTCTTGAAGCCAAGAAAAAAGGACGGGAAAAGGGGGGAAAGAAAAACAACAGTGAGATATTGAGAGAGGAGATTTAAAGAGAAAATGGAGATTAAAAGTTCTAGTGTTAGTGATTCTAAAAGAAAGTTATCATGTAAAGGAGTTGGTGGGTTCCTTAAAGAACAAAGAGGTAGGCTCTACATAATAAGAAGATGTATTGTTACGCTTCTATGCTGGCATGACTAGGCTTTTGGGTTTGAACTGCTCTTCATTACTTGCTACTTGGAAGCAGCTACTTCTTGTTTGCTTGCATTTTATTTTTTGGGTTTTATTATCTGCTATATGTAGATATGAGTTTGTAACTGTATAGCAAAAATATGATTAATCTCTTGTTTTGTTTTGTTTTTTTTTTCTACTGGTGTGGCTTTAGTCTGTTCCTTGGTTTCATGAATGATTTTTTATTCCATTTGTTGCTAGAAGCCTCCAAAAACTGCAGTACATCTTTAAAACTTTTGTTTTAATCCCAAAATCTGTTTGCAATTTGTTTCTCTTCTTTATCATGGAAAGGCAGCCACAACTAGAAGATAGTTCAATTTGGATCTAAAGTCTTCTTCCTTTTTCCTTTTTTTTTTTTTTTTCTGTTCAGGTGGAAAGAAAGAACTCACTTTTTCTCATAATGATCAATGAGCTTCAATATGTTTTCATGTTGGATTAATGAAAAAACAGGAGTCCTTGGTACTAAAATTATTACCACATGAAATTAGTAATAAATTTGGTATCTCTTTATCTAAATCTTTTTAATCTTCTTAGTGTTACTTCTTGGACAGTAGGACATATAAGGAAAATATTTACAAGTGAATATTGACCCAAATGTTAGACAAAAACTTGACAGGTAGAATAAAAACGGCTGAGAATTTTCTGTAATTAAAGTACAACGATTAATTATCTGGATTAGATAGTCTTGATTTCAATGATGATTAATACTGAACCAAGCTAGGCTTCAGAGGACGTTGGTTTTAAAAAATGATTGTTCATAATATCCTTGTTAATAAGCCTTCTAATTTCATTCCATACTAAACTCTTATACAAATTCAAAATGTCCATAATTCCAGAGACTCTAGCTGTGGCCTGTAGGAGGGGGAGTAAGATGACCTATCCTAATTACATTTAAAGAGCATTTAAGTGTGTTTTGCTCTAAGAAAAGTATGTTTCGTTCCTATTACTAGTCAAATCATACAAAATATTGATAGATGGATATAGTTAATAATTTCTCGAGTCTCTTGGCTATAATACCAACTAAAAGGGATTTTTAAGGATTAGTGATCACATTTTTTAATCATGCTTCTAAAAATAAAATTTAAGAAAATCAAAAACTGATTTTGAGAACGGCATAGAGTTCTTTTACACATGAAAGTTTAAAGTGGTTTCATTACTTCATTCAATTACATGTCACCGCATGCTACCACACACATAAATGCCTCTGTTATTATTATTATTATTTTTTACCTCAACATAATGTATTTGTAATGATTTTGAATATTAATAATAAGGGGCTTGCTACCTTACCGCTTCTTTAAGGTGCAGCCCCTAATAAAATGGAGTGTAGTCCACTTGATCCCACCTTCATTTTACTTATTTTGGGTGGGCGTATCTTACAGAAACTGTAAGTTAGCCGTATTCTAATAATAAATTGTTCTAAATAATAGAATAAAATATCCCCCACCCAAAAAAAAAAAGGAAAAAAATCAAAGAAAGAAGAAAAATATTTTTGTAATTATACCTACTTTTCATACCTTGGCACTTGGCAATCAATCACCATCATTAATCGCATTTTGAAAAACATTTCATCATGCTCTACCAAAAGAAGTAAAACGGAGGTTACACCTTACTTTTCCTCAAATTAAAATACTGTTGTAAAAATGTGTGTAATTTTCTTTTTTAAAATAAAATGGAATATATGAAACTATAGGATAAACCATCTTAAATCAACAAACAAGTAGGTGTTACTTGCCATTGGGGATCAGTGGATACTTGGGGTTCAAATCTAGGCTCTTTTCTCTTTTCACAAAAGATTAATATTATACATTTTAATATCTAAGTTTTAATTTGAATTTCAATTGTTATAACATTCATCTATTTGGATGGTAATTAAGTAATTTTATAAATTATAAAATCTATAATCTAATGTATGAGTAATGCATGATATTATGACTCAAGTTAAGACTCAAATATTAAGATCTCTAATTTTCTTGTTCACAAAAATGTGAAATATTTTTCTCAATAGTGTTAAGAAATTTTAATTAGTAGTTTAGAAAAAAAGAAAGTAATGATAATGTTTAAATAAAACAAAAATAGTTAAATAAATATATAGATAAAAAACATTTACATTAGTTCAATGGAAGGATACTTCCACGGACCTTGTCATAGTATACTATCACTTACCATACATCAATCTCATAGTTGCTATCAATTACATATATGTAGTTTTTATTGATTCTATTTTGTGTTATTACATTTGTGGTGTTAATGTATGGTATATGATAATGTATATTAACAATTCCTATACTTCCATGAGAAAATTTACAAAAATGGCTCAAATGTTTTAGGACCTTTTAAAATTAGCCACCTTAATTTTTTCTATCCTATGTAGCCAATTTCAACAATTTTGAACAACAGTATTCTTGTCATTCCAAATATAAAAAAAATGCACTTTCTGTTTTCTCATAAATCCAACAGCTAGGTCTTGACTTTTCTGGTAACAATTGATAGTAGTTCGACGGGTGTTTAACGATAACTTCATTTCCGATAGCTTCATCTCCCAAAGTAATTTTTTTTTCCATTTCCTTAAAAGTGGACCGTCATTTGAATATAGTTGAGTGTATATTTCATGATCGATGAGTATTTGGGTTATTTTTCTATGAATTTTGAAAAGTACTTAATGAAATTAGGATTTGAGAGAAATGGCATACGACGTGTTTGTTGAAATACCTATTAGACTTTGTTCAGTCATTTTTTATAGGTTAAGTGTTGTGGGTTAATGATGGCTTGGTGCGAATTCATGTTCAATGCAAAGCCCACCATGTCCCACCAAGGGTGCTTTATCACACAAACGACAAAACGCAGTAAGTATTTTTAGACAACTAGCCAATAAAAAACATAGCAACTCAAAATCACACCAATTTATGTATGTGTTTATTTCTATTTTGAGTTTAATGAATGCAAGTAACAAACAAAATTTAGAATTTGCTACAAATACAATGGCCAAAAAATCACGGGAAAAGCGTAATCCACCCGCTCTAAAGAAGAAACTAGATTCGATGAAAATGTTGGCATCCGAGCATTTCCCGGGCATATTACAAATACTTCAAAGTTTAGAAATATGATGGAAGCTATCAAGAGGAAGTTAACTAGGGGTGTTCAGAATCCAATCTGATCCACTCAAGTCGTCTGATCCACAAAAATCTTATCTGTAAAAATCTGATGCATGGATTAGTGGATTGGATTTGATTGAAAATTTAAAAATCCACAGTCAGTGGATTGGATATGGATTTACTTCTGTAAATCCGTAAAAAATAACAAATATATATTTATTTAATTAAAAAATTAAAACCTGTAAATGTGGCGTTACTACTTACTAATAAACAAATAAGTTAAAATGTAGTTACATTAACACTATACATATCTTATATGATAATAAAATATAATGACATGATTAAACAATTAAATAACTAAATAAATAAATATAGCTTTCTAAATAATTAATTTTAGTTAATTTTCATGTATTGATTTAAACAAATGAGATTTTTTCTTTTCACTGTATTATATTTTGAGACTTTGAATGTATTATTTTATATTTATTTAAACACTTAATTTATTGAAATTTTATTCAAATTTAAATTTGATTGGCAATAAAATTATTTTTATATAAGATTTTTTTATTTAATTAGTTTGTACAATGAACAAAATTAAAAAATTTTGATCCATAAATCAATATGCAAAAATAATGGATTGGATATGGATTGGGTTAAATAGGCATTCGATCCACAGACAAATGGATTGGATTTGGATTAAGTTCGCCAATCCGTGGATTGGATTAGATTAAAAATTTACAATCCGCAAAATCATGGATCAAATATAGATTGATGTCCAATCCATAAAATCTGATCTGCAAACACCCCTAAAGTTAACAAAATGACAATTAAGATTATTCAAGAAAGATGTATTTGGTCATTTTGCAAAGATGATACCTATGTGTTTAGTGGCGATTATGCACAATGCGCTACCAAGTAGTGCATGATGAATGTAATAAAGATCAAATATGGTTTGATTTTGGTGGTCAACTAGTGCGGTTATCAATCACGGACTGGTGCTTAGTTATTGAATTTTGCAATGGTGTAGAAAATGTATTTAGGAAAGCAAACATTGCGGCAAACCACTGGTTACGTTATTTGTATTTTAATGGTAATCTAGTGGCGAATATTAAACAATTAGATGAAAACTTTGAAGGTTTGAACTTTAATGATATTTACGACATTGATGCACTAAAGATCACGCTATAGTACTTCAATGAGATGTTATAATCATTCAAATTTATTTTTGAAACTTCATATACTCTTGTGAGAAATGCATTAAACGTACAATCTTTCTGAATTAAAAAAAAAAAAGCTTTATGTTTTCCATTTCTGTACTCAAAAGGATTGTCTATTAATTCCTCCCACAATCTTTTAAAACACATCGAAGAACAACTGATTCCATTAAGCCTAAATAATTAAGAAAAAAATAGTACTTAATTAAAAAATAAAACTATCAAAATGTGCAATAGGCACTTGTCACACACGATGCGATAAGCACCTGTCGCTAGGGATGGCAATATTTTTCGGACCCGACCCGAACCTGGATGAACCCGCATAATCCAAACCGGGTTTAACCAATACCCGATTTAATTTTATCCGAAATCCGGATGTAATTTTATGAACCCAGACATATTCGAGCCCGAATCCGGTTTTATCTTAACCTGGAAATCCGAAACCCGGACCCATATATCTTTATTTTTATATTAAATTTTAAAACTATTTTTAATATAAATAGAGAAGTTAAAAAAAATCGTGTGCCTTAATTTGCAAATTGCAATTCATAGCCTCATCACCTGCTTCCTCTTCCCTTCATCAAATCTTCATTGTGGTCACTCTCATTGCTTTACCACTTCGCCACCTTGTCCTTGACAGTTGTGTTCATTATCATCATCGTCATCAGCCGCCTCTCTAGTATTCTTTATCGCGATTGCCGATTGGCGACGACGGTGATACGGGTTGAAATTGAATGGAGTGGAAAGCATATATAGGGGGAGACTTAGAAGCCTCTGCAGCATCAACATACGAGCTCCAGAGAAAGCTGCTTCAGACTTCTCTCTACTAATTCTTTTGATGGGGTCCAGACCTCTTTCTCCCTCATCACACCTACCTCTGTTGTTTTCCAAGTGATTATTGGTGGTGGTTTCAAGCTTGTCCTTCGAGGAGGGGAGGATCGAGAAGAAAGAAGAGAGGGAGGAGAGTGATGAAGACATGGGTTTCTCTCTTTTTTATTAGGTTATATAATTCAAGTTCTCTTCTTGGGACTTGTATTTTGTTATGCTTTTATGTCGTCCCAAATATTGCTCTGCCCTTTGCTTAGATTTTATTTTTGTGAGAGTATTATTACTTCGTGAGGGATTTTTATCCACCATCAATATTAAGTAAACCTGATTAGCTTGCTGCTCCAAAAAAAAAAATCATAAGCAGATTTGGGTGTGAGTATTCATGTTTGTTGTTGTGTGTACATTCGTTTGCAGTTAGAAATTCAAAGTTGTAAGAAATAATCGAAGATGATTGTTTTCCACATCAAAGTTCAAAAGAAAAACTGTTATTTTGTTAAACAGTCAAAGTTCGGTTTATATCTGGATTTGGTAAAGTAAAATTAGAGGCCAAACCCGGCAGTTTGCCATCACATAACCTCATGCATGATAGGTGCATGTTGCACATTTTCTGGGTTTGTTCCCTAACTCATTTTTACTGAAAATATCTACATAAATTCTAAATAATTTAAAATAATAACACATATTGTGTAAAACAAATATTAATCTACTTACTTTTCAATTGATGATGCTATGAGTAGAGGGTGGTGAGTTTTGGTGAGTAAAAGGTGGTGAGCGTTGGTGAGTTTTGGGTGAGAATGTACTTTGTTGGGTATTTTATTGATAGGTTTGAGGGATTTAGGTTTAAAAATTATGTATTGTTAGATATGATAGAAAAACTTAGGTTGACTACTTTTAAAAATTATCAAAATTTTTGGGCCATATGTATAAATTTCCCTGCTTCCACCGACTTAGCATCATCAATAAATGCTCACCCAAAGGATACACATCAACCTAATTTACACACAAGACACAACCAATTTGAGTTTACTGGAGATATCACGCGGCCCTTTTAAATTCTTCTGAATTTGAAACAATAGAGGAATATTACATATAAACAAATGAAGCAACAAAATATATTCGTACTTACCAAAAAGGGATTTTAACAATATTAAAGTCATAAATAAATTAAAAATAAAAAATTACAATATCTAATTCAGCATATGTTATTTTTTATATATATAAAATTGTGTATTCTTCTTTTAAGTTATCATGATTTTATTAAGGTCGCATATTTCTTATTAAAAGCTTATTCCTTGTCACAAATTTATATTTAGGTTGAGAAAAATTACAGTAACTATATATAGCTGTAGTTAAAAAGAGAAATTTTTTCTTGTCTCTTGGCAATTTTGCTTGTCTCACTGACAAGTTAGATTGGTTTTTAGCTGGTTTAGCTTTTCCTTTCACTTTCATTGTCCTTGCTTTTTCGTTCCTCTATGGTTGGTTCAAGTAGTCGAGGAGCAATTGATTTGCATAATGAATATGCACGTTTGTAACTTGATGAAGAGGAGAAGGGTGGTCTTGAGGTGGCTAAAGAGGAGAATGAAGATAATGGGAGGATTAAAAACGATTCTCGTTATTGCCTTGTGGGACATTATTGATATGAAAAATACTATGGCGGTATTATTTGTATGTTCAAATGAAATTGAGGTTCTCGAGTGGACTTTTAAGCTATAACTCTCGTAGATTGGCAGTTCTTTCTTATAATCTGTTTTTTTTTTTATGGAAACATTATGCAATAGAGATAAGTTAGAGAAGCTTAAAATCCAGTTGGGTTATGTTGGTTTGTTTGTTGTAGATAAGGTTGGCCGGAGTGGTGGGCTTGCTTTATTTTGGAAGCCCAATTACAAGGTTCAATTACTCAAGTTTGGGAAGACGTTTATTGATGTGGCTGTTGGGAATTCAGAGGGGAGACAATGGCACATCACGGGCTTCTATGGTTTTCCAGAATCTGTCTGTCATTGTGAGTCATGGAGCTTGTTGCGTTCTCTTGATTTGTCGTCCTCTTTACCATGGGTTTGTATGGGTGATTTTAATGATCTTCTCCACTCAAGCGAAAAAGCGTGGGAAGCATGTGCACCCAAAGTGAAAATTGCATGGGTTTCAGGAAGCTATTTCGGATTCAGGTCTTTTCGATTTGAGCATGATTGGTTATCAATTCACTTGGCAACGCTCTCGGGGTTCTGAAGATTGGGTTGAGGAGCGGCTGGATCATGCCCTAGCCTCTAATTCCTGGATTCACCTTTTTTTTCCCGAAAGCGAAGGTTATTAGTCTGGAAGCCTCTTGCTCTGATCATCTCCAAATTTTCCTTGATCCTGCTCCGGTGGAGAAATCCCCGAGAACTAAGAAGTTTCGGTTTGAGAATAGTTGGCTCCGTGAATCTAATTGCATAGAGGTTGTGAATTATAGTTGGGCTTCATCTATAGGAGTGCCCATTTAAAATAAAATTTCTTCTTGTAGCTCTGCTCTGCTTCGTTGGGGTAGTCACCTCACGCATGATTTCCAAGCTCGTATTTTGGAGTGCAAGAGGAAAATGGCTTTGTTTCGGGATAAACATGATTCGGCTAGTGTGGATAGATTTATTGAAGTTAGGAAACGCTATAAGGAATTATTGCACAACCATGAGATTTTTTTGAAGTAGAGGGCAAAATCCATTTAGCTTAAAGAAAGTAACATGAACTCAAGGTACTTTCATGCTATGGCTTCAGCTCAGAAGAAGCAAAATATGATTGGGAAGCTTCGAAATATTCAGGGGCAGTAGTGTACTACTCCGGAAGACATTAACAAGATAATTAACACGTATTTCACTTAGATTTTCTCCTCTGAAGGTGGCTCTTGTGGTGAGGTCCTCCAATGTGTTGAGCCAAGAATTACAACCGAGCTGAATCATTCTTTTATGGAGCCCTTTAGTCCAGCAGATGTCCGTGACGCGATCTTCAACATGCATCTATATAAGTCGCCTGGACCAGATGGTATGAATCCCGTTTTCTTTCAAAAATTTTGGTCAATCGTTGGAGATGAAGTCTTTGCTGCGTGTTTGAACTATATTAGGCAATGTGTGTTTCCTGCTGATTTGAATGAGACCTCTGTGATCTTGATTCCTAAAATAATATAACTGATTTTCGGCCAAAAGCTTTATGTAATGTCTTTTACAAAATTGTTGCAAAGATGTTAGCTAGTCGTCTTAAGTTGGTATTAGGGTCTATCATTTTGGACTCTCAGAGTGCTTTCATTCCGGGTAGAGCAATTATTGATAATATTATGATTTCGGCTGAGATTATGCATTATCTAAAGCGGAAAAGACAAGGTAAATAAAGGGCAGCAGCTTTTAGAATTGATATGACTAAAACTTATGATAGAATCGAATGAGGATTGTTATCTTCTATTATGCTCAAGATGAGTTTTAATTCTAATTTTGTTAATCTGATTATGTTATGTGTGTCCACTGTAACTTACAAAATCCCTCAGGATATGATGGAAATAGGCCATATTGTTCCCAGACGTGGCCTTCGGCAAGGTGATCTATTATCTCCATACATTTTTATTATCTGTGCTGAGGGTCTAAGCTTGCTCATTAACCATTACGAGAGAGCAGGGTTGTTACATGGGGTAAGGATTACTAGGGGTGCTCCATACCTCACTCATCTTTTTTTCGTTGACGACTAATTTCTATTCTTCAAAGCTATAGTCCAAGAGGCTCGTGCGATGAAGACTGTTTTATCTATGTATGGGGCTGCCTTGGATCAAAAGGTTAACTACAATAAATCTTACATTTCCTTTAGCATAAATGTTAACAATGAGGCTGCTCATTCGATTTGCAGCCTCTTTGGGGTTCAGGGCACTAAAGATCATGACACTTATTTGGGTCTTCCATCATATATTGGCAGAAGCAAGTCTATTGCTCTTAGTTATATCCGTGATAGAGTTTGGAAGCGTTTGCAAGAGTGGAATAAAAGATTGTTATGAAGAGCAGGTAAAGAGATTTTACTTAAGACATATGCACAAGCAATGTCTAACTACGCAATGAATATATACCTCCTTCCCATGGAGCTTTGTAGAGAGTCAGAAAGAATGATGAACTCTTTTTGGTGGGGCAGAAAATGGAATGACAATGGGGGTATTATTTGGATGAAATGGGATAGATTGTGTAAACTGAAAACTCATGGGGGTATCGGCTTTAAAAGATTGCATTTTTTTAATGTTGCAATGCTTGGAAAGCAAGGTTGGCATCTCCTAACCAATCTCAATACTCTTGTGGCTCACATGTTCAAGGCGAGATACTATCCTAACACATCTTTTGATGAGGCTCAGCTGGGGAGTAATCCTAGTTATGTTTGGAGATAAATTACTCTTCTTGAGGTAGTCATTGAAGCGGTTATAGGTAGTGCCCCTTGGTTGCCAGATATGGACAGTGGCCTCATTACTTATACTTTACCACCAAACATCAATTCTGCAACAGTTGACAGCCTTATGGTTCCTAACCAGCGTCGTTGGGACTATGATGTTGTGGATGATATCTTCAACAACATGGACCGAGATCTTATTCTCCAGATTCCTCTTAGTTCAAGGCTTAACAAGGATATTTGGTTCTGGCTGCCTGATTCCAAATGTCTATTCATAGTTCGTACCTGCTACAGAATGCTTGATACTATGCATTCTCCCCCTAGTAGTAGTGCTTGGCGTAAATTATGGCAACTTCATGTTCCTGCAAAAGTTAAGAATTTTCTTTAGCGAGTAATGGCAAATGTTCTTCCAACCACCGACAACCTTTTGCAGCGTCGAGTAGAGGTATAAGTTTTCTACCCCATTTGTCACACTTCATCTGAATCTGTTTACCATATATTGGTTACTTGCCCTTTTGCTAAAGCTTGCTGGATATCCTCTGTGATGGGTTTTAATGGGAGTTGTGTGAGCTTTCTTAATTGGCTGGGGGATTTGTTTTCTCGCTGTAATATTGATGATTGTAGCCTGGCTGCCATGGTTTGCTGGGGATTGTGGTTGAATAAAAATAACAAAGTTTGGAATGATGTCAATGGGAGGGTCCAATCTGTGTTGAATACTGCTGGGTAGAATCTGTTTCTTTGGCAGTAAGCTCACAAGAGTGTCTATTTCCCTCCAATTTCTGATTTATCTGCTCATGGCTCAGTTTGCTGGCTTAAGCCTAGTGTAGGGTGGTTCAAATGTAATGTTGATTATTGTTAGTTTTGAGGAGGTGAATTTATTGCGGCGAAAAGTGACATCCTTCATGGTAGATTTGAAGCTCGTGAGGCTGAAGCTATTGGTGTAAGGGAAGCTCTCAGCTGGCTCAAGAAGTTTGTTTTTCAATCTGTTGTTTTAGAGATGGATAGTTTACAAGTCTTTATTGCTTTACATGATAAGATTATTTAAATCTTTATTATTTGATTGTGAGTTTTCAATCTGGAGAAGTGGTTTTCTCCTTCATTTTAGTGGTTTGGATGAGTAGAGACATGTTCCACCTCCCTGATTATTTGATGCTTTGTCTTTTTAATGCAAGCTATATTTTCTTTTAAAAAAAAAAAAAAAAGAGGAGGCGTGTCCAAATGCGAAAGCTCAACGTATTGCCGCGGTTCATAATTGTACATTGCGGACGTCTTTGTCCTTTAACGATAAGTACTAACTTCTTGCATGAGAGCTTACCGTAGAAAGCAAAAATTAGGCATCAGTACCTTTCCATCCCCACGTGGAAATCTAATCCCAAACAAAACAAAAGAGTCCCATCTCTGGCCCCACGTTCCTACCTTTGCCCATAACTGTAACGAATTTTTTTATCTCTCGAACCATCATGGCTTTCGTGACTTTTACCTTAAAAAAAAGCATTAAAATAAAAAAAGTAGCAATAACCATTATTAGGTATTAAATTTTGACAATCGCAGAATTCGCAGTTGATTGGATCAAATTCGACGTAATTATTAATATGTAATTATTAATTAGAGCGTGTCCATATCAATTTAGTTAATAACTTGTTGATTTTAAATTAAAATTTTTAACACCATGACTCATTCACGACACGATTAAATATTTAATTAATTATATTATATTGACTTCTAATTTAGATAACGAATCTATGTTAATATTATTTATCATAATTTAAAAATAAATTAAGTAAACTACAAATCTCTAGAAATTGTAATAGAAACGTGTTAAAACGTAGGAATATGATCTGTCAATCCAAATTGGCTCCTCCACTCGTGAGTCATGATGAAGGAAAGGATTGAATCTACTCGTGATGAAGGACAGGATTGAACGGCCCAATCTACAAACAATGACTCCACTCTCAACGTAATATCTTGAGAGATTTCATCTGGATAAAAGAGAAACGCTATTATCCAAGTATGTAGAAATTATTAATTGAATGATGAATTTTTATAGCCTATAAAATTATTTATTTAATTATTCTGCGATCCAGTTTTATTTAACCCTCTTATTATTTAATGGATAAAATGTTATGTCACTGAAAATAAGATAAAATTATAATGTATCATTAAGATAAAATTACCTAAACTATTAGATACAATTGAACGATCGAGATTAGGTGTCTGAATAATTGGTCTCATGGCATGACAGGATCCATAATTTTTTTTTAATAATATGAAATTATATTATTTAATTTATAGGTTTCATTAAGAGACTTATCAAACCTATCAAATGACAAGTTTTTAATGGACAAACTTATCACCTTAACATATTGAGATAGTGTGCCTACTTCATAGGTTTTCCTCGAAGGCAACGAACAAGAGCTGCAGAGCCAAAATTGGATAATTTTGTTTTTTTAATTAGCCATTATTTTTTGAAAAAAAGATGCTTTATTAAATAGGAATATTCAGAAATCTGCTAGCGTCTTTATTTTTTTGATTCTGAATCTTGAAATATGTTTACAAATAAAACCACTGATTTCAAATATAACCCAATCAATCTCTAAATTGTTACTAATTCTCCTTGACATAAGCCTAATGACATTGAGTGAATTGGACTCAACCACGAGTGGAATAAGCCCCAACTTCTCTTCCAATTTGACACCTTCCAATATTGCACTAGCTTCCGCAAATTCGATATCACCAAAAAAAGGGTATTCGAGAACTTGAAGCAGCCATAAATTCTCCCTTCGAATTTCTAATGACGACTCCAAGCCCAGCTAAACCGTCAACCTCATTTATTGCTGCATCTGAATTCAGTGTAAACCAGTTTTGGTGATTTGTGAATACTGATTGCCATTATTGGATAATTGATTAGAGAGACACACAGTGATTTGTGAATAGTGATTGCCGAATGGACCATTTCTCTGCACAAGAGGAGTCCTCATGGGCTGGGCTGGAGTTTATAAGACATTCCGAGGGGTGTCAAAAGGTGTACTCTTTTGAAATACAAAATACATAAGATGGGAGAAGGACCAATTTTTAAGATCCTAGCGTTGGGGAACTTGTGAGCCCAAAGGGAGTGAAATACCGTGCCGTATACGTATTAATTTCTTGAGCAGAGGTCATCACACTCTAAAGATCTTATAAAACCCCATTTTAATTTTATTTTAAATACCCCACTTCAATTTATAAACTTGATTCCCTTTTAATAAAATACAAACACATTTTTTTTTTATAAAAACTCTACTACTTGTATTTACAGTAATAAAAAATTAGAAAACCAAATAGTTAAACAAATTTTCAGTTAAAAAAATTATACACACACATGTACGATAGCTATAGATTGTGAGAAATTATTGGTTATGAGAATTGTGTGGCTGTATAAATTTTGTTAAAAACAATTTTGTAGGTGTTCAATTAAATTCCTATTTTAAAAAAATTAATTTTGCCTTGCGCTATTTATGGAATTTCAATTGAAAAGGGTTTCACACAGACTTTATAGAGTGTTAATAGCACCACTATAATTTTTTTGATAATCTTTTTTTTTTTCCTTTGAAATTTGAATTATAAAAACATAACACATTCTTAATATAATAAGTTACTATATATTTAAGTCATAGAGATACAAAACTATACAAGCAAAAGTCAATGGTTTTAGCCCGAAAATAAGGTCAAATAAGGTTCCATTTGATACAGTTTTTGAAGAAAAACTTATTTAAAAAGAGTTTTTACTAGCATAGTTTTTATAAATAGAATTTTTATTAAAAATTTATGAAATTATTTTAATATGTAAGTTTTTTAAAGTTATATTATGAAAAGAATAAAATAAAATTGTCAAATAAATATGTGATATTTTAGATATTTTAACATTAAAAAAAATTTCAACCTCTACTCCAAAAAATCCAAAATTTGAGCTATTACTAGTAGAGGCAAAATAGTTTATTTAAAATTCAAAAGCTCTATTAGAAAAATCACCCAACAATAACAAAAATTATGGTAAGAGTTTATAGGATTAAATAAGCACTAATGGTCATTAAATAAGTCATTTCAAACAGGCACTAAGATTAATTATAATCAAATGTGTCAAAGATCCATTAAATATGTTTGAGCCCTATCATTAAATATACACAATTCATCATGCAAAAGTGGTTGTGTGATTGCCACATGATATTCTACACGCATAGAATGACATAATATAGACATGCAAGCTAGTTCAAATGTTTTCCTCCTATTACTTAGGACATGCAAACATATTAATAGGATATTTACATTTATGTGATTGCCATACATGTGAAAACTAAGGTATTATGCTTCATGAATTGATGTCACGTAAAAGTATATCCCATGTCGTATGCTTTATACATATCATTCATCATGCAATAAATGTATTTTTCATGCAGTACAAGTATACCCAAGCCACTCCTTTAGTTGCTCCAAGGGGTATGGTGTGGAAAGTGAAAGGAGCGATGAGGCTAATTATCTAGTAAATTCATTAATGCCCAGATGTAGGGGTGTTCGCGGATCGGATTTTTGGAGTTGGGCGTGTCAATCATGATTTTGCGGATTATAATTTTTCAATCCGTCCACGGATTGATAAAATTCAATCTATATCAATACATCTGCGGATGGGATTTGTCCTCGGATCGGATTTCAATCCACCATTTTGCGCATTAGTTTTCGAATTAAAAATTTTTAGTTCTCTCTAACTAATGAAATAAAAAAATCTAATATAAAAATAATTTTGCTACCAATTAAATTTAAAATTGAATAAAATTTAAATAAAGCCAAAATAATACATTTAAAGTTTCAAAATATACATCGAGACTAATTATTCAAATAAAGATAATACGTTCAAAGTTTGAAATATAACATCAAGCTTAATTATTCAAATAAAGTTACAATAATACGTTAATATAAGAAATTAATTGTTCAAATAAAGCCACAATTAATTGAAATGGCAAAATTTGAAACCAAACGGTCGATCATTGCGTGCATCGAAAAGTGGTGATTACGGAACCGTTCACGATGGGAACCAGGAGAAGCCGTACGGGTGGCGATCTTGAAGGTTGTGATAGTGAAATTGGGTTGAATGTGAAGTGGCTCGATGGACTTGGGAAAGAAGATGGCTTGCTCTCGCCGGAATCGCGCAGCCGATGTCCTTCAAATCCGTGTTGAGAGTGTATCCAATCAGTATTGAGTGTTGCTAGTGTGCGTGACGGTGGAGAAGCTTAGGGTTTTTTGTTTGCAAATTGTTGGTGACTTGGCGCCATGTTACTTTGCTTTTGGCTAACTTTGCAAATTGTTGGTGACTTGGCGTTATGTTACTTTGCTTTTGTTAGTGCGTGTGACTTTGCTTTTATTTTATTTTACAATTTTTACAAGTTATATTTGTATATATGATTATTTAATTATTTTTCATTTTATATTATTATTGGGTAATGGGTAAGATATGTTATAGTACTTATGTAACTATATAATGTCACATTTATAATTTTTTTAATTAAATTTATAATAATTTTTTAATAATATTTTTTTTTTTTTTTTTGCGGATTCACGGATTTCTGCGGATTTACAGAAGTAAATCCATATCCAATCCATCGACTGCGGATTTTTAAATTTTCAATCCATATCCAATCCACGGATCGGATTTATACGGATCGGATTGAACGGATTGGACGGATTGAACGGATCGGATTGGATTCTGAACACCCCTACCCAGATGCACTTAGACTGTGTGTGGGCTTGTACAGAGTTTTATTAGATAACATAGCTCGCAAAAGGATTAAATTTTAATATTTAGTACAATTGGGCAGGGCCGGCTCCACCGTTAGGCCAAATAGGCACCCGCCTAGAGCCCAAAAATAGGAAGGCCTAATTTTCACAATTAGTTAATATAATTATATTTCCAATAAAATTAAGAAGGCCCAATTTTCACAACTAATTATTTAATACAATTATCTTCGACTTCCCAAACGGTAACTAATTATTTAATACAAACGATAATTAAATATTTCAATTATCTTTCCAATCAAACTTTCAATATTCCTTTTACAATTAAACACCTTAAAACCAACGCCCAAATCCTTTGCCTTTTCAATTCTCTCTTCCTCAGCAAGAAAGCCTAGAATATTCATTCTCAATTCCATAATTCAAGCTTCATCTAATCATCTCATCTTCTTCTAGTGATCAAAATCGAAATTATTGGATTCTAATTATTTGCTCCCATTGATTGAATTCGGCATCTCATCTGCTCCAATTTATCAAATTCGGCATTCTTTGTACTTGAGAAAGAAAACCCATTACCTATTTGTCATCATCTTTTTTTCCAGGTGCACTCATTCTAATTATTTCGTTTTCACTTTTCAGTATTTGTGTTTTTTATTATTTGTTTATGCTTTTGTTTGTTTGTTTGTTTTCATATATAATATTAGTATTTTATAGGAGAAGATTTGTTGTTTGTTAATTTATTTGTTTGTTTGATTCTGTTTGTTATTTAAAATTGAAGATGTCAACTAGGAAATATGCATCTGGGTATGAAAAACTATTGAAAAAAAAAGAAGAATTGAAAAACTAGTTGAATCTCAAAAGGGGGCTCTTGATAAGTTTGTCACATGTAGTAAAAAAGATAGAGATTTAAGTGAAGGATTAGTAATTGAACAAGCACAACAATCAGCTCCAAAAGAATTAGAAAAAGATGAAGAAAACAGTGTTGAAGAAGAAAATTTAAAAGAAACTGGAATTGATAGTGGCACAGCTACTGTAGAAAATTTATCTATTTCACATAACATATATAATCCGGGAATATGGGAAAAAATAGATACAAAGTTAAGAGATCTTTTAGTAGAAAAAGGCTTAATTAGAGAGTATGATGTAGCTTATCCAAAAGATGAAAATCTTAGGCATTTTTCTAACACATTTTATGTTAAAATACTACCAAATGGAGAAAAACATGATAGAAAATGGTTAATATATTCAAAAGATTTTGACAGAGTATATTGTTTCTGAAATACTAACTAGGCAACCCAAGAGGGGGTGAATTGGGATTTTAAAAATTATCCTAGGCAAACCACACAACAATTTAATCTATTGCCTTAATCAAATTGAAAACAATAAATTCAATCATGCACAATATTAAAAGAGTAAGGGAAGAGAAAACAAACACAATGATTTTTTGGTTTTACGTCCGCCTCAGGGCTTGAAGCTAGCCTCTGATTGATGTCGATACAACTTGTAGCTCTACAATCTTTTAACTTGATTTTACAAAAAGGATGAACATGTGTTTGATAGTGAAAATTTCGATGTGTGAATGAATGAGATGAATAAAAAAAGTTGTATTAATATTTTGCTCAATGATGATCATTGGAATTCTTGTTTATTGGAGTATGCACATTTATTAATTAGTTCAAAAATTTTCAAATAAGCGGTTAGCCGTTTACCCTTTTTAATTTTTAGCTAAAAAATTTGGAAATAATCAGTTTTTAGTTTTCTAATCATCATTTTATACTTTGGAAATTATCTTTTTATATAGCTGAGTTTGATAAAAAGCTTTCTGAAATAAATTTGAATTTAAGTAATGTTTTGTTAATCCCAAAACTTTTTAAAATTATGATATAGCCCAAAATGCTATGACACTTTTCAAATAAGTCCTTCACCAAAATTTCAAACAATATTTGTTGATTTCAAAGTTTTCAAAATTCTTTCAATTAAACCATAAACTTGAAAAACAACCAATTTCATAAAATCATTTTTCCATTAAATATGAAACAATTATAATGTAAAAATAATGATTTATTTAAAAACAATCAATTTCATAAAATCATTTTTCCATTAAATATAAAATATTTATAATGTGAAAATAATGATTTATTTAAAATGAATAAAAACAATCAATTTCATAAAATCATTTTTCCAATAAATATAAAACATTTATAATGTGAAAATAATGATTTATTTAAAAAGAATATTAAATAATTTGAGCTTAAAAGATTAATCATTCTTAATCTTGTTTGTTATCATCAAAATCAATATTATGGAAACATATATGTTAACAGTTTCTGTTGCAAATTGTTCAATATAAGTTGTAGCAAAACTCAGCTAAGTCATGAAGGGTCAAGAGATTGGAAAAATCTTAGTGCTAAACTTAAACGACATGAAACAAATAATGAACATATAACTAATATGAATGCAACTAATTGATAAAGATGCTCAAGAAAGAATAAATAAGGAGAAAGAACATTGGAAGAAAGTACTAATAAGAATTATTGTTGTCGTAAAAAATCTTGCAAAAAATAATTTAGCATTTCATGGAACAAATGAGAAGATCTATGAAGAGAACAATGGAAATTTTTTAAGTTTCATTGAAATGATAGCATAATTTGATCCAACAATGCAAGAGCACATTCGACTTATTAAAACAGGTGAAATTCATAATCATTATCTTGGCCATAACATACAAAATGAATTAATTTTGATGCTAGCACATGAAATAAAAAAAAAAAATCAATTGTTAACAAAGTCAATGAAGCAAAATATTTTTTAGTTATACTTGATTGTACTCCAGATGCAAGTCACCAAGAACAAATGTCTCTCATACTAAGATGTATAGATATTTCAACAAATCTAGAAAATGTAGAAGAATATTTTTTAGGATTTTTAAAGGTAAATGATACCACTGGAAAAGGTTTGTTTAGTAAACTTGTGGATGTATCAAAAACACTTGAGCTTGATATTAATTATGTAAGAGGACAAAGATATGATAATGGATCTAATATGAAAGGAAAAAATCAAGGTGTACAAGAAAGATTGTTAGAAATAAATCCTAGAGCATTTTATACATCATGTGGCTGTCATAATCTTAATTTAGTACTTTGTGATATAGCTAATTCTTGTTCTAAAACTACTTCGTTTTTTGGAGTTTTACAACGTATTTATTCATTGTTTTCTTCTTCAACAAAGAGATGGAAAATTTTAAAAGATCATGTACCTAATTTAACTATTAAATCATTATCACAAACTCGTTGGGAAAGTCAGATAGAAAGTGTTAAAGCAATAAGGTTTCAAGCTCCACAAATTAGAGATGCTTTACTCCAATTGGCAGAATTTGGTGAAGATCCTAAAATAAAGAGTGAAGCTAAATGTTTAGCAACATATGAGTTGGAAAACTTTAAATTTTTATTAGGTATGACTATTTGGTATGATATATTATTTGCTGTGAACACTGTTAGTAAAAGGTCTTACATCTTTTTTTGAAAATTATAGAGAACATGGTTATGTGTCGGCTATTGTTTGAGCTAAAGAGATTGCAAGTGAAATGGGAATAGAGCCAAAATTTCAAGAAAAACGTGTAATTCGTAGAAAACCTGTATTTTGTGAGAATAATAATGAAGAAAAAATTTTGTCCCATGAAGATTCTTTTAGAATTGATTACTTATAGATTTCAGCAGTTTGAATTATATGAAAGCATTTTTGGATTTTTATTTAGTTTTGAAAAGTTAAAATCATTAGATGATGATAGTTTGAAAAATAGTTGCATGCATCTTGAAAAGTCTTTGAAACATGATATGTTTTTTGATATTGATGGATTAGATTTGTTTTCAGAGTTAAAAGTTTTGAAAGAAGTTTTAGAAATTAAAATAAATATTCCACTTGACATTCTTAATTATATTAAAAAGATAAGATCTTTTCCTAATGCATTTGTTGCTTATAGAATATTATTGATAATACTTGTAACTGTTGCTTCAGCTGAGAGGAATTTTTCAAAACTGAAATTGATAAAAATCTTTTTTAAGATCAACAATGTCACAAAAAAGATTAAATTGATTAGCTATATTATCAATTGAAAAAGATTTTTTAGGTAACCTAAATTTTGAGGATTTAATTAATAACTTTGCATCTAAAAAAGTAAGAAGAACAATTTTTAATTGATTAATTACTTGTGTTAGTATTGCATTCAACAAGGATCAAAACATGAAGCGGTTGGATTGTTGGAGCAATGATATAGTCACATTATCTCATGGGTTATGGTCCTATCAAATATGTAATTTGTGACAGAGATGGAGTTTTCAAGATATTTGCTATTTTCCTGCTACAGTTTGAATTCCCAAGAGACAGTAGCATTCATACTGTCAGTTTTTAAAGTTGTTAATTTACATGCATTCTTTTGATTTCAGGGCTTGTTGTTGGTGTTGAAAATGTTGATCAACTGGTGCTTGTATCATGAAACTTGTAAAACTAAATTTGATTTTATTTGTAATATAAATGAAATGTCTTTCTTATGTTTCATTAAAATAAAATAATGAGATTATTTAATGGTTTTAAGAATTGTTGTTTTTAAATAGAGAAAGGCCCCATACAAAAATTACGCCTAAGGCCGCTAATGTGCTAGAGCCGACCCTGCAACTGAGGGCTTATAGTTATTTACTATCTAAAAAATAAAACTTACATTAAAATTGTAGATTTATCTTCATCACATTTACCCCATTATTTGTCTCATGCATTGTTATAAATAGGGAAATTATTAGTTATATCTTTCTTATCTGCGATATCAAACGTCTTCTGATATTTTTTTATATCGTATTAAGTTAACAAAGAGTTCAGCGTCCACCTTTAGTTTACTACGGTTAGAATTTGAGCAAAATGACTATTTTACCCTTTAAACTCAAAATGAGGTAAAAAAATTACCTTGAAAATTAATGTAAATTTTCAATACACAATTTTTTTATATTTTATTATTAACAATACATTTTTTTATTAAAAAAATATGAATTATTAATGGTACATATTATTAACAATTATCCATAAAAAATATTCATCTTATACCATAAAAAATTATTAACAACATATTATTTACAATTATACATATTATACCATAAAAAAATCAAGTTTGAGTTTGGAGGAGTAGATCTTCAATAATTTAGGTTAAATTTTGGAGGAGTATATTCGGTTATAAAGTAGCTTTTTTTTTAGCAATTATTAACAATTATCCGATAAATGGGATAACATGTCATTTTTATCAAAATATATCATATGACATGTCGTTTTTTACTAGGTAAATGGGATGACATGTCGTTTTAAAAAAAGACTAGATTACCCTTATGATGTCAGCGCTCGCAAACGGCAGTTAACGGATTGGTGGACGGCAGAAGTGTTTTGTCAACTTAGGGTATACGAGTGATACACTTGAAAAGTGTTGTAGCACGTTTGATACTGGTGTCATTTAAGAGTATATGGCTGATAATTTCCCTTATAAATATACATTATGTAGTAGCACATTAAAGGAAGATCACTTGAGTTGCGATGTTTAATATCTTGATGCATTGTCAATCTGTAAGATAAGCAATATCCAATTAATAAAAGGTTAGCCTAAAGAAATTTTGAAAATAACCAAATTATGTGACATTTAGGCTATTAAAGCAGAGGTAAAATACATTACAAGAGGGGAGGGATTCACGTAGGAACAAGAGAAAAAGAAATATTGTTCTTCTCTTGAACCATGAAAAGTTGCAATACGGCCTTTTTCTAGCCTATTACTGTTTCAAAAAGGATGTGAGTTCAACTTTCGAAATCCTTTTGAGGGGGCATGTTAGTAGTCATGAAAGTGTAGGGTTGGCAAAAGTCCGGGTTGGAGTCAGAATATGCTGGAGAACGAGTTTTTATTCGGGTTTCCTCTGCCTGCATAAATTGAATTAAAAGAGGAAAAATCCTATAATAAATTATTTCAACATTTTAATTATTTCAATCTACTTTGTAAATTTTAAGTAAATAAAATTCATTCATTTCATTCAATCTCTTCCTAAATTCATTCATTTCATTCTCCATCAAAAACTTAAAATTAAGTAGCATAATAATTACAATTGACAAATAAAATACCAGCTATCAATATAATATATGAAATTTTCAAAATATCAAACAACTAAGAACAAACTAACAAGACGGTTGCTGCACAAACATGGATGTGATGTGGAGGTGCTGTGCACGATGGGTTGCAGGCCAGATCTAAGAAGTGGGAAAAGAGAGAAAAACAAAAAGAAGAATAAGAATAAGAAAATATTTCTATTAATTTATTCTTGGATTGAAATTTAAGGTTTCTTTGTGTGTTTGAAGAGGAGGGGTGAGGGTTGTTGCTGTTGGGCGTTGGCTACTTAGCTTGGAGAGTTGAAGATGAGGGAGTTGACTTGAAGTGTTGAAGGTGAGGGAGTGAAGCGGCTTTGTGAGTGCAAGTTTATGAGAGCTTTAGGGTTTGTAAATGTAATATGATATATATATATATATATATTCTTTTTGTGTTAAAAAATTTTGATTTTTTTTAGGGTTATGGATATTATCCGGGTATTTTAGTTTCTTTATATAATAAGGCGGATTTTTTTTGCCACCTCTACGAAAGTACCTTTATGTAAGCGAAACTAAAATTTGTCACTTATAACTTTTAATAGTTAGATCACTGGGGATATAGTATCATATAGTTTGGACGCCAATAAATGATAAAAAAATTAATAAAAGCGAATAAAATATAAAGAAGATTGGGAGTTTTCCCTACGAAAATCAATATATACTATTTAATCAATAACTCTCATTACACCATAATTTTATTATTCTTATTTTTAAATTCATTTTTGTTCACAGTTATTATCAATTAAATAAATAATATGAACAGAGACTAAAATAAAAAATTTGAATACTAAAAATAAGAAACATTGGTTTGAACATGAATAAAAAAAATATTAATAAGATATTTTTATATACTCTTTTATTATTTTAAACATTTTGTTTATAATAAATATCTATTTTATATTTTCGAGATAAAATATCGAGTAAATGATTCACTTACCTCTTTTTTCTTTTTAAAATTTTTATTTTTTATGCCAAGAGAATAATGACTATTATAAAAATAATAAAGAGTAACTAATATCTAAAATATAAATGTCTAATATAACGATTCCTATATTATGAAGTATGGTGCCCTTAAAGGTACACTACCATCATCATAATCCACTGAACAACATGATGTGCGAGTGCTAATTTGTCTCAAAACAAGTTCCGTTGATATTATAATATTTTCATATGGGCGGAGGCCACCAGTTTTTTAAATTTGATGGTTTTTTAAAATTAAATATTGATAGTTTATCAACTCAATCTCCTTTCAAATTTTTATTTTCGTCAAATCGAGCGTATTTTTCTTATTGTTTTATAAAAAGTTTCTGATTTATTTTTAATTACTTTTTTATTTACATTTATTATAAATTAAATGAATAAAAACTAAATAAAAAATTAAGTATTAAAAATGAGAAATATATATTTTGATATGAGCAAAAAAAATTAATAATAATTTTTTTGCAAGTATTTATTTTGTGAACATTTTCTTATAATAAACATTATGTAATATTTTAAAATTAAATGTAAAAAGTATAGGCAAAATATTTTATTATTTATCTTATAATAAATTTTTATTTGTCATTCAAATTTTATTATAATAATTTTTTTATCATTTTATAATAACTTTCTAATATTTATTATAAGGAATTTTTCACAAAATAAATAAGTACAAGAAAAAAATTTTATTATTAATTTTTTTCTCATATCAAAACATATATTTCTTTTTTTTAATGCTTAATTTTTTATTTAGTTTATATTCATGTGATTTATTTAATTTATAATAAATATAAATAAAAGAGTAGTTGAAAATAAGGGTAATATTATAAATTTATACTGTCCAAAGGATTTTTAACCATTATAAAAATAATAAAAAAAAAATAATATATGTTAATTACGGTAAGGGAGAAATTGACAATCTCCCTTTTTTAAATATAAAAAAGCCCAACATATTTTATCAAAAATCTAAAGAGTAAGAAGCAAAAACAAAATAAAACAAAAAGAATTGCAAGTCAAAGCTCACCGTTTCAGTAAATATTAAGTAGCTAGCTTCTCTCATCCTTCGAATTTGCCGGATTTGCATCGAGGGACCCCTCGATTTGCTCTACGGCTCCTACTACCCTCTGGTAAGAATTAAGATCACAGTAAACTTTGTTTGAAAAAAAAATTATATATTTTAATTATTCTTTAATTGATCTGTGAATTTTCGTTCTCGTCGATACTTTAACGGCTTTTTTTTTTCAAACGAATAAAAATGAAAACAAAGATCTATCTGCAGATATTTATGTCTCCGTACACTCTAGGTTTTCTTTTTCTTTTTGAATTAATACCAGTAGAATGTGATGCAGGCTTGAAATTTGCCTTTATTTTTTTCTGTCTTCTAATTATAATTTATTTTATAGATTCATTTACGCATATGTAAATGTTTAGTTTAGCTATAAGCTGTTTTTGTGCTTACTGTCTCTGTTAAGCTTTTCCCTGGGAGAGAAAAATTAATTTTAGTTTTAGTTTGGTACTGAAGTTAGTTGATTTTATATTGTATATTCTAGTTTTAGAGAGAGCATAGAATTCTACCCTTTAATATATTTTGAAAACCCAATGAACGCTCATTTTTTCTAAGTGTTTAAAAGGAAAAAAAGAAAAAAGGAAGCTTGAATTACAAGAGATTAAATGCGAAAAATGATGTAAAATTAAGTGGGAAATTATTCTTTGTTCCTCTGTATTATGTTACAAAGACTGTAAGTTGATTTTTTTTTCTGGTTTGTGTTTGTTTATTATGCTGGAGGGAGAGCCTGCAAGTCAAAGTCCGATACCGTATAAGTTTATTCAAGGCCATAGGGTTTAATTTGGGTCGGGGTGCATGGTAACTCTTAGAAAAAGGAAAAAGCTGTTTGTGCTGAGTCATTTTTTATCAAATTTGGCAATGATACATTTTTTTTAGTTTCTAGTGCAGTTTTCTTTATTTTTTTGATTTAGGAATCTTCCCCTCCCTTTTAGGTCCTTTTAACTATGTATTTGTTTTCTTCTTCTGTGTAATTGAGCCTTTTTTTATTTTTCTTTGATGCGGAAAAGAAAAGGAAATGAATGTCAAGTTTTAAGTGCATTTAACATTCTTAATCTTTAGCCATTGTTGGCTAGTGGTTTGAAGTTTTAATGAAAGATGATTTTGGCAGAACTTCTGCATGCGAACTCGGAATACAGTATGGTTATAGAAGCACTTCAAACTAGCCGTTTAGCGAACGGGGAGGCTGAGAATAGTATTTGCCCAGAAAGTTTCCTATCTCCACGTCAAGACTGTAAAAGAAGACATGGTTCTAATGGAACCATTGCTACTCCTTATGATGAAAATTGTACCAATGAAGACATGGTAGGAGTATCCAGCAGAGATGCAACTGAAGATATAGATACAAATATACAGCCTGATGTTGTTTTTGTACGTGAATCACATGATGTATCGGTTGTTTGGAATTGGCTATGCTTAAGTACTTAAAAACTTATATTATTTATTATGTTACTTTTCTACAGAAAAAGGCAAGGGTACAGAGAGAATTGACTTTGCAAGATATGTACAACCAAGACTCCTTCGATGACGATGATGAAGATGACAGTGACTGGGAGCCCATGCAAAAACATTTCGAGATTATGAAATGGTTTTGCACCAACTGCACGATGGTCAACCTGGATGATGTTGTCCATTGTGATGTATGTAACTAGTATATCACTCTTTCTTATAAACTTGTGGTGTGATGCTAGTCTGGTACTGCCGTACATGTATTCTGCATTGGCAACTATCTAACATAAAAGATGTTGTTGTCTGTAAATGATTTGGTGAAATGTCCTCCTTGCAGATATGTGGGGAACATAAGGAATCCGGCATCCTGAGGCATGGATTTTTTGCATCGCCTTCTTCACAAGATGGTCCAACTGATGTTGAATTAGAATTCAAAGGGAAATATAAAGGTGATTTGTTACTAAGCGTAGTTGGTATGTTTGCCATTATTTGTAAAAAATTCCTTTGTTAAAATGTTTTATGTATGTAGCTTTCCATTATCATGATACTGAATTTTATTGAAATTCTTGGAATGGTCTCATATTCGGTCTTTGTTTTTGTCTCTTTAACAAATAATTCTAGATTTTAGTTTTTTCTTGAAATAAATTTTCTTGAAGCTCAATTAAAATTTGATTGGATGAAACTTGAATCCATCTTGATGTCTATCTATATTGTTACAAATCTCATATTCTCTTGCTTCCATTAGATCATTCTGAATCACCTAGCATGTGCTATCTAATTGTTAAGCTAATGTTGTTGATATTGCATTCATCTGATTCTGTTTGTACTTGGGAGGTTTTCTGTAGACTTGCAGTCCGGAGTTTCTTTCTCCAACAGGTGCACAGCAATAGGGTTTGATGAGAGAATGTTGCTACACTCAGAAGTAAGGTTTTGCTGTACAACATATTCTGTTCAAACTTCTGCTTGAATTGAGATGGGGTAGATAATGCCTTAGGCCATCTCCAATGCTTAACACCATTTTGGTGTAACACCAACACAAAAAATGTACCTTTTTCACACCAAATTACTATTTCATCTCCAACCCATTTACACCAAATTTTACACCAAAAAGAATATTCTTCTTTTTTATTCTTTTAATTCTCAAGAATTAATTCAATTAACGCAATAAATATTACTATTAATATAGATAATTAAGTAATAAGTAAATTTTTATCGATTAACAAAAAAAATATAGAAAATTATTAAATTTGCATTTAATTAACTAAATTAGTACATTATGAAAATTAAACATTACATTAATATAGAAAAATACAATAACAATAATAATACTCTAGTTATTCGAATTACTAAATTCATCCCATAAATGATCAATTAGTGCATTTCGGAGTGCAATGTGAGCCTCTTTATTCTTGATTTGTTTGTGTCGAGCAAGAAATTCTTGAAATTTATGCTAGTAGTAGTAGCTTTTTAAATTTGTGTTAATTTAATTTTGTAATATGTAATCTAGTAATTAATGTTATTGGCATTTTATTTTTATTATTAATTTTTGTGTTGAATATTTTTTATTTAAAATATTAGTATAATATTCAAAAATTAAAAAATGAAATTAAAATAATAACAAAAATAATAATAATAACTTAAAATATTATATAAAATAGGACATATAAGTAAATAAGAAAAAGTAATAAGAATATTTGGGACTTTTTTTCCCTAGCACCAAATGAATAGTGTTGCACCATATTTGGTGCAATACTATTCATAACACCATTTTGGTGTTGATTTTGGTGTTACATTGGAGAAGCATTTTACACCAAAAATGGTGTAAAAGGTGGTTTGGTGTTAGGTTTAGTGCTACATTGGAGATGCCCTTAAATAGTATGATTTTGTGCTTCAGAAAATAGAAACCGAAAATAAGCAGCAAATTTACTGATAACAACATATGTTAGTAATTTTCTTATGATAATTCAAAGTTTTTTGGAAACTGTGAATCTGGTGAACTTTAAAACTTCGATTGGAATTCATCCATTTCTTTTTCTTTAAGAGTGATACAAATTGTATTTTTTGAACTTCAGATGAACAGAATTAATCCCATGGTAAATTGGTTTATGGCAAAACAACAAATTCTTTTAGTTTAGTAGATAATATTGCATCATATTCTATGTGATCACATACAGTTGCTTAGTTCTGATGACAGTCTTTTTTTTTTTTTAAATTTTATCCAATATCCTGTTTTGTTCATTTTTCTAAAGTTAGTGGAGAGAGTGGCGGTTTTGCCTTTTTTCTTTGTTTTATAAATACTTACAATTCTGTCTTGGTTATTCTTTGCAAGAGTAGGTTGAGATGAAGCCACGTCCACATCCAGAAAGACCAGATCGTCTTCGAGCTATTGCTGCTGGCCTTGCTACCGCTGGTACTTTTTCTTTTGCAAATTTTCTGTTTTAGGTTAGGGATTTGGTTAATCCGTGTTTCTGGAGCACACAAGAAATGTGATTTTGATCTTTGCAGGTATATTTCCGGGAAGATGCCATCCAATTTCTGCTAGAGAAATTACAAGAGAAGAACTTAAGATGGTTGGTGGCCAGTTTCTGAACTTGAGCCTTGAAGCGTAAAGGGGTCATATTGTGATCTTTATATCCTGTCATTCTATATTGTATTAGGTGTTTTCATCTGAAAATTTTAAGCAGAAAAGCATTGCAATGAGAGTTAACTTGACATTGACTGTTGAATGTCTGAGGCTGTATGGCAACACAGAATGATTGCCAGTTTATGTATGTTGGGGCTGTGTGGTGTCACAACAATAATGATATATAGCTTTGGTGGCCTACATGTCCTTATCTGTTATTTTTTGAGGTGGACATTGTTATTACTTTTTGTGATAATTTTTAATGTTTCTCATTTTTCGATTTCGGGATCCATAGGTTCATTCTTTGGAGCAGATTGAAGCTGTGGATCTTTCGAGTCAAATTCATTCTAGGTTTGTAACCAATCATCTTTTCATTAATCCGTCTTTCATCTCTCTTTCTTTCTCTCTCTAATTTGTGTGTGTGTATTGGAAATTTAAGTAATCTATAATAGGTTTGTACATAAATTTGTGCAATGAGAACATCTAGGTGGTGAATAATATCTATTTGGGTTGGAGGGAGTTTGACATTTTTGTATGAAAGAGGGAAAAAGTGAGTATGTATGTGTATTATCTTCACGAAAATAAACTATTAAAGTACTCAAACTAGAAGGGAGTTGAAGTATTTTTTAGATAGGTTTGGATGGTGTAGTTTTTGCAATCAAACGTTGTAGGTGGTGAAAAATTATTTTGTTGGTTTTAAGGGGGTTTGAGCGTTGGTATGAGAAAAATATTGAAAAAGAAGAAGATAGAAATAACAAATTTTTAGAGCTTGTTATGTTATACTTTGGTTGTACGTTTTCACATGATCGATAGTAAGATTTTATAGGTTGAAGCCCAAAAAAGAAAGAATATATATATATATATAAAAGAATCACCGTATTAACATGTTGTGCCATTTAATATGTTTAGGGAATTGTTAGAAACACAAATTTCTCTCTATTTTTCTCTTGTGAATTAATGGGAGGTTGGACCTCAGGTGGAGAGGTGGAATGACAAGATTCAAAGGAAGTCAAAAGAAAATTCGAATTTTTGTTTCGAATTTCGAATTTGAATCTTCGAAATTCAATCGATTTTGATTCTATTCTCAAAAGATAGAAAAATAGAGTATGTTATAAAGAATTAATTAGTAAGTTGAATATCCGGGAGTCAATCATTAATTTGAAATTTTAAAAACAATTTCGAATTGCTAGTAAGTTGGAGATGGTGAGATAGACTTTTGGAAGACTGAGGAAGAAATAACATATTAACATTTAGTTCTTGGGTTGTCTAGGGAAAGAGGCATATGCAATGTTGAGTTGGCTGAGCTTATCTTTTGTCAATTTGTCGGGAACTTAATAGCCTGGTCTTGTCTTGAAGCCTAGTTATACAAGATTTGTTTTTGTTTTTAAACGCCATTGGGTTGGGTTCATGATTAACTTGTTATTTCTGATTGGCAGTTATTTTACTCCTGACACATATGCTAATGAGCATTCAGCACGTGCTGCTAGGCTTGCAGCAGGTTTGTGTGCTGATCTTGCTTCAACAATTTTGTCTGGACGTGCTAAAAATGGTTTTGCTCTGGTATGAGTAATTTGTCATTTGCATGTATGTGAAATCTTGACTGATTTTGGTCCTTTTGTTGTTTATCTTTAACGTATTTTGAATTGTCAGGTTCGGCCTCCGGGTCATCATGCTGGTGTAAGCCAGGCCATGGGGTTCTGCCTGCACAATAATGCCGCAGTTGCTGCTTTAGCAGCTCTGGCTGCAGGTGCAAAGAAGGTTCTTATAGTTGATTGGGTAATTTTCTGCTATACGGTCTTGATACATTGTTGCTGGATCTGATACACCGTGCATTGAATTGGGGAAGTAACTTATTCTTGTTGATTGTTGCAGGATGTTCATCATGGAAATGGCACCCAAGAAATATTTGAGCGGAACAAATCGGTATGTCAGAGAATATTAATCGAATTTTTAACTAACAATCTGTTACTTTAGAAAAATGGTTGTTTATGTAAGATTTTTTACCTTACCCTGAACTCCAATTATTGATAATTTGTTAAAAAAAGATAAATGCTATTTCTGGGGCTAACGGACAGTTTGTTCACCTTTTTAAGTCTCCTTTTCTATTGACACAATCTATGTTAACTTTTTATCAGATATTGGATAATGTGATAAAACAAAAGTAGCATGCTATGAGAATTTGAATGTTGCACTGCACAAATTCTCTGCTTCTTCCATTGCATTTTCTCATGGATAAATTACTTAAAGTTGAAGGTTTTGCATGGAAATTCACCTATTGGTTTTTTGGCTTTATTTTTCAGTGCTGATGTCATGGTTCCACTTATAGGTTCTGTACATTTCCTTACATAGACATGAGGGAGGAAGGTTTTATCCCGGTACTGGAGCTGCGAATGAGGTAATTGATTGCTAACACTTTTTTTGAAGATAAGAAAATCAAAGTGTTCTTTCAGTTCGAGTCATCCAAATCTTTGTTGACGTGGCTGTGCATTTAGCATGAATGTGAGATGTTTGTAGGTAATAGATTAAAAAGATTGAAATTTTAAGTTTTGTGATTTGCTGCATGTGTGCCTTCAGGTTTTTGGGTTTGGGGGTTCAAGGATTTATCTATTTGCTATGACTTTAATTTTTTATGTCGTATGATTTTTTTTTTTAATTATTTGTTGATTTGCCATAGCTTTTTTATTATTAAAATATTGCAATGAGCAAGCATTGGCAGAAAATATTTTCTTTTCTTTTCTCTTTTTTTCCCCCACTAAACACAGATTGCAACTGTGTTTCCTTCTCTTTCACATCTCTTAAGTTGGTGCTTGACCTGTTCTAATTAGTATATCTACTGCTTTCTGTGTAATGATATTTAAACATAGCTTAAATATAGGAGATGGCGGCAAGGAACTGCTGACTTAGACTGTAGTTAAGATGCTGACATTTTTTCTTTGTTGATTGGTTAAGACAATGAAGTTATGATAACGGTTTCTTTTGTAAGTGTAGCGGTTCTCAAGTCTAGGCATACAGAATATACCTTTCATACAGACCTGAGAATAAGAGCCTACCAAAGGCTGAGAAATGCATTTATTAGCTTTTCGGTTACATCCCCCTTGTCTTTTCTTTATAAAGTCCCCCCTGTTTCTTTGTAAAGTTCTCCCATTTTTATTGAGCTTTTGGTTCCATACCAATAAATGATGAAGATTAACCTTTTCCAGATGCCTATGGAAAGGATCCATTCGCTTTTGTAACATTTTCCCAACCTGGAAAGGTGGTGGTGAGAAAACAAAGTACTATTTTAGTTATTGGTCAGAAGCCTGGCCTCTGAATAAAAGATCCTGATGTTATAGGGAGGGGCTAACTTCTGTGGTGAAAGAACTATACTCCTGTTAAGAGGTAAAATACCAGTGGAGGTCTTGTGGAAATACAGAGCATTAGAGCTGCACCAAAAACTCTGAGATGGATAATGACATCATGAGGTCTGACATATGTTCTAGGTTATTCACATGTCAGATAGAGCTTTATTTCATTTTGTTATGTTATTTAATATATTTCTGTCCAGGGTTTATAAATACATTTAAGTTGATATTCACTGCATGAGTTGTGGCATGAATCGATACATGTGGTGTATTAGAAATTTCTCTTGTTGAACGTTTTGAATTCATACTTCTGTCTGCTTGCTCATTTAGAAAACTAAGTGGTAAGATGTATCTCTCTGAAAATATATATACTCTCTGTTTGGTTCTGTGCATGCATCATGCATCATTATTTTATTCTTGTTTGCAATATGGTATCTATTTCTTCCATCTGGTCTACTTGGTTCTGTATTTTTTTATTTTAACTGCTAACCAATTCTGTCTTTGCAATACAAACTAATATTAAATAGTTTAATTGGCATTAACATTTCTGCAGGTTGGTATTGATGGTGCAGAAGGATATTGTGTAAATGTTCCATGGAATCGTGGTGGAGTTGGAGATAATGATTATGTTTTTGCATTTCAGAATGTTGTTCTTCCCATAGGTTACTCTCCCTAATTTCTATCCTTGCATGTGTATGTTCATATGAAGAAGAGGTATTTGGTATTAATATTTGTGTCGTAGTGTGGAAACTTTTCATGAACTATTACGTTACTGATTCACTTCATCTTAGTATCTTTGTGCATGCGATTGAAAAGTTTGGGTTTCAGTGCTGGCCAGCTACATATTAGCTTGACTCACTAATGGTCTGAAAGACCATTTAGCACACAATATGAATAAAACTGTTTAATAGAGGAGAACTATGGTGACTCACTCTGTCTATGTGGCTTTTACGCATGTCCTTAAGTTTTTTATTTCATTTTTTATTCTCTGCACAAAAATCAGCTTTTTGTCTGGTCATTTGAAGAAATAATACCCAACATTTGTTAAAGTATTACACTTATGTCATATATGTTAACTTCATTGATATGTTAACTTCATTGAAATTTACTTCATTACTCCTTGAATTTGAGAAGCTTCTTGAACACACTAGCCTCTTAATATTGTGTTCAATAAAAATTTGAAGGGGCAATAAAGTGAATTCAATGGAGTGCACACGTGTGTAATAGTGTAATACTTTCAAGATTGTTGGGTAATTATATATCCTGTGATGCCCATTTTGCTGTGGAATAATGCGTAGGATCATAAACTATGGGTTCACCTTTATAAGTACTGCTGATATAAGAGAATGCTAGTTGTTTGGAAGGGAAACACTGGTGGTTGTGCATGATTCTAAGATTAGGGATGGCATTTTTCTTGGTATTTCATACCCAAATCTTGAAAATTTCCATCCAAATCCTAAACCACTCTCAAGTTTTGAGGATCCATGGATATAAGGATGGGTATGGGAAGGGTCATGGATGATGTATATCTTACCATTTCCATGGATTGAAATATGCCATCCCTAGTTCTGGGAAACTGGATAGGATTTCTGAATATTGATCATTAGTGTTTCAATTTCTTGGCTGCTGTGTATGTATAAGATGAAATGCCAATTTATCTTTGTGGTGTTTAATGTTTGAAATCATTGCTGAATTAACCCCACAGTCTGTGTGCTACTCTCTTTACATGGTATGTTCTATTTAATGATTTTATGCTCTCTTCTTTAGTCCATGGAGGGTAGCCTTAAACTATGTATTTTCATTTTAACTGCTGACTGTAGTAATTTTGTATGTTCTAACAAGTGTATCGTCTGCAATCGATTAGTACTTCTATCTATTTGATGGTTTTTTCAAACACATAATTTCAGCTTCGGAGTTTGATCCTGATTTCACTATCATATCAGCTGGATTTGATGCCGCAAGGGGTGATCCTTTAGGCTGCTGTGATGTAAGGATTTTCTTATTGACATGAGTTTTCTTATTTACATTTTTGATCATTTAGTTTGATTGCATCATTGCTAATTATTCGTTTGTTAGTGCAGCATTAGTTCAACTGTAGTAGTGTTCCCTGTAAATTATGCTTTTCTTGTTTAGAATGTGTTGAAAATTTTTAAATTTTGATGTGCTTCAGAAAATAAATGGTTTGCCATTTTGCTGTTTTGAATTTTTATGGGGGCCCTCAATGGTTCAAGTCACCTGTAGTAGTCCTCCCTATAATTGTGTTCTGCTTGTTTAGATTGTGTTGAAAACTTTCAAATTTTGATGTGCATGAGAAAATAAATGGTTTGTTTACAATGTTTTGAAAACTTAAATTCTGATGTGCTTGAGAAAATAAATGGTTTGTCATTTTGTTGTTTTGAATTTGTATGTCTGCATTTGGGTTTTTGCCATTTTGACTGTTGATTTCTTACTGAACATTTTTCCATGTTGTAGGTAACTCCTGCTGGATATGCACAGATGACACACATGCTGAATGCTCTCTCCGGTGGCAAGTTGCTTGTTATACTCGAGGGCGGGTTTGTGCTTTAATTCTATGGTCTTCGTTTTATCATCATTATTTTCAGTCAGTTTTGGTTTTAAACAGTATTTATTTCTTTGATTTGAGGAGTTATATGAGCTATATATTTGTTTGCAGCTACAACCTCCGTTCAATATCCTCTTCTGCTACTTCAGTGATTAAGGTGAATTCCAGTACCTGAAAAATGGACATTTCAGGAATAGATATTTTCATTTGGAAATTGTGTATAGCTCTTATTATTGGTCTATTCAAACATCACTATTGGATTCACCATGTTTGGGAAGGTCACACATTTAAAAACATCCATGGTACCTTGATACCTTGGATTCTTTCATACAAAGAGATTGGCCCTGTAACAAAATGCACTTCTATTAGTGATGGTAGTGTTTTTTTTTTCTTTTTTGGAGGTAAATGGATACTGTGTTTTCTTATATTTCTGTTTAATGATGTTGTCTTATATTTCTATATTTTTTAACATAATTTTGGTAATAAAGGTATTGCTGGGTGAAAATCCTGGATGCGAATTAGGTGACTCTGCTCCTTCCAAATCTGGCCTGGTAACTGTTCTTGAAGTATTGAAGATTCAGATGAACTTCTGGCCTTCTCTAGCATCCTGCTTTACAGAATTGCAGTCACTATGGGAAATATGCACTGCTGAAAACAAAAGTGAGGAGCCCATTTCTGAGCTTTTCTTAATAGTTTAAATGTTCACGGTTCAAGTTTAGCTCATTTACTTCTAGTATTTCTTAATTTGTTTAGTTCATTTCCTTCTAGTATTTCTTATTTGTGAGACAAGAATGACATTTTTGATAGTTATACCCGAGAAAAATGTACAGGAAAGAGAGAGTGAGGGGTGGGAAGTCTTGGATATGCATCATTTTGGGATGGTTTTGTTTTTTCCTTCCCAGTAAATTATCCCATATTAATATATCCCCATCTTGCAGAAAAGCAAATTAAAAAGATACGTCGAGCTGACGCACCAATATGGTGGAAATGGGGAAGGAAAAGGTTATTATATCAAATTATTAAAGGGCATCTTCGAGTAAGATCAAGGGGTGTTAACTGACTTGTGGCGGTGACGCACCAATCTGGTGGAAATGGGGAAGGAAAAGGTTACTGTATTAAATTCTTAAAGGGCATCTTTGAGTAACGTCAAGGGGTGTTGACTGACTTGTAGCGGTTACCTTTGTGCATCCCTTCTATCCTGTAATTTTGTGCATTTTGTTTACCTTTCAAGTTTTCTCCATGCAGTTTTTATGTGGATATCGAACACTTTCTTTTCGTCTTTTTATTATTCTAATTCAACTTACTAGAATATTTTAACCTTATTTCTCTTTTTTCTGCCCTTTGCTTCTCATAGAGTGAAAGGGTTCGTTTTAGTCAGATTCTACCGAGTCTAATGTATCTATTCACATTCATTAACATGATTACGACTGCTGTGCTTGATCGTTCATGCAACTTTAGAATTGTTGCTTGTTAGGGAGAGTCTCATGAATTACTGCTGTCTGAGAGAGATCGTATAACTAAATTCACCTTGATCTTCCATGAGATTATATATTCCTGAATGGATGTTTTATACGGTAGAATATAGCCATTTAATATTATTGATATTTTTATATTTCTTGTTATACCTAAATTAATATTATATTTTGTGAATTCTTGTATATTCTACAAATTTTGTTATCTAATATGGTATAATTCAAACAAATTGAACAAGAATTGCATTGAGCCCTCAAAAGTTTACTCCTGGCTTTAATTTGAAAGGCATTATTATTAAGAGAATTGTGTTTTGATATATACTATAACAAATTTCGATTAGAAAAGATTCTGAGTCCCTTATTGACGAAAAGGTTGCTCCTAATAACAAATACAATAGACTCTTTTGCATTGATTTGCATCACCTGAAGGATTAAGATGCAAGTTTTAATTTACACAAAATAGCGACAATGCTATTGGTGCATTGTCGGCGGCGGGGCCATGGGATATGCAACAGGAACAGCATAAGGAGGATGAGGATGAGGATGGTGACCTGGAGGAAGCATAACAGGAGTCCCAACGGCGGAAGCCATATGACCCAGAGCAGCAATCGGGTGACCGACCGGGGCTCCATACATGCCTAAACCGGGCAAATGGGGCTGAGACCTGTGCTTGACTGATGCCTCCATTGGCAAAGTAGCTGCACCTGGTGGGTTTGTGTTAGCCTGCTGCTGGCCTGTAATTGGTGCCTGATGATGAGCTGAAACATCTCCATTATTGACACTGGTTATATCGTGGATGCTGGACCTTCTTCTGTCTCTGTTCATTGAGTTCAACCGTATGAAATATTTTTGTGCGTGGCTGGCCACTTGTGTTGGTGTCCTTGATATCACAAAATTTCTTGAAATGCTTCTCCAATCTCCTTTTCCAAATTTGTCTAGACCCAACAAAAATAACCTGGAAAAAATATATATGTATGTTCTGAATCAACTTCTTGTACTAACCAGAACAATTGTGAGATAACATGGGATTTGAATTTTGTACATGAAAGTAGTTAGTTAGAAGTTCGTTAAGAATTGCCATAAATGGAAAGTTTCCTGAACAAAACATACATACCTGTGTTCTTCTTCTGTCCACGGAATCCCTTTTCTCCTCTCTTGCTCTGACTTTGAGCTTCCTTTGCTTCCATGTCCACTTGGGTCATGACTCAACCCTGAAAACCCACTTCCATAAACACCATTTGATCTGTTAACCGCGGCCGTGGAGGGGCCATGAAAGTCCTTAGTTGAAGATGTTGCACGATCCTCTCCTACATAATTTGGTAATGGTATGTTGCCAGCCTCTATTGCATTTACATCCTCTAATAAAATTTGGTAGTGCTGCTTCAGTTCTTCAACACTTCTAGAAGGAACCATTGAAGCAATCTTTTGCCATTGTTGTTGTTGTTGTTCTTTTGAGTCATCCTCCTCAATGCAATGCATTGCAATCGCATTCTCAAAAGCTTTATCCTCTTCTTTGCTCCAAGTGGCTGCACTTGACATGTTTGGCTTTTTTTCTTTTTCTTCCTCCTCTTGGGGTTCTTGAAATCTTTTTAGTTTCAACTAATGAATTATGGGATTCAATTTCAATTTCAATATTTCTGTTTTCGTGGGCCTTTGTTTGTTTGTTTTTATTAGGAAAAGAAAGGGAAGGGGGTGCGTAGGATAAGAGAGAACGGACCTAAGGTGTGTGTAGGATAAGCAGCGAGGTGGGTATCGAACTATCAATTGATTAGGACCACTTTTTTTTGTTGTGAGTTGAAGGGATGGGTAATCTGTCATCCTTGTGTCACTCTTAACTAAAAATAAAATGGAAAATCCTTTATTTTCCGTCTTTTTTTTTTTCCTAAATCCATATTGTATTGAAATCGGATGTATGTCGTACTCGTATTTTATCGAGTGAGTTTCAAACACTTTTATTTAGTTGGTCACTCGAGTTAAAATCCTAAGCAAGGAGGGTTAAAATTTTAAAATAATTGATTTGATCTCAGCTCAACTCATCTCTATTTTTTTTATTTTTTCTTATAGAAAATATAAAGTTAGGTCTTTATTAGGACCTGACTGCTAAACTGAGGACAACTATATTGCGATCTAAAGTTTTATACCTAAATGAGCTAATTTTAATTCCACTATCAAAAGAAAGTGATCCCTAATATATCTACCAATGAAATTGATTCACTTTATTAAGTATTTATTAGTTTTTATGGGATTGATTTGTTGTTTTCAATTATATATTTTTTTACTGATCATCCAAATTTAAATTTAAGAATTAAGATATCGATTTAAATTTTATCCACACTCCTAATTTAAAAAAAGAAAAAAGATAGTGTGACACAAAAATACAGAGAAATAATAAATGAAAACTCTCTAAATTTGTTCTAAAAACCAAAAAAAACAAAAAATCTTAGCGCAGCAGTATGTGCAATCATAGAGGGAGGCGAGGCGACTAGGGGAGAAAGAAAGGCCCATCGAATCTTTAACGGCCTATCACATGCACTCTTATCATTCACCATAATCTCTACTTATTATTCTGTTCTCACGCGCATCTTTATCCGGTTGCTCACGCTCCATTTTTCATGAAATGAATTTTTTTTTAATACTGATTCTTGCGTCGATAAATATTATTGTATTATATGCATTACATGAGATATTCTATTCTTATTCACTGATAGGCGATAAACTTTTGCAATCAAATATATATAATTGAGACTTATTTTATTACATTAAATTCTATAAAGTACATGGCTAGATAAATAATCCTTAAAGACGAGAGATGTCTCTACTCCATTCATTTTTCGTAAGGGAGAATGACTTACAAATTAATTCCACATAATTTTTACTTAATTGTGGGAGGTTGAGTCAATAGGGATTCGGACCACTATTCTCATAATTATTCTTAACTTTGAGAGTAGTGATTAATCACTTGAGCAAAGGCCTAGTAACCATGAAATGAATTAATAAACATGAAAATGTTAAGACCAATTGACCACATCCAATAGGTCCTTTTTTTTAAATTTTTATTTCATATTTAAAGTAGTTGAATTTAATAATGTTAGTTTACAAAATGTGTCAATGACTTCTTATATTATTTGTTGGTCTTGAAAGTGCACTTAAGAGAGAAGCTTGAATTCTTAATAAAGCTTGGGACAATTGGTTGAAGGAAGGGAGCATGACTCTTATATCTTGACTTTACCACTTAAAGAAAACTTATTCTGCAAGATTCCTATGACCCCTTTTATAAAATAACTTTTGTTCTTTACATGAACTTAGAGTTGAAGAATAATTCTAACACGTATATAACTTGGTATAAGAGTATCTTTAAAACAAATGGTTATTCTTTGCTGCTGCTAAATGACCATGAAAAGAGATGATGTTGATTGACTATAGTTTTGACCTTTATATTTATTAAGTTTGTTGCAATAGTCAAGCTGTTTGATCTTAATTTTATTCCTTAGAAACAAAGCTATATTTTAAAAGTTTAAAACAATAATCTAGATAAAGAATTTATATTGTAATAAATTGTGATCAAATTATTTTACAACCTCTCTACCTAATCAAATTTGCATAAATTACATGAACTAGACAACTTTAGAATAAATGATTCATATTTAAAGAACACATTCTAGAAGAATCTTTACAAATTAGGAAAGATTCTTTTTAATGCAACTCATTTTTTTTTTTTCATGACATGAAATTTGTTCAATTGTCGACTTAATTAAAATTTTCTTTTTACAAGCTAAGCAGCCTACTTTCAATATTCTTTTCATATATCTTCTTTAATTTTGAAGATTATGTCATCGGCTCAATTTTTAGAGAATTATCAGAAACCATTTTTCTCATATTGTAACAACTGTGAGGATTTTTTTTAATTGAATAGCAGTAGATTAATTACGAGGAGGAGAAGATTTGAAGTATGACGCCAAACTGCAAATGGAAAATAAATTAATATAATTGTACCTTTTAATTTTGGTGAGTGCCTTGCACGCATATCAGAAGAAAGTGGATGAGACCAATCAATGATTGTACTAAAAATAATTCCTCCCGCATTCCGAAGTACGTGGCCAAATCTCTATTTCTGGTTTTGGTTAAAATGCACCTCACAATTTTGTTTCCCCGTTTATTTTCAATTATTTTTTCTTTTGGATTTTTTTGTTTTAATTTATCATTTATAAATGAGTCAAGAGACCCTTCACGATGTGGGGATAAGTCCTTCCAAATTCTTTAAAAATCGATTGAAAAATACTACTGATAAGGACGAGAGACTAAAGGAAGATAAAATCAACTATAGTATCATGTAATTCTATGGTATTAATTAATTATTTCATCTTTTTTATCTTATTCTATATGGTGTTATAATTAATTATGTCTTGCTTCTGTTTAATTTTTCTATTTAAAATAGCAGTTTTGTAGGTCTCCATGAAAGTTCGTGTATGAATTATTTTATCCTCATAAGAAAAAGAAAATAAAATTGTAAGTGATTAAATTGTTGATCGGTTGATTTGATTCAATGATGGTTTAGGGATAAAACTACAGTGCAACCGTCGACTTTAAGAACTTTTAAAATTTTCATATTATGTGTTCTAAATTTTTGACAATAATTACATCGTCACAAATGATTATACTATAACCACTATACAAACTAAGTCGATACTTAATGTGACATGAAAAGATTGATTGAAGAGTATTAACAGTTAATGAAAATATTATTTGGACCCATGATGCTTTCATCCAACTAATCTAGTTATGCTACCTAAGTTGCTAACACAATATTTAAAGTTGTATCATTTTTATTACACTTCCAAACTTATGCGATGTAACACAATATTTAGAATTTTAAAACAAAATTTTTAAATGTTAGTAACAAATAATAATAGTTATAAATTAGTGTGAACTCAAGTTGTGAGGTGCCAAATAATTTAAGAGAGAAAATATCTTGGATGGAAACAAGAGATAAGGGATTGAATCCCGCTCGCACAAGTAATTAGAAAGAGATTAGCCAATGCTTAATGAAAAAAAGAAACCAGAAAAAAAAAAAAAGTAATATGAACAACATATCATTTCTTGTCCCAGCCCAACAAATCTCCTTGACGCAATGCATGTCATGCAATGGCAATGCTGCGGCCTTCGTTCACATTCAGAGACATTCCATCAAATATTGAGCAAATATAGTTATGTTGCATCTTTTCTTTTCAATTCAACTTTAATCAACTTCTCTTTCAAGGTGTCAAAAGTTATATGCAAAGCGACTTGTTGCATCAAGGTTTACCAATTTGCCCCCGTTTATTTTCTTTCTTTCTTTCTTTCTTTCATTTTCAATGAAATTCAATGCCAACTGGACATGCTACCTTGTAACTTTACTACAAAAATGTGATCAAATAGATTTCCCGAGAGAAATAGAGAGGAAAACAAAAATTGGTATGAAAACTGCTTGCAGTTCATATCCAGCATCCCAAATTGGTCACCCAAAAGATGATTAGTGAGGGTGGATGGAAGGGAGAATTCTACTGGCATCTATACTTGCACCAAATAAGTAGAGGTGTAAATTGGATCATATCGAGCAAGTAAGGAAAGAGCTCAAATAAGATTGTTTCGAGCTCATATTTTAGCCATAAAAGCTCAATGGACCAACATGTAGGCGAGTGTGTCTTCACTGTTAGATATGAATACTTTAATTATTTTAAAAATAATTTTTAGAGAAAAAGGCAATAATAATACCTATAATAAATAAATAATTTCGGAAATATTCTAGCAATTTTTAATAAGTAAAAACTTAAGAGAAAAATGAAGAACGAGAAATTCTAAAGTCATGCACAACACGACATAAATAATAGGGATTGTGATTAGTATATCTTTACAAATTTTTTAAAATTTGGCACAACACGAGCACAAGCTCAAGCTCGACCTAAAGCAAAAGCAAGTTTATTAATATAAACTATTAATAAAACGTCCTAAAGTTAATTACCCTTAATTTTTAACATTGGTACTTTTTTTTTTCCATCTGTCGGAAGTTAGAATCTAGCCCAAAAAATTACATTTAAACATTAATTACCCTAAATTTTTAACATTTTTACTTTATTTATAAATCAACTGGAATATGCTCACCTAATTTATAGTGAAAAATAAAATCATTCAATTATAGGTTTAAAAACCATTTTTGTTTCCAGAAAAGGCAAACAAAAAAAATAAATCAATATGACATTTTTATGACACTTCAATGATCCGAATGAAAGTTCCCCGTAACACGTGCCACACCCAGCCGACTTTTTTCAAATTGTCATATAGTCCGTTTGGGAGTGTGATATAAACAACGCTGTCACATTGATAATGGGTTAACACCAACAGGACCAAGGCATCAATTTGCTTCCAATGTTTTGTTCACCAATAACAAAGCCACCATTTATTTAGAAAACATCAAAAATGAGATATACCAAGATTTCAAATTTAGAAAATTTCAAGACTGTCACCTTCATTTGTCAATTTCCCAGGATGCATTTTGATTGTTTTTACTTTCTAGTATGGGGATAAAAGGTTACATTAAGGTTGTGGTCCTATCTTCAACTTGAGAGTCCTTTTCCTTTTCCCTTCTAAAACGGAAGTAATCTTTAAAGCAAAATGTTATTTGACAAGTAAATTTGAGAATCTTCTGCAATTTGTGTCCCCTGACTGCTTCCTTGAGTAGATTTGCTACAGTCTCTTGATTGCTTCATTTTGTCTTTCTGTAACTTTTGCTTTCATCTAACAGGAATTGTTTAGCTGTCTGATTACTCATGGCTTTAAAACCATCCCAGGATATCATGTCATATTTTAAATTTACTACTTGCAAACGCTTCTATAACAAATACCAAGAAACTCATTTGCAATCGGTAGTAGAAAGAAAGAATAATAATAACAAAAAAGGTAAAAGAGCGCAAAAGAACTGACATACATGAAGCGTATAATCGACAAATCTCGCTGCAGGACCTATATAGTTGCACAAGACTACAAAACAATAACTTCAAAGATGGGTACCAACCAGATTCTGCAGAAAACAATTTCTGTAGGTTAATAATTCCTCTGATAACCACTTGCTGAAATCTAGTGGTTGTCAGAAGTAACTCTTCCACGAATCTTGATCTTTCTAAATGCTCAACTTGCTTGATTGAAGAAGATAAAGTACACTTCGTTTTTACTTTTTTCTTTCTCCTATTCCATTTTGATGAAAGTTCGACCCTTTAAAAAAGACACCTAAAACTATTGAAAACAATGTTTGAATTACAAAAATTAAACAAGTGAGAGTTCAACATCATACAACAGCTGTAGTTTAGATAGCTGCTTCAGACTAAAAACTAATGAAAAAAATCAATCAGCCATGAATTTGGAATGACATAACTGGTTAGCAATTTCGCAAAGTTATCTCAAGACTCAAGAAGAGCTCAGGAAGATTGATTCAAGGTACAGATTAGTGACCAGATCTGGAAATCGATGAAAGCATGATAAAAAAAACATGCTGTTAAATTGCATGAAGCAAGATGAGAAGAGAAAAATAAAAATTATGAGAGGCTACTCATCTCACCTAGAGTATAATTGTTCCTGAAGTAGGAGATATTCTCCCAATCCTGTGAAAGAAGATGCAACAATCTAATTACAAAATGTCCCATCCTTCAGTAACATGAGAAGAATACCTGAAGCCGCCAGATTCCTAGCCATGTCATGCACACTATGTTGCTGGGGTAGGCAGGTGCAGTCCCAACTTGTCATAGGTGGGTGCCAAGAGGTTTTGTCAGTTCTGGGGTTCTTTGTAAAAGAGCTGCCCTTTCTGGGTTGAAAAGCAAAAGCTGCTGCACGTCCTTGGGAAGCACATTGAACACTGCCAGCAGATCTCCCTTTAGTTTCTGGCAAATTTCTGCAGAGTCTGTGGCAGCACGTCCAGATTGCTGCAACTGAAGATTACAAATGATAACATAAAATACTGCCATGGAATATTCATTTGCAAGACAATAAAATATCCGCTCAGTCAAAAAGGATCAAATATAAAACAAACATATCAAGTAAAAGATCGCTGTAAACAATATTTCACATTGCTATTCGCAATATCTTAGTAGGAAAAATGGATATGAAGTGAGTGATTTTACATGCAGATCAGCTTCAAGACTTATGGGCTCCTAGCATCAGATTGCATGTTTTGCCTTTATGGTGGTCAAAAAGAACCCTTATCTGTCTCAAGTACGCGACTCAAATCCTACTCACTCACAAGCAATAATCTGACTCAAACAAGTGATGTCCCTGAATTCCTAAAAGCAATATCATAAATATTCTAAATCCATTTGGTATTCTTTATCCATCAGCTTGTGAATGCCATCAATGCAGAAAAAGCTTCCTAATTCTATGGCTTTAGTTTTGTTTCAAGATTCTTTGTACACAATAGGTCCCAAGAACCCATGACAAGTCATTCTGGATGAGAAGAAAATGAATTCAATAATAGCAATACGCTTTGATAATGAAAAAAATGCGACTATTTAGGACATCTTTGTTTAAATTGATATCCCAGATGGATACCTTCAGTTTTTATCCATGTATACGGCTTCAACTATTGCATTCAGCTAATTTGAAAGTTCTGAAAAGAGAGAAGGGTTTTGGACAATATCTATAACCAGCTTTACCACGAGTCAGTGATCAGACAAAAAACTAACCACCCTCACTAACTGCAAACAAGAAACAGAAATATTGTAAAGGCCATTTGCAGGTTTCACTTCCATTAGAAATTTCTGCTGCTCTCGGTAATTTGTCTGTGATCCTCTTCACAACTCTTTGTCAAGAATACTTATTGTAGAGAAGGTAGTAAAAACAAATTGTATCTCCTGCAATATTAGAAAAATAATTGCCGTCTGACTTGGCTGGCTTCACTAAATTATTAAGAAATTTATTTATTTTATCATTCTTTTCAAAAAAAAAAAATCCAAACTAAAATCTTACGACAAAATTGGTATAAATGTGTACATGTGCGTGGGCATGGTTAATAGACTCTCTCATGCAAACATCCATAACTAGATATTCATAATGTAGAAACAGCCCCAAGAAAAGAAGAATAAACTAAGGCTAAAAACAAAAAATCAACCACAGAAATCAGAATAAAATAAAAATCGACATACTATCCTGAACAAAGATCCAATTTACCTGTATTTCTTGTATAAGATGCCTCTCAACAGCATTGAAGGTATCAACACTTTCCAATTCAGACATTTTAGCTGTAAGCTGCTGTATGTTGGTCCTCATTCTGGCCTGCCTCCATAACCTATGTTGTTCCTGTTCTGCAGCAGCACGTCTTCTTTGAAACCATGGCATGAAGTTTGGTCCTTTCAAGAACCTCCTGCACAGGCACAAAGCATCTTTATCTCAAAAGCATTTAATAACAAGATTAACCAGAAAAAGGTGCCAAAGTAAACAATGGCGGATAAGTGAAGAACATAATATTTAAGTAGACAAAAAGATAAGAACTGGTAGGAAATACTATAAATGTCAAGGTCCTTCACCTGTATAAGTCAAGCCAATTAGATCTCATCCGTTTTGACAGAAACTTCCCAACACCTCTGGCTTGTAAGCTTGAAAGAAATTCATTTGCATTAAAAGGTGGGAGAGTTGGAGGATCAACAAATGGAGAAGAACCTTCAGACGGCGTGGTAGTCCTAAAATAAGGGCCAAAAGGGGCCAAAAAATTGGTGGTGAGCTCCAAGAAATGCCTCCGCAATATTTCATTGTTGACAACAGACATTGACTCCTCAACCCTAGGTGACATACCGGCATCAATTAGCCTATTCAAAATAGAAGTATCTGGCTTTGTTGTTGCAGCATAACTGCTCCAAATGGCTTCCTTATGTTCTGTCATGAGACATAGAGGACCTTCTCTCCTCAACTTCACAACATTCAACAAACTTGAAGGAGAAAATTTAAGGGATAGCTGTTGAAGACCAAATCCCTCAGGTCTACCAGAAATTTTGCCAGAAGAGGCCCTGCTTGCAAAGGCAACCCGGTTTGAATTCGGAGCAGGGCTTCCAACAGATACAATGTGTGGAATTTTGCGCAGAGCTTTAAGGAAAAAAAGGTTTGTTACTCCCAAAACCATTGGAGGGAAAGTGTCCCCCTCTTGAAGCGAATTTAAATGTGCAAATTGGGGATCATGGATGGTAAAATACGGCCTAAAATCAATACTACAAAGAAGTGGGGCAATCAAACTTACAAGGCTGGCAACAGCCTCACAGCATTGGGGAGGAGTTGGTGCTATGACAAGAATAGGCTCACCAATAAGTAACAACTCCCATAGCACCCAAAGCTGTAAGAGAAGGCCCCGGAATGTACCAAAAAGATCTGAATCGTGAAAAAGACCTTGAGGAATTGACTGATTGTAAGGAAGAAAGGGTGCCACAGAAGCAGCAGACTCTTCAGACAACATTCCACTTTCCAAGGGCAAGCTATGTGCAGGTGGCAAGTTCACTTTAAGCATGGCATTCCCAATGGGAAGTTCCATTAGCTTACCAGGAACAGGAGAAGGCCAAATTGAGACATAAGAAGCAATATGCTCAATAGCTTTCTTTCCAACGTCAAAATACAAAGGACCCATGATTTGCAACAATGGTCTGAACACACTAGAGAAAGGGCCATGAGACAATATCACCAAAGATTTTTGTTCCCCACCTCGCTTAAGCCTCTCGTCATGCCTTTGCCTATTGAATACATATCCATAAAAGTATCTGGAACCTTTACTACTAGAAAAACTTTTTGATCTTTTAAGTAGTTTCTCCTCTGTAGGCTCTGAAGATGTTATTTTATCATTGATTTCAGTTATCTCGGATGGAGTAACATTGCCCTGTGGAAGATTTTTGTGCCTTTGAAACCGGAAAAAGAAGATGCAATCATGAATGCTTGAGCGATTTTGGTGCTGGGAAACAGAATCAGGAAATGAACTGTAAGCAACCTCGAGTTCCTCATCCTGTGTGAGACAACCAGGTGGGTAACAATCTTCAATGAGCTGACCTTGCTCTAGATCAAATCGAATGGTGCAAAAGGCAACAATCCATCGTTGCATACGTTCTGGATCTGGCTTCAAGCTGAGCTCCGACTTCACAGAGAACGAAGGTGATCGACTCATGTCCGCCACAACTTCTCATAAATCAAATGCACCAACTCCCGTCATCTTTACCCACCATTTCCAATAACATTTCCAAGCAATTTCCCTCATCAAAATAGACCAAATTCATACACTTTGCTATTTTCCCACTCAATCTCCACTGATATATTTTTCTCCTGTTAAAAACTTCAAGTTAAACTCTAACAAAAAGAACCCAGAAAATACATTGATTTCAAAATAATTAACAACTAATTAAAATAGCATAATGAAACAACATCAATGATCCACTGCTTTAATTTCAGATTTTAGATATCAAAATTCACCTTTAAGCTAAACTGAGTGCTGTACGACTATCTAGCTTAGTTCAATTTCATTTCTTTATTGGAAAGAATCTTAGAAACCAATACAAAATACATAACTGACTCAATATCCTACACTTTCACTTCATTTTCCTTTCTTATTCCTCATTTTCCCAGAAACCAAACAAGCTTTTTACAGAAAAAAAAAAAAAGAAAACAACAAAATGAAGAAGATCTACAAAATGGTACCAGCAATCTTACCTAAACTGAAGAACCCACAAATAAAAAAAAAAAAAAACTTGCAGATCGGCGAGAAACGAGAACCCAGCTGCTCAAAAAAGCTAGATAATAAGCCGGGTTCTGTGGAACCGTACGAATTGGAGGATACCCTGAAGTATCAAAAGCTAACGGTGAGTTATTTAGATTTGAATACGATGATTTAACTAGTAAAATTTGTAATTTCGTTAAAGTTGCTTTCGAATTTTTCGTTTTTTAAAATTTTACGCTTCTTGTTCTATAATCTATAATGGGTAAGGACTAAAAAGTGGTGTCACGTTCTTCCTGTCCGCATCTGGGCAAGTAATTTTTGTTTTTTGGAGTTCTCTCCGGTTCGATTGGCTACAATGATAGCCATAAACCTTCGTGGTCTTGCCATATCAGCGATTTAAAAAAGAGAAATCATCAATATTTAATGAAAATTCAAAAATTATGAACGGTCCACACAAAATTTGTTTCAATTTTAATTTACCGTATAATCTTTAAAATTTATCACTTTCCCTTTCAATTATTTTTTTAATTATAAGCAACAATACATCTTATTAGTGACACCTAAATTATAAATAATGACATACCATATATTGTTTTAATTATTTTTTTTGGTGCCTGTATTAAAAAAAAAAGCAAATTTAGTTGATCAACATCAATATTTTGCGGCAATACAATGGAAATGGTACCACTTAAATTCATATTTTGTAAAATATAAAAATCCACACCTAATTTTGTAAAATATGAAAAAATAGGCACCTGACAATATCAATTACTGTTATTTTTATTTCTACATATTTAAAACGGAGACAAGACTTAACTAAAATCATGTTTACTGTAAAAATAATGCTAGGGTTTAAAATATTTAAGTTCTGTTTGAAATAATTTTCTAAATAAAATTTATTTAAGTGAAATTTTTTTAGTAGGATTTTTACTAAATAAATTGTAGTTGTTCAATTGAAACTTTTATTAAAAATTATAAAATTACTTTATTAGATAAAATTCTTAAAATTATATTATAAAAAAATAAAAAAATTATCAAATAAATAAAAAAATTATATATTTTAATTTTTTTTAAAAAAAATAGACTCCACTCCCCAAATTTCAAAATTTAAACTTTCGTTATTAAAAATAAAATAACTTATTTAATCTCAAAAACTTCATTTAAAAAACAACCAAGCAACAAAAAAAAAATTAAATAATGACTTACAGCTATTAAATAAACCATAACACTTAAATCCCAATTAACATCTCAATTATTGCAAGTAATTCAGTTTGATAACCTATGCTTTTATTTAACGTGAAACATTATACTCATAATGCATTTATAATGTTAGTAGATGAATTAACTTCTCGAACAAGTTTTATCATTTTCTTAAGGGTGACCTCTAAATCTTCGTTAGTTTCTGGAAAATATCTAGGCAGTGAAGTGAAAGAATACAAATGCGGAATTCAAGAAGTTTCTTTTACATTTATATACGAACCTAAAAATTTAGGGGGGGGGGGGGGGGGGGAATAATAATAAGTCAAGACTACAGCCGAGTGCAGCCACATTGCTACTATTCGAAAAAAAACAAGTTACAACCTGAAAGCGACGCTACATTTTGACCTCTCAAAAGATAACAATATATTTACAGTTTCCACCAACAAAACTAAATTAAAAGGGGGAGGGGGGAACTCTTTATGTCAACAAAAAAACATTTACAGAGTTAAAAGTTCCAGCGAAAACTGTAAAAGCATTTTCCCTGATTGAAGTCAATTGACGGAGTGCTTAGAAAAGGCTGGCGTCTGGAAATCTAAACATCATATACAGGTAACCGCTCCTCGATGGCGACGCGGCAAATAGGACATTTTTTGCACTTCTCACAGCAGGTGCTGCAGCGCAGCACCACACATTACCAAGCAATGAGCATGACAATGAATGAAGAAAAATTAATGAATGTGAACTTTTGTTTTATAGGGTTAAATGATCATACCTGCAAAGGATACGATGCCTACATGGAAGCAGGACCACACTAATATCTCCCTCAAAGCAAACTCTACATAACACTTTTTCCTGTACAATACAATAAGAAAATATGCACGCATTGCAGCGAGGAATGAACAGAGCACAAACAAATTCCACTCATGAACGGTCTCCCAGAGCAAAGATCTTCCTTTATTTATTATTTTCAAGCAATGTACCAATACAGTAAAACTAACAATCAAAGTTGAGAGTATTACATTTTGAAGTCTTTCAAACTCCTGCCGGCTATAATTCGTGATTTCTGACTGCTGGCCAAGAGCTGCTTGAAGTCTCCATACCTGAAGAAGAACCAAAAATATATATATATGTAAGGCAGGCAGAAACAGAATCATAAAAAATTTAGCATTATTTGAACATATGTTAGAGAATGAAGATGCAGAGTGAAATTAGCACTCTGGCAAAATTCAAAGGCATAGATAAGACCAAATTAGCAAAAGATAATATGGAAAAAAAATATATAGCAGGAATTGTAATCACCTCCTCAGCAAGTTCCTTTTTAGGCATTTTCTTCACTACTTCAGGTGGATAACCACAGAAAGTGTTGTATCTACAAGTTTGGGACCCAAGACATGATAATCAAAACATTTTTTTAGCTTAAAGAAAGCATGAAAATGAAAATAAGATTTAGGCAGCTACATCAAAATTAACTCAAACATGAGATCAAGGATCGTGTATCCGTTAAACAAGACAAGAAATGTAGAATAATCCTTTACTCATTGACCATACGTGGTGCACCATTCATAATTAACTATATTGCATGAGCTATCCCAAAGAGCTGTCAAGATTTAACTATTCTTAAGCATAAAACTTTTGTCCTATATTATATGTAGAGCAATAGAAACCAATTGCATGTGGCAATTTTCATATCTACTTTACCAAAAACTGAGCAAATTTTTACCTAAAATTTAAGAGTTTGCTGCTGTTCTAGTATCTCTTCCTCTCTCAAAATATTGTGTAATCATATCTAATAGGGGCGCAAACAAAACCAAAAATCAAAACCCATGCAATTTGTGCATCTCCTAAACCTGATAAATGCAGGATATATACTAACCCAGAGGTGTTCTCATGGACAAGTCGTGCCTGGTCTTCACGGCTCCCTTCATCAATTGACCACCAACCCAATAGCCTGTTTTTAAGAATAGCCCGATGCAGAAAACGTTACTTTTTCTAAAATATCAACTCCTAGCATGATTCAATAAGTGCACAATCTTCTCTATTAAAAATTGATACCCAATGTAACTCAAAATTCATTACCTAGAGCCACGGTGCAAAAACCCAAAGCAATCATGAGCTCTTGAAGAAATTCTAAAATATATCCCTGTGCCAGCTCCACTTCGTAGTAAAATTACAATTTTCTCAACTAATCTAGTTGTAGAAAAGACAACACCAACACCCTGCAGCAGGAAAAGCGGAGAGAAAAGGACAGGAAGTGGTATATTTCTAGCACCTGCAGGTGTTCCCTGAAATAAGGATATATTAATAAGATAAACCAAACCGTAGAAATGATCACAAATCAACAGTACACATACCTCTAGATGCATACAAAGAAGAACTTGAAATCCTATTACTGGAACTTTCATAATGTGGCCTCCAATGTCTGATAGGCCACACATTCCATCTGGATTCTGCTCCTCCTCTGCAGAAACTACTAAGCCACTATTCCAGTCAAGATATGTAATAGCTGATGATGAAGTGGCTGGTCTTGTTTGAGGACTTCGGTGAATTACAGGATTCGACCACTTTGTACATACAAGAAAAGCAAAACATTCTGCAATGCTGCAGCAATTACACATTAACGTTCATCACTTAATGATCTAGTAAAACCATGAATACCCTCTCAAATTACGATATTAAAGGCCGTACTCAACAAAGGTATAAATCAAGTCTGACATAAAGAGCAGGAAAACTGTACCCAAAATTTATAAATAGATCCCACCAGCCAAGAGCACCCACGTAACCTGTGTAAGGTTATACAATAAAAGAACATAAACCAATTACAATGGCAGAAATTATAAAATGAAAAAAATTTAGGAGTATAGGTATTAGTAAACAGTGGATCAATCAAGTGATCCAAAGTCAATTTGGCAGTTATAGTGATATAAAAGTAACACATGCATGTACCAAGGACGCACCTAGAGACACTCTAGAATATCACTAATGAAGCATGAATAGCAAAGCTGAAACCCCAGAAAATTCCCAAAGAAAGAAAAAGACAGTAGCTCTCCATTATCTCCAAAAAGAATCAGAAAATTCATGTTTAGGAATGTGTCTCCTCCATGGAATCAAATATAACATCTACTTTGATATGAAATCACCCCATTTGACTTTAAGTTTTAGGTGTTACTACTGGAATAACCAAAACCAAATAGGTCTGACTAGCAAAAACTTCCAAAGGAAAACAAAAGCAGGATCAATTTCCGGATCCTATCAGACAGCATCTAATTTGACATGAAATCACGCTGATTAAGACAGAAGAGTTAAGTGTTACTACAGGGATAACCCAATTCAAATAGGTCTGACTAGCAAAAAGTTCCAAGGGAAAACAATAGCAGGATCAATTTCAGGATCCTACGAAATCACCCCTGAGAATGAACACAGTCCTGTGGGCAAGATTTAACTCAAACTAAGCCAAAGGAACATCGAAAATATAAACAAGGACAAGCACAAATAAGGGTTAGGATCTAAGTAAGGAGTTCTCCAGTAGGCATGTGCAATTCAAGGATGAATTTGTTCCAAATCGCATGGAGCCCCTTGCCTCCTTCAATTAAAGGACCAAATGACTTCTGGTTTGACACCATCGTAAAGTGCATTTAAAATGGAGAATTTTCTTTTCAATGTTGCTGACTATGCAACAGCAGTAGTGATAAAACAGGATAAAAATTTATCTTCAGTAATAAAGGTTTGCACTTGAGAGCCCACATGAAACTTCACAGATACATTTATTGGCTTCCTGCTTGATGATACTTATTAAGAAAAATGACAATCTAGCCATCACACAAAGGATCTTGCTGACTTGCAGCAACATAGAGTAATGAAAAATGAACCAATTGAGCACAAAGTGATTTACATGCCAACTTCAGAGATAATTGGGCCTAAACCACATCAGATTTGATAAGAATTCATCCTTCACAATCTCGTCTCTTTGAGCCACAACAGAAAAGGGCTCAAGAAATCACTAACCAAAGGTATGAACACTTTAGCAATTGTTCTTTTAACATAATATCCTAAGCCAATAGCCCAAATAAATTAGAACATTTCATCACAGAAGGAACAAACTCCTAGAAGCACAGAGCAGTTGCTCAATAAAGAAACAACTACTTTCACAGCCAATAGCAAATCTTCAAGTAACTTTTTTGACCAATAGTTGATTAAAGAAATATTTTTTTGATAGTTCACTCTCATTCACTTGGCCAACTTCCAAAAAAGATAAGTATTTTTTTGCATCATATTATGAGTTTGATAAGTAGTATTCTACAAATCTATAAATCACTTTTCAATCACAAGTAACCTTAAAAGATAAATTTGAAGTGAAGGACACAACAGTTTAACGAACCATACAACTACAAAATGAAGCTCAAGAGAAAGCATAATATGCAATCCTATTTAAAACTTAGTGGGAATTAAAGAAATTACCACAAAGCTTAAGAAGGGTGAAGACTGTAGCTGCCACAAAGAAGACCATGGAAATTGCAACCCAGAAGTGCTACAAACAAGATAGCAAATTCAATAACAGTCATATATAGACATACATGATATATCCACATCCAAAATTACAAATATTTCTGTTTTGAATTACAGTAATGAGGAAGACACAAGAATGTGGAGAATATATTTCATACTTAAAGCCATTAACTTATTCTGCATTTTTCTTGACAATTACTTAAATATGTTCGTATTGCCAGAAAAGCCACCCATAGCAATTGTGGAATAAATTCTGAAAGGTGAGGTACCAAACATCAAAGCAATGAAATCTTCAAACACCAAAAGAGAACTAACTCTATGTAATTTTTAGGCGAGTTAAATGGCCAAATAAGAATTCCAAATCAGTTATGCTATGTAACTGAATCTACGAACCAAGGCTCAAGCCAACCAAACAATCAACTATTTTAAGCATTCAATTTCCACATAGCTCATCACCTTGCATTTTGCCATTTTTCTGTCAATCTGGTATTGGTCTAAAATCTAATTATCATGAGGATCTTTTACATTTTTTTTGGGAAACAATTTATTAAGCATGAGGCCAATTTGTGAGAGATTTTCACTACCATATTAGATATGGCTAGTTCAACAGAACTTACAGGGAGTGCCTCCCATATTGCCTCATCATTCATGCTTTCTTCATCTCCTGGCATAAGAGCCCTACACATTCTGGAAAAAGAAACTGTCTTCAATTACAAAGCCTGTATCATATTATATTAAAATGGACTAAAGACAATGAGTTACCAACAAAGCAGTAGACCATAGGTTCTGGATATCAATTAGGGGAGAAAGTAAAAAACAGACAAAAGCACATTTCAAACTTAAGCATTTATTATATCAGTCAGCTAGATATACTACAATGATCAGCTTATGTACATTCACACTTCAGAACCAAAACAAGAAACCAACAGATCAATACATTCACAGGGTGGACCAAAAGCTTAAGTTGATAAAGAAAATAGTATTTATCCAGTCCTATCCCTAGAATGTCTAGTCATCCACACAGAAGAAAATGCACAAACACAACCCTTTCTGTCTTTCCCTTTGTTTTTTTACTTACAAAAAAAAAAGGAAAGAAGTATAGGCAAAAAGAAACGAGATACATTTGCAGACCAGGTGTATACATAGAGAGATGAACTAATTCTATTAAAAAAGAAAGAAAGAAGTAGAAGAAGAAGAAAAGTAGGAGTACAGGCAAAAAGAAACAAGATACATCTGTAGACCAGGTGTCTACATAGAGATAGGAACTAATTCTTTTAGAAAAAGAAAGAAAGAAGTAAAAGAAGAAGTTTCAAAAACATAAAAGGATCTACATCCACAAGCTCAGCTGTCATTTTTCCCCTATTAATGACACAGAGTAACAGTTCTAATATACAAAAGAAGCATCACTTATTGTACAAGCATCACTTATTGTACAAGCAGCAGTGAACTACCTGAAATTTCCAGGTACTCAGGGGAACAAGAACAATTTCAAATAAACGAAAAAGGAAATTGGGACAAGTGTATGAATATCAAGACACTTAACTTTGGATTAATCAATAAGCACCTTCATTTGGTTAACAGCAGCAAAAATATGAAAAGAAAATTAGAAATAACAACTAGTTGCTTAAACAGAAAACTCAGTGTAACATCTTGGGACATTGATATTAACAAGAGAATGTAATCTAAAACCAAGAGAACGTAATCTATCTGACAATAGTCACTAGTATACAGAATTCATTAAGAGGAAAAAATTGGATTCATTTCTCAGCTAAAGAACATACCTGAAATTGTCTATTAGAATAGTTATTTCAAATGCCAACAGGGGAAGAAAGACAATCTTCAAGTTGACCGCTTCAAAACCATGTTCTGTTAAAAGTGAAGAAAGAAAACATTAAAACAACATTTTCAATATGCATGGGCATGACTAGTCCACTAACGGATTGTATTAGGTACTATCAGGTTGTATCCAGCATTTTTAAGCCTTAAAAGTGCCCAACAGACGGGAATAAGATCTTTTTATGCAATGAATTCATGTTTTGTTGATCAGCAGTCACGAATTTTACTAAAAGGTTAAAGTTTCAGCCAACTTGGTATTTCTTGAAGAAATTCACCCATGTATGAGTAGAAACACAACAGATAAAGGGAGACAAGGGAGAATCACTCTCAAAACCCAGCAACACAAAAATAAAGAGTAGAAGGATTTTGCACATACCATAAATGCTCTCAAGATATATACAAAGAAGCAGTTCAAATGCAATGAGTAATGGTGTTGCAACAATGGCATGACAAGGTGCCCACTGTCCAAGAAAGAAAAATCTTATTCAAAAAGCTTGATCATGGATTTGCACATTCAACATTAAATATAATTCTTTGTCAGTAATTATGGGATTCTGATTTAAATATATACGACAATGAGTCCTTTGAATTACATTCAACCTTTGGAAGAAAAAATATGAACTCACATGACGATTATGGGGAACTGACGGAGCAGGTAGAGAGAATCTTCCTCGTGCAACCACTGCATGAAATATCCAAACTGGGAAAAATACTATCCTGCATGGCAGAGTACAAACATGCAGAAATCAAAATTATCAAAAAACAAATTACAATACACAACAATGACAACAACTGAAAGTGAAAATTATTATACTTATTTTTCTGAAGTGTATTGAAATACAAAATGGATCCACGGTAATTGCTTGCGGAACACGTGAAGCATTCAGTTGCAGGAATACAATTGATTGAAATTTTTCTGAATTAAAAGTTCGACCTCAATAATTACTGAAAGTGACAATTATTAGCACTGATTTCTCAGAAATTCATTTGAAAATACCAAATGGACATATAATTATTGCTTATGTAAAACGTGAAGCATTCAGCAACAGGAATACAATTGACCGATACGTTTCCGAATCAATAGGCTGGTGTTAATGCCTCACAAAACAGGGTTCCATAAAATATCACAGCCACCGCTTATTGAGGCGAAGGTTTTATCCCAACCAAGCAACCAAAGCGGTGGTCCTCGGCATGAAAAGTGAGAGAAATGAGAAGGGTAAGAGGAATTGGTCTAATCATCAGGCCCATGATGGCATGATCTGAATACCATAGGCATGGTTGCTTACAAGACAAAAGCTAGCTTCTATTTGTTGGTATTAATAAATATTACTCTCATGTAAAGCACACACAAGAGCCACATAAATGCGGCAAGAAAACAGCCTTTCAATCAGTCAAGCTCGAGAAATCTACCTAGCTTGATCATAATAGCATCGAGTTAGAAGTTTAGTTAAGTGAAGAAGCCCCAGTCAAAGTAAAATCCGTACTTCTGTTTTCCATAAAACTTCTATTCCAATCCTTCTTCTTCATTAATTTCAACATTACCACTATTTTCAGCTAAGTGCTAATTTCTTTTCCAACAATATACGATAAATTATTCTCTCTCATACTACAACAAAATTTATTTCATTTAACCGAATAACAATGAAGACAAAATAATAATCAAATTATTAAAAATTTTAAAACAAAAGCTCTTGTATGCGCTTGCACAGCTGCACTGTGTCAACCAATAGACTAAATTCACAAAAAAAAATGTAAAAAAAAATAATGAATCAGACAAAGCCAATAATTAATAAATTTCTTCAATCATTTTAATGAAATAATCTAAGATTGCGATTCAACTTAAATAAAATTTAAGAACAAAAAGAAGAAGAAGAAGGACAGACCACCAAGAGTAAGAGACGACGTGATCGAGCTTCAAAACAAGCAGTAGCGTAAAAGTTAAGAGAAGGCTGTGTGCCGCCACTGCCTGCACGGACTTCAACACTCTTCTCCAGCTCATCTTCTTCTTCTTCTCTCTAATCAAGTTCGACGGATTACACGACGACGTCTCACGTCTCACTATGCGCCATTGGAAAATCCTTTTGTGTTTCTATTTCTCTCTCCGTTTGGTTTGGGTATCGAGTTGATGAATAAAAAACAAAACAAAACGCATTACTTTACCCTTTTTTGTCACCACCTCACTTAGCTTACACGCATGAGAGAAATTTATTATTTAATTTTATTTCCCGCTCGAATGACTACTTTACCCCTCCGCGAGATTTTTCTAATTACAGAAATGTCCAAGGGGAAAGTCCTGACAGAGAGAACACAAGGTCCTAATCTGGTCATTTATTGGCGTCGTCCACTTGGTTGGAACTTGGAATGGCGGGGATTTTCCCAAATATGGACCGGTGTTGGATTTGCGTAAGCGAAGCATCGTGTTCGTTGAAATTATATCTCTGGATGAAGGATAAATTAAAACGACAGGCGTTTAGTTTGAAGTACGAATGAATGTCCAATTATACTGCAGAGTTTAACTTCAATGTCAACGTCACTGGAATTTCAAATGTTTTGGCTTCACGTGAGTAGCGTGACAGGCTCGTAATTGGATCACTTGTAAAGGTGATACAGCAATTTAGAAAGAATCCAGCGTCCTCACTGTCACTCACTGACAAGGTTCGAATTTGGCAGTCCACGTGGAGGTATAGAGAACGGATGACAACGAGCGGAATGAAATTATATATATTATATAGGGAAATTATATATATTATATAAAAAAATTATCATTAGTATACCTTATATTTATTTTGTTATAAAAAATATTATAATATTTTAAGGGTGTATTAATCATCCACTTTTAGTTGATAAAATATATCAACTGGCCACCAAACCGTTAGTTGCCGTTTGAAAGTTAACGGAATTATAATGAATTGACGATTTTACCCTTAAAAATTATCACTTATATACCCTTAAATTCTCTTTTTATCATTTTATACCCTTAAATTATCACTTGTATCATATAAAAAATTAAATCATACTTAAAATAACGATACTCAAAGTGTTGTAATATTTTTTATAATGAAGTAAACTAAGGATATACAAATGATAATTTCCCTATTATATATTATAAATACATATCTTTTGCAGTTTATTTTTTTAAATTATGTTTGTAAACTTAGAAGGACATCGTGTATTTATTGAGATCATTTAAATCAAATTTTCTATATACTATAATCTAAATTTTTATCTTCATAAATATTAAAAAAAAAATTCCACTGATAAATTAGTAGAGAAAGTTACTATTTTTATCCAACTTTTAATTAATGGAGGAAATTTTAAGAGGGATGTTCAAGACATCTCACCACTCGATCAAATGGTTAAAATTTAAATATATTAATTTTATAATTATTTTATTTAAAAATAAAGTATTTAAAAAAATAAAAGGGCTAAAATGTTAGCATATAATAAATTTGATTTTTTATTTAAAAAACAAAATTACCCCAATTATGAAAAATAAAATTCAAATTAATTTTTTATTTCTATTTCTCTGAAATTTGAACTCGACTAATACCTAATTAAAACTACTTAAATATGTTATTTTCATTTTATTCTTCCTCAATATTACCCATTTTGGTATTGGAAATAGTAATTAAAAATTAAAAATATATATCCAGTAAACTCATACGCTAGTGGCCGTTCATCCAATTTGAAAAAGAGAACATAATACTTTTTTTTTTTCTCCACCTTATTGTGGCAAAGCGTGATTGTTCGGATAAATATCTGTGGAACCAATGACCATAATTATTTATGACTTTAATACATCACTCTGTCATTTTCGTTTGATGTGCGACTAACTATTTAAGTCTCCCTTAAATCAGCAACGAGAAAATCTAGTAATATTCCGTTGGTTCTTTTCAATGAGAACCAACAATATTTATAATTAGAGATTGACAATGAGCATTGAACGCTGCGAGTTTATTATTATTAAATTTACATTTATAAAAAAATTTAATTATAAAATCCACCTACAATTTATAACGATTTTTATTTTTTTAAAAAAAATTCATCTCCTGTGAATTTTAATAATTACTAAATCCACTTACAACCAGCAGTAGATTTTTTTTTTAAGTTTTCTCATTTAAAATCACGAATATAAAAAAATACTTTTAATAATACATAAAAACTTAAATTATATTATTCAAACTATAAATATATAATAATGGCCCAAAAAATCTACAAACAATATTCAAATCTAGATTTTATCAATGTAAATAAGAAATTAAAATTTCAACATTAAAAAAATATACAAATATATTAATTTAACACAATTTTTCTATTATATGCAAACCATCATCACTAATATCAATACCTTTGCTTCAATTTTTAATCAATATACAAGTATTATCAATAATATTAACAAGTAAACTTTATACAATTATCATTAAGGCAAAACAAACTAAATCAATTAAAGTAAAATAAACATTAGTAATAAAAATTATAAAATTTCTACTTATTAAAAACTTATTGTATATATGTTGCAGTGAGATAAGTTAGATTTGAGAATTAGAAACTTTAACTTATGATTAAATAGATTTATGATTAATTTTTTAATGTAATTTTTGTGATTAAAATAAAAAATATAAATAATTAAAATAAAAATACGGGTTGATAGATACCCGCGCTAGTACCAAGCAGATTTTTTCTTAACAAAATGCCAAAAACACCCTCAACCCATAAAATTACTGTAATGAATGAATTTTTACGAGTAAATTTAGACGTATTTGCTTGGCAGGTAATTTTGTCATCCCCAAATAATTAATTTTTCTCAACAATTCCACTTTATAAACTTTCTTAATCACTATTTTTGTCGTGTTTATTATAATAATCCCATTTACTTTAACCTAATCTTATCTCTGACCCAATTAATAATAATAAAATCAAAAGGAAACAAAAGTTTGATAACTTGATGTCATATCATATGATGCAACATACTGGTTCTGTAGATATTTCCATCAAAAACTACAAGAAAGATGTTTTAACTCTAAGCTAACAAACAAATAAAAAAGAAGAGGGTGTATTTGAAAGGAAATAGACATGGATATTCTGGGAAAATTTACAAATAAATATTTTGGGGTCTTGGCCTTATAGACAGATACCCTTAATTAATAATATTTTGAGATAGTAAGACTGCAACATCCGTTGGCCCACAATTTTATTTATTTATTTATTTTTTATCATTATTATTTTGGAGAGATAATTAAATTACGTAGTTAACCCAAAGCAGATACTGTATAGATCTGAGCTTCTAAATTCTGCAGTAACATCTACAAATATTGCATGATGAGAGCAAGAAAAGAAAAAACCCATAAAACCTAATGCAATAAAGATAAACTAAACCATCTTTGCTACCACTATGCTAGGTTAAAACAAAAAGATCTTACATGCCATAGTTCAAGAAATAATTTTAGTTCAAGGGGAGACAGCACAGAGGACACTTTCATTAGAAATCTGGAAACATTTCCCCCTAATTTCTGTTCCTTTAGTCTACAATGGATATTAATTTACTTACGATGCTCACCCTTCTTCCCTCCTTGGATGTCTCAAAATGTGGATGAGGTCAGTTATGTGCTCTTTTTCAACCCAAAAATAGAAACTGATCTGTTTCCTGCCCGCAGTTCCGTTTGTACTATAGACACACAAATGGAGGGGAAGTGGACCATTTGACTTGATAACTACTCCACAGGATACATTGGAAGACACCTCATTTACAGCGACAAGCATGGGATTTACGAATGTACCCAGTTTAAGTTACCTTCAGTTGAAAGACAGCTAGAAGAATTGCTGGAGCCAGCAGCAGTCTCCTGCATCCTTCTCTAAGTCATCCTTCATCTTTTTTACTCGTTCCAGAGCCTCCTTCAAGTCCATTGTCTCCAGTGGCATATCAGAGAACTCTTTCAAAAATTGGTGTGCCCGAGCTGCACCTCTAGACATGTCATTGGGATCACTTACTCTTTTTCTCTTGGATCCCACCTGTAAATAGTTAACAGGATCACAAGGTGCATTTCATGGCTGAAAAAGAAAATGTATTCCAAAAAAGTGAATACCTTATGGTAGGATGGCAAGATTATATTAACAGTATTTTTCATTCCATGGAAATGATAAATGCAAAATGTTCTTGCGGGAACAGGCTTATTGCTTTCTAAACCCTAATAAGATAGTAAAACAAAGACAGGTTTATCAGTCCGAAACTAATCATTTTGAGTACTAGTTGGCTCATTGGAAAGCTTCCTGCAGTGGTAAGAGCAGTCTTGGGGTAAAATGTCACTTGCATCAATATTGAGGTGGGTTTGGTTTATATTAAAATTTTTTTCTTAATTATTATTTTTTCTTTTTTTCTTTTTCAAAAGAAGAGAGAGAGAGAGAGAGCCAAGCCCAGTTATGCAGTAACTAATGAAAGAGGACTGAATTTTCTAGCCTCTTCCGTCTAGAAACAGATGTTGCTAATAACTTAATGTCCACCCCACTCAGTCCAGCTGTGGTCATAGATTGATTTGCATGTTAATGCAATTTTGTTCATATCGGTACAAGTCCAATGAAATGCAAATTTAAATAAAAAGTGTTGGCTGCCCTAAATCGATGACCATGGCTTCAATAGGTTTACAATTAGGTTGAATTCAGTTTTTTTGCACCGCTAACTAATAAATCAACTTTCATGCCATGACACTGATACCACTAATCATCATTTCACTTAAATAATTACCATAAAAATGGGCTTCAATGATAATAGTTAGCAACTGAAGCAACACAATAAACCATCCTTTGTCATTAAGAACTGTGATATAAAAGCACACACCTCTATTTTAGCATCATCTGAAATGACTGCAGAAGGCGTGAAATCTTCCAATTCAGCAGCTTTTTCTCTAGCAAGGGTGACAACACTTTCAGGAAAATTTGCAAATTCTGCAACATGAATGCCAAAACTTTGATCACAAGCTCCCGGTTCAACCTGGAAATATCAGTAGAATGCAGTTTTGAAAATGTGCATGGACTGGTATAAGATCAGCAAAGGAATAAAAAGCACATTTGACAGTACTTAAAGTGGCAAAAAATTATGTCCAAATAAGTATTTATTTGGAATGATTGCTAGTGGATTGCTGTGGATTCTCAAATAATTATTTGTTTGAAAAATTACTCCTAAATTATGATTGATAATCACTTATTTGATGATTGCTATTGTATTGGTCCAAAAACATAACTCAAATAAACTACATGTGATAAAATTAGTTTGACAACTCAAACATAATTGAGAAGTAGATTCTCAAGTAACTGATATTTGAAAATCCACCACAATCTAAAAAATGCACTCAGCTGATTGCCTCATCTTCAGCACCTAATTGTAAAGCCGGCACTAAATGCCTATCATTTTGACAATGCCTGATACTCATACTTCTTAGTTCCATTCATAACTGACACAATCCCACTTCTACTCAACCAACAATAAAATCACTATTCTAAAGATGTAAAAGGCAATCCTACGCCAGATCCAGAATTCCTTCTTGCATTTTACGCTCTCCAAATGGACACCCTTGAATTAGATAGGCGTATTAAAATTGACTACCCTGAGTTGTAACATCCAAATCAAGAATGCAAAGTGAAAAGAACTTAGAAAGTGAAGCAAACTCTAACAGATTTAGAATAAAAACTGGAGCAAGAACAAAAAACAAGAAGCTATTCACAAACTATGCTTTGTCTTGACAAGGCCAAAAAGTATGAGTTAAAATTGCACCTTATACAGCATAGTCAGCTTGCGACTTGTGGAATCAATGTGAGCACTGACATGATAGTTTGCCACACCAACCATTTGCTTTGTATTGAATTCATTGGCATTTTCATGAGCTAATGCAGTCAGTTCGTGAAAGTGGGTTGCGAACAGAGTAGGTGCTCTGATCTCTTCAACAAGGTGTTCGCATATGGCCCAAGCCAAACCTGATAATCAAAGCATAACATAATGTCTATCAGTCCTAGTGATCCGAAGTATCTAACAAAATTATGTATAAACTGCAGAAAAAGGTGCAAGTTAATGGACCAGTTTACTGTAATATGACATGAAAACATGACTATGCCTTTTTACTGTAATATGACACAGCTGAAAAGGACCAGTTTCTGAAACAGCCTGATTAAGATCACTTTTGATTATATCGACCTTAGATTGATGCCTAATAAATTAAACAACTTATTCATGATTAATATTAAGCAGTAAAACTAGGTCATTATATGGAAACTAAACATACAATGTGTTCAGTCTACGTAGTTACTTCCACCAAAAAAAAAAAAAATGGTTACCCCACATGATGTATGCATGCACACATGCACACACTCCCAAAGTTGCATATGAAATCAATTTGTTAGAAACTCTAGTTTGATGTTTGAAACATAATTGGAACTATCACAAACAGGCATCTTGTGCTAAATGAAGACAGCACAGCTGAAAAGGACCTCCTTTTGCGTCAACAATCTAAAAATTTGATAGACTTTATCAGTTACATACTTTAATGTGTCTGTGGTGATCCAGGCCTCAGCCATGTACAGAGACACTAGCAAAAAAATTAATCCAATGTGCTCAGCTCGACCAAAATTCACAAGCTTTATCCTAGCCAAAAACTGTCTTGGTCCAGGATGCAAAATTTTGATGATTATAGAGCCACAGACAGACATGTTATCTCTACTTGTCTGGAATCAAAAAAGTTGAAAAAACAAGTGTTGCAGCATGCAGTCCAACGTCACTTGATTGACTGGTAGATTTCAAATCACTTACACAACAAAAAATGATTCATAATAAGTTTATCTGCCTTTTTTTTTAATTATATTACAGAAAAAAAATTCCCCAGATTCCTCTAGGTACTTTATTGGCAACCTAGCATTGGGTTGTACACTTGTATTGAATCAACCCACCCCCTGATTGACCATATGCTTATCCTTCATTTCCCAACCCACCCATCCCTATCTTGAAACAATTGCATGAGAGAGATAGCGGGAGATACTAAAGTCTTTAAAAATGGGTCCACAAACAAACCAAATCCATCATAAGCACCAACTCGTCAAAGACTATTACTTATAGATGACTTATGTGTTGGTTGTGTTTTTATTTTGGGTGGGGGGGATTGCATCACAGATAGCAACTGAAAACCCTTAGAAAAGGGTCTTTAAGTGAAACATACCAAATCCGTCGTAAGTGGATGTTCCACGGCCCAACTCATCAATGATTATCAATGACCTATCAGTAGCTCCCTTCAATATTGATGCAGTCTCAAGCATTTCTTGCATAAAGGTAGAAACCCCACGTAGCTGAAAGGAACAAAATGCAGAACAATCAAACTTGTATCACAAGGAGGAAATATTTAGTAACCTTTTCATGACAATTGGTGTATATCTATACTTAGAACCTAGAACATTGGAGCACTTGTATAACAAACATTATACATGCAAAACATGAACTGGGCTAGAATAACATACTGCTTAAACTTATGTCCTAAGCAGCAGTAGTAAGTAAAGCATTTTAAAATCCTCCCAAGTAGGAATAAAAGAAATCATGCTAGAAGAAACCAAATACAGAAAAGGAATGTCAAAATTAAGAAACTTTTGCTGCTAGAACTATGTTTAGATTTGACTACTCCAAAATGAAACAAGCTAATCAAATAGTATAATAAACTTAACAAATCCTTTTACTGCAAAGAATTTCAAATTGGCCAGCTAAATATATGATTCCAATAATTTTTGGCTAACATTAAAGTAAATAAACACGTCTGACTGCACCACATTTCAAGATTTAAGGACATATATTCTGAGATAGTGCAACTTATGCTTGTAACTGAAGACTGAAAAGTGGTCCATAGTCCAATAGTTTCTGCCACTAATTTAGAACATTATGTGTGAATATGGGTGTCAGAATCAGAGAGATTCAATCTATAAAAAGTGCATAGAATTGTGCATTATCAATCGAGATGAGATGCGTGATGCTATCTAAATAGCCTTTTTCAAAATCTATTTTTGAATACTTATTCCTATTTAACTTTCTTCCAGGACCCGCCTGGGCATAAGTTAGGAGTAAAACAACAGCTTCCCTAGCTAACGTCCCAAGGCATGGCCTAGAATAAGTACTAAATGTATAGGTACGTGCTATACCCCAGCAATTAAGAAGATTAACAAGTGTTGCTGCTTTGAACTTTTCTATCTGGTGTTGAACTTGATCATTCATAAAACTGATAATTGTTGGAGAAATAGATTTCCTAATGCTAGATGAAAGGATAATTGATTGATAAATAACATGACAGACAACTGGACATATATTCTTTCACATTTAACTCCTAGTCCAAGTTCAAGAAATTTTGAAACTTTGAAAGCAAATGCCATGGAACTCACTTGGCAGTCACCAGCACCAACACGAGCAAAAATACAATCACGTACAGAAATGCTAGCTCTGTCACAAGGAACAAAAGAACCAACTTGTGCCATCAGAATGTTCACACCAACCTGCAAACATGACCAAAATTGATAAGCCAATTTCTTACCTAGTAATATGAAAATTCACAGGATGTATGTAACAAGAAACACTTTTTTTTTTTTTTTGGATGATAGGAAACATAGAAACTTGTATTAAGAAGAAAAACATGTACAGAAAGTGAACAAGGAGTCCACACACCACAAAGAAACCCCTCAAGATCACAAAAAGATCTATACAGTTGAATGCTGATAAAAAATACTTGTATGTAATAAGAAACTTGAATGGGTAAATATTTGATGCAAGGATGCCAATGGTAACACCGTAACTCATGAATGGCGAAGTCCCTCTACCTGTATCTTATAGCAGTAAAATATCAAGACAAGATAACAAGTCACTAGGAACAGAGCAATGAAATAGCAATTAATAGGATCGATAGAAAAGAGTTATAATTAACAACCTGCCGAATAAATGTGGACTTTCCACCCATGTTAGGTCCTGTGATGATCTGGAACCAACTCTTTCCCCTAATCTGATACACAAGAAAAGCCAAAGTGCAAGGAATGGGTCAAGCTTATGTATAAAAGGCAGAAAACCACACCTCTCTGGTTCCAATCGCAAGAATACTCACAAGTTTACAATCATTTGGTATAAAATTCACCCAGTCTTGAGCTTCCACACAAGGATGCCTGCTTCCTTCTAATATAATATCTCCCACATCCTATCACACAAATATCAAAACAATGACACTATGAAAAATTGTATCTTTGAGAAAAGAGAAAAAGAATAGAAAAGACAAAAGAGAGAAAAGAAATCAAGGCAAGAAAAACAAAAGGAAGCCAATGGTTATCACTATTTACAGGTGGGTTGATGTCTGGTCTTGTGTATGGAGTAGGACAGCTAGAAGCCAAGTCAGCAAAACTGAGTAAGACATCCAATTCAGAAAGCATGCTGGCCAAAGACTTGAATACCTGCGACATCACACTTTGTTAAAAACAGGGAAAAAAAAGTCAAAAGAAAGCAATAAGTTATAATAAAAAATATATACCTCAGAGAAGGTTACTGCAGTTTGAATAACTCGATTAACAAGCTCCTTTTGACAATTCTTATACTCCTCGAGTACCTTTTGGTACTGGTCTCCTAATTTTTTAAGCTTTGTGTTCGTAAATTTCACTCCATCCTTTCGAGTTTCAAGGACAATAAACTGAGTGGTGAGCTTTTTCCGTATTTTTGGCTCTTCCTTCTTTGTAATTCTAAAGACATGTCCAAATTGTGTGCCTTTATCTAGCTTTAACGCCTTATCTACAGGCAGATCGAGATCAGAAGCAGTTTGTTTGTGCAAACTGTGTATTTGACGCTCTAGAGACTCTTGCTCATTTTTTAGTGCTGATAAACCAGTATCATAACTTGATGAAATCATGTATTCTCCATTCTCAAGTTGATCAAGGTCAACAGAAGTTTCTACTAGGGCAATGAACTTATTCAAGTGATCATCATCTGTTAATGACTCCAGGGGATCTAAATATCTTTCCTTGATCAATGAAGAAAATTGTCCTTCATATTGCTGCAGGGCACTTCTAATGTATGGAAGTCGGATACTTGACTGCATCCAAAAAATGACCATCAATGTAAGATTACAAGTGCCGTTAATGGAAAAATATATGATAAACTGGAGATACAATTCAGTTTATAACTTGGGACAATAACCAAAGGCCAGCAAGTAGCCTGCTCTTGTTACCATAAGGTAGTGTATTGTAAAATTAAAACAAATCAAGAAGCAAAAAGGAAAATAAGAAAACATAAAAAGCTTTTTCCATATCTCCCAGCTCTTAAAACAATAAAAGTATGCAAATAAAAGAGCAATTTATTTTAAATGGGTTGAAATTTCAGTATAGGAGACTATATTAACGCTCTTAACCAACCAAAGGAAATACTAGAAAATGATCTACTATAGAAAAGGCTAAACTAGTAACATTTAGTCAGCCCTGTGCGGAAGATAAAACTTTTGGCTTGTTATATAGGAAATAAATAACTATTCATTTTTATTATTTTTGAGCCAAAAAGTTTGCGCTAATTTGGTCATAGCATGGTACGAATACATAATATCAAGTAGAATAAGAAACCTACCTGATAAAGTTTAACTATCTGCTGCAAACCTGCTCTTCTCTTCTCAAGATTGTGCATCAGTCGCTCTATATCTGAGATTCTTTTCAGATGCTGCCTCAGATCTTGGCGCAGTGCAGTATCATCCACAAATGCTTGAACAATGTCTAGCCTGGCATTGATTTCATTCACATCTAATAAAGGTTGCTTTAGCCACATATGCAGTAACCGCTTTCCCATCCCAGCAGTACAAGTTCTATTCATGAGACCAAATAAACTAAAATTTTTGTTTGCATCAGTTTTGCTTTCCAGGACATTTAATGCCCTCATAGCAGCAGAATCTAACCTCATGTAACTGTCCAGACTATACTTTCGAATATAATAGTTTCCATAATTGCTCTCATCTGAAAGTAATTCAGCATAAGACAGTAATGCCCCTAAAGCACCAGGTGCAATTTCAAATCCAGAAACTAAATCTCGAACTGGTTCCACAGAACCTCTGACAAGCCTATCAAGATCCTGCACTAAGTCCCTTGTTTTAAACTCAGTCTTCTTTCTCTCAGTTAACATCACCCCACATCTCGTCAGAGCATCACGCAGAGTTTTACACTCGCTAGATTTTACAGCCTCCATAGGCAAAAGGCATTCCTTGCAACCAAGAGCAACCAAAGCTGATTCCACATTTGTAAAGTGGCTATCATCAAGAAATTCAGCCAATCCAAGTACTCTTTTTGTTAAATCAACATAACCCAACCCAATAGTGCACCCATTTTCGCGGAAGTTTGGAAATAGTGCAACGATGACAGGGGTATCCTGCATCTCATTGTTCGCAAACAAAACATCTTCATAACTACCTAGATTTCCAGGAGTACCACTTTTCACCAGTCTCCAATTTGAGCCACTACCCTCATAGAGCTCAAGAGTGTGGTCAGTTCTCTCCAGAAGCAGATCACGGGCAATCGTTTCAAACATATTCTTGCTAACACTTACACTGGAAAGAGCATCAGATCCAGTACCCAATTGTCGCAAAGCAGTAGTGGTATGGTAGTAAGTCTTTGCAATGAAAGTTGCATTTTCACCATGAGCAGTATAGTAGTCCTGCATATTTAAGAAAATAGACAAACACCATTAAACAAGATAACTTAGAAAATTGTACGTGGAAAAGAAAGAAAAATAAAACAACAAAACTCTGTCAGACTAAGAAGAACGCTTATAAACCATGAGATGAAATTCAAAATACAGTTGATAAAAGAAATGTAAAGTGAAGATGAGCAATATGCAGCATTACTCCAATTAATTATTATGCATAACATAAATTAGTATTACCAAAATCCTTCAAGAGAGAAACCAATTAAAATGGCAAACATCTTATTCAACAATCTAATGATTAAGCAATTCTTAACATCAAGGTCTTCTTTGGTTTCTTTTAGAAAAACTTGTTCTTAGTGTTTCAGTTGGTAAAATAGAAATTCTGTGAATGAAAATGGCAAGAAAGGACATCCATTTTCCAAATGGACAACTTTTTAGAAAGAATGCAAAAAATTCATATCATAAGAAACCTCCCAGATTAATTTCTTTTAAAAATAGAGCAACGTCACAAAAATTACAAGCATTAGTTGGAACACACGCACACACTATATAGAACAAATTTACAATCGTCAATCTATAAAACCAATAATAACAACCAATTTAACTTATAGCATGAACTGACCCTGCGATCGAAGAACCGAACAGCCCTTGTGTCCTGCAGCATAAAAGGACAAATTTAGTAATTTAAAAAAAAATATTTGAATTAAAAATAAATAGAACGACTCTTTCCATTTCCCACAGTAATGCTCCTGTTAGCAACACACAGTAAATGAAAAATTAAGAGAAAAAAAATCTCTTGTCAAGACAAGAAAACCCAAAAATCACAGTTTTTTTTTCTTTTTTTTCCTTTCCGTTATATTTCATTTTCTCAGCAAACAAACAGACAACAAGGTTTAAGAAGACAAAATTAACATTTGTAATCAAAATAAAGACACACCCATGTCCATGTGAGAGAAATGGAAAAAAGCGAGCTTACATTTGGTAGGGTTTTGTAGAATGAGAGAAACCCTCGTGCTTGCTTCGCATCTATTCAAGTTCAACAAACAAACAATTTAAATTTCATTTCTCACCAAAAATTATAAAAATCAAATTAAAAATTAATAAATAAATAAAAAAGAAAAAGGATAATAAGACTAGGGTTTCGTTACCTAATTTGAGCTCGGGAAGCTTGTTTTGCTCATCATCCATTTGATAATAAACTTAACTTATTATTATTATTATTGTTATTATTTTGGGAATTTTCGGGTTCTAAGAAGAATGACTCCTTTGAGTGCAGAACTGAAGAGAATTTTCGTTGTATATAATTTTTTATTTTATTTTATATGTTGCATTTATTTATTTTTTTATATAATAAACTCGGACGTGAGACTGAGTGTGTGGTAATGGCGGGAAAGAGAGTGGCGCGGGATTTTTGTTGGGGGCGCGTGTAATACACGCTATTACGTAATATTTTATGGGCTGTGAATTGGGCCGGGTTGGGCGGATCATTAGAGCATCAAAGACTTCAAAAGAACACTTTACTCGTATGCGAAATTGGCTAATAGGAAGTAAACAATTCATAGAATTTGGCTGCACGTAATAAAATATAAAAATGTGACGTTTAACAAACGATGAAAATCTACTTTGTAACTGTTGGAGAAGTCTATTCTACTTAATAAAATTAAATACGGTCCCAAATGATCGCTAAAGATTTATAATATTTGGAAAAATTCCAAGAATTCTCAAATAGAGTCCCAAATGATCTCCATCCTTTGGAGTGAGTAAATCCTATTGCACAAATAATTGCATAAATCTTTGCATCGGAATTCACCGTTAAATCTCTAAAAGATCGGGATCCTCTTCTGATTTGAGCACTCTTGATCTTTTACCGATCTTGTACCTCGTGTGTTTTAGTGTTAATAGATGATTAAGATTTAACTACTTTTTTCTTTTTAATTTATTAACCACCAATCATATTAACAGAATTTGCTCAGATTAAGAGATGATCTTGATCCATCCCCAAAACACAGCGCCACGAGAAGCGGGTTGGAGATTGCTTTTGAAGTTAAGGCCATCGATATTCACCTTGACCCAAGACAGACAAGGAGGGTATCAGAAAAATGATCGAGAAAATAATGAGATATTATGAAAATTAGAGGGAATAAGAGGTGAAATTCAAATACTGTAGAGTGAAATCTGACACGTTGTTTAGACTTGAATAGTCTTGCTAATCTTATCACTGGAAATTTTTGGCACAACAATTTGTTGTATTAAAATTACAGTGGGCGTGTCCATGTCAACTGCTTGTTCCTTTTCTTCATTGATCTTTAATTATCTTTTCATTTGTCAATTCCAAATTTCTGTTTAACAAACAGCTGTCAATTTAATTAATGACAGAGACACACACAGGGAGAGAGAGAGAGATATACATATAGATATAGGTATGTGTACCTTCAACTCCATCAAGTCTCGATCAATTGCAGTGGTTAGTACAATCAAGTCCAAAAGCCATCACCATTATTTGTAAGTTTTGTTCACTTCTGTTTTGGCCATGTAGCGCATGACTTGAATTCCCCTATCTCCTATCATTGCTAGGGATGGTAAAAATTCAATCTCGTGTATGATAATGTCCGGATTTTGGCTCGAGTTTTTTTTTTTTTTACATTCGGGTTTGGCTTGGAAAGCTCAGTACTAGACCGAACATTTTTATTCGGACTTAAAAAGCCAATTTTATGCTTTATAATGTTATAAATATTTGTTTTTAGTTTATTTTACAATTTTAAATGTTTATTATAATGAAATAGGGCTTCCTTGAAAAATATGAAATTTAAATGTACATATATATATATATTCTTTTTTAACAAAGTAAAGATTACTAGTAACGGATAAAAAACACAATTTTTAATATATTAGAATATGCATTTTTGTATTTTAGTGGCATTCTCACATTATTAAAGTGAAGATGTTCTCATTAGAGAAATATTATTTCTAATTTAGAATTAAAAATTTGAATTAAAGTGAGGATGTTTTCATTAGAGAAATATTATTTTCTTATATATATATATAAATGTATATTATTTTCTTATATATATATATATAAATGTATATATAAGAAAATTTTCCAATCTAGAATTAAAGTTTTCAGATTCAAGTTTGTGGTAAATTTAATACATTATAAATTGACTCTTACAACGTTGTAAGCTAATTTATGATACCGTAAATCCAACTGAAATTTTATGCTCGAATCTAATCAGCACTATACACACACACACACACACACACTCACTAAAGTTTATCAACTAAATTCTCTAAATGCATTCAAATGAATTATTGACCTTCCCAGTATATGTAAGAATGCTTTGTTTAACAATATATTTTAATAAGTTGATCAATCTTTCGTGTTTTGAACTCTGTCTAACTATCAATTTTGTGTATTTATAAAATTTTACATTATACATGTTGAAAAAGGCACAAGCGATAAATATAATGATAAACTTGTGATTGCAATAAATATACAACAATTATGAGATAACATTTCCCTAAGTTCAATCCTCGTTAGTATTAGGGATAATAATGGTATATGCAAAACCATAAATTTGTCCAAACGTGATGATCAAAAATCACCCGTTACGGGTAATTTTGCTAGTTGCCAATGGATTTGGTATTATAAATTTAAATCTGCTACAAGATGCTGGAGGGTTTGGTATTAAAAAAAAAAATCTAGACCTGCAATTTTATTTGAATTATTTTTTATAATTTGAATTATTAAAATTATATTAAAAAATATTTAATTATAAAAGTACATAAATTAAGTTATTGACATCCATTTATTGCTCAGGACCTAACGTAATCTTCTTAATTATAAAAATATATAACTGCTATCACTAGCCTAATTGACATCGTTCTCTTTATAGTACATATGCATATATTTTTTTAAAGACACTTGTGTAGTTATCAATAAAAAGATAGCCATATTACTTAAAATTGGTTTGTCTTAGATTTGCCGGTTTCGGCTAAAAAACCTACCTAAACTTGGTTACTAATCTAATCAAAAGCCTAAGTATAACTTTTAGTGGAGAGTTAATTGTATATTTGTATGCAATAGTAAAAGTATATATTTTATGGGGATGTTTAGACAAATCTAATTTTTTAGATGTAGTATTACGATTCTAGATGTGGTGTTATGATTTGAAATAAATATGATGATGCAGGCACCGCTACAAGTTACAGGTAAACTCGTTAATTTGAAATAAATCTGATGCTATTGCTGTTGCTACAAGGTATGGGCAAAACCCTCAGCAGGTTTGAATGTATTTGATAATTATTAAAACCCGCAGTATGTGAGTTTTTGTAAAAAATTAAAAACTTACAGCGGGTTGTAGGTGGATTTATATATCTTAAAATTTTTTTACAGATGGGTTTATATAACTCCAAATTTTTTACGGACGCAGATTTGGTAATGGCAATCTACTGTACCGATACCCATTGCCAACGTACATAATTTGTCAACTCCCTAAAATAATTTATGATATGATTAATTATTCCTTCTGATCAGTCAATCAATAGTCTACTGTGTGCATACGATTAGTGAAATCATTTTGATTGATCCGTATAACTATTTGTCCCTGGCTATTTGGTAGTGCTTGCACCTTTTCAGTAACGAATCACTCAATTGTTAATTAATTGTTGCTTTTCTGATACAGTTATTTGAAAAAGATGTTAATGACCAGATCGATAAAAATAATAGAATGCTTCCAATATTCAAAAAGTTTTATAATATGTAGATGATGTATAAGAAAAGTAGAAACTTAGCACAAAAAATTATTTCGTGAATCTGTAGAGCTTAAGAAAAAGGCATGAATGCAAGTTTGACTTGTTCATCATTTGGTAGTATAGGTCACTTAAAATTTCAATCATGTTGTTTAATACGATTGTAAATACATTAATTATACCTTTCACATATCTCTAACAACAAATAATATTTATCAATAGTGCAATATTACTGTGAATCGGTTTAATTGGGCTCCAAAATTATATATTGTGCCAACTTTTTTCTTACATGCATGTGTTAGTTAAATTGTGGGTTAGATTTCTAAAAATTTCTTAAATTTAAGGTATGTAAAAAAAAATAATTTGAAATATATATGTAACGAAAAACTTATGAAATACAATAAAAAAAAAAATTGGTATAATCAGAAATTAACATGTAGGCTAACCCACAACAAAAAGTTTATTCAATTATTAAGAATGATGGGATAGTGGCATTGATGGAATCTGATCCAAAGGGTCATAATTTCTAAAACATCAGCTTTCACATATCATGTCTTGTACTACATACAACGAAACATAATTTAAGCCACAAAATCATAATGGGTAAGTTGCAAACAACTTGGAATTCAATTATTCTTGGCATTTTTGTACCAGCACATCGATCTTGTGAAAGACAGCCAGTACAATTCTGTGTGCAACAGCACTTAGGCAACAGAAAAGTTAAATCTGAAGATTAATAAGAATTTGTAAATATTATCTTGAGACACTTGAGGGTTTTGGTTCAGGAGTAAAAATTAGGCACCAAAGTCTAGTTATATATTGAGGCATAATCTAATTAAAATCCTTTTTTTTTATATATATTTTTTTGAGTTAAATTAATTTTAAGGTTGTATCTAATATCCTCTTAAGATTTTTTTTTCTATTGTTATTATTATTAATATTATTTAAACAATGAATCTTATTGGAAAGGAAAGAATTTGCAACTAAAAAAGTTCAATAATAAAAAATATACAATAGTCAATTGGAAGAAATGGCCATATCATATGATGATTTTGTTCGCATCTAAGGACTTGTCTTGGTCCACGGTATAAGATGCCGCCATAAGTTGAATATGGAAAAGCATGAGAAATTGGTTAACTGTGGAAGTAAATGACAAATGATTACGTAGTTTAGGCAATGGACTTACTCCGCTGCTGTTTTATAATAGTCAATAACACACTATTATTTTTATTTTTAATTATATTTTTATTCATATTTATTATAAGTATATAAATAAATTATATAAATTGTAATTAAGATAAAAAAATTAAACCCTAGAATTAAGAAATTTAAATTTTAGTTTGAATAAAAAATTAATAATAAGATATTTTTCTCGTAACTCTTAAATTTTAACATCTTTTATAATAAATATATATTTTATATTTCTAATATTAAATATTAAATAAATGATTCATTTACTCTTTTTTTTCTTTTAATTTTTAGTGATAGGAGATTATTGAATATTATAAAAATATGAAGAGAATAAGTGTTGTAGTATATATTAATATTAGTAAGGAAAAAATGACAATCTCCCTCTATACAATTATAACATATGTAAATTTACCAAACATAAATTTTTCCTAATCAAGATTAAAGTTATCCTTGTAATTATGTACAAGGGATGGAAGTGAGTCCCTAACGGGAACTCTAACCATGGCCCTTTGGAGATACCGACCACCGACCGCATAGTTGCATGCTTTTATATGATTAGATGGACACATGATGACATTGTCAGGTGAACTCATGATTTAAGATTTTCATCTACTAATACAAACTTTAGTTCGGAAAAGCTTTTCTATTGACCGATCTCCCAAACAAAATTTGAAAATAGAAAGGTTATAAAGATCATTGAATAAATGCATAGCAAAAAAGTTAAAGATATTTTGCAAAACCTAAAACTTATGGTTAAATATTGCTTAATATTTTTTAATCAAAATTTTATATAGGGTATTTTTTTTTTATGTGAACAGACTGTTAACTCATGCGACTTAATATAGTTAACTTTCAATATACTATAAAGTCGTGCAGTTTAATATCAATAAAAACTTACTCTATTAAACCGTGTGACTTAAAAGTATGTTTGCATAAAAAGAAAAATGAGGGCGCGCGTATTAGACGAGTAGATGTATATATGTATGTATGCACATATATATAAATTAAAAGATTTCTAATTAGAGATTCCTGACTATATTAAAATCAAGAATAAAAGATTAAAAAAAAAAGACTTTAGTACATTATAAGATAAATTTTATGATATGGAGAGTATCAATTGCCATAGCAATAAAAATCAAGATATTCAAGGCAAACAATCAATCAAATTACCGGAGATGCTTATATGGCATTATCAAGGGGATTTAAAGAATCCGGGATATCAATTAAAAGTCAAAATCCTTAGCTGTAGTTTGCATTGTAATATCTTTCTTTTATTTCTTTACTAAACTTTACAATATTTGTCTGCCATACTTTAAGTCACTATCTTTTTATGTCATCATCCGTTTGTATGTATACCGGATTGTACAAGTTATTGGATATTAATTAAAAAATATTACAACTATTAATTTTTTTAATATATTGTATCAGAATTTTTTTTTTTTTTAACTTTTCTCTAATTTTAATATGATCAGGGATTCGTGTAAGTAGAAAATTTTATACATACATACATACATACATGTATAGTTCTAATTTTCCATCAAAGCAGATAACTTTCCACAACTTTCAATCAAGGAGGCATAACTTCTTCGACATTCGTATGTATGCTTTCTAAAGACACCTATTCTTAGTCATTAATTGGTTTTAGCTAGCTGTAGCAAAGCATTAAACCATGGGCCCTTCTATAATTGCATCGACATGAAAATGGGTACAACGTGATGTAAAAAACTTTATGGACAATCTAACCAAATCAAAACAGAAAGTATATATATGTAGTGTGATCAATATTAGACCTAGCAATTAATATGATCTCACTTGGACAAAGTAAGAGACATGCATTATCTCAACATGGACCATGTTGATTGAGCATTTTAGGTCTATTAAAACCACATCAATAATGGAAAAAACAATGACAAAAGTTTCAACTTTGAAAGTGAACCCATGCTATATGGTATCCGGTATGTGCACAACCTATTCTAAAAGGTCTTGTCGCAACAAGCGTGAAGTGGAAAAGGCATTTCTCGGTCGGCAATTTTTCTTTCCCTTGTCTCAGCTTAATTGACATTGGCCACCAACTATTTTCCATCTTCTTTGTTGCTCATTATTTGCTTCTTTCAACTAATTAAAGATGGGTGTAAATGTAACCTTAAGCTACAGAGCATGGAATTACACAATGTATATTGACCAGAATTTAGTCATAAGGTATAAGGAGATTGAATTTTTTCCTGAAAGTTTTGACATCAAGAATGTGTAACAAATTATCATGAAAATTGTAGCATGCAACCTAATTCAAATGGATATAAATACGTTTCCTCAACGGTTTTTAGTTTCTTTTTTTCCCCCCGTATCCCGTATAATTTCATTTTGACCTTGATGTAAAGTTTTTTTCTTTTTTGAATATTTGTATTGTGGCTAAGATTAGCAGGTAGCACAATATTATGAAAGTTGTAGGGGTAAATGGCAAAACCAAGAATCTATAGAGGAAAAAATAACACCCATAAGATATTTTCAATAGAATGAGGATAAAATGTAATGTGTATTAACTTTTCCCCTCACAATTTATAAGTTTAGACAAAAACATAAAATTGAACAAGAAAATTCAGGAAAGAATCCAAGAGGATACCAGAATTAGCTGGTGAGTGAAATTATTGTCCTTAAAATCATTTAACTTGAAACTTTATATGGAAAATGGTTCATCCCCTAAAGTACTCAATCCAAATGAATCTGGGAAAAGGTGACGACGCATACCGGAGATGTATAGTAGAGAATTATGGATAAATACGTTGAATAATCTTATGATTCCAACAAAAAAATTAAATGGAGCTTTTGGCAGAGACAAAGGAAGCAACTGAGTGATGAAATGAAAGCACTTGAACCAGTAATAGATGACTTTTAGGGTTTTTGATGCATGCTTGCTCTCATTATCACGCACTTCATCAATTCTTTTTTGTGTCATAGTTATCTCTTCAGTGAAAGCAACCTTAGAACAAACCCAATACTCTCCTTATGATCATGTGGTCCTCATCCTAGCTAGCTAATAAAGCCAGTCTAAAGAGGTCATGCTCTGGCTCTGGCTCATCAGCTAGCTAGCTAGAAAGAAAAAGGAAGGAAATGATTTTCAGATAAGTGGAAAGGACGGCATGTATAAATGGAAAGAGACATCAATACACATTCACAAAAAATAGTGATTCGTAAAGGAGTTAAGCTTTCAATTATAATCAATAGTGGATAGGACTATTTGCCGTTTGGAGTTGGGGCTTGTAGATATAAACCAATTGCTAATTACATAAGTTATTATAACCCTTTAATTTCTGTTTTAAGAAGGAGAGAATCTGAGCAAAAAAGCTAAACCGATAAGCACGCGAGGAGGAACCCAACAACATTCTCAACTAGCTTATACATTAGATATGATGGATTGAGAAAGAAAGAGATGATGTTTTCTCTTTTTGGCGAAAGCGACACATATAGCCAAAGTCACTCAGTCAAAGAAGCATTAGTTATATAATTTTTTTATGGTTAAGATAGCCACGTGTAGATGTAAATGGCACATTATGTTGTTGTGGTTCCATGAATGAATCTCCCCATTAGATGTCACAAAAGACTCTGACAAACAACAAAGCCCTAACCCACTCTCTCCTCTCTTTTGAGGGCAAAACTATGGTGCTTCAGCTCCATTAAACTCAATCCATACTATATAAGCGAATCAGCCTTATTCATGAATAAAAACTACTTCATGCATTAAAAGTTATACTATTCTCAATTGATGTAAGATATTTACTTTAACATTTTTTGTTACATGAAAACCAATATTTTTACTAGTCCATATTATGTGAAAAATTAGTGTGAGCCCAATCATATATGAGTCTGAATTTAATTTTATAGAGAAGTTCAGAATCTTAACTCATATTCAAAAGTTAACTCAAGAGTTATCTTAAATTATTTTTAATCCAAAAACTATTCCCAACCAACGGGGAATATTTTTCTCAATAGAATATATCATACTATATTTTGTTGTTATAGTTTTTTTTTTTTTTTTTACATATTTCGATTAACATTTCACAAGTTTGCGGAATACACTTCAGCTCCATTAAGCTTCATCTCTATATTGCACCATATTTGTTTATGTCATTCTAATAAACTCTATCAGTATAGCACACTAAACTTATATAAGATATATAAGTGTCTAATTCATGATTAAAAAGCTAGCTCATGATTTAAGGTTCACTTAAAGCTTACATTTTCAATCCAAGAGTTACTTTCAGCTGTTATGTGATATATCCCTGTCATACTTGTATGTGGAACGAAGTACTCTAGTCTAACTCCATGGAACATTTGAAAATGGACTCCATGCAACTTAATAAAATTCTTTGTTGATTGACCTTCTTTCTGGCTATCTCGCACCTGCTACCACGTGAAGTGGCAAGATTGGAGTGTTTCCTATCCACTCACTTCCCATAATATCGCTGTTTAGCTTTCTCTCTTTCGCTTTCATGGCCCAAGCACAGAAGAGAGGGCCAACTATTTTTCTCTATAGAAAAGAAAGATTAAGAAAAAGATGGCTCTTTGTCTCTCATAAATTCCCCACTGTTGCTTATTTACCTCCCCATCACCATCTTTATAATCACATCTCTGCCTCTCTCTCTCTCTCTCTCTCTTTCAAACACACACAATTGAGATCCATTCACAGCATACACTGTGCTTCTTCTGTGCTGTCTTTCTCATGCTTTAGTCCTAGGCCTGAAAGGTAAATTAAAATGTTCAATCTCTCTTATTTCTCTCTTATAACACATTCACACATAACACGAGCACACAATTGGATGTAAGTACTTACGCAAACAGTGTATATAGCTAGCTCTCTGGCCTCTATGACTTCTCTTTCTCACAAACAATGGGTTGATAAATTTTCTCTTTGTTTTTCAGGGAAAACAAAAAGGGAACAATGAACTGATAAAGATGGGAATGATGGATCTATTTGGTACATGCATGTTCCATTCTTAAGCTCATCATCCCTAGTGTGCCAGCTGCAGCCAGCTCACGTGCTTACTTAGGGTTGCCCCCCAGTGCAATTGCAAAGATGCTTCCCTCAAACAACAATTGGAATAACAATAACCTAGTCTCTTATACCGACCAGTCAATTTTTCATAGGCCTTTTTTCAATGAAAGCAACCAAACTTCCAAAGAAGACGAACCTTCTTTATCATTCTTCCATTTCCCATATGAGCTAGAATTAGAGGACCATAATTTTTTTCTTCAACAACAATACTATGATCTTTTACTTCAGCATCAACCCTTAACACCTGATCCTGATGATAGTACTCTCCCTGAGCTTCTTGTTAACATGGTGGATTCCAGCAATAGCGAAGCTAATGGGTTAACAAAAGACTGCAGTGTTAGAAACCAGGGTGTAATTTCCAATCGGCAGATGCCAATTAGTAAGAGATCTTCTTCAAAGAAAGACAGGCATAGCAAGATCAACACGGCGAAAGGACCAAGAGACCGGAGAATGAGATTATCCCTTGATGTTGCTCGAAAGTTTTTCGACCTCCAAGACATGTTGGGCTATGATAAAGCTAGTAAAACTGTAGAGTGGTTAATGATACAAGCAAAACCTGAGATAAAGAAGCTGATTGAAAGGTGTCTCCCGGAGGTGAATTGCTGTGGCGATGTTGGTGCAAAGGGTACTTCTGAGTGTGAAGTTGAAGCTATAATTGACAATTCAGCTGCCATTAGACGAAAGATTTCAGTTAAAGAGAAAAAGATCAAGCACTCTCGTAAGATTATTCGCCCTCTAGCTAAAGATTTGAGGGAGAAGGCAAGGGCAAGGGCAAGGGAGAGGACTTGTAAAAAGATGTGGAGTCGAGAATTTGATCATGTATCAAAGCTCCAAGCTGATGAACCAGAAAAAAATGAATTGATTTCATTAGGTTCTAAGAGTTCCTTTGGAGCTCGCGATACCAAAACTCAAGACAAAAACCATTCTTTGGAGGTGCTGGCCGATCAGGTTGAAGAACCAAGCTCTCAGGAGCAGCCTGTGAATTTAGGGAATCAAGAAGACATTGTCGATGATGCTTTGGTGATTATGGGAAAATGGAGCCCATCTTCTGTTTCCACTTATCTACAAAATATTGGAATTCCTCAAGAGGTAACTGAATTTAGTTCAACCAAATAATAATAATAACTATTATCATATAGTTTCATCTATGTTGAGGTATATGTCTGTATCCATCAACTGTGACCGATTTAAAAGATGGAAGTACTAAATTGAAGTTCTGATCATCTTTAGTTTGTTTCTTTGCAGCATCAATTTGCAGACTTTCAATACTTCGGCAAGCAATAAGAAGGAAGCCTAGCCTACAATAAGCAAAATGATCAAGCTAAAGCTCGCAGTTTGCTTCTTCTTTGATGTGTCAACTAGGTAAATATGCAAAGACTGCTATGTATTATTTTTCTTTTCTGTGTAATATAAATTGCAAACAATGAACTTTTATTGCACAATTTCTTTGTTATTGCAAATGTTTGAGTGTAAAGCTTTCCTTATGAATTAGTTTTGTGTTCTTGATTCTCCTTTTACTAGATTATGGAATTGTATGTTCTGTATTGTACTTAATTTTCTTCATACTTCCATTATTGGATTCTCACCTCCAATCTATTTATGGAAACCATCTGTCTCTTTGGAATATTTCTTCTCCACTGCTTCGGTTTATTTTCATTGTATTTTGACTGGAATTTTGATGTTCCTTAATGCATTCAAGTGACGATTATACTTTAAGGAAGTGTTTGAACAAACGCAGGTTTCCCACTATATATGTTCTGAGGTCATTCTTTCTATGTCCACTGGTTCCTGAGGAGAAAAATTCATTTCGTCACTTCAATTATTTCTTGGATAAAATCATTCTTGTAGGAGAGAAAAATGATAAGTATATTCAGTGGATTAACATAAATGGACATTGCATTTGTTGAAACGGTAACCAATTATAGTAACATAGGCTGCACCTACTTTTGCTTAGAAATAATATATAACACACAAAATTATATCAAGTTTAATTGTAAGTATATTCATTAAGACAGACATGAATGTCTTATACAATTTGTTAATTTTTTTTTTTTGGCAGAACAAATGTAAGTTATGTTAACGTCTAGCTTTTTTTTTTTTTTTAAAGTATATTCCATTTATTGAGTAAAGTTAAAGGATCCACTATGAATTCAGCTGCCTACAATCATTCAAGACAACAAGTACTATAACTATAGGTACTTGTTCTGACAGTTCTTGGTGTAAATACTAAAGAGTTACCTCACGGTAAAAGTCAATGTATGAATCATGAGAGACCTATTTCTATAAAATCAACACTTTTGAATTGAAAATTTCCATTCATATATACTATATACAATACGGTAGCTTGAAATGGGTAAGGGTTTCGCTTGCTGGTGCTAGCTAATAGATTTTTCTCTATTAATTTAATAGTCACATGTAGAAAGAACTAATTTGATGTCCTCAATAACCACGTGAGTTCATAATCTATATTTATGCAATGAAATCTTAAGAGCTGGCCAACCGGACTGAATCACAGAATTGAATTGAGGATATCTTGCAAATTATGATAATATCATGAAATGAAAGATTTAACATCTTATTTTCTTTAGATAGTTGAGGATTGTGCTTTGTTTGGTATAGAATGATGCTACAATGGCAATTATAGCATATATGTTCAATCACAAGAGAAATTTTTTTATCCTTTTGAGATTTCCAACTTACATCTTCATTGATTATTGAATTTTTATCAATCGCGTGATTTTAAGAAACATTACTTTTACATGACATTCATATTTTGATAGTAAAGATGTGTATATTTTAAAATTAGGCATTTTTAACAAATGAATACTGAAATTGGAAAAAAAATAGTGGATTATTTCTTGTTTCTTTCCTATATTAAAAATTGATGTTAATGTATAATGTAATTCTAGTCACTCTCATGAGTGTCAAAAGCTTCCTTCAAATTAAGGTTTTCAATCTCTTCTAATCTTCTAGTCTAAACTTATTTGTATTCAAGTGGAGAAGCACCTAATTATTCTAATAATTAAACATAAGCTCTTGCTCAATTCATATAATTTTCATGGCTAATGATGTCTAGCAGCTACCTTGATCCTCTTTACTAGTTTGCTAATAACAATGAAAAATGAGAATTTATCTAAATCAAATATATTTTAACTCCTACAGCTCAAAATTAGACCAAAAGAAGTTATTTGATCTTTTTTGTGATTATTAAGATTAACTCACAAACATGAGGCATGACTAATTTAGAGGAATATTGCAGATAGAAAATACTCCGAAGAATAAACTCATAAGCGTTTATTTCTCTAGCTTTTAATTAAGCATCTAGTTTTAATGTGATTATATTACGGTTATAGACCTGTTCTTGCCTTCAAAGTAATTAAATTATAGCTGACACAAGAGTATAAATCAACCGAGTTTAAGCTAATAGATGTCATCAAGAATAGGAATAATTGAAACATTCAGATTAAGGGTTGTGCATGAAGGCATATTATGTTATTGAAGACATTGAATCTCCAAATTTTCTGTTTCGTCACTAGTGGGAAAAATAGTGGCTACACTATAACATTAGCTGAACATGAATATATTTGATGCAAAATATGTTGTGAATAAAATATTATCTGAAAAAACTGACCTCTCATGTTGTCGAATATCGCTTGAATTATATCCCCCAATCATTGTGGCAAATAGATTATCATGCGAAAGATAAGCCCCACCACCTCTATGTTGTGCTTGGCATGTGGAATTGAAAGGTGATTGTTATGATAGCAGGGCCTGGTTTCACTTTTTGTTGAGGTCTCCATTTTATCTTTTTATTAGTCCTTTCTGTTTCATCACAAATATACGCATCAAGTCTTCCCTTAAACAAAGATGCCCTAGTTCTCCAAGGCAAAAACCTTATATATGTACAATCTATCTTCTTTGATGAACTTATATATATGTCTACAGAATAAAAGGGCAATACCATGTGGCCCTTTTGTCCGTTGGACATGTTTTTGTTGTCTCAGTGTTAAAGCGTATATGTGTTTCACAAAATTTAGGATAAGGAATCTATGTAGTTCTAAAGAAGATTGGGCAATAAGGCCAAAAGATATTTGGCTGTCTTTGGTGACACTACATGTAAATCATGTCAACTAGTTAATATTCGAATCCAATGACGGTTTAGATAGAACAATGGGGCAATCAAACGAGAAGAAGGAAAAAAAAAAAAGAAAGGGGGGGGGGGGGTGTTACTGTTTAAGCTGCCGATGTTGCAGAAGCAAAATATGAAGTTAGAGACGGTACCCCCAATTGAAAATAAGAGATAAAAGTAAATTAATCTTGCCGATGCAAGACTGCAAAACCGGTTAAATTGCTGATTAACCAAGGATAAAGAAAGGGAAGCAGCAAAATTTGAAGAAAAAAAGAAAGTAAAAATGGAAAAAAAAAATTCATTTGTGGACAGAAAAGGGTCTGTGATTCAATGATGGCAATTAACACCACAACAACTTAGGGAGTACAACACATACCCCAGCCTTCTGTAATAAATTTTGGGTGCTGAGTCGTTGTACATTTTTCTCTTATGGATGCTAGTGGTTGTCATCCTCTGCCCTAATCAATGTCATCAAGATAAGAAGAAAATGACATAAATTAATATTCGAACAGAAAAACCAAGTTCTTGGATTTCCTTTTGTCTTCTGGTTTGTATCAATTGGAATTGAAGCACACATTAAAATTCTGCTTTTTATTCTCCATCGTATTATTACCTGTAAACTAATATTGACAACGGAAGAGTTGTAGCATAACAGAGGCTCTCAAAAGACTCATAGTTAATTAAAAGAAAATAAAAAAAAGATTTAAATTTCCTCTCTTGTGAGACATGCCAAGCTCAAATCCATTCATAGACATTAGGTGTTGAGTTAAACAGCATATATAGTCTCAGCAAAGCAGCACCCTGCTCTGGTTTTAATTTAAGTGCATTGATTCCCAATATATGCTTTGATTTGTTGTTTGATTTGGCACACGCTGTATACAAACATTTGCGCCGAGGACCTGCTAATTCTGAGTAGAGAAAGCAGAGTTTGAATATAAAGAGCGCGTAATTGCCTCGAATAAGCTGTATTAGACTATTAGGTGCTGAATTCTGATTGGTAGAAAGTTATTGTAGGACCAGTTCTTAATTTCTGGTAGATGCTCTTCAAAATATATATATATATATATTCCAAATCAGCAAACTTTGGGGGTTCTAAATTGACTGTTGTTTAACCTGTCTATATGCTCTATTCTGATATCTCTCATTAAAAAAATAATAATAACAATAAATAAAAAAATCTAATTTGTGTCAGGTGATTCTTAGAATGTGGATATCTTAATGTATATGCATAACCCAAGTGGTCGTAACTCATTACTTTGGCATGCTATGGTTTGGTGTAAGAAGTGTACTTACTATTTTGTTGTCCAATTTCATCTCAAAGCCTCCTCTAGGGAATGTGAGTTTGGGATTATTTTTCGGTTCTTAGAGCAAACCTAACCATCAAAACAAAACAAGTTTTGTAATTGGCCAATTGATAACTAAATTCCGCTTGTACATTCTTTTCTACATGGCCCTAGATCATTCGAAAAATTTCAAACAGCTCATCGGCCTAAGTTAGCTGTTCTGATTGTGAAAACGACCATAACAAGCCCATGGAATTAATCCCAATGGCGATTGTATTGAGCTCATATAATTTTCTTTTTTCAAAATCAAAACCCCATGGCGATTATATTTTAGTTTGATGCCAAGAGGAAGATTCAATTTTAAATTTACCCATCTACTCGAAGGGAAAAAAAATAATTTAAATTTTGCCATTAAAGAAACGAAGAAAAGCATGTGACGTGAAAAATTTACCAACCAAAAAAAAGAAAAAAAAGAAAGGGAAATGAGAAATATGGAAGCCTACAAAATTACAAATACATAATGGATATTTAGAACCACACAGATATAAAGCATAAATAAAAAATAAAAAAATTTCTGAAAATCAGGGTTGCCGGAACAAAAACTCCTAGATTTTTCAACAATATAGCAAGAGAGAATAATTCTTCGTTGTGGGTCTAAAATACTGGAAAATGGAAAAAAGCCCGGAAATTAAATTCGATGATTTTCTCAAAATCCCACAAAGAAAGAGATAGAGGCTTACTGGAAACGAAGAAAAAAATAGAAAGAAACCCTAATTATTATAAGCCATAAAGCTGCGAATTGAACGAACAACAATTTGAATCTGATGACCGATCTTTAATATTTATCATCCGATCTCCGGCACAGGAGGGAAATGCCAATCCCCCACTGGAGACGTAATCTACCGAAACTTCTTTTGAATCTTTGAAAATAAAAACAAAGAAAAACTGGAAACCCTAGAAAAAGATATATATAACCTGTAATTAAAAGATTTTAAGCTCTGTATGCATATATAAAGCTCTAAGAAATTATTAATCTTAATTCTTTAATATTCCCCTGTTTCTGGTGGCAAGGAAGAAACAAAATTGAATATCGATCTTCGGCCGATCGATCCGTTTCTCAGAACAAACAAAAAAAATATTATTAATTTCCATACCAAAGAGAACTAACGAGACAGAGATTCAAGATAACGCAAAGATGGTTAAACAGAACACAAAATTCAGAATTTTATTGAAAATTATTTCCACTCAATACTTCTTTAAGTTGAAAAAAAAAAAATCCACCAGCAGAAATGCAGAATGAGGAACCCTAGAGAAGGGGGGTAAAAGGAAAAAAAAAAAAAAACCTTTAAGGGAGAGACCATCCACAGTCACATGCAAAGAATCACCTTGAGAATTATTAGGAAATTAAAAGATTATTATAATTTTCTCAAACCCTAATTTTTCCCAGAAACATAATTAGGATTTTCTAACCCTGGAAAGAGAGGGAAAATAATAGATATGTTTTTTGCTTTTCCAGCCCATTATTACTTTCAAAGAAACAAACCCTAAGAGAGAGAGAGAGATTGGTTTGTCACTTAGTGGGATGGCTGGACCAATTCAAAAAAGTGGGGGGTGACTAATGGGGGCAATTAAAGGTAACTACAGGGAATCATAGTACAATTTTTTTGCAGAAAGAAGGTAGAAAAGACGTAAGCTAGCCAAGTTGGATGCATCACCTTGAAGTTTATGTTATGTAATGCAATTGTCACCCACTATTTGCCCTAGCATATAATATTGCGCAACAAAGAAAATTCATTATTGCACTCTGCCTGGTATTTTCTTCATTCTAATCCCATAGTCCCCTACCTGCCGTTTCTGAGCGTCTGACTTTCTGTCAATTGTTGGCCTTTTGCTTTTACTGGGGCTCACAACGCAAGTCTTGCAACAGTATGGTCAGAGCCTCGGCGTATAATATATTAAAGCTTTGACCCTTCTCAACATCTCACTTTTTGTTGCAGATTTAAAATTTCCAATGGGAAAAAATTTAAACACTTATATCGAAAAGCTAGAGAATTGTATCATACATATAGTGTGTGGTTACTCAGTGCCACCAACACTCGTATATAAGTCTCTACCACTAATATTCGATGCTAAAAGTGAATACTGCATCTTTTTTTGAATTTTTTCGCAATTTTAAAATCTGAATTAGAACATTTCTCTCTCTCCCTATAGATATATATAAAACAAGTATCTTAACATTAGAATGCTGACTTAAAGTGAAACTAATTAAGTGATCACCAAATACATTCCACGTGAAGCTTTGTTCAAGGCTGAGCGGAGGAACGGCTTCAGTAATTTGGGTAAACTGAAGAGATTAAACATCTAAACTTTTAATTTGTTTTGATCTTACCGTCATGGCCATATGTCTATAGAAATGAACCAGGTCTTTGAAGAGCAAACTAAAGGCAATAACCAGCATATACTTACTTATACGAGCTACCTAATTGGTTTAGTTGCTTGCTGTAACATCATCATTAACTAGCAAATTAACATAAGTGATGTGATCTTTATGAGACTATGTGATTCTTTACATTCACGTTAACTAAAACCATAAACATTGGGCAATTAACAACGGGTCAAGTGCTATCTCGTATTACTAGTAAACTTACTGTACGTCAGGGTCAACTTATTTCTATGAGAATGACATATAATTGGCATTAATTAGGATTTAGGAATATCATATGATTCATATCTTATAAGAAATAAAATCAACTTGTTTTTGAGGAATTCTCTCCTTCAGGCTGAAATATGCAATGCTCTAATGGAAAACAAACAACATGCAATCAATGTCATAAATCATGAAAATAATAACTATTTAGTCTACCATCCAATCGTATCAAAACATCTGTTGAGGAGGCTAGCTGCTAATATGTTAGATTTTTTTAATTACCCTAGTAGGAACTGTCAAAACTCCTGCAAGAAAATTGAAACATGATTAAAGGGCCTTCTTCATTTTGCAGGAACCAGGCTTGGATTTGAGAGCATATCAAAGCTAAACTAAGCCAAATCGAGCATTAACCAGGTTTGGCTTAGGCATGACTGCGTGCATCATCGATCTCTCTATGCCTAATTGCTTGCCAATAAAGTGAAAGATTCAAGCTAAAGCTGAACAGAGTGGCTAAAATATAAGATTGAAGATCAGAGGGGATGATATGAAACAGTTTGATCAAGAAATGGAATCAAATGTATGTTGGGAATGACTTCATGAGGCCAACTAATGTTAGCAAAATATGAGAATCAATGACAGTTTATGATAATTCATCTAGACCCTTCAGCCTTTAGATCGATTAAATTTGGCCAGACCCTATGTATGCTATGTTAGATTATTTTCATAAATCAACAGCGAATTCCTAAAAAAATGGCTTATGTAAATCAGTTAAAAAAAAAAAAAGAATTGTCTCATACTCTCATTAGTCATTCCATATCACCAGTGATGGCTTGTCCAAAATAAAATATTGAGATTTCGCAATCAGTTAAAAGAAGAATTATATCTCAATTTATTGAATGGACGATGCAAACTTGAATGCGTATGCAAAGCCATGAGAGCAGAATAAAAATCTCGAATCAATAGAAAATGTCTGTAGTAATATTACACCAATTAGATGCAAAGGATTATTGCAAGAAAAGACTTGTAGAAGAGGTAGTATACACGTTCTGTATACAAGTAATTAGACATTTTTGGAGCGATGAAGTTCATAAGAAGACGTATTTAAGCCATATCAATAACAAGCAATTTCCGGATCTTAGTAATTTTATTAAAATAATTAAAGTAAATGAAAATCAAATTTTCATCATCAATAAATCATAAACAAAAAGAATCCCACTAGAATATACACCAGCACACAAAAAACCAACTCAAAGAACAATTATATATCACCTACGATTTATGATCATTATCAAAGAAAAAAGAACCTAGTACCTCGAAGCATCTAAGTTGCTGGCTGCACCTTTTTGATGATCATTTGCTGTCGAAACAAGCTCAATTCAGATAGCATCATGTGATTACAACCTAACATTGCATGATTGGATTGATTAGCATTAAGGCTTTCGAGGAGAATAATAAGAGCTTAAATGGTATAGCATTATCATTACATAAAAATGGTAAGAAATAAATGTGGTTTTATTATTTAAAGAATTGAAATGAATATATGAGTAAAATTATTGATTTTATATGATAAGATAACATTTCTCTGGACTTATTGGAACATTAATAATGAATATAGTCCCACTTGATGAAGCATAAGCCTTCAATCCCCCGCCTACATTTTTAAAACAATTTTTATAATTAAAAAAAACTCAAGAGCATTATATTTTAGAGAGTTTATGAAATATATCACCTTAAAGTTTAGTGAATGTTGAAGAATGATAAAAAGTTTTTTTTTTAAATTTCACTTTATGTTGAAAATAAAATGAAAGGGACTTCATGTCAACCATATGGTGGTTCCAAAATCATCTAAAAAAAGTAATGTTAGAGATTGTTTCTTTGACTTGAGATTGAGAACATGTTTGGTATTGAGGTTATTTGGCGACCCTAGGATTAGAGTGCTCTGCTTATATTTGATGGGATAATCCACCATATGAAATTTTCAGATTTCTTTCTAGTTATGTTAATGGAGTTTCTAGTTATCTTGTTTTTTTTAACTTTTCTTTTGTTGTTGTACATTTCTAGCTATTTTGAGGGGTAAGGTTCACTATATCCCTCGAGTAGGAGTATATTGATATTTATCTTAAATAAATAAAAAATTTAAAAAAATATTTGGTATAAAGGTTCAATAGTTGTAATATAAAAGTTGTATCATTAAAATATTTAGTAAACACTAACTGTTCTACACTTGTGCGATAAAAAAAGTTATAATATATTTATTATTTTTATTAAAATTATTATTTAAAAATCATATTCACTATATATTGTCAATTTTATTTCATAATTATAGTTTTTTTTTTCTAATGTGACCTAAAAACTATAACACCTCAATACTAAACAAGACTTGAATAATTCTTTCTTTAGCACTCTCTTTTAAACTCAAGATAGCAGCAAAAGGAACAAGCTTGAGGTTGAAATCTTGAAAGTGAAGAAAACTTAATCTTGTGAGAGTTTTAACCTACACAACGTCTAAGTACATTTTTTTATTGTAGAACTAATAGAGTAATAGATGGGATCGTATTTTTATTTATTTATTTAATCTCATGTTTGGTGAATGAAGGATAGAATGAAAGGAGATAAGTAATTATGGTGGAAACCGTCAAGACCCAGCATTTAGTCCCTATATGTTGCAAATACATGTCTGCCCTTATGGGATAAGCCAGGTTAAGTTTTTATTTTGGTTAATTCATTTGTAGGTTATTTAGTTACCATATTAATTTGTAATTGCAACCATATTATTTAATTTATTCATTAATAATAATAGAAAGTTAAATATTAAAAATTTGTACGAGAAATGTTAAATAGTTTTTGCAAATAAAAAAATATAATTTTAGTATTAGATTATATTTAACAATAATATAAAATATATTTTTCAGTCCTTTAAAATTTATATTATCTGAATATTTAGTAGTCTAAATAACTATATTTTATAAATAAAAAATTAAATTATTTAATTAGTTTTTATTTCAACTAATTCAATTAAATTAATGGTTATTATATATAAATTTTAATCAAAAAATAAATTTATAATTCAATCCAATCCAACCTAGCACATGAAGTGTACTTGAAGAGAATTGAGTGCTAAATAATTAGTGAACTGATCATCCTTTGTTTTGTCTTTTTCAAAAATACACAAACACTTTTTTTTTTTTTTTTTTTTCCGTTTTATTTCCGTTAGTGAATTTAACATAATAACCTTTTTACCCCTCAAAATTACAATTTAACCCAAAATAAATAGAAATTAGAGATAAATTGGATGGATTTAATTTTTTTCAAAGGTGGATGCTAGAAATTGGAGGAAAATAGTGTTTATTTGTTACTAAATTTAGAAAATTTGTCTTTCAAAAAAATAAATACAAATTTTCTAAATTTAGCAAGTAACAAACACTATTTTCCTCCAATTTCTAGCATCCACCTTTGAAAAAAATTAAATCCATCTAATTTATCTCTAATTTCTATTTATTTTGGGTTAAATTATAATTTTGAGGGGTAAAAAGGTCATTTCATTAACATTAAATTTAACGAATTAAAAAAAAAAAAAGTGTTTGTGTATTTTTAAAAAAAAACAATTTTCTATTTCTATCAAATACTTCTAACATTAGATAACCTATTTAAAGCTTAGTTAAAATATTGTTAATCCTACTTTTACATTGCAACAAATACCGATTAAATTTTAGAGAGCACGCAAATACTCTAAAAAATTATGGTAAAAATAATTAAAAATAAATAAATCCAAGCGAACAATTTGTTTTGCAACTTGTAACAATTAACAAAATTGAAACATAATTACTTGAAACATTTTAAAATTGTTTTACATGACAATTCTAATTTACCTAACTATTATTCATCTTTAATGAAGCCCTTCCATTTCATCTAGTTAATCTATTTATTAAATTTATAACAATTTTTTTATTGTATTGTCGCCAAACTTATCAAGGTGGTTATATCATTACTCCTAAAGCTTTTTGTGGCCAAAACATAGTTAATTGTATGTCTAATTCAAATAAGCATTGTACAAAATCAAATTATTTATTTGTTTTCTATAGTAAGATTGCATTGTCACTAACTAATGTTTAATTTCTTACACGTACCCTAAGAGAACGGATGAGAAAACATTGTGCAGATTATTAAAACTCTAAAGAGGGATATAGACAAATAGTTCATGTAGGCAGGCAGCACAATGAATCAGCAAAATCATTCCATAGCCCGCCATGGAGCTGTGGAATTAAAAATAAATTATTAATGATCATCTCAATGATAAAATTAGATTATAAAAACATGTTGTATTATTTACCATTGGTCATAGTACCCCTTCAATGGTAACCACTTAAAAAAAAAGTAAAAAAAAAAAAAAAAAACTCATGGACTGTATTGGCATATATGAACAAAAGGCTGTCCAGTCAAACTCTGGAGCAGTACCCCTTTTATAATTATGCGTTCACATTGAAAAAAAATCCCAGCAGACAAAACCTTATAAATGTGATGGGTTTGATTTGAAAAGGCTGCCAGAAAAATAATATAATTAGAAAATGGCAAATTCACTAATCATTACGCAATAAAGGCCAAAAATTACGGTTGCTTCTTTCGGGCATTCGACCTCATTAACCTACCAACGCAAGTACGCAACTCACGAAATTTCTTATATCATTCACAATTTTTTTTTACTATATAACTTTTAGTTATATTATTTTTAAGTCTCTCAAAATATAGATATGTGTGCAACAAATATTTGAAAAATTATAAAAAAAATCCTGTGATGTATTTTACAATAATTTTCTTTTAAAGATAGGGGGTGGATTTAGATTGTCTCACACAATAACTATATTATTGTTAAAAAAAAAGTGATAAAAATAAAATTAAAGAAATGGACCCCCAAAAGATTTTTCACCAAATTCTCCATTCGATCTTTTGAATGGAAAAGATGAATGAATGATGATTCTCCTTTATATACATATAAATATAAATATACTCACATGCATATATATATATATAATTTTTTTAGTGTAAAAGTCCTCATTTTTTTCTTATTTCTCTTTTTTTTTGTACAGACATGTTGGTAAGTAGTGTGAATGTGTGATGAACAGAGTCAGTGCAAATACACTATAAAACTGCATATCTGTATTGTACAATAAAAAATTAATTTATTAAATCACACGATTTAACAGTATATCTGAAGCTAACACCTTAGAACAATTATATGTATATAAGTAGATACATAAAATATAATGTAGTGTTAAATATATAATAAGCATACATGGAAATCCTCTTCGGTACTTGGGTGCAGATTCAGCTTTTAAGGAAGAATTATGGACAAATATTTTCCTCCAATTTCTATCAATCTCTCGGAATCTAAAGTCCAATCATAAGGAAATCGGAATGTGAAGATTCTGCTTTTAAGCATATGATTTCTGTATGCGCAATAAAAGGAAAGAATTTGCATTTCCAATTCCCTAGCTAAAAATATACATACGAAAAAAAAATCTAATAATGGTTCATTTTAACAAAGAAAAAAAATATGTTGTGATCATTCATTTATTTGAAACGAGCTAGAACTTCAAAACACAATCAGCATATATGCATGTCTTGCTACCCGAGCTTTAACATTCTTCTCACAGAACTACAGAAGTTGTTGGTGTATAAATTACCACTCAAACTTATCAAAAAAATTAAGTAATTAATGAAAAAACTTCCACTCAAAAGACATGTACACGTATAGATTCATCAAGAAAATGTTAATTCTTCAGCTTAAATATTCAAAGAAAAAAAAAATCAAAGGTAAAGAGAGCGAGAAAGAATCAGAAAACTTCCACTCAGAAGACATATGTACACGTATAGATTCATCAAGAAAATGCTAATTCTTCAGCTTAAATATTCAAAGAAAAAAATCAAAGGTAAAGAGAGCGAGAAAGAATCAGAAAACTTCCACTCAAAAGACATATGTACACGTATAGATTCATCAAGAAAATGTTAATTTTTCAGCTTAAATATTCACAGAAAAAAAAATCAAAGGTAAAGAGAGCAAGAAAGAATCAGATACTCAACTATTACTAATTTTGAAGCCCTGAGAAAATTCGTTTTAAAATTAACTAACCTGTTGTTGAAGTTCTTCTTGATCAGCATAATCCCACTTGTGCAATTTGGTCTCGTTTATTTGCTTCCAGAATCACTTAAAAGGAAAATAAGAGAAACAAAAATTTTAAAGGAAGCAAGAATTGGTTTATTGATGATTATAAATCTCAAGCATACGAAAAAGGGCAAGAGTACAAACAAAAAATAAAAATTTTTAGCAGCAAAGTTTGAAACTTTCTTCTACACTGCAAAAGGATCTGCAAATGGAAGAAAGTAGAAAGTAGAAACAGCAATAAATGAAACCTAATACTGCTAGTCAGTGGTCCTTCGCTTTCTTCATATGTATATATATAAACAACAGGCCAAAAAAAAAAAAACACCACGGCCTTTTTTCCCCCCATTTTTCACTTTAAAGCGGAACATTTTCATTGACTTCCCCTCAACTATCTTCACCCTACACATAGATGGACTTTGTGTCCACATGAACAATTACCTCCCCTTGACCAAATATTTGGCTTTTAGATGTGATGACAATTGAGAGAAAATACATTAACACTCTTTAGCGAACAATTATGTAGAATATTAGCAAAACTAAAGGGACCAAAATTTAGTACTTAGAATGGATAGAAAGAATGTTAGTGTGACTGCTTATTTTTGAACAAGTAAAACTTGAACATGGGGTAATACAAATGGCGTCAAAAGAGAATTTTTTTTTTCTTAATGACATAAGCCGCATGACATTAATTAAAAAATATACCATATTTGCATTAAAGTAAACTTTAACTGCATGATGGCTTCACAAAGCTCACATAATAGGAAAATTCTATAATGCCGCAATGAAAATTATGGCATCAATACCGTGATAGACATAAATATTATAAATTACCCATAGAATTAATAAATGTAAAGTAAAAACAATAAATTCATACAAGATTATTAATTATTTAAAAAATCAACATTGTTTCTATAGAATTTTAGTGAAAAATATTTTATTCATTTGCAAAAAAAAATCTTTAATTAAACAAGAAAATTACTCATTAATTAAACAAAAAATTATATTGAAAAAAGTATAATAAGTTATATTGAATTAGTTTAACCATAAATTTTATATTTGTTCTATGACATTTTTATACTTTTTTCCTCATTTTCTATAATAATGTCTATTTATTACACAAGTTAATTAAGCACAAGTAATTATATGGATATGGATCAAGCAAATACAAAATAAAGAAATATTCTTATATTACTAGACACATATATGATATATCAATAAAATTAGATTTAATTTTGAGTCTTATGCATATTTTCAGTAGTTTTAAACTTTTTACTTGTACTTAAAGACCATTTAAGGTTGTTGTTGAGGAAGAGTAGAAAGATGAGAAATAACCTCATCTTACAACAACCATGAAAAATATTAATATAATATTTTTTTTTCAAAATCGAATTTTGAGAATAAATTTCATCCTTAATAAAACATCACATATATTACATAAATGCAAAACTAACATTATTCAATGTAAATAAAAAAAATCAATAAATATATAAGGTAATAAACACTATAATAAGTTTTTATTTTACAATTGTATTTTTTTTTTGCAGTAACTCTTATATTAATTTACTTATTTTACATTTTATTCATAAGTTTTAGGCATAATATACTAAATTTATGTTTTATTTTACATGTGATTTTGATTTACTTGTTTTATATTATATTTGTAAGTTTTCATTTTATTTAGCAGTAATACATCAATTTACCAGTTTTATAATTATTTACATGTTTTACCTTCATTTTAAAGTCTTATGTTCTATTTACAAAATTTATGCTTTATTTTACAGCTAGTGTTGATTTACTTGTTTTATGGTATATTTACAAGTTTTTGTTTTGTTTACTATTAATACATTGATTTACTAGTTTTATATTAATTTACTTATTCTACCTTTCATTTACAAATCTTATGTTCCATTTCTAAAATTTATATTTTATTTTGCGCTTAATGTTGATTTACTAGTTTTATGTTATATTTATAAGTTTTGTTTTATTTACTAGTAATACATCAATTTACCAGTTTTATAGTAATTTACTTGTTTTACCTTTTCTTTACAAGTCTTTTGTTTCATTTCCAAAATCTATGTTTTATTTTGTATTTAATCTTGACTTACTAATTTTAAGTTATATTTGTAAATTTTTGTTTTGTTTACTAGTTATACATCAATTTACTGGTTTTATATTAATTTACCCATTCTTATTTTTCATTTATAAATCTTATGTTTAATTTCTAAAATTTATGTTTTATTTTGCACTTAATGTTGATTTACGAATTTTATTTTATATTTGCAAGTTTTTGTTTTATTTACTAATAGTACATCAATTTACCAATTTTATGTTAATTTACTAATTTTACTTTATATTTACAAATCTTATGTTTAATTTCTAAAATTTATGTTTTATTTTATAGTTAATGTTGATTCACAAGTTTTATATTTCATTTACATAATTTATGTTTAGTTACAATATTGATGCCGTAACTTTAGTCACGGTATCATAGAATGACCACATAATATCATAATGATAAATAAAAAATGAATTACAAGAAGAAGCGGAGGAAAAAAAATCACTTAGTAATACTCTGTTAATCAAATACTAAAAGATACTTGACAATGAGTATATCTCATTAAATATTCAAGTAAACTTGTAAAATTGGCTTCAAGCTTAAAAAAATTGAAAGTACATGCATTTCAACAAACGTTCAACTAATTTTCTATATATTGTTTAGATTTAAAACTCGTTTAAAAGAACCTTCATTTCATTAAATATTGAAATAAATTTGCAGAAATTTGCATCAATTTTTTTTAGTGAAAAATTCAAATAGTTCTCTATAATTTACTTCAAACTAAGGTTCTGTTTGGTATAACTTTTCAAGTAGAACTTTTGACAATAGAGCTTTTACCCTACAAAATTTTAGTTGTTTGGATGTGAATAAAAATTTTTATTAAAAATTTATGAAATTGCTTTAATAGGTAAATTTTTTTAAGGTATGTTATTAAAAGAATAAAATAAGATTATCAAATAAATTAAAAATATTTTAGATATTTTAATATTTAAAAAAAATTAACCTCTACTCTTAAAAGTTTAAAATTTAATCTTTTACTAGTAAAAGTAAAATTGCTTATTTAAGCTCTAAAAGCTCTACAAAAAAAAAGGACCAAATAATAACAAAAATTATGATAAAAATTTATAAAATTAAATAAATACTTATAACTATTAAATAAGTCATACCAAATAGGCGCTAAAAGTCATTTAATTGCACATGCACTTCACAAAATATTCAACAATTTTAGGAAATTTGATTTAGTTTTCTTAACTCCCGAACTTATCCTTGATGGCAACAGTCAAACAAAGTACACATCTGTTACAGGAGAGGTCAATATAAATGTAGACATAAAATCAAATTAGATATAGGTTTAGGGATAGTTGAGGAGCGGTGAATGAAAATCACCTTTTATAAAACGTGTAGAGAATGTGGTGCCGAGGGAGCGTTCAGAGTAGTAAAGAGACTGACCGACGTGGGGGATGAATAGGCAGCGGCTCTCGATTGGTTCCAGAAAAGTGGTTACATTGGGTTCCGAGACGACTCTTGTTTGTTTATTTTGTTTTTTTGTTTGTTTGTTTGTTTGCTTGCTTGCGTGATCATGTCATGTTGCCCTCTTTTCTTAGGTTTTTGAGTATATACATGACATGTATATGTATGCACATGGTGGGCAACTTTTGTTTGTATGTATTGTCACGTCTCTTCAGTTCAGGCTGTTCAGCATTTGGCACTTCTCGACCTCGCAAAATCCCTTTTACATACTACTACTACACTATAATTCCACTTAATACAACTATTAGAAAATCAGCTAATAAGACCTAAAAAACAGAAAGTACATACATTTCCATAAGTATACTCCAGTAATACAAATTTAAAACATACACACCTTTCACGGATTTCACTTGTCAAAAAAGCTGAACTGAAAACACAAGGTAGCTAGCATTTTTTCCACAAGGTAGTAGCTAGCACGAATTTAGAGATTCAGAATTCGTTCGACAACTGTTCCTAGAGGTGAAAGGTTGGTTTCAAATTAGATGACCATGACCATGACCTTTTTTCAGGACATGGATAGGGGCATAGCCCTCTTGGGTTTTGAATTTTCATTTTGAGCGGTGGGAGGAGCTCTCTTTGCCTTTGCTACAACAATTGATTATAGGCTCGTCAGCTATAACCATCCTCTACTGTCTCTAGTTTCTTCTTGAAAGTATGATGTTTGATTCACTATCCGTACTTTGCTTCCATCGTTATACTAATAAATACACCCACAGTTTTTGTGGACAAAGAAATCGAGAGAATCCCAACAAATCATGGAACAAAATCTGGCTAGCCTGAACTTGTTAAATCCTCTTTCCATATTGTACCTCCCCTCCCCCCCCTCCCCCACCTCAAGAGGAAAAAATATGACTTTCCTAGATATGAAGTTATGAACCCATTTATACAAAAATTTTATACTTTCCCAAACCTAATTTAGCTAAAGTAGGAACAATTGGATTACAAGTCCCGGGAGCGTGTTGGACTCTTAACTGCATTACAATCCTTCACTCTGTTCTGCACCATATTGTTCATTCTTGATTCTTCTTGTGTTATCCACAATACACTAATACTTGGACTGAGAATAGTGATGGGTATTTGCTAAAATGAGTAAATATTATGCCTTGTAATTGTTTTATTACAAGCTCTCGTTACAGTGTGACAATTGGTCGATGGTCATCTAAAACGATCATCGTTGTACGCTGTTGTTACAAATAGTCAATTACTCAAAGAACAGGTAAAATAAAAGTTGGTGTCATCGAATAGTGTGCAAGAAAGATCTTTCCTTTTTCCCTTTTTTTTTTTTTTATTCCCAATCAAATGTACTACTTGATTTCATTTTCATACGGAAGAAAGAAAAACGTCAGAATCTTGAAACATGCACAAACAAATCAATTGATGCGGGGAGTGTTTTCTATTTTTGGCTCCTCCTATTTTTCGCCAATGGGGTAACCCCTTTTTTGCTATTTTTATTATTGTTACTGTTTTGCAAGGATGTAATTGTCTATTTGTATAGAATATGCGCCTGGTTTCTGTTGGAAGTTGTGCAAGGTCATGTCACTTGGGCTCGATATTCATGCCCTCCACGACACCACAAGAGTAGATTTCCTATAATATATTAGTGAGAAAATTTCCGAGCTTAATGGATCGTAGAATTTTGGACCGTATTTCAAGTGTCCTTTAAAGTCTTTATAAATTTTATTTATAAATTGTAACAAATAAAAATCTCTATAGATTTTTCGCTATATATTAGTGGGAGAAAATTTTCGAGCTTAATGATTGGTAGACATCTGGACCGTATTATAAGTGTCCAAATTTAAAGTCCCATAGATTTTAGATTATATATATTTTTAAATTGTAACAAATAAAAATCTAATGTATATTTGTAGATTGTAACAAATTCTTTAAAAAAAACAAAAAAAAGGTTGTGCAAGGTCCAAATTCAATCATATGAGAGTAATACAGACATCTGAATAAGGTTAGGGACAAATTTGACGCAATGTTAACTATTTCTATTATCGGAACACCCCCCCCCCCCCTGTTTTCTCTCTCATTTCCCCTTTCCTTTGAGAAAACAGAGCTCCTACAGAATAGCTGACAGCCCATTGTTTATCATCTGGTGGAATCCGTTTTTGTGATTTTATAATTTTTTTCAGGTTTTAGAATATTGTTGCAGACTTGCAGATCTGCTTAAGATTTTCCATTTTCTTCTTTTCAATTTTTGTATTTCAAATACAAAAGACAAGCTTAGTTATACTCAGAGAGAGGGAGATGAACGTAACATTTACACTGTTTCCTTCAATGGGAATAAGTTAAGGAAATATTAAATTTATTATACGGCCAAGGTTCTAATGAAGGCATTACTGATAAAAGTTTACAATACGGAAAAATGGTGCTTTTCAAAAGCTTCTAATGGAGACATTGTTGACAGAAGTTTACAGTACGGAAAATGGTGCTTTTCAAGAGCTATTTTTTTATCTTATCACGCTGAGCTTAACTCATAAAAGTGACAGTTGGGTGATTTTTAAGCAATTTATTTGACTGACTGCTTCAAGTTTGACTCCTGAAAAAGTAAGGGACTAAAGATGACGGCTTTCAAGTAAACAATAATGAATTCCAGGAATCTTCATGGCAGGTGCAGGGTTACGAAGATGTGTAAAAATGCTATCATTTGATTAATTAATTAGAGAGTGTCTCTCACATACACAGTCTTAACTCTACACATTGCCGCAGATGAACGAACTATAGAAACCAAAACTTTTTTGGATTTTCTGATTACAGCTACAGATAAAATGAGGAAAAAGAAAAAAAATATGCACACTATAATTAATTCTGAGTTCTACTTTTAATTTTAATTCGGAATTTAGGGGCAGGACTGCCTTCTGATGGCTCAGGCTTGGCTGCTACCTTCGAGATCGTTACTTTTGATCCACTGGGTTCAAATGGTTTTAATTGTGCGGTTGCATTCTTAATGTTGGATTCCTCTTTCTTGGCAGCCAACTCTACTGAAGGCGCCTTTGCCTCATCACCCAGCAGCTTCGCCAACTCTTTCTCCTTTCGTTTCTTCTCCTTCTTTAGACGCTTCTTCTCCAAATAATCTGGATCTTCCCTGTTCCGCTTCTTTTCTGTGTCTTTCTTCTCCTTCTTTTCTTTGCCGTTCAAATCATGTCTTGCAACAGAGAGGGTTTGAAGGCTTGCGAATTTTTGAGCATCAGCGTCGACATTGTTATCTTGCATGATGCTAGGCGACGATGGGTCATCAGGTTGCAGGTGCATAGAAACTTTGCTTGAATCAGCAGTGCACTGGAGTTCCTTCCCGAAATTATCTCCTTCACTTGGAAGTTTTGCGCTGCCAATGCTAGCAGTCATCCGTGACCCATGATCATGACATGAATTGACTTCTTCGATATTGTGATTACTAAAGCTCACTGCCTCTGCTGAATTCCTTTGGGGTGCATCGACAGAAACAGAACTACTGGTGCCACGGTCATTTTCATGATTCCCACCTTGAGATTTTTCAATGGTTCTATTATCAGCCTCATCTGCTCTACTAGTTGCAGTAGATTGTTTAACCCTAATCTTAACAACCGGCAGCTTCCTTTCATAACTGTTGGAAACAGTTTCTGCTTCCTTTGAGGCTTCTGGAACTGCCATTTTCCGTTCATGACTGTTGGAAATGACATCTGCATCCTTTGGAGCTTCTGGAACAGCCAATATATTCTCAGCATGACCATTGGCAACACAATCTACCTCCTTGGAAGCATCTCGAACGGCCAAATTATCCTGTGAAAGGTTTGGGACATCCATAGGAGGTTCCGCATGTCTCATTTCTGTAACAAAAGATGCAAAAACATTCTTCTGCTCGCTAGTTTCTCCATCACCCAGAAGCAACAATTTATCCCTGGGCACTCCGTAAAGCGTGGGGGCTCTAAAAAGGAAGTAAGAATGCAATGCAAGTTAGTTCTGCATACAATTACTTGGACATAAAATGTTAAGATAAACAATGGTGTTCCTTCAAACTGAAAAGGCAAGAAAAACAAAGAAATTTTTCAGCCAGCAATTTGAGCACAACCATTTCAATCCAAAAAAAGAAGGGGGGGGTACCATTTCCTCACTTCTGAGTCACAGCTGTGCAAGCAACAATACAGAAATCTAGAAAATGATTAACTTGAGTTTTCCATGGAGATGAACCTCCAATATAGGATAAGTCGCAAAAGAGCTTAATACCACTTCTGAAATTGATATAGAAGGATAATAAATTAATTTCATGACTTATGTTGAACAAAACTGTTCATTTGAAGGTCAGACCAGTTGGTGGAAGGAAGAGTCGCAAATAGTGATAACAACCAAATACTGCATTTTCTCCCTTTTGGCCTTTTACTGAAAATCAGTCAAGTCCCCACTAGCAGGCTAAAATAAAACTAGCAGATGATAGAACTGAGCTAAAATAAAATAGAATCTCTTAGATATTGAATAATCAGCAGTAGCCAATAAACAACAAAGTACGAAGAGCTGAGATGACTATGATGACCCAAGACAAAAGGCCACTTCCTAGCCTACCGGTTGACTATGGTGTTTTGTTTTACCTTGCACTTAACCATATTAATGATTCCTAATAAATACTTGGTTAGACCAACTTTGTAATCCAACCTCTCAACCATGTTGAAAATTTTCCAGGGTACTTATCAAGACAAACAGGAGTCTGTAGTTGGGTCAACATTCAAACATGAAAAACCAAATGCTTGGTTAATTTTCAATCCTAAGATGACACAACTAATTGGCTACAATATGTTTACTAATGAGCTAAAAAAAATAAAACAATATTGACTGCAATACAATACCAACGACACAATTCACAGCTTGGAAAACCCAAATACTGGGTTGATTTTGAATCCCAAGATGACACAACCAATGAAGTCAAAATATATTTACTTATTTGGTACCACAAAATCACGATACATCAACTACAAGGCAGAGCCAATTATACGACACTGAAGTAATGTCACTTGTAATAGAAATTACTGGTTATTAACAAAAGTGTGTCACCTGATTTCTTTTTAAGACCTAGAGTTATGATATAGTGTGATGATTATCGCCATAAAAAATTAAACCACCCAATCTACAAAGGAGAGAAAACAGTAAACCCACCTTCCTGCAAGGATTTGTAAAATGCCAAACAAGTGATGACGAAGGAATACATTATTGAATGATATACGACTTTCAAGCAAATTCAGCAAAGCCACTAGAGTTACTGTATCAACTTCATGATTGGAATCCGATCCACCTTTTATCTGACATATCCTCATAGCATGAATACCCAATTTCACCTGTCCTGCAATCATGGGATATTGGAAGTTAAGACGGTGCACCATCATTTTACCAAGAATGCATCAATCGTCCATCAGCAAAAGCTGAAGCCTGTACAAAGAAAGTTCTAGCACTGAGGCAAGGAGAAAAAGGAAAAACCTCTCAACGACGGTTCTTCTTCTACGCTTTTGATAAACAATGACAATGCTGAATCTATGCCATTGCAGTGGAACTCAAGATCAAGGAGTGCTCTGCTCGCCTCAACTCGAACTTGCCATATAGTATTGAAATCCCTAAATGGTTTAATAAGTTTAACAACCTGATCCTGCCGTGAGTAATGGCCACAAGTAAATTAAAATATGTTTAGAAGCAATCTATCATCGGAAGGGAATAGGAAAACACTTACAAGAGAGATAAATCCAGATAGCTTTAACGCAATTTGAGTCAACGTTCGGATGCAGCTGATTGTCAAGATCCCATTATAACTTGGCATGAGCCTAATGAATGCCATTTGATACACAGTTAATTATAACGGATATTTACAAATGCATTTCCAATTACAAGAAATTAAATTTCACCTGTCAAACTGCAAAAGTCGATCAATACGCTTGAGAAGAGATGATAAAAAGAGAATACTCTGTTACAAATTAGAGATGCACCAAGTGAGCCTCCAGAGCACAAAACAAAATGCAGTGAAAATATAAGGTTTGACATTATAACAACTATATATGATAAAAGTAAATGAAACTAGGATCTCAAATTTCTCGTCACCGCAGTTAAGTCAAAATTGGAAATAAAATCCTCTACCTTCTCAGAAAGTAGAGTGGACATAATGCTCTGAGTGGCACACCTAGACCCACTTTTACTCAAAGATTAACATATCGCCTAAGAGCTCAATTTTGAACCACACCACGCACCACGACAGAAGCCCCATCAATTGGCATGATTTGTTAAATCTTGTTATAAAAAAATTTACTCTTTTTTTTTTTAATATAAAGTGGCAAGAAAAAGAACTTATATTAGAGAGAAAATAACTACCAAAAGCCGATAGAAAGTCTGCAGAGGCCAGGTAAATCTAACCCATGTCACCTACGTATTGAGTGAGGATATATGACTAAGTTCAAACAGCAAAGACCCTAAAACAAAGGACAACTATAATTTAACACCGACAAAAAAAAAATGATTTGTTAAAGGTGCCCCAGGGGTTTGCCCCAGCGATTTTCAAGCAACTTTATTTGGATGGCCATGCTTGTTTGAATCCTACGGGCGGTAAGGGCTAAAAATTAATTTGTACTTAGCCCACTCCCAACCTTCATTAGGGGAAAAAAGAAAAAAAAAAGTTGATCTGTTTCAAACGCATGAGAATCTGAAGAGTTTAGAAAAAGATTTCAGATATAGCAATATTTTTCTTTGAAAAGATCAATTTATTTGAGCTCAATATTCTTTAGTCTAAAAGCACTGTGCACAAATAGTTCATGCAAATATATTATAAGGGTGCAAACACACGACTATAATTTGGATAGTTCTATAAAATCCATCGAAAGGGACAGCATTAACCACCTGTTGCCCAAACTCAAGTTCACCAACTGACTGGACCAGCGCAGCAAGCCAGAATACGTCTGAGTAGGGATTCCCATTATTATCATTATACTGTTGAAGAACAGTGAAAATAAACTATGAGCACAACAAAATTACAACAGCAAAAAGAAATGACTGGGACATTGCTTAAACAGTAAACTTCATTAAAAAAACAAAACACAAACAAATTCAATGCACAAATCACACCCACTGGCATAAGCATTCTCTGCATGCTGAATCATGGGCACAGGCACTAAGAAAGACAAGAAATCTGTTCTATCCTTTTCACATTGAAGTTAAACAAAATCCTTGGAAGTAAGTTTAAAGAACTATAAAACTTCTTAAACTGAAGGACAAACTCATTACATGACAACATAAAAGTATTTGTACATATTAAATATATCAAGTACCATGCCCTAGGTTACTGCCACCTTTCTTTAATCTCACTTGCAAAATCTTTAAAGGATTCAAAAGAAATGAAGAGTCTTGTCAAGAAAACATCTCAAAGACATGGCATGAGCAAAGGCTTGCTTTAGTGTGAAAAAGCGATGTAATTCCACAAGATAAAAAGGTAGCCATAATGAGAAAATAAAATAGTCTGCTACTTTAAGAAATGAAAACTTGATCAGGAATCAGGATTAGTAATGAAAGGAGCCAAGATCATTATCATTCAGCATAAGATGGAAAGAAAGGAGGAGAATCACTTCACACAAATTTAAAAGAATTAATGTAACAGTTATCAAGTGCATACACAATTCAGTTACTAAATATACGAGGCTCAAGTCATAATTACTATACTAGGAGCTCAATCGACGACTGCTTCCTAGAGCGTCCGAAAAGAAGCGAGTAGGAAATGAAAACCCAACGAGTGTCCTTTATGATCATTGAACTCTTTGGAAAATTAAGGGTATTTATGTTGTTGGTACCATAAAAAATGCTTAGGGAAGCCAACTTACTCAAACTTGAATTGTTACAAATAAGGCAATAAGTCTTGCTTCTTTTAATTTTATTTATCAATAAAATATATAAATGTTCTAAATGTATACAAAGAACTAACAAGTTTTACCCAGAAAGGGAACAAGAAAATAATAGTATAAACAGTATAGAAGAACTAACTGATATAAAAGACTCCATCATAAGATAAAAGGAAAATGTATTCTCCAAGACTAGGGCGCAATATTCTATTTAAAGGGCCAAAACTGACCAGCCAAACAAGACCACCAGATGGTGAAAAGGTCCTATTGACTTATTTGCATATTCTCTTTGTCCAAATATATCATTAACTTCCATCGGCAATTATCTATTGTCCAAGTGTAAGGGCCATCCGGTACTGTTGTGACTTGTGACTTCTAAGGCAAACTGATAATTTTAAAATTGCCATAGTTTTCAGATGCTGCGTGTATCTAGGTTCTAAATTTTCCTTAAAAGTGTTCAATGGCCAAAATATATAATTATGAATACAATTAACTATTTAATTATAAATATTACGCACTTATAGTTTTTTGTACATACATTCGCAAATACAGAGGTGTATTAAAATGGGTCAGACCAGGTGTAGTACGGTAGGTAAGAAAAAAAGAAATGAACTGAGACCAGCATTTATAGAAATAAACTAGGTCGGGCCTGCATAGAAAAAAAATCGCACAGAACTGAATGGAAACAGGTAAACCATGATATATGGGGAAAAAAACTGAATTGAAATCTAAGGACAGATGTTGTTAGGGCAGAAACAGAGTTCAGCTGCAAGAATGTAAACAGGCTGGGCTGTATTGAGCATAAATGTCTTTGTGTCAGTAAGTACAGAGATGGACAGAGTCAGCCTGTACCTCAGGCTGTTTTACACATGTAGGTTCAGCTACGGTGTCAGGCCAAATAACATTCCAACAGACCCTATCTGGTGGTAGTCAAATGGGACCAACCTGGCCAAAAATGCACTCTTGACACCATTATAAATATGGATATTTAAAAAACGATAAAGACGTGTGTGAGTTAGGACCTTTATGAAAGAACCTTTTGATAATTCTATCATCACTAGGAGAAAAAGCTTCCGCTACTTCTCAAATAATTGTCCACGTGAGTTAGATCATCTACCGATCATATGCCAATATGTTTTACCAAACAATTTTTTAATAAAGATGTTAAAAATTATCTTTTAGCTTCTTAAAAGCAATCTGAGATGTTTGTCATGATAGCTTTATGCATTTGAACGAAATTCATAAGGAGACTGTTTTAAATTAAACACTTTTTATAGTTTTGTTTTTCATTCCTAGGAATAAGTTGCAAACTAGCCTGGTTAGGTTCACTTAGATACCCAGGTCCAGTCTAAATAGCTACAAATTCTTCAGGAGTTTTAGTTGCAGGAGCTGAAGCTTGTCTGTAGTTAGTTTAGATGAGTCTACAACACCTTAAAGAGTTTTTCTTCCTCTTGCAAAGTTGCTTTTGGCTCTCAAGTGGACACTTGGTCCACCTTTCTACTTCTTTGTTCCATACTAATATAATTTTATGTTTCTTATCTGAAAGATAAAACACATGTATAGAAAGCCAATAAGCCATTGTAGAGTACACAATTTGTCTATTGTTCTCAATTTCTTATTCAATAAAACAAGAATGCTTTCTAAAGTGCTTAATCCATTACCTTCAAAAGCTGTAAAACAAACTCGACAGCTTCTCTTGGGCTTTTGTTGTCAGCAGCTCTAACCATAGCGACGGCATGTGGAATAGCCTAAAAGATTACAAAATGAGGAAGACATTTCAGAAACATCACTGAGAACTAAAAATTTATCAGTTCATAAAACAATATCAGTCTAAAGTATAATCTAAAGTTTCCAGTGGGTGAAAAAACGTCGATCTCTCAACCAATTCAAAAGGCAAAGCTATTGTCGAGTGCATAAATTGTTTGCTTCTCTTCTACCACGGCAGATCCTTGATGCAAAATTCAAAGCCCAAGTAAAGGGACAAATTCAGATAAATGTTGGTCATATTTGAAGGCTGGACACTGATGCAGCTATCAGGAGACCAACAAACAGCAATTTTTCTTTTCTAGATTGTAATGGTAGATAGAAGTTATAAATATTAGGAGAGGTCAGACCAGGGGCTACCACAATAATGAAAAATTATAAATCTCACAAGTTTTATATATACACAAACCCAAAAAAAAAGAAAAAAAAGGGATAGATGGACCGGAATCTGCTGGTCTCTTAGGAGCAAAAGGATTATTGTTTATGGTCCAGGTGTTTTAATTTTTCCAAAATTGCATCTTCAATTTAGCTTTACGAGACCATTCCTTGCCCGGCTAGTTTATTGGTCACCAACTCTGATTGTCCCTTGAGGATTGAATCTATATACACTTATATAATGTCTCTTCTGGAGGCAATAAGCAGACAAAATATTCTAACCAGATGAGACCCTTTAGTGTGATGATGCTACGCAATGGATGCTTTAAATGCATTCAATTTAAGTTATGATGCTAAAGGACCACCAAGTGTTGTGCCTAGCCTATTCTATCCTCTTCCCTTGATTTCCCTATTCTATTAAAGTTTTTGCCTTTCTACTCTTCTTTTTCTTTTTCCCCCCCTCTCTCTCTCTATATTCTTTATCCACTGTACTCATTCAGATTTGTTTATCAATCTAAGTTCTAAAAACAAATTTATTTCACTGAGACTCCAAGCAATGTAAATCCATTTAACTTGTTCAGTGGGGCAAGACAATCTTGGCTAGGAAGCAGCATGTGCACGCATTTCAAAATGACGACAGGAAGACTTGCTCTAGTACTAGGGAAATTATCAAAAAAAAGAAATTAAAAAACACTAGATAAACAGACTATCCAAAGATTTCACCACGCAAAACAAGGGCAAAATTATGTGAACTAATCACATCCCACTTCACACAACTCATTACATACCCTACCTCAAGGCAATTACCTCAAGAACAAAATACTCTGAAAAATCATGGAAATCATTTGGCCTGGAAAGATCAACAGAAAACAAAAATGTTAACAAAGTGCTGCAGCTGTATTATCAGTGCCATTTAAAACTAAGATAGAATCTCACCTGGGGAGTCCAATATTCTCATCAAACCTTCGACTTTTATAAAATTTCACTAGATGAAGCAACCCAGCCCAATCAGTTTCCTGTAAAATAATGACATATAAATCATATATACTGAGAACTGGTAACTGCAACATGGTCCACAAACCAAAACATTTCCAACTAATAAAGCACAATATGCGACAAATCAAATTTTTTTTTTTTTTTTAAAAATCATCCTCCAAAAAGTTCAACATATGTCAATGAGGAAAATCATAGGATGCAGATCAATGCATCCAAAACGGCCTAGTTTCTCTGTCAACAAGTTAGTCATAAGCACAAGTCAAAATAAATCATTTGACTGTAACGGTAGAAGACCAAGGAAATCAATGCAAGTACCACTACACCAAACCATTTGCATTTCCAAAAAATGATGTTCATTAAGTTTTGCGGAAGATATCTTTCTAATAAAAAACACATAAGCACCAATCAATTGTAATGGGTTTGAGAACCGCCAAAGTAATTGTCACAATTGACGAATAGTTTCTCAAAAAAATTTAGATTATATGAATACCTTTGGTGAATAGTTTTGGCATACATTTTGGTAACAAAAAATATTGGACCTACCGTGCGCTCAATATATTCAATGAATAAAGGTGAGAATAATCACAATACCTCAGATGCTGTATTAGCCAAAGCATATGCTGCCTCAATCCGAACTCTCCAAAAGGCCTAAAAACAACAGAAAAGTTCCCTAATTAAATTTCATTAAAAGCAAGTCAAATCAAGACCACATATGCTTCTAAATTTGATTAAAACCTTGGAGTCACCGAGGAAATTATTCAGTGTGTTAACAACATTGAAAGAAAGATGGGGCAGAGCTTCTAGAGCTGCGATTGCTTGTGCCTGAGCAACAACATCTCCATCCTTCTCTAACTGATTTATCTGGAAAATCAAAACAGTGATGTAAGATTGTTATCCACTTAATTAAGTAAAAAATGTTAAAAGCATCTATTATGTAATGCAACAGATACAACTAAAACTATACCAATCATGGCAAGTTGTTATCCAATAAATCGAGTAAACATTGTTAAATACAGAATTACATGATGCAACATACGCAGCCAAACCGAATAGTGCAACATAGAAATAACATAATTGCTCCAATCAACTTTGGCCATAACTGGGATCCATATGATAGGACTTAGGGCTAAATTAGGGCTGACTTTTATTGATTAAATCAAAAGAAAACAAACAATCAATCCTGACCTACAATTCGAGAGGTAGGTCAATCTCTCCCAAAATTCTTAATGGTTCCTAATACCAGACAAAACTCAACATAAACCCTAATTAATAACAAAGTTACTAAATTGCCCCTGCCCCTAAAATTACTAAACAGCCTCTGCCCTTTTATATTTGCACCTAACATAAGTTTTCATGGACCTAATATTACTCCCCTGCCAAAAAGACACCTTGTCCTCAAGGTGAAATCTAAGAAACTGCTGCCTCTTCTTCCTCGTCACACACGGTCAGGACTTGTAGTGATTTATCCTTACATCGATGCCCTGGTGAAAATTTCTCATCGCATCGAAAACACACCCCCTTCGCTCTCTTATCCTGAATCTCTGTCTCTGTGAGGCGTTTGAAAGTCACCCCTAGTCGTGCCCCACTAACCCGATCCCTTTGGGAATCTCTCTGTAAACCCATCATTTGCATTTTCTAGCCTCCTGATGGTGTATTTTGGAACTCTCGCTGAAACCCCAAAGTCTGAGTTTTCTGTCCTACCAATGGTGTGTTATTTCGATATGAAAAATTGACTGAACTGATCTTATTAATCCGTTCTATTGTGTTCTTATCCTCAATCATCTGTGCCAACTCCATTGACTCTCCTAACCCTCTCGGCCTTAGCAAGCGTAGCGAGGCTCGGATTTCTAGCTTCAATCCCTTCATAAAATTCCCTTCCAACACCGCCTCTGGAAGCCCCCCTAGACGCCCTGATAGCAACTCAAACTTCTCCCTGTACTCCATAACCGTTCTCTCCTGGGTCAGAGCAAAAAACTGTTCATGCAAATCTCCCTCTTGAGTGGCCTGAAACCTCTCCAACAGCCGATCCTTAAATTCACCCCACGACCTCATTGGTTGTCGTTGTTCCCGCCATTGAAACCACGCAAGGGCCTTTCCCTCCAAGCATAACGCTGCCGCCATCAATTTTTCCCTTTCTGAGAGTCCATTAATGGCGAAATAGCGCTCTGCCCTATACACCCATCCATAGGCATCCTCGCCTTCAAAAATAGGCATTTTCAGTTTCCTTACCCTAGAATCTACTCCAAATTGAGTCTGACCCGCCCAATTTGGTGCCATCGGAGGTCTTCAACCTCCCCGCCTACTCCAAGTCCCAAATCCTAAAGATCCCCAAAATTCTCCTTGCCAAAGACCCAATGGATTCCCTTGCCCAGCCGTATTTCGGCCATAACCGCTCCCTTTCTCACCAGAAATCCCTCCTCCTGGCCTACCGCCCCCAAATCCAACACCCAAATCCTCCCCGCCGGCCCAAATTCAGGTTGTGCCTCACCCCCAAACGCCCCCGAGTCGCCTAGCCTAGTCACTCTGATTTCTGCGCCGTCGCCTACCACGGGTTTCGTAACCCCGAATCCTTCTCCTGCCACACCGCCATGGCCCCTCGATGCTGCCGGAGGAGGGTTGAGGTGGAGTTCCGTCAATTTCAACAGCATGGCTTCAAGAGATGAAAATTGTTGTTGAACGGTGTTGAATCGCTCATCAATCGTAGCCTTGAGTGATCTGACCTTTGCTTTCAATTTTTCTTCAAGCGCGTCCACCTTCTTCGCTGCCATTGTCTCAGGATTCTTGCTCTGATACCACTTTGATAGGACTTAAGGCTAAATTAGGGCCGACTTTTATTGATTAAATCAAAAGAAAACAAACAATCAATCGACCGGAGGTAGGTCAATCTCTCCCAAAACTCCTAATATCAGACAAAACTCAACATAAACCCTAAATGACTCCATAATCTCTTATTTATAGCTAAACCCTAATTAATAATAAAGTTACTAAATTGCCCCTGCCCCTAAAATTACTAAACAGCCTCTGCCCCTTTATATTTGCGCCTAACATAAGTTTTCATGGACCTAATACCATATCAAGATTTAAATATTTGAGGCAACTTTACAAACTTCATCCACGCACCATAAACCAACAATCACAAGTAGCATGCAGATTCAGTGCTGCTTACATGCTTAGAACCCAGGCCAAAGGACCATATCCAATGACCGTCGACAAAAATAGCTATACAAAAGTATAATGAAACTTTGCAGCACAGACAAAATTCCTCACCCACATCTGTACAGGCTGGTTAAAATGAATTTCAGCCAGATATTCCATTTCTGGGTCTGCCCTAATCCATGACAATGGAGATTCCATGCTGCAAAATGATACAAATGTCAAGTTTGTCATCTTTCAAAAAGAAGTTCCACAGAGTCTAAGTGCCATAACAACATACCTGGAGCGCATGTCTAAACCGGTAACAGCATCCCCGTTATCATCACAGCCATCAGGTTTTGAACCCTTTTTAGGCTTCAAGGCACGCCTCGCAGCCAGCTTTGAATGGCATTGTATTTCCAGTAGCTGCCATGCATCTCCAGCCATTGGCAGAATTGGATGGTCATACATACCATCAAGCTCATGAACTCTAATGCTCATCATCCCAGGCCATCCAATATCACCATCTCGGTTTTCAGAATCAGTATTAGAACTAAGAACAGGAGTCCTTGAGTCAGGTTTAGCGGTGCAATCCCGCAACACCGCCAGTTCAACAATATTTTTCCGTTTGTTATATGAAAACCCCATCCTTATGATCACAGCAAGAAAAAAAAAAATGCATTCAGGCAAATATAATCAACTAAAGATTTCCAACATGCAAAAACTAGCTCAAACAGATGACACCTTAGCACCGGGCAGCCACACGTTCCAACCCAACGGGGAAAAAACTCCTTGAGGAATGGACGCTCAAGGTTCCCAACCTTATTTGCAAAATGCCGAAACTGCATCTCAAAAATTTATAAAATAATTAAAAACAAAAAAATAACCAGTTTTAGAACTTCATTTATTTTTCCTTTTTCAAAATGTCTGAAGCTTCTTACTTAAACCTTTGCACATCTAATAACAATCCAGCAACTATCACTAAACAGGTAAGGACAACTATTGGTCACAATATGTGTCAAAATTAATATAAAGAGAAGCAATCAACTATTGAAAAGTTTAAAAGATTAATAAATAAAAAATTCAAAAAACAAAGAAAATATCGTTTGCACAAAGAGTTGTCTGTAAAAAGGACATCTGTAGGTTTCAAGCTACATTGTTCTCAATTTTTTGGGGAAATATAAAATGTAAATTTCATTTCAACAGCACAAAATATACTATTTTGACCCCCTCAACCGAAAGGTTTCAAACCACGAAGTCATACTGGTGTCAATATAAACCACACCTCCTTACTAAGTACTAACCAATTCATTATCTCAGTCTGCCTAGCACCCCCACCCTTTCTTTCTCTTCCCAAACAGAAGGAGAAAACAACTGTAATCATGCAGATTACGGAAACTCTACTGCAACAACTTAGTCCCGAGAATCTATCAAAAACTTTAAAAAAGACCTGAAGAGGACAAGTAAAATAAGCAGCCTGCATTTACATGGAGTGTTTAATCTGAAAACACATGATCAACTAAGCATCTTAAAAAAAGAGTATATATGTGTGTGCGTGGCCATATGTATATGCATAAAACTCTTTACATATCTTTTTAAACAGATCTTGCATTTACTTTGAGCTTTACATAATCTTGGAGTTAGGAAGCACAGAGAAGAATATATCCACGAAAGCCGCATAAGATTTTCCCAAAAATAGAAACAACAGTTAAATTGCCAACACTTGTGACATCAAATGTCACTTAAACACTCTACATTCTACCGGGCATATACCATGAGGTGATACTTTATCACCAGTGACAAAAGAAAAAATAGCTAAAAAATGAATCATAAGTAAAACCAGCTGACATTAATGACAGAATCTCGTGTATCACCAGATGAACATTTTCATATGCATTAGTAGAATGTAATTACCTCCTTTGTACTAAGAGTTCTCACAGGAGATGCACCCTGAGCCCGAGAAATGATATTCTGCAAAATCTGCATTTATCAGAAAACAAGAATCAAAGACTATCCTTGGACAAAAACTCTCTTCCCTATTCTACGGAACACCCAATCATTAATGGTATAAACCTCCATAAATCAAGCATGAATAAAATTAGGAAAAGGGAATGGACTACCTAACAGTTGATATTAATACAAAAATAACTAAAGACGATCTAAATTTTCTTAGGTTTAGATAATTATTCTTACCCAAAAGGCTTCAACCCAAATGAAACAATATAAAGAAAAGTTACTAATATCTTCGTATTTCACTTCCATTAGTTTATCATGATAGCCGGCAAAAGCTGACTACATATGCTTGCACATATTTTACACCCAAAAAAAAAAAAAAAATTTGGATTTCAAAGCTAATCATTAGAGAATATCATCCATATCTACAAATTAAAATATAAGCAAGCAATTTATAGAAAAGGAGAAAATTCATTTTGGACATAGAAACTTATAATTCTGCGACACATGCTAGCTTCTTCCAACCCAATTATATTATTAAAGCAGTGCGTATACAATACTGAACCATTATAGTATTTATACACAGCTTGTACCAACCAAAGCAAACAGAAAATGAAGATAAATAATTAAAAAGTTTAGATCGGGAAATGCAAGCTAACGAATGGGACAAAAAAGAAAATGCTTGAACATGATCAAGCGAAGCTGCCAAAGAAACTAATAGTTCCATAACCCTCTTGGCTGGTAAACCTAAAATGCCACTGTCAACTAAAAAACCACTTTTTACAAGACTTCTTAGGATATAACAAATAAAAATAAAAAAGGCACAAACACCAGAAGGGGGATTTTAGTTTCTTGTTCCTCAAGATAGTCATGATTAAAGCAACTATGCTGCTAGGACCCTTACTTTTCGGAAGAAATTGGACCCCATTTGCTTTTCCAACATCTGAAGGATTGCCACCTATTAGAAAATCAATCAATTAGCACAATTAATGTGTGTGCGTGTGATGTTGAAATAAGAAAAATATATACGTATCCAAAGTAAACTTACAGACTTGCATGACCGAATCTTGCCAAATATACCGATACATTGTGTTCCATACAAATCCTTACAAGAAGCAGAAGAGCTTAAAGCTGTTGCACCGCTGTCATCTGCTTTGCAAACAGCACAATTTGCCTACAATTTTGAAAAGTCGAGTTGTCAATTTGCAAAGAGATTTATGGAAAACAAAAATACAGAATTGATAATGCATTATTATTGTTAAAGGATAAGGTAAAGAAAATTGGATGAAAACTCCAAGTCTCTCCCTTATCCAAGAGTAGAACCTTGGTGGCCATGATGGTTTTTCCAAGTGAACAGGAGCAACAAGATTTATGTCAGCATTCCATCAACTAGGGCAGGTCAAGCACCCAAACATAAGCACTCCCCACAAATAACACCAGGAATGCCTAAAATTGGAAACCTAAATTGACAAGCTGACTTCCAAAAATCATGTTAAAATCTCTTTCTCTAAACATTTCTTATATACTTTCTTTTATTGCTTTTCTTTTTGATCAAACATGTTTTATCTTTTCACCAAGGATTAGCAATAACCAAGCTGTAAATCAAATTGCCCTCAGAAATCTTGTATAACCTTGCCACATGTTAAGATTTCCTTTCTTATTATACATCTTTTGACCAGAGTTTATGTCTTATTATACATCTTTTGACCAAAATTTATGTATCTTCGGAGCCGGATTTTCAGGTATACTTTAAGTTCGTTTGTTGGCCATTAGGAAGTAATATGATTAGGTCGGTTTAATATTGCACTACCATCTACCAACATGAAAATTGCTCACTGTTGTCTTAACTATACTAACTTAATGGGCTAAGAGGCATAGCAGCTATTTGGGTGATGTTGGATTAAGTTCAGATTTCTTATCTATAGATGGATAAATTAATCTGATCAATTTCATAGAATGCCATTTAATCTAACGCCCAAACATGTGCTAAAGAGATTTGGACACTAGATAAGAAGAAAATATTATAACAACTCAATAACCTATAAGCTTCCCAATAAACACTAGCGCAATGGCCAAAGAAACCTTTAAAAGTAAGTTATATTACAACAAGAGAAGCAAAGAAGTTTAATGTTCTAATATTTTCTTGATTCTTGAGAATACCGAAATAAAGAAACGATCTAAATTCACGTTGATTCAAAAGAATACAGTGAACTTAGAGGGTTAAGATTCGTTGATTCCACAAAATGCCAAAAATTAACTAAACTCATAAACTTGCACAGAGCTTTGAAAACTGAAAATATTATTGAACTCAAATCTGTCTTCAAAGGCTACAAGGGATGATTATTTATACTACCGTGAACCTAGAGGTTCCTCTAAGACTCATTGATTCCATAAAATGCCGAGAATTAACTAAACTAAAAAATTCACACACTTTGAAAACTGAAAATATTATTTAACTCAAATTTGCCTTCAAAGGCAACAAGAAATGGCTATTTATATTACTAGTAATTATCCTAAACCATAAAGAAAAAAAGAAAACAAAGTCTTAAACTATTAAGAAATAGAACAACAAACTTTAGACAATAAGGAAACCAAGTTAAATAGAACAGGGATTCCTAATCTGCATCACAACTACTCATACAAACATAACTAGTACGTATGTGGTATACTCATGCAAGTTTGCAAACCTTGTATCTCCGATAACGAGCTTCATTATTTCCCAAAAATTTCTTGATAAATGAATCTGTTAGAAAACCAGCAAGACCATCCAGCAGCCACTCTGACATTAAACATAAAGTAACAACATGAAAAAAAAGCCTTTAAACTATATCGAATAAATAATGGCAGCAATCTAAATCCCAATTAAGCAGCGCAAACAATATACTACCAACCCACCATCATTCGGTAACTCAGGAGTGATATATACTCCAAACCACTGTCTTGCAAGGGCAAATGAAAGTTTAATGCTCGTGTCTATGGCCTGTTAAAAAAAAGTTCTCATTAGAACATAGGAAGAACAAGGAAGCATATCAATCACAGGTTTTACATCACAAAATTTCAAATGCAAGGCAGCCATCAACCATTAAAGAAATTATGCTCTAATGGATCATGTAATCATGTTCAGGTCTCGACTTCTTAAAGTGCCAGCCTAAAAGTTTTTCTCAGCCACAGATAAGACTTCTGAGTCAAATAAGAACGGACCTGATCGATAACTTTCTCATCATACAGAATCTGAGAGCTAAAGATGCCCATCGCAGCTCCAAAAGTGGACGATGATACTGCCATCTCAGGAGCTAAAAAAACTTGCTTGTATGATCCAAATGGAAATTTTGCATCAAGGTATGTCTCATAATGGCTGGTGAACATAAAATCACCAGTCAAGCAACAGTTCAAAGTCAACAGACTTACAGTTGAGTCCCTCAAAACCACAAGAAAGATCTAAATAACAACTACTATGCAGTTCAACCTTACAAACCTGAACGCATTGTGGAAAAACTCCACAGTATTATGAATCTTTGATACATTAGCTGGCAAACATATGTGTGACATGAGACTCTGATGGTGGTCAGGAAGGACTTCAAAGGGTGCAACTGCCAAAGTTATCCACTTAGCACTAACTGGAACGTCTAATCTGTAGACGTATGTTTTGCGAGGAGGATCATCCTTGCTCAGAACCTGTTAAGTAGAAGGAATGATATTTAGAAGATAAAAGCATCAATAAAAATTAAAACCCCAGCTGCAAACATACAACAATATAAAGATTATTTGCCAAAACAGCAGGGGAAGGGAGTGTTTTACTTTGCAGAACCTTATATGTTGAAGAATAAGTTCATTTACATTCAGAACTATCAAGTGCAACACCTTCAACCACTAAATAAAATGATAAGCAGTTAAACAGTTTTTCTGTCTGGTTAATAAGGACAAACAATGTGTTGAAATGAGACATGATGGACACAAACAACCTTAAGCACACCACACTATGAAAGCCATACAATGAGAAAAGGAGTAGAATCCCACCCAAAATGTGTCTCAGCACGCAATATATAAATAAAGGCACAAAGCTATATGAAATTTAGCAATAAAAAATGCACAACATGCCAGTTCCTTAGACAATCTGTGTGAAGTTAAAATGTAACAACAGGATACTGGATTTCATATAATTTGGTCCCTCCCATCCACCATTTTGCTGCACACATAGGAATGAGAGATGATTTAAAACAAAGGCATAACCATAGTCCTCTTGATTGTGAGACAAAACCATGTCATAAGGATAAGTTATCTTTATTCAAAAATCCAATTAAAATCTATTGGCATAACATCCTTGAAAATGATTCAAGTTTTTCACATTAGCTACCTCAACAAACCTCAAGTTAAATACTCAAGAAGACGAAATAATGCATCAACAGTAAATAAATTAAACTTTCTCCCCATAACAGCTAGAGTTACCTTAGCAAGAAGTAACTGGCAAGAAAGTCGAACTTAAAAGGACTACGAAACACTTTTTCACTTTGGCGTAAGAGTATTTTCAAATTTTTTAAGTCTAAAAATAGACGAAGAAACAAGATAAGAGCACTTGGATAAGTGATTCAAAGAAGCCAATATTTTTTTAATTAACTGGAATATTAACATTCAGATTAAATATGCCAGTTGTATATGACTAGAAAATCCCTTTGAGTTAGGAGTTCAACACATTTTACAGCGGTCAATTTAGAGTACTCCATGAACATTGACTGGTCAGAAGTTATTCCAGTAACGAACATTGAAGCAAAAACATGTTTCTATTGCTTTCTTCCAACTATTAAGGCTAAGAACACATTATTTTAATTTGAGTTGAGGTCCTAAACGTCAAAATGCATATCTTAGCAGCAACTTGCCCTTGTGTTAATTTATTGGTTATATGCTATTAAACACACACTTAATTATTGACAACATGATGCCAAGGAGATACCTAACATTCTTATTGCATAACGCAGCAAGCTTAACTGTCTCAATTCAATGCCAAAGATGGAGAGAGAGCAGAACAGAGAAATGGTTGCCATGGAAAAGGGTTTTGAACGATCTCCTAGGTTAGAACTCGTCTCAACAAGCCTCAACCACAAAGATGAGTGCGGTGAGCGTGGATTGAACACGCGACCTTCAGATCTTCAGTCTGACGCTCTCCCATCTGAGCTATCGCCGCAAATTATACACTTAGGTGGTGTCCAGTTGGAAGGAGAGGAAGGGGAAGAGTAAAGTAATTTGAATTCTTTCTCATTTCCGATGTTTGGTTGACCATAATTTTCAAGAATTTAATCTCCATTATAATTTAATATACATCATAACGTGGAATTTAGATTTCAAACCAAAGAGTGATGAATTCAAATTCCTCTTTTGTTGAAAGCCAAAACATTCAAAATTACCCCTTCAATCTTTTATTAACTTGTTTAATATTATCAAATAATTATTATTTACAATTTTATTTTATCAATTTAATTTTTAGATAATTAACTTTATACTAATAAAAGTTAAAGTAATGATTTAAACAATTTAATAAAATCAATTTACTTATTTAATTAATTCGCAAAAATAGAAAATATAAATTGAAGTCATCGCAATGCCACCGTCACGGGTGCATGGGACGTCATCGCCAATACAGTTGGACTCGCCAACCAACGAGCAACATCATCATATTGTCATAAAGGTTAAAAAAATGGATTTATTTTCTTCAAATCCGATTAAAAAAGTTTTAAAACGTTCTAACTTTCCCAGATCTAGACAAACATCAAGCATTTCGGCCAAATAAATTGCTTTAATCAATCAGTCGTCAATTTCTAATAATTTTCATTATAATTCTAGAGCCGAAATAACATGGTACAGTGGTGGCCAACGGCAGCCGCGGCAACTCTGCTTTTGTTTTTGGGTTTTCAAATGAAATTTCAAAATTATAATATATTAATTAAGAAATTATTTATATTATATCATAATTTATTTAGAAACAAATTAAATTAAATTAATTAAAAATAAAATTATATTAATAAACTTTTCAAATAGAAGTTAATTATCCAAATGAAAAATAAGGCATTTCCTTTCTTTGTATAATTTTTTAACAAATCAAACATTAGAAAAGAGTTTCAATGTACTCTCCTTTCCATTCTTCCACTTTCCTCTCCTCTCATTTCCTTACTTTTTTTCATACCAAACACCACCATAGGTCCATACCAAGTCATTTATCCTCAACTTAGGAAAAATAAACAAGTTCAAATACCATTTTCCATGACTTCTCAATCAAGGACGTGTTATTTCCACATTGCAAGAGTCAAATTCCAAGCCAAGCAATTTTTGAGTACCGAGACAGCCTAATAAAACATAAGCAACTCCACGAAGCACTGAATGGGATATTTGACAAAATAGTAACACTTTGAAATTTTCTAGAATGGTGCATAATAGTTTTCAACATAATAACCAAGGTTGTAACATCACAGATATCGGTGTGTCTTTAACGCTTAGAATTTTGAGAACTCCATAAAACTAAATACTTGGGAAACATGAAGACCTTTGACCCCATAAACATTAAATACTTCACTAACATTATCCAGGTACTTATAGTTCAGCATTTAAATTGATTAATTCAAATATTAGGAGGTTAGGATCTAAAAGCTTTTGGGGTTTACTAACTTTCTTTCAGGTGATATAGTATACTCTCTTGTTGCAAAAAAATAGAAGTATCAAGCAATATGCATTCAAATGAAATGAAAGAACATGAAGTGATAATATGAAGAATCTAACTTGAAGCACAAATTACATGTCTAAACTAAAAATAAATATGAATACATAGAGACAATATAATATAGAGCCCATGTATTTTTTAAAACTTCTGACAAGGTTCCATTTGAGACATTATAAAAATTAATTGCCCATGCAGTAATAAAATATTCCCATCAATTTCTCTGACCTGATATAGTAAGCTTCCAGCACTGACGGCAATAAGATTTTGGGAGACTGTAAACTCCAGATCATAACTGAGCAGATAATGTGATACAATATTAATACTGTAGAGACTTCAAATCTCCATAACTACCAAGCCCAAACATGAACAGGAACAATGAAATAGCTCATACCAGCATCGTTGGGTGCTGTCATCTATACAAGGAAACCAGCACCGTGCTCGCCTTATCTGATTATCAGTGTGTAATGCATTACCATCAAAATGAATTCCAGCCTCTACTTTCTCGACCCAATAGTCAATACGAACCAATTTCACATTCTGCACCCAACATTAACCTACATGAGAAACCACAGAAGTGTGAACCTCATCACTATAAATCTAGAGAGCATGCTAAGAAACCACAAACAAATAGCCAATTTGAACCCAGAAATACCAGTATATGTGAAAACCAATTGCTTACAGCTAGCACTAATGAAATTGCTTTTACAAATGTGCACCTTCTGTATAATCCAAGGTCAAGTTTCCAACCAAGAGTTTAGAGGTTCCTCAAAACCAACAGAAGATATCATATCTTATGGGTTAACCATTAAAGACTGTACGGGCAATAATCCCTAGTTTCAAACCTAGAGTACAAGCAAGTGGAATCCTAGGGGATTTCCATGTATCAGAGAGACACTTTGTAGTTATTTAAGATAGACTCTGTAAATAAATCAACTAAGAACTCGGTCAAGTATAACTGGGCAAATGCTAGGAATCCCTGCTTTTAAAGTTCAGCCGAAGAGTTGAAAACATACCCTTATGAACTTCCACTAAAAATATGTTTACACTAAGCTCAGAAATTCACAACATGCAATGGCTTTCATGGGCTATTTGCACAATCCACAAAACATAGATTGAACGCTGGCCAACAAAACAAATAATTCATAAACAACATGAATGTAGATAGCTTAGCAACAGTAACCTGCTTAGGTTCAGCAGAGGAATCCAACTTATTCTCCAAATTCATTTGTTCTATCTGATCAGTTAAACCCTTGAAGGGCTTGCAACAATTGATGAGCAAATTAGGAACTAATTCTCTTTCCAGAGCCGATATGTACACAGCAGCTGCAGCATCTGCAGCAGAACTCGGTGACGAGACCATGGATCTCCATCTCTTTTCATTTTCCACATTTTGATGATTATGCGGATAATATTCGAAGTCAGTAGGCTCTCCGTCAACCAACACGCTCTCAATTCCCAAATTCTCCGCATGTAACCCTACAATCCCTATATCCGGTACTGCAATCTCCAGCTCGGTGTAGCTACAGATATTTTACAAAAAGAAAATTAAACGCGCAATTAGTTAAGTGAGTAATCAAAATCATGCGCATGTCACGTGTGTATGCGAAGAAGGTTAATTCATTTCTCACCCGTAGATTTGGTGCTTCTCCATGTCAATTGAGAGGCAGAGCTTCTGGTGACGCACGACGGCGCCGGAATTCTCAACCTTCGTTTCCTCGTTCTTCGGCTTACGAGGCTTCGCCATGGTTAGCTTGCTTTGCCCACTCTGTGTTTGATGATTTGATGATGAGCGCGCTGAGGTATCGAGGGCTTTATTTATAAAGGAAATTCAGGTTCTTACGAGCAATCGCCTGTGGTACTTTCGGTCGCATCCGGTTACGTTGTCCCTTGCTTTGTTGTTTTGATCTAACCGTACACGTAGGAGGGTGAGCGATCTGACGGACTGAATCCTTTTGACGGAGTGCCAATGGAAATAGACGTTGCGAATTTTCGGATGATGTACAAATCAGATTCGTTAGGTCTTACTTTTTCTTATTTTCTCATTTACAAGACAATTTCACTTGAATTTGGAGATCATCAGCTTTTATTCTAATCCAGCTCAATTCTTCATTCTTCTGTTCTTGTTCCATCAATCTCTCTCATTTTATTGATAATTGAAAAAGAAATTTAACTAGAGATGTAATACGGTAATAAATTTATCTCACTAATTCTCCTTATCATTTTATGAATAATAAGAAAAAAATATGATTCAGTAAATATTATTGCCACCTATATAGTGAATATTTGAACATATAGTAAAACTTTTTATCTTATTATCAATAATATTAAAGATATGAATTTATAAGATAGCTCCACATGATACTATATGTCACTGTAAAATAAGTAATATCTTCCACTAAATCATTACTTTTAATTTGTATAACAAAACTTTTCTTTTTTTTTAAAGTTTAATCATTATATAAGCGAAAAGACTTATAATCTTATTTTAAGAAGCTTTTAAAAAATTTTAAGTTTTTTAAATTAATTTATAAATTTTTTTTGGTAAAAATTTACTTTAAAGAGTTTTGTATTTTTTTTATGAAGATTTTTCTAAAACATACACCCCTAAATATGGTAGACAATACGCACTATAGTACAAATAAGAAATTACTTAAAATTATTGGGATGTATTTGTAAACATCATAAGCTATTGTCCTAAAAACAAATTTCTAACTCGGAAGGGACCATAAGAGTAATTAGCCACACTTTAGGGTTCGCTTGAAAAAGCTTTCCTTTATAAATATGCCAGAATCCGAATCGAAAACTAACGGAGGGAATCCAATGTCACTCTAAACCGAACTGGTCGATTAAAGATTAAGACTAAAATCTCACTATAACTCTAAACCTCGTCTGGAAATTGACTCAAAAAAATGAGCAGTATCGAACCTTTTAATCGGTACAATTTTTAGAATTAGTTTCGGATTTTGGACCGTAAAGATTATGAATTGTTTGCGTTTTGCGGAAATTGGGAGGCAATTCTCAGATTTTTTTTCATTTCTGTTTCTGAAAACAGATTAGTGAAGCTTGTGGCGAGGGCGTTCTACGATGATATAACAACAAAAGGAGATAACCAGCCGAAATCCGGGAGGAGTGACAACAGAGGGATTGCAGTAGTGGTGCTTGATGCGCTCACGAGGTACTATAGAATTCCACATTCAGTTTTGGAAATTAAAAATGCAATTTTATGTTTTCTCGGGAAGTTGAAAATGGAATTGAACAGAAGTTGTGTTTGATTTGGTCAGTTTTGAAGAAGGGAGTGAAATTGAAACGCCTTTATTTGGTAGAATGAAAGCTGACTCAATAATTTTAGGTGGGTTTGTCTTCTGTTAAATAGTTCGGTATTTTGGTTGATTAGTGTAATTAGATAGCTTTACGAGAGGCTTGCACATGTATTACCTTCAAGTATTTGATGCTTAGGTTAGGTCTTGCACTGACCAGACTGAACTCTTGGTCATCATCTTGGGCAATACTCTTTAGATAAATGATGGCTAATGTTTGCTACAAAAATTTGTACATTTAATGGATTTTGGAGTTGTGAAATCATTTCTAACCTTATAATAACTTGTTGAAGTATAAGTGCTAGCTTCAATGGTTGTTTCTTGTATTCTATCATGACCTAAAATTTTGCTCCCATACTACTTTTGGGTCAAGAAGTGAAGTGACTTGTGGACTGTCTCATATCACTAAAGTTCTTTGTTTGAATTTAGCTATGATTAGTGTAATATACTCCTTCATTGAATCATTTTCAGAATAATGATGCTGGTAGACTGTAAAATTATATGGCATGCATCTCAATGGATCTACGCTTTTGCGGAATATCTTGGTACCATTGGATTGTGATTAACTTTTGCTCATCTGAACCAGTTTCCAAAGAATCTTTCAATGCTAATTACCAGATTAGCAACACTTTCAGAGAAAGTCAATGTAGATGCTAATGATGAGGTTCTTGATTAGTTAGATCAAACTCTTTCTCTGCTTGGTGCTACACTTATTCACAATTAGATACATTGAGAATAGAGTTTTAATGTTTGTCCTTTAAGGTTAATGTCTAAGAGTAAGCAACGAAAGAAGAGATGTTTATAGAGTATTTACAGTACTTTTTGTTGGGTTGTAAGAGTTTTACAAGATTAACGTGTTTCCCATCAGCTGAACACCTGTAGTTCTCTCAATATCCATTGACCAATCAATTTTTGACTTATTTTGTAAGAGTGAAGTGCCTATGCTAGTTGAATACAATAATAAATAAGATTCTATTATGTTGTTTAGTCTTGCTGATCGTTCAAGTTATGAACAATAATGTGATTGTTTCCACTGTTTTCTAAGCCACCTTTCATTTTATGAAATGCTTTAAACTATCTATTATTCACTATTGGTTTTTTCTCTTTTAGACGACAGTGGGTTAGAGAAGAAGATTTAGCAAAGGATTTGAAACTACACTCAAAGCAGCTTCGACGGACTTTGCGATTTTTGGAAGAAGAAAAACTAGTTGCTCGAGATCATAGGAAAGAGGTGAGTTTATTGAGGTGCCTGTTACTTGCCCTAATTTGTTATATTAAACAACATTTCTTATTTATATATTGTTTTAATTTTGCTATCTTTTGCATTGCTTGATCTACTATCTAAAGATTATTGTGGAAAGAAACTTGTTCTGAAGTTCCTTAGAGCAGTATAGAAGGTCTAAAGCCATAAGAAGCATGGAGCTCGAAACTCATCTGAAAATAATATTGTTGGATGATGATATATTCTTGATTTCTCCTTCCTAACTCTCTTTCTAAAGTGAATCAATGTTCATTTGAAAACTTTTTCCCCCAAAAGCTTTAATGAGGTGCCTTTATGACTGCAGTATGCTAAGTGCTACAAAGAATACTTGCTTTTCAAAGCATTGAAGTACTGAAGTCTTATGGGTGTAAACCGAAAAAAGCGCTTTTATGAGAACAAAGCATCATTGAAAATAAAAAATAAAAAAGGAACTGAGGAATGAAAAAGCTTGCTCTCAAGCAAAAGGAAAGATTATCGCTCTAATCAGCGTTTCTATGCTCTTTGAACCATTAGTAACCCCTTCTAGTTTGAAATTGTTTTTATCTTGAGGGGATTCATGCCATTATGTGTCTATTTTTCTAGAGATAATCATTGCTGCCTCAAAAGCAAAATATCCATTAGTTGCTTCCCTCAAAAATAAAAGTAAAAAGCCACATAACCTTAGGAAGCTGTCGATATAATTTTTTGCTTTTGTATGTTTGTGACTTGAAAGAAATAAAAGCTAAATATCGTGTTTGATGTTGGCATATCAGTGAGCTCAAGCAACATTCTACTTTGGTTGGAAGTGGCTTGAATTATTTTACAGCCCTGCTAATTAGAGGCTTGCTTCATCTGGCATTTCTGTTTTTGTTGTTGCTTCTTCATTTGCTTGTATATGTACTTTGATGAATCCAACTGATAACATGAGTCCAACTAATAACAATGTTCTCTAGATTGGTTTGTAAAAATTAGGAGCCACCTGGAGCAAGAGTTTAGATGAGCCAAACATTGGCAGCTTGGATCACTTTAAACAGGGTTTATGTTCTTCTTGTTGCTTTTTCATTTGCTCATACTCTTCATAAATATTGGTTGTCACAAAATTCAAGAATTTTGACCTCCAATTAACTTGTGGAAAATTGCATTGCACCAGTGTCACCATTAGACTAATTAACCAGTTCCCTAAGTAGATAAGATCCTTATCTACTTTGTTCATCTACTGATTTTTCTTTTTTTATACTGATTTTTCTTTTTTAATGTTTTAGACTGCTAAGGGTGCAAAGATATATAGTGCTGCTGTTGCTGCCACAGCTGACGGTCAGCCGTTTGCAAAAGAGGGAGAAGAAAAGATTAAACTGCACACTCACTCTTACTGCTCTCTAGATTATGCACAGGTTACCTTACTATCAATAACCAAACATGATACTGGATGTTATTGATTTATTTGGACGGTGAAGGCAAAAGAACCATTTGCTTTCCTGTTTACCCTTTATTGTTCGCCTTCTTACTGTATATTGATCAAATTCTTGCTTTTTAAAGACTTAATGTAGGAATTTTCTGCAGATCTATGATGTTGTTAGGTATAGAATACACCGTATGAGGAAAAAACTGAAGGATGAGCTGGAATGCAAAAACACAGTTCAAGAGTACATATGCCCTAATTGTCAGCGAAGGTCTTTGTTACTCATTTTCTTTTATTATTTTTAAGTTACTTTATATGTTACACTTGTATATGAATTTTGTAACCCTGAAAACTTGAGGATTTCTTGATGGCATAATACAGATATAATGCTTTGGATGCGTTGAGGTTGGTTTCTCTAGAAGATGATTCTTTTCACTGTGAAAATTGTAATGGAGAACTTGTGGCAGAGAGTGACAAGTTAGCAGCTCAAGAAGGGGGAGATGGGGATGACAATGCAAGAAGGCGACGACGTGAAAAACTAAAGGACTTGCTTCAAAAATTGGAGGTTTACCTCTTAGTGTGGATATTTGTTTGCTGACTTGGTACCTTATGGTCTTGGATATGCCTTTTTACCTTCAAATAAATAGTTGAGTTTTTATTCATTTTTCAAAGCATTTATCAATTGTGGGCGAATAAAACACAGCTGTGCATTATACACATTATGCTTGTGGATTTTAATAATGGGGGTAAGCTTTGAACAATTTTATAGAGAATGGTTATTTGTCGGGTGGTTAATCACCTTTTGGTTGTGTTTTTGTGCCCTTTTCACTTTGGACATGAAGTAGTGTGCCAGATGTCTTGCAGCAATGAAATATTGGGTTAAAATGACAAGAAACTCATAGTTTAAAAACTTTGCAGTGATTTTTCAATATCTTTCTCTCTGAGTCGCTTGTAGGTTTCTTTTGAATGCCATTTACTCCTTGTGAAATAAGACAGCTCGGAAAGGTGTTGGCCTCTGAATTTGCATAGGAGACGTGATGAAGGAACTTTAATTATGGCATGGATTCTTGATTTGCTCTAGCATGCTTATGCCTGAACATTTTAGTGCTCTTGAACTCACATACTTTTATCGTTAACCCACAAAAGGAGATAAAGACCTGCAGAAATCAGGTGGTGTGGGATATGATGGTGTGGTATGCCCCTAAACACAAGCACATGCAAGTTTTGAGTGAAGTGAACACACGATCACCCCTCTTTAAGCTGATGTGTTTTCCATATATATGTTTATATTTGTCTACAAGTGCAGCTTGAATCCCCCTTTTTTCCCTAATATTTGTTTATTTTATATCATGTATCTGATGTTTCTGGTGACACAGTATTCACTTTAATAATGGTTGCTTCAAGTTTTGCAACTTTGGCTGGTCATTTTTTCTTGCAGACCCAAATATTTGCTACTTGTTGACATTTTTATGAATGCTTTATATATCATTATTTTGAATTGGTAAATTGACTGTAGGTTCAGCTGAAGCCATTGATGGAACAAATCAACCGAGTAAAAGACTTGGATGTTCCTGAATTTGGAACGCTTCAAGCATGGGAAGCTCGAGCAAGTGCTGCTGGACGTGCTGCAAATGGAGATTCTAGTTCCAATGATCCAAACAAGTCTTCTCAGGGTTATGGTGGGACACCAATGCCGTTTCTTGGAGATACAAAGGTCAGTTTCTTCTCTGATAATTTTCTCATTTTAGGATTTGAACCGCTGGGGTGGAATTGAGTGCCATTATATATGTGTGGTGTTGATGTAAACAACAAGCTTATTTTACCATAACTGATGCTAGGCTTCCTGGCTTATCAAAAATTGGATTTATAAACTTAATGCTACTTTTCATTAGTGAAAAGATAGTTTTGTACCTGATCATGGATTGGTAGTTTGGAATGTACATGGTGCAGAATAACACTTGGGTCCTCCACTTGATAACTTAAGCAGATTGAATCTTTTTGATACATTCAGGTGTTTGTTCTGTGTTTCATCATCCATGTTTTGTTTTGTTTCTGTTCAACATGCAATGGTGCAAAGCCTATTTGAGGAAGATTGTGTTGTTTTTTGTACGGGAGAGTGTCAGTGTATCCTATTTTGATCAAATCTAATATCTAGTATGGTTACTTGTACTTTGGATGGACCCTTCACCAAATAATAAAGCTGGTTGGTTGCAATCCTACCTTGATAGTTACTTCTTGGCAAATCTATTAAGTGCCTGCGATTATTTGCAAGCTTATCTTCCTAGCACATACTCATCTTGTGTAATTGTCTTACTCTCCAACCTTTAGAGAGCATGTAATCATATCTGTGAGGATAATTTAGCCTCGTTGCACTTTGAACTAACCTTTTATACGCTAATTGGTTATGACTCAGGCCATCAAAGATTGTGGAAGTTAATAGGCTAGAGTGCTGACTGCATTATATATCTGATTTGACTGCCTTCTTCTAGTTATCCAATCATATGCAAGATATGTGAAAAATATTGCCTTCTTGCAGTAATCTAGTGTTTTAGAGATAGTAGAGGTAATGGTTTATGAGAGATAGATTTAAGATTTTCAGAATTGGTCTTCTTGAAATTTCAGCAGTATCCTTTTTGTTTGTTTGTTCTCATTCCGATGTTTCTATTTAATTCTATTGTGTACATTAAGAGAACGGAAAAAAGTGCAATGACATAATTTCCTATTATCTTAACATTTTTTCACAACAGTTAAACCGTCCTAGATTCTTGGTATACTACTCTTTAATGTAAGATGTTGGACTTATTCTACGGTTAAATCTTATTGGATTGATTGAGAGCTAATATGTGGCTAGGTTTTTTGCAGGTTGAAGTTGCCTTTTCTGGCGCTGAAGGAAAGCAGGTGGATGTCAAATCAGAAACTGATAGTACACCCCAGAAAGTCTTACCACCTTGGATGATCAAGCAAGGAATGAACCTTACAAAGGAACAACGAGGAGAGGTTAAGCAGGAGTCAAAGATGGATGGAAGCTCAGCAACAGGAGGATTATCAGATGACAAAAAGTCAACTGTTGAAGATGATAAAGCGAGTTTACAGGTTTTTTGCTATGAGATGAACTACTGAATTTCTTGTTTTGATCTGTCATGCAGTGTTATTTTTTGTGTTTGGTTAAAATTTGATCGAGTTTCCGCTGTTTATTATATTGCAGGATGAGTATATTAGAGCATATTATGCTGCTCTGTTGAAGAAACAACAAGAACTAGACGAAGCTGCTAAGAATCAACAAGAATCTTCAAATACACCTATCTCTGATGGTCTTTCTGGGGCATCTTCTAATCGTCAAGTGGGCATGAAGTCAAAACGTGAGGAGGTTGAGGGAGATGATGATGTTGATTGGGAAGAGGCTCCCGTTGCAGGTAAATGTATTGAATATCATATAAAATCTATAATGATGACGAGTCACTACAAGCGTAGATGTTGCTTATTGCATTTATTAGTTTATAAGTTCTGGCTATCAAACTTCAACAAAGTATCAACTGTTACAAGACTTCTAATGTTTGAGATCAGGGAAAAACTAGTGAATTTTCAGTAGTATTTTGGTTGACATGTTTCAGAAAAGCTCATGCTGCTATGCAATACAGCTTCTTATAACTTGTTTGTAATCCCACTTGAAATGACTTGATGAGTGATGGTAATTATCATTGTTTATGGCATGCTGCAGAATATTAATTTTTATATTTGTGCCTCAATGCTTATTTGGACAGAGAATTTGCAAGCAGGATATTTGTTAATTGCTTTCTTGTAACCACTGAAACACAGATTTGTACAGTATTCACTTAAAACAAGGTTTCTACATTTAGGACAACAATTTACAGCAATAATGTCTGTGTGTCTAGGATCTTGGTCTTCTGGTTATTGCCATACGGTACTGCTTTTATGGTCATCAACCATATTCCTTTATATTACTTCCAGGTACCACATCCGAAAGTTTCAAGGTACATGATTTGAATGTTGAAGCTGAGGCTTCTGCAGAAGATGAGGACGATATAGACTGGGAGGAAGGTTGAAGAGGAATGAGATAATGTTTTGATAAAATGAACACCCACATCGCGTCACCTAAAAAATACATCATTATTAAATATGAGCCTGAGCGCAGGTTTCCTCGAGTTGCAGTCTCAAGTCATCTTGGGAGGTATTGTATTAGTTGAACCAAAGCCTCATTTTGATTAATGAATTGCTTGTTTACGCTGGTCTTAGGTGTGGGAAAGCAACAACAGAGAATGGGCATACTCCATTGTATTTTTGTAAAGTGCTTTCATAAATCTTGTAATGGATAATCTTTAAAAGGGCAGCCTCAGTAAATGACAAAATCCTCATGAACACTGGAGTTGTTTTCATTTTCTCTTCACAAAATGTATTCCTGCAGGTGGGTTGCTATTTGCTGTTGGTCTAACAGGGTGTGTGCTTCTATTGTAAACTCGACATGAATAAAATCCTTTTCTTTGCTTTTTTGAATGATCAAGTAAAAATTATTGCATTACCTCATACAAAAAGTTTAAAAATGTACCCCTCTAATAAGCACCATAATCAGATCTTGTATTGAGATGATGATAGTGATTAGTGTGATGGCATATTGAATCCTTGGTATGTATACGTACCAAACAAATTTTTGTACTACATATGCTTTTGTTTCACGGAGAATGCTACGTTACAGAATCTGTAACGTACACACCCAATGGGAAGCAGCACAAGTGTGCTGAGGAGAGAGATAAACCGTCAAATGCAGGCAATGGCCAATGGGAGTTGGCTATAGTTGGATCTGTAAGTTACAGACTCTGTAACTTAGCCAGCTCCTTGTTTCACAACCTATCAATCAAAATAATTTTGTGGATGAGCAATCTATCGCATCTTCTACAGTTGCATATGAAATCAATTTACTACTCGATAATAGTAAGAAAGCTAATAATGAAACCTCCCACAAAGTCTCACAACCCCAGTTTCTCAAAAGAAATCAATTCAAATGTCTGCGAAAGTGTTTTCTTTCAGTCAGTGGGTGTGTGTGCAACTCGAGTGCAATAGCTGAGTGGGGTAGTTGACATTCACTCTCAAAGTTAGCTAACCCTTCAGTAATTTTTTTCTTCTGATTCCCACCAACTCTTTTGACATTTTTATTTTTATTTTAAATAAACTAGAGCCTTCCACGTGGAACAAAAGATGGACATGAAATATGAGAGAGAGTGGTGACGACTTCTGGATTTTCACGGTCTTCCCGAGAAGAGCCTCTCATTCTGGAAAGTAGAAAAGGTCAATTCAAAGTCCTTTTCCAATCCCTGAAGAAATGGGAATGTACTTAATTAATTAATTATTATATTATATATATATATATATATATATATATATTCTAATTGTAAAGATAATATGTGAATACGACTTAAAGAGAGTGAAGACAGATGATCCTATATAATATGTGCTGAGATCAAGGGTGTTAGTTCAAACTGCCTTTGGAGTTTGTGTAAGCATACACAACCTCGCGATGCTTAACAACAGTTAAGGCATTAAAACTTAAAAGCTTTCTGTTGATTGCAATTCAATTTGCTAGTACAAGCTCGTCAACTTCATTTGTATTCACATTTTTATTAGTTTTACATCACAAATCTACTAAATCAACTCAGTATGCAATTTAGATATTTGGTTGATGAATTGAATCTATTTTAAAATATTTGAAATAATCAACTTCAGTAATATATGTAAAAGAGACGGGGCGCTCAAAGACATTTTCGGCTTTAAACCAAAAAATAATAATTTACTAGTTATATTTTACATCAATTAAGATAAATAAATTAATTTACAAACCACTTAAAAATAAAAATATTTAAAATGATGACACTTAAATTGTTAAGATATGGTGGTTAATAGTTATATACATTAATTGAGTCTAATGAAACTTTTTAACAAAAACAATGTCAAAATTCATTCTAACTTAATATTAAACTTGAGGATACATGCAATTCATTTGATATACTTGTTATGTTTAAGATTAGAAGGTAATAAGCAGTTTTCATTGGCAAGTTGAATGTAAGTGTAATAAGCACTTGTTATTGGCTAAGAACCTTAAGGCAACCCTCAAGTATACATGTGGTTACTCAAAAACGAAAGCGGGTCTCGATTGAAATTCAAAATAATAATAATAATAATAATAAAAGTCCTCTTATCATATACATTATTTTCACTCTCTAATGACAGTAAGTTTTTATTTCTAGCACTACATCAGTAAGAGCAACAGAAGGCTACAACGTTCCCAGATCCTTAATTGTCCTGAATTTATCTCAAAAATCAATTTAGAGAAGGCGTATCGTCACCCTCAATCGATCAAGTTGCTCGGCGATTCAATGGAGCTGGACCCACATCGGTTGGTAGAGAATCAATAGAAGCTGGTACAAGAATCTGATTGGATTCTATGGGGTTCTTCAGAAAGCAATAGCAAATTTTTCTAAGTTGAGTTGCATGCACATTGCTATTCCTACTACAACACATTATTGTCTGATTTACCTACAAGTAACTAAATTTAATTAACAAAGTGAAAACGAAAAATTATTGAACATAATTAAAAAAGAAAAAATAGTTTAAGGCTTACTAAAGAACTATTATCAAATTCTAATCCACGCTTCATCTTCATTGAAGAGAATAATTAGAGGTGGGCACGGTTCGGATTGAAATTAAGTAGAACCGATTTAAATCGGTTATTTTATAAAAAGAACCGAATAAGAACTAACTTCAATGATCTTTTCTAAATTCTATTGGCTATTTCAATCTTCAAATCTTTTTTCGCCTCATAAATGTAATAATTTTTTTCAACAATTAGTTCATCATAATTTCATTACAAATATTAACAATAAATACAAAGGATTCAAAACACATTTTATCACTAATATCTTACTAACTACTAATAAGGTACTCACAAAATATAAAATATTAAAATTTCAAAATACATAACCAAACTCTAATACTCCATCTACATAACATAATCATAATGTTGTAAAGACAAATAAAAATAACAACAATTACAACTTACAACACAAAATAAAAAGAAGATTTAGAAATAAACGCCAACAACATTCTCCCATCTTTATCAATATCAACATCAACTTTAGGCATTTTCCAACTCAATATTTGGATCTATAAAAAAAAAATTTAACACATGTTGATTTGAATAAAATCTAAAATTAATTCGGTTTGTCGGTTCGGTTTTTCGGTTTAGCTGAGTGAACCGAATACCGAACCGACATTTCGGTTTTTTTTACAAATGATATATTTCGGTTTTTTTAAAAATAAAAATCAATCCGAATTAGAAAAAACCACTGGTTCGGTTCGGTATTTTTAAGACCACGGTTTTTTTGCCCACCCCTAAGAATAATTAACCAATTAGATTTACCTACAAGGATTAAAATAGGAACGAGGATAATCACCCCAGATACCCAATCCTTGGCATAATACAAATATTGACGCGTGAAACTTCATGACTTTGACAAAATAAAAGTCTTTTATCTCCACTCGATTTTCATTCATTTTCACACTAATCCATCTGACAATGCATGTAAGTAGGAGTATTAGAAAAATTCGGTTTAGTGCATAACCCCAAGTCCCAACAATGCCATCATATTATCTGTACGTATATAGCGGTGAAGCAACTCAAATAATGCAGCACATACAGGTTGAAACGTATCCCCACTTCCGATTTCCTACCATATTTAGGTTCCTGTAAATGAATTATAAGCAGCTCCATGTATTCGACAAATATTTGTCAACATAGTAATTGCTAGATTCAAAAATTAATGACAATGAGTAAATAATCTCGAATGATTTGGAAGGATTAAGGGCATACGCTGACTGACTTTCCGATGCTCTTTACTTGATGTAGCGATTAAGCATTTTAATTTTTAAACTTTTAAATAAAAGAGCGCGTAGTGTGTTATGTGATTTATAAAAGTAGAAAAAAGAAATGGGTAGTGGAATATGTGGGCATTATAAACAATTATTGGCTTCGGCAATTTTTCTTTTAAGGTTAGATCTGTGTTTTACTTTAGAAAATAAAAAATACTTTATTATATACAAGTAATGATCTAGAGGGCGACGACACTCGTCTTATAATGAGTGATAGTGTCATATGCCAATGTCTGATTAATTTATAACTTTAACATTATTTACAAGAAACGATAGAATTTTATCATGTGTTCAAGTGTTCACCATAAAGTGGATAATGATGCTCGCCATCTCCATCACATAGATTGAAAGGGAGAATATATTTAATTAACTATCTAAGATAACTATTGGGGGGACTTAGCATAAGATTTCTATAAATCCAACCTAAAATACTAGTCTTTTAGGTGGAGTGACCTATCTCCTTATAAACCCAAGTATCTCCCATTTTCTAGCCAATGTGTGACACAACTCAACAACCCCCCCCCCCCTCCCGCCGTACTCCGATCACTTCGTCCGACGCACCTGAGTTGTTTCACCACCACATTTCGGTACTAGGGACTAGCTCTGATACCACTTTTTGAGGGGACATAACATAAGATTTCTAGGTATCCAACCCAAAAGACTAGCCTTTTAGGTGGAGTGACTTACCTCCTTATAAACCCAAGTATCTCCCCTTTTCTAACCAATGTGGAATAGAGCTCAACAATCCCCCCCCCGGATGAAACCACCACCGGACTTCGATCCTTTCGTTCGATACACCTGAGTTATTTCACCACCACATTTCGGCTAGTAGGGACTAGCTCTGATACTACTTGTTGGGGGGACTTAGCATAAGATTTCTAGGTATTTAACCCAAAAGACTAGCATTTTAGATGAAGTGACCTACCTCCTTATAAACCCAAGTATTTCCCATTGTCTAGCCAATGTGGGACACAACTCAACAATCTCCACGAAACCACCGCCGGACTCTGATCCTTTCGTCCAACACACCTAAGTTGTTTCACCACCACATTTCGGCTACTAGGGACTAGCTCTAATACCACTTGTTGGGAGGACTTAACATAAGATTTTTAGGTATCCAACTCAAAAGACTAACCTTTTAGATGAAGTGATCTACCTCCTTATAAATCCAAGTATCTCTTATTTTCTAACCAATGTGGGATACAACTAAACAAAAACATACCAAATTGTGCGATATAAGGTGGTAATGTCAACAAAAATAGGAGTAATTTGAAGTTTTCAAAAGTAAGAGAGTGAATTAAAGATAATAAATGTATAAGGGGATAATATGAAATTAATCTAAAAAATTTATGAAACTCAATTTTTTGATTCATTTGAGAAAATTAACAAAAATCCACACCTACTAAAAAAAAATCCGATTTTCATAGATATTTAAAATTTCAAAGATCATAGATTTGAATTTGCATTATCAACAACCTTAATTAATTTATTATTTAAAAGAAGAAGAAGAAGAAGAGTATAAGTGAAGGAATTGTTTCCTCCCATGCAACTTAACGTGTTCTCTAACACAATATCAAGCGTGTGAACGAACACTATGTCCTTTTATTTACAACTGGCCATTCATTTAATATGGAACACTTCTAGGGCCTATCCATGTTTCCATTAATTAATTCTTTCGTGACACTAAATTAAAGGTCAACTCTTACCAGAATTGCCGTGTTATACAGACCAAGTTACGAAATTAATGCATCAAGTTATTTTATATACTTCCATTTGAATGTTGGCCGATAACCATAGATTTATCAATTTAATTAGACTTAATTTCTAATTGCACGATCTATGATGAGTTGTCCCCCTTTTTCCCCATTTTAGTATACTGTATTGCTTCCCTGAAACATGCACCTTATACGGCAATGTAACTTGCATTTGCCTTTAAACTTTTTGGGGACTGTTTTTTTCTAATTTATAATTAATTAATATAAACTTTTAAGCATCGACACTACGAGAGATCAAACGATTAGCTGAGTGTTAAAAGATGTGTAAGAAGGGATTTCAGTCCCTCGTGTGAGTGCATTTATGGAGGAAGAATTTTATTTTGAATGATGTAGATTAGTCTTCAGTATATTTATGAATGAAAGTAGTATAAAAATCACCCAAGTAAGAGTGGATGGAAACTCAATGGAGAGATTTTCTTTAAAATATTTAAAAGTATAGTTTCAACTTATTCTAGAATAATATTGACACAACATTATAACAAAATTATTTAAGTAGACTCCAATACCCCCAATAAAATTATGATAGTAAATATCAATAAATTCAAATATTAAAAGAAGACAATAAGACCACAGTGATTTGTAAAATAGTTATAAAAACTCTTTTAGTTTTAGAAATGGTCACACTTGATCCATTTTTAAGGCTCACATTTGACAAACTCTCTTTTTATATTCAGAAATTATCATATAAAACCCAAGATTTGGTCAAGAGAAGAAATCTTTGTGTCACGAAAAAAATTTGTGTATCTATTTTAAAAATTAATAGGGTTAAATGATCATTTTACGAAACCACAAAAAAGATATTGCTATCCTTTTTCAGATTTAAATTATAAAAAAAAGAAAAAAAGAAAAAAGAAAATAATGTAACAGCAGTGTCAATGAATTAGTACTGGTCATCTAAATTTTCAATCCTTGATGCATGAGCATATGTTACCCCAATATAAAAATAAAGGTTTGACAAAGTGCTTTTAGTGAAGCCCCATTTTTCCTTGAACGTAAAGGAATGAACTATGAAGTTTCATTGGGAACAAGTTTAATGCTCGACAAGTCTGCCTTCCTCTCCGCGCGCATCCCTCTCCTCTCTCTCTCTCTCTCTCGCTTTCTTAATTTTTTAAGCCAGCCAGCCCATCTCGAGTGTCATGAAATTAGCATTATACTCACTCTCTGATGACAACAAGCTTCTGTTTCTTGAGCCGCATAATTTCTTATGCTGCTCTCTCTAGCTACATCAGTAAAACCCCCACGTTTGAGCTCTCAATTTTCATCTTTTCAATTAATCCATCGATGCACTCTTTTCATCTAACTCTTATTCTCTCCTCTTTACTTGCTATATGATGAAAATCCCACCAATTTTTGTTAGCATCATTCTTTGCCTCTCCACTCTTTTCCTTTTATTATTCTTTCATGCGTTTTGCTTCAATAATTTCACCACCCTCGGCACCAACACCACTGCTAGCACTACTCGGATCAGCCACAGAAAAGTATTACTCATGGCAAGCAAGTTTGATTTCTCCCCATTTCTCCGGCACCGCCATCATTACCTGAAACACCTCCCTCAACCGGCTGCCGGATCAACCGATATCGACCCGCGTTACGGCGTCGAGAAACGGCTTGTTCCTACCGGTCCAAATCCATTGCATCACTGAGAGAGGTTTCTTCAATACTCATCTATATATGTTGTGTAGCTATGCTAATTAATTAGTGTTCCTTTTTGCAATTATTAAAAAAAAAAGTAAAGAAAATGTCCCATGAAATTATTAATTTTTTTTTTCTTTTTGGGGGGATGATTCCATACTTGTTTAGAGATTGAGATACCCTGATTTTGGATAGATTCATATACTCCTTTATTTGAAGCAAATGTTTATTTGTATGCCTAATATTATGTAAATAACAACAAGAAATAATTCTTATTTAGTATGTAATTTATTTGCAGAAGCAAGAGTTTCTTATTTAGTATGTAATTTATTTGCAGAAGCAAGAGTTTCTTATTTATGTTAAGCATGCAGACTGATTACGATTTTATTTATATTCAACATGTATAATATATTAAATGCATCGTCGTCTTCGATTTGTATGCCCTGATCATGCAAATAATTCATCAGTTTTTTTAAATTATTATAATTCATCGTGGTGTGAACTAAAGAATAGCTGTGACGGCACGGCATGTCACAGGAAGAAGAATTATATTAATCTATATTAATCTCAATCACTTATTATAGAAAATTTAAATTAGATTAAAATTCATGAAGCGAAGTGTCAAGATATTGCTATAGAAAGATTTGACTTTAAAGAGAGGCATTTGCATTGTGATAAACTCTGAGCATGCATATACAGAATGGGAAAAAAGAAAGATGAATGGTTGTAGAAATTAGACGAATTAACAAATGGGCGCTGAACACGCAACCAACATTGGATCCTCAATTGAGCTCATGTTTTGACCCAAGATTGGAACCATTTCGCAAGCATGACGTGAGTCCAATTGGTGAATTTGGTGTACTTAAATTTCACCATTTCTATTTTCTGGAAGAGACAAAAATTTTCAAATTTCAACGTGGGTTTGGTATTAGTTCGAAAAAAGGTTACTATGTCAACCTACTTTCTTCTACAATTTCTCACCATGAAACTTAACTTATTTACATGTTTGATCTAACTTCTCAATAAAATTACACGCATGTCTTGTTCAGCTTGGGAACATCCAATAATACAACATTAGTTTTGAGCAACTTTGATTTTGACGCGTTGTATGAATATATAATTTTGATTTTTGTCCTATTCAGAAATCTGCATTTAACAAAATTCAAATTTAAGCACTAAAACATTGTTGCATTGCTCTTAACCAAGTTTTTCTGATCTTATTTTAAATTTTTAATCAAGTGATAGTTATTATAACTATATAATTTATAATCAAGATTATTTATATAATTTTTTTTAATTTAACATAATAATAATTTAATCTTCTCTTTCTGTACCCACGTGAGTAGGATTTAACCCAATTCATATGAGTGGAGAAGAAAGTGGGTTGTGGTTTATATTATTGTTATTGTTATTGTTATTTAAATGAAAAATCAAATCAAGGATGAGGTAATTTTGAGGACTTGAATTGCATCAAGTTTCAATCATGATCTTGTATGAAATTGTAACACTAAGTTATTGGTTTGACTTTCACAAAATGGATGATGGTGACGAGGATCCACTTGATGGTGGAGGATTTCAACGAGAATAAATTTATTGAGAGCATGTGATAACCCATTCTCTTTTTTTCAGGGTCAGACTCTATAGATTCTATATAAAATTATTCAATTGTAAAATGGCTAGTTGAACATCCTAAAATGAAATAGAAAAAGAAAATGAAGAAATCTTCTTGTATAGTCTCAATATATAAAAATATTTCAATTTTTTTATCAGTGTTATAATACAAGAAGTTTAGTTTATAAATTTTACTGGAAAAAAAAGGGTGACCTTGACATATGGAGTCTGTTTTAATATATAAATACATATTAATATTAGAAGAATAGGCATTCAGACCCACTTTCATTGGCATGTTATATTTTTTAAGATTTACAAAATAGTGAAATCAATTTGCAATTAAACAAGGAACGAGTCGCACACACGATAACTCAAACCATAAATAGTTGTGTATTTATTCTACGAACATTGGAGGTCTACATGTATAAAACACGCTGGAGATTTTAGTGTCGATTTTTTTTAATTTTTCTAATAATTTTTCACAAAAATTGAAGAAGGAATAATTCCATAAGATGTCAGAGTTGTACAAAAATTATAACTTACGCATTACAAATTTTCTTGTATCATGTGAAAACCTGCCTTGCAAAGTTTGGTTACGCATTACATAACCCATGTGTAGCATGTTTCTTAAGCAGCCATCAAGTCCCGGTAATGTCCGTCTACTTTAGCGATGATCAACGCTGAAATAAGCGGAATGATATGGCTTAACAAATCTTAAACAAATCGCGTGTCAAAGTAGATTATAAATACATTTTTCAAGTGGTCTTTAAATATTAATAATAAGAGTGATGATACAGCCACAAACTCTTATATAAATTTATCTTATATAAACTAATTTGACATTAATTAATTGGTTGAATGAAAATATAAAATAATAAAAATAGATCATGTGAGCATAGATATATTTAATTCAATAAATTTTATCATGCTACATTAGTTTATACAAAATAAATTTGTACAAGAGTTTGTGGCTATATTATTACTCTAATAATAAATATTCACTTCTCTAATTTATACTTAGCGCTAAAAAGATAAAATAAAGTGACTTATCTTATCTCACACACATAAACGTAAATAAGGTTGATGATAAACTTAGCTAGTAGATTCTACAGTTTTTATATAAAATAAAATTGTAAATGCCTTCAACAAGAAAGTAGTAAATCCGCCGTAGCACTAAGGCAATTTCAAAGACATGAAATCTGGGTTCAAATCCCGGCGGCGGAAATTTTATTTATTTTTTAACTTTTATTTCAAGAGTTTAAAAATGTTAGGGATTTGCCTGTACAACAAACTCAATCTTTAGAGATTTTAGTATTTTTTTTTTTCGTTTGTCCAAATGAGTTCTTGCAAAAACTAAAGAAGGAATAAGTCAACAAGATTAAGATGCAACACTAGTACAAAATTGTCAAAACTATAACTTTGGATTACAAATTTTTGGGAAGTTGGTTTGGTTAGTCCTCTGAAAATTCTCCACATGGGCCGACCGAGTGGCCTTTGAGAGCATCAAGAATGATGGGCCAGATTCGTAAGACTATTGAAACCCTAGATCGAACCCTCACTCATTCAGTCCACACTCTGCTGTTCAATAGACATTCTACCAAAATCCTCACTCATTTAATCGAAATTTCCTGTTTCTCCGTCGTATGCTGTCATTTCACCATCCTTTTGTCATTGTTTCGCATCGTTCTTTCATCATTTCACCATCACCACAAGCAGTTCAAAGGCCTTGCAAGGTAAATACTTTGAGTCTTTTTAAATTCGTTCTTTAAGTTGGGTGCAGAAATTGAATGGGTATACATAAAAATCGAATGAGTTTGCTGTAGAAATTGCATGAAGAAATTATTTATGTTGTAATTCGGGTTAAATGGAATATATGTGGGGTAAATTTGGGTAGCATAAATGCAAATGCATGTGGGTTTTGATTTAATTTTTCTTTTTCCTAGGTTGATTACAAGTTATTAAATAATAATTTTTAGGTTATTTGTCCATTTATGGCTTGATTTTGTTTTTTATTGTAAACCTTGAAGACTTGAACTATTTGCCACTTCTAGATGTAATTTTCTAACAAGTCTTGAAAATAAGTTCTGTGATAAAATGTTGATACATAATTATGCCTAGAAAGTATTTGACAGAATGTCTGAAAGGATCAAACCTGTTGAAAAGTTTATTAAAGAGAGTGACATTGATGTTGAGATAGCCGAAAAGATTAGGGATCTTGGCATGGCCAAGCAAATGCAATGGAATAATAATAATAATAATAATGAAAATCAAGGATCCAAGGCATGGGAGGAATTTTTAATTTTCTTTTCTTTAGATACTGATCCTATTTTCAAGCCATATTTGTTCTTAGTTTTCAGTACTATTTATTTATTTGTTTCTTTTTGGTTTTTTTTTTCTTAAGGTAATAATGAGCAAAGGCTATAGAGAATATATATTTTGAGGTTGGCATTTTAGTCTATAATTAATGTTTGTTTGTTCCTTTATTACAGTAAAGTTTGTTGGTTTTGGGATATATGAAAAATAGATTCCAAGAGATGAGGAGACATCTTTTTTCTAATTAGGTGTACTTGAAACTCAAGTATTAAAGGGCCAATATTATTGACTTTAGTTATGTAGTTGCATGTAGTTGGGGGAGAAGAGTTTTGGAAATGTAAATTTGGAGTTCAGAATTCTTGTACGAAATGCTTCCCTTAGAGAAAATAGGGAACTCAAAATTGACATAGAATGTGTTTTTATTTATACATGCTTAACTTGTATTTTAATGTCATTTGTATTTTTGAAGTTCATTTATGATTTTTTAGATTCTTGAGTGTCTAGGTAATCATCATGAATAAACTTACGTTAATATAATTTCCCACTTGTGCTAGATGGTTGACATCACACATGAAGGAGTTTCATGTAAGAATCAACAATCTTCCTTCGAACTTAATTTTGCGTCTTTTGGAAATTAGTTACAAAGTTGTTGTAGCTATTGTTCTTTTGTTTCTCTAAAATGCAGCTTTAATGCTGCCTCCGTGTTCATTCGCCATCGTCAGCCGCACTAGGTAATTTCAAATTTACATACGTTTTGTAGCAATTTCAAATGGTGTATGAATGGGACAGGTCTATTATAATTTCAAATTTGTATAATAGCTGTTTATAACTCAACCGGGTATGGCCAAAAGGACTCGTTGAGGATGTTTTATTGGTAATTGATATTTGTTTTTCAATTTTTTGCATTAGTGATCTGGCCATTAGAATAGGCAATTTAGAAACTGATCTGGGGATTATAAACATGAACTGGTAATACTGCCCCATTTTCTTTTAAATTTGCAATGTGTTAGGAGTCAAAGCCGCATCCAAAATACCAAACATTGTACCGTGCAGAAAATATTCATACTGCTGATACTAAGGTCGAACCTGAATTGCAATCCAAACCGAAAATTTACAACTAAATTTTCAATCTGAACCAATCCAAAAATTTAAATCCCAAAATTTCAGTTCGGTTCGGGTTTGAGCTTCAATCCAAATGGGTTGAATTCCCCAACCCGAACATTTTGGAACCCAAACTACGTCACTCGGCTCGCGCGCAACCCCGCCGCGTTATGTTATGGAAGAATTTAAACCAAACAACCCGAACCGAAACCCGATTTGCCCATCCCGAACTAGAATGCCTATGTGGTGAGATACTTTGGCCCTCCATGCCCTTTTGGGGAAGGATCCTACTTAAAAGGTCTTACAAATCATATTATCGAGAGATTGTGTTTTGTGTAATTCTGCAATTTTTGTTTAGCCCTTGATCAGAAATGAAATGGATTTTTATCAGCTGAGATCTATATAAATTTTTTTTGTCATACAATTACGCCTCTTGTATGTTCTGAAATCACATGATTGTTTAACATCTGTTTGATTCTTTTTTCTTTTTTAATTCTCAAATTGCTGTAGGATTTTCTGATGGGTATTAGTAAAACTGAAATAAATTTGAGGAGGTTGCTTGCCGCTGCGCCTCAGCAACAGAATCAGGCTAAACTTATACATGTAAGTCATGACATTAATGAGTTCAAATTGTTTATTTCCCAAACAATTTATGTCAACGTTTCTGATTTTGGATTTTCAGTATGTTGCCACTCTACGCGAACAATTAGAACAGCTGGCTGAAGAGAGAACTCCTGAAGGGTTACCGAGGTAGGTATGATTTCTTATTCTTTATAGATTACACAAAACACATTTATTGACACCGTAGCTGGGCAATCTCATTTTGCTTATTGTATGTGATCTGAAGAAGAAAAAGAAATGTTGGAAATTTCTGTTTTTATACTTTACTCTTTTTTTTTTTTTTCCTATTGAAAGTGCTTTCATTATGTGGAAGTCATTGATTACTGAGGTTTCGAGGCCATGTACTTATCTTTTGGATTTGTTCCCACAGAATATCAAAGGCTCAGGTGAATGATTATTCAGAGAAGATTGAAGCCATTGCGTCTAAATTAGTTACTCCATTGGTGCGTGATTTTTTTTTTTTTTTAATATAATTTGGATAGTGAAGATTTTGGTGGGATTCATTACTTTTCCTTTGTTTCCTCTTTGTCTGGTTGATCAACTGCCTCATTTCTACATTTTTAAGTGACAAATACACATTATTAATATTTCTGATTTCTAGCCTCCTGTTTGAGTATCTGAAGACGCTTTTAGGAGTAATTCTTTGAAAACAAGCCCTTCTAAATCAGATGGAGAAACTCAGGCTCCCTCATCTCCGGGGCTGAGAAGGCGATTTGTGTAAGTGAATGCTGAACTAGGCTCCTAGTGATTTTTTTTTTTTTAAATTAACTTCTTTGTTTACTCTGCTGTTCTTATAGTTTTTGTTTTGTTTGAACTGATTTTAATTCATTTTTACAGGCCTGCCTCAAATCTTGAAGATAGAACTCAGGGCACTGTTGACGCTGATACATCAGAACCAGTCAAATTGGATGCTCAAGCACATGATCATATTGAAAAGCAAAGGTAATTTTTGTAGTCTTTGTTGCCATCTTAACTTGAGTAACTAAACATTGAGTGAGGTTGCTCAGTGATTTTGTAGATTTACTTTCTATTTTTGTTATACTTATGCTCAAATATGTAACAAATATTTGTTTGAATGTATTTTAAAAATCCTGCTTTGGAATGTCCAACCGTTGGCAATCTAGTGCCTTTGCAAGCATCTCGGTTTTAGCTCCAGAAAACAAGTTACCCGGAAGATTTTGATTAGTTTCATTTGAATTTGTGGTAGTGATGGAAGTTGTTTGGACGTATACATTTGTAATAATTGTCTAAATATCTATTGCAGTTCTTCAGTGATATTTTGATGTTAATACTTTTGTGTTTCTGTGTTATAATGTTTATATATTAATATTTCTCTTTGCAGAAAGCTTCAAGAGAACCTGACAGATGAAATGGTTGGGTTGGCACGACAACTCAAAGAGAGTAGTCTCCTAATAAGCCAATCTGTGCAAAATACTGAAAAAGTAAGATTCAACAATATGTTACCTACTCTTATATTACGTTGTTAATTGAAAATGATAATAAATTAGATTCAAACTTCATAAGTAATTTGTTTAAAGAGAGATGAGCAACTATAACTGAGGAGAAAGTCGTACACGAGGACGCTTCTATGGTACCATTCTAGTAGAATCTTATCACACACTTTTAAGTTCTAGCTCACTTACATAATCGCTGTCAGGATTGGTTGATTACAACGAATGTGTATGAGGTAAATATTTAATTGGATAGGCTTACGGATGACGTTTAGGGGCATCCCGATACATGACGTTCTCAAAACTGAGACATATGAGTATATATGTTGGGCATACCTGATGCATCATGTGAAAATCTGATAAACATCAGATTTAATCCTAATATTCATGCAAGTGTCTATTCTCTACATTTAGTTTGACTACTACAATTGTGATTGTTCATCAGATATAGGAATTTAGTACTTGAACACGTGCAAGTTAACAACTGGGTCAGAAAGCTTCTATTTCTCTTGTTTTGCACACTTCTATGGTACAAGTGATAATGGTTGATAATGGTTTGGGTGCAGGTGCTTGATTCAACCGAGAAGGCTATTGAGCAAAGCCTGGCAAGCACTGGCCACACCAATGTGCGGGCTATGAAGATATACTCAGAGAGTTCTAAGACTACATGTTTTACATGGCTACTAATGCTTGTAATGACTTGTATTTTTATCATGGTTGTGTTTCTCATTCGTGTCACCTAAAGTGATGATTATCTCATGCTTTCTTTCTGAGATCTGGCCACAAGGTAACAGAGGCCAACTTTTGCCACGTGGCTCTCATGGCTCTCCGCGCTCTTAATTGAAGAATGAAGACTGCTTTGTTTTGGCTCTATATACCTGTAATTGAAGATTTTCTTTGTGATGGTGTTATGTGTAAAGACATGCTAAAGCAGAAGTAAAAATGTATTGGCTAGATGGACTATTAGCACCCTCTAAAGTCCATTAAATAATTCTGAAAAATTAGCGCTCTCCTTAATCCCATGTGGGTTTATGTGGATAAAGAATTTTGTGAAAGAGAAAACTTATTTTATTTTATTTTTAAGAAAAGCATAGAGATTATTTAAATTTATATTTTGTCCTTCACTTTAACTATTAGAATTAAGGATTTTATGAGGTCAATGAAGCAGTGGCACTCCTCTAATGTTGAAAAATTGGCACTCACTTTAATCCCAAACCCTTCAAAGTAACAAGTTCTCTGGTTATTATTATTATTATTTTTTAAAAGTGTACAGTGCTTATGTGTGGGTTTATATGTGGGTAAAGAGTTTTGTTTTATTGGGCTTTTTTTTTTCTCTGAAGAAAAGAATAGATGTTTATTTAACTTTATATTTTGTCTTTTATTATAATTACAAGAATCAGAAATTTTATAAGATCAATGAAGGGTGGCAGTAGTCCCACTCTTATTATTATTATTATTATTATTATTATTATTATTATTATTATTGCAGTTTCGAATATTGCCCATTATTGTTATTGAATGCGAATGCCTATCAGCATTTCTTTATATTCACCGTGGTTGTTTCGTGGTATTTAATATAAAATTGTAGAATTGTTAAAAAGAAAGTATTTAACTTTCTTGTAGCACACAAGGCGTAATTTGAATCGCTGAAATTTGGGTTCAAATCTTAGCAGTAGAGTATTTTTTTTTTATTTACTAAAATATTTTTATGGTCTCCCATCAATGATAAAATTGGAAACTGATGGCTCATTTAGGATTATTTTTTGGAGACTTAAAAGTAATTATGAAAAGTTAAAAGGTAATTTTTGTACTTGGTAAACTTTTTTAAAAATTACTTTTACCAAAATCACCTCATCTTACAGCAGATTTTAAAAAGTAGGGAATGAATAACTTTTTAAAATCTGATTTTGAATTTTTGGGAACCATTTTTATACTTAATATACTTCTACATATATCATCATATCTATATAAAAATCTAAAATTATCCTTATTAGTTAGGAAATAAAATCATTAACATTAAAGAGATTATTATTACTATTACCAATTATATTGAGACAACGAAATAAAACAATAAAATTAATAGTATAAGATATTTATTTTAGTTATCAATTATTATATATAAACAATAAAAAAATATTTTGTGTACATATTTATAAATGTATAAATAAATTTTATTCAATATTATGTCTAATTCAGTCATTTACATTCTTATAGTCGTTTAACAGTAAAATTTAACAAATACATACAACTACTTTTAAAATCTACAGTACTTTTAAAAATAAATTTTACTAAGCGTTTAACTGATTCTTTTCACAATTGATTATTTCTGTAGCGTAGCTAATGGTAATTATTTTAAAAACTATAACGTTTCGATTGACCCTAAACTTAATTTGCCAACAAAAAATAGTTATGTAATAAAGTTAGTGATATAGCCCAATGGCTATCCCTTGGCCAATTATTTTATGTGATTAAGTTTTAACATCTTTTTTAAAGAAAAGTCTTGCCCTACAATAATTTTTCTTGGTTTTTAAAATTGGACGAACAAAATTTAACTTGATTATTTAGCTTCACATTTTTTAAATTATCCAAACATGAGTGGCCGACTATATATATATATATATATATATATATGAAAACCATGGGGTTAATCCCTGATGGACTATAAGAAATACATAATTTTAGTCCTTGATTTAACTATTTATTGAAATTTTGAATTCGTAAGAATTGATTACAAAAATTCCTCTTATTACATTTACATGAAAAATAAGTTGTTTTACTATAAGAAAGGTCTTGATCTTGACCTTTGAAGTTTGCTCTAATATGTAAATACAGAACAATGTTTGAAGAATGGATGCACAGGCCCACTTTCGTTACCATGTTATTTTTTGTAATACATACACAATAATCTAGTGCTGATCATGTGTGATGATAAACTTAGCTAGTAGATTCTAAAGTTTTTATATAAAATTAAATTGTAAATGCCTTCAATAAGAAAGTAGTAAATCCGCCGTAGCACTCAGGCAATTTTACTCACATGAAATCCGGGTTCAAATCCCGGCGGCGGAAATTTTATTTGTTTTTTAACTTTTATTTCAAGAGTTTATAAATGTTAGGGATCTACCTGTACAACAAACTCAATCTTTAGAGATTTTAGTTTTTTTTTTTCGTTTATCCAAATGATTTCTTAGTTCTTACAAAAACTAAAGAAGGAATAAGTCAACAAGATTAAGATGCAACACTAGTACAAAATTGTCAAAACCATAATGATTTTTAGTTCTTACAAAAACTAAAGAAGGAATAAGTCAACAAGATTAAGATGCAACACTAGTACAAAATTGTCAAAACCATAATTTTGGATTACAAATTTTTGGGAAGCTGGTTTGGTTAGTCCTCTGAAAATTCTCCACATGGGCCGACCGAGTGGCCTTTGTGTTCCCAAGACTGATGGGCCAGATTCGTAAGACTATTTGTTATTATTTGACTTGGACTATTAGTACCCTCCAACGTCCATTAAATAATTCTGAAAAATTAGCGCTCACCTTACTCTCACGTGGGGTTTACCGTCACGTGATAAATGAACGAAGTGTTGTGAAAGATAAATTTTATTTTATTTTATTTTTAAGAAAAGCATAGAGATTATTTAAATTTTTATTTTGTCATTCACCAGAACAAAATTATTGGAATCAAGTATTTTATAAGGTCAATGAAGCAGTGGCACTCCCTCTAATGTTGAAAAATTGGCACTCAATTTAATCCCAAACCCTTCAAAGTAACAAGTTCTCTGGTTATTTAAAAAAAAAAAAGTGTACAATGCTTATGTGTGGGTTTATATGTGGGTAAAGAGTTTTGCTTTATTGGTTTTTTTTTCCTCAAGAAAAGCATAGAGGTTTATTTAAATTTATATTTTCTCTTTTATTGTAATCACAAGAGTAAAATTTTTTATAAGATTAATGAAGGGTGGCAGTAGTCCCACTCTTATTATTATTATTATTACTATTATTATTGTAGTTTCAAATATTGCCAATTATTGTTACTGAACGCAAATGCCTATCAACATTTATTTATATTCATCGTGGTTTTTTTGTGGCATTCAATATAAAATTATAGAATTGTTAATAAGAAAGTATTTAACTTTCTTGTAGCACACAAAGCGTAATTTCAATTGCTGAAATTTGGGTTCAAATCCTGGCAGTAGAGTATTTTTTTTATTTACTAAAATATTTTTATTGTCTCCCATCAATGATAAAATTGGAGACTAAGGGCTCATTTGAGATTATTTTTGGGAGACCTAAAAGTGATTATGAAAAGCTAAAAGGTAATTTTGGTATTTGGTAAGCTTTTTTAAAAATCATTTTTGCCAAAATCACCTCAGGTTCTTATGCATTTTAAAAATAGGAATGAGTAACTTTTTAAAATCTGTTTTTGAATTTTTGAGAACCATTTTTATACTTTATATGATTTTATATATATCCTCATATCTATTATAAAAATCTAAAATTATCCTTATTAATTAGGAAATAACTTCATTAAGTTTAAAGAGATTATTATTATTACCAATTATATTGAGATAACAAGATAATACAATAAAATTAATAGTATAAAATATTTATTTTAGTTATCAATTATTATATATAAACAATAAAAAAATAATTTGTGTACATATTTATAAATGTATAAAGAAATTTTATTCAATATTATATCCAATTTAGTGGTTTACATTTTTACAATAGTTTAACAATAAGAATTAATAAAAACATACAACTACTTTTAAAATTTACAGTACTTTTAAAAATAAATTTTACTAAGTGTTTATCTGATTCTCTTCACAGAAGATTTTTTATTCAGCATGGCTAATAGTAAATATTTTAAAAGATATAGCGTTACCAAATTGGCCCTAAATTTAATTTGCGAACAAAAAATAGTTATGTAATAAAGTTGATGGTGTAGCACAATATCGATCCCTTGGCTAATTATTTTATAAGATTTAGTTTTAACAGCTGTTTTTAAGAAAAATCTTTCCCTACAAGAATTTTTCTTGGTTTTAAAAAGTGGATGAAAAAAATTTAACTTGATTATTTAGCTTCACATTTTTTTAATTATTCAAACATGAGTGGCCGGCTATATATATATATATGAAAACCATGGGGTTAATCCCTGATGGACTATAATAAATACGTAATTTTACTCCTTGATTTGACTGTATATTGAAATTTTGAATTTGTAAGAATTGATTACAAAAATTTCTCTTATTACATTTACATGAAAAATAAGTTGTCTTACTATAAGAAATGTCTTGATCTTGACCTTTGAAGTTTGCTCTAATATGTAAATACAGAATAATGTTTGTAGAATGGATGCACAGATTCTTTCGTTAGCATGTTATATTTTTTTAAGACATACACAATAATAAAATCAATTTTATAAACGAACAAGGAGGAAGTTGCACACACAACGACCTAAACTATAGATAGTTTGCCCATTTGTTCCATAACTATTGGAAATCTACATGTATACAAACATCGTAGATTTTAGTGTTATTCTTTCTATTTTTCTGATTATTTTTCACAAAAAGACTAAAGAAGGAATAAGTCCGTAAGATGCCAGAGTTGAGCAAAATTGCCAAAATTATAACTTTCCATTACAAATTTTCTTCAAATGAAGGAGTAGATGATTTTTATCCTATTCAAGAATCTGCATTTAACAAAATTCAAATTTAAGCACTAAAGCATTGTTGTATTGCTCTCAACCAAGTTCTTCCGTTCTTATTCTAAATTTTTAGTCAAAGTGATAGTTATTATAACTATATAACACATAATCAAGACTATTTATTATTTTTTTTTTAATTTAACTTAATGGTAATTTAATCTTTTATGTGCCCATGTGAGTAGGATTTAATCCTATTCAAACGAGTGGAAAGGATAGTGGGTGGCTGTTTATGCTGTTTGTTATTGTTATTTAAATGAAAAATCAAATCAAGGAGGAGGTCATTTTGAGTTTGGGGACTTCAAATGCATCAGTTTCAATCATGATCTTGTATGAAACTGTAACACCAGTCACTAGATTATTGGTTTGACTTTCACAAAAGGGATGATGGTGACAACTCCACTCCACTCCACTCCACTTGATGGTGGAAGATTTCAACGAGTATAAATTTATTAAGAGCGTGTAATAACCCATTCTCTTTTTTTCAGTGTCGGACTCTGTAGATTTTATATTAAATTATTCAATTGTAAAATGTAGTTGAATATCCTAAAATGAAATTAAAAAAGAAAATGAAGAAATCCTCTTGTATGTTCTCAATATATAAAAAATTTCAATTTTTTTTATCAGTATTATAATATAAGCTGTTGAGTTTATAAATTTTATGGGTAAAAAAAAAAAAGTGACCTTGACATATGAAGTATGCTCTAATATATAAGTACACATTAATGTTAGAAGAACAGACACTGAGTTGGCATGTTATATTTTTTAAGATTTACAAGATAGTAAAATCAATTTTACAAATAAGCAAGGAACTAGTCGCACACATGATAACTCAAATCATAAATAGTTCGTTTATTTATTCTAAGAACATTGGGGGTCTACATGTTTACAACATACTAAAGATTTTTGTGTCGGTTTTCCTATTTTTCTAATAATTTTGCACAAGAATTGAAGGAGGAATGAGTATATAAGATGCCAGAGTTGTACATCATTGTCAAAATTATAACTTCGTATTACAAATTTTCTTGTATCACGTGAAAACCTGCCTTCCAAAGTTTGGTTAGGGCTCCGAAAATTCTCTACAGGGTTGACCCAGCAGCTTTTGTACTTGAATTTATATGCTTTTATGATTATTTGATAATCTAGTGCTGATCATATGTGATGATAAACTTAGCTAGTAGATTCGAAAGTGTTTATATAAAATTAAATTGTAAATGCCTTCAATAAGAAAGTAGTAAATCCGCCGTAGCACTCAGGCAATTTTACTCACATGAAATCCGGGTTCAAATCCCGGCGGCGGAAATTTTATTTGTTTTTTAACTTTTATTTCAAGAGTTTATAAATGTTAGGGATCTAATTGTACAACAAACTCAATCTTTAGAGATTTTAGTATTTTTTTCTTTTGTTTATCCAAATGATTTCTTACAAAAACTAAAGAAGGAATAAGTCAACAAGATTAAGATGCAACACTAGTACAAAATTGTCAAAACCATAATTTTGGATTACAAATTTTTGGGAAGCTGGTTTGGTTAGTCCTCTGAAAATTCTCCACATGGGCCGACCGAGTGGCCTTTGTGTTCCCAAGACTGATGGGCCAGATTCGTAAGACTATTTGTTATTATTTGACTTGGACTATTAGCACCCTCCAACGTCCATTAAATAATTCTGAAAAATTAGCGCTCACCTTACTCTCACGTGGGGTTTACCGTTTACGTGGATAAATAGTGTTGTGAAAGATAAATTTTATTTTATTTTATTTTTAAGAAAAGCATAGAGATTATTTAAATTTATATTTTGTCCTTCACTGTAACTATTGGAATCAAGTATTTTATAAGGTCAATGAAGCAGTGGCACTCCCTCTAATGTTGAAAAATTGGCACTCAATTTAATCCCAAACCCTTCAAAGTAACAAGTTCTCTGGTTATTTAAAAAAAAAAAAGTGTACAATGCTTATGTGTGGGTTTATATGTGGGTAAAGAGTTTTGCTTTATTGGTTTTTTTTTCCTCAAGAAAAGCATAGAGGTTTATTTAAATTTATATTTTCTCTTTTATTGTAATCACAAGAGTAAAATTTTTTATAAGATTAATGAAGGGTGGCAGTAGTCCCACTCTTATTATTATTATTATTACTATTATTATTGTAGTTTCAAATATTGCCAATTATTGTTACTGAACGCAAATGCCTATCAACATTTATTTATATTCATCGTGGTTTTTTTGTGGCATTCAATATAAAATTATAGAATTGTTAATAAGAAAGTATTTAACTTTCTTGTAGCACACAAAGCGTAATTTCAATTGCTGAAATTTGGGTTCAAATCCTGGCAGTAGAGTATTTTTTTTATTTACTAAAATATTTTTATTGTCTCCCATCAATGATAAAATTGGAGACTAAGGGCTCATTTGAGATTATTTTTGGGAGACCTAAAAGTGATTATGAAAAGCTAAAAGGTAATTTTGGTATTTGGTAAGCTTTTTTAAAAATCATTTTTGCCAAAATGACCTCATCTTACGACAGATTTTAAAAAATAGGGAATGAGTAACTTTTTAAAATCTGTTTTTGAATTTTTGAGAACCATTTTTATACTTTATATGATTTTATATATATCCTCATATCTATTATAAAAATCTAAAATTATCCTTATTAATTAGGAAATAACTTCATTAAGTTTAAAGAGATTATTATTATTACCAATTATATTGAGATAACAAGATAATACAATAAAATTAATAGTATAAAATATTTATTTTAGTTATCAATTATTATATATAAACAATAAAAAAATAATTTGTGTACATATTTATAAATGTATAAAGAAATTTTATTCAATATTATATCCAATTTAGTGGTTTACATTTTTACAATAGTTTAACAATAAGAATTAATAAAAACATACAACTACTTTTAAAATTTACAGTACTTTTAAAAATAAATTTTACTAAGTGTTTATCTGATTCTCTTCACAGCTGATTATTTCTGCAGCATGGCTAATAGTAAATATTTTAAAAGATATAGCGTTACCAAATTGGCCCTAAATTTAATTTGCGAACAAAAAATAGTTATGTAATAAAGTTGATGGTGTAGCACAATATCGATCCCTTGGCTAATTATTTTATAAGATTTAGTTTTAACAGCTGTTTTTAAGAAAAATCTTTCCCTACAAGAATTTTTCTTGGTTTTAAAAAGTGGATGAAAAAAATTTAACTTGATTATTTAGCTTCACATTTTTTTAATTATTCAAACATGAGTGGCCGGCTATATATATATATATGAAAACCATGGGGTTAATCCCTGATGGACTATAATAAATACGTAATTTTACTCCTTGATTTGACTGTATATTGAAATTTTGAATTTGTAAGAATTGATTACAAAAATTTCTCTTATTACATTTACATGAAAAATAAGTTGTCTTACTATAAGAAATGTCTTGATCTTGACCTTTGAAGTTTGCTCTAATATGTAAATACAGAATAATGTTTGTAGAATGGATGCACAGACCCCCTTTCGTTAGCATGTTATATTTTTTTAAGACATACACAATAATAAAATCAATTTTATAAACGAACAAGGAGGAAGTTGCACACACAACGACCTAAACTATAGATAGTTTGCCCATTTGTTCCATAACTATTGGAAATCTACATGTATACAAACATCGTAGATTTTAGTGTTATTCTTTCTATTTTTCTGATTATTTTTCACAAAAAGACTAAAGAAGGAATAAGTCCGTAAGATGCCAGAGTTGAGCAAAATTGCCAAAATTATAACTTTCCATTACAAATTTTCTTCAAATGAAGGAGTAGATGATTTTTATCCTATTCAAGAATCTGCATTTAACAAAATTCAAATTTAAGCACTAAAGCATTGTTGTATTGCTCTCAACCAAGTTCTTCCGTTCTTATTCTAAATTTTTAGTCAAGTGATAGTTATTATAACTATATAACACATAATCAAGACTATTTATTTATTTATTTTTAATTTAACTTAATGGTAATTTAATCTTTTCTGTGCCCATGTGAGTAGGATTTAATCCTATTCAAACGAGTGGAAAGGATAGTGGGTGGCTGTTTATGCTGTTTGTTATTGTTATTTAAATGAAAAATCAAATCAAGGAGGAGGTCATTTTGAGTTTGGGGACTTCAAATGCATCAGTTTCAATCATGATCTTGTATGAAACTGTAACACCAGTCACTAGATTATTGGTTTGACTTTCACAAAAGGAATGACGGTGACAACTCCACTCCACTCCACTTGATGGTGGAAGATTTCAACGAGTATAAAATTATTAAGAGCGTGTAATAACCCATTCTCTTTTTTTTTTTCAGTGTCGGACTCTGTAGATTATATATTAAATTATTCAATTGTAAAATGTAGTTGAATATCCTAAAATGAAATTAAAAAAGAAAATGAAGAAATCCTCTTGTATGTTCTCAATATATAAAAAATTTCAATTTTTTTTATCAGTATTATAATATAAGCTGTTGAGTTTATAAATTTTATGGGTAAAAAAAAAAAAGTGACCTTGACATATGAAGTATGCTCTAATATATAAGTACACATTAATGTTAGAAGAACAGACACTGAGTTGGCATGTTATATTTTTTAAGATTTACAAGATAGTAAAATCAATTTTACAAATAAGCAAGGAACTAGTCGCACACATGATAACTCAAATCATAAATAGTTCGTGTATTTATTCTAAGAGCATTGGGGGTCTACATGTTTACAACATACTAAAGATTTTTGTGTCGGTTTTCCTATTTTTCTAATAATTTTTCACAAGAATTGAAGGAGGAATGAGTATATAAGATGCCAGAGTTGTACATCATTGTCAAAATTATAACTTCGTATTACAAATTTTCTTGTATCATGTTGTGCAAATTTTAATGTACTCGCAAGCGCACGAATCTATTGTAGTATAGATCAATGGTGACGAGTGTCGATCCCACGAGGAGGTGGATTTTAATTATATGTAGAATTAATTTTGTAAATGGGTGGTTGAAATTGTGGTGGAAGTGATTTAAATTATCCTAAAATTGGAATTGAGATTCTAAAATTGGAATTGTAATGGCGAAAATAAATTGAAGCGAAATCTATTGAAATGATGTACTTGGGTATCTGGATCCGTATCAACATGCATCATGGGCTAAATAATCCGTATTAATGCCAATTAAATCATGAGGGGGGAATCCACACCTCATGAACCACGCTCTAATCAATATGGTGCTAAGGGCTTATCGTGCCAAATAATAATAACCTTATACTAGAGAGCCGGTGTAACCAAGGCAAAGTATTCTGGGACAAGATTATTATTATTTGTCACGAGGAAGTCAAAACATCCACAAAAACTAGAGGGGAAGAGAAAATAAATTTACCAAATTAAGCCCATGACACATGTTGAGACTTCACCTTCAACCCAAGCTTGAAAGAAAATTAGCCACTCATAATTGAACTAGGGGCAAAATGAAAATTTATTAAAATACGAAGAAAATACAAGATGGAGAAGGAATTACAGAAAATGGATCCCAAAAATAGATTCAGAGATATCAAATTAGGGGGGGAGGCCCCCTTTTTATAGATACATGGAGTAAATCATGGCCATCGGATTAAAAACAGTTTGGACGCTCAGGATTGCGCCACGTCATCAGTCAACAGTCCACGGTTTGACCACGCGGATGAAGCAAGAATACTGCGGTTTGACCGGATGAACGAGATGCGGTTTGGTTGAAAATAATCTGTGTGATCGCATGCACCGTGGCGAGATTTGTCGCTCACCGATACGCCACGTCACCATCAACAGTACATAAGAATTTTAGTCCAACAGGATCGTGACACCTCATCAGTCAATGCCACATCATCGGTCAATGCCACGTCATCGATCCGTCTATGTGAACAGTGTCATGAACAGTAACGTAGACAATACCGTACACGTGAATAGTACCGTACATGTGAATAATGCCATTTTTCTTTTTATGCTCCTCCTAAGGTTTTCGACCGTCCTGAGTTCAAAAGTGATGTCCGTTTTGCCATCTGATCTCTCCTTTATTGTGAAATGACTATAATGCCCCTAAAATACATAAAATACTTAATTAAAATCAAACACACATAATTAAATTGCAAGAAGCTTAAATACATAAAAGTAATGGTTGTTAGTAAAACTTGAAATGTAAATTGATGATTTTCTCCTTTATAAATATGCATTTTCTAACACTCAACACAGCCCCCAACCAGCTTATTGCTAGTCCCTAGCAAATAAAACGAAAATAAAATTCAAATTCAAAATGATTTTTTTTTTTAAATTTAGAAATACTCGTGTTTATTCAATCAGATTAATGATAGCAATCAAATAAAAGTATAAGCATTATCTCCAATCTAAAGCAACATCACACCCACATTAACCATCCACATGAATCAGCCCAGTAGACTTTGTTATAGCTACTTTCAAGAATGACATGTCAAACCCCAAATTCTCACTGGAAGTAGTGACACTCTCACAAAGAAATTAAACCCAATAAAAATAGTCACTCCAATGAATGGTAATTGAGAGAGAAAATAATACAGAAGTGATATCACATGCTCTCACCAAGATGAAAGAAATATGCCCTCAGCTTAAAAATAATACGATCTCAAGTCAAATAAAAATGTTAGTCAACCCAATTTATTTATCTCTTTTTTTTATTATTATTATTATGCACCACTACATCTTTTTAGCCCATATAACTAGCTTCTACTTTAGACTATAGTTCCCTAAAATCAAGAAGGACTTTTATTAGGACGTAACGTAGGCTAAGGAAATGGCTAACAAAGAAGGGAAATAAGGAAAACAAAGTGTATGTTTGAGAAAAATGCAGAGAAATTTTTTTTTTTTTGGAAGTTGCAAGGTGGATTTCACCTATTATTATTATTATTTTTCTTTTGAAACAACAATTTTTGTTTTGTTGTTTTTTTTTCTTTTTTTCTTTTTTATTTGGCATAACTTCACTGAACAAAAATACTTATTTATATTTTTCTCAAACATAAATAGGTGATGGAACTTATAAGACATTGGGTAATACTCCAAATCGGAGTGGGTCAAGATGATAAGTTGACAAAGAAAATGGTTTTTTTTTTTTAAAGGCTCAAAAAGGGTTAACTATGGATATTTAATAAAAGGGATGACTAGAAAGGCTCAAACGGGTCAAAGATGGCATTTCCATCGTCTTTTAGGGCTCTAAATAATCGTCCATATCTACTAGTTAGATGAGCCTCCAAATGTAGCAACACACATTTTTTTCTTCTCTTTTTTTTTTATTTTACCATTTTTTTAAGGGTTAACTCAAAAGCAATTTAGAGATCGTATGTAAAATAATAAACTGCTAAGCTGTATAAAGAGTGGGCAAAAGGGTTATTCTCCAAGAAAAATAATAGGCTCAAAAACTCACTTGGTACTTATTATGACATGTTCATTCATTCAAGCAACTCACATTTGTCTCTAACATCAACATGTAGAGTAGCAAACATAACGTAACATCACTTAAGACCAAAGATAATACAAATACTAAAATTTGAAATTAATCATGTCATCCAATGTTAAAACAATTCACACAAATTTTTTTTTTTTTTAAACAACATTCTACCCCCAACCTATTCTAAATATGAAAGGAAAATATACATGCAGAAATGTGAAAATGATGCATAAAAACTAATTAGAAAAGTTACACTTAAAATGATAGGAAAAGAAAATGATTTTTTTTTTACGAAGAAGATGCGTTTCTAGAGGCACTACACTCCATATTCAGCCATCTTCGACTCAAAAGTTGGAAAATGTATATTCATAGAGGAGAAAATAAAAAAAAAAGAAAAATGAACATCAAAACTTAATAAAGAAAAAGAATTTTTTTTTTTTTTGGTTTTTTTTTCGAACAATGAAGATGCGTTTCTAGAGTAACTACACTCCATATTCAGCCATCTTCAACACAAAAAGTTAGCAATGTTAGTTTTACAACAAAAATTAGTAAAAACTTAACCAAGATTCCACATTTATCGACTATTCCCTCCCCACTGAATGAAACATTGTCCTCAATGTTTTAAAGGAAATAAGTAGAGTTTAAGACATCACCCGGGTGGTGCGAGAAGAAAATATTTACAGAAGAGTTAAATCTAATTTGTACTTCTTCCGCCTAGTCTACCATCATTATTTGGACGCTCCAACACAAAGGTCCAGGGGTTTGGCTCCGGTCTATAAGCTTGTAACAGATCAAGTAGCTCATTAGCAGTGTGAGCACAAATAAAAAGTTTTTTCGCATGGGAAGGAATGAAGTAGTTTTTTATTGCATGGTTAAGAAATGCGATAAAGCCATCATAAAAGTTATTGACATTTAACAAACCGATGGGTTTCTGGTGGATGTGCAGATGGGCCCAAGATGCTAGTGTGATAAGTGCTCTGAGTATTTGCAAGATCTCATGGAAGGAAAATAAAAGCATCAAGGCATGATTAAGCATTTCAGTTATTCTTTCTTGCATACAGCGACTAACTCTTCTCAGGTTGATGAGTCGACGAACCGCCCAATGGTTTTAGGACTCTTGGGATGATGTCCGACACTTGACTTCCTCTGATAAAAGCGAAACGAGACCATTTTTGATAACCTCGATTACCTCCTCCATACACCAAGTGTAATTTCTCACATGCTTCGGCCAAGATCTATGGCTGCCTCAACGAACTCTTTATGTTTGCCATAGGTAAATCCAGAAAGCACACAAATGTTCTTGAATTGTCTATTGGGAGTAGCTGCCATTGTGATACTTCTAAAAAATAATTTGTGAGTGCTTGACAAAAGAAATCACATTTAAGAGTCTTGGTGATAATGGGTCACAGTTGTGTATGAGGTAATATGTCAGTGTCAAATAAGGCGTAAAGCACGTGGCTCGCGAGTAAAAAAGGAAACAGTAAAAAAGAAAAAAGCAAACAGTAATAAGGAAAAAATGAACAGTAATAAAATTATTAAAGATAATAATGTAAACAATAAAACAATAGTAAAATAAAATAACAGTAAAGTAAAAGGATATTTACAGGTAGTTGCGATTGTGGCTCACATCTTCCTCTGGTTTTATGTCCAGAAACGGCTTGAACGCCCTCTATGGGTCGAGGATAGGCTTCCTATCTAGTTTTCTTATAAAGCGCAAACAGGTAGTCGCTTATAGGCAGATTCCCGAGACTATATCGTGTGTGCATGCTCTTTCTCCGGAATAATGGCCGGAGAATCGCTCCGCACATATCCACAGGATGCGTTTGAGCATTAAGAATATCATCCAATGACTCCTTATTCAAGCCATCCACAATGAATTGAATCTTATCTTCCCGTTATCGACACCATTCCTAAAGAACATGGGTTTCTACCTCGGAACTCATTTCGCACACTTATGACAAGCAACTTGTAAATTCTTCGAGCTCGTCGTTTTCTTGCATAATTTCCTTTACCACAACCAAAGCATGAATGCAATAAATTTTGAGGTAACTCACCCATGCCAATCGTACTTTCACCTCGATTAACCAACGGATATCGGTAGGTATGTTATTCCTCATGAGCAATCGCATGCGTTCGACCGAGCTTTATAGATCGTAAGAAGGGCATTCGAGGAAGTGAAGGGAATAAGCTTGTGAAGCTTCGCTAGATTCTCGTTTCGTCCATACTTTCGCCTCGAATGTTATGGGAAATCAAGTAACCTTGATTGTCACGAAGTCACCGTTATCCGCCACTTCACCGGGGTAACAAACTAAAGCACACAAACAAAACAAATTAAAACAAACAAAGAAAATTAAAATCGTCCTCTTATTCAATTTACCTCAAGCTCCAATGGATGTCGTAAACACTTCTCTCAATGTCTCCGAGTTGGCTTTTAAACCCTCAACATAGGCTACTAACTCGGTGGTTGTAGAGCCCAAATACGATGTGTTTTACAAAATTGAATCGCCTTTTGAGATGAGTTTTGACACGTTGAAGTAGTTGAGAATGTTCGGGAGGAAAGCAGTCTAAGTATGAGACTCATAATTAACAATGATAAGAGAAAACTTAATAGTTAAACAAACACACTTATGCAAAAACAATTTCAATTAGCAAAAGAATAATAATAAAAAGAAAGAAAGAAAATCAAATCAACAAAAAAATCAATTCAAATTTGGTGGGTCACTCAAATTTATTTCGGTGTCTTCATGGTTGGTACTCTGATATGGTTTTAATCTTTGACCATTAACTTTAAAGCGTGACACCGTTCTTTGGGTTCTTAATTTCAATTGCCCTATGTGAAAAAAAGCAAAGATGAACAATAAAGGGACCGGACCAACGAGAGCGTAACTTACCCACGGGGAATAGGTGCAAGCGAGTGAATAAAAGCACTTTCGACCTGGGTGACGATTTTCTCATAATTTGCTTATCATGGAAGACTTTCATTCGTTGCTTATAAATCTTGGCATTTTCGTATGCGTCGTTGCGAATTTCTTCAAGTTCTGCCAGTTGTAATCTTCTTTAAGGCGCTTCTTTGCATGTCAAAGTTGAATTTCTTGATGGCCCTTAATATGCACGATGCTCGAGTTCCACAGGGTAGGTGGCAAGCTTTTCCATACACTAGTGCAGCCCGTAGGTGACATCCCAATCGGGGTCTTGAAAGCCGTTCTATATGCCCATAATGCATCATCAAGTCTTAATGACCAATCTTTTCTGTCCGGCCTCACCGTTTTTTCTAATATGTGCTTTATTTCTAGATTGGATATCTCAACTTGGCCACTGGTTTGCGGATGATACGGAGTCGCTACTTTGTGTGTGATTGAATACTTTGTCAAAAGAGCTTTGAATGCTTTGTTACAAAAGTGGGCACCACCATCACTGATTATCGCTTGAGTGAATCCAAAACGCGAAACAATATTACTTTTCAAAAATCCTATCACCACCTTGTGATCATTGCTTCTACATGGAATTGCTTCTACCCATTTCGATACGTAACCAACGGCAACCAATATGTATTGATGGCCAAAAGAAGGGGGAAAGGGTCCCATAAAGTCGATACCCCATATATCAAAAATCTCAACCACTAAAATTGGATTTAATGGCATCATGTTCCTTCGTGTAATGCTCCCCATTCGTTGACACCTATCACATGAAGAACATAAAGTGTAAGCATCTCGAAATATAGATGGCCAATAGAAACCACATTGTAAAACTTTAGTCGCTGTTTTCTTAGCACTAAAATGACCTCCACAAGCTTGTTCATGGGTAATGAAAGGATATTCGAATTTCATTTTGCGGGACACATCGTCTAACAAGTTGATCGCACAATACTTGAACAAATACGAGTCATCCCAAAAGAAATTCTTTATTTCGCAAAGAATTTAGCCTTGTCTTGCTTGGTCCAATGCTCTGGGAAGTTTACCCACATAATAAGATAATTAACTATATCGGATACGAGGTAATACTTCACATTCATTAATTGTTCATCCTCTGAAATGACTCATTCAATGGTAATGGCTCGTAATTGTGTCAAAATGTAGGCGAGAGAGATGATCGCTACAACATTTTCTCGTCCCTTTTTATCTTTGAATTCCAAGTCAAATTCTAAAGTAACACCCAACGAATTAGTCTAGCTTTTGCATATTTCTTTGTGAGAAGATATTTGAAAGAGCATGATCTGTGAATATAATTATTTTACAACCAATGAGATAAGATCGAAATTTCTCTAATGCAAACACTACTGCTAGCATTTTTTTTTCAGCAGTTGAATAGTTCAACCGTGCATCATTCAATGTCATACTAGCATAGTAAATAACGCGGGAATTCGATCAACTCGTTGTCCTATCATCTGCTCTCTGCATAATCGATGCATCACAGCATGAGCTCAAATGGTAAGCTCCAGGTTTGGGGCCCTACGAATGATGGGTGATGATGTCAACAATCGCTTTAATTTTTCAAACGCTTACAAGACATGAATCATTAAAGATAAAAGGTACATCCTTAGCAAGTAAATTGCATATAGAAACTTTGCTAAAATCTTTAATGAAACGCTTCTATAGAAACCCCCAAGGAAAGATCTTACTTCTCTGACTGTTTTAGGTGGAGGAAGATTAGAAATGAGATCCACCTTGGCTTTGTCAACCTCAATACCTTTGCTCGAAATGATGTGACCGAGAACAATACCTTGTTTTACCATAAAATGACACTTCTCCCAATTTAAGACCAAGTTCTTTTCGATACATCTCTGCAGAACTAGCGTTAGATGATGTAAACATTGATCAAACGAATCACCAAAGACAGAAAAATCATCCATAAAGACTTCAAGGAATCGTTCAACCATATCAGAAAAAATGCTTAGCATGCATCGTTGAAATGTAGCAGGTGCATTGCATAATCCAAATGGCATTCTCCTATATGCAAATGTGCCAAAAGGGCAAGTGAAAGTAGTTTTCTCTTGATCTTTTGGTGCTATGAGAATCTGATTATATCCTGAGTAGCCATCTAGAAAGCAATAAAATTCGTGGCCTGCTAATCTATCAAGCATTTGATCAATAAATGGTAAAGGAAAATGGTCTTTACGTGTGACAGAATTCAACTTTCTATAATCAATGCATACACGCCATCCTGTAGTTACTCTAGTTGGTATCAATTCATTATCAGCATTGGTAACTACTGTGACTCCTGACTTTTTTGGGACAACTTGCACAGGACTGACCCATGAACTATCAGAAATTGGGTAAATGATACCTGCGCCTAATAGCTTAAGGACTTCAGTTCTTACAACTTCTTTCATGTTAGGATTTAACCGACGTTGCATTTCCCTAGTAGATTTAGCATTTTCATCAAGGTGAATGTAATGCATGCAATCTGCAGGGTTTATACCTTTTATGTCTACTATGGTCCATCCTAATGCTCCTTTATGCTCTTTTAAAACATCCAACAAATGAAACGAGTTCTTAATTATTTTTGGTTTGGTCTGATTTATATAGATTCAAGTAGCCGATGGTAGAGATAAAGGATCGAAGGCTGAAGTTTATTGTACATAAATAGTTAAGATTAAGGGTTGTGGCTAAACTGCTTGTGGAAACGTAGGAACCTGCATGGATCCACAAAATAAATAACTGTAAAATGAAGAAGAAAACCCGATTCGGTAACTAGCTGCTGCTTTTTCCACAAATTTTTATTTTTCAATTTAATATAGTCAAGCTTTTTAATTTGGGTTCATTATGCATTGATAGTTAAAAAATTTGACACGGTTCTCTAGTCGATCCTCTTATATTTGTCACGTATATAAAAACAGTAAGATGTATACATATATACGATGTCTCAACAGTGCCAAGGGCTCATTTCAGGCACAAGCAAATCGACAAAGAAGGGTGTGAGTATGTATGTCTCTGTATGAATGTATGTATGTATGTATGTATGTAAGTAAGTATGTATGTATGTGTATATATATATATATTAGTTATTGTCAGGTGCACGCAGTATTTTTTTTTTAATGCGGATAGCTCTTAAACCATGTGATTTAATAGCATTAAAAATTAGACGCTCTCAATTAAACCGTACGTTTAAAGCATGTTCGCATGAAAAAAAATGAGGACTCCCACACTAAAAAAGGGTTATCGACACACACACACACACACACACATATATGGCTCACTATATATGTAAACTGTATATTAATCCAATCAAGTGAAGATACTAGACCACAACAAATTACATAGTAATTAATTAATTTTCATGGACAGACCATTAGATTAGTCGTAAGAGGTGTATGAAGATATTGAATAATTACGAAGTAATCATATAATTAATGTATGACCTACCTCGTAAACCATATGCTCAAGTGAAGATATTAACTGACAATAAAGAAGAAATTATTAATTTTCATGGACAGATCGGTAGGTTTTGTTTGTATAGAAATCCATTTAGGCTTTGTTAATAGAATATTTAATTGTCGGTACCTTACAGTATGACTTAATTTAATTTGTTAAGAGTAAATGGATTTAATTTTATGTGGACTCTAATTTGGGGGCTATATTAATGTAGTTGTAGACACAGGGTAACGCATTAATTCTTTAGTCAATTTGAATATGAAATAGCACAAAATCAAATCGGTACAAGAGTTTTCAAAATCGAATGTTGCCCACAGTTAGTTACAGAGGCCACTGATGATATATTATTTTGAGACTTCATGTAATGTGTGGTGTTGAAAGCTATAGAGAGATTCAGCTTGGCTCAGAATCAGAAGCTTAAGTTGTACATCATAGGTACGGTTTGGTTAAAAAATGTTTTGCATAGAAACAAATCATTGGATGTTGAATCTGTTGATGGGATTTCTGTCTCCGCAGATCGACCCCGAGTATAGCGACGGGCCGACGTTGCCCACCCGCGGATCGGACGAGTTCCGACCGTTCGTACGCCGCTTGCCCGAGTTCAAGTTCTGGCCAATACGGCTTTCACAAGGTCCTTCTGCATTGGTTTTGTGATGACATTCTTCAGTGCGTTTGATGTGCCTGTCTTTTGGCCAATACTTCTTTCTACTGGTTGACGCTATTCACTCACTATGAGGAGACAGGTTATGCACATGATCAAGTACAGATATGTTCCATTCTCTTTTGGAAAACAGCGATATGATGGAAAGAGGCCATCTTCATCTGACGCCATGAGCACTGAGGACTGAGGAGGGGCATGCTACATTCATGTTGCTCAGAAGTTGATGCAGTAACTTTATGCCTACTAAGGAAAATGGTGGTCAAGAAGAGCAATTGGATTCCATTAAAATTTGGTTTTGAATTTTACTTTTTGTTTAGTTCAGCTACAAATGACATCCTCTCCTTATAGAGGTCCATTCTTGAGAATAATCACTGAAGTTCTGTTAAGCCAAAAAAAAAAAAAATCATTGGATAGATCTTAACCCTACACAACAGATATATAAATTACCGTAGTGATATAGTTAGGACAACTGTTTTAGAGTTAAATTGTTTGAGCAAGTGATTTTAATTTTTATTTACCAGATTGTATTATTCTTCTTTGGGTAGAATTCTATCTCCATTTTTAAGTATACTTAGGCTATTTTTCTATTATAAATTGGTTGGTTATATAATACCTTAGAAAACCTTTAATTAATATTTCTTCATGGGATTTATTTATTTAAATCCCTCATGGATTCGAAAATCATCTGATCCTACGTTTTGGTGTATATTTTTGTCTTGGGTCACCTCACTGTTTCGGTGTTGGCGTATTATCTACCTTGGACTATTCGTTTTTGTATCTATTATTCAACCTCCATTATCATACTTTTCGCGTCCGCAACCACACTGCATCACATTGTCTAACGCCTTCACTATTTCGTAATTGAACTTCCCACAATTCATATTCCTCTTATTTTTCCCATGTATATAAATATAGTAAGAGATATATGGCTTTTATATAATTCGGAATATCATAGTGATCTAAACGGATTCTTGGTTTAAAGACAACATCAATTAACCTGAAGCCACTTGGCGTGGGTGATCGAGTATATAATTATTATTTGTTGTAATGGTTACGGACACAACAAATAAGAGGTGTATGACCTACCACATCGACCATACTAAGTGAAGATATTGGACAGTTAATATTGAAGAAATTAATAATTTTCAAAAAGTGCGCAGACCAGTAGGTTCGGCTAATATATAGAATCAATTATTGGTATCTTACAATGATTTTATTTTAAGATACTGGACGTCAAGGCTTTGTTTGTTATTTCGCAAGAAAATGGAAAAGGATGGACTAAAGCTGAAAAAGAAAAGTTAATTACCAGCTGCTTAGTTTAATGTATTAACTAGCATTTTAATATGGAATTTGGATCTGGGGAACCTTTTGTTTGTTATAGACACAGAGTATAATCAATTGATAATAACTCCGAATACGAATGACGAATGTGGTTAAATGCATAGTCACCTGATTACGAATGAGGATTATTTCATCCAATTAATGCATTGATGCATGTATGTCATGTGTTATGCATACATTAATCATCTAAAACCTTTTACTCCAGACTAAAATTCCCAAGAGACACCGGTTTCTTTAAGAAAGTATATTTAAAAATATCTTTAAGAGTAGAATCATGGATTTTTAGACTGGTCAGCAGATGTAAGGCACATATTGTCCCCGTGAGTTACTCTATTCTTCTTTCTAATCTTCAATAATTTCTCTCGTTGCGTCGAGATTATTTAAGAAAAAAAAAATGTAGAATTTATATCACAAAAATCTTCAAAAAGAAAGTGAGCATAATCAATTAAATTCATTAGGATAATACTTTTATTTTTATTGGTGGATTAACTTAAACAACACATAGAAATGCGATATTTTTATTAGCATGATAATAAAATTATTAAATTAATTAAAAATATTCATAATATCTCTTTTATTTTTATTTTGTGACTTTGACGGTATAGCTAGATGAATTGTATTCAGCAACGGTGAAGCTGTTAAGGACAACCCATTTAAGAAAATGCAAGCATTCTTAATTAATTATATAGGTCTTGGTTCCACTACAGGTTGCAATAATTAGCAAACTAATATGTGGATTTTTTGTTTTTTTTTTACAATATATATATATATATATAAAAGAAAAAGTGCAAGATTCATTAAACTAAAGTTTATGAAGAGACCAAAATAAATAACACATTCACACATGAAACTTTTATTTGTTAAGAAAGACGTAGTACATGAATACTAAAAAAGATAATCTCTTGAAAATTTCAAGAGATCCTAACAGTTGAACTTAACTAAAATGACACACATGATCGACATGTGACAATAACACCCATATTTTTATTTAATTACACATGATCGACATGTGATATTAGCACTAATACTTTTATTTAATTAAACATAACACATAAGAGTAATATTACATATACTTAATCAGTATGATATGGATTTCTCCCTTATTGAGGGACAACAAGAAGATCAAGATTGTCATTTTTCACATCCTCGACATCAGCAACACTGCCAACTGGAAAAAATGCTCCACTCTCCGACCATTCGTTCTTACCTAAAAAATTAATATTAAAAAATGTATTTATAAATGCATATGTTAAGATAATCATAAATGCATATATTGAAATAAGAACTATAAATGATTTTCAACTGAACATGGTCTATAAACCTGCACAAGGAGTTTCCATATTCATCAAACCAGAAATGGAAAAGATCTCTGCTAGCTTATTGTGGATGAACCGTAATCAATACTTTTGTTGAGCTTGAGCGAGTTGATATCTCTGGTTTGATCTGATATATATAGTGATTCAATTAAGTGGCCATCGTGTCAACGTTGGTGGTTAGAACGTAGTAAAAGCAACACTAATTCATATTAATGGTATAGTGATTAGTAAGATAAACAACTATAGTTAAATAATTGCAATTAGTGCGAAACACGGTCCGGTCCACAAAATAAATAATTGTGAAAGTACCGACAAAGCATGATTCATTAAACTAAAGTTTATGAAGAGACCAAAATAAATAACACATTCACACATGATACTTTTATTTATTAAGAAAGACGTAGTACATGAATACTAAAAAAAATAATCTCTTGAAAATCTCAAGAGATCCTAACAGTTGAACTTAACTAAAATGACACACATGATCGACAGGTGACAATAACACTCATACTTTTATTTAATTACACATGATCGACAGGTGACATTAGCACCCATACTTTTATTTAATTAAACATAACACATAAGAGTAATATTGCATATACTTAACCAATATGATCTGTATTTCTCCCATATTGAGGGACAACAAGAAGATCAAGATTGTCATTTTTCACATCCTCGACATCAGCAACACTGCCAAATGGAAAAGGTAGTCCGTGCTCCGACCATTCGTTCTTACCTAAAAAATTAATATTAAAAAATGTATTTATAAATGCATATGTTAAGATAATCTTAAATGCATATATTGAAATAAGAACTATAAATGTTTTTCAACTGAACATGGTTTATAAACCTGCACAAGGAGTTTCCATATTCATCAAACCAGAAATGGAAAAGATCTCTGCTAGCTTATTGTGGATGAACCGTAATCAATACTTTTGTTGAGCTTGAGCGAGTTGATATCTCTGGTTTGATCTGATATATATAATGATTCAATTAAGTGGCCACCGGTGTCAACCTTGGTGGTTAGAACGTAGTAAAAGCAACACTAATTCATGGTAATGGTATAGTGATTAGTAAGATAAACAGCTATGAACCTATGGTTAAATGATTGCAATTAGTGCGAAACACGGTCTGGTCCAAAAATAAAAATTGCGAAAGTACCGACAAAGCAATAATTCAATGAAAATGTAGATAGTAATCGTAGAAATCAGAAAAGTAGATAACAATTGGAAAAGGTTTGTGATGGAGAAATGAACGAAATTTACATTTTAAAATTCTTTTATATATTAAAAATTATTTTATTTTCAATATTATATAAAATAATTTACTTATTATTATGACATGAACTATATTTTATTAATTATAAAATCAATTTATCCCCAATAATTGTTCCATTGACGATAGCTCTTGTGAGTGAAAGCGCCAATTAAAGATCTAAAAGTAAATCTTGATATTATGATATAATAATACAGTACAAGAGTTTCAAATCAAATCTTGCCCATAAGTTATAGAGCCATTGATGACATATGGAGTTAATTTAAGTTGAAGTTGAGTGATCCATGGTTATGACTTAAATGACTAGTGGAAATTGAAAAAACCAAGAGCAAATAAGGAATGGTGTCGAAATGGGATAATAACTTCAAGGAACATCGACATGGAATTAATGACCGACATGTGGTAAAATATATGTATGACTAAACCGAGGGCTTGAAATAATAAGGGCCCGATCGGTATCATTTTGAAGGGCTTATTTTCATTTTCGTTTTTGGAGTTTAAATGTAATAATTGAATTCAAAAAATAAATCAGAAACAAATAATTCAGATTTTCATTTACAGTTATAAAACTGAGAACGTGTTTAACACGTTCTCAGTGAATCACAAACCAAATTTTAGAATAAATCGCAAAACAAAACCCGTTCAAAATACACATCTCTCTCTCATCTCTCTCATCCACAATCTCTGCTTTGCTTTAGGGAGGGCTTAATTTCATTTTCTGCTTAACTGATCGAATCTATTTTTCGTTTTGAATGATTGCTTGAAGCATGTCATCGATTTTGCATTTAATTGGGCGAACAAAACAAAAATTTTTTTTTATGGATTCATCCGTCATTTTCACATGGATTGAGATTGACCATTACATTTCTTATTATTTGCTGGCAGTACATAATAATGATGACACATATATATATATCATATAATTAACATTATATTAATAATAAATTTATACCTAATAATAATATTGATACCAATTAACATTTTATATCAATTTTTTAAAATTTTAAAATTAACAATTTTTGGGCAAACTAACAATAGTACAAAAAGTTATTGATTAGGTAGAGTTGCTTAATGCGCATGGTATGTTTGTATATGTATTAGTTAAAAATTTAGTAAAAATTATTTTGAAAAATGTATTATCGAACACATATTCTCTATTTTTATCATTTTCAATAGTGTCTACCGAACGCATATTATTGTTTTCATTTTTAAAATATAGGATACAGAAAATAATATCAGACGCACACTTAAATTTGAAATACAGCAACTACAAAACATCATTTTTATTTTTATTTTTGTTCTCAAAAAATACAAATTCAGAAACAATACCAAATAGGCCCTAAACATATCTGAAATAGAGGTCTATATGGCCAACAACTATGAATTTGGTTCGTTGAATAGAAGATAACCTTAGTTGGAATGAAATAGATATGGACAAGTATATTTTATCAATGGAAGCATTTAGTTGAACTGTGTTTGAAGTGGAAGTAAGCATAAATGAAGTAAAAGGTGATGCAAACGTAAATGAAAGGGAAAAATGGACAACAACTTTGATCAATATACTTGAAACAGATATGGAATATTGAAAAGATCCTCTAACTGCTGTTGCAGGTTGGCGATCTAAGAAATGTAAATGATTAAATGGATATAACAAAAATACGACATAAGTTCCAAACACATAACGCCATAATTTGACAACATTATAGCATGTCCCAAAAGGCAATGAATGCTTAACAACACAAAGTTATAAGTCCGTCATATTGTGAAATAAGAGCAAATACAAAGCACACATAATAGGTAAAAATATGGTGGTAGAAGTTTCTAGGACGGTGTTGGTTTAATTCTGAAATATAAATGTGCAACTCAAGAGGGGGGGTGAATTGAAAATTTAAAAATTATCCTAGCAAATCCACACAACAAGCAATCTAATGTCTTAATAAAAATTGAAAGCAATAAGTTCAATAAAAGCACAATAATTAAAGAGTAAGGGAGAAGAGAAACAAACACACGAATTTTTACGTGGTTCGGCAATCCCCGCCTACGTCCACTCCTCCAAACGATCCAAGCTTGAGGATTTCACTATCCAAGCCTTTCCAAGGCTTCAACCGATTACAATTGACTTCGAGGTGTCAATAAACCTTTACAACGAAGAGATTATCTCTAAATCTCTTCACTCAAGTGTCTCACACACTCAAACTCTTACAAAAGAAATGGAGAAATGAGAGTTACAATGAAACTCACTCAATGAGTAGATATTCAAAAATGAAGAACAAGGAATGATTCAATGTTTTGTGTTTTGCAAGTTGTAAGCTCAAGATATCACGTGTGCTTTTTATTTTTGCTTGTTGGAGAGCTTCAAAATGAGTTGGATTTGAGTTCTTATAATTTGAGCTAAAAAACTAGCCGTTACTCACATTCCAGGCGTGTCCGGTTTGCCGTTTATGGAATCTGGTAAGCCGAATTTATATTACCGTTAAGGCAAAAATTTAAATTTTGCCTATCCGGCTTGCCGGTTACGAAATCCGGTAAGCCGTTTTCGTTCTGGATGCTTACTGCCCGTATCCGAATTTCCGATTTACAGAATCCGGATAGCCGCTTGCTGAATGCTCACATGAAAATTTTCCCAAATTTTTTTCAAAACTTTATAAAAGTATAACCCGTTATGAAAGCTTTCTAAAACTTTAATTCTAAGTAATCTTTGCCATAATCCTAAAACTTTTAAAATTATGATTTTGCCCAAACTTTGTGAAATTATAGAATGACCCAAAATATTTAAATAGTTTTAATAGCCCAATTCGAAATTTAAAATACTATCAAAGATTTTAAAATTACTTTCATTTTAGTCCAAAATACATTAATTCCATAACATCATTTTCTTATTATAAAAGCACAATTCATAAATCTTTACTTAATAAATACATGTGGTTTGTTATCATCAAAATCAATATTTATAGCCATATAGGCTAACAAATTCGACCAAAGCGATGAATTTTGGTTGTAGTCATAGGAAGATCGAAGACATGGGCAATGTTGGAGGACATAGCAGTTGGTTGCCATTGATAAGGCATATCCGCACAGGGTCATTTTTATAGGCCTACAAATTGAGGAAAAAAAAAGTGAAAAATAAACAAGTAATTACAATATAATAAACTTAGTTATTGAAGAGTCATAAATAAAAGAGTAAGTGAAAATTGAACAAAGAAATACAATATAACAAACTAACTCATTGAATCGTCATCACTGCTGCTTGATAGTAGTCTGAAGAAGTCATGTGCAGCAGCAGGAGTGTTGGCTAAATATTGAGTAGGCTGAATCTGTTATAAAATGGGAAAACATTGACTGATTAGTTGAATTTCAGATTAATATCTAGTAAATGCATAGTATGGATAATAGAGACGATAAGAGACGTGGATAAATGACCTGTGCTGCAGGGGCAATATGGCACGAGGTGTGTTGTAAAATAATGGTGTGTGCACATGAAGGAGGGAGCAAAACAACAGAAGCATGGGACATCCATGGAAAATTTTTCTAATACAATCAATATAAGTGATCTACAACAAACAATAAGCATGTACCATTTCTACCATGGCAATATTTTATGTTTCCGATTCACTTCGTTCTATTACTTTCTGCAGTTTCACTTTCCCTATTCCCAAATCACCTTACATGTTCACTGTCAAACTTAATCTTCATTGCAATACTTAGTAACACCCAAGCTACTCTTGCACTTTCGGCTGTACATTCCATTATTATTCTATGCACTTACAAAAATACAAAACAAATCAACTGAATAATCCATTTATTATTAGTCTTTTCTAAGTAATTATTATATAAATTACATAAAAATAAAAGGATTGAAAATTTAATTTTAAGGTGCCGCCTGCTTCTAAGAAGTTGAGGTTCAAAGCATAGTCATCATGAAGATAAAAGAAGAGACATCAAACATCACTGACCCAATAAAATTACAGAGCAAAACCACAAGTTTCTCATCAATCCTAACGCAACAAACATGTGTCCAATTGAACTGCTAGTAAACAATCCCAAAATCTTTTTGCAAATGAACTAGACTCTACAATTTTCTCATTCTCTCTACTATATATAATTTCCCAGCACAAATATTATGAATTATGCATTATTCAAGTAAAAAATTCAATTTTTCCAAGAACTGCAGTTTTGTTGTCGCGACCCTTCTTTCCGTTTCCTTTGATGCTACCACATAGATGTTCAACTAGTCGCGATCCACTTCATTCATCCCACGTAACACACCGTCGCAACGCGCTTGACTATTCTCCCTACTGTATTTTTCTCCTCAATATCGGTTAAAAGCAAATCCAGCTGTGGTTTTCACCGCCCTAATACCAATAAAAATGGTGCACTACTGCAACATGTTGAGATGGTAGCCCGACTTTAAGTCACTATTCCTTCCCAAAACCCCAACCGTTAGATTATACTCATTAAAATTTAACGGCTGGCTAGCATACGACAAATAAAGGGGGTATGGTATCCCTTGGGCACCGTAGGTGGACCCTGATGACATAGGCTTTTTTTTTTTTATGTAATTGTTGCGTTTGTCGTTAATTTTGAAAGCACATTCAGTTGTGAATAAAAATAATTAAATATTTAATAAAATTTATTTCTAAAATTACTATAAATCTTAAAATTGGTTGTAAATAATCGAACTCTACTGCGGTCTCCCAAATATTAAGAATTATCCGGACCTGTGATTCCAGCGGTATGATGCATCCAAGGGCTGAAATTATTTTGTCGTCTTCTGAAGGTAAAACATCAACTATCTATTAACAAATTAAATTATTATTTTTTTCACAGAACAAATCTTGATACATCATTTGGTTTTGTGCAGCACATGCCTCCAACTTTTCAAAGTTTCGAGAACAAATTATTTTGTTCATGGACATCAACTCGCCGACGGTGCCGACCTGGGTGATTGTGATGTTGCAAAGTATGGATGAGGGATCAACGGCTCAAGTCTTATCGTACAATAAGTTGGTAAGAGTAAGGGCTGTGATTCAATTTTTGCATGTGCAAAACGTGGTTCAAATAATAAATAATCGTAAGTCGACAGTAATTCGAACCCTCACAAATATATTATGGGGATATTTTTTTAATTAAAATTGAGTGAAAATAGTATTCTTTCTTATCTAAGAGTAAAGAGTAGACATCCTTCGAATATTTGTGAGGGTTAAAATCTGGACAGAATTTCATTAGCATTAATATAAATTGGTTCCAATAATAGAAGAGTGAAGAGTAGACATCTCTCGAATATTTTTCAAGAGTTAAAATCTGGGCATAACTTCATTAAAATTGATATAAGTTGGTCCCAGTAATAGTCTGATTTATAAATATCAGTTATAATCTCATGTAATATGAGTTGTATTTTGAACAATAATCTCATGTAATAAAAAATAATAATAACCGTAAATGTTGTGGGTCTTGTTCAATTACAACTTGTGTAACTTATTCATGGCAGTGAGCTTCACTATCATATTACTAGTTTTTGTATGTTTTACGAAAACTGTAAATTACACAAGATATAACTTAATAAAACCCATTGTAAATAAGAAGAATAACTGACGATCAAAGTACCAATCAATAACGCATGGTAAAGATAAGATAACATTTCTACGCCTGAAGTTTCATTGTAAAATTAACGGCTATACATGTTTCAATTAACGGGGCCCACGAAATAAATAATTGTAAACAAGAAGTCAAGTGATGTAAACATTCTTTTAATATCATCTGTAAAATGAGTTTCTGTGGCCAAAATTGATGTCCAAGGAGACTGAGAGTAATTTGGTCAAAAGAATAATTATGCTCTATAGTTTATTTAAATATACACATAGATTCTCAATGTTTAGAAAATATTCACACAGATAATCCTTCTAACTATTTTACTTTTTGACATTAGTTACCCAACAAAAATTGACTTCAAACTAATATTATATAATAAATAAAAATATAATGCTTAAATCCATGTAACTAATAAACACACTTTAAATTAAATTTAAAATTAATAATCTGTTGTACATATTTATGCAAATTCCCGCCATATTAAGGGTTAGTTTGATAATGTTGTAACTTTTAAAATAATAATTATTAATTGTATTGTAAAAATAATCAGCTGTAAAGTTAATCAGTTGAATGCTTGGTAAAATTTCTTTTTAAAAGTGTTGTGAGTTTTAAAAGCAGTCACATAGCAGTGGCAAAACAAGCCGATCTTGGCTGGAGGGGCCAAAGAATTTTTTCAAAAAAAAAAATCAATAAAATTTTTAATGTAAATAAGCAATTATTAATATAATAGAAAATAAAGTACTTTAATCAAAGTTCACATTTTGTTTCAAAACATACAGGCAAGTGAACAAACAAAATTATAAAATCTCCTAAACTTGAGCTTTGCGTTCTTTCATGGAACAGAAATCAAATACAATAGACTCTGTACTAAAGATTTCTGCAATTTCTTTTTCGATGTGAACAACCAAATAGTTCGCAAGAAATCCCTCTCCCATCTTGTTACGAAGGCTTGTTTTAACAATCTTCATAGCTGAAAATGCTCTTTCTGTAGTTGCTGTGGAAACTGGAAGTGTCAATATAAGACGAATCAATCTACCAATTAGATGATAACAATGTGATTTTCTTGTTTCCACCCGTCCTCGACATATTTCAGATAATTTAGACATACTTTGAAAACTTGGATGATGAGGCACATCCAACTCATAATGCTGCAACTGATATTTCAAAATAATTCTCTCTTGCTTTGTGAAATCTTGGGGATAAAACTTTTCTATAAGTTTGTAAATATAATCAATATTAAATTATTTAAAACCATCGATTGGGTCTAAAGCTGAGCTAAGAGTAATAAATTCCATTGTTTTCTCACTAAATCTACTATTTAACTCCTGCAACTGAGAGTCAATTATAGTAGTAAATAAATCAATCCGATAATGATGCTCAATTTTGATTTGGTCCTTTTGATGACTAGAATGACCACGACTCATAATGTAAAGACCACTCATATCAAATACATCAATTTCATACTTTTCACAAAATGATTTTGTAGTTTCAAGAAAAGAATCCCAACCATCTTCTCTCATTTTTTGAATAAGAGCGTTGTTGACACATGGTGCATAACATTTAAAATATCTTGAGACTTCTGCTGTAAAGCTTGACAAAGAATATATGTAATTCCTAGAATCTCCTTCACTAAATGCAAGATAAACACAAAATCAAAAGATGTAATAATATTATAAATTGAATTAGCATTACCTCGTTGAGAATAATTGGATCCTCTCTTGACACTGCTTTGAAGAACTTCACAAGTTGCCTTAAACATCTTTATTAAACTGTAAATGGAATGAAAATGAGAACCCCAGCGAGTATCACCTGCTTTCTGCAAAGTTCCAATCTGGTTTGCTCCTTTACCAATCTCAAGTTCATCAATAGCAATCATATTAGTGATTTCATGTATTTGAACTTATTGTAGTTCACTATTACGCTTGCTAGATGCACTAAAGAAGTTCACAACAAAAGTCAATTTTGAAAAAACTGATGCACATGAATCACCTCTCTAGAAGCAGCAACTAATGCTAATTTTAATCTATGCGCCATACAATGTATATAATAAGCATATGCGCACTCACCAAGAAATAATGCTTGCAACCCATTCCATTCACCACGCATGTTGCTAGCACCATCATACACTTGTCCACGCATGTTTTGAACATCAAGTTTATATCGACAGAGTATGAAAGATAACTCTTTTTTCAAAGTCATTGAAGTAGTATCCTTTACATGCAAAATATAAAAAAAACCTTTCTCTTATGAAACCATCATTATCAACAAAACGCAACACAAGTGCCATTTGCTCCTTTTTAGACTCATCTTTAGCCTAATCCACAATAATACACTACTTTGAATCTCCAATTTCCTCGTGAATTTTCTCTCTCACTTTGTTAGTAAGAATCTGCAAAATTTCTTTTTGTATTGACCCTGCAGTATATTTGGCATGTTTTGGAACATTTTCTAATACAACTTTAGCAACATCATCATTATATGTTGACAAAAGTTTTATCAATTCAATGAAATTTCCCCGATTCCTAGAATTTACACCCTCATCATGTCCTCTAAAAGCCAATGATTGAAATGTAAGCCATCAGATAGCATCTACTATAGTCTTAAGCCTCAACATATTCATCTTTATTTCTTCTCTAGTTTGTGCATTCATCCATTTATCAATATGAAAAGATGGATTCATTAGATTTGCACAACTTTTTTCAGCAGCATTATGTGATTCCCCCATGTGAACCAAGAATGCACATTTTTCCCATCATTAACTTTTTTCCAATTTCTAAATCCATGCATAAATGTAGTTGATGGACGTCCATTTGGCATTACAAAAAGAAAACATGGTAAACAAAATGCATCCTTAGAAGGAGAATACTCAGCCATGATGAAAATTTTACATACCAAGACCGAAAGCTCCGAGGATGATCTTCAGGATCTTTGGATATTTTGAAAGAACAATATGATATGGTCCCGCTTTAATATAAGCTCGCGTATTTCGTCCCGCTCATTCACAATATAATCCCATATTTGTTGGCGCAATTCAGATCACGTTGTAAAGAGTTCAACTTATCACCTTAATTCAATTCTTGGAGATTTAGGAGGGCCGCTCTTGGGCAAGGTTGAACGTTCAACATTAATTTGACATGGAGTCAAAGACGTTGGACTTTACGATGCGTCTTTTCTCTTAAAAAATGCATCTAGAGTCTTTTGTGGCTTAGCCATAATCAAGAAAAACATATTTTTATAAATAAAGGTTACGGGATTATTTACAATGCAATGACAAAGAATTATTATTTAAAAAATTAAGTAAATATTTTTAATTTCTAATTTGGCTTTGAATTCCATTCGGCATTTTTATAGTGTATCATTGGCCAATTTGATCATTTTAATACAATTTTACTTATCCTAAAAAATATACATAATATGAATATAATTGAAGACAAAATTGCTTGCAAAAGTACAAGAACAGAACATTATAAAAAAATAAAGCCAAAAATCTTTTCTTGAAGAAGCAAGAATGAAGAATAATAACTAAGCATTCTAGTATTCCACGATGGACATTGGGATTGAAAAATCAGTTGGCTACTCTTAATTATTTACTAGCAATAACGATAGAAAATTGGAAAATCATTGTTCATTATTCAAGTTCAAGAATCAAGAAGCAAGACAAATACACACTAATATTAACAAAATCATTCTTCAAGATCAAGATTTACCTTGAATTGATAAGTTGTCCAGTGATTCGTCACCAATCAAGCTGTTACCCATATATTTCAACTTCCTTATTAACGATAAACTTGTATTTGTATCTTCTTCTTCTTCTTTCAAGACTTTGACTCTTCTTCTTCCACAAGCTTCTTCTTTTGAATTTTGTAAATAAACGGCACCGTACAATCCTATAAAATAGATATTTTATTAATATATATTTATTTTAATATAAAATAATTAAGTATTAAACTATTAATTTTTTTTCTTTACAGAGGCCATGACCCATGCAGGTCCTTATATAGATCACACATAGATTAGTAAATTTTACTATTAAATTATTATAATAATATAAATAATTGAACTAGACATAATAATATTAAATAAAATTTATGTACACCTCTATAAATATGTACACTATGGATCTTCTATTATATTCAAGTTATTCCGACATGTCGTCTAGATCTATGAAGAGTTAAACAACCTCTCAAAACGAGTGAAGCATAAGTGAAAAGATGGTTAAAATGCTTACTTTGAATTTTCATATATAGTAACTCCATCGAATAATAATTGTACCAGTAGGAAGGTTAATTTTTTTTGGTGCATTAATTGTTCTTTTTTGTTGTATAGTCAATTATTCTCATAATATCAAATATTTGATATGATTTTTTTCCCTTTAGGCAAGCAATTTAGTTCGTGTTTCAAGTATGCAAAATTCTCTATGAAGTATTTTCACAAACATTATTCTTCAGGCGCACAGCTTGTTTTGGTAAGGTTTATTCATTTATTTCTTTTTTTCAATCCAAAGCAAATATGGATTTTTGTTTTTGTCATAGAAGAAATAGTGTTTAAGAATAACTTCAAGAGTAAAATCATGGATTTTCAGATTGTTCAGTGTAGATGTAAGGCAAATTTTGTCACCCCCCCCCAAGTTGCTAGCTGTATTCTTCTTTCTAATCTTCAATAATTTCCCTGGTTATGCCGATATTATTTAGGGAAAAAAAGTTGGAAAAATAAACAATTTGGAATTTTTAATGAAATAAATTAGAAAGTGGGGCTACTGAGATAAATAGAGGGGGACAAATATCACCGCTCTAACTAAATTTTCAGCTCCTCTACGATTATGTGACAATACTAATTTATTAACTGATGTTGTACCTCATAATTGATTTTTGCAAGTATTTAGCACTTAACATTCTAAATTTTTTATTTAAAAAAATTATATTAAGTATTTAGTATTGGCTTGCTTCCTTTACGAGAGTGCTTATTTACGGTTTGATCTAATATATGTAGATCAAGTGCCGACACTATATTGCCAAATAAAGAAATAATGCATGGTATAGATAATGGATCAAATGTTCAAGTTTAATCATACAAGCGAGAGGTGGTACACAAAATAAATAATTGTACAAACAAATAAAGGAAATTTTAATGGATGGTGTTAGGGGCATTGGAAATTTAATTTAGCAAGGAGTAAGTTCAAGTAATAATATACTTTAAAAATAGTAAACAAATAAATTTTAATGGATATTGTCGTACTATAAAATATCGAGTCAATTTTTTTGAGTTACGAGATCAAAAGGTATTTGAATTAAAATGGAGTTTTGGCGTCTTTTATTGAAAATATAAAGGTTTACCTAACTTTTTCCAAACCTTCGAGTGTAAGTATCCTTTACCCTCTAAATATTAAAAAGAGAAATTACATCGACTTGTCTTATTACCCATAAATTACAATCAAGTGTAGCAAACAAGAATTAGTCAAGACTCACAACGAGAAAATGGGTCATTTTCTCGAGGCAAATACCCTTGAAATACACAAAGGCCTCAAGAAACTTATTTTCAAGCGGGACGATCTGTCGATTGTCGTTGTATTGAGTCTTATCAAAATATCAATTTCGATAAGTCATTGGAGAAAAAATTATTTCCTAGGCATTGCTATCAGAAATAGAATTAAATGTCCTCAGAAATAAGATAGGAAAAACCTAATTATTTTTATTTTCAACTACAACTTTTCCTTGAAAATAAAATATACACTATCGAAAAAAGACTTATCTTGTTTTTTAATGAACCTCTTTATTTTATTTAATATCAATATTCTGGTTATGGGAAGGAAATAGAAATATAAAAGTTTTTCCACTCCAAGGCTACTTCAAGAAAGAGAAAAAACAGGATTAGAGGAATTGTTGATGAAATGAACCAATGGACAGAAGAAGCTGATGAAATTGAGAAGATTTTTTGTGAATATTTTGACAATCTATTCACCTCTAATAATCCAACGAAGCACCAGATGGAGTCAGCACTTAAAGACATGCCTTGTAAAATTTCAAGTGAGATGAATGCACAACTCGATCAGCCCTACACAGAAGCAGATATCGCAGAAGCTCTGAGTCAAATGCATCCAACAAAAGCCCCTGGTCCATATGGTCTTCCAGCAGCCTTCTTTCAAAAGCACTGGAAGTCTGTGAGCCAAGGAGTCATAGCTACTTGCCTGCAAGTTCTTAATGACGGAGATGACAGCTTGATCTTCGTAAGAGCTACAAAAGAAGATTGCTTGAGCTTGAAAAGAGTTTTTGATTGCTATACTACTGTTTCAGGCCAAATTTTTAATTACGAAAAGTCATCTGTGTTCTTTAGTCAAAACACAAAGCAGGAGTTGATCTCTGTGATAAAGAACACTTTCCAGCTGCAAGTGGTTTACAGACATGAGAAATACCTTGGGTTGCTCTCTATGGTTGGAAGAAACAAGATCAACTTTTTCAACGATATCAAGCTTAGAATTCTTAGCAAGATATCTAGTTGGCAAGCAAAACTTTTTTCACATGGTGGAAAGGAAATTTTGATAAAAGCAGTTGCCCAAGCAAAGGCGATATGCTATGAGTGTGTTCAAGCTCCCATTAGGGCTCTGTGAAGATATGTAAAAAGCTATTGCTCAGTTTTGGTGGAGAAACAACAAAGATCATAGGCCAATTCATTAGCGAAGATGGGAGAAAATGTGTCAAGTTACGAGTAAAGGTGGAATGAGATTTTGAGATTTGTCTAGTTTCAAATAAGCTCTAGTAGCAAAACAAGGTTGGAGGATTATTCAAGTGTCGGATTCACTGGTAGCGAGAGTAATGAAGGCTAGATATTTTAAACACTCAAGCTTTATGGAGGGGAAAACCAACTCTTACCCCTCTTCAATGTAGAGGAGTATTCTTTGGGGAAGAGAAGCTGTTGAGAAGGGATTAAGGTGGAGAATTAGAAATGGTGAACAGGTACAAGTGTATCATAGCAAATGGCTTCCAAGACCTGACACTTTCAAGCTGATATCCCCCCCAAGCTATATTTAGAGACAACTGTTTCAGAGCTCATAAATGAAAAGCATGAATAGAATGAAGAGCTGATTCAACAGTAATTTTTTAGAGATGATGCAGAACAAATTACAAAATTCCTCTCCAAGATTACCAAACTCGAATCAAGTGGTGTGGCACTATGACAAGAAGGGTGAGTGCTTGGTGAAGAGCAGTTATCAATTGGCCTTAAAGATGAAATTTCCAGACAAGCCAAGCTGCTCAGAGGAGAAGCAAAATTCATGGAACTCTATCTGGTATCTTTAAATTCCAGAAAAAATCAAGATCTTCATGTAGAGAGCAGCTAATAACTTGTTGCCAACTGCAGAGAACCTATGGAAGAGAAAAGTTGTGCAATTCCTGGTGTCGAGGTGTAATAGAATAGGAGAGTCTATTCTTCATACTCTTTTAAGTGTAAAGCCTTTAAAAATATGGCGGTGACATGTTTGAAGATGATATCCTTTGTAAGAACTAAGGGTGAGAAAAATCGGGTTCGGGTCAACTCGATCGTGTTTCGGGTTGTTCGAAAGTTAGACAAGAATCAATCCAAACTTAACCCAAATTATTCGACTCGAATTATATTTGAAATCACTAACATTTATTACATTTTATAACTGAAATCACTAAGTTTCCTACACCTTAAATTGTGTAGTAACTCAGCATTTTTGTCTCTAAGGTGAGAAGGGTCACCTATGAAATGGAGGGATATAGTCAGAATCATGGTAGCAACAGCGTCCTGAATTGGACTATTGAACTCATCAAGAATGGGGGCTCCATTCTCATCGACTTGGATGGAATTTAGGATATCTAATTGTTGCTGTTTAGTGAGAAGATGATCCCACCAACCTTTAAGTTGACCAGTAAAACCCTCAATGAGAATTTCTGCAATGGCTTTGTCAGAAGTTCCCGATTGGGTTTTATAGGCATTGGCTGCCATGGTCATCCAGAATAATCCTAAGATGTTATATTCAGACATACCATCAATATTCCACTCATAGACTGAGGATGCATTAAAACGCGATTGGTTTAATGCACTAGGCCTGTTGTCTATGGCCAAATTAGGTGGAGACTTGACAGTAGGTAAGGCTAATTCTCAATGGATTTTATTGGTTTTAGGGATAGGTTCTTCTTTGAAAGCTTCTAGATCGGAAGAGGCTATAGACATCTGGTCTTGTTCTAATACTCCAATCTTGCTAGATTGGGGAGTATCAGGGGCTATTTGAACTTTGCTAGATGAGGAAAAAGCAGCTTCTATCCTATCTAGTTGTTCTCTAATGGCTTTGGCAAAATCTGATTTTGACTCTTGAACGAGCTTTTGGCCAGTTTTCGGAACCTGGAAAGGCTTGAAAATAAGTTCCTTAAGCTTTTTGTCAGAATTCGATTTTGATGAAACAGGAGAAACAACTATAGTTGACTTTTGGAATTGGCTTTCTATTCTGGTCAGTTGCTTTCCAATGGTATTTAAGTTAGTATTACAGAAATTATTCTGTTGAATAATACTACTTAAATTTGCATCAGAATCATTTGGTTTTGGGATTTAATAAGGTGAGGCTCTAATTTGGATAGGAGGTTCACTGTGATCAACAGTTAAACTCCGAAGAGGTGGATGCTCAGATTCTATGGTTCTATCACTATCAAAAAGTTTCCACTCAGGAATTTTCTTCCTAATAGTAATAGGGTTTGACTCTTTAAAGGGATAATTAATGTTGTTATCAGAAGAATATATCTCGAACCAATCAAAAAACAATATATGAACTTGATGAAGATTTACAAATTCATAATAAATTTGTTGGATTTCTTTTCTTTGATTTAAAAAATGTTTAAAAAACCAAATTCTTTTTTCTTTATTATTATCAAAATAAAAATCATTATGAAGAAGAGTTTTATCTAGTTCAAAGTCTTTTTCAATAACATTTATTACATTTTCTGTAACAGCGGAGAATGTAGGGGAAGTCGGAGGAGAAGGTTCATTCTCTTCCTGTCTTTGCTCACGTTGACTACTAGTGTAGATTGGATGAGGGACACTGGTGGTATAGTCAACAGAATGTATAGAAGAACTAGGTATGTCCGAAGTGGAAAACCTAGGCTGACTCTTTACTGGTTGGAAAGGAAGATTTACAACACAAGGAATTTTTGTAAATTTTCTTTCTAATGAGGGAATGCTTGAACATGAATCTTTATTGGAGTATCTTGAAAAGTTAGATCTCCGGAAGGATAATTTGACTTTACCATCGGAATACTGAGTCACATTTTGCAACTCTGTATTTGGCTCAAGTTGTTCCCGAATCGGTGGGCGGCTCCTTCATGATCATTCCTCTGGAAGATTGACATCTTTCCATTGGATTGGTTTTGGAATGACAATGTTGGCTTTAGACAGATCAGTCTGTAAGAGAAGAGTCTCGTCTCTTTTTTTTGGAATTTATGTTGCGTAAACGCTTGTGAGAGAGATCATGGCTTTATAAGAAATTTTAAAGATTAAGGCTACTGGGACAGATCCCTTAATCATATTATAATTATGTGTTTTAATTTGTAAAATCATGCTTTTCATGATGTTTTTATCTTTAAGAGAGATTGTTATGTTCGGATAACAATCAAAGGAAATCGGGCCTTTACAGAGACTGGATTCAATGCTACTTAGCAATGAATCGTCAAAAGAGATGAATCGCCCATCTCTTAAGACTGCAAGGATAGAAGTATCAAGGCCTTCTTTAGTCAAAGGTTTTATTCTGACCTGGATTAAACCTATGTGAATATAATTAAAATTCTTTTCTTTTAATTTCTTTAAAGATTTTTTTGAAAATAAATGAATTGTTTCAAATGGCTCTGAAAGGGTTATATCTCGTTCTTCAGTCTTTATTACATAATCATTCTTTAAGAAATCAAGCTTTTTTGTTTTATAAATCTTTTCTTTAGAAATTTTTGGAAGTTCCCAACAATCAATTGCTTTATCAAAGTTCTCAATAATGAATTCTTCTGAACTCAAAACATGCTTTGAATCACTAGTTTTCTCGGAAGAAGAGCTAGAAAAGGATGATGTTCTACAGAGTAGAGGATCCATGGGTAAAAACCTATGGTCTATTCTTGCTCTTGAAGGAATGGCTACAGGTATGGTTTTACTGCCCTAAGCGGAAATCCTTATCCTCAAACGGGACTTACTACTAGTAAAAGATTCACCACACAACAAAACTTCAAAATAAAACACAAGTTTTTAAACACAATCTCTAAACGATCTAACACTATCCTCCCCTTGGCTCTGATACCAGAAGGAAATAGGATTGAAGGATGGATGTGATTTAGTAGAAAATCTATTATTACGAAAATTGATTTATAACAATTGTTTGAATTGGAACGGCTTTGTCGAGGATTTTTTAAAATACTTTACCAAATATTGTTTAGATTCTTTTAATAGATCTCGATTTGAACGCGTTGGTCAAATTTTAAAATATTTCAAGTACGTGATTCGCCTGGACGCAGTCAGTGCCTATTCAGTTCACTGAATTTACGCCGTCGGATTCCCGCCGATATACTCAAATATCTTTACCAAGTTTTTGTTTAAGTTCTTAAGCAAGCCTAGCAACAAACATACATCTATAAAGCTCATAGATAGTACTAGATCCGGATCCCGTAAATAGCACTTCTGAATGGACGGAGAGAGAGAGAAAGATACATGCATCACACAGATTATTTTCAACCAAACTGCATTCGCTATCGCTCAACCCGGTCAAACTGCATATCGTTTCATCCATGTGGTCAAACCGCGTACTGTTGCCTGATGACGTGGTGCAATCCTGAGCGTCCAAACTATTTTTAATCCGATGACCATGATTTACTCTATGTATCTATAAAAAGGGGGCCTCTCTATCTTGTATTTTCTACGTATTTTAATAAATTCCCATTTTGCCCCTAGTTCAATTATGAGTGACTAATTTTCTTTCAAGCTTGGGTTGAAGGTGAAGTCTCAACATGTGTCATGGGCTTTATTTTGTAAATTTATTTTCTCTTCCCCTCTAGTTTTTGTGGATGTTTTGACTTCTCGTCGATAAATAATACTAATCTTGTCTAGTATCGCTTTGGTTTCACCGGCCCCCTAGTACAAGGTTATTATTATTTGGCACGATAAGCCCTTAGCACCATATTGATTAGAGTGTGGTTCATGAGGTGTGGATTCCCATCTCATGATTTAATTGGCATTAATAAGGATTATTTAGCTCATGATACATGTTGATACGGATCCAAATACCCAAGTACGTCATTTCAATAGATTTCTCTTCAATTTATTCTCGCAATTGCAATTGCAATTTTAGAATTTATTATCGCCATTTCAATTCCAATTTTAGGATAATTTAAATCACTTCCACCACAATTCCAATCACCCATTTACAAAATTAATTCTACATATAATTAAAATCCACCTCCTCGTGGGATCGACACTCGTCACCATTAGTCTATTCTACGCATGCATGGTATCGTGACTAAAAATCTCACGTTTACATGCATCACACAAGATTATTTTCAACCAAACCGCATCTGCTTTATTCAACCGGGTCAAACCGTGTATTCGTATTTTCATCCGTGTGGTCAAAACCGCTGCATTTGATGACATGGCGCAATCCTAAGCGTCCAAACTATTTTTAATCTGATAGCCATGATTTACTCTATGTATCTATAAAAAGGGGGCCTCTCCCCCCTAATTTGATATCTCTGAACCCATTTTTGGGATCCATTTTCTGTAATTCCCTCTCTATCTTGTATTTTCTACGTATTTTAATAAATTTTCATTTTGCCCCAAGTTCAATTATGAGTGGCTAATTTTCTTTCAAGCTTAGGTTGAAGGTGAAGTCTCAACATGTGTCATGGGCTTTATTTGGTAAATTTATTTTCTCTTCCCCTCTAGTTTTTGTGGATGTTTTGACTTCTCGTCGACAAATAATACTAATCTTGTCTAGTACCGCCTTGGTTTCACCAAATCTGGTACAAGGTTATTATTATTTGGCACGATAAGCCCTTAGCACCATATTGATTAGAGTGTGGTTCATGAGGTGTGGATTCCCCCCTCATGATTTAATTGCCATTAATAAGGATTATTTAACCCATGATGCATGTTGATACGGATCCAGATACCCAAGTACGTCATTTTAATAGATTTCTCTTCAATTTATTCTCGCCATTGCAATTGCAATTTTAGAATTTATTATCGTCATTTCAATTCCAATTTTAGGATAATTTAAATCACTTCCACCACAATTCCAATCACCCATTTACAAAATTAATTCTACATATAATTAAAATCCACCTCCTCGTGGGATCGACACTCGTCACCATTAGTCTATTCTATAATAAATTCGTGCGCTTGCGAGTACATTAAAATTTGTACAACAGGACTATTATTTGCTCAACCAACAAAGTCCAAACTTAATAAAAGTTAAAATTAATACAAATTTACAAAGTCCAAAGCACAATTTCCAAATATTAGTTTTTGAAAGTTTGAAACACAAACTCACAAAGTCACAAAATTTAAACATAATTAAATTGTTTAGAAACACAAATCACAAAATTCAAGTTCAAACATTAAAACTAAATAGGCTTTCTTGGTTCCTCCATGGCTCCATGCAACACTTTGACAAGTTCTAAATTCAAATTTGTGAACTCCAAGTTCAACTTCCAGAGCATTAGACCAAGCAAGACAAGGCTAAATTCTTTGCAGAGATAAAGAATTTCTTTTGGGATGACCCGTATTTGTTCAAGTATTGTGCAGACCAAATTGTTAGACGATGTGTCCCAGAAAGTGAAATTCAGAATATCCTTTCATTCTCCCGCCATGAACAAAGCTTGCCATGGAGGCCATTTAACTAAGAAAACAATGACTAAAGTTTTACAATGTGGTTTTATTGGCCATCTATATTTCGAGACGCTTACATTCTCTTCACGATGATAAGTGTCAACGAATGGAAAGCATTACACGAAGGAACATGATGCCACTAAATCCAATTTTAGTGGTTGAGATTTTTGACGTATGGGGTATCGACTTCATGGGACCCTTTCCCCCTTCTTTTGGCCATCAATACATATTGGTTGCTGTTGACTACGTATCGAAATGGGTTGAAGCAATTCCATGCAGAACCAATGATCACAAAGTGGTGATAGGATTTTTGAAAAGCAACATTGTTCCACGCTTTGGATTCCCTCGAGCAATAATCGCAACACGCCCACTTTTGTAACAAAGCATTCAAGACTCTTTTGACAAAGTATTCAATCAGACACAAAGTGGCGACCCCATATCATCCGCAAACCAGTGGCCAAGTTGAGATCTCCAATCGAGAAATAAAGCACATATTAGAAAAGACGGTGAGGCCGGATAGAAAAGATTAGTCATTAAGACTTGATGATGCATTATGGGCATATAGAACGGCTTTCAAGACCCCGATTGAGATGTCACCCTACAGGTTAGTGTATGGAAAAGCTTGCCACAGAACTCAAGCATCGTGCATATTGGGCCATCAAGAAATTCACCTTTGACATGCAGCAAGCCAGCTCAGAAAGAAGATTACAACTGGTAAAACTTGAAGAAATTCGCAATGACGCATACGAAAATGCCAAGATTTACAAGCAACGAATGAAAGTCTTCCACGACAAGCATATTATGAGAAAATCTTTCACTCCAGGTCAGAAAGTGCTTTTATTCAATTCTCGCTTGCACCTATTCTCAGGTAAGTTACGCTCTCGTTGGTCCGGTCCCTTTATTGTTCATACTTTTTTTCCACATGGGGCAATTGAAATTAAGGACCCAAAGAACGGTGCCACGTTTAAAGTTAATGGTCAAATATTAAAGCCATATCTAGAGTACCAACCACATGGAGAAGACACCGAAATAAATTTGAGTGACTCGCCATATTTGAATTGATTTTTTTTCTTTTCGTTGATTTGATTTTTTTTTCTTTATATTATTCTTCTGCTAATTGAAATTATTTTTGCATAATTGTGTTTGTTTAACTATTAAGTTTTCTTTTATCATTTTTAATTATGAGTACCTTACTTAGACCGTTCCTCCTGAACATTCTTAAACCACTTCAACGTGTCAAAACTCATCTCAAAAGGCAGATTCAATTTTATAAAACACATCGCATTTGGGCTCTACAACCACCAGAGTTAGTAGCCTATGTTGAGGGTTTAGAACGCCAACTCAGAGACATTGAGAGAAGTGTTTACGACATCCAGTTGGAGCTTGAGGTAAATTCAATAAGAGGACGATTTTAATTTTCTTTGTGTGTTTTAATTTATTTTTCTATTTGTGTGCTTTAGTTTGTTACCCCGGTGAAGTGGCGGATAACGATACTCCGTGACAATCAAGTCGGTTACTTCAGTTTCCCATAATAACTGATATTCTAAGGCGAAAGTATGGACAGAAACGACATTCTAGCGAAGCTTCACAAGCGATTCCCTTCACTTCCTCAGAATGCCCTCCTTACGATCTATAAAGCTCGATCCGAACGCATGCGATTACTTATGAGGAATAACATACATGCTGACATCCGTTGGTTAATCGAGGCTAAATTACGATCGACAGGTGAGTTACCTCCAAAATTTATTGCATACATGCCTGGTTGTGGTAAAGGAAATTATGCAAGAAAACGACGAGCTCGACGAATTTCTGTTGCTTGTCATAAGTGTGCCAGAATGAGTTGCAATAAAAACCATGTTCTTTAGGAATGGTGTCTGATAACAGGGAAGATAAGATTCAATTCATTAGGGATGGCTTGAATAAAGAGTCATTGGATGATATCCTTTTGTCTCTTGAAACGCATCCCAGTGGATATGTGCAAGGAGCGATTCTCCAGTTATGGTCATTATTCCAGAAAGAGCATGCACGATATAGTCTCGGGAATCTGACTATAAACGACCTTATTTGCCAGTTTATAAGAAAACTGGATGGGAAGCCTATCCTCGACCCATAGAGGGCGTTCAAGCCGTTTCTGAACGTAAAACCAGAGGAAGATGTGAGCCACAGTCGCAACTACCTGTAAATATCCTTTTACTTTACTGTTATTTTATTTCACTGTTGTTTTATTGTTTGTATTATTGTCTTTAATAATTTTATTACTGTTTGCTTTTTCCTTTTAACGCTTTTTTACTCTCGAGCCATGTGCTTTACGCGATTTGACACGACACGTTACCTCATACACAAACGATCCACTGTCACCAAGATTCTTAAATGTGATTTCTTTTTTGTCAAGCACTCACAAATTATTTTTGAGAAGTATCACAATGGCAGCTACTCCCAATAGTCAATTCAAGAACATTTGTGTGATTTCTGGATTTAACTATGGCAAACATAAATAGTTCGTTGAGGCAGCCATAGATCTTGGTCGAAGCATAGCAGAGAGAAAATTACACTTGGTGTATGGAGGAGGTAACCGATGGTTATAAAAAATGGTCTCAGAAGCAGCTTTTATCAGAGGAAGTCAGGTGTTAAGCATCATCCCAAGAGTCCTAAAACCATTGGGCAGTTTGTCTGACTCATCGACTGGAGAAGAGTTAGTCGTCTCAGGTATACAAGAAAGAATAACTGAAATGCTTAATCATGTCAATAACTTTTATGATGGCTTTATCGCATTTTTTAACCATGCAATAAAAAACTATTTCATTCCCTCTAATGCGAAAAAAACTCTTTATTTGTGCTCACACTGCTAATGAGCTACTTGATATGTTACAAGCTTATAGACCGGAGCCAGACCACTGGACCTTTGTTTTGGAGCGTCCAAATAATGATGGTAACAGTAGTGGCAGTAAGAAGTACAAATTAGATTTAACTCTTCGCCTGTAAATATTTTCTTTTGTGTTGCACCACCCAGGTGATGTCTTCTAAACTCTACTTCTTTCCTTTAAAACATTGAGGACAATATTTCGTCAATTAGAGGAATAGTCGACAATTGTGGAATCTTGGTTAAGTTTTTACTGATTTTTTGTTGTAGAAACTAACTGTTGCTAACTTTTTTTGTTGAAGATGGCTGAATATGGAGTGTAGTGACTCTAGAAACGCATCTTCATCGTTTAAAAAAAAATTAAAAAAACTAAAAAAAATTCAGACATTTTCTTTTTCTTTATTATGTTTTGATGTTCATTTTTCTTCTTTTTAATTTCTCCTTATAAATATATATTTTCAAATTTTTGAGTCAAAGATGGCTGAATATGGAGTGTAGTGCCTCTAGAAACGCATCTTCTAAGTAATAAAAAAAAAACCATTTTCGTTTTCTATCATTTTACGTGTAAGTTTTCTAATTAGTTTTTATGCATCATTTTCACATTTCTGCATGCATATTTTCCTTTCATGTTTAGAATAGTTTGGGGGGTAGAATATTGTTTAAAAAAAAATTGTGTGATTTGTTTTAACATTGGATGACATGATTAATTTCAAATTTTAGTATTTGTATTATCTTTGGTCTTAAGTGATGTAACACTATGTTTACTACTTTACATGTTGATGTCGGAGACAAATGTGAGTTGCTTGAAGGAATGAATATGTCATAATAAGTACCAAGTGAGTTTTTGAGCCTATTATTTTTCTTGGAGAATAACCATTTTGCCCACTTTTTATACAGCTTAGCAGTTTATTATTTTACACACGATCTCTAAATTGCTTTTGAGTTAATCCTTAAAAAAATTTGTAAAATAAAAAAAAGAGAAAAAATGTGTGTTGCTACATTGGGAGGCCCATCTAACTAGTAGATATGGATGATTATTTAGAGCTCTAAAAGACGATGGAAATGCCATATTTGATCCGTTTGAGCCTTTCTAGTCATCCATTTTATTAAATATCCATAGTTAACCCTTTTGAGCCTTTAAAATAAAAAATATATATATTTTCTTTGTCAACTTATCATCTTGACCCACTCCGATTTGGAGTATTACCCGATGTATTATAAGTTCCATCACCTATTTATGTTTGAGAAAAGGTAAATAATTATTTTGTTTAGTGAAATTATGCCAAATAAAAGCAAAAACAAAAAAACAAAAGTTGTTGTTTCAAAAGAATAAAAATAACAACAATAGGTGAAATCCACCTTGCAACTTCAAAAAAAAAAAAATTCTCTGCATTTTTCTCAAACATACACTTTGTTTTCCTTATTTCCCTTCTTTGTTAGCCATGTCCCTAGCCTACGTTACATCCTAATAAAAGTCCTTCTTGATTTTAGGGAACTATAATATGAAGTAGAAACTAGTTATGTGGGCTAAAAAGATGTAGTGATGTATAATAAAAAAAGAAAAAAAAGGATAAATAAAGTGGGTTGACTAGTATTTTTATTTGACTTGAGATCGTATTATTTCTAAGCTGAGGGCATATTTCTTTCATCTTGGTGAGAGCATGTGATATCATTTTTTTTTATTTTCTCTCAATTACCATTCATTAGAGTGACTATTTTTATTGGGTTTAATTTCTTTATGAGAGTGTCACTACTTCCAGTGAGATTTTGGGGTTTGACATGTCATTCTTGAAAGTAGCTATAACAAAGTCTACTGGGCTGATTCATGTGGATGGTTGATGTGGGTGTGATGTTTCTTTAGACTGGAGATAATGCTTATACTTTTATTTGATTGCTATCATTAATCTGATTAAATAAACACGAGTGTTTCTATTAAAAAAAAATCATTTTGGATTTGAATTTTGTTTTCGCTTTATTTGCTATGGACTAACAATAAGCTGGTTGGGGGGTGTGTTGAGTGTTAGAAAATGCATATTTATAAAGGAGAAAATCGTCATTTTACATTTCAAGTCTTACTAACAACCCTTACTTTTATGTATTTAAGCTTCTTGTAATTTAATTATGTATGTTTTATTTTAATTAAGTATTTTATGTAATTTAGGGGTATTATGGTCATTTCACAATAAACGAGAGATCAGATGGCAAAACGGACATCACTTTTGAACTCAGGATGGTTGAAAACTTTAGGAGGAGCATAAAAGGAAAAATGGCACTGTTCACATGTACATTACTATTCACGCGCATCGCTTCACGCGCATCGCTCACATAGACGGATGATTTGGCATTGACCGATGATGTGGCATTGATCGATGAGGTGTCACGATCCTGTTGACTAAAATTTTATATATTGTTGATGACGCGATATCAAATGACTAAAAATCTCGCATGGTACATGCATCACATGCGATTATTTTCAACCAAACCGCACATTCTTTGCTCAACCCGGTCAAACCGCGGTTACATTATTCATCCGTGTGGTCAAACCGCGTACTGTTGACTGATGACGTGGCGCAATCCTAAGCGTCCAAACTATTTTTAATCCGATGGCCATGATTTACTCTATGTATCTATAAAAAGGGGGTCTCTCCCCCCTAATTTGATATCTCTGAACCCATTTTTGAGATCCATTTTCTGTAATTCCCTCTCTATCTTGTATTTTCTACGTATTTTAATAAATTCTCATTTTACCCCTAGTTCAATTATGATTGGCTAATTTTCTTTCAAGCTTCATGAAGTCTCAACATGTGTCATGGGCTTTATTTGGTAAATTTATTTTCTCTTCCCCTTTAGTTTTTGTGGATGTTTTGACTTCCCGTCGATAAATAATACTAATCTTGTCTAGTACCGCCTTGGTTTCACCGGCACCCTAGTACAAGGTTATTATTATTTGGCACGATAAGCCCTTAGCACCATATTGATTAGAGTGTGGTTCATGAGGTGTAGATTCCCCTCTCATGATTTAATTGGCATTAATAAGGATTATTTAGCTCATGATGCATGTTGATACGGATCCAGATACCCAAGTACGTCATTTCAATAGATTTCTCTTCAATTTATTCTCGCCATTGCAATTCCAATTTTAGAATTTATTATCGCCATTTCAATTCCAATTTTAGGATAATTTAAATCACTTCCACCACAATTCCAATCACCCATTTACAAAATTAATTCTACATATAATTAAAATCCACTTTCTCGTGGGATCGACACTCGTCACCATTAGTCTATTCTACAATAGATTCGTGCGCTTGCGAGTACATTAAAATTTGCACAACAGGACTATTATTTGCTCAACCAACAAAGTCCAAACTTAATAAAAGTTAAAATTAATACAAATTTACAAAGTCCAAAGCACAATTTCCAAATATTAGTTTTTGAAAGTTTGAAACACAAACTCACAAAGTCACAAAATTTAAACATAATTAAATTGTTTAGAAACACAAATCACAAAATTCAAGTTCAAACATTAAAACTAAATAGGCTTTCTTGGTTCCTCCATGGCTCCATGCAACACTTTGACAAGTTCTAAATTCAAATTTGTGAACTCCAAGTTCAAGTGCCGATTGCCTAGAGAAAGATTGAAGAAATATACAATAAATATTTTCTTTAAGCCACGTTGCAAATGAACAAACTCAATTCATATAAAAAATTGAGCAAATAAACCAAATTCATAAGGTTACACATAAAACACAAACACAAATAAATAAATCCAATTCATATCTTTAATTGAGCTAAAGAGGTGTTACAATCTTTCTAATTTCTATTATATCATTATAAATTTATAATTACAAATATATATATATGTTTATCAAATTATATATATATAAGTCAATCATGCTTATTTTATGGCATTCATCACCAAATCAAGTTAATAATAATACTAGACAATAATAACATTCCATCAACTTCAACTTGTCTAACTAAAACAATTATAAATTAGACTTAAAATTTAAAACTATAACAACTATAATTATAGTTTAAATTACAACCAAATATTAATAGTACTATAATATCAAATTATGAATAATAATATATATTAAAAGTTACCTTTCAAACATCCATAACACTAATGTCACAGCCTTCCATTTATGCGATCTTATAAGCTCTATAAAATCCAAAAAAAAAAATTAGTAACTCAAGTACATGACTGCATGTAGATGTTCTATATAAAGTTATAATGCATTTTAAATATATTATGTATATAATATATGATAAAAAATTAAAAAAATTACCTTCTTGTAATTCCATATGAAACATTTGCTCCTTAATATCTTCTTGGAGGTTGTAGACGGGATTGGCAAAAAGTTTAGACTTCAGCCAATTTTCAGTACATATCAATGCCTCTACCATAGCCGGGGTTAAAGAACTCCTATACTCATCAATAATACGATGCCCTAAGCGAGCACTCAGATGCCACTGTGGAAACAGGAACAGCGAGGACATCTCTTGTAATTTTCTCCAGAATTAGATACCTTGATCCATTCACCCTCCACCAAAGAAAAACATTAAGTTTAAGATTTCTAGGATCTTCAACTGGGTCCTTCAAGTACCTTTCCACCTCAGATACTACTCTTCTACTGTCATTCTGAACAGAAACCTTCCTGGCATATCCATGGAAATAGCGAGCAACTTGAAAAGCGTCATCACATTCACCACTACCAACATCCACCAAATTAAGCCTAAACGCGTTGAGAAGAACTTGTACCTCTATAGCTGCCACTAAGACCACTCTCACTATACATCGATGGTGTGGAACTAGCGGAGAATGCACTATATGCATCATAAAACTCATTCAACAAGTCATTCACTGCTTTGGTCATTTGTTCGACCATCAAACTATCATTGCCAAAAATGATCTTAAAAATATGTTTAATAAAATCCATTTTCGCTCCTGGATCAAGAATAGAGGCAACAATCAACTTTTTGTTTATCTTTCCTGTGGACTCCCAATGCTTATCAAATTTTTCCCTCGTACTATAAGCCATAGAGGACACCCAAGGATCTGTACTTTTTTACAGTGTAGTCAATGAACTCTCAATTAAGCCAATAGTATCATAACAAATATTAGAAGTCACACTCGAAGAGGCAGGAAATAATAATGTGGCATAATAAAATACCTTAAAAAACTTCACAATTCGTTCAGCACTCTCCCAGTCCTCCGGTCCAGGTGGGCCCACCTTTCTAACATTATTTTCTTTTTCAGCAAAGTATGTCTCATAAGGTTTATCCACTTCTGCCATTCTATCAAATGCCGCTTGAAATTTCAGCACAGTAATCAACATCAAATAAGTGGAATTCCACCTGGTAGGACAATCCAAAATAACAATTTTTTTTGGACAATTCACCTGCTCCGCACATTGTTTAAATGTCCACAGCCTCATACTGGAAGATCTCACGTATTTAACAGCATTCTGAATAACGGTAACACTAGCATGCAACTCTCCCAATCTTGAAACAACAATCAAATTCAAAATATGTGCACAACAACGCACATTCATATACGGTCCCGCCAACACAAGTGCATCATCATTCCTCTAAGCAAGCAACTGCATAGTGACATAACCAACAACAATATCATTTGCAGTGGCATTATCAACAGTTATTGCAAACAACCTCTCTATCCCTCAAGCCTGTAAGCAAGCCACAATCTTTTTGCCAATCAACTTCCCTCTATGATCTTCGATTGTGCTAAAACTAATAATCCTCATATTCAAACACCAATCACTATCAATAAAATGAGCTGTAATCACCATGTAGCTCATGTTTTGAACAGAAGTCTATAAATCAATTGTAAGAGACACCCACTGCTTGTTGTTGCAAATCAAACTCTTCAACATTGTCTTTTCCTCCAAAAATAACTCCATAACATCCCTATAAATAGTTCTTCGAGATGACATAATGAACCTCGTGGGATAACTACACTCCGAAATGCCTAAATCCTTTGTTGTCTACAAAATTGAACGCAGCAACTCACTTATAATAATCATTTTAGTTATCGCTTTCAACACGCTGTCCCGACTCCATCCTTACCCGAAACCAAATTACTTGCATTTTCTTCGCCGTCTCACCACAAATTTGTTGACTTCCACTTTGTTGTTCGAGAAATGTCTTAAATGATTGACATGACTTTAAATGCCTTGTCATATTTGGCAATCCCATCATTTCTTGAATGACATTGATATTGTTCTACCTACAATAGTTGCACATGCATTTATTTGGATTATCTTTGAGTAAAGTTAAATGATTCCACACTTCCGATTTTTCTTCATTGGCGGTCTTTTCCACTTTGCCTTTTCCTTTCCTCTTTAAGTTCCTTCCATTTGTATAATTTGTTCTTTTTCATCACTCATCGAATTCGATCTTGAATGTCCAAGCGTCAATAAAAAATAATCATTAATTCAAAAATCAAAACATAGAAATATTATTAACATAATCTAATTAGTAATTTCAATTCAAATTGTTCATACTCCATAAACAAAAAGTAAGAAATTCATGATTAATTAATTAATTTATAATATCCAATTACCCATTCCCCATAATAATATGATATTATTTGCCTATCTATGTCTTAATTCTTATTATAAACCTTTAATTTCAAGCCCAAATTACTTGTACTTAACGATTAATGGATGATTAACAATGTTGTCCAAAAGTGTTGGAAACCTTCACCAACAGGTTGGTTCAAGGCTAATGTGGATGCAACAATGAAGACTAATCAGCAAAGAACTGGATTGGGTATTGTCATTAGGAACTCAGAGGGCAAAGTTGTAGCATCAGCTATGAAGACTACAATTTTTTTTGATAAAGTGGATTATGAAGAAGTTGAAGCAACTCAGTTCGGGCTGAAGATAACAGAGCATGCAAGATGCATTCCAGTGATTATGGAATCTAATTCGCAAGAAGTTGTGAACTTAATCTCATGTAAAAAAGGCACAAGAACTGAGATCTTTTAGGTTGTAGCTGAAGTTCAGGATCAGATCAAAAGATTAAAGCAAGTGAAAATGCAATATACTCCAAAAAAATGTAACAGTGTGGCTCACTCACTTGCGAAACTAGCTTTAGAGCTCAATGATTTTGTCTTTTGGGTGGATGATATACCAACCCAATTTTTGTACCTATTCACAGAGTTGAATGAATGAAAGTATTACTTTCTCCCAAAAAAAAAAAGAATGTTATTCGGATTATAAGTTTAATACAATTAATTTGTTTAAAAATTATCCACCATATAACAACTATCTCTATTATGCTCGTTATCAAATATCAATTTTTTTTTTTACACATTTTTCTATATCTAGCAGTCTTCATGTACATGTTGCAATTCTTTTATTTTATGCCTGTAGAGGTGCTCGCTATAGTTCTTAGTTTGCATTTTCAAGATTAATTTTTCAAGTGGGGTCAATATATGATGTTGTGATTAAAGTTACAGTATCAATACCATAATTAAACAAAAATTATGTAAATAAAACAGAAAATTTGTAAATTTAACATAAAAATTGTAAATCAACATTAACTGTAAAATAAAACATAAATTTTAGAAATTAAACATAAGACTTGTAAATGTAAAGAAAAATGAGTAAATTAATATAAAAATAGTAAATTAATTTATTATTAGTAAATAAAATAAAAACTTACAAATATAACGTAAAACTCATAAATCAACATTAAGTGCAAAATAAAACATAAAGTTTAGAAATTAAACATAAGATTTGTAGATAGAAAATAAAACAAGTAAACTAATATAAAACTAGTAAATTGATGTATTATTAGTAAACAAAAGTAAAGCTTGCAAATATAACTTAAAACTAGTAAATTAACATTAACTGTAAAATAAAACATAAATTTTGAAAATGAAGCAAAAGACTTGTAAATAGAAGGTAAAACAAGTAAATTATTATAAAATTGATAAATTGATGTATTACTGGTAAATAAAACAAAATTTACAAATATAACATAAAATTATTAAATCAACATTAAGCGCAAAATAAAACATAAATTTTGAAAATGGAATATAAGACTTGTAAATGGAAGGACAAGTAAATTAATATAAACTAGTAAATTAATGTATTACCAGTAAACAAAACAAAAACTTACAAATATAACATAAAACTAGTAAATCAACACTAACTATAAAATATAACATAAATTTTGGAAATGAAACATAAGACTTGTCAAAGGAAGGTAAAATAAGTAAATTATTATAAAATTAGTAAACTGATGTATTACTGGTAAATAAAATCAAAACTTATAAATATAACATAAAACAAGTAAATCAACATTAAGTGCAAAATAAAACATAAATTTTGGAAATAAAACATAAGACTTGTAAATGGAATGTAAAACAAGTAAATTAATATAAACTAGTAAATTAATGTATTACTGGTAAACAAAACAACAACTTACAAATGTAACATAAAACTAGTAAATCAACAATAATTACAAAATAAAACGTAAATTTTGGAAATGAAACATAAGACTTGTAAAAGGAAGATAAAATTAGTAAATTACTATAAAACTAGTAAATTGATGTATTATTGGTAAATAAAATTAAAAATATAACATAAAGTAAGTAAATCAACATTAAATGCAAAATAAAACATAAAAGTTTGTATATTATACCTAAAACTAATGAATAAAAGATAAAATAAGTAAATTAAAAGTTACTGAAAAAAAATTCACAATTGTAAAATTAAAACTCGTTATAATGTTTATTACCTTATATATTTAAATTGAAAACGTTAGTTTTGCATTTTTGTATATATGTGATGTTTTGATTAAGGATGAAATTTATACTGAAAATCGGATTTTGGAAAAAAATATTATTTTAATATCTTTCATAGTTGTTGTAAGATGAAGTTATTTTGCATCTTTCTGTACTTCCTCAATAACAACTTTAAATAGTCTCCAAATAGAAGTAAAAAGTTTAAAACTATATAAAGTATGCATAATATTCAAAATTAGATATAATTTTATTGATATATCATATATGTGTCTAGTAATATAAGAATTTTTTTTATTTTGCTTTTACTTGATCCATATCAAGATAAATAATTGCGCTTAATTAACATGTGTAATAATTAGACATCATTATAGAAAATGGGGAAAAAAAAGTATACAAATGTCCTAGAATGAATATAGAATTTATGGTAACCAATTCAATAAACCTTATTCCACTTTTTTTTAGTATAACTTTTGTGTTTAATTAATGAGTAATTTTTTGTTTAATTAAAGAATTTTTTTTTATAAATGAATAAAATATTTTTCACTAAAATTCTATAGAAACAATTTTAATTTTTTAAATAATTAATAATCTTGTCTGAATTTACTAGTTTTACTTTACATTTACTGATTTTACAATATTTATGTTTATCACGGTATTAATGCAGTAATTTTCATTATGGCATTATAGAATTTTCCAACAACAAATAAATAAGAACAATATTATTTTCAAATATAATATTTAGAATGACAGCACATAAAAAGTTGAGACAATGAATTGACTATCAAATAATAGATATGGATTTTGTATTTTAAGAAACTACTTTTTCTTTTTTAAATGAACCAATGAATGTAAGTGAGCAAGATATTTTGTGTTTACTGATTTTTTTTATATTACAAGGTTTTAATAGAAATTAAAAGGAATACTAAAAGTCAAAGAATTTAATTTTTTTTCTAGGAAACTGAAAAGTTAAAAAATTTAAATTTTTTTCTTGGAAAGACTAATAAAGAATGATTTAATGGTTAAACAATATTATTAATTATATCTCTTTAACATTAAGATTACCAAATATTGATTTTATATTAAAAAAAATTCTTAGTTGTATATAATTGTTAAGTATAAAGATGTCTAATAAGCTTTTTTATAATACATAATTTTAAAAAAAAAGATCTTTATTAATTATAGAATTTTTAAGAAAATACTCAAAAAAATAAGGTCTTCAAAAAATATGGGGCCTTAGGCGACTGTCTTGTTCGCCTATACTTAAAGTCACCCCTGCATGTGTTGTTCCAAAAAATTAATTAATTATCTGTTTTTGTTTAAATTTGGGGTGATTTGTGCAGATGAAGAGTAGGTGTTATGTTTGTGTATGACAAAAATGACAATATTGATAGTAGTACTAGTGCATCCACCAAATGAAATAACAAGCTGAGGGATAAATAATTAAACCAAGCTCCTAAATCCTTATCTTACAACGGAAAATTAACCATATGCCATTGCAAAATTGATGACGTGTTGCTAATGGCTTATTTGTGGATTAATATTCTATTGTTATCTTAATTAGGAAATGATAAGTTAATACCTCTGTTGATTCAAAAATTTAATTCAGGTCATTTTTCTTTTAAATTTATGGTGATTTGCAGATCAAGAGTAATCGTTGGTATTGTTATGAAACTATGATTGTAGTACATACACCAAAAGAAAAACAAGTAGCGGGGTATAACTAAGCTCATTTATTAATCCCTATAGTCATCTTACAATTAATAAAAAAAAAAGTTTATCATATGATATGCCAGTGAAAAGCTATTAGTGTATGTCCCTAATGGCTTATTATTTGTCAATTAATATTATTATTGTGTTAATTTTTCTCATGAAATGAAGAGTAATGTTAGGGATTTCAACTTTTTAGTCTGAGATTAAGTTCTAATTATTTATCATTTATCTATTAGATGATAAAATAAAATAACATTAAAAAAATAGTAACATTCATCATCCGTAAAATGAATGACACATAATAATGTAATTAAAATTGGGATTCTAATATTGAGATACCAAGTATTATTCTTCAATGAATGCCCTATAATAATGTATTAATTGAATTAATGACCAGTTTGGTTTGTCGATTGTTGATATGGGTCGACTTAACATTTTGTCGTCCTCTACAACATGTTTCCATTTATTTCTACAGATCTGCATTTTGATGTAGGACTGTTTTCGGACCTGTAAAAAATATTTTAATATCAAGAATTAAATTTTTTTAATTGTATAATATGAGAATCGACAACTCAAATGTGAAACTTAAACACAGTTCAAGCAGCTATTGATGTGAATTAAAGAAGAATAACCATAAATGCGAATTAAAGTACCTCAGAGTCAACCAAGCAGACATTAAATGTAATTGGCACCGCTGAGAGAGTGAGGAATTGAAGTTAAAAGGACTTTGAAAAAGTTACTTGTGCTCAATGGCCGAGTTGAATATCGAGGCTCCAAGCATGGATCAAGTCACTCTTGTGGATGAAAAGTAATTAGAGAACAATAACTATAAAGGCGAGTACAGATTTCAAACGGGATCTTGTTCTTATACCTTCAAAAACACGTGAACGGAGCATAAGTAAACCATTGAGAAAGACATGAACAGCAAGAAAAATATCAACAATGTTAAATGTCCTGACAAGCAAAATGCCCTAACTGCCCAAACATGAAAACCTAGCACACCTCAGAAACAATACCGTAAGAGATATCGTGCCATCACTTCATGTGGCTTTCATATAATTATGAATATTTATCATATAATTTAGAGTTTGTTTAACGAAAAATATTAAAGAAGAAATGGAACATAATTACTTAAAACTAATATAGCTAGACAATATCATATGATTGTATATCAATAGATCCACAGATTAACTTAATCAACACTTTGGTACACGGTACTTTTATTCATTAAGGTAGACTATTCATTAAGGTATTGTTTCATATAATTATGAATATTTATCATAGCCGATCTCAAGGGATTCTTGGTTTAAGACAACATCAAACTGAAACCACTCCCTGTGGGTGATCGATTATATAACTTTTATTTGTTGTAATTGTTATGTAAATCATTAGATTTTGGACAAAGCCATAAGAGGTGTGGTGTATGAGCTACCACATCAACCGGACCCAGTGATGATATTGGACGATCAATAATGAAGAAATTAACAAATTTCATGCACCGACTAATAGGTTCGACTAATGTGCAGAATCAATTCTTGGTATCTTACGATATGACATGTTTCAAGATACTGGTCGTCAACCTTGTTTGTAATTTTGCAAGAAAATGTAAAGGATGGACGAAAGATGAAAAAGAAAAGTTAATTACCAGCTGCTTAATTTAATGTATCAACTATCATTTGATTTGGGGAACTTTTTCTTGTAGTTGTAGACGTAGGATATAATCAATTGGATAATAATATCGAATATGAATGAGGATGATTAAATGCATAATCACACTATCCAAAAATTTTAGCATACATCAGGAGTATTTCACTCAAGTTACAGCATGTATGTCATGTGTCTCAGTTGATGTATTTGTAGAAATCTTCTTCGTTAAAGTATTGTAGAATCGTAAACGATTTGAATTAGACATAATATTAAATAAAATTTCTTTATACATTTATAAATATGTATATAAAATATTTTTTTATTGTGTATATATAATAACTGATAATTAAAATAAATATTTTATACTATTAATTTTATTGTTTTATTTCATTATTTCAATATAATTGGTAATAATAATAATAATCTCTTTAAAGTTAATGATTTTATTTCCTAATTAATAAGGATAATTTTGGATTTTTATAACAAATATGAGGATATATATATAGAATTATATTAAGTATAAAAATTGTTCTCAAAATGAGGTTTTAAAAAGTTACTCATTCCCTGTTTTTTAAAATCTGATATATGATAAGGTAATTTTGCCAAAAATAATTTTTAAAAAAATTTATCAAACACTAAAATTAGTTTTTAGCTTTTCATAATCAATTTTAAGTCTTTCAAAAGTAATCTCAAATGAGCCCTTAGTCTCCAATTTCATCATTGATGAGAGACCATGAAAATATTTTAGTAAACAAAAAAGTACTCTACCACTGGGATTTGAACTCGGATTTCGACGATTGAAATTACCCTTTGTTTGCTACAAGAAAGTTAAAATTCTTTCTTATTAACAATTCTACAATTTTATATTAAATACCGCAAAAAAACCACAATGAATATAAATATATATTGATAGGCATTTGTGTTCAGTAACAATAATTGGCAATATTTGAAACTATAATAATAATAATAATAATAATAAGAGTGGGACTACTGCCATCCTTCATTAATCTTATAAATTTTCTGATTCTTGTAATTACAATAAAAGACAAATTTTAAATTTAAATAAACCTCTATTCTTTAAAAAAAAAAGGCAATAAAACAAAACTCTTTACCCACATATAAACCCACACATAAGCATTGTACACTTTTTTTTTTTTAAATAACCAGAGAACTTGTTACTTTGAAGGGTTTGGGATTAAATTGAGTGCCAATTTTTCAACATTAGAGGGAGTGCCACTGCTTCATTGACCTTATAAAATACTTGATTCCAATAGTTACAGTGAAGGACAAAATATAAATTTAAATAATCTCTATGCTTTTCTTAAAAATAAAATTTATCTTTCACAACACTATTTATCGACGTAAACGGTAAACCCCACGTGAGAGTAAGGTGAGCGCTAATTTTTCAGAATTATTTAATGGACGTTGGAGGGTGCTAATAGTCCAAGTCAAATAATAACAAATAGTCTTACGAATCTGGCCCATCAGTCTTGGGAACACAAAGGCCACTCGGTCGGCCCATGTGGAGAATTTTCAGAGGACTAACCAAACCAGCTTCCCAAAAATTTGTAATCCAAAATTATGGTTTTGACAATTTTGTACTAGTGTTGCATCTTAATCTTGTTGACTTATTCCTTCTTTAGTTTTTGTAAGAAATCATTTGGATAAACAAAAGAAAAAAAATACTAAAATCTCTAAAGATTGAGTTTGTTGTACAGGTAAATCCCTAACATTTTTAAACTCTTGAAATAAAAGTTAAAAAATAAATAAAATTTCCGCCGCCGGGATTTGAACCCAGATTTCATGTCATTGAAATTGCCTTAGTGCTACGGCGGATTTATTACTTTCTTGTTGAAGGTTTTTTCAATTTTATTTTATATAAACAATTTAGAATCTACTAGCTAAGTTTATCATCACATATGATCAGCACTAGATTATCAAATAATCATAAAAGTGGGGATGGCAAAATCCTCCACGGGTTTGGGACCCCATGAAGCCCCGTTTTAAATCATTTTTGGGGAGCGGGGTGGGGGAGTGGGGGAAAAATAATCCTCAAATTCTTAACGGATTGGGGTTTGATTTTGTACTCCCCACCCCACCCCCACCCCAATCCCCATTATATATAAATATATTTTTAATTCTTATTTAATAATTTTTATTTTATCAACTATAATGTCAATTAATAATTTTTTTTATTTTCATGTAATATAAACATGATATGAATAAAATAAAATCCTACAATATAATTCTTTTTCAACTCTAAAAAATTGTTATGTTTTCTTTTCTCTTTTAAGTTGCTGCTCTTTTCAAATATTTTTCAGTTTTGATAGCATTTTAAGATATTATTTTAAACTTTTAGAGATTTTTTTAAAATAATTTAAATGTTTTATAATATGATAATGATTTTATTTTAAAACTCTAATTTTTAATTTACTGAAATCATATATTTATACCTTTTATAAAATTAACAAATGGAAAATGGGGTGGGGATGATGAAATCGTTCCTTACATGGGGATTCCTCATTCCCACCCCACTAAATTTATTGGGGAATGAGGTGGAATGGAAGCAAAAAATTTTAATAGGGTGGGGAATGGGGTAGGCCTCCCCACCCCCACCCCATCCCATTGACATCCCGACATAAAAGCATATAAATTCAAGTACAAAAGCTGTTGGTCAACCTATGCAGAGAATTTTCTGAGCCCTAACCAAACTTTACAAGGCAGGTTTTCATGTGATACAATAAAATTTGTAATACAAAGTTATAATTTTGACAATGTTGTACAACTCTGGCATCTTATAGACTCATTACACCTTCAATTCTTGTGAAAAATTATTAGAAAAATTAGAAAACCGACAAAAAAATCTCCAGCAAGTGGTAAACATGTAGACCCACAATGTTCTTATAATAAATACACGAACTATTTATGATTTGAGTTATTATGTGTGCGACTAGTTCCTTACTTATTTGTAAAATTGATTTTACTATCTTGTAAATCTTAAAAAATATAACATACCAACAAGAGTGGGTCTAAGTGTCCGTTCTTCTAACATTAATGTGTACTTATATATTAGAGCATACTTCATATGTCAAGGTCACTTTTTTTTTTAACCATAAAATTTATAAACTCAACTGCTTATATTATAATACTGATAAAAAAAATTGAAATTTTTTTATATATTGATAACATACAAGAGGATTTCTTCATTTTCTTTTTTAATTTCATTTTAGGATATTCAACTACATTTTACAATTGAATAATTTAATATAAAATCTACAGAGTCCGACACTAAAAAAAAGAGAATGGGTTATTACACGCTCTTAATAATTTTATACTCGTTGAAATCTTCCACCATCAAGTGGAGTGGAGTTGTCACCATCATCCCTTTTGTGAAAGTCAAACCAATAATCAAGTGACTGGTGTTACAGTTTCATACAAGATCATGATTGAAACTGATGCATTTGAAGTCCCCAAACTCAAAATGACCTCCTCCTTGATTTGATTTTTCATTTAAATAACAATAACAAACAGCATAAACAGCCACCCACTATCCTTTCCACTCGTTTGAATAGGATTAAATCCTACTCACATGGGCACAGAAAAGATTAAATTACCATTAAGTTAAATTAAAAATAAATAAATAAATAGTCTTGATTATGTGTTATATAGTTATAATAACTATCACTTGACTAAAAATTTAGAATAAGAACGGAAGAACTTGGTTGAGAGCAATACAACAATGCTTTAGTGCTTAAATTTGAATTTTGTTAAATGCAGATTCTTGAATAGGATAAAAATCATCTACTCCTTCATTTGAAGAAAATTTGTAATGGAAAGTTATAATTTTGGCAATTTTGCTCAACTCTGGCATCTTACGGACTTATTCCTTCTTTAGTCTTTTTGTGAAAAATAATCAGAAAAATAGAAAGAATAACACTAAAATCTACGATGTTTGTATACATGTAGATTTCCAATAGTTATGGAACAAATACGCAAACTATCTATAGTTTAGGTCGTTGTGTGTGCAACTTCCTCCTTGTTCATTTATAAAATTGATTTTATTATTGTGTATGTCTTAAAAAAATATAACATGCTAACGAAAGGGGGTCTGTGCATCCATTCTACAAACATTATTCTGTATTTACATATTAGAGCAAACTTCAAAGGTCAAGATCAAGACATTTCTTATAGTAAGACAACTTATTTTTCATGTAAATGTAATAAGAGAAATTTTTGTAATCAATTCTTACAAATTCAAATTTCAATATACAGTCAAATCAAGGAGTAAAATTATGTATTTATTATAGTCCATCAGGGATTAACCCCATGGTTTTCATATATATATATATAGCCGGCCACTCATGTTTGAATAATTAAAAAAATGTGAAGCTAAATAATCAAGTTAAATTTTTTTCATCCACTTTTTAAAACCAAGAAAAATTCTTGTAGGGAAAGATTTTTCTTAAAAACAGCTGTTAAAACTAAATCTTATAAAATAATTAGCCAAGGGATCGATATTGTGCTACACCATCAACTTTATTACATAACTATTTTTTGTTCGCAAATTAAATTTAGGGCCAATTTGGTAACGCTATATCTTTTAAAATATTTACTATTAGCCATGCTGCAGAAATAATCAGTTGTGAAGAGAATCAGATAAACACTTAGTAAAATTTATTTTTAAAAGTACTGTAAATTTTAAAAGTAGTTGTATGTTTTTATTAATTCTTATTGTTAAACTATTGTAAAAATGTAAACCACTAAATTGGATATAATATTGAATAAAATTTCTTTATACATTTATAAATATGTACACAAATTATTTTTTTATTGTTTATATATAATAATTGATAACTAAAATAAATATTTTATACTATTAATTTTATTGTATTATCTTGTTATCTCAATATAATTGGTAATAATAATAATCTCTTTAAACTTAATGAAGTTATTTCCTAATTAATAAGGATAATTTTAGATTTTTATAATAGATATGAGGATATATATAAAATCATATAAAGTATAAAAATGGTTCTCAAAAATTCAAAAACAGATTTTAAAAAGTTACTCATTCCCTATTTTTTAAAATCAAGAAGATGAGGTCATTTTGGCAAAAATGATTTTTAAAAAAGCTTACCAAATACCAAAATTACCTTTTAGCTTTTCATAATCACTTTTAGGTCTCCCAAAAATAATCTCAAATGAGCCCTTAGTCTCCAATTTTATCATTGATGGGAGACAATAAAAATATTTTAGTAAATAAAAAAATACTCTTTGTGATTTGAACCCAAATTTCGGAATTGAAATTACGCTTTGTGTGCTACAAGAAAGTTAAATACTTTCTTATTAACAATTCTATAATTTTATATTGAATGCCACAAAAACCACGATGAATATAAATAAATGTTGATAGGCATTCATGCGTTCAGTAACAATAATTGGCAATATTTGAAACTATAATAATAATAATAATAATAATAATAAGAGTGGGACTACTGCCACCCTTCATTAATCTTATAAAAAATTTTATTCTTGTAATTACAATAAAAGAGAAAATATAAATTTAAATAAACCTCTATGCTTTTCTTGAGGAAAAAAAAACCAATAAAGCAAAACTCTTTACCCACATATAAACCCACACATAAGCATTGTACACTTTTTTTTTTTAAATAACCAGAGAACTTGTTACTTTGAAGGGTTTGGGATTAAATTGAGTGCCAATTTTTCAACATTAGAGGGAGTGCCACTGCTTCATTGACCTTATAAAATACTTGATTCCAATAGTTACAGTGAAGGACAAAATATAAATTTAAATAATCTCTATGCTTTTCTTAAAAATAAAATAAAATAAAATTTATCTTTCACAACACTATTTATCCACGTAAACGGTAAACCCCACGTGAGAGTAAGGTGAGCGCTAATTTTTCAGAATTATTTAATGGACGTTGGAGGGTACTAATAGTCCAAGTCAAATAATAACAAATAGTCTTTGAATCGGCCCATCAGTCTTGGGAACACAAAGGCCACTCTACCCATGTGGAGAATTTTCGAGGACTAACCAAACCAGCTTCCCAAAAATTTGTAATCCAAAATTATGGTTTTGACAATTTTGTACTAGTGTTGCATCTTAATCTTGTTGACTTATTCCTTCTTTAGTTTTTGTAAGAAATCATTTGGATAAACAAAAGAAAAAAATACTAAAATCTCTAAAGATTGAGTTTGTTGTACAATTAGATCCCTAACATTTATAAACTCTGAAATAAAGTTAAAAACAAATAAATTTCCGCCTAAACGGGATTTGAACCCGGATTTCATGTGAGTAAAATTGCCTGAGTGCTACGGCGGATTTACTACTTTCTTATTGAAGGCATTTACAATTTAATTTTATATAAACACTTTCGAATCTACTAGCTAAGTTTATCATCACATATGATCAGCACTAGATTATCAAATAATCATAAAAGCATATAAATTCAAGTACAAAAGCTGCTGGGTCAACCCTGTAGAGAATTTTCAGAGCCCTAACCAAACTTTGGAAGGCAGGTTTTCACGTGATATGTTGAGTGTTAGAAAATGCATAGTTATAAAGGAGAAATTCATCATTTTACATTTCAAGTTTTACTAACAACCCTTACTTTTATGTATTTAAGCTTCTTGCAATTTAATTATGTGTGTTTGATATAGTCATTTCACAATAAAGGAGAGATCAGATGGCAAAACGGACATCACTTTTGAACTCAGGACGGTCGAAAACCTTAGGAGGAGCATAAAAGGAAAAATAACACTATTCACATGTACGGTACTATTCACGGTATCGCCAACGCATCGCTTCATCTTGTTGACACTTTCACATGGGGCGATCGATGACGTGGCATTGACCGATGATGTGGCATTGACGATGAGGTGTCACGATCCTCCGTTGGACTAAAATTCTTATGCATCGCTGTTGATGGTGACGCCGGCGAAAGATATCGGGACGACAAATCTCGCCACGGTGCATGCATCACACGTGATTATTTTCAACCAAACCGTTATCGCTCATCCTGTCAAACCGCAGCTATAATCTGTTCATCCGCTGGTCAAACCGTGGGATCGTTGATCGAGGACGCGGCGCAATCCCGAGCGCCCAAATTAATCCATGGCCATGATTTACTCCATGTATCTATAAAAGGGGGCCTCCCCCTAATTTGATATCTCTCAATCCATTTTGGGATCCATTTTTCGTAATTCCTTCTCCATCTTGTATTTTCTTCGTATTTTAATAAATTTTCATTTTGCCCCTAGTTCAATTATGAGTGGCTAATTTTCTTTCAAGCTTGGGTTGAAGGTGAAGTCTCAACATGTGTCATGGGCTTAATTTGGTAAATTTATTTTCTCTTCCCCTCTAGTTTTTGTGGATGTTTTGACTTCTCATCGACAAATAATAATAATCTTGTCTAGATACCGCCTTGGTTACACCGGCTCTCTAGTATAAGGTTATTATTATTTGGCACGATAAGCCCTTAGCACCATATTGATTAGAGCGTGGTTCATGAGGTGTGGATTCCCCCCTCATGATTTAATTGGCATTAATACGGATTATTTAGCCCATGATGCATGTTGTTACGGATCCAGATACCCAAGTACATCATTTCAATAGATTTCGCTTCAATTTATTTTTGCCATTACAATTCCAATTTTAGAATCTCAATTCCAATTTTAGGATAATTTAAATCACTTCCACCACAATTTCAACCACCCATTTACAAAATTAATTCTACATATAATTAAAATCCACCTCCTCGTGGGATCGACACTCGTCACCATTGATCTATACTACAATAGATTCGTGCGCTTGCGAGTACATTAAAATTTGCACAACAAGTTTTTTACGCCATGATTGGAGGTAAGTAATTTTAATTCATAGAATTAATTTTTGTGAATAATTTCTTTTAATTGTTTTTTTGTAATTTTTTTTATAAAAAAAAAAGAGTGAATTTATATTTTGAGTTAAGAATTTTTTTTTCTTCTTTAAAATTCTGTAATTTAATTTTCAATTTATTTTTCTTTATAATTTTTTTTTCTTATTAATTTACTTTTAGTTAATTTATTTCACGTATTTGTTTTAGTGTGTTTTTATAGAAATGTTGTACCAGCGCAATAAGGTTAGTATCGTAATTTCTCCCTCTTCTTATTTGTTTTGCATGCATGGTCGTAGGTCATTATTACCTAATCTTGAACCTATAGACCTTGAACTTGAGAAAACACTTCGCACACAAAAGCACATTAAAAATAAATTTGGAATGAATTTACAAGCACCACAGGAGAGGCCATTTAAGGACTATTTTAGTCCCTTAGCTAATTTGAGCACATCATGCATAAGATACCCAAATGTAGCTGCTAGGAGTTTTAAATTAAAACCTAGTGTGCTAAATTGTCTCCCCACATTCTATGGCCTAGAAAATGAGGACCCATATAATCATTTGAATGATTTTCACGCAATTTGTCAAACATTTAAATATGAGAATTTTTCAGATGATGATGTAAAGTTTTAGATTATTCCCATTTTCTTTAAAAGATAGAGCTGCGTTTCATGGCTTAATACATTACCCGCCAATAGATTTCATCATGGGAACAAATGGTAATAAAAGGCCCTTTTTGAATAAATATTTCGCAGATAAAACAAATGCTATTCGCGGGGAAATCTGAGTTTACCCGCAGAGGACGAGCAATTTTTGAGGGAAACATGGAGCGATTCAATGGACTACTCTTGAAGTGTCCACATCATGGGTACGAGAAATGGCACCAATGCCAATACTTTTTGGAGGGATTATTGCCGAATGTGCAAGAATGGCTAATGGCAACAAGTGGAGGAGAGCTAATGTCAAAAAGTGCATCAGAAATTTGGGAGTTTTTCCAGCGACTAGCGGACAATTCCCAACAACGGAGTCGATCACTCAGGAATACTAGAAGGATTAAAGGAGTGAATGAGGTTTACATTGGCGAGTCAACTTCAGGAATCAAAGAAGTCAAGGAGATGGTTGAAGGTCTTGCTCGACAAATAGCATCATTATCGACTTTTCAAGATAACATAATAGCACTACTTTCACTTAATAACAACATAAATCAATATATGATCATGCTTTCATAATTTTATAAATATAACACACATAAAATCATTCAATCAATCACATAAAATCAAAATCAAACAAGAAGTTTAAGGGATTATAAATTCTTACCTACCTTAAAAAGAATCAAAACTCAATAACTTCTTTTATAGAAAAAGAAAAATATAATCAAAATCTTCTCCTCTTTTTTTTTTAAAAACGTAAGTTTATTCTTGTGTGTGTTATTCTTTTTTTTTTCTTTTTCATTGGCCTCTAGGATTTTGAGAAACAAAGCAAGTAAGAGGAGTTTTTTTTTTTTTTTTATAAAACCAAGCCTTTTAATACCCTTACCAATTAAGGAATTTATTTCCTTTTTTAATAAGGTATTTGATAGATTGGTAAATCAAATAAATACAAATAAATAAAGAAAAATTAAAACACTCTTAAAATCCTCAGCCTAAAATACTATATTCTATAAAATAGATATATAATAATAATAATAATAATAATAATAATAATAAAACAAAAATAACGGATGTTACAATTCCCCCTAAAAGAAATTTCCCCTTGAAATTTAAGACTCCACCTTATTTCTCCAAATGTTGATGGTAGTTCTCCTTAATCTCTACCTCTCATTCTCATGTAGCTTCCTCTTTAGAATGATTCGCCTAGTGAACATTCACTAAACATATGACTTTTCTCCTTAAAACTTGTTTCTTCCTGTCCAGGATCCCCAACGGTTGCTCCTCATATGACATATCATTCGAGATTTGGATAGGTAAGTAATCCAAGACATGAGAAGAATCAACCATGTACTTTTTGAACATTGATACATGAAATACATCGTGAAGTCTTGAAAGGTTCGGTGGCAAAGCCACTCAATACATCATTGTGCCAATTCTCTTCAGAATCTCAAGAGGCCCAATAAACCTAACGCTAAATTTACCTCTCCTCCTAAAACGGAAAACTCATTTCCAAGATGAGACTTTCAAGAAAACATAATCCCCAACTTGGAACTCTATATCACGTCTACATTGATCAGCATAAATCTTCTGCCTACTTTGTGCTATCCTCAACAGGTCTTTAATGCTTAGGAATGACAAAAGGTTGGGTCGGGCTTGGGCTTGCCCAACCTGACCAAATAAAAAAAAATTTAAAACTCGACCCTAAAAAAAAAAAACCCAAACACTTTATAGTTAGGGTCGGGTTGGGCCCGACCCGAATCGGGTCAAGATCGGGTCGCCCCAACCCAACCCTACCGAAATAGTTAACCCCACAATTCAATTCCCACAACTATTTCAACCAATTCGGTAATTCCTCAAACCATTTCAAACACAAATCAATTCCACTTTCCACAACCAATTCCACAACCATTTCAAACAAAATTCAATTCCACAACCATTTCAACCAATTCCACAATCATTTCAAACACAATTCAATTCCACAACCATTTTAACCCCACACACAAATCAATTCCAAAATCCAACATGAAAAACACACAATGTAATTCCACAACCATTTTAGCCATACACAATTCAATTCAACAACCCAACATAAAAAAAAAAAAAGAAAAAAACTCATGTCTTATACAAATAAAAACACACAATTTAGTTCCACAACCCAACATTAAAAAAATGTCTTACACAAATAAAAACTCATAATTCAATTCCACAACCAAACATTTTTTTTTTAAAAGAACTACTCCAACACTTCGGGCCATTTCATCTTCATCCACAAATTCCTCTCCACTAAAAATTTCACTTTCGAGAATTTTACCTATAAAAAGAAAAGAAAAAGAAAGTGAGAATAATTTAAGTTTATAAAATTATTACTAAACCAATTATTTAAATATTTTGTACATTATTTGTATTCATACCTTTGGAGTTTGCCCATAGCCAATGTTGAGTGCACATAAGCACTTCCAATGTCGTAGGATGAAGTCTACTCCGATGTGGAGTCAATACTCTACCTCCAGTGCTAAACGCAGATTCAAAGGCAACAGTTGTCACGGGAACGGCTAAGATATCCTTGGCCATTTGAGCCAAAATAGGGTATTTGCCTTGGTTCACCTTCCACCACCCGTGACTATCAAAGTTGAGGGATTTGATTAAAGGCTCTTCTAAATACCTCTCAAGGTCGACTGATACCATGGTCTCACCATTTTGGCTTGCAAATGTCTCAAACTTACTTATATAAAAATATACCAGCTAGTTCCTACAAAAATTAAAACGAACATTGACCAAAAAACATTCACCAATAACCGCATCACTTACATTCCTATTCTTACCTTCATAAAACTTAACCAAATCGTAACTTAAACTGCGTACCCTTTGAATCTCATTTGTAGCACCCTCACCATAAAGTTGTGGAAAATAATAATTAACCAATTACATCTTAACCTCGGATCAAGAATAATCGCCATCACCAAAATCCCATGAATTTGGGCCCAATATTTATCAAATTTCATAATAACTTGACCAGTCATTTCTCTAACCATAGACACATAAGAAAGTTCCCATTCATCCAAATTAATCCTCATTTCACATATCATTGGATCAAGAATAATCGCTGCTTGTTGGTGACTGCCGCTGAAAAATCTAGCCTTCGTTTTCTTTGATGTTCCTTTGATCGTCTTCGCGTGATTTACAAATTTCCTACGCCAATTTTGGCTTATAAAATTTCTATAACAGTAAACTAAATCAAGAGGGAAACATGGTGATTATAAATCACCCCTCTTGTTACAGATCCAAAGGAAAAATACAGCAGAGAATCTAACCATGAATTAAGACAAACCAAAACATATTTTATTCATATATTAAACAAATAATATATATCTGAATAAATTGTGATACTCTAATACATAAATTTCAAGATTGATTTCATACAATATTCTTATATATTAATATGAGATGGCTCTGATACCAATTGTTGGAGAAAAATCAGTTTTTTAAATTTTTATAAAACCTTTTTAAGATCGCTCTCATATAATATATAAGAATTTGTAATCTAGAAATCGTACCTTGAAAATCCAATTTACCTTTTTCCGCTGAAGTGATTTAGGCTCCTAGATCACGATCCGTCACCACCACGCCTGTTAGATCACAATCTGTCACCACCACGCTTGTTAGATCACGAACTGTCACCAATGATCTTCCAGGTTATGACTCAGGTTTGATCTGCACTTGACGTGTGGGCGCCTTTATCACTACCAAAGCAACTAGCACGATAAAAATTTTCTTTCAACAATCGAGAGAAATTTTTTTTTCTCTGATCTGCATAAAGTGGCTGCTCTCACTTTCTTTTAGAGAAAATAAGTCTTTTTATATCTCCCTTTAGTGAAAACCCTACGCTCCAAATAATGAAAAATAAAACTCACGTTACTTGCTTTTTTTATAAGGGACCCACCTTGTAAAATAACATAAGACCCCTTACACACAAGCTAATTAAATGGAGCATCCCACTAAATGATATATTTAGGCTTTTGACCCAAATAGCTAGTTATCTTGCTTATTAATTCAGTAGTGGTGCAGTTAATTAAATGAGCTAACCCGGGGATCATTTGGGAACATACAATAGTGGCTATAACAATTAGGCATGTAATTAAACTAGCCTAATTATTTAATTCCAAATCTACTCCACTAAAAGATTGGAATTGACCTCCATAATTGTATGCTCGAATAATAATTCATCCCAAGCCACATTGATTTCTTTACTGTACAATCTTTTGTACCACATCATTAATTAAATCGATATCTCAACTGTCCAATCAATTTAATTACATCTTCTTCCTTGATACTTACTGGTTTTCTCTAATGATCATTTTCAACATACTAAATACGTTGACACACTCTGACCAGAGAATTCTATGATCAAGTGCTGAAAACCCATAAAGAGATGTGTTGTACAAATTCTATATTATTAATCCATAACTTCAATACTCATAATTGCTCCCACCAAGATACCGGGAAATCTTGACCACAAGTATGTGTCGTGCCCATTGGTAACTCAAATGGAATAACAATTACAATCATGAAATCATAATTAACTCAAGATTAAGATTATAGTAAAATCAATGCCTATGAGATTTAATAAGTCTGACAGTTATTACAAAGTTAATTAAATCTTATATGTGATCCTGTTCAATGTAGTCGTACTACATCAATAAATTCATACATGATTAAGATAAATCATTTAATGAATTCATTAAAGTCTATACCTAAATAAAGTGCTCAACTTTATTTATCAACTACTAACTAAATTTATTTAATCATAAGATAACTTGTATTTATGTCTTCTGCGAATCCACATGGTGATCACATAAATACATATAATATGATTAAATGGACTTTGATCAAAATATTAATGCAATTAAGATATTTGAATAAAATACCTCATTAATTTTATTAATCAGAAAAAATGTTTATTACAATTAAATAAACACATATGCTTTTAAAGAGCATATTTTCCCAACAAAACCCACATGTCTAAAATCAATCTGCAAAATGTTGGAGATGAGGAGTGAGCTGTCAATTCGATAAGCAAACTCATGCATAAGGTTACTAATAACGATAAAATACAAACAATCATTACAAAGTACCATAAGTTAGAACCTCATAAACATTTATAACCTAATACATGTGTGCGGTAAAACTCATAATTAGTTAAATCATAATGTAATAATCATTTTTAATAAATAATCATTTAGGAAATCATTTATCAATAAAACCATTCATTTATTCAATTGCTCATGCCATATAGTGTCGCCTATACTTCTGGTGACCCGGCCAGTGGTTCAGTAAGTCACCTATAACCCCAGTGACTTGGTATTAGATTAGTAAGTCACCTGTAACCCCGATGACTCGGTTAGTAGTTCAATCAGGGTATGTTACCCAACTATAATCGTCAATATGTGCAATATAGCTAATGTTCGGTTATATCAGTAACAGTCACTACGGTCAATGAGCCAAAATCTTAAATGCAGTTTCAATCTTTCAATATCAATCATTCAGTAATATTATGATAAAATACTCTTATAAGACATTGAATTGGAAAGCTTAGCAAATATTTTTAAGGAAACCAATTTATGGAAAGACAATTATTTTAAAGTCATTTTTTAAATAGTTTAAGAAAATATTTTAAATAAAGTTTTAATCAAAAAGTTATTTATTATCACAAAATATAAGAGTAAAATAACTTCAAAACCATAAAATGTCAATTTATATGAACAACATTATTCTTTTCTAGATATTTACATATATAACTATAATTAACATCATGCATGAGTTCACTTAACTCAATACGAAGCAATCAACAATAACCTCAATCAAGATAAGATTGTTATCAATATTTTTTTTTTCAATTTTGACCTTGATAAGAAAGCCAAAATATCCTTAAACCATTTACTCTTATTAAAGCACATCAATTCACTAAACTACACTCGACTGTCTTATAGGAGTTGATTTCTAACAAGCTATAATTATGTCAGAAAAATCAGAAATATTTAAAAAAACTATTGTGAACATATTTGCATTGAATATAAAAGTTAAATTTATAAGGCATTCACTATGAAAAAGTAACCCAAACTCGCTTCAATATCAACCCTCGCAATTCTAGAAAACAATTTCCAAGATTGTGGCAGCCTAGCTCTATGATTTTTTAATTATTTTATATAAAGCCGTATATATATATATATATATATATGTAAAATGAAAAAAATTCCTAGAATTTTCAGAAATCGTTTGAGTTACCAAATAAATTATAGTAACAAGAACTACTACTGAAAATTGGAATTTTCCAACACTAGTGTTCTAATTTTGAAAAATCAAAACAATTAATATACAATAAGTTTTGAACGATAAACATATAAATAGAAAGATAAAGATGTTTAGTTTAATAAATTATAAAATTTTATGCATGAGAGTTAATGAAAATAATAGTTATAAAACATTGAATCTATATTGTTCAATGTTTTCAAGATAAAATAATAGCACCACTTTCACTCAATAACAACATAAATCAATAGATGATCATGCTTTCACAATTTTATCAATATAATACACACAAAATCATTCAATCAATCATATAAAATCACAAATAAAACCAAAAGGCTAAATGATTATAAATTCTTACCTACCTTCAAAACAAAATCGAAACTCAAGAATTTCTTTATGGAAAAGAAAAAACCAATCAAAATCTACTTCTCTTCTTAAAAAAAAAAACATAAGTTTACTCTTGTGTGTGCTGCTGTATTCTTTTTTTTTTCATTAGCCTCTAGGACTTTAAGAAACAAACGCAAGAGGAGCTTTTATAAAGCCAAGCCTTTTAACATCCTTACCTATTTAGGAATTTATTTCCTTTTTTTTAATAAGGTATTTAATAAATTGGTAAATCAAATAAATAAAGAAAAATTAAAACACACTTAAAAATCATTAGCCTAAAATACTATATTTCTAAAATAGATATAATAATAATAATAATAATAATAATAATAATAAAATAAATAAATAAAACAAAATAATGGATGTTACACAATTAGTGCCCTAATGATGATTTTAAGGAATAAAAAATGCAGAAGATTCCTTATACATCAGTAGTAGAAAGTCTGATGTATGCTTAGATTTGTATACAACTAAATATTGCATACATTACTGGAATGTTGGATAGACATTTAAGTAATCCAGGGGTAAACTATTGGGAAATACCCAAACGGGTCTTGCGATATTTATAGAGAACAAAAGACTACATGTTCACGTATCAAAAGTTAGATCAGCTTGAGATCATTGGATATACTAACTCTGATTTTGTTAGATCCCAAGATAATATGAAATCTACTTTTGGTTACATCTATCTACTAGATAGGGGTGTTGTTTCCTGGAAGAGTGCTAAACAGTCTCTTATAACCTTTTATACTATAGCAGCGGAGTTCATAGCTTGTTACGAAACATCCAATCACGAAATATGGCTACGAAATTTCGTCACATAGTTACACATTTTAAATGGTATTGATAGACCACTTAAGTTTTTTTCTGACAATAAGTCAGCAATGCTATATTCCAATAACAATAAGAGCTCAACGATGTCACAGTATATAGACATCAAGTTTCTAAGGAACTTAGAGTGGACAATTGTCTATAAAGTATAATAGTACAAACTCCATGATTACAGATCTGTTTACTAAGGGAATGCCATTTAAAATGTTTCATGAGCACATTGTTCATATGAGTATCGTGTCATTAAAGGATATTCATTTTTAATCGGAGTTTGTAACTTTTAAATGCTTTTATGATATAAACATTTTCAATTTTTAGGGATATTTAAGGCTATTTTTAGAAATAAAGTTTTAGTTTATTCACATTCTAATTTTGGTATGGTTTAATCTCATTAAAGTGAATCAGTTGGAAATAGGCATATTAAAATCACATTACATGAAATTTTCATCCTACACACCCATATCATGATCTATGCCATTCAGTTATATTGGCATAGTGAGCATTGATTGGTCAAGTTACGATATTTGTAGCAAGGGTCGTTTTAATCCTATGTTGGTATGATTGATGGACCGAATTGGCTATAGATGCATTTTGGTAACGACAGTAAAGTTGAGCTCATATGATTATTTTGTAAAGTATAATTATAAAGTTACAAATATAGCCCAAGTGAGAGGTTGTTGGATCTTTAATCTAGTATTGTTGGATCCTTGATCCAATGTTGGGCTTATATGTGAATAATTATATGTTGTTAATTGTCATATAAGATTAAGCCAAATTAAAATTTATCTAAAGGTTTAGGTAATTTGGGCTTTAATGTATCTAATAGATTATGGCCCTTTAATGTATAAAGACTTAAGGCTAATTTCGATTTTTATGATGGGTTGAAATAAGAATACCTAAAAACAAAAGGAAAATCCATCTATATAAGTAGTTATTGTCCCTAGGTCACACATATCGTTCTATTCTCTATTGACATCTCATCATTAGAGAGAGTGTATAAAGAAGTTTAAAGGATTCTCTAGGAGAACCTGTTGATTTGGAAGACAAACTACTCGACTTTAGAGAGCAATTGTGCAATATGAACTTAGGTACACTGTCGCATATTTTGTTATTAATTCTTGGTGATACAACATACATGTTCCTAAATTTAGGTGATGATTTTCACCAAAGAATTTATTGTTCTTACACTTATTACTTATTTTTAATTCCACACACAATTGTAATAGCAAGGTCCCCCACGGTTTTTGTACTACACTCCTTAGTTATCCAAAATAAACTTATACTAATCTTGAACATGTTCAATTCTCAAGGCATCCAGATGAGATTTTCCCCTAAGCTTACGAGCACACAGATTCCCGAAGTATTCTTCAACTGTCATTCTTTTAAACAATGGAGGAGTATTTTCAGAGACCAAATTGGACGCAGGGTACATTTCACCATCATATCTCACTGAGTAAATTGTGCCAATGGAAAGTCTTCCTTTGTACAAAGTTTACAATTACACGATGCTCAATGCTATGGTATGTCCCATTGGATATAATATGCCATGTAAAAATTATTAAAGCACATGAGCAGGCGCATATAAATGCCAAGTTAAGTAATTTACTATAATTATTACCTCCAATGGGTCTCCAATGTCGACAATGAAAGCATTAGGAAGTGGAGCAACAGGAATTAATGAAAGCACACATTAGCTAGCTCATATGAATGTCAAGTCAAAATAACTTATCATAATACTTACCTCCAACACATTTCCAACATTGACAACGAAAGCATTTGGGAAAGGTGTAATAGGAATCCACTTTCCATCCTTCTTGATCTGGAGACCTTCCACTTCATTGATTTCCAGCAGAATTGTAAGAGCAGAGTCATCAGAATGAGTTGTGAGGCCCACAACCTTCTCCGGCTGAGGACATGGAGGGTAATAGTTCATCCCCATTGATTGGAAACCATTTTCAAAGTATTCTCTCAATTCTTCATCTTTGATATTTAAAAATTTTCCCATTTTTGATACTAGGTTCATGGCTAGAGATTTTTAACTCTATTGAATAAATTCCAAGATTTCCTATAAGAAAAAAGAAGACGCAATTAGAAGGTTTAGTATATGATTGTGGTGGATTGTTAAGTAAGTTATTATTTAGCAGTATTCTTTCAAAATCATGTTTGGTTGTCAAATTTTACTAAATATGACTGACTTGGGATTTTTCTCTGAACATAATACATTTGCAATCATCAAATAACTGACTGGAGAGAGAGAGAGAGAGAAACCTGAGGGGTAAAGAGGGAGCTTAGGAAACAAGTGGGGTTTCCTCAGATGAATTGGAAGAGTTGTCATGAAGAAAATGTCAATCCAATCAACCTTTTGTTCCTCGGTTATAACAAATGCTTGTCCAAATCCTTCCATATTTGTTAGATTTCAATAAACTAATAGAATCGCATTTGCATTATACTCCATCATAAATTTGCTTATAGTTCTTCTCAAGCTACCGTAAGCCTAGACATCTGAAAGATATTAAAGACAATTTAATTTTCAAGAATGCAGATTTGTCTTCTCAACTATACAAGAAAGCAAGTTAGATGGTCCATAATCGGACAAGGTCAGTTACATCCCTCAATTTTCAAAAAAAAAAAAAAAAAGAGTGCTTAAACCGGCTTAGTTAAGACTATCTAGACTCAAATTTTGTTACAGCTTTCTTATTGCTAACTTACAGAGTAAGAAAGCATTGATACAGAGTAGGCCAAAATTTTGGCCTACTTGACCTATAAGAATGAAACACAATCTAATCTGAATTTGATCGACTGTGCTCTTTGATTGAGAGTATATAGATTTCTTAATTCTTGACGCCAGACTACTATTAATAAACCTAGCATGTCCAAATGAAAAAATACAAACTTGGGTGCCTCACGGCAGGTGTAGCTTAGCTGGTTGTGAATGTAATTCGCAATTTGCAGATATCTGCGCTCGAGTAACAATATGGGACAAAAGGTGGTATTTACTAGATGGGGTCTCATCCCAAGCAAATCCTTAAAAGCAAAATAATAATAACTTGGCAAAGGAGTTTCCTGAAAGAAGCCCATTCTTTGCAAGCGAAGTGGAGCCTGGACAACTCAGAATCCATTGACTCTTCAGAAAACAAGCTCTGCAATACCCGTGAATCCAAATTATTATCAGAAATTGTGGTTAAATCTTGGCCTGGTCGTATGTATCTGGGAGGGATAGCTAACATAGATTCTTGGCCAACTCTTGAACACAAGGCACAGGCAGAGAAACTGAACTTGGCCTTCTTTTGTTCCACAAATTCTCTCAACAATAATGCTCCAGAGTTTTATTGCCAAAGAAAATGTTGAAAATGTATTATTTTCAACAAGTCATTATTTGCTGTGGCCTTGTGTGAGACTAATCCACCATTGCGGGTCTAGGGTTGGCCCATAGATATTTTGTGAATATGACAGTTGCAGTCTGCTGTTGTGTTGCTGTCTGCTGCGAATTATAAAAAAGATAGTGCATTGCCTCCTCAAACTCTTAAGAATTTGGATACCATGCTAATTTCTTTTACATTGTCTGATGACAACCAATCAAAATCTTGTATTTTTCTCAGCATGATAGCTGATCATCAACCGTAGTTCCAAGTTCAACTTTCAGAGAGACAATCTGAATATGAAATCCAAAGTTATAGCTTTGCAGCTTGTGTAACTAACATCTATTTTCAGCTATTGATGGCAAAATTTTTCGTTAGTGGTAACAAGTTATGTATTCGTCACAATGTGTGTTATGGAATGGAATATTTAAGACGTGGAAGGACAACATTGTTGTTAATAATCAAAAACTTGTTACTATTAACTGAAAACTATAACAGCTGATACAGAAACTACACTGGTTCTTTGGTAATATTATCTGTATGTATCATAAAAATTTGGAAACCAAGTCGTATAGTCCTTGAAATCTCATTAAAAACAAGTCAGGTATGCAAAAATTCTATTTCAAGAAAGAAAGATACTGATCTGATATAAGCACCACTATATATCATCGGAAGATTCCAGGCATAAGTCTGCAATTCTTAAGATTATTACATGGTCTATTCAGTATCTCAAATGATAGAGCTATTAGAAACACAACGACCCTAGCATAGCAGGTTATACCACAGTATTCATAGAACTTATTTGTTATTTTCAGTTCCACGCACAATCTTAATGGCAAGGTCCTTCAGAGTTTTTGTACCAAACTCTTTAGTTATCCGAAATAAACTTATACTAGCCTTGACCATGTTGAATTCTCAGGGAATCCAACTGAGATTTTCCCCTAAGCTCACGAGCATACCGGCTCCTAAAGTATTCTTCAATTCTCACTCTTCTAAACAAAGGAGGAGTTTTTTCAGAGATCAAACTGGAGGCAGGATACACTTCACCATCATATCTCACTGAGTAAACTGTGGCAACGGAAAGTCTTTCCTGTACAGAGTTTACAACTGCACGATCCTCAATGCTAGGGTATGTCCCATTGGTTATAATCTGCCATGTAAAAATTATTAAAGCACATAAGCAAGCGCATAAAAATGCCAGGTTAAGGTAATTTATTATAATTATTACCTCCAATGTGTCTCCAATGTTGACAATGAAAGCATCCGGGAGTGGGGTAACAGGAATCCACTTTCCATCCTTCTTTACCTGGAGACCCTCCACTTCATTAAGTTGTAGCAGAATGGTAAGTGCAGCTGCATCAGAATGCGGCGACAGGCCCATAACCTTCTCGGGCTGAGGACATGGAGGGTAATAATTCATCCTCATTGCTTGCACTCCATTTTCAAAGAATTCTCTCATTTCTTCATCTTTGATATTTAACACTTCTCCCATTTTCGATATTAGGTTCTCGGCTAGGGATTTTAATTCCATTGAGTAAACTTCCAAGGTCTCTCTACAGGAAAAGAAGATGCACTATCCTTTATTTATTTGCAAATCAAAATGACATTGACATAGAGAGAGAGAGAGAGAGAGAGAGAGAGAGAGAGAACCTGAGGGAAGGAGGGAGCTTAGGAAATAAGTGTGGCTTCCTCAGATGAACTGGAAGAGTCAGCATGGAGAAAAGGTCAGCCCAATCAAGCTTTTGTTCCTCAGATACAACAAAGGCTTGTCCAAAGCCTTCCATATCTCCTGGATGCTGCCAATATTTTTTCTTTTCTTCCATGCTGAGATTGAAGAATCCCTCAACCTGTTTCTTTAATTTCTCTAGAAATGCTGTGCTCATTCCATGATTTACCAGCTGAAAGAAATACAGGAACAAAATGCAGCAAATATTTAATAATCGTGCCACTACACTCACAATAGTCCAGATATTTTATTAAGACAGATTGCAACTTATGTGACTGATTTAGAGATAAGATTTACCATCAAAGATGGCTAAAAGCATTTGTTACATTTAAATCTTCTCAACAATTAGTTTCCACAGGTGTTTTTACTCATTCTATCGGAGAAATTTCGGTTATTCTAGAATAACTATAATGAGCATGAAGTTCTTGTGGTTTGTTCACACCTAGAATTTGAAAAATCATACAACGGCAAATAATCTCAATGTTACTTCGAATTATCTTTAAATTAGAGTAAATTTGCAACATTGAATACAGAAATGAGTACATTTTCTAAGGGGTCTTACACAATTCACTATAGTATATCTTTTAAAATTTTGACAGAAGCATATTTCTCATAAGGTACCAAAAGCTATTGAGGCAGAGGAGGTGAAATTTCTCAAGACAATCTTTTTAATACATATTGCCTGTTTGACATTTAGGAATGAAATAGCTAATTAACCCATGCCTGGAGGGGGAAAAGGTAAAGCAATACAGAAAGTCAATAATAAATAAACCAGAGACAAGTTCTTCTTTTCACAAGCTGCTGTCCTAAGCCACAGACAACACCGGAAAGTGAAACCATGATCTGCTAACATCAATGATACGTGGGTTTAAGAAATAAATATGAATTTTAATTTTGCCTATTTGATTGAGAATTTGCATATTTCTCGATTCTTGTTCACGAACAAGCATGTTCTGGCGAAACAATTTTCTAATTTTGCTAAAGCATTATACCTGGAAAAAACCCCATTCTTTGCATGAGAAGTCGAGCTTGGCTAGCTCAGAATCCATTGATTCTTCAGAAAGTAAGCTTTGCATGTCAATAACTGGTATCTGTGAAATCAAAGTATCATCAGAAATGAGGGGTGAATCTTGATCTGGACGTATGTATCTGTCGGGGACAACTAACGCAGGATTCTTGACCAACTCTTGAACACAAGGCACAAGGAGAGAACTTCCAATCTGGGCCATCTTTTGTTCCTCAAATCCTTTCAAGATTGCTGCAGCTTTGTATTGGTTTTGGAACAAGACTGAGTGCTGACAATCACAAAAGTAAAAAAAGAATATTTTTCCAAGAAATTAATCAGCATCCTCCACCGAACCATTCATGAAGTATTTTAAATTTTTGCACATGTTTCGAATGCATAATAAAATATTCGCAGGTCAAAACTATCCTCTATTGATAACGATAACAAACCATCAGCCAATTAATTATTTGTGGTTCCCACCTTGTCATCAACCCAAAACGTGAGGGTATTGCATTTTCAATACTGCGTTTTGTTTTCTTTTTCCCTTTTTATTTTGAAAAATTTATAAAAATAACCATAAAATTTTTGTATTTTTTAATTTTAACCCCCCAAAGTTTTTTCTATCATAACTAGCCAAATACCTTATATTTTTACTGACCACATTATTTCACACTTCATCAAATTTATAGCGTCATAATTTTTCAATTCCAAAGTAAATATGGATTTTCGGCAACTTAACAAACCTTCATCACTCTCAACAAACTTCATCATTCTCGATAAATCATGTCGAATATATAACTATCAAAATGTGGGCTTCTTAAAATTAGTTTATGTTCTTATACAACGCTTTAATCTATTAATTTTATCAACTAAATTGAAATTAAAGTGGGTTTTGTTGTAAATATTGTTATTTTTCATTTATAAAACAATATAATTTGTTAAAAGTCTTAGTTTGAGTTGAGAAATGAAGAAAAACCATTGAAAACACAGAAAAATTGGGCGAAATGAAGTTGAGAGCAAGTGAGGACAAAAGGGGTGCATGTCTCACATAAACGCACTGCATTTATGTGCGACAGGCACCTATCCCACTACCTGCCACACATAAATCCAAGGATTTTATGGAGTACATGATTTTGAATTTGATTTGTCTCGTAAAGCTTCAAAGCGGATATTATACGCCTAAATATATATAACTCAAGTTATGGCTTTCAAACGTAAATGAAATTTGGTGACTGCGGAGCGAGTGGGACTGTCTCACCGCCCGCACATAAACCCATGGATTTTATATCACAGCACATGATTTTGGATTTAATTTGAAACATAATATACATATGAAATTTGGTGAGCAAGTGGGATGAAGTCATGATGCGACACGTCCCACTTGCCTCACCAAATTTCATGATGTTTTCAAAGCCATAACTCCTACTGTCCGTTTAAGGTGTATAATATACCGCTTCTGACAAATCAAATTCAAAATCATCGTGCATAAAATTTTATGTGCGATAGCCACTGTCACATAAACACCTGTCTGTTTTAGGCGTATAATATAGTTTTTATCTGATAACAACCAATTAAAACCTCATATTTTGCTTGTGAATCCAACTTCCACTTATGAAAGTAACATCTGTCTCATTTTTAGTTATTGATAATTATCATTACTATTATTATTATTTTTTTATTATTATTGGTAACAAGTTACAACTTATGTACTTATGCAGTGTGTGCAATGGAGAACAATGTTGCTACAAGCAATACAAAATTTGTTACAATTTATTGCCTTCAATATTTTCGGTAAAAACTACTTATTTTAACTACATTCATGCTGCTGGGGAAGGTTGTAAAACACATTATCACAACAATCTGCTTAATATGACGGATGGTTAAGCCAAATGACTACATATAACCCAAGCATGTTGGTTAAGCACAATTATCATCAGAAAATTCCTGGCACAAATCTGCAATTATCCAAAATAATTGTACTAGCCTCGACCATGTTGAATTCTCAGTCATCCAGTGAGATTTTCCCCAAGCTCACGAGCAAACCGGCTCCTAAAGTATTCTTCAACCTGTCACTCTTTCAACAATGCAGAGTTTTCGAGATATCAAATGGATCTTTGGATATATTTCACCATCTAATCTCTTTGAGTAAAATGTGGCAATGGAAAGTCTTTCTTGTATAGAGTTCACAATTGCACGATGCTCAATGCTACGGTATGTCCCATTGGTTATAATCATGCAATGTTAAAAATATTAGAGCACATGAGAAGGGACATAAAAATGCCAAGGAAAGTAATCATAATTATTACCTCCAATGTGTCTCCGATGTTGACAATGAAAGCATTTGTGGTAGCGATAGGAATCCACTTTCCGTCCTTCTCCTCCCAGAGACCTTCTACTTCATTGATCGTAGCAGAATGGTAAGAGTAGAGCCATCGAGAATGAGGGTGAGGCCCATAACCTTTTCTGGCTGAGGACATGGAGGGTAATAGTTCATCCTCATTGATTGGAAACCATTGTCAAAGAATTCTCTCAATTCTTCATCTTTGATATTTAAAAATTTTCCCATTTTCGATATCACGTTCATGGCCAGAGATCATGGAGAACATGTCAGCCCAATCAAGCTTTCGTTCCTCAGATACAACAAAGGCTTGTCCAAATCCTCCTACATCTCCTGGATGCGGCCAATATTTTTTCTTTTCTTCCATGCTGAGATTGAAGAAGCCCTTAACCTCTTTCTTCACTTTCTCTAGAAATGCTGAGCTTACTCCATGGTTTACCAAAAATTATGCGGAATGAACAGATTAAGATTTGATAATCGTGCCCAGTTCACAATCGTCAGTGTTTTATGAAGACAGATTGCAACTTATTTGACCTGATTTAGAGACAAGATTTTTGTTAAAGATGGCTAAAAGCATTTGTTACATTTCAAGAGAACATTCATTTGCATTAAACACCAATTTTATTTTTTTATAAATCTAATCAATTATTGATTTTTACAAGTGTTTTTTACTCATAGTTTTGGAGAAATTTGAATGTTCTAGACGGCGGTAATAATCTAGTCTTATACAATTTACTATATCTTTTATCACATATGTAAGCATATTTCTCATAAGCTACCAAAAGCTATTGAGACAAAATAGGTGAAATTTGTCATGGGCATCTTTTAATACAAATTATACTAACAAATCTATGGCTATTTGGAAAGGTAAAGTAATAAAGAAAGTAAAAAACAAATATATCAATGGAATCTAGGTTTCAGAAATAAATGGTGAGTGTTTTCTTCTCATATCGCCTCATAAATTGTACAATAAAACAAGAGACAACTTCCTTGACATTTCACAAGTCAGCTAAGCAGGGACTAGATGGGAAAATTTGAAATCATGACATGCTAAATCAATGGAAACCGGGTTTCAAAATAGATATTTTGTGGCAATCGAGAGTTTTGCGATTTCATGATTCTAAATCACTTGAGACAAGCATGAAAATCTTTCTAACTCCTGCTAAAGCATTGTACCAGAAAAAACCTCATTCTTTGAAGTCGAGCTTGGCTAACTCGTAATCCATTGATTCTTCGTGAAAGCAAGCTCCGCATGTCAATAAATATCTAAATCAAAGTATCATCGAATTGAGTGGTGAATCTTCGTCGAACGTATGTATCTAGGAGGACAACTAACATAGGATTCTTGACCAACTCTTGAACACTAGGAACAAGCGAACCGCCAATCTTGGCCATCTTTTGTTCCACAAATCCTCTTAAGATTGCACTGACTTTGTATTGGTTTTGGAACAAGAGTAAAGGGTGCGAGCGTAATCGCAAGAGTTGAAAACAATTATTTTCTAACAAATCAAGATCCTCCACCTAACCGCCATGATATTTTTATGCAAATGGACTGATCTGGATTATTTTAAGGGGACCATTCAACATGGTAAAATATGGGCAGAAATAGACCATCATTGATAATCACAACTAACAAATCAGCTAGTTGATTAATTATTAGTAATTCCCATATTACCTTATACATTAATAGTATTAAGACGAGCCCTCACCGCGTTCACCTTTTGATTCTGGATCATCATGTTCGTATGCTTCTTACATGGTCAAGGAAAAATGAAAATTTTAGAAATATTTTTCTTATTGAATTCAAAGAATGAGTAATCGAGTATTGGATTATGTTAATGGTGAAACGCGCAAATCCTTATCCGATCACATATAAATGCCCTTTTATGGATTGTTCAATGTTCTTAATTTTAATTTGCACTGAAGAAGAAGATGATTTAGCAATTTTACGTCTTTCTTGTTCTTATTATGGAGAGATTTTAGCCAAAGTCGAAGAAGTTAATTTAAACTCAACTTCCTCTCAATTTCCATAAAGCGTACATGTAACTACATGGTAGTTACCATGTGCGATGGCTCGGCCCATCGTGGGTGATCCACCCATCCAACATCTCTCATTCTCACATGATGGGATAACATCAAAAAGCAAACATGGAAATAATGAACAACCACATATCTTTAATCATACATGTAGATATATCATGTGACCATCAACATATGCAAAAACCCATTTGGTGAGTCAAAAAAATATCTCGATTGCTAACTCAGGCAAAAGATGTCTCAATTGCAATCGTATGTAAGAGAATTTAAAAATATGTTCATTGTATCCTAGATTTAATTTATTTTAATACTCAAGCATACTAAATCCCATTAGTATGCTAAAATTACACAATCTCTTTATGTATTCACAATTGTAATATCCTAAAGATATTATACAATTGGTCGACCAGTGAATCACATAAAAGAAAAATTAAATCTTTTTATCACACTTATGTTCATCAATTCAAAATAGTTGCTTTCCTAGTCATGTTTCATAGACCGAATAATATCAAGGTCATAGATAACATACTAAAGTAGCAGACACCACTCTGAGATCTCAAAAACATAGTTGATAGTCATAAGGATACCGGGATTGACTTATAAAAAGTTATATGGAACTTACACAATGAGAAAGATGGAAGATTCTTTCATTTTTCATTTTGGTTACCAAGCACGCGTGGCATGATACACGTGTTACAGTAAATTTTCCATTTCAGGACTATAGATCTTAGTCTAGTCACTCTTTTAGAATGAACGCTCTCCTCTAGCGTAAAAAGTAAGATCTCGCATCTGGCTTCAATCAAGTCTCCATGATGGTGGGGTATATCATAGTCAATCTATAATAAAAATCGTGTGAGACCTCTTGATTCTAGTCAAGGCGAAAAAACTTGTAGAATAACGCTTTTTATTTGGCTCTCAAACAAAAACATTGTTTTATTATTCTACTTGTCTCATCTCAGCTTGCTCCTAAAGCAATTGAGGTGACTGTTTGTGTAAGAAAACTAGTCTGGACCTGACGACATACTCTTATATATGTGTAATTATGTCTTTCATGGAATAAATTGAAATAAGAGATACTATTACATTTTCAAACAACTTATGTAATGAAGATGTTTATAACAAATAAGTACATCTTAATAATAGTAATTTATAATCTACATAGCCCCAATGATTTAGCATGAGAGGCGAATACATCCTTTATTACAGCTTTGGTAAGTGGATCAGTTATCATGCTATGTGTAGATATATATTGTATGGCTACTTCTTTCTTTGCCAAAATATCTCTTACAAAATTGTATTTAGTCTCAATGTGTTTCGATTTGGTATGGTATTTATCATTATTAGAGAAAGGGATAATAGCTTGATTGTCACAATAGATAGTCACTAGATTATCATTGCTAATATTAATCTCTAAGTTCTCAATAAATCTCTTAAGTCACATAACTTTTTGCACTGCTGCAGAACATGCAATATATTCGGCTTCCACCATTGATAAAGTCGTGCATGTTTGCTTCTTACTACTCCATGTAATTGTTCCTCTATTTGGCAAGAATACATATCTTGAAGCCGATTTACGCTATTCCAGATCACCACCCTAGTCGGCGTCTGAATATCCAACAAGCGCAAACCACCTCCTTGATAGCATAAACAATAATTTGCAGTGCGTTTGAGATATGCTAAAATCCTTTTAACAGCACTCCATGCTTCTGACCAGGATTAGACTGGTATCTACTTATTAGTCCTACAACATAACTAATATCAGGCATTGTACACATTATGACACACCTAAGACTTCCAATGGCATTTGCAAAAGGAACTCTAGTCATTATTTCTTTTTCTTGAGGAGTCTTGGGACACATATCGAGACTAAGAGATTGTTCTTTAGCTATAGGGGTATCCTTGTGCTTACAATCAGCCACATTGAATCTTTCAATGATCTTCTTAATGTAAGACTCTTGTGACAGAGCCATAAGTTTCCTTGAACGATCCTTAAAAATTTTGACCCCTAAGATATAAGTTGCTTCGCCGATATCTTTCTTGTCAAAATTTGAATGTAGCCAATCTTTAATAATTTTGACAAACTCTTTACTATTTCACGCTAATAATATATCGTCCATATACAAAGTCAATATCGTAAAAGCGTATTTATATCTTTTAATGTACACACAATGGTCTTCCTTAACCATCCTAAAGCTAAGAAACTATAGCTTGATAGAATTTAAGGTTCTATTACAGGTGGGCATATTTTAACTGAACCTATCCAAACCGACCATTTGGATCGGTTTCATTAGTAAAAAAATTAGTTTTGGTTTATTGGATTGCAAACCGACATCACTCGATTTGGATTTCGGCAAACCGATCTAATCCGGAAAATTTAAAAAGCTTTGAGACATATGATGTGTCAATTTATTATTGGATTATTAACAGAAGAAATGTACACTTTCTTACACAATAGCATACTTCTTATTATAAAAACAAAAACACAAAAACCAAATTGTCCAACACTCACAACTGCCTCCACCTTCAGTGCCTCCTATCATTCTCAACTCTCTCAATCTCAATCGCTCATTCTCAAGTCTCACAGTCATAATTTTAAAAATCGGAACAAAAGGGCATGTTTTGATTTTATTTTTCTTGCTACAATTTTATTTTATTTTAGTCAAAAGTTTAAAGTGGATTTTGGTATAATTGATGATAATTTATTTGATTAATTGATTCCATAACTAATGTTTTTTAATCTTTATTAATTATAGAAGCTCTCAACATGGAAGATAATTCCAATGTGAATAATATCATAGAAAATGGAGAAATAATGATGGATGATTTTCTAGAACTTAAAAGTACGAAATCTAGAACATGGGGTGGTCGTCTTCATGACAGTGAAAGGGGTTCAAAAGTTTGGCCTCATTATATCAAAGATTAAGTGAATAGGATATGTAAGTGCAAGTATTGTGGGAAGTAGTATAAGTGTGATAGTAAGTTTAATGAGACTTTTAATTTGTGAACTCACTTAAGAGAACAATGTGAAAAATATTGGGCTACTTTAGATTATGTGACTCAAGTTAAACTAGCTCGCTTCCGTGATAAGAAAAAAAAGTCTAATATGGCAAGTGGTAGTGGCACTGGGAATATTGTGTATGGTATTAGGTTGGGGCTTGCTGGAAAGTTTGATCAGGAGGATTGTAGGAAGAATGTGGCTATGTATTTTATTCTTAATGAGGTTTCATTTAGGAAGTTAGAGTCTTATGGGTTTCATCTTTTGTGCGATAAACTTTGTCCTAGATTTGGCCCTCCTTCTAGGTGAACACTTGTTAGAGATATATATCAACTGTATTTAGTTGAGAATGCAGCATTCAAAAATATTTTTATTGCAAATAAGTATAGAGTTTCTATTACCACAAACATTTGGACTTCCATACAAAATTTTAATTATATGTTGTGACAACCCATTGGGTTGATCATAATTGGAAATTGCATAAGAAAATTTTGAATTTTTTTCCAAAAAACAAGCCAAAAAGGGGACTTAATCGGCAACCTTATTGAAAAATGCTTACTTGATTGAGGTATAGAAAAAGTGATGACTGTTATAGTTGATAATGTGAGTGCTAATGATGTTGCTATCAATTATTTGAAAAAAAAAGTTGAAAATTTTGGAAGGGTGATGCAATGATTTTAGATGGAGATTATTCACATTTGTGGTGTTGTGCCCATATTGTTAATATAATTTTGACTGAAGGGGTGAAAGAGATGCATGACTCAATTACTAGCATTTGCAATGCAATTATATATGTGAGGTCTTCTGGTTTGAGGTTGCATGTTGTAGGTTTTATAATGGTGCAAGTGTACACAATAAGTAGTATAATGATGAGTATTCAAGATTGTCTCCATAGGTTGTTATAGGAATTGCTACAACAATTTTATTAGTGCAATTTTTATTCTAAACAAGAATTAAAACAAATTATTAAACTAATGAAATAATAAAAATAAAAACGCAATAAGAAAAATGCAATAAAGTAAAATACCACAGCAAATACAAGGATGTTCCCAAGGGGAATGGAGTAGTTGAGTTATTAAACTCACTTAATGGTTTTAAGTATTTTTCTAATGTTGGCTCGATTGCTATAGCATTTGCTACAGCACTGGGCAGAAAGTGCTAAACTCACAAGCCCAATCAGTTTCAAGCCTTGAGAAGATGGTGGGACAACTTGCTTACTTTGGCAATGAGAAAGGTAAGTTTCAAGTCAACCGGAGTGCCTAATCTAAAGGAGTACATGAAGCAAGTACCGCTCACCACAACACATGGAGAGGTCAAAATAGTCATGACCTTGCGAAAAGGAAAGAAATCGACAACAAAGTGGAATGCCGTGACAAAAGAAAATCAAATTGTGAATGTTGAGGACTCATCAGGAGGAGAGAGAAGAAACCAAACCACGAGAATATGTTCAAAGCTCCGTTTCCTCAGAGGTTAGCGAAAGGAAAGAAGGAAAATCCACAGAGGTGAGATTCTCGAAATCTTCAAACAAAGTGTTAACATCCCTTTGCTTGTTGCTATTAAACAAGTTCCATCTTATGCCAAGTTTCTTAAAGACCTTTGTACTTAAAGAAATATGCATGTTCGCAGGCATTTTTAACGAGAAGCGTTAGTTCTATACTCCAACATAAAATTCCTTTAAAATGCAAAGAGACTCCCCACTATCTCATGTAGTATAGGGAACCACACAATTGAGAATGCTTTGTTGGATTTAGGAGCTAGTGTAAATCATTACCTTATTCGGTGTTTGTGAAACTTGGTGGGAGAATTACACCCGACTCCGGTGGTGTTACAACTTGCGATTGGTCCACGAAAATACCTCGTGGTATTGTGGAGGGCGTGCTTATCCGAGGTAGACAAGTTTTATTTTCGTTGATTTCATTGTAATTGACACTCAACCAATACGGGACTCGAGGAAGCACATCCCGTTATTTTAGTAGGCCGACCTTTCTTGGCATGCGGATGCTTTCATATTCAATGCGGGATCGAAATATGTAGTTGTCCTTCGCAGCATGACTATGGAGTGAACATCTTCAACATTGCCAAACAACCTCATAATGTCAGATGATGGAATTGTTGATGTGGATTTAATCAGCATTAGTTGATGAAACTTTTATTTCAAACCTTAGTGATGATCCTTTACAGACATGCTTAACTCACTTTGGTTTTGATTTTGATATTGACAGATCAGTCGATGAGGTCAACGCCTTGCTTGACTCAGCACCATCCATGGACACTAATAAATGGAAGTCAAGAGTTGAACAACTAGCACCGTGTAAAAAAACTCACCCCATCATCAGAATCACCACCGAAACTCGAGCTCAAACCATTGCCCAACACATTGGAATATGCATTTTTGGGAGAAGAAAGTACTTTGCCGGTAATCATTTCATCATCCCTCAATGACGAACAACTGTATTAAATTTTAATATATCCAGTTGATTGTACATTTTAGTGGGATTTAATAGAATTGAATTTTGATTGAATTGTACATAATTTTTTTTATTTTTATTTAAATAAATGACTACGGATTGCTTATCAACCATAAATACGATCTTCAACCTTAGGGTCTTTAATATCTATCTCCAATACGCACGATGCTCGAGTTCCACAGGTAGGTGACAAGTTTTTCCATACACTAGCCTGTAGGGTGACATCCCAATCGGGGTCTTGAAAGCCGTTCTATATGCCCATAATGCATCATCAAGTCTTAATGACCAATCTTTTCTGTCCGGCCTCACCGTCTTTTCTAATATGTGCTTTATTTCTCGATTGGAGATCTCCCAACTTACTTGCGGATGATACGGAGTCGCCACTTTGTGTGTGATTGAATACTTTGTCAAAAGAGCTTTGAATGCTTTGTTACAAAAGTGGGCACCACCATCATCGATTATTGCTCGAGGGAATCCAGCGTGAAACAATATTGCTTTTCAAAATCCTATTACCACCTTGTGGTCATTGGTTCGACATGCAATTGCTTCTACCCATTTTGATCATAGTCCAAGCTGACCAATATGTATTGATGACGAAAGCGGGGAAAAGGTCCCATGAAGTCGATACCCCATCAAAATCTCAAAACCACTAAAATTGGATTTAGTGGCATCATGTTCCTTCGTGTAATGCTCCCCCATTCGTTGACACCTATCACATGAAAGCGAGAAAGTGTAAGCATCTCGAAATAAAGTTGGCCAATAGAAACCACATTGTAAAACTTTTACATTTGCTTTCTTAGCCCGAAATGGCCTCCACAAGCTTGTTCATGGCGGAATGAAAGGATATCAATTTCATTTTAGGACACATCGTCTAACAAGTTGATCTGCGATACTTGAACAAATACGGGTCATCCCAAAAGAAATTCTTTATTTACGCAAAGAATTTAGCCTTGTCTTGCTTGGTCAAAGCTCGGAAGTTTACCTGTAACAAGATAATTAACTATATCGGATACCAAGGTAATACCTCCACGTTCATTAATTATTCATCCCAGGAAATGACTCATTCAATTGTAATGGCTCGTAATTGTGTCAAAATGTAGGCGAGAGAAATGGTCCGCCACAACATTTTACTCCTTTCTTATCTTTGAATTCCAAGTCAAATTCCTGCAAAAGTAACACTCAACAAATTAGTCTAGCTTTTGCATCTTTCTCTGTGAGAAGATATTTAAGAGCAGCATGATATATGAATATAATTATTTTACAACCAATGAGATAAGATCGAAATTTTTCCAATGCAAACACTACTGCTAGCATTTCTTTTTCAGTAGTTGAATAGTTCAACTGTGCATCATTCAATGACATACTAGCATAGTAAATAACATGGGGAATTCGATCAACTCTTTGTCATAATACTGCTCCTACTGTATAATCAGATGCATCACACATGAGCTCAAATGGTAAGCTCCAGTTTGGGGGCTGAATGATGGGTGATGATGTCAACAATCGCTTTAATTTTTCAAATGCCACAAGACATGAATCATCAAAGATAAAAGGTACATCCTTAGCAAGTAAATTCCATAAGGGTCTAGAAACTTTGCTAAAATCTTTAATGAAACGTCTATAGAAACCAGCATGCCCAAGGAAAGATCTTACTTCTGTTTTGGGTGGAGGAAGATTAGAAATGAGATCCACCTTGGCTTTGTCAACCTCAATACCTTTGCTCGAAATGATGTGGACCGAGGACAATACCTTGTTTTACCATAAAATGACACTTCTCGATTTAAGACCAAGTTCTTCTCGATACATCTCTGCATAACTAGTGTTAGATAGCGTAAACATTGATCAAACGAGTCACCAAAGGACAGAAAATCATCCATAAAGACTTGAGGAATCGTTCAACCATATCAGGAAAAATGCTCAACATGCATCGTTGAAATGTAGCGGTGCATTACATAATCCAAATGGCATTCTCCCCTATATACAAAAGTGCCAAAAGGGCAAGTGAAAGTGGTTTTCTCTTGATCTTTTGGTGCTATGGAATCTGATTATATCCCGAGTAGCCATCAGAAAGCAATAAAATTGATGGCGCTAATCTATCAAGCATTTGATCGATAAATGGTAAAGGAAAATGGTCTTTACGTGTGTGGAAATTCAATTTTCTATAATCAATGCATACACGCCATCCTGTGTAGTCACTCTGGTGGGTATCAATTCATTATTAGCATTGGTAACTCGCGACTCACGACTTTTAGTGGACAAGCTTGCAGGTGACCCATGAACTATCGATAAATGGGGTAAATGATACCATGCATCTAATAGCTTAAGGACTTCCGATTCTAACGGCAACTTCTTTCATGTATTGGGATTTAACCGACGTTGCATTTCCCCAGTAGATTTGGCATTTTCATCGAGGTGAATGTAATGCATGCAATCTGGGCAGGTTTATACCTTTTATATGCTCATGGTCCATCCTAATGCCCTTTGTGCTCTTTCAGAAACATCCAACAACTTACCTTTTGTTCGTCATTGAGGATGATGAGATGATTGGGGTAGAGTACTTTCTTAAAAATGCATATTCGATGTGTTGGGCAATGGTTTGAGCTCGAGTTTTGGTGGTGATTCACATGATGGGATGAGTTTCTTTTCGATGGTGCTAGTTGTTCAACTCGACTTCCATTTATTAGTGTCCATGGATGGTCTTTGAGTCAAGTAAGGCGTTGACTCATCCAGCCCGCACTCATCTGTCAATATCAAAATCAAACCAAAGTGAGTTAAACATGTTTGTAAAGAATCATCACTAAGGTTTGAAATAAAAGTATTATCAATTATTGTTTCAATTAAATCCACATCAACAATTCCATCATACCTTTTTGTGAGGTTGTTTGGCAATGTTGAAGATATTCGGCTCCATAGTCATGTTGCCGAAGGACAGCTGCATATTCCGTCTACATTGAATGTGAGCATCTGCATGATTGCCAAGAAAGGTCGGCCTAGAATAATGGGGATGTGCTTCTCGAATCTGTATTGGTTGAGTGTCAATTCAATGAAATCAACCGGAAAATAAAACTTGTCTACTGATAAGCACGTCCTCCACAATGCCACGAGGTATTTTCGTGGACCGTCTCGCAAGTTGTAACACCAGTTTTTGGAGTTGGGTGTAATTCTCCCACCAAGTTTCAAAAATACGAATAAGGCAACAAATTTACACTAGCTCCTAAATCCAACAAAGCATTCTCGATTGTGTGGTTCCTACTATGCTACATGAGATAGTGGGGCCGTCTTTGCATTTTAAAGGAATTTTATGTTGGAGTATAGAACTAATGCGTTTACGTTAAAAATGCCTTCTTTTGAACATCGTATTTCTCTTTTTGAAGTACAAAGGTCTTTAAGAAACTTGGCATAAGATGGAACTTGTTTAATAGCATAGTAAAGGGATGTTAACACTTACTACGTTTGAAGATTTCGAGAATCTCACCCTGTGGATTTTCCTTCTGCCTTTAGGGCAACCTCCTGGGGAATGGAGCTTTGGGAGGCGTATTCTCGTAGGTTGGTTTCTTCTTTCTCTCCGGTGATGAGTCCTCAGCATTCACGGCAGTACAATTTGATTTTCTGTCGCATCTCCACTTTGTTGTCGACTTCTTTTCCTTTTCGCAAGGTCATGATTCTTTAACTTCTCCATGTGGTGAATCTGGTACTTGCTTCATGCACTCCTTTAGATTAGCAACTTGGTTGACTTAGAAATTTACCTTTATCAACGGTCATTGCCAAGGTCCGAAGAAGCAAGTTGTCCCACCATCTTCTCGAGGCTTAGGAAACCTGATTGGGCTTGTGAATTGAAGCTGCTCTCAACTCATTTAAGTAGTCCATCAATAGTGCGACCGTTGCTCATGATGGTAGAACGAGTAACATTCTTGAGATTCTGGAATGAATCCTCGGTACGGTGCAGGTTGAAAGTAATTGCAGTTCTGATTGTAAATGGTCACTAAATGGTGGTGAGAGGCTTGAGGATTTTGAGAATTTGTTGCATTGGTGGAGCTGGGCTGGAGCAGTCCATTAACTCATGGAATCCTTGAGACCATGAAAAATTGGGGTGGTCTCTATCCGAGGGTTATATGTATTGGAGTATGGGTTGTAATTTGATGGCTTTCTCATTACACCTATATGGCATTGGCTTGATCGAGTATGAGTCATGGTCATGTGGTTACATTGATTTAGCAATCGATAACGATCTATTTGTCGAGCAAGACCTTGACCATCTCCTTGACTTCTTTGATTCCCGAAGTTGACTCGCCAATGTGAACCTCATTCACTCAGCTTTAATCCTTCTAGTATTCCCTGAGTGATGGGACTCCGTTGTTGGGAATTGTCCGCATCATTGTGGAAAACTCCCAAATTTCTGATGCACTTTTTGACATTAGCTCTCCTCCACTTGTTGTCATTAGCCATTCTTGCACAATTGGTAGTAATCCCTCCAAAAAATATTAGCATCGGTGCCATTTCTCGTACCCATGATGTGGACACTTCAAGAGTAGCCCATTGAATCGCTCCGTGTTTGAAAAATTGCTCGTCCTCTCTCTGGGTAAACTCAGAGATTTCCTACGAATAGCATTGGTTTTATGCCTGGGAAATATTTATTCAAAAATTTTGTAACCATTTGTTCCCACGTGATGTGATGCAATTGGCGAGGCAATGTATTAAGCCATGTAAGGCTCTATCCTTTAAAGAAAATGGGAATAATCTAAGTTTAACATCATCATCTCGAAAAATTCTCATATTTAAATGTTTTTGACAAATAGCATGAAAATCATTTAAATGATTATATGGTCCTCGTTTTCTAGGCCATAAAATGTGGGAGACAATTTGAAGCACACTAGGTTTTAGTTCAGGAAACTCCTAGCTACATTTGGGTATCTTATGCATGATGTGCTCAAATTTGCTAAAGGAAAATAATCCTTAAATGGCCTCTCTGTGGTGCTTGTAAATCCATTTTACTTTTTACTTGTTTGTGTGTGCGAAGTGTTTTCAAGTTCAAGGTCTATAGGTTCATGGAGATTAGGTAATAACCTGCTGACCATACATGCAAAATAAATAAAATAAAAATAAAGATGGGAACAAAACAAATAAAAATAAATAAGAGGGAGAAATTACGATACTAACCTTATTGCGCTATTAAAACCTTTCTATAAAAATTCACAAAAAACAAATACGTGAAATTAACTAAAAATTAAATTAAAACTTAATAAAGAAAATTAAATTAAGATAAACAAAAATTACAAAGAAAAATAACTTAAAAATTAAATTGCAGAATTGTAAAGAATAGAGAAAGAAAAGAAATACTAACCTTTAAATGTAGATTCACTTTTTTTTTTATTTTTTTTTTAAAGAAAAAAAATACAAGAAAACAATTAAAATGGAATTATTCACAAAAATTAATTCTATGAATTAAAATTACTTACCTCCACAGGCTAAAAACTTATTGTGCAAATTTTAATGTACTCAGCGCACGAATCTATCGTAAATTGTAATGGTGACGAGTGTCGATCCCACGAGGAGGTGGATTTTAATTATATGTAGAATTAATTTTGTAAATGGGTGGTTGGAATTGTGGTGGAAGTGATTTAAATTATCACTAAAATTGGAATTGAAATGGCGATAATAAATCTAAAATCGTGGAATTGAAATGCGAGAATAAATTGAAGAGAAATTCTATTAAATTGACGCACTTGGGTATCGGATCCAGAGTATCAACATGCATCATGGGCTAAATAATCCGTATTAATACCAATTAAATCATGAGGGGGAATCCACAGCCTCATGAACCACGCTCTAATCATTCTGATATGGTGATCGGGCGAATAATAATAACCTTGTCTAGAGGGGGTGAAACCAAGGCGGTGAAGACAAGATTAGTATTATTTGTCGAAGAAGTCAAAACATCCACAAAAACTAGAGGGGAAGAGAAAATAAATTTACCAAATAAAGCCCATGACACATGTTGAGACTTCACTTTCAACCCAAGCTTGAAAGAAAATTAGCCACTCATAATTGAACTAGGGGCAAAATGGAAATTTATTAAAATACGAAGAAAATACAAGATGGAGAAGGAATTACGAGAAAATGGAGTCCAAAAATGGATTCGGGATATCAAATTAGGGGGAAGGCCCAGCTTTTTATAGATACACATGGAGTAAATCATAGCCATCGGATTAAAAGCGATTTGGACGCCTTCGAGGATTGCGCTGGTACGTCATCGGAATCCAGCGATCGGTTTGACCACGGGTGAAAACGATAGCTGCGGGTTTGACCCGACTTTGAAACGATACACGGTTTGACCCGGACGATGCAGTTTGGTTGACAATAATCCCTGTGCGCATGTGATGTATGCGTGCGAGATTTTAGTTTTCCGCGATATGCATTTTCCTTTTATGCTCCTCCTAAGGTTTTCGCCAAGTCCCACGAGTTCAAAAGTGATGTCCGTTTTTAAAGAGTATGATCTCTCCTTTATTTATGCGAAATGACTATAATACCCCTAAAATACATAAAATACTTAATTAAAATCAAACACACATAATTAAATTGCAAGAAACTTAAATATATAAAAATAAAGGTTGTTAGTAAGACTTGAAATGTAAAATGATAATTTTCTCCTTTATAAATATACATTTTCTAACACTCAACAGCAGGTATGGTCAACATGGTTTGAATGATGGTATATCCTAAGTTAACCGGACGACGTCTAAGAATACAATCAATCAAAGCACCTTCCATGTGTAAAACCTCATCCAAATGCCCTGATCTAGGAAAAACAATGGACTGAATAAAGCGAAGCAAAATACGAGTTTAAAGATAAAGATATCGAGTACGGAAATTAATGGTACAATCTTCAACAGAAAGATCATTACGCTGACATACATTACGAACGCCGTCAACATGAACATAACTATCAAGTTTAGGAGATTTCCTAGGCGAAAAAATTTCTAGGCCAAAATCAGATGATCCTAGGATAGAGTTTAACACCAAAACATCAAAATCAATCATAACTCCTCGAACATTTGTGATTACTCGAGTCTTGTTATCCTCGGAAATGTCCGTATTCGAGTCAAACACTTTCACCAAGTTGGGATAAACATTCTCCTCAATCATAAGTACATTAATCCAACCAACATCTTCCAACAATTGAAATAAATTTCTATGACTAATATTGAGAGTATTAAGCCAATCCGGTAAAACATAAAATGTATTGAGTACCTCACGAGTCCTGAAACTTTGGTGAAACCGTTTAGTTAAATGTTTGTTGTTCTGAAAGTGTGTGGACTCAAAGTTGGATTGATTGGAGGTGACTCATGCTTGCCGTGATCGTTTGGTGGGTTGAACCGATTCTTTGCCTTTTCCTCGAACCGGCCGCGAGCTTGACATGATGATTTTGAATGATTTAAAGTGAAATGAGGCAATGAGAAGGGAGATGATGAGGATTGAAAGAGATTTTGAGAAGCAATTTGGATAAAAAACGGCTTAAGAGGAAGAAATCTAGAGAGATAAAATTCGGTTGAAACCCTAGATTTGATTTTAAATCTAGTGATTTGGAGGTTGAAAAAGGATTTGAAAGATGATTTTGGACACAAGAATGGATGGGGAATAAGTTTTATGGATCAATTTGAATCGAAAATGAGTGGAAGTAGTGGATTTTGGAGTGAGAAAGAGAGAGAGCGAAAGCGGCTTGAGAGAGAAAGAGTTATCCGGTTTACCAAAAGAAAGAAAGGAAGATGAACAATTTAAAATGCCTCGAATCAGCTTGCGGATTTCACTAATCGGTGTGATTAGTGTCCGGTGAGGAAAACCGAATCTAGTTTCTGGATGCCCCTTGCTAAGGTTAGTGTCGAAATGATGAAACCGGCTTGCCGGTTTCTTTACCTGGTTGTCCGGATAGTTTTTAGAATTTTTCAAAACTTATTGGGCTTATCGGTTTAAAGAACAGTTTGTCCGGTTTTGAGGCAGAAAAGAAGCTTAGCAAATCCGGCTTTCCAGATTGAATAACCGGATGACAGGTTTGTGTCCAGTAAGCTCCAAAACACATCTGGCTTTTGAGTTTTTATAACCAGTTGACCGGTTTTCATCTAGAAATATTTCAAAACTAATTCGGCTTACCGGTTTGATAAATTCGGTTATCCAGAATTTGACCCAAGAGCAATCAATGAGAAAACAGTTTTCCGGTTGAGAGGAAGCGGCATACCGGTTTAGACTTGGAATTTTATTTTTGGCTTAAAATTTGATCAATTTTAAATCATTTTGTGATTTAAAACTTTGCAATAAGCCATTCAATGCATGAACCATAAATGCATACAATAACAAACATATTAACTTAATCAACAAATCATAATTCAAGATGCAATATTCATCATTCCAAACTCATGTCTTATCTTTATAAAAGCTCTTCACTAAGAGGTTTTGTAAAGATATCTACAAGTTGATTTTCAGTAGAAATAAATTTAATCATAACATCCCTTTTTCGAACATGATCTCTAAGGAAGTGTTGCCTAATTTCTATATGCTTAGTCTTAGAATGTTAAATGGGATTCTTGGATAGATTAATAGCACTAGTGTTGTCATACAAGATAAGTATTTGATCAAGATTAATACCATAGTCTCTAAGGGTTTGTTTCATCCAAAGAATTTGTGCACAACAACTACCAGCGGCTATATATTCGGCCTCAGTGGTTGAAAGCGCAACCGAGTTTTGTTTCTTACTAAACCAAGAGACAAGTGAATGACCTATGAAGTGACATGTTCCATTAGTACTTTTTCTCTCAACCTTATATCCGGGAAAGTCGGCATCCGAATAATAAGTTAAGTCAATATGAGTTCCCCTAGGATACCAAAGACCAAGATTTATAGTGCCAATCAAATATCCAAAAATTCATTTAACAGGTGACTCTTTAGGACAAGATTGAAATCTAGCACACAAGCATACACTAAACATAATATCAGGCCTACTAGCAGTTAAATAAAGTAAGGATCCGATCCATCAACTTCCTTACCCTTCTCATCTTTGTCCAGCTTGATGGTAGTACTCATTGGAGTGCTTTTTGCCGTTCCATTATTATAGCCAAATCTTTTGAGTAGATCTTTCACATACTTGACTTGATTTATAAAAATTCCTTCCTCGTTTTATTTGATTTAGAGTCCAAGGAAGTACTTCAGCTCTCCCATCATACTCATTTCAAATTCTATGCTCATGCAAGAAGAAAATTCTTTACACAACAATTCATTAGTAAAACCAAAGATAATGTCATCAACATAAATTTGTACTACAAGTATATCTTGGTTCTTATGCTTAACAAAGAGAGTAGTATCCGATTTTTCCATTGAAAAACCATTATCCAATAGAAAATTCTTAAGCTTATCATACCATGCTCTAGGTGCTTGTTTTAATCCATATAATACCTTAGACAATTTATACACATTATTTGGAAATTTTTCATTTTCAAAACCAGGAGGTTGTTTTACATAGACTTCCTCTATAATGTAACTATTTAAGAAAGCACTTTTGACATCCATTTGGAATAAAATGAAATCCTTATGACATGCATATGCTAACAACATCCTGATGGATTCTAATCTAGCTATAGGTGCAAATGTTTCATCAAAATCAATTCCCTCTTCTTGGTTGTAACCTTGAGCCATTAATCTAGCTTTATTTCTTACAACCACACCGGATTCATCCATTTTGTTTCTAAATACCCATTTAGTGCTTATAATGGATTGATGTTTTGGATTAGGAACTAATTCCCAGACATTGTTTCTCTCAAATTGATTCAACTCCTCTTCCATTGCCATAATCCAAGATTCATCATTTTCCGCATCCGCAAAGAGTTTTGGTTCAATTTGAGAAATAAATGTATCATGCTCACATGTATTCCTAAAAAATAATATAGTTATAATACCTCGTCAGGGATCTCTTAAAATTACACCCTTAGGGTGAGAAGAAATATACCTCCACTCCTTGGGGAGTATTTGAGAATTACTTGTTTCTTCACATTTGTTCCTCTTGAATTCCTAAAATTACACCCTTAGGCACCATGCTCACATTTGTTTTTTCATGATGTTCCTCTTGAATTCCATGTGGTGCATCTTTTTGGTTGTCATTTGATGGTTCTTCTTGTTGTTCTTCTTCTACATTATCATCAACAATGACTTTCTCCATAGAGGAGGGGTTAAACTCATCAAATATAACATGCATAGATTCTTCCACAATCAAAGTTCTTTTATTATACACTCTATAAGCTTTGCTTGAGTTTGAATAGCCAAGAAAAATACCAACATCAGATTTTGGATTAAATTTACCAAGATTATCTTTTGTATTCAAAACAAAACATTTGCATCCAAAAACTTTAAAATAGCCAATGTTGGGTTTTCTAGCTTTCCAAAGCTCATATGGAGTTTTGTTAAGATTAGGTCTAATCAACACACGATTTAAAACATAACAAGCGATGTTGACAGCTTCGACACAAAACTACTTAGGCAAAGAATTTTTATTCAACATAGTTCTAGTCATTTGTTGAATATACCTATTCTTTCTCTCTACAACTCCATTTTGTTGAGGAGTCCTAGGTGATGAAAATTGATGCTCAATGCCAAAATTATTACAAAAATTCTCAAATGCATAATTTTTAAATTCTCCACCATGATCACTTCTAGCATATCTAGAAGGTCCAAACAAATCTATGTGAAGTAATTGAAGTGGTTTTGAAGTAGAAATATTTTTCTTACTTTTGAAAGAAGTTTTGATTTGTTTTCCAAATTGGCAAGCTTCACAAATTCTATCTTTTTGAAAATTGATTTTTGGAAGACCTTTAACCAAATCATTTTTCACGATTTTTTAAATCAAATCCATACTTGCATGACCTAATCTTCTATGCCACAACCAACCATCATCATGCAATGTGGAGAAACATTTATCATTTGTAGATGCACAATCTATATTAATGGTATAGGCATTAACACATTTATTTCCTGCAAACAAAACATTGCCATCACATGCATTCCCAATAACACATTTTGATTCATCATAGATAACTCTATATCATTTATCGCATAATTGACTAATGCTAAACAAGTTGTGTTTTAAGTTTTCAACCAAACACACATTTTCAATAAGAATAGAGGATACATTACCGACATTGCCAATGCCAATGATTTTTCCTTTTGAATTATCTCAAAACGATACATCTCCACCATTTTCGATCTTGGTAAAACTTGAAAACCAAGAATAATTTCCTGTCATGTGTCTTGAACAATCACTGTCCAAGTACCATTTATTCTTTTTCTTCAAACCCTACAGAGAGAATCTCAAGTCTTAAGTACCCAAATCTTTTTGGGTCCTTGAATGTTAGCAATGGTTCCTTTTGGAACCCAAATACATTTGATACCATAATATGCATTTCTTTTTACTAGACACTATTTTTCATATGATCGTCTTGGTTACAATAATGACATATAACTTGATTGTTAGTGGAGGTACTCTTCACAAAATAACTCTTGTAATATTTTTGTTTAAAATTTGGCTTATAACCAATCTTTTATTTGTCAAACACACACTTTTGTGAATTAAGCAAGTTATCCAACATCTTTTGTCCATTTGTAAATTTTAGCACAATTTCATTTAGATCATTGCTCTTCTTTCTAAGTATTTCATTTTCATTTTTCAAGTCATTCATATGTGATTCTAAATGCTCATATGAAGTGCTAGAATTCTCAAATAATGCAACTCCATCATGCAATGTTTTATTCTCTAATTCAAGGCATGTAATCTTTGCACTAAATAATTCATTTTCATTTCTAAGCTCTACCATTTTCTTTTTAAGACATACATTTTTTTTACCAATCTTTATCCACTCATCATGCAATTCTTTAAAGGCATCATGTAATTCATTATATGTAGAAAGATCACTTACCTCATCAAGTTCATCACATGATTCTTCCCCAAAGGCCATGAGAGCTAAATTTTTCATTTCTTGTTGCTCTTCATCATCACTTGTTTCCTCATCGCTATCATCCAACGTGGCCACCATAGCTTTCTTCTTGAGTTTGTTAAGGAGAGGACATTTTGGTCGTATGTGTCCGGGCTTCTTGCATTCATAACAAGTGATTGACTATTTCTTCTCCTTTTTTATTTTTGTAGCCTCTGAACTTTCTCTGCTCATTATTCTTCTTGTAAAATTTTCTGAATCTTCTAGCCAACATTGCCAACTCCTCATCATCCATCTTGTTTTCCTCATCACTCTCACGTTTTGAGGCCTTGAGAGCAATGATTTTCTTTTTTTCCTCATGCCCTTTTTTTCTGCTGCCAAATCTTCTTAATATGAAATGAGAAAGCCAATTAAATCATCAATAGGTAAGACATTTAGATCTTTGGCTTCCTCAATGGCAGTTTTTTTCTGTCTCCATTCCTTAGGTAGCGACCTAATGATTTTCTTAACTTTTTCACTATTAGAAAAAGTTTTTCCTAGGGCTCCTAGAGTGTTCACTATGTCCGTAAATCTAGTATACATAGAATATACACTCTCATTTGGTTCCATTGGGAACAATTCATATTGTCGAGTGTACCTACTAATTGTTTACTCTTTCACTTGATTCGTGCCTTCATAAACAACTTTATGTTTGTGCCAGATTTTATTAGCACTTTCACAACTTGACACTCTATGAAACTCTTTCTTATCTAGTGCACAAAATAAGGCATTAATAGCTTTGGAATTTAGAGAAACTTTTCTCTTTTCCAATTCATTCCATTCCCGTGAAGGTTTTGGAATATTTTCCCCGACTTCATTTTTTGTCAAAGGCATGAAAGGACCATCATTAACAATTTTCAAAATTTTGTAATCTAAAGCTTGCAAGTAAATTCTCATCATAGTTTTCCAATACGGGTAATCGTTTCCATCAAAATATGGTGGTCTAGTGGTGGACTGTCCTTCCCTAAATGTGGAATCATTTTGAGTTGCCATTGATCTTTAGCTCTAGACGGTTAAGTCTAAATAAGAGTACCTTGCTCTAATACCAAATAAAATACAAGTTGTGTAACCCAAGAGGGGGGTGAATTGGTATTTTAAAATTTATCCTAAAAAAACCACGCAATTATCCAATCTAATGTCTTAGTAAATTCGAAAGCAATAAGTTTCATAAAAGCACAATAATAAATGAGTAAGGGAAAAGAAAAACAAACACATGAATTTTTACGTGGTTCGGCTGCCACGTCCACGTCTCAAGCGATCCGAGCAGGGATTTCACTATCCAAGGGGTTTGAACTTCACAGGTGTCGATGAACCTTTCTGAAGATTATCTCACAATCTCATCACCTGTCTCACACTTAAACACTCATAAATTTTATGAGGAAATGAAAATTATAATAAAAACGCTCTTAAAGAGTAGATATACAAATTGAAAAAGCAAAAGATGATTGATTTTTTTATTTGTGAATATGAGAGCTCAATATATGTTATGTCTTTTTTATTTTTCTTTCAGAGTGCTTGATAATGAATTGGATTTGAGTTTATATAGTTTGTAAATCCGTTATGCGCATTTTGGTGATAAGAACCATTTATGGAATCCAGGTTTGATTTTATGTTCAATTCTGAAAATTTAAATTTGAAGCATCGGGTATGCATTTACGATATCAGGATAAGTCGTTTATGTTAAAAACTGCTAAAATCCGGTTAATTGCATAGTAAATGAACTATTTTTTAAAATTATAGTTTGCCTCAAAGCGTTATATAAGCGTATTATGGTAAAGCGTTATGAATCTTTTCGAGATAAGTCAATTTTGGAATTCTAAGTATCTTTGTTAATCCTAAAACTTTCTAAAATTATGATATATTATGTGAAATTATAGAATTGAAATATTTAAATATTTTCAAATAGTCCAAATCTGAAATTGAAAACAATATTTATTCAAATCAAAGATTGTAAAATTCTTTCATTTTAGTCCACAACTTGAAAAACAACTTAACTCCATAAAATATTTTTCTTATTATAAAAGCACAATACGTAAATTTTTGTTAATGTGGTTTGTTATCAAAATCAGCATTTATATATATGTAACATATCCCACCACTTAATAGAGAACAATTGGCTAGGAAAGTTGAATACCTTCTCCGCATGGGATGGATTCCTTGTCTGGAATTCGAGTGTATATATATATGTGTGTGTATGTATGTGTATGTATGTGTGTATATATATATTGTGTGCAGGACGGATTCGTGTGTTATGAAAACCAATGAAATCTAATATTTGTAAAAAATTTCAGCAAGTAAAAAGTCCAGAAGCTAAATTCCCCAGTCACCAAGAAATCTTTCTACAGCCACAAAACTACAAAGAAGATTAAGGAAAGTGACTTTGTAAGGAAGGCCCACCACTAATAAATAAAAGCCAAATTTAACTCAAAAATTCAAGCCACCAAGTTTGACAATAATCTGCAGCAAACCAATTTAATTCAACTGTCCAGTAGCTTCAATTTTCCTCAGTTCAACAACTCTTCGAACAATCCAGTTAATAAATGTAGAAGCTTCAAACAATCCAATTAATAAATGCAGAAGTTGTAAAACAATAGTTAATAGACACAAACATAGAAAGTGAAGAAATTAGAAAGCCAAGGCGTACTAATGAAGCACTGTCCTTAAAGAATTGATTTTGTCCCTTCTCGGATAATTTTTCGGGTGTGTAAAGGAGTTAAAGACAGTCTGATCTTCCAGGATTCAATGGCGTTCCAACTGTAATGGCGCACTCCAAACTATAGTGATTCTAACAGTTGATTTAATTTGATTTTTCAGGTAAAGTGTGTAGCTTTAATGAAGATGGAGAGGATGATAAGAATTTTTTTTTCTTTGCATACACAAATCAGTCACAGCAGCTGGCTTTTTATAGCCTTGAATTAAAACAGCCATCTCCCTGATTTTTGCCATAAATCAGTGCATGAACTGATTTAAAATCAATTTTACAAATAAGTAAGGAACTAGTCGCACACATAATAACTCAAATCATAAATAGTTCGTGTATTTATTATAAGAACATTGTGGGTCTACATGTTTACCACTTGCTGGAGATTTTTTTGTCGGTTTTCTAATTTTTCTAGTAAATTTTCACAAGAATTGAAGGTGTAATGAGTCTATAAGATGCCAGAGTTGTACAACATTGTCAAAATTATAACTTTGTATTACAAATTTTATTGTATCACATGAAAACCTGCCTTGTAAATTTTGAGTTTGGGGACTTCAAATCAAGCAACTAAGGTGCTAAAACAAAGCCACAGCCACTGACATGTAGATATGCTCAACTTGAACAATTCAAATCAGTTTAAAACTGATTTTTCAATCCAAAGTAATGAATATATAAGCTTTCATCATGTGGCTAGGAAATGGGCCAAGCCCGTGAAGGCTATATGTGCATTTTTAATTTTTGTATTTTGAAATACCTCACAATTTCCAACATCGTATACCGTGTGAACCACAAGTCTCCGGGGTACTACGACGGGCGGTACTGGACAATGTGGAAGTTGTCGATGTTCGGATGCACTGATGCAATCCAAGTCTTGAATGAGCTCGATGAGGCCATCAAAGCTTGCCACAATTCCTTTATCAGGATTATTGGATTCGACAATGTTCGTCAAGTGCAGTGCATTAGTTTCATTGCCTACAAGCCTACTGGTTACTAAGCTTTGATCAATTAATTTTGAAGGCTTCATTGATCACCGATCATTGCAATTTGTTGACGTGATTTGTTTGATCAATTTGTTGTTTAATACTATTTTACGAAGTTTTTGGTTTTTTTTTCTTTTTTCTTTTTTTTTTGGGATCTCCAATTTGGATGGAAATGGAGAGTATGAGTATAATATATTAATGATGATTTGGTCTATCAAGTTAACTTTAAGATGCATTGGTGTTAGTTTACTTTTAAAAAATCAATTTGACATTGTTGTGTAGTTGTTTATTTAAGGACTTAATTTAACACGACATTAGTAAATAAATATAGTTAATTGTGTCTACAAATAAATATAATATGACTTCAGTAAAAATCATCACATGTCAAGCTATTATTTATTTCATCATTTCACTAGTACTAGATAATGATTTATATAATACGAGAGTTGCATGTATGTCACAATAGATAATGTTTAATGATAGGAATCATGTTAAAAAAACATTCAAATTGTGCTTTTTATTCATGGATTTACTGAAGATAAGGAACCGAAGTGTTATTATCGATTTTTTCTTTCTTTTTCATTTTTATAATAAGAATTGAATATATGACTTTGAGACAAAGGCAAAAAGGTATTATCATTGGCGATTTTGTGCCAACATCAGGTTTTGCAGTGACTTCTTTTCTTCAACAGAACAAAATGAAAAAGCATAAAGAGTAAACAATTCATGTGCTTTGAGTTTTGACTAGAGCTCCGTAATGGTACATTTAGGCCAACGATCTTTGTCAATGGGATGGGGTGGGGGTGGGGAGGCCTACCCCATTCCCCACCCTATTAAAATTTTTTGCTTCCATTCCACCTCATTCCCCAATAAATTTAGTGGGGTGGGAATGAGAATCAAGTATGAAGACGATTTCATCATCCCCACCCCATTTTCCATTTGTTAATTTTATAAAAGGTATAAATATATGATTTCAGTAAATTAAAAATTAGAGTTTTAAAATAAAATCATTATCATATTATAAAACATTTAAATTATTTTAAAAAAATCTCTAAAAGTTTAAAATAATATCTTAAAATGCTATCAAAACTGAAAAATATTTGAAAAGAGCAGCAACTTAAAAGAGAAAAGAAAACATAACAATTTTTTAGAGTTGAAAAAGAATTATATTGTAGGATTTTATTTTATTCATATCATGTTTATATTACATGAAAATAAAAAAAATTATTAATTGACATTATAGTTGATAAAATAAAAATTATTAAATAAGAATTAAAAATATATTTATATATAATGGGGATTGGGGTGGGGGTGGGGTGGGGAGTACAAAATCAAACCCCAATCCGTTAAGAATTTGAGGATTATTTTTCCCCCACTCCTCCACCCCGCTCCCCAAAAATGATTTAAAATTTTTCTCATTTGGGGTGGGGCTTCACGGGATCCCAAACCCGTGGAGGATTTTGCCATCCCCACTTTTATGATTATTTGATAATCTAGTGCTGATCATATGTGATGATAAACTTAGCTAGTAGATTCTAAATTGTTTATATAAAATAAAATTGAAAAAACCTTCAACAAGAAAGTAATAAATCCGCCGTAGCACTAAGGCAATTTCAATGACATGAAATCTGGGTTCAAATCCCGGCGGCGGAAATTTTATTTATTTTTTAACTTTTATTTCAAGAGTTTAAAAATGTTAGGGATTTACCTGTACAACAAACTCAATCTTTAGAGATTTTAGTATTTTTTTTCTTTTGTTTATCCAAATGATTTCTTACAAAAACTAAAGAAGGAATAAGTCAACAAGATTAAGATGCAACACTAGTACAAAATTGTCAAAACCATAATTTTGGATTACAAATTTTTGGGAAGCTGGTTTGGTTAGTCCTCTGAAAATTCTCCACATGGGCCGACCGAGTGGCCTTTGTGTTCCCAAGTGATGGGGATTCGTAAGACTATTTGTTATTATTTGACTTGGACTATTAGCACCCTCCAACGTCCATTAAATAATTCTGAAAAATTAGCGCTCACCTTACTCTCACGTGGGGTTTACCGTTTACGTGGATAAATAGTGTTGTGAAAGATAAATTTTATTTTATTTTATTTTTAAGAAAAGCATAGAGATTATTTAAATTTATATTTTGTCCTTCACTGTAACTATTGGAATCAAGTATTTTATAAGGTCAATGAAGCAGTGGCACTCCCTCTAATGTTGAAAAATTGGCACTCAATTTAATCCCAAACCCTTCAAAGTAACAAGTTCTCTGGTTATTTAAAAAAAAAGAAAGTGTACAATGCTTATGTGTGGGTTTATATGTGGGTAAAGAGTTTTGTTTTATTGCCTTTTTTTTTTTAAAGAATAGAGGTTTATTTAAATTTAAAATTTGTCTTTTATTGTAATTACAAGAATCAGAAAATTTATAAGATTAATGAAGGATGGCAGTAGTCCCACTCTTATTATTATTATTATTATTATTATAGTTTCAAATATTGCCAATTATTGTTACTGAACGCAAATGCCTATCAGTATATATATATATTCATTGTGGTTTTTTTGCGGTATTTAATATAAAATTGTAGAATTGTTAATAAGAAAGAATTTTAACTTTCTTGTAGCAAACAAAGGGTAATTTCAATCGTCGAAATCCGAGTTCAAATCCCAGTGGTAGAGTACTTTTTTGTTTACTAAAATATTTTCATGGTCTCTCATCAATGATGAAATTGGAGACTAAGGGCTCATTTGAGATTACTTTTGAAAGACTTAAAATTGATTATGAAAAGCTAAAAACTAATTTTAGTGTTTGATAAATTTTTTTAAAAATTACTTTTGGCAAAATTACCTTATCATATAGCAGATTTTAAAAAACAGGGAATGAGTAACTTTTTAAAACCTCATTTTGAGAACAATTTTTATACTTAATATAATTCCATATATATATCCTCATATTTATTATAAAAATCCAAAATTATCCTTATTAATTAGGAAATAAAATCATTAACTTTAAAGAGATTATTATTATTATTACCAATTATATTGAGATAATGAAATAAAACAATAAAATTAATAGTATAAAATATTTATTTTAATTATCAGTTATTATATATACACAATAAAAAAATATTTTATATACATATTTATAAATGTATAAAGAAATTTTATTTAATATTATGTCTAATTCAGTCGTTTACATTCTTACAATAGTTTAACAGTAAGATTTACCAAATACATACAACTAGACACATGACATACATGCTTTAACTTGAGTGAAATACTCCTGATGTATTCTAAAATTTTTGGATAGTGTGATTATGCATTTAATCATCCTCATTCATATTCGATATTATTATCCAATTGATTATATCCTACGTCTACAACTACAAGAAAAAGTTCCCCAAATCAAATGATAGTTGATACATTAAATTAAGCAGCTGGTAATTAACTTTTCTTTTTCATCTTTCGTCCATCCTTTTACATTTTCTTGCAAAATTACAAACAAAGGTTGACGACCAGTATCTTGAAACATGTCATATCGTAAGATACCAAGAATTGATTCTGCACATTAGTCGAACCTATTAGTCGGTGCATGAAATTTGTTAATTTCTTCATTATTGATCGTCCAATATCATCACTGGGTCCGGTTGATGTGGTAGCTCATACACCACACCTCTTATGGCTTTGTCCAAAATCTAATGATTTACATAACAATTACAACAAATAAAAGTTATATAATCGATCACCCACAGGGAGTGGTTTCAGTTTGATGTTGTCTTAAACCAAGAATCCCTTGAGATCGGCTATGATAAATATTCATAATTATATGAAACAATACCTTAATGAATAGTCTACCTTAATGAATAAAAGTACCGTGTACCAAAGTGTTGATTAAGTTAATCTGTGGATCTATTGATATACAATCATATGATATTGTCTAGCTATATTAGTTTTAAGTAATTATGTTCCATTTCTTCTTTAATATTTTTCGTTAAACAAACTCTAAATTATATGATAAATATTCATAATTATATGAAAGCCACATGAAGTGATGGCACGATATCTCTTACGGTATTGTTTCTGAGGTGTGCTAGGTTTTCATGTTTGGGCAGTTAGGGCATTTTGCTTGTCAGGACATTTAACATTGTTGATATTTTTCTTGCTGTTCATGTCTTTCTCAATGGTTTACTTATGCTCCGTTCACGTGTTTTTGAAGGTATAAGAACAAGATCCCGTTTGAAATCTGTACTCGCCTTTATAGTTATTGTTCTCTAATTACTTTTCATCCACAAGAGTGACTTGATCCATGCTTGGAGCCTCGATATTCAACTCGGCCATTGAGCACAAGTAACTTTTTCAAAGTCCTTTTAACTTCAATTCCTCACTCTCTCAGCGGTGCCAATTACATTTAATGTCTGCTTGGTTGACTCTGATGGTACTTTAATTCGCATTTATGGTTATTCTTCTTTAATTCACATCAATAGCTGTTTGAACTGTGTTTAAGTTTCACATTTGAGTTGTCGATTCTCATATTATACAATTAAAAAAATTTAATTCTTGATATTAAAATATTTTTTACAGGTCCGAAAACAGTCCTACATCAAAATGCAGATCTGTAGAAATAAATGGAAACATGTTGTAGAGGACGACAAAATGTTAAGTCGACCCATATCAACAATCGACAAACCAAACTGGTCATTAATTCAATTAATACATTATTATAGGGCATTCATTGAAGAATAATACTTGGTATCTCAATATTAGAATCCCAATTTTAATTACATTATTATGTGTCATTCATTTTACGGATGATGAATGTTACTATTTTTTTAATGTTATTTTATTTTATCATCTAATAGATAAATGATAAATAATTAGAACTTAATCTCAGACTAAAAAGTTGAAATCCCTAACATTACTCTTCATTTCATGAGAAAAATTAACACAATAATAATATTAATTGACAAATAATAAGCCATTAGGGACATACACTAATAGCTTTTCACTGGCATATCATATGATAAACTTTTTTTTTTATTAATTGTAAGATGACTATAGGGATTAATAAATGAGCTTAGTTATACCCCGCTATTTGTTTTTCTTTTGGTGTATGTACTACAATCATAGTTTCATAACAATACCAACGATTACTCTTGATCTGCAAATCACCATAAATTTAAAAGAAAAATGACCTGAATTAAATTTTTGAATCAACAGAGGTATTAACTTATCATTTCCTAATTAAGATAACAAAAGAATATTAATCCACAAATAAGCCATTAGCAACACGTCATCAATTTTGCAATGGCATATGGTTAATTTTCCGTTGTAAGATAAGGATTTAGGAGCTTGGTTTAATTATTTATCCCTCAGCTTGTTATTTCATTTGGTGGATGCACTAGTACTACTATCAATATTGTCATTTTTGTCATACACAAACATAACACCTACTCTTCATCTGCACAAATCACCCCAAATTTAAACAAAAACAGATAATTAATTAATTTTTTGGAACAACACATGCAGAGGTGAGACACACTTTAAGTATATAGAGGCAGAGAGAGTTCAGCACGCTGGCGCCCCCAAAAAAATATATTTTTAAGACCTTATTTTTTTGAGTATTTTCTTAAAAATTCTATAATTAATAAAGATCTTTTTTTTAAAAAATTATGTATTATAAAAAAGCTTATTAGACATCTTTATACTTAACAATTATATACAACTAAGATTTTTTTTAATATAAAATCAATATTTGGTAATCTTAATGTTAAAGAGATATAATTAATAATATTGTTTAACCATTAAATCATTCTTTATTAGTCTTTCCAAGAAAAAAATTTAAATTTTTTAACTTTTCAGATTTCAAGAAAAAAATTAAATTCTTTGACTTTTTAGTATTCCTTTTAATTTCTATTAAAACCTTGTAATATAAAAAAAATCAGTAAACACAAAATATCTTGCTCACTTACATTCATTGGTTCATTTAAAAAAGAAAAAGTAGTTTCTTAAAATACAAAATCCATATCTATTATTTGATAGTCAATTCATTGTCTCAACTTTTATGTCTGTCATTCTAAATATTATATTTGAAAATAATATTGTTCTTATTTATTTGTTGTTGGAAAATTCTATAATGCCATAATGAAAATTACTGCATTAATACCGTGATAAACATAAATATTGTAAAATCAGTAAATGTAAAGTAAAACTAGTAAATTCAGACAAGATTATTAATTATTTAAAAAATTAAAATTGTTTCTATAGAATTTTAGTGAAAAATATTTTATTCATTTATAAAAAAAAATTCTTTAATTAAACAAAAAATTACTCATTAATTAAACACAAAAGTTATACTAAAAAAAAGTGGAATAAGTTTTATTGAATTGGCTACCATAAATTCTATATTCATTCTAGGACATTTGTATACTTTTTTTTCCCCATTTTCTATAATGATGTCTACTTATTACACATGTTAATTAAGCACAATTATTTATCTTGATATGGATCAAGTAAAAGCAAAATAAAAAAAATCTTATATTACTAGACACATATATGATATATCAATAAAATTATATCTAATTTTGAATATTATGCATACTTTATATAGTTTTAAACTTTTTACTTCTATTTGGAGACTATTTAAAGTTGTTATTGAGGAAGTACAGAAAGATGCAAAATAACTTCATCTTACAACAACTATGAAAGATATTAAAATAATATTTTTTCCAAAATCCGATTTTCAGTATAAATTTCATCCTTAATCAAAACATCACATATATACAAAAATGCAAAACTAACGTTTTCAATTTAAATATAAAAAATAATAAATATATAAGGTAATAAACATTATAACGAGTTTTAATTTTACAATTGTGAATTTTTTTTCAGTAACTTTTAATTTACTTATTTTATCTTTTATTCATTAGTTTTAGGTATAATATACAAACTTTTATGTTTTATTTTGCATTTAATGTTGATTTACTTACTTTATGTTATATTTTTAATTTTTAATTTTATTTACCAATAATACATCAATTTACTAGTTTTATAGTAATTTACTAATTTTATCTTCCTTTTACAAGTCTTATGTTTCATTTCCAAAATTTACGTTTTATTTTGTAATTATTGTTGATTTACTAGTTTTATGTTACATTTGTAAGTTGTTGTTTTGTTTACCAGTAATACATTAATTTACTAGTTTATATTAATTTACTTGTTTTACATTCCATTTACAAGTCTTATGTTTTATTTCCAAAATTTATGTTTTATTTTGCACTTAATGTTGATTTACTTGTTTTATGTTATATTTATAAGTTTTGATTTTATTTACCAGTAATACATCAGTTTACTAATTTTATAATAATTTACTTATTTTACCTTCCTTTGACAAGTCTTATGTTTCATTTCCAAAATTTATGTTATATTTTATAGTTAGTGTTGATTTACTAGTTTTATGTTATATTTGTAAGTTTTTGTTTTGTTTACTAGTAATACATTAATTTACTAGTTTATATTAATTTACTTGTCCTTCCATTTACAAGTCTTATATTCCATTTTCAAAATTTATGTTTTATTTTGCGCTTAATGTTGATTTAATAATTTTATGTTATATTTGTAAATTTTGTTTTATTTACCAGTAATACATCAATTTATCAATTTTATAATAATTTACTTGTTTTACCTTCTATTTACAAGTCTTTTGCTTCATTTTCAAAATTTATGTTTTATTTTACAGTTAATGTTAATTTACTAGTTTTAAGTTATATTTGCAAGCTTTACTTTTGTTTACTAATAATACATCAATTTACTAGTTTTATATTAGTTTACTTGTTTTATTTTCTATCTACAAATCTTATGTTTAATTTCTAAACTTTATGTTTTATTTTGCACTTAATGTTGATTTATGAGTTTTATGTTATATTTGCAAGTTTTTATTTTATTTACTAATAATAAATTAATTTACTCATTTTTCTTTACATTTACAAGTCTTATGTTTAATTTCTAAAATTTATGTTTTATTTTACAGTTAATGTTGATTTACAATTTTTATGTTAAATTTACAAATTTTCTGTTTTATTTACATAATTTTTGTTTAATTATGGTATTGATACCGTAACTTTAATCACAACATCATATATTGACCCCACTTGAAAAATTAATCTTGAAAATGCAAACTAAGAACTATAGCGAGCACCTCTACAGGCATAAAATAAAAGAATTGCAACATGTACATGAAGACTGCTAGATATAGAAAAATGTGTAAAAAAAAAATTGATATTTGATAACGAGCATAATAGAGATAGTTGTTATATGGTGGATAATTTTTAAACAAATTAATTGTATTAAACTTATAATCCGAATAACATTCTTTTTTTTTTTTTTTGGGAGAAAGTAATACTTTCATTCATTCAACTCTGTGAATAGGTACAAAAATTGGGTTGGTATATCATCCACCCAAAAGACAAAATCATTGAGCTCTAAAGCTAGTTTCGCAAGTGAGTGAGCCACACTGTTACATTTTTTTGGAGTATATTGCATTTTCACTTGCTTTAATCTTTTGATCTGATCCTGAACTTCAGCTACAACCTAAAAGATCTCAGTTCTTGTGCCTTTTTTACATGAGATTAAGTTCACAACTTCTTGCGAATTAGATTCCATAATCACTGGAATGCATCTTGCATGCTCTGTTATCTTCAGCCCGAACTGAGTTGCTTCAACTTCTTCATAATCCACTTTATCAAAAAAAATTGTAGTCTTCATAGCTGGTGCTACAACTTTGCCCTCTGAGTTCCTAATGACAATACCCAATCCAGTTCTTTGCTGATTAGTCTTCATTGTTGCATCCACATTAGCCTTGAACCAACCTGTTGGTGAAGGTTTCCAACACTTTTGGACAGCATTGTCATATCTTGAGCTTTCTTGCATGTGTGGCATTTGGATTCTTCTGTAGGCTTGCACAACTGCTTCTGCTACCGCAATTGATGATTGGGAATTTTCTCTTTTGCTTTTGAAAATGAGGAGATTCCTTGATTGCCAAATGCTCCAGCACAATGCAACCATCAGTTCCATTTCAGCCTTGTTTATTTTTCCCGTCATAGCTTGAAACAAGCTAAAAACATCCTTGTTCTTACTAGGGGTGGGCATTTTACCCGACCCAACCCGAACAATTTCGGGTTCGGGTCGGGATTGAAACCCGATCGGATTAAAAATTACAAGCCCGATCGGGTTGTGATCTTCACCCGACCCGATTTGAATACCTGATCGAGTTGTTAAAAAAAAACTAAACCTAACACTGCACACTGCACAACACACACACACGTTGCACAGCAGCACACAACCACATACACACGCTGCACAGCAGCACACAAACACACACGCTGCACACAGTCACTCAAACAATCCCCAAATTCACAAACCTAACACACACACGCTGTCAGCCACACACCACCACAAGACAAATCACAAGTTCACAAGTTCACAATTTCACTGTCAAGCTCAAACACAAACAACTGAAACAAGGCAGCCGCAAGTCCGCAACCAGCCATCACAAGACTTACACACACCAGTCCACGATCTGTTGCTGCCAACTGCTGACACAATGATCTGGTGCTGCCAAGTGAAGCCGCCACCAGCTGCTGCTGCCAAGTCAAACCCTTCCAGCCGTGAGCCGTCCGCGTCCAGCCGTGATCTGCTACCAAGTGAAATCGCATCCAGCCGTGACCCATGGCTACCGATTTGCTGCTTGAAGGCCAAATCCTCACAACCCGACCCGACTTTCTCCCCATGCGAACCCGATTTTGAAGCTTTCTAGTGGACTGGAGGAATTGAAGCTTTCCACTTTCCAGTGAGCTTGAAATTATTTTCCACTTTCAAGCTCAACTTTCAACTTTCAAGTTACCTAAGTCATAACTTTTATGGTATATATATACTATATAATTATATATGCATAATTGGTTATTATGTAATTGATTATTATTTAATTGTTGTAAACTTGTAATTTTGTTTTTGTAAATATTAGTAATAAAATCAAGAAAATTGGTGTATTTATGATTTTGTTATGAATAAATTATGATTAATTGACTAATTGTTAATAAATAAATTTTTTTGTTAATTATTAATAATTGAAATAATATTAATTGATAATTGTTAATAATAGTTAATATTGATTTTTAATGAATAAATTAGCACATTAGGTAGATTAAATATTAAAATTAAGTATTATGTTGTATATATTTTATAATTATAATGTGTTATGTAATTATGTGCACTTGTGCAGTAGCTTCAAGCCTTCAACCTTAAAAAAATTAATAAATTCAATTAATATTTTATTGTATGTTAAATTGTTAATCATCCATTAATCGTTAAGTACAAGTAATTTGGGCTTGAAATTAAAGGTTTATAATAAGAATTAAGACATAGATAGGCAAATAATATCATATTATTATGGGGAATGGGTAATTGGATATTATAAATTAATTAATTAATCATGAATTTCTTACTTTTTGTTTATGGAGTATGAACAATTTGAATTGAAATTACTAATTAGATTATGTTAATAATATTTCTATGTTTTGATTTTTGAATTAATGATTATTTTTTATATTCAGACGCTTGGACATTCAAGATCGAATTCGATGAGTGATGAAAAAGAACAAAGTATACAAATGGAAGGAACTTAAAGAGGAAAGGAAAAGGCAAAGTGGAAAAGACCGCCAATGAAGAAAAATCGGAAGTGTGGAATCATTTAACTTTACTCAAAGATAATCCAAATAAATGCATGTGCAACTATTGTGGTAGACAATATCAATGTCATTCAAGAAATGATGGGATTGCAAATATGACAAGGCATTTAAAGTCATGTCAATCATTCAAGACATTTCTCGAACAACAAAGTGGAAGTCAACAAAATTTGACAGCTGAGGACGGCGAAGAAAATGCAAGTAATTTGGTTTCGGGTAAAGGATGGAGTCAGGACGCGTGTTGAAAGGCAGTAACTAAAATGATTATTATAAGTGAGTTGCCGTTCAATTTTGTAGACAACAAAGGATTTAGGCATTTCTGGAGTGTAGTTATCCCACAGTTCATTATGTCATCTCGAAGAACTATTTATAGGGATGTTATGGAGTTATTTTTGGAGGAAAAGACAATGTTGAAGAGTTTGATTTGCAACAACAAGCAGTGGGTGTCTCTTACAATTGATTTATAGACTTCTGTTCAAAACATGAGCTACATGGTGATTACAGCTCATTTTATTGATAGTGATTGGTGTTTGAATATGAGGATTATTAGTTTTAGCACAATCGAAGATCATAGAGGGAAGTTGATTGGCAAAAAGATTGTGGCTTGCTTACAGGCTTGAGGGATAGAGAGGTTGTTTGCAATAACTGTTGATAATGCCACTGCAAATGATATTGTTGTTGGTTATGTCACTATGCAGTTGCTTGCTTAGAGGAATGATGATGCACTTGTGTTGGCGGGACTGTATATGCATGTTCGTTGTTGTGCACATATTTTGAATTTGATTGTTGTTTCAAGATTGGGAGAGTTGCATGCTAGTGTTACCGTTATTCAGAATGCTGTTAAATACGTGAGATCTTCCAGTATGAGGCTGTGGACATTTAAACAATGTGCGGAGCAGGTGAATTGTCCAAAAGAAATTGTTGTTTTGGATTGTCCTACCAGGTGGAATTCCACTTATTTGATGTTGATTACTGCGCTGAAATTTCAAGCGGCATTTGATAAAATGGCAGAAGTGGATAAACCTTATGAGACATACTTTGCTGAAAAAGAAAATAATGTTAGAAAGGTGGGCCCACCTGGACCGGAGGATTGGGAGAGTGCTGAACGAATTGTGAAGTTTTTTAAGGTATTTTATTATGCCACATTATTATTTCCTGCCTCTTTGAGTGTGACTTCTAATCTTTGTTATGATACTATTGGCTTAATTGAGAGTTCATTGACTACACTGTAAAAAAGTACAGATCATTGGGTGTCCTCTATGGCTTATAGTATGAGGGAAAAATTTGATAAGCATTGGGAGTCCACAGGAAAGATAAACAAAAAGTTGATTGTTGCCTCTATTCTTGATCCAGGAGCGAAAATGGATTTTATTAAACATATTTTTGAGCTCATTTTTTGCAATGATAGTTTGATGGTCGAACAAATGACCAAAGCAGTGAATGACTTGTTGAATGAGTTTTATGATGCATATAGTGCATTCTCCGCTAGTTCCACACCATCGATGTATAGTGAGAGTGGTCTTAGTGGCAGCTATAGAGGTACAAGTTCTTCTCAACGTTTTACAACTGAGGCTAATTTGGTGGATGTTGGTGGTGGTGAATGTGATGACGCTTTTCAAGTTGCTCGCTATTTCCATGGATATGCCAGGAAGGTTTCTGTTCAGAATGACAGTAGAAGAGTAGTATCTGAGGTGGAAAGGTACTTGAAGGACCCAGTTGAAGATCCTAAAAATCTTAAACTTAATGTTTTGCTTTGGTGGAGGGTGAATGGATCAAGGTATCTAATTCTGGAGAAAATTACAAGAGATGTCCTCGCTGTTCCTGTTTCCACAGTGGCATCTGAGTCTGCCTTTAGCACCGGGCGTCGTATTATTGATGAGTATAGGAGTTCTTTAACCCCGGCTATGGTTGAGGCATTGATATGTACTGAAAATTGGCTGCAGTCTAAACTTTTTGCCAATCCCGTCTACAACCTCCAAGAAGATATTAAGGAGCAAATGTTTCATATGGAATTACAAGAAGGTAATGTTTTTAATTTTTTATCATATATTATATACATAATATATTTAAAATGCATTATAACTTTATATAGAACATCTACATGCAGTCATGTACTTGAGTTACTAATTTTTTTTTTTGGATTTTATAGAGCTTATAAGATCGCAAGCTTCGACAGTGGAAGCGGTGAGCGCCGACATTGGTGTTATGGATGTTTGAAAGGTAACTTTTAATATATATTATTATTCATAATTTGATATTATAGTACTATTAATATTTGGTTGTAATTTAAACTATAATTATAGTTGTTATAGTTTTAAATTTTAAGTCTAATTTATAATTGTTTTAGTTAGACAAGTTGAAGTTGATGGAATGTTATTATTGTCTAGTATTATTATTAACTTGATTTGGTGATGAATGCCATAAAATAAGCATGATTGACTTATATATATATAATTTGATAAACATATATATATATTTGTAATTATAAATTTATAATGATATAATAGAAATTAGAAAGATTGTAACACCTCTTTAGCTCAATTAAAGATATGAATTGGATTTATTTATTTGTGTTTGTGTTTGATGTGTAACCTTATGAATTTGGTTTATTTGCTCAATTTTTTATATGAATTGAGTTTGTTCATTTGCAACGTGGCTTAAAGAAAATATTTATTGTATATTTCTTCAATCTTTCTCTAGGCAATCGGCACTTGAACTTGGAGTTCACAAATTTGAATTTAGAACTTGTCAAAGTGTTGCATGGAGCCATGGAGGAACCAAGAAAGCCTATTTAGTTTTAATGTTTGAACTTGAATTTTGTGATTTGTGTTTCTAAACAATTTAATTATGTTTAAATTTTGTGACTTTGTGTTTCAAACTTTCAAAAACTAATATTTGGAAATTGTGCTTTGGACTTTGTAAATTTGTATTAATTTTAACTTTTATTAAGTTTGGACTTTGTTGGTTGAGCAAATAATAGTCCTGTTGTGCAAATTTTAATGTACTCGCAAGCGCATGAATCTATTGTAGAATAGACTAATGGTGACGAGTGTCGATCCCACGAGAAAGTGGATTTTAATTATATGTAGAATTAATTTTGTAAATGGGTGATTGGAATTGTGGTGGAAGTGATTTAAATTATCCTAAAATTAGAATTGAAATGGCGATAATAAATTCTAAAATTGGAATTGCAATGGCGAAAATAAATTGAAGAGAAATCTATTGAAATGACGTACTTGGGTATCTGATCCATGCATCATGCGCTAAATAATCCTTATTAATGCCAATTAAATCATGAGAGGGGAATCCACACCTCATGAACCACACTCTAATCAATATGGTGCTAAGGGCTTATCGTGCCAAATAATAATAACCTTGTACTAGGGGGCTGGTGAAACCAAGGCGGTACTAGACAAGATTAGTATTATTTATCGACGGGAAGTCAAAACATCCACAAAAACTAGAGGGGAAGAGAAAATAAATTTACCAAATAAAGCCCATGATACATGTTGAGACTTCACCTTCAACCCAAGCTTGAAAGAAAATTAGCCAATCATAATTGAACTAGGGGTAAAATGAGAATTTATTAAAATACGTAGAAAATACAAGATAGAGAGGGAATTACAGAAAATGGATCTCAAAAATGGGTTCAGAGATATCAAATTAGGGGGGAGAGACCCCCTTTTTATAGATACATAGAGTAAATCATGGCCATCGGATTAAAAATAGTTTGGACGCTCAGGATTGCGCCACGTCATCAGTCAACAGTACGCGGTTTGACCACACGGATGAACAGTAACACGGTTTGACCCGGGTTGAACAGTAATGCGGTTTGGTTGAAAATAATCCTGTGTGATGCATGTACCGTACGCGAGATTTTTAGTCCACTGATATGCTGCCACGTCACCATCAACAATATATAAGAATTTTAGTCCAACAGGATCGTGACACCTCATCAGTCAATGCCACATCATCGGTCAATGCCACGTCATCGTCCGTGACGTATTTTCCTTTTATGCTCCTCCTAAAGTTTTCGACCATCCTGAGTTCAAAAGTGATGTCTGTTTTGCCATCTGATCTCTCGTTTATTGTGAAATAACCATAATGCCCCTAAATTACATAAAATACTTAATTAAAATAAAACATACATAATTAAATTACAAGAAGCTTAAATACATAAAAGTAAGGGTTGTTAGTAAGACTTGAAATGTAAAATGACGATTTTCTCCTTTATAAATATAAATTTTCTAACACTCAACACACCCCCCAACCAGCTTATTGTTAGTCCATAGCAAATAAAGCGAAAACAAAATTCAAATCCAAAATGATTTTTTTTTTAATGGAAACACTCGTGTTTATTCAATCAGATTAATGATAGCAATCAAATAAAAATATAAGCATTATCTCCAGTCTAAAGAAACATCACAACCACATCAACCATCCACATGAAAAGACTTTGTTATAAGAATGACATGTCAAACCCCAAAATCTCACTGAAGTACATAAAGAAATTAAACCCAATAAAAATAGTCACTCTAATGAATGGTAATTGAGAGAAAATAAAAAAATGATATCACCAAGATGAAAGAAAATACAAATAATACGATCTCAAGTCAAATAAAAATACTAGTCAACCCACTTTATTTATCCTTTTTTTTCTTTTTTTATTATACATCTTTTTTAACTAGTTATTTATAGTTCGCTAAAATCAAGAAGGACTTTTATTAGGATGTTAGGGACATGAAATAAGGAAAACAAAGTGTATGTTTAATTTTTTTTTTGAAGTTGCAAGGTGGATTTCACCGATTGTTGTTATTTTTATTCTTTTGAAACAACAACTTTTGTTTTTTTTTTTTTTGCTTTTATTTGGCATAATTTCACTAAATAAAATAATTATTTACCTTTTCTCAAACATAAATAGGTGATGGAACTTATAATACATCGGAGTGGGTCAAGATGATAAGTTGACAAAGAAAATATATATTTTTTTTATTTTAAAGGCTCAAAAGGGTTAACTATAGATATTTAATAAAAGGGATGGCTAGAAAGGCTCAAACGGATCAAAGATGGCCTTTCCATCGTCTTTTAGAGCTCTAAATAATCATCTATATCTACTAGTTAGATGGGCCTCCCAATGTAGCAACACACATTTTTTCTCTTTTTTTTTTTATTTTACAAATTTTTTTAAGGGTTAACTCAAAAGCAATTTAGAGATCGTATGTAAAATAATAAACTACTAAGTTGTATAAAGAGTAGGCAAAATGGTTATTCTCCAAGAAAAATAATAGGCTCAAAAACTCACTTGGTACTTATTATGACATGTTCATTCCTTCAAGCAACTCACATTTGTCTCCGACATCAACATGTAAAATAGCAAACATAGTGTAACATCACTTAAGACCAAAGATAATACAAATACTAAAATTTGAAATTAATCATGTCATCCAATGTTAAAACAAATCACACAATTTTTTTTTTAAACAATATTCTACCCCCCAACCTATTCTAAACATGAAAGGAAAATATGCATGCAAAAATGTGAAAATGATGCATAAAAACTAATTAGAAAAGTTACACGTAAAATGATAGAAAACGAAAATGGTTTTTTTTTTTTCTAGAGGCACTACACTCCATATTCAGCCATCTTTGACTCAAAAATTTGAAAATATATATTTATAAGGAGAAATTAAAAAGAAGAAAAATGAACATCAAAACATAATAAAGAAAAAGAAAATGTCTGAATTTTTTTTAGTTTTTTTAATTTTTTTTTAAACGATGAAGATGCGTTTCTAGAGTCACTACACTCCATATTCAACCATCTTCAACAGTTAGTTTCTACAACAAAAATCAAGAAAACTTAACCAAGATTCCACAATTGCTATTCCCTCCCGAGCGAAATATTGTCCTCAATATTTTAAAGGAAAGAAGTAGAGTTTAGAAGACATCAGGTGCACAAAAGAAAATATTTAGTTAAAAATTTGTACTTTTACATCATTATTTGGTATAAGCTTGTAACATATCAAGTAGCTCATTAGCAGTGTGAGCACAAATAAAGAGTTTTTTCGCATTAGAGGGAATGAAATAGTTTTTTATTGCATGGTTAAGAAATGCGATAAAGCCATCATAAAAGTTATTAACATGATTACGCATTTCAGTTATTCTTTCTTGCATGCCTGAGACGACTAACTCTTCTCCAGTCGATGAGTCAGACAAACTGCCCAATGATTTTAGGACTCTTGGGATGATGCCTAACACCTGACTTCCTCTGATAAAAGCTGCTTCTGAGACCATTTTTGATAACCCTCGGTTACCTCCTCCATACACCAAGTGTAATTTTCATTCTATGCTTGACCAAGATCTATTGCCCTCAACGAACTCTTTATGTTTGCCATAGTTAAATCCAAAGCACACAAATGTTCTTGAATTGACTATTGGGAGTTGCCATTGTGATACTTCAAAAATAATTTGTGAGTGCTTGACAAAAAAGAAATCACATTTAAGAATCTTGGTGGTGGATATGAGGTAACGTGTCGGTGTCAAATACGCCAGAAAGCACATGGCTCGAGAGTAAAAAAAAAAAAGAAAAGGAAAAAGCAAAAAGTAATAAAATTATTAAAGACAATAATACAAAACAATAAAACAACAAATAAAATAAAAAGTAAAGGATATTTACGGCTCACATCTTTTACTAGTCGAGGATAGGTTTTCTTATAACGGCAAATAAGGTCATTTATAGTCGATTCCCAAGACTATATCGTGCATGCTCTTTGGAATAATGACCATAGAGAATCGCACATATGGATGCGTTTCAAGAGACAAAGGATATCATCCAATGACTCTTTATTCAAGCCATCCCTTGAATCTTATCTTCCTTATCGACACCATTCCTAAAGAACATGGTTTTTATTGCAACTCATTCGGCACACTTATGCAAGCAAGAAATTTTCTTGCATAATTTCCTTTACCACAACCAGGCATGTATGCAATAAATTTTGGAGGTAACTCACCTGTCGATCGTAATTTAGCCTCGATTAACCAACGGATGTCAGCAGGTATGTTATTCCTCATGAGTAATCGCATGCGTTCGGATCGAGCTTTATAGATCGTAAGGAAGGCATTCTGAGGAAGTGAAGGGAATCGCTTGTGAAGCTTCGCTAGAATGTCATTTCTGTCCATACTTTCGCCTCAGAATATCAATTATTATGGGAAACTGAAGTAACTGACTTGATTGTCACGGAGTATCGTTATCCGCCACTTCACCGGGGTAACAAACTAAAGCACACAAATAGAAAAACAAATTAAAACACACAAAGAAAATTAAAATCGTCCTCTTATTGAATTTACCTCAAGCTCCAACTGGATGTTGTAAACACTTCTCTCAATGTCTCTGAGTTGGCGTTCTAAACCCTCAACATAGGCTACTTTCGCCTCAGATGAGTTTTGACACGTTGAAGTGGTTTAAGAATGTTCAGGAGGAACGATCTAAGTAAGGTACTCATAATTAAAAATAATAAAAGAAAACTTAATAGTTAAACAAACACAATTATGCAAAAATAATTTCAATTAGCAGAAGAATAATATAAAGAAAAAAAAATCAAATCAACGAAAAGAAAAAAAATCAATTCAAATATGGCGAGTCACTCAAATTTATTACGGTGTCTTATCAATGTGGTTGGTAATCTAGATATGGCTTTAATATTTGACCATTAACTTTAAAACCGTGGGTCCTTAATTTCAATTGCCCCATGTGGAAAAAAAGTATGAACAATAAAGGGACCGGACCAACGAGAGCGTAACTTACCTGAGAATAGGTGCAAGCGAGAATTAAATAAAAGCACTTTCTGACCTGGAGTGAAAGATTTTCTCATAATATGCTTGTCGTGGAAGACTTTCATTCGTTGCTTGTAAATCTTGGCATTTTCGTATGCGTCATTGCGAATTTCTTCAAGTTTTACCAGTTGTAATCTTCTTCATGTCAAAGGTGAATTTCTTGATGGCCCAATATGCACGATGCTTGCAAGCTTTTCCATACACTAAGCGTAGGTGACATCTCAATCGGTCAAAGCCGCTCTATATGCCCATAATGCATCATCAAGTCTTAATGATCAATCTTTTCTATCCTCACCGTCTTTTCTAATATGTGCTTTATTTCTCGAGAGTTTGGATGATACGCCACTTTGTGTGGAATTGAATACTTTGTCAAAAGAGTCTTGAATGCTTTGTTACAAAAGTGGGCACCACCATCACTGATTATTGCTCGAGGGAATCCAAAGCGTGAAACAATGTTGCTTTTCAAAAATCCTATCACCACTTTGTGATTATTTGGAATTGCTTCTACCCATTCGATCGTAGTCAAAGAACCAATATGTAAGGGGAAAGGGTCCCAAGTCGATACCCCATACGTCAAAAATCTCAACCACTAAAATTGGATTTAGTGGCATCATGTTCCTTCGTGTAATGCTTCCCATTCGCTGACACTTATCACAAGTGTAAGCGTCTCAAAATATAGATGGCCAATAAAACCACATTGTAAAACTTTTGAAATGGTTGTTCAGAATGAAAGGATATTCAATTTCACAGGACACATCGTCTAACAACAATACTTGAACAAACACGGGTCATCCCAAAAGAAATTCTTTATCTCCAAAGAATTTAGCCTTGTCTTGCTTGGTCCAATGCTAAGTTGACTTGTAACAAGATAATTCACGATGTTACCATGGTAATACTTCCACACTCATCAATTGTCTCGAATGACTCATTCAATGGTAATGTTTCCATAATTGTGTCAAAATGAGAGATGGTCACCACAACATTCTCAGACATTTCTTACTTTAAATTCTAAGTCGAACTCTTGCAAAAGTAACACCCAACGAATTAGTCTAGCTTTGCTTTGAGAAGATATTTAATGATCAATATAATTATTTTACAACTAATGAGATAAGATCGAAATTTCTCTAATGCAAACACTTAGCATTTCTTTTTTGAATAGTTCAACCGTGCATCATTCAATGTCATACTAGCATAGTAAATAACGTAATTCGATCAATCAACTCTTTGTGCTTAATCGGATGCAACACACATGAACTCAAATGGTAAGTTCCGAATGATGGGTGATGATGTCAACAAATGCTTTAATTTTTCAAATGCAATAAGACATGAATCATCAAAGACAAAAGGTACATCCTTAGTAAGTAGATTGCATAAGGAAACTTTGCTAAAATCTTTAATGAAACGCCTATAAAAACTAGCATACCCAAGGAAAGATCTTACTTTTAGGTGGAGGAAGATTAGAAATGAGATCCACCTTGGCTTTGTCAACCTCAATACATTTGCTCGAAATGATGTGAGAACAATACCTTATTTTACCATAAAATGGCACTTCTCCCAATTTAAGACCAAGTTCTTCTCGATACATCTGTAACTAGTGTTAGATGATGTAAACATTGATCAAACGAGTCACCAAAGAAAAGTCATCCATAAAGACTTCAAGAAATCGTTCAACCATATCAAAAATGCTTAGCATGCATCGTTGAAATGTAGCAAGTGCATTGCATAATCCAAATGGCATTCTCTATATGCAAATGTGCCGGCAAGTAAAAGTAGTTTTCTCTTGATCTTTTAGTGCGGGAATCGATTATATCCGAGTAGCCATCAAGCAATAAAATTCACGCCAATCTATCAAGCATTTGATCGATAAATGGTAAAGGAAAATAGTCTTTACGTGTAATTTAACTTTCTATAATCACCAGTAGTTACTCTAGTTGGTATCAATTCATTATCATTGACTCGACTTTTTAACTTGTACAAAGACCCATGAACTATCAGAAATTGGGTAAATGATACATGCATCTAATAGCTTAAGGACTTCAGTTCTAACAACTTCTTTCATATTAGGATTTAACCGACGTTGCATTTCCCTAGTAGATTGAGCATTTTCATCAAAGTGAATGTAATGCATGCAGTCTACTAGGTTTATACCTTTTATGTCTGCTATGGTCCATTCTAATGCCCCTTTGTGCTATTTTAAAACATCCAACAACTTACCTTTTGTTCGTCATTGAGGGATGATGAGATGATTACCGGTAGAGTACTTTCTTCTCCCAAAAATACATATTCCAATGTGTTGGGCAATGGTTTGAGCTCAAGTTTCGGTAGTGATTCTGATGAGGGGATGAGTTTCTTCTCTGATGGTGCTAGTTGTTCAAATCTTGACTTCTATTTATTCATATCCATGGATGGTGCTGAGTCAAGTAGGGCGTTGACCTCTTCGACCGATCTGTCAATATCAAAATCCAAACCAAAGTTAGTTAAATATGTTTGTAAAGGATCATCACTAAGGTTTGAAAGAAAAGTGTCATCAACTAATGCTTCAATTAAATCCACATCAACAATTTCGTCATCTGCATTGTGAGGTTGTTTGAAAATGTTGAAGATGTTGCCAAGGACAATTGCATAGCATTGAATGTGCAGCATCAAGAAAGGTCGGCCTAGAATAATGGGGATGTACTTCCTTGAATCATGTATTAGTTGAGTGTCAATTACAATGAAATCAACAGGAAAATAAAACTTGTCTACCTGGATAAGCACGTCTTCCACAATACCACGAGGTATTTTCTCGTAACACCACCGAGTTGGGTGTAATTCTCCAAGTCCAAGTTTAAAAATGAGTAAGGCAAATGATTTACACTAGCTCCTAAATCCAACAAAGCATTCTTAATTGTGTGGTTCCTATACTATGAGATAGTGGGAGTCTTTGCATTTTAGAGGAATTTTATGTTGGAGTATAGAACTAACGTTTTCTGTTAAAAATGTCTTCTTTTGAACATGAATATTTCTCTTTTTAGTACAAAGGTCTTTAAGAAACTTGGCATAAGATGGAACTTGCTTTATAGCATCAAGTAAAGAGATGTTAATACTTACCTGTTTGAAGATTTCAAGAATCTCACCTGTGGATTTTTCCTTTTTTCCTTTGGTTAACCTCTGAGGAAATGGAGCTTTAGGAACATATTTTCGTGGGTTGGTTTCTTCTTTTTCCTCTAGTGGTGAGTCATCAACATTTACAGGTACAATTTGATTTTCTTTTGTCACCGGCATCTCCACTTTGTTGTCGACTTCTTTTCCTTTTCGCTCTTGTACTCCTTTATAATTGGTTGACTTGGAAACTTGTCTTTCTCAGCAAGTTGGCCCACCATCTTCTCGAGGCTTGAATTGAAGCTCTCAACGCATTTCGTAGTCATCAGTTGCTCAATCATGGAGTGAGTAACATTCTTGAAATTCTGAATGCATCCTCCCGTTAGATTGTACGAATGGTGAGGCTTGAGGAATTTGAGGAATTGGTTGCAGTGGTTGGAATTCTTGAGACCATGAAAAAGGTCCTCCATCCAGATTATATGTGTTGGAGTATGTGTTGTAATTTGATGGTTTTCTCATTACACCTATGGCATTGACTTGATGGATATGAGTCGTCATGTGATTGATTGATTTAGATCGATAATGATGCTATTTGTCGAGCAAGACCTTCAACCATCTCCTTCTTTGATTCCCAAAGTTGACTCGAACCTCATTTACTCCTTAATTCTTCTAGTATTCGAGCTCGGGAATTATCCGCTTGGAAGAATTCTCAAATCTCTTATGCACTTTTTGACATTAGCTCTCCTCCACTTGTTGCCATTAGCCATTCTTGCACATTTGGTAGTAATCCCTCCAAAAAGTATTGGCATTGGTGCCATTTCTCGTACCCATGATGTGGACACTTCAAGAGTAGCCCATTGAATCGCTCCCATGTTTCGAAAAACTGCTCGTCTTCTCTCTGAGTAAACTCCGAGATTTCCCTGCGAATAGCGTTGGTTTTATGCACTGGGAAATATTTATTCAGAAATTTTGTTACCATTTGTTCCCATGATGTAATACTATTAGCAGGTAAAGTATTTAACCATGAACGAGCTCTATCCTTTAAAGAAAATGGGAATAATCTAAGCTTTACATCATCATTTGAAAAATTCTCATATTTAAATGTTTGACAAATGGCGTGAAAATCATTCAAATGATTATATGGGTCCTCATTTTCTAGGCCATAAAATGTGGGGAGACAATTTAGCACACTAGGTTTTAGTTCAAAACACCTAGTAGCTACATTTGGGTATCTTATGCATGATGTGCTCAAATTAGCTAAAGGACTGAAATAATCCTTAAATGACCTCTCCTGTGGTGCTTGTAAATCCATTCCAAATTTATTTTTAATGTGCTTGTGTGTGCAAAATGTTTTTTCTATTTCAAGGTCTATATGTTCAAGATTAGGTAATAACGACCTACGACCATGCATGCAAAACAAATAAAATAAAAATAAAGAAGAGGGAGAAATTACGATACTAACCTTATCACGTTGTTAAAACCTTTCTATAAAAGCACACTAAAACAATTTTGTGAAATTAACTAAAAATTAAATTAATAAGATAAACAAAAATAATTACAAAGAAAAATAAATTAAAAATTAAATTATAGAATTTTAAAGAAGAGAAAAAAAAATACTAACCTTTATATGTAGATTCACTTTTTTTTCTTAATAATTAAAAAAAATACAAGAAAACAAATAAAAGAAATTATTCACAAAAATTAATTTAATGAATTAAAACTTACTTTCCAAAAATTTTTGTGCAAATTTTAATCTATTGTAGAATAGACTAATGGTGACGAGTGTCGATCCCACGAGGAGGTGGATTTTAATTATATGTAGAATTAATTTTGTAAATGGGTGATTGGAATTGTGGTGGAAGTGATTTAAATTATCCTAAAATTGGAATTGAAATGACAATAATAAATTCTAAAATTAGAATTGCAATGGCGAGAATAAATTGAAGAGAAATCTATTAAAATGACGTACTTGGATATCTGGATCCGTATCAACATGCATCATGGGCTAAATAATCCTTATTAATGCCAATTAAATCATGAGGGGGGGAATCCACACTCTAATCAATATGGTTTATCGAAATATTAATGAAACCAAGGCGGTACTAGACAAGATTAGTATTATTTGTTGACGAGAAGTCAAAACATCCACAAAAACTAGAGGGGAAAAGAAAATAAATTTACCAAATAAAGCCCATGACACATGTTGAGACTTCACCTTCAACCCAAGCTTAAAAGAAAATTAGCCACTCATAATTGAACTAGGGGCAAAATGGAAATTTATTAAAATACGTAGAAAATACAAGATAGAGAGGGAATTACAGAAAATGGATCCCAAAAATGGGTTCAGAGATATCAAATTAGGGGGGAGAGGCCCCCTTTTTATAGATACATAGAGTAAATCATGACCATCAGATTAAAAATAGTTTGACGCCAAGATCCACGATGGCGATTTGGATGAACGTTTTGGTTGAAAATAATCATGTGTGATGCATGTACCGTACGTGAGATTTTTAGTCCACTGATATGCATGTACCGTAGAATAGACTAATGGTGACGAGTGTCGATCCCACGAGGAGGTGGATTTTAATTATATGTAGAATTAATTTTGTAAATGGGTGATTGGAATTGTGGTGGAAGTGATTTAAATTATCCTAAAATTGGAATTGAAATGGCGATAATAAATTCTAAAATTGCAATTGCAATTGCGAGAATAAATTGAAGAGAAATCTATTGAAATGACGTACGATCCGTATCAACATGCATCACGAGCTAAATAATCCTTATTAATGCCAATTAAATCATGATGAATCCACACCTCATGAACCACACTCTAATCAATATGGTGCTAAGAGCTTATCGTAAATAATAATAACCTTGTACTAGGGTGAAACCAAAAGACAAGATTAGTATTATTTAGTCAAAACATCCACAAAAACTAGAGGGGAAGAGAAAATAAATTTACAAAATAAAGCCTATGACACATGTTGAGACTTCACCTTCAACCCAAGCTTGAAAGAAAATTAGTCACTCATAATTGAACTAGGGGCAAAATGAGAATTTATTAAAATACGTAGAAAATACAAGATAGAGAGGCCCCCTTTTTATAAATACATAGAGTAAATCATAGCCATCGGATTAAAAATAGTTTTTCGTGATTGCACCACGTCATCAAGACGCGGTTTGACACGGATGAAAAGAAATGCGGTTTGGTTGAAAATAATCCTGTGTGATGCATGTATCTTTCTCTTCTCTCTCCATCCATTCAGAGTGCTATTTCTGGGATCCAGATCTAGTACTATCTATGAGCCTATAGATGTATGTTTGTTGCTAGGCTTGCTTAAAGAACCTAAACAAAAAACTTGGTAAAGATATTTGAGTATATCGACGGGAATCCGACGACGTAAATTCCAGAGGTGAACCTGAATAGGCACCAGTCTGGTCTGCACTGTCGGCAAACGAGTCACGTACTTCAAATATTTTAAAATTTGACCAACCGCGTTCCAAATCAGATCTATTAAAAGAATCTAAACAATATTTGGTAAAGTATTTTAAAATCTGACAAAGCCGTTCCAATTCAAACAATTGTTATAAATCAATTTTCGTAATAATAGATTTTCTACTAAATCACATCCATCCTTCGATCCTATTTCCTTCTGGTATCAGAGCCAAGGGGAGGATAGTGTTATATCGTTTAGAGATTGTGTTTAAAAACTTGTGTTTTATTTTGAAGTTTTGTTGTGTGGTGAATCTTTTACTAGTAGTAAGTCCCGTTTGAGGATAAGGATTTCCGCTTAGGGCAGTAAAACCATACCTGTAGCCATTCCTTCAAGACCAAGAATAGACCATTGGTTTTTACCCATGGATCCTCTACTTTGTAGAACATCATCCTTTTCTAGCTCTTCTTCCAGGAAAACTAGTGATTCAAAGCATGTTTTGAGTTCAGAAGAATTCATTATTGAGAACTTTGATAAAGCAATTGATTGTTGGGAACTTCCAAAAATTTCTAAAGAAAAGATTTATAAAACAAAAAAGCTTGATTTCTTAAAGAATGATTATGTAATAAAGACTGAAGAACGAGATATAACCCTTTCAGAGCCATTTGAAAAAATTCATTTATTTTCAGAAAAATCTTTAAAGAAATTAAAAGAAAAGAATTTTAATTATATTCACATAGGTTTAATCCAGGTCGGAATAAAACCTTTGACTAAAGAAGGCCTTGATACTTCCAACCTTGCAGTCTTAAGAGATGGGCGATTCATCTCTTTTGACGATTCATTGCTAAGTAGCATTGAATCCAGTCTCTGTAAAGGCCCGATTTCCTTTGATTGTTATCCGAACATAACAATCTCTCTTAAAGATAAAAACATCATGAAAAGCATGATTTTACAAATTAAAACACATAATTATAATATGATTAAGGGATCTGTCCCAGTAGCCTTAATCTTTAAAATTTCTTATAAAGCCATGATCTCTGCGTTTAGCACGCAACATAAATTCCAGTCAAAAAGAGACGAGACTCTTCTCTTACAGACTGATCTGTCTAAAGCCAACACTGTCATTCCAAAACCAATCCAATGGAAAGATGTCAATCTTCCAGAGGAATGGATCCTTGAAGGAGCCGCTCCACCAGCGATTCCGAAACAACTTGAGCCAAATACAGAGTTGCAAAATGTGACTCAGTATTCCGATGGTAAAGTCAAATTATCCTTCCGGAGATCTAACTCTTCAAGATACTCCAATAAAGATTCATGTTCAAGCATTCCCTCATTAGAAAGAAAATTTACAAAAATTCCTTCTATTGAAAATCTTCCTTTCCAACCAGTAAAGAGTCAGCCTAGGTTTTTCACTTCGGACATACCTAGTTCTTCTATACATTCTGTTGACTATACCACCAGTGTCCCTCATCCAATCTACACTAGTAGTCAACGTGAGCAAAGACAGGAAGAGAATGAACCTTCTCCTCCGACTTCCCCTACATTCTCCGCTGTTACAGAAAATGTAATAAATGTTATTGAAAAAGTCTTTGAACTAGATAAAACTCTTCTCCATAATGATTTTTATTCTGATAATAATAAAGAAAAAAGAATTTGGTTTTTTAAACATTTTTTAAATCAAAGAAAAGAAATCCAACAAATTTATTATGAATTTGTAAATCTTCATCAAGTTCATATATTGTTTTTTTATTGGTTCGAGATATATTCTTCTGATAACAACATTAATTATCTATTTAAAGAGTCAAACCCTATTACTATTAGGAAGAAAATTCCTGAGTGGAAACTTTCTGATAGTGATAGAACCATAGAATCTGAGCATCCACCTCTTCGGAGTTTAACTGTTGATCACAGTGAACCTCCTGTCCAAATTAGAGCCTCACCTTATAAAATCCCAAAACCAAATGATTCTGATGCAAATTTAAGTAGTATTATTCAACAGAATAATTTCTGTAATACTAACTTAAATACCATTGGAAAGCAACTGACCAGAATAGAAAGCCAATTCCAAAAGTCAACTATAGTTGTTTCTCCTATTTCATCAAAATCGGATTCTGACAAAAAGCTTAAGGAACTTATTTTCAAGCCTTTCCAGGTTCCGAAAACTAGCCAAAAGCTTGTTCAAGAGTCAAAATCAGATTTTGCCAAAGCCATTAGAGAACAACTAGATAGGATAGAAGCTGCTTCTTCCTCATCTAGCAAAGTTCAAATAGCCCCTGATACTCCCCAATCTAGCAAGATTGGAGTATTAGAACAAGACCAGATGTCTATAGCCTCTTCCGATCTAGAAGCTTTCAAAGAAGAACCTATCCCTAAAACCAATAAAATCCATTGGGAATTAGCCTTACCTACTGTCAAGTCTCCACCTGATTTGGCCATAGACAACAGGCCTAGTGCATTAAACCAATCGCGTTTTAATGCATCCTCAGTCTATGAGTGGAATATTGATGGTATGTCTGAATATAACATCTTAGGATTGTTACAGCAGATGACCATGGCAGCCAATGCCTATAAAACCCAATCGGGAACTTCTGACAAAGCCATTGCAGAAATTCTCATTGAGGGTTTTACTGGTCAACTTAAAGGTTGGTGGGATCATCTTCTCACTAAACAGCAACAATTAGATATCCTAAATTCCATCCAAGTCGATGAGAATGGAGCCCCCATTCTTGATGAGTTCAATAGTCCAATTCAGGACGCTGTTGCTACCCTGATTCTGACTATATCCCTCCATTTCATAGGTGACCCTTCTCACCTTAGAGACAAAAATGCTGAGTTACTACACAATTTAAGGTGTAGGAAACTTAGTGATTTCCAAAGTTATAAAATGTAATAAATGTTAGTGATTTCCAAATATAATTCGGGTCGGGTCAATAATTTGGGTTAAGTTTGGATTGATTCTTGTCTAACTCGAACAACCCGAAACCTGATCGAGTTGACCCGAACCCGATTTTTCTCACCCTTAGTTCTTACAAAGCCTGATATCATCTTCAAAACATGTCAGCTGCCATATTTTTTTAAAGGCTTTACACTTAAAAAGAGTATGAAGAATAGACTCTCCTATTCTATTACACCTCTGACACCGAGGGAATTGCACAACTTTTCTCTTCCATAGGTTCTCTGCAGTTGGCAACAAGTTATTAGCTGCTCTTTACATGAAGATCTTGATTTTTTCTGGAATTTAAAGATACCAGATAGAGTTCCATGAATTTTGCTTCTCCTCTGAGCAGCTTGGCTTGTCTGAAAATTTCATCTTTAAGGCCAATTGATAACTGCTCTTCACCAAGCACTCACCCTTCTTGTCATAGTGCCACACCACTTGATTCGGGTTTGGCAATCTTGGAGAGGAATTTTTGTAATTTGTTCTGCATCATCTCTAAAAAATTACTGTTGAATCAGCTTTTCATTCTATTCATGCTTTTCATTTATGAGCTCTGAAACAGTTGTCTCTAAATATAGCTTGGGGGGGATATCAGCTTGAAAGTGTCAGGTCTTGGAAGCCATTTGCTATGATACACTTGTACCTGTTCACCATTTCTAATTCTCCACCTCAATCCCTTCTCAACAGCTTCTCTTCCCCAAAGAATACTCCTCTACATGGAAGAGGGGTAAGAGTTGGTTTTCCCCTCCATAAAGCTTGAGTGTTTAAAATATCTAGCCTTCATTACTCTCGCTACCAGTGAATCCGACACTTGAATAATCCTCCAACCTTGTTTTGCTACTAGAGCTTATTTGAAACTAGACAAATCTCAAAATCTCATTCCACCTCTACTCGTAACTTGACACATTTTCTCCCATCTTCGCTAATGAATTGGCCTATGATCTTTGTTGTTTCTCCACCAAAACCGAGCAATAGCTTTTTACATATCTTCACAGAGCCCTAATGGGAGCTTGAACACACTCATAGCATATGCCGGCACTGCTTGGGCAACTGCTTTTATCAAAATTTCCTTTCCACCATGTGAAAAAAGTTTTGCTTGCCAACTAGATATCTTGCTAAGAATTCTAAGCTTGATATCGTTGAAAAAGTTGATCTTGTTTCTTCCAACCATAGAGAGCAACCCAAGGTATTTCTCATGTCTGTAGACCACTTGCAGCTGGAAAGTTCTTTATCACAGAGATCAACTCATGCTTTGTGTTTTGACTAAAGAACACAGATGACTTTTCGTAATTAAAAATTTGGCCTGAAACAATAGTATAGCAATCAAAAACTCTTTTCAAGCTCAAGCAATCTTCTTTTGTAGCTCTTACGAAGATCAAGCTGTCATCTCCGTCATTAAGAACTTGCAGGCAAGTAGCTATGACTCCTTGGCTCACAGACTTCAGTGCTTTTGAAAGAAGGCTGCTGGAAGACCATATGGACCAGGGGCTTTTGTTGGATGCATTTGACTCAGAGCTTCTGCGATATCTGCTTCTGTGTAGGGCTGATCGAGTTGTGCATTCATCTCACTTGAAATTTTACAAAGCATGTCTTTAAGTGCTGACTCCATCTGGTGCTTCGTTGGATTATTAGAGGTGAATAGATTGTCAAAATATTCACAAAAAATCTTCTCTATTTCATCAGCTTCTTTTGTCCATTGGTTCATTTCATCAACAATTCCTCTAATCCTGTTTTTTCTCTTTCTTGAAGTAGCCTTGGAGTGGAAAAACTTTTGTATTTCTATTTCCTTCCCATAACCAGAATATTGATATTAAATAAAATAAAGAGGTTCATTAAAAAACAAGATAAGTCTTTTTTCGATAGTGTATATTTTATTTTCGAGGAAAAGTTGTAGTTGAAAATAAAAATAATTAGGTTTTTCCTATCTTATTTCTGAGGACATTTAATTCTATTTCTGATAGCAATGCCTAGGAAATAATTTTTTTCTCCAATGACTTATCGGAAATTCGATATTTTTGATAAGACTCAATACAACGACAATCGACAGTACGTCCCGCTTGAAAATAAGTTTTACTGAGGGCCTTTGTGTATTTCCAAGGGTATTTGCCCTCGGAAAATGACCCATTTTCTCGTTGTGAGTCTTGACTAATTCTTGTTTGCTAACCAGATTGTAATTTATGGGTAATAAGACAAGTCGATGTAATTTCTCTTTTTAATATTTAGAGGGTAAAAGGATACTTACACTCTAAGGTTTGGAAAAATAGTTAGGTAAACCTTTATATTTTCAATAAAAGACACCAAAACTCCATTTTAATTCAAATACCTTTTTGATCTGTTAACTCAAAAAAATTGACTCTGATATTTTATAGTACGACAATATCCATTAAAATTTATTTGTTTACTATTTTTAAAGTATATTATTACTTGAACTTACTCCTTGCTAAATTAAATTTCCAGCAGTGCCCCTAACACCATCCATTAAAATTTCCTTTATTTGTTTGTACAATTATTTATTTTGTGTACCACCTCTCGCTTGTATGATTAAACTTGAACATTTGATCCATTATCTATACCATGCATTATTTCTTTATTTGGCAATATAGTGTCGGCACTTGATCTACATATATTAGATCAAACCAGAAATAAGCACTCTCATAAAAGGAAGCAAGCCAATACTAAATACTTAATATAATTTTTTTAAATAAAAAAATTTAGAATGTTAAGTGCTAAATACTTGCAAAAATCAATTATGAGGTACAACATCAGTTAATAAATTAGTATTGTCACATAATCGTAGTAGAGGAGCTGAAAATTTAGTTAGAGCGGTGATATTTGTCCCCCTCTATTTATCTCAGTAGCCCCACTTTCTAATTTATTTCATTAAAAATTCCAAATTGTTTATTTTTCCAACTTTTTTTCCCTAAATAATCTCGGCATAACCAGGGAAATTATTGAAGATTAGAAAGAAGAATACAGCTAGCAACTTGGGGGGGGGTGACAAAATGTGCCTTACATCTACACTGAACAATCTGAAAATCCATGATTTTACTCTTGAAGTTATTCTTAAACACTATTTCTTCTATGACAAAAACAAAAATCCATATTTGCTTTGGATTGAAAAAAAGAAATAAATGAATAAACCTTACCAAAACAAGCTGTGCGCCTGAAGAATAATGTTTGTAGAAAATACTTCTCATAGAGAATTTTGCATACTGAAACACGAACTAAATTGCTTGCCTAAAGAGGAAAAAAAATCATATCAAATATTTGATATTATGAGAATAATTGACTATACAACAGTAAAAGAACAATTAATGCACCAGTAAAAAAATTAACCTTCCTACTCTGGTACAATTATTATTCGATGGAGTTACTATATATGAAAATTCAAAGTAAGCATTTTAACCATCTTTTCACTTATGCTTCACTCTCGTTTTGAGAGGTTGTTTAACTCTTCATAGATCTAGACGACATGTCGGAATAACTTGAATATAATAGAAGATCCATAGTGTACATATTTATAGAGGTGTACATAAATTTTATTTAATATTATTATGTTTAGTTCAATTATTTATATTATTATAATAATTTAATAGTAAAATTTACTAATCCTATGTGACGGGCAGATCTATATAAGGACCAGCATGGGTCATGGCCTCTGTAAAGAAAAAAAATTAATAGTTTAATACCTAATATTTTATATTAAAATAAATATATATTAATAAAATATCTATTTTATAGGATTGTACGGTGCCGTTTATTTACAAAATTCAAAAAGAAGAAGCTTGTGGAAGAAGAAGAGTCAAAGTCTTGAAAGAAGAAGAAGAAGATACAAATACAAGTTTATCGTTAATAAGGAAGTTGAAATATATGGGTAACGCTTGATTGGCTGACGAATCACCAGACAACTTATCAATTCAAGGTAAATCTTGATCTTGAAGAATGATTTTGTTAATATTAGTGTGTATTTGTCTTGCTTCTTGATTCTTGAACTTGAATAATGAACAATGATTTTCCAATTTTCTATCGTTATTGCTAGTAAATAATTAAGAGTAGCCAACTGATTTTTCAATCCCAATGTCCATCGTGGAATACTAGAATGCTTCTAGTTATTATTCTTCATTCTTGCTTCTTCAAGAAAAGATTTTTTGGCTTTATTTTTTTATAATGTTCTGTTCTTGTACTTTTGCAGAACTGCAGTTTTGCGTCTTCAATTATATTCATATTATGTATATTTTTTTTAGGATAAGTAAAATTGTATTAAAATGATCAAATTGGCCAATGATACACTATAAGCCGAAATGCCGAATGGAATTCAAAGCCAAATTAGAAATTAAAAAATATTTACTTAATTTTTTAAATAATAATTCTTTGTCATTGCATTGTAAATAATCCTGTAACCTTTATTTATAAAAATATGTTTTTTCTTCAGATTATGGCTAAGCCACAAAAGACTCTAGATGCATTTTTTAAGAGAAAAGACGCATCAGAAAGTCCAACGTCTTTGACTCCATGTCAAATTAATGTTGAACGTTCAACCCTTGCCCAAGAGCAGCGTCCTCCTAAATCTCCAAGAATTGAATTAAGGTGATAAGTTGAACTCTTTACAACGTGATCCTGAATTGCGTCAACAAATATGGGATTATATTGTGAATGAGCGGGACGAAATACGTCGAGCTTATATTAAAGCGGGACCATATCATATTGTTCTTTCAAAATATCCAGCATCCGGGCCAGAAGATCATCCTCGGAGCTTTCAGTCTTCTTGGTATGTAAAATTTTCATCATGGCTAGAGTATTCTCCTTCTAAGGATGCTGCATTTTGTTTACCATGTTTTCTTTTTGTAATGCCAAATGGACGTCCGGCATCAACTACATTTACAGTGCATGGATTTAGAAATTGGAAAAAAGTTAATGATGGGAAAAAATGTGCATTCTTGGTTCACATGGGGGAATCACATAATGCTGCTGAAAAAAGTTGTGCAAATCTAATGAATCCATCTTTTCATATTGATAAATGGATGAATGCACAAACTAGAGAAGAAATAAAGATGAATATGTTGAGGCTTAAGACTATAGTAGATGCTATCTGATGGCTTACATTTCAATCATTGGCTTTTAGAGGACATGATGAGGGTGTAAATTCTAGGAATCGGGGAAATTTCATTGAATTGATAAAACTTTTGGCAACATATAATGATGATGTTGCTAAAGTTGTATTAGAAAATGTTCCAAAACATGCCAAATATACTGCAGGGTCAATACAAAAAGAAATTTTGCAGATTCTTACTAACAAAGTGAGAGAGAAAATTCACGAGGAAATTGGAGATTCAAAGTAGTGTATTATTGTGGATTAGGCTAAAGATGAGTCTAAAAAGGCGCAAATGGCACTTGTGTTGCGTTTTGTTGATAATGATGGTTTCATAAGAGAAAGGTTTTTTTGATATTTTGCATGTAAAGGATACTACTTCAATGACTTTGAAAAAAGAGTTATCTTTCATACTCTGTTGATATAAACTTGATGTTCAAAACATGCGTGGACAAGTGTATGATGGTGCTAGCAACATGCGTGGTGAATGGAATGGGTTGCAAGCATTATTTCTTGGTGAGTGCGCATATGCTTATTATATACATTGTATGGCGCATAGATTAAAATTAGCATTAGTTGCTGCTTCTAGAGAGGTGTTCATGTGCATCAGTTTTTTTCAAAATTGACTTTTGTTGAGAACTTCTTTAGTGCATCTAGCAAGCGTAATAGTGAACTACAATAAGTTCAAATACATGAAATCACTAATATGATTGCTATTGATGAACTTGAGATTGGTAAAGGAGCAAACCAGATTGGAACTTTGCAGAAAGCAGGTGATACTCGCTGGGGTTCTCATTTTCATTCCATTTACAGTTTAATAAAGATGCTTAAGGCAACTTGTGAAGTTCTTCAAAGCAGTGTCAAGAGAGGATCCAATTATTCTCAACGAGGTAATGCTAATTCAATTTATAATATTATTACATCTTTTGATTTTGTGTTTATCTTGCATTTAGTGAAGGAGATTCTAGGAATTACATATATTCTTTGTCAAGCTTTACAGCAGAAGTCTCAAGATATTTTAAATGTTATGCACCATGTGTCAACAACGCTCTTATTCAAAAAATGAGAGAAGATGGTTGGGATTCTTTTCTTGAAACTACAAAATCATTTTGTGAAAAGTATGAAATTGATGTATTTGATATGAGTGGTCTTTACATTATGAGTCGTGGTCATTCTAGTCATCAAAAGGACCAAATCAAAATTGAGCATCATTATCGGATTGATTTATTTACTGCTATAATTGACTCTCAGTTGCAGGAGTTAAATAGTAGATTCAGTGAGAAAACAATGGAATTTATTACTCTTACCTCAGCTTTAGACCCAATCGATGGTTTTAAATAATTTAATATTGATTATATTTACAAACTTATAGAAAAGTTTTATCCCCAAGATTTCACAAAGCAAGAGAGAATTATTTTGAAATATCAGTTGCAGCATTATGAGTTGGATGTGCCTCATCATCCAAGTTTTCAAAGTATGTCTAAATTATCTGAAATATGTCGAGGATGGGTGGAAACAAGAAAATCACATTGTTATCATCTAATTGGTAGATTGATTCGTCTTATATTGACACTTCCAGTTTCCACAGTAACTACAAAAAGAGCATTTTCAGCTATGAAGTATGAAGATTGTTAAAACAAGCCTTCGTAACAAGATGGGAGAGGGATTTCTTGTGAACTATTTGGTTGTTCACATCGAAAAAGAAATTGCAGAAATCTTTAGTACAGAGTCTATTGTATTTGATTTCTGTTCCATGAAAGAACGCAAAGCTCAAGTTTAGGAGATTTTATAATTTTGTTTGTTCACTTGCCTGTATGTTTTGAAACAAAATGTGAACTTTGATTAAAGTACTTTATTTTCTATTATATTAATAATTGCTTATTTACATTAAAAATTTTATTATTTTTTTTTTTGAAAAAATTCTTTGGCCCCTCCAGCCAAGATCGGCTTGTTTCGCTACTGCTATGTGACTACTTTTAAAACTCACAACACTTTTAAAAATAAATTTTACCAAGCATTCAACTGATTAACTTTACAGCTGATTATTTTTACAATATAATTAATAATTATTATTTTAAAAGTTACAACATTATCAAACTAACCCTTAATATGGCGGGAATTTGCATAAATATGTACAACAGATTATTAATTTTAAATTTAACTTAAAGTGTGTTTATTAGTTACATGGATTTAAGCATTATATTTTTATTTATTATATAATATTAGTTTGAAGTCAATTTTTGTTGGGTAACTAATGTCAAAAAGTAAAATAGTTAGAAGGATTATCTGTGTGAATATTTTGAGAATCTATGTGTATATTTAAATAAACTATGGAGCATAATTATTCTTTTGACCAAATTACTCTCAGTCTCCTTGGACATCAATTTTGGCCACAGAAACTCATTTTACAGATGATATTAAAAGAATGTTTACATCACTTGATCATTATATATAAATATATTTTTAATTCTTATTTAATAATTTTTATTTTATCAACTATAATGTCAATTAATAATTTTTTTAATTTTTATGTAATATAAATAGAATATGAATAAAAGAATATATATTTTTTTTCTTTTAAATATTTTTCACTTTTAATATCATTTTAAGATATTGTTTCAAATTTTTAAAGATTTTTAAAAATTTCAATACTTTATAATATGGTAATGATTTTATTTTAAGGAAACATGTATAGCCGTTAATTTTACAATGAAACTTCAGGCGTAGAAATGTTATCTTATCTTTACCATGCGTTATTGATTGGTACTTTGATCGTCAGTTATTCTTCTTATTTACAATGGGTTTTATTAAGTTATAACTTGTGTAATTTACAGTTTTCGTAAAACATACAAAAACTAGTAATATGATAGTGAAGCTCACTGCCATGAATAAGTTACACAAGTTGTAATTGAACAAGACCCACAACATTTACGGTTATTATTATTTTTTATTACATGAGATTATTGTTCAAAATACAACTCATATTACATGAGATTATAACTGATATTTACAAATCAGACTATTACTGGGACCAACTTATATCAATTTTAATAAAGTTATGCCCAGATTTTAAATCTTGAAAAATATTCGAGAGATGTCTATTCTTCACTCTTCTATTATTGGGACCAACTTATATTAATGCTAATGAAATTCTGCTCAGATTTTAACCCTCACAAATATTCGAAGGATATCTACTCTTTACTCTTAGGTAAGAAAGAATACTACTTTTACTCAATTTTAATTAAAAAAATATTCCCATAATATATTTGTGAGGGTTCGAATTACTGTCGGCTTAAGATTATTTATTATTTGAACCACGTTTTGCACATGCAAAAATTGAATCACAGCCTTACTCTTACCAACTTATTGTACGATAAGACTTGAGCCGTTGATCCCTCATCCATACTTTGCAACGTCACAATCACCCAGGTCGGCACCGTCGGCGAGTTGATGTCCATGAACAAAATAATTTGTTCTCGAAACTTTGAAAAGTTGGAGGCATGTGCTGCACAAAACCAAATGATGCATCAAGATTTGTTCTGTGAAAAAAATAATAATTTAATTTGTTAATAGATAGTTGATGTTTTACCTTCAGAAGACGACAAAATAATTTCAGCCCTTGGATGCATCATACCGCTGGAATCACAGGTCCGGATAATTCTTAATATTTGGGAGACCGCAGCAGAGTTCGATTATTTACAACCAATTTTAAGATTTATAGTAATTTTAGAAATAAATTTTATTAAATATTTAATTATTTTTATTCACAACTGAATGTGCTTTCAAAATTAACGACAAACGCAACAATTACATAAAAAAAAAAGCCTATGTCATCAGGGTCCACCTACGGTGCCCAAGGGATACCATACCCCCTTTATTTGTCGTATGCTAGCCAGCCGTTAAATTTTAATGAGTATAATCTAACGGTTGGGGTTTTGGGAAGGAATAGTGACTTAAAGTCGGGCTACCATCTCAACATGTTGCAGTAGTGCACCATTTTTATTGGTATTAGGGCGGTGAAAACCACAGCTGAATTTGCTTTTAACCGATATTAAGGAGAAAAATACGATAGGGAGAACAGTCAAGCGCGTTGCGATGGTGTGTTACGTGGGATGAATGAAGTGGATCGCGACTAGTTGAACATCTATGTGGTAGCATCAAAGGAAACGGAAAGAAGGGTCGCGACAACAAAACTGCAGGTTACTGGAAGCTGAAATTGAAATTTTTTACTTGAATAATGCATAATTCATAATATTTGTGCTGGGAAATTATATATAGTAGAGAGAATGGGAAAATTGTAGAGTCTAGTTCATTAATTTGCAAAAAGATTTTGGGATTGTTTACTAGCAGTTCAATTGGACACCTGTTTGTTGCGTTAGGATTGATGAGAAACTTGTGGTTTTGCTCTGTAATTTTATTGGGTCAGTGATGTTTGATGTCTCTTCTTTTATCTTCATGATGACTATGCTTTGAACCTCAACTTCTTAGAAGCAGGCGGCACCTTAAAATTAAATTTTCAATCCTTTTATTTTTATGTAATTTATATAATAATTACTTAGAAAAGACTAATAATAAATGGATTATTCAGTTGATTTGTTTTGTATTTTTGTAAGTGCATAGAATAATAATGGAATGTACAGCCGAAAGTGCAAGAGTAGCTTGGGTGTTACTAAGTATTGCAATGAAGATTAAGTTTGACAGTGAACATGTAAGGTGATTTGGGAATAGGGAAAGTGAAACTGCAGAAAGTAATAGAACGAAGTGAATCGGAAATATAAACTATTGCCATGGTAGAAATGGTACATGCTTATTGTTTGTTGTAGATCACTTATATTGATTGTATTAGAAAAATTTTCCATGGATGTCCCATGCTTCTGTTGTTTTGCTCCCTCCTTCATGTGCACACACCATTATTTTACAACACACCTCGTGCCATATTGCCCCTGCAGCACAGGTCATTTATCCACGTCTCTTATTTATCCATACTATGCATTTACTAGATATTAATCTGAAATTCAATTAATCAGTCAATGTTTTCCCATTTTATAACAGATTCAGCCTACTCAATATTTAGCCAACACTCCTGCTGCTGCACATGACTTCTTCAGACTACTATCAAGCAGTGATGACGATTCAATGAGTTAGTTTGTTATATTGTATTTCTTTGTTCAATTTTCACTTACTCTTTTATTTATGACTCTTCAATAACTAAGTTTATTATATTGTAATTACTTGTTTATTTTTCACTTTTTTTTTCCTCAATTTGTAGGCCTATAAAAATGACCCTGTGCGGATATGCCTTATCAATGGCAACCAACTGCTCTGTCCTCCAACATTGCCCATGTCTTCGATCTTCCTATGACTACAACCAAAATTCATCGCTTTGGTCGAATTTGTTAGCCTATATGGCTATAAATATTGATTTTGATGATAACAAACCACATGTATTTATTAAGTAAAGATTTATGAATTGTGCTTTTATAATAAGAAAATGATGTTATGGAATTAATGTATTTTGGACTAAAATGAAAGTAATTTTAAAATCTTTGATAGTATTTTAAATTTCGGATTTGGACCTATTTGAAACTATTTAAATGTTTTTGGGTCATTCTATAATTTCACAAAGTTTGGGCAAAATCATAATTTTAGAAAGTTTTAGGATTAACAAAGCATTACTTAGAAATTCTGAAATTGGACCTTTTTGTAAAGTTTCATAACGCTTTGGGTTATACTACAGTTTTATAAAGTTTTGGGGTCAAACTGAAAATTTAGGAAAATTTTCACTGTAGCAGGTTACTGTAGCAAGCGGCTATCCGGATTCTGTAAATCGGAAATCTGGATACGGGCGAAGCATCCGTAAGCGAAAACGCTTCGGATTTCAGAAGCCGGATAGGCAAAATTTAAATTTTTGCCTTAACGGTAATATAAATTCGGCTTACCAGATTCCATAAACGGAAAACCGGACACGCCTGGAATGTGAGTAACGGCTAGTTTTTGAGCTCAAATTATAAGAACTCAAATCCAACTCATTTTGAAGCTCTCCAACAAGCAAAAATAAAAAGCACACGTGATATCTTGAGCTTACAACTTGCAAAACACAAAACATTAAATCATTCCTTGTTCTTCATTTTTGAATATCTACTCATTGAGTGAGTTTCATTGTAACTCTCATTTCTCCATTTCTTTTGTAAGAGTTTGAGTGTGTGAGACACTTGAGTGAAGAGATTTGGAGATAATCTCTTCGTTGTAAAGGTTTATTGACACCTCGAAGTCAATTGTAATCGGTTGAAGCCTTGGAAAGGCTTGGATAGTGAAATCCTCAAGCTTGGATCGTTTGGAGGAGTGGACGTAGGCGGGGATTGCCGAACCACGTAAAAATTCGTGTGTTTGTTTCTCTTCTCCCTTACTCTTTAATTATTGTGCTTTTATTGAACTTATTGCTTTCAATTTTTATTAAGACATTAGATTGCTTGTTGTGTGGATTTGCTAGGATAATTTTTAAATTTCCAATTCACCCCCCCTCTTGGGTTGCACATTTATATTTCAGAATTAAACCAACACCGTCCTAGAAACTTCTACCACCATATTTTTACCTATTATGTGTGCTCTGTATTTGCTCTTATTTCACAATATGACGGACTTATAACTTTGTGTTGTTAGGCATTCATTGCCTTTTGGGACATGCTATAATGTTGTCAAATTATGGCGTTATGTGTTTGGAACTTATGTCGTATTTTTGTTATATCCATTTAATCATTTACATTTCTTAGATCGCCAACCTGCAACAGCAGTTAGAGCATCTTTTCAATATTCCATATCTGTTTCAAGTATATTGATCAAAGTTGTTGTCCATTTTTCCCTTTCATTTACGTTTGCATCACCTTTTACTTCATTTATGCTTACTTCCACTTCAAACACAGTTCAACTAAATGCTTCCATTGATAAAATATACTTGTCCATATCTATTTCATTCCAACTAAGGTTATCTTCTATTCAACGAACCAAATTCATAGTTGTTGGCCATATAGACCTCTATTTCAGAGATGTTTAGGGCCTATTTGGTATTGTTTCTGAATTTGTATTTTTTGAGAACAAAAATAAAAATAAAAATGATGTTTTGTAGTTGCTGTATTTCAAATTTAAGTGTGCGTCTGATATTATTTTCTGTATCCTATATTTTAAAAATGAAAACAATAATATGCGTTCGGTAGACACTATTGAAAATGATAAAAATAGAGAATATGTGTTCGATAATACTTTTTTCAAAATAATTTTTACTAAAATATTTAACTAATACATATACAAACATACCATGCGCATTAAGCAACTCTACCTAATCAATAACTTTTTGTACTATTGTTAGTTTGCCCAAAAATTGTTAATTTTAAAATTTTAAAAAATTGATATAAAATGTTAATTGGTATCAATATTATTATTAGGTATAAATTTATTATTAATATAATGTTAATTATATGATTTATATATGTGTCATCATTATTATGTACTGCCAGCAAATAATAAGAAATGTAATGGTCAATCTCAATCCATGTGAAAATGACGGATGAATCCATAAAAAAAAAATTTTGTTTTGTTCGCCCAATTAAATGCAAAATCGATGACATGCTTCAAGCAATCATTCAAAACGAAAAATAGATTCGATCAGTTAAGCAGAAAATGAAATTAAGCCCTCCCTAAAGCAAAGCAGAGATGCAGCAGCTGTGGATGAGAGAGATGAGAGAGAGATGTGTATTTTGATCGGGTTTTGTTTTGCGATTTATTCTAAAATTTGGTTTGTGATTCACTGAGAACGTGTTAAACACGTTCTCAGTTTTATAACTGTAAATGAAAATCTGAATTATTTGTTTTACAGTTTATTTTTTGAATTCAGCGGACCGAACAGGTATTACATTTAAACTCCAAAAACGAAAATGAAAATAAGCCCTTCAAAATGATACCGATCGGGCCCTTATTATTTCAAGCCCTCAGTTTAGTCATACATATATTTTACCACATGCGTCGGTCATTAATTCCATGTCTGATGTTCCTTGAAGTTATTATCCCATTTCGACACCATTCCTTATTTGCTCTTGGTTTTTTTTCAATTTCCACTAGTCATTTAAGTCATAACCATGGATCACTCAACTTCAACTTAAATTAACTCCATATGTCATCAATGGCTCTATAACTTATGGGCAAGATTTGATTTGAAACTCTTGTACTGTATTATTATATCATAATATCAAGATTTACTTTTAGATCTTTAATTGGCGCTTTCAATCACAAGAGCTATCGTCAATGGAACAATTATTGGGGATAAATTGATTTTATAATTAATAAAATATAGTTCATGTCATAATAATAAGTAAATTATTTTATATAATATTGAAAATAAAATAATTTTTTAATATATAAAAGAATTTTTAAAATGTAAATTTCGTTCATTTCTCCATCACAAACCTTTTCCAATTGTTATCTACTTTTCTGATTTCTACGATTACTATCTACATTTTTCATTGAATTATTGCTTTGTCGGTACTTTCGCAATTTTTTATTTTTTGGACCAGACCGTGTTTCGCACTAATTGCAATCATTTAACCATAGGTTCATAGCTGTTTATCTTACTAATCACTATACCATTACCATGAATTAGTGTTGCTTTTACTACGTTCTAACCACCAAGGTTGACACCGGTGGCCACTTAATTGAATCATTATATATATCAGATCAAACCAGAGATATCAACTCGCTCAAGCTCAACAAAAGTATTGATTACGGTTCATCCACAATAAGCTAGCAGAGATCTTTTCCATTTCTGGTTTGATGAATATGGAAACTCCTTGTGCAGGTTTATAAACCATGTTCAGTTGAAAAACATTTATAGTTCTTATTTCAATATATGCATTTAAGATTATCTTAACATATGCATTTATAAATACATTTTTTAATATTAATTTTTTAGGTAAGAACGAATGGTCGGAGCACGGACTACCTTTTCCATTTGGCAGTGTTGTTGATGTCGAGGATGTGAAAAATGACAATCTTGATCTTCTTGTTGTCCCTCAATATGGGAGAAATACAGATCATATTGGTTAAGTATATGCAATATTACTCTTATGTGTTATGTTTAATTAAATAAAAGTATGGGTGCTAATGTCACCTGTCGATCATGTATAATTAAATAAAAGTATGAGTGCTATTATCACCTGTCGATCATGTGTGTCATTTTAGTTAAGTTCAACTGTTAGGATCTCTTCAGATTTTCAAGAGATTATTTTTTTTAGTATTCATGTACTACGTCTTTCTTAATAAATAAAAGTATCATGTGTGAATGTGTTATTTATTTTGGTCTCTTCATAAACTTTAGTTTAATGAATCATGCTTTGTCGGTACTTTCACAATTATTTATTTTGTGGACCGGACCGTGTTTCGCACTAATTGCAATTATTTAACTATAGTTGTTTATCTTACTAATCACTATACCATTAATATGAATTAGTGTTGCTTTTACTACGTTCTAACCACCAACGTTGACACGATGGCCACTTAATTGAATCACTATATATATCAGATCAAACCAGAGATATCAACTCGCTCAAGCTCAACAAAAGTATTGATTACGGTTCATCCACAATAAGCTAGCAGAGATCTTTTCCATTTCTGGTTTGATGAATATGGAAACTCCTTGTGCAGGTTTATAGACCATGTTCAGTTGAAAATCATTTATAGTTCTTATTTCAATATATGCATTTATGATTATCTTAACATATGCATTTATAAATACATTTTTTAATATTAATTTTTTAGGTAAGAACGAATGGTCGGAGAGTGGAGCATTTTTTCCAGTTGGCAGTGTTGCTGATGTCGAGGATGTGAAAAATGACAATCTTGATCTTCTTGTTGTCCCTCAATAAGGGAGAAATCCATATCATACTGATTAAGTATATGTAATATTACTCTTATGTGTTATGTTTAATTAAATAAAAGTATTAGTGCTAATATCACATGTCGATCATGTGTAATTAAATAAAAATATGGGTGTTATTGTCACATGTCGATCATGTGTGTCATTTTAGTTAAGTTCAACTGTTAGGATCTCTTGAAATTTTCAAGAGATTATCTTTTTTAGTATTCATGTACTACGTCTTTCTTAACAAATAAAAGTTTCATGTGTGAATGTGTTATTTATTTTGGTCTCTTCATAAACTTTAGTTTAATGAATCTTGCACTTTTTCTTTTATATATATATATATATATATTGTAAAAAAAAAACAAAAAAATCCACATATTAGTTTGCTAATTATTGCAACCTGTAGTGGAACCAAGACCTATATAATTAATTAAGAATGCTTGCATTTTCTTAAATGGGTTGTCCTTAACAGCTTCACCGTTGCTGAATACAATTCATCTAGCTATACCGTCAAAGTCACAAAATAAAAATAAAAGAGATATTATGAATATTTTTAATTAATTTAATAATTTTATTATCATGCTAATAAAAATATCGCATTTCTATGTGTTGTTTAAGTTAATCCACCAATAAAAATAAAAGTATTATCCTAATGAATTTAATTGATTATGCTCACTTTCTTTTTGAAGATTTTTGTGATATAAATTCTACATTTTTTTTTTCTTAAATAATCTCGACGCAACGAGAGAAATTATTGAAGATTAGAAAGAAGAATAGAGTAACTCACGGGGACAATATGTGCCTTACATCTGCTGACCAGTCTAAAAATCCATGATTCTACTCTTAAAGATATTTTTAAATATACTTTCTTAAAGAAACCGGTGTCTCTTGGGAATTTTAGTCTGGAGTAAAAGGTTTTTAGATGATTAATGTATGCATAACACATGACATACATGCATCAATGCATTAATTGGATGAAATAATCCTCATTCGTAATCGGGTGACTATGCATTTAACCACATTCGTCATTCGTATTCGGAGTTATTATCCAATTGATTATACTCTGTGTCTATAACAAACAAAAAGGTTCCCCAGATCAAATTCCATATTAAAATGCTAGTTAATACATTAAACTAAGCAGCTGGTAATTAACTTTTCTTTTTCAGCTTTAGTCCATCCTTTTCCATTTTCTTGCGAAATAACAAACAAAGCCTTGACGTCCAGTATCTTAAAATAAAATCATTGTAAGATACCAATAATTGATTCTATATATTAGCCGAACCTACTGGTCTGCGCACGAAAATTATTAATTTCTTCAATATTAACTGTCCAATATCTTCACTTAGTATGGTCGATGTGGTAGGTCATACACCTCTTATTTGTTGTGTCCGTAACCATTACAACAAATAATAATTATATACTCGATCACCCACGCCAAGTGGCTTCAGGTTAATTGATGTTGTCTTTAAACCAAGAATCCGTTTAGATCACTATGATATTCCGAATTATATAAAAGCCATATATCTCTTACTATATTTATATACATGGGAAAAATAAGAGGAATATGAATTGTGGAAAGTTCAATTACGAAATAGTGAAGGCGTTAGACAATGTGATGCAGTGTGGTTGCGGACGCGAAAAGTATGATAATGGAGGTTGAATAATAGATACAAAAACGAATAGTCCAAGGTAGATAATACGCCAACACCGAAACAGTGAGGTGACCCAAGACAAAAATATACACCAAAACGTAGGATCAGATGATTTTCGAATCCATGAGCGATTTAAATAAATAAATCCCGTGAAGAAATATTAATTAAAGGTTTTCTAAGGTATTATATAACCAACCAATTTATAATAGAAAAATAGCCTAAGTATACTTAAAAATGGAGATAGAATTCTACCCAAAGAAGAATAATACAATCTGGTAAATAAAAATTAAAATCACTTGCTCAAACAATTTAACTCTAAAACAGTTGTCCTAACTATATCACTACGGTAATTTATATATCTGTTGTGTAGGGTTAAGATCTATCCAATGATTTTTTTTTTTTGGCTTAACAGAACTTCAGTGATTATTCTCAAGAATGGACCTCTATAAGGAGAGGATGTCATTTGTAGCTGAACTAAACAAAAAGTAAAATTCAAAACCAAATTTTAATGGAATCCAATTGCTCTTCTTGACCACCATTTTCCTTAGTAGGCATAAAGTTACTGCATCAACTTCTGAGCAACATGAATGTAGCATGCCCCTCCTCAGTCCTCAGTGCTCATGGCGTCAGATGAAGATGGCCTCTTTCCATCATATCGCTGTTTTCCAAAAGAGAATGGAACATATCTGTACTTGATCATGTGCATAACCTGTCTCCTCATAGTGAGAGTGAATAGCGTCAACCAGTAGAAAAGAAGTATTGGCCAAAAGACAGGCACATCAAACGCACTGAAGAATGTCATCACAAAACCAATGCAGAAGGACCTTGTGAAAGCCGTATTGGCCAGAACTTGAACTCGGGCAAGCGGCGTACGAACGGTCGGAACTCGTCCGATCCGCGGGTGGGCAACGTCGGCCCGTCGCTATACTCGGGGTCGATCTGCGGAGACAGAAATCCCATCAACAGATTCAACATCCAATGATTTGTTTCTATGCAAAACATTTTTTAACCAAACCGTACCTATGATGTACAACTTAAGCTTCTGATTCTGAGCCAAGCTGAATCTCTCTATAGCTTTCAACACCACACATTACATGAAGTCTCAAAAATAATATATCATCAGTGGCCTCTGTAACTAACTGTGGGCAACATTCGATTTTGAAAACTCTTGTACCGATTTGATTTTGTGCTATTTCATATTCAAATTGACTAAAGAATTAATGCGTTACCCTGTGTCTACAACTACATTAATATAGCCCCCAAATTAGAGTCCACATAAAATTAAATCCATTTACTCTTAACAAATTAAATTAAGTCATACTGTAAGGTACCGACAATTAAATATTCTATTAACAAAGCCTAAATGGATTTCTATACAAACAAAACCTACCGATCTGTCCATGAAAATTAATCATTTCTTCTTTATTGTCAGTTAATATCTTCACTTGAGCATATGGTTTACGAGGTAGGTCATACATTAATTATATGATTACTTCGTAATTATTCAATATCTTCATACACCTCTTACGACTAATCTAATGGTCTGTCCATGAAAATTAATTAATTACTATGTAATTTGTTGTGGTCTAGTATCTTCACTTGATTGGATTAATATACAGTTTACATATATAGTGAGCCATATATGTGTGTGTGTGTGTGTGTGTGTCTATAACCCTTTTTTAGTGTGGGAGTCCTCATTTTTTTTCATGCGAACATGCTTTAAACGTACGGTTTAATTGAGAGCGTCTAATTTTTAATGCTATTAAATCACATGGTTTAAGAGCTGTCCGCATTAAAAAAAAAATACTGCGTGCACCTGACAATAACTATATATATATATATATACACATACATACATACTTACTTACATACATACATACATACATACATACATACATTCATACAGAGACATACATACTCACACCCTTCTTTGTCGATTTGCTTGTGCCTGAAATGAGCCTTGGCATTGTTGAGACATCGTATATATGTATACATCTTACTGTTTTTATATACGTGACAAATATAAGAGGATCGACTAGAGAACCGTGTCAAATTTTTTAACTATCGATGCATAATGAACCCAAATTAAAAAGCTTGACTATATTAAATTGAAAAATAAAAATTTGTGGAAAAAGCAGCAGCTAGTTACCGAATCGAGTTCTCTTCTTCATTTTACAGTTATTTATTTTGTGGATCCATGCAGGTTCCTACGTTTCCACAAGCAGTTTAGCCACAGCCCTTAATCTTAACTATTTATGTACAATAAACTTCAGCCTTCGATCCTTTATCTCTACCATCGGCTACTTGAATCTATATAAATCAGACCAAACCAAAAATAATTAAGAACTCGCTCAAACTCAGCTACTTATTTTTGAGTTTTATTACGGTTCACCAGAAGCTAGCATAGATCTTTTCTGATTTGAAGAATATCGAAACTTTTCCTCCTTGCGCAGGTTAATTTTTAGGCCATTCAGTTGAATGTCATTTACAATTCTTATTTTAATATATGCATTTATGAATACTCTTTTTAATATTAATTTTTCAGGTAAAAATGAATGGCTGGAGGGTATGATACCACATTATATTAGTATTTCTGATGATAGAGAATGTAATAAATGACAATCTTGATTTTCCTGTTGTCCCTTAATATAGAAGAAATTTCTAACATATTGGTTAAGCACATGCAATATTATTTGGTTAGAGGTTACGATTCCACCTTATATTAGCATTGTTGATGATGAAGATATAATAAATGACAATCTTGATCTTCGTGTTGTCACACAAAATAGAAGAAATCCCTACCATACTAGTTACGTACATGAAATATTATTCTTTTATGTTATGTTTAAATAAAGGGAAAATATCCACCGTCCACCCATTTTTTTCAACTTTTTCAAAAATATACAATTTTTTTTTTGCTGAAATCCACCTAAAGTTACATTTTGTTTCACTTTTCCACTTCCGTTTGGAATCCGTTAAGAAAACTAACGGAAACTTTAAAAAATAACTATTTACCCCCCAAAACGAAAATAACAATTTTACCCTAAAAATTGCTAAAAATAATCAAATTAAATCTAAATATTTTTTCCATCAGTCAATAAAGAAATTAATTTCACAACTATCAAATGCAGGTTTTTTTTTAATATGTCTATAATTAGAATGCTAAATTATCATAGTTAAAAGTAGCCCAATCTTGCAAACCATCAATTGAATTTAAAATAAGTAGAGTTTTATTATTCATTGAGTTATAATTTCTAGTAGTTAAGATTTTTTGTACTTCATTAACGTACCAATAATGATATTTATCATTAAATCTGATTATTTTTGACATTTTTAAGGTGAAATTGTAATTTTCGTTTTGGGGGTAAAATGATCATTTTTTTTAGTTTCCGTTAGTTTTCTTAACGGATTCCAAAAAGAAGTGGAAAAGTGAAACAAAATGTAACTTTAGATTGATTCCAGCAAAAAAAAAAAGAATTGTATATTTTTGAAAAAGTTAGAAAAAACTAGTAGATGGTGGATATTTTTCCTTAAATAAATAAAAAGATAGGTATTGTTATTAACTGTCAATCATGTGACAATCGATTTGGTTCAGTTCAATTATTAAGATGTCTTGATATGTTCAAGTAATTATCTTTGCTAGCTTCCATGGGCTTCGTCTTTCTTAATAAATAAAACGGTTATGTGTCGATGTGTTATTTATTTCATTATGTCTATAAAGATAAAATCGATCATTTTGTCGAATTCAGTTTAATTAATTATGCTCTCTTTCTTCTTGATTTTTATTTTTGGTTAAAAAAAGAAAGACTCTACATATTAGTTTGCTAATTATTGCAGCCTGTAGTGATCTTTATAATTAATTATGAATGTTTGCGTTTTCTTAGATGGATTGCCCTTAACAACTTCATCTCTGCTCAATACAATTCATGCAGCTATACCATCAAAGTCACAAAATAAAATAGATATTAGGAATATTTTCAATTAATTTAATAATTATATTATCCTATTAATAAAATTATCGTGTTTCTATGTGTTGGTTAAGGTAGTCAACAATAAAAATAAAAGTATTATCCTGATCAATTTAATTGATTATGCTCACCTTCTTTTTTGAATAATTTTGTTAAATTACTTATTCAAATTTTCATTCTTTATTTCCATTTCAATCAATTCTCATTCCTACTTATTCTGCTTCCAGTCCATTTCAATTCTTATTTATTAAACGCACCATAAGTTGTAATGATGGAAATTACAAAATAATAGAAAGAAGAATACAACAACTCGGGGACATAATGATCCTTACATCTACACTAATTAATTTGGAAAATCGTGATTCTACTCTTAGGCCATGTTTGATTTCTTTTCCACTTTCCACTATTTGATTGGACCAAATATAATGGAATTAAATTTCCATTGAAATTCAATTTCCATCAAGTTGGAGAATTTATATTCCTTATCAATGGGTAAGGATTTCAAATTCCTTATCTATTGGAATGTAAAAATTTCGATATTGTCCGCTAAATAAAATTAATTTAAAATAAGTTAAAGTGCAAATATTTTATATTTATTTTCTTAAATTAATAGGATAAACTTATTAAAAAAAAAAGCAAAGTGGATTGCCTGACAGTCACCGGAGACTCACTGGAGTTTCGCCAGAGACACGGTTCACCGTCAAAACGATATCAATGGAATCCTCATGAGTCGATCTTGGTCTTCGAATACTCCTGTTGGAAAAGTTTTGTGAATAGTGTCGTATGCCTGAACAATATTTCTACTCCAAATAATTACGATCATTAGCTCTAATAACACCGTTTATAGATTGATGAGCGAAGTAGCTACACAACTAAAATAAAATTGAAAAATAAATATCACACAGGAGACAAAAGTTTACGCGATTCGGCTTTTAGCTTACGTCCACGAGAGAAGATGATAGAAAATATTTTACTAACTGTGTAGAGTTTACAAGTATTGTAGTAATTTTATCCCATAACCCAGAACCCAAATACACCCAAACTCTCAAATTAAGAATTTAAAGCTCTCAAAATACTTTATCAATTGATGCTTCTTCCACACGTTATCTTATGATTTCTCCATGCGCTTAACTCACCTATTTATAGGGCAAGCCAAGACTAAAATATCCATTTTGGTTGGCTTTAAAATAAGATTTTATTTTATTTTATCAAAATTGCTGTGCATTAAACTAATAATTTATTTGTAAAAATCAAATTATTTTAATAAAATAATTTGTTTTATTAAAATTGGTTGATAAAATTTTATTGCCACTATTTAACTGTATTTAAAGTGCAATAATAGGCGTTGCCGCTGAATGTCCCGAATAGTTAGTCTGACTAAATTTCACATTTGCTTCGCAAGTTTCTCATCGGGAAATATTTTGGGCGAATGTTGAGAAGCATGTAACACATCCCGTGCTTGAGTCTTATGGGCTGAACTGGGTTATTGGGCCTAATATGGATTTTTAGGTAGTAACAGTTTTTAAGAAAAACCTTGCCCTACCAGATTTTTTCTTCATTCAAGAGGTAGGTGAGAAAAATTTAACTTGATTATTGAGCTTCATATTTCTTTATTACCCAAACATTAGTAGCCGGCAAAAAATAAAAAAAAAATTACTTGAGGACCATTGGGCTAATCCCTTGTCGATTATAAGAAATATATAATTTTACTTTTTGATGTGACTATATATTGAAGCTTTGAATTCGTAATACTTGATTACAAAATTTTTCACATTACGTTTACATGTGAAAATTAAGTTGCCTTACTAAAGCATAAGTGAACCAGTTAGTTACCTTATATGCAACATAGTAGTACAAAAAGAAAAACATGCTGCTCAATAACCACAAATAAAGTATTTATAATATTCATTAGTTATTTAGTTTAAAGTCTTTATAAAAAAAAATTATTCACTGTCATCTTTTAACATTTAACTCTTTGTAGTTTGAGTTTTATTCATCTTGAAAGTCCAGTCCAGTCAATTTTTGTCCAAAAATAGTATTAAGGGATATTTCAGTATCAAATAATGAAATAATGTTTTATTGTGTTCAAATCCTATATACATACATACATACATACATACATACATACATATACATATATGGCGAGTTTTCAATAAGAAACTCTTTACTATATAAAAATTATAATTATAATTTTCAATATGCTTCTAAAAGATTTAAAAAACACTAATTTTTATACACTATATAATAAAATAGAGTGCATTAAAATTTATATTTTTAATGATTTAACTCATTTTTAATTTTAATACGGTCAAAAATATCTTAGACCAAAAGCTTACACCTCCCTTAAGAAAATTAATGAAATTATTTCGACTTTGCCTTGCCTTTTGAGTAATTTATGTATATTTTGATTTTCATCAAGACTTGTGCTCTTTGTGTTCCATCCTCTCGAAATTTTTTTACCAAGTCATCACCATTTGGAAGGGGCTCATGAGGTCCTACCCTTTGAAAGATTGGAAGGACTAAAATTTAATTAAATTCAAGCCATTTTGAATTAGATATATAGTACTTAATACCCAAAATAACGTAAAGATTTGACTATTGTTATAGCAGAATTTGGTATAAAATGGTTGAACATTTGAGAGTTTTAATTGGTTTTTTTATTACAACTTCTATGATACTTCGCTCATTTCTTTTTTCCAGTTGGACCAAATCAATTCTATTTCTTTGTTTGATGGACCCATTCCCTCGTCTCAAACGTGAAAAATTGCCTTGGAATGCTTAATTGACTCTGTCCAAAAGAATTCTATTCATGGACTCACGGGAAGCTTAGAAATGATTCACCAATAATTATGGCATAACGACTTATAAAATCAATTTAAAGAAAAGACTATTAGGCATTTACATTATAGGAATAAATAATTCGTATCACAATTAACGTATAATATAATATGTTTTGGTTTATACATAAATGTTATAAGATTAACACATAAACTATGGATATTAAAAGAAAAAAAAAAAGATCATCACGAAAACACGTAATGATAAATAATTCATGGTAGAGATCACATAATTAATTTAGAATAAAGTTATGTATGCTTTTCAACTAAAATAAATAACCGTGCCAGTTCATGCACGAATTTTACGATGAAAGTGGAAGGTAACCAACCACGTATGCTACTGGGTTATGTAATCTGCAGTGATTATTATTTGGTGACCTTCCACCATATTTTTAATAATTAATCAAGTTTTTATTTTTTTCCAGAAGAAAAGTTGACTTGTTTTCTCGAGTACAAAAACAAACTTGCACAACTTGCTTCTACTAAACTTTTTTAGGTATTGAATCGTTCTTTGTTGAATTTTTACAAATATAAAAATTCTAACTTATCGAACAAGCAAAAGTCTTTTAAGTTTAAAGATATGACTTTTTTTTTACACACAAATTATTTTATGGTTACCAATAACCATAAATAATTGAAATATTATTTTCTCAAGCTATGTATACATTCTACCTTTGTTTGTTATTCTATCTTTTATTTTTGGAACCTACTTAACATCTTTCTGACCTATCCATTCAATTGATTTGATAACATCAAATAACCACATCTTAAAAGTTATAAAATCCTATAACATTCAAACTCAAAATACTCAATAACCCAATGAGAATCCTTGTTTGTTATGGACAAAATGATACCCATATTTAACCTTGACAAATTTTGGAAGTTTATATTACTATATATGGTCTGTAGAGAGCAATCCCCTAACAACAAATGATTCAAGACAGAGTTGGGCGTATAAACTTCCTTGGCTCCAGCCATACCAGTAGATTCAAAAATATCACGAATGTATTTATGTTGAGTAAGAAATAGACCACCTGCTGTAGGAATCACTTCAAGACCGAGAAAATAATGTAAATCTCGAAGATCCTTTAGTGAGAACTTCTTGGACAACAACTGACTGAACTGATTGATAAAAGTTGGATTGGACTACTGCCAGTGATCAAAAGATCATCCACATAAACCAGGAAATAGGCTTGAATTCCATTCTGATGATAAATGAACAAAACAAAGAGGTGTCGGACTGGGCATTGGTAAGCAGCTATCAGAAATTTCACTCATGATACCAGGCGCGAGGAGCCTGTTTAAGACCATAGATTGCTTTTCGAAGCCTGCCACACATGAGAAGAAAAATTAGAGTATCGACCGGGAGGTTGATACTGTATATATGTTCGAAAATAACATTTAAAAGTTACTCGGCCATTGGCCAGGTGACAAAGCACTCTTCCATCCATTTTAAATAGCAAGAGTTGGGACTTGGGACGCCTGACTCATTTCTTCCCTTCTACCTATTTATAGGTACGCGTTAAATTTCACCTTTATTAGATATGAATTCCCAAACTTTGAATTACGCTATAATTGTACTAATTAAGAACTTTCATTGTAATATTACATGAAAAAAAAAAAGCATAATGATTATGGTGTGACATCATTTTGACATTATGCTAAAATGAACTATATCCCACTCAATAAATCATGTCGATGAGTTAAAGCCAGATAAAACCCGTATTAAAAAATAATAATTTGGAAACGTATCTATAAAAGATTAATGAATGAGATTAAATATCGAAAGATAGTGGGCCGAGCCACAATTTGGTGAGCCCTAAACAAATGAGAAACACACAAATGTTCAAGTGGGCAGGGGAGTCAACGTTGGACCCACACGCACTCGCCCACGCCTGTTAGAACAAAAAACTCAGAAAACGTTGGACTTGGCCAATTTGGCATCGTTGAGTCGACCGCAGCATTTCACGCCCGCGAGTTGACTCAACCACTTACAGTCTCCTGATTCATACGACCGCCACTAGTACAATCGTGATCTGGTGATTCACCTAAGTGGGGGATTTTATCTAAACTGCGGCATATAAAGCTGTGCTTCGCCCCACTATAAAATTAATTGAATAAAATATTATTATAATAATTTTTTTTTAATATACGCATCATATTACTGCATTATATAAATATTTATAACTGTTATTGTAGCAGACATTACACTGATATTTACAATCAAATATACATAATTGAAACTTACATTATTACATAAAATAAAATAAAAAATAAAAAAAAATTTATAAATATTTAAACTAATACACTTCAGGCAAATGCCTTGTGGCTTGTTATGATAATGTTAATCACTAATTTCGTGGCCATTTTTTTGCTATCGTATGACCAGCCAATTGATGCACGAGGCATGTAAATTGATTTTTGAAAGTGGGGATCCACAATGAATCAATTAATTGCCTACAAATTAAACTCCTCCACTATTAGTGCTATCATGGTATCAATCAACTAATAAATTTTGATGGCCACGAAAAATTTGTCAGTTAGGTGTTGTGTTTAAATTAAAATTGAGAAGATTAATGAGTGGTATAAGAATGATATGACCTAAGGTGCAGTGTATTTTTAGTGGATTAACATTGCTGAAATAATTAAAGAGAAAACATATTTTAATATATACAACTTCTTGATGATAGGATCATGATGCTGTACTTTTATAAAATTATGATGTTTTGTCAAAATTCGATTCCATGTATTTTGCAAAGATTAGCATCATTTAGTAAACACAATTTAAATAATAAGTAGTACATGGAATCGATATCCAGTTATCTACCTTTGAGATGTATCGATTAATATATATTCACAATTTAAATAATAATTTATGTAAATATGATGATATATACAAAGTTATTGCAAACTTCTTTTAGTGAGAATTGATCTGTATAATGACATTCGGTTACTCAAAATCAATCTTAATCTCTAATTCAATTTATTTAATTTTCAAGCGAATTAAATTTGATGGACACGTCTTTACCTCATTATTGAGATCATTGAGGGTTTGAATTCTCATGTGTGCATAGTGTTTATTCCAAATATTTGAAACCAAAATCAATTTATTTTAAGTCTATATGTTTGGATAGTGTCATCACATAATTGATTTAAGAAATTTTAATTAATTTTTTTTATTAAACAAATCGGTAAATTACAACATAATTAGAAAAACTAATTATCATAACACAATAATCATCATTCTAATGTTAAAAGTATGAATTAATTCAATCAAGCTTATTCTAATGTTAAAAGTATGAATTAATTCAATCACGCTTATCACAATGATCATAATCCATTTGAAAGTAATCAATTCAAATAATACATAAAATTCTCAACAATTTTAGAACGAGGAACTGTGACTTGTGAGCTCATTTCGCTTAACAAAGGCTAATTTATAACGACCCACTAAGCAATCAAAAGAACAACCCCCAAATGTCATAAAACAAAAATAAATAAATAAAAGGGGAAAAAGAGAGAGATTAATCCGAACTTTGCTTCCTCAACGTCATTATTCATTTATTCTTTCCTAGAAACTAATAATTAAATTTATAAAAAAAAAAAGAAAAAAAGAAGAAGACAGAAATCGACGAAAGTCAACTAGCAAGCCACTTACTACCGGAAAACACCTAAAATCCATTTATGACTCATTTGCTCAACTATAAAAACAGTTGGCCAGTACACAAACACAACTCTAAACTCTCCCCGCCATTTTCTGTTTTCCGTTATCACAAAAAACACAGAAAGCCAAAGGGGAAAAAAAAAAAGATGGTCCGAGCATCACCTGGACACGGCTCCGGCTCACCAAAGCGGCTAACACTCGGCTTCCTCATCTCCGTATCGTCCTTCGTGACTCGCTTTGCCAAACAAGCCAGCCACTTCTCAATCAAGTACAAAGCCAAGCCGATAAAAAATAATAGCCACGCGGCGAAGCAGCCGATCAAAAGCAACGCCAATATGGAGTACTACAACAACAACAACAACAACAACAACAACAAAAACTCAATTCCTCCGAGCCCAAAATCGCCGCTATCAGCTCGGCCCAAGCAGCTCATAGCGAGCATAAGCAACAAGGCCATAACGTTGATTCACAAGAGAAAAATCGACGAGGACAAAGACGATGATGTTGTCTTCGGCGGGTCCCACGACGAGTTCGGGGATGGTGGGGTCTGGCAGAGGGCGATCTTGATGGGGGATAAATGCCAGCCGTTGGACTTCTCCGGCGTAATTTATTACGATAGCACCGGGAAGCAGCTGGAGGAGTTGCCTCCGCGGTCGCCACGTGCCAGTCCCTTGCCCGGCTACCTTGCTCGGAAATAAGAGCTGTGAGTATGAGCGATGATTTCCTCACCCGGGTAGGTAAGTTAGTTGGGTCACCGTGAAACGTTATCGATGACAAAAAAAATATATAAAAAAGAAACTTGTAGTTTTGTTGTCGCTTTTCCCTTTGGTTTTCTGCTTGTGTGTCATGTGGCGGAGGCGAAGAGTGAGATTGAGGGTCTTACTCACGGTGTCGTTTCTATGTATGTAAACTTGTAAAGAGTTTGATTAGCAGTTTTTAATTCTGTTTTCGATCAAATAATTATGATATTTTTGTTTTTCTCTTCGCTTATTTGTACGGAGCTAACGCCAAACCGTTTTGTACTACCCAAATTAATTTCACCAATATACTAATTAAAATGACCTACGAGTAATTAATGTGTTTTAAAAAGGTATGTTTTGGTTTTGGCTCGTTCTGAGAAGAACGGACTTAGAAATTCTGGAAGGCGATACGTTGATTAGTTGATGAATGATCAGAATGATGCGCGGCCGTAAGCAATATTTGTGCATTGCATGATATGTTGACTTTTGACTTTTCTTTTCTTAATAATTTTTGACACATACACACTTTGAAATGTCCAGCACTAATGTACAAAAATTATCGAATATTTGTGATTTTTTTTAGATATTTTCTCTCTTTATTAAAAAAAAATCCATAGTACATATAATTGTAAAAAAAATATTTAAAAATCCTATTTTTATAATTAATTAGGGCTAACTTAGACAAAGGAGAATTGAGAAGTCAAAATGGTTTTTTTTTTTTGAAATATCCGACAAGAGAGATTAGATTATTAGTTTCAAAAAGGTCATGGAGTTATCCGTCTATATCTTATGAACTAAGAGAGCGTGTAATTTTTTTATGAAATATCCCTGAAAGTGACCGCAAAAAAGAAATATATATAGAGACAATTTAAATCCAACTTACAAAATGATTGTAAATAAAATTTAGTGAAAGCGACTAAATGACGCGCCTAATGTACCGCCTTTAATATTATATCAGATTTCGAGAGTACTTGAGAGATTAGCTCATTTATTTATTTATTTTTGAATTGATGTATTCCAATTCTGAAACTGAATACTGCATGTTGAGGGCATGCATGCGATGAAACTGATCTTTATTATTTATTCTTCATATCGTCACGAGACACTAAGACTAATATTGATCGCCCCATGCCGTTTTGTCAACCAATTAAAGCAGAATGGGCAGCAAGCGGGCTAAACTGCAGTAAAGTGTGCTTAAACTGCAGAAAAGTGTTAGATTAAGACCTTGTTTCATATTAAAGTTGAATTAGTCTACTACTTGTACGAACAAAAATCTATAACACATTTAATAATTTTTGTTAAAATTATTGTTTAAAAATCATTTTTACTATCCATTATTATTTTTTATACTACAAAATATGATTTAGTTATATCCATAATGCTTGTTCTTATTTTCTTATGTTAGATTTAGATTAGTATTCAATATTAATAAAGGAGATAAAAAATTTATTTAGTCACTATATTTTAAGATTAGTGCTCATTTAGTCTTGTATTTTTAAAAATACTTTAAAATATCTTTATTGTTAAATTATTGACAACTCAGTTAGTTACTCTTTTTTTTTAAGCTTGTTTTTTAAAATCATTGGAACTTGATGCAATATTTTTATTAAAACTTTGAACCCCTCGTTGATTCCACCTCTGAACAAGCTTTGTTATCCTCAATCTAAGCGGCTGTGAAATACTGAAAAGTCAGATGCTAATATAGAAGAGATATGATTAGATGGGAACTGCAATTGAAGAACTTCCCTCATCCATCGGGTGTCTCTCTCTCGGTTGATGAACTTGTACCTTAGTGGTTGTAAAAGGCTTAAGAGTCTCCCAAGCAGCATATGTCAGCTGAAACCTCTACAAGTTCTTAATCTCCATGGTTGCTCAAATCTTCATAGATTGCCTGACGAAGTTTGAAACTTAGAAGCTTCTAATCGTACTCTGTATGCTCAAGGAACTACTATAAGGGAAGTACCATCATCCATTGTCCGTCTGAACAATAACCTTTATAAATTAACTTTGGGTAGAAGTAGAGGTGTGATGAGCAGATGGGTTTATCTTTAGAGAGCTTGTGCATGACTCTAAAGTGCTTATATCTAAATAATTGTAGCATCACGGAGTTTCCCGAAAGTCTTGGTCAGTTATGCTCACTAGTAGCTTTGCATCTAGAGAAAAGCAATATTAAGAGAATTCCATAAAATATCAGACAACTTTCTAAGTTGGTAGCACTCAACTTAGGATGCGTTTGATATTGAGATAGAACAACTATAGTTTTTAAGTTACAATACTAAAGTGTTTAGTAAATATTAGCTGTTGTAACTTGAAAACTATATTGATATGATTTTTTACTTGTAAAATGAAAAATCTATTATATGTTTAATAATTTTGTTAAAATTATTGTTTAAAATTTATGTTTACTACATATTATTAACTTTTATTTCATAGTTATATTTTTTTTTTCATAATAGCTGTAACTTAAAATTTACACCACCTCAATTCCAAATAGAACCTTAACTTATAGTGAGAGGCTTCAATCCCGACCAAAGCTTCCTTCCAATCTAGAATGGTTGCTTGCACATCGTTGCACGGCACTGGAATCAGGTTTAATATGTTCAGTAAGTTATGAATCTCCTCTGAGGCATTTTGACCGGGGCGGTGATTTTAAATTGGATCGGAATGAGGTCAGAGGAATTGTCGAAGATGCACTGCAAGATATGCAGCTTTTGGCTGCTGCACGTTGGAAACAAGTACGAGAGGAGCTGTGTCTTTAATTAATTATCTCTTTCCTTCTAATTTGCGCAGCGTTGGTTGTTTTTTTCTCTTTTAAATTAGTTTAAGTTAACAATTACTATTGATTTAAAATTATACATGAATTTTTGTTTTTACAGGGATATTTTCTAGAAAAGTGTGGTTATTTCGTTTTGCCTGAGAATGAAATTCCAAACTGCCTTAGGTTTCAAAGTGTGGGATGTTCTTCTTCTATAACCTCGGAGGTGCCTCCACCACTACCAGGTTGCTTCAGTAACCAAAACATATCCGTACTGGGTTTTGCATTTAGCTCTATCGTAGCATTTTGGGGACCATCATGTTGATTGTGACAGCTGGTTTGAGTTCTTCTGTGAATTCGAAGTCAAATGCAAAGATTGTCAGCCGCATCATGTCTTGGAGAGATGCGATATTGCGCGAACTGAATCTGTAGAGTTAGATCACTTAGTTTTGAGGTACTATTTGTTCGGTGATGAGGATTTGAATGGTTTTTGGGAACACAATTGCGATATTGAGACAGTGGCAGTTCAATTCTATTTTCAGGATTTTGCTACTTCCGAACGTTTGGAGTGTTGCGGGGTGAAGGTGAAAAGAAAATATGGGTTGCATTTATTGCACGCCCCAGATTCAACGGAAGAGGAACCGTACCCACACCCAAAAGGTTGAAATATTAATCTTGAGCACATCACATCTATCGCCATCCCAGCTGCTTCTACTTTTCAGTAAGTTACTAAATCAATTAACCTTCCACTATATATATATATATATATATGTAGTTTTCAATTATTTCTGTCTAAAATCTAATTCGCTGAATGTCTAAACCTTCACGTCTGAATCTGATCAGTTAGTTCACCACTGCATATCAAAGTAAGAAAATGGAAAGTCCATGGCAGTTGTGTACTCTGTATTCTACAATTTACATCTTTCGGATTTGACCTTGTCATACAAGTTTAAATTGTTGAAATTAAGTTTTGAAATGTATTACAAGGTTAGTTGTGGCCATTGGTTTCAGAATGAAGCAAAAAAAAAAGGTGGGTGCAGGTGCCCTAAATGACATGGAGACTAGAAAGCCATTATTGTTGCTCTCCCAACAGTTCATACATATACATATACACATATACACATACACATACACATACACATATTCTCAAAATGCATTAATGTAGAGCTAATTGTATCACTTTTAGCAGTCAACTGGAATTAAGTTAACATTTTGTAAGATATGAACGTCTGTGTTTTATAGTATTTATTTAGTTTAAAAAGAATGGCATATTTTAGGTCTCTCTTCATTTAAGAATAGGAATTAATAAAAGTAATTGTGTTTGCAACTGATGATGAGATTTCTTTGTTGAACCATTTATTTGAGTATCTTTAGTTGATGGATGATAAAGCTTTTCTTGATCATCTTCAGTTGATAATGATTGCTTTTATGCTCCGACTGATAGGTTGAATATTTCCGAGTGACCTGCTGAATTCAACCTGTTTTGAAGAAGCTCAAGGAAACATTCCTTGATTGAGTTATTCATATTCACTCACCTCGGCTCCCCTTGGAAATTAAAACTTCACTTCTTTATGCTTGGAGTCGAGCCAGGGTTTTAACGTGAGCGTGTGCATATGACTCGTGGATCAAATCAAATAAATTGGGTCAGGTAAATCTATTGTACTCTGAATTGGGCTTTAGTTGGAATAACGATGGAGTTATACTATTGGCACCCTCCAGAATCCTCTTAATTTTTTTTTTTTTTATAGAAAATAACACTCGTATACCCTTAAATGATATTTGTATCAAACATAATATAATATTTTTAACATATATCACTCGTATATCTTAAGTTGACAAAATATGTCTGTCGTCTACCAAACCATTAATTGTCGTTAGAAAGTTAACAGAATTATGGTAAATTGACTATTTCGCCCTTAAAACTCAGAATAAAATAAAAAGACAGATTTGTCCCAAAAATTAACGTAAATTTTTAATATACAATTTTTTTTGTTATTAACAATACATTTTTTTATTAAAAAAATATGAATTGTTAATGGTACATATATTAACAATTATTTGTAAAAAAAATTCCATATTATACCATAAAAATTTCCAGTTGGAGATTGGAGGAGTAAATCTTTAAAAATTCAAGTTAAATTTTGGAGAAGTAGATTCGGTTGTGGAGTAGCATTTTTTTTTTATAGTCCCCTTGAAACATCGTTGTTTCACATAGATGACGTCATCTTCTGATAAAAGGGGATGACATGTCATTTTTTGTCAATATATATCGTATACCATGTCATTTTTTTACTAGGTAAATGGCATGACACGTCGTTTTTTAATCAAAGTTTCTTCCATCTTAAAAGACTAGATTCATGACAACAAGCACATTTTGTCAACTAAGGGTATATGAGTGATTCATATTAAAAGTGTTGTAGTACATTTCATACAAGTGTCATTTAAAAGTATACGAATGATATTTTCTTTTTTTTTTAATTATAATCCATGTAATACCAAAAATAACATTTTCTTTAAATAAATGCACTTTGCATTCATAGCTCTTTCAGTTTCTAAAAGTTTTCTTACTCTTAGAATCTTTTTCGCAGTCTTGATATCTCTATCTTAGATAAGGATTCAGTGCTGAGCTGAGCTTTTACTGAGCACTGAATCAATAGTTCTTAGGTAAGAGAAATAAAATAAATAAAAATTTAAAATAATTTTTTATCATTGATTTAGTACTCAACAAAAAAAAAAGTTCATCACTGAATCCTAATTCCTCTATCTTTTCTTTAAACTCTCTCTCTTTCTCTACAAAATTAAGAATTACCAACTTCTTAAAAATTAAAATAATTAGGATCACTCTATCATACCATAATTTTCTTACAGCATTAAAAATATAACAAATGTGAACCATTATATTTAATCAATGGTATATAATATTTTTATTAATTAAAAATTTAAGAATTTTGTAAACGGTTAACAAATCAATAAAAAAAGTTATTTAAATTTGAAAAACAAATAGAATTGTGATGGAAGTCAATCTCTTTCCTTTCTTTATTTCATTGAATTTACTCTTACTCTTTACCTCTTACGTTCTCTTGTTTTAAACATTCTTCAAATGAAGCGAAATTTTCAATGAATTCATTTTATTCTGTTTCAATTGAAGTTCACAATTACTTTCTATTATAACTGAAGTTCTTCATCATAATGCAACAAACTAGAAATGTTCCAATTCAGAATTTTAAAGTGCGGGAACGTCCGGAAAGATGCATAAACATTGCGCTTTAAGCACTTCAAGTTGTAAACCTTTAAAACCCCAATGTTTTAAAGTTTTTCCGAACTTTTCCCACACTTTAAGATCCTAGACCAGAAAACTAATATGCAACAAACACTCAAGCATAAATGCCAACCAAGCATATCCAGCAATTATTTTTGAACGGGTATTGATATTGTAATGAGCCACTATCTCAAAAGCGTTCAAAATGTCATTTTCATTTTGTTTCGATAAGTTAAAAATTAAAACAAACTAATTTTCCTACAACTAAAATGTTATCTTGTTACTATTTAATTAATTAATTATTTATCTACTATATTAAATGAATGAAAGAGATTAAAACACTTAAATCTATAGTAGAGATTAAAACACTTAAATCTAACATCATCAATGCTGCAAAAGTAACACATCATCATAGAGAAATCCAAATAATTAATATGAGAAAAAGAAAGAAATAGAAAAAATAATGTTTTAAGTTTGTACAAACTAATTAAGAAATAAATAGCAAAAAATAATGTTTTAAGTTTGTACAAACTAACTGTATAGATTGACGGGGGAGAAAGAGAAAAAAAAATCATACTTGTGCAAATAAATATATTGAAGAGAGGGAACAAAAAATATAAGTAAGATTAATTTTGCTTGTATTTTTGTCATCATATGTAATTATTATAGAATGAGAGTTTTATGAGATTAACGGAGGAACGCCAATTGTCCAACTCATAACATTTTGGCTCTAATCTCAACTAAAAAAATCTACAAGTCGACAAATTAGGTGGGCATTTGAATAAGAGTTGAATCTTCGTGAATTATTGTGCACGAAGCTTGTAAAATGAGAGGAAATCATCGTGAAATATATTGCAAAGGTCACACTTATTTTGACTTAGTTACTGTTTTCATCTCATCAATATCTCTCCTCGTCTATTGAATATGAACCAAAACCTCCAAGAAAAAGAACAATAAAACAAACAAAGTAACAAAAAAGAAGGCAACAACCCAAAAGAAACAAATTAAGCACATAGCATAGTAAAAAATCTCCACGAAGGACAATCTAAGGGAGAGACTGCTTCTTGTGATACTTACGACCAGTGACAGAAAGAAATACTTTCCTCAAATAGGAGGCATGCAGGCCAGCGACACTAAAGTTAGAGTTAGGGCCCTTTAATACTCTTAGGCTCAAACAAGAAGTAAGCATCAGCCACATGATTCTCATCAAAATGAAATTCCTCATTATAATGAAAAAGAATATCAATAGAGTGGGAATTTAAACCCACATCCATAATGGAATATTATCCACCGCAAATTGAAAAAAAAAGTAGAGCCCATAGACACCCTTTGAGCACCGAAATCATCCAAAACCATATCATCATGGTCTCAAGGCACCAACTCAAACTTAACCCGATCCACAGAATCATATACCCTAACATCGAAATCTTAGTACTATTAACATTACGTCAAACCTGGCCAGCCAAATCCACCTCATTATTTAAGTATTTAGAGATGCACTTGTAGTACCATCAGGCCTCAAAGGTCGAACCAAACCCAGAAGATTACCCTTGAATAAAAAGAATGCTAAGCAACAGGCCCCTGTTAAGAATAAAATGCTGAGTCATCAAGCCACACTGGAAATTTAGTTTTGCAGTTAGTTGAGAGCTAATTAGCTTCCCTCCAAAAGTTTGTTATGAATACCATAATATGTGCTCATGAGTTTTGTAAACTTGTAACCTTGAGAAGATTCTACACACTACTATAAATAGTGTTGTATTGTAATTAATGAATAAGTTGAGCTTTGTATTTTCTCTAAGTCAATAAACTTTCTCTCTGTTTTTCTAAGTAAACAAACAAAATCTACAGAGCATTTTATCTTCTAACTTGGTATCAGAGCTTGAATCCAATGGCCTTAATCGGTTCTAATCAACAATCCAGCAACACTCCCATAACTTCTTTCACCTTCACAAATCCAATCAATCTTGATCGCTCGAACTATACGATCTGGAAACAACAAGTACTTTCTTCAATTCGTGGCAATGGTCTTGAAGGCTATATTGATGGATCAAGGATCTGTCCTGGTCAATTTCTTCCACCAGAGGCTAGATCTGAAGGTTCTTTTTCTTCTAGCATCAAAGATCAAGAGAATCTAGAGTATGCAGCTTGGAAACGTCAAGATCAGCTCCTGCTCAGTTGGATTATGTCATCCATGAATCTTGATATTTTCAATCTTGTGGTAAGCTCTAAGACCTCTTTTGAGTTATGGAAAAACCTCGAAAAACAATTTGGATCTAAATCTATGGCTCAGAAGGTTCATCTGAAAATGCTTCTAAGCAACCTACGAAAAGGATCTTTAACCATGTCTGAGTATTTTACAAAGCTTAAAACAGTCACAGATGGTCTTGCTCTAGCTAGTAGTCCTGTGATTTGGATCTAATTACTCATCTTATCTCTGGCCTAGATCAGTCATATTATCCTATAGTTGTCTATATTGAGGCAAATATGTTGAATATGGATATTAGTGAGGCTTATGCTATGCTTCTCACACATGAGGCTAGACTTGAGAACAATAAGCTTCATGATAGTAAGGAAAACAAGAACAATTATGCAGCAAATGTAGCTCAGGCTGGAAATTTTTCAAAGAAAGGTAATAATAATAATAATCAAAACAACTGGAACAAGGCTGGAGGAAATAGTTGGAACAATAATTCTGGTGGAAGAGGTGGTTTTGGTGGTAATAGAAGAGGTGGTTATCAAGGATTCAATCCAGGAAGAGGAAACTAGAATAATAACAACTTCAGAGGTTTTGCTGGTGGATTTAACAATGGATTTCCTGGTCCTGGTGGCTTCAATAACAATTATGGCAGAGGTGGTTTCAACTCAGGAGGTGCTGGAAAGAATTTTGCTCAGGGAACTGGTGTTGCTTGCCAAATATGCTTCAAGTTTAATCACACAGCAGCTGAGTGTAGAAACAGGTTCAACAGGAATTTTGTTCCAAATTTTCCAGCTCCACCTCCAAATCACTTCTCTAATCAGCATCATGGACCAAGATCAACCTTCATAACAACATCTGAGGGAGTTGCTGACCAAGGATGGTTTCTGGACAGTGGTGCAACTCATCACTTAACCAATACAGTTCAGAATCTGAGTGATGGTAAGATTTATTTTGGCTTAAATTTACTAACTGTTGGTAATGGCCAAGGCCTTCGAATCACTCACATATGCTATACTCAACTTTACACTTCTTTTGGCACCTGTTTACAACTACAGAATATTTTATGTGTTCCTCAAATTACCAATAACCTCATTAGTATTTCCAAACTCCTCACTGATAATGATATAACCATTGCATTTTTCTCTGATGTTTACTTTCTAAAGGACAAGGTGAATGGTACTCTATTAGCTCAAGGGATTGCTAAAGATGGTCTGTACAAGCTACTGTCAAAAGAGGAATCTATCTCTCATTCCTCTTCTTTTCTGCAAGTGTGTTATCTTAGTTCTATGATGTCAACCCTTTCTTTTAATAATGCAGTTACTTCTGTTCAAAATTCAAATAATGGCTTCTGTTTTGAGTCTACATCTCCTGTAAGCTTTCAAGCTTCAGGTTCTATGTTAGCAAATGTATTGCATAACAGACTTGGTCATCCAAGCAAACATATTATACAAACTATTCTCAGGAACAATTGTTTACTGTTAGTTCATATTAACAAATCAAATTTTCATTTCTGTGATGCCTGTCAACTTGGAAAGTTACACCAATTGCATTTTCCAGCTACTGAAATCAAAACAAAATGTCCTTTAGAATTGATACACACAGATTTATGGGGACCAACACATGTCTTATTATTGGATGGTTATAAATACTATATCTCCTTTGTTGATGATTTCACCCGATATTGTTGGATCTTTCCCTTAGTATTGAAATCAGATGCTCTTACTACTTTCAAAAACTTTAAGAGCTTAGTTGAAAAATAATTTAATCTGTTTATTAGAACCTTGCAATCTGATATGTGAGGTGAATTTAAAATCTTTTAGTCCTTTTTTCAACAAGAAGCCATCCAAGCTAGATTTAGTTATCCCTATACACATCACTAAAATGGTGTTGTTGAGAGAAAGCATAGACACTTAGTTGAAACTGAATTAACACTTCTTGCTCAAGCAAAAATGCTTATTTCTTTTTTGTGGGAGGCTTTTCATACAACTTCTTATCTTATTAATAGAATGCCTACCATTACACTTAATAACTTATCTCCCTATCAAAAACTTCATAATCAGCCACCAAATTACCAACTTCTCAAAGTTTTTGGCTATGATTGTTACCCTTTTCTCAGACCTTACAATAACCACAAGCTTGACTTTCACTCACAAAAATGTTTGTTCTTATGATACAATCCTCTTCACAAAGGGTATAGATGTCTAACAAAATCAGGCAAAGTCTATGTTGCAGCTCATATTATTTTCAATGAGTCTGATTTTCCCTACTCAGAGTTGTTCTCCTCATCTGAATCTTCCTCTGAGTCTCTATCATCCTACTCTCCATCTATTTGTATCATCAATGACAGTGGCTTGCATCAGTCATCTGTTATATCTCGTGCTTCAGCAGTGTTACCAGTATCACCATCTTCACATTCACCTCAACAAGCTCCATACTCTCCTTGTCCCTCTCCAATCTCAGACTCCTCTAACTCATCATCACCACATTCTTCATCACATAATTCTTTATCCAATCCTTATGTTGAATCACAACCATCTCCTCATTATGTAATTCCCATTCATCCAATGGTTACTCGAGCCAAATCTGGTGTTTTTAAACCAAAGACCTACCTTACAGCTACCCAAGATCTTGAACCAGTGAGTGTTAAAGCAGCCTTGGTTGATACAAAGTGGAAGATGGCTATGCAAGATGAGTATAATGCTTTGCAAAAAAATGGCACCTGGACATTAGTTCCGACTAAAACAGCTACAAAACTTATTGGCAATAAATGGGTTTTTCGAGTGAAGTTTAACCCAGATGGCAACATTTCCAAGTATAAGGCTCGGTTGGTTGCAAAAGGGTTTCATCAAACTTATGGAGTATATTTCTTTGAAACCTTTAGTCATGTTGTTAAACCCTGCACTGTTCGTATTGTTCTCAGCTTAGCAGTCATGAATTGTTGGCCAATTCGGCAATTAGATGTTAACAATGCCTTTCTTAATGGCATGCTTATTAAAGATGTGTTTATGCCTCAGCCAGAAGGCTTTACCAATTCCCAGTTTCCCAATCATGTCTGCAAATTACATAAAGCCCTTTATGGTCTTAAACAAGCTCTCAGGGCTTGGTATGATAGGCTAAAAGGGTCTCTAGTTCAGTGGGGTTTCAGGTCTTCCAAGTCAGATACTTCATTATTTTTCAAGCATATTGGATGTGATGTTCTAATCATCATTGTCTAAGTAGATGATATCTTGATAACAAGCCTGTAATGTTTACATTACAGAGGTTATCAGTCAACTCAGCTTAGAGTTTGCACTTAAAGATTTAGGAGATTTCAATTACTTCATTGGGGTAGAAGTGACTCTATCTACTGAAGGATTACATCTATCTCAGACTAAGTATGTTAGTGATATCTTGAGAAAAGCTCATATGCTTGGAAGTAAAGGTTGTAATACACCCATCAGTGTTGCTGATAAGTTGTAGAAGGACAAAGACTGCACATTTAAAAATTCTTCACTTTACAGAAGCATCATTGGTTATTTGCAATATCTGACACTGACCAGACCAAATATTGCATTCATAGTAAATAAATTGAGCCAGTTTTTAGTTGCTCCAACTACTTTGCATTGGCTGACTTGCAAGAGGGTGTTACGATATCTGCAGAGTACAACACATTTTGGACTTCAGTTCTTCAAGTCAGGCTCTCCAATTCTCACAGCATATTCTGATGCAGATTAGGGGTCTGATCCAGATGACATGAGATCTGTTGGAGGGTATTGTGTTTATCTTGGATCAAACCTTGTGCCTTGGTCATCTAAGAAACAAAACATTGTTTCCAGATCATCTGCTGAATCTGAGTATAGAGCTTTAGCCTTGGTTACGTATGAAGTTTTGTAGTTTACATATCTGTTGAAAGAGCTCAAAGTATCACTCCACAAACCTCATGTTCTTTATTGTGATAACAGCAGTGCAGAAGCTTTGGCCAGCAATCCTAAGTATCTTTCCAGAACTAAACATATAGAATTGGATTTACATTTTTTCAGAGAACGCATTGCTAATAAGGAGCTATTCATTGAGCATGTGTCCAGTTCTGATCAATTAGCTGATGTGCTTACAAAACCTCTGAGCTTTGATCATTTTGCCAATATGCGAACTAAGCTCAATGCCTGTCCACGACCTTGAGCTTACGGGGGTATATTAAGAATAAAATGCTGAGTCATCTGCTGAGTCATCAAGCCACGCTGGAAAGTTAGTTTTGCAGTTAGTTGAGAGCTAATTAGCTTCCCTCCAAAAGTTTGTTATGAATACCATAATCTGTGCTCATGAGTTTTGTAAACTTGTAACCTTGAGAAGATTCTACACACTACTATAATTAGTGTTGTATTGTAATTAATGAATAAGTTGAGCTTTGTATTTTCTCTAAGTCAATAAACTTTCTCTTTGTTTTTCTAAGTAAACAAACAAAATCTACAGAGCATTTTATCTTTTAACTGCCCCGTATGTCCATTATCCGCAACAACAACATACTGAGGCTGAACATCTGCAATGGACAGATTGCTTACCCTTATCTATTATATTTCTACCCTGAAGCTCACTAACAACCTGCTGAGGCTTTTCGAAGCCCAGGATTAGCCATATAGCAACCATCTGCATAATGGCCAAGGCGCCTACAAGAAACACAATAAGAAAGAACCCGCTCAAAAACAATACCTACCAGAATCCAAAATCATCCTCATCAGTCCAAATACGTGACAACAATGGCTGTGAAACATCACACTCCACCAAAACCCTAACAACAAATGACCTATTAATAGAGGCTACAACATGATCTATACCCAAGAGTTTACCAACACCATAGGCAATAAAGAAAAGAGCCTCTCTACAGTTAATAAAATGGACATGTAAACAAGGCGATGATACCTAAAGAGGGACAACAAGGGACTCTTGAAAGCATTTAAAAGCAGTAGACCATTTAAAAACATGCATAGCATGACCATTGATATAACAAGACTACTTAATGCAAATTCTTGAATAATCGTCCTCAAGCTGAAGATTGATTAATACATGCCTATTGTCCAACAAAGAGTCCTGGCTATCGCCTTCTCAAACCTAATGACACAAAAAACTACCTAATCACAGTTATCACAAAGTGGCCAAGACAAAACTTACTTACCAAGGAGAGCTTGAAAGGTTCTGCCATAAAAGTAACTTTGGTTATCACGGTTATCGCACGTGAGGCTTCGGTTTGAGGGAGTTGGAGACTGGACTGGGCTGTTGGTGATGACTGGCTTCGGTTGGTGGCAGCAAACTTCATGACGGCGACTGTTGATGATGAGAATTAAGTAACAGACTTGACGCACGCGGGATTGAAGAAGATGTGATCGAAGGGGTTTGGCGATGGTGGTGGCTGGGTGGCGGCTCTACGGCTTCAGAGGAGGAAGTCAGCGACTGGGAATCACCACCTGTGATGGTTGAGAAGGTGGCGGCGGCATGGGAAGGAGTTTGAGAGAGAGGCCGCGTTCGATAGCTTTTTCGTGAGGGCTGCAGCGGCTTGTGGAGAGGCTTCCGACCAGTGTGTGGGTTGCCGGGGGCGAGGGAAGGGGATGGTGGTGGCTGGCTGCCACCACCGGCAGACTGTGAGGACATAACTGTCGGACAAAATTGAAAAAAGGTGGCTGGTTGAGATTACTTTACTAGCCATCTTTATTCTACTTTGTCTCGACAAAATATACATACTTTCATTGATGACCACTTAACAGAGGAGATGAAATTCCAGTGTCACTTGTGAATGCAATTAAAGCATCAGCCATTTCAGTTATCATTTTCTTTGAAGGCTATGCATCTTCCAAATTATAGATGGCAAAGGGGCAGATAGATTGGATCTACCTCTTTCAAATTCATATCTATAATAAAAATTTAGATTTGTATATGCCCTAAATTCCTCATGAATCGATGTTTTTTACTCTCTATCTAAAACCAAAAGAAAAATAAAGATTTATATCAACTCCAAATTCTAAAAAAAAAATTAAATTTATTTTAGATCCGTCATAAAATCTAAACCTCAATAATAAAGGAGCAATAATTTTTTAGAAAGAAAATTGAAGACTAATACACATTGATAACAATTAAGTTATATAATTTATCTTAAAACTCTAATAAATATTGTAGTTTATGCTTTTACACTAAAACAAGCAAATAAAGAAGATAATAAAATATTTATCAAAAGTAGATGTAGGAATAAGATCAATGTAATATTCTAATATATTTTTCATCATTTTGATATCTACGACACACCCATCATCATTCCTACGACATTAAATAATGACATATAAGTTAAGTATGATTTATATTTAGTGTTTTATTATTTTTATTATGATCATATTTAACTAAATATATGAAAAACATAGTTATTTTATGGTAGATAGCTAACACTGATTAGTGATTGCACGACATGAATAAGGTTATGAGAAAATAACACAAAAGGAAACTCAAGTTTAGAGATTTACCTGTCAATTAAAGGACTGATTTGAACATTCAAATAGAATATAAAAGCGAGAGCAATTGAAGAGAAAAAAAGAGGTTGAACTGAAGTGTCAAAGACATTAAAAAAAAAAATTTGAGGTCGGCTGCCCTAATTTCAATTTACACTTAACTATTTTGCTTATTATCATTTAAATTTACAAAACTAACCTTTAAGTTTTAAAATTTTAAAATGCATAATTAACAACCACTAATATGCTATGAATAAAATTTATTATCATTTATAACTACACAATTGTTAAGAAATTTTTAAAATAAAATAAAATTAAAAATAAGTGGATATGAATTTGGATCTAGATATTATAATAGATTCAAACTAACTCTAAATTCGTTTTAAATCCATATTTAAATCCAATTCAAATCCATTTTAAACTGACCTAAATATGATCCAATCAAATTTGAATCACGTGGATCTTAAATCAGGTCCGATCCATTGTCATCCCTATTCTAGTGGTGTCTCAATGAACTTGTGAAGATCCTTGAATACAAGAGAGAGTATGCATAGATTGTAACTCCAGTTTTCTATCGATTGATCCATCAGACATTGAAAACCAAATCAAGGCTTCATTTTCGAAGCTTGAAAAGATGCGAAACAAAACCATCCCTTTTGGGCTTTTGGGTTTTCATTTTTGAAACCAAACCATCCCTGTTCAAAATGACATCTCGATAAACTTATGAAGATCCTTGAATACGTGAAAAAGCATGCATAGATTGTGATTCTAGTTTTCTATCGGTTGGTCCATCTGACATGAGAAACCAAATGGAGGCTTTTGGGTTTTTATTTTCGAAGCTTGAAAAGATTCGAAACTAAACCATCCCTTTTAGGCTTTTGGGCTTTTGGGTTTTCATTTTCGAAACCAAACCATCGTTATTCTAGATACGCTTGATGAACTTGTGACTCCAGTTTTCTATCGGTTGATCCATCAGACATGAGAAACCAAATCGGGGCTTTTGGGTTTTCATTTTCAAAGCTTGAAAAGATTTAAGGAGAATTCAAATAAGTTACAGAGTTGGAGGAATGCTCTGAAGGAAGCAGCCAATTTGTTAGGATTTCAAGGAAAATCTTTTAACATTAGGTAAGTAATGTTCTTTTCATTTTCTTAACGTTAGCTAATTAATGTTCTTTTTGCTCAATTAATAACCAGAAATTCTATTTCAGGTAGTGTATTTATCTACACAAATTCCTTCTTTTCATAGTTGGTATTTATAACATTAGGCATCAAAATCGATTTTCCGCAAGATTTATGGATTCCTCCATTATAATTACATCTGGTGTGCTAAATATTTCTTTTAATTGTTGCCAATATTTTATGTGATGGTGGTATCACAAGTTGGGTACATCTAATGAAATTTTGTGTTCTACTTAATTCTGGTTTTTTTTTTTTAAAGAATGATCTCCTATTCCCTAAAATGATTCTTCCATTTAGAGCATATTCTATAGATTCAGTAGTATTTCCTTTAATCAAAATTGATTGAATACTTAAATCATTCTATAGATTCGGTAGTATTTCCTTTAATCAAAATTGATTGAATACTTAAATCTATCTCCCATTATAAATCAATCTCTCTTAAAGTCTTAGGAGATTGTACTTTTCCAAATTTACTAAATACTTTATCAATTTCAAAAAAAATTCTCTATCATCAAACATTTCACTATTAGTTGAATTTGTTAATGCATATTCTATAACTAGTGTTATACTATATGGAAAACATCCAAACTTGCTGGACTAGCTATTCCTTCTCTAAAAATGAGCTTTCATCATAATTTGTATTCCTCTTATATGAACATATTCAATTTTGAATCTATCACTGGACTTTATCCTATTGATTTTATCTTCTATATTTGATTTTAATAATAAAGGTATATTTGAATTTCCTTTGGCATGCCTAATTTCAATTGGTTCCTCATATATATATATATTCCTTAATCATGTTAGCAATTCCTTGTGCTAACTTATTCGTTGAAGCCATAGTGGTTTCTAACTCCTTTTTATTAATTTTAAGATATTGGTTCTCATCAAAGATTAATCTTTTATTGAAAAAAAAAACTTTTTCTTCTAATTCATCATTCTAGTATAGATCTTTATTATCCATTTCTTCTATACTCATTCTGAATCGAAATTACTTAGAATCTCATCAGAAAGATAGTATGTGCTATCATTATCACTAATACCTTCACAATCAGTTATTAGTTCTAATTCATTGATGTTTGCTTTTTTTCTTTTTAGGGCATTCATTTGCATAATGTACTTCTTCATTATATAACCAACATTTACACTTTTTAGGTGCATTTGCTTTAGATTTTCCTTTAAATTTATTTCTTTTGAAAAACTTTCTCTCATATTTATTTTTATTATAATATTTTTTATTGTATTTTATATTCTTTTTCTTTTTATTTCTGGTTGAAAATCAGCTTCTTAATCTTCTCTTTAGAATTCTTTTATTATTTCATTTTCAAATCTATTTAAGATATGTTCTTGAGTTTCATTTGGATAATTATTTTCTTTATATAATATTCTATTTTTATTTTTATCCTTCAATCCCATTTACCATTGTTTAACTTTTCCTATAAACAAGGTTTTAAGGAATTCTATGTTATTATTCTATCTAACTTGTGAAATGCAAGAGCAATTTTCATAGATTTAACCCAATTAATTATTATTTTGTCTTTGTCCTTGGAACAATCTATGTCTAACCATACTCCATCATAGCTGATTGATTTTTCTTTATATTCACCTAGATTTTTATCTCCTTTTTAGGTTTGCTAGAACTAAAATATTGACTCTGTAGTCTTTCATAAGTTGGTATTTCTTCTATAGCATAAAAAGCTCTATTATTAGATTCAGAAGCACCTTATTCATAAACTCTTGTTTTTGCTTCATTCATCTTTAGATGTTCTATTCTTTTTTCTATATCTTCTTTAGATGATAATAAATGTGAATATTAGTGGGGTTAAAATCGTAACTCCAAAAGTTTTGATGTAAGTTGGTTTCAATAATCTCATGTAATATGAGTTGTAATTTAAAAAATAGTCTCATGTAATATATATATATATATATATATATATATATATATATAAGGGGTGGATCAGCAACCCCTTAAAATTACATCTATTTTTACACTAATTTATAACCACTAAATTTACTACACATCAACGGTCAAGATTTTGAGAATTTAATAAAATAAATGCTTAACAACAACATTAATTAATGTACTTTCTCTCTTCTCATCAGTTTCCTTATAAACCTAATTCCTCTGGTAAGTTTTCCCATGGCTAAAGTTCCATCAACTTTCAGTCACTTCAACCTCTTTGATTTGCCCAGAACTCTATACCCTTATTCCACTGCCTGGTAATCCAAGTAACAGAAAAAAAAAATCGTACAAATCGTAAAAAAAAAAAATCTAAGAACCCCCGTGTACGGTCCTATTAGCCTTAACCGTTTAAATTTCTTGGAAAAATCATTAACCTTGAAACGCTTCATTGTCATCCTGAGATGGGTTCTTAGACATTGGTAATAAAAATCAAATTTTGGATTTTTTTAATGATACATTCAATGGGTAAAGGCTTAGCCATGAGAAAACTTACCAGAGGAATTAGGTTTATAAGGAAACTGATGAGAAGAGAGAAAATACATTAATTACTGTTGTTGTTAAGCATTTATTTTATTAAATTCTCAAAATCTTGACCGTTGATGTGTAGTAAATCTAGTGGTTATAAATTAGTGTAAAAATAGATGTAATTTTAAGGGATTGCTGATCCGCCCCCATATATATATATATATATATCTCACATAAAATAATACAATTATTAGTTTTTAGAATATACAATTATTTGTTATGATACAAAAGATTACTATAGGCTACTCTGTAATCATACACGTGTCAAGATTTGAGAGGGAGAGTTGTGGACCCGCAACACAATCTTCTCTCTTAGATCTTTACATGAATGTCGCATGGTGGGTTACTGTGGCCGCCTCGACAAAATCCATACATTATGGGCTTGTTTAGTATTAAGATCCTTTAAATTTTAATGTATGAAACAAAAATTAATTGTGAATAATAAATATAATTTTTAAATAATAATTTAATAAAAAGAGTGGATATTATAAATTTTTTATCATATAAGTAATGGATCAAATCAACTTATCTTCTAAATCAGAGCGTTAGTGCATATTAAATAATTTATTACTATAATTTTTAAACTTATCTAACTTCTTTATCAAACAAAATATATAGTTAAAACAATAATATTTCCAAAAGTTAGTTTAATTATTTATGGAGACAATCTAACTAATTGGATAATTGTCATATAAATAAGTGTCATAAGTTCTATTTATTTATTTATTTTTAATAAATGATCTAGATAATAAGCGAACTTCTTATTAAAATAAAATTTTGCAACAAAACTATAGGAGCGTAGTTGTAAATTAATTTTAATTCATTTATAAAACTGAAACTGCCACACTAAATCCTTCTTCTCTCAAAATCTTAAATTTTGTATTTGTAATTAAGAGTGGGTGCTCTGATCGGGTTGAACCGAACTAAATTGAACATAAAATTTATTTCGGGTGTCAATTTGGTTCAGTTTGAACCTAAAATCCAAACGGAATAAAAATATAAAATCAATTAGTTTTATTATTTAGTTAACCTAATTTTTTTAAATTTTGTTATATACATTTTGTTACTGAGATTGTTACTTATATTAAATCGACATTGCATTTAATAATTTTATAACAAAACCGATCCCCAATTAAAATCTTAAAAACCCGATCCCCAAATTAATCCCTACTCTAAATTACACACTCATCTCTCTCGCAACAACTCACTGAAGTCTCACTAGTCACTGCCGTCAGCCCTTAGCAGCACCGCACTACGCCGCCAGCCCATAGCTGCGCCACCGCACGCCACGCCACGCCGTCAGCGCGCCACTGGTCGTCTCTCTCAGCAGTCAGCAGTCATCTCTCAGCCGCTCGTTGTCGCATTGCCCACCAGTCGTCTTTCTCAGCCGCCGGCAGCAGTCGGTCTTCACGCGTCAGCGTCGCAGCTCCCAGCCTCCTACCAGTAACGCCACCCGATTTCGCGGCTTCCATCTCGTCGTTCATCATGGTAATTGGTAACTGTAACTTCAGCTCTCCAATTGGATATCATAATTTTATATCTGATAGATATATGGATGCCAAGTTTTCATAAGCTTCAAAATCCATGGTTCTAGCCTTCTTAGTTCTATCATTCAATTTATTTTTCTTTGCATATTTGTTGCTGTTACTAAAATCATCATGTAGATCCTATTTCCCTTTTAAATCTTCTGCGATGAAATGTTGCTTTCATGTTTTGATCCCAATTCTATTCTACTTGATGAAGTTGAAGTCTGGACAAAAGAACTTACCTTTCCAGGAAAGCAAATGAATATGTAAAATGGTATTAGAAAACTTAAAAATGGTGGATATGTGGGGGTTTGAATTATCTCGACTTACTTTAGAAACAAGTAGGTGATGTAAGAATAAAATAGGCTTGAAAACCTCATATTTTGGACATTCACTTGGCAAGGTTGGATTGAAGATTTGCATTCATTTTTTTGTGTGCTTGAAGCTGATCTGGGTATTATTGTATTTTTGTATTTTTGTATTTCTGTAGTATTAAAACCCAACCCGAAATTACAATTCAAACCATAGTTGAACCTGAATGACCAACCAGAACCCGAACCAAATCTGAAACTGAACCGTACCTGAACCGAATTTGTAACCAAACCGAACCGAAATAGCTTTTCAAACCGTTTGGGTTGAATTCTCAAAGCAAATGGGTTGCAAACCAAACTGAAACCCATAAAAACCAAACCGAAAACTTAAGTGCCTACCCCTATCTGCAATCTCCTAAAAATCTCTCCTGGAGAAACAAAGCTGTGATTCTGGAAATGGACAAGTGGCAGATCATCCACATCCCAAATAAACCAGCAATTCCGCCCAATCAACAACCTACTGGTAAGATTATCACAACCTCAAATTCTTACACCTTAATGTTTTTTCTCTTTTTCCTATAAATAAATTCTTTTTCTTTTTTAAATTTAAATATCATACAGTGAATGTCTTTGCTTCAATGGTAGAGCCAAAGCTTGCCAACACTATTATAAGGTAATCCTTTTTTCAATTCTATTGTCAATGAATTTTTATTTAATTGAATTGGAGAAATAAAAATGACCCTTTTTTTTAGTAGGCATTTAAATCAAGTTGCGCCACTGGAAAATCTCCGCCATGTAAAGCGAATACAGAAGAAATTTCTTGAAGGAGGTTTGTAAATAATTTTTCAGATTTTTGTAATTATTATTATTTTTAATATTGCATTGTGTCTATTTTCTTCTGAAAGCAGTCAATGTGTAATGTTAGACCAAAATAGATTGAAAATGTTTTTAGTGATTGGACAAGAATTTTGCTTAGGCTTTGTAGAGCTCTTTTTGTTTTGCTTGGAAGTGCTTTATCACAATTGAATAAAAGCTTTCTAGGGAAGTACTTCCATATGCATGGACCCTAATATTTGCCATTTAGTTTTGCAATATTTCTAGCACATAATGCTGATAATGGGCTTAACTTGGCAGGAAAAACTCAGTTGTCAATGATCTTATGTTTAGCTGATGAAAATGACAACCGAATGAACAGCCTTCCACAGGATGTACAAGAGCTTGTCAATTCCTACCAGTTGAGTCCTTTTATCACGAAAGTGGGTCATCTTTTTGTCTTCTAAAAATTTTTGTATTTTAGTAATTAAGTGTGGAATTTACTGCAGTTCACATTGATCAGACTCTAGTACTAGGCTTGTTTCAATTTGTGTTGATGTGTGATTTGAATCTAAGTAAATTTTGTTGGGGGCCTATATTAGAGGGTATTATGAGCATGGCAATGCTTCTTCTGTTGTTTCCAATATCAACATTCATCTAAGCAAATAATATATCCAGTTGACTATCACAAGATGTGGCCATTGAAAAGGGCTGCATGCTTTATTTTGGAAAGAGTTCTTGACAAAAAATTAGTATGTACACAATAACTATATTGAGTAAAATCTCACAATTTTCGATCTTTTAATGTTTTAGTATAGCCTTGAGATTGTTTATTCTCCATTTTATTCTCCTTAGCCTTGTATTTTCTCTTTTTTTTCCCGAAAGTTTTGTATTTTCTATCATTGTGGATATAATGATAATTCCTTTTGATTGGCCATTTTCAAACATCTTTTTTCTTGCTTATTCTTTTGAATAAGTGTAGATTGTTTTATTCTATCAATGTGTATTGCAAAATGTCATAACATATGTGCTGTTACAATTAGTTGTAGCCTTCTGCACTTTCTATTTGTAACTTTTTTTTCCCATGAAGTTTATTTGGATTGTGTATCTGATGAATGTATTTGGATTGCAACGAGTTTTCACTGGTTTGCTTCTTTTCTGGATGTTATCATGATTGTGATTTTAGCTGTTATGTAATATTTCATTAAGATGTGCAATTACTTGGAACTCGGTATTTGTTAAGATTGCCTGAAGTAATTTTTAAAGTGAATTAAGGTATTAAAGCTACTGTTATTGAATGAAATTTAAAAATTGTTGGCCAAGAATACTTATATTCATTTTATAACATTGTTGACTTTAATTCTTTGAAATTATCATGTGCAATTATTTTTTAATTTTTGAAGATCATTGGAGTGTCATTTACATTTGACTTTAAATAATTTTAGGTGTGTAAAAATGCTGCTTTGTCAAAAGAAGAATGGGAAGAACAATGCAAGCTGTGGCCAACATCATACCATCCACCAACTTAGTAAGCTCTACATGTCCCTCTATTACGTTTTCCATGTTTTGCTGTTTTCCCATTATTCTTAGATCACCTACCTCCTACTGAAATATGGATGACCCCAAAAAAAAAAAAAAAAAATTAACTGTTTAAGAACATAAACATTAATATCTAGGGATCTTAACTCTTTTTTTGGGCCAAAATTAGTGTTTTATGGAAGCCTGTTATTTCTGTTCTCTCCTTCTCTATCAATTTTGGCAGTCTTTGAATTCTAGTTGTATAATGGCAGCTCAAATTCATCGATGAAACATCTATATATCTGAATTGAATAGTTTAATCTTTGAATACATTCATAATTGATTTCACAATTTATGAAATGTATTTCTTTTATTATTTCTTCCTAATATTTAGAGATTCCATTCTCTTTCACTCAGTATTAATATAATTTTTTGGGTGTTTTACTGGATTTTGCAATTTTTTGGGTTTTGCATCTACAGCAATATTGATGGCATTACTGGCTTTAATGAAGATGACTCCCAATCAATTTTCAGCTTCATGAAATCTGCTGTTGAGTTGGCAAAATCTGGTGATGGTTCGGTAACTATATTTGTTCCCTGTAATTAGTTTCATCTCATGCATCTTTGATAGATTATGCTTCTTCTACTAAATTGTGTTAGTCAAGTACCCTATTTATGCAACTACCTCATAAAGCCTCTATTATTGGTGCTCAACTTGAGGGTTCTTGACTAATTTTTAAGATTGAATCTAAGTGATGGTTAAATAGTTAGACCCATGGGATACCTGAGATGCTTCTTGTTGGACTTATAAGTTAATGGTGTTAGATTGACCGCTTAGAGTTTTTGATTTTTCTCTACATTAAAGAGTTTGCTATTCGATTGTGCAGAGTGAAATCACTTTATATTTACCACTGGATTTGGATATAAGTTATTATATAAGTAATTTGTTCATCTGTTACTTTCCAGTTTAAGTGGCAGAAAAATTAAGAACCAAATGCTCTCAATTTCCATGAGTAATTGATCATACTTATTCTATTTTATTTTTGTTAAAGACTAACTGATTCCCCTAGTTCTATTTGGATCTTGTTTTGGACAGTGATGCAGGGCTTCTAGAAGTCGTCTGCATATTAATTGTAGTTGTTGATGATAATTTTAGGTCAACTAAAGAAATAAATAAACGGTAACAAAACACAAAGAATTTACATGGTTTGGCACTGGCCTACATCCACGAAGATAGAAAAAGCAATTTTCATTATTCAATGAGAATGACATGAAGTTTTTTTTTTTTTTTTTTTTTTGGTTTAACTATTTGCTTGTGTCCTCTATGCATCAAGGGCTTCTATTTATAATACAGTTCAGGTATCCTGATTGAGCAGAAATACAGCAACTGACAAGCATCATTTTCATTCTCATTTTAATTTTATAAAAATATGAATTGATAACTAATTCCAAACGCATCCTAAGGAATCAGGATACCTAAACTGTATTATAAATGGGAGCCCTTGATGCATAGAGGACACAGGCAAATAGTTCCAAAAAAAAAAACTTCGTTGTAATTCTCATTGAATGGTGAAAGTTGCTCTTTTTGTTCCCATGGATGTAGGCCAAGCGCTAAACCACGTAAATTCTATGTGTTTCGTTCCCGTGTATTTAATTCTCTGGTTGACCAAAAATTAGCCTCAACAAGAGTCAATGGCACTAAAGGATGTGTTTGCAAGATTGTTTCTGTTTCTAGAACTTACTGAAGATAAATTTGTAAAAAGAATCCGAAAAGAGAAGTTACTTGACTTCATCTCTTTATTGTTATCCTGCATCATGGTGTCTCGCGGTGATAAAAGTTTGTCCTGGATCTACAGTAGAGGTCTCAGAAAGAGCATATATAAGTTTCAAAAAATAAAAAAAAGAGAGAGAGTGTGTCTCTTGTATACATAGATGTTGATTATAATATTTGTTGGTTTAGGTTCACTTGCCTAGTTTATGATTTCGACTGAAGCCACCTCATTCTCTGCTATGCAGATTGTAAATGCTGCAGTTATAGTGGATCCTTCCATTAAGCAGGAGATTGCAAGCGCATGTGATCAAATCTGCTGTTGTTCCATTTCCACGGAGAAGAATAGCTTAGAGAGCTGTTCAGAGCAGCCAGAAGTGCGTAGCTCTGACCTTTTTTCAAATGGAGAATCAAACCATACATCTTTGCCTCCAAATGATTTTCCTAGTGAAACCAGAAAATCGTATTCTGGTGTTTCGTGTTTGAACCCTTGGCAGTGGGCTCAGGAAAACTCACATACGACCTCTTGTTATTGGCATCCTCTACGACATGCTGCTATGGCTGCTATACAGTCTTCTGCTGCAAGGGACAGACTCTTGTTCCCTGGTATGGGACATGAGGGAGATAAGCCTAATGGAGTTCATAATATACAGCCTACTTCCATAGGTACACCAGCAAAAAGACAAAAGACTGACCTTGCAAATGTAAGAAAGCTTCTTTCTGTATGCATTTGTTGTTTTGGGTCTGTCAAGGGTGCTGGGTACAGGAACATATCTGTTATCCCTAATTAATTTTATATTTTCCGTTACACTAAAAAAAGGAGTCAAAGAGTTGATATGATTCGATCTCAGCTTTTATCTCATGTTCTTATTTTTTCATTGGTTTGTTCTAGGCATTCTTTTGAGAGCAAATGTTAAATTCTGTTTATTCCTGTGTTATTATTTCCAATCAATAAAGAGCGCTGGTGCAGGCAGAGCTGTAAGTGTGGCTGGAATTTGGTTCAGTTTGGTTGGGTTAGACTTTAACCAGAATCAAATTGGGGGTCTGTTATGAATTGTGACCCCAGAATCAACAACTTGATTGTTGGAAATTTAAATTCTGTTATCCATTCCAATTTTACTTTAGTTGATTTAAATGTTTCTTTTCAATTTTTTTTCTTCAGCTATAATAAACCTAAAATATGAAACTTCTACCTAAAAAGAATTGAGTTCACTGGAACCAAGTATATGAAGAATCATGTCAAGCTTGGAATGGTCAATTGATTATACTCCGAAAAAGAAAGGGAATGAAATTTGAATTACTTGATTCCTGCACTATTTTTTTTCCCCTGTATTTTGAATTAGAAGCCATGAGTGTATTTAAATTGTGTTTGTTCGTGAGTTGAGCCATTGTAGCTTTTACCAGTGATTGTTTCCTTTTCTCCTGTTTGTCTGCTATGACTGGAAATTGTCATCCTCATCCTTGTGCTATTTCAGGTTGAGAACAGTGAGGAACTGGATCCTAGTGCTGGAGGTTTTCATCCAGAATCAGCCAGACCTTATCTATGCACTGGTTATGACATCTATTTAGTTTGGGAGCCTTGTGTAATGTAAGTCTGTCAACACTATGGCCAGATATGTATGCATGATGAAATGCCTTTTTCTATTGGTTGCTATGTTTTGTTTGTAGCTGATAGAAAACTCTCGTACTTAGTGTTGCCAGTACTGGCTGCCCAAGTAAAAATGTCAATGTTGGAGATGGCATCTGTAATTTGGCACTGCCCTTAACCAAATCCCTTATGCTGTGAAATACTTGAAATTGGCTGCACTGTGACCAGAATTGTTCATAATAATTACTTCGATTACTTTCCATTTTCTTTTTGTTTCTTCTTTTGTCTCAATTTGTTGCTCTGCTTTGGGAGTGCTTGCAATTATTAGGAATATGTAATTTGACCATCCAATTTCCTTGTATCAGCTTAAACAAGTTAAACCATCTATATATGAACAAGGTTCTTTGCTTATAGGCATTTTTGGAATTTACTTACAAAACATACATCATGAAATAGTGCTTGCCATTTTCACGTACATTATACAGAGACCTGTGTCACATGCTATAAACTTCAAGTCAGAGATGTGCGTATGCATGCTGTCTGTAACATAAAAAGCTCTGTTATTTACATATTTCCAATTTTTAATGTTTCAGGTGTGCGATGGCACTTGTTCATCAAAGAATAAGACGTATATTTTATGCTTTCCCAAACCCCAACGAGGGCGCATTGGGCAGTGTTCATAGACTACAGGGGGAGAAAAGCTTGAATCATCACTATGCCGTTTTCAGAGTTCTCCTTCCTAAAGAGATTCTAAATAAATCCTTCCTAAAGAGATTCTAAATAAAAATGAAGTTGTCGCTGCAAGACCTAGTACTACTAACACAAATGCAACTACTGTTTGTCAATAAAGAGAGCCAACAAACACAGCTACTTGGCTTGCCTTTGTTTCTACGATTGTAGGTTTTTGGACATTGAGTTGCATTTTATGGTATTTGTAATGAACTCAACGGGGCGTTTGTGTTTTTTTGTCAGAAATTTGAATAAACTTTTTTTTTTTAATGACATGAGATTATTGCTCAAATTACGTGAGTATAACTTATACAATCATATATATATATATTATTGATCAGATTTTTAACCCTCTCATTTGAGAAAGCTTCATGCCTGTTTGGAAGGACATTTAAATTAAATGCGTTTAAACCACTTTCCTCACAGGCTAAGTGAGAAATTCGAATAAACTTGAATTGGGTATCAATCAGAATTTAAAACTATCAAATCAAAACTTCAGAAAAAATAAACAACAAAGCGGGCTCAGCTATAATACATGTATGTATGTGATACATGCAAGTAAAAAAAAATTAAAAAAAAAAAGAGCAAAACACATTGAATTAAATTAAAAAAAATAACTGGGAGCAACTGGTTTTTGCCACCGGTTGCACCTTAAATGAATTAAATAATAATAAATATAATAATATTCAAATATAATAAATAAAATAATCATTATTTTAATATTAAAGGATACATAACAATAAAAAAATATTTTTATAATAATAAAATCGAGTTTCAAGTTTAATGGTCTTGATATCAAGTTTATGATCTTGGTTTTATGTTTATTGGTTTATTAATTGAACGATTTTTATAGTTGCAAGTTAATGATTTCAAGTTTCAAGTTCATTACCCTATATTTCAAGTTTCTTTGGTTTCAATTTTAATGATGAGGACATCATGTTAATGCTTCTGGCTTCATGTTTATTGATCCATTAATTAGATGATTTTCATGGTTGTAAGTTAATGATTTCAAGTTTCATGTTCATTACCCTAAGTTTCAAATTCCTTTGGTTTCAGCTTTAATGGTTTAGGTATTAAGTTAATGGTCATGGATTCATATTTATTGGTCAAATAATTGGATGATTTTCATGATTGCAAGTTAATGATTTTGGGTTTCATGTTCATTGGTCCAAGTTTCAAGTTCTTTTGGTTTCAAGTTTAATGGTCCAAGTATCAAGTTAATGGTCCTGGTTTCATGTTTATTGGTCCATTAATTGGATAATTTTCATGGTTGCAAGTTAATGATCTCAGGTTTCATGTTCCTTGCACCAAGTTTCAAGTTTAATAGTTCAAGTATCAAGTTAATGATCTTGTCTTCATGTTTATTGGCCCACTAATTGGATGATTTTTATAGTTGCAAATTAATGATCTCCGGTTTCATGTCCATTGCTTGAAGTTTCAAGTTCCTTTGATTTTAAATTTAATGGTACAAGTATCAAGTTAATGGTCATGGTTTCATGTTTATTGGCTCATTAATTAGATGATTTTCATGGTTGCAAGTTAATGATCTCAGGTTTCATATTCATTGCACTAAGTTTCAAGTTCCCTTGGTTTCAAGCTTAATGGTCCTAGTATCAAGTTAAGGGTCATAGTTTCATGTTTATTGGTCCATTAATTGGATAATTTTCATGGTTGCAAGTTAATGATATCAAGTTTCATGTTCATTGCTCGAAGTTTCAAGTTCATTTGGTTTCAAATTTAATGACCCAAGTATCAAATTAATGGTCATAGTTTCATGCTTATTGGTCCATTAACCAATTCTATAGATTTCAGTTTGTAAAATTTTTTCATTATTTATCATTTAAATTCATCTCAATCTAACGGCCATTTTTCTTGCATGCATTTGATACATGCATGTATTGTAGCATCAGCCACAACAAAGCACATTCCATATCTATCAAATCACCAAAAGAATTTAGAAAAAATAATTCGTAAAAAGAAAAAAGCAGGCTTACAAAAAAAAAAAGAGGTTAATAAAAGGTGGGTGGCTTACGTTTTAAAGAGACAACTAGTGGTGAGCTAGAGACATGGTGTGGTGTGGCACAGCTAAGGGCCGACAACGTTAATGTTTAATTTGGAGAGATTGCGATTGGAGGGGTATTTTACATTTTTTTTCTAATGCAAAACCTTATGGGCTTTATTGTTCGGTTTGGGTTAATCCAAACTAAAAAGTAAACTTAATTGGTTTTACTTTTTCAAGCCTTTCGGTTTTAAGGTTCAAACCGAACCAAATTGCAACCTGATATAAATTTCGGATATGGTTTTATTCAATTCAACCTAGTTTGAATATCGACCCTGTTTTTAGGTATGTTTTACAAATAGGGAATCATTCCTATTCCTTGTGTTTACTTCAAAAATTTGAGTTTAGAAATTGGAATGGATAGTATGAGACTAGCTAAAATTGAGAATGGAGAATGTGAATGCCATTCTTATGAGGTGTTAGGCCATTTTGCCCCACTTTGTGATTGTGTCCCTATTACAAAATTAAATAGTAATAATATTAATTACTATAATAATATTATTTATAAATAATTGTTCGAGGATAAATTTGTAACGTTATTTATGGGCAAATAGCAAGTTAACATATGATAAAAGAATAAATAGATTGGTTTAAAAAAGAAAACCTCAGCTAATCCACTTGAACCAATTAGGGGTGAGTACAATCTTGGTAGAATTAACTTAATTCAAAGGATAAAAAGTAGAAGCAAATAAAGATATTTTAGTGCCACAAGTGTATTTCCTAAATGTTAGCATCAATAAGTAAAAGTTCTTCGTCTTTTAGCCTAAGAATAAAGGATCAATATCAAATCAAATTTATAGAAGTACCTAGCAGTAGAGGACAAACATTTTTTTTATTGGACAGTAGAGGACAAACTTAACATCTCTATATTTGAAATATTATCTAAGCAACCCAAGAGGGGGGGTGAATTGGGTTATTAAACATTAAAATAAGCAAACCACACAACAATTTAATCCAATGTCTTAATGGAATAAAAAACAATAAATTCAATCAAGGATAATAATAAAAGAGTAAGGAAAGAGAAAACGAACACAAGGATTTTTACGTGGTTCGGCAATCCCCGCCTACGTCCACGCCTCCAAGCACACCGACCTTGAGGATTTCACTATCCAAGCCTCCCAAGACTTCAAACGCTTACAATTGACTTCCAAGGTGTCAATAGACCTTTACAACAAGAGATTATCCCCAATCTCTTAACCTAAGTGTATCCCAACACTTACAACCTCTCAAGGATAAAGATTACAAATGAATTTTCTCTCACACAATGTGATTGATTACAAATGAATGCTTAATGTGTGATACAAAGAAACAAAAATAAGTTCAAAGCTCAATAATAGTTTTATGCTCAATAGCAAGTTGATAACTCTTGGATCTATCTTTATTTGAATTTGATTAAGCTTATTTATAGTTGGAGCTTAAAACTATCTGTTATTGACTTTCTGCACGAAAATGGTTCGCCGTTAATCGTTATCGGTTAATTGTTTTGACTGGTCAAAGTTACCGTTGGGCTGAATTTCAAATAAACGGCTAACCGTTTGTCACTATCAGTTAACCGTTAATTTCTAGAGACCTGCAAAACAAATTTGGCTTAACCGTTCTCACTAAACGGTTCAAGATTAGTAATTTGGAAATTATCGGTTCACCATTTTCCATAAACGGTTCACCATTATTTTTCAGAATCATCATTTTAACAATCCTTTGTAGAACATGCTTGCTGGAAATTATCAATTTGTCGTTTTTCACAAACGGTTAGCCGTTTACTACAGTGACGGCTACAGTGAAACTATTTTCTAAAATTATATTTTTGGTCCAAAACTGTCTATAATTATATTATGATCCAAATCGTCATAAAACTTTACAAATCAGTCCATTTCCGTAGTTTTAAAACTTTTTCAATTTACTATGAACTTGAAAACTAACAAATTCTATAAAATCATTTTTCCTTTAAGTATAAAACCTTATATTATCAAAATAATGATTTGTTTAGCATATATGTATCCATAATGTTGATTTTGATGATAACAATATCTACTATCATCGAGCTGCCCATTCAACAAGTGCCACATGGAACATCATTTATAGTTTGGCCAACAAGCTCATTTGAATGAAATCTCCATAATATCTTCATTTAAAGAGGATTTAGCCAATGGAGAGATGTCATATTGCATAAACGACGAAAATGCCTCTAGAGCACCCAAGCTAGAAGTATTCACCTCAAGACACATGAATGGTTCTTTTTGACCTTCTCTCTAACTCTTTCTTGAGAATTTAGGGCTGCTTCATCTTTTTTATCTACCATTTTAGGGTTTTTCCATTTCTAAAAACTTCATGGAAAATCTGAACCGTCTCACCTCTTAGCACATATAAGATTGTAAAAAGATATGTCGTCAAATTAAGAACGACTTTTTTACATAAGAAGTTGCCTAAGTTACTATAGTAGTAAGTTGGGATGAGACACATATAATTGCAACACAATTATATATATGGTCTATTGTCATGGAGCTTATGTAATTCTAAAGAATGTGTTGCCTTGATTAGGTCAAGATGAGGTCATATTAAGTAAGTTATTGGACCGACAGTAATATACTCCATTATCATGGAAACCTGGATTAAGCAAGATATGAATTTAGTGCCTTGTTAAGGCAAGATTATTAAAGCTCAAGTTAGGCACTTTGATAAGTGCCTGAACTACGATATGTACAGTGAATAATTAAACATATGCTCTTTATGAAAAGAGAATTCAGTATAATGCATGATTCATACCGCACGTGCATTTTGTGACCGATAAGAAAAATGAGTGAAGAATAGATAAATGAATCCTTACTTCCTCATTGAGTAAGTTCCTGTAAGATATAATGAGAACTCGGCTGCTATCCTTGGTCATCATCCAATATATTTTAAGATTAAAGATTAATGTTTGTCACTTTAGCATGTTATCTATAGCTATGACATTATGCGGCTTATGAAACATGTCTAAGAAAGTAGTTAGTCTAGCATTTTCAAAATATAAGTAGGATGGGAAGAATTATTGCTATTACATATGACTTATGTATTCATTGATTGACTAGTTATATAATTCACGTAAAGATAATTACAATTGTGGATACATAAAGCTCATGGAGTCAAGCATATCTTTTATTAAGAGATTAAGTATGCCTAGATCAAAGTAATGAAAATAAAATCTAGGATACATGATAAACAAATATATAATCTCTTATATTTGTTTACAATTGAGATTTCTAGCGATTTAAGCTCCAATTTATTACTCACGGGTCACATGTTGCATTTTCCCACATAGTAATACATTTAAGGTTTTAGGCCAAATTGCTTTCATTGCTGTATTTGTGGTGTCATCCCATCATGTGCAAGTGGTAGATGTTGGAATTGACACCCATGATGGGTTAGATCGGCCTAACATAAAGAACATCTAGAAGCTTCTTTAAATAAAGTTTCATATGACTATTTTAAGCTTAATTAGACTCTAAGAGTTTTGTAGTCTTTTGGTTGACTTCAATCACTCTCATTAGGTTCTATATAAACATACTTGTTTATCTAAAATATAAGTATGTGAGAAACCTAGAAATACATCAAACGTGTTAGAAAATATAGAGAATAAAAAGTTAGTGAGCTCTTAAAATGTCACTTGAGGGGATTTTATTTAATTATGATTATCTTTCGACCCTAAGCATATAGTAGCACGAGGAATTTGCATAAATTTATCCTATGTCTCTATAATAACATGATCACATTGTAATATGCTTTCGCATTCATAGAACAAAAGATACAATTCTGGAACTCTTATTAATTGTAAGTTGAATTTGCACGAAAGTCAACATAGTAAAATTATAATAGCTCACTTTTTCATTGAGTTACAGATATATATACAAAATATAATAGTCCAATAATCTCCAAAAAAAGGCAATATAATCCCCACTCAACCACATCCACTAACCCACTACTAGATAGTATTTTATATTGTCAAAATAAAATAATTAATACAAATAAAACTAAAATATAAATAAAATAATGTATTCGTGTCAAATTGACTTAGGAAGACTTAGTGCAAACACATAATATAAAGAAACAAAAGACACGTTTTGATTGTTTCAACTGATTAAAGTCAATAAAGCAGTTCAATGAAAATGAAAATGAGATATTATGTGTTTAGGTTAAGTCTAATGTTGTGCAAATTTTAATGTACTCGCAAGCGCACGAATCTATTGTAAAATAGACTAATGGTGACGAGTGTCGATCCCACGAGGAGGTGGATTTTAATTATATGTAGAATTAATTTTGTAAATGGGTGATTGGAATTGTGGTGGAAGTGATTTAAATTATCCTAAAATTGGAATTGAAATGGCGATAATAAATTCTAAAATTGGAATTGCAATGGCGAGAATAAATTGAAGAGAAATCTATTAAAATGACGTACTTGGATATCTGGATCCGTATCAACATGCATCATGGGCTAAATAATCCTTATTAATGCCAATTAACTCACGAGGGGGGAATCCACACCTCATGAACCACGCTCTAATCAATATGGTGCTAAGGGCTTATCGTGCCAAATAATAATAACCTTGTACTAAAGAGCCGGTGTAACCAAGGCGGTATCTAGACAAGATTATTATTATTTGTCGACGATAAGTCAAATCATCCACAAAAATTAGAGGGGAAAAGAAAATAAATTTACTAAATAAAGCTCATGACACATGTTGAGACTTTACCTTCAACCCAAGCTTGAAAGAAAATTAGCCACTCATAATTGAACTAGGGGCAAAATGAGAATTTATTAAAATACATAGAAAATACAAGATGGAGAGGGAATTACAGAAAGTGGAGTCCAAAAATGGATTCAGAGCTATCAAATTAGGGGGGAGGCCCCCTTTTTATAGATACATGGAGTAAATCATGGCAATCGAATTAAAAACAGTTTGGACGCTCAGGATTGCTCCACGTCATCAGTCAACAGGATCGTGACACATCATCGGTCAATGCCACGTCATCGATCCGTGTCGTGGCGATGCATACATAAATAGTACCGTACATGTGAATAGTGCCATTTTTCCTTTTATGCTCCTCCTAAGGTTTTTTACCGTCCTGAATTCAAAAGTGATGTCCGTTTTGCCGTCTGATCTCTCATTTATTGTGAAATGACTATAATGCCCCTAAAATACAAAAAATACTTAATTAAAATAAAACACACGTAATTAAATCACAAGAAGGTTAAATACATAAAAGTAAGGGTTGTTAGTAAGACTTGAAATGTAAAATAATGATTTTCTCCTTTATAAATATGCATTTTCTAACACTCAACATCTAACCTACATCAATTCTAAAGCATATACATTTACATACACTGTAGTTGCACATTCAATTATTTTCTCATCCCAAATTTTCATCTTAACAAAATCTCTCGTCTATTGAACTATTGTGGCTTCTTCTTTTCATTCTCAAACAATAAATATGGTGTTTTTCTTTAGTTTCAAAGGAGAGGACACTATAATTTTACTAGTCATCCCTACTCAACTTTGCCTCAAAAGGGCGTTGAAACTTCCATTGACAACAATCTAAATAGAGGAGATAAAAGTTCAGAGTCTCTTGTAGGTGCAATTAAAGTATTAGGCATCTTAATTATCATTTTCTCATAAAACTATGCTTTTTCAGTTAGTATCTAGACGAACTTTTAAAAATCATGGAATGCAAGACCAATTATAGAAAGATTAGGAGTTTTGGGGATCATAATATTTTTTTAGATATTGCATGTTTCTTGAAAGAAAAGCGTAGAGACCATGTACTAATTTTTCTTGAAGCCTATGGCTTCTTTGCAGAAAATAAGATTACGTATTCTTGTCGATAAGTCTCTTGTAAGGATACTCCCAATATAATAACAATGCATGACTTATTCTAAGATATGAGAAGGGAAATTGTCCAGAAAGAATCAATTTGATTGTATAAGAGAATGCAGTCCATTATGGTATCATAAACAAACATATTTATTTATGATGTTTTGATAAAAAATACAGTGAGCAAACAATAGCTTCTCAATTCTATCTTTTCCATGTTAGATTTATATTTGTCTTTTTTGTCTAATTTTTTCTTTTTTAATAAAAGTAGAACTAGAATGGTTGAAAATGAATGGAAGAATTAATATGAATCTAGAATCAATGGAAGAATTAATATGAAGAAAAAGGCTATAGCTACAATGCAAGGATTAAAATCCCCTCTATAGTGCATAAGATGTCTCTAAACCGTTAGATTCAGCTCATTTGAATCCAACAATTGGGGTTTTGAAATTTAAAAAAAAAACAAAAGAGTGAATAAAAACAAAAGGAAAGCATCTTCTCATTCCCTTTGGATCGTAGCCACGAAATCATTTTCTTTCTCTCTCTGATCATAAAAAAAAAGCCTATTCTCTCTCCCTCTCAATCTTATGCTCCGTGTTTGGATCATATAACAAAAGCCTCAGCCACGAAATCATCTTCTCTTTCCCTTTAGATCTCACGCCCTGCCTCGCTCTCGCTCACTCTACCACTCTTACTCTCGCTCCCGCTCCCTTCTCACTCTCATTGTTGTTGTTGGTGTTGATCCAACTCACACTCCATTCCACCTTGCTCTCACTTCTGCTCCTACGCCTGCTCCTAGTCTCAGTCCTAATCTTTCGTCTTCTTATTGAGGTGACTCAGCTTTAAATTTAGCCTTGTAAATTGTTAAAGTTATTAGATTTATAAATTGTTAAATTTAGAGAAAATGATTTGTTATTATATAGTACATAAATATAATGCAAACACTATGTTTGACAAAATGCCACATAGAATTATTTTATTTTTTATTTATCCTTTTAATATTCTAGGTTGCTATTATTTTAACAAAATGTTGCACCTGTGGTTTTTTATTTTTTATAATAATTTTATAATGAATTTGGTCGTTCGAGTGTGGTAGCTTTGTGCGATAGGTTGGTGTATGCATTTGTTTGGTGCGATAGACATCACGAGTGCCTTTGTTTAGATGGTTATCGCACCTGTGGGCTGTGGTTTGGTGTGATAGACAACTGTTGCGCTAAAAACAAGTAAAATATGTAGTAAATGTGTTTTTTATCAATTGCTTTCTTGTAGGTTTTACAAAAAAAACATGAAATCTGTTGATGGTGAGAGAAAAAAATCAAAAGAAAAAACAAAATCGCTGAAAAAGCAAGGATTTAATAAAAAAGTATGGCTATATTATTTGAAAGTAAAAATTATATTCATTTATTACCCACTATATTTAAAGGTTTAATTTTTTTTATTAATGTAACTTTAAATATTGATTACAGTAAGGCAGAATCAAAACGACTAAGGCTATTATGGGTTGAAAAGACGGATAAAATGGTATGTAATCTAACTATGACTTTCTGAATGTTTCATTTTCTCTTACCTTAAATAATATGCCATTGAATGTATATATATTATCATTGTCACGTGATAGATATTGCACAAAATTAGAAGAAACTAATTTTTAAGGAGAGACATCAATGGATGCTTAGTAATATGAATGAGATATGTACCTCAAATGTTGGTGAAAATAGTGGTGCGAGTAAAAATATTGAGGAATATGATGAGGTCAAGGCCGATGATGGCAACCTTTTATCTCGATGTCGTGTAACCTCTTTCTTAGAGGTGGTTTCATCTTTTTCAAGTGATCAATAAGTAGTAGTAAAAGAAATGGGCTTTGGAAATCTACTTAACCTAAAATGTGGGCGCTTAAGACGAGCTATATACAGCATTAATTGAACAATGTGATATAGCTAGGCAAAATATAATTCTACATGGGAAAGAACACAATTTAAGCCTTACAACGTTTGCAACTATAATGGAGGTTAGAAATGAAGGCACATGAGTGGACTTAAATGACCAAGCTGTTGATATAATTAATTTGCGTGCAATATATAAGGGACCCAAAGAAATTCATATAGCGGAGGTGATAAAAAAACCTAATGAATAATTCAAGTTCTGGTGTCGAATTTAAGATACTTTTTAGTCTTTTATTTTAGGAACTATATTATGTTCCACAAGTGCAATATACATTAATCCATTGTATCTTTATGTATTAAAATATACAAATTCTATTAGAGAAAAAAAATTGGACTAATTGGTGCTTTAATTTTTTATGAAAAGATGTACAAAAGCTTAAAGAAAATAAAGTGAGCATCGTTAGTGGCTGCGTTCTTTTCGTAAAGGTTTGTTTAATATAAAAAATTAATTGTAACTTGCTTATTGTATTTTGGTTATTTCAGTTCAAAACATACGTACTTTGCCATTGATGCATAGTTGTTCTACTTTTCTTTTATTGTATATGATCGACCTTCTATGGATAGAACAATCTGTCCTATCAGTGTATGGAATAATGATGAGATTCGACGATTCTTAAAATGACAAAAAAGACTTGGTGGCATCAAAACCAATAAGGTATAAAATACGTGCATACTACTTTAATGAAATCGATTTACTATATTTTAGACTAAATTATTATTATTTTATGAATTATTTCAAGTTTCAATGCGTTAGTCTGATCGTCTTCATAAGCCTCAACAGAAAAAAAACCTCCTGGGCAGAATAATGTTAATAATGATGCTTTTTAATTACTAATCGAAAGGTTTGGGGCATTCTTCGACTAAAACAAAGAGTCATTCCCAACTCTAGAACTCAGACCGGAAAACATAGAAAAATTATTAGGTGAATTGACATCAAATTATCATGGAAGATCAACCAAACAACCATTTACTCCTGATCCACCTTCAAATTCGAAAAATCAAAATGCTACATCTTCGGATGGAAAAATAATGTCAAAAGCTGAAGGAAAAATGATTTTGGTTAGTGATGATGACTTTGTGAATTGTAGAGTGAAAGCAAGTTTACGAGCCTTTGATGCCATGTTGGGCTGTATTGGGACTACTGCACAAGTTAGCAAATCTCCGCTCGATTCATTTCAATTTGATGGAAGCCATGTTCCTAATCTAACACTGCTACCCTGAGAGAAAGGAGAGGTTTGTCTATGCGATTTTTAGTTGTAATTTGATTTTAATAATAATAATAATAACAAATTAATTTTGAGCTTGGACTTTTATAGAATTTGGCCGCACCAATTAACACTAAGCAAGAGTTCCAAGCCTCCATTAACATCAATGTACCGGCAACATAACCACAAAGGAATAGAAGATCTAGACGATACCAACTTTCCCCTTATGATAAAGTGTCGTGGAGAGCAAATATTTTAAAGCTAGTCCTTTCTACATAAATATTTACCAATTGAAGCTCATTCAATATGCATTTGATAGAGATGGTAACAGAAGGTACTTTTGGTTTATATGAATTTGTATTTTTTATTTTCCTGTCCATATGTCTTGATTACCTAACATTTTATTACTTGCTTGTGTTTTCAATGAAATATGTCTTGATTACCTAACATTTTATTACTTGTTTGTATTTTCAATGAAATCATTATGTCTACTGATGATCAATTTATCTTTAGGTATAATTTTATGAACTTGTTGCCTAACACAACTATGAACGAAGAGGTATGCAATGTATTACGACTAACTTTACATACTATATATTTGGATATCTTATTGTTGTTGAATATTAAATTATCATTTATTGACCATTGTTTTAGGTTCTTACCATGATAACATATCACCTCATACTTTGTGAACAAGCTAAGGATGAACCAATAAACTGATATTTACTGACACTAGATGCAATAAGTATCTAGTATTATTGTTTTTATGTGAATTGAAATTGTTGTTTATCTATAATAATTTTTCAAACATTACACTCTACAATAAGTTTTTTTTCAATGAACTATTTATTGATGTCACTTGTTTACTTATTATTCTTTGTAGCAATCAGCACTTACGGTTGGAGTTGATGTAGATGGTTTTGTACAGGCAGCTAGTGTTGGAAAACCTTTTATGCCAGACTTTCGAAGGTGCCAAAAGGTTACTTTCTAAACGGAGTCAATAAAATTGACCCTCTCTATGAATCAAAACGACCCACTTTTAGACATAATACTTGTATAATCAAAACGACCCACTTTTAGACATAATACTTGTATCATGTTTACGTTCATGATATAGTGCAAGTTCGGAGTTTCATGAATGTCTAAATGTAATACGGGACTCAATTAAAATCTACTTAGAATTCAGATTAATTAAAGTCTATTTACAACTCAAATAAAAAAACAAACACCACCTTAATGTCTTTTATTTGAAACTTAGATCTCCATGATCATTTTTCTAAATCTTGGATGTGTAAAGGTGATTTTCTTTAATATAAAGAAAAACTTATTTAATTATCATATTTTGATATTAGTGTATGTTCAGTCCTTGTATTTTTAAATTATTGACTTATGTCATTACTTTTTATTCTTTTTAACTTGCTTTGTAATATTACCTTCTTACAAAAATGTTTCATTTTTATTTTTTAGACATTAATACGAAACTAAATAACCAAAAAATAAGAAGAGATACAAAAAGAATACATATTAATTTTTGTGGGCCATTATGTTGAGAAATTAATATATTAATTTTTTTATTAATGTCCAAAAATAATGGTAATTTAATATTTTTACAATAACAACCTTTTCGGACATACATAAGCTTCCATAAAAAAAATTATATATATCCTTTTGTTTTTATTTTTTGAATTAAATTGATAATTTAATTTCTTTTAATGTAAAAAAAACAATATTATAAAAGGATAATAATCTAAAAACAAGCTAAAAGAAACAAAATAATAATAATAATATTAAGGGTATCAATAGTTCAAAATGTTTTGAGGACTTTTGTTTTTTTAATAATGAGACTAATGAACTAATCTCAAAATATAACAACTAACTTTTACCTTTTTATAATTACAGCCGTTTAAGCTACATCATCTTAATACCATACCAAACAGGCCTATCTACTAATTATTGATATAAAGCCATCGTGATGCGAAAGTTAATTGAGAGGGCAAAATATCTATAATCGCACCATTGGAATGAGTTTTAATACTTTTTCCAGGAGTATTTTGTAAGCTAAGCAAGCTAAAAGTCTAAAACACAGGTACTGGCTCGTTTTTTTATAAGCTAATAAAGATCGCCAATTGTCACACACTTGATAAACTAAACCCGTAAGTAATCCACTAAGGCTTGGCCTAGTGTAGGCTCATAAGTTCGAGTCCCACGTACACAAATTTAGGTAGAGGTATGGAGCAAAATAGCAAAATTTCAATCTGATCTAAATAGACTGAAAAACGTATGTAATAAAACAATACTACATTCTAAGTAACACCCTAATTAAAAATTTTATGAGATCGTAAGTTCCCAACATTAATGCTAATTAACCAAAGTGATCATGTGCAGTTAGTAACTTTTGTTTTAGGCAAAGATTGGTTGAAGCAAATAATTTTAAATCATTATTTTCATTTTTGTTTAATTACAAGTAGAGAAATTATATTCATTTCACTTCCTTTTTTCTTCAAAACCAAGCACAAAATTGAGGAATCATTCAAGTCACAAATTTTCACGCAAAGTAAAAAGGCCTATCAATAAAAGGAAAAGCCAAAGGATGAAACAACCAAAATTCCACCATCAACAAATGAACAAACAAAACAAAACCAAACCCAGTTCATCACATAGTCCAAACCAGCCGGTCCAAATTAACCTCATGCACCAGGAGCTGCATCCTTGACTTTACTCTGCAAATACCCACCATAGTCCCTAGCATAGTCCTTCACATGACTGGCCGTGTCATAAATCCGGCTCCTCGCGTAATCAAACCGGTTCGAACCGGGCGGGTGCATTCCGTTAAAGTACCTGTACATCCAAGACAAACCGGCGAGGAACGCGACGCCGAACCCACAAACTGACAAGAACCCAGCAACCGCTACGAAGAGAATTGTTCCAATGGGGACCCAAATGGGGCTAGAGAGTATAAGCAACGGCGCGAAGAAGATCAGGCCGAGGATTGTTGCGGTGACGGTCAAGCCGATGAGGAGAAGAAGAATCGAACCGGATATGAAAAGGGTTAAAAAACCAATGAGTTGGGTCGAGTTCGGTGCATGGGTTTGAAGCCTGCGTAGCAACGAGTTACTGCTATTGATGTTTGAATTGTTTAGTCTCGAGGAAGGTCTCTGGTGGATGGTAGGGTTTCGAACGTCAGACATGTTGTTTTGGTTTTTTTAAAGTGTTTTTTTGGTTTTGTTGGTTGGTATATGATTGTCAACCATGAAGAGGTGATAAATTGTGGAGCGGGGAAAGTTGGGGGACAGGTGTAGTGTTTGATGCATGCACTGGGACACGTGGAGGGTAGGGAGGGTTTGAGAATTCCTAGATTTGGGGTTTGCGTTACGGTGGGCTCTTTCTGACTTGACTTTTTCTTTATATTTGCGGGCGAGTTGATTTGGTGGTGTTGCGGCGAGTAACGATGATCGAAGAGTTTGATCGGTGTTTATTGATCGTCCGATCTGACATATCAGCAAGAGTTCATAAGGGAGTATTTATAGCCAAGAGTGAAGATTCGTATTCTTGGATCTTGGTAGTGTTCCTGTTTCGTATGTCCATGTCAATTGTCATGAATAATGCGCCTATGATATCAAATTAGGATGACAATTGATGAGTTCTACAGTTCGGTCGACTGGAGATACCGATAACAGATATTAAATATTATTTTAAAAGAATAGTGAGCAGAGATTTTAATGGATACTATATAAAACTTTTAGGTGAATGTTACAACCTACAAGTTTGGGCCGGAAAATGATGCATTATTCCAAAGAATGAGTTGGGCCGGAGCCGTGAGTTCGGATCGTTAGAAAAACGACGGCGTTTCAGGAATCTAGAGCTCATAGAGTCATAGTTCGTCTTATTTCTCTCATAACTATCTAAAGCCGGCTAGGAATAAGCAAGGGAAAATGCAACACGAGTGACGAGTAAAAGGAGCAAAGCAACTGTTCTAAGCTGCATTATGCTTGTCTCAACCTTATAGTTTCCGGACTTTTTACCAGCAAGATTAAACATTAATGGAAATCTTTGAATGCAGGTGATCATTGTTTATAGATTTTGCCTTGAATCACTTGGATAGCCAGCGTTCACCGCGCCATTGATTTCCAGTGCACATTTCCTTGTCATCTGTTACTACTCGAACCGATTTTGCTCCAGCTCCCAATGTTGGCTTAAATGTCTCGTCTGAACACTGAAAGAAACTCTCTTTGCATGCAGGAAAGTTGGCGTGTTCTGAAGTTCATCAGTGGATTGAGTGATAGTAGTTGCTGTACTTTCATCTTTACTACCTAGGACTGATGGCCTTGATGAAATAACCGAAGTAGAATGCCTGCGAATTAGGCCAGTTCTGCTCAAAATACTTCTGCCGCACAAATTGTCTAATGATGAAGCAGTAGTAGTCTTGAGTCATCCTTGCTTCTTCCCCACTTCTTTTTGCCATCCATTAAACCAGATTTCTTGGTAATACTTCTTTGGCTATTCTATGAACTTTCAGTAGTTGAACATCTGTCAATTTCATTGCTGTCTGTGGAAGAGGTGGAAGAAGAAAAGCTGTCAAAACCGGAGTCAAAAATTAGTTGTTTAGCTTTCACATGAGACTTAAGGCTTTCAATCTTAAGCCAGCGCTGGTACACTTAGTTCTTCCACCATGTTAAATCTGTCCCTCTGCCGTCTTTCAACTTCTTTTGAATGGGCTTCATTCGTAGGCCTCAAAATACTCATCTCTTCCTCAATCTCGGGACCGATTTTATCCTGTGAAACAAAGATTAAATGCGTTAAGCTGCAAGATGCAACGATACTTGCCTCTTTCATGTTGGAAAGTTCTTTAATTCTATCTTGTGCACCAAGTAATTTAACTCTCAGCTTCCTCTTTTCTAACTCAAGTTCTCTGTTTATTCTCTGCACCTTACACATGTTCTAACTCAACTTGTCTAGCAGCTTTAAGCTGCTTTTCAAGTTTGACATTTTTTATAGAAACTTTGTTGCACTGAAATCCAGATACTTTTTCTTCAACAAGTGCTGTCTCTTTCTGTTTACACTGAAATCCACTTTCGTCTGCAATTCCTCTTATTATTTTCTTTGCCATCTCGGGTGCGTCATTTCCTCTTGCAAATTCTTTAACTCATCCTGCAATGAATCAGTTGCTCCATTAAGAATGCCAATCGCCGTCATCTTGTCCCCTAAAAGTTCCTCTGCAACTGAGCAGTGTATGACTGCTGCTCCTTTAGACCACATATATAGTTCAAGCAATTTTCTCTCAAGAATCAAGTTCATCTTCTCCAATTCCTTCACTAAATTATGCAAAATCTCCGTCTCTATATCCGGCTTTGAAGCATGTTTTATTTTCCTTGTAGCCCGCTTAACCTTCTCTTTCTGCGGTGATTTCTCTCTGTAACCGTCTCATCTGTAAAACAAGTTCAAAGTTGCAGCCGTAAAAATATTCCGTGGCAAAAATTTGAAAGAGAAAGTGGACGTAAACAGAGTATTATATTACAGCATGATAAAAGATACGGAAAAAGTACCTGAGTGTTCGATTTTGGAAGAGTTTGGCTTATTGGAAGAATCCGTATTGACCGGGAAACAGCTAAAGCTGCAACTAAGGCTGCAACCAAGAAACCCAACTGGAAATTGGTCTAGTGATAAACTGAAACTTTCTATACTTTTCAACATCAATCTATGACTACATCGTTTACCATTAAATCAATTAGATCATATATGCAACAGTTGATAAATCTCATCACCAAGCAGTGCTTGATCTTTTTTTTTTTTTCCTCCAAGTACTGCCAGTTCATGCTCTTCTTGGAAGAACTTGTTACCCCGGAGGCCACGATTCCTAAGGTTAAAACAGTAAGACAACCACATGCACCTATCACATGGATACTAATCCAAGGTGCTAGCGACGAATCACAAGTCATATTAAATTCCCTCGTTCATTAGGTTCTTGCTGGGGCACATCTCAATTAATTATTTAAGAGTAAATAAATATACACATGTCATAAATTGAATGGTTGAGAGAGTATATTCCGAAGTACCTAGACACATTGATTGAGCCAGCAACAACAAAAATGGTGGGTGAGTACAAACGGCAAGGGTTTTCATTTCGATGTCAGTGTCACTTTACAGTTTCAGAATCCCAGTCCAGTGGCAAGCGAGAGAATCAAACGAGCAAAGTATTCCTACTGTATTTTAACTTCCATCCACGTAATGAGAATAAAGTTTTATCTCTCTTAGTGGTGGGGTCTATGTTTCGACTTCGCCGAATCGATGCTGCTACTTTTTAGTACGCCTGTTTAATTATTCAATCTTAAATTTCTAATTTCCTATTAAATTCCCACTTGAAATTATTATTTTTAGAATATTACTGTTTAAATGATAAAACGAAATTACGTTAATATCATAAATAATGATATAGATTTTTTTCAGGTTTTTTTTCAAAATAAATAAGTAAATAAATATTTTATCCATATTTTTTAGAAATTAAACATCTATTTAATTATAAATATGTAATTCATTTCAATTTTTTTCTTCAACTGAGGTAACGTATTTCCATAAACAGTAATAAAAGAATAAAAAAAGAAAAATCTCTTTCCGCAAAGCAAAATATTCTGAAATTCGTTTTATCGTCGTTTTGATTCCTCAAACCCTAAAACCATCCAATTTCCGATTTCACGTCCAATAATTTCCCAAAAAAAGCTTGGCGGCGACTGGACACCACGCTCAATGGACGCTCGTCGCGTTTCGCAAGTCGTGCCCAAAGTCCGGCAGGTGGGCTTCGTGACTCATTCGGATCCGAACCCGCCCCCGCAGGCAAGTCGGACACAGTCAGTCCCCATTGAGTCGAACTCGGGTATTCCTTCCGATTCTCCCGACTTCTCGCCCGTCATGATTCCGCCGCCACGTCACCACTCAGAAAACCTTTCTCACCTCCGTTCCGCGGCCGTGGCCGTGCCGGAGTCCTCGTCCCGTCGTCCAATGTGGGATGACCGCGTCGCGGTAGTCGGGAGCTACAATCCGGGGAATTCGTTGCTTGGACAACCGGTTTCGCCGAATTCTTCGGAGGTTAATTCCGAGGCTTCAACGACTTTGGGCTGGTTCGGTAGGAACAGTTCCGGGAAATTCTCGGCGGGTTCGAGTTTTCCTGGTGGCGGTTTTGACTTGACCACAGTGAAAATGGAGAATTTTACCCAATTGGAGGGTAAAAAACCCGAGGCTGTTCCTGGTAATGTGTAATTTTATAGTATTTGTTCATAATCAGAAGTAAATTTAAATTGAACTATTTTGTTTGGTAACAAATTTGATGGTTAAATTTTATTGTATATTTAATTAAAAAATATAATGAATGGGATCAAGAAGAGATATAGAGAGTATGAAAGCGACTATGTTTTGGGTTTGTGGCAGGGTATGTTTGGGATTGGGTTGCCGGCTGCAGCTTTTTCAAACACTTGCTTTGCTTTCAAAGTAGAAGCACATATCCTATCTGTGTTTAGTTGCATAGTTTCTATTGGCAATTGCGTGGAATTTATGGTTCTGATTTAAGTAAAGAAGGTATTCTCTGTGGTGGTATTAGTGTTTTGGGATTCACTAAAATTCTTAGGTTGTTGAATGGTGCTGGTTGTACTTGGGAGGCTTTCTTATCATATGAAAAGGTTTTCTTTTTATGTGATTAAAACATCTAACATTGCAGAAAGAGGCGGAGGGGCTGCTGTGGAAGTGCATAATGAAGTATCGAGTTCAACAGCAAAAGCAAAAACAACAAAAGCTGAAGCGTGCAATGCAGGAAGCTCAAAGAGCTGCCAAAGCTGCTACAAAAGGTTCAAACAGCGATCTTATCTTTTCTTCATCTTTTGAATGTTCGGACTGATACGTGAAGTGTTAAAATTGATGATTATTAGAATTTAAACTGGATATATATAGTTTTTTTGCCCTTTAAAAAGGAAAAGATTTGTAATTTTGGTTTAAATAAAATGAATGGAATGAAGTTCGGAATGCACAATTTATAAAGAAGAATGATTTTCCTTTTTATTGTTTATTAAGTATTTAGACAAGAAGTCTAAATATTTTTTTTTTCTTTGTGTGCCCCTTGTTCACATTTTGTAATTATTGTTCTTATTAATACTAGTTTCTTTGTTTCCTATCAAAAAAAGAAAAAAGAAAAAAATGGCATTTAGACAAGAAGTCTTGTTTTTTTCTGTATGTTGAATATGCTTTTTACTGTAAGACATAAGAGAGATTGTGCTTCTGCTCATGCTTTGGGTGGCAGTCAAAATGCCTTCAGTTGCATAGTTTCCGTTGGTAACTGTGTGAAATTTGCGATATGTTTTAGGATGATAGAATGAATATTTTCAGGATTGAGATTATGAAACATGTTTAAAGGATTTCTGTAACCGTGCAAGACTGCCAATAGTGAGCAACAAAGCTAGCTAAAGGAGGCATTTGTGAAGTTGTAATAATGTTTGAGGATTCACTTAGATTCTGAGGTTGTAGCTGGTGTCTGTTTGTATTTTGAAACCTTTCTTATCATATAGAAGTTTTTTTTTTCCGTGTCTTTACAATGTTTTAAACACCACAGGAAAAGGTGGAGGAGGTGGTGTGGAAGTGAATAATCGAGAGTCAAGTTCAAACACTCTGAAAGCAAAAACAACTAAAGCTGAACGAGCGGAAACGCAGGAAGCACAAAGAGCTGCCAAAGCAGCTGGAAAAGGTTCAAAAGTGATCTTTATGTTCTTTTCAGTATTTGAAGCCAAATTCTGCTAGTAGTAGTAAGTTTCTTTGGATTTAAATAACAAAATTCTTACTGTTTTCATTTTTAAATTGCTCAGTGAGAGGTACAGGCAATTTTATTGCTATGTGCTTGTATTCCCTTGCTGGTTTGCTATCTGAAGAATTCTCTTTTAAGGGGCCTCCTTTACTGCTACTATGTTTGATCCATAGTTTGCTCTCTTCTACATTGGTACCAAAAGAAAAAAAAAAAAAAAAAGATATTTTCTTATTTTTATCTCAAGATAAAATAAAATTCGAAATTGCAACCAATAGGTTGTACTAATTTATGCTAAACTAATGCTGGAGTATAGGCAGGGAGTTGGTCCTTCATAAAACATTTTTGTTATTATTAAGGTGACCTTTTTTCTTTCGGGTCTGAAATTTGGATAAAGCTGAATTAGTCTGAATTTTAGATAGAGCTAAATTTCTAAATCTAAATGGACATGTTTATTTTTGTATAATAAGCATTAAGTTTTTTTTTTAACTTAAAAAATCTGAAAATCAATACTTTTACATTTGTGCCCTTGCAAATTTTAAATGTTAAATAAATAATAAATATCTCAATGAACATAAATAAGATTTTATCATAACATATATCATGTTCAAGTGAATATCTCCCTTTACTATTTTAAATTAGAATATATTAATCAATTTTATTGTAATTTATGATGTACCATATGGAAAAATATTCATAAAAATTTGTAAAGATAAATAATGCTAATTTGAAGAATATAAACAGATAAAAATAATAACAGTCTACTACTTGTTTTGGTCTAACTCTATTGATAATTAAATAAGAATATTGATAAGAGAAAAATTATAGAGGCTATTGACTCTTTCTTTGTATTAAAGTGGAGTCATCAAGATTACAAAAGATGAAGGTACTTGTGGAAAACTTTGCCATCATATTAACTGATATAAAATCTAATCATAGGCTTATTAAATAAAATTGTAATTCGTAAATAACCTTTAACTGAATTGGTGGTAAAGCCTTTGTTTGATAACAATACTATATTATCACAAGTTATGGAGATGAATAATAATGCTAATTAGTAAGTTTATGTAAGGATGAAAATAAACTAATTAGATAGGGATTATTTGGAGAATATCTTTTAATGATGCCATTTAGAATTTTTAGATTATGCAAAAAACTAAAAAAAATTGGCTTAACGACTTAATGACTGAAAATTTTCGTTAAGTTGAAAAAAAAAAAAACAGAATTAATGACTTAACTAATTGAAAGTAAGTCAATTAAGTCATTAAGTTAAAAAAAAAACGCCCCCTAATTCCATGAAATTTGAAGACAAATTTTGGCATATCCATGTTCTGCATTTTCCTCATTCATGGTGTTTTTTACAGCTCAAGGAAATAAACCTGTTGCTGCGGCTGGGGGAGCAGGCCCTAGTAATATTCTGAGGCAGCCTTCACAAAACAGAGATGATCCTGCAGTTGGATCCACAATTGCTGGTTCTGACAGGAGAGGAGGCGATCGTCCACCAGAGAGAGAGGAAGAAAGATGTTCCCCCTCCACGCATGCAGTTTGATGATCAGTGTCGAGTGAACAAGTCCAAAAAACGTGCAGTGTTCAATCAACCTGAAGCTAAAAACAGAGTTGAGTTATTCCGGCATCTACCTCAGTATGAACATGGATCACAGCTTACTGATCTTGAATCTAAATTTTTAGAACTTGATTCAATGCATCCAGCTGTTTACAAGGTACTACTTATGGTGAAATGATTGCTTAATCTAGCAGTCAAGTTGTAAATTGAAACATGGTTATTCATATTCTGATCATTAATCGAGCTTGTCACCAGTCAATTACTGGCATGACGAGTGAGTGTGTGTATGCAAATAGATTCATTTTTAAATTAATAAACTGTAATTATCTATCCTCATTCTGTATGAGCTGTGAAGTTCTCTGAAATTTAGTTCTAGATGTGTTCAAGCATTTATCTGGCAACTGTGTACTTTACACTCATACCTCAATGTCAAATATGTCTATAGCTTATATTCATGTGTTCTTTTCACATAAAGGCATCAGGCCTGGGTAGTAGTTAAATGTATGTCGACTCACTTTGCAACATCCTGGTGTAGATATTACTCCTTGGTTTACTTGTCTTTGGGACTTAGTATTGATGATTTTCCTTTTTCCAGCCACGGTTAAATGCCATTTTTTGGACCTTTTTTAATGAACAAAATTAGGGTTGAATTATTATACTAAGTTTTAAATAAGTTGGTATTGTTACAAAAAAAAATTTTATTGTACCGTGTGACATCTGTTGCCAATCGTCACCTTTTTTCGTGAATCTTATTCATATCTTGTCAATGTCAAATTTTGTTTCAGCTGATTCCTTGTCTAATATGCGACAGCTTGTGAAGTTTACATGAAATGAAATTTATTGGGTTCTCATGTATTGGAGAACTAGATTTAAAGTATGTGCTAATATAACATAGAATATATATAATCTCCTACTTTCTAAATATAATTAAGATGCCCTTAGTGCCTGAAAACACAGTGAATTAGTTATGAATTCTTCTGTTCATTGATGTCACAATAAACTGTCAGGTTGGAGTGCAGTATTTGGCAGGAGATGTTACTGGGGGCAATGCTGGTTGTATCGCAATGCTTCGAGCATTTCAGGAAGTCATTATCGACTACTCTACGCCACCAGGAAAAACACTTGTTAGAGATTTAACAGCAAAAATCAGTAGTTATGTCTCATTTCTGATTGAATGCCGCCACTTTCTATGAGCATGGGAAATGCTATCAGATTTCAGAAAAGTCGTATTGCCAAGCTACCTTTAACTCTTTCTGAAACAGAAGCAAAGGCTGCCCTGTGTAACGATATCGATCGTTTCATAAATGAGAAGATAATACTTGCTGATAAGGTGATAGTTAGACATGCTGCTACAAAGGTCAGGGATGGGATGTTCTTCTCACTTATGGATCATCATGTGTTGTTGAGATGATTCTATTATATGCCCACGAACTTGGGAAACAGTTCCGCGTTGTGGTGGTAGACTCGCGTCCAAAGCATGAAGGCCAAGCATTACTCGTAGACTGTTGGCAAAGGGCTTAAGTTGTACATATACTCATATAAATGCTGTTTCTTACATTATGCATGAAGTTACACGAGTTTTCTGGGAGCTTCCTCGGTTTTGTCTAATGGAACTACATATTCAAGGGTTGGGACTGCCTGTGTTGCAAATGGTTGCTCATGCATTTCGTGTTCCTGTACTAATCTGTTGTGAGGCATACAAATTTCATGAGAGGGTACAGCTTGATTCGATCTGCTCAAATGAACTAGGTATGCTCGTTTTGGTGCTTGTTAGATAATTTTTTGCTTTCAAAGTGACTGCATTGATACATCTTCTAGTTACTTGCAGGTGATTCAAATGATATTGCAAGAGTACCTGGGAGACCAGATGTGAATTCTATGGATAATCGGACCAATGAGAAAAATCTCCAATTTCTCAATTTAATGTAAGTTTTTAGATATTTTATCAAGTAGAAGAAAAACGTAAAAGTGTAAATCTTTTATCTATTGATTTTGTACTCACTTGCGTCCGCACGATGCTAACAGGTACGATGCTACTCCTTCAGAATATGTTTCTATGATTATCACAGATTATGGCATGGTAAGTCACATCGATAAAAAATGTTCTCCCTTTTTTTTTTGGCTTTTTTAGTAGTATGTTAGAGAATGTTTAATGTCTGTGCAGAAACAACACTATCTATGGACAATAGTTGAGAATAAATTAGCAAACAGTAGAACTTTAAGCTACTAAATTATAAGTACCAAATAGGTAAGAACTTTAAGCTACTAAATTATATGTACCAAATAGGGAGTACAAGTGTGGAATATATATCTTCAACGTTTCATGTTAGCTTTCTTTTACTAGATTGTTCCAGCCAGCAGGTGCTTTGTATTATGATTTATTCATGGTGGTAGGACTTGGCAAATTTATAGCTGCTTGAGATTTCTTTAATTGTTAGTTTTCTTATGTGCTTCTTCTTCTCTTCCGTAGATCCCGCCCACCAGTGTGCCTGTCATTGTACGCGAGTATCGAAGGGAGTATTTGTTGATATAAAATATTCATTCATCATTGGATTTTAACAGATAAACAGTGTCTATTCGTGCTTCAGTTCTCGCAATTACCGGCAGGGGATTGTATGCACTGGATAACAGGACTTAATTCTTCAACTCTTGCACTAGAAACTCTCATTACTCGTCAAATTAGCTTGAATTTTATAGCCTTTGGTGAATATAATAAAGTGAAGAGAGTGATATTTCACCTCTTCTGTCAATTTTGGTTTGGAGGTGCTTCATTTTTATCTCATAGTTCACTATTATCTTGTATATATTGCACTCCGCTTTGCAAAATTTCTCTCTAATTTTGTTATTATTATTATTATTTATTTAGTCTAAGAGCAACCCAATCTCTTATTCACACATGTGAGCGGAGTTTGAACCATAGGTCTTTTATTTTCAACATAAGAAATTTTATCATCTCAATTAGATGGCACCCACACTCTAATATTGTACTTAAGTAATAGATGGTCATGATTTATTCAAGCATTCGATCAGTTTTTTGTTGTCTAATTCGGATAAATCCAATCCGATCCGATCATATCCTAATTTGTTTGGATCGGATTTGGATTTACTTTCAAATCCGATCGGATTATAATTTCTACAATCCGATCGGATTTGATTCGAATCGAATTGGATTCAGGTCAATTAGAATAATCTGATCGGATTGCACTATACTAAAAAAAAAAAAACTGAAGATGAAAAATCAAAACCCAATTCCCAAATCCCAATTTCCAAATGACAAAACCACACACCACTGCCACGCGCCCTTGATGAGCCAATCCACGACCACAAACCACACCACACCCATGGGCCGCGACCTAACAACGCAACCCACGACCATGTCGTTGACGACACAAACCGAACGAATTCGACACAAACCCAGCCGCTAAGACGTCCTCCTGGGACAGGGATCGTTCGACACAAACCCAACTAGATTAGATTCTAGATAAACCCTGTCGTGATGGCGTCATCCAAACCCACGACAAGTAGCTGATAGCGATAGAAACCAGGCCTTGTTCATGGTAATCCACTAACTCACTGGACCCAGATGATTTGCTTTTGAAACTTTGAATTTTTACTTGTTTATATGATTTGTCTTGATCATTTGCAAATAAGTGATTTGGTTGCTTAGAAGTTAGAATACACCTGCATGTATTTTATCAATACTGTTAATGTGTTTTCTTTTTTATTTTAAATCTCGTACGGTGTTCATTAATTACAGATTTCATTATTTTTTTTGTGAGAATTGTAAAAGGTCCCAAACTCAATTAATTTCCCGAACTTGAAATATAATCCAAAATTGAGTACTATCCAATCCGATCCGAATTTGAAATTATCCGAAATATTCATCCGATCCGAATTAATTCGGATCGGATTGGGTCGGATTAAGATTCGGATTGAATTCGGATGGATCTTTTTCCAATCCGAATCCAAAATTGCCCACCCCTAGACCTATGTGGAGAAAGATAGAAACTTCTACCTTATGTACAATTTGTAGAGAAAGTCTAGATCTTGGGCCTTAGTATGTGATTTGCTAAGAGCACTATAGATGCCTTATTGTGTTGGCGGCCCATTTCTAAGCGCAGCCCACTTCTAAGTACCCTGCCTTTTGTGCTAAGTGCATCCCGCTTCTAAGCGTACTCCACGTCGAGGCGGACTTTTGCTAAGCGAACCCATATGCACAAAATTAACCTCTGATTGCGGGAGATTTAGGCGGCCCGTGACAATCTTCCCCCACCTATGCTCGCGGCATCCTCGTCGCGATCTCGTCCTTGCTCCTTTGGACTTGTTTCGTGATTTGTCATTGGTCTTCTTCGCGTTCCCATGTGGCTTTGCGTTTGGGAAGGTTCCGTCACTTGTGTCGCGTGCGGTCGTTTGTTTATCTTTGGTTGTATTGCAGCGTCCCCTCTTGTGCCTTCGCAACTCCTCACGCTTTGGGAGGCTCGCGTGTTGCTCACCACTTGTCTTCGGTGGAAGCTTTGGAGGCATAGCGTGGCCCTTGTCTTTGTCGTGACGGCTCGTGCTTGTTGTGGGACTTAGATTGGAGGGTTTTAGGAATCCTCTCCCTTGTCGTGTTGCCGGATGGAGATTAAGGAGTTGGAATTCTTCTTGAATCCTCGTCTGCATCGCATGACTGAGAGCGCATTTTCCGTGGGCTATGCGCGCTCGACCGGTACTACGCATGCCTTACTCCCAACGAAGATGCGGGAGTTCGTGGTCTCGAAGTGGGAAGGCATGGGCCTTGTCAAAGAACTCCATGCCAAGGATCACCGCGTAGTCATCCATCGGCACTATCGAGAAGTCGAGTTTCCTATTCCATATCCCAAGCGTAACGTGTATGCCTCGTGTGGTTCCCGCAAATGACTTGACAAGTGAGTTTACCGCCTTGATGGCGCCTCCATGTTGCGTTGCCTTAAGGTCTAGATGCTTGGCCTCATCTTCTGAAATGAAGTTGTGCGTCGCTCCGGTGTCGAGCAAGGCACGCACGACTTGTCCATTGATAGACGCACTCACGTACATGAGTCCTTTCTTTGTAGGTCTTTGTGCCGGCAGTGGCCTTGAGTGCGCCCGAGGCATTGGAGGTACCCATGCTTTGTGTTGGGGTTCCTCCGTCGGACGGTGTGGGTTGCCCTTGAGCCTGTGAGCCACGAGGGCATTAAGCGACTTTTTCTCCGGTCATCGCAAACCCAATAAGGGCCATTACAAATGAAGCATGGGCTTCAAGGCTCGGGGCACTTCTCGGATTTACCTTGCCCCGCTCTTGCCGCTTAGAGGCTTTTTCTTGCCCCACTCCTCATGCGATGCGGTCGTTGGCCCTCTCCCTCACCTATAACGTGAGTAGGCCTCTTGTCTTTGGTGAGGTAGAGTAATCGGCAAGTGATTTTGCAACGGCAATGGCATCATCGGGAGTTTGTACGTCCACGCCTATCTAGTTCCGCATTGGCCCGATCCTTGAGGTTATCTTCTTAGTAGAAGAGAGAGTCATTATCGAACATGGTGAATATCTTCCAAACATAAGGATAGTGAAATCGTTGATGTAATCGCGAGATGCTACCCGCTTGTTTGAGCGACGAGGCGCGCTCGAGCTTTCTTCTCGGCGTTGCTAGGGGCAAAGTGCTTGCGGAGTTCGTGTTGGAACTCGGCCCATGTGTTGATGGGCCAATTTACAGATTCTATCTACTTCGGGCATGTATTCTTCAAATTAAATCATTAGTAGAAGGAAAAATTAAAAAAACAAAGACATTTGGAAAATATATATATGTATAAAACACGTACCACATCCAGCCTCCTTAAGTATTGATACCGGCTCTTTGATGTCAACTATGAAATTTCTCCAATCTAAATTTATATAGAAGGGTAGAAATCTGTACAAAAACTATATGCATCGTATCAACCTTTTGTTGCATAAATATCCAGTACATGGCTAAGGTTTACTCACAAACACACTATTATTGTCTAGTTTTTATAGTTTTTTTTTTTATATAATCAAATTCTTGACATTTAATATTTGTGAACTTCTAGCCTTCTAACTCACCTTATGATGTTCTAACAGTCATTAAGCAAAATGTTTCAACCTTCAAGATCAATGTAAATACATGTTACAGTAAACCCTTAATTCCATTGTTGTAGCAAACGAATAACAAACGTTACTTTTCTTGTTATGCAATTTTGCTATGGAAAACATATTTGCTTAGATTTGATAACTTGCATTGCTAATAGAAGTTTAAAGTTGTTTTGAGCTTCTTCTTCCCTTGAAGAGTTGATGTTGGGATTTGTTTTAATTGTTTTAATCAACTTTCATTGTTGAGGAGGCAAGTTTAGTATTGGTGACCACCTTAAGCTTATGCATACCCACATTTTCATAGCGAAACATGTGTACATGGAACGAGACACGAGCATAACATTTAACTGCGTTTTCCAGTTAATCACCTCTGGCTTACGGTTTGCTATTAAAATTAGTTTATTTCATTGATTGTCAAGTCAGATTTGTTATATATAGAGGTAAAGTGGGCTTTCCAGATTTATCATATTTCAAAGGTCTATAATCAAGCAACAGATTTTGAGCTGTTCATTCTTTTATATACATGAAAGTTTTTCCATCCCCTTTACTTGTAATATTTTGAATTTTTGACAATATGAGTTTTCTACACTTGCTTTTTGCGACTAGAGCTCCTCTTGCATGAACGTTTTCATTAGACTGAAACGGGCGATTCTGCACGACGAAAGATTTGTGATAAAGAGAGGGGTATTGTGATAAATGTGTAATATAGAAGAAAAATGTATAAATAAAAAAAATAATAGGTCTAATTATAATGTTTATTTGGATCACGATAGAAATTAATTTAATATTTTGAGTTAAAGTTTAAATAAAAATGAATGTAAAAGTGAATTTTTATAAAGCATTTTGTCTTACAAAAGACATAAAAATCAGTGGTGATACGATACCACTTGATCATTATCTATAATAAAGTCTCACAAGCTACAAAATTTTTTAAAAAAAAATGATGAACCAATGAAATATAGAGGTAATTGAAAACGATAGATGGTAAAGAGAAGTTGAAATTCACTAACAACAAGACAAATAGTTCATAATAATACTAAAATTAATTAGAGTATATATATTCTCATACAACCGGCACTACTTGGCTAAAGGTCAAGCCGCAATTGGAAATTTGGAATATTTTTTTTTTTTGAGACTGATTAATCAATTATACTATTTACAAATGTATAGAGATATTGATATTTACAATCCGGCGAGAGGATACCCATTGCCAATATAAAAGGCACACTTTTGTTGCAATCTTTTGAAGTGGAAATTTGGAATATTGATGTAACTAAAAGTGTTTTCTTTACTGCACTAGTAATTTATGCGAGAGCATAAATTAGTTTTCATGGCAAATAAATGTAGGATCTAGCAAAAACTTTTCATCTCTACATGTCTTTCATAGTTTGAATAGATCAGAATATTTAAATCTTATTTATTATATAATGCTTAATTTTTTTATTTTATTTTCTTTTTTAAATGAGAACATTTGAAAAGTAGTATTTTATTTTACGTAGGCACTAAAGTTTTACAAGTCAAACAGTTTGATAAGATCTAAACGGATTTGTTTGATATTTTAAAATGGTATTGTATCAAATTATAAGTTCAAAATTCTAAAAGAATAGTTAAAAAGAAATATTTATTAGCAACGTAGAAAGTTTTAGATCGTTGTGTAAATATTAAATTAATAATTATATTCGAGAAATTAAATTTAAACCGCTCATTAACACTTCATACTTTGATAAGAGAGAATTTTTAAAAATGAAAACGACCCAAAAAAATCTCAAGAGAGCCAAAAATTACGGACAAAAGATTACCCTGAGATGATCTTTATAATATTACTCTCTCTCTCAATCTGATAACACTAGTTAATAATTACAGTCTCCTTCCCTGGTTAACATTATCATAATCCTCAACTGTACAGTAATACATAATTTTCACTTCGTACATACAACAACGACCAATAGAATTTGAACTTCCACAGTTCCACTTTCTAGCGGATGCTAAATTACAAACAGATTACTAAGGACATGGCATAAATTAGAGGCACCAGCTATTTTACATCTTCTGTTACTCATTCTTCAAAGTTGGGTCTCCATTGTCATTTTTGTTTCTTGTCGGAACTGGTAACATTATTATCAGCTACCGAAGCTGCTGCCAATTCCATCAACCTCTCGTAATCTATCTCAGTAGATCTATACTTGAACTTGATTCCATCCTGTGCCCATGACTTTATGCAAAGGATAGCTTGCGTGCTATCATGTGGCATGGAAAAGCGTAGTTTATCAATTTCATCGCCTTTACTGCAAAATAGTTCTTCGGGAGCCACTGAAGTTGCCTGCACTGCCAGGAAATCTCGAGCCATCACCGATAGCCGAGGTATCGGGTGCTGTTCACCTTCCACCACCCAAAACATCTGTTGGCATTGGAGCTGGAGGCTCTGACAGATATTGAGTGAGCTCGTCCGTAGCACTGACTATGCTGCCTCTTCGTCTTCTTTCGGGCGATTTCCTCTGCAAAGAAACACTACCTCCATCTTCGATCTCATGAGCACCATATCCACTTGTAACGGATGGGAAATGGCCGGTAGAATAATTTCTCATAAAATGGGCTCTTGCTTCTTCTAGGTGATTTTCTGAGTTGAGGTTCTCAGGAATAAGCTCGCATTTGATCCGGGGATCAAGAATGGCTGTCATGTAGGTAAATATGTTGCAAACTTGGCTGCTGTAAATCCTGGCCTTTGGCCATGTCTTCAGCTGCACTCTTTAGCCACTCAGGGTATGACGGGATTCTCTGCACACAGTAATCATCTCAGAAATGTGATCCATGAAGAAGAGAATCAGCCCAATTGTGGGCATTTGGTCATGCACATGTTATTAGTGGTCTTATAGAAGGGTTCTAAGTATCCATGCACAATACTGACTGCAGTCTTCTCTGCGCGGTTAGTATCATCTGGTCGCCTAATTTTTCTCCATTCTTCCTGACAACAGCTTCCATGGTCTTACCAGCCTGCAATCCCAAGCCATCATTAGCCACTAAATAGCATCTACGGAGCACAATACAAGAGATGTAGAGTATTGAGTTATTTTCTTGTACCTTATACAAGAGCCTTACAGGAAAGAACAAGTACCTTGTGCACTATATCAAGCATTTGGTAACTGCCACTCCATCGTGCTGAAGTGTCGAGGGGAAATTTCCAACTGCCTCTATAGGCCATTGAAAATTGAATAAAATCCTCCGAAAAGTCTGTACATTCATTTAACTGAAGTGCAAACTCCCGGACTCTAGAGATAACGGGTTTCGTGGTTCTTAATCCATCATCTATGATCAAGCTCAGGGTACGAACAGCACAGGGGATATAGCAGAAGGGTCCCACTTTCTGACCATCGAACTTCTCTTTTAAAGTATGGCATGCATGGATAGCATTCTGACTATTATCATGCGTACAAGACAGAACTTTATTTTCAATATTGTAATTCTCAAGAACCTTTTCTAGGGAGTGATAGATCTCTGAATCTCCACAAGGGTAAGGTATGTGACATATATCAAGAAGCACCTTCCGAAAGGACCAGCTTTCATCAATCCATTGACATGTGACACTCATATAAAAGAAACTCTCATAGGAAGTCCAGAAATCAAGAATGATTGAGAGTTTAGAAGAAACTTGTTCCAATGATAACCTTACATCTTCCTGCATGCTCCTGAAAACTTCACGAAACACTGCTTTGTACTTGTCACCTGGCCAAAGTTGTATTGATGGATTTAGAAATCTAAAGGAGTTCATCAACCACTTCTCCTCCAATGTTGAAGGAGGAGAGAAGCTAGAATGAGCCACCTGATCAGCAACCAGTTTAGATGATCATAATCCACCTGGTGTGCTTTACCCTGCGGCTGAGATTTCTTAACTATGACTGTAGTTTGTGGTGCTGTGGCAGTACTGGTGGCAGCATCCCCTGATTTATCATATCCTGGATGCCGATTAGCCAGATGTCTACCCAAATTACCTTAAACAAAAAGGAAGAGTATTAGACGTAATAAGAGCATTGCATACGGGTTTTGATATTCTAAAAATGCTCAGGCCTCCCATAAGCTTGCCAAATAGCAAAACAGATTCATCTAGCATTTAACAGGGTAAAGGAGAAATAGTAGTGACATCTCAATTGCAAATGCTCATATATAACTATAAATAGACAGTTAGATATTCATGGTCTAACTGAAGCAAGTGGATGAAACATACCAGTGGCGGTAGCAATGGAATAGCTTTGACCACAAAACTTGCATCTTCGACTTTTCCCATCTGGAGCCGTCTCAAAACTTAAGGTAAACTGAAGTCATTGTCTTCTTTCTTGGCTTAGCTGAAGGAGCAGCATTTCCTTTCTCTGAAGAACCCAATCCAATATCTATTGGATCAATGCTTGGAATTAGTGTCATATCCATCATGTGTTTGGGCTCCACTTCTACTCCTACAATCAACAAGAGAAAAGGAATTTGTAGATTCTTAGTTAAGGCATGATTCATTTCTCCACCACATCTTTAAAAATAAAAAGGAAAAAAAAAAGCAAACTGCATTGAACACTTCAGATTACTACACAATATTAAACAAGTCAACAATGCCAGCCTAAGCCAACCGTTAAAGTTCTATGGATCCTTTCATCAATCCCTTAACACCCGCATTATGTCCTGCCTACATCTCCTATTGTCGAAATGTTCTTCTGGATTAAATTACATGGTCCAATAAAGTTACTATCTTCAACCACACTAGCAGTACATAATATTATGTAAGATGACACAAACAAACAGCTTTTAGAGAACCTTACGCTCGAACAACATAGGTTAAGTTGGTTAACAGCTGCTCTTTTTACATAATTTTTAAAAGCACTGACAGTGAAAAGCGTTTCGTAAACACTCAATTGTACTTGAAAGCTAAGTAATTCCATTATACTGTAAGCAGTCTGTGAATTAAAAGCAGCAACACCTCAATTTTTCCAATCAAATTTAAATGAACTATTTGTACCTTTGTAAGTTTTGTAAGCAGTGTTTACGCTCCAATCCATCGAGCTTCCAGCTTTTCCAGTCACTATTCCTGCCTGTACATCCAATCCAGCTTTCAAAATACAGATTTATTTTTTTCAACAAGTAAAACAAAAAAAAATATGGAAATTACTTTTTAGACAATCAGTTGCTTACTAGACAATCAAAAGACTTTACAATAATCACTCTGTTACTTACCGCGAAATTCATGAAACCGCCGCCGCCGATTGTTTTACTCTGTTGCGTTCTTCAGTAAGACAGCTCAACAACTTTTTTTTTTCTTACAAAAGAGAAATCATTTCATAATTAGATTGTTAAAGCTATTTTCCATCAAAAAGGAAGTGACAGTCACTGATCGTAAATCCGATCGCTGACTCCACCTTCGTAACTCCAGACATCAGACTTCAGAACCGAACAAGCAAAGGAAACGACGACGTAGCTCTGCTGATGGAGTGAGAAAGAAAGAGAGAGAAAGAAGAAGTTTGTTTGTTAAAATTAGACAGAGAAATGGAGGAGAATGAGAGAGAGAGAGAAAGATCGGCGCTGGATCTGCCGGATCTGAGCCGAGCTAGCGAAAAGACTGAAGAACCAGAGAGCAAAACAAGAAAAAGATCAGCCGGATCTGAAACTATACATGTTTCAACGGCTTTATTTTATTTTATTTTTTATTAATTTTCTGGCTCGGCTGTGTGAGTCAAACTCAAATAGTCAAATGATTGGAACGGCGAATCCGACTAGACTCAGTAGCTGCGGGCCAGTAGACTCGGGTCTTTTAAGAGACAGGAGAGTGAATGAACAACAATAATAATAAGTGAGCCAGCTTGCTCTTTGTTGAAACAAGTAAATAAATAAAAGTGGTGGGGTGTGGCTGCTGCGGCTACGACGCTGGGCTGGTTCCTGGTGGCGGCTAAGTTTTGCAACAGTTAGTTTCTAGCTGCTGTTTGTTTTCTTTGTCGAGCCCAAGGTACCCGCTAGCTTCCGTTTTGGCTCCGACTTGAATTCGCTCGCTCGGGCGCTCCTCCTTTCACCTTGATTTCAAATGAAACGTTCCAATTTTTATAACACAATTTTTGCAATCCCTTAGTTTTGTAAGAAAGATAGAAACTGAACAATGTTTGGGAGTCCCAACTTTTAAGTTGTAACTCAAGTTAAAATATGATGTGTCACTTATCTATTGATAATAAATATAAAATTATTTATTATTATATGTTATGATTCAATTGATAAATAACAAAATCAATTGAAATTCAAATATTAAGATTTTTAGTGTCAAAGCATAAAACAAATAATAGTAAGATAAAATAAATAAATACGGTATTTATTCATTTGATAGTGGAATGAAGTAATAACTATCAAGTGAATAAAGTCTCATTTAGAACCTATAATTTAAGAGATATCTCCTAAATTAAGTGTCACCTTAATGTATATTGAACTACAAATATATAGTAATTTAGAAGTGTAGGATTCTTTTCTTTCTTTATATAAATTACATTAAATTTTTATTTTGAAATGATTCATTAGTAGCAAGCTATTAATATGAGAAAGGGTTCGAGTCTCTTTGTGTACAATTCAAATATCTAGAAGTATAATTTATTTTGAGTTTAGATATCCAAATTATACTATCACGAAATTGATTTATCTAGACAAGATCTCTAATAACGTGCACATGTTATTAGTGTTAAAAACAATGAAGAAAGAAAGAGAAATATTTATTTTTAATTTGGCAGCTTAACTTACATTTATTGTAAGTAACATTCCGAGAAAATGAATCGTTGATTCCTCAATTTGCGTATCCAAATTGTGATGAAAGTTAACGCTTGTAAAATTAGGTTCAGTATTTTAGCTATAAATTCATTTTAAAAACAAAAGAATGGCAACCTACTAAAACGTTGTTGAAAAACTAACCTAAGGGGTTAGTCGGTAATGATAATTTTAGAGGGAAATGATGAGTAGTAGTGGTCTGGATATTCCGAAAATTCAAGAGAAAGTACAAGAATTAAGTTTTGAAAGAGGGAAAGCAATAGAAGCAGCAAACGAGATAACCAAATTCCTATTTCATTTTTCCATATCACAAATTGGGGAAACCAAAAAAATTGCAGCACCACTTGTCAAAAAAAAAAAAAATTACAGCACCATAAAATCGAAGGTAGAGGCACTGAATATCACGAGGAAAATGCTAAAATTTGAAGCATCATCTTATTAAGTTGTCTTCACCATATATTTTCCTCACATCATTCCTTGTTATGGGTGGGTCGTTATTATTGGAACACGGTGATTTGGAAAATCCCAAAATTGATCCCTTTGATAAAAGCATGACAAAGAAATGAGCATGGGTTACTACTGTGAAGCTTAGTGAAGGGCGCATATCAAGGGTTAGGAATGAAAGGATGAAAGTAGGAAATTTGTTAGTTTATTTTAGTGGAAAGGTAAAATGTTAAGCGAGATGGAAAGAAATGACAAGAGCAAATTGAATTATAATGAGAAATGCCTGGGATCGACTTTACCATTGATCCATTTGCAATTGGTTTCAACGGTTTCAACAAGTTTTTATTATCGTCCCAAATTGACACGTGTTGCACTTACATCGATTAATTGGTCATGTCGGGTTATGTTTTTACATAAATTGTAACGTAAGCTTATCCTTTTTAATTTATATATGTGAGAAACCTAATACTGGATTCCGTACACCTCATAAATAATAAAGAAAGAAAAGAGAAATATTTGTTTTAAATTTATATATGTGAGGAACCTAACTTGTACAATTTTTGAATTTCAAAGATACAGAGCACGGTTGGTTTAACTGCATTCTTCTCATTCCTTAGGCAGTAACTAACTAAAAAGAAGATCGTGACAATTTCTTAATACTATAACACCGTAATTAAAAAAAAATTACAACCAAAACATAGTATTAAAGGCAATGTGTCTGTCTGGTGATGAAATTAGACAATTCCTTGAGTCTCTTAAGTTCTGAAAGGTTAGCTTGAGGGCTGAACCAAAGCATCTACAGCATGCAAGCACAACAAAGCGACAAAATTCCGACACAAGTTGCAGTGTAAACGAGCAATTCAAGGATCTCCCTAAGTTACTGTTTTCATAACTTACAGCCTATGACTTGACTACTTAACCAATAAGAGTGCGCCACATGCACATAACAGAAAGAAAATGTAACTGGCTTAAACGATAAAATGCTTGCAGACGGGTGACTCAAAAAATCAACCCAAAAGATTACCGGTCTTTTATTATCGTTAATTTGGCTCTAGTTATCTTAGAAATATAATTTTCTACAGTCATTTAATAAAATCCAATGATCGTAAAATAATATTATTTTATTATTTTATATTTTTACGATCGTTAAATTTTTATCAAATGATTGTGAAAAAATTATATTTTTATATTATCGCATACAAGATAACAAACTTCATATTATTATCATTATTCTAAGTCGGGGTTCAAGACGGTGGTATCGTAATACATTCAAATTGGATCCACTTAGATGAATTTAATTAGGATCAACAACGGTGCAGAAGACGGATTGACACCGTGATCACACCATCCAATTTTCTCTCATTATTTTAATAATCATGTGAGCTCTTTTTGATGGATTGGACTTGTGTCATTGGGGTGGATGATGATTTCATTAACTTTAAAAAATAAATAAATTAATTAATTAATTAATTAACCATTTTAGTTCTTGCATGCTCAAAACATCAAATATTTTAAGATAAAATTTCAAACACCAAAACAACACAACAAATCAGGTGATTAGCAAGTAGAGTAATTACCGATTTTTTTATCCCAATTTCATGATGTAAGTTTTAAAAAAAAAAAAAAAGTCATGATGCATGCGATTAAATAATAGGGACCTTGCTACCGTACATTGTCTGTTACGTAGCCACCCAATGGTGGAAGGACACACAAGCACAGGAGAGAGAAATTACGAACTAAATGCACCCTTTGTGAAGCTGACTAAAGTGCAGCTGTGCTGTTAGGTACAGCGTCTGTACCTTGGCCATCTCCAAATAATAGTGTATATTATGTGCAATTATAGGTACCACTTTTATTACGAGATTGACCCCTAACACTTATTATTTTCTATTACATAAAACACTAAAATAGGTATTAATTAGAATTAATTATTAAATAAAATTTTATTACCAGTTAAGGACTTAAGAGTAATATGTTAAAAGGTGATGAATGTTATACAACTTATGCTTATCAGCACGACAACACTTGTCTAATGTACTAGATAATGTTCACGCAATTGTTATTAATAGTATTATAATAGTAGGGGGTAAATTTAAATATATTTTCACTATTGATATAATTTTCTATTAAATAAAAGTGTTTCATTAATCTCAACTGATTACATTGTTGATAGCATGTATTACACGACATACAACATAGTTTTCATAAAGTGCATTTGGCAGGTTACATTATACTATATTGTATTGCATTAGAGTATTGTTTTTATGGTAACCCATGTTTGAATGTAGTTTCTGATTGCATTTCATTTATTAAAAAATGTAGCTAATACAATAAAATGTGTATAAATAAGCTCCTGCAAGGTGTGGTTTAGGTTGTATTGTATTAAAATACTATTCACATTTTAAATATAATCATTTAAGTTTTTATTATTTAATAAATTTAAATTTGTTAAATTTATATTTATATTTAAATAAATATAATAATTTAAATAATAATATAAGATAGTAATAAACCAAAATATCTAATAAACAAATAATAATACATTATTTTACTTTCATTACATAGAATCGTTTTATTATCGTTATAATAAGTAAAAATTAAATTTATAAATTTTATTTAATCGTTGATTATTTAAAAACACATAAATTTTAAAAAATAAATTAAACAACTATATTCGACATTAGTATCCTATATTATAATAACTAATAAATAGAAATAAATGATATTATAATATAATATGATTAATATATAACATAATATTGCAATATTTTATTATTTAATAATAGTTTATTATTAAATCATTTTTATTATAAAAATTAATATAAAATAACTATTTTTTACTTAATTTCAAAAATTAATAATAAACCCCTAAAATATTAATGAATTTAAAATAATTTTAATTTAATATTAATATAAAATAATACTATTTTATATAATAGAGTTTATATTACACCAAAGAGGGATATACCTTAATATAACACAATATAATGCAATATAACTAAAACATTACAGTACAAAACAATGTGTCAAACGCAACCATAGTGCTTACAATTAAATATATCCTAATGCTAATTGTAAGAGTCTCATACTATAACTATTTTTTTGAATGATTAAATACAATAACCAAAAATCTAGCAGTGTTTTATTTGTCCCAATTCAATTATATTGATTTTGGATTATCAATTATATTATTTTTTGATTTGTAAATTTACTAGCAATTCCAATTGAATATGTGGCTATACTTCAAATTTTATCACGTAAGTGTAAACAATTCACAATATAACATATTCTTTAAATGAAACTAAATTCAATATGGTTAAAAAAAATAGATACTATATTTCAATAATGATTTGAATTCTATTCGTTGCAATCAAAAGTATTAATACACTTCGAAGAATTGAATTAAAAAAATTATAGTTAGGCACTGTTTGTTTTTTAGTCTGAAGTCTGAATTTAACTTTTTTTTTAGATATTTATTTATTTTAAGTTGTTTTTTTTAACTAATCACTTATTGTTAGATAATTTTATCTGAATAGAAAAATTTCATTTTTATCTAAAGTCTGAAGTCTAAACGGAAAATTTTAATTTCAAATCAAAATAATACCCTTAAGAATTTATGTATTATCAATATTATATATAAACCTAATTTTTTGTATTATTCTTGAAGTTATTTTTTAATTGCTTAAAATTTTTATTCATATGATAACACATTAATTAAACCAAAGTATTGAACAAATCAAATTATGTCCATTGTGATGAATAAAACATAAAACAATAGTGTTGGCTTTATAATAAAAGTTGATGTTATAATTACATCTTTTATTACAAAATTAAATTAAGATCAACTATGATAGTGTTTTTTTTTTAATGATACCAGACTAATCAACTTGTGAAAAACAAATATATGCACCACTTAAAAGAATATTTATGTCAAACAACTAGATTACTATCTTATTCTATTAAAAAGATTTTAATTTATTTTACTTTAATTAATTCTATAACTCTACAATTCCTAGAGGCCTAAACCAGCACTTTTCATTTTTTAATTTTTCCCCCTTTTCAAAAACCCTGGAGCATTCCCTCTTAAATTTTTAATTTTTACCCTCGGCAAATAGTCTTCAAACCATTTGTTCGGGTTGTCCATCATTCTAAACAAACCAATTCAGTCGGTTTCCATTCGTTACTACTTTTGGACAAATTAAACATCATCCATTGGATAAGATTTTAACAGATTGAGTGGTTGAGATTTTCTAGACTGTAATTTATGTTTGACCTAACTTGGTGATTGCTTGTGCTTATAAAGAAATTAAAAAAAGAAAAAAAAGATAAAGATAAATAGATAAACCCTAACAAAAACAACATTAAAATGGTTCCAATTTACCGTGTTCGCAATTAAGTAAATTGAGCTCGGTTTATGGCTGTTTTGTTAACATTTGATCTAAATTTTTTTGTCGGAATATCAGATCAGTACTTTCTGAAGAAATTGCTCAAGGATTGGTAGGTATTGAAGCCCAAATCTTGGCTGCATATAGCAAGAAGAGAAGAAAAAGATGAATGCTGTGTTATTCTCACTATGAATGCTGTGTTATTCTCACTATGTGTACAAACTACAATGTCATAATCAAATCTTCCACAAATCAGAAATTTGTAAGCAATGTCAATTCCACTGTGCTTTTGTATATCCAAGCGTGTGATGTGAGGCAAGTTAAAAAGAGAGAGAGTGAGGGGGAAAAAAAGGCAGACACCAAACCGTGCCTAAACATCTTCTTGTAGCCGAAACTATCTAAATGATCTGTCTGGACGATTAACAGGCCTTTGATATATAAATTAGCTCACAAGTGGGCCTCCCTTCGAGAACTACCCTTTCTTCTTGATTTCCTTGATCTCCATATTATCGCAGACGGGTTTGGGCAGATTCGATATGGAATTTTGGTGGAGGAATATCAGGACTCTGCAATCCATTCATGATAGTATCTGCATTAGTTATTACATGGCCAACGATATGATAATGCACTTGACACAATGTTACAAAATTTATGAGCAACATAGGTATCTCAGCTATTAACAATAATTGCTTTGTATGACTTGTTAGATGGGATACAAACATTGTGTGTAATCATCACTTGAAAACACTTGATTCTTGCAACAAAAGGCATTTGGGTTGATGCAGAAAAATAGTTTGTAATTTGTTCATCATTAGGAAACTTTATCAGGGGAGCAGGTAAATAATGATGGGTAAGAAATTGAAATGAGGAATCTCACTCTAATCTATCAATCTCAATCTGCGAAAGCGAAAAGTCCAGGTTAGATGATCTGTCTGGTGTTGTTGCTGCACTGGTTTGGGTCCTCAGCCGGGGTGATGCTGCAGGTTGTTTGATAACAAGTACTCTGCAATTGAAGCTGCTTGATATATCATTATGGGACATGGCCAACCTACACAATTATGAAAACAAACACTGTTTTGAGTTCTGTCTAGTGTCTACTTCTATAAATATAATTTCTCTCCTTGGTTACAGCACAAAGTTCACATGAACCAATGCCGTTTCATTTCTGCATAATTCATATGGATAAGATTTTGGTCCCTGAAACTCGCAGTAAATGATTGCAGCTCATATACCCATATTAATTGAGTACAATTGGACGTCTTGTGGCAACCATTTTCTAAAGGGTCTTGTTGTTTGATGACTTTTGAGTGGATTAACAATGAAACTAGTGGTTTTCAATCACATTAGGGCACTTTTGGTCAAGGGCCCCCCATTTGCTATTGCTATTAACAAAATAAAACTTTCTTCTCCAGTTTGTTAAGATTGATTCAGCCACCAAACCAATATCTACTATTGACCAATTTCTTAACCAAAAGTCCAAAAACCCATAAAACTTTTTGGCTCCTTCACTTCACCATCGTGGCTGCAACAATGGATTTTCAATTTCAAGACAATGCTTGAAAGACAGAAACTCAGCCCAATGACCCACAAGACAGTTGACTCGCTAATTGAACTTTCCAGAGAAGCTCACTTTATCCCCCTTTAACCCACTAAAAAGCATCATCACAATCATCACACAAATCATAAAAGTAGAGTTTTAAATATGTACAAACTCACTTGTGAAGAAAGCTGCGATCATGGAGACCAACAACAAGAGCAGAAGCACCAATCTCCCTCACAAGAGCCGCAATCCTGGCACCCTCTTGATCCCCTTCCGTGACTATTATCTCAACATTTGTCTGTAACATTACAATTTTCTCATCTATATCAACAACATAAGATCCATCGACGACATAACATCCATCAGTCTCATACAAGACGCATTCCCACAAACAACAAAATTTTGCTAAGATTAAACAGTAGCTCTACGTACAGTCACAGAACTAAAACTTACATTAAAGAAATCGTTGCATATGTCTTTGAAAGAAAGAGCCAACTGATACCCTTTCAGACGAAGCAGCCTCAGTTTCTTCCTGTTTCTTGAATTCAACGAAGGGAATACATGAAGAAGAGTGACGACATCACCGTAACGAAGGAGATTCTGAAGTGCCCACAAAAGTGCTGCTCTTGCCGCGTCTACATCTTCTACAATCACCACTATTTTCTTCACATCCATTGGTTTTTGATGTTCTAACTTAATTTGGCGAAATGGGTTTGCTGGAGACAGCTCATAATATATTTCTACTCATTGAGTTTTTTGAGTTGTGTTTTGTCTTTGTTTTTGTCAAGTCTTGATAATAAATTTGGCATAAGAGTTATGAGCAAGCTGGTTTCTATACTCAGAAATCTGGATTGGGCTGGTCGAGTTTTTAAATGGCATGAATTCGCGACAGCTGAGTTTGATCATTATTAATTAAGAGCCTAATGTGATTGTCGGGGAATTATATTGTACAGCTGTGCATACGTAATATGTCAAAATCAGGAGCGTTCAAATGGTGGGCAGAAATCCTTACAAATAGTATCAGATAAATTAGAATGGGAATTGGCATTTTGATCATACGGTGTGTAATTATCTGATCATATCGAATAAACAAAAAATTCAAATAAATTTGGGATGATAAAATTTCATGATGACCAAAACATGTCACTTTTATCCATAATAAATACTAGCACGTCCCCTTCACATTCATGAAAAATATTGCAATTATTAACAAATATACGACGTCGTAATTTGTATCTCATCATTATACTGGCGGTCAACTTTTAAGGCCTTAATACCATTCGATGATTGCCAAGTGTCATGGCCCTGATCGATTCGAAACCATTTGATCAGATAAACGAGCTGGGCATGCATAGAGCGCGTCATCAGCTGACAATGCAAACGAACCCACGTGTACGGTCATTAGCTTACTGATTAAAAATACTGATACGAATCAGTGGCTGTCTTGTCGTTTTATTTTTCTTTTATCTCGGTGGATGACGAGTGACGACGACAGAGAGAGAGAGAGAGAGCGCGCGCGCGAAGTGGTTGCGTTGTGCTCGACGTCGGTTATTTCTGTTCCTTTTGGTTGTGTCGTTTATAAGGCCTTCGTTCTAGTGCTGTAACAGTCCACTTGCATCAGTGACGTACACGTCAGCAAAAGGCCACAACGGTTGGGCCCCGATGACTTGAACGGCCTTGTTTTATTTAACATGTCCATCAAATCGAACCACCCTACACGTACCATGAGATTTCTTCTTCTTCTTCTTCTTCTTCCTTTGTTTTTTTTAATTAACATGAGAACATTTACAAATTAGCAGGAATTTTTATGGATTTATTTGATTAAAAAAAAAAAGAATTGATTGGGAGTATCTTATTAAGGATGCGTAAAAATGATATACTATTAAGAGAAAAAAAAAAGGAAAGAGAACTTTTTTTAAATAAATAGATGCCATCAAGATTGAGAATACATATTATTTAGATAAATTATTACATTAAATAATTTTATAAGGTAATTATTTTTTTTTGGGGGTCATATTATCAATTTTGAATTGGTCATTACCTATGCAATAAACGTTTAAATTGAGATGTATGCAGTATATACTTCAGCAACAAAACGTGCAAACTTTCAGCAAAAGTATGCTTAACTTAAAAAGTCTTAAACGTTTTTATCACTGCCGCTTCAGTATATTATAATTCAACTCTATTTTATTTTATATATGTATTGATGTATAGATTGCATACGGGTGCTGTTATTTGGACTCTAAAGAATTTACTTTAAACAATATGATTTTAATAAAAAAATTTTATTACAAATATAGCTATAGTATAAATTACTATTAAGGACATTTTACCATAAGTCAATATTATATAATTATTTTGAAAACTCATGTAAGACATTCATAATTTAATGTATAATTCTCATTTCTTAAACCATAAAACTTTTATTTTTAATATATTAATTAATATTTAGATGAGTAATGAGAAAATCAATATTTAAAAAAAAAACTGACTACATAATAAATGCGATACATTTGTCTCAAAAATAAAATTAAAAAAAATTCACTTTATGTGACTTTTTTTTTTTTTAGTATTACGTATATAATACTTTCTGTTAAGGTGCATTGCAAGTTATTTTTGGTGGAAAATCTAATATTGAACATAAATAAGTAAAAATTTAATAATTAAAATTATGCTAAATAATCTATTCACAACTTGACTTGATTACGATAATAAGTGTCAAATCATTTAAAATTAGGTGTATTAAATGATCTTATTAGTCTTTTTAAGTAAATAAAATTATTAATTTAAATCATTTAAGTAAGTTTTTTTTAAAGAATTTAAAAAAGCATACAAAATAAAACTTAATTTTTTAAAATTAATATGAGTACACGCAACAACATAATATTTCAAATAATTTTTACATTGTAAATAACCCACCCATTACAAGGGCAACTGGCACGATTGATGTTTTTCCAAAACGTACAAAAGAAAAAATGAACATACGCTAGGTGATTTTTGATCGACATTATTCAATGACACGTCGTACGCATGCATGATGTACAAATTTAAACTCCGATGATACTCCATGGCTCCATATTATTCACAATTATAGTCCGGCAATTCGTACCATTCATTCAATCTCCTCTCTTTTCAATTTTCATCACAATAGTATATCCACCTCATTTTCAAAGAACACATGTGAAGTATTCTTTTGAAGTTCATGAAATTCACTGACTCACCCACCTTTTCAATTTGTTACTTGACAGATACATCACAATATATCACACTATTTATTTTCAATTTTTCCCAATTAAAGCACCTTATAATGATGATCTGATGAATTAGCAATGAGCCAATAACCCCATTGAAGAAACCAGCAATTTTCCATTTTTCTTTGCAGCATTAGAAACGTCACCGTCGATAATAAGATTGATACCGAGAGCTTTTCTGGCTTAAAAGGATTGGCTTAAAAGTGTTTCACACTAGGCCCAATTCTGCATCCATCACGACTAACTGGGAAGACTAGTGAAAATATAATTACACAAGTGAACTGAAATCCGAGTGAATGTTTAATGAATTCCGGTTGTTCCCATTTCAGGCTATGCTTTCAGAAATAGCCCGCACCTCTAACCTCCGAGGGAGATGGTGGCCGCGCATCACCACCTTTTCCCAAAAACACAAGACGACCTGCCACATCCACATTGGAAAAGCTTGTTAAAGATGATGGGAGGAGGTCAGCAAAATGAAAAACACAGTTCTCTATCCATGAGTAAACTTTTGTCACCATAAACTAAGTAAAGCTTCTTAGCCATCTAAAACTTCCATGATAACAGAGTACAAAATTCAAAGGTGGCGCAGCTAATCTCAAGAAAAATCCAGACAGAAATAATATGCCAGTTAGCCATCTCACCCAGCTGATGTTGGATTACAAAATTGACAGCCCGAACATTTTTGGTTGTTATATTTTGACAATAATTACAGTTGTCTTCAGCAGAAAATTTTTCTTGCATCATTTTCAAAGCATTTGGACCATAGGAAAAGGGATGTTTACACAAAGCAAAGATGTGTTTGTTTAAAGTCAATATCACCTTATATGATGAGATACATGGAGGAAAGACAAAAAACACTTGATCTCGGTAAGTGCCTAATTAGTAATTGTTAAGGTCTTCAAGCAAGTTGCCTAGCAAAGAATAATATGACTTCCTTTTTTTTTTTAAGAAGAATAATATGACAGTTAAATTAACATATAAAAGTTTAGTACTGTTCATAAAAATTAATGTTATTTTAACTTCCACTTGTTTGATTGTTTTGTCAAATGGCTGGGTCCAAAACAACCATATTCCTCACCCTTCCTTACTCACAACCCGCTATATTTTGCACTCATGATCCTTAATATTTGAGTATTCCTTACATGTCTTCAATATAATACTGACACTCCTTAATTGAAATTATTCTAACTATAGCCACTATGCACCTCTGTCTTCCTGCTTTCATTAATAACCAGTGTTCCCAAAATATATTATATCTCATGAGGAGATATATATTTCTTCTAAGTTAGTGTCATCCCCAAGATGAGAGAATAGCCACATAGTTTGTAATACATGTTCTGCTTGGTGGAGGAAAAAAAAAATTGCGAAACTAGTCTCATGGAAATGGGGGAAAAAATGCTAATCATGTCGGCATAGGTAAGGTAAAAGAATAATATCTGACTAGATGATACAAGAAAGCAGCATAGAAAAGATACTTTTCAAAATGTTGAATGCAGGTTGCACATAGTTTGAAACAAGTAATGGAGGTTAAAGTAGCTACTGAATTGTCACAATGACAAATTTGAAATGATTTTTTCAAGTAGAGCCATGCTTCTAGAGTGGGATTTCTTTTTTAAATAACTTTAAAAAAAAAAGTTAAAGATAACTCTTAAGTAATATGCTACAAAAATAGAATTCTATAAGTTTGAGGTCAGATTTTATTGATGCAGTTTATGTAAAAAGAAGAAGAAAAGTAATTTTCATTTTTTGGGTGCCAAGTAACACACTAGAAGAAAATGAGGTAAGTACCATTACGACGAATAGCAATCTCTCTTATACGCCGGACAAGGCCAGTTATTGGATCATTGAAAACTTTTTGCTCCAAATTTCCTTCAACATAAATAGTTGACCTAGAGCAAATAAAAGAATTTCAATGTCATAATGGAGATCAGAAAGTAATAACCTGCAACTGAAATCAGACACAATCAGAAATAAAAATTCAGAAGAACCAGCAATGTCTAAAACAGAAACAAACAAAAGAATGACAAAAACACTAGCAATAATAGTTAAACAATGCAAATGGTGAAATGTTTCACATCACTGAAGTTGAAACAACAAACAATTCATTTTTTTCCCAGAGACTTATAGGTTACCAATCATCTCAGATCATCATCTAGTTAACAACAACATTTGGTATATAAGCTACAAATACTGGCACTAAGTTTACCCCACCACAAGAGTCCATGAGAGCCAGAGTTTCACTTGTAACCCAGTTAAGCCAGTATAAGTTTCAAATTATGAATTATGGTATGGTTAATGATTCTTGATTGAATGCTTAATATGAGTTCCCATGCCAATGAACACGCAAATTTAGACTTTGATCATGCTCTGATGCTCATGAATACTTTGTGTCAATCTTATATTATTTACTGATTAAATAAAGTTCTATAAAAAAGGCTCATAAAGAAACTGAGATGAAATGTGGTTCTACAAAAAGGCAATCATTTACACCATGAATAAGCATACATCCATGTGGCGTCATTTATTGAAACATTCTTGATAAAAAATAAAATAAAATAAAATAAAAGGCTTACCCAGGAACAAGATGCTTCATAACAACCCCACCCAACCTCTCGGGGTAAACCGAAACCCTATGCCACTGAACAGCACACCGATTTGCATACTCGGTCGGATTTTCATTCTCCAATGGCCTCCTATTGTTACGAATCCCACCTGTCCCCAACGAGAACAGCGTTACAGTCCTCCCACTCTTCAGCTTCTTCTGCACCGGACTCTGACCCACCTGTCCTACCAATATTGCCTAAAAAAATAAAAATAAATAAAAAAGAAAAAACAAACTAACACCCATCAAATGCCAGACAAATTTGTCCACCGTGTACAATAAAAATGCCAACAAAATGTTTAATTTAAATGGGGGGCGAAGTTTTACCTTGAAAATGCCAGGATCGAGACCGTTTTCGAGGGGCCGATCAAAACTCTCTCGTTGCTGACCCGAGTTCTGAGTTGAAGATGAGTCAGGGAGTGGGTCGGCGTCGGAGTGGATAGCAGACTCGTCCAGGTCGGAGTCCACGCGAGATGAGGAGGAGGAGAAGATGTTGGAGGTGAAAAAGGGCTTTGGAGACTCAGTGAATTTAGGGTTTAAGAGAAGAGAGCGATAGAATCTTCTTGTGAGAGCTGCCATCATCTTCAATTTCTTTTATCGATTGATTGATTGTTTCAATGCCTTTGTGTTTGTGATTTTTGGTTTTCGTGGGGGGTTTTTGGCTTAAACCCTAGTGGTGGCAAAATGCTTCTTTCTTCACATTTCTTGGTTTAGTAACACGCGGCAAAAACATAATTTCTTTTAGTATTTATTTAATGATTTATAGAATAAATATTGAACTTTTTTTTTGTCTTTTTTGACAGAGAATATTAGGCTACTAATTACTAAACCATGAGCATGTAACATGTTAACAATCAAACTTGTAGCAAAATTATAATAGGATTACGATCTAAAAAGTTTTAATTTGATACCGGAATTAGACGAAAGTATACTCTAGTTTCCATTTTCGAATTAGTCCATTACATTCTGGCCTCAAGCATTTTCGTTCAAGAAAATTCTTGAGCGAAGTTCATGAAATTATGGACCAAGATTCTCATATATTTTTTTTTTCTTATAGTTGTGGTCCGCATAGAATTTGAGACCTTGAATCTAAGTTGGGAGTAGGCTTGGCCCACTATGAACACTTCAGATTGCTGATGTGCATTCAGTGCCATAAAATCATAAAATCATGCCTTTCCAAGCATATCTGGATGGATTTGGCCTTGTATCTTATCCTAAAAAATCCCTTACTCAAATGAGAAACAGATTTTAGGCTCACCAAAAAACACAGCCTTGAGAACGAAGGCACCAACCCAGAAAATAATTTGTTCTTAGAAATGTTGTTACAAAGCCAAAAGATCTTGAATTCTTCCCCACAAATCCTTCCCCCACCTCCATCACCAAAAGCTCCTCCACTAGTTCAGAACTTTCCCACTTCTCAATCTCTTCCCAGTCTCAAACAAACCTGCAATTTATCACGCCGAGAGCTCACATTATGCGGCAACTCTTCATTGCTTCTTCTATGGGGCAGCCTCGTTCTGGAACCGTTCAATTTGTCCAGGGCGCGAGCAGATGAATTGCCTAACGCCGGCAAAAATGAGCAAGAACAGAACTGTGCCAACAAAGATCCTACAAAGCAAGTTTTTCTCGACATATCGATTGATGGAAAACCTGCTGGTCGCATTGTCATCGGGTTATATGGAGACAGTGCTCCAGCAGGAGCTGCTAGGTTTAGTAGTCTTGTTAGTGGAACAGCTGGGATTAGCTACAGAAGAAAAGAGTTCATCAAAATCATGCCAAACTATGTGCAGCATGGTGGAGTTCGATCGTATGGTGTGGATGCTGAGCTAGCACAGAGATCAGGAAGCAATTTGGAAATTGAGAGGCTCTTGGAAGAGTGGAAGGCAAACAATGAAAGGTGTCCTGGGACTAAGAACTTGGTCGGAACTGTCGGTATAATCGTGAGAGATCCTTCCAAGCCACCTCCAAAGATCAAGTTGGTTGCCCGGCAAGGCAAGCTGGAGATTGATCAAGAGGAGGTGGGTAAGGACCCGAACGGAACAGAGTTTGTGATTGCAACAAAGGACTCTCCGGAGCTTGATGCCTCGTCTCTGGTCGTTGGAAGAGTCCTGGAAGGAATGGAGGTTGCAGAGAAGATTGGACAAGTGAAGACTGTGCAAGAAAATACTGGTTCTCCGTATTTCAGGTTAGTTTTCTTTTCAGAAAATCTCAAGTGTTTCCTTGGATGTTTCTCGTTCTTTCTCGAAGATCTAGTCTGGTTGTCAAAATTTTAACCTCAAAGCAAAAGTATGTTCTAATTTGTAAGAGAAACCGAAGCTAAAACATGATCTAATTTATAAGAGGAAACAATGGGATAATTCATCTTTGCAAAGCTCAAAGCTAAAGGTTGCTCAGTGTCTGCCTTTTCAAAATAGCTTTTTCCTTTGTTCTAACTTGGCTGCTCATGATCTTTTATATAATCACGAAGAAAATAACCATATTGTTTGGTGATCAGAGTGGCGAAACTAATAGGAGATAAAAGGGCTGTTGTGGCGGAACGCGGCTTCAACCGCCCCTATTCAAAGGTGCTGGTCACAAATTGTGGCTTAATGGAATAACAACAGTTTGAAACTCTTTTCTTGCTCCTTCAATTTTGTGTAATGCGAGAACATTTCATGCGAGTAACATAAATTCAATTGACATTCTCAAAAGAAAGAAAAACCCTTGTTACACTGTTCGAACTTTGAAAACACAGAGCCCTGGATCGGGGTTAAGAAATATAGGGTGATAATTTGAACAAAACTTTTTTCCTTCTTACAACAGTGGGTACAACACTTTCATGGGTTTAAATTGTGGCGCGAGAAGAGAGAATTAATACATTTCTATGGACATAACTCATAAGCATTTTGCATACCAGTGGCACCACCATATAAGAGAGGAATGGAGTCTCATCCCAGAGTCTTTTGGAAACTCATTAACACCTAGACAAACTGATCTGCCTGCCAACACTTCAACTTGACCCATGAGTTGACTTCATTCTTTTGGCGACAGGAGACGTGAAAAGCTTTCTAACTGAGGCAATTGGATCATCCACCTGTCAAATTACAAGCAGTAAGATATGAATCCTTTTCAGATGATCAAAAGAGGGAAAAAAATAAAAATAAAAACTCATTTTTGCCATCATTGCCTATATGCTTAATCTTTATACAGGATCAAACTGAAACAGGACCAGGAGGTTTCACAGGGAAAACACTACCCATATTTATACAGGCTTACATTAAAATTAAAAGAACTTGAGTAAAACGGGGATGAATCTCATTCCCTTTACCCATTTGGCCATCATGATCGCCATGAACTAATATTAATAATAAAAAAGGTCAGGATATACCTTGATCAATGAGGAAGATGGAGAAGAATCTGCAGGTGATGAATAAGAACCGTCTCTCTGTCGATGTAAAGCAGAAAGGGTTTGTTGCCATCCAGGTAAGGCACCACCTGTTGATACAATCCATGGACAAAAATGTCTGTGCTGCCTAATTGGATCAAACTTCATTGCATTCACTTCCTGTAGTTGCTTCGGATCCATTCCTGAAACAAAGGGGCATGGTTAATAAAAACTCTTGCTAGTAATCCACATGTACCAATGAAAGGATTTAGAAAAGTTAGCCAAGCTGCCAAATTTAGAATTTCAACCAATTTAACTTGATAAGGAAAGAAATCATATGAAGTTCAATTAGGATCAATCGTCAATGATGTGCTGGTTGCAAAAGAGTACATCTAAGTAGTGAACACAGTTAAAGTTTTCAAAAAGTTGGATAGGTGATCAATTAAACTTGGGAAAAAACATATATATATATATATATATATATATTAAAGAAATGAATAGTTGCTTCTTAGAACTCCTTTCTTTTTTTGGTGTTGGGGTTTGGGGGCGGGTGGGCGGGGGCCTTCTTAGAACTTGTGTCTTCTGGGTACACTATCAATTTAGTAGGGGCCCATATTAAACTATAAATAACCAATCCAAGAAACAAATAGGAACCTCCTCTAAGCTCACCTAAGGTACGAATGATATTAAATTAAAAAAGAGTTGCAATATAAAAAGTTGCAACCACATTAGAATTACTAATTTAATTTCAGTACATTTATATGCAGAGGGGATAGTTAAATACGTAACTAAAAATACTAGACAATATAGATATCAACAAATATACATAAAACAGACAAGAAATGGTTTAGAAATACTAAGTTCTGTAAGGATGATATAATGGTGAAATCAAAAGGTGAGAGCAGAAAGTTACAATGTCATTCACCAGAAGAGGCAAGCAAGAACCTGATAACAACTGCCAGAAGAAAGAAGATGGCATACTTTCTCATTTATTTATTTATTTTTAAAAAGTCAATATTGAAATAAATATGCAAGAAGTCTGAAAAGTCAACTTCTCAGTTCATCTGAATAAGCAAGAACCCCAAACAAGAGAAAATTAAAACAGAAAAGGCATAAAAACAATGAACTCCTAATCAAGGAAGCAAATATACATAGCCTAGATGAATATCAATGGCATTTCAAAATATTAGTGTACGAGCTATGGTCCAACTGATACTACATCTTACCTGCACTTCCAGCCATAACTGCACTGCCAGATGGAATCACAAGTGATCCTTCATTTTTGCTTTGTTCCCCATTTTCAGCCAGCATATCACTTTGACTTTGGCCTAGTTTTTCATTCTGTGTTGTTTCTGTGGAACTTTGCACAATGGCACAACCAATACCAGCTCCAGGAAATGTATCTTGTCCAGTGACACTTGGTCCTTCCAATGGCACATGATCATTGTTTTCCTTTCCAAGAGTTTCTTCATTTATAGAACTATCTGATCCATGATCATATTGTCCCCTGTTTAACGACCCAGCATCTTCAGCCAGGACAACTTGTCCAGTAAGATTATTTTCAGTATGGTCTTTCCCTTCCTCAGGCAAATTATTATTCCTAGATGTGGATTGAATTTCTTTGGGGTGATCAAATGTATAATCTCTAAAATCAGAATCATAAGAGAACTTAGCTCTTAAAGCACGGCCAACAACCGGAAAAGAAATTGTTGCTTTAAAATTCTGTTTTGTTGGTGGGGACCCTGCAATCGTCAGATTTAAATGTGATGAACTCTCAGTATGCGATGGTTCACCATTTGACACGGTATTCATGGCAACTTCCCTATTGCCAACATGATTTTCATTCCCCGAAACATGAGACCCACAGTGGTTTTCACCATTTACTTCTGTACCTCCTACTACCCTGAAAAACTCTACAGGACGTGCAACTGTAGCAAAAGCCCATAATCCAACACTGGCACCACAAAGCCTGCAATCCAACACAACAGACTTATGAGCCCCATAGTCTTCTGTCACCTCAACAATTTCTTTGCTACCAGCAGAGTGGACATTGACACTCGGATTCTGTCCATTGACATCATCGACAAACTGATTTACTCCATCCTCACAGTCAACCACATAAGGAAGTGAACGTGGTTCCCAGCCACATAAACTTATGAGCTTTTCTGCCTGAAAATGACAACACCACTCATCATTAAGAATGCAGAAACAAAGCAACTAAATTGCAAATTTTCTCAGTATTTTGCTTTTTTCTTTGTGGGCTTGGAAACAGAAGAAGAGCATGAAAACACTGGTGTGTTGTATAGCAAATAAATACACTTTCTAGTTTATTGCATTGAAATGTGAGAGGAAGGTGAAAAAAATGAAGTAACACACGCAAATTATATATGAGAGAAGAAATATTAAATGCATTCAACAATAACTGAACATCTTCATTATTTTTTTTAATTGCAAGTACAACGAACATAAGCAGGATTCAAAATGATATAATGATATAATCAGAGTAATCTGACCATCAATATAGATCGAGAAAGGCTGACTTCCATCACATAATTGAATTCCAAGTGAGAAATCGGCAATGAATAGAGTTAACATCAGCAGATAATGGAAGTAAACGAGACTGTAAAAGAACAGAAAGAGAATGGAACAATCTATCAGCTAGAAGGAATGCAGTGTCTCAACCATTGCAGTGAATACAAAAAACTCAATATATGATAGGGGCTGACGGCAACAGCATTAAATGCACTGAAGCTCATATGCTGATGAGTAAAAATGTTAGGAATAAACATATATTAGTGTGAGTAAACTATAATTTAGAAATCATTCAAACAATTGATACAGTAAACTATAAGTTAGAAAACATTCAAACAAGTATCAAACCTGATAATACAGGTTAGTAGAATTATCTTGACATTGGTTGCTAAGGGAATCCGTCTCAGAACCCTTTGCCGCTTCATTCCCACATTCTAGAATTGGAAACCATTTAAGAAATTCTTCAAGCTGGGTGCTTCTCATATACTCAATGGCCGAAGGTGAAATTACTGGAAGAGCTAAAAGTTGAATGAGAGCAGATGATCTCTCTCTAAACTTCTCAACTAAAACAGGAGGTGGCATAGGAGGAAACTGTGCCAGTGTTTCATCACAGATATTGTCAATCCACGGGCAGAGTAACTTGTGTCCATTATCGAGCTTTAAGCTAAACACCAAGGCTGCCTTCTCAACTGAGAGAATATAGGAAACAGTCCAATTTAGATAAAAATACACCAAAAGTTGATTAAAAAAATTACACAATTTTGTTTTAATAGTCACTGTCATGATGAAGGAATATGACATGCCTTGCTGCTGCGTCCAAGATGAAGGGGTTGAAAAAAGGAGACGTGCCCCACAAGATTCACAGGCTATAGTATCTGTGTCCACATTGATCCAACCTCTCCTACCACAATTTACAGCACTTACAACCTACAAAAGACATAAGAAGAGCATACAAAAGTTAGTATCAGAGAGAAACAAGAGAAGTTATCTTTCCTCCTCTTTGTGATAATTGTAAATATATTATATAGAATTCGATCACAAGTATGCAGCAAAAGAAAATGACGTTGTAAGGGCTGTTTAGTCTATGACAAACCACATCCTATAATAACAGAGGACTTGATAAATGTAAACCTTAAATGATGATAACACAACTTCTTGCAACATTTGTAAGATCGAAAGTTTTGCATGAACGAGCATCCAAATTGTGGTAATCTCACATCCCACAAATTATAAAAGCGGGAAAGAGAAAATTGAAACACACACACACACACACGCAGAGCATAGTTGAACATATATGATAATAAACAAAAAAATGATGATAATAATACACACCTATAATAACCAAATGACATATTAATAAAAAAACAAGTGCATAATACATCATATTCATTCAACCAAACAACTACAGAGGATTGGAAATCAAACCTTAGGTTTGGCGAACCATGTCATAGACTTAAATGTGGCGACCCTCCGCATAAGATCACCGCGGTCCCACGGTCTACATAACGGAGCTTCTGATAATCCAGCTGAAGCCGAATGTAAAGAATGGTGGTGGTATCTGTCTACTACTCTCGGTTCTACTAGTGCTAGTGCAGATTCTGGATTTGAACGCTTTGTGCCTCTTCTTAATTCTTCCACTCCTGAACCATTACTATTTATTTAGAAGAGAAAAAATGTTAATACTATGCTCTGTATTTCACAAATGCATAAATAAGATAGCTTCGCCAATTTTTTTCCCCCTCAGTGTTTCATTTTCCGGAATCTTCTTGCGTTTTCTCGGGAACCAAACGCTCAAAGTAAAAAATTAAAAAAATAAAAATAAAACCAAAAACAAAAACAAAAAGATTAACAAAGAGGAGAACCTGGAGGAGCTTGGTGTAGATTTAGGAGGCTGAAAAAGCTTATCCATGATCGAGTGGAATCTCTTCTCTGAATCCTGAGCCATTGTTTGTTACTTTCAATTAATTTTCTTTTTCAAGAATTTTTGAAATTTGAAATAATAAACATTTTGTCTCGTTCAGAACGACACCGTCCTTCGGCTTCTCTTTGAGTATCTGAGTCCGTCCCTAAATCGGCAGATGGCGATGACACGCGCACAACAGAAAGGCGCACTTTTGGTCACTGTGATGGGGGACTGATCCCGTGACTGTACGTGCAGGATGAAATTTTTTTGTTACATCTGATTGCTTTATAATCACCGTTGATTGGATCGACTTTTCTTTTCGCGAATAGATATTTCATTGAATCGTAAAGTTTTGTGGTAAAAGAATAAAAGATGAAATTTTTAGTAATTCTGATTAAATAAAATAATACTGTAAAATATAGGAAGCTGAAATGCTGAATCCTGAATAAGCTTGTCTCCAGTTGCAATCCATTCAACATAGGCCCAGAATGTGCATAGGCATGGGCTTAAGGCCCCAACAGACAACACAAATAAGCCTAGAAAGTGTATTTTAAGGCCCCAACCGACAACGCAGACAAGCCCAGAACCCGCAAAAGCATGGGCTACACATGGTGATAGAATGGCAGTTGGCACAAGGCGAAGACACTTCCATATTGAATCAATCAATGGAGGACCAGCCTAAGTGAAAGTGATGCTTTGCTGGCAGGCCTCAAGGCTCAAGCCTGTAGCATCTAATTGACACGTCGTTTTCTAATCCACGTGATTATCCCCTTGTACGGTTTACAAATTGAAATGAAATGAACGGCCGCGCTTGATGATTAAGCTTGATGTATGCGCCGTCGATGTTATTGCTATGGTCTGCGTCAGAGTTGGGCTGCTGTAGAGCAGCGAATATAGGGGCTACTAGATCATTGATTTGTGGACTAAAATTCGCAGAGAAAGAAAAACTCACGTTAACTTACGATACCTGATTGGTTTGAGAAGGTTTAATTAAGTGATTTTCTAACAACTTAAGTTGATTTAAGGTTTGCCTATTCCCTGCTGTGAAAATTACAGATTCCAGTTTGAAATTGTTGTATCAAAATAATAGATTTTACCTGTAAGTTTGGTTTCACTATCTCGAAAAATGGTAGAGACTTCAATGTAATTCTCACTTGAAGGTGCATGGGGAGCAAAGTCTGCACCCTTTCTTGGAGACAGCAGCTGCAACACAGAAGAAAGCAATACGCACGTGTATACTTTCCAAATTTGTCCATGCATTTGCAGATGAATACAAAATTGTGCAAAAGCATGCAACATAACTAATTGGTCCCCCACAATTCAAAAGCCCTAACCCACAAGCCACAACTCAACGCCAATTAACAAATCGATTGATGCTAAATGCTACTCCATATCCCCAAAACTTTTAACATAGTACTTAATTACCCCATTTCCACTTTCATCACCATCACCCAAGAATAAGCAAAAGTACACAATGCTTGCCACTCACCAGCTATCTATATAGCATTTCAAAATAAACCCTAACCCTAACTCTAGCCCTAAACCCCCATGTAGCTAATCGAATAATCCCGAACAAAACCCCAAAACTCTTTAACTAAAAGCCAACTTCACTAACTTCAAGAGTAGATGCAAGATTTTGTGAGATGGCCGATGGCGACCCAGCATATCTAAAAGACTAAAAAGATAAGAGTCAGCTCTTTTTTCGTCTGCAATTGCAATAACTATACATCTTGCGCTTTTCACCTCGAGAAGTGATTCTCATTACTTACTCTCTCAATAAGCGTTTCTTATACCATCACAAAAAAAAAAAAAAAAACTAAAAATGAGCACTCTTACTTTTAAAAGAGGGATCACTTCTTTTAACTTTGCTTGACCAAAAAAATTTCTTTTTTTTTAATTTAAATATTCATTTATTCACTCACGTGGTAAATATAAATATAAAAAAATAAATCTTTTTCATAAGACTCTTCAAAATAAAAATAAATTTATATTATTTTAATTAAAGTTTTTCCTCCACCAAAATAACAATAATTATAATACTTTCCTCTACTCAAGAATTATAAGACATAAAATAATATAAAACTAAATTAAAAAGCCCCAATAAACTCTTCAAATGAGATTTTTTAAATGAGATTATCCTTCTCGCTTTTCTATTTAAAGAAACTTTAGAACTATTTTCACTTATTTAACTCTTTAAATGAGAAGTAGAATCTCATTTGAAGAGTTTTTTGGATGATATTCTTAGACTTTATTGTTCTTTGAATCATTTTAGAAATTATATATGCATATTTTACATTATGCCATTTAGATGCTCGCATATTAGGTTAACACGTAAGTTATAAGTACAAACAAAAACGAAGTTACTTACGGTTTTTTCAAACTTACAATCTAATGACGCCCTTCTTTATTAAATATTGAGCTGTAAATTATTATTAACATTATATAGAAAAACGCTTTGCCTCTTTCTCTCTGTACTTCCTTTCATATTGATAAACAATCTCTAATTTTCTTCTCTAAAACTTCTGTTTGTAGGCTGAGGAAGGAAATGAAGGGCTCAATTGCAACAATTCGAGATTTACTTCTTCTGTTTCCTTTTGTTGGTCTTTTTCTTTCATGTGCAGGCCAAGAAGGGCCATCAACTGTAGCACCTATGGAGAGAAAAGAGCAAGAAGCTCTTTATTCTACACTTCAAGGATTCATAGGGAAATGGTGGAATGGCTCAGATCTCTATCCAGATCCTTGTGGGTGGACAGCAATACAGGTTCATTTTTTTTTTTTTTTTCGCTAAGAAAATACAGGTTATGTTTTTGTTGCATGCATAAATGAATCTATGCTAATATATAATTTGTTAATGCATGCATGCATTGGGATCGATCATATATGTCTATAAAATGGTCTATTTTTAATTAACTTTTCCTTGGTCAATTAATATCTTGATTTGGGAAAATAAATAATGTTCAGGGAGTTTCCTGCGATTGCTTTCATGGATTATGGCATGTGAGTGCTATAAGCATCGGTCCAGTTTACGACAATTCTCTCGTTTGCTCACTGTGCAAAATTTTCAGACCACCTCTGTGAGTTCAATCACCTAAATTCCCTATCAATTTTCAATTGCTTCTCTTCACCAAGCCAAAGCCCCATTGAAATCCCCTCTTCAAATTGGCAAAAACTTGCAAACAGCTTGGACTCCTTAGAATTTCGATCAAACCCCCGTCTTATTAGAACAATTCCTACAAGCATTGGTTACTTAAAGAACCTCGAATCTCTAGTACTCCTACAAAATGGATTAACTGGAAAATTACGAATAGAACCGGGCAAATTGGTCAATTTGAGGCGTCTCGCCCTTGCCGGAAACCAAATCACTGGTCAAATACCGGCGAGTATCGGAGGGTTGACCAAGCTCTTGATATTTGACTTAAGCAGGAATAATTTATCAGGGTCAATGCTATTGACTTTGGGAAAACTTGCTCCACTACTAAAGCTTGATTTGAGCTACAACAATTTACAAGAAAAGCTACCAAAAGAGATTGGAAATTTACATAATGTGACATTTTTGGACCTAAGGAGCAATAATTTTTCGGGTGGGTTGGTTCGGTCAATTGAAGAGATGGTGGTATCAAATAACCCAATATTTGGTGGTGGCCTAAACGGGATTCGATGGGAAAATCTTCAAAATTTGGAAATTTTGGATCTTTGTAACATGGAATTGATGGTTGCAATTCCCGAGTCCATGGCAGAAATGGGAAGGCTAAGATTTTTGGGTCTCAACGATAATAAGCTGACGGGGAATTTGCCGAAGAAAATGGCAATTATGCCCAGCATTAAGGCTCTTTATCTTCATGGAAACAATTTGACAGGGAAACTTGAAATCTCAGATGAATTTTATGAAAAAATGGGTAGGCGTTTTAGAGCTTGGAATAATCCAAATTTGTGTTAAAAGGCTGAATTCACATCGACAAGTACTCATGTTCCTTACGGAGTGAAACCTTGTTCGAGCACATAGCACGAGAGGAGAGATGTTTGTTAATATTCTATTTGGAAAATGTTGTACATCTTTGGGAGAAAGAGTTAAATAAAAAAAAAAATGTTGCTTCAAAGTATAGATTAAATTTATTTTATATTGCCATCAATTCTTTTTCTTAATTTTGAATCCTTTAAACCCTTGGTCACGAAACATCATGAAGTTACTACTTGTGCTATTTTTTTGGTCTAATTAGTATGCTTTAAATTCTCAAGCCATCTTAATTGAACAATAACCATGCTATGAATTGATTAGTGGATTGATGATTTAATTGATGTTAATTTATAGATATCTCTAAGTCAGGAAAAATGACCAAAGCTCCCTCGCTTTTTTGCAAAATAAACCATTTCTCCATTGCACTTTTTAGGACAAATCTTTTTTTTTTCTTTTAATAGAACAAAATTAGTAAATGAACTTTATCACTAATTTTAGTGTATTGATTTTGTTTTTTAAGATGAAGTGTAATATAAATACTAAAAAATGCAACAATTCAATGATTGTTGAAACTTGTCTTGATGTATAAAAATTGAAATTTCAGTCAAACATTTGTTTTAAAGAAAAACGTAATAAAATAAGCTCTTACATACACACATGTGAGACTCAAACTCTTTATATTAAAATCGAGATAACTAAGGGAGTGCTCACCACCCAACCAAGAATTGTTTTTCAATTAAAAAAAATTTACAATTAGTGAAATATTATTAATATAAAGATTTTTTTTAACATTTTTCATCCAACAAATAATCCTCCAAATAGGGGCGGAGCTTGAGTAAGGCTAGATGGGGCCATGGCCACGGGTAGAGTTTGAAATTTTTTGAAGTTTGTAAATAAAATATGAAAAGTTAGGTTAAAGAAAATAATTTGACCCTTGCACTCTTGATATATAACCTTTATTAATAGGATAAAAATATTATTTTATATTTTTCAATATTATTTAATTTGAAATAAAGTCAAATTGTTAATAGATAACAACAACAAAAAAACAAAATAAAAAGTAAACAGCCAAGGCCCACAATTTTAAAAGTCATGTGTCCTTAGATTTTTTTTTTTATAAATTTTATTGCTTTCTTATTTTTTTTCAAACTTTATTAATACTTGTTGCAGCCTCAATATACAATCAAACCTCAATTTATTATCTACCATTTATCTTCAATATATTACATTTGACAATTATATTAACTATATTATATTATGATTACATTTGTATTAAATTAATATAATATCATGTTTGGTGCAATATAGATTGTAGTAAATGTAACAATATTTTATATCATTATTTATATTACTATTAATTTTAATTAATATTATTTAAATTTATTAATATTAAGTTTTTTATTAGTTATATTAAATTGTTTAAAATAGTTAATTTTTATATTAAATTATTATAGTATAATCCAATAATATAATATTATTGAATAATAAATAATAAATTTATTAATTTTTATAATGTAAAATAAAAGAAAATAAAAAATATATTATATTATATTATATAATTATTTTAATTTATAATACAAATTTAAAAAAGCTAACATGATAATTTGTTGCAAGTGAACATGGAACTGCACTATAATGCATTCTGCATGAGAAGTGCCTATGCGCACAATCTAAGCATGATTAATGGCATGAGGAGATTTAAAAAGGTCCAGGCTGTAAAGATCAAAAGATGAATATTAAAAAAGGTTTTTACAATGCCAGCTCAAAAAGATGTCTTTGGCTCATTTTGGCCACAACAAATTGCACCATTTTAAAATATATTATTTAAAAAATTATAAAAAATATAAATAAAATATCAAAACAATGTTTTTTTAATAATTGATAAAATAAGAATATAATATATATAATATAACTAATAATATAAATATAAATAAATAAAGAATTAAAGATTTAATTTGTTTATTAAATTGCGTGTATTTTGGTTGTTGCATGTTTAATTCGGATGTTTTTGATAAAGAAATAAAGAATATTCTTGAATATTCTCACCCGTTTTATGTTTGATATCAAAGTTGCATACTTTACATGATAGGTTGCATGTTTGACGTAAAATATTGTAGATTTGTATAAATAACTAATTATAAAATGAGAGTGCATTTCAAAATTCCTTGACAAATCAAGTGATAATTTATAACTAAACTTATTTTTTTCAAATTTTTTATTATTAATTAAGTTTAATTAAGCCAATCTATTAAGTAACAAATGAAAATATATTAAAATTAAATTAAATTCAACTTTGACCCAATAAATATATTTAGGGATATATCTAATTAAACTGGTACACAAATTACAAATCTTTTCATGAAATTACACATATAAATTTAATAGTCTAACTATTTTTTACATGATTGATAAAATGATGGCTTTGGAAAGAACTTGTGATTTGAAAAGAAAAATGTAGTTAATTATAATAAAATTACATATCTAATCCAACCTTTTTTCCTTATTTTAGCCGCATAATAGTTTTGAAAATAATTTGATAATTCAAGTGATGATGTCTATTCTTATTTGTTGTATAATATTTTTTTAGGTGCATTTCATTTCATTTTTATTTTTTAGAGAATCTAATCATGGTGGATATTTTAAATTACCAAGTCATGAAAATTTTGAATTCAATTGAAATTTATAATCTTTTATGAATGAAAATATATAGCAAGACAAAAAAATTGAGAGATAAAAGAAAATGTGGTAGAAAGAAAAGGCAACATTAATTTGATCATTTTCTAAGATAAATTAAGGCAAAATCTTCCAAGTAATATGGTCAATTTCAATAAAATTACAATAGATCAAAGCATGGAAAGTAAGAGCCAAAACAAGCAATTGAACATGACCGCAGCATCGGATCCTTAATCCGGATTTTTTTAAGCATGTCTCTTGTCATGCGAATCGGATAATTTTATATTACCAAAAACAAAAATGTTAAGTTCCATTGGTAATTTTTAAATTTTTAATAAAGGGTCAAATTCATTGTTGCAATTTTCTAAGGAAAGAGTCTCTTATAATTGAATTAAGCTCATAAAAGGAATGCGTATTGATACAAACTATAGATTATATATCTAAATTGCAAAAATTAAATTGGGCAAGACAAGTAAGTTTAATAGTACAAGGAAGCAATCAAAACTAGCAACACATATATGGCGTGTGCATTAGTTTAGCATTATTAATATCTAAATTGATGGTAAATACCCAAAATAAGATCATATTTTCTTCGGCTATTCTTCTAGTATTTCAGAAAATTTGTAGAAGATCATGAAGAATGAGGGGGGGGGGCGAAGAATAGTTTTTTTTCCAAACTATAAAATGGATACCCTAAAATAAGTGCTTATTTTGACATAATCAAGCAATAAATTGTAAAAACGTAAAAATATATCATAGCTGGAATTAAAGAAGCCATAACAAGAATATTCCCCGCAGATAACTCATCTAGGGAAGAGATTGTTTATGATATAAAATTTTAGTGGTAGCAATCAGATTAATAAGCATGAGCATTGACAAAAGCATCAAGTTGTGATAAAAACCTAATGACTAACTAGAGTAGATTCATCTAACACACTAAAATGCCTATAAAATTGTCGAAATCCATCATTCACATTCGGAGTTGCAGGAAGCTTTAGCATGTCATGTTGGCTATTGAGCTTGGCAACATCAATGGGAGTCTTGCGATCCATGTTCTGCAGAGTTCTGTGTTAACAGAAGATAATTTAGTAGAAAGAATTAATCATATAGCATTTTATAAAATAGAGACGGAAGTTAAAACAGTATTGGGTGTTGGCTTACACAGCAGCACCGTTCTTCAACAGAGGGGCTACACATTCCTTCTAGTCATAATTAGCTGCATAATGTAAGGTGGTACTTGTTCTTATCCACAGCATCCACATTTGCTCCTCAGTAGGAGTTGAGCACATTCCACTAAAGCATTCAAGTGCATTTGATTAACTCCATGTCATAAACTTAGCCAATTTGCCAAGGAAGTTTTCATTAAAAACTAACTAGAAAGTGGTCCTAATTATCCCTAGGAGATGAACAATTGATGCCATAAACCATAGAAGTTAGCTGTCACTAGTTAGCACAAATACAAGTTTGCCATTGGCTTTATTAGCACTTCCTCAACTAAATAACCAAAAACACAAAATGTTAAGTAATATTTAATTCTATCCAAATCATACGCCCTACCTTTAAAACTCAAACAAAAAGGAATAAGAAAAATAAGTAAGAATGGGTAAAGATTGTTTTACCTCACCATGCAAATGCAACGTTGTCCTTCCTTCAAATCTTCCTCATCCTTATTTGCTAGTTTATTTTTCATACCCTAATTGAAGAAGAAGAAAAATTTAAACTTTTAGCAAGATACTAGAAAAAAGTACATTGCATCAAATGTATACACTAAATCAACTCCAATAGCGTTAGCACAACATAAAACTAGAAACAAGAATTTTTGTTAAATAATAGTGACAGAAAAAAATTTACAAATTTTGTTTTGGTTGATTGAATAAGCAAAACATGTTCTTTTTGCACACCAACTTGCATTGTATAAAAGAAAAAGAACATTAGAGAATCAGTAAATCCAATATTTTGAAGAGAACTTAGAGATTTGGCCTCCATATACTCTTGAATAGCCTTGCAAGATGCATAAGATTAGTTCACATCCACAACATAATGGCTACACACAATTAAACAAATTAAAAGCAAAATCACAAAAATAAAGAATAATGCTAGTGATATACAAAAAATCATTAAATAATAATTTCACCTCTCGATGATAAATATTAAAAAGATGGATGCCGTTGAGACTCAAATAAGCATCACTCATAAACAAATAAAAATCTCGAGAACGCAAGTGAGGAAATGCAAAATGATCAAAGATAATAGAAAAAACGAGGACTTACTAGTTAGCATCAAAACATTAGGTCCTTTACATGATGAGAACAGAGGAGTTACCTCGAGCCACACTGATCTTCTTGTAACTCATCCGTGCTGCTCTTCATGTCCTAGAATGACTCCAAACATAAACCTCAACTCTTTTTTTGGTTTCATTCCAGGATACGCCACTGCATAGATTTTTAAAGATTGCTCTGCAACCCCAAAATAATTAACTCAAAATTCACAACCAAAAAAAAAAAAAGCCGGACCCAGAACAATGGGTAAGTTCTTACCAAATTATTGAGCACCCATCTTTAGTATTCCTAGCAAAGAGTGTAGAGCTCAAAACAAGCAAACAACACCTAAAACCAAACAAGAAAAAATTAGGGTACCCATAGAAAAATAACACTTAAAAACTAAACCTCAAAAGATCAACAAAAAAAAAATTAACTTGTTTTGAGGGTTTTCGATGGCAGCTTGGGGTAACTCACGGGGCAATGATTCCGGCCAAAGCCAAGACGACGACAGTAAAGGCTAAAGAACTAATGGTATAGACAACAGTGCAACGAAGGTAAAGGTGGACAGTTGGAAAAGAAGCAGCGGACACGATACTGGCTCTGCCTCTCTCTAGATCTCATGTACAAACCAAATTCCTGGGTAGATGGATCCAATTGGTTAATTAGTGCGAGAGAGACGGTGGATTTGATCTTAGATGATGAGTGAAAAAATCAGGATGAAGAAACTATGAATTTGAAAGAGAGATGAAATTTTAGGGATTTCTTTTTTGAGAGAGCAAAGAAATTGGATTGAGATAAGAGAAAATTGTGGGATTTTCTTTTGAAGGAACCGGTTTACCAGGTAACCTATTTATTTCTATTTTTAATATAAATTTAATCTCAACCGTTGGATTCAATTAGATTGAATCCAACGGTTTTTTTTCAATTCCGGCATGGTGCCGGGGCTTTAATGCCCGGCATTGTAGCATTAGCCTAAAAACTAAGATTCCCGCTGATTTAAACATGTACCCAAGCACAAGTGTATCCAAAAAACTGAATATCGAAATCCACATTATTTTTAAATTAAATTATCTATTAGATTTAAAATATATAAGTTAAATAAAAAAAAAGAACTTATGTGGATTTGTGGTGGGTTTCTATTTGTTGTGGTTTTAAATGGTGGATTTATAGTACTTTTATTTATGGATTTGTGGTGGTGTTAAACTTAGATTTATGTTTGATTTATGTTGTGATACTTTTATTTGTGGATTTATAGTGTTTTTGTATGTTATTTTAGTTGTTGAATTATTGATTATTAAATTATGATTGGATTTAATTTGACTTTATTAGATAAATTTGTTGCATTTTAAATTATGTTTAAATTTAACATTATACAGATTTAGATAATAAGAAAATCTGCCCACATACTATATGGATATTACTTATATGTAGAGTTGGCAAAACGGATCATCGGGTTGTGTTCGTGTCATGTCAGCTTCGTGTCGTGTCAAATTTAAGTCGACCTAAACCCGACCCATTTAATAATCGTGTCAAAATATTGAAACTTAAACCCAACACGGAAAAATAATTGGGTTACCCAATAACCCACTTAATATCTATATATTAAACAAAATTTACATAAAACATTTACACATTGTCGTACATACATAAATACATACATAATTTATCGATATTATAAAATGTACATATCTACCAAAATATTACATATTTACACTATTGAAGTTTAATTATATATATAATATTATATATCGATATTATAAAATATACACGTCTAACAATATTTTACACATTTACATTATTGAACCTCTAAATGTATATAAAATTTTGTAAATAAAATATTGTGTTTAGATTACTTTTTCAAAAAATAAAAATAAATGGGAGAATCATCTCTAATATTTGAGTTTTGATAATAAGAACTTACAAATGATTTTTAAATAGAAAATATAATCGGGTCACTGATCGGGTAAATGGGTCAAGAATTTTAACACTAATCCAACACGAAAAAAGATCGTGTTGACTCATACCCAACCTATTTAATAATCGTGTTAAATTCGACGATATATATCTATTTATTTATATTATATTCGTGTCGAATAATTAAATCATATCAAATTTTATCAACTCTAATTACATGCGACTCCGCATATTTTTTTACTAATCTAAATATGAATGCACATCTCAAAATATCAATACAGGTACAAATTGGGATACACCTACATCTCGATGCAGATTTTGCCGTCTCTACTCTGGCCCAGTCTCGAAATAAGTATTATCCTCGAATAGTGAAATATTATTAACATAAAGGTAGCCACCACTTATCCTATATGTGCAGAAAACGCAAGGGCAAAAGCAGAAAAGATGATTAGGGTACGGCCTCAAGCTTTGCTTCAGCAGTTCAGTCTGAACTAGCATAGGCACAGTATCGCTCGTGTCAGATTCAGTACAATAAAAAGCAGCTAAACGATTTTAATTCATAATCATCAACCCTCTTTTTTGACCTTTTCTTTACACGAACCTTTATTTTTTTATTTTTTTTGGGTTAAGTACTTGAAACGCATACATGCTGCTGACCTGATGATGATCATGCCTCAATGAAATTTAACCCAAATTGGTCACTCTTTCTTCCTTCCTTTCTTTTTTTTTTAATTAATAATAATAATAACAACTGAAACATTAATAGTAATACCAAGTCAATTACGGATAGGTCTCACGTCTCAACGGTTACCTCCAATAAACCCACTAACTCCACATCTCTCTCCTAATAATTCTCTCAATAACAGAACGGACTTCAAAGTTCAAATGTCCTCTCCTTTAAGTCTCTAGCCAAAAGCAAATCAACCGTATATTTAGTTAACTTCTCCAACACAAACCTTCCTGATATTCTCTCTAGAGGGAGCTCCCTTTGAGTCCAAACATGGCTTCTCTCTTTAAAGCTTCTCTCATTTTCATTTTCATTTTCTTTTCTCTTTTATTTCTTCATATCCGCACTGTAACTTCCACTGAATTTGAAGTTGGTGGTGATAATGGCTGGCATGTTCCCAACGCTAAGGAAGGTGCCCAAATGTACAACAAATGGGCATCCAACCACAGGTTCAAGATCGGTGACACTCTTCGTAAGTACTAAATTAATCCTTTTAACTTTATCTTACATTTTTTATATATATTGTGCCCTAGTGATAACATTTGGTGCATTATAATCTTTTTTTTTTTTTGGGTAATAACAAAACGAGCATTAATACGTTAAATAATTAACAGAAATGATACTCACCCCATATTAAAAGCCACTTTGAACTCTCAGTTTTTATTTTTTATTTTTTTTAATTTATTCTGGCTTGAGGGGGGGTTCTTCAGGTGGCGATGGAGTGAGTATCATTTATGTAAACTATTTATAAATATGTAACATGTGCAATATTGAATCCTGGACTAATAGCTAGAACAAATTTTCATGTGTATGATTGATGATGGATTCATTTAGAATTCAAGTACAAGAAAGACTCAGTAATGGCAGTTACTGAAGAGGAGTACAAAAAATGCCGATCCTCGCATCCATTGTTCTACTCCAACAACGGCAACACGGTGTACAAGTTGGGCAAGCCGGGTTTGTTCTACTTCATCAGTGGAGTTTCGGGTCACTGTGAGCGAGGGCTGAAGATGATCATCAAAGTTTTGGAGACTCCAAGTCCATTTCCTTATCAAAACCAGACCACCACCCCGCCGCCGTCGAATGATGCTGCCATTGAAAGGCCTGCCGCCATTGCTTCTCTAACTATTATGTTGCTCATTATGTCGTTTTCAGGGTTACTATTGTATTAGTTTTGATTAATGCTTATTTTGCTATTTTCGTGTTTTCCATATGGATAGTACTATCATTTGTGTTTTTGGCAGTGGTTATCGGTTTATTAAGCTTATATGTGGATCCTTTTCTGATGTGAATTTTCAGTGTTACTTGTTACGATGCTTGAAATTAGAGACTGCTTTAGTTATGGTTCAACTATTATGTTGCTCATTATGTCGTTTTCAGGGTTACTATTGTATTAGTTTTGATTAATGCTTATTTTGCTATTTTCGTGTTTTCTATATGGGTAGTACTATCATTTGTGTTTTTGGCAGTGGTTATCGGTTTATTAAGCTTATATGTGGATCCTTTTCTGATGTGAATTTTCAGTGTTACTTGTTACGATGCTTGAAATTAGAGACTGCTTTAGTTATGGTTCAATTATTAATTCCTAAGAAACTATACAGAATTAAAACCTCAGGGCTCAACACTCAGCGAAGAAGAAAAAATTATCGATTGTGAAGTGCACCCAACATTAATTCACCACCCAAAACCCATTTCCCAATTTTTTTCATTCTTTTTAGTCATCCATTTTGATGATGACGGCTACCTATTTCAACTTTTACTGGTAACAGCCGCCAGCATCCTGGTTGTAATTTAGCACTGGGATAAGAAAATAACTCTTTAGTTCACACTAAATATAAAAAAAAATGGAAATTTTTAAGTAATTAAGGATGTGTCGCACGGCAAAATGCCATGTGTGCTTGAATTGTAGATTGTCTAACTAGGCTTGCTCTATTCTCTCTTCTTGGTGTTCGTAACTTGTTTTGATTTAACCTTGAATCTTGAAAAAAATGGATGTTTCTAGAGCATTGCTCCTTTTATATTCAATCATCGTCATATGTATGCTTCAACTAATAATCATGATAATAATGAATAGATAAAGAGTAATGGTCTATGAGCATGTGTTGTTTTGACCAAGTCTTGATTGTGGTATCTTGACATTGTCTTCAAATTATAAATGTTTTCGAAGTTGTGGTTCAACAGCTATCCGAATCTTCAAACTACGTATTATAGCCATGCATGTGTTCTCTTGCCAAATATGTTGTATGCCCCCTTTGTTAATTTAACAAGACTGATAGAAGGTAGATGATTGATAATTTGCCTTGCTGTTTGAACAGAGAAAAGAACATATATACAGAACATAGCTTCTGCTCTCGAATATTATATCATTAGATTTGAAGAAGTTGAGGAAGTTTAATTTAATCGAGTATAGAAGTCTTAGATAGTCTTGTATTTGCAATCTAATTGAACTAAATTAAATGACTTGATTATATTTTCTCACTACAATTTTCGCCCCCCTCAAAAAAAAAAAAAAGCTTTGGTCGATGCTCCAACCTAAGATTTCCTCCAAATTAAATGTTGTAAAGATTGTAAATAAGTAATATACAGGATTCAATTTAATTTAATTTTGATTTTTTTCCAGTATTGTTTTGCTGTTGCAGATAACAAATTTGTGTACACATACAAATTCTACCATGAGAGAGATAATCACGAGAAAGCTGAAAAAAGAAAAGGCAATAAAGGATAAGTTTAAAATATTAATTATTTTATAGCTCAATCTTAACTGCTCAATTTTGTATTTTCCACATGTCACTAGATTATAAAATCTAGCAGAGACTATGAGAAAGAAAAAAAAAAAAAGAGAGAATGTAATTTTATGAGAAGACTCAAACTCTCCACTAAAAAATAAGGTGGTGAGGTGTTAACCACATTGTACGTAAGAATAAAAATGATATGCACTTCACTAATGAATCCCATCTCAGCCCCATCAAGGCAAATTTTTGGGACAAGTTTATTATTAATTTTAAAATTTTAGTAACTTTATTAATTCAACTTTTATTTACTCTTATGTAGGGTTGAGATAAGGTTGGAGTGGGCCCTTCTATCATTACAAAGTTAGAATTGGTCAATGTTAAAACTATGATTTTGATTAACAATAAATTAATCAATTAAATAAAGCTTAAAATGAAGTCAAAGTCTGGCTCTAGTGGTAAGGAACGGCCTGCTTAGGGCTCAAGTCCTATATTCAAGTTTCAATGGTACATGAGTTTAGAATAATAAAAAAAATTAAAATAAAACAAATAACAGATTAATAATTGAAAAAAAACGAATATTCTATTAACACAAAAGCAGCTAGAGAGAAATAACTAAATCAAAATCATCAAACTATTGAATTTCCTCAATTTAATTAGATTTATATATGGTCACAGCAATTTAAATATTATTATCAATAAATTATTGAATTCATCAATTTTGTTCTACTTCTACTTTATGCTGCAAGAATCACACGCAAACCATTTGGTTCTCACGAAATCACACCATGCCGGTTGCATATATATACACTGATAATGTGCATGTGAAAGTGACACGGCATGTGAAAAAGTCTTGTTGAATCAACATTGATAAAATTCTTCAAAGTGTTGTTAAGGCTACTACTTATCTCTTTGAGGGAGAAAAAAAAAAAGTCTTGTTGAATTAACATTTATAAGATTCTTCAAAGTGTTGTCAAGGCTACTACTTATCTCATTGAGGGAGAAAAAAAAAGTCTACCGGTTAATGATTTAGACATTTTAACCAAGCTCTAGAACGTGGGTTGATAATAGCGTAAAAAAAGGCTCATGTTTCTTTTCCAATTTTATAAAAAAAAAAAAAAAAACCTAGATTTTTAAGAATAGATCTAATAAAAAGTTAGTATTTTCTAGAGTCTATATATATATTAATGGACAAAATAAGGATGCTATAGTTAATTAACATTGGTAGGAGGCATTGCAGTGTAGTAGTAACACAATCTCTCAAAAAAAATAAAAAAAAATGGAAACGGAATGTGACCTGATTGTCCATTTCTGAAACCATAGGTCTAATTAATCATTGTCTTTGAAGATTTTGGAGATAAATTATTATAAATTTAGAATATAATTGAATATATATTACTTAAAAAAATTTCTAATTACACGTGCTGTCGAAATACTTTTCTCTATCAAAATTACGCAAAATCATATATATGCATCTTCAAAATTAACTTATTTGTTAGAAGTTGTTGAGATGATGACGTGTATGATATTAATTGATTTTTTTGTTAATTATTAACCTATTATTTTTACAACTCACTCAATACATGACATAGAATATACTATATCATTAAGTATCCCAATTAAATATCCAAAATGAACAAACATATATAACATTATTAACTCATTCAGACAATATGTATATAAGCGTAAATATATTAATTAATCTCAATGACTCAGTCCAAAATTTAGAGCTTCCGTGCAAATCCACCAATTAAATTTTGTGAGAAAGATAGATAGAATGTATAACACAATTGACAATACAAATAAAAAGTTCTCTAGTGACACTTAATTAGCTATAGCAAATTAAGCTGGCCGGCACGATCATAACTCAGACCTACAAAGGGGACAGGCCTTGCTCTTGGTGAGCCAATTCAAGACGCAGTCGCCGTGGAAAATATGGGAACAAGGCAAGCGAGTCACTTGCAAACCTACCACAAATTCTTGCAAACAAATTGCACACAGACACTGTTGCCGCCTCAACCGGTCCTCATCAATTTGGACCCTCTCCAATCTTTCAATTGCCTCTCTGCTTGCACCTCCGCCACCGACGAGTTTTCGCTAACTTCTTCAATATCACCAGCATCATCATCAACGACCGCACAAATTCTCACGTGCATGCGTAAAACCTTGTACCCTTCAAAGGCGTCTTGTCACTCGCCATGGCTCGAGCACAGTTCAGTATCTTTCGACAAAGAGTGGCCTGGAAGGGACGCGCACGGACGAAAGAATCCCTTCTAGGGTTCCTTGACATGTCTCGTCGTTTATCAATCGGTCGCGTGCCACCTCGATTGCCCTGTCTTCAACGGCCGATTCCGTCAAGTTGTTGATTTCGGCTACTCCATCTTCTTCATCATCATCATCTTCCGCCGGATCCCGTGGTAGATGAATGAATGAAACATGAAAAACAAGAGAGAATGTAACAGAAGCTCGTACCTCGTCTTCAATGCTTTTAGCATTTTCTGCCCATATGTCGCAGTAATCTTCATAGGCGCTCGCCATCTTTGAAATTTTGAAAGACAAGAGATTAATTGGATCGATGAATATGTGTTTGCGCGCGCGCGCACACACACACACATATATATATGTATGTATGTATAGCCTTCAATAATATTATTAGTATTCCTGTTCCAAAAAGGAAACTTCTGAGTTCAGTAGTCTTATCTATGTGAACAAAGAACTAGTTTTCTCCTCAGACGGTAAGGAAAGTGAGAAAATAGCTTTTGTTTCGTAAATTTTTTAATTTCCGTTAAATAAGTAAATAATCATTAGACAAGAGTTATATATATATTCTAGTTTCTTATAAAAACCACACTATATTTTATTTTTATTTTTTCTGTTATTCATTTTTCGAAATTACAATCAACAAATTATACATGTTATTCGGCCGCTTCCGGACGTGGCTTGACCAAATATTGTACTGCATTAAATTTAAGATTTTTAATTACTGAAATTTATTTTGTAATTTATTTTTATAAAAAGAATTCAACGCATCGCCCTATTTAATGTTCTCGGTCGCTTATCGGCAACCATGTTTTACGGTGGCAAGAATCTTCAACACATTTTTGTTTATCTTTAACTGTCAATTGAGAGGTTTAAAGGCCGATGGTGACAGACGTTAAAATCTAGTATTAATATAAATTCAAACAATATATATTATTTTATTTAAATAATGAGAATTTACACGGTTTGGATGAGTGGCGGCGGTTGGTATATAGAGATCTAAAATTGTCAAAATTGTCACTTGAGAGATTTAAAGGCCGATGGTGACAGACGTTAAAATTAGTATTAATATAAATTCAAACAATATATATATATATATTATTTTATTTAAATAATGAGAATTTACTAGGGATGGATCAATTTGAGTGATGGGCGCGAGCAAGTCAAAATTGTCATGGTCATATTGTACAAGTCCAATATTTTGACTAGACCGGTCCGTGCAACATTGAAAATTACGCACTAATGTTATGTACCATCATTATCAAATTATCAATATGGTGATGACAATGGCACGTTTTTCTCAACTTCTCTCTGTTCACAATGTTCCATGTGCAATTAGCATGAAAGTGATTTTCTTTAAGAAACTTGTAATTTGTTTTGTGATCCTTGCATTGCAGCATAACTGTAGAAAAAACTTTGGATTGATCTATTTTTAATGTTTGAGAAGGAATAAAATTGAAGTTAGCTTCGCAGTTTAAGGGAAAGGATGAGGGTTAGGTCGTTTGAGGTCGCAGTCACTAATTATTATTATTTTTAGAATGATTTTTTTAAAAAAAATTACGTGAAATGTCGAAGGGAATTAAAAGATTTAGTATACTATTAATATCATCACTCTATAAATGAAAGACATTCGTCAACCGAAAACTCTCTCGACAAGAACAGTCCCCCTCCCCTTGAGGATGATAGATCGACTAAGAAAACCAAATTGAGAGCACAAGGGGAGGATGGACATAACCCATCTATGCTATCCTTTCGAGATAAGCTAATGGAACAACAAAGGGGGATGATTGATGCTGAAATCGGTAGAGAAGAATTCATGGGGAGGGAAAAGGATATTGAAATCGAAAAGGAGGATGTGGTCATTGAACGGGAAGGCTATTTACCTTCGATTTCTTTTTCACAAAAAGTCCATGAGCAACTCATAAAACCATGGCAATCCACTGTGGTGGTGAAACTCCTTGGTCGCGTGATTGGATACAAAGCGCTTTGCTCACGGCTGGAAAACTTGTGGCCTAATATCGGGACCTACTGCTATAGATTTGGACAATGGCTATTTTCTCGTTAAGTTCAGGAAAGATGGCGATGCTGACTTTGTTCTTACACAAGGGCCATGGCTTGTTGCGAGGCATTACCTGATTGTTTAGCTATGGTCGCCTCATTTCGACAACTCGAATGAAAAGATTGATAAAATCATGGCTTGGATAAGGCTTCTAGGTATGCCTCTACACTATTACCATAAAAAATCATTAGAATGTTGGGACATGTCATTGGAAAGGTTATCAAAATTGATTATAATACAGAATTGGCAATGAGAGGGAAGTTTGCCAGTATTGCAGTTGAAGTATCCCTTGGAAGTCCTTTAATCTCTCAATTTTTATTGGATGGAAGAATCCAAAGGATTGAATATGAAGCACTTCCAACAATATGCTTTGGATGTGGAAAGTATGGACACATATCTTCCTCATGCCCGGATAATTTGATTTTGGAAACTAGAGGGGAAAAGACGAATGATATGGCTCCAGGTGAAACTACCAAAGCAAATTCAGAGATCTCGTTGGCAGTAGTTAATCTGGACAATCCAAAATTTGGCCCTTGGATGATCATGGCTAGGAGAGGAAATTATAGAGGAAATAAGGGAAGAACAGATGCAAATGAGCCTAATCAAAACAGTTTTGGGAAACAGAGGATAGGTTCCAGATTTGGTGTCTTACATCAGGAAAGTGGATTAGACAATGATGCTGGGGTGAGTTCAAACGCGGCTACCACCATGGACAACCACAAGAAGACCGTTGATCCGACCAAAGACAAAGACAGGATAATATCACGTGACTCTAAAGGACCCGCCCAAACGAAGCTGTCTACTAGCAAGGGAAAACCTGTGACAAGAAATAAGAAGGCTGACACACCTGAACACACTGCACCCACACCTTTACATGAGATACACACTAGACCCCCCCTCCCCCAAAAGTGATCCCAGCTCATCAAATCAACACCCCCTCGAGGCCATGGACAAAAAAATATCTTAAGGAACAAATCTAAGTTATCTAGAACCCATCATCTTGAACCAACTTTAATCCCAACGTCTCTGGATCCTAAATATCATTCAACAATTATATTCAAAAACAATTTTAAAAATGAGACATTTCAAGCCCCCTTGTCGATCCCTCCCAAACCAAACCCAAATGAGGAGCCTCCTGATATAGGAGATAGAGATATGGAAAAAGGTGAGGGAGGACTCATCAGACAGTGAGTATATGGAGGAATCAGAAGAGGACGATTCTGAGACCTCATAAGAGTCTCAATTTTTTGTTGAGGCAGATAATATGGATGTTAATAAACAAGGCTTTGAGCCTTTAGAGTACGTCGGTCCTTTTATTTCAATTTTATATAATGAATCTGTCTTTCTTATTTTAGAACTGTCAGGGGACATCCTCGTAGTCATTTAGAAGAACTTTTAAGATGTTTACTCAAAATTATAAACCTAAACTTGTGGCTCTTTGTGAACCTCGGATTAGTGGCATGAAAGCGGATGACTTTATTCGTTACAGTGGGCATGATCATTCCCATCGAGTGGAGGCGGCTGGCTTCTCAGGTGGAATTTGGCTTCTATGAAAAGCGGGATTAGATTCACCTACAAGTAATATATTCACCTACAAGTGTCGGATACAAGAGGGTTAATTACTTGGGTCACAGTGATTTATGCAAGCCCAGTTCCTTCTCTCCAAAACTCTCTTTGGAACGATCTAAATTATTTTGCTGAGACTATTCAGGGTCCATGGATGCTAGCAGGTGACTTCAATGCCATTCTTTCAATCTCAGAGAGCAAATGAAGCACTAATAATCATAGCCAGCCTTGTAAAAAATTTCAAGATTGGTTCCACAAACACGACCTCTGCGACCTTCATTATACGACACTAAAATTTACTTGGAAAAAGGGATCGCTTTATAAACGCTTGGATAGAGCCATTTGCAATGATAGGTGGTTCAACACTTTTAACAAGACGCGAGTCTTTCATTTACCAAGATTGGGGTATGACCATCGGCCTATCCTCCTTAGTTTGAATAATGAGAGTATTGTAAACTGAGGGTTGAAACCTTTTAGATTCCTTGCTTCTTGGCTTACTGATAAGCGGTTCTCAGGTTTTGTTTCTCAGGTGTGGAAGGAGGATGTGGATTATAATGTTTCGATAAAGGAATTTACTAAAAAAATTGACCATTGGAATAAGAATGAGTTTGGAAATATTTTTAAGCGAAAAAAGAAAATCTTAGCTAGATTAAATGGAATCCAAAAAGCTTTGGAGAGTCACCACTGATAATGTCTTATTAAAGTTCTGGAGACTCACAAAGGGAGCTTAACGACATCCTTAATCAAGAAGAACTCTTGTGGCTTCAGAAATCACGATGTGATTAGATCCAGTTTGGAGACAGAAATACTTCCTTTTTCCACCAGAAGACAATGACGAGAAGAAGACATAACCAAATTGTCTGGATGAAAGATGATAAGGGCCAGTGGATTTCGGATGAGTATAAACTTAAGGCTCATGCTATTAATTTTTTCACCAAGTTATACACGGCTGATAATAATTCTATTGATAGCTATTATACCCCTAATGATTTTCCTTGCATTGATACAGGGAGGAACCATAGCATGGAAAAATCTGTGGATGACAAGGAAATTCGTGACACTATTTTTAGCATGAAACCGTTAAAGGCACCGGGAAGTGATGGCATGTGTTAAGTGTTAGAAAATGTATATTTATAAAGGAGAAAACTGTCATTTTACATTTAAAGTCTTACTAACAACCCTTACTTTTATGTATTTAACCTTCTTTTGATTTAATTCCATGTGTTTTATTTTAATTAAGTATTTTATGTATTTTAGGGGCATTATAGTCATTTCACAATAAAGGAGAGATCGTGACGGCAAAACGGACATCACTTTTGAACTCAGGTGACGGTGAAAACCTTGGAGGAGTATAAAAGGAAAATGGTACTATTCACATGTATACTATTCACGTATACTGATCAGTAATGCCATCGCTTCACACTGCTCACATAGACGGATCGATGACGTGGCATTGACCGGTGATGTGGCATTGACCGATGAGGTGTCACGATCCTTCGTTGGACTAAAATTTCTTGATCGTTGATGGTGGCGTGGCAAAGATATCAAATGGACGACATAAATCTCGGACGCATGCATTTGATCACACGTGATTATTTTCAACCAAACCGCATTCGCGTTCATCCAGTCCAAATCGTGTTATCGTTTCATCCGCGTGGTAATCGCTGGGATAATGTTGTGACGACGCCAAACTTTTAATGCCGATCCGCCATGATTTACTCCATGTATCTATAAAAAGGGGGCCTCCCCCCCTAATTTGATATCTCTGAATCCATTTTTGGGATTCATTTTCTGTAATTCCTTCTCCATCTTGTATTTTCTACGTATTTTAATAAACTCCCATTTTGCCCCTAGTTCAATATTGAAAGTGGCTAATTTTCTTTCAAGCCTCTTGGGTTGAAGGTGAAGTCTCAACATGTGTCATGGGCTTTATTTGGTAAATTTATTTCTCTTCCCCTCTAGTTTTGTGGATGACTCGTCGACAAATAATATTAATCTTGTCTGCCTTGGTTTCACCCACAAGGTTATTATTATTTCGCACGATAAGCCTTACCACCATATTGATTAGAAGCGTGGTTCATGAGGTGTGGATTCCCCTCATGATTTAATTTGTATTAACACGGATTATTTAGCCCATGATGCATGTTGATACGGATCCGGATACCCAAGACGTCATTTCGATAATTCTCTTCAATTTATTCTCGCCATTTCAATTCTAAATTTAGAATTTATTCTCGCCATTTTAATTTAAGTTTTAGCATATTCCAAATCATTTCCACCATAAATCCAACAAATTATTTACAAAATTAATTTATACACAATTAAAATCCACCTCCTCGTGAGATCGACACTCGTCACCATTAGTCATATTACGATAGATTGCGTGTACATTAAAATTTGCACAACAAGTTTTTGGCGCCGTTGCCGGGGAGGTAAGTAATTTTAATTCATAGAATTAATTTTTGTGAATAATTTCTTTTATTTGTTTTCTTGTATTTTTTATTAAAAAAAAAAGTGAATCCGTATTTAGAGGTTAATAATTTCTTTTCTTTTTCTCTTCTTTAAATTTCTGTAATTTAATTTTCAAGTTATTTTTTTTTCTTTGTAATTTTTGTTTATCTTACTAATTCTTTTTAGTTAATTTATTTCACGTATTTGTTTTTGTGTATTTTTATAGAAAGTTTGTAATAGCGCAATAAGGTTAGTATCGTAATTTCTCCCTCTTCTTATTTGTTTTGTTCTCATCTTTATTTTTATTTTATTTGTTTTGCATTGTATTAGAGGTCCATTATTCACCAATCTTGAACCTATAGACCTTGAACTTGAGAAAACACTTCGCACACACAAACAAGTAAAAAATAAAATGGATTTGCAACCACAGGAGAGGCCATTTAAGGATTATTTCAGTCCTTTAGCAAATTTGAGCACATCATGCATAAGATACCCAAATGTAGCTGCTAGGAGTTTTGAACTAAAACCTAGTGTGCTAAATTGTCTCCCCACATTTTATGGCCTAGAAAATGAGACCCATGTATAATCATCCTGGAATGATTTTCATGCCATTTGTCAAACTTTAAATATGAAAATTTTTCGACGATGATGTTAAACATTCAGATTATTCCCATTTTCTTTAAAGGATGCTGAAGCTCATGGTTAAATACTTTACCTCTGCTTTAATAGCATTTCATCATGGGAACAAATGGTAATAAAATTTTTGAATAAATATTTCCCCAGCATAAAACAAATGCTATTCGCAGGGAAATCTCGGAGTTTACCCGCAGAGAGGACGAGCAATTTTTCAGAACGCGTGGGAGTGATTCAATGGACTACTCTTGAAGTGTCACATCATGGTACGAGAAATGGCACCAATGCCAATACTTTTTGAGGGATTATTGCCGAATGTGCAAGAATGGCTAATGGCAACAAGTGGAGAGAGCTAATGTCAAAAAGTGCATCGAAATTTGGGAATTCTTCCAATGACAAGCGGATAATTCCCAACAACTGTAGTCGATCACCTAGAACACTAAGAATTAACTGGAGTGAACGAGTTCAGCATTGGCGAGTCAAGTTCGAAATTAAAGAAGTCAAAGCAATAATTCAAGGTCTCTCTCGACAAATAGATCGTTATCGATCGTTAAATCACAGAGCCACATGACCCGACTCATATCCAGATTGCCAATGCCATAGGTGTAATGAGAAAACCATCAAATTACAACCCATACTCCAACACATATAACCCCTGGATGGAGAGACCACCCCAATTTTTCATGGTCTCAAGGACTCCAACAGAACGGGACTAAAGAACACGCTCCACCACCAACAAATTCCTCAAGCCTCTCATTTAGACCATACAATCTGAACTACTCTCAACCAGGCACCACGTAGGAGGATGCATTCCAGAATTTCAAGAATGTTACTCACTCTACGATTGAACAACAGAACCGCACCATTGATGGACTACGAAATGAGTTGAGAGCAGGCTTCAATTCACAAGCCCAATCAGTTTCAAGCCTCGAGAAGATGGTGTGACAACTTGCTTCTTCAGTTCAGACCTTGGCAATGACTGTTAAGAAATGCAAGTTTTCAAGTCAACCAGTGCCTAATCCTAAAGGAGTACATGAAGCAAGTACCAGTTCACCACAGCAGCATGGAGAAGTCAAAGCAGTCATGACCTTGCGAAAAGGAAAAGAAGTCGACAACAAAGTGGAGATGCCGGTGACAAAAGAAAATCAAATTTTCCTGTGAGTGTTGAGGACTCACCACCGGAGGAGAAAGAAGAAACCAACCCACGATAATACATTCCGAAAGCTCCATTTCCCCAGAGGTTAACTAAAGGCAAGAAAGGAAAATCCACAGGTGAGATTCTCGAAATCTTCAAACAGGTAAGTGTTAACATCCCTTTACTTGATGCTATAAAATAAGTTTCATCTTATGCCAAGTTTCTTAAAGACCTTTGCACTAAAAAGAGAAATATGCATGTTCAAAAGAAGGCATTTTTAACAGAAAACGTTAGTTCTATACTCCAACATAAAATTCCTTTAAAATGCAAAGACACTCCCCACTATCTCATGTAGTATAGGGAACCACACAATTGAGAATGCTTTGTTGGATTTAGGAGCTAGTGTAAATTTGTTGCCTTATCTCGTATTTGTGAAACTTGACTGGGAGAATTACACCCAACTCCAATTGGCAGACGGTCCACGCCCATTAAAATACCTCGTGATATTGTGAGGACGTGCTTATCCGTAGATAAGTTTTATTTTCCGTTGATTTTATTGTAATTGACACTCAACCAATACAGACTCGAGGAAGCACATCCCCATTATTTTAAAGCCGACCTTTCTTGGCAATCGCGATGCTCACATTCAATGGAGGAAAATGCGTTTGTCCTTCGGCAATATGACTATGGAGCTGAACATCTTCAACATTGCCAAACAACCTCACAATGCAGATGATGGAATTGTTGATGTGGATTTAATAGAAACAATAGTTGATAATACTTTTATTTCAAACCTTAGTGATGATCATTTACAAACATGCTTAACTCACTTTGGTTTTGATTTTGATATTGACAGATCAGTCGATGAGGTCAACGCCCTGCTTGACTCAGCTCCATCCATGGACACTAATAAATGGAAGTCAAGAGTTGAACAACTAGCACCATCAGAGAAGAAACTCATCCCATCATCAGAATCATCACCAAAACTTGAGCTCAAACCATTGCCCAACAAATTGGAATATGCATTTTTGGGGGAAGAAAGTACTTTGCCGGTAATCATTTCATCATCCCTCAACGATTTAACAAAAGGTAAGTTTTGATGTTTTAAAAGAACATAAAGGATCATTAGGATGCACCATAGTCATAAAAGGTATAAACCCTGCAGATTGCATGCATTACATTCACCTTTGATGAAATGCTAAATCTACTAGGAAATGCAACGTCGGTTAAATCCTAACACTTGAAAGAAGTTGTCAAAGAATCTGAAGTCCTTAAACTATTGGGACAGTATTATTTACCCAATTTCGATAGTTCATGGGTCAGTCTGCAGTTGTCCCCAAAAATCAAAGTCACGTGAGTTACCAATGCTGATAATGAATTGATACCAACTAGAGTAACTACAGGATGGCGTGTATGCATTGATTATAGAAAATTAAATTCTATCACACGTAAAGACCATTTTCCTTTACCATTTATTGATCAAATGCTTGATAGATTAGCAGGCCATGAATTTTATTGCTTTCTAGATGGCTACTCAGGATATAATCAGATCCCCATAGCACCAAAAGATCAGGAGAAAACCATTTTCACTTGCCCTTTTGGCACTTTTGCATATAGGAGAATGCCATTTGGATTATGTAATGCACCTGCTACATTTCAACGATGCATGTTAAGTATTTTTTCTGATATGGTTGAACGATTCCTTGAAGTCTTTATGGATGATTTTTCTGTCTTTGGTGACTCGTTTGATCAATGTTTACATCATCTAACGCTAGTTCTGCAGAGATGTACCGAGAAGAACTTAGTCTTGAATTGGGAGAAGTGCCATTTTATGGTAAAACAATGTATTGTTCTCGGTCACTTCATTTCGAGCAAAGGTATTAAGGTTGACAAAGCCAAGGTGGATCTCATTTCTAATCTTCCTCCACCTAAAAACAACAGAAGTAAGATCTTCCTTGGGCATGGTTTTTATAGACGTTTCATTAAAGATTTTAGCAAAGTTTCTAGCACCCCACTTATGCAATCTACTTGCAAGGATGTACCTTTGTCTTTGATGATTCATGTCTTGTTGCGTTTGAAAATTAAAGCATTTGTTGACATCATCACCCATCATTCAACCCCCCAAACCGGAGCTTACCATTTGAGCTCATGTGTGATGCATCCGATTGCATACGCCAGTAGGAGCATATAGGACAAAGGGTTGATCGAATTCCTCATGTTATTTACTATGCTAGTATGACATTGAATGATGCACGGTTGAACTATTCAAACCTAATGAAAAGAAATGCTAGCATTAGTGTTTGCATTGGAAAATTTCGATCTTATCTCATTGGTTGTAAAATAATTATATTCACAGTCACGCCGCGTTTTTAAATATCTTCACAAAGAAAGATACAAAAGCTAGACTAATTCGTTGCAGGGTGTTACTTTTGGAATTTGACTTGGAATTCAAAGATAAAAAAATGGGGACGAGGGAAAATGTTGTGGCGGACCATCTCTCTCGCCTACATTTTGACACAATTAAAGAGCCATTACCATTGAATGAGTCATTTCAGGATGAACAATTAATGAATGTGGAAGTATTACCTTGGTATGCCGATATAGTTAATTATCTTATTACAGTAAACTTCCAGAGCATGGACCAAGCAAGACAAGGCTAAATTCTTTGCGAGTAAATAAAGAATTTCTTTTTGGGATGACCCGTATTTGTTCAAGTATTGTGCAGATCAACTTGTTAGATGATGTGTCCTTCCTGCAAATGAAATCGAATATCCTTTCATTCGCCATGAACAAGCTTGTGGAGGCCATTTTAAAGTGCTAAGAAAAATGACAAAGTTTTACAATGTGGTTTTATTGGCCATCTATATTTCAAGACGCTTACACTTTTCGTTTCACGTGATAAGTGTCAACGAACGGGAGCATTACACGAAGGAACATGATGCCATTAAATCCAATTTTAGTGGTTGAGATTTTTAATGTATGGGGTATCGACTTTATGGGACCTTTTCCTCTTCTTTGGCCATCAATACATATTAGTTATTGTGGCTGACTATGTATCAAAATGGGTAATTGCATGTCGAACCAATGATCGGAAGGTGGTAATAGATTTTTGAAAAGCAATATTGCTTTCACGCTTTGGATTCCTCGAGCAATAATCGTGATGGTGGTGCCCACTTTTGTAACAAAGCATTCAAAGCTCTTTGACAAAGTATTCAATCACACACAAAGTGGCGACTCAGTATCATCCGCAAAACCCAAGTTGCTGAGATCTCCAATCGAGAAATAAAGCACATATTAGAAAAGACGGTGAGGCTTACATAAAAGATTGGTCATTAAGACTTGATGATGCATTATGGGCATATAGAACGGCTTTCAAGACCCCGATTGGGATGTCACCCTCTAGTGTATGGAAAGCTTGCCACCTACCCGTGGAACTCGAGCATCGTGCGTATTGGGCCATCAAGAAATTCAACTTTGACATGCAAAAGAAACCACTCGAAGAAGATTACAACCGTGGCAAGTAACTTGAAGAAATTCGCAATGACGCATACAAAATGCCAAGATTTACAAGCAACGAATGAAAGTCTTCCATGATAAGCAAATTATGAGAAAATCGCTCACCCTCCAGTCGAAAGTGCTTTTATTCAATTCTCGCTAATTCTTTATTCCCTGTAAGTTACGCTCTCGTTGGTCTGGTCCCTTTATTGTTCATACTGTTTTTCCACATGGGGCAATTAAAATTAAGGACCCAAAGAACGGTGTCATGTTTAAAGTTAATGGTCAAAGATTAAAGCCATATCTAGAGTACCAACCACATGGGGAAGACACCGAAATAAATTTGAGTGACCCACCAGATTTAAATTGATTTTTTTTTTCTTTTCGGTGATTTGATTTTTCTTTCTTTCTTTATATTATTCTTTTGCTAATTGAAATTATTTTTGCATAAGTGTGTTTGTTTAACTATTGAGTTTTCTCTTATCATTGTTAATCATAAGTCTCATACTTAGACCGTTCCTCCTGAACATTCTTAAACCACTTCAACGTGTCAAAACTCATCTCAAAAGGCAGATTCAATTTTGTAAAACACATCGTATTTGGGCTCTACAATCACCAGAGTTAGTAGCCTATGTTGAGGGTTTAGAAAGCCAACTCAGAGACATTGAGAGAAGTGTTTACGACATCAGGTTGGAGCTTGAGGTAAATTCAATAAGAGGACGATTTTAATTTTCTTTGTTTGTTTTAATTTGTTTTTCTGTTTGTGTGCTTTAGTTTGTTACCCCGGTGAAGTGGCGGATAACGGTACTCTGTGACAATCAAGTCGGTTACTTCAGTTTCCCATAATAACTGACATTCTGAGGCGAAAGTATGGACAGAAACGAGATTCTAGCGAAGCTTCACAACCGATTCCCTTCACTTCCTCAGAATGCCCTCCTTACGATCTATAAAGCTTGGTACGAACGCATGCGATTGCTCATGAGGAATAACATACCTGCTGATATCCATTGGTTAATCGAGGAGAAAGTACGATTGGCAGGTGAGTTACCTCCAAAATTTATTGCATTCATGCCTGGTTGTGGTAAAGGAAATTATGCAAGAAAACGACGAGCTCGAAGAATTTCTGTTGCTTGTCATAAGTGTGCCAGAATGAGTTGCGATAGAAACCCATGTTCTTTAGGAATGGTGTCCGATAACGGGAAGATAAGATTCAATTCATTAGGGATGGCTTGAATAAGGAGTCATTGGATGATATTCTTCTGCCTTCTCTTGAAACGCATCCCGATATGTGCAAGGAGCGATTCTCCGAATATGGCCATTATTCCGTGAAAAGAGCATGCACGATATAGTCTCGGGAATCACATTATAAACGACCCCCTGTTTGTCGCTTTATAAGAAAAGCGGATAGAAGCCTTCCATCCTCGACCCATGTAGGGCGCCTCAAGCCCGTTACGGACGTAAAACCGAGAGGAAGATGCGAGCCACGCAACTACCGTAAATATCCTTTTACTTTATATTTTATTTCACTATTGTTTTATTGTGTGCATTATTGTCTTTAATAATTTTATACCGCTTGCTTTTTTCTTTTTTCGCTGTTTTTTTTGACTCATGAGCCACGTGCTTTACAGCTATTTGACATTGACATATTACTTCATACACAACTGTGACCCACTATCACCAAGACTCTTAAATGTGATTTCTTTTGTCAAGCACTCACAAATTGTTTTTGAGAAGTATCACAATGGCAGCTACTCCCAATAGACAATTCAAGAACATTTGTGTGCTTTTCTGGATTTACCTATGGCAAACATAAAGAGTTCGCCGAGCCAGCCATAGATCTTGGCCGAAGCATAGCAGCGAGAAAATTACACTTGGTGTATGGAGGAGGTAATCGAGGGTTATCGAAAATAGTCTCAGAAGCAGCTTTTATCAGAGGCAGCCAAGTGTTAGGCATAATCCCAAGAGTTCTAAAACCATCGGGTAGCTCATCGTCGACTCATCAACCTGGAGAAGAGTTAGTCGTGCCTCAGTATGCAAGAAAGAATAATGAAATGCTTAATCATGCCGATGCTTTTATTTTCCTTCCGCGGGAGATCTTGCAACACTAGAGGCACTTTTATCACACTAGCATCTTCGGGCCCATCTCGCACATCCACCGTAAAACCCATCGGTTTGTTAAATGTCAATAACTTTTATGATGGCTTTATCGCATTTCTTAACCATGCAATAAAAACTACTTCATTCCTTCCCATGCGAAAAAACTTTTATTTGTGCTCACACTGCTAATGAGCTACTTGATATGTTTACAAGTTTATAGGCCAAGGAGCCAAACCCCTGGACCTTTGTGTTGGAGCGTAAACCCCAAATAATGATAAACAGTGAAGAAGTACAAATTAGATTTAACTCTTCGCCTGTAAATATTTTCTTCGTGTTACACAGGTGATGTCTTCTAAACTCTACTTTTTCCTTTAAAACATTCGAGGACAATGTTTCGTGCAGTTGGGGAGAGAATAGTCGACAATTGTGGAATCTTGGTTAAGATTTTTTACCTGATTTTTATTGTAGAAACTAACTGTTGCTAACGTTGTGTGTTGAAGATGGCTGAATATGGAGTGTAGTGACTCTAGAAACGCATCTTCATCGTTTGAAAAAAAAATAATAATAAAAAGTAAAAAGTAAAAAAAAAAATTTTGCAGAATTTTCTTTTTCTTTATTAAGATTTTATGTTTCTTTTTAATTTCTCCTCTATAAATATACATTTTCAAACTTTTGAGCCTATAAAAAAAAAACAAAAACCAAAAAAAAACTATTTTCTTTTCCTATCATTTTAAGTGTAACTTTTCTAATTAGTTTTTCTGCATCATTTTCGCATTTCTGCATGCATATTTTCCTTTCATGCTTAGAATAGGTTGGGGGGTAGAATGTTGTTTAAAAAAAAAAAATTGTGTGATTTGTTTTAACATTGGATGACATGATTAATTTCAAATTTTAGTATTTGTATTATCTTTGGTCTTAAGTGATGTTACGTTATGTTTCTTCTTACATGTTGAGAGACAAATGTGAGTTCTTGAAGGAATGAACATGTCATAATAAGTAGTGAGTTTTGAGCCTCATTATTTTCTTGGAGAATAACTTTGCCCACTTCTTTTTATACTTTTTATTATTTTACACACGATCTCTAAATTGCTTTTGAGTTAACCCTTAAAAAATGATAAAATAAAAAAGAGAAGAAAAAAAATGTGTGTTGTAACTCACACATTTGGAGGCCATCTAACTAAGAGATATGACGATTATTTAGAGCCCAAAGACGATGAAATGCCATCTTTGACCCGTTTGAGCCTTTCAGCCATCCCTTTTATTAAATATCCATAGTTAACCCTTTTTGAGCCTTTAAAAAACCCTTTTCTTTGTCAACTTATCATCTTGACCCACCCGATTTGAAGTATTACCCAATGCCTTATAAGTTCCATCACCTATTTATGTTTGAGAAAATATAAATAAGTATTTTGTTCAAATGAAGTTTTGCCAAATAAAAAAGAAAAAACAAAACAAAAATTGTTGTTTCAAAAGAAAAATAATAATAATAATAGGTGAAATCCACCTTGCAACTTCCGAAAAAAAAAAAATATTTTTCTCGCATTTTTCTCAAACATACACTTTGTTTTCCTTATTTCCTTTCTTTGTTAACCATGTCCCACTACGTTACATCCTAATAAAAGTCCTTCCGATTTTAGGGAACTATAATCAAGTAGGCTAGTTATATGGGCTAAAAAGATGTAGTGGTGCAAATAAAAGAAAAAATAAATAAATTGGGTTGACTAACAGCTTTTTTATTTGACTTGAGATCGTATTATTTCTATGTGAGGGGCATATTTATTTCATCTTGGTGAGAGTATGTGATATCATTTCTTTATTATTTCTCTCAATTACCATTCATCGAGTGACTATTTTTATTTGGTACTTAATTTCTTTTGTGAGAGTGTCACTACTTTGAAGTGAGATTTTGGGGTTTGACATGTCATTCTTGAAAGTAAAGCTTATAACAAAGTTTTCTAACACCTTGAGACACGATTCATGTGGATGGTTGATGTGGGTGTGATGTTGCTTTAGACTGGAGATAAAACTTATACTTTTATTTGATTGTTATCATTAATCTGATTGAATAAACACTCGTGTTTCTATAAAAAAAAAAAATCATTTTGAATTTGAATTTTGTTTTCGCTTTATTTGCTAGGGACTAGCAATAAGCTGGTTGGGGGGTGTGTTAAGTGTTAGAAAATGTATATTTATAAAGGAGAAAACTGTCATTTTACATTTAAAGTCTTACTAATAACCCTTACTTTTATGTATTTAACCTTCTTTTGATTTAATTCCATGTGTTTTATTTTAATTAAGTATTTTATGTATTTTAGGGGCATTATAGTCATTTCACAATAAAGGAGAGATCAGACGGCAAAACGGACATCACTTTTGAACTCAGGACGGTCGAAAACCTTAGGAAGAGCATAAAAGGAAAAATGGTACTATTCACATGTACGGCACTATTCACGTATACGGTACTGTATACGTTACTGTTCATGACACTGTTCACATAGACGGATCGATGACGTGGCATTGACCGGTGATGTGGCATTGACTGATGAGGTGTCACGATCCTCGCTGACTAAAATTCTGCGTATGCTTATTGATGGTGGCGTGACGACAAAGATATCGGTGGGCTGACGAGCAAATCTCGCAGACGGTGCATTGCATCACATGTGATTATTTTCAACCAAACCGCTCATCCTGGTCAAAGTATCGCTCATCCGCGTGGTCAAACCGTGGTGATGATGACGTGGCGCAACTCGATCAAACTGCTTTTAATCCGATACTTGCATGATTTACTCCATGTATCTATAAAAAGGGGCCTCCCCTAATTTGATATCTCAATCCATTTTTGGGATTCATTTTCTGTAATTCCTTCTCCATATTGTATTTTCTTCGTATTTTAATAAATTCCCATTTTGCCCCTAGTTCAATTATGAGTGGCTAATTTTCTTTCAAGCTTGGGTTGAAGGTGAAGTCTCAACATGTGTCATGGGCTTTATTTGGTAAATTTATTTTCTCTTCCCTCTAGTTTTTGTGGATGTTTTGATTTCTCGCCGATAAATAATATTAATCTTGTCATCGGAAAATCAGCCAGCCTTGGTTTCACCGGCCCTCTAGTACAAGATTATTATTATTTGGCACGATAAGCCCTTAGCACCATATTGATTAGAGTGTGGTTCATGAGGTGTGGATTCCCCCCTCATGATTTAATTGGTATTAATACGGATTATTTAGCCCATGATGCATGTTGATACGGTTCCAGATACCCAAGTACGTCATTTCAATAGAATTCTCTTCAATTTATTCTCGTCATTTCAATTCTAAATTTAGAATTTATTCTAGCCATTTTAATTTAAGTTTTAGCATATTCCAAATCATTTCCACCATAAATCAAACAACCCATGTACAAAATTAATTCTATACACAATTAAAATCCACCTCCTCGTGATCGACACTCTCACCATTAGTCTATACTCATCTTCTGATGATTAATGCGCTTGAGTACATTAAAATTTGCACAATGTGCTCCGCATGCAATTTTTACCAAGCTCATGATGGGAGGTGGTGGGCAAGTCGGTTTGCAAGTAAATCAAAGCCGTTTTCAATGGAGAAAGCGAGGTTCAAGATTTTTCAAGATTTTAATCGTTTTTATTCCTAAAATTGACAATCCAACTAGTTTAAATTCTTTCCAGCCAATTAGTCATTGCACAATTATGTACAAAATGATCACTAAGATAATCGCTAATAGATTAAAAACTTTTCTCCTTGATCTTGTAGGTCCGCATCAAACTAGCTTTGTTCCAGGGAGGTACATCACCGAAAATATTATTATCGCCCAGGAGGTTATTCACAGTGTGAGACAGAAGATGGGCAAACGAGGCTTCATAGGTATCAAAGTAGACTTGGAAAAAGCTTATGACAGATTAAGCTAGGAGTTTATCAAGGAGACTTTGGCTTTTGTGGGTCTTCCTACAAATTTTATACGAATCATAATGCAGTGCATCACATCCGGCTCCATGCAAATTCTATGGAATGGCAAGCTGACCGAACCCTTCAAGACTTCTAGAGGAATTCTACAGGGGGATCCAATCTCTCCTTACATTTTTGTGCTTTGTATTGAAAGACTTAGCCATATCATTAGTCGAAAAGTGCAGCAGGAACGATGGAAACCCATAAGGTTGTCCCGGAATGGTATATCCCTCACTCACATTTTCTTCGTTGACGACTTTTTTCTCCTTGCAGAAGCTTCCTCTGATCAGGCGAAGATGGTGATTAAAGCTTTGAAGAATTTCTGCAACATGTCAGGAGAAAAAGTTAGCACAAAAAAAAAACTCGATTATATTTTTCAAAAAATGTGGCACCTGCTGTGTCAAAGAAAATTAGTGAGCTAAGTGGTTTTTCAACTTTCAAAAACTTGGGGAAGTATCTAGGTATGCCACTTCTTCATAGTCGGGTGACCAATAAAACCTATTAAGAGGTCCTAGATCGTGTAGACAAATGGCTCTCAGAATGGAATGCGAAGCACTTCTCTTTTGCTGGAAGGTTGACCCTTGCTCAAGCGGTAATCCAAGCCTTGCCAATTTACTCTATGCAAACCACAATGATTTCGCGAGGCACTCAAGAAAAAATCAATTGCATCTCTCGCCGATTTATATGGAGTGGGAATAGCGAGAGGAATAGCATGGCCATGGCTAGCTGGGAAAGAATCTATCAACCTAAAATGGTAGGCAGGCTTGGCTTAAAAAATCTTCGCCACATCAATGAGGCACTTTTGATGAAGATTGGGTGGAATACTATTGTGTCTCCTACTAGCATGTGGATTAAAGTGTTATGTTCTAAATACGATGTTGAGAATGATAACCTCCCAACAGAGCTACCCACAAGATACAATTCTTATGTGTGGCGTGCAGTGGGTACGGTTTGGCATAAAGTCTTGCAGGGAATTTATTGGCAAGTTGGAGATGGGTCAAAGGTTCATTTTTGGAAAGATTGTTGGGTTATGCAAAATGTCATATTGAAGGATTATGTTGTGATGCCGGTGCTGAGTAATATGCTGAAAAACTCGATTAGGGATTATATAAACGATCATGGGCAATGGAATTGGATTGCTTTTAGCAATTATCTTCCTCACAGCTTAGTGCTTGCTATTACTGCCATTATGCCACCTTGTGTTGAGGGGGGTATGGACCACATATTTTGGGGATTTTCAACTAAAGGTAATTTTAGAGTGAAATCATCTTACCAAAATATTTCAAACAGAGCCTCCAGACATATTGGACCAAGATAGGAACTTATTTGGAGCTGAAAAGGGCCACAAAGTGTTAAAACTTTCTTGTGGTTGGCTATTCAAAACAAGTTAAAGACTAAAGCTGGGCTTACTAGAAGACATATTTTGGCAGAAAATCAATGTGAGAGATGCAAAGTTTGCGTGGAAGACTCTCTTTATGCCCTTAGAGATTGTGTGGCATCCAAACGTATTTGGTTAGATATAGTCCCGTGTAGCTTACGAGGAAGTTTTTTCTCTTTAAACTTAGAGGATTGGATTCTTAATAATCTAAAGCCAAATTGTTATGACTGTAATTGAGTGGACTGGTCGGTAATTTTGGGCACAACAATCTGGCGTTTGTGGTTTTGGAGGAACCAAACTCTGTTTAAGAATGTGCAGAGGAGCAATCAAAACATCACTTTAGATATTATGACCAGAGCTGAAAGTTCCCATAAAACCATGATGGCTTTGATCAAGTCTGGAGCTTCAAAAATGGTTAAATACTTTGGATGGAAACCACCTCCTGAGAATGTCTTCAAATTGAATACTGATGGGGCCTGCAAAAAGATAAACATGGTAGCTGCAGGTGGTTTAATAAGAAATGCCAATGGGAATTGGATTGCTGGATTCTGTGCGAATATTGTAATTAGTTCGGTTACCAATGCTGAGCTTTGGGGTTTATTCTACGGTCTTGACCTAGCTTGGAAGTTGGGAATTCAGTCATTGTTGGTTGAAGTTAACAGCAAATGCATCATTGATCTACTTGCAGACACGAGGAATAGCCCTAAACATTTCTCTTCAGTGATTCAAAGTATCCGAAGGCTCATCAATAGAGAATGGCATGTGTGCATTAGCCATATTTACCGTGAAGCAAACGTTGCAACAGATTTTCTTGCAAATTTAGCAATAAGGCAACCTCTTGGCTTCCATTTCCTTCACAACCCTCCTCATGATGTTGTTAATTACTTTATTCACGATATGTATGGGAATGCTTTCCCGCGTTTTGTTTCAGTTTAGCCTTGTTTGGCTCCTTTTTATGTAAAAAAAAAAAGACATCCGTCAAGAATGATCTGAATATTTGCTTATTATAGCACAAATTATTTAACTTTTTTAGATTATTTCAATCATTCAGAATCTAAGCAAGAGTTTTCAACATATAAATTTTCAATTTATTCTTATATCTTATAATACATGTGCCCATTCAATAGTTAATTAGTTAGCTATAAAAATGACTAATCCAAATATATGGCATGACAACATGTAATATTCGTTGAAATTATGAATACATTCACGCTTCTTTCCATTAAAAAAACTATATATGGTCAATTTAGATTTTTTCCTTGAACAATTAGTTTAAGAGTAATGCGGATAAATGGAGGTTAATATTCCATATTGAATCAACTTGAGCTATCTAGATTGTTGCCAAAAGGGTCAATTGTCACATATGTTATGTGAGAGAAGGAAGGACAAATAATTTCACCACAACAAAAATGGCTTTTTGCAACAAAAAGATTTTGTTGCCTAAAGTGCCAATTTTGTTGCCATAGGTTATTGCTACAAAAACAAGCTTGTCAGCCCAGTCGTCGGCCTAGCACTGTCGCCCTCTATGTTTAACAACATATCAAAGCATTTCTCACCTCAAACTTTCTTTCGCAATAAAACAGATTCATTGTGAAGAAGTCTTCAACTAGTTTAGAAAATAATTTGGCAACAAACTTCTTTGTTGCGCTAAACAATTTTACGCAACAAAATTATGTTGTTTCTACATAGTTATTTACTACAAAACTAATTTGCTACTAAGAAATAAAGTATATTTCATAAAAAAAACGCGTATCAACAAAGGTGTTTGTTAGCTAAGATCATTTTAGGCAACAAAACTACTTTATTTCTTTATGTTGAATATTTTACAAATTTGCAATAAATATTTAAATATTTTTAGAAACAAATCAATTTTGTCATTAAAAAATACTACAATTTTTTTTTAATAATATCATGGTATAAAAGGAAGCAAACCAAGTTTGTTGGGAAAGATACCAATTTTTTTCCCCACCAATCCACCATGACAATAATAAACTAGAAATATATGTTGAGAAATCTAACAAAAAAATCATTAATGTCATTGAACTAATTTAAAAGTTAAAGGCCCATTCAGTACCCTATATATATATACAAAACTGACTTTAAGATCAAGTGATGACCAATTCAAAATACTAACAAGTTCAAGATACTCTAAGGACATCATTGAAATGAGTAATCATTGAGTAGCTGAATACATAGTAAAGCGCAAGCGGATCCTTGAGAAGAAAAAAATTGATGCATCATACCCTCAAATCGGTGGGACAATCGGACTCCAATTGATCAATAGTCTTCTTTTGCTCTTGAAGCTCAACATCTTGTGAATCCAATCTACTTTGTTGTGAAGATATAATACCATGCAATCTGTCAGCCTCAGAAGTATCAACACGATGGTTTGAAGTTGGGCGTGGTCCGTTGCCAAGTCCTCGAAAATAGCCTGATTTCTTTCCAAGTACTTCAATGCATATTTCCCTTTGAGTTAGTGGTTTTGCTTCTTCAGGATCGGTTTGTTGTTGTTGTTGTATCTCTACCACTTAGTCTTATACATAAAGCTTCGTTAGTAAATGAAGGAAAAAAAAAAGAATTTTATTAATTAAACCATTGAAATTTAATCATTGGTCATCGAATTAATTTGTATTAAGGCATAAGTGTGCCACCACATTCACCCAACCTTTTGTCTTGCTGAAATGAGTGACGCGAAATAGTTCTATTAATAACAACCACTTGTATTCTTCACAATATCTTATACACACTTATCAAAAATAAGTTTTTATCTTGGCTGACAATTCCAAGTAGCCCTTTATATGTTCTGGTATGTATAGTCGCAACAAACAAATGAGAAGATTTATCAAAATTTTTGAAATATATTTTAAGACTAACAGGATTGTGAATAAACACCAACAAGAGCATCAAAGGAACAAGAAAGAAACATCACCAGCCTTAAGAAATCTCCATGCGTCTTTTCCTCTGCTTCAATAGCTTAATTAAGAATTCTACATGATGTTGCACTAGTGAAAAAATTATATTTAATGAATAAATAATTAGAAACTTCAAAGTCTGCAGTTAACTAAATTACTAATGACGATTAAAAGATTCACTCCGCAAATTATTCAAGAAACTTTTGTAGATGATATTAAGTAGATTTTGCAGTAATTTTTCAATATTCTTTTCATTCCCATTGAAGGATCAAGCATTACAAGCCAAAATGCAAACACAGGGCATTACTTGAGTAGCAACTTAATCAATTGTCACAAGTTGTACAAGACTTTTATATCCAAAAGAAGGCTGAATTGTGGAATAAAATGTAATCCTATAATTAAAAGCCTAAACGAACATTATTAACTAGATTTATAAATTTCTTGAATCCTAAAACGGAAAAGTTCATTCGTATAAAGCTATTAGTTCCGGCCTCACTGTTCTACTCATCCCCGTCTCGCTCAATTTAGCCGATTAATAAAGCAGCTCAAGAAATGTTTCTAAAATTTAATAAATGAGAAAATTCTATAATGAATTATTGTAATACTAAAACACAAGATTACCCAAAAATGTAATAGAACCTTTAACAAACACATGGAATGCAAAACCCATATGTAAAAAATATATCATTAATGCAAGAGTCGGCACAACATCCTATACTATATATAGATTTATAATCACAAATCGAGTAAGAGAAACAATCAAACAAAACAATAATGCAAAAAAAAAATTGAAACCCACAAAAAAAAAAATCATACTTAGGGTTTAAAAGAGATGAGAACTTTGGAGCTCATGTCGAAGATAGTTGAGATAACGGCAAAGCTCACCATCACTTGCTAGAAATTGCTGAGAAATAGGTAAAGCTTGCTTGCGAATGAGTGTGGCTTGTGAGTTCGAGGCTAGGATTTGGATGTTGTCAACAGTAAGGTTTTGGTTTCGATTTAGGAAATTTGATTCGCTTGGCAAAGAAAGACTGTGGCGGGTCGTGGCGAGCCAACGACGGTGAGGGTTGTCATTGTCAGTGAGGAGCGAGCTACATTCGAGAGAGAGAAGTTTTAGAGTAATAAGTGAGTGTGGCCTTAACACTTGTGGAAAAAAGAGGTTGAAATACTAATAAAGGTGTGAAACAGCGTCGATTAAATTCTTTCTATAATGAAACAAATAGCTATAATCAATATTGTAAAAATTAATATTTTTGTTAACCTTTGCGCAACAAAATTAATCTCCTTGCAAAAACTCGAGAGCACAAAACAAATTTTCTCGCTAATCACAACTTTTGCAATATTTCATTTGTTGCAACCATTGATTCAAATGTTCATTGTGGAAAACTTGAGCAATGAAACAGATTTTGCTTTCATTAAGCTTGTTAGGCAACAAGAACACTTTTGTTGCCAAACATAGCATAGGGCAAGGAAATATTTTGTTGCCTTATATTCTAATTTTCTTGCCTATTCCACATCATTAAGAAGAACAAAATCTGTTTAGCTATAGCCATAAAGACTAATTTTTGTTGCAAGATATTAATTTTAGCAATAAAGTAAGTTTGTTGCAATAGAATTTGTAGCCAATAGTATATTTTCTTGTGGTGTTTAGCGTTAGAATTTTGAGAAAATAGTTTTATTTTGTACTTTCTGAATTTATGATAGATAACAAAACACTTTGCCATATTTGTAGCTTTTAAAGATTTCTTATTAGTCACAAAGTCTTTTTTTTTTTTTAAGAAGAGAGAAATTCATTAAGCAGATAAATGAGAAAATATACCACCGGGGGTGGTAGAACATGTCTCTATTCACTCGGACCTGACAAAGAACACCCTACCTTAGCCACAACATGGGCGGCAGTATTCGCAGATCTCCATACAAAAGAGAAAGTCACCTCTTTTAAGCAATGAGCCAAGGCTTTACAATCAGAAATAATAAGACCAAAGCCATTTTGTTAGTCCTTGGAGTCAATCAAAGCATTAAAAACTTGTAAACAATCAATCTCAATAATAACAGGAAAAAACTGGGTATTCTTAAGCCAACTCAAGACCTCTCGCACACCCAGAGCCTCTGCCTCATGAGCTTCAAAATTTCCAATTAAAGAACCACATTTTGCAGCAAGGAAGTTACCCTCAAAAGACCAGATAACTGCTCCATAGCTAATCCTAGTTGCTTTCTAGAAATGAGATCCACATTGCATTTAAACCATCCAAAGCAAGGGCGTTTCTAGCAAATAGAGCCAAGAGTTAAATATGCAGGCACCTGAGTAAAATGACTCAGTTGACTAGCCTTTTGCCATTGGAACAAGTCTTGGCCAGCTTTGTTGAGAACTTGAGGCACTCTACCTACTACATTCCTCCAAGCTTTATTATTCCGATTCTGCCAAAGACCCCAACAAACCATTGCAGCAAGACAATTATCATCAAGACTGCACCAAGTAAATAGAGCATCCAACCAAGCACCAAAACTAACAAAATTTCCAGCAAAACCAACCAAGGAAACCATCCAACATTGTTTGGCAAAAGGACAATCAACTAAGACATGATAAGTTGTCTCAAGAGATGCATTACAGATAGTACAATAAGGGTGTACCTCGATTCGACGACTAAGAAGGTTATCAGCAGTGGGAACCACATTTGCCACAGCTCTCCAAAGAAAATTCTTGATTTTGGCAGGCACAGCCAGCTTCCAAATCTTACTCCAAACTCCAATATCAGGTGGCTCCGATATAATATCCATCCACTTATAACAACTCCGAACAGTGTAAATTCCTTTTGCTTTGGGGAGCCAATACCAAGTATCACAATCACGCCGAGAGCTAAAAGGAATTTGGAGAATGCAGTCTCGATCTCTGCCGTTAAACACATCCTTCACAAGATCATAATCCCACCTTCGGTGATTAGGAACCATAAGACTACTCACAGGAGCTGACGCAAACGTCGCTGGAAGGCTAGTTGTAATGAAGCCACTCTCCTGATTAGGCGGACCGATGTGTGATCGAGCTTGGCCAATAGTAATGCTCTGCCCATTCCCAACTTGGATACGACTCCCTTGGATTAAAATCTTCTAAGCAGCCAAAATCGATCTCCATGCATAACTCGGATTACTTTCCAACTTTGCTTGAGTGAAATCTGCATTAGGATAATACCTAGTTTTAAACATTGTGGATTTGTAAGTAACCTCCTTAGCATAGCAACATTAAAGTTATGAATATGTTTAAACCCAATACCATCATAAGCTTTTGGTTTACAAAGTCTACCCCACTGCATCCAATTGATTCCACCACTACCATGTCTTTTACTGCCCCACAAAAAAGATTTCATCATCCTTTCAATCTCCCGGCAAAGGTCGAGAGGGAGGAGATAAACTTGCATAGCATAATTAGGTATGGCCTGTGCCAAAATTTTAATCAAAATTTCCTTTCCAGCTCTAGAGAGGAGTTTCTGATGCCACCCTTGAATTCTCTTCCAAACTTTATCCTTTATGTATATAAAAATATCTATCTTTTTGCGCCCAACAGATGATGGTAATCCAAGATAGGTACCATGGTCTGAAGTAGCTACAACTCTAAGACCTGCTGCCCCGAAGCTGCTTCATAAGTTGCCAAAATCTTTTTTACCAGGTGAGCCTTCTGAACAGTAGCTTTAAATAAAAGAAAACAATCATCAGCAAAAAAGAGGTGAGAAACCAAAGGAGCACCTCTAGCAACTCTAACCCCATGGATCATCCCAGCCCTCTCGTAATGATTTATCCGCAAACTCGGCACATGAGATGATAAAGCGAGATAAGGCGATAACGGATCTCCTTGTCTAAGACCTCGACTTGGCACGATAGGGCCCAGCTCCAACTCTGCCCGAGTAATCTTATAGGTAATTGTAGTGACACAAAGCATAATAAGATTCACCCAACCAACATCAAAGCCCAACTTCAGTAAAATCGACTTAAGAAACCCCCACTCAATCCGATCATAAGCCTTGGACATGTGGATCTTTAAAGCAACAATTCCCTCTTTTCCTTGACGTTTCCGTTTCAGAAAATGCATTATCTCAGCCGAGATCAATACATTATCAGCAATAGCTCTGCCTGGTACAAAAGCACTCTGAAAATATGAAATTATCGATCCTAACACCCTCTTCATACAGTTAGCAAACATCTTGGCTACAATTTTATAGAGTACATTGCATAAGGAAATTGGTTGAACATCAGTTAAAAATTCTATTTGTTTCTTCTTAGGAATAAGGACAATGGAAGTCTCATTAAGACCATCAGAGAAAGAACAATCCCGAATAAACCTAAGGCACGCCTTAGTGATATCAGTACCCACAACATGCCAAAACTTTTGGTAAAATTATGGGTTCATTCCATCAGGACCAGGGGATTTATCAGGGTGCATATCAAACACGACAGATTGAACATCTTCAGCAGTAAAAAACGTTCTTAATTATTTTATTTGGCTTCCAAACGTGGCATGGGATTAGCAAATACACTAGCTAGTGTACGACAAGAATGATAATCAATAGTTTGATTAATGATAACCAAACAAAACTGTATTGTGCAACTCGAACCAAACAACAGAACATATAATCAACTAAATTGCTATTATTACATATATCGATCCCCATTTAATTTACTCATCACGAGAAAATTAATAAACTATAAAAATATATAATGAAACTAATAAACTATAAAAATATATAATGATGACATTCTCCACTCCAAAGCATACATGAACTAAGACTCATAATTTGGTTGTTGTATTGGCCTCCCTTTGAAGGAATTAATTATATATATATATATATATGCCACTCACAAATCATTGCCAAGGGCTGTTAATATAATGATGTCCCACTTGATCTAAGATTAGTTTATAACTTGAGATGGCACAGATTCATCCATTCATTCATTCAGTTTGATCGCATTTATATACTCTTTAGTATTGGAATGATGCTTTTATATAACCAAAGCAATAATATTTTTTATTTGCTTTTGATATGCTTAATTAAAGCAAAATAAATGCAGCTGTTAGTGGGGAAAATTTTTACTTAAAGACTTCTTCGTAACAAATGATATTTTTAACTTTGGGTCTCGATTTGCACAGTTTTACTTTTAAATCTATTATTTCAAAGAATATATTGCTTGAGAAGGGTTTTACGTGTATTGCCCAATGATTATTTCTAACAAATCAATGTGAGATTATGATGCCTCACTCTTAAGCATTAGATTCTTCATTAGTATCCTATGAAAATTGAGATCACTCTCAATCACATTCACCTAACCACTTTTTTTTTTTTTTTGGGTATTTTAGAAATATATATTAGAAAATATTTAAATTAATTATTTTTATTTAATACAATATAATAAAAATATTTGCAATTATTTTAAAATATTTTTTCTTGTGCCTATAGCCTAATCCGTGTATCCAAGCTACAAGCATTTAGATTGAGGAAGTAATTAAATTAGCTCAATGCAGCTTAACACACGGAATCATTAGTTCATTATTATAATTTTGACTTCAAGATAAAGATTTGATTAAAGAAATTAAGAAAATTTGGAAGCCAGTAGATAAAAAGTATTGTTCAACTGGGGGGTGCTTCCTTTGAGATAAAAACAAAGACAATTTTTTACGTGCTTAGCATAAAGTGATAAGACTTATATTTGTCATCATTCACCCCCCACGAGTCGAACCATTCAAGAAAGTGAGAAAATATATACATGATCTTCGCAATCCACTTGGTTGAACAGAGACCCATGATGCAATTACAACCACTTGATACAAATCTCATCCCAAATCTGCATTTTGATCACTATCATCATAAATGCCACAGTACTCAAATTGTTTCCTTTTTTTTAATCTGGGTTTTATTATGTAATCAGTAATTAACAAAACAAATCCGAAAAAATTAATTATTGATGTAGCGTGCACAAAGGATGTGCATCGGATAATATTCGCCCCTTGCCTTCTGTTTTGTCACTTTGAAAAGAGATTTTCTCTTTAATTATTAAGATTGTAATAAAAGCGAAATTACTAAATGGACCCCACTCATTTGCCTCTCGATGTTGAATTGAACCGTTTGTAGTTTCCTGACAACAATTTGACCGTTACACACAAACATTTAAAATATTGTTGATTCAAAAGGAGAAAAGCCACTAATTGAACTCCAGATGTTACTTCTTCCACTCCCTTTTTATGAAAGCAACTTTTTCTTATTTCAAATACTAATAGCAAAAATTAGAGTGTAAATAGCAATTCACTTCAAAAATTTAGATCGACGGCTCAGATTATTAGCAAATCGCCCATGATCGTGATCTTCCCTCTCTTTGCTTCTTCACTTGCAACAGGGTCTTTTATATTGATTTTATTTTTCAGCAAAATTTCTTGCATTTTCCCGGAAAAAGATTACAACTATCCTGCAATTTGAGCGGTTTTTTCAGCTGGGTCAGGGAAAATTTCTTCTGGGTATGTTTGGATAGCAAGAAAAAATTATAACAGAATCAAATGCCTGTGTCAACTCGGTCTCAAGTCACAAATCACGAAGAAAATAAGCAAAGAACAAGAACGAGACACAGATCAGATCAAGAAGATGCTTCTTCCCACGTGAATGTTGCTCTAAGGAACCCACATCATGGCTTGAAAGAGAAAATGAAAGCTTTGACTCTCTTGTATGAGCAACAGAAGAGGGCTTCATCGGCTTTCAGGAACCAGTCTCCAAAGCCTGATGAAAAAAGATTCGCTACACATCCGAGCGTTGATCTCGTGAATTCTTGCAAAAGAGAAGACAAAGAAACAAAAGATTCAAGGTTGTTGCAAGATGTGATGAAAGAGAACTCAATGTCAACAATGCCAGCACCAATGGGAGCAAAGCTGCCAAGTTCTAGAGTTACAAGAACCTTTGTGTTGCCTCAACCACCTACGGATGACGCTAAGGAGAATCTTTTGATGGGTCCTGATCGAATTATCGGCTTTCCATCTTGTCCAAGAAAGGCTAATGTGACAACTACTGTGGCGAGAAAGCTTTCAATGGGGAGTTCTGTGGCACAAACAGAGTTAAAAGGTGTAAATGGGGATAAAAATATGCAAGAATTGGAGAAACCGGAGGCTGTTTTGGGGAAACATGTCCCAAGTGGCAGTCGAATTCTTGTGTTCGTTAGGCTTAGGCCTATGTCCAAGAAGGAGAAGGAATCTGGGTCAAGGTGTTGTGTGAGAATTGTGAATAAAAGGGATGTTTATTTGACTGAGTTTGCCAATGAACATGATTATCTTAGACTGAAGAGGCTTCGTGGCCGGCATTTTACTTTTGATGCGTCATTTCCGGATTCCACTTCTCAACATGAGGTTTATTCCAGAACGTGAGTGTGTGAAAACCTTGAGCATTGATTGATTCTATATACTTGATTTAATGCTATGAAACTGGAACAGTTCTCTGTTTGAATATTTTTATTATTAGATCGTTTCCGGGAAATTTAACCTTACATGTGTTTGTTTGAATTTTTATGTGTTAATGCTATTCCCGCTGTGTGTTTCAAATATGTATTGAGTTTCCATTTTTGTACTTGTTAAATGCTTTGTAAAGTATTTACCCATTGTGTAAGCTAAGATAATATGGAAAAGAAAACATTTTAAACTTTATTCTATATTTTGAACTTGCCACATAAAACATGCTGCTAATGTTGTGTGAAACTTGTTACTGCTTATGTGATGAGTTTCTTTTTTTTCTTATGTTCATTATCTATATATTTGTTACGAATTGGAGGATAACAAGAGGGAAATAAAGGCCTGATGTCACCTGAAAGAGGCTACTAATACTGCCTAAAACTTTGATTTAACTAGTACATTCAAGTATTATTACCACTTGAAGTTTGACTTTGGGAGATTATTTAACAGAAGAGAATTTCTTTCTGACTTTTCAGAACCGCAGACCTGGTGGAAGCAGTTCTGCAGGGAAGGAATGGTTCAGTGTTCTGCTATGGTGCCACGGGAGCTGGGAAAACATATACGATGCTTGGTACAATTGAGAATCCAGGAGTGATGGTTTTGGCAATCAAGGATCTCTTTACCAAAATTAGGCAGAGAAGTTGTGACGGAAACCATGTAGTTCACATCTCGTATCTGGAGGTCTACAATGAAACTGTCAGGGATTTGCTCTCACCTGGAAGGCCTCTGGTCCTTAGAGAAGATAAACAGGTCTGTTTCTAGCTCGCACGACTTCAGATTGTCACATTGCATGTCTTTAGAAACTAATAGTTTTTCACTCTTCTGAATGTGGCCGATTGTTGCTTTTGAAATTAACAGCTCAATATTTACTGCCAAATGGTTTAGCTTGCAAGATAATTAAAATGCTTCTGTATCTTTTCCCAGAATATCTTCTAAATTCATCATTTGCTGACAAGATTTATGTTATACACTTCCATAGATGTCTAATTACGTTGTATTATTAGAAATCTTCTTCCAGCAAGCAGACTAACTTACAATGTACCGTCATGAACTCATACTAAAAATGCAAGACCAATAAGCAAATTAGCTACTTCAGTGAATTTCATTTGAATAGCCTAATTGGCTGTGAGGGCATTCTTCTTTTATTATATTATCTAATAATAAAGATGCAGGCCTGAAATTTTGCATCCATTTGTCTTTTTTTCTTCCTGAACCAAATATATTAAATTTATTTGTTTTGAATACAAATATCAACGTGATCTTGAGTAAGAATACTGATCTTCATTAGTCTTGTCTCTTCAATTCAATCAAGGCTTTTGAAAATTGAAATAATATCTGATGGAAAATTGGTCGTTCAAATGTGTTGTAGGGGATTTTAGCTGCAGGACTTACGCAATACAGAGCTTACTCTACGGATGAGGTAAACATTTTGTTTCCAACATGATGATTTCGATGGTTAGGAGATGGTCAAATGAGAGAAGAGAAAAACATTTTCATGTTTGTTGCGCCAGGTAATGGCATTGCTTCAACGAGGAAACCAAAACCGAACCACTGAACCAACTCGTGCCAATGAAACTTCTTCACGTTCCCATGCTATTCTGCAGGTAGCCATGGATGTTATCCCCATCAGTTCATTAATTTTGTAGGATTTTGTGTACTGATTTATAGGATTCTGTGTACTGAATACTGATCTTCTCTCTTTTGAAAATTCTGTTCAGGTTATAATTGAATATAGAGTTAAGGATGCTTCTATGAACATCATTAATAGAGTAGGAAAACTGTCACTCATTGATCTTGCTGGGTCAGAAAGAGCCCTTGCAACGGATCAGAGAACACTGCGATCACTTGAGGGCGCCAACATAAATCGGTCACTCCTTGCACTGAGCAGTTGTATCAATGCCCTTGTTGAGGGTAAGAAACACATACCATACCGAAACTCAAAGCTTACGCAACTTCTCAAGGACTCATTAGGAGGAGCTTGTAACACTGTAATGATTGCTAATATAAGTCCATGCAATCTCTCGTTTGGTGAAACTCAAAACACCCTGCATTGGGCTGATCGAGCCAAGGAGATCCGGACAAAGGTTCATCCTCTTGACTTTTCACTCTTCACTTGCAGTAACTTTCATTTTAATCACTGTGGCTAGATTCTCTCCTTGTGTCACAATATTTCTTCTTATTTTTCTGCTTCTAACGGCAAGATAGCATCAGCTCCTTGAACTTTTAATATTCAAATAGCATTGCTTTTATCGTCCTTGCAGATTAATTCATATCTATTTCCTAGTCATTCAATCACTTCTGCCCAATTATCTTTTATGTAGTGATTAGTAAATAACATATGTTTCAATTATTGTTAATGGTACCCGCTGCCATATGCTACAACTGCAGGAAGGTGAGGCAAATGAGGAAACACTTCAAGTACCTGATTCTGGAACAGATCAAGCGAAGCTATTACTTGAACTGCAGAAGGAGAATCGTGAGTTGCGAGTACAAATGGCTCGCCAGAAAGAGTGACTACTAGCCCTTGAAGCACAAGCTTTTGCTGCATATTCTCCAACCCCTCTTCAGTTTCCTCTCTCTTAACTCCTCCATCCACTGCCCATCAAATGAAAAACGAAAGCCAAGATCATCTTTCTTACATGGGAATTGTTTTACACCAGAACTTAAGAGAAAGGTAGCACCAGAAGGAGTTCGAGAGCTTCAACAGACTGTGAAGACATTAGAAGCAGAAATTGAGAAAATGAAGAAGGATCATGCTTTGCAACTAAAGCAAAAGGATGATGTTATTCGAGAACTTAAACGAAAAAGTGATAAGCAGTTGGAAAGAGGGGGAACTGAAGGAGTGAAGAAGTCAGGCGTACAAACAAGGGCTACCTTACGGCCCAAGGAAAAAAATATAGGGGAGTTGAAGAGCCCTAGTCATCGTTTTCGATCACCAGTCCCAACAACTAAAAAGAGAAGCTTTTGGGACATAACAGCAGCTAACAGCCCATCGGTTACTGCATTAAGTGGAAGAAAAACCAGAAGTCATGTCATTCCAGAGCCTGGCCCACCCTCAATGCTTCTTCAGGTACAGTGATCATTTACCCCCCTTATCTTTTTCTCTTAAATTTGAAAGATGTATAGACAATAAGGATAGGATCATACATGCATTGAATATGCATACTCATGTTTGGCTAAGACATAAGCAACCTTATACAGTATGTTTGAATTTAATCAATTTCGAAGGGAGATGGCCAGGCGCCTATTCCACTTAGAAATTTGGTGTCCCTCTTTATGTCTCTCTCATTTTATGCACATGAGATTTTTCTTCCTGTAACTGATACAGCTTGCCTCTCCATGTTTCTGGTTTATGTTCATCTTTGGACCACACATCATTCAGCCAGGTTTTGCTCGTCAAAGGCCCTAACATTTAGTCAAGGAGAGCAAGAAGGACACAACTGAAAGCACAAAGAAGGAACCAAAGGCAAGAGATGACAATGGTTGGCCATTTATATCTTTTTCTTCCATACTCTCTGCTCGAGCTGGCAATTCAACACGGGAAGAAAGGAGATCGAATATTGCTTGGTAGGCGGCACTGGTCCTGTATATCTCAAGTTGTATGTTATGTGATCAACCAAGACCAAGAAAAAGAAAAATAATTTCTCTTTGTATCTGAGTACTGTATTCTTTAATTTACCAAGCTCCTGGTTCTTTTGTTGACTCAAAAAAAAAAAAAATTGGAGAAACGATGTATATTTATATTAGTTCATTCTCAGAATTTCATGGAGTGATTCTCATGTTGTTTCATTCCACTGCTGGATAAACTCTTTATTAGATTCAATTCATTCTTTGAAAGAATAGTTTTAATAATCATATGTTTTCTTGATGTTGAGCCACTCAAAATAACAAATAAAGCAAGGATATGAAGGCGCAGAAACAAAAGAATGTGAATCATATGATCCCTTGAAATAGAAAAAGTGTGTTAACAATGTTGGAAGCAGCCTGTGACTTTCATTTCTAAAAAGCTATAGTTAGTAGTTGCCATCTGCAAAAATGGGGTCAATTTGTTAACCATAAAGCATTCGCCTAGCACACATTGGGTCCATGTGTTTCGGCAACTCACTTTTCTTTGGGCTTAGAGTTTGTGTACTTTTGTCTTAGAGGGCTGCTAAAGGCATCCCAAATTTCTTTTCTTTTCTTTTTCTGTTTTTCTTTTTAATAAATAAGGTATCAATCTACTCATGAGCACTAGCTTGATTAAATAAGGATGTAGAGAGAAAAAAGTGATCAAATAATCTTTAGAATTTCATTCCAATGAAAATAGATCATTACAGTTGAAGATTCTGAGGCAAGTTAATTACCAGCTTGTAGGTCATATTGATTGTGGTATCATCACTTAATATGATAAAATGATTCAATGATTTGAAGCAACTAGAGAACTTCAGTAAGACCTTATTTGGGATTGACGTTGGATATAGCTATAATAATAAAATATTTGGTAAACACTAACTACTATAATTTAAAAGTTACGTTGATTTGATTTTGCACTTGTATAATGAAAACTCTATTATGTCTTTTACTAATTTTGTCAAAATAATTATTTAAAAATTATATTTACTACATACTATTAATTTTTATTTCATAATTATAGTTTTTAGAACAGTAATAACTTAAAAGATATAACACCTCAATACCAAATAAGACCTCAAGTATGGCATTTCTAAGTACCTCATTAGAAGTCATCTTAAGTACAAAACTCTGGATATATTCTTTTCCCCGGTAAACAAACAGAAACCACACCATCAGTTTCCATCTAAATTAATAGAGGTAGTTTTACATAATCTTCAAGAAAATTATACACAACTTTACTGAGTTGAATATGTGTGATTTTAGGCTTCACTTTTCTTTAGGGTGGGCTAATCCTTACTCCTTAGGATGGTGAATTTATCATTTAATGTTGTGATGCCCCATCCCTTAATATACACACATTTCTAGCCCCATTTTCACATTTCTGGCTCCATTTTCCTGGAAACAAGTAGAGGACACGAGCGTGCTTGTTTCATTTTTTTTTTTAATATTGATTACACATATTTATAATCAGATATATATAATTGGAGACTTTACGTTTGTTATATATAATCTATATACGTATACAGGCAAATAAGCTACTCATGAAAATGGATGTCTCTTTTTAAGTCATATTTCGTAAGAAAGAAAAACTTACAAATAAACTTCATACAATTATATATAATGTTTAATTGAGAAAATTTTTAGTTCATAAGGACTCGAATCCCTATTCTCATGATCTTTCTTAATTATGAGAGTAGAGATTTAGCAGTGGACCGAAAGTTCATTGGCTCGTGCTTGATTCCTTTTGAAGTAATTAAATCCAACTAACATTTTTGTATAACGCAAGCAGCCACAGCACAGAGTCTATAAGAAATTTATACAGAGCTTTAATTTTGAGACAAGTAGGCCATGAGTACTCTATGGATTTGAATTATGGGGATACAGATGGTCACTTTTAATAAGCTAAGCTAGCATTCAAGTAGAGCAATAATGCTACATAGCATTGTGGCCTTAGCTTTATGCTGAGCAGCGAACTTTTGAATCTTTTGAAGAATGATGAGTAGATCATCAAAACATACCTCGGTTTCTGTGCTCAGTAATCTTAAGTATAAACGGATTTGCTTAAAATAATTCTAGCTGTAATCCAAATCATCTGAATTTTCGGTAAAGTTTTAGCAAAGGCTGTTCCCTCTGTCTTATCATACGATATTAAATCATTTAAATATATATTACTGAGGGTACCTTTATTTTAATAAATAAATTTTTTTTAATGAACTAATAAATAATAAAACATAATTTTTTAATTTATTAAAATCTGTAAATTTTTATATTTTATTAGCATTCTCATTTTATTAAAATAAAAATGTCCTTATTGAAAAAAAACTATATAAAATAAAGATGTCAACTATATAAATATATGTGTGTATGTATATGTATATGTACACACACATATAGTGTAAAGGATCCCTCGTTAGAATATTATTCTATGTATGTGTGTGCATGTATTTAACTTGATTTTGTCTATTTATATATTTGTAACTGATTTTTAGTACTTCTAACACATTGTCCAGTTCTAATTTAAGTTATGTCCATTTTTGTCCATTTAATTCACTTGTATTTAATTTCTTAAGTACTATCATTTTTACATATTGAAGATTTAGTATCAGAAACCAGTTACATATATATAAATAGATAAAACAAAATTACATAAACATTTAGTAATTATAGGAAGAGAAATAATCCTGTGTTATGAGAAAATTAAGAAATAGAAAGAAATATGGCGTAATAGTAGAAAATATGAGAAATGATATGACTAAATAGCCGTGTAGTGACATGATAGAGACAATCTCACTCAAAGACTTTTTCTACTCGGATAATGAAAGTAGGACCCTAGCACAGTGCTCTAACAGCCCATTTGAGTGACCAAAATGCTCATGTAAAGAATAATTTTGAATTTCTTTTTAGGGGGTTATATATGTAATTTGGGATGTAATGAAATTACACTTCTTGCAAGGTACTTTGGTGGCAACTACAAAAAATTAGCAGACTTGAAGAAGGAAACAGAGGAGTTTTGAAATCCAGTAGAAAATCAAATGCCAATGTGAAAAAGCAGTCAACAAATGGGAAAAGCCCAATTCTGCTGTCAGGATTGAGATTTTTTATATTTTATTTTCCCAATTGTATGTGTATTTTGCTTTTGATGACTTCTATGATTAGGCTTTAATAAATTTCTTGGGATCAATCCACACAGAATTAAGCACCAAAAAAGCAATGATTGGGAACACCTTGCTCTTTTAGACCGAATGTTGATATACTTTATGGCTGAATGTATGAGCAAAGAGGCCAAGGATCCAAGCTAAACAGGGAAAGAAGTGTAAGAAGCAAAAGCAAGGAACACTCATAAGATAAATCATGAATAATCATTTGCAGAACCCACAACAACATGGATCATTTGCTCTAATCATTTTCTCCACAGCCAAATTACTTAATTTCATCTCCAAGAAATGAATCCAAATCTGAACAAAAGACAGTAGTATATCTGCAAACTTTTACTTCCAGGTTTACAAAAGTAAACTATTATTGTTGTTAGAGATTATCATGTGATCTATGATAATTCCTTATAAAATATGCATAAGAAATATTGAAATTCTCAGTTTGACCATTTGGATTTGGCAAACACCACTAACTGTCCAAAGTAAAAGGAAAAATAATCGCCAAAATGCTAAAACATTGATTTTGAGTAGTAACATGTGGATCAGAATCTGATGCTGGCAACAAAGCGTACCCACACTGAGTATTCACTGCAGCACATTACTACCTTTAATTAAATGCTGTGGAACAGGAAGAGCAATGAAGATGAAATGAAAGGCCAAATTCTGAAGAGGGACATTCCATCTTTCTTCTTAACTGAGGCAGTTGAGGCATAATTAAAACCAAAATCTAGAATAATGATGAATGATTGCACAAGGCTCAGTGGATCTTGATTAACTTAATTAAAATTAATGACAAAGAAGAAGCTATACATATACACACCTTTATTTAATAAACCACCTACCCATAATGTTTTAATTTATTTCCATTTTTCAAACTCCGTCTAAAACTACAATAGTGAAATAAAACCACCACCCATTTTCAAGAAAAGATGAAAAAAAAAAGAAAAAATTAAATTGGGAGAAGCTAGACCTCCATTTTCATGGCTGAATAGCTTTAACAACTAACAAGTATCTCACTAGCAAAGACACAAAAAAAAAAAAAGGAAATTTTGACTTAGACTCTAAGCAGGTAGACACTAAGCTCTGGAGTTCCATTGCTGTCAGGATTCATCATATAGAAAGCCTCTGAATCTCTAGACCCAACAATTCTTTCAAACTTAGCTCTCATGTACATAATTTCACCATCAGCATTAGCCTCAGCCTCATCCCCAGTTCCTGGCAAAACACCAGCACCCATTGAGATTGGCTCCACAGCTTTCAGAACCTTCCACTCTTTGGCCCCACATTCTCTCCTGGTCGCAAATCCACATTTCTTGCCATTGCAATAAGTCCTCCACATGGGCTCTTCCAGCAAGCGCACAGCTTTCTTCTCATCTTCTTTTTCCTTGTCACATTCCAGGGCAATCCTCACCAACCCAGATGCCATTTCTCTCACTAATCCGCTAATTGGCGTGGCAAGCTCCACCAGGAAAGCTGGCGGGGAATTGGGATCCTTTGGAATGCAAATGGACGTGGCCTCGCTTGGAGCCGAAAGGGTCCCCGTTACTCGGGGACCTAGGCCCAATGGGAGGTTTGATCTGTGCTTACCGAATGTTGAGAGGACCGTTCTGAGCCTGGCAACAGCAACAGCTGGGAGTTTCTTCTTTGGTGTTTGCATGGAGGCTTGGTGGAATGGTTTTGTGTTTGTGTTCACATTTTTCTCTTCTTCAGTTGCGTTTGCAGGGGGTTTAAAGGTTGGAGCTTGATCACGAACATGATGATGATGATCATCATCATCAGTACCAACCTTTTTGGTCCAGTGGAAGTGTCTCTTGGAGGAGAAATCTTGAGAGGTTTTAGCCATGTTTGGCTTCATTTGCTTGAGATGGTGTGTTGTACGTTGATTGTTGAAGGAAGTGAGTGAGTGAGAGTGACTCTCGTTTCTACTCTTTTATTGAAGTGTTTTTGTGGAGGCTTTTGCTGTATTTTTCAATTAAATTAATTCATCGTTTCTAGTTCTTTGATATGGTGCAAGAGAATCCTGACAAAAGCAACATAAGGCTGACCCACCAACTGATTTAGGAAGCAAGAGAGAGAGAGAGAGAGAAGGAGAGAGAAGGAGAGAGAAAGGGTAAGAGAGTGTGTTTCATTCAAATGGAAAAGAAAGGAATCTAAGGGGACAATGTGTGTGTTACTTCACTTTCTTTGTGGGGTATAAAAATAGAGAAAGAGAAGGGATTTGGCTTGACTGACTCTTTTGACCTGAATCCCCATAAAAGAGTAAAGTGTTGTTGCTGCAACACAATTACAAAATCCCACACAAAATACAAAATCCCAAACCCAACACAAAAACACATCACTGATATTCATGTTCAGACTTCAGACATGGCATGCCAACATTTGTTCTGGTCTGCTAATGTGCTAGCCATCTGTCTTGTAGTGTTAAAACGTGTGCTACTGTTGGTGCCTTTGGCTAAATCTTGGGTTCAAAGGGGAGTTCTTGAATCCTCTCATGAAATCCCATTTCTCTAAGCCCTTTGGTGACATGTCCACATTTCACACCAACCTGCGAACTGACGCCTCAATTGTCTGTAGGACCATTAATATTCACTTTATTTGAATGGATTTTACCAGTATTTGACACATCACTTACCTTTGTAGGACCACTTCTACAAGTTGTGCATCCTAAGTGACTTCAAATCTGCAGCTGCCCAAATTGGCACATTGAATAGCTACAAACCGTTCATAGTGGGGCTTGCCACATCAGTCAGTTGCTTATTTTAATAAAAATCATTAGGTATACATATCTATAAAAGAAGACATCATGCCCTAATTAGCTTAAAACCTCTTTCAGTATAGATATTGAACATGCCACCAAAAAAGCAAGAATTATAAAAGTAAGTTGTAAGACTGGGTTAAGTCTGTCTTTGCCCATTCCCCCTTCTGCCTTTTTTGAACAAAATTCTTCACTATTGGCACTCTGAAAATAGAATAGAGCAAATAATGGAACCATATATGTAATCAAGGGAAGGATTTTGAACAAAGCTCACTAATTACATTAAGTTATAGACAATGATCCATAAGATAAAGTACAAATGGAAGTGCATATCCACATAGGCCACTGCACTCACAAAGGCTTTTTGTACATAATATAAGAGACTAAAGGCAGAACAGAAAGAGTCAAGGATGCTTGCCTATGGTTGAGAAAATTAAAAGTCCTATAGTTAGTTAGCTCTCTAAACTTGGGTTAATGTCCGGTTGCTTGGGAGGGCCAGCGGCTCCACCGTTCATTCGTGCACGTGCCTCAGCAAACATTCTCTGCTGCTCAGCCGCTGCTTCTTCCTCCGTCATCTCAGCCCCATTGCTCCATTTGCCACCTTTCAACGAGTCCTGCTGGTAGGCATTTCTATAAATATTAGCATCTACTCTTGCGCTGTGCTTAAAAAGATGAACTATAGTAACTGTGGAAATTCATCATCCACAGATTCGATAGCCCAGTTCAACTGACTCAGCAGTAGCACAACAAGAGGAAACCAGCCAGCCAATTGCCCAACAAGTTTTCAAGCATTTGGTGGCTACAATCCAGTTTCTAAACAAGCTTCTAGAAAATCAAACATGAATAAAGAGCATGAAAAAATAGAAAATTACCATAGTCTCAAGCTTGTGTTGCTCGTATGCAGCATAGACCTCCTCGATGTACTCACCAAACCCAAGAACCTAATATCATAAATCACATTATTACTCTGATGTAAATGATGCAACCCACCACAATCACATGTAACTAAAATTCAGAGAGCAAACAAGCTAAATACAAGTAAACACAACACAGTAATATACATATTGCTAACAAACTCCAGATCTTGCGTGGCAGGCTTGTTTGGATAAAAATCCCCAGCATTATTAAGGAAAATAATGTCAATTTTCTGCCAAAAAGACACTAAATACTAGGCCATATGCAGTGGCGATTACATGAATTAAATATCGAAGATGCAACCTCCATAGAAATGAAAACACAACACATGGAAGGAAAAACCCAAGGATCATGCCACCACTTAGACACAGTTTATTAAGACAGGTAGTAGACTAAGATTGACTAATGCTGATTTGGAAAGAAACCTATAAATTATTTAGTGCCCATTTTAGTTTAGATCATCTTTTAAGGGCTGCTTCAATTGTATCTGCTGGAGCCTGAGACCAGGCTCTCTTGCAATTGAAACAAATAATGAGTAGAAAAGAAATCTCACTACTCTTTGAGCTCTGGCCGAGCTCTCTCTCCAGATTTAGGACCATATAAGTTAAAAAAGTCTTTCCTGAATGTTGTTACAATCAAAGCTACTAAAAATTCAAGGATAACTGCTTATTCCTCCAACAACAAGAAAATGACTGACTTGCAGTCCAATAATTGAAACCCAGGACCCTTTTGTTAGAACTCTTCATACTGTAAGCATTATTAACATATACTTTATCCAACAAAACCAAAAGCGATGGAATTATAATATGGACTATTTCAAGTTATTGCCTATTCAGCCACAGTATCATGAATTAACAAACAAAAGTCAGACAAATCAGTTGCGATTGCAAAGATACTTAAGGAAGGAAGATTGAATAAAGTAGAAAAAGTGAACATGCAAAGCATACGTAACAAAATCCAAATTTAGACTTTATGATGATTGATGCAAGAAACAAAAACCTCCAAAGCCTTGAGTACATGCTCGGGAGCAATTGTTCTTTTATCCTCCCTGCTGCAAACTTCATTGGACTCAGAGGAAACAAGATTTATAAACTCTGCAAAGCATTAAAACAAAAAAAATTAACCATTATGATAATATCCATTTGACAATTAAAGTGTAGAACAATTAGGAATAGAGAACTACTAATGGAATGCATTTTTTTCTCCTAAAAAAATCATGATATATGTATATAAAAGCATCCAAGAATATTTTCCACCTAATGCATTTAAGGCACCCACAAGGACTGCCAGATTTGATTTGTTAAATCTTTGAAGTTGTGCGGTAAAAACTGTAGTCCATGACAATAATTGAAAAAAAAAGTAATAAAAGAAACATAATCATCTAATAAATCAGTAAGACAATGATCATCATGTTCTCTCAAATGGGTTAACATGCCTTCGTTAAACTTTCATGTTATCTCAAGAAATTTCTGATCAAGGAAAAAAAAACATAATCATCTAATAAATCAGTAGGACAATGATCATCATGTTCTCGCAGATGGGTTAAAAACGCCTTCATTAAACTTTCATGTTATCTCTTCTGATTAAGTAAAGAATAAGTTCTACAAGCCAAGCTATTTCTCACTCTCCAGCCTCAGAATTGCAATATTATCAACATCAGTAAGTCAAAGAATGGTAGTTGAAGTAATGTTTTATAGCTTGTCTTCAAAAAAAGGAAAGACTGTACTAATTTAGAATACTCTTTTGCACACGGATTAAATCCCATGGACAGGGTTGTCCATCCAGTAGGAACTAAAAAATCATTCTTCTTTTATGGTATCATGACAAATCCTGGTGAAGGAGAATACTCCCAGAAGCAATAATATTTATGCACTCCTCTTGTGACCTATCTGAAAAAGGCTAACAGTCCACCTTGTTCTCCACCAGAGACATTGGGAACATTTATAGTTATAAGCATACACATGTAAAGTGACAGTCATGAAATGTCAAACTCATGCTTCATATATAAAAGCAGCTAGTTACAATTACTCCTGCCCTGGATTGTCTGAAAACTAGATTTCTCGACTGAGAATCCATATAGACCAGTTGCTGGCCTGGAAGCCTATAGATAAAGAAGATATAACAAATTGTGAAATTCCTTCCATCTAACTGAAGCTCTAATATTGAAAGATGATTTATAATAGAATTTAGTCAAGACTTAAGCTCTTCCAAATGAAAAGTCCAATATTTATGATAAAATGTAATCAAGACTATAGACTCTTCTAAATGAATAGTTCAAACATTAAAAACCAAATAAGAGGAGATGATTCTGGAACAAAACCGCATGGAAGCACCTTTCTCATAGTACGGAAATACTTTCATAGATTGCAATAAAAAGTCTTTAGGAATCACTCACCCGAAAAGAAAATTATTCAGCTACATATACAAGGGGGTAATGGGAAAAATAACAATAAAAAATCGCATTGAAGAATTAAATGTTTATCCAAAAAGAAAAGTTGCATTTGATTGATGCAGCTCATAAAAAATGAAGGTGGAATCACATAGACGTCATGAAATTCCATTATTTACTTACCTATTCTCATGGTATGAAAATACTTTCACAGATTGCAATAAAAAGTCTTTAGGAATCACTCGCCCGAAAAGAAAATTATTCAGCTACATGCCAAAGGGGGTAATGGGACAAATAACAATTCAAAAATTGCATTGAAGAATTTAAAGGTTTATCCAAAAAGAAAAGTTGCATTTGATTGATGCTACTCATAAAAAATGAAGATGGAATCAGATGGAAGTCATGAAATTTCATTATTAACTTACCTACACAACACTCAATCAAAAGATCTTGAGCGTCTCTTGCAACACGTACATCTGCTGGCAACATCTCTTTTATAATTTTAGTCATTGTAGCTGAAAGAAAAGTAACAGTCAGGTAACTACTAAGTATCATGCTTAAGGATCAACCTCGTATGCTAATAAACAGCCATTACAAACTTCCAACAAAATATAAAAGAAGTGAAACATAACTTCCTAAATTTTTTCAATGTGTGTCTTGTTCCTGAAAAGTGGTTGGTTTAGGGAGCTTACAGTTTAAGCACCCAAGCAACACCTTACATTCAATGGCTATATATAGAAACATGAATTTTGAATAACAAACCACTTAAATTATATTTTAGGTGTTGTCAACCAAAGAGGATGTCAAGTGGTATGCCTATCGAACAGCCAGGGTAATAATATAAGGCAACTATTGTATCAATATGTAAAGGTAAAGTAATAACATTTAAAATTAAATGACTTCAAAAAAATTCTATCTTCTACTTCAAAAAGTTTCCAAGAACATTAGGAGCTTACGTGTCCTCAAAGATAAAAATCTTAATTTCTAAGAATTTGAGAGCCAACTTCTCAAATTTCCATTAATCAAAAAGGAACATGAGTCGGACGAGTAAACAATAAGTGTGAGCAAGGCCAGAGAAAAGAAAGAGGAAAAGACAAACCGATGATACTGGATATATATATATGACTTAAGCAACAATTAAAAAAAAAATTTAAAGATAAGATAAAAACATATGGTCAATCATACAGTTTTCGATGAAATTCATGTTTTAGTAGCAAAGTCAAGAAGAAAACTGCCCCATCAATACAGAATGATTACTGTCCACGAAACTTAATCCCTATGCAACTTGAAGCAACCCCCAAATAGCACTAGTTTCATATCTTCACATGAACAGCAACCACCTAAGATAGTTTATTATGCTTAAGTTGACAACTTTATAATTTCCTCTCGATGCCTTATCACCTTCATAATCAACCAATTAACAATCCTCTGACCGAATTTAAATGAATTTCTCCTGTTTTTCTCATTGAGAAGAAACAGTTAGCTATATTGAAAATCACTCTTAGAAATACGCAGAGAAAAAATAGAAAAAAATGAAAAATTAACAAAAAATTTTTTTTTAAAAAACGACCTTTTGGGAGCGATGCGTCCTCCTTTGACTTTCCAACAATATCCATCGGCTCCATCTTTAATCTTCAATATATACAAGAGATTAATAAATCAAATAATAAGAATTATCGATCGCATATATCGTATACATGAAAAATCGGAAAAGAAAACAACGACGTAGTCATCGAGAAACCGATAACAGATCTGAAGGGGACTTACCGAGTCACCGAACCGAGTCGAACAGAGAAACGAGAGAATCAACTAAGGATGCAGAAAACGAGTCAGTCGAGTTAAGATCCGAGTCGAGGGACGATTCAGTGGAAGGGACATCGTTGATATATACTGGATTTATCAAACAAAGTCATGGCTTTTGATGGTTGTTCTTCACGATAAGAGAGAGAGCTCTCACTCGCATGCGATTAGGGCAAACGCAAACAAACAAAACAAAGCTGCTCCCTCACGCGCTCACTCAGGAACGTCGTGTGGTGGGTCGTCGTGCGGGACCCGCGTGTAATGGATAAGATGGTTGGAGAGTGCTGGGACGTGAGAGTTAAAGGCGCGTGAGGATTCCAATATCTATGTAATTTTTTCTCTGAAATGTTTTTTTCTTTTTTAATTGGCTAGGGAACAGCGAAAGAGAAGGAATATATTTCCAAGCGCACTATTTAGTTTTTAATTTTTACTTTTTAATCGTTCACGCACCAATGAAGTTTCGTACGTGTGTTGTCCAGAAATAAAAGAAACGGCTAGTACAAATTGCGAGATTGAGCGGAGTGGGCTTTTTAAAAGTTATTGGGATTGGGCTAAATTTGATGAAAGTTGGCCCAAGTTATTAACCACTTGTGTTCAGGCCCATTGGAAATGTATGTATATTTGTTAGAACAAAATCTACGAACTTTTTAAGTCACCACTTCAGATTGTTTTAAGAAAATAAATTGAATTAAAAAGAGTTAAATTGGCAAATAATATATCATATGACACATCAAACTCATGTATAGTACTTACGTTCTCTATGAGAGTCTAGGACTCAAGTTTGAATTAGGACTTAACAACATAAAATTCGATTTTGTTAACTATAAATTTCACGTAATCAAAAAAGAAAAATACTTTTTGCACTACGATATAATAATTTGGTATAGTCCACCTCCCACACCTATTATATGTGAGATCACGTACACATATATATAAGAGGTGGATCAATAACCTCTAAACATATTCTCAATTTTATACTCATTAATATCCATTAAATTTTAGTTAAATCAAAAGATGAGATTTACTAAAATTAAATATTCAAGATTATTTAATATTTTTTTCTTTCCATGTAGACCTCACCTCAAATCTTTCTCTCTCTTACATTTTCTCTCTTCCTTCATGTGCTCTCTCTCTCCTCCTCAATCTTCTCTTCTCTTGTTTGTTTTTTAATATTTGACTTTTCGTTTGCCTTTTTTTCTTGGCCGCAATTTTTTTTCTCTCCAAATTCACCTCACAGCTCTTTGTGAAGATGTCTAAAAACATAGAAGATTTGATATGTTGTCATACTTTTATGATTGTATTTATATTTATTTTAGCTAACTTTTCTAATTCATAAATTATTTATTTTTCAATATTTTTATCTTTTATACCTAATCTATTTTTCATTCTATTAAATCGTTATGTTGTTTCGATTGTTTGACACGTTATAGGGAACAATTGTGAAGAAATTGAAAACCGTGAACAATTAGAGGCACCATATGTGGGGATGCTTTTTGAAATGTTACGGTAGGCTAGAAACTACTATGAAGATTACGGTAGACAATAGGGGTTTTGGATTCAAACTCGATCTTCTTCCAAGAATAGAGTAGGCTATAATGAGGTGATTATTGGACAATTTACTTGTGCCCATCAAGGGAAGGATGTACCAAAGAGTAATAAGTTAAGCTAATTTTATGGAAGAACACAATGAAAAATATGCAATGAGGTCAATACAAAAAAAAATGGAAATTGTTCAACAATCAAATGTGGATGTGAAGCTAGTATGAGGGTTATGTATGACAAGTGGTCAAACAACTTGTTTGACTGTTGAATAATTTCCTAAAAAAATTGTGGCCGAGAAAAAAAGGCAAACGAAAAGTCAAAAATTAAAAAACAAACAAGAGAAGAGAATATTGAGGAGGAGAGAGAGAGTACATGAAGGAAGAGAGAAAATATAAGAGGGAGAAAGATTTGAGGTGAGGTCTACATGGAAAGAAAAAATATTAAATAATCTTGAATATTTAATTTTAGTAAATCTCATCTTTTGATTCAACTCAAATCTAATGGATTTTTTTTTTCATACAATTTAATGTGGTGAAAAAGGGTGAGTAACTAACTTTTTTTTGGGTTGATGCTCGATCATGGTTGGCATATCACTATTTTGTGGATGTAATTTCATTTCACATAACTTATAGAACAAACAAGTATGATATGCCATTTGCATCATTCACAGGAGTGAACTACCACTTACAATCAATACAAGTTGGTGGCGCACTACTACAATGTGAAACAGAGGTATTATTTCAGTGGCTTTTTGAGACATGGCTTAAAGCTATGGGAGTGTGTCTTCCAGTTTATATTATTACTGACCAAGACTTGGCAATGTAAGGGGCAATTGCAAATGTTTTTCTTGAATACTCACCATTGCATTGGTTATTACCTTTGGCATATTAAGAAGGAGTTTGCCGAGAAGCTGTCACATGTGTACTTCAAAAAGTCAAGATTCAAGATATGATTGAAAAAATGTATCATGTTTACTTACAAAATAAAGGAACTTGAAGAAACTTGGAAGAGTTTGATTATAGTAAATAAATTGGAAAACAATGGTAGCTAAATCATCTCTATAAAACATGTGCTTCTTGAGTACCTATTTATAATCGTATTTTTTTTTTTGATGGAATGAATACTACAAGATGATGTGAGGGCATTAACTCATTTTTTGATGGCTTTGTAACATCATCGACAATCTTAGAGAGTTTGTTGTGAAATATGAGGAAGTATTGAGAAGGATTAATGAAAAAGTAAGTGGTGAATATTTTGAATCATAACACAAATATCAAATTATCAAGGATGAAGGATTTTTTGTTTGAAAAATGCATCATAGTTGCATGCCAGAAATGTTTTTAATAGATTCAAGAATGAATGGAGTCAAGTTAATTGATGCAAAGTTGCAGAAAATGGATGTGATGGTGAATTTCTCAGGTACCTAGCAAGAACAAAGTTTGGAGAATTTGAAGAGTTCGTGGTGAAGTTAAATCTACAAACTTATGAGAGCACTTGTGATTGTAAAAACATTTGAGTTTGTTAGAATACTTTGCAGACATATCCTGAAAATGTTTGTTTGTTTAGACATTGATAAATTGCCGAATTATTTTATTCTACCAAGATGGAGACAAAAGACATAAATTTAGAAAGATTGATTCGAGAGATTTTTTAAAAGATGATGATGAATAAAAATTAGATGCTTTGAGACTTAGAGTCAGTTTGGTAATGCTGTAGCTTTTAAAATAATTGCTGTTAGCTGTGCTGTAGAAATAATCAGCTGTGAAGAGAATCAGTTAAGTGTTTGGTAAATTTTATTTTCAAAAGTACTGTAAATTTTGAAAGTAGTTATGGGTGTTTGGTAAATCCTATTGTTAAACTAGTGTAAGAAAATAAATGACTAAAATGTACATAATGTATGATGAAATTTACTTATGCATATAAAAATGTACACGTACAATATCTCGTTGAATCAAACAATTTTTTTTTATAAAAATGTAGAATTGGCATATTAACTTCTTAAGCACTTTTTATACTTTGTCATATTTTTGAATTCTATTCTTATGGAGAAAGCGAAGCGTCTTGATAGTTGAAGGAATTTTTTTTATGCCTTCTTAACTCTTTATAATATCTGCGAAGTAGAATTTTGAAAGTTATTATTTTATTGAGAGCCTGCAAAACGTGCTTGGTTCCCACATTATTTAATTCAATGTATCTACTTCGTTGTATCATACTTTAAAAAAGAAGATACCTAAATAGTTATAAGAAATATGTTTTGTTGATTCAGAGTGAAGAATTCAAAATAATTTTAACTAATTTTAAAATAATTGCTATTATCTTTAATTGTGTATTATAATAATTTTAACTAAATAAGGATAATTTCGGGTTTAAGTAATAATTATAAGGATATTTATGGAATTATATTAAAGAATAAAATTGATTCTTAAAATCAGAATCTAAAAATGACCCCTTCCTTGCTTTTCAAAATCAACTGTAGGAGGAACTGATTCTGGCAAAAGTGATTTTGATTTTTTTTTTACCAAACACCAAAATTAACTTTTAAATTTTTAAAATTACTTTTAACCCTCCAAAAAACAATCCCAAGCGGGGCCTTAGCCATATGTGCCATTAAGCTACAAAATTAACATGTGTTGATGCATATTCAAATGAGGCATACTTTATTTACATGGACGGTATAAACGAGCTACCCAAAAATCTTTGAGATATTTCAGTCCAACCAGCCATTGGTTGCCAACAAAAAAAATGATCCTTGCTTTAGCATCAGTTCCTCTCTGCCATTACTTTTAGATCCAAATATTTCTAAACCAAGGGTCAAAAGAAAGATAATAACTACAGTGGCAAACTCAAAAGTGGTATTGAGTTGGCCCTTGACAAGAAGAAGAAGAGGAGTGTAATTCATGTTGTAAACTTGGACGTGATAAGTGTTTTTATCCTTTGAATCCAAGTGGAAAAGGTATTGAAACACCAAATCTAGATAAATTTTAAATAAATCTTGTGATAATTACCTTTCAATATTAAAGATCTCTCTAAAAAAATTATTTTTAGTTATTTGTAGAAATATTACAGGATGAAGAAATAAGTTAAATCGATATCAATAGAATCATGAAGACGATTGTTGTAAATTATGCCAAGACTTTGATTGATTATGTTTACTGAAATTTATATGTTTTACAGTCAACTTCTTCAATTCCTATGAGATATCATTTTTAAATTTGTTATACTGCTCATGAATGAAGTCACTTTTGGTTTTTATTTCTTCATGTTACAGCTAACTGTGATCATTATATAGCATTAGTGTTGATATAATGTTATACAAATTTTTGTATCGTCATATTCTAAGTCTATCAACTATCATACTCATGTAATTTTGAAGCAACTCCGAATATTTAAAAAATGAAAAAATATTTTTTTAAATGAAAACAAAATTAAATAGAGTATGTAAAAAAGGGGAATCTGGCGGCGTTAGTCATCCAATCAAATTGAAGCATTCAGCTACTCATTTGTAGCGCTAGGTAATTTTATCATTCTCCTCTCTGTCTCTTTCTCGACTCTACTGCGTGAAACTGTAACCCAAAAACAGCCCTCCCTGCGGTACGGAGTCTCTTTTCCATTAATCATACTCCCTGGAAAGAACCAAAAAAAAAAATAATAATAAATAATTAGAAGAAAATGGATTCGGACGAAGAGGATTACGTGTTCTTCGGCACACCGATAGAGCGTGAGGAAGAGATCACCAGCCGTCGAAAGAAATCCATCGCCGAGGCCTCCGGTCACCTCCGAACCCTCGCTCCCTGGAAACAAGAGGTACTGTTTTGTTTCCTCAGAAACCTCTAGAAAAGCTGAAACGATAATCATAATTTTTAACTCCAATGCTTCCTCTTATGTTTTGTACTTTTGTTAGCTTCTAATAACCAATATGTGCCAATTTAAAGAAACACTTGAAAGAGCCTTACAAATTTTTTAAGGCTTAGCTCTCTGGAGGTTTTTAGCTTAGAAAATAAATAATGCTTTTTATGCATTGAATTGAATGACACGGAGAGTATGTTTAATTATATTTTTGGTGAATTTTGAATCATTTTTGCGTATTGAAATGTAATATGAATTCATTATTACGCAAATTTTGCTTGTTCTTGCAAGTTTCTATGTGGTGTTATCACACTTGTTGAAATTTGTAAAATTACATCGAACCTAATCAACCTACTGAACTATTAGCTACCTATGACTTTATCCTGAATATTTTTGTTATTTATTTTAGAAATTTTTATTCTTCAGGTTACAGATGAAGAAGGAAGGAGAAGATTTCATGGGGCATTTACGGGAGGATTTTCTGCTGGTTATTACAATACTGTGGGATCAAAAGAGGGTATATTCTTACTTACATTTATATTAGAGACTGATATCACTTTTTTTTTAAAAAAAAAAAAAACTTGTAAACCAGCTGCCCATCGAGTAAGCATTTATCTTAACCATTTAAAACAATGTTAATGCTTATGCAGGTTGGACTCCACAAACTTTCACATCATCAAGGAAGAATAGAGCTGAAGTCAAACAGCAGAGCATTCTTAACTTTTTGGATGAAGATGAGAAAGCTGTATGTTTAACCATATACTCTGACCCTTCTATAGTATATGTGTACTTTTAGACATTTGACTTACTGGAGATTTGCTTGATGTTCTTGAATTTTCTTATGCTGTCTTTGGGGTTATGGAGCTCAGCCCTAACATTGGAATTATTGGTATCCTTCTTCTGAAAAATTAGTGTCTGACACAACTATTTCTAATTGATTCCAATTCCTAAGCTATTATTCCAACTGTTGCTTTTGTTTTACTAATCTTTATGAATAATTCATTTCCCTATTGTCAATTTATTCTTTTTATCTGATACTCATTGTTGCAGTAATGCAAAAGTATGGTGTATTTTTAGTTATCTGGTTCTTATTGTTGCAGTAATGAAAAAGTATGATGTTCAGAGAATGTTTACTTGAAAATACATTAAAAAGTCTTATTCTTAGGCTGTTGCTTTTGGAAGATAATTATAGTTGTGTGTAATGTTTCTTCATGAAAATTCATGAAATTTTGTAATGTTCTTAGCTAACTTGTCTTAACCGTATAAATATGATTTAAGATCTAAAATTCATGTTGCTTTTGCCTTTTAGGAATTTGAAGGTAAATCCTTCGGGACATCTTTGCAGTTTGACACATTTGGATCTACAGCTGCTGAATTTGCTCGTAAACAAGCCGAAAAAGAGCAGCAGCAAAGGTTTTTTATGCTTCTATGATGTCTGTTTTTCACTGGAGATTACTACAGCTGTAGAATATTTAAATTTATGATTGAGGCCTAGTTGGTAGCTGAAAGTTTTATTTCTTGAGAGTATGATGCCTATATGCCTTCTTTTCTCAGCCTCAATGCTGTTACTGATTATCATAATCATAATCATCCCCTCCATTTTTCCCCCTTTTCAGTTCTGCGTGTTTGCCAGTACATGCTTGCTGTATTGATTCTCTTTTATGAGAAGAGCTGATGCCCTTTATCTGTTAATTTTAATCTAAAATTTTATATTTTGTTTTCTGCATTTGTTGGAAAGTGCTATCCATATTTCATTACCTGTCTTTTATTCTTCTTTTTTTTTTTCCCTTAAGATATTTACTAATCATTCTGAAGAAACCATAACATTCTACTCAAATGAAAAAATTATTTCTCTTTTGTTATTTTTGCGGCCGGTTGGATTGGTTAAAAATCTGTGTTTGAGGCTTTTAAGTTCAATTACACACACAGAGACACACAAAACAAGCACACCATGCATCTCCATCCTTGTGGATGTATAGGCTAAGGTAAACTAGAGATGTCTGTGCATGATCATTGTTTCTCTGGATTTTCCATGCAGCTGTTGCCATGTCCGTTTTGTGTCTTTTCATGCAACATGGATTTTCAATATTAAATAATTCATATGACTGTTTCATCTAGTCTAACTTAATTATTTATTGGGAGCAAACGTAGTGTACTGTAAGAACAGAAGTCGTATCTTTCACTTGATGCAACTCTTATGTACTGAAAGGAAATAATTAATTATTTATGCTCTTTGAACCAACTAATAACCATACTGATAGTGGTACGTGGCCCCATCCAAAATGGGGATGTGCTTCTGTCTTTCTTTTTTTCTCTTTCGTGTTTTCATACATAGTAGTCCTTTTAACGCTGTTGTAATCCTATTTCATATGCCCAAATGTATACTTATTATAAATCTCTTTCCATTAGTAGTAACAAATTTTTCTTGTTTGTTTATGTATTTTTTTGTGTATTACAGGCCATCAGCCATCCCTGGACCTGCTCCCGATGAATTAGTTGTTCCAGCCACAGAGTCTATTGGTTAGTGTCAATTAATTTATTATAGTGTTTTTGCAACAACTGTATATTATGCAATCCCATATTCCTAATCTGTCCCATTTTGCTTGACTAGGTGTAAAATTGCTGCTGAAGATGGGTTGGCGCGTGGTCGTTCAATTAAGGATTCACATGCAGATTCATTATATGGTATGTTTTCCCCGTGCCATTGCAAACTTAGTTTCTTGCATTTCAAACTGTAGCACTCGTTTCTTCTGTTAAAAAAAAAAAATTAAATAAAAAAAATTTTTAAAAATTTATATTTTGATTTAGAGCAGAAGAGTGATTATGTGCTCGAGGATTATTGATTAATTACATCGTATTGAGGGCATTTTCATATGTAGTTTGAGACATTTTAGTTGATTTGTCATGCTCAATAAATGCTCTTGTGGTATCTTTTGTTGCTATAATCAATGACTATTACTGTAAAAAAATTTGGGGATGTCACAAAAGCACTTGCCTGGTGGCTGACTAAAACTGTTGTTACATTTTCTTGTATCTCAATGGAACTTGCTTTCTACAACATCTCATCCAAACTTTGAACCATAGATTCTATTTGGACTGGCATTTGCAGTAACTATGGGTAAGCTTTGCTATGTTTTCTGTAAAGTAGAAAATAAAGTAAAGTATATGCAATGTCTTGGACGTTTTCGTCGACAATACCTTATTCAAATATGACACTATCATTTGATAAAGTACATCATTTGCGAGATTGGAATATAAAATCACTTTTACTTTTTTTATTTCTTTTAGTTTCTATACCTGTTTAGTTTCTGATGATAATGCTTTCTTACAAATTTGACTACACTTCAAGGCAAGCTTATATATTTCTTATCTCCACAATTTATTTACAGATGCTCGAAGGGAAGGTAGAAAAGCGCTGTTAGCAATTTCTTCTGATGATGCAAAAACAGCATTTAATGATGCAGAACCTGTTGATCTTGAGCAGTCAGTTAATGATGATGGACAGCTTTCTCGCTGCACACCTGTATGAATTTTCCTGTCTAACTTATACCTTCTATCGGCTGTTACCTTGCCTCCTTATATACCTTTGAGTCCTTTAAAATTGCTTGATGTGATGAACAATGATGTCAATTGAATTATTCTTTTCTTTGGTCAATATGCAATGTGGCCTTAAACTTACTGGTATTGTTGTTTATACCAGTGTGGCTGAAAGTCTCTGCTAAGCTTCCGATTGTTCAAATGCTTGCCCATATCCACTGGAATAGATCATATACCTGTTCTTTTTACAAATCAGTCCCTTGGCTCTAAGTTGTTTGCCAATTGAAGGAGCTCGAATTATTTTTCCTTAAATCATTTAGCGTATTCACATGGGTGTTGAAAGTGTGTTGGTTTTCTTGCAAAAGAAAGAAATGAAAGAAAAAGAAGTTTTTGAATACTTTATAGAATATTTTATGGTTTGAATTTTCAAGTTGGGCCAATATTTTGGGTCATAAAGATCTTAAATTTGGGAAGAGGGAATGTAGACTTATGTAGCCGTTATTAGGATTCAGTGCATGTACCCCTTGGATACTCTCCAGACATATCCACAATTTAGAAACTACATTTTTGGATCTATTAACTTGCATGATACTTCTTGGAAAAACCAAACTATATTCAAGACTTGTTGCATTAACACAGATCATGCTTTCAGCCTTTATATTCTGATATATGATTCTAACAATAAAAGTAGAGAAATAGTGAATGAAATTATTTTATTTTATTTTTGATTGGCAATTCTTATAGGATTTTTCCTGTTAGGTGGAAAATTATGCACCATATGAAATAATTGAAAAACCATTTGCAATATAAATGATGTTTATATTATTTATTAACTCATCCTTGTCATAGCTTATTTTGGTTTTCAGTTATGTTATATAGCATAATTGTAATATTTCAGCCACGTTCTATATCCAGATCCATGCTTCACAGAGTAAAGTTTAGTTTAATGTATGTGGAAATTGAGTATCACATTATTCCTTTGATCCAGGTTTATGTACTCAATCCAAAGCAGGACTTGCATGGTTTAGGATATGATCCTTATAAGAATGCTCCCGAATTCAGGGGTATGTATTTCTTGACATAAATCCCGTTGCAGTTGCCTACTTTTGTCAGAGCAATTTTAGTTTAATGATCTCTTTTTGATTCAGAGAAGAAAAGATCACGCACATCTGGTCATAGCAAACATGGCCGTACAAAGGCTTTGTCAATAAAAGATAGTCTTTTTGGCTTAAAGTGTAAGATCTATAAATAACATGATAAATATACTTTTTATGTAGTTGTTTTATTAATGATTTCATGCACCGACTCTATCTGATTGGTTCTGTTCAATTATGTGTGTTACTTAATTTTGAGATGATGGTGATTCAACTAATTGGATGATAATCATCAGCAGGAAAGGTTGCTCCTGGGTTTGGTATTGGTGCACTTGAAGAATATGATGCTGAAGATGAGGATCTTTATGGCGCTGGTTAGTACTTTATAATTTCATAGTATCATCTTTACAAAGTATTAGTCTTGTTTTAGTCGTCTTCTGAGAATTGCAAGTCTCCATATAGAAAAATCTAATGGTAGCAGTGATAATGTGTCAGAAGGAGAGGTTTGAGGTGATCGATAGCAGTGATAATGAGTTGGAAGGAGAGGTTTGAGGCGATCGATATACATTGGTAGACAATATTTTCTGTTTACATGTAATTGGCAGACAGTATTTTTTGTTTGCATGCTGAGTTTCAGCTAAGCCCTAAAGTTTAAGCTATTTGTAAATATCCAAACACAACATTTAAGTTTTAATGTGTCCTCTAATGTGCAAGGCATATAGATCAACCACAGCCACAACCTAGAAACACCACTTATTCCAATACATATACCCCATGTTGAGTTAGGATCAAAACCTAAAGTTTAGGATTTCAAGGGCCCAACGGCAAGGATTAAGCTCATAACAATAAGACAACATTGACTTCAGCGAAAGAGATGGAGATGCATTTGAGACAGATTCTTGGGAAGCGAAATTGGCTCCACTGCAATTTCACTGGATGTCTTTGTCTAATATTTTAAATGGTTGAACTGTTGAACAGGTGGATAATAACATTTATGTTTTGCCGACCTTAAAAGGTTAGTTTCTTGTACTAATTGTGGTTTTTCTTTAGATTATGAATTTGTGGATACTTATGCTGAAGAAGATGAAGAGCCCTCCAGATTGAGCAAAGACGTTAGGAAAAAGTTTGTGGGCAGGGAGCGGCAGGATGTGTTGCCTGGTTTCATACTTGCATCAAAGTCTGACTACCAGTTGGAAAGGTAATTGGACAGGAGGTATATGAAGCATAATCTGCCAATCTGCCTCAGCATTTCAGATGTCCGACATGATTTTATTCTTGTTCTTGGTGTGGTCACATTGTTACATTTAGCTTTTTTGAGGGTTCAGATTTGTAAGATTGAGTTCATTCTAGTCACCTTCTACTTCATGTTTTATTTATTTTAAGATTTAGTCAGCCTATTTTTGTTCCAAATTGTTGTCCAGATTTGATCCTCCGGTTGTTCCAAAGGATTTTGTCCCTCACCATAAGTTTCCTGGGCCCTTGGAGACTGACAGCAAGCTTGCTGTTCCCCTGCCACCAGAGGTTCCTCCTCCTGAGGATAATAATCTGAAATTGTTAATAGAGGGGGTTGCGACTTTAGTAGCTCGATGTGGAAAATTGTTTGAGGATATTTCCAGAGAGAAGAATCAGTCAAATCCATTGTTTAGTTTTCTCACTGGAGGAAATGGCCATGATTATTATGCAAGGAAGTTGTGGGAGGCTCGTCAGAAACGTAATGATCAGACCAAGCTGGTAAGTGATGGGAAATCATCTGAAACTGCTCAGAGGCTGACAGCAGAGACCCGTGGCAAGTTGCTAGGAGAGAGGCCACTGGAACGAAGTGCAAGAGATTCAAGCTTTTCAGTTGGTTCTGAAAATGGAATTCAGATCCAATTTAATCTTTCTGATACATTTACCAAGTCTGCATCATTTGTAAGTAGCCTGCTTCTTTTAGTGGTTATAAAGATTATTGTTATTATTAGCATTAGTATTAGTATTATTGTTGTTGTTGTTATTTATTATTTTAGAAAAAAATTATATACTTTTGATATGAAACTCAAAAATGTATTAATGGAGAAAAATCAAAATAGAGGGTGGACTAGTTGTCCACTAAGTAAGCGAAAAAGAAAAGCTTTTTGTTCTATACAAAAGTATGCCCAACCATCCTTCCAAAATATGCCATGCCAATTTTGACACCCTATCTAAAAACCCCCACCAAGTTTAGATGATACACTTTTGTTGCTGGGTTTTGGAAATCCGGATTTTAGTTCTCTAGAGCTTATATTGTAAATCACTGCTTTTTAATACTTCTCCTGCTTGTTTCTAAAAGTTGAATTTGAGTTACTGTTTTCCTTTTATTGACTCTTTATCATAGAATGAGCTGCCAGAAGTTGCAACACCTTTCCAAGATGATCTGGCAAAGCAAGAAAGATTTGAGAGGTTTCTCAAGGAGAAGTATCAGGGAGGACTTCGCTCTACAGACTCTGGTGGAGCCAGTGCTATGTCAGAAGCAGCTCGTGCTCGTGAGAGATTGGACTTTGAAGCTGCAGCTGAAGCAATAGAGAAAGCAAAACAGAGAAAGGAAGGCTCAATATCTACAGAGCAGTTATTGGGGTCTTCAGGGGCTGGAAGGATGCTGTTCACTTCCGGAGGACTAGAGGTATATTTCATTTGGTGGAAGTTTAGTTTATAAAGTTCTAGAGATTAAGCTTCTTACAAGAATTTCTGAAAACAGCAAGTTAAAGATACTCAAGCCGAAGATTTGACGAATAAGAAAGTTTACCCAAGAAGGGAAGAGTTCCAATGGCGTCCTTCACCTATTCTTTGCAAACGCTTTGATCTGATTGATCCTTATATAGGAAAGGTGATATCATGTACTTTTTCTTTTTTTTTCAAAAAGCTGATGTCTAACAATCCAAATGATTTCATACAACATTGTTTTTTGGATTAATTCAGCTTGTCCTTACCCAGAACTAACTGACAGCTGTTACACTTATATCCTTGGTCATATAAGTAATATATTAACTCAGAATTACTATACTGCCTCTTGCAGCCACCTCCAGCTCCGAGGATAAAAAGCAAGATGGATTCTCTTATCTTCATGTCAGAGTCTGTTAAAGCCCCCAGATTGGAAGAATCTGTTGCTGAAAATAATGATCGATATTCTGCACCTCAATCTGATGCTCCAGAAATAAGCAGAGATGTAAAGAAGGAAATAGAAGCAGATATAGAAGTTGAAAATGTTGAGAGGCCGGTTGACCTTTACAAGGTACTATGTTAGATATTTTATCATGTTCATTTTATTGTCAAGTGAAAAATGAAATTCCATGTTTCACATGCTTTGCTATATTGTAGCGTATGTTTAAAAATTTTCATTTTGAGGCTCTTGAACAGCTAGGAAAAAATAGAAATGAAAGCTACCCGTTCTAACTTGCAGTCGTGTTTGTTAATCAAAACTGTTGAAGATTTTGCATGCTTCACGTATGATGGTCTGTTGTAGCCTGTGGTTTTAAATTTTGATTTTGATTCACTTGGACAGTGTAGAAAAAATGAAAATGGAAATGGATGTATCCTTTCTATTGTTCAATATATGTTTGTTAACTGATGAGTTTCTGATATAGCATATCATGGGTTATAAAAACTTCTCTTGTGAGAGTAACGGCTACGTTTTTCTTTTTTCTTTTTTTATTTTTATTTTTAAAAACCATTCTAATTCATTAGAATTTTCCATTGTCTCCATCTTTCTTTCACTCTTGTGAATTTATTTATTACCCAATTATATGGTACCCTTTCAGTTTTTGTACATTGTCTTTGTTTCTTTAGTACATGACTTCCTTTTGCAATGAATTCAAACCTTCTTTGCTAATTTTAACTTACCTTGTATAAAGTTCCGCTGACCCAAATGTATGCAGTTTGTAAGTTGCAAAGAACAATCAATATCTTTGTGTCCAAAATTTGGATTCCCTTGTGTATTACTTCCATGCTTATGGTCCATCTAGTTGTTTCTTTATTGGAGGAGCATGCTATATGTAGGATATGCTGCCTTTGTCATGTGTTAACAATCTTCATTCGTGTGCAGGCTATTTTCTCTGATGATTCTGATGATGAAGTGGAAACATTTAATCCTAAGAAAGTGGAGGATCCAGAAAAGAAGATTGAAGTGGCTAATACAGCATTAAGCCATTTGATTGCGGGTGACTTCTTAGAATCCTTGGGAAAAGAGCTAGGTCTGGAGGTTCCCCATGAGTCACCACCCTACCCAACGAGTAAAGCCAGGAATCCTGCTCAGAAAGAAACTTCTAATGCCAATGCTGGAGGAAATGCTAATATCCTGCCTGTTGATAACAAATCTTCTTCCACAAGAAATGCTGTTAGCAGAACATCAATAGAGCGATGGATGCCAGATCAGAGGGAAACTGCTCAAGAGGGCAAATCCCAGAAAAATGAATTCACTCCTGGTAACCCTCTGAATGTTAGTGACAAATATAAGGAGACTGATAAATATAAAGGTGAAATTGGCTGTGAAAGATCTAAGGAGGATGAAAAATCTAAATTAACGTCTAGCCACCATAAAAATAGAAGCAGCAACTCATCTTCAGAAGATGAAAGGAGCAGAAAACGATCTAGACGACACCGGTATAGCAGTGATTCGTATAGCGATTCATCCAGCGAATATCGGGATCAACACCACTCTAGGTCAAAAGGGAGAAGCAAGGGGTCCTCTCGAGAAAAGAGTAGCAGCAGAAGAAAACATCGTAAGCATAGAGATGGAGACTCTCCCCGCAGATCACATAATGATACTGAGAAAGAACGTACTGCAAGGAAGAAAGATAAAAAGAGGCGGAGGGATTGAAGTGGAGGTCTTATTTCCTTTAATAACAATTGTAGCTTCCCCAAGAAAGATCTCTGGATGGGTGTTTTCATGGATGAATCACCCTGAAATTGGAAGGTTCTAATGCCTATTTCTTGGTTCCTTTCTGTTTATGATTATGGGACACTAGCCGCAGCTGTTGTGCAGTTGATTGGTATTCTTCATTGTCTCAGCTCTGTACCTAAGCTTGGGCTAATGATTGCAATCACAATGTTCATAGAGGTGAGTTGCTGATCTTCAACTATCCTGTAGTGATGCTACTGAGAGATAAAATTGAAGGTGCTGTTACTGGAAATGACAATTGCTCATTTTGTTTGTTTGCTAGCATTTTTACCCCCAAACTCCATTCACATAGATTTGCTTAGGAAGATGAAATTCTGCACATTGCCTGCCTGTGTTGATGCAATTTTGAATAATTGATGAGGCAAGGCAGCAGGAAAATAGCTCAATAGTTCGCGTTGTATTGTCTTTGAGGCAAAGTTTATTTCTATATGGTAACTTTGATTAAAGCTATTCTCTGGCACCTCAATTATAGCCACTTTGAAAACATATCCAGCCATTTCTTGTTAGACATGAAACAGGGTGCTGAATTCAAATTCTGAAGATCTTTAATTTATATCCACTGAAATTGCCTTCTGGAAACTTTTAGGCTGTCTGTAATTTAAAAATTGTAAAAGGAGAAAAAAAAATATAGTAGAGAAAATGGCGGATGTCCTGTATGACTTGGGTCCTATTTGGTGTTGAGGTATTATAATTGTTGTGGAAAAAATAAAAAAATTTGATTATGAAATAAAAGTTAATAGTGTATGTTAAATATAATTTTTAAATAATAATTTTGATAAAAATAATTTAAAAATCATAAAGATATTATAAATTTTTCATTATAAAAATGAAATTAACTTAACTTTGAAACAACAAAAACTAATTTTATCGTACATTTTATTGTGGTTATTTATAAGTTACAACCGTCCAGTCCAACCTCAATACTTAGCGGGATGTATTTTTCCTCCAACAGGGCACATGTTTTCAATTCATTTTTATATCCTATGCTTCCCCTATCAAAGAAAATTATTTTATATTAAGAGACTAAGCATCAGATTTCAGTTCTTGGCCGAGGAATATCAGAAGACTTCGCAGCATGATTTAATGAATTTTTGAGGCTAAATCTCACACCGATTGCTCTCTCTAGAAGTCAGAAGCTTCTTTGAAAAACTTAATTGTAGCTCCCATTATGTAAATATGGTTATGGAGATGGAAGCACTTGATAAATTTTGATTTGTTTAAGACTTTTTGTTTGTGTTTAGCAGTGTATTTTTTAATTCCATGCAATCAAAATAATTAGGTAAAGTACGACCTCCTCGTGGTTGCAAATATTTTCTTGGATTTTGCATTGAAATGATTACACGCAAAGCAAAGATTTAATTATTTAATTATTTAATTATTTCAACTACAGCATTTGGTCAAACTGGGAGAGCCGCCGAAAATCAAGCATTGTTGCATGGCGTACTCCACATTATAATTAATTAATTAGAATGATGTCAAACAAGCCTCATGGCTCATGCCATGCGCCCTCACAACTCAAAATTCGATCTAGTCATTATGTCTATCTTAAATAAATTGAATAAGGAAATGGTTCTTAACCTAATCTTCTTATCTGTGGAAATTGCCCAACAACCAAAGGCATCCGAAAAGGAGAATGCGAAAAGAGATTAATTTTGAGATTATTATTAATAATAATAATAATAATATTGAGATTAATTTTGGACTATCTCCTTATGAAATGATAATTTTTAAATTATTATAAACTTTAATTTATCTTCATTTTATTCGATGATAAATATTTCTCATCAATGCGTCTTTATTTTTTTCGTTATCTAATAAAAAAATAAGAATAAATTGAAGTTTATAATAATATACAAATATTTTTAAAGTTATTATTTCACGAGCCGATAACATGATATTTACCTTTTGACTTTTAATTTGAAGGAGCCATTGGCCAACAACAACACAACATTCGCTCAACATCTGTTAGATTTTTTCAAGCTATCTAAATTTTCTATGCCCTGTTTGGCTGGGCTGCACCAAGCCACCAACTCTTTCTTCTTTTCTCCCCCCCAAAAAAAAAAAAATTATTTCTTATTTTATAAAATTAAAGTCGTTTATGCAATATACATATTGACCTGAAATCATACGTTATAAAGTTGTTTAACAATTAGCCCATTTTAAGTTTTTTTTCTTCTTCCTTAATTAAAATTGAGTGAAGGTAGTCTTCTCTCTTACTCAAGAATGAGGAGTAGACATTTCTCGAATATTTGTGAGGGTTAAAATTTAGGCAGAGCTCAATTAACATTGATGTAAGTTGGTCTCAGTAATAGTCTGATTTATAAATATCAGTTATAGTCTCACGTAATATGAGTTGTAGTTTGAGCAATAGTTTCATATAATAAAAAAAATTTTGCTATTAATTTATTTCATTTATCTAATTTATTAATAAATAAGAGTAAACTTGTATTTGAAAATAAAGTTAATTTGACAAGTTCGATAATATGGCATTGGCGGCCCCTTGGCTGATCACAAAATCCATATAACTGATATTTTGGAATTTCATTATTATTATTATTATGGAATTCCATTATTGATGGCTACAAGGGCAGTGAATTTGCATATATTGATTTTGTTTTTCCCCCTTTTAATTTGAACTTGACCGTGGGACCAGGTCAAGGAGTCGATCAATCAAGACATGGGGCCTTAAGATTTGTCACTTACGAATATATCCAGATGGACCTGTCTATGGTACAGATTCTGTAACAAACATCTCCCGTCATCCCACCATCCGATTTTCTATTGTTTAGTTTCTCACTCCACATCCAACGGCTGATGCTGCAGTCTGTAGCTTACAGATTCTGTAAGCTAGTCAAGTCCTATCCAGATAGAGAAAAGGCAAGATAATCATAATATCATACTACCAATAAAATTTAAAGACAAAATTTCTTTTAGTTTTTTTTTTTCTAAATTGAAAACAAACCTTATTTATTCATAAAAAATAAAAAAAGGGTTCGGTCAATATCATTATTTTAATACGAGAAGTGACCCCTAACTAAGTTCAGTCCATTACAAGTAAAAATCAAGAATAATTTTATTTTTCTTTTTATAGTCGAAAAGTTATATGAATTTAGACTTGCAGTAAACTTTAAACTACCATGTCAATACTTTATATATGCATTATTTATATATCATTTTAAAATAAATAATAATATTAAGAGATAAAGCAATTTTATTACATGTTTTAATTTTTACGTAAGAGATATTATTATAAATATCATGATCAGTTATGTGGCCAGCATTGTAGCTGAGCTCTCAGGGAAGCAAACAAAAAAATGAAAAAGGGGGAGGGGCATGTGATTGGTGATGGTAGTGTTTTGTTGACCCTTCTCACCCGGAGTCATTTCCTCGACACTTCTGCCTGTTTCATGTATTTTTTTACCCAAATAACAAATGAATCAACTTTTCTAACATCTGCCTCCCTAATTTCTTTTTATATTTTCTCAAATAAAGACATTTTATGCTTTTTTATCACGTGGTTACCTAACTCCTATTGAAATGAATGATCAAGTTATATTTGCAGTGTTTACTTAACGGGTAAATTTTAAATTATCTTTCTCGTCAAATAACAATATTTAAAATACTCTCCTTAAAGGATTGTAAATTTAAACTAATTGGTATTTTTATTCCAAAAAAAAAAAAGAGAGAAAAATAAGAATGAGTTTGATGAATTTCGGTTATTTTCTTAAGTAAGACGGACGAAACTGAATTTTATAATAGTTTGAGAGTATTTTAAAGACAATCATTTTATAAAAGGGATAATTTAAAATTTACTCTTAGTTAAGAGATACACATGGTAAGAAATTAACAAATGAAAGAGCGCGCGAGTGCACTCATTTTGATTTTTCACTTATATTGTCATGTTATTAAATTTTAATTATGATAGTAGAGATTATGCACTTAACACTAGTCTAAATTTTAAATATATCTTATGTTGTAATATATCCATCGGTTGTAGCAATTCAAAATCTCAATACTAAAGGGTATTTTTATTATTTTTCTTATAGGTTCACTTTTAATGTGAATGGAGAACTGTCATTTTATGAGAAAAAAGTTAAACAATTAGGGGTGTTTATGTTATTATCCAACATTGAAACTCCATTATCTACCTTTAACTGACTTTTAAAAACCAGTTTGTGCAGAGTAGTTTCCTCTGACAACCTTAAAAAAAAATAATTAATTTGTCATGTGCTTCTTCCCCCAATAGATTCACTGCTGATTTACTTCTGTAGTTTCTGTTCACATATACTCACTTCAAAAACTTTCCTTCTTCGAAAAGACAAAATGTATATTTTTCCTCTTTGCATCATCATCTCTTCTGCGAAGCTTCACATCCAATGAAAAAAAGAAGAAAAGATCCATATAAGCAAATGATGCATTCAATGAGCTAATCTTACTAAATACTTCCCATGTTCGTGTGTCATTCTCTTTCAATTTCATTCATTCTTGTACAGCACTGCATTTTGACCTTCTAGAATACTTGCTCACGACTCCAAATAATTCCCACTTATGTTTTTAATGTATTATTAGCTGTTGGCAAAAGCCTTTTTTTTTTTTGCCTTTTTGGGGGCTATTGGGGTTGTTTTTATTTAATATTTGTATTGGATTTTAATGAGCTGTTGTTAAAGTAGTTGAGCTTTGTAATATTTAGAAACCCAGAAGCACGTTTCTTCTATCTACAAGTCAAAGATGGGATGCCGGTCAGCCCCACAAACTTCTACCAAATTGAGTCATATATTGAAGAACAATCATGATTCTTTTTCAAGGCTTTGATTGGTTAGTGGCTCAAATTCTTGAAGGATTTTTGCCTTTGTCCTTTTATTATCCTTAAAATTACTTTTTCTTCATCAATTATTTGTTCAGTCAGCCGAGTTCTAGTTTTGCTTTATTCTCTAGATCTATTACTGTATTGTGAAGCTCTCTTGAAGCAATTTTGTTCCAAAAAAATTTGAAAGAACAACTTTCACAGTTGCATATAAAGATGCCAGGTAATAGAAGAAAGAAGCATCATTTTAGCAGGATTCATGCATTTTCATGTGGCAAGACGTCATTCAAAGGCGACCATTCATTGATTGGAGGGCCTGGATTCTCAAGAGTGGTCCATTGCAATGACCCTGAAAGCTTTGAGGCCAGTTTCCTCGATTACAGTGGCAATTATGTTAGAACTACTAAGTATACTCTTGCCACATTCTTTCCAAAAGCCTTGTTTGAGCAATTCAGGAGAGTTGCCAATGTGTATTTCCTTATCTGTGCGATCCTCTCTTTCACTCCGCTATCACCTTACTCTGCTGTCAGCAATGTTCTTCCTCTTGTTGTTGTGATTGGTGCTACAATGGGGAAGGAGGTTCTTGAAGACTGGCGCCGAAAAAAGCAGGTATCCTTTTTTGAGATTGTTGTCAGCTTAGATGCGGTTTCCTTTCTAATTTACAAGCTTAAAATTGTGTTTTAAATTGTCGATTATGTGCCTAGTTTGTGACTGAATAAAACGAACTCTGTTTGAAAGATAATAAAATATGAAAATTTAGGGAATATTTAGTTTAAAGGAACACATTGTTGGAGAAATGCCATTTGGGTTGTTTATGATGTTTGTCATGCCTGTTAGGATGCAGTTAACTTGACGCACCATGATCAATTTTGAACATTTTCAGTTTACATTGGGGTCAAAATCTTGATAAGTATTGATGTACATTTCGAATTGTTTTTTGTGTGTTATGCTTTCTAGTCTTCAGTTTAGGACGTGGAGTTGACATCAGTAAATTTCTTCTTTTCAATTTTACTTTTCTGTTTTTTTTTTTTCCTCACTGTTAATTACTCTGTCTTTTATCTGTTTTCCAGGATATAGAAGTGAACAACAGAAAAGTGAAAGTACATTGCGGAGAGGGTGCCTTTGATTATACGAAATGGAGGGATTTGAAAGTTGGGGATGTAGTGAAGGTTGAAAAGGATGAATTTTTTCCTGCTGATCTCATCCTACTATCCTCAAGTTACGAGGAAGCAATTTGCTATGTTGAAACCACAAATCTGGATGGAGAAACCAATTTGAAGCTAAAGCAAGCACTTGATGCAACTTCAACGTGCGAGGACTCCAACTTCCAGAATTTCAAGGCTATCATTAGATGTGAAGATCCAAATGCAAATTTGTACACCTTTGTTGGCAGTCTGGAGCTTGAAGAACAGCAGTACCCTCTTACACCTCAGCAGCTTCTGCTTAGGGACTCAAAGCTACGAAATACTGACTATATATATGGGGCAGTTATCTTTACGGGTCGTGATACAAAGGTTTTTCAAAATTCAACTGGGCCTCCTTCAAAAAGAAGTAAAGTTGAGAGGAGAATGGATAAAATTATCTACTTTTTATTTGGCATCTTAGTAGTGATGTCTTTTATCGGATCAATTTTCTTTGGTATTGCAACTAGGGAGGATTTACAAGATGGAAAGATGAAGAGATGGTATCTTAGACCGGATGATACCACCGCTTACTATGATCCAAAAAGAGCAGCAGTTGCAGCAGTTTTGCACTTTTTGACTGCCCTTATGCTGTATGGATATTTGATTCCCATTTCCTTGTATGTGTCAATAGAAATTGTTAAGATTCTTCAAAGTATCTTTATCAACCAGGATCTTCACATGTACTATGAGGAAACTGACAAGCCAGCACGAGCCCGTACCTCAAATTTAAATGAAGAACTTGGTCAAGTTGACACTATACTTTCGGATAAAACCGGGACTTTAACTTGCAACTCTATGGAATTCATCAAGTGTTCAATTGCAGGGACCTCCTATGGTCGTGGAGTAACTGAAGTTGAGAGAGCTATGGCCAGGAGAAAGGGGTCACCTTTAGAAGAAGAGGTGACAGAGGAACAAGAAGATAAGGCATCCATTAAAGGGTTTAATTTTGAGGATGAAAGAATCATGAATGGTAGCTGGGTTAATGAGCCTCATGCTGATGTAATCCAAAAATTCCTCCGATTGTTGGCTACCTGCCATACTGCATTACCTGAAGTAGATGAAGAAAATGGAAAAATTTCATATGAAGCCGAATCACCAGATGAAGCAGCTTTTGTAATTGCAGCAAGAGAACTTGGGTTTGAATTCTATGAAAGAACTCAAACAAGCATCTCAGTGCATGAGTTAGATCCAGTCACTGGCATGAAAGTTGAAAGGTAGTTTTCTTCGATGTCCTTCAATGTTATTTTCATTGTATGAATTCTTAACAAATTATCTGCTTCCATCTTTGGCAGTTAATAGCACAATGGTATTTTCTTATCCTTTCTCAATGAAAAGCACATGTGCTTATTGTTTAACTTGTTTTATTTGTTTTTTTGCAGGTCGTACAGTCTTTTGAATGTCTTGGAGTTTAGTAGCTCTAGAAAACGGATGTCTGTGATTGTAAGAAGCGAGGAGGGAACCCTGCTTCTACTTTCTAAAGGAGCTGACAGGTTTGTAATACAGATATTGCCTTAACGCTTACGAGTTTGAGTGAACTTAGAATTTGGCTTCATAATTGAGAAACTGGCAATTGAATGTATTTTGTGCCTGAATTTAGAATGGTTGATGTTAATCTTTTTTTGGGATACAAACAGTGTAATGTTTGAAAGACTTGCGGAAAATGGAAGAGAGTTTGAAGAGCAGACAAAGGAACACATCAATGAGTATGCTGATGCTGGTTTGAGGACCTTAATACTTGCCTATCGTGAACTGGATGAGAAAGAATACATACAGTTCAATGAAGAATTTACTGAGGCCAAGAACTCAGTGAGTGCAGATCGTGAGGAACTGGCTGAGGAAATAGCAGAAAAGATAGAAAAAAATTTGATTCTTCTTGGTGCTACAGCTGTTGAAGACAAACTTCAAAATGGGGTGAGTTTTTGACTTAAAAAGTAAAGCTTGGTGCTTGATACAAGAGCAATCAAATTACTTTTGCATGGCATTTAAAGCACCTATATTTAAGGGGTTGCTATCCCAGAAAAATGTAATCCTGTCAGAATAGCCTTTTGTTCATCTGAACTAGAAATAACACTATTGTACAATGAACTAAGTTTCTTTAAGATATTTTTGACACAGAATATACTCATGGAAAATACTTGGTTTAGGAAACTAAGTTGTTAGTTTATGTCATATCAAAATGCCAGTGCATTGAATGACTTTCTTACAGGTTGAAGTACAGTTTGAGACTGAGTATCTATTTTGTCTGGAACAGGTTCTGAATGCATCGACAAACTTGCACAAGCTGGAATTAAACTATGGGTTTTGACTGGAGATAAGATGGAGACAGCAATCAATATAGGGTATGTGTTTATGAAATATAGGTTGCTCTATGAATTGATGTCGGTCTCATATGCTAATATTTCTCGTCTTCTGTTGAATTGGCAGATTTGCATGTAGTTTGCTTAGACAAGGAATGCGACAAGTTATTATCAGCTCTGAAACACCTGAAAGCAAAACTCTGGAGAAATCAGAGGACAAATCTGCAGCTGCTGCGGTAATCCATTATCTTATTTCCTCTCCTCCTTTCTATCGGTTTTGAAGTGTCATGGCATTCTCTTTAGATATTGATAAGTTACAACACTAGAAAGGCTTAGGATGAACAAATACTTTTTCCAGAATGAGTCATGATCTCAAAAACTTGTTTCTGGATATAGAAAAAAAATAGGATGGTTTTGTTTAAGAAATAGACAGCTCTTGCATACCTATAAAACTATTGTCTTGGTCAATCTTGTATTGCAATGACTTTTGAGCTTTACGAGATCTTTTTGATTCTTTAGGCATTGAAGGCAAGTGTCCTGCATCAGCTAATTCGAGGAAATGAATTGCTTGATTCTTCAAATGAAAGCTTGGGGCCGTTGGCTTTGATTATTGATGGGAAGTCACTCACTTACGCTCTAGAAGATGATGTAAAGGACTTGTTTCTAGAGCTAGCCATTGGCTGTGCATCTGTTATTTGCTGTCGATCATCTCCTAAACAGAAAGCACTTGTAAGTCACAGTTAATTTAATTATAGTTATGAGACTCATGACATATATCCTTTTTTCCTAAAATAAGCTGCATTTCTTAAAGAATTCTTTATTATTTTGTGCCCTTTGGTTATGTTGCCTTGCTGATGAAAATATTTCCATCAACCTTCATTCCTTTTTAGTTTAAAATGTGGCATTTAAAAATTGCAGGTTACAAGGCTGGTAAAAACGAAAACCAGTAGCACAACATTAGCAATAGGTGATGGGGCAAATGATGTTGGAATGCTTCAAGAAGCAGATATTGGAGTTGGTATCAGTGGTGTAGAAGGAATGCAGGTAATTGCTGTTAAACACTTTGTTTCTAGATGTCTCACTAGCGTCATGAGTCAAGTCTATATCTTGACTCTTAGCTGGTACTCAAAGTTTGCCTGATAAATTTTTCTTGCTCAAAATTTCAGGCAGTCATGTCAAGTGACATTGCAATCGCACAGTTCCGGTTCTTGGAGCGCCTGTTGCTCGTGCATGGGCATTGGTGTTATAGGAGGATCTCATCAATGGTATGTTTCACTCTGAAAATGCTAATTGATAAGCTGGGTTGACTCTCTTCTTTGTTGAAATTATTAATATATTTCTTTGTTTTTTTGGCAGATATGCTACTTCTTTTACAAGAACATTGCATTTGGATTCACTCTCTTCTTCTTCGAGGCGTATGCATCGTTCTCCACACCAACCTGTGTACAATGATTGGTTTCTATCACTCTATAACGTTTTCTTCACGTCACTCCCTGTGATTGCTCTGGGAGTCTTTGACCAGGATGTCTCGGCTCGTTTTTGTCTCAAGGTGGGTACCAAATTTCTTTCCTTTTTGGTAACAATTGATAAGAACCTCATGGTGGCTTTAATCAAGACTTCTTATAAGAGTCTCAAGCACTTTCTCTTTATATATAAGAGTTATCGGAAATGAAAGCTTGCTTTTCCATTTGTTACAGTTCCCTCTGTTATACCAAGAAGGTGTACAGAATATCCTGTTTAGCTGGACTCGGATACTTGGCTGGGCACTTAATGGTGTAGCAAATGCTGCCATCATCTTCTTCTTCTGCATCCATGCAATGAAGCAACAAGCCTTCCGTAAAGGTGGGGAAGTCATAGGTTTGGAAATCCTAGGCACCACCATGTACACGTGTGTCGTGTGGGTAGTGAACTGCCAAATGGCACTGTCTGTCACCTATTTCACATACATACAACATCTCTTCATCTGGGGCGGCATTACATTCTGGTACATATTTCTTTTGGCATACGGTGCCATGGATCCTTACATTTCAACAACTGCTTATAAGGTCTTCATCGAAGCCTGTGCACCAGCACCTTCATTTTGGCTCATTACACTCTTAGCGCTGATGTCCTCCCTCCTCCCATATTTCACTTACTCAGCCATTCAAATGAGGTTTTTCCCATTGCATCATCAAATGATACAATGGTTTAGATCTGATGGCCAAACAGATGATCCCGAGTTCTGTCAAATGGTACGACAGAGATCGTTGCGGCCAACAACAGTAGGTTACACTGCTCGTTTTGAAGCAAGTTCCAGAGACTTGAAAGCGAAGATTGAAGATAGTTTATGAACATTATTCTTTGTAGATTCTATAAAAGATGTACATATAACACATCCAATGCTAAGTTGGGTCTCTCAGTCGTCCTGCAACAAGTCCCGCTACAAGAAAGATTGTCCCAAAGATGAGGCCCCCAGCTAATTGATGCATCCCTGTCTTACCAGAATCTTGTTTACGTGAGCTCCAAAATTGTATTTAGTAGTTTTGGCAGCTTTGAGACAATTCCAAATTTTTCTTTCACAATTGTATCATTCATGTACGTAATTCATAATTCCGAGAAATACATTTCAATTCAATTTGTATTTTCATTCATTAAGTTCAATATTTAAATACCACTCATGAGCCTTTAAGAAGCTAATTATGCCTTCCCCTTTCTCGATGATAGAAGTAGGATGTTGTTTGCTACACTTTGTTTTTGTTCTGTTATCCTTTGTTCAGTAGAAGTGGAAATAATTCAATTTCTCATATGATCAGAACGTAGATTATATGTCATGGTTTTCTGACAGTTAAAAGGTTTCAGGGTTTTACAACAGTTCTTATTTCAAATCAAGAGTAGAAGAAATGGTGGGAGGCTTAGGGTTCGAATTTGTAACGACTGTAATTGCATCCTACATTGCAAAGTATATCGTGACTCGATTTTCTTACAAATTGATTTTCCAGGATGAGTTCTACCAATTTCTCTTAATATGGTAAAATCCATTAGAGTAGCACATAAATATTTTGTGAAAGCATGTATCTTTTTTATAGATAATCTATTAGAGTAGCACATAATTATTTTGTGAAAGCATGTATCTTTTTTTATAGATACTTTTTGTTCCTATTTAGCCAAGAGATATTAAAAAAAATTTAGATCGACTCATATATGTACATTGGAATGCTTTCACATTAGTACAAAATATAAATTAAAAAAAAAAATAGATTAATGCTGATCCGGATGAGAATGCAAGTGCATCTGGAAAGCATCACATAATACCATGCATGTCTCATTGATGTTGCAACAATTTGCTTGATTGATGGCAAAATAAAATGCATAATTGCAGATATGAATCACAATATCTCAAATACCATGCTGACAATTACAAATGCAAACAATTTTAATGATAAAATGAAAAAGATTGTCAAAATTGGATATGATAATATAAAAATAATAAAATCTAACTTATATGTGAAAGTAATTTTCGGATGAGTTGTGTAATATACTCTAATCTAACTGTAATAGTAATTATTTTGATAACAAAATAGTAATTAACGTGACAACAGTAACATTGTGATATATTTAGTATAGCAAACAATTATTGATGTTAGCTATTAACATTGACCCTTGAGGAAAATATGAGTATTTTGTGGGTGTTTTTTTAGTTCAGTTGGTAAAATTTCTTGAATGAATATAAGAAATTTTAAGTTCGAACTTTTGTTCACATGGCTGCCAAAAAATTGAGTTACCATTGGGATACAACTTTTTTTTTTTTTTAAATGACCTTCCAAAAACTCATAACTTCTATGTGTCCATTACTTTTCGGTTCTTTTTATTATTTTATTTTATTTTATTTTATTTTTTAGAATAGTTCTCTGTTCTTATTTTGAATGAGAATTTACAGGCATTAAATTAATAAAGGCAAAAGAAACAATACGTTACAAGAGCAGGAACAAAACCAAAATATACAGAAAACCAAACAAAATCATCCTTTATACAAACCAATAGTTAACAAAAACAGAATGCATCCAAAAATTTTATGATTGAATGTAAAGTCTCCTTCAGATCGAGTTCATTTTCTTGTCAATGGCTCTTCTTCAAGCATCCACATACATTACAAAAATAATAATAATAATAATAAAACTAGTCTCTATCAATGTCTAAAATTAAATCTAAAATTAGTCGGACAAAGATGATAAGAATGATATTGACAATATTGACAATATCATGATACCATCAAATGTTTGGTCACGATAAACCAAGGCCAAAAAAATCCAATGTTGATTTGGCCATAACAGCAGCAAATTCATTGAAACTAATGACACCATCACCATTCGTATCAGCCTCTTTGATCATTTCTGTCAATTCTTTGTACGTTAAAGGTTGTCCCATTTTGGCCATGGACCCGGCTAGCTCAGCCGCCGTGATGTAGCCGTTACCGTCGCGATCGAACGCTCGGAAAATCTCTAAGAGTTGTTCTTGATTTATCAAAATGGTCTCATCCATGTCAGGCAATATGGCATTGACGAGCTCATCAAACTCCACCGCGCCATTGCCATTAGCATCCATGTTGGCTAATAGAACATGAATTTGGTCACCTGAAGGCTTGAGCCCGAGGGATCTTAACAACGCCGCGAGCTCTAGAATCGTCAGGCTGCCATCGGAATCCATGTCGAATCTTGCAAAAATGTCTCTTAATTGATTGAGTTGATCAATATGTAAACCGCCCATGTTGAAAATGTTATATGATCATATATATAATGACGACGTAACACCTTGATGAATACCAAAATGTATATAGCACTATAAAAATGGCAATGGCAGCCGCAACGGAAAATGTTGAAGAATGTTTCAAAAGAAAGAAGATAAAAAAGAATTTCGGTAGTTTTGAAGAAGGAGATGGATGGATTTAAGTTTGTTAAGGAATTGTGATGGGAAATTTTGCTTTGATGGCATATGGGATTTAACTTGTTAAAAATAGAAAAAACGCGTCGTCGGTGTAATTATTTTTGTCACATATTCATGATGCGCTATAAGATTCTCCTATAGATTCATTGTGACTTTGTGGAATTTCTAGGAAACTTGGTCTCGTATCGTCATTGCCGGCATTTTCTATAGGGTGTTTTTGACTTGTACACAGTTTGTTAATCATGGCATGATTTTTTGGCAAGTTTATGTTTTTATTCATAAAAGATCTCATCATTTACTTGTATATTGTGTTATGTTTTTATTAATTGTCTACCAGTTGCACGTATTTTTGCTGAGGCAAAAAAGTTGAGATCTCCAATCACTTGTTAATGAAAAAGAATCTAAGAATTTAGAAAAAATATGTATTAAAAAATATTGAAGGAAGTAAATCACACATGTATTTCATATGCTGTAGTTACAATATAATTATCTAAGAGTCACTTCACATATATTATATATACATATGACTTGTGAAACAAACTTTGTGATCTTTTTATCCAGTTTCTAAGCAGAGTAACAAGTTAGTGAAGGGAAAGTTTAAGATAGAAGAGTGAAAAAAATAAGAAGTAAAGAACTTATTGCAAAGAATCCGGCGCGATTAAAGAGATTATTATTATTATTATTATTATTATTATTATTATTATTATTATTATTATTATTATTATTATTATTATTATTATTATTATTATTATTATTATTATTATTATTTTTGGTTAACATTTTTATTACATAAAACATATCTACAGCTAAGAGATGGAGTGCACTGATAGTGTTTAGTACTGTAATTGATAATTTAAAATTGTGTGGGGGTATGAGTGTTCACTCAAGTAATAAAGCTCTCTGTCCCAATCCTCGTGTGAGATCACCAGAGTGTGATTGTCAAAACGGCCAGCTTATTAAAGATTTAGCGGATTTAGTTGTGCGTTTTGCGTCTACAGTTTTCACTTAGTTTGAGTATTAAATAATAATAATAATAATTTTTTTTTTTAAATTAAATTTTAAACATTCATCAACTCGACGGTCTAAAACGTCAAAATAATGGACGAGCTTCAATATGGGTTATTTTCAGTTATACTAGCTTGTTTTTGGCTCAATAAACTATGGTAGTTATCATTAGATATGGCCAACGGGGCAGATAACACATGGCGCAGTACGACACGAGCACGTTTCGATAGGGAACGCAGTACGACACTACACGCATGCGGGAGACCAGACTTAGAATTTTGAACATGCGGGTTTTAAAAGCATGGTACGATTAAAGATGGGTTAAAACACGACACGTGAAAAGACCCGCTATAAATATTTTTCACTTTTTAATGAAAATAAACTTAAATTTTATGATTTTACAAATAACTTGAAATTGAATCTTTTAATATATTTTATTAGTGCAAGTTTTTTTTAATTCATTTGATTTACCAAATATAAATTAGGTTGCTTTAAACGTGGTTGGTTAATTTTAATGCTTTACCAAGTAATTATTAGATTCTTTTAGCAAGCCTAGCAACACATTCATCTAAAGGCTTAGGTACAAACACAGTACTAGATCCGGTTCCCGGAAATGGTGCTCTGAGGGAATGGAGGGAGAAGAGAAAGTTTACAATTGAGGATCGAGATCCGGTCTCTTTGCCTCAAAGGAATGTACAAGTTTTATGGCAGATCTGATACGATCTGGTCATGCAATGCATGCATAAAATTAAAATTGCTTTAAAATTAAATAAATGCTTTAAAGTAAATTGCGGAAATTTAAATGTACATAAAATTAAATTGCAGAAATTTAAAGTGCGGAAATTTAAACTTGCTTTAAATAATAATTACATTGATTTCTTTGGATTCAATAGCTTTAAGAGATTACAAGCGAGATTCCAGAAAAATTTCCCTTCTGGTATCAGAGCCAAGGGGAGGAAAAGTGTTTTATTGTTTAGGATCTTCGTGTTTTAAAAACTTGTGTTTTATTTTGAAGTTTTGTTTTGTGGTGAATTTTTACTGGTTGTAAGTCCCGTTTTAGGATAAGGTTTTCGCTAAGGGCTGTAATTCCATACCTGTAGCCATTCTGACCAAACCAAAATCGACCATAAGGTTTTGACCATGGATCCTCTACTCTGTAGAACATCATCCTTTCAGCTCTTCTTCCTGGGAAGCTCAGTGATTCAAAGCATGTTGTGAGTTCAGAAGAATTCATTATCGAGAACTTTGATAAAGCAATCGATTGTTGGGAACTTCCAAAAATCTCAAAAGAAAAGATTTACAAAACAAAAATGCTTGATCTTTTAAAACATGATTATATTATAAAGACTGAAGAACGTGATATAACTCTTTCAGAGCCTTTTGAAACAATTTATTTGTTTTCAGAAAAATCTTTAAAGAAATTAAAAGAAAAGAATTTCAAATATATTCACATTGGTCTAATCAAGTTGGAATAAAGCCTTTAACAAAAGAAGATCTTGACACTTCTATTCTAGTGTCCCAAGAGATGGCGATTCATCTCTTTTGATGATTCATTCTTCCAAGTAGCATTGAATCAGCCTCTGTAAAGGTCAATTTCTTTGGATTGTTATCCAAATATAACAATTTCTCTTAAAGACAAAAATATATTGAAAAGCATGATTTTACAAATTAAAACCCATAATTACAATATGATTAAAGGGCTTCTATCCCGATTGCTTTAATTTTTAAAATTTCATACAAAGCTGGTCTGCGTTTAGTACGCAACACAAATTCCAGTCAAAAAGAGATAAACACTTCTCTTGCAAACCGACTTGTCTAAAGCAAATCTTTGTTATTCCAAAGTCAATCCAATGGAAGATGTCAATCTTCCGGAGGAATGGATTCTTGAAGGAGCCGGCGATTCCAAAACAACTTGAGCCCAATACATGGTTGCAAAATGTGACTTCATTGTTAGATTGGTAAAGTCAAGCGATCATTGAAGGTCTACCTCATCAAGATTTTCGATAAAGAGTGGGTGCTCAAACATTCCTTCATTAGAAAGAAATTTACAAAAATACCCTCTGTTATAAATCTCCCTTTCAACATACAAAAGTCAACCTGGGTTTTCTACTTGGATATACCTAGCACTTACATTCGATCAGTAGATTACACCACTAGGGGTCCTCACCCGATCTACACTAGTAATCAACATGTACAAAGCCAGGAAGAGAAGGAACCTTCTCCTCCAACATCTCCTACATTTTCTACTGTTACAGAAAATGTCATTAATGTCATTGAAAATGAATTTGAATTGAATAAAACTTTCCTACATAACTTGATTTTTATTCTGATTCAAATAAAGAAAAGAGACTTTGGTTTTTTAGACATTTTTTAAATCAAAGAAAAGAAATCTAACAAGTTTATTATGAATTTGTGAATCTTCATAAAGTTCATATATTATTTTTTGATTGGTTCGAAATATATTCTTCTGATAACAACATCAAGTATCCCTTTAAAGAGTCTAACCCTATTACTATTAGAAAGAAGGTCCACTGAATGGAAACTTTCCGATAATGATAGAACCGTGAATCGAGCACCCACCTCTTGAGTATAAGTTGATCACGGTGAACCTCCTGCCCAAATCGAGGAGCGTCACCTTACAAAATTCCAAAACCAAATGATTTTCGATGCAAATTTGAGTAGTATTATCCAATGAATAATTTACGTAGTACTAACTTAAATACAATCGAAAAAGCCATTGACTAGAATAGAAAGCTAAATCCAAGTCAACCATTCTTGTTCCACCAGGATTTATTTATTCCATGAAATCGGATTTTGACAAAAGCAAGAACTATTTTCAAACCTTTTCACGGGTTTGAAAACTAGCCAAAAGCTTGTTCAATCAAAATCAGATTTTGCTAAAGCCATTGAGAACAACTAGATATGATAGAATGCTTCTTCCTCATCCAAGAAATGGTTGCCCTCGATACTCCCGATCTAGCAAGATTGGAGTATTAGAACTTGATGACCAAACTTCATAGCCTCTTACGACTTAGAAGCTTTCAAAGAAGAACTATTCCTAAAGCCAACAAAATTCATTGGGAATTAGCCCTTCCCACAGTCAAGTCTCCCCCAGATTTGACCATAGACAATAGGCCTAGTGCATTAAACCAGTCCCGGTATAATGCATTATCTGTCTATGAATGAAATATTGATTGTATGTCGGAATATAACATTAGATTGTTGCAACAAATGACCATGGCGGCCAAATAATGCCTATAAAACCCAATCGGGAACTTCGACAAGGCTATCGCAGAAATCCTTATTTTTCTTGGTCAACTCAAAGGATGGTGGGATCATCTCTCACCATGATGAGCAACAATTAGATATCTAAATTTATCCAAAGAGATCAAGATGGCACCGTCTTTGATGAATTCAATAGTCCAATCCAGGATCTTTGTACCCCACCTAATTGTGACTATTTACCCTCCATTCATGGGGAGACCCTTCTACCTTAGAGACAAAAACGCAATGAGTTACTACACAATCTCGGTGTAGAAAACTTAGTGAATTCCAAACCTACAAAACTACTTTCTTCACTAGACTCTTTCTCAGAGATGATGCAAATTATCTTACTTGGAAAAGAAATTCTTGAGGTTTGCCTACCCTTTTAGGAGAAAGGTTAGGAATTCTATTAAGGCCTTTATGACAATCGCATTCCCATGACGAACTTACTTATGGCGAGTTAGTTAGCTTGTCAACAAAGAAGGTTTAAAGATTTGTCAAGATTTGAAATTACGAAAGCGACTTAAGTGGGAGCTTAAGAAGTCTAAACAAAATTAGGCGCTTTTTGTAAACAATTCAATTACGACTCCCTTTAAAACTTCTATCTCCAAAGATTGTAATGACGAGTGTTCTACTAAAACTCGTAGAAAGCATTACAAATCTAAAAGCTATAAAGAAACCCTTTCGTGAATTTAGAGATCTATCTTATAAGAAACCTATAGAGGCCTTATAAAAGCCCAATTTCTCTAAAAGAAAGAATTTAGAGCCAAACCAAAGACTCATTTCAATTACAAAGAAGCTATATGTCACAAGTGTGGCATAAAAGGTCATCTTGCAAAAATACCTAGAATGAACAAAAGCTTCATGAGCTTGATCTTGAAGAAGAAATCCTTTCAAAATTGGCCCGTCTTCTTATCGAGTCGTCTGATTCCTCGAAGTTTTCCATGTCGAGACAGGTGATCCTATCAAGTTGATGAGCTAATGACTCGATGACTCTGCTTTTAGCGGCGGTGAATCGAATCGAATTGTTTTTAAAGAAAATCAATGTTTTGACTAAAGACCAAGAAACTTTTCTTGAACTTGTAAAGCATATTTCGTCCAAGTCTTGAGAATATCTTGATAAACTTTTGAAAACTTTGGATTTCAATAAAACCGAAACCTCTAAAGTCAGGTTGTTAAAAGAATTCTTATGATCTTACTTCTGATTTTAGATAAAAAGAAAACAAAGAAGTCAACACCCGATTCGGGGATCTCAAAAGGAGATCAAAGACATTAAACTTGAGATTAAAGATTTAAAACAAAAACAAAATCGATTCTAATACGATCCAACTTCTTTTACAAAAACATTGGAGGATAATTCGATAAAAAGTTGATTACGATAATGATAATGATGATCAAAATGTTGGTAATATTGAATGCATAAATGATTTTTTTATTTATTTTAAAACAAATCACCACATTTTTAGAAAATATCCTCATTAAAATCTCTTTAATTTTTCATGATTTTGCAATTGACGCCCCTTTTTGATCAAACGATTTAAATTGCTTAAGGAAGACATTGTCCCAAGATTTCATGAGAAAACAAAAGAAAGGCTTTTTGCCAACAATTCAAAGCAATGTTAATTTAAAGTTGATGCTTGATCCACAACAATGGATTGAATTTAAAACTTCTTTTGTTCTCACGAATGACATACACCACGCGTCATTTTAGGAACCCCTTTTATAAATCTCATAACCCCTTATGCTGTCAATTACGATAGTATATCTTTTAAAGCAGAAAATAAAAAAATTTGTTTTTCAATTTATTGAAAAACCAAAGAACCGGAATTTGAATATCATTAAAGCTAATTCTATTCACCAAAATCACAAAAATAATCTTATCAAAACAAGACAAAATGATTTGATATGTTTACAAAAGAATTTAGATTTGAAAAGATGAAAGCCAATTAGAAAAGGATTTGATCCAAAAGAAAATTTACGATTTCAAAATCTCATTGAAAAGAAATTTGTGCGCCCCTACCTATTTTGGAACCGAAAACAACATTTGGTAGATTTGCCATATAAAAGTTTCTTCGATGAAAAACAAATACCCACTAAAGCTCGTCCAATCCAAATGAATATGGAATTGGAACAACATTGTAAAAATGAAATAAAGGATTTAGAGTCAAAAGGACTCATTGTAAAGTCTAGGTCCCTGTGGTCTTGTGCCGCCTTTTATGTTAATAAAAATTCTGAAATTGAAAGAGGCATACCAAGACTTGTAATAAATTACAAACCCTTAAACAAGGCATTAAAATGGATTAGTACTATATCTAATAAAAGGATTTGCTTGAAAACTATGTTACTATCTTATTTTCTCAAAATTCGACATGAAATCGGGTTTTAAGCAAATTCAAATTCATCAAATGACGTTATAAAACCACTTTTACTGCTCCATTTGGACAATATGAGTAATTTATTATGCTTTTTTGGTTTAAAGAATGCACTATCGTAATTTCAAAGAATTATGAATGATATTTATAATCCTTATTCGATTTTTGCATTGTTTATATTGATGATGTGTTGATATTTTCAAACTCAATCGATCAACATTTCAAACATCTAAAGACTTTTATTTTGCCACTAAATTTGGATTAGCAATTTCCCAGTTCTAAAGTCTCTTTATTTCAAACAAAACCGATTCCTTGGTCACCATATTTCCAAAGGAACCGTTCTCCTATTGACTGGAAGATCTCTTTGTTTCTTTGATAAATTTCCTGACAAAATTATTGATAAAACCCAATTACAAAGATTTCTTGGAAGTTTAAATTATGTTCTTGATTTTTGTCCTAATATTAATAGGATGTCTAAACCCTTGCATGATAGGTTAAAAAAGAATCCTGCTCCATGGACAGATGAACACACAAAAGTTGTTAAACTAATAAAGCATTCTGTAAAAAATATTCCATGTTTATTTCTTGCAAACCTTGCATTGCCTAAAATTGTTGAAACATATGCTTCGATATGAAGGCTATGAGGCATATTAAAAAAAATGATAAAGAACAAATAGTTCAATATGTCTCTGCACATTGGAATGAATGTCAAAAGAATTATTCAACCATAAAAAAAGAAATTCTTTCCATTGTTTTATGCATATCTAAATTCCAAAGTGATTTATTAAATCAAAATTTTTCTTAGGATAGATTGCAAAGTGCAAAAACATGTTTTAGAAAAAGATCGTTCAAAACATTGCATCAAAAACTTGATTTTTGCAAGATTGCAAGCTATTTTAAGTGTTTTTGACTTTGATATTCAATATATTAAAGGTGATGCAAATTCTATTCCCGATTTTTAACTCCTGGAATTTCTTCAAAACAGATAATGCCGCGAAAACAAGGAGAGACAAAGGAAAAGGGATAGCCAAAGACCACGAGCCTAAGGCCACTCCAAAAGACTCCCGATCTTCTTCTCCTAAAGAAAAACTTTTTCATAATGCCAATCAAATCTTGGATTGACATGATCAAGATGAAGAAACAAAATCCAAAGCCCCTCTACCTGAGCAAGTAAACCAATAGATGAAATCCATTTCAAAGTCACCTGAGCTTATGCTCGCCCTACAAAGCAGTTTTTCTCAAAGCCAAACACCTTCAAAAGACATTTGTGAAAAAGAAAGCCCAAAAGAAATTACAAAATCTCTTTCCCAAAATGTTGTTGTTTCTGAAAGCTCATCTTCACAAATTGTTCTTTCACAACCAACACCTTCAAAGAAAACTTCCGATTGGTATGATAAAACCCATTTTCAAAACATTTTGACTATGGAAGATGGTTTTTACCACACTGATCCTTTCCAAGCAATTTCAAAATTTTTCCCTAAAGGCTGGTTTTTTAAACCATGGGATTTAACAAAACCCCAGCCTTATTATCAAAGTATTTTAGAAGCCACTGAGTCTGTAAAATTCAAACATTTCTTTCTCAGTGAATCCCATTCTGAGCCGGCCTATTCCACGGCCACTATTTTAAAAGTCTTGAGCCCAAACCAGTGGGGTGACCAACTTCACAAATTCAAAACTTTCCTCCAATTTCCAAATCGTTTACCACACCTGTTTGGCTATTCTATTGGGACTACCAACAAGCCCGTTTAACACATTTTTTATCCTAAATCCTAAAATCCCATTCACGGTTATTTTCTTTAATTCTAAAATAATCGTGCATAGCCTTCAAGCTGGTTCCAAAATGGTGGAATTATTTTCGTCGACTCACAAATCGTTACTCCAAATGCCACCAATTGTTTAAACTTTTTCAAAGCTCATTATACCCCTTCTGAATCAGAGAAAAGGTTCTCTCCCTTTCTTTTCTTTTGTACAAATTTCTTTCTCCCTTGGGTATGGATGTGGAATCTCAGATTTCATACTAAAGAAAAAAAACTTATCATCCAACGAATTTTCAAAGTGAAATAGTGGTCAAAATTTGATGAAAAAATCAAGTTAACTGAAGCCCTTATTCAAAATTGGCTTGGTTCAAAAGGCTTCTTACCCCCGACCATCAAAGAATCCAAAGCCCAACAAACTTTTCTCAGTCAAAAATCCAAAGCCTAATCCCTTTTGGCGCCAAACAAGAAGAATACTTCAAAGTCATGCAACAACTTCTCGCCACAAGATGTCTCAAACGTCGTTGCAAGTTCCTCCTCAAGCACCACCTGGAGATGATGAGCCTTTTATTTCTCTTAGTGATGAAAATGAAGACCGCCTGCATTTTCTCTCCTATAAAGCATTAAAGATGTATTAAAGCCAAATTAAAAAGTTTTATTTATTTCAATGTGTGTACATTTTGTACTTAAAAAAAAAAAAATTCGGGTGGTCTCCTGACACAAGTGAGAGCGCACATATGTCTCTTCACCTGGGGAGTATTTAGTATTCTCAGATTTTGTATTCTCGATTATGTATTTTGCTACAGTACAGAGTTCCAAAGATTACTGTGCACTCAAAGTTCCGCTACAGTGAACAATTTAAAAATTTCTTTATATAAACCGAGAGGAAGACTTAGACTCGCAAGGTTTTTTCATTTTCTAGTTTAGAACTTCTCTCTCTAAGTTCTCTCTTCTCTTCCTTCTCTCTTCTTTCTCTCTTGAGACAAAAGAAGTTTTCTGTATTCAAGGAATTTTCCTATCATCGGTTAAGTTCCTTGTTTTCAGAATTTTTCTGAAAACAATTAATTCATTTAATTCTTAGTTTAAAAAAAACTCTAATTGATCTATGTTTATTATTTATTAAAGGAATACTTAAAGGAATAATTGATATCATTATTTTAATAAATAAAATTATGAATATCATGATTTTATAAATATGTATTAATGTTATTATGGATAATGATTTATAACTCTATGTAAGTGCAAGTTAACAATTAAGTTAACCCTTAATAAAAAATTATTATTCTTCTTGTTGTTTTTAAGTGTTAAAAAAGAATTCTAATACCGTACGATTAGTAATTAGTGTTAAATTTTTTTACTATTATTAGTTTATTATTATTTAATGTAGATTTGATCATTTGAGTTTTAAATTTTTAATTCTATTGAATTTGATGAAAGACAAATGGACAAAAAAAAATTACATACGCTTGAAAAAAGTATGCTAACAATTTGACATGCCCTCTTAAAAAAATAAAGAAAAACTTATTATGTCTTTTTTTTTAGGCACAGTACGACATGTGTGGGCACGACACGTGTGGGCACGGCACGTGTGTTGGACCGACTCTAAACCAAAAACAATTAAATACGACACGAAACATATAGTTAGCACGGCATAGCACGGCATGAACCTTCATTTGATGGCCGTTAGCCACCTCTAGCTATCATTCATTTTTATCATCAAAAGTGGCATAAAAAACTATTTTTAATCATTAAAAAAAAACTACAGCATGGGGCTTGGTCTTAGCAAATGCAAAATTTGGTACATCGCTGGGATGCGAATCTGAATAATTTCAGTCCGATTAACATAATTTTTAATGTCAAATTAACAATTAAAAAATAAATTTAAACATAATATTATTTCTGTGCATACAATGCATCATGTAGAGTACTCAATTTTTTTTTCTTAACTATCGTCATTCATACATAATAATAGGGATATCACGAAAATCCGTCAAAATTGATTCTATTGATGTGTAGTTCATATATGATTCCAACCAGATGTAAGTTGGATCTAGCAACTATTTGAAAAAAAAATCTTATTATTCCTCCAATGGTTACAGAAAAATTGAACCATTTTCGAAGAGTGGGTGGTGGCCAGCCAGCAGTTGATTTGTGGTTCTCATTTAAGTTGTCAGTATTAATGTTGCGTTTACTAAACTGGAATTAAAATGAGTTGAAATTGGAATTTGCAGGAGTGGCAAGTCAGCAGTTAATTATTATTGTTAATAATGCATTAATATATTAATTAATAATAATATATTAATTATTTGATTATTTATTCAAAAACTATCATTATTAATATATTGTTGTTAATAATGTATTAATATATTAATTAATAGTTGGCAGGAAAAGAACTTGGCTATAGAAGAATTGAAACAGATCTGGAACAATGCAGTTATTGTAGCAACCATTGCTGTAGCAATCCTGGAACTACGACAGAGAAAATTTTGCACACGAGACTCAGAATATTGTGATCTGCAGTTTCCTAATCTGTAAGATACGCATCCTAAGCTTCCGTTTACCATAATTTTCAACTATAAAAAGAGCACACATCCCTAAATGCATCATATTCCACAAAATTAAGTGGTAGCTCATGCTTTACAACCAAGGTTGCTATCTTTTGCCGAGCAACAATTGGATCAAATTCTCTCGTCTCAACACAACTTGTTCCATCATTTTTCCTCGTCACGCTAAGAGTTTTTTGTAAGCTATCAAAAACTGAGGGAACACCCTTTGCCTTTTATATTTTCAAATGTCTATCCAAATGTAAGGTTCCATTATTACCATATGCTACCAACTTAGCTCAACAATGATTACATTTCGCCTTCAATTCACCATCAATGGTTACCTTGTTGAAGTGTCCCCAAACATAATAAGGTTCTCGCACACCTTGCTTTTTTTATTTTATTATTACTTTGTTGTACCCACATCATCACGAGATGCCTCTTAAACTCCTTCAACTTCTTGGACCCCTTGGAGAGGAATGGTTGTTAGCCTAAATGGCTACACATAATATAAATTTGATGATAATAAATATGTGTATTAAGTAATTTAATAAATATTGTATTTTACATTTTCACTAGTTTTTTTAAGGTAATATTTATGCAAGTGAATCAAGTGAAATCAAGCTTAAGACACTCAACGAACAACAGGAAAATCAAGAATAAAGTTTAGAGCTCAATGGATAAATTAGTGCGATAAATTCTTGTAAAGCTGGTATGATTTAATTAATGCATGATTTATCATTTGAGAAGCTCAAGAGATTAATTTAATTAATTACTTTTCATAAACTAAAAGGTTTTATTTTTATAAGATAAAGTACCTTGTGGTTTTGAGTAACTTGGACTTAAATGCAAAGTTTTGAAATCTTTGATTTTAATAAGTATTATTATTGAATTTCGGAGTTGGACCTTTTTACAAACATTTGAAATATTTTGAGCCATATTATAATTTATGAATATTTTGGACTAAAGTGAAAATTTTTGAGAACTTTGAAAAATTTGGGTATTATGTTGAAAAGGACCTTTTGCAAAATAATAATATCTTTGGGGGTATGTCATAATTTCAGAAAGTTTTGGAAAGACAACTATTATTAGGAAATTCTGAAATTGGATATATTTATAAAGTTTTATGACGTTTTGGTCTGTAATATAATTATAGAGAGTTTTGGGCCAAAGTGTAATTTTAGTGAACAGTATTACTGTAGTAAAATTCAAAAATAACGGTAATATCATCGTTCATTAAATCAACTGGCTTGCCCAGTTGCGGAATTTGCCTATAATAGTTTTAACTATAAAATCTCAACTCCAACTTTATTTTAAGAACTAATACAAGGAAAACCAAGATCATATAACATATATTGAGCTTCCATTTCATAAATCATCATTGAGGTATAATTTGTTTATCCACTCTTAAAGAGAGTTTCATTGTTGTGATTTTTATTTTTCATCAAATTGTGAGTGTACAAGTGTAAGAAACACTTGGGGTAAAGAGATTGTGGATATAATCTCTTGTTGTAAAGGTTCATTGACACCTTGGAAGTCAATTATAAACATTTGAAGCCTTGGGAGACTTGGATAGTGAAATCCCTCAAGAGCTTGAGGCGTGGACGTAAGATCAACCAGGCGTAAAAATCCTTGTGTTTGTTTTCTCTTCCCTTACTCTTTTAATATTGTGCTTGATTGAATTTATTATTTTTGATTTGATTAAGGTAATAAATTAATTTGTTGTGCGAATTATATTGCATAAATTTTAAAATCCCAATTCACCCTTCTCTTGGGTTGCATAACTTGCATTTCAATGGCATCATTTCTATTCTCTTCGCCAACATGAAAATCCTCACGTGAATTTGATTTCCGTGCATCTGAATTTGACATTATGACCTAAATTAAATGTGTAACAAGTTTAAATTAATTTATAGACTTAAAATATGATTGAACTTATAAATTTTAAGTTAATTTATAAACTCAAAATATGATTAAACTTAATTTACAATTACAAAATAATAATTAATATTTACAACCTTATATAAGGCTATGTTTAGCTAAAATATAATATTTATAGTAACTACATAATCATCATGAATATAATTAACTAAAATTATAAATAAATTTATAAGCTTAAATAAAAAAATTAATTAATATTTATGAAATTATGAACTTAAGATATAATTAAACTTAATTTACAAATTACAATTATAACATAATAATTAAATAAACCCTATATATAGCCTTATATTTAGCCACAATATAATATTTACAGTAACTATATAATTAATTAATTAACATGAATATATTTAGCTAAAATTATAAATTCAACTATAAGCTTATATGAAAACAAATTAATTAATATTCATGAAATTAAAATTACCAAAGCTAAATAGCTAATGCCAGCGGTAGAACGTGTGCGTGGCAGCTGAATGTGTGTGTTGGCTGGCTGGCGGACGCGGCAGGACGACGACAAAGGGCGGCTGCCACCTGATTCACGTCACAGTGTTGCACAGCTGATTGTGACTATAGATGGAGCAGGCTGTAGGCTGCAGGCAGCAGGCGAGAGCGAGACAAATGGCTGGCGTGCGATGGACGGTCACGATACTGGCTGATGGGACGGTGGCCTAGTGGCTGACTTAGGGTTTTGTCACTGTAAGTGTATGTGGTGTAAGTGATTTACTGAAGTCTAAAAAGTGAAGCGTGCATGTGTGATCTGTGTTGTGTGCGTGCGTGATGTGGTGATGTGTGTGTGTGTGTAAAACTTGTGTGTGTGTTTTTTTTTAAAATATTTGTTCAGGCTTAAAAATTTTGGCCCAAACCCAACTCGAGACTCTAAAATTGGGGTCAAAGTCCTAAAAATTAGGATCGGTCCAAAATTTAAAAAAGTCAGGTCAAATCAAGCCTACCCACCTCCGCCCACATGAATCAATCTCTCATTCCCAAATAATGGTGGGCCCCATGATTCTAATTCCGATTCTTACTCTATTTTTATAAAGTAAACACTGTCAATCATTCCGATTCCCCAATCCAGGAAGTAAACGGAACATGAGTATAGTGCGTTTGATAACTTAATTTGGCAACATAATTATAATTGTATGAAGCAATTAGTGGTCTATTATTCCACTTCAACAGTTGCTTTAATTACTTGATCAATCAGAATAATCAAGAAATAACAAAAGTCCACATTTCATTTCCTCTAATGATCAAATGTGAGGATTTAAACTTCAATCCCATTGAATGATCATGCATAATTATCCACTTTAACAAATTACACTATAAATTGAAACTTTCAATTAACAACTTCGCAGCCTTCAAACCTGAGGAGGATCTTGAACCTGAGTTCCATCTTTAGCCTTACTATTATCATCATTATTTCTATCATCAACACAAGCCATAACCTTTGCTCCGGCCTCAACTTCTCCGTCCATGCAGCGCCGGCACCGCCGCTTAAGCCACCCCAAGCAGCCTCTATACTTAATACTATCCAGCGGAGTCTCCACAATAATGCGACCACGACGGCGGCTACAGATTCTGCCCAACACACACGAAATAATTGCAAGAACTAGTAGAATAGACATAACCGCAAAGAACGGGCCAACAGACCCTGAAGAAGCACTTTTAGATACTGCTTCTGAATTACTAGCTTCTACTTCTCCTTGCTGTTGTTGTTGAGGCAACAATGCAGCTGCTGCAGAAGCCATGATGATCAATATCTTTGGGTAGAAGCAAAAGCAGATAATGAGCTTGTATATATTGAAGTAGAGGCAGACATAAGAGTTTATAACAAGTGCTTTTAGCCGACCATTTAAGTGTATGAGTGGAGAACAACATGGAAAGTGATTAAAGTGTTGAATTCTTTTCCATTTATTTTATACAAAGATGGTTTTTGCATGCTTAAATTTGCATGGATTGAGAACTTTCTGATCCGTAAAGTAGCCTGATCATATCCTAGGATTAAAGTGATTCGCCCATGTGCTTTGGTCTCATGTCGCTTTCTTTTTTCCCCTAAGATTATTAATATTTGATTTTCTTTTCAATTACTTCAATAACTATACTTCTTAGGTGTTAAGGAAGCACATAATGTACAAAAGGGAGCTGCATACTCAGCACGTGTGTGTCAATGACAAGTCAGCAGTTAGTTAAGAGAATAAGCCAGCTCAGCAAGTTTGTTAAGCATGCATTACGTTCTGTTTTCTTTAATTGTTAAGCAAGTTGTAATTCTGTTTTAGATACTTTTAGTTTTAGTATGCATGCCATTGAGACTGTATATGTATAATAGTGTGAAAATTGAATAAGAATCCAGATGTTTCTAGAACATTGTTTTTTTCTTAGCTCCCAAACAGAATTTACAGTTACATTTCAGCTTTCAAACATTAGGTATTAATCCTTAATAACTAATGGTACATTTGGTGCGACACATTATAGCAACTGTATTGAAACGTAATGTATTGAATTGTATTGGAATGTATTATATTTAATAGAGTTTAGATTGTATTGTATATGTAATATTTAATATTATTATTCATATTAAAATAATATTATTTTAATTTATTAATTAAAAAATAAAATAACTTCCGATAACCACCACCAGCTACAGCAGGCATTTTTTATTCTTTTAAATCATAATTAGTATTATTTGAATCCTTGTCTCGGGTCTAAACAATTATACCAATATCACTGACAACAAGGTTTCCGTTCGCTGTAACTGTTTAGTCAAAATTTTGAAATCTAATACTTTCACTGTAAATCTACGGAAAATGAAAGTTCCGTTGTAAAGAAACGTTGGTATCATTATGTAGAGCTCAAGATAAAAATTTCAAATATAAAAAATATGACTTCAAATATGACCAAAAAATGGCAGTGGTGATCAGCAGTAATAACGTTACTGGAAGTAATTAAATATTAATATATTAATTAAAATACATTTAAGTAATTAAATTCAGATAAAATATAAACTGAAAAATAATAAAATAAAATAAAAATACAAACCTGCTCAAACTCTGGAGATAGAGTTGGTCTGAGTAAAGGGTTAAGATCTTCTCCTCATACGAGTTCTTTTGATCTTTTCAAGATCTTGAACTACATGTCTTTTAGTACCAACGTATGATTAGAATTTAACTACTATCATTTTTTAATTTATTAACCACCAATCACGTGAATAAAATTTACTTAAGAGAAGATCAAGATATTAATCCCTGAGTTAATTGTGTTATGCTAGTCAATTGATCAGCATAATACAGTCACCTACTGGTGCCAAAAATTGGTCTGTATACTATAAACCAGTGCAGACCAGTATAGTACATAAGTGTCAAATGTGCCCTAAGGTATTATAATTAAAATTTAATTTGCTTCGATGATTCTAGAGTTGGTTTATGATGTCTCCCAATGTGCTGCGCTTCACTAACATCCAAAAGCTCTCATAATTAAACTCAATTGTCAATTTTAAAAAGAAATTGAAAGGCAAAAGGTGTCCTAATTTTTTTTTATCTCCTTATCTAAGCTTTTAATAAGCAGAATTCATGTGAATAATTGGTATAAAATACAGGAATAGTTAAATCTTAACTAGTCATTATCAATAATAATTAATCCCATGCGATAGAAATCCTTAAAAAATCAGAAAGGTCCGATTATAAAAGTATCCTAATTGTATTTCAGTTCCTTAATTCTACTACACAGGTAACACAGCTCACAAAATATAAATAAGCTAAAATCCCCGACATGAAACACAAAAAATTAAAAAGAAGTAAAAATACAGACCAAACAAATACGAACTGTTTTCTATACCATCATGAACTAAAAGGTCGGACAGCCCTCCACTGATATTCCAGGGGCTGTAGGGCACTGTGCCAAGGGACAATGATCTCCAATATCTAGACCCCACCAGTCAACTCCATATATACCATTCAACCCAAGTGTTAAACTTGTTAAAAGAGACAGAAAAGCAACTCCCATGTCAAGCCCATATGCTAATACGTAATTATAGCTAGCCCACCAATCTTTGTAATTCCTATACACAATCAGATTGTAGAGAATTCCCACTATCGTCCAAGACCAAAAATTGGCAACACCATATACGGGCAATGACGATGTACCTCCAAACAAATTAGAAATATTGATGTTTTTGATCCATTCTTTCTCTGGAAAAAACTTTGACGCACCCCAAATTATTAATGGACCGATCAAACCGATCAAAAAGAAGTAAAACTGCTTTGAGTATTGACCATGGGGAAAATATATGCGCTGTGGACCAATTGCTCCCCAAACTATTGAAGCCGCATAGGTATAATTCATGCCAGGACATGTCCATGGACTGCCTTTCGGTAACCTTTCTGGGACACAAATGTTCTCAACAGATGACAGTAACCACCAGGATGTTGCATAGCCAACAAGGGATGAGATGATTGTTCCAGTTATCTGTGCTATAAACATTGATTTTGGGGCAATCTTCATATAGTGAGCCATTTTTAACTCGCTGATGAACTCTAGAGCATAACTCTGGATATTCAAACCGTACAATTTGAACACCATGTTGGCTATTGGTCTGCCAGGGTAGATATACCCTATCAACAATTCTGAAATAACATTTAACGATAAAGTCTGCATAAAATTTGGATGTAATTAGTTAAATGATTAGAAATTTAAATTAGAAGAAATTATCTGTCATGGATCCACCTAAATTTTAAGTTGTGTTAAAAAAGATTTTTAAAATTTACAAATTATCATTGTTCCACCTAAAGTTTATCAAATGTATCACCGAACCACTTTTTGATTTGGTGTTTACTGATATCATAAGTGAGAAATGGTCATTTTCTTTCCAAACTTTTTTCTTATCAGAAAAATCATTACTTGACCACCATACTTTTTGTGAAAGTTCAAGTAATTCAAAAATAAAGTTTCCTTCATATAATTACACCTTCAAGGACATAGTAGTCTTTTACAAAGATTCCTTAAGAAATTGTCACGGAGTTAACACAAAAATACTTGAGTGATATACCTTGCAAAACTTAGGTGAATTGGTGATAATTTGAAAACTTGTGTGTATTTTCAAACCTTACTTAAAACTTACCTAGATAGTGGATAATTTCCCTTAAACTAACTATATGGAGTTGATTATAGGTGTAGTCGATAATTTCCCCTTAAGCTAACTATATGGAGCTGATTATAGGTGTAGTTGGATTTGATTGCTTACTTGGCCTGTTGTAGCTTGAAGCACTCCAACTGGTAGAATAAAAATCAGCGCCAAGAGACATGCTAACAGGATCCCCCAGTATGGAAGTTGCAACTGCTTTCCGAACCCTTCACACGACAAAATTGCCAAACCGATTGCTGAGATTAATATTGTCAAGAACCACCACTGAGGAACCCGTTTATACTTCTTCATTAGCCTATTATGAACATCTTCAGTGCTCTTTCTGCTGCTATCATATTCATGCTTAAATTGTTGCCATACCTCCCTACAAAGGAAAATCGTTGTTACAAATGCTCTTAAAGCAAAAATCCAAGTTAGAAAATTATCAAAAAACCTTAATTGTTTCAATGATATGTCATTTCTGGTCCTCTCATGAAGTTTCAAAACCAATTGTCATTAAAAAAAATTGTTAAATTTTAACCTTTTTGTGGTGTCTTTAAGCCTATAATTTATATTGATCAATGGTGATTTTTCCACGTTAGAGTAAAATAGTAAAAGACACAATGAGAAAAGTTAAAATTATCGAAACATTTCTCTATACAAATTTTATAAAAATTATAAGAGTGAATGCATTAGTACCTTCCATGAAAAAGTAAAAAATGACTGAGCGAGGCTGAAAGGGAGGCAAAATCGAATCCAACTGAAAACAAAAACAAAACGCTCATATATAACTTTGAGTACTCTTCGTATGCTTCTTGGTTGAAAGTAAGGTCATTGTCGTTGATAACATTCGAGACATTATAAACCTGACCACTCTGGTCAAACAGTTGAGTCGAAGAAAATGGAAAGAGCCTGGCATTATTTGAATTAGTCCAATAGGCAATTGGGGTAATGACGTAGAGCAGCAGCAAGGTTCCAATTGACAAACTGACGACTGTAGACAAGGGAAAAACTAAGGCTCCGGATATCGCACTCAAGTCCAAGGAAAATGAACCAACACCAAGACCATGACGACCAGAACCAATTTGCTGAGCAATTACCGAATTTTTCCAGAACCAGCAAATAACAGAAAGAGCACCCAGAGATGGAAAGAGGTAGCCTGGTAAGGTGGCATAGGCAAAACTTGCTACTGTTGCCATAACAAAGATCTGAAGTTTTGTTATCCCTCGTTTAGGCCTCTCTTCAACTTCGTGCAATGACCTGGCATTCAAACAAAATTATTAGTTTATAGAAACATTTTGGCTGGCCGTAAATGTGCTTTTTACTCCACTATTACTCAAGTTGAGTAATAATAGGAGTAAGAGTTGATCCAATTAATGCTAAGTTGAACTGTGTTGATTACGTATATTTAAGATTTAATTACAAGATATTTCGTACCCAATAACTATTAATCACAATATTAATCATTAAAATTAAAACACACTTTCATACTAAATTCAAATTGTGGTATTTAAATATTGGGTGAGTTTTCTAATTCCCATCCAAATTTTTAATAATAATAAAAGATATTTAGTAAACTTTTTTTTTGTTGAGTAGTGTTACATATCTCAAATTTTTTATCCCAAAAAATTATTGCAAATGATATAATGTTCATTAATTAGTTGGTAAGATAATCCAATTAATTCACTTGTAGTTTGTAAAAAATTATTTATCACTTAATGAATGATGCATCATTTCAGATGAATTTTGAGATAAAAAATTTGGAATGTCTATCATTATTCTTTTTTGTTATATTTACTCAAAGAAAGAGAGAAAGAAAAGAGAGAGAGACGGGAAAAACCTGAAAAATGAAATGTCAAATAAAGTGAAAGGATACCACATGTAAGGATTGTATACCAAAAACTTCATAAAAATTCCAGCAAACCCATAACCAAGTATCTGTATATATTATCAACGCATCAAAGAGGTGAGGAATTATCCATCAAAAAAGAAAAAAACAAAGAAAGAAATTAGGCGTGCAAATTCATTAATTACCTGGCTTGTCATAATCATCAATAATCCAATCCAAAATTCAAATACTTATGGTAGAAGATCCTCCTGATTCCCATAACTGTAGTACCGAAAGGTACTTCTAATCCCGTTGTAGCCAAAATACTAACCACCACATGTTCTTTAATGTTAAATGGCCCTGGGTTCATCGAGAAGGTCCATTTTGTCCCTGGAACTTTCACAGGTTTGGACGGAAGTGTTGCCGCCATGAATTTTCCGAGAACAAATAGTAGCATTTTGAAACAACTAGACGAGACAGCAATTGGGTTTTGACGATAATCAAAGAATTGTTGCACAAAAGCTAGAGCCGCACATGTAACAGGTCCTAAAACCCATGTTCGAAATGTGAAGGTGGGTAATGTTGGGTCATCTGTAATTGGAATTGTAAGCCTCACTTGCTCTATTGAGAGTCATTGATCTCGTCCTCTGTCAAGAACATCAATAACAACACATCAGAATTTGTTCTTGAAAATTTATAGTGACGTGATGATAGATGAAGCCGGAGTGGCCAAACGCATTTTGCACTAGTGATAACTTGAGTTTATGTAATAATATATAGAGGCCAAGATAGTTGTTATTATGATAGAATATATCTTTGCCTTAGAGCACAGCTTGACCGACAATGAATGCAGTTTATACTTGTAGTCATCTAAGTTCGAGTAATAACAAAAAATTAAAATTATTTTTTGAAGTGGGAGAGATTTCTCATTACCATCTAAACCATTTAAAAGGGTGATCAAACATACCTTCACCGCTTTGAATTTTCTTGTTTTCCATGAATGAACAAAGAACGAGTTCTGGTTCTCTCAATGCAGGGAAGATAAATTGGTTCTTAATTTTGTTTTTTCCCTTTACATTTCGAAACGAAGTAGAATCATTTAAAGAAAGTACCAAAATGTTACTGTAGTAAGTAGAATTATTAAAGATATTTACGGTATAAATTTTTATTGTGGGTGGAAGCCAAACCGCAATAGTGTAAGGACCGTAAAATATGTTACATGTAACTGATCAGAGCGCACATGGAAAGGCAGTAATTGTAATATCTGCCAATCCAGCTACAGTTGTTAATTACAACATAAAATGGAATAACAGCAAGAATTTTCGATGGAGAATTAAAACACAAAAAGGAAAGTTCGTAAAATCTCCAACTCAAACAGACCATTGTAATACATCATGGAATAACAGAAAGAATTTTCAATGGATAATTCAAACACAAAAAGGAAACTTATTTTAAATTCTCTAACTAAAGCTGACCATTATTTTCCATCTTAAACAATTTGGGCAATTGGCCACCATGATCATCTCTTTATTATAGTTTAACCTTACTTTTTAAGATTCAGTGGCAGTAGGGAAGGTTGGGTCCTGAGGAATTTTTCTCCATTCAGTGCGAGAATAATTTCATACTAATTGCTTATAGACAATGCCAATTTAATTTCTTATTTGACAATCTAATCTCTTATATTGTGAAGAGACGATGATAATTTAATCTCTTATATGGAGAAGAGACGAAGACTGCATTTGATATTTAATCTCTTATTTGGGAGGGGACTAGAATTTGATGAAATCGCAACCCCTTCCCGTATCCCCATTCTATTTTTTCCTTTTCTTAAATTTATTTCTACTAGGATATTTAGTAAACATATTTAAAATCTAAATTGTAACGGCATAGAAGCAAATAAAAGAATATCTTAATATTCATAAAAATAATACAAATGACAACTAATGTAACACCTGACTATGAACAAAGGTAATTTTGTTGATTACTTATAACATATGACTTTTATGGATGTGTTTAGCTTTGAAGTTCTACATTTACCTAATTTCATAGATTATCTAGTAATTTTAATGACATTGAATTTATTTGATGAAAATGATATTAATTATTTTAGTTTATTTTGATGTTTTAGGGCTGAAACAAGGTCCGATTAGGGCTTTAGTAGATGCAAATTAGACACATGTTTTAATGAAGAGTTGACCTATTGTTAGCACTTAGCATCCCTAAAGTTACTTATCACAACACCTACAATATTTTCACGGTTTTGCCCATAAATTATCTAGAAGAACATTCATATTTGATAAAACTAACTCTTATATTTTTTCCCCCTAAAAACTTTGCCCTAGTATTTGTCTACAAAGTACCAATCAAACCTATTTTGCCATCTAAGTTAACAAGATTTTGATAGGTTTCCAAATCCTATATACGCTATGACTATGAACTTACAATTCTTGGTAGGATTTCATTGAAAAGTTAGGGATATGACTTTGCAATTACCCAAAATTTCCACAGCCATCTAGAATTGGAAATGTTTTATATTAGAACCATCCGTAGTAGTTTATTTTAATTTCTTTCCTATTAGTATTAGGTTTTCTTATTACAATTATGAATTAGGATTGTGTTTAGCTAATATAAATTAGTAATTCTCATTATGTTTTTGAGCAAGCAATAATCAAATCAATTCTAAACCCTGATAATTCTTCTCTCTTCTTCTGAATTCCTAAATTCTTCATCCCTGCTCTCTTGAATTCTCTAATAAAAACTCTAAAACCCTAAACGGCCACCAATTTTTCTTTTTCCGTTCAAACTTTTGCTAATATCCCTTGACTTTTTGACTTGAGACTTGAATTGAACCCACCATCAAGTTGATATGTTTACTGGAGGGATCTCTGCTCGAACAATAATCACTAACCAACCACCTCTTAAACCTGCCAAATGCATTGGGAGGTACTCTCGTGCAGGCTTATAACATACGACTTAAATTTTCTATTTTTCAAGGTGAAAATCCAACAGGATGGATTTTTTTTATGTGAGCAATATCATTATCTTACTGGATTAGCAGATGCTGACTTATTATCTCTAGCTATTAGCCATCTTGATGGTGATGGAGTACTTTAGTTCCATTGGCTAGAGCAGACTATAGGCGGGTGTAATTTAAATGGGCTCTAAATACTCAATTAGCGACATTAGAAGAGAACGATGCAGTTGGTAGTCTTACTAAACTATGTCAAATGTGGACTATTCTTGACTATCAATGATAATTTGAAAAATTGGTTGATTGAACTAGCATTTTGACTAAGTCTTTCTTCATTAGTTGTTTCCTTTTCGGGTTATGTGACAATATTCGGATTGGTGTAAAATTGCTTAAACCTATTAGTCTTGTTAGAAAATTTTCAAAATAAATAGTGTCTTATGGTAAAGACATGTCTAATTATTTGTGCCTTATAGAAAAGGTATATTTCACTAAAGACATGTCTAATTGAATGATGTCTTATTGTAAATACATGTTCATTTAATTGTGTTTTATAGAAAATGTATCTTTTTACTAAATGACATAACTTTTCATGGTAACATTTCACTTAGAGATGCATCATTTCATTGTGACATTTCATTTGAAATGGTGATGGTTCAATTTAGACCATTGATTAAAATTAAATATAGATCTAATGGCCATGAATGAAGGGGTATCATGAAAGATAACAACCCAAATGAGGGGGCACAAGTATATCTATGAATAGGGGCCATGTTTAAGTCATTTAGACATGGAATTAATGATCTTACACCACTTTTCTTAGCATTTCTTTCTAGTACAAATTTCAACACAAAACACCCATTTCTTTTGTGCATTAAAATCCAATATATTGCTTTCTCAAGGGAACAATATATTGTTTCTTTTGCAACATTCAAGAGTATTCTGGTTTGTTTTCGTCGATGCACAAAGCAAGCAAACAAACAATTGCTTCATTGTATCATAGAGGCGTATTTACTTAACCCATGTGCATCACTCAATTGGTGGCGGCAACTAACGTCTTAAGGAAAACAACATTTGTAACGTGCCTTGAAGCACACAAATTTTATGCGCTCTTATTACTATTATTTTTCTTCCTATATAAGTTAGTTGTAAACACATTACTTTACGTAATAAAGTTCCACCATTATTGTTGTATTTCTCTACATTTTCCATTCCCCACAAACTCAACCACTAACAAGTCTCTTTATAAACTTTTGAACTTGCTAGATTTTAGGAAAAGGCAATAACTATGTAAGACAAACTCTTGCCAGTTCGCACAACTATAGTTGACTCCCACTGTACTAGTACCTTCTTTTTTAGGACCAATTCCCTCTTTCTTATTTTATAATGTCAAATGTTTATCCTTCGCTGAGCAGGCAGAAAGTGTTCTAAGAGGTTTTGTTTCAATTGTGCCGAGTAATTCTAACTAGGACATCACTGGAAACACCCTCAACTATTACTTTTAGATACTGACATACCCTCGAAGCCACCTAACAAACATTTAGATTGGAAGATATCGATTATTCGAAACTAGGTAAAAAGCTTGCTACCAAGCCTATTTTAAAATGTTTGAACCATCTGTAATAATTTATTTTAATTTTTTTCTATTAGGATTAGGTTTTTTTATTACAATTATGATTTAGGGTTCTAATTAAATTAGAATTAGAATAGTTTTGAACTACTATAAATAAATTATTCTCATTATTTTTTTTGGCAAGCAATAATAAAATTAACTCTAACCCTTGTTAATTTTTCTCTCTTCCCTTTGAATTCTTATATTCTTCATCTCTTCTATCTTGAATTCTCTAATCAAACTAGAACCCTAACATTTTAGCCCATTTTTTGATAGGTTAAAACATTAAAAGGATTATCTTTAAGAAGATAAGAGAACGATTGGAAAGTTTCCTTTCAAAACTTTTGTAAGGTGAGGACGAGTTTTGGAGGTTTTGAGAATAAGAACATACACGTCTTAAAAAAAGAAAGAAAGAAAGAAAAGGCCATTGGAAGGTGACAAATAATACTCCAATAGTCAAGTTAGGCCTATGGATGAGATATGATGAACTCCACAAAAGAGTTCTTTAGTTGAGAAGAGCAAGAGTGAAGAAGATGAAGACAAAGCCATCTTCCATACTCTTGAACTTGACCTTTTATTTAGATTGCCCTTGAGGGCAATCTACGGTCCAAGTGGACACGTACAAGCTACTTACAGCTTGGCCCCTCATCAAGTAAAGGCATAATGGTATTCGTACCTGGCATTCAAATTTTGAAGGCATTAAGATATTTTTTTTACAATTGGCCATGTATGACTCCTTAGTTGGTGGCTTCTTTTGGCCAAGTGGGCCTTAGGATCACTTTACACGTGGCACTTCCTCAGTAGGTGCTCATAGACTTCAGAAATGTCATGCGCTCGCCTTGACTAGAGATAGCAATGAGCCAGGTATTATACAGGGACGTCAAAGCTCATACTCATGCCCATTTGATAGAGAAATAACCATCGCAAAGTGGGCAATATATCCGAAAATTATCTGGATCGGATCGGGTTATTAATCAAATCTAATTTGATGAATTTGTGAAAATCGACCTGACCAATCCGATCCGAGAACTCGATCGGGTTGACCAAAAAAAAAAATCAGAAACAAGAACATAAAAAAGGAAAATCGAAACCTAAAAAGAAAGCTCAAATCCTAACCCAGAAATCTTAAACACTCAACGCACACCACTTAATCCAGACACACAAAGCGTTATAAACAAACACAAATCAACGCATTAAACCATTAACAACACTAGAAAATAGCACACGGAAGTGACTGCACAAGGCACAAACAACATCCCTCAAACAAACGACAACCTCCATCAAACAGCCTCCCCTTAAACGACAACACACGACACAAGGCACAAGCAACCTCGCTCATAACCCATTACCGACAGCCCACACATAGTGCCTCTCTCAAACAAACGACAGCCACACGACCATCAAACACAACAACCACTAAAAGCTGACGCCAATTGAAGCTGCTCCGCGAGGATCGTGACCCGATCTATCAATTCATTACTACTAGGTACTAGATCTGCTGACCTCCATGCCTCAAATCCTCCACCATTACCCGATTCGGTTCGAACTCCATTCGAACTTGCAAGTTGTAGCCCGAATTTTGGCTGCTGACATTTGAGTTTTGAAAGCTTGAGTTTGGCGTTGATACTTGGTAGTTGGCATATTTTCATTATATATTATATCTAATCAAAACCCTACCCGATCCGAACTCAATCCGAATTTTTAACCCGATCCAAATTATATTCGGATCAGGTTATATATCTGGTAAGGAATTCGGATGAACTTTTATCCAACCCGATCAACTCAAATGTGATCGGGTTTATTCAATCCGAATATGATTTTGCCCAGCCCTACGCATCAACAATCTTTACTAGTTGGAGGCTTAAATGGGGACGAGTTGGAGTTTCCTTAACAAAAATTTGTGATACTCATCCCCTTCTCCTATCCCTTGTACTTTGTTTTAAAATATTTTTAGAAAATCATTTTCAAGTTTAGGTAAATATTAATTATAATTTGATAATTGTTAAGTTCAATTTTAACTAATATTAATTATAATTTGATGATTGTCAAGTTCAATTTTAACCAATATTAATTATAATTTGATGATTGTCAAGTTCAATTTTAACCAATGTATTGCTAAATATTTGGATTGAAAGCAAAAGTCTCAACTTTAATATTTTCTTATTCATCTTTTACTCTTTTTTAACTGACCTTAATTTAAACATTTTTCTATTATCATTTGTTTCCAATGAGGACAAGTCTTAGATGGTTAAGTAAATGTTTAGTCCACTAAATGACTAAAATCTCTAAGTAAATATTTAAGACAATATCATATTTGTTGGTCGTTTATGTTAATAAGCGGTTAAGTGCTAATATTTACAGTTTATGATTGAGCGCGTATTGTAATAGTTTTTTATACCTATACCCCCGCCCAATCAATGAATATAAAAAGTTATACGTGTACCTAATCTTTTTTTTTATAAGAGTTGGACTATTGGCACCCCTACATTGATCTTATAAAGCCCCTGTGATATTATAATTACATTTAAGAACAAATATAAATAGAATTAATCTCATTTATATTTTTTTCTCTCTTCAATTTCATTTTGCTTGCACAATATAAATTTTTTTAATCATTAGAATAATCTAAATTTAAGAAGCAATCTATAAAATGTTTTTAATCATTAAATTAATTTAAGTTTAAGAAGCAAATTTTTAAGCCAAAATAATACTGTTGTAATATATGTAGCAACAAAATTAGGATACAACATTGTGAGAAAATAAATTAAATAAAATTTTATCTCATTATAAATAATTTTTTAAGAATTTTCAAACTAATTGCTACACCGAAAGTTTATATGTACGATAAAATTATATTGGACCCATAAAATATTTAATATTTTATAAGGTTTTTCTTACTTTTTTTTAGATTTTTCTTAGAAATTAAATAATAAAGAAAGTTTGAAGAGAGGAATATAATTATTAAGACTAAAAGAGTAAGAAAATTATTAGAAATTGCAAGATTATAAATGATAATAGTGTTTATTTAGAAAAATGGTACTTTTGATATTAAATGAAATCTAATTGAAAAAGGGGTTTCAAAATAATTTTGGAGGGTGCTAATAGTATAATTCTTTTTATAAATAAAGCTAAAATTAGACTTGATACCCATATTTATCATAACGGCCCACCGTAGGCCCCTTACCCGTATGGATTTTTTTCATTGCTATCCTTAACCTTGTGGGCTGTTCATGCCCAATGATCTTTTTGGATCACCAGCCAAGCTATTGTATTTTTTACCATTAGGTAATCGTTTGAGTTTGCTTGAAGAAGAGATTGCTTAATTGGAGAATACCCATTAACTTGTAAGATAAGTTGGCAAAAATATGATGGAGGCCTGTAACATCAAGGCTAGAAGACAACTTGGCTGGGTTTAGAGAGAGAAAGCCAGACTTTGAAAGCTAGCCAGTATGTCCTGGGTCGGCCATGTGGTCCTTATTCTCATTTCTCATCTACCCAGCTTTGACTTAGATATACTCTCTATGTTGAATGTACCCAAGGCTTGTGGAATGATTAGTGTGTGTCCTTCTATTTGAACTGAGAGCTTCCTGACCTCCCAATCTTCTTCCCAACAATTTCAACATGACTTCAAATGTTTACAAGTATTGCAGATTAATTAAAAAAAAATCAATTATAATTCTAAAACCTGATTATTCTTTTTAGTAGTTTCATTAAGGACAAAATAAGAAATAAAATAAAAATGATTACTAGAACCCGGTGAGATAACTTGATCTCTCTTGTGATTTATGATTACCTGAAGGTAAAAACTTTTCAATCCATTAATTTGTGTATTTATATACTATGAAATCATTTTCCCTGAAGTCTAAGCTTCTGTATACACACGTCATTAAATTATAAAACAAGGAAGAGGTTAGGACAGAAAAGATATAAAAAAAAGGATCCTATTCCTTTCCTAATAGCCTTCAAAATTAGAAAAATGAAGCTCTTAATGGTGATTCAATTTTTCTGAAACCCAAAAAAAAAAAAAACAAAAACAAAAGGGTTTTATCGAATGATAGAAAACGAACGTTTATAGCATGATGTAAGCTACTCTTAATTACTAAAAGTGATAAAAATAATAACATAATTATTAGGGGTGTTCGCGGATCAGATTTTACGGATTGGATATCAATCCATATCCGATCCACAATTTTACAGATTATAATTTTTCAATCCAATCCAATCCACAGATTGATTAAACTCAATCCAAATCCAATCCATACATCTGCGGATCGGTTGCGGATTTAACTTAATCCATATCCAATCCACCATTTTACGTGTTAGTTTCCGAATTAAAAATTTTTAGTTCTCCCCAATCCATGAACTAATGAAATAAAAAAAAAACTAATATAAAAATAATTTTACTACCAATTAAATTTAAAATTGAATAAAATTTAAACAAATTAGTTGTTTAAATAAAACTAAAATATACATTCAAAGTTTCAAAATATAGCACATCGAGATTAATTGTTCAAATAAAACTACAATAATACGTTTAAAGTTTCAAAATATAACACACTAAAATTAATTGTTCAAATAAAGTTACAATAACACATTAATATGAAATTAATTGTTCAAATAAAGTCACAATTAATCAAATGACGAAGGTTTCTAAAACCAAACACAATTTGATCATTCAACAGGTTGTTGTACTTGTCGAAAAGTGGTGATTACGATGGAAAGAGAATTATGGGTGGCGATCTTCAAGGTTGTGATAGTGCAATTGTTTGGTTGATTGTGGGAAGCCTCAATGGACTCGAGGAAGAAGATGGCTTACTCGTTGAATCGTGTGACCGACATCCTTCAAATCGATGTACAGACGTCAGCTTAGTGGACGTGACGGCGCTTTTTTTTTACTGAAACGTTATGTTACTTTTGCTTTTGAGTGACTTTGCAAATAACAATGTTATATTACTTCGCATTTTTGCATGTGACTTTATTTTTATTTTGTTTTACAATTTTTACAAGTTATATTTGTACATTTGATTATTTAATTATTTTTTATTTTATATTATTATTAGGTAATGGCTAAAATATGTTATAGTGCTTATGTAACTATATAATGTCACATTTATAATATTCTTTAATTAAATTTATAATAAAATTTAAACTAACTAAATAAATAAATATATATATATATATTGCGGATTTACGGATTTTTATAGATTTACAGAAGTAAATCCATATCCAATCTATCGACTGCGGATTTTTAAATTTTTAATCCATATCCAATCCACAGATCCACGGATCAGATTTATATAGATCAAATTTTCACGGATCCGACGGATTGAGCGAATCGGATTGGATTCTAAACACCCCTAATAATTACCTCTATTAACTACAATACTTTATTGAGGGGCGAATTTCTTCCATATCCATCAATTGCTTGGGGAGTTCTATTTTCTAATAAAAATTACTCAAGTGGTTTTCTAACTTACCGGGCCAGAGTCCGAAGTTCCATTTCTTAATTTAAAATTATTTTGAGTGGCTTTCGAAATTGTTAATTATTTGTGGTGCTAAATTACTTTGGGAGAATACTCTAGAAGACATAGATAATATAATTAATTAATGAAAAATATCTGAATTTAGATACTGCGAACCCTAATTGTCTGTTACAGGGTGAAAGGGTATTATTTGCATCGGCAATAAAAAGTGTAAGTTTTATCACAAGAAAAAAAAATTATAATTTATGAAAAATGATATATATCTAGAAAAAATAAGGACAAAAATAAAAATCTGATGCAAGCATTTCTCACTTATAATTAAAGAAAATGGGGAAAAATGTAAAACAACACTGCACTGATAACTATTTTTATCATCGCTTTAATTATCACTTTCTTAATTTTATCTGAAAATGAGTCTCTGAAGTTGAACATTTAAAGAATTCTGTGAACTGTTTTGTGAAGTTGTAACAAGGAGCTAGCAGGAAGCAGTGAATGATTTAGATAGAATTTTGTGCAGCACATGGCTTTATTTACCAATTGTAGAGCTACTGATGTGAATTTGTAACAACTACACTGCTAGCTGGATGTTACGAACGAGTAAAGATTTAATTGTGTGCACATGAGTGGCTTTATTTACCTCTTCTGATGTATACTATTTTTCCCCCCTTTTTTTTAACCATCCAATCCAATTTAAATGAAGTAGCTTGGCTTGGACTTGAACCTTGACATTTGCGGTGAGTATAATTAGGTCATGCTGGCCATTGATCATCTGTCGTCTATCAATTTTTGGAAAAAGGCCAATTAAAGGCCCACTTGATGCTCACCAATCACCATTTAATAGTTCATAAACATGATTTGTTCTTTGATCATGGCTTGACACGCTGGAGACTTTGACAGTTTATAAAAGGAAGAAGTGGCGTAGGCTCAATTATGATGCATGTACTTACAGATATACTATCAGCTGCTCTATATATCAACATGGCTTATTTGGCTTTCTTCTTCCTTAAAAATGCTATGATCAGTGTTATGATCTTTGCAGCCGCAGGTCATGGTGCAAGAAATATTAGAGAACTGCAGCATTACTATGGTGCTGATCAAAACATGATGACGATCACCAGCAGTACTCATGATCATGTCATTCCTCTTGCAAAAGGCGATGACCGCTCCAGTGCTGGTCATGTTATTCCTCTTGGAATAGCCGATCCCCGCAAGCCGTGCTGTACCATTACTGTTCGAAAATGCTGCAGAGACGACACCACTCATTCTGCTGCTGCTGCCGAAGCATTTGTTAGTACTGCTCCGGAAAATCCGTGACTGAAGCTACCTATATATAGCTGATCATCACTAAAACTAATATATAGGAATAAAATCCGTGTTTGCTCTTCTTCTTGTTGTTTGCTTTTTTCGGTTTCTACTAGTACTTTGCCAATGAACTCACGAATTCCTGTAGCTGTAATTAGATCTTTAATTCAGATATGTACTCGGTCCGGAGCCAAAATTAATTCAGCAACGTTAAAAAGAAGTAGTTCTAGAGACTAACGAATTAGTTATAATAAACTGATTATGGATTATCGGATTTTGGTTTTATGAAGTGCCCACAAGCTTTATTAAAAAAAAAAAAAAGAAGCGCGAAGTTGCTTGTAATTTTCAACATGATTTACAAATTTCAACAGATGGATCCATCTCTTTCTTTCTCCATTCTCTTAAATGGCTAATGCAGTAAATAATATTATACAGGGCTAAATAACCAAATGATTTGAATAAATCTCGTTGAAGAGAAGAGAAGATAAAAAAAAGCTAACCGTTTCTGCACAGAAAGCAAAAATGTTTCTCTCTTTCTTATCGGATTCTGTGCAGAAAGCCCTGCACCATTCCACCTTCTTTCTTTTTCTTTAAAAAAAAAAAAAATTTATTTGTTTCTATATCTTTCTAAGTTTCTTTCACCTTGGTTCACTCTTTTTTTGGTTTTGCCTTCAAACTCATGTTCTGCAACTTTCTACACTAGCTCTCGTCAGTAGCTTGTTCTTACGCAGGGGATTCACTTCAAAGGATGAAGAATCCTATTTCTCTATCCAAATTCGTTTACATTTTGCAGAATTCACCTTCAGTTACGGATAATTCAAGATGATAAATTATAACCAGCATATCATCAATAGACCAAAAGCACATTGAAATACTAGATATCTACATAAATTAGAATGTTTAAAAAAGATTATAATACTTTAATGTATATACAAAAATAAATTTCTTATTTTAGTAGAACCGCTTTTGAATTAACATATCATTTGCTTGAGAAAAAGACCATTAGTGCGCTGAGAGAGGGAGAGCCGGTCGATGAACAAAATTATTTGAAAGCTAGGAGGGAGAATTTAAAAAAAAAAAAGAAATATGAGAATAATTTTTTTCATAAAAAAATTAATAGAAAGTTTAGTTTAGCATCGAATTTAATTTTGTTTTTAAATAGAGATTGGGATGTGCAGATTTTTTTTAATTATCAAAAAATAATTAATTAAATTATTTTTTGTTTTTATTAGTAAACAGGACCCATCTTTTTACTATTTTATTAGTTTTGACATCAATAACCGTCGGCATCAATCCAACGGCTATGGTTATCAGGTCCGGATGGCAGCTAATTCGAGACGGACTTGATAGAAAACCATTATATTTAAACTGTTAATTTATTTGAATAATGTAGATGACTTCTTTTTTTCTTTTGCAATTATACCCTTTCAACATTGGGTCTGGGTGTGATATCAATCAGCACTGGGCTGATCCATGTGGATGAATGAATCCCGGGATCCAAAGAGGTGCAACGGTGATACCGTATCACCGTTGCACCGTAACTTTCTCCTTCAATAGTATTTTAACATTAATTAATTTATTTATAAAATAGTTAATTAATAAATTAACCAATAATTATTTAGTGTGAAAGAACTAATACTTTTTTTATAAATCACTCAATTTCGAATTTCATCTCCATTCTCTCTCGTAAAGAACGCACGAAGAATTTGCTTGCTGTACTTCATTGGCTTCTCAAATCTTATCATTTCCTTTAATTTTGATAATATTTTTACTTCTCTCTTTCTAGTTTAATAATTTTGGGGTTATACTTGAATTAATTGTATTTTTAATCAATTTAGGGTTGATTTAATTGATTCCAAGTCTCGTCCCGCTTCAACAAACAAAGAACGCACAAATAATTTTCATTTTCATTCTCAATTTTGAAAGAATCAATAAATTTTATCTTCGGTTAGTACACTTCTATTCGATTTTTGTTTATTTAATGTAAGATATTATTTTCATTCTTCTCTTCAAGTAGATTGTAGCATTGCTCCTCTCATTGATTATATTGTCCTTGATTCTGCCAAGAACGACTTTGATTTCAGGTAATAATTGAATGTGTAATATTTTCAGTTGAAATTAATTGAGTCTTGAAATAGTAATAGGGATTTGAGATTTATATCCTGTTGAAATGGTTTTAGAGTGTTCTGCTATTTGAATGCACATTACTTGTTTGATGAAATATCTCTTTAAAAAATTATTTTTGTTTTTAGCAAACATCTTACTGAGATGTCTCTTGTAAGAATATTAACGTAATGTACTTTGCTTCAATTTGGTCTGTTTCATACATGTGAACAAAGGAAAATTACACAACTGCAACAGTTCTCAAATTGTTTGCAGATTAGAAGTAATGTTAATTTGTACTGCAACAGTTCAATGGGCAGGGCCCAAGTTAAGGACTTTTGGTTGTTCAATTAATGAATCCACTGATCATTGGAACTTGTATCTATTGAATCAATAAAAATAATTAATGAAAACAATACCAAAACCTTCATTTTATTAATAATAAACTACAAATATCTATGTATAACATCTGTTAGATTCTTGACAATTATAGAAATACAGTAGCAGAAACTATATTAGAGACACTCTAGTCACTTAATTAGTCAAATTGTGATCTCATTACCCCCTTTTTTTGGGTTGATTCTATAATTTTATTAGTTGTTCTTGTGGTTGTAAACAATATCAATTTCTAATATTAATAAAATTGAATGAATAAAAAGTGATGCATCTGTAGGAAAGTTAATAGTTTAAATATGGATAATCTTGGATGTTGATGGATAGAAGTCTATAGAATACGAGAATGGGGTAAATGAGTTTCTCAAGTTTGCAATACTTCATGCTAATAATCCTGAACTTTTGAGATGTCCATGTGGTAATTTGGTCTTTCATATACCAGTTGAGATAAGAAATCATCTTTATTGGAAAGGTATTGACCAAAGCTATCAAACATGGACTTGGCATGGAGAAGGACCTTCTAGTGGACGACCATAAAAAATAAAAGTTTCATTTGATGGCAGTCAACAAGATTATGAAGATGCTGATACGATAGAAATGGTTAATGATATTAATGAAGATGAGATCAACGAAATTCGCTCTGAGTGGACCACTTATATTAATGACTTGATTTGAAAGAAAAAAAAATGCAAAAGAGACAAGTAATGTACGTAAAGAGCATATGATTTAATTGAAGTACATCAGTTTACTATTAATATTTTTCATGCATAGAATTTTCCTTCTGCTTGTGCATAGATATCTTTTGCTTTTATTACATAAGGCAACTCTTTATATCGTCTAGTTAGATTCAGAATAAAAGCTCTCAATTAATTCGATCAAAATTTGTTAATGCCCTGCTGGTAACCATGACTTGCTTTTTCAGCCTCTTTCTTAAACAATAACAACAATATATAGCAGTAATTTTGGTTTCTTGATGTGTAGGGCTACACTAGGGAGTTATATAGATTTCAGTAACCAAGATACATTTACAATCAGAGAAGATATAAGGTTTATAAAGTATCAGACTTTTCATTAACTATTGGGTTAATAGAAATTTATTTAATAGTTTTTCTTTTCGTATGTACAAGGCTGCTGTGAAAAATTTTTGGATCGATGGTGGAATGCTAACTAAATGCTTAAGTGTATAGTTTTAGAAACAACATCTTATTTTAGATTTATACTTAAGACATTTGATAGATATATATGTACAAGTCCATGTTAATATGAATTCAGGTTTCTTATGCTTTATTGTGGTGTTTGATGTTAGTTGAAATTTTTGAGTTTTATCAGGTTTTCAATGTTATAATATATATAATGTGCAGCCCAAGACAAGGAATTTCACCATTGTAATTTCTTTTTCAAAATATTATAATATTTGGTATTTTTATCAAGTCATTTGTATTTGAAAATTTTGAATAATGTCACATATATATGGCCATTATTAAATATCACACACATTTGACAATCTTATATTATGAAAAATATTTGATTATTATTTAATTGACAAAAATAAATGACAATTTAACTTAATGTCAAATAAATATATTTGACACGGGAATACTTAACACTTTTAATTGTTCAAATACACCTTTATTTGACATTTTTAATTATCAATTATTCTCTTTTTTCTTATATTGAAAAGTAATTCATGAAACCGAGAGCGTGCTCTGGTTTTCTCAAGGGAGGAAGATGACAGTTTAATAAATCATGGAGGTTAAACCATGACAGTTTTTGTACTTTTGTCTAACAACACATTGACATAAAAGCATTAATATTTTAGTTGCACTTCCTCATTCCTGTACAATTTGCTGTATAACCTTAAAACAACAATTTTTTCTTATTTTTCATTTTCTTATAGATTAGCTATTTTGTGTCCATTCTTAACTCTACTCAATTCAAGTATGGTTGGTTTAAGCAACGGTCGGCACTAAAAATTCTATGTATCACTAAGAAATTCTGATTGAACGGAAGCATTGTGGTTAACGAAAGTGCGAGATTGCATTGCTTGGAGTTTTAGGAGGAGAGGAAACAGAGAAATTAGAATAAATGACAATTTAGAAAAGATTGACGCTAAATTTTTAGTCTTTAAATTCTTTTTCGTTATACACCCACTGTGGAAATATTCATTTTTACTCAACAAACCCCTTCTTCGTTTATCTTTTTCTCTTATGCATTTGCTTCCAAAAAATGCTTCCACACAGATATAAACTGAAATTTGAAATTTCAGCAACTTGCAAAAGGCAAGAATTTTTTTCCCAAAATCCTAATACTTCTGGAGTGAGAATTTTTTTCCCAAGGTTAGACTTAGGAATTCTCTTCCTAAGTCTAACCACAAAAAAATAATAAATATAAGGCAAATATCTTCTCAAATACAAGAATACATATAAGCTATAAAGGCAATGATTTTGACTCTTTCTTTTACCTCAACAGGAAAGTTAATGAGTTGATCAATTAGCTATTAAAGCTCCAGGTGAACTGTAATATATACTACATTTAGAAAGGGTTTTAAGAGGATACTACAAGGGTGTTATTAGTTCCCCATAACAAATAGGCCTTTTGCTTTTCATTCGAAAGAAGCCCAACACGAAAAAGGCCAGCAGAGCCATCCTGTTAAGGAAGCCTAGCCCTCTTTTTGTTTTCTAAACACCTTTCTGTTGTGGATATAAATGAGTTGTGTATTCAAACCATTTAATAGATAATGAAAATAAATTATTTTAAAACATAAATAATGTAAATAAGTGCCAACACAGCTTCTGTTCTTAATAGTAAGACATCAAATGCAGGGGCTGAATAACAAGACTATATTCCTTATCTTTTCCAAATAGCATTATGCTAATCTTTTTATTATTAATTTACTCACTAATTGAAATTTAAACCAAATTTAAATTATAAAGATGCTATTACTTATTATTAGATCTAAATTTTGACTTTACCTTTGTAAAAAATTATTACATCAAAGCTAGGCAGGGCAATGGGATGGGAGGGGATAACTGTCCCTAATACTCTATTTATATCCTCTTACTTTCTCAGTTCCTTTCAAAATTACTTGAGGGGTGGGGATGAGGATCTCTAAGAGTACCAGATCTTTAAATAACTAATATTTTTATTTTATGAACTTGATTTATGCATAATAAAGTAAAAGTATAAAATCGCATTACCAACATAGAAACATTAAAATAAACTAAAGTAATTAAAATCATTTCCATCAAACTAAATCAGGGTCATCGAAACTTCAAGGCAGACTATGAAATTAAGTAGAAATAAAGATTCAAAGATGGACACATCCATCAAACTAAGTTAATATCTGAAGGAAACGAGAATTTACTTTCACACGTACTTTTGATTTGTAGAGAACTTATGACACTTGTTGAACTCGAATCTGGCGTGGTGGGTACTTGAAACCAAGTCAGTGTTTGATTTTTAGATCCAATGGAAGTGAGAACAATAAATAAGATTAAAATTTTTTTGGCTTAGGAGGGATCTCTTTTTTTTTTTAGTGAGATGGTCCCTATTTATAGTTGATGGATGACATGAGTCTAGGGTTTTGCCTTGGTTTCTCTCCTTGATGAAACGTGCCACCCACTATTATTGCATACGTGGACGTGAATTGGTTCGTAGGGAAATGAATATGTTTATCCCGAACCTACATCATTTATTATGTGTCCATGTGCTTCCTTACTCCTATAATCTTGGGCATGGTTCCCTCAGACCCCGGAATCCCGGAAGTAGAATGAGATTTTACTCTTAGTTGTTATCGTAAGTTCAGAATTTTATTCCAGTGTTACTTGTTGAGTGTTAGAAAATGCATATTTATAAAGGAGAAAATCGTCATTTTACCTTTCAAGCCTTACTAACAACCCTTACTTTTATGTATTTAACCTTCTTGTAATTTAATTACGTGTGTTTTATTTTAATTAAGTATTTTATGTATTTTAGGGGCATTATAGTCATTTCACAATAAATGAGAGATCGGCAAGGACATCACTTTTGAATCGCCAAAACCTTAGAAAGCATAAAAGGAAAAATGACACTATTCACGTATATGCGGTCTTGCATGCTTTGGCACATAGGCGGATCGATGGCGTGGCATTGGCCCGTGATGTGGCGGATGAGGTGTTACGATCTGTTGGACTAAAATTTATATGCTTGATGGTGGCGTGGCGATATCGGTGACGACAAATCTCGCGACGGCATGCATCACACATGATTATTTTCAACCAAACCTAAATCCATCCAAATCAAACGCGTCACCGCTGCATTGACGTGGGCGCAATCTGCCTAAACTATTTTAATCCAGCCATGATTTACTCCATGTATCTATAAAAAGGGCCTCCCCCACCTGCAATTTGATAAGGAATCCATTTTTAGGATCTATTTTCTGTAATTCTCTCTCCATCTTGTATTTTCTATGTATTTTAATAAATTTCCATTTTGCCCCTAGTTCAATTATGAGTAGCTAATTTTCTTTCAATCTTGGGTTGAAGGTGAAGTCTCAACATGTGTCATAGGCTTTATTTGGTAAATTTACTTTCTCTTCCCCTCTAATTTTTGTGGATGACTTTTTCCGACAAATAATACTAATCTGTCAGATCTTTGCCGTTTCAACGTTTAGACAATGTTATTATTATTTGGCACGATAAGCGCCATATTGATTAGGCGTGGTTCATGAGGTGTGGATTGCATGATTTAATTGGCATTAATAAGGATTATTTAGCATGATGCATGTTGATACGGATCCAATTCATTTCAATAGAATTATCTTCAATTTATTCTCACTATTGCAATTCCACGATTTTAGAATTTATTCTATTTATTTTAATTTAAGTTTTAGCATATTCCAAATTATTTCCACCACAAATCCAATCACCCATTTACAAAATTAATTCTACACACAATTAAAATCCATTATCATGGGATCGACACTGTCACCATTGATCATCTTACTGATAGATTTGGACATTAAAATTTGCACAACATTACTTTCTCCGAATAGATTAGATATAATTTATTTACTTATTTAATTTTCTAAGATAGTTTTTTTTTTCTTTTTTATTTAGACACGTGGCATAATTTGGTGCCTCTAAGTTATGGTACATACATCACTCCCCCCACAAGTGTATTTTTATTTAATAATACTTTATTCAAAAAGTGACGGTTTTGTAATATTTATTATTCTTCTCGAAATATTTTCTAAGAGCAATAGGATTCGTCGTACCTTTTTTTTTTAAGATTCACATTATACGTGAATATTTAATTACCATTTAATAAAAATGCATTTCTTAACTTCTCTAGTAACGGGTTACTTGGGCTTTTGGCCCTTTTGGATTTATTTAAATAATTATTTTAACCCCCCTTTCTAGATCACTGCTTTTTCTTCATCTCCTTTTTCACACTTTTCAAAAATTCTTCTTCTTGCAACTTTTTGTGGGTCCAAGGCCTTTACTTTTTTTCATCACTTTTTTGCTGAAGGCTATTTCTTTATCACTTTCTTTTGCTCAAGGCTTTTCCAGTAAGTTTAAGAACATGCTTCGTTTCTCGTTTTTCATAATCATTCATTCATTATTTATTATTATTATTATTATTTCATTTTTTGTTCTTCTTTCTCACCTCCGGTTGTTTGTTTGTTTTTTTTTTCGGTTTCCTCTCTCGGTTTTCTTTCTTTTTGTCCCTTCTTTTGCTCTCCTTTTTTTTTGTGTGTTCCTCCTCTTTGTGGCCGTTTGATGATGTTTTGTTTTTATTTTTTTTTCTTCTTGTTTGAATTTTTCTCAATTTTATTTATTTTTTTTACAGGAACATGGTTACCCCTAGAGTAAAGAGGCTCTTATTTGACCGATTTGTGGAATATGTGGATCTTGGCTCTGATATTCAGTTGAGAGAGCTTGCGGATAATGTTGATATTATGGACCTCGGAATCGGCAGGGAGTCGATTTTACTTTACTGCCAACAAATTGAGGTATTATCATTCCCTATTCCTCCCCTAGTTATGGATGTTTTTGCTCGTTGTGGAGTTTCGCCCTTGATGATTAACCCCTGTGTTCTAATACTATTACAAGCCTTTACCACCATTAATTTGGCTCTTAAGGGGTCTCATTTTCTCTCCTTATATGATTTCTTAATATGTTGTAGACTTAAATTTTATAGCGATAAGCGATTCATGGTTCACCACCATGAGGTTTGAGGATAAGGGCATTTTTTTATAAAATTCCTTCTTAGATGCAAAAAGACCAGTTTAGGGAGTGGTCAATCAACTGTCCTATAATAGTTGCTATGGTGAGGGAGCATATGGAATCCTATGTTCTCGATTCGCCTTTACGACTGGGAAAAGATTTGTAAGTTTGTATTCCTTTTTGTCGTGCTATATCTGGATTTTTATTACTTTGTTTTTTGCATTACTCAAATTTTTTTTTTAGCTGGGCCTATTGTTGATCCTCCTTTATTCAGTGGTCGAGTAGCATACCTAGAGAGGAATTTTTGGGGAAAGGATTTTCTGTGTGTTACAAAATTGATTTCGCGTCATTGTTTGAGATGCATTGGTTGATTTAACTATGTTCTTCATGTTGATAGCTTGTGTTTGGGAGGAGGTTACATTGTTTTCCCCCTTGGGCTTGCCCACCTTTCCGGTAATGATGAAATAAATGAGGATGCGAGGAAAATACTTGACTTATATATAAGGCATAGCTTAGGGAGAAAATTCTTATTGAGAGACAAAGTAGCGAAGATAGTAAGGTTGCTAGGAAGCGATCTATGGAGAAAGGTGATGTTCCCATCTAGGGGGCTTCATTTGGGCGTAGGAAGATAGTGGCTAATCCTACACAAAAAATTCATAGCGAGAAACCTGGAAATATTGGTCTACAAAAGGAGAAATATTTCGATCCTTTGAAAGGGGTGCAAAAAGAAGGGCTAAGTACAGTTCTTCTTCCAATTGATTCCGATGAGTCGGAATCCGATGGTATATAAGCTCCTTTGCTCCTGCTTATGTTGTTATTTTATGTATACATATATATTATTTTCTTAGTACTTTTTTGGTTTTTAAAAAATCATGATGAATATCTTTTTCAATCCACCAAAGGAGTAGTGACAAAAGAGGACCATAAGAGTAGTGGCAAGGAAATATTATGATCCTTAGACCCATATGGGGGAGACCTTGGGCTCGACATAGGCTCCTTGGCCCCTAAATCAATAAGAATCCCATCCAGAAGAGGAATGTCAGGATTCTCATCCTCGCCAGCCACATATAAGTCAAGTATTTTCCTCGCATCCTCATTTATTTCATCATTAACGGAAAGGCGGGTAAGCCCAAAAGGGAAAACATTGTAACCTCCTCCCAAACACAAGCTATCAACATGACGATCAAACAATGATGCGAAATCAATTCTGTAACACACGGAAAATCCTTTCCCCAAAAATTCCTCTCCTGGTATACCACTCGAGCACCCAATAAAGGAGGATCAAGAATAGGCCCAACTAAAAAATAAAAATAAAAATTTGAGTAATGCAAAAAATAAAGCAATAGGAATCCACATATAGCACGACCAAAATGAATACAAACTTACGGAGCTTTTTCCGAAAGGCGTAACTGAGAACATAGGATTCCATATCTCTCTCCTACGATGGCGTAACTATTACTGGGATGGTTGATTGACCACTCCCTAAACTGATCCTTTTTCATCCAATAAGGAATTTTGTAAAAAACGCCCTTATCCTCAAACCTCATAGTGGTGAACTATGAATTCCTTTCGTCCTTAGGACCGCTATAAAATTTAAGCCTATAACATATTAAGAAATCATACAAGGAAAGGAAATGAGACCCCTTAAGAGGTAAATTAGTCATAGCAAAGGCTTGTAATAATATTAGAACACAAGGGTTAATCATTAAGGGCGAAACTCTACAACGAGCAAAAAAATCTATTACCAGGGGACGAATGATAATACCTCAATTTGTTGGCGGTAAAGTAAAATTGACTCCCTGTCGATTCCAGGGTCCATAATATCAACATTATCCGTAAGCTCTCTCAACTAGACATCAAGGCCAAGATCCACATATTCCACAAATCGGCCAAATGAGAGTCTCTCTACTCTAGGGGCAATCATGTTCCTATAAAAAAAAAATCAAATTGAGAAAAATTCAAAGCCGAATAAAAAAAATGAGAGCATAAACAAAAAAAAAAAGCAAAAAAGCAAAAGGCCACGAAGATGAGGAACACACACACACAAAAGAGCAAAATAAGGAACAAAAATAAAGAGAAACCGAGGGAGGAAACCAATAAAAAAAAAAAAAGCAAAAGGAGGTGAGAAAGAAGAACAAAAAATAAAATAATAATAATAAATAATGAATGAATGATGATGAAAAACGAGAAACAAAGCATGTTATGAAACTTACTAGAAAAGCCTTGAGCAAAAGAAAGTGATAGGAAGAGCCTTGAGCAGAAGAAAGTGATAAAAAAAAGTAAAGGCCTTGGAGCCACGTAAAGTTGCATGAGAAGAATTTTTGAAAAGTGTGAAAAGAAGATGAAGAAAAAGCAATGACCTAGAAAAGGGGTTAAAATAATTATTTAAATAAATCCAAAAGGGCTAAAAGCCCAAGTAACCCGTTGCCAGTGAAGTTACAAATGCATTCTTGTTAACCACCTTAGTTGGTAATTAAATATTCACATATAATGTGAATCTAAAAAAAAGAAACCACGTGGTTGTGGGTTTGATCCCTACAGACGGCGCCAACCAAGGAAACATGAATTTACCTTCACACGTACTTTTAATTTATGGAGAACTTATGACATTTGTTTAACTTGAATCCGGCATGGTGGGTACCTATAAAAGGCACTCTGACGTTCAAGTCAGTGTTTGATTTTTAGATCTAATGGAAGTGAGAATAATAAATAAGATTAGGATTTTTTTTACTTAGGAGGGATCTCTCTTTTTTGGTGAGATGGTCCCTATTTATAGTTGATGGATGAAATGGGTCTAGGGTTTTGCCTTGGTCTCTCTCCTTGATGACAAGTGCCACCCAATATTATTGCACACATGGACGTGAATTTGTTCGTAGGGCAATGAATATGTTTATCCCGGACCTACGTCATTTATTATGTATTCATGTGCTTCTTTACTCCTATGATCTTGGGTGTGGTTCCCTCAAACTCCAGAATCTCGGAATTAGTCGTGGTTCCTCATACTCTGGAATCTCAGAATTAGAATAAGTTTTTGCTCTTAGTTATTATCGTAAGTTCCGATGGAATTTGATTCAAGTGTTACTTTCTCTGGAATAGATTGGATATAATTTATTTACTTATTTGATTTTCCAGAATAGTTTCTTTCTTTCTTTTTTATATGGACACTTGGCGTAATTTGGTGCCTCTAAGTTATGGCACATATAATATCATTAAAATTTCAAGATAATTTATACAATTAGGTAAAAGCAAAACTTAAAAATGAACACATCTATAAAAGTCACATGGAACAAATCATCAAAAAATTCATCGTTGTCAATCTTCAAGCATTTATATCAATTGTTATTTATATTATTTTTATAAATATTATAATAATTGTTATTTGCATCCATACCATTACAATTTAAATTTTAAATGTATTTACTAAAAATTTTAAAAGAAACAAATATAAAATAAAAATGGAGATCGAAAAGGGAATGAAGATTTTACCGAATTTATATTTATTCCTAATAAAATATTCGGTATTAAATTATTCTTATCTCTTTTTAAAATAAAAAATAAAAATAAAAATAAAAATAAAATTATTTTCATATCTTTTTGAAATGCAGAAAGTCCCTCAAGTCCCTATCCTTGTGAAATTTTTTACTATCCTAATCGAAGCTCATATTAGTGATTAATTTACCGAAATCCAAATGCAAAAAGGTTTTATAGAATGAAGGAAACTATTTATTACATGATGTAACTCTCAGCCGCTCGCTCTTACTAAAGATGATAAAAATAATAATATGATTAACTCTATTGACTACAAACATTTACGCGAATTTCATCCACATCTGTTAAAAGAGGATTCTAGGGCTTTTATTTTTTAATCAAAATAAAGTTTATTTCTAATTGAAGAATATTATTAAAAGCCTCATTTAATTTATTATTTAAATATTTTTTTATTTATCGATATAATAAATAAAAGAATAAAAAATTAAATTCTCTACTAACAAAACTTTTTAAATATAAATAAATTTATATTATTTGAATTTGAATTAAATTCTTCTTTCATTGAATTTGATTGTTCTATATTTTTTCAACAATAAAATTATATTAATTCTCTCTCTCTCTAATAATAATAATAATATAAGAATAATTTAGCATTATTTGAAGAAGAAAAAGTCATTTTTAATACTGAAAAGAGAGAATGACAATCTTATTTGAAAAATATCATTTGAAGAACCTTTTACAATCCTTATTATTGATATGACTCTTCTAATGAAAAGTGAAATTTTATTTGAGAAGTCTTTTGGTGAGACTCTAACAAGTTACACTCCAAAGTTTCAATAACTTAGTTTAAAATTATTTTGAGTGGCTCTTGAAATTCAGTTATTTCTAGGTATCAGTTAGTTAATAAAAATTTATTGGAAGTGCATGACACACTCACATTGTCACATATGAGTGAATTGAAGTACGAATCCTACTTATAAACTAATTAATTTTAACAAAAATATTATTTAAGGGTGAATTCAAATAACATCCCTTGCAGTTAGAGAAATTCCCGTGAAGCCTCTCTAATCGATTTTGATAATCTCTCCCAACTGTTGACATCGTGTCATTGTCTATTAAAGGGCGTGAAATGCTATTATTATTTGCATCGATCGATAATAAAAGTGTTAAAAGTAGTATCATACTATCATAAGAAAAAAAATATATGATGATTTATAAATGGAAATGATATTAAAAAAGGGAGATAAAACGACTATCGGATGTCAATTCACTTAATTAATTATTAAAAAAGAAAAAAAATAAAAGGACATCGATTTATTCATGATTTTATCATAACTTTTTGGTCTGAAAATAAGTCTTTGAAGTTGAACATTTAAAAGAAGTCTGTGAAACTACATGTGTGAATGCTTTAGATTTAATTGTGTGCACATGGCTTTATTCACCAATTGTAGAGCTACGGATGTGAATTTTGTAACAACCATCTAGCTGGAGCTTGCAAATGAGTAAAAACTTTATTGTGGGCACATGATGTGGCTTTGTTTACCTCTCGTGAGTGTACCATTTATTTACTCTGAATTTGACTAATTATCTTGAACTTTTTTTTCTTTTTAAGTGAATTGTCTTGAATTTGAACGGTGACATGCATTTGCGATCAATATCATTCGACTTCCAATTATTGGACTAAACGTTGATATATATTTTTGGGAGAATTAATAATTTTGTCATATTTCTTGATTTAACAATTAAATTTTTGATTTATTAGTATAAATTTAATTTTTAACATAAAAATTTCTTAATTACTTTTGATTAAATACATCACATTAGACTGATAATGAGATTATTTTGGAAATTTAAAGTAGAGATGTAATTGATAATTGAAAAAAAAAAATTAAGGACTGTTGGGGGGGGAAAAAAGGGAGGTAAGTTTCATTCTCACTACATTATTTGAAAGTTGAAACAACCTTTTAAGCCTTTCAGATAAATGTCAATTCCTTATATGGAATCATTATTTCTTTTAAAGCATGTAGTAGCATTTAATTAGGTCATATAGATTAGATAGTATCCAATAATAGAAGCATAAAAGAATGTCATATTTTATTGTTGATATTGGTACATATAGTTTGATATTTCAGTTCATTAATTTTGTGATTATTCTGATCTTATCACATACTTAAAATTACAACACATTAGTGACTTTGATTGCATGTTGGCAACATTAACAAATTTGGGACATAATAAATGAGATCGAACCTGCTCCAAAATGTAGAAATTAAATTAAAATAAAGAAAAATTAAGATGAGCTCCTAAATAGAACACACAGTCAGAGTTTCTAATGAAGTCGTATATAATCACAAATTAAAAATTTAAAAACGAGATAGTTGTTAATATCTGAATATCTGTCGTCTGAACCTTTTTTTGGAAAAAAGAGAAATAAATACCCATGTGAAGCTCACCAATCACCATTTAATAATTCATAAAAAAATGATATATTAATTCTTGATTATGGCTTGAGTGACACACTTGAAACTTGACAGTACATAAATAAGAAGTGGTGAAGGCTTAATTATCATACACGTACTTATATATATATTCTGATATCTGCTATTAATTTGTTCAGTACTGGCTTCTTTGGCTTTCTTCTTCCTCAAAGATTATGCTCTACTCAGTGTAATAATCTTCACAGCTGTGGATCACCGTGCAAGAAATATTAATATTGATGACGAGCAGCAACTTGGGATCAGTTTACGTTGTTACACGGCCCGCACGATCCGTACACGCTGCACTGATCAGAACATGATGATGATGGCCAACAATGCCGCCGCCGCCACTGATGATAATGCATCAGACTTCAGATGACGCTGCAAAAAAGCCCTGCTGTACCCCAACTGTTCGTGACTGCTGCAGAAACGACACCACTGATCATATTGCTGCTGCTGCTGAAGCATTGGTTGCTGCTCCGGCAAAACCCTAGATAACTGAAGCTACCTAGCTCATCACTCCCTCATCACGTACATTATCAATGTTTGTTTCTACCATTGGGTCTGTTTGATTTTCATATAATATCCGTGTGTTGGTGTGTTACTGTTTAATTAGTGTGTTTGTCAAAATAACGATGGGGGTATGCGTCTGATGTGAGAATAAAATTTGTGTTTAATTTGCTCTGTGTTAGTAAATATAAAACTCAATTATTAGTAGTAACTTCCATCGGACTAGCGAAGTATATCTTGAATTCACATAGCCCAAGCTAAAATTACTTCAAACTTTGAAAAGGAGAGATTTTTGTAGTAGCCACTTGGCATAATTTTAGCCTCTACCTCTGGACACTAGCATTTTCACATCAGGCTTGGCAATTGGCAAATTTGCCATCATTATCGTTATCGACAAACGGTACCACAGTGTTATCGTGCCACGTCTTTTTATCTTTTGTTATAAATTTTCTTATAATCCATTTCACTCATTTTTATTTAAACTTTCTTCACAAATATTAAGTTAATTTGATTGTCCATATAAATATTTTGAAGTTAGCGCTATCTATTTATTATTTACAAATTTTTATTACTATATTGCACCTATATCACAAATCGCGCATCAAAGCTTGGCCGATCTTTATTTTCTTTTAACCCTTTACTAGCCAAGGTTGGTACCGATCGGAAGATCGTGTGACACCGATCATCTCCATGCCATCTTGTCGTTAGAGCATTCATTGCCCGGTTGAAAAAGCTGAAAACCGGGCGCTTCAATTCACCGCTATTTCTCCGGTTTCCGATGACGCCACCACTTGGGTTTTGTTCCCCATAATTCCCTCTATATTTTTCGACCAATCACAGCCACTGGGGGAGCCGATTTACCATTGATCGGTCGTTAAAGGATTCACGCTTTTGTGGTTTCGATCAGGCGCCATCACCACACGTGGGAGGTCACAACCGCCGTTGACTTTTCGGCCAAGTGTCTAACTCAAGTTTCCGTCATGTGGTTGAATTCCCATGGTGGCATGGGCATTTCGGTTATTCATATCGATGCGATTGAAATTAAGTCGGCTTAATATTTGTGAAGTAAAGCCAAATAAAAATGAGTGAAAAAGGGTTATATAAAATTCTACCATAAAAGCGCCATACCACAGTGATACCCAAGATCCTTATTATTGATCAGATCAGTCACACAACATCGTTTTAGTCCACCTAACAGATTGCACAAAATGATATTTCGTTGCAAATTTATCCTATGCAAGATTCCATTAAATGTAACAATACTTCATGTAAAATGCTTGTTCTAAAAGTTCTAAATTTTTTAATGAACGTCACAGTACTTGGGATAATAAACTAATACCAACAATTTCAATAACTTATTTCTTTACGGAAGTGAAGAAATAAATAAACAGGGTGGACAGAGCTTTAATCAGCTATTATCAAGTAAGCGGATTGTAGAGATATATGTTAATCAAGGAATTTTGGTCAAACCATAGTTTTTATTACGACGAGAATCGGAGTTTTGAAAAACTATCAAGGCATCGAGGACAGGCTTTTCCGATGGACCAATCTAATTAATTAAAACAAGTTGGTGGTTTACTGGGGACTTTGTGATGGTGAATAGAGGCCGTGGTTTGAGATGTTTTGGAAATTTTGCATCCGGGTCCACTTTCTTTATGAGTTTGGGACACCCACGTTCAGTAATTTTTACTGATATTGAATCTAGTTCTGTTTAATGTAGATAATGAATGAATTCGGTGGTTGTAATTTATCTCTTGAATTCTAAGAAAGAATTAAATAACTTGTCGAATAGCAATATAACATTGACTGTTGATTTTTTCTTTTTAAAGCCATTTTTGGTTTTCTCTATTTTAATTATTGAGCTTCAATTGTGTACTTCTTTAACCTTAGGGTGCGTTTAGCACACTGTATTGTATTATGTTGTATTACATTATTTTAATGCTGGTGTATTGTATTAGATTGTATTGTATTAGCATTGTATTATAATAATCTTTATCTGATATATCTTCTGTTTATCTTATATTATTTTTTGTAATTAATTTAAATTAAATATTATATTACATTATATTAATATATTTAAATTGTATTAATATTTTCTATTATTATTAATTTTAAATTAATATTATTGAAATTTATTCATATTTAAATATTTTTTATTAGTTGTAATAAGTTATAAATTTATTGATAAATTATAATGTAAAAATAAAAAATAAAATAATATTATTGAATAATAAATTATTTGTTTATTAATTTATATTAATAATTATAATGTAAAAATAAAAAAAATAAAAAAAAAATTGTGTACTTCTTTGACCTTATTGCATCGATGTTGGACTTCAATTGTTTATTTCTTTGAGCTTATTAGTGTTGCGCTTTAATTGCACGTATGTCTATTTTGAACCATATATAATATTAAATCCCAGAAATACATACTGGTACATCAGTATTAAAATTATTTAATTTCGAGTCTGTTCGTATTTTCACAAAATCAGAATCTTAACATATTGGTTTGGCTCTTCAAATGGTTGTTCTCCGAACTTTCAGTTGCATCGTTTTAAGAGTTCGAGCTTTGCAAACGAAATGGACGAAGAAAAATAGAAGAAGCTTCGACTGAACTTATACGTGTAGATAGAAAGAGTTTAGGTTAAAATTGGGCCAATCGTACCAACCCAATCGCTTTTTAACTGCGGGTTGGTTTGGGTTTGATTTAAGTTTTCTGGTGGAAATGTTTTTGTTTTGGTAAATTTAATTATATCAAAATATCAAAATTATAATAATTATTAATTATTACACATATTAATTATTAAATACATGTTAATTATTAAATAAATAATTCAAATATGAAAAAATATTTTTTAAAAAAATATAATGGATAAAAATTATAAATAATAAATTTTGCAATAAAATTCATCCTAAATCAAATAATACTATAAAATCATATAATAAGTTTTTAAGATATACTTGGTAAATTACTCATCCAATTGTGATTGTATATGGAAATGACAAAAATATTGGTATTTATATTTCTTTCTTAAATAAATAACACTTAAATTTTATTCTAAAATTATTTAATACAAAAATTTGCACTTTTTTTAATCTGTTTATATCTAAGAAAAAAATTAATTAATATTTAATATGATAATTAAAGCTATTTCTTAATTAATTACTAAAATTTTTATTAAGTTCATTTTTAGCTCAAGATTAATTTAGAACTTATAGATAGAAAGAGTTTTAGGTTTGAAATGCAGAAATTATATAATTTCGAAATGAGTTCAGTATGGATAATGGGGTGACTAACTTTAGTTATGTTTGAAATTGAGGTGTTGTACCTTTTAAATTACAGCTACTGTGAAAAAAAACTGTAACTATGAAATAAAAGTTAATAATATATAGTAAATACAATTTTTAAATAATAATTTTGACAAAATTATTAAAGATATAATAAATTTTTCATCATACAAGGGAAAAATCATATTAATATAGCTTTCAAGATATAATAACTAATGTTTACCAAATACTTTATTATTATACTTTTTAAACTACAACTGCTCATCCTGATTTAAACGCTTGTACATTTTGCACTAACTTCAAACTCAATAAAATAAAACTGTCAGGTCAACAACTAAATTTGAACAAAAATAATTTAATATAATACCTTTTAAACTATAATTGTCCGACTTTAATTCTAAACACACCGTTAATATGCAATAACTTCAAACTCAATAAACACGCCGTTTACGTGCACTAACTTCAAACTCAATAAAATGAAATACGCACCGTTTACGTGCACTAACTTCAAACACATTAAAATGAAATTGACAGGTCAACAACCAAATTTGAACAAGTACAATTTGTTTTTGGGTTGAATTGATTTTATTTTTTTTCCTCAGCTTGGAATTCATTAAATTAGAAAAACCGAGCCAGCATTAATTGGTTACAGATCCACGAAAAATGAAATCACGCGGGGACAGGGCAACGCTAGAAATTCGATCCGCAAGCGGGTGCATGGAATATGAAAAATTATTTAATACAAAAATTAAAAATTTATACAGCTACAGTATATATACAGTTTTGAAATGAAATTATACACATTATATCTACCCTATAATGGTGAAAAAAAAAAGTAAAAAGAATGAAGCGCTTTTTTTATTTAAACCATTAATTTATTTGAATAATATGTATGTCAATAAATCCTAATTAATGTGAATTTAATTGATATTATAATTTTTTATTTTTTTAATTTAATTACTATGTGATTTGATTAGAACGAAACAATTACAATCCGCATTACATGTTAATATGAATTTGTGTCAAATCTGCATTCTAACCATAGTCCATAGACACTGAGTTGGGATTTCATTAATTTACGGAATTGATTAGACTAAAAAAATATCCATTTAAGTAAAATTAGTAAAATCTGACATAATTTAATTATCGACACAAACATAACATAAATAAATTAATTAAAATGAATAAATTAGACATGAATCTATCTGTATCAACTCTTTTTTTTTTAAATTGAGTTAATAGTTTAAGGGCTTATTTATTAAAGATCTTAAATTTGAAATTTTATTAATTTTAGATTTTTTTTAGAATTTACTCTTTTTTTGGTAATTTATGTATGATATTCAGACATTTACGTTTGAAAAAAATAATTTTTTTATGATTTTTATCTAAATAAGAAGACATGAATGATAAGTAAATATTATATTTAAAAAATATCTCCAAAAAATATATTTATTTGTTAAACTATAAAAACTAATCTCTTTTTTATTTTGCTTTACAAGTACATGAATGTCAAATAACTAACTTATAAAACAAACAAGATACTACTTATATTAAGATATTGAAAAAATAAATTTGTCATTCAAATATTTTTATTTAGGCTCATTCCAATTTTTAAAAATTTCAAATTCATTCAATTAAAAATAAAAAACTAACTAAAGCTCCATTTGTTACAGCTTTTCAAATAGAACTTTCATAAATAGAGCTTTTACCAAAGAAAAATTTATTGTTTGGTTGTCAATATGAACTTTTATTAAAAAAATTACTTTAATAGGTAAGTTTTTTAAAATTATTTTATGAAAAGAATAAAATAAGATTGTCAAATAAGTAGAAAATATTTTAGATATTTTAATATTTAAAAAAAACTTTTTAACTTCTAATCCTAAAAGCCCAACATTTGAGTTTTTACTAGTAAAGACAAAATAACTTATTTAAGTTTCAAAAGCTCTATTAGAAAAACAACCAAATAATAATAAAAATTATTTTAAGAGTTTACTGGGATTGAGTAGGACTATTAGCACCCCTCCAAATACATCTTAAAAGCCATTTAATTATTTTATAATTTTAACCTTTATTAAAATTACATAATAGAACAATTTCTAATTAAACCTCCACTCAAAAGTCAAATAATTTTTTCCCTTATAAAATCTAACATTTTAGAAATTAAAAAGGTTGCTTTTTCCTCTAATTTTAGGGCAAGAAATTTACCACCGATAGCTACAATGGAGAGAATGAAAACCCATTATTTTTTCTTTTAAATGGAAGAGAATGAAAACCCATTATTTTTTCTTTTAAATGGAAGAGACCTCATTGTTGAAATATGGTTTAATAATAAAAATTAAAGAATGGGATTTATACAAAAGTTTTAATTAAGGGTATTTTGTTATTGATGGAGGTGTTAAAAGAATTATATAATTTTTAAAACATTTTAATGGGGTTAATTAAGAAAATGGGTGTTAAGAAATATTTAGAGGGGTGCCAATAGTCCTATTCTGTGGGATTAAATAAATATTTATGTTCATTAAATAAGTTATATCTATAAAAGTACTAAATCACTTATCCATAATAATTAATTATTTTACAATGTTGAATTTGTGTGCGATCTGTAAAATCAGTTTCGTGAACCCTTACTCTCATAGTTAAGAAGGATTGTAAGGGTAGGGGTTCGAGTTCTCATGAACTCAAAACTTTCTTAATTAAGTATTATTCATGATTGTGTGGAGTTTATTTGTAAGTCTTTTTCCCTTGCGAAATACGAATGGAGTAGAGACATCTCTCGTCTGTGAGGATTATTTTTCTGAACATGTACTTCATATATTTAATGTAATAATGTAAGTTTCAGTTATATATATATATCTAATTATAAATATCAGTATAATATTTACTGTAATAACAGTCATAAATATTTATATAATATAATAATATGATGTGTAATCAATATAAAAAAAAAAAAAAAAAGAGCGTTGAAGCTTTAACCAGTATCTAACCAAACGTGAGTTAGTATAATCACCTCGCCGACTAGCGAGGTCTAATTGACCAAACACGTACACAATATTTTGTCCACTATTATTGGCGTAGAAGAAAAGAACCATTATCTTATTCAAATATTAAATTTTATAACCAAACAAAAAAGGCAGAAAGGGACTCTCTTGAAAAATTATGAGCTATGGAGCCTGGACCACAACTCAATCAATCCTTAAGAGACTAAACTTATTTACCAGCTACTGTTCAAGAAAAAAGGTAATTCACTTGCTTCATCCTTCGAGTTGTCGAGGAGTTAGCGTCTCAATTTAAATTAATGAACCAATTAAGATCCCTGCGTGATAAATAAATTCTCTCTTGCTTTGAATTTGAGGGTGTTTTGTGATTGGACATCTGTAATTTAAAAAATATAATATTATAATATTTAGTGAACACCAATTACTGTAATTTAAAAATTATGTTAATATGATTTTTTATTTATATGATGAAAATTATTTATTAATTTTTATTTTATAATTACAATTTTTTTCTTCAGAAGCTATAGGTTAAAAGTTATGACATCTTAATCTCAAATAAAATCTAAACTTAGCCAAAATAGAATCTAAATATAAAAATATCAAATATAAATTGGATATCAATTAAAAGAGCAGTTTTCAAACTTAAGAAACCATTTTTAGTCCAGAAAACATCTCCAAGACAAACGCCATACGGTAATTTATCATTTTTAGAGGTCTCTTGAACCCATTTCTCTCTCATCACCACTTGCCTCGTCTTTGAGACACGGGCAACTTACCCAGTGTGCTCTATGCCTCTATCAGTCACTCTTTTTTAGCGATATTTTTTTTTTTGTGTGGCTTTAATTTTTCTCTTTGGATGGACTATCTAAACCTAACAAATTTATCTCTACACTCATTTTAAAAAATAAATTCATTATTTAATTTAAAATCTCAAAATTATCCTTCACTAATCTTTTTCTCTCTACTTCACCTAGCAATTACATGTTCTCTTTATGCTTTCACATTATATAAGCTAAACTCTCAATTTTACTCTTTTTTGGATTTTTTTCCTATTTGCTTTTATTAGTAAATCAATATCTCTATTTTTGTTTTCTTGATAATCATGAGTTACTAATTTTTTCCACAAATTTAAATTTTGTGGTTCGTAAAAATTAATTTCTTGATAATCATTAACTTCCATGGCTAAAAATATTTGGTAATTTTTGTTTTTGAATGACGGACTTTGATCCTCTTAGATTATGATAGCATAAAATGAGACCAATTATTTGCACTTTGTAGTTAAAAGAAAATATATGAAGGGATTGATGAGAATTAAGGAATTGAGAGCGAAAAGAGAAGAAATGATTAATTAAGTAATTTTTTTAAAAATTATTTTAACAATAAAATTCTTAATTAAAAAGAGGGTGTAGAAAAAAAAATAATGAGTTCAAATAACCTCAATTATTTATTTATTTAGGGTCTATTTGAAGTTGCTTTTGAGAGCGTCAAAAGAGATTTTTAAAAATTAAATGTTAATTTTAGTGTTTTGTAAAATTTTTAAAAAAATATTTTTAAGAAAAATCGTTTCATCTTACAATAGCTTTTTAAAACATAATTTTGAGAATTAATTTTACACTTAATACAATTCCATTTATATTCTCATCTATATTATAAAAATATAAAATTATCCTTATTAATTAAAAAATAAAATTATTAAATTTAAAGAGAATATTAATATTGCCAATTACATTGAAATAACAAAATAGAAAAATAATTAATAATATGAAATATTTATTTTAGTTGTTTATTATTATATATACACAATAAAAAATATTTTATATATTTATAAATGTGTAAATAAAATTTATTTAATATTATATTTAATTCATTCATTCACATTCTTTTAGTAGCTTACACTAAGATTTATCAAATAGATAAGACTGTTTTTAAAATCCATTTGATTTTTAAAAATAAAATTTCCTAAATATTTAACTGATTTTCTTTATAACTAATTATTTTTACAGTATAAATAATAGTAATTATTTTAAAGAGTGATGATACAGCCACAAATTCTTTTACAAACTTATTTTGTACAAACTGATGTGGCATTAATTCATTGGTTGAATGAAAATATAAAATAATAAAAATAAATTATGTGGACGAAGAGATATTGAATTCAACCAATGAATTAATGCCACATCAATTTATACAATATAAATTTATATAAGAGTTTGTAGCTATATCATTACTCTATTTTAAAACCAAACTAGCCTTTACTAGAAGGTGGGTAGATATCTCCATGATAAATCATAAATTTATCAATTCAAATCTAGAAAATTTCGTATTATAATAAGTTAGGTAGTAATAACTGGAAAAAATAATTAAAAAATTTTCATGCTAAAACAAATCGATCATGATAGGAAGGTAGGAATAATATGATGATGATGATGATGATAAAAAAAAAAATGTTTAATAATGTAAAAGTAACGAGCTTGAGTTTAGATAAGTTAATGGAATTAGGGGGCTAAAAGAGTAAAATCGCAAAACACGTGATGATGTATAGTAAATACCACCATCAGAAAAGTCACAGTCTGTCTCTCTCTCGTTAACAAAAACAAAGAGACACAAATAGAGAGAGAGAGGAGAGAGAGAGAGAGAGAGAGAGAGAGAGAGTGTGTGTTAAAAGAGGCACAGTGACAGGCGCAACAGCCACAGCAATGGTGACTCTTCTGAATCCTGGTTCAAATCCATTTCTCTCTCAAATATTTCTCTCTATTTTTTTAAAATTAACACACACAAGCATTCACAATTCTTTTGTATTTGCACGTATGCCGTTCGTATAGTTGTTTTTTTATTTTGTTTCATTAAGCTTTTAGAACGTTAGATCTCTGTTACTCGAAACTGTTTGCACTGATCTGTGCTGCTGATAAATCTTAATTTTTTTTGAATTTTATTTAACAGAAAATAGAGAGTGAAGTCACTGGAGGCAGCGGTTCATCGATCACTTTGTGCAAATTTTGTTGTGAAAAATAACACAAAATACATGAATCGATCGATAAACCTCTGCATCCAGCGCTCACTCCAACTCTATTCATCGCTCCGTCCTCGCTTTTATTTTATTTTATTTTATTTTTTCTGACTAATTGTAAGAAAAGAAAATAAAAAATTAATTAATGAATGAAAAATATTCATTTGTCGTCATATATTTTTGTTAAAGAAAAATTAAAATTAATGAGATAATCTTTGTTTCGGGCTATGCAGGGAGCTAATGGTAAATTCACTAGTTATTTAATCTAGTCCTTTAGCCTGTGTGTGTGTCTGTGAGAGAGAGAGAGAGAGAGTGAGAGAGAAATTCAACCATTTCATTTATTATTATTTTTTTTTTGGGTTTATAACTTCATAAGAATATATTTGGTCAATGATTTTGTTTGTGAATCATGGTGGTGATGATCTATTTTATTGATGCTCTGATCTAAAACAGACTTCTCAGAATGATGACGTGAATGCAAATTATTATTATTTTTTTCGCAAATTGTGGTGGATCATGTAATAGTGCTTTACCGAGTGATGTTTCAAGCAGTAGAAGCAGCTTCTTTCCCTGACTGGCCACCCATGCTCGAATTCGGGGGCTAGTAGTAGAAAGCAGCTCTAGACTCATCTCGTTTCGTGTGATCATATGGGAACTTTCTCCTGTTAGAATTTTTATGAAAGCTAATATTTGGTAATGCTGACTTAATTGCTAGCTTCCTGTGTTGTGGTTGTTGTACTCATGAAATGATTGCGGCATTTTTTAATTTCTGCGAACCTGTCGAGCTCCGGTTCCAGAGTGTTTTAATCATACAAATAATTTTTTCTGCCAATTGGTCGTCCATTTTAATCTGGGAAATTATTATTCTGGTGAAATTTACGACAGGCTTCCAGAATAAATTCTATTCCAATTATATGTGTCATTTTCTTGATCATGTCGTCAAAAGTAAAGCTTAAGTTACTTGTTGCTTTCACTGGGAAGGAATAGGAAGGAAAGTATTTTTGGATAACAGCTTCCAAGTGGGGATAAAAAAACACCTACTGTGACTGTCGTCATTGCTTCATAAAAAGAAGAATCTGCAATCTATCTGATGATGACTAGAAATGGAATCTGGTACCTAAATTCATTGAAACGAATTTCTGGATTGGATTCTCTATTCAAAAATAGAAATTGATACCCTCGTCTAGCGAGCTAAGGAATCAATCAATCAGATATGAGGTGGAAATTCTGGTTCTGGGAATATAAGAATTCCAATGACTCCAAAAGGAAAATAAAAGAATCCCGGGAAACAAACATCGGCAAAAGGATATCCTCTCTTGGTAGTGTTTGTTATTCTTCTGTGTGTATTTGGTTTTAATTCGCTGCATGGTTGTACTTTGTATTGTACTCGTTTTTAATTTTTATCATGTTAATGAGAACTTTTTATTTGGATTTCAATTTTTTTGTTTGGTGACTCATTGGTTAAAGTGTGTATGTACTGATTTGACCGTCGGAAGATTCAGGATTTTACGGGCTGTGTTTTGTTTTTGAATTTGAAAACACAAAATCTGAAGAACAGTGAACTTGGTTGATGTGTCTATTAATTTTAAATTTGTACTTTTCACGCTAGTCTTCCACGGAAAAATAATTCGGCATAAAAAGTTAAAACAAAACTTCGCTATCGTATTCGTCACTCGCTGCTTTGGTTTTATCCGCAAATAATTAAAACGGTGAGTTGGAATTAATATGTGATAAGAGGGCACGGGTGATGCTTTTTTAACGTGTCTCATTCCTTCGATATAGTTTATGGAAGCAATAATAGCCTTGTAGATAATGTAATCAATTATGACGATGACGAATGAATTAATTATGGCAACGTTGAAAACATAAGGAAAAAAAAAAAGAAAGAGCTTAATGATGTTTATGATGGCTTCCATTGTTTCACAATTGCAAGGTGTTTAAATAAACAAAATTAGTTTATATCATCATTAAGATAATCAGATGATGACGCTGCTGATCAAATGAGATGGGCTATGGGGTCACACGTGTCTGATGCTCGAGAGTGGATATTATAGATGGGACAATATGTAATGTGCGTTCATTTGTAAACCGTAGGAATTTGGGATTATTCTCATAATGACTAATAATAACATTCTTCTCCTAATTTATTTGTTTGTCTTAAGAATTGATGCTTGAAGTCACAACATTAATAAAGTTTTTCAGAAAGCATTTTTTTTTTCAAAATTTGAACCAATATTAAAAATATGAAACTTTTAAACGTGCCCAAAATTAAGTTGTGGATCAAATTGTTTAAAATTATATATTGGTAAGCACATTGTTCTCTAATATTTAATATTCATGACGTTACATTTGGAGAAATAACCCATAAAATTGTTAATATTTGTAAGGTAAATTTTGAGTATCAAATTTAATAATTTGATAATATATCTGCTAAACTTTTACAAGGAAAATGAGTTATTGAGTGCATGAGAAGGCACTGTGGTTTGCAAAAATTCTGTACTTTTGAAAAATAGTTTGTGATTGAAGTAACTAACGCAGCACAATTTATCTAATTTTATTGGGTCATAATTAACCAGCTAATTAAGGGCTTAAGTGGTCAAAAGTTTTATTTACTGAAGCCTATGAAGTAACTAGTAAGGAAATGTCTATGTGCATAGATGGTAAATGTGAAGGATGTTCTGCTCTGGAGAAAATTCAAACACCTTTACAGGTTAAATTAATTTATACCATGATCAAGGTTGGTGATGGATTGGCTTATCATAAAGGAATATTAATTTACACAATTATTGGTTGAATAGTGTCGCGCGCTGTGACTACAACTTGTGTGTTGATATATATATATATAAAACCAAACGCCAATCTGTTAATTAACTTTGGATACTTTAATGTCGTCCTACCCTCCCTCTCGCCCACCAAAAAAAAGGGAAAAATAACGTCTTTGATCAAATTTGGTGTTTTGATTATTTATCTAACTTGTCTTGATTGTCTTGAATATCTTTTGTTTTGTGTATGAATGATCTTCCCGATCATCGCCATTAAAAATGATGTACACATGGATACTTGGGGCTCACATCAATATGTTTACATCACACTTATATAAATTATGATTCACTGGCTTCTTTCCTCCGTATCATTCCTTTTCTTTAAAATTTTCAATTTCATGGCTGGTAAAAAAGAAAGGTTTGGATAACACTGTTAATTTACATAGTATATTTACTCGCAAGCATGTGCAAATCTTGCTGTACAAATTGAGCTAAGATACACACAATTCAGGACAGATGAGTGATACATGATAGCATAATTAAACCACATCTCATAATTTTGAACTCAAATGTAATTGAGTAAATTGTGTAAATGTTGTCCATTTTGAAACCCAAAATATATCTATTAAGTTAATTAAGAGGCTCAAGGCTTATAAAATAGCTGAAACAATAGTCATTATCATTATGGAGTATTATGTCTTTCCCATCGGATCACGGGACCTCCTAGATTCAGTGAAAATAAAACAATAATAATTTTTTTTAGACATCGAATTGCGAGTTAGCTCTAATACAAATTGTACAATAGACTTTACATATATGTAAATTTAATTTAACTTACAAACGGGCATCAACAGGCAACATAACTTTTTTTGCAACTGAAACTACACAAATCGAATTCTAATGATGGATTTAGAGATTCAAGTCCTCGAACTTCCTTGACATAGAGAAGCACTAAAAGAAGGAGCAACAACAACAGAAGAATAAACCTTAGAGCTGCCAAATGAGAGCCCGTTATCAAAATTACCATGGGATTTAACACTACAATCTGCAGTACTAGTTGAAGAACAAAATATAGTTTCTTCAACGAGTGTATCAAAATTGATCGATTCGTCATCTCTATTAGCCATATTATTATTGAGAAATGTTGATGATGAGCTTATTGCATGGCTCTTTGTGACTGCTGCCTGCTGAAGAAGCTGATGAAGCCTTGGATTCTTTCCTAGTAAGCTGTAATTAATTTCCTCATGGAAATTAATGATTCCATGATGTATGAAGTTGGTCTTTGCATTTCTTCCTCTCAGAAGCCTCGCGGCGATGTCATAAGCCATGGCAGCTTCTTCTGCTTTATCAAAAGTTCCAAGCCATAGCCTTAGCTTTTGGGAAGATTCTTTTATTTCAGCTACCCATCTGCCCGATGGCCTTTGCCTCACCCCAAGAAATCTGCTTTTTGATCTATTTCCATTTTCATGCAAGTTGTTATTGTTGGTTTGAAGAGAAATTAGGGTTTGATTTTTATAAGGGTTTCGAGACTTATAAGGGGGGAGTTTCGAACTCTTTTTGGTGTCCATGGGAGTCGGAGAAAGACTTGATTAATTTTTAGAGTCAATCAGAATGATTATATACATACACGCACATACATAAATTATGAATGATGATGATAATGTCATGCTGATTGTCTTATTATTTGGGTTTAATACATATAAAAATTATTAAATAGTTACAAGACAAGAGAATACAGTAGATTCGATCCTATCATAGAGAAAATAACAATCGAGAAAATATATACATACATATATATAATGGCATTATTTGGCATAATCAACTTTGATGTGCTATTTTTCTCACAAAATAAGAAACCCCTTTGATGTGCTATAAGAACAACTTAACCCACCAACTTTTTGTACTTAGTCCATTAAAAATCACTTTTTATATATATATATATATAATCAATCTCTTCACACACATATATATAATTATTCTTAAGTACAAACGCCTCATTTTTTATATATACGGTCATTTGGTGAAAGCATCCCATCATATCATAAAGAAAAGAGAAGTATCTCACATTTCAATATATATATAATCATTAGGAATAAAAACAACATAAAAGGGAGAAAAAACAAAAAAAAATAAAAATTTTAGTAGTTGTTTACACATGAAATTATATATATTTAAAATATATCAAATAATTAAGTAAAACTTTTAAATTGATATAGGAAGTTTAGGGTTTCAACTCTCGAATTTTCCTCACATAGTTGAGAATTTAATTACTAAATTTGCTATACATGCCTAGTAAAAAAATAAACATAAAAATAAAAAGTACATATTATTGATGTTATTGACGGTATGTAATTTGGAGATTTTTCATTATCTCCTGCATCACTCATAGGACCATGGAACATAATTGAACTTCTAATTGGCATGGTCTATTACTAATTTGAAAATGGTTTTTTTTTTTTTTTGAGAATAGTAATTTGAAAATGTTGATCAGCTTGAAAATTACCTCCGCTAGAAAAATCCAAGCAATGAGCTTACACATATGAGTATGTTTAAAATATATGTTATCATTATGAAATAATGTAGTATTTAATTCCCCAAGTGGCTTAGATCCAATAGACAACAAACAAAACAGTCTCCACGTTTCCTTCAATCCTTTTTCATTGCCTCTCAAGGCTTAATTTAAAAAAATGGAAAAAAAGAAAAGAAAAATGCACGTATGCACGTTTGCCGTTACTTTTCTCATTTCCCTTTTAAATTTTAATAAAAAGTTGCTAATCAGTTTCTTGTGAACTGCAAAAATTCAGTTGTTCTTTTCACCTTTCTTGTTGGATGATTCTTCGTTGTAAAATTTTATATAATTAAATTCACTGTCTCACGCTTTATTTATAAAAGTTTTTGCTATAATTCACGGCTTTTGATTTACTTAGATAGAATATAGATCATCAAAAGGATCATTTGTTAGCTTTTCGTTGGATTCTTCATCCAACTTGACTGTTTGATTCCTCACAAACAGACTAAATTAATATAATCTTTATGACCTATAGACAAAAAACGTTTATTTAGTGGATTCTTCATTTAGTATGGCAAGCACATCAGTTCGAGTCTTAGGGGCCTCAATTTCAAATACCTTTTTATAAACATAGATAGATTATCTATATTTCTCTAAATATTAATAAAGAGTAAATATGTCTCCAGCATCAAATAGAGATCTCTCCTTTAGTATACATAGATTGTTGAGTTATACTTGGTAGACCTTTAGTGTGTGCTACAAGTGTATATATTCAAACTCCTAATAAAACTCAAATTATATATATATAATTTGAAGAAGTTATAAGAGACTGTTTAGCACTCTTTTAGGAAACAACATCCTCATTTAGCAGGTAGATGTAACTTAAAGTGGATTTCATACTATCTTGGTATCAAGTATAATCGAAGTCAGTATACCCAACGATCTCAAGTTGGTCCGACCTCCGATATGTGAGCATGTAGTCTTTTGTTTTCTGTAAATACCACAAGACCCATGTGGCTGCTTTTCAATGGTGTACTCCTAGATTACTTAAGTACCCGCCTAACATCCCAATAACCTACGCAATATTTGGCTCCACACAAATCTGTGCATACATCAGACTTCCTACTGCTGATGCATAAGGAATTTTCTACATTTCTTTCTCCTCAAAATAATTCTTAGAGCACTTCTCCCTTAGCAATAGAGGTATCACATGGTTTGCAATCTTCATGCAATATCTCTTGAGAATTGTTTCAATAGGCGTCACTGTGATCTTTCATATCAAAATTCTTAACTAGAAATCTCTTAGTGTCATGCAATAAGCCTATATTGTTGCTAGCAAGCAAAATGTCATTGATATATAAAACCAAAAAAAAAAATACTTGGTCCCACATAACTTATGGTATATACAATCATTGACCACGTTCATCTTGAAACCAAATAAGTTGATCACTTAATGAAACTTAAAATACCATTGTCGAGATGCTTGTTTGAGCCCATATATGGATTTCTTAAGTTTGTAAACTATATTCTTTGGATTTTCTGAAACAAAGTTTCCTAGTTACACCATATAGATTGTGTCATTAATGTCACCATTGAGAAACACTGTCTTCACATCCATATGATATAACTCAAGATTGAAATGCACCACTAATGCTATTATAATCCTAAAAGAGTCTTTCAAAAAAACTAGAGAGAAATTCTTTTTATAGTCAATGACTTCTTTTTGTGTAAAGCCTTCTGTGACAAGACACGCATTGTACCTCTCCACATTGCCTTTTGAATCCCTTTTGGTCTTAAATATCTATTTGCAACCAATATGCTTCACACATTCTAGTAATAGGGCAAGATCACATATGTTATTGTCTTTCATGGATTTCATCTCCTCATTCATGGCATCTATCCACTTCTGAGAGCTAGAATTTTCCATGGTTTAACAAAAATTGATCGAATCATTTTCTATCACGCGCATGTCTATCTCATATTCTTAAAGAAATACAATGAAGTCATCTAGCACTGCATTTTTCCTTTCTCTAGTGGATTTACTTAATAGCATAGATTCTTGAAGTGCTAGAGTTTCTTCTTCTGGAACAACTTCTTGTATGGAAGGTTCTCAAATATTGTCTTGATCTATTGTGTCTTGAAAAAAAATTAGAAATTAGACACTGATCAATATTAGTAACACCTATAAGAATATCAACATATTTCTCTTCAAAGAAAAGTCCTCTAGATCTTTCAGAGTATCCAATAAAATAATAACACTTTCCTTAAGTCTAGTTTTTCTCATTAGGCCTATAAGGCCTTGCATCAATTGGACATCTCCAAACATGCAGCACTTTAGACTATATTTCTTAACTGTCCAAAACTAGTAACGGTTTTGGCAATCACTTTAATTGGAACCCTATTAAAGATATATGCTACAATCTTAAGTGCTTCTCCCCATAGTGATTCTGTTAAGGTAGAAGGACAAATTATCCTTCTCACTATATCTTTAAGTGTCTTGTTTCATATTTCAGGAATATCATTCATAGTGAGTGAACTTGATATAGTGTATTGTGGGACGATGCTGCATTCTTTTAAGAATTTAACAAACGGTCCTAGATGTTGTTCACTTGAACCGTCATATTTGTCATAATATTCTCTACTATTGTCAGATCTGAGGCTTTTGATTTTTTTGCCGAGTTGGTTCTCAATTTCAACCTTAAAATTTTTGAACATATCTAAGGACTGTGACTTTTGATGGAGGAGATATATGTAGCCAAATCTAGAAAAATCATATGATCGTCATAAAATATTATTGACCATTCTAACCCACCCACAAATGTCCGTATGTATGAGTTCTAAGACGTCTGAAGTCCCATTAGCTTCAAATATCCTTTTATTGATTTGTTTATCTTTAATATAGTTAACATAAATATCAAAATCTGTGAAATCTAAAGGGTCGAAAATTTCATCTAACATAAGTTTCTCTATTCCCATTTAGAGATATGACCTAATCTCATGTACCATAATGCAGCCGGATTCTCATTGGTTAGTTTTCTCTTTAAACATCGTGTACTTAATTGTAAGGATTCATTAAATGAGGTAGTCGTATCAAACATTTAAAGATTATCATCGACTGACAAAGAACCGGAACAAACTAGTTTTGAAGCATGAAACAAACTGAATTTTCCATTTCCAAATGAATAAGAATAACCAGATTTATCCAAAGTGGAACTGAAAATCAAATTCTGTCTAAAAGACATAACAACAAATGTTTCATCAAGATCTAACTAAAATCTAATTGTTAGTAATAATCTAAATTTTTCAATTGCTTCAACTTCAACCTTCTTGTCATCGTCCACATAAATGTATCTTTCAACATCATTGGACTTTCGGCAATTTAAGCAACTCCGCATAGACACACTGATGTGAGCTATTACACTAGAATTCATCCACCACGTGTATCTAGGTACTAAAATTAAATTAATCTCAGAACAAGCCACATCATGCCCTTCATCTCCACAAAAGAAACAATTACTGCCTTCTAGATCATCTGATTTCTTTTGTTGTTTCTTTTGAGGTGTTGTATTTACAGTTTTCTTATCTTTCTTCATTTTCTTACCTTTGTCCTTGCCCTTATACCTCATTGAAATTAGGCTTATCAAGAGCATATCAATTTCAGCCTTTTCGCTCTTGATAAAACTTTGTTCAATTTATATAAGGAAATCCTTAGCTATAGTTGTCTTTTCAGACATTGAGCCCCTGAATGCTTTCAGAATAGCCTTCTTCATGATCATGATGCACATGCGTTTTGATCTCTTCCACCTTTTTATTTCTTTTTTATCATTAGGGATACTTTACATCCCTGCGCCAGAGGTAATCAACCCTTAATGTAAAGTCAATATCCATGACTAAGAAAACTATTAAGAGGTTCTCTTGCCATGACTTGAAGTTAGAACTATTTAGCATAGGAAAATAATAAATGTTGGCATTAATATTAGCAGCAGACATAATTGAAAAGAGAACAACAAACAAATAAAACAAGCTCATATATGTCTAAAAAAATAAATTCAAATAAAGGTAAACCCTATCTAAAGATACCGAACTCTCAATTAATATTTCATCCTTGGATAAAATATTAACTTATAAGTGATAACTTGATGTAATAATCAAACACTGATAATAAGAACATGTCAAACAATAAATCTTTATCTGGGCCCATTTATAAAACCAGATAACCATCACGCGTTTATTACCATAGGTGCATGCGATTCTATCAAATATAAACCTTCCTTTTTGGCCTGATTTATATTTACAGAAATTACATACACACAACTATTTATATCCCAAAACAAATAAATTTCCATAAGAGAGGTTACTTTAGTGACATGTTACTTTAATTAATTCATTTTAAAATACATATAAACATATCGATCTTTGAATTTAAGTTGCACAAAAAATTACCAAAAAAATAAAAAATAAAATAAAAAATTGGGTCAAAGTTTGGTTAACGGTCAAAGTTAATGGTCAACATTGACCGTTATCGTTGATTGGTTCAAGTTGGTTGCCTTAAATTGTTGAAACCAATTTTTTTTTCTTTTCCTTGAGCAGCTTATTGTTGTAGCTTTGTGGCCTTTCTCGACTGACAAATGACGGCCCCTTTTTTTTATTCTTTATGTGGCGACTAAGGCCACTATTATCGCAACTCTTCCTCTACGGTGTGCTTGGACAAGCCGACCAGTGACGGTAATGTCGGTAGTAGTTATTGCTATCGTTGGCCTAAAAAAAACCATAAAAACCTTTTTTTGTTAGTCTAAATTTCTAAAAAAAATTCTCAAATTCTCAAATTTCTTAATATTAGAATTTCTTTAATAATCTTGATTTTAAAAAATCACAAATTGTTCTTAATAGTTCAAAATGAAGAGCCTCTAACACCATTTGTTAGAACAAAAAATTTCTTTGGTGAAAACCATCATCTATGTTCCAGGACCATTTATATTGTATCACCAAGAATCAATAATAAATTATGTAGAAGCATACCTGAATCCATAATGCTGAATTACTCTTTAGAGGTTTGTGGTTGACCTTCCAAATCAACATGTTCTCCTTGAGAATCTTTTAATTTTCTCTATGCTCTCTCTGATAATGAGATGTCACAAAGAATATAAAGATATATGTGACCAGGAAACCGTAACCACTTATGTTGACAACTTAATTAAGTTAATAGAAAGATACCTTTTATTTACCTTTTTTTATTGACGATCTTGTTCTTCTTGCAGAGGCTTCTTCTGAGCAGGCAGAGGTGATCACCGAAGTTCTGGATAATTTTTGCAAAATTTTGGGAGAAAAAGTTAGTAAAGAAAAAACTCGAATATATTTTTCAAAGAATGTAGAGCATGCGTTGTCAAAGGAAGTTGGTCAATTAAGTGGCTTTTTAGTTTTTAAAAATTTAAGAAGTATCTGGTTATACTACTACTTCATGGTCGTGTTACCAATAAAACCTATGAAGATATTCTTGATCGAGTAGACACTCTTATGTAATGCGAAGCACCTTTCTTTTTTACCAAAAAGCTTACTCTTGCTCAAGTGGTGATCCAAGCCTTGCCGATTTACTTAATGCAAACTATAAAGATTCGGAGGGCCACTCAAGAAAAAATTGATCGAATTTGTCACTGTTTTATATGGAGTGGGAATAGTGAGAGAAACAACACGTCCATGGTTAGTTCGGATAGCATTTGTCAACCTAAATCAAAGGTGGTCTTGGATTAAAAAATCTTTCCCAAATGAATGGGGCTTTATTAATGAAGATTGGATAAAATATTATCTCAACTTGATGAGCATGGTTAGTAGATACATGCACAATCCTAAAAATCAATGGCAGGTAAAGTAAAATAGTACAGCTTGAATCCTATAAATCAAGCCATTTCTTCATTTTAAATCATCCCAAAATTGTTAAGCTTATAAGTTTCTAAGCTTTTGAGAGAAGTAAGAGAAGTGTGTATGGAAAATTTATCTTTCCTGCAGAGTGTGAGAGTACTGGGTATATTTGGGTTTTTGGGAAGTGAGATTCGTTACTCAAATATTGTACTCTATTAATTGTTAAATAAAAAATTATTCTTTCTTGCCCTGTAGGTTTAATTACCTACCACGTAATTCTTGTGTCCTTTATTTTTCTATAATTATTTAGTGCACTTGATTCCACATTCCGCGCACAACAAGTGGTATCGTACGGAGGATACGACTATTAACGTATAACACTATTCTCGTTCATATCAATGAATACATACCATGTAAGTAGTGTGTATTTTTGTATGTCTAGAAAAGTTCTGGCCAACAAAGGCGATAAGAGTCAAGGACGGTTTTTTTCGATTCGGAACTTTTCTGTGCATTTATTCGCGCTAAATTAACATCATTTGTTTTCAAGTAGAAATAGTTGGTGAGAAAATGGTAGAAGGTGAAACTTCCAAAATTATGGAGAGATCTCACTATTTCAGACAAATCAGGCGAGATTTGTCAAATTGTCGAAGACCTATTATAGGAGGCCGAAGATCGCGTTGAAAAGTTTGATGGGAAAATCAACTTCGGCATGTGGGCGCGGGTTATGGATGCCCTTATTCAAATCAATCTTGATGTTGTTCTGAAAAATAAAAGACACTTGTATGATAAAGAAATTTAGGATCATATGAATGAAAAAAAGCTCTTATGATGGTCACTTGTTTGACTCCAGAAGGTGAAATACTTGGTGAATGATGAGGAGTGTGTGATGACTTTGTGGCATACATTGGAGGAGAAGAACTTGTTAAAAAGTCCTGAAAATCGCCTTCATGTAATGAGCCAAGTATATGGCCTTCAAATGAAGCCCTAAAATAATACACGATCATGTCTCAAGATTTAAAAAGTTATCTCGATTTGAAGAATCTTGATGAAGATATTAAGGATGAAGTCAAGGCTATGATTACACTCACTACCAGGAATATAGCCATTTTGTGACTTGATATATGGGAAAAGTGTGATCATCTTCAAAGATGTTTGCACAACATTGACTAACTCAAGATTCCCGAATAATAATAAAAATTCGAACGAGCATCGAAACTTTGGTGAGCAGAGATTGGGTGATGGAGAAAAAGAAAAAGCGTGGTGGAAAGAATTCTCGATCCAAATCGAGAAGCAGAAATATAGCTCGAGACAAGTGTGCATTTTGTCATGAAAATGGTCATTGGAGGAAAAATTGTCCAAAGGCTCAAAAGAGAGATGGGAATAAATCAGCAGCAGCAAACATGGCACGAAAAGATGAAGACTCTGATTATTCACTAAGTATTACTTCTGTAGCATACGTGGCTAGTTCAGCAGTGGATACTTGTTAGCAACCTTATCATTTGTGTCCCATTAAGGATTATTTGATTTTTGAATGCAGTCAAGTGCGGTGCTGTGATGATGGGGAATGATCAACCTTGTCGCACAATGGGGATATGAACAATTCGGCTCAAAATATTTGATAGAATGATTAGAGAACTCAAAGAGGTTAAATTTGTTTCAGCTTTAAAGAAAAATTTAATTTCTCTGAAAAATTCAAAGCGCTACAAGGTTACCATTGAACGGTTTAAGGTTTATGATTCCCGTAAGGTTCACGTCACAAATGCTATTTAAAAAGAGAGCCCACCACCGAGCGAAAATATTAATTGAGCTATGGCATGTACGATTGGGACTTGTTGAGAGAAGTGTTTGCAAACTCTAATGAGGCACCAAAACTCGTAAATTAAATTTGTGAGTATTGTGTAATAGGCGAGAAAACAATGGTCAAGTTTAATCACGATACTCAGTGAGATCCTTAAATATGTTGGTGATATAGACTTAGTAAACCTTACCTTCTCCAATTGGAGGTAAAACTCCTATAGAAACTACGGAAAGCATGCACAAGACTATGATTCCTCGTATATTGGTGTTCGACTTATTATCATCTCACAAAGATGGTAAAGATCGTCTAGAAAAGCTTTAGAAAAATTTATCTTTGTGATTGTCGGAGTAAAGCAGCTTTGGGATCTCAAAGACTAAGCAGAGATGTCACATTTGATGCTTGATGAAGATTCAATGATGAAAACTTCAAGTTCTTGTTTTGAACAAGCACTACCGTATTACAACAAAGAGTTTGATGCAACTCTATATTTACGATTAGTTCTACATGAAAAGAAGTTGGAGGTGAAACCAGAGTCGAAGAGGTTGTTTCTTACGATGTCCCACAAGAAACAATTGTAGATAATGATGATTTTATAGCAATAAGGAGGAGAGAGATAAACCCGAATGACTTACTAAAGATATGGTGGTAGCCTATGCACGGGAATTCCGATGATGACATCCCCAACACTTTCACTGGTGAAAGTGATCAGGTTAGCCATGGAGGAAGAGATGAAATCTCTCTATCAAAAGACTTGGGAACTTGTAAAAGTTACGAAAGGAAATGAAGGCTATTGGCAATAAATGGGTCTACACCGTAAGGATTAAACAACTCCTCGATACAAGGCAAGAGGTTTTACTAAGGTATTGACTACAATGAAGTTTTTCTCCATAAAACATACTTCCATTCGTATCCTACTTGCCTTAAATATGAGTTAGACAATTAGATATTAAGACGGCGTTACATGGAGATTACGAGGAAATATACGATTACGATTGTGGTTTTGACCGAAAGAAGAATCATGTGTAGGTTGATTAAATCTTTGTAACTAAAGCAATCGCCAAAAGTGGTATAAAAGATTTGATCAATTTATACAATAGCGGTGCATTCATAAGTGAACACAATCATTGTGTTTACTTTGAGAAGATTACTAGATGGAGCTTTCATCTATTTGTTACTCTGACGATATGCTTTATAAAGAATATGAGATCGAAAGATTGGCTTGAGTTCGAGATGAAAGACTTGGGTGATACAGAGAATACTTGGGTTGGAGATTCGTAGAAGAATGAGAGCGTATTGTTGACTTAAAGAGTCTTATTTGAAAAAGTGCTAGAAAGATTCGCATGGATGACAAAACTAAACCTATGTACACTTTTAGCTCCTCATTTTAAATTAAACTCTTCTTCATGTCGTAGATCTCAAGAGGAGCGCACATAATCTTCCATATGCTAGTTGCCATGGGTAGTCTTATGTATGCTATGGTTTGCACAAGGTCCGATATATCTCATTGAGCATGGTTAGTAGATACATGCACAAGGGTAAAAATCAATGGCTTGTAGTAAAGTTGTGGAATAGTACAAGCTTGAATCCATAAATTGAAGCCATTTCTTCATTCTAAATCATCCCAAAATTATTAAGCTTATAAGTTTCTAAGCTTATGAAAGAAGTGTGTCTAGGAATTTATCTTTCTGTGTAGCTTTATATTTGGGTTTTAAGTGAGATTCGTTACTCAAATATTGTACTCTATTAATTGTTAAATAAATAATTATTATATTTAACTGCGCTTTGTGGATGTAGGTTTAATTAAGCACGTAATTCTTGTGTCTTTTATTTTTCTATAATTATTTAATGCACTTGATTCCGCATTCGCATACAAATACAGGAGATTGGTCCTCTATTTTTGGTATAGCATGGCGCTTGTGGTTTTGGCGAAATTTGGCTTTGTTCAAGAACGCACAGAGTAGTAATCGTAGCATTATTGTGGATATAATGGCCAGAGCTGAAAATTCCTACAAAACTATGATGAATTTGATCAAGTCGAATATCAAAGGTTGAGAACTACTTTGGTTGGAAACCACCTCCAATAATGCTTTCAAATTGAATACGGATGGTACTTGCAAGAGGATGAACATGGCAACAACTAATGGGGATTGCGTTTTTGGCTTATAACATTGGTATCGGCCACTAACGCTAAAACTCTGCGGGTTATTCTATGGTCTTGATATGGCTTAGAAGTTGAGGGTCAAGTTGTTGGTTGAGGCTTATAGCAAGTGCATTATTCAGTTGATTGCAAACACGTGTGATAGTCACATTGGCTATTCTTCTTTGGTTCAAAGCATTAGGAAGCTTCTCAACAAGGATTGGCATGTGTGGATTGACCATATTTATCATGAAACGAATTTCACTACGAACTTTCTCGCTAAAAAAAATTTCGCTACGAGTCAATCTCTTGGGTTCAAATTCCTTCACGATCCTCCTAGTGGTATTGTCCCTTGGTTAAATCATGATATGTACGGAATTGGATTCTCGCGTTTTGTTTCGATTTAGCCTTAATGACACCCTTTGTATTAAAAAAAAATACGTATCACTTGGGGATCATGACCACTTATATAAACAACTTTTCTTATTCTCTTTAGATATTCTCATTTCAGTCCATCACAGAAATAGAAATTATCCTCAAGTCTCTAAATATTAAAGGCTCACATCTTGTCAAAAACATTAAAGCTCATGTAACCGAAAATCTTAATAGATCACTTTTAATTGAACGTAATCTTATATGATAGTTCGCAATACATAATTATTCACATATAAGTTCAATGTTGAATTAAAGATTCAATAATGCTAGATTAAGAATCCAACAATAACATGGGATTTTGAGACATAGAGTGATTCATGCAATGTAGCATTGTAATTTGATGGCAAGGCGAGGTTTAGGCAAGACCACTCAAGCGGGAGAAGATTTATCGCAGTGGTGATGTAAGCATTTTGATTGTTGTACTTGGGTTTATGTCTCACAAGAATACGGGCAAGAGAGATTTTGCGGGATTTACGCAGAAAAGTTTTTTGGGGCTTGGAAAGGTGAGTTGAATAAGATGCATAGAGGATATGAAATAAGAGTCGACTTTTTTGCAAGAGAGAGGGACCATTGTATCGGGATGATATTTGGGAAAAAAGAAGGTTGGGAAAGCGTTTAGGATAAAAATGGTGATAGAAAGGAGCATGGTTAAGAGGTAATCTAATGGAAAGATTAAGACAATTCGAGTGCATGATCTTCTAAGGCGGAACTAGCCATTTCAAAAGCCAAAGAAGATCGATTTTTGATATCATCCATGAAGATTCTAATGCCCGTTTCCTTGCAAAGGCTTGAAGACTTGCTATGCATTTTGGGATTCCTCCCAAAACAAGAAAAATTTCAAGAGGCCATTCGTTGTTCTTTGACATCGTGAACTGTTGGGTTAATATTGAAGGAATGTAAACTTTTGCAAGTTCTTGATTTGGAGGGTGTTTACATGGCTTTGCTCGATTCTTCTATAGGAAACCTCATTCATCTAAGGTACTTGGACTTAAGAAAAACTTGGTTAAGAAGGCTTATGGGCAATCTTTTCAATTTGCAAAGTCTAGACTTGAGTTCCACTTTGGTTGATCCAAACCCACGCGTGATTTGGAAAATGCAATAGTTGAAACATGTTTGCTTCAATGAGTGTAGAGAGATGGTAGTGAATCCACCCCAAAGAGGCTTCTTTGCCGATTGGAAAAGAAATGGTTTGCTCTGGTGTTCCATTCTTGAAAAAACATTCAGGAGCGAGGTGGATAGAGGAATGAGCAATGAGCAACCTTAGACTGAAGATTATAGACTACAACTAGTTAAAGAGTGTTCCAAGAGGTTTATGGCCATTAACTACTCCTAGCAAGTGCACGCCATATGACTTTGATGGCTCAAGACAAGGATAAAATTGATACAAGTTAGAGCATGTCCTTCCCATATAAGATAAAAGTTTCTTTCAAGTATCTTTCAAATATCTTGTTTGAATGTTCATTCTTAATTTTCGTTTGTTGTGCGGCATTTTATTTATGCCATTGAAGAATGTATGCACGGATGCCTTTATTTTCTTCAAATAAGCTTCATGGGCATTTTGGTTGTAAACAATGAATAAATTTCATATTTGTATATTTATAATCAAATGGAAAATTTGATCATTCAAGTAATGAACCTCAACAAGCCTCGATATGCGGCAACACTTAAAAATATAGTCATTCTTTCCATCAAAACTTCCACTTTGTATGATCATGGATCATTTTAAAGTATAGAGTAAGATTTTGATAAATTAATACTCGATAAATTAAAATTTTGATTAAATAGTAAATTCTCGCGATCCCTACTTGAGGCCATCATGCTAAATTATGAGCCAATTAATTAATATTTGCTTAATTAATAAAATTTTCCTGTTTCAAATGCTACTACTTTGTCCATGGATTACTTATATGGTTTAAGTGTTAAAATTTTGTATAATGTAATATAAACGCACTTAAATTGTCCACAAGTCTTTTCCTTTCTTTTTCTAGCATTGACGAAAAAAATCACTTAATCAACATTCAATTAATTAACGATTGATAAAGTATGAATAATGTAAAAAAAAAATAGATATGGGATTCTCTTACGATTTGAGATTTATTGAGTTTTTGTCAAATCATAAGAAGATTTTGATTCTAAAATAATATAGTCATAATATTCTATATTGCTAGTTAGAGAGGATTTGGTTATTTCAAAAGACTCGAGTTCTCTTAAATCTTAACTAAGTAGAGATATTTTAAATTGTAAAGTTTAATAAAAAAAAGTTGGCAGGCTACCTTTTTAGAATAAAAAATATCTACTTGATTATTGAACTCAAACCGTTAGAATTGGTATTAGAGTCAAGCTTGTGAGCAATAGATAGATTTATTATTTCCAAGATGGTAACAATTGTAATATTATATTGACAATGAACGGTCGGACATATTTTAATATTTCAAAAATTTCTTCCGAGGAAAATACTAACTCAAGCATTTTAAATTATTAATATAAGCTAAGGGTTTTTTTTTTTTGAAATATATAAATTAAATTAACTCTATTAATACTGTATAATCGATAAATCGGGATTCATAAAGTATACAACAACAACCCTCACTTAATATTGGGGGAAAATTTATTCTACCCCAAAGTGGAAAGTTAAATAAATCTCTATCAGAAAGAGGGTCCAGTCTCATCCATTATTAGGACTCGAATTCATGCGGCCAATATCACCATCCACGCATAAGTTAAGGGTTAAGATAACTAATTTTGATATATAAATGAGAGTTCATTTAATTTGGTGTTCGTAATCTCTCGTACACTTTCTTTTTATCCATTCCTAAAATAAGTGGAAAGGGAGATAAGAAAAAGTATGATAAGTTCTAGAAAGCATCTAATTCATGGGTGGCATAAATTCAAGAAATAAGTGAATAATACAAAATATTTCCATCATGACTTGATGAGTAATTAAAGAAAGACTACTTAGTGTACTTAGTTAAATTATCATTAGTAAATAAATTATTATTAAGTAAAAGGCGGTTGCTGCTTCAAGGAATAAGTCAATTATTTGTTTGTAGAATACTGTCGCATTGTCACTTTCACCTAATTCAACTTCTCAAGTGTTAGAACAAAAATTTTAAAAATGGAAATGCTGACATGCTTTGGTGCTAATTCAACATCCCCACTTCGCTGATGACGATCATGATCTATTCCTCAGTTAGCCACTTGTATTAACCCATGGATTATTATTATGTAGGCAAGTGATTGCCGTGTAATTTCTTTCATTCTTCTTTTATTAGTCTAATCTACTAAGAAAATAATATAATAATGTTAATGTATCGCTTAAAGTCTTTCTCTATCGGTATTACGAGGGAAATCTAAGAAATGTTGTTAAATCTGGGATTAGAATATTGGTATTAGGTGTTTTTTGTGGGATAGTACACAATTCTTTATGGGGTGCATGGGTCTAAATACGAATTTTGAATAACTTAACGAGAAAAAATAATTTCAAATTTTAAATGATTTTTCACCTCACCCCCTACCTCAATCTCCATTATAAATAAATATTTTTTCTAATTTTTATTTAATATTTTTTATCAATTACAATGTTAGTTAATAATTTTTATTTTTACTTGATATAAATGGACTATAACCAAAAGAAACCCCCTACAATATAATTTTTATTCAACCTTAAAATATCATTATGTTTTCTCTTTTTAAAATATTTTAATTTTAATATCATTTCAATATATTGTGTCAAAATATTTAGAGACTTTTTAAAATAATTTAAATACTTTATAATATAAGTAATGATTTTATTTAAGTTTTTAATTTTTAATTTTTAAAATTATGTATTTATATTTATTTTAAAATAAATAAATTGAGAATGTAATGGAGTTGGAGAAATTATTTTCTAAATGAGAATTTTTTTATTTTCACTCTATTAAATTTATTAAACAAAGTGAAAAATAAAGACCAGATTTATAATGAGGTGAAAGATGACATACACATCCCACCATCACCCCCCGCCCACAACAACCCCTCAATAGTCTTGATCAAAATTTACAGACTAGATATTAAGATGACACAGACATCCCACCGACCCCAACACCCCCCCCGACGACTTTTCCACATAGTCTTGATCAAAATTTGCAGACTAGATATTATGTTCATAGACCATAGTATTATTGTAACTAGTTCATTTAGGGAACAATACATGGCTGAGTTCATAGTTTCCTTGCTGATTGAAAAGATTGCTACCCAACTGATGGAGGAAGCCATTTCCTTTTCAAGAGTACGCAACCAAATTGAATGGATTGAAGGTGAATTGAAGCGAATGCAATGCTTTCTTAAGGATGCAGATGCACAACAAGATAGTGATGAAAGAGTCAGAAACTGGGTAGCAGATGTCAGAGATGTTGCTTATGACACAGAGGATGTTATTGACAGCTACATCTTCAAAATGGCACAAAAAAGAGAAAAGGGGTTGATCAGAGCACTTTTCAAGAGGTACCCTTTTGTCTTCTTTGATGAATTCAGTGCTCGCCGTAAGGTTAACAAGCAGATAAGTAGGATCAAGATGAGAATTCATGACATTAGTAGCAGTAGGTCAACTTATGGTGTTAAATATTGGTAGAGATGGAGAAGGTACAAGTTTTGCGGTAGATTGTCTTCGAGAGAAGAGACGATCTTATCCTCATACTTCTGAGGAGGATATTGTTGGCTTAAAGACATGATGATTTTGGGAAATAGAGTGATTCATGGGGGTTGCAGCGTTCTGTAATTTCAATTATTGGCATGGCAGGTTTAGGCAAGACCACTCTTGCTAAGAAGATTTATCAGAGTAGTGATGTCAAGAAGCATTTTGATTGTTGTGCTTGGGCTTATGTCTCACAAGAATATAGAAAATGGGAGATTTTACAGGATTTGTGTAAAAAGTGTTGGGGCTGGGAAGGGCAGATTTGGATAAGATGCATATGGAGGATATGAAAGAAGAGTTGTCGAATTTTTGCAAGAGAGGAGGTTTATCATTGTTTTGGATGATATTTGGGAAAAAGAAGCTTGGGATGATCTGAAAGCAGTGTTTCCGGATGCGAAAAATGGAAGTAGAATAATTTTTACTACTCGTTTCAAAGATGTTGCTGTATATGCTGATTCAGGAGTCCCCATATGAACTATGCCTTCTAAATGAGGAGGATAGTTGTGAATTGTTGTTCAAGAAAGCATACTCCCCGGGAGGCACCATGCATGAATGTCAAGCCTACCTCCTTGGTCTAGAGAACTTGGCAAACAGATTGTGAAGAAATGTGGGGGCTTACCTCTTGCCATTGTGGTGTTGGGAGGTCTATTATCAAGTAAAGAAGCAACCTATAGTGAATGGCTCAAAGTTCTGCAGAGTGTTCAATGGCAGCTGAATCTAAATCCAGCAAAAATGTATGGACATCTTGAAATTAAGTTATCAGGATTTGCCCTATTATTTGAAGCCATGTTCCTTTATATTGGGCTCTTTCCAGAAGATTTCGAGATTGCTGCTAGAAAGTTAATGTTATTGTGGGTTGCTGAAGGGTTTGTGCAACCTAGAGGTATAGAACCGTTGGAGGATGTCGCTGAGGATTACTTGGAAGAGCTGGTAGGAAGGAGCATGGTTGAACCTGCAAGTAGGAAATCTAATGGAAAGATTAAGACAATTCGAGTACATGATCTTCTAAAGGGAACTAGCCATTTCAAAAGCCAAGCAAGATCAATTTCTTGATATCATCCGCTGGAGATTCTAATGCCCGCTTTCCTTGCAAAGGCTCGAAGACTTGCTGTACATTTTGGGATTCCTTCTCAAACAAGAAAAGTTCAAGAGTCCGTTCATTGTTGTTCTTTGACATCAGTGAACCTGTTGGTCAATATTGGAGGAATATAAACTTTTGCAAGTTCTTGATTTGGAGGGTGTTTAGCATGGCTTTGATCGATTCTTCTATAGGAAACCTCATTCATCTTAGGTACTTGGACTTGAGAAAAACTTGGTTAAAGAAGCTTCCCCTTCAATGGGCAATCTTTTCAATTTGCAAAGTCTAGACTTGAGTTCCACTTTGGTTGATCCAATCCCACTCGTGATTTGGAAGATGCAACAGTTGAAACATGTTTACTTCAGTGAGTTTCGAGAGATGGTAGGGAAGTGAACCCACCTGCAGACGCTTCTCTGCCAAATCTCCAGACACTGCTTTCTGGAATTTGTATTTGTGAAACTAGTTGCGTATGAGCAAGGTTTGGACAAGTTGTCAGGAACCTCAGAGAGTTAGGATTACACGGTGACTTGATTTTACATGAAGAAGCATTATGCAAGTGGATTTATAACTTGAAGGGTCTCCAATGTTTGAAAATGCAATCAAGAATAACTCGTCGTACACTTGATGTTACCAGAACTGGTTATGATGGTATTACTAAAACTACCCTTCCAATGTTCATTGACTTTTCAAATCATATACATCTCTACAAGCTGCATTTAACTGGATTCTTAAGGCAGTTGTCTGATGTACAAAATTTTCCACCAAATCTAACTGAACTGTCCTTGCAATACTGTTTCTTGACGGAAGACCCCCTGAAAGAACTTGAGAAGCTACCAAATTTGAGAGTGTTGAAATTGAAGCAATCATCATACTTGGGGAAAGAAATGGTCTCCTCTAGTGGAGGGTTTTCACAGCTCCAATTCTTGAAACTGTCTAACTTGTGTTATTTGGAGAGGTGGAGAATAGAGGAAGGAGCAATGTGCAATCTTAGGCGGCTGGAGATTATAGAGTGTATGCGGAGGATTGAAGATAGTTCCAAGTGGTTTGTGGCCATTAACTACTCTTAGCAATTTGAAGCTGGGGTACATGCCATTTGATTTTGATCTGATGGCCCAAGACCGCATAGGGGAGAGAATTGGTACAAGTTAGAGCATGTCCTTCCAATGTAGGATTAAAATTCCATTCAAGTATCTTTGAAAAATGTAGGTTTTTTTTTTTTTAAATTTTCTGAAGCTTGATGTATAGTGCTTTATTCATGGGATTTATAATGCATGAAGAGATGACATTGTTTATGAGCTTTATGGGTATTTTGGCTGAAAACAATGAATAAATTTCATGTTTGTATATCTACACTCTTTAGAAGGTAAAGTTGATTGCCCATAATCCATATTATTCAAGTAATGAACCTCAACGAGCTTCAACATACGTGGGACCACTTAATAATGGTAAAGATGGGAGGTAATTTGGATTTGGGTTCTTAAAAATTTGGAAGTGGAATTGTAAAATGCAGCTGCCAATCATGAATTTTGTGACAGAAATAAAACCTAAAACAGTATATACCATGTAGACTGGCGAAGTGGCTGAATGGTTGGCTGCAGCGAGAGCATTGATGTGGCACGTAGGATATGATGGGCCAGTGAGAAAGAAAGAAAGATCCTTTTTGTTGGCCAAAATTTCTTGCTCTTTTAAGCCATCCATTTCTGATCGCACCTTTTTCATATACCCAATAATCAGAAATTCAACTCACTCCAACGCAGAAAAGCCACTGACACACAAAGATCACTCAGACACATTGAGAGGTGACAAAGATTTGAGTACAGAATGGCAGTGGTTATGGCAATCCGATCTTCAGCCACTGCTAAATTATCCGTTCCTGCATCTCCATCGGTTGCCTCGGCTCCTAAAAGCTTACCTCAGAAAGCTCAGTTGAAACCAAACTCTGTGTTGCTGCCAACATCAACAAGTTTTTCTCTCTTGGCTCTCTTCAATGCTCCAAATGAAGTTAAAGCTCTCACTCTTGACAAAGACCAGATTGTCTCATCCCTCAATGAGGTAACGAACCGCAAATTGATATTATTGAGCATTGTATAAAGACTTTAAAAGCAATTGTGAGTACCCTCTTGACAAATGCTTAGGTTGCTTTCTCAAAACTTTTCTTGGTACCCAATTCATAAAATTGTTTGCTTTCAAGCATTTTACCACTGCCAAAAAGCATTTTCTATTTGATATAAAGTTTTATGTTGGGCACCCGTGTCTTGAAATTGGTAACTTTTTATAATTTGATAGGTGCAGAAAACAATAGATCAAGTTCAGGAAACGGGTTCAAGTTTCTTGGAGACTACACAGAAAGTTCTTGATGCTGTAGGGAGTGCTTTGAAGCCAGCAGTTGATGCGGCATTGCCTATTGTAAAGCAAGCTGGAGAAGAGGCATTGAAGATTGCTTCTCCAGCTATTTCTGATGCTACAAAGAAAGCCCAAGAAGCAATTCAGAGCACTGGTGTTGATACAGAGAAAAGTTGCCACTGCTGCCACAAGGTCTGGCTTTCTGCTTCCTTTTTCCTTTTGTCAAAATGGCAGTGTTAATATGTTAGATTGTTTGTTGAAATGATTATTATGTAACCGGTGTTTATATGTTTGTTTTTATGGTTATTATTTGCTTACGTTGATGCTAGTTCTTCAAATGAGGCTATTTGTAGATTCAGTGGAAATGCTTCTAGTAACCACCATATCAATGTAGTTTCAGCTGGATTGCTTATCTGTGAATAATCGGATATTGGATTAGTTTCTTGTGCTTTAGGATTATATTATCTAGTAACTGCTATATCTATGTAGTTTCAGTTGGATTGCATATCTGTGAATAATCGGATATTAGATCAGTTTCTTGTGCTTTAGGATTATATTAATGGTAAGTATTAAACTCATTTCACTCGCTTTGAAATTGGCCTACTTTAAATTTTAGTGGTTTATTTCTGCTAAGTTATATCCTCAAAATTCTATGTGAAAATGCCCAAATTTGTCCCTTTAAAATTCCTCTGTATCTGTTTGCATGCGTGTTTTAATCTGCTAACTTTAATCTTTTGCACCTATTTTCTATTTTTACTTTTGAAGCTGGTAATATTTTATCTAAGAGAAACTAGTGCTGTCAGACCCTGGCAATTTCACTAGTATTTTTGAGTGAATGCTCTCTATTGTCACAAGTGAAATGTACTTGGGGGCTTTTTTTCTCAACTTCCTTCCAATATTCTATTATCACAGGCAGTTGCAGATGCAGCACAACAGATCTCAAAAGTCATTGGAGAGGCCAAGCCTATAGCTGCATCAACTGTTGAAACTATCTCTTCAGGAGATCCTGTTGTGATTGTTGGAACTGCTGGAGCACTGTTTATTGCATACCTCCTCCTTCCTCCCATCTGGTCTGTGATTTCATTCAGTCTTCGTGGTTACAAAGGTGATCTTGTTGTTTCTGATGCAGTTCTTCTATGAGCAAATTCAATTTGGGAGCATTCAAATTTGAGAATGTGGATTTGGAATTTAGCCACATATGGCAGGACTCTCTTTGAATAAAGAGGTCAAGTTTTAGGAGAAGAGGTATTGAGAGGGCATTTTGAGGCTCAGGAGAGAAGATTCTTAGCCATTTATTTCCTAAACTATTTCAAGTTCACGTATTAAAAAGGCTATAATCATTCCGGGTATTTTAAACTTAAGAATCTAACCCAGATCATTGGCTCAAAATTTTCATATTCAAAGATAATGAAGTAAACATGAAAATGAAGTAGATTAGCCTTTAATTAAATAAAGCTTGTTCTTGTTTTTACCATTGCAGATTTGTATAACTGGAGCTGATATTATAATGCGAGCTAATCCGTTACTACTTGCTGCCCTCCAGGTGAACTTACTCTGCCTGCTCAGTCACTTGATCTAATAACTGCAATAATAAAATCACCTAATGATCATATTCGATCAGAGAAGGACAAGGACAAAGCTGGTATTCCTACGTCTTCCTCCTAGTGCCAAGAACAGGATGGTTTCCATTCCGTAAGTAAATCAGTAAATCAGCTGCCTTACTGCATTACATCACTTTTTACTCAACTGATAATTTGCCTTGCCTCAATTTGGCTTCTTAACTTATCAGCCAATCTGCCTCTCTGCTTCTATGTTTGTCTGGATAGTTACAAAAATGCCCCATGGCAGTTATGCGTATTATTGCCTAGAAATTTGTGTATTAGTCTACTGTATTGTAAGTTCTAGAAAAATATGAATTCAATTTGTATTTTTGCATGCTGATGAGTATTGTGGTTACTCATTATTGACTATTTTAATGTTTCAGTTTGGAAGAGCTACCCAGCAAGCTGAAAGGCCTTGTCAGAAATGCAAAGAAAGTAGAGGCTGGAAATAGTAGCTCTGAAGATTTCTATATCTCAAGAGAATTAACAAAGGCTCCAAAATCATAATCATGGACTCGTAAGATCTTCCACCTCGCCTATCTCATTGCAAATGATGTATAGCTGTGCTTTACAAAATTTAACATCAGTGTTTGGATTAACGTTACATGTCTCGTATCTCTATCTGTCTCACATTACTCACTACTGCTTGATGATCATAATCAGTTACTCAGATTCAGCAAAAATTGTTGCAAGAGTGCTGACGAGTCTTGGGTTCAAGAACTGCTGGATTGTAGCTGACGGGTTTTCTGGAAGAAGAGGTTGGCTACAGAGCCGACTTGGATCAGATTCATATAACTTTTCATTCACGGGAGGTTCTTTTCACCATCCAGAGTCATTCCTGCAGCAGCCAGACGATTTTTCTGGTACAATCCAGCACAAAGTTTCTTCCTAGTTCAGATTAAATCTCTTTTGCCTTGTCTGTAAACAAAAGTTTTCCAAATGTGCATCCCTGGTCTAGGTAGAGTCAATCCTTTGGAGTTATCTCTTGTAATTCTTTGATCAATGTTAGTGAGTCCATCTTTTTCTTCCTCATCATTTGCTGCCTTATTGACATTTGTTGTTTTTAGTACAAGGCTCAATGGCTTTTGCTATGAGAAAAAAACTAAAAAGGCTTAACAAGTAGCCGAGTGCCCATAAAAGTCCTCTTTAAAAATTTTCATTCTCGAAATATTTACAAGTAAATCTAGTCTTCTTACCTTGGTAGCTGGAGTCACTAAGAAACTTAAGTTGTCTCACTTGTTCCAAAGTGTGATGATAAATTTTATTTAATTAGCTGAAATTACAAATTTGTCTCATTGGATTTATCAAATACATAAATTCAAGTTCAAAATTTATTTTAAAATCACATTTCATTCATTTATAATTTATTAATTTGATTGCATATTAGATGTCTGCCGTTTTTTTTGGATTACAACATTACAACTGACTTTTCCCGTCAAGACCAACAACCTCAAACAAATTGTTTTATATTTACAATATTTACAACTCGAAATACAAAATCTTAACAGCGTCCACTTCTTCAGCCGTGCAGGATCGATATTCGAAGCCTCATGAATATTCATGGGTGAAGTCCTACCTCTTCATCTTCAGCGTGGAAATTGAGTGAGGGAAAACTCAGCTTGGCTTAAATTACCCCCTGAGTCGCCCTTTTAGTTAAAAATGATCCGAGCCTGGTTCGCAGACCAAACTCATAATCAAATTGTAAAAGATCTAACTTAAAATTTAATTTTGATTTAGCTGTAAAATATCAAACTTAACATTAAAAACTAATGAAAATTATAAGGTGGGGTTATTTGTATTATAAAAATTATTCTGAACATCTTTTTTATAAATATTATATCATAAAATACCATAGTTTAATTTACTATTAAGAAAAATCTTATGTGATTAAATAAAATACACTACTCGCGATCCTATTCTCAAACCCATAGAGCTCATTCGTTAGCATAACGAGACGTCTCTAAGTAGTTTGTAGTTTATGAGTAGATAGATGAATATCCAGAACCTATGAATATGGACCCATAACCTAAAGTAGCATAGGCATCATCTTAACCAGCTCGAGAGTTTGAGATATTCTATAGTTGTATCAATGAAAGCCCCTATCGGAAATTACGTAAGTGATATGATGTTCGCCGCCCACTCACTTAAAAAAAAAAAAAAAACCCTTGAGAGACCCCAATTTTTTTTTTTTTGAGATAGTTATGCGTGTGTTATAATCTGTTTTCCAATGAACGTAATAAGGTGGTTATAATAATCTACTTTCACAATGAACGTAAAAAAGCATAGAAACTGAGAAGCAGATCCATTCTATTCCTATTCCTTACCGACGATTGTTTTGTTTACTACATCAACATATACCCTAATACCTAAATAATTATTTTTCTAATTTCTTGATATGCTTCTTTTTGTAAAGCTCACATTATAATCAGTTCTTCATCAAAACAATCCATACCATCAACTTATTCTTCTCAATAAAAGAAAGCAAAATCTTCCACCAATATGCTTTAAAATTGAAATAAATATTAGAATAAAGTTAAGGAAAAAGACTTGTTATAAAAAAGCAAAAGGTCAAAGGAGGTTTATCTGAGGTCTGCATATGTAAGAAAGAAACCAAGTATAGTTTGTTTGTTGATTTTGGGAGTAGTACGGAGGCCAATATCATTGCCAGACAAAATGATAAGGGCCATTGTGCATGTTCTCGATCTTTAGAGGCAGTTCTTGCTTTCATCTTTAATTGATTGTTGTCGCTCTTTGGACTTTCATCGGTGTTTAGAGGTACTTGCCTTTCATCTTCAACTTGTTGTCACCTGGGACTTCATCGGTGTTCAGAGGGGGCGTTATTTGCATGCGGTTGACCAACGGGCGTGAAAGTCGGTTGCTGAGCCTAGACGATTGCCTGGATTTATGCCTTTGTGGGTGGTTGGATTCAATTTGTTTACGATTTGAGAATTTATGGTAGAATAGGTCTGTCTTTTAATTATTTATATTTAAATTATTATTTTAATGCAATCCGATTGACTGGGTCTTGGATGATTATCTGAATCAAATCGAAATTGATTGTAAAATTTATGTTCAATCAAGTTTGACCGTGAATCTGTGCCCTTTCTTTTACCACCTTCACCGTAAACGCGTATTAAAATGAATTAAATGTTTTGGGCTATTCTCAGTAATAACAGATTTATAATATTAACTCATATTATATTGATGATATATATATGCATTATGATATGGTTTATGATTTATGAAAATGGACAACTACTTGTTTTATTTGATATTTTAATCTCTAACTTTAAATATGCACCTCTAGCGTATAAGTGATACATATTATAGTAGTAGTATGCATTTATTTAGTTAACCTTTTTAACTTTTACTTCAGGTGTATATATATACATGTTACAATTTGTTTTCATGATTAATTATGCTTTTAATATCGTCAATCACGGCATGAATTTATGTCACTGATTTTGCTATAATATGTCATTTTGTAAAACTTTTGTTTCTAAACTATGTTTTTTAATAAAAAAGTTCTTGTCAATACTTTGAGACCTAATAACCCTAAGTGTTGATAATATCTCTACACAGTTACAAGAACTTGCCTCTTCATACTAACTTGCTTTCGCAGAATTGGTATTTGTTGTGATTTGCCATTTCTGTCAAGTGCGTAGTCATACAGCAGACTTTTGTTTATATATTAGGAGTTGGGAGACGATTTTGTGTTGGAGTTGTTACGACAGAATTTTTGATTGATTGAATAAAATTTAATACAGTTTATAAGTTTGAGATTTTCTCAGATTAGAGTATGATTTGATTAAGAATCCTTATTCACATCCAACTTAATTTAGCTGGCCTGATTTAGCTAAGTGTTATATAATCCCACCACAGGGAAATCTATCATTAAAAAGCAAACAAAATATCTAAAATCATATATGTCCTAACCTTTCAATCTTCTCCTTCTTAAAGCTATGGTTTCCCAAAAAAAGAAAAATACTAATAATAAGCTTATAAGAATAATGAAGTAAGGAGTTTTCCTTCAATCATCCATAAATTTACTCCTCATTTATATGATTTTTTTAAAGCTCGCCTTATAATATTTTACTTTTAATATATTCATACGATAAGTAAGTGTGGGTGATATAGCTGCAATTGATAATTTACGATGCTAAATGCCTCTTTAAATATATTGATTGTATTTGTATGGAATTTTCTCTTTTTATTTTTTAAATTAGAAAAAATGCTTGGTCAAAGGCTTCATGATAAATAATGAGATTAGTCTTGAAAGATAAATGCAAAATAAATCTAAATATATTAACAACATTACATCAAATGATCATATTTATAAAATAACTCAATATCTGTCTCGCTATGTTTATCCCCAGTATTATTACACTTTGATAAACCTAAACAAAATTGTGTCTCTTGGTATGATTATGTGTTTTTCAAGAGTTAAGGAGAAAAAGATTAAATGGTATTTTGTCTCAAAGTTCTTAAGTTTTAAGAGTAGATGTTAAAGTTTTTTAAATGCTAAAATATCAAAATATATTTTTAATAATATTTGATAATCTTATTTTATTATTTTTATAATATAGTTTTTAAAAAATAACCTAATATTAAAGTAAAAACAATTTTATAATTTTTGTAATGAAATCTCATTTTACAATTAAATAATTAAAAGTTTTTTAGATGAAAATTCTATTTATAAGAATTCTTATAAAAATTCTATTTAACTCCCAAATAATTTTTAATTCAGCTAAGTAAACCGTTAAACCCAAGTAGCTATGGCAGTTGTGAGATTGCTTTTGAGAAGCAATATCCAGGTGATTCGAATTTTCGATTTTAATAATTTATAACATATTACGCCGTGTTTTTTTCTACTTAATAATTTAATTGACTTTATTTTAATTAGCGTTTAAGCCTATTAAGTCTTTTTTTTTAACTTAGAGTCGCTTCTTTTATTTGTTTTATTTATAATAATTACTAATCTTTAATTGAATTAATTTAACTCTTTTTAAGTCAGTTCATTTGATCCGCTTATTTTTTGATTTAATGCAAAGGAAAAATTATTTTCAACCACTAAGTCATTAAGTTAATCTAATTTTTAACTTTTACTTAATCTAAAAAGTTTGAATGATATCATTAAAAAATATTCTCTAAAATACCCCTATCTAATTAATTAATTTTGAGTCATTGAGTTATTAAACTATTTTTTTTACTTAATCTAAAAAGTTTGAATGATATTATTAAAAGATATTTTCTAAAATATCCTTATCTAATTAATTAATTTTTATCCTTACCTAAATAAAATTAAATAATTAGCATTATTATCTATCTCTATATAATTTGTGATAATATATACTAGTAAATTATTATTTTTTATCTTTTATTTTTCTTCAAATTAGCATTACTTATCTTCATAATTTTTTTATCAAGATTTTTCATATAAAACATTATAAACTATATAGTAAAATTGATTAACATGTATAATATAAAATATTAAATCTAATTTATTATTTTATTTGTATTCTTTAAGATACTTATTATTTATTTAATATTTATAATTGTATGAATATAAATATAAAAATATTAATTTTTAAATTTTTTAAATTAAAAAATAAATAATTTATTATTTATTTTTAATGATTTGGAACAATAAACATATCATTCAATTATATTCCCTAATTCAGAATAATTCATTGTATTCTGATTTCAAACAAACAAATAAACGCCACGTAAGTGTGATTATGCAAAAGATAGATTAACAGCGTTCATCCTATGTGAAGGTGATGGATGGTGATGGAGGATGGTAAAACTTAGATATTCTCCGGGACAAAAGCACAAACAGATACAAGGTGAGCACTGAGCTGAAAAAAAAAAAAATTAAAAAAATGGCAACTTACAATTACAAAGCACTTGACTGCATCACCAGCTACGACATTGAAGCTCTGGGGATACCTTCAAAGCTTGCAGAGCAGCTTCATGAAAAGCTCGCCGAGATTGTTTACACTCACGGGGTGCCACTCCCCGCCACGTGGCAGAACATCACTACCCACATCCTCAGCCCTGACCTTCCTTCTCCTTACATCAGCTGTTGTACTACGGTTGCTATAAAGACTTTGGACCCGACCCGCCAGCTTGGATACACCTGGACCTGTAAAGATTGCTTAATTCCATTCAGTTTATTTCAACTATTTCTTCATTATTGTGAGTTTTGTCGTATATTGAACTTTTGCATGTATTGAACGATAGCTTGTCAAGTAATTTTTTGATAATGCTTTGGGAAAATAATTATGACTTTTGATGGCTTCCGGTGAAATTTGGAGTTGATTCAATCAGAATTTATTGTTTGGTAATAGTGATAGTAGAACTTAGTTCAAGATTTTCAGCTGATTCTAAGTTTATTTCAGTGTAACTGTGATTCCAAAGCGAATGTAATTGTGTGGATTCTCTTGTTTTAGGATTGTAGCAGAGGAGCTATTGAAGCAAGTGGATTAAATATTAACTAAGTATGAGAAACGAGGAGCAATTTGATTATTAAAACCTAAGAAAACATGCTGAAATGCCTAATTAATCGAGTGGTAAAATTTTTACATGCTAAAAAAATGAAGAGTTTTTCAACGGCTGAAGAGGACAAAATGAAATTTGGAGTATTTTTATGCAAATTCGTGTTTCTTTGCTTCTTTTCTTAATTTATACTGTTTATATGAATATTAAATTGGTCTCTTTATCTTTTTGTTGTTTCAAATTAATGCCTTGTTGTATGGGTAGGGAGGCTGCAAAGGTAACAAATGTTGGAAAATTATTGGAGATGCGTGGAGAAGAGTTTTTGGGTTCAGGTTACAAGGATCCCATATCGAGTTTTTCCAATTTTCAGGAATTTTCTGTCTCAAATCCTGAGGTAGTAGTAGTACTAATATAAGCTTAAGCTGACATTCATATACTGCCATTTATTACTTACATACGGTTTCTTATCTCTTCATATGTTAGGTGTATTGGAAAACTGTCTTCAATGAAATGAGTACATCATTTTCGGAAGGCACGCACCTCCTCAATGTATTTTACGAGAGAATCCAAATGGGGAAAATCACTTGTCAAACCCAGGTGGGCAATGGCTTCCTGGAGCATTTGTAAATCCAGCAAAAAATTGCTTGAGTGTAAATAGTAAAAGAAGTTTGGATGACATTGTAATAAGGTGGCGCAATGAAGGAGATGGCGGTCTGCCTGTGAAGAGCATGACACTTAAGGAATTGCGTGCTGAGGTTTGGTATGGTATTTTTCATCTATATGCTGTAATTTTATTTATTGGCTTTTTGTTCAATCCATTTTATAGGTAGATGTATCATATTGTTAATATTATTAAATGAACATGGTGCTTGGCTTACCTAATGGATTGATTATTGTTAGCTATAACACATGGTTAGCTTTTAACTAGCTGCCAGGACATTGGTTTGGTTTTCTTCTAAAACAAAGGCAAAGTGCAAATAATTATTCTAATTACAAACATTATTGTCCTCCCCTCAATGACTTGGATTGATAGATATATTGTTAAGGAAAGACAACATAGTTTCATCATTCATTTGGTTGCAGTGAATTTTTTTAGATTTTGTATCAGAGTGAGAATTTGATGTTTAGCTTAGTTTGCTTGTTTGTGATGTTTATACTATTCTTTTTGTGTGAAACTTATATGCCATTTTTCTAAAATGACAAAAAAAGTTTTCTTATTGCTTATATGTATTAGGTAGGTTAGTTAGTTGCAGGTATACCTCCATGCCCTGGTTTAGACAACTAGTGATGGCTATTGCAGTGCTGGCTGCCACTTGCATGCCAATACCCATATCTACCTGCAGCCATTGTTCTGGCAGGTTATATATTGTTCTGTCGTCGCCATATCGCTGATAGTTCGATAGTTGGTACATGAAATATCAACGGGCAGGCTTAGAAATCAAAAGCGAAAGCCAAGTTAAAGTTTATACTCAGGTTAAATCCTACTTCTATGCTTATTGGACAACGGACAATAATATCTCAACTTCTTGGTTATCTCCAACTTAAACATTACTTCAGCTCCGATTCCTAAGTTATGATGACCTAGCCCCATTTTATATATAAGCCTTATTTTCTTAATGTGTGTCAGGATCTTCATTCAGGATTCAGAGTTTCGCAGTAAACAAGTATATACCCTTGTACAGGTGAAGCTTTGTAGCAAAATATATATACTTGACTTTGAATTTTCTGTGGTTTCTTCTTGCATCATGTCCTCATTTTCTCAATCTGGAGCTTCTTGATTGACCCGATTCTGGTTAGAGAGTTCGGGGCGCCCAAGCCTCCTTTTGGCTTAGCCGTGCTATTCTTGCTAAGGTCTAGTTTCAGTAGTTTCAGCAGCAGAGGCACCAAGTGTGTTCTCTGGAGAAGGGTGGGAAGAGTAAGAGTTAGCTAGGGAGGACGACATTCAAGCATGAATTTAATAATCTGTATACCTTAATAAATCGCTGCATTTGCATTTCTATCATCTATCATATGTTATCCAGCTCCATGTAATAATGGTTAGCAACTTGGACACTTAATTGATTCCATCTAAATTGTAAGAAAGTTGTGTAAAAACATTATTGTCTTGCAAAAAGATACATCAATGTTGACTATCAAGAAACTTAAAAAAGTTTGTATATACATGGAAAAGAGTAAAGTAAATATACAAGCAATCAATGCTGTTGTTTCACTGTTGTCCTTCACTGACCAGGCTACTTCACGCTTAATCTACACACTTAACTACTAATACATTGTTTTGATTGCAAATAGACAAAATTGCAGGAAATCATCCTGGACTGGTTCTACACTTGATTTTGTGATCTCTTATACTTAAAAAATGAAAAAAAAATATGGCAATATGTAAAAAGTGGTCCTACTAACGCTTTTGGTCCTGTATCGGTCTTGGCTGTTCTTTTACATCAACCCTGCAGAGAATGAGAATCGAATTTGGCAGCTGTGGTGAATCCAGTGGCTTCTACAAATCCATCCTTTTCTCTATCTGAACTAAGTTATAGTATTAGAATGAAATCTCATAAAGTCTTTCTTCGCATTTCCACAATTACTCTATTAGAAACTAGAGTCTTTCCCCTGGATCCTGGGCATGAACTTTGTGATATAATATATATGATTTTGGTGCCAAGCTATCACCCTGCTTAAAGTATGGCGGTATTATGTAGTTCTAGTGTCAAATTATTTGGTGCTTTGACTTTGAAATTATAATTACTCTATAAATGCCAACAAAATTTTCGATGCCTCAAACTGGAAAATGGAAGAAAGAAATTTCCAGTTAGTTATACGTCTGCAGTCATCAAAGTAGTGGAATCATCTTCTTTAAAAAATAGAAATAGAAAACAGAAAGACCACAGAAAATGAGGACTAGTTTTGTTTCTTAAACACTGTTTTTAGTCACAACAAATCACATTTGCTGCCATTGAATTTTTTTATTTTTATTTTTATGGATTAAGTAATATGGGAAATAACTTTAGATTCAGCACAAAGAACTGTAAATGAGTGCAAAACCAACTTTGGAAAAAATTGGCATGATGTGTCCTGTCTACTGCTCTATGGTAATGGGGTTTTTGTTTCTATGAAAACTTCAAACTCTTGGAATCTCTTCCTATAATCATCTGTATTGAGCTTCACTAACTGGATCGAATATTAACAGCTGGATAACTATATGATTCACGTCAAAATTTAAGTATGATGAAACTCCAAGGTTACATACCGAAATTGCATTTAGAGCTGCACAATTGTCATAAAACCTGAGTGAACTTATTTCTGGCATAAACTAGCAATTCCATGGACCAATGCAACGCCTTTTAAAGCTGCAGCAGATGCATGGTGCCACATGGATATTCGTAAAGCCGATATTGTTGCTTGGCCAACTAACCTTGGGTGGATGATGGGTCCTTGGTTGGTTTATGTATCATTGTTAAATGGAGCTTCCGTAGCTCTATATAATGGATCCCCCCTTGGTTCTGGCTTTGCTAAGTTTGTACAGGTAGGAACCCCTTGAGTCTTGCCATCTTGTTTGTTAGCTGTTTCCTAGTCATGTTATGGTGTTTTTGCCATTAATCTTGATGCCTCAACAAACCTCTAGATGATAAAGTATCCTAGGAGAATGATTTTCGCCATTGTTTCAAAATATATAATTATCATGCTTGACAATATTAATGTTACACATCATTTGGAAAGTTGCATTGAGTCGGTATTGGCAGCAATTCAGTTCAGAGCACTAAAAACAAAATGAAACATTTGAAGTGCTATGAGGACTCACCATCCCTTGATTATTATTTGACTTTGCCATGATGTGCATTGAAACTCATGGAAGGTACAACTTACTGGTTGGATTAGTGACATTTGAATGCCATAAGATAGCAATACATGGTGGGGTTGGAGGCGTAAAGTCCGCAATTTTATTGCCAGCTGTAGTTTGATCTTCATTATTCAAAGTTGTAATACCATGCAGCTTCAATTTTACATTTGATTGATGCATTTTGCTACTGGTCACTACAAGCATGTATAAAGTTTGCAATTTTTATGTTGGGTGTACCTTGATCTTGGTTATACATGAATCTTATGTTTACATTAAAAAATATACTTGAATGATGTCTTGTATTAAAATTTATTCCTGTTCTTGTATTGACGGAGTAAATGCAGAATGATTTGGAGAAAAATTTTAAAATAGCTAGGCTGCTAGAAGTAACAATCCTTTCTGTATTTTGTCACACATACAGCATGTAGGGATTTGGTAATCCTTTCAATTTCAATTACATTTCCTGCAATTCTCTAGGATGCTAAAGTAACAATGCTTGGTGTTGTCCCAAGTATTGTTCGCACATGGAAAAGTACAGACTGCATAGATGGCTATGATTGGTCTTCCATTCGGTGAGTCCTCGATGCCCCTACTGAGATTGTTATTCTTCACATTTAGATGCATGTGATTATTTGATGAAAAGTCAGTAATATAGGTCTTGTAGACTGTGCCGTACATAGATAGTTTTGAGCTGTAATTTTTTATTTGTAAACTGGTAGGTGCTTTGGCTCCACTGGTGAAGCTTCTAATGTAGATGAGTACTTATGGCTGATGGGGAGAGCCCTATACAAGCCTGTTATCGAATACTGTGGTGGTACAGAGATTGGTGGTGGATTTATCACCGGATCGTTATTGCAGGCTCAGTCACTGGCTGCTTTCAGTACACCAGCTATGGGCTGCAAGTTGTTTATTCTTGGGAATGATGGTTGTCCTATTGTAAGTACTGGATACCTTACTTTAGTATGTTGTGAAGATCGACCATTATTATATTAATGGGAGATGTATTTCCTGCTCCTTTTCCTTCTTACAAGTCCTATATTCTGTTTCTTGAACAAACCATACAAATTATCTGGAAATAATTTTGTTTTGCTTTTCCCAATTTTAGCCTCAAAATGTGCCGGGGATGGGTGAGTTGGCACTGAGTCCACTTATATTTGGTGCTTCAAGTACGCTGCTGAATGCCAACCACTATGATGTCTACTTTAGTGGAATGCCTTCCTGGAATGGACAGGTAAACAGAACTTTATTTCTACCTTCATTCTATTGTGTTCTCCGGGTTAATTAAATCTTTATATTGAATCAATTGTGCAGATTCTTAGGAGGCATGGGGATGTCTTTGAGCGCACTTCTGGAGGGTATTATCGTGCACATGGTCGTGCAGATGATACTATGAACCTTGGGGGAATCAAGGTATGCACCTTACCTAATGACATGGGATATATGGGATTAGCAAAGGGAATGGGTAGCTAATATGTTCATTTTAATACTCTCTTCCTTTTCTTTCAACTTTGGCTCGTGAACTTAGAACTGCCCACTTGCATGTTTTCTTGTCTATTTCCAGGGCTTTGTAAACTCTATTTTCAAAGTTAGGCATTCAATCATATAAGAAAATATTGCTGTAGGGTATATAAAGAGCAAGCATCTATAGCTATTGATGTCAAAATGGGATGCATACAGGAGTAATTTATGATCAAATCAAGCAAAATGATGCATTGTCTGTTCTAAAACCATCATGTTCTCTTTGACAGGTTAGTTCAGTTGAGATTGAGCGCATCTGTAATGCGGTTGATAGCAATGTGCTTGAAACAGCAGCCATTGGTGTGCCACCACCTGATGGTGGACCTGAGCATCTTACAATAGTTGTTGTATTCAAAGATTCCAATTACACGCCACCAGATTTGAATCAACTGAGGATGTCTTTCAATTCAGCAGTACAAAAGAAACTAAATCCTCTGTTCAAGGTACTAATTTCAGCTCTTCAAACCTAGCCCATCTGCCAAATCATTGAGGGCCATTAACATTCGAATTGCATGATAAAATGTGCTTGTGCAGGTCTCTCATGTTGTTCCCCTTCCATCCCTTCCAAGAACAGCAACAAATAAGGTTATGAGAAGGGTCTTGCGGAAGCAATTAGCGCAACTTGATCAAAATTCTAAACTATGATCTAAACTTGTGAATTTGTCATAGCCGCCGAAGTACAGCCTGTATTCAAACATTGTCTTTGCACTGAAAGAATAATTTTATCCCCCATACTGTAAGTTATATAGCAACAAGTGGTTTCTTGAGAAATGTCCTGTGATTAAAATAAAAATGTTCAATGTTAAATCAGTACGAGTTTCACTTATTTTGCTTACAGTGAATTTTGGTTTATGTAAATAATAATATTAGGGATATCAACATTTGAGTCTAAATATCAAGTGTTATTTATCCGTCGGAAAATAAATTTCATAACTCGTAAAATTACTTCATCACTGTTTGATGGATGAATACTATTGGTTGGACTTAAATTAGGATTCAAATATCGGTTTATGTTTGAGATTGCTAGAATTGTAATGTAATATGTTTTTCAAAGAAACGAATAATATTATAAAAGACTTATATTATTAAAAAAAAACGCACACAGACACAATAAAGACAGTAATTGGGCATGTTTGAAACAAAAAAAGAGTGATGCTATTAGCATCCCTCAATTATCCCTTTCAAAAGCCATTTCTGTTTACATCATATTTAATTTCTAAAATAATTTTTATTGTTTTTTTTTCTTAATAAACCCCGTGATTGACTCTTTTTTCTGTCTCCCCCATTTTAATCCCCCCATCAACTTCTTGATGTAGTATTTATCAGCTACTTTTCTTCCCTTAATAAAACCTAACAAGTGATTCTCTCTCTCCCATAATCCCATTCTATTTCGAAAAGAAATAAAGTAGGCACAAAATGTAATTGTCCTCTTAACATGTTCATAAATTTAATAATCTATATAAACTTTACAAAATTATATTTCCTGTAAAAATAAATTGTAAATTAGTGATTAAAACTTATTTAAAATCAAATACTTATTCTTTAATTTTCTTTTTTTCTTTTTTGTTTATAAACTTGGGTCTAGCTACGGTGCCCCCTTGGGCACGGTGTCCCCTTCTTTTGTTATCATCCAGGCTAGCCGTTAGATTATAATGACTTTAATCCAACGGTTGGGATTTTGAAACTGTACAATGATGTGAAGTGGGCAACTGTCCAAACTCGTTTCAGCTACCAAATTAGTTTTAGGGTTCTACGAACCCTTGCTTGTATTTCAACAGACATCGGCGAAATTTTTTAAGCAGGAATATTTTCTTAATTCTAGATAACTGTAATTGGAGCAGTTATGTAGTGTCGAATTTTTGAAGCGGATTGCAGTAACTTGTAGTTTGTTATGGCAGTATTGAATGAAACGGAAAGGATTACGTATACCAAATTTAAGGTAAGTGTAATTTTAATATGAGATTTGTGATGTGAATCATTTGTTGTTCAAAATATGGTTGGTGGGAAGCTAGATCTCATACGGATAATAGCAAAATTGGGGTGAACAAATTTTTTAAAATAAATTTATGGATATTTTTTCAACAATGTAATAATGTAAAGGAGTTTTTTGTTATGATATTCATCTTAGTAATTCCATGTATTAAAATGATATTCGAATCCGTAACAATTAGTTCCAGTTAGCTTGGGTGTTATTAAGTTTTACAATGAACATTTTTAAAATTTGGAATAGGAAAATGATACATGCTTACCCTTCGTTCCAAATCTCATTTGTTTATTTTTTCCCCAATTTTTTTGTTTGTTTTGGGATTAGTTATATGTATTTGTTTTGTGCTGGACTAGTAATGTAAATTGTATGTTGCTATGAACTTTGGTTTGATTATAATAAATAAATGTATCACTGGATTTCATAAATTAAGTTGTTGGGAAGGTAATAAGCATAAATCGTGTGAGATTGATGGCGGTGTTGAAGAGGTTGGTGACGATCAAAGCATTGAAGGAAGAAGAAAAAGGCAATGCCATAATGGGTTCATAAGATATTTGTAAGCTTAGTTCATTAAAAATTATAGAGATGTATAATTTTGCAGTCATATGATGATATTGCAGCGGTGAAGCCGTGCATGAGGTTAAGGCAAGCGATGGAATGACTTGCATTACAGAAGAGGTATGTGAAGTTGCACTATAAAAATAAAATAAATTTGTATTTTCAATTAGTGGAGATGTAGTTAGTTTATTTGCCATGATTGTGTACTAGATGGAAATTGGATCCACGTTTAAGGATTTACCACCGGAGAAAAAATGTCAATACAAATTGAATGCGAACAAATATTGAAGTCAGAAGTGGCAAAGGCAAAGTTCTTGACTAGATTCGCCCCAGATAGATTAGTGGCAGCAGTTTCGAAGCTGACAGATGAACAAAACGTGGTTGCGTGTCAAATGGGTTTTGGTAGTTTGCTACAACTGTGGCAGGCTAAAGAGGAAACTTTGTGGCAATTTAATTGAGATGATATATACTGTGAGGTACATTTTAGATACGAATGGTATTAGATTTCGAACAAGATCATCGAAGAAACTCAACCAACCAGGAAATTTAGACATAATCTATGCTCTGTAAATTCAGATATTCTCTAATATGAAACTATTTTTATGTGTTTTGTTATTCATAGCTAATTTTGACATAATCTATGCTCTATAAAGTCAGATATTCTCTAATATGAAACTATTTTTATGTGTTTTGTTATTCCTAGCTTTTACGGACTTGGTAACGTTGTTATGGAAGTATGACAACTATCATGTCCGTGCAATTTTTATTGTATATTTTGTTATGTCATGATATTGAAGCTTAGTTTTCTGACTCCAACTACTAAGAAATGCAGTTGCAGCATCTTTTGAATATTACAAATGTGCTTGTAGTATTTCGACAGATTAAAACCTGCTATTTAAGTTCTTCACGCCTCCACCCCCCGGGCCCCTTCTTCTTTCATTTATATTTGCTACACCATTTAGTTCACACTCTGTAAAGCTAGATGAAAGCTTGTTCATTTATGTTCCATTGCAATTCAAAAGCACAGTTTATGTCAACTGTCAAATTGACTACTTGCACGTATTGATTTCAGTCGAAACAAGGTTATTGGTCCATCAAGAAATTGAATCCATATGGCCATGCCATCGTTATTCAACCACCTAGTTTCAAATATATAAATTAATTCAACCCACTTCTGTGATCAAGGAGTAGAACAAATCATGAAAGATTATTCAGCTACCATAAATTCGAACAAATGTAGTTTGTATCATTTTAGGCTTAGATAAATTTTCCTTCCATTAACCTTATAGTGTTAATAATTTTATTACTTCTTATTTACAGCTACAATAGTATTAGTATATCGAAATTTTTGGCTTTTGCAACATAAACTTGTATGTAATGTACATTTTATTGTTACTTACAAATTAATTGCTGCCAAAATAGTTGTTTCAACTAATATGTTTATTGTTATAATGGATAAACATTTTCTTGTTCCTTAAAACAAATTTATTGCAACTCAAACAGTTCCGGTGTCATGACCTACATCCCCCGTTGTCTCTTGGGGCTACGTGCCCACTCAACAGCTGCACGATCTTGCTCTTTTTCATCAAACGACAACTTCGATAAAGACAAAAATAGGGGGTACGGTGTCAAGGGGGCACCGTAGCTGGACCCTATAAACTTTATAGGTTTGAACAATTTGTAATAGAGAAAGCACTGAGAGCAAAACCTCATGGGGATTTTAATTAGAAAAGTTTTTATTTTTAATACAATTTAAAATATAAAAGATAAAAAGAAAATGAGTAATTGGGCTTGGCCCGCGTAGTACTAGCGGACCCTGCGCAAGCTACCAATTCCTTCCAATCGGGTTCTAAAATTAAAACTTAAAAAGTCCTGAGAAGATTAAATCCTCTTGACCCGCTGGAGGCTGCAGTTCGTTTGTTGGAACTGTTCTCAGCTGCGATTCTTCCAATAAACAAGTCAATTGAGTTAAAATTAAAATTAAATTAATGTCATCTCTTTTACTGTCAAACCCTAATCTCTCCACTTCGTTCCTTCCCTGTAAGATGTAAGCACCATATCCTATATCATTCATAAACATTTAACTTCCCTTAATTTTGTTTCATATGTATGGATAAAAATTGATTTTTTTTTTTTTGGCTTCAATTGTTAAATTGAATTGATTTAAGGACTTGGGTATTTGGTTTTTGTGCAGCCCTGGTTATGAAAACACAAGAAAGGCGGCGTTTTGTCCCCTTTCTAGAAGCTCTAAAGTCGCAAGATGTGCTGTGGACACACCATCTGGAGGTATTGTTTCTCTGATGTGAATAGAATTTTAGTGTATTTGTAGGTTAGCTTGTTGCATTTCCTACCAAAAGTATACAAAACTTGTGTAGAAATAGGATAATTTGAGTATGCCACTCTATCATCGACGGTTTATGACTCTTTCCAATGGGAAAAGAGCCTGGCGATTTTGTGATAATAGTACTGGAATTCGTTGAGTATTAATGCCCATTAAATAAGTTACTGAATATATTTTTCTCAGAAGTGTAATGAAAGAGATAAGAGGGTATCTGATAACTACAGTAATAGAGAAAGGGCCGCCAGTAAACAAGGTAATAAGCTCTTTGACAGTTAGTGGAGGAGATAGAGGGTGTCTGCTAACTACGATAATAGAGAAAGGGCCCCTGGTAAACAAGGTAATAAGTTCTTTGATGGTATGCGCTTGATCATGGTATTTATCAAAAGCGCTAACTGGGACTGATAGGCGAATATTATTAACATGAGGTTGGTTTTCAATTCTTACATTATCCTTAAATGCTAGAACCAATCCATTTGAGCATGAATGATTTAAGATTGAAAACGTTGTGATTCTTTGAGAATGATGGGAATCTGATTCACAATGTTTAAAGAAGTTTAGGGTTTCTGATGTAAGTTCTGAGCAGTATACGTAGATGCATACTGTTCTTCTACATGGAGAGCTGGTCGGCCTCCAAGGGGATAAGCCCAGTTGGTTTAGCATTTTGTAGCAGAGCAAAAGTTCAAGTGATTGATTTTCCGTCACATCATCCTTGGAATGGGAATTTTCTTTGATTTGTGTTTGTGCAGGGGGCGGGTGTAAGGGTGGGTTGTGTAAAATTTTTGGGGGGTGGGGGTTGTGTGTATGCCTGGTTGACGCATACAATCTTTTTAATTCCATGCAACATCTATATGTTATTTTGGTTTTTTGGGCATGAAATCATTGTGGATCTTTTTGGCGGGTTGATATTGTATATGCATTTCTTTTGGGGAGGCAGGGGTGGAATGATGTTTCTTCTTGTGGTGAAAAACTTATTGCTTCCTTCTTTTGTATTGGTAATGGATGAGAATCAATGGAATTATGTTGGACACTATCTAGTTAAATGTTTGTGTGGGTTATGTATTGTAGCTGGATATTTGCTGTGGAACAACTAGGTGGTTAGAGCAATCGATGCCACCTGTTAACCTTTAGAGTTCCTGTGTTAGCAATGAATAGTCTAGTCATGACCGCTATTTACTAGATGGTTAAAAATATCAAATTATTGGCTAATGCAGTGGTGGTAATCATGGGTTTGTGGAAGTTTCACCATGTTGCATAAGATGTTTGTTAATTGTGTACTCCTGGTGCTTTTCAGTTGCTGCTGTAGTTTTCTGATTTACTTTTCTGCTGGTTATGTTTTATATTTTGGCCTTATTATTCAGGTAATATGCCAACATTTCTCGAATAAAGGTTTGGGACCCTTATAAACGTCTTGGAATTAGTCCATATGCTTCAGAGGAAGAGATTTGGGGATCACGCAATTTTCTCTTGGAACAATATGCTGGACATGAGAGAAGTGAAGAATCAATAGAAGCTGCTTTTGAGAAATTACTAATCACCAGCTTCAGACGAAGGAAGAAAGAAAAAATTAATTTGAAAAGTAGGCTAAAGAAGCAAGTAGAAGAGTCTCCACCGTGGTTGAAAAACGTGCTCAATTTTGTGGAGCTTCCTCCAAAGGATGTTGTTTTTAGAAGATTGTTTCTGTTTGCATTCATGGGTGGCTGGAGTATCATGAATTCTGCTGAAGGTGGACCTGCTTTCCAGGTTTGTTCTTGTTGTGATTAGATTGTGACCGACTATCTCTACATGGTCAACAAATTTTATTCACTTGTGTCAGTTTTATGCATTAGGAAGAAGTCTTGACTTCTAAATAGTCTCATGATCAGTAAGGTTTGTACAAATATTTTTCCATTCCGAATTATATTTGAAGTGTGCTGCTGTAACAACTCATATACAATTGCTGTTCTATAAGTTTAGGGCTTTTTTTATTCCTCCTTTCTCGATAGAATTTTGTTGTTATATGAATGTTCTATGCAGCTGGTTACCCTTAAAAGGAGCCATGTTAGTGGAAGGCTAGTTCTGAACAGTGCATAATCTGCCATGTACATCCTTCACTCGTGAGTGGGATCCTAAAATCCCACTGAACTCTGAAATTGCATTTTACTGCATCTTCCTAGATATGTTCACTATTCTTAGGTTCAATCCTTCTTACACATTGTAATTCTAATGTTGAACAAGCAGATGATGTCATTGGATGAAAATTTTGTATGTGTAATAACATTGCACAACTGTATTTAAGTGCACTGAAACTAGACAATAATTTTATGTACAGGTAGCTGTATCTTTGGCTGCTTGCATATATTTTCTTAATGAGAAGACAAAGAGCCTGGCTAGAGCTTCAATTATTGGGTAAGCTTACTTATGGAAAAAACTTAAAGTGGTGTTCTCAAATCAATTACATTATGGTTTGCATTTCAACTCTTCCCTTAATTTTCATTTTCCCTCTGTTTCTTCGTTTCAAATGATGCTTGTTTCGTAAGTTACTAACATTTTTATGTGCTTCCATTTCAGACTTGGAGCTCTTGCCAGCGGCTGGATTCTTGGTTCCGTTGTTGTCCCAATGATTCCTACTGTTCTAATACATCCGACTTGGACACTGGAGCTTCTAACATCGCTAGTAGCATACTTCTTCTTGTTTCTTGCTTGTACTTTTTTCAAGTAAAGCTCCAACCATGTTCGTTTTGAAATTAAGAGTTGAACCAAAGCTACACTCTATTACCATTGTCATTGGATTTTTAACTCATTCATTTTACCCTTTCTATTCTCCCGTACATATAGAGACTAGAGAGTACTGTGGAATTAGTCAATTGCGGTAGTAGTTTCAATCCTGTGAACAAATTTATCCTCCCCCCCCCCCCCCCCAAAAAAAGAGAGAGAGAGAGAGAGAGAGAGTTAGCACGTGAATCTTAAAATTTCCTAGGTTCTTTTTAAGTATTTCTTCAGTTAGATAATTGTAACAATTTGTTTCTGAGTACTCAGAAATCTCTTGGGGAGTCTTCGTTCCATTTTGTATCTTGCTGCAAATCCCGGACCACGCTATGAGTTTCAACAATATATGTATATGTACACACCAAGATAGAAGCAAAACACACCCTAATGCAATTAGCATCGAAACTGTCCGTGAATACACATTCATTTGAAACAAAAGTGAATGGTAGCTTAATCACATATTTAAACCCCAAAAAAATGAAAACATCTATTGTATGACAATATATAGATATGTCAACGGTAGAATTTTCTGGTGTCACGTGTACTATTGTTCCTCTTTGCCCAGCAACCAACAATGTATGTGAAAATAAGGAACACAAGGGCGCATAGGTTAGCTATAAGCAAATTTTCCCATTGACTCCTGATGCTGTCAACAAATCCTGCTTTGCATGCATTGCAATCAAAGCACAGCGTCTGTTGCTGATTTTTCCATGCCTTGCAGTCGCTGTCATCAACGGCTGGCCCTGTTTTCGGGGCTATCCAGAACGTCGCATTCTGGCTATTGAATCCACATTCAGACGGTGGCTTGCAGCAACTAGACTGAAAATGAGAAAACAATAGTGTTGTTTATACAAATGCAGACTGGAGAGGAGTGAGATTAAATGAAGATGTACCATGAGACACTGAGTTATAGATAATATTAAATGTAAAATTTAAAACAAAGAATGAAAGACCTGTAACATCTTATAATTCTTCATGGTATATCATCTAAATTTTAGTATCTGGCTTGAAGAATAAGTGTTTCAACTCTTCAATAACGAATAAGTGTTTGAATTTTTCTCGAAAGTAATGACCAAGAATTCAGAGGAGCCCGTTGAGAATTATATATGGATACATTTATGCAAGCAGGCAACACATGTAAATGCATAGCTTGAACATTGAAGATATATATTTACATAGAATGATAAACCTTGAGTTTGGGTAAATTGTATAACATATTCACCGATTTATTACAAATAACAAGTAACAACTAGTTTAATATTTTCAAAATAAATATATACATCACATGATTTTATTCAATTGTCATGCAGATAACATTGTGTGCTAACATGGTCAGTTTGTACAAAGAATTTATGTCTCTTGAATCACTCTTTTCATTGATACGGATTGTACCAGAGTGGTCTATACCATCTAGTGATATCGCCCCATAATATTTGACTACTAACGCTTAAAAGAGCTAATAGATGTCAATGTCATGATTTCTTGAAGTGCCAATAATGAAGTAACCATACAAGGAAAATATATCGATTACTATTTGTTATATTCACATTCAACCACCATGGAAAGACTGTCAACTTGGTCAGCTTTTCAAACTTTAATGCTAAATGATCATTTAATGGGGAGAAAAAGAAAAAAAGAAAAAACCTAAACCCTACATTAATTTCCCGTTTCATATATCCTATTGTCATTAAGTAAAATAACAATATATGAGAAAGCCAGTTTAATTAATTAATTTACCTGGATAGGAGACAGATTCAAGTGAGCAGCCTTCTCAAATGCATTATTTTGAATCTTACAAACCCTAGAATCTTTCAAACAAGTCCTAATCTCATTCCATTTCTTCCCATTAACAAAATGATTCTTCAACCAATTTTGAAAATCCCCAGTCCTGAAACCCTTAATCCCTTTATGCGAAACCGCCTTAGCGGCATCCTCATTTGTGATCAGAAACGAGAAGATTATGAAGACAACAAGGCCAACAATCAACAAGAACAACACGATCAAATAAATGAGCAATATGGCATTAGTCCTACAGCAAGAACCGATCAAACCTAGCAATGACACGATGAACAAGACGATACCCGATACAAATAAAGGGTCTGATAGCTCTTTCTGGCAATGTGTGGAGCTATGGACGTAGAAGAACGACGCAATGGCAATGGCTGTTAGCCCTAATACAAGAGAAATGCAGTTCAGGAACCCCACAATGAAGTTGCTTACACGAACCATATTATTTCTTTTGAAAGATTCAAGTTTCAAGATTCTTGTTAATTTGTTGAATATTGATTGGATTTTGTTCCGAGCGGTTTGTTAGAAATAAATTAGTGAGAAAAATGAGAAAAACCAGCGAGAAGAAGATGTCTCTTAACTGCTTTTAATTTTGATTGAGAATTAAATATGGTATCAAGGGAAAATGCTCTTTTAATTCCTAAAATTTGAGCTAATTATATTCAGTGTGTCCTCGTTATTTATTTGTTTTGTAAAATTTACTTAACATATTGGTATGTTAAATTCGTTTGAATTTTAAGTTTTATCGTACAAAATATTATTTTCCCTTGGACCCAAAACTTTTGAAAATAAAGACATATTTTGCATAAGTTCTAAAATAAGGACCTAAATTCATAATTAACTCAAACTTTAAGGACTAAAAAAGAATTTATTCAAATATTAATCCATACAACGGTTGCTTTGTCTTAATTTAATTTAATTTAAATTGGTTTTGAAAGATTTGAAAGAAAGGTTCAATTTTCATGCTGGATTTTCGTCTTGTAACGTATACGTGTCATCGTGGCGTGGGAGAATATTGGAGTGTATGAATTGTTTTGCCAAGTGTGTTACATTGGGTATCATGTCACTGTGAATGTGATTGATATCATAAAACCATTGATTTTAATTTATAATTAAGTATAATGGATCTTCGAGAAAGAAAAAGTCACTTTTGTTCCTCTTTTGATTGTATTTAGGATACTAAACACAATTTTTGTTATATAATAATTTTGTTATACAATAACGGAACTGTGTAAAATCGGCATTTGTGGACTCTTACAAGAAATTTTATTACAATAATGATTGAAAGAAACTTTGTTAAATTTAGTATTTATGAACTATTACATAAATTTATTATATGGGTCAATTTCCTTTTAGTCTCTAGGGTATTGTTGAGATATATTTTGTATCCAAACTTCAATGTTTTCTGTTCGATTATTGATAAATCATGATCTCATCTTTACACAACACGATTACAAGAGTGTCAAATTTAATGATATAAAGACATCTTGCCAAATTTTTTTGTCAATTAATTACGTAATTAAATTTACGCACTAATTTTTTGTTTTATGCTTACCATATTCAGTAGGAAAATGAGAAACGCACCACGCTTAGCAATTAGCACAAAACGGTTCGCTTTTGTGCTAACTATAAAAAAGAAAAATACATGTAGCTTCAAAACTAGCACACTCTCCTCACACACTCGCCTCACAAAAGCGGATCGTGGATTGCTCTCTCCTTCGGTTTTCTCTCTTTCTCTCTCGAGCGTGGGTCTCTCTTCGGTTGTGGCTCTCTCTCTCGCCGTGGGTCTCTCTCATCTGGCCTCTCGCGCATCTCACTGCTCTCTCCTTCGGCTTTCTCTCGTCGTGGGTCTCTCTCACGCATCTCGTTGGGTTTCTCTTCATTCTACTTCCCGCCCCCGTCGCCACCGATAGTTGTAGCCCGTTAATCAATTTGTGGAGGTAATTGGTTTAATTCACAAAATGCTATTGTGTTGTGAGTTATGAGTTGCTGATTTTGGGATGAGTTTTGGAAGTTATTTGCTGTTAAAATTTGCTGCTAGAAATTGTTAAATTCTATTGATATATAGTTCGGATAGGTTGATTTGGGATTGATGAGTTGCTAATTTTGGGATGAGTTGTTGTTGGAATTTTATCTGCTGTTAAAATTTGCTACTAGAAATTGTTAAATTCTGTTGATATATAGTTCGGATAGGTTGATTTGGGATTGATGAGTTGCTGATTTTGGTATGAGTTGTTGTTGGAAGTTTATCTGCTGTTAAAACTTGCTGCTAGAAATTGTTAAATTATGTTGATATATAGTTCGGATAGGTTGATTTGGGATTGCATTTTTTGTAGTCTTAGGGGCTAATTGAGATGGCTTTGTGCTGGAAATTGGAAGATAAAAGAATTAGTATAACTTTGTGCTGGGAATTGCCATTATGTGTTGTATATATTTGTGCTACAATGATTGTGTTATTTGTTTATATTGTAGAGAAATTGTTCAATTATTATGTCTTGTAGCAGCACAAGTGAAAATCGAACACAGGTGAAAGCTTGTGAAAAATGCAGCAATAGTAATAAGGTCTTATGAATTTTATGTACGAGAGAAAATCCGAATCATAAGTTTTGGAAGTGCAAAGGATGTGGGGCTTTTGAATGGGATGATGATCGGAAAAGTAGTGAATGTAATGACTTTAGAGGGATGGAAGATCGAAGCATGAACGAGAACAAAATTGACATCTTATTAGGAGAAGTTTGCAGGCTGGGGCATCAAATGGAGTGCTTGTCTCTTAAATTTCAGTTGTTTGAGAAAGAACTTTGACAAAGACAACCACATGAAGATTTAAGTCTTATTGTAAAATATGTCCCACAAATAATTATAACAATTGTAATATGTATTATATTTAAATTGTATACTTAACTAATATATTCCATGAAATGAATGTTAATGTATCATGAATTGTATACTTAACTCATGATCTCAGTTTTTACTTGAGTGATAAAAATACGCCTGTAAATAGTATATTATGCGAATATATGTAAGAATAAAAAAAAATATCGATCAAACACCCAAGGCAACAAAAGCTTGGAAATTAAGTTAAAGAATCCTCCTAATTCGAAATCTAATTTTGGAAATTAAGGCATATGAGAACACCAGAACATTTTACCTTTGGTGACTTGGAAAAGTAAAAGTTTTAGTGGTCCAGGTGTGGCTACAATTTCCAACTTAAACATTAACTTTTTATAAAAAAGCTTTCATCAATAACCATCGTCCGGGGGTGGGGGGTGCAAAAAATAATGCCTACCCCATTCCCCATCCCATTAAAAATTTTTGCCTCCATTCCCCGCACAATTCTCCAATAAATTTAGTGGGTTGGGGATGGGGAATCCCTACGTGGGGAATGATTCCCCCATCCCCACCCCATTCTCCATTTACTTATTTTATAGTAGATATAAAAATATAATTTCAGTAAATTAAAAATTAAAGACTTAAAATAAAATCATCACCATATTATAAAGTATTTAATTTTTTTAAATCTCTAGAAATTTAAAATAATATCTTAAAATGATATTAAAAGTGAAAAATATTTAAAAAGAGCAATACCTTAAAAGAGAAAATAAAATATGATAATTTTTTAAAGTTGAAAAATATTGTAGGGTTTTCTTTTATTCATATTCTATTTATATTACATAAAAATTATTAATTGACATTATAATTGATAAAATAAAAATTATTAAATAATAATTAAAAATATATTTATATATAATGGGGATTGGGGTGGGGGTGGGGTGGGGAGTGCAATACCCCACCTCACCCCGTTAACAATTTGGGGATTACTTTTTCCCCACTCCCCACCCCATTCCCCAAAAACTATTAAAAATTTTCCCCATTTGGGGTGGGTCTCCATGGGGCCCCAAACCCGTGGAGGATTTTGCCATCCCTAGTTATTGACAACAACATAGCAAAAGGCAATTGAAAAAATAACCAAATAAAATCCCTCTTGGAATCTCTTCCGCATAACCACGTTTGCATCATATGCAATTAAATTTCTCAAATCCAGAAACTGAAAATCAATAAAAACTGCAAAGAATTTCTCACCCACAATACCATTTTTTCATATTCAGTTTCTACATAAATTAAGAGTTACAAAATAAACTACAAAGCCAAACTCAAGAACATACTTAACTCTTAGTAATCAGCCATTAATTGTATCAACAACTCATGGGAGGAAGATCAGAGATTTTTGAAGGGGGTGTGATTTATTAAAAACCCTGCTGCCAAAAATAAAGAATCCAAAAGTATGACTAGCAACAGCCACCAAAAACGCACCTTCATTAAAGAACATAATAGCAAGCATCACCAATAAAGCAAGTCCAACCCTGATTGCAGGTAAAAGAGTATGAATCAAACCAGCAGCCACATGACTAGTGGATAAATAGTCTATGTATCAAATCCACAAGCTCAATGATTGCACCGAAAATGCTATTCTTCGAAATCACTTCCAAACTCCCTATTAACTCCGTATTCATTATTTTGCTGAAAAAGCAGCTGCTGAAAATGTCCATGCACTTGGGGTTGAAGTTGTGGGTGCTATTATAAAAAAATAAACATCTTGTTATAATAAAGATGTTAAAGTACATAAAATGAACAAATACTAAATTACGTAAGATGAGCAAATACAAATTTTATCACTACTTACCGTGCTAGAATTTTGTGTAGCTGTTGGATAAACATTATCTCCAGTTATATGATGCAAGTTCATAAGGCCCTAAAACAAACATATATTAATGAAACTTGAACCAAATGATAATACTTATAAATATTGCGCATAAAGTGTGAAAAACTTACATTAAAATAGTCAATAACTCCATGTGGGTACATATTCCTATCAACGGAACTTTGTTGAAGATTTTGAAATGTTGGGATCATAGTTGCCACTTGATCGCTTACATGTCCATCCTGCAAAGTCAACAAAACCAACATTTGAGCACCATTAATAAATTGTTTTACTATAATTATTTTACTTTAAAACTAACCTTTGCATTAGAACGTCCTGATTTAGATTTTGAAAATTTAGTCGACTTTTTTCTTTGACAAAGTGGACGACCTTTACGACGCTTAACGACTGGATCACATACTGTCTCAACATCATTCGTTGAAATTCCCACGCTATTACTACAACTTCCTTGGCATGTAACAACAGTTGCCTCATTACCTCCGCACTGAATTGTTTTCGATAGATCTTTCTGTACCTTCTCAATCCAATTCAAAACAAGATTACAACTTTTAACATTTATTGCAGTCATGTTTGCAACCTGCAAAACTAACACACATTTTCTCATATTGCTTTTATTCATCTATGCAGCTATACATCTCATGACTCGTTTTCACCCTCTTATGGCATCTCCACACATATTTTCTTCATCTCTATAGGATATACTTTTTTGCAAGTACTTCCATGTCATTGCGTATCATGATTGTAATGACATGCTTGCAAAGAGATTTCCTAAGCTGGAACCTTGAACAACTACAACGGATTTCACTATTTTCTTTATCAAAATATACTTAAAAAAAGTTCTGTTTTTACCCTCTCCAACTTTGACATCCTATCTAACTATATATTCACAACTCATGAAATTGACAAATTCGCAATACATCTTTCCAACCGACTCTTATTGAAATTCTTGAAACTTCAAAATGGTGTACACATCTCGGATCTGCTTCTCCATCGCATAAGATGTTACACATGACATTTGCTGGGAAAGACAACGAGCATATTTTTCAACTTCTTTCTGAACTTTATTCTTTAATGCATTGCTACATTGCTCCACAAATTGCTTCAAAGTAATTTTCAAGTTAACATAACCATAAAAAAATACATTCATACTTTCACTGTATTGAGTGGTTTACATTCCTGCCCAAAAACTATTTTTTAGTTAACAAGGTATTCAACGATGCCTCTCATAGTATAAGTCATGTAACTATTCATTTCCACCCAAATCATATTTTACAATCACGTGGTGCCAAATTTCCCCAAATTTTACAGGGCTCTGTGAGTTATAAATAACACAATGCAACACATTGCTAATGTCACGATATTCTTTATAGCCCTCTAGCTTATCTGGAATCTTCTTCAGTATATGCCATAAATACCACCGATATAGAGTTGGGAAAACTCTCAATTTTTCATTGCCTTGTCTTGGTCTCCTCTAATAATTCCAATGTGGAGGTGAATTAGACATGGATAACCATGTTCTAAAATAACCATGTAAATGTCTCAATGTCTTCGTTTGAAATCAATCACACCTAAAACAAAATAGAATGACCATGATGATTAACTCCTACAAACGGGCGAATGGCATGTCATACTTTTTTGTAAGATATGTGGTGTCAAATGTAACAATGTCTTCAAACTCTTTGTAGGCTTCCCTATTTTTTAGCTCAGCCCAAAAAATATTTTTTACTCGTCCCTCATCATCCACTTGCATACTAAAGAAAAATCTATTATCTTCTGCTTGCACTTTCATAAAAATAATTCCGAAGAGCAACTTATCCCCATCTCCAAGCCGTAATCTTCTTTCTTTCGAATATGATTTCTACAATCTCTCTCTATGAATGTCACGCTTCATGTCCACCACCTCAATAACAAGTGATTGATAATTTTGGACAATTTGATTCCCGATCATTTATATCAAGTTTCTTTTTGCATGTGCACCGAGGCTACGATTGCATCGAAAAAGCCTTGACTTCGTTGAGTCAACAATGGATGATTGTGTTCAAGATTTAAGCTTCGAATCGTCCACTTTCCATCATCCCCTAAACCAGCTCCCAATCTAGCACTGCAGCCTGTCTTTATATTATGTTGCGGCTTTAAGATATTAGTAGATTTTCTTCTTGTCTCCCCGCTTCGGCCACAAGCAAAAGACACATTTCTAAGTATCCCATCACTATCTTGTCTACTACTTCTCTGCATAACCTGAAATCCTTTTTACCATACTTTGAAGTACATAAACATTTCAAGACGGTATCAAAAGACATCCCAATCATTGGCCTGCGTCCTTCTCCTCAATTTTCTCCAACTCCTCAATGTCTTCGATGGCATTTTCCATATTCTTTATTTATACGAAATGAAAATAATTCATATCATCAAAATGAAATTTATATTATCAAAAACAAAATAATTCATGACAACAAGATGAAAATAATTCGTATTAATAAAACTGATTTAAAAAACAAAATAATTCACAAATCTAAGCTAACTCACTGTAATAATTCATGATCAGCAAAATTTTCTTGTATAAGCAAAATAATTCATGGCCGTCTCTACTCATATGCCTATATTTTCTTGTATAATCATCAGTAAAATTAACATAAATTCATACCGAGAGAGTGAAGCTGCAGCTAGGTGTCAAATTCCAGTAGTTTTGTGAGAATGCAATCCACGGGGTGGAGAGACAAACAACAGACAGCCAAGCCAAATGTGGAGAGACCCATGGCGAGAGAGTGTGTTGTGGTCGACTGAGATGAGTGTGTGTGTGGTTTGCGTTTGCGTAAATTACCTCCACAAATCAATTCCGACAGCCGAGAGAGTGAAGCTACAGCTAGGTCTCAAATTCCAGAAGTGCCGTGAGAATGCAATCCACGGGGTTGGGAGAGAAACAACTGACAGCCAAGCCAAATGTGGAGAGACCCACGGTGAGAGAGAGTGATGTGGTCCAGTGAGATGAGTGTGTGTGTAGTTTGCGTTTGCGTTTGCGTTTCAGAAACTCGAGCGCGTGTGTGGTCTGTGTTTGAGCAAGATGAGTTTGCGTTTTCAAGCTATAGTTAAATCTTTTATAGTTAGCACAAAACGAACCATTTTGTGCTAACTGTGGTGCTCATTGGTGTGAGAATATCGGTGCTGTATTCAGTATTAACTTGTCCATCATTTTGGAAGTCGAAGTCTAAATTTAATATTTTCAAGTTAATTAATCAATTTTTTTGATACAATAGTACAAGGTTATAATTAATTGCAACTTGCAACAGTAAATTCATGTTTCAATTTGAACAATTTTTTCTTCATTCTCTCAAAATGAAACTGGAGACGTGAGAAAAATTACATCTATAAGAAAAGGAATTTTTTTTATAAATCAAGTATAATAGTGCTCCATTTCAAAATCATGCTCTATTTAGTAAAGTGGTATCGTAACTATCAAGAGATTGTACTTGATAGCTGTGAAAAATAATCATTAGTGCTATCACAACCAAACTGTAATTACTTACCAATTACTTTAATAACTCAACTTTCACAACATTGTCGCTAGAAAGTTTAAAGAATGAAGTTTGGACTCTATTTGGTAGAGAGTTTTTGTGAGCAAAGCTTTCAAAAAAAAAAAAAAAAGTAGTTGTTTAGTTGTCAATAAATTTTTTTATTAAAAATTAAAATTTGTTAATAGATAATTTTTTTTAAATTACGTTATAAAATAAATAAAATAAGACTGTTAAATACGTAAAAAATATTTTAGATATTTTAATATTTTAAAAAGAATTTTTAAACTCTACTTTTAAAAATCTAAAATTTGAGTTTTTACTAATAAAGACAAAATAATTTATTTAATCTTAAAAAAACAACTAAATAATAACAAAATTTTTAAAAATGCTTATGCCCATTAAATAAGCAATACCGAACATATACTTTAACCATTTATTAGTACAAAGTCTAGCATGATTGGCAATTATTAGGTGCCTTTCAATGTTAACATCCGCTAAAACATCTTAAAAAGTTACATACTACCAGCAGTATGTACTGAGTTTCTAAAGGAAGAATGTACAGCTTCTTGTACTAATTAACATTCTGAGAGTAGCCTCTACCTCAGTATCAATGAATTGATCATATCGAATGTTCTTCCTCACGCAACAACCAATCCAGAAGATGATAATTAAAAAGCCAATAACACATGCATTGAGTACGGCCAGAAGCCTCCACTCCCTCTTGATATTGGCAAGAACACCACCTTTACATGAATTGCAATCGTAACAAAGCTGCTTCTGGTCGTTGCTGAACATCGCACAGTCACTGTCACTCACCGCCGGTCCATTTTCGGGCATTGTCCAGAACGTCGCGTTCTTGCGTTCCAATCCGCAGTACACCGGTGGCTTGCAACAGCCTGACTGAATATTGAAACAACTCCATTGTTAGCCCAAAGCGATTACGCATCACACACACACACACACACACACATCTATGTACGTATGTATGTATGAGTGAGAATGACACGTTGGTCCTCAATATTTCTCATTATTATCACTTTTTTTTTTCAAATTTACCCATAGAGTCCTACATGTATGCAAATTTTACTGTTGGAATATAATCGAGATGATTAGGGAACTCATAAGGAGGGATTGGAGGATTCGTATTGATCACATCTACCGCGAAGCAAATTCGGCGGCTGATTTTCTTTCTACGCATGCTTTGAGTTTGCCTCTTGGAGTGCACTTTTTTCACTCTGTACCTTCAGGTTTGAGATCTATCTTGTATTCGGATATGTATGGGGTGGCACACCCCCGCTTTGTGCCCCTCTAGCTCTTCTCTTTTAGAGCCCTTTTTTTATCAAAAAAAAAAAAATTCCTCCCTTTTCACAAACACATCAAGAATAAACTGACAACAAAAATACAATTGTAAAATTATTCAAAAAATATATTTTCTATTAATGTTTTATGTGGGGGTTAATACCTGAGTGTCATTCTCCTTTAACACATGTTCCTACATTAATATTTATTGAAAAAATATTTTACGTGTTGTAATCAAACACTATAGGAATGCTTTAATCACTTTAAAAGCACTTTTGAGAAAACCAAAAGCATTTCGAAATAAAAGCATAGGCCATAAATTTGGCTCTTCCGAAATACATATCCAGGTCAAATTGTGGCCATATAAAACTAATCGTTCGATATAAGGCAATAAACTAAAAAAATGAATGGAAGTACCTGTACTAGAGACCAATCCTTTAAGTCTTTGTTACCAAGATTTCTGCAGACGTTTGCGTTAGCCAAACAACTCCTAATCTCTTGCCAATTTTTACCATCAGCAAGGCGATTTTGCAGCCAATAAGAGTAATCATGAAGCCGATTCTGCGACACTTTTTTACCCACAAACGTGTTGGTAACGATGAGCACAAAAACCGTGAAAGCTATGAGCCCTAATATCGAAATGAGCATCACAAACAAATAAATACACAGCAGCCAATCAGTCCTGCAACATGCACCCACCAACCCTAACGTCGACACAATCAACAAGAACAGACCCGTCACCAACAACGGCATTTCTAGGGTTTTTTGACAAGCTGAGCCGTCATGCATCTGCACATACGCTGAACAGAAGACGGCGGCGAAACCCATTGCAAGTGATATTAAGTTTAAGGCTATGAACATTGCATTGCTAAAGCGAGGCATTGTGTGTTGTGTTGTGTAATTGAATTTTTCAATTTTTTTTTTATTTTTTGGTGAAAAAGAGTGGTGTGATGATATTTATGTAAATGTTGGTTGTTGCTGTTAAGAGAAAAAGGAAGAAATAAAACAGAATAGTAGGTAAGATCTTTTTTTTGGGGGGGGGATTTGTAACGGACTTTATGTCTATGGAAATATATTAACTTTTGTTATTGAATTCAATATTCATAAACGAGTGTAAAATTAATTAATTAATTATTGATTTGAGTCAATTTGGAAACTATTTATACTTAAATTTTTTTTACTAGGAAATATTTTGTATTATATATAAACACACACACATACATATATAAAAGTAAAGTATTAAAGAAGAAATATCCAAGTTGTTTATTAATAATTAATGTTACTTTTTTTTTTGTTTTTCTTTAGAATAAAAAATGAATTAAAGAGATAACAAGTAGTATTTATTGATGAAGGATGACAAAGTAGTAATTTGTTAAATTTTAAATGATTTTGTTAAAGAATAAATAGAAACACAAACAATAAATTGATTAATTAATTAATATCCATAAAAATAATTTTTAAAAGGTAAAAAAACAACTCATCAGCTCTGATTACAGCTAATTAAGTGTTAAAGAAAAAACTTTTATATCAGAATATTCCAATAGATAAACAAACCAGTAAACTAAATCAGTTCTAAGTATATACGTCGTTAATTTCAGATTCACTGTTGTTCTACTTTGTTTAAACTTTAAATCTAAACATTTATAATAAAAAATCTATCTCTTAAGGTTATTATAGATCAAGTCTATTTAAAGCCAATCATTTATTGCAAAAGCCAAGAACTATTTGTTAATAACAAATGACAAGCTATATTATATATCATGATTGGTTATGACAACTGAAACAAGCTTCGAGTTTTGTTAGCACCAAGTCGATCGGTCTTCTCATTAGAAACGTAGTTTCATTGTAACGAACAACAACATGATAAGGACTCACGGGTAGAACTGACCCAAAAATCAACTTGTAAGGGCGGGTGTCCATAAGTTTATATTCTCATTTACGTTGCTGTATTCTTTCCATCTGAGATATTACCCAATCATTCTCAATTCGGCGATTTCGTTGATCTCATCTTTTTCTGAGTAGGAGCACCATTCAGATTGCCCAATCTATAACATTGGTCATGAATCTCATCTTTTTCTAAGTAGCAAATTCACCCTATTCGTAACATCGAGGTCACGGAGCCGTACCCATACACCGATTCCATACTGGATGTGATGCCTGCTCTAATACCAAATAATAAGGATCAATGAGTAGATCTCACATTTAAAATCCGGCTTATAAAAGGTACTCATGAACTTATATTCCCGTTTATATTATTGTCTTTTTTCTAGGTGGGATGTTGGATACTAACACAAGATTGCAAACCCCTAATGTACATCAGTCATTCGGGTTTCTTGAAGCTTGAAGTGAAGGATAAAAGCGACAAGGCCAGTGTCAGTGGGATTAGAAATAGCAATGTTATAAAGAAGGGGCTTTGTATATAACTGTGGCATATTTATTAATTGAAAAATACAGCCAGAAGCCAAATCAATCAAGCCAAGGGCACTAGACGCAGTGATGAAGACAATAAACACATTATTTGGGTTCATTGCTACTTTCATTTTTGTGGTTTTATTAGGTGTAAGCCACCTGAAAAAATAAATAAATAAATAAAAGCTACAGTTGGCTGCAAATGAATTGCCATCAATTGCGTTGCTTTTTAATTGATTTATTGCTTCTTTAATTTGGGGTTTTATTAGTTGTTTTCCTTCGTGTTTAAAATTTCTCTAGTGTCTCTAGATTTGCAAGCGAAATATCTAATATAGGAATCTTTGTCCAAATTTCATGGTTTTAGTATAATAATTATATGAACAAGATTTAATTTAACTAATTTTTTTCTTAAATAGAAATAAAAAAATAATATTTGACCACCAACAAAATATACAATGACGGAAGAGATGGCACCGTCTATATGCTAAAATGAACAATATCCTATTTTCTGTCTTGGTGGTATTTTGATAATATTCAAATATTAGTGCTGAAAAGAGATACATGCATGCGTTGTTTATGACTTATTATTTCCTTTTCAATTTCTTGATCATTCTTCCAAATTTTATTCTTCAATCTTGGGAAAGATCTAATCTAACTTCTTCTATCCTTTCTTATTCAATTGACTCTGAAAAAGAAAAAAATTTAACCTCATCAAATAAGTGAAAAAGGAGGCGCAAACTTAATTAGAGTTTTACACAACGGAATCAATTTGGTTCTCTTGCTCGCTCAGTTTGGTTATTAAAGCGCAGCAAACTGAGTAGTGGATGAGAAAAAGAAAGAAATTGATGATGATTGCCAAGAAACTCCACTCTATCTTGATGTCCATAAGAATCCCAGCCTTGCATGAGTTGCAGTTGAAGCACAGCGTGTCTTGTTTATTGCTCCATGCAAAGCAGTCCCTATTATCCTCAGGATCATGAACTGCTGGGCCTGGTCATGAAATCGGCTCTATCCAAAACGCAGCGTTTCGATTCTGAAACCCACAGGCAGCGGGTGGCTTATAGCAACCAGACTGTATTGGAGACAAATTTCTCGTCTAAAAATCTGCAGCCGTCTGATTATTAGCATTCCTTTCAAGACACTTACAAACTCCAGCAATATCAATCATCCAACTCCTCCTAGTCTCACTGCAGTCCTTGTCATTCACAAAACGATTTTTAAGTCAATTGCTATGATCTCCCAGCTGATGCTCCTTAGACCCTAATCCGGGTACAGCTTCGCCGGCGCCGTTAGATGTAACAACAACCACAAAAACGGAGATGCTGGCTAGACAGAGAATTAAAAAGAACGTCACTATAAAGGATTAGGAGACAATTCCTCCTCCTACACAAACTGATCATAAGCCCCAGCAAAGACAGCGCAGGTAGAAGGAGATCCGATACAAGTAACGGTTGTATAGAGATTTTTGGCATGTTTTGCCGCCAGAAAAAAAAGACAGAAGACGATGAAGCCGATGAACAAAAAGCAGAAGCCAAGACAGCCTACAAAGATGTCGCAAGGGTGATCCATTAGGTTTTAGGGGAATTAAGAGAGCTGCGGCCAGCGATAAGAGAGATTGCTTTTCGCCAAGACGTTTAAATTGCTAAAGATACTTAACGGTCAAGACCGAATGATCTATATTACTGTATAATTTTATAGTGTTAATTGATTATTTTATTCTTTTTCTATTACATAAAATGATATTATAATTTTCTATTATTTAATTTTTCTGTTGAAATACTACTACTCTATACACAAAATTCCTTCCCTACTACAGAGCGGAAGAATTCTTCTCCTAATTAAGAGTTGACATTCTGCTAACAAAAACAATATATCATATAATAATTAAATTGGACCCAGTTTACTCACTCAAGTTTCAATACAGTAACTGGGACATTTAATATGTATAGCTGAATATCGTATCAAAAACAATCTGTATAGCGGAGTAAAATGCCATTATCATAGATTAGATAGAAATTAAAAGAGGAAAGAGAGAATGGTGAGAGAACATACTTACAAAAGAGAATGGTGAGAGAACACTCTTTTTGGATTTTTTTTTTTCATGATAAATCATAATCTCTATTTTATACTTCTACGTATAATAATTTTTTTTTCTTTGATATTCACTGACTTTTGTGGTTATAAAGATTAATTTATTGATATTTATTAACTTTTGTAGCTAGTAAAAATTTGTTGATGTTCATTTTTTAATAATGGGTTTTGCCCCTCTGAATTATGTAGCTTATAATGAAACCCATTATTTATAGTTAAAAGAAAAAATATGAAGGAATTGAAATTGAGGAATTAAAAATTAAAAGAGAAGAAATGATTAATTATGTAATTTTATTGAAAATTATTTTGATAATAAAATACTTAATTAAAAAGATGGCGTAGAGAAAAAACTAATTAGTTCAAATAAGCCTAACCTTAATGAAATTTCTAACGAATTGTAGTTGCGTTGCCTATTATTTATCATTCAAGGGTGGAGTAGAATATGTGTAGAATATGTCAATATTAATGGGTATTAAAGAGAATTTACCTTTAATAAAATAAACTTTTTTGCGATCAATCAGATAAATTCTCTCTAATTCACAAACACACACACATTTATATACACACACATATTCAGTCAGGTTAAACATAGTTTCGTATAAAATTAATTTGACTATTTTATCTTTTAATGTAAAATTAATTTTCTCAAACTCTATTTTAGTCACGCCAGCATTCCGATTTAACACAATCTTTCACCTTTTATAATTTCAAAACTTTCATAAATTCCATATATTGAACAATCATTTTAGGAAACAAACACGAGGAAATTCTATGATTTTAAGAAATTTTGCCACTCTTTAGATCATGCAATGCCCGTATGGGTCTAAAATTTATATTGTAGGTGATCCTCACCAGCAACGGCATTTCTAGGGCTTTTCGGCAAGCTGAGCCGCATGCATTTATTGCACGTATTGTATATATAGAGGCAAGCATTGAAGAAATATCCAAGTTGCTTTCAATAGTGTTACTTTTTTAAAAATATATATTCTTTTAGATTTTACTTAGAATTAAAAAAGAATTGAAGAGATAACAAGCAGTTGATGGAGGATGAAAAAGGTACTAGCAATTTGCTCAATTTTAGATGCTTTTGTTAAGAATAAATAGAAACACAAACAATAAATTGATTATTAATTACTTTCCATAAAAATAATTCTTAAAAAAGTAAAAAAAAAATTATCATCAGCTCTGATTACAGCTAATTAAGTCTTTAAACAAAATTTATATTAAAATATTCCAATATAAGCGTACAAGTAAACAAAATCAGCTCTAACTATGTTATTAGCATAACCAAATCTTGTGATTGTGTAATCACTTTCAAAAGCAGAAAGCTATTTGTTTAATTACAATGACAGGCTATATTATCATGATTGGTTATGAATACTGAGCTAGCTCTTAGTTTTGATAGCACCGGGCCGGGCATTGCCAAGTCCAGGTCCAGCAGTGTTTCAAACCCGGCAAACCCATACTAATAATCAGGGAATTTTTTTTTTTTTTTCCATCAGGTTATTTAACACAAAACTGTTCAATTATATTTATTCTTTTACATATCGAATGTATTCACTGTGCGTGTAAGAATACTAAGCAAGCTTTATTAATTTTGCAAACAGAACAGCAGATTTAATAACACGCAGAGCGAAGTGTTCAATTAATCAATTTAGCCAGATACTAACCCATGTCCTCAAATTCAATAACTCTTCTTTTTCCTCCTATATGTATGCCGATGATGATTTCAAAGGACTGTCGGATTTGCAATTCAATAAAAATTTGGATCCAGAATGTTCAAATCTATTTAGTAATTGATACATGCACTGAGCCATATTAAATCAAGTTAGAAGTAACAGTTGTAAAGAACAAAATTGCTAAAAAGTTATTTTAAAAAAAAGAAATATATGAGAACGAGTAGACTGGACTCTGAAACTTCATTAACGTTCATATATTATTATTATTATGATGCCGGAGTAATATGTGCCATTAGACAACCGGATTAATTGGGCGGGTGCTTTGATCATAAAATATATAAAAAAAAAAAAACTTGCATTTAATTTGGGGAAAAAAAAGCAGAAAAAAAAAAGTTGCATGTAGTTCATGCCTCTTCAGTTGAATTTCCAGCACCTTCTTTTTTATTCCTGCTTCTTGCCTCTTGGGTCGAACTCCCCCCTTCTTTCTGATTGCTGCAGCTTCTTGCCTCTACGGACGTTGAATTCCCACCTTCGTTTGGATTCATGTTTCTTGCCTCTTCAATTGAATTCCCACCTGCCTTTTGATTCCGGTGGCTTCTTGTGCAACACCATAGCAAGAGGGCGAAGAAGACGACGAGGCAGACGAAAATGTTGAATATATACGAAATTGCCCACTCCTTGTTGATAGTCTTGATAAGAGCTCCATACTTATCATTGCATGACGTACTGCTACAAACATGAGAGTTGATCATGCAATTCCTGATTGCGCTCAAATTCTTTTCGTTGTAAATATATTTTTGTTGAAACGATTTAAGTTCAAATGTGAAGTAGGATAGTCCTGAAAATAACAAGAAAATTGCAAGCCCGCTAACGTACATGAGCCACTTGGCTTTTTTGAAGCATGAAGTGAAGGATGAAAGAGATAAGGCCAGTGTCAATGGGAGAAGAAAGAGCAAAGTTATGAAGAAGGGGCTTTGAAGATAACTCTGGCATACTCTAAGAACTGAAAAATAGAGCCAGAAGATGAAGCCAGTCAAGCTAAGGACACTGGTCGCCGTTATCAACAATCGTAACCAAATTGGATTTGTAGCTTCTTCCATTTTCTGGTTGTGGTTTTTTTGTGTTGAGTCTTTCCTCTCGTGTTTTAATTTCTCCAGGGGTTTAGTGTTACAAACGATATCTGTACATATTATATATATATATAGGAATTTTTGAGCGAGTTTAATGGTTTTATTATAATGATTCAATGAACAAGATCTATGTTTTGAAAAAGAAATATACGCCTCGTTTAAGACTCATTTCCTCTTTAATTTTCTTGTTTCCTATTAATTTGCTTATTCTTCATCTATTTTGGGAAAGATCTACGTTCTTCGTTTCCTCTCTTATTCAGTTAACTGCAATGCGTGTAGATCATTGAGCATGATCCTCGTAATTAATTATAGGGGCACAAAATTTAGCACTACGTAAATGCTCAATTTGATTCATTCTCTGCCTTCCGTTTGTGAAAAAGGGAAAACAATTTAACCTCAAAGAAATAAAAAAAGAGGCGCAAATTTTATATAAAATTTTAGATAAACGGCAGGCCGGGATCCTGAGTTAATGAAATTGAGTTTGCAGCAAGGGGTAGCAATTAATTGAGCATGATCATAATAGATTATAGGGTCAGGCTTGTTTAGGACTTATTTCCTTTTTATTTCTTGTTTTTCTCTGAATTTATTCTTCAATCTTGGGAAGATCTCATTTACAGGACAAGATTTAATTTTTCCTAAACTAAACATATTCCTGGTTTTGTTTAAGACTTATTTCTTTTTTTTCTTTTTTTTTTGTTTTTCCTCTGAATTTTTCTAATTTCTTTCTATCCATTCTTCTTCAATTGAATGAAAAGGAGTTTAAGATCAAATAAATGAAATTAAAAAATAAAAAGGCACCAATTTTATAAAATTTTAGACAAGCTTAAGGCTCAACAATTGAGTATAGATATAGACCGAATTAAGCATATAATCCATCTTGGTTTTACTATTGGGCTTTGTAACCCAAAGTAAGTATATTTAGGAGAGTTTATGTCCTATAAATCAATTCAAGAACTTACTCTTTAGCAATATTCCATATAACAATAAAAGTCTCTGGGTTAAGAGCTCATTTGGAACGGTTTTTAAAGATTCAAAACTAATTTTGAAAAAGTAAAAGTTAATTTTGTTTAATTTTTTAAAACAATTACTTACAGCAAAATCATTCAATCCTACAATAAATTTGTTTACAAATCACTTTCTTATTTAATACAATTTCATATATATCCTTATATATATTATAAAAATACAAAATTATCCTTATTAATTAGAAGATAAAATCATTAACTTTAATGTGGTTATTATTATTACTGATTATATTGAGATAATAAAATAAAAATAAAATTAATAATATAAAATATTCATTTTAGTTATCAATTATTATATATATATAATAAAAATATTTTGTATACATGTTTATAAATGTTTAAATAAATTTTGGTATAATATTATATTCAATTTAGTCATTTAAATTCTTGCAATTTGAGAGTAAAATTTACCAAATACCAAATACATAAAAAAAATTACATGATGTTTAACTGATTGCCTTCATAGTTGATTATTTTATAGTATAAGTAACAATAATTATTTTAAAAACTACAACTATTTCCCATATAATCGGCCCTAACTCATATTATAAAAAGTTAACTCATGAGTTGAGAGTTACCCCACTACTTATATATTTAAGCTAAGATTTTTTTTCAGCAATAATTTGGTATTATCTGCTTGACACTTGATGATTATCTCTTTTTTTACTAAGGAAAATTCTAAGCATCCATAATAAAGAAAGAATGACGATAGAAACAGCAGCGTGTTACTTTCTCTTCTTTTTGGACGCTTAAGGATTAAAATAATGAGCGGAAACGGATGCATAAGAAAGAAGTAATAATGCAAGGAAAAAAAACGCCATTATCTCAAACCTGACGAATTCAGCCAAACCCGACGAACTCAGATCTGTATGTGTTCGTTAGCAGAAAAAAATGAAATAAAACCAATGGCCATTATTTCGGAGATGTGCATTCAGAGATTTGTGTTTGGTGCCAACAAACACACCAACAATAGAGACAGTTAATGAAATTGTTGCTGGATACTTGGTAACTTTCTCTCTCCCGGTACATTCAAATAAAATTAGTTTATGGATGTGTTCTATATATTTAAATTTTTAAAATTTCTTTAATTTAAATTGTTAGAAAGTAATGGATTATATTTATAAAGTTTTTTTTATGTGTTTTGCATATTTAAATTGTTAGAAACTTTTTTTAGTTTAAATTATTAGAAAGTAATGGATTAAATTTATAAAAATTGCTGGATGTGTTTTATATATTTAAATTGTTAGAAAATTTTCAATTTAAATTGTTAGAAAGTAATGAATTAAATTTATAACAATTGCTGGATGTGTCTTATATGTAAGAGAGATTGTAACATTTTTCAAGTTTTTCTGGCCGATACGAAAATTCTTGACACTTTGTAGGCCATTAACGTTTTGAGAAAATGCTGCGCTTAAATATTTGACATTCTAATAGCGCTTATTGCTTATTTAAAGAATAAAATTTCAATTGTCAATCGACGCAAATTCAAACCAAAAGAGTCTTCGGTTAAGTAACATTCTTTCAAATAAACATCTTCTTCATTAAAGAAAGATATACAATTAGATTGATATCATTTCGTTTTTATATGTTATGGAAATACAATCTTATTTTTGTATTCAGATTTGATATATCTTTGGGGTAATTTGCCATTAAAAATGAAAATAAAACCTTAAAGGAAAGTGTCACACAGAAACACGTCTCAAATCCTAAGAAATTTTCTTTGTTATTTGCCTCCATATTCTTATTAGTCTCTAACATTATATATTTAAATTGTTAGAATTTTTTTTCTTAAGTGTTGGGCGTGGTGGCAGTGGCTCTATTGACTCCATTTTAGGTCGGCGTTGTGGCAGCGGCTCTGACTGCAAGGTAATGGCTTTTGTTCTGCTGGTGACGGCTCCATTGTAGATTGTTAGTAGAGCAGATACACAGGCGTTCGGGACAAGAGATGATAATGTTTAGAGCGTTGGAGACGGAGGGAGTGTTGGGGATGAGTGGATAATGTGTTGGACAAGTGGATCACATTTGAGACAAGAAGATTTTGCCATTTTTAAATCTTATTTTATTAACTCTTGGCCACATAAGGAAGAAAGAAGAACGCATGAAACGGCAGCATGTACTGCTGTTTGTGGCGTCTTTCTTTCCTCGTTCTCTCCATTTAGCACTACTCTTTTACTAAAGGCTCATTTGGTATTGATGGGTTGTTTAAGCTAGTAATAAAAAGCTACCATTGGCTGCAAATATCCGTTGCGTTGTTGTTCGTGTTATTGCTTCTTCCATTTGTGGGTTTTATTTAAATTCCTCAAGGGTTACAAACGATATGTACGTGTGTGTGTGTACACAAAACTATGGGAATCTTTGTGCGAATTTCATGGTTTTATTATAATGATAAAACGAACAAGATCTAATTTAATTTTCTCTTAAGAAGAAATGTATGCCTTGTTTAAGAGGAAAAAAAATAATAAGAATAATAAAATAAAGAGGCGCAAATTTAATAGAATTTTACACAATGGAAGGCTGTGAATCAATTTGGTTCAAGCTTGGTCTGTGTAACGTACTCATCTGTCCATGTAACTCCATTTTGATTAAAGCGCAGGAGATGATGAGTCTGAAGATATAAAGACAGCCAGAGAAAGCAGATATACCGAAGCTTGGACCGTGACTTGATATGCATAAGAACCCCAGCCTTGCATGAGTCGCTGTTGTGCACAGCTTGTTTTGCTTATTGCTCCATGCAAATTAAGCAGTCACTGTCTTCATGAACTGCTGGGCATGAACTCGGCGCTATCCAAAACGTAGCGTTCTGATACTGAAACCCACTGGCAATAGGTGGCTTACAGCAACCGGACTCTATCAAAGACAATTTACTCTTGAATCAGCAGCCGTCTCATTAACATTCCTTTCAAGAAGCCTGTTACAAACTTTAGGGCCAATCATGCAACTCCTAATATCATCCTAATTCTTGTCATTATTCACAAAACGATTTTTAAGCCAATTGCTACTATCCCCCAACTGATACTCCTTAAACCCTAATCCGGGTAAGCCATTGCCGTCGCCTTTAGATATAACAACAACCTCAAAAACGGAGATGCAAGCAAAGCAAATTAAGAACCGAAAACAACCACACAATTAAATAAAGGTTTTCGGATACAATCGCTCTTCCTACACAAACAGCAAGAGTAGCCCACAGAAGAAGATAATCGTTACGCAAGACGGGTTGTAGAAATATTTTTTTGGCATGCTTTGCCGTCATAAGACTGAGCTAGCCGTGACAGCCTAGGCAAAGAAAGGTTACAAAGATGCCATAAGACGAACCATATTGATTGTGGAGAAACCCTAACCCCTAGATTTGTTTTTATAGAGAAGTAAACCGATGGAATGCATTGCGTATGTGAGAACGTTCTTTTAATTACAAGGGTTTGGATTTAAAACTTTTCCACAATTAAGAGGGACACCAAGTTTCTGGTTTCTTTCCTCGTGTTAATTTATTAGTTTTATCATTTCAAAAGCTTCATTACAAATCGTTTCTATGACAAATTTTTAAGGAGGGAAAATACTTTTACACTTCAACAAAAATACAGAAAAATTTTTTTAGAAGTTTTAGCTGTCCACCAGATATTGAAAAATTTTAACATATAGAATTCCATTTCCATCTTGACACCCTTCGAAGTTTGATGATATCATCTATTGGACATTCACATACACAACAGATTGATTAAAATCTTATCAATTATTTTAGTTCCATAATTAGTTCACAATTAAATTATTTTTAATGAGATAATGATAAGATAGATCACATTATGAAATCAATTCTCGATTTTTTTCTTTTGTTTTGTTATTGGTAAATCTGTTTTTTTTTTTTTCTTAATCTTCAATTAGTTTTTACGGCTAAAATAACCAATTTGCTACAATTTGTTAGATCGAGGCATTAAATTTTTCTAGCTTTAGCATGCTTCATTACAGAATTTTAACAGTTTTCATAAGAATTGGTGCTCAAAGAATGAACTAGTCCTAAGGGTGGCCACCCATAAGGCCAAGCATCTCACTTTTGAAGTAAAGGTTGTCATATTCCTCTACCACCTATAAGATCAATAATCTCCCCTTTAGTGAGATCCTGGGACTCGATCTGTCCTGTGTCTAATTTTTGATATAACTGCTAGATGATACAATACTAGCGCACTCGACTAATTGACTTGGCCAAATCCGAGCCTGCCATTATTCTCACCACACCTGGCCTCCACCATCTACATGTTCCACCATCCGAGCCACTGTTAGCACGCCACTGACTAATTATATATACTACTAGCACTATCATATCTACATATTGAGATGTTTGCTGCAACTTTTTTAATCTCTCGAGTTTTAAACACATTTAATTATGGTTAGTAGAAGTATTAATTAATTATTACAGACCATTATGGACATTACATAGATAAAACATAGCATGGTCATAGAACATAACTAACTAAGTATGCTCTACAGTTCTAGGAAGTGGGCCTCAGAAGGCTGATATATCCTGTTAAAATATAGGTATGGCTATGTTCTCTCAGGTTCTTTCCGACAATAACACCTGTCACTCTTGTATTATTATCATCTCACTGTATTATTGACTACTTGTCACTATCGACTACTTTTTTATGTCGACACTATATCGGATTATATTATTATTATTATTATTATTATTATTATTATATTATTTTATTATTATTTTATTATTACATATTATTATTATTATTATTGTTATTATTATTATTGGTATAATTATTTACTGGCTATTATTCATTATTATATATTAATCATAATATTTTACCTACATAAAATACTTACTTGCATGCAGTGCAGCGTGCAGTCTAGTAATTTGAATTGGAGAAGTGTTTAAAACCATCATAATCGATCGTCAACCATCCACATTTATTGAATGATGCAAAAAAACAGCTAGCTATTAGCTCTTCATCATCTTGCATTAATAATGGAAATTCCTTGCAACTTATTTATTCAACATCAACCCAAGAGTTTAAATCCAAACAGGACCAGGACCATGAAGAAGCAATCAGCCACCGAAGCTCTCTGACAGGACTTCAAATTTACAAAGCAGAAATGACATTAGCAAAATTGAGGGGACCAAATCGGATCTCCAAGATCCATAACATAACAGTAACTGCAGCTGTACTCTCTTTCCAATTTAATTCTTACTGCACACAAAGATAAAATGAGATATAGGGCATGAGGGTAACAGGGCAGGGCAACCGCCCCAACGCAACCCCTGCATGAGACTCCTCACCCACCCAGACCTTTTGCTTCAACATTAATCAAAAAGGAAAAATTCTTCACGCTGGCTGTCGCTCGAACACAGCTCTGTAACAATAGGCGGTTTTAAAACCCTATCCCACGTTATTTTTAAAAGAAAAAGAAAACCCTAATTACACACTACATGTGTCTTTACAAAAAACATCCTCCTTCTTCAAATTACTTTAGATAAATATTAATTGAGAATTTGAAATAATCGTGAATTTTGGTGGGGTATTATCAATTGTGTAAGTTTAATGTTTGTTTAACTTTCTTTAATAGTTAGTTTTCTTTTAACTAACTCCCTTAATTCAAATCTCTTGAGAGAGGGGTAGGCAGAGATATAGTTTGAGAGAATCGATATATATTTCTAAAGTTGATGAGCTTAAATTTAGCGAGCCTAATAAGTCATGTCACATAAGTATCATCATGTGTTTAATAATAGTTGACATTTTAGTGACTTTACTCATCACTCTTCTTAATGATGATAAGATAATAATTAATTATAATGTCAAATGTCAACTCAATACTCGACCCAATTGACATGTCATGTTACACATAATGTTTACATGTATGCAAATTTTCAAACCCTTAATTCAACTCTCATGACATGTCATGCCAAAGCATTATCCAAAATGGATTTTGAATTTTTCCCAAAACTCTATCTTATATGTAAAAAAATAAAAAAAAAAAAAAAGATAAGTAACTGCCCTTCTGTTATTTTCTTTAAAATCATAGAAAGAAAGACTTAGACTTAGACTTAGCATCAATTGTTAAACATGAAACAAAGATCTCAAAGCAAAGATCACATATGCAAAGATCTATGTATAAAATTTCTTGATTCAACACAATGTATATGTAACTAAAGATCATTCAATTCTCCTAGTGGAGTAAGAAAAGGTAGAAAAAGAAAAAAATGAAACTCAGTTTCTCAATCAACAGATGAAATAAGAACATAGGAAATTAGTATGATAAATTAAGTGATCCAAATACATCCAATTACATGCATATGGCATAGTACAGATAGATACGGATCATACATTCCAATTTTATGGTGGCATTGAGGAGCTATCCACCATTCTTTGAGCACAATTCAATTAAAGCAATTAATACACCAGCATAAGTGAGCCTTGGTATTACAAATCGCTATATATCCATATCCATATCCATTGAGGCACCTAGTTCAAAACAATACTACATAACTAAACCGTAAGGCTGGTTCGTTCAAAAGATTTGTTGTGATCTCTCTCGATTTTTAATTTTTTGTTCCTTATGTCGCGCATCAAGCGGAGGTAAAGAGATGGCAGATGATGAAGACAGACAGACAGCAAGCTGCCAAAACTGATATTCAAAACCCTCCAACTTCTAACTCACATTTCAAACCGAATCTCCTTGTGCGTAATAACTCAGTTATGTCCAGCGTAAATTGTGCTGAGTCGTAGGGTGTTGTAGCACAGTTAGCGTTCCTGTTGATGATTGCTCCATGTAGAGAGTCAGTCGTTGCTTTTAAGGTGGCTGCCGAGGCTGATGATCCATCCGCGGTATCAAACACGTCCAAAATACAACTGTTTTATACATACTGAAAACCTGCAAGAACGTTGTGTTTTGAGGGTGGTAGGTGCAACCAGACTGAAAGGGGAGACAAACTGTTGCTCCTTCTGTATCATCTAGCCGCCGTGCCTGATCGTATTCCTGCCAGTGTCAATCCTGGCTGTCTGATCAACAACATTATTCCTATTTCCCAAGATGCAAACTGCAAACTTGATGAGCATCCTATCAATGCAATTTAATCTCTTTTTCCTTGTGCGTCGAATTCTTGTAAGTAACCAACCGTGTGCCCTTCCCCATCCCCCCAACGTTGCTCCTTCCCATCTCTCGGTTGCAACTTTGGTCAAACAGCCCAGCAGCTCCATCATTCGTACCTTAATACAGTGGCGCGAAGGCGACGAACCAAAGCCAGCCAACAAAACACCGAACACCGCAAACAAAGTAAAGAAGACTTACAGCAGAAAGTCGTTCTACACGAACCATGAAGGCTTCCAACAATTAAAGACATGCCCATGTGGAAGGATGAATGATCCGATGCATTACAAGTAATGGGATGATAACTAGATTTAGAGATGGAGTATATTTTTGGCTCTGATACTGAATTTTTGGCAGCACTCATGAGGGACCACCGGAAAGTGGCAATTAAGACGCCTAGGACCGATGTATGCAGGATGCTGAGCAGAAACTAAAAAACATACAGAAACTAAAGAAATGCTGTCCTACAAAGTCCCGAGCGAGCCATTTGTCCTATGTGTGGTGTGATGGCTAATTATGTGAGGTGTTCTTCCACTTAGCATGGCCTTCCTATTTGAGAGCGGTGTAGTACAATGTGCTTTTATAGAGAATTAAACCGAATGCACTGGGGACTTGGAAATTTTGGTAACTTGGGATAACGGAATCTCAGGTTTCCATAAAACCTAGGATAGTGTAAGTTGGTTCCAAAAGCAGGAAACCTGAGTGAGTTATGACTTGAGATGTTTCTTAGTTCCAATATTTGGTTCAAGTATATAAATGTTTCCAAAATTAGGTAAGCGATCGTGAGCATCTCATTATAGTGGGGATCTTAATTCGGTAAGAGCCATTCCATGATAAAAATAGAATTAAGAGAGAGATGATCTGGAAACAATATAAATTTGAGAGAGCCAATTAATAAATTAAATTTACATAAAATTGCTTAAAATTTTCCGAAAGCAAACCAAATTGAATCAATATATTGCATCTAATTTCAACCTCGATGACTGCAAGGGTGGAGCTATATGATGACTCAGTAAAAATTTGTAAATTTGGAAAATTCTATTGGTGCTTGAAACTCTTGGAACATTATTCTTTCTATTCGGGTGCTTAAAACATGAATATGCATAACTTTTTTTCCAAATGTAGATCTCCATAATTAAGAATTCAAAATAGATCTCGAGAATCAATTCAAATTTTGCGTAGGATAGGAAGCGAGGAATAGACAATATGAGAAATTCACTCATTTCAATTGAAACAAAAGATAAATATAAAATTCATTTTTCAAAATGTCTATGGATTAATGTATTTGACAACTACTTATAGATGCCATCAAAATAGGGCATGTTAATTAAAAGTAAGTGATCATAAATAAATTGATTCAGTTATATTGCACATATGTTTACAGATGCCATTGAAGTATTGATTATTACACTACTTCATTAGGTCACATATGTGATTAATTCAAAACAAAAATTAAACTCAAATAAATTAACTTATATATATGATTTGGTCATATGGCGTATCTATATCTACTAAATCTCTTATCACTTCTGATTGTTCCTCAAGCGTAGCAAACCACCACACGTGGAGTAGATGAGGATGATAAAGACGAGGACACAGACATTGATTATTGTCAAAACCTTCCACTCTTTCTTGATGTTCACAACAAGAACCCCAGCCTTGGCATGAGTTGCAGTTGAAGCACAGCGCATCTTTATGTGCTCCATGGGAGAGCAGTCGCCGTCATTCACAGCCGGCCTGCTCTGATGTCGGCGATATCCAAAACGTAGCGTTTGATATTGAAACCCGGCAAGCAACAGTGGCTTGCAGCAACCTAGACTGTATTGAGACAAATTCTTCTTGAAAAAATCCGCAGCCGTCTGATTATTATTAGCATTCCTTTCAAGACTCTTACAAACTCTGAGAATCAATCATGCAACTCCTAATCTCATTCCACCTTGTCATTCACCAAATGATTTTTGCCAGTTCTTAGTAATCTCCCAAACGATACCCTTAAACCCTAATCCGGATACAGCTTACTGCACTATTAGATGTAACAGCAAACACAAAAACAAACAAAGATGCATGAGCCAAGAATCAGCAAGAACAAAACAATCAAGTGGAAGGTAGAGGTGGAGAAAATTGTTCTTGCAGCACGAACCGATCAACCCCAGCAAGATATACAGCACAGATGATAAAAGATAGCCGTTACAAGTAGCAAGGTGTACAGGGATTTTTGACATACTGTGGCGGCATGTCCGCCATGAAAGTGAATGGCCAGAGAGAAACTAGGAGAGCGACGATGCCTAGGACAAGAAAGTGATAAAGATAAGCTAAGAAACCAAAGATATGGTTTGGTGCAGTTTGCGCATGAGCCATTGTGGAGAAACCTCAACGAAAGACTAGTAAAAGATTACAGAGAGTTAATACACGAAAACGGAAAGACTATCATTATTATTAGAGAGAAGATGAGAGGAAGATTAGCAAAACAAGATAATAAGAAGAATATGCAAGTGCCTTTATAGAGAAATTGATGAATTCATGCATTAACCGAATCTATCGTCAATAGCGCGTCTTCTAATCTTTACTAGGATTTTGGATTTAAATTTGAAAGGACACGTAGTTTCAGGTGAGATAGGATGTCCTTCAATAGTTTTGCCGGGTATAGCTTAAATCCATTGTATTTAGTTTCAATGCAAAGACTACTACAATTTGAAAGAATTATAATGCAATTTCGTTCTTTATAGATTTTTACTTTAATTTTTTAGAATTTTTCTCTACCTCTTTAATTAAATCCTGATAAACTTGTAATATCTCAGTTTGTCTCTATATTTTTAAAGCAATAATCAACACAAAAAGAAATTATTGAAGGGTAACCCGTGACCATCCTCAAACAGAGCTGTGAGTATTGGAGGCTATATACTAAAATTATTTTTCAACCTTTAACACTAACTTTTTCTTTTGACCTATTAATTTATTTGACCGATTAAGAAAAAAGGCATGTAGGTAAAAAACAAGGATTTATTTGCTTGTTTATCTAAAATGATATTTCAGTAGATCAAGAACAGCGTGCTAAAGTCAAGAACTTTATCCAAATAAATAATCAAACTATGTATCATCTTGAAGAAGATACTTAAATTTGGAAAGTATACATTTTTTGCGACAGTATTAAAATCATCTCCTGTCGTTCGCTCCACTAATATTGTGCTTGATTGTCGACATAAACCGAGGTCTAGGGAAAGTACATCCTTCCCAACAGTGAGAAAGTACTCTCCCCAGATTGATTTTAATTATAAATTAACACACCAAAACCACGTTAGTAACTAATGGGAGTTCCATGCTAGGACTTAGGTGGGTGGGGCCGATTTACATAAGTACATTGATTAATGGGAGTCAACCTTCGGCTCACCCTCCCCTTTCGGTCTCCTCTCTTGACCACAGTAAATGTGAATTAAGAGTAGAGGAAGAGAAGAAATTCCTTGCCAAGATTTCCCTCTTCTTCATTTCCCAAGCACACTGTGATTCTTTTTTTTCTAATTTTTTTCTTGTCATTCAATTATTCAGTGTCTTAAGTTTATTTGGGTACATTAATTTCAAAATGAATTTTCTTTTAGTAGATTATTAAGTAATTTTCAAGAAGATGCTACAGTTTAGTTTCACATCACAGCATAACACATATTTATATAATCTCACCAATTGTTAAGTTGTTTAATTAGTCCCAAAAAAAAGGTATAATGGCGAGTAAATAGCTGCTTATTCAGGCGAGTTTAGTGAGTTGTGGACAACGTCAGATCAACAACTTTAATATAGCGCTTAAAAGTTCTCTTTACGTACCACCAACTTTACAGTGGTGTGGTCTTCTTTGAGATAGAATATAGGTTAAACATACAATAGACAACTACACTCAACATTGAATTTTAATTTTCAGAAAATGGCTGGTTACCCTTAGATTCACCTTTATTCATGGTCCCTAACCAAAACCCTTGTGGTTCTTGTTGCTACATTTATTAAAAGTATACTTATTATAACTAAATATTCTGATTATTTGTAATGAACATGATCAAAATATTTTAATTGCTGCATGGCATAGTATATGATTAATTTTGATTCTACCTTATTAAAATGGGTCGCTAGTGATATGGAATCCGTTTATCAATTCCTCTCTAAATAAGGTGAAACGTGGTTATGTAATTCCTTCATAAATCAATATGGGAACAGGCCGATTAAAAACTATTACATCTAACTCCTAATGTATATCAACTAATCAAGCTTCATTCTTAATTATTTGAACTCAGCTATTCTTGTAAACTAGGATATGGAAACCAGTACATCATTAGTCTTCCCAACATCACACACTCTTTCCATATCAGTCAAAGTCAGCCCTAGCACCCACTGGGCTCCCAATTCTTATTATGGACATTTCTCCAGTTACCTTATTCTCTAATGTCATAAAAGAAGTTGAAGTTGCCTAGCCTGGGCCAGCTGGTTTTTTGTAAAAAGGGATGCGTAGGTTTCATGCGTGATTTAGAGACTGAGTTGTCAAGATGCTGCAGTTTGGTAATAGATAGAGAGCAAAGCAGAGATTTGTGGATAAATTTGTATTTCCCAAAGTCACAGAATCGATTTCAAATTGTTATAGATCATGTAATCCAGGTACTTGTTCTCCTTAGTGTTTTAAGGGTTAATACTTAACACCAAATTTTTCCAAGACTTAAAGAAATTTGAATGCAATCTAAGCAATTAAAACTTATTAATAATCCTAACAAAAAATCAATAATGTCCGTGCTTAGAAAGCCGTAGTCTAAAAACAATAACATACCAATAATCTCCAATATCAAATTCAGTCCTTAAAATAATAACCTAAATAGCAGCAATTCATACTTATGACAAAAAGCTCTCCGCTTACGCAAGTAATCTTTCTACAAACCAGAGACCATATCTTTAAAATCACTTCTCTGAAAAATAAAAGTTGAAATGCCAAATTATTAAAAAGCCTATTGTAATGTTATATTAAATGTTAAACAAAATTAATGAAAGTTCATGAATCTTTTCTCGAAAAACTAATTTTTCCACAAGATTAAAACCTGCCCAGTGACAAAATAAACAGAGGATCTGTTGATTCAAAAATCATAATTTTAAGTTATATGTAGTTCAAAAATATTCATTCAGAGGAGACAAGTATGGAATCAGAGGAATTAAAATTTTTTAAAGCATTTCTAATGAAAAAAGTATTCAAAATTAGCTTCAATATCACCCTTGAACAATTATGGAAAGCAGCTTAGAAGATTGCAGCAGCTCAGCTTCTCCATGTTTTTAATGATTTTAATATACATAAAAATAACGAATTAAATACTCAACTAGACACATGTAGATATATAGGGTAATAAAATTTTCCAGAAATTTCGAAGTCGAAGTCATCATTGATTGAAAATAAATTATAGATCTGAGGCTGCGCTTAAAAATTGAAAATGCTAGTATTCCAAATTTTGAAAATCAAACAATTAATATAATGAGTTTTTGAAGACAATAAACATATGGATAGAAAGATAAAAAGATGTCTAGTTTAATGAGAGCAAGGTAACCATAAGGAGATTGCCACACAACTATATAACATTGAATCTGCACTGTGTACAGCCGTGATAATGTACACACAAAACCATTCAATATTCATTTCACATCACACATAAAATAGAAATTTTAAGATTATAAACATTACCCTCTCTAAGAAGAATTTCACTCTACACCGTTAGACTAAAAAAAAGGTAGCCTGAAACTAAAGCTTTTGTCAAACACTTTACAAAAAGGCATATCATAACATACAAGATCATTTATACACAACAACCTAATACTCTTCATTACCAAACATAGTGCCATTACACAACTAATCTTAACCCCATCCAATCCACTTACATATTAATTATTCAAATATAATCACTACCAACATAAAATAATAACTCTATAATAAAAAAATCAAAAATCAAATCAAAAACTAAAAAAGACACTTAATTACTTACATATAATAAGTATAAATATTCTATTATGTAAAATACATATATACATGAAATAAATGGAAACAAATTTAGGCTTCTTTACATATGGCTGGCCGCCGATTTATACAAAGATCGTTTTAATGAAATTTTTTTAATTTGTTCCTATAAAACTAAAAGTTTAAATAATATTATTATTGTTCACAATACATCAATACATTAATAACATTAATACAAAATAAATCTAATGCATCACATTATTGAGTGCAAATTCAAGGTTTTTTTTGGTATTTCAAAAAATCTTCCCATTTATAATAGCACATGCTAATCATTTAAACCACATTTCTAATTTAATTTTCCTTAATTCATATTAAAAAAATCTTTATATATTTTAATACAATAGACAGAACCCCCAAGGAATCAATAAAATCCCTTTAATTGACCCTTGCGCCGCTTTGGCGACTTTGGGAGTTTGCCCTTAACGTGTCTCTCAACAACCACCTGAACGCCAGCAGGCAATAAATATATTCAAATTGAACGCTGCGCTTTTTGTTTCTTTTACCGCTGGACTTTCCATTCTCACCAACCTTCTTCCCTCTTATATTAAAACTTTTTCTCCCACTTCTCCCCTCCTCCTCCCAAACACGTTTTTAGTCAGACTTCCTAACTCAGATCCAGACATGGCTTCACAACCAACCCCACCGCCAGACCTCTTGTTTTCCAGAAGCTAAACAGTCACCCCTCGAGTTATCGCCCCATGAGGAGCAATGCTGCCCACGTTCGCTTCTACGATGGCGTCAGTCCGGCAGCGAATTGACAGCAGGGGAAATCATGGTCGCGGGTTGATCGACGGTCGATCTGGGATCGAGGGTGGATCCGGTCCCCGTCCCCAGGCTCGCCTCCATCTGGAATCATGAGAGCCTGTGAGATTAGACTCAGAGGCAGCAATAAACGGTTTACGGCGACTAAGACCAGTTTATGTGCGGCAATGCCGTCCTCCTTACATTCAAGGTGTCCTTAACCAAGCCCGTCGGGGTTGATATCAGGTGCTATATTATCGGTTTATTCAAATTTGCCTTGACGAATTTTGAAACTATTATAGACTCTGGGTGGATTGAAAATTTAGTTGAAAATTTAGGAAAATTTAGGGTGTATGATTTATCAAAGTAGCTATTTCTAGCAATCAAAACTTTGATGAAGAATGTATCCTTGTCTCTGCAGCATAGGGTTGATGTTATGAAACTAGGAGTCCCTTTTTGAAGAATTTGAAACTATTGTATCTGTCTAGTTGAAACTTCTTTTGGAGGTGGCTGCTTCCTAGTGATCGCTTCACGAAGATAAATGAACTTTTTGTGCAGCATCGCCTGTTCACAGCAGAGTATGAGGAGAGTTTTCTGCTTCTTCAGGGATTCTGATGTTATTTTGTATCTGCTTATTAAGAGATCAGCTTTGAGGTGGATGATGCAATACTTAATGCTGAGATCGATGGGACTCAAGATAAACACATAGGGCAATGCGATATTAGAGTATCTCTTAGCGTGTGCAGAGCTGGTGCTGAGGCCAAAGTGCCTCTTGTACCTCTTGTAAGCATTCAGGAATTCAGTCAGGACAAAGTGGAGCTTGTCATGCCAGTGCCAGCTTTTTAATGTGATTAATGGAGGTAGTCATGCTGAGGACGGATTAAGCAGAATTTATGATACTGCAAAGGTTTGGTGCATGCACTCATCGGCTGAGGCACCCTGCATGTGGTTGGTGAAGGTTCAGAATCGTAATCATATACTTATCAACATAAATTTACTGTATGAGGATTAATCCTCTCTTAATCTTTTTGCAGGCTCAGATAACAATGACTGCATTTATGCATTTAACTTCATAATCATTATCAACAGTACTTGGATGCCTGCAGCAAATGTTAATGTCCTCTTAGCTAGTGTGTCTCATGATCATGGTTAACTGTTGATGCATTTTGATATGTGAAATGAGATGTCTGAATAACATAATATTGCTTAGAGTACTTCAAATTCTTCAGAGTTGATCGCAGCTAACGACGATGTATTTCTCAACAGCTACAATTTATCAAGTATAGTATTATTGGCTGGGATTAATAAACAAAATATGGGAGGCAGGATGCCTGCAATGTTGAGATGAAGGAGGTTTTTGCTCCCAATGTTCAGGATACAAGGGAGGGGCTGATTTGCTTACTGATGCAATTGAAAGGCTGGTGCTAAAGGCAAGGTATGGGTGCTTTATGTTTATTTGCATTGTTTATTCTTTTGCATCTAAAATATTACTTTACCTAAATTGATGTTGCAGATCAAAAATTTGGAATGGATGTTGCAGCTTCAGAGTTTTTCACTAAAGATGGTGGAAATATGAACTGAACTTAAGAAACAACAAAATGATGGAGCCATGTTGTCAGTCAAGAGTCTTGGTGACTTTGGATCTCTACCCACAGAAAGCTTCCCTGTCTTCCTTGACACCAAGTCTTCAACTCAAGATGATTGGCTGAGTCTCTTGTGCCTTTGGTCTTCTGAAACGAAGTACAACTTGTGGAGATGACCTTTGGGTGACAAATAAAGAGAAGAAGATAGCTGTAGTTTTTATTTCAAAAGGGCAGTGGGCAACGGATTACTTCTAAAGGTAATATCTATTTGAAATTAAATCTTGATTTTCTATTACCCTTCACATGATGGAGTCTATTTGTGCTTTCCATCATTTTCTTTGCTTTTGAATCCTTCTTCATCATCAGCTTGATATTGTTTTTTTTTCTTCTTCTTTCTCATACTGTTTCCCTCATCATTTCTAGCATGTTTTTAGCCTCTGCATTTCTCGAACTTCTTTTTTTGACGGTCACTACAATGATACTATTCATACTTTCGTGAGGAAAATGAGCAGAATGGCATCTATTATTACTCGCAGTCCCCACACGTAACCAGCAAAAATCCATGCAAGGCATAATCTCATTTTAAAATTGCATTTAACTGGAGATATAAGATTGGTATTAGACATTATTGGATTGGACGCAAAACTATTGAATAGCATTGAAAGACAAACTACAAATCCAAAAATTGGCTGCTAACAATATCTGGCTCATCACAAATTTCTTCTCTTGTAATCAATTCACACAAATTGTTGGTATCATTTAAATGGGTTAAAATATTTTTTTTCTAGAGAATTTAGTTGTTGAGGTAAGATTAAGAAGATTTAAGCTTTTACTTTTGCATCTCCTTTTGTTTTTTGAGTATACTTAAAACCATAGTAAAATACGATATTTGAGATTCTCACATGCAATCAAATGACATGTCCATAGTATGACATAGACATATGTCTCACATTGATGGTGCATTAAATAATTTTTTTTCTCTAAATACTGGTGCAGGTTAATAACTGATTACACCAGGTGCTGTGACCTAATCCATCCAAGCAGCACTCCTGACTCTAAATCTGCAGGTTAGGTGTGATGGTCAGCATGATGGTGACTGAAGATAATTTTATTGCTGATCTTTCTGTTGGTTTGGGCTCTTGGACAGGTAGCTGCAAACTGTTAAATGCTAAAAGACAAACACAAATTCAAATCACTACATACACAAAGCACACCATATTGGTGCTGTTTTCTCTCTTGTCTCTCTAGTTCGCACACACACATATCATTCTTTTTTTATTCTTTATATTATGTTGACTGTTGCAGGTTTATATAGATCAAAGACTGGTGCCTTGCCAAGAAGAGAGATTGGCCAAGTATAACCAGGTAGAATAAAGTTGTTTCAACTTATCCTTCTTTACGTTGCAAGTTGGTGCCAGTTGTTATCTCTCCCAACCTGACCTCCCTTGCAATCCCAAAAATGATAAACCAGAATCATAAGGTTCTGTAGCACCTGTATCTGACAATTTAGAATTTCCCTGTGGATACACATGTTCAAGTGGATGATATGTGTTGCCCTTTCCAACTATCTGAATGGATGATCTAAAACATCACGACATCAAATCATTGGATTGTTATGAAATCAGAGATCTGCATCATGCTTGCCTACAAACTAATGTGTCTCGAATTTGTGGTTAAGTTAAGCTCACCAAGAAATCTTTTATGGACAAATTACCTCCTAAAGATTTAGTGGGTTTCTAACTAAACAAGCTTTGGTGATGTGCACTCTGGTGGTATATTTCCCAATCTTCTTTGTGAATAGAATTAACTCACCTTTTTTCTGGTTCAGTGAGCTTCTGCGCATGAAGAGGAACTCGAGAAATGTGCATGCTGATCAAGATTTCAGATCACCCTAGGAAAGATGGCAAATGTACTTTAATCAGAATAAGATACTGGTTCAAGTTCAGGATCATGAAATACATTGCCTAAGTTATGAGTCCAGTAAAACCTAGGAAAGCTTGGAGAGACTTTTAGTAGGTCAGTCAGCTGAGATGTCTTTCAAACCATGCGTTCTCAATCAATTGTTAACTTCTTTGTCTCTGAATAAACTTTGCTCTTCAAGATCTGAAGTGATTCATACAAATTTGCTCTGAGCGTGACTCTGTTTAGTTTGGAGATGTGAATCATCCCATACAGAATTTATTGTCCTGTTAGTCAATCTTCCTGTGCAACTTCGTGATAATATCATGCATCAACCAGTAGTCCATCAGTGCTTTAATGTAACTGTATTGACACCTTTGCGAAATATAATATCTAGTAATGTGTTACACAGAAGCATGACTTCTCACCATAAACATGGCTTCAGTATACATCGTTCAGTAAGAACGAGCAAAAGTCCATTTGTACCGTCATTTTCTTGCTGGTCTTTTGATGAACTTTTCTAGGTTCACTGACGAGGAGCTTTTAAATACCTGGCAATATGGACACTATACTTAATTGGAGAGATCCATGCACTTCATCTGTTCACAAAATTCAGAAGACACATACAAGTCCCTATCCCTATTTTAAAGAAAATGTGATTATTTTTTACAGATTCTGAAGAATAAAGATAAGAGTAATGATCTAGAGTGGGTGATAATGCTCACTCCATGATAAGTTATAATGGCACATGGTGTTATTGGTTAATTCACAGCACTAGTGCTCACTAGATCATCTTCCACGCTGATAAACTGGACGGAAGATTAACATGTATAAATAGACAAGTTCCATATTGCAACATCAGTGTGCATCCAGTTTCGAAACTGTAACACGTTGAATCTCTGTCCAGGAAAGATTATAGTATTCTGCTTTAATTTGAAACCCCGATTACTGGCCACAGATGGGCTAATTAATTTACAAGGAAGACCTTACATAACGATGAAGGTAAAAGTAGATGCCTAATATAAATTAGAGACTCTATACTGTGATTTAACGATTCAGATTCTTTGTTGGTGAATGGCGTAGAACCATCTATAAACTCTTTGCATCAGCATTTCAGTCACCGATCATAACACCATCTCACAGAATACTCTGGTGCCCACAGCTCAGACCAAAGTGACTAGAGCATAAGCCCATCTTTGATCATCTTAGTACAAGCTAGACCTGAATAGCTGGGCCAGCATACACTCCAGGGCGCATGTAGAGATCATCTGGTGTATCTATCTCAGAAAGCCATGCATATTCCTCCTTTTCATTGCTCACTCCTCAGCTTCATTTACTGCAGCTGCAGTGTAGTGTGTTTAACAAGCCACGTGGAAAAGCATGATTATGGGTTTTCAAACTGCATGCAAAGAATGCAGAAGGCAAAGAAAAGAAATTAGATAAGTTACTACAGAAGGTAGGAAAAGGTAGTCTACGTGAGGCACACTTCTGCCAGAGTCTCTGCATTATAAGGAGGTGTGAGAATGCCGAAGTACAGCACAGGGTGACTGCAGTAAAACAATGCAAATTACCCCCACTCTTGGGTATAAAACGGATGTCCCATATTGTGGGTTAAACTTATCAGTGGCCAACTTTGCCAACCTCACTGTAAAAGGAGAAAGCAACTGAAACGAAGTAAC